>JAWQUS010000026.1:12682370-15364740 GCA_036365455.1 Macrosoma leucophasiata
GGGTCTACGTATATGCGTAAATAAAAATGGGATATATGGGAAAGTGATATAAATGTTAGCAAGTGTGGGTCCACCGAAACCAGAAAAAAATAGAAACGGGTCTACAAGAAAAATAGTTTGGGAACCTCTGCTCTAGATCATAAATATACGTAAACATCAGGTTTGCAGCATATTTGGATGAACGAAATAATTCTGCAGTGGGAACCTAACCTATACCGATTTATTATAATATCAAAAGCAGCAATTACTTATCAACTCGCAAAATCGTTATTTTCAATCAGAAATAACGTGATCAAAGAACGATTATGATAATAAAAACAGCAATGAATACGATGATGACCCGAAGATCATTTGATTCCGTACTCTTTGTGAGGAATGCATTTTATCGAATAATTAAACCGATTCATATCTTGACTGTTATTAAACACTGATACATACAGCATGGGCAAGACAATTTAAACTAAGTAGCTAGGTACACCCTGTAAGATTTCTAGTATTCCTGCAAAAATCGAATTGAAACAGGTCAAAGTTTAGTCGCAAAACTATAATGATTTTGTTTATTATAACTGTTATCAAACTGTTTTTTTTTATGTTATAAACTGGCAAACAAACATACAGTTTACATTGATGGCGTGATTGGCGTGTAACCGTGAGCTTGCATTGATGAAACATTCATATAAAAACATGTCAAAATCCCTGTTTCTTGACAATGTATCGTATCGCGTTTGCACTGTTATGAAACATGTAAAAGCAAAACACGTACCGCGGAAATAAATCAAACGACTTGAATTGCAACAAGTTTTATCAATAAGAAATCTTGGAACATGTTGTTTGATTAGGTTGTCAGATTTACGCTCAGGGTATCGGATCTTGTCCACTAAACAGTCATGCACGCTTAAATGTCTTTGCCTTTGGCGGCGTCGTGTGGCGGGTTGCTCACTTCCCTCTAAAATGGTCGAGGAGGGCAATGGCTGTCACATGCGTCATACTCGTGAACGGGTGCTGTTGGTGGGGACTGGTCTGTTCTGGTTTGCAGGGGCTACATCACATTTAGTAGATAGCAGTTTATTTGCATCTATGCTATGGACGTTGACATTATTTGGTTTTTCACGATAATCTGTACTAGATTTAAGCTTTCATTTAAAAGAGCTCTTACTGAGTTTGTTGGGTAGCGGAGTTCTTCTCAGTAGTGACTGCACTTGGAACTCTGCTAAGTGAATAACATTGATCTTGACGAATAAGTTTTTCTTTTTCTTCATTTATTATCATTGAAGGAATTGAAAAATTTTATGATTATTATGTTTTAACCAAATAGTTTAAATTTTAATTTTTAATTTACTATTAATATATGATTTTTCTTTACTATATGTAATGGTTATTCGCTCTAGGTAGTTTATGATTTATTGACGTTTTGAAAGTATCTGTAAAGATCTATTCGAAATCTATAAAAAAAATAAAAATTAAAAAAAATAAATAAATGTTTCGTGTTTACCAGATGGTTCGGAAAACTTAAAAAACTCGAATGTACACAAATTGTGTGATTTGTATAGCGACAATGCAAACGTCAACTTAGACATATCATAGACAAACATGAATAAAAGACATGTTTTATGTAAACACAGATAACAACAAATCTTGAGATGTTTCACTAAAATGATAGGTTTGACAGCAGTGCGAACGCAAGCGCCAACATGACATATCGCAATACATATTTTATGCGACGAGTTGTGAAACATCATCATGTTTATGTTTTTAGTGCAAACTAGGGGTAAGCAATAGATGAAACAAGGGGGAGGGGGGAATGTATGGAGATATCGCAAGTATTTATTTCTTCTTTGAGTGCCCTTATTTCAAAAATTTCAAGTTGTGTAGCCTATCACAATCAACATGAAACCAGAAAACCCGTCGGAAAATACAGCGAAATCTATCGTTTAATTGGACGCCTTGTTTTGGTTCTCATGCGGATCTCCTCATTTCTGATTCTTCTCATTTTGAAACTCCGAAGTTATCGTCATAGCTCATCGAATAGCAAGACTCAAGTGGCAGTGGGCAGGGCACATAACTCGAAGAACTGACGGTCGTTGGGGCAGAAAAGTTTTGGAATGGCGACCGGGCACCGGAAGACGAAGCATAGGCAGGTCCCCCACAAAATGGACCGACGATCTGTTGAAGGTCGCGGGTATCCACTGGATAAAGTCGGCCTAGGACCGTTCGTTGTGGTAAACTTTGGGGGAGGCCTTTGTCCAGCCGTGGACGTCTTTTTGCTGAAATGATGATGATGATTGTTGTTTTACTTGTAAATAATATACCTACATACTTACCTACGGTCTATATTAATAAATTAGCAAAAGTGTTCTGTGGTTAAGCTATGAGATAGTTTGTCTGAATGTTACTAATTTTATATTTTCAAAAATATTTTATCATGACATTCTATTCACCAACACTGTGCATATTCATATAATGTAGCATTGCTTTGTCCATCCTGTATATGACAGTTGTTGTTTATTATTTCGAAACAAGTTGTGAAAGGCATGCCCCAGGGTTATATTGACTGGCGAAGCCATTGCAATTACGCACGTGATCTGGATACAATTCAATAAACAACGTATGGATTTGTATATATGTATAGCTACGGCATATTCATTAGACGACACAGAAGGGATATAAATAGATAAGGGTGTTGGAGATTCTGGTTTGCCTTTTCAAGATATTACCATCTATTTTTCTGATATATTTTTTTCCTGTAGACCCCTTTCAATTTTTATCTGGTTTCGGTGGATCCACCTTGCTACATTTATTTCACATTCTCATATTTCCAATTTTTATTCACACCTACGTAGACTCCGATCTAGTCTCCCATGGACCTCAGAGGGTCCACCTGGACCACTTTGGAAATCACTGGGTTAGATGGTAATGTATGGCCCCGTAATAACTATCACAGAGACATAGCAACTAAAAGGGGTGGCGATGCATTTGCATTTTGACCTTTGGTTTTTTGTAGATGTCTATAGGCTGCAGTCATCACTTCATCAATGTGAGGTGCATGCCTGTTTGCCACCTTCGTTACATTAAATGTTATCGCATGTCTAAATATTTACTTAGTCAGAAATATTTACTTCTTAATTAGGTAATCGTAGAAAACTGATACTCAAATGTTGTTAGAACAGTCCAAACTTCACCAACATATCTAAGTTTAAAGGTCATTATAGCATGAAGGTACCACTACCTAACTTTATGCCTATACTAGGTATAACAAAATAGTAGATTATTCATAATGATATTCGAGTTTCACTGAAGTTCTGTTTCTCTGGAGACATCTTTCAAATAGGGATGTTGAATGGGTATGAAGTTACTACTTTTTGTCATTTGACATGAAAGCGACTTGCAAATTGGTTATAAAGATACAAAAATCGTATCGTTTGAGATAGAAGAATTTTCAAGTGACGAAAAACGCCCTTGAGTCCCTACTCTGTATCTCTACACCACCAGGGGGCCGACCGCCTAACTCTAATGCTCCCGTTAAGACGTTATTTTATCAGTTTTGTATTGCACGTAATTAACACGTTTCTTTTTCTTTAGACTGTGGTATTGCTATGAAGTATGTACTATTATGTACCTACGGCCGAAAACACCTCCCTGGTAAAAGTTAAGCGGCACGAAACTGACAGAATGGCATCATAATCGAAAGCATCAAGAAAGCATTTGAGTTAGGCGGTCGGCTCAGAGTAAGTTTCTACGTTTTAACATTTTCCGACTTAAATAAAACTCCGAAAACTAGGTCACCAACAGCTAATGTAAGCTCGAATGTTTACCACGTGTGACCGTATAAGTAATTCGATTTGTGCGTGCACGTGCTCATCTGTAGTCCCCCTCGGTTGCAGGTTCGATGAGAAGGAGAGCATATCAGGCGTGCAGCAACTGAAGTCCTCGGTGCAGAAGGGCATCAGATCCCGTCTGTTGGAGCTGTATCCGCATCTGGACAACTATATCGACCAGGTGCTACCTAAGAAGGACACTTTTAGGATTGTCAAATGGTCAGTTGTGTTAAGTTGTATGAGAATTTAATTAAGGTTTTTTTTTCATTCGATGGAATAAGCAGAGGTTGAATGATAAGCATAATTAATTATTAAGGTTATACCTAGGCAAAGAGATTTTTTTTGTTTTATTATGCGTTGATTGAAACTAAATTGAAATGACTTTGTTCGTTATTGACATTGATCTGGCACATATCCAAACTGCCACAGTAGATATCTTATCCATTGAAAAAGTTCCTGAAATAATAACTGAAGAACCTGCCTGAACCAAGCATCGAACTCGGGATGTTTAGTGCCGCTCCCACTAAGCAACTAAAGCCATAAATGTTTTTGTAGTTATTATCTTAATATATATAAATCTCGTGTCACAATGTTTGTCCTCAATGGACTCCTAAACCACTTAACCAATTATAATAAAATTCGCACACCATGTGCAGTTCGATCCAACTTGAGAGATAGGATAGCTTACACCACGCTATGACTAATAGGAGCAGAGCAGCGCGGGCGAAGCCGGGACGGGCCGCTAGTAATAATATACGTTTGTGTTTGTAGGTACCTTATACAGGACTCAAATCAACTCAAAAGATTAACTCAATAAAATTCTAATATGTGTCTTATGTAATGGAAGTGGTAAACAAGCATGCAGTTCACAGTGATGTTAAGTAATGACTGCAGCCTATAGACACTTTCACAAAGACCAAGGTCAAAATGTAGTTGCGTTACCACTCTTGAGGCCTAAGGTGTAATGCCTCTGGAAATTACAGGGCCGTACATTACCACCTGACCGGAACACGATAGTGCTGAACACTACCATTTAGCGGCACGTATATTAGGTAATGCGGTGGTGCCTCCGCCCGCGAGCTCCGTCACTGGAGCTCTACCACCAGTAAAATCAACGATTTAGGTCATTGTTTTAACTTAGGTTCAAGTTAAGCTGTCGGGAAGTAGGTTACAAGTTTTTTATGGTCAGTATAAGTAGATAGCAAAGAGGTTTTAAGGGTCGTATACTTTTACTACGTTGAACTAGAAATTTATAGTTACGAGTTATGAAGCCGTAAGCTTTTGTATGACAATGGTAAAACAACATAAAAGATTTAGAACATTGCTTTGTTAAAATATCTACCTGAAAGGTAGCGGGTACATACGAGTTATTAGATAGAGTTGTTGGAAGCTGAAAAAAAAAACAAAAACTTGAATATAACCTTTGTGTCTACGCGTGAAAAAAACTTAAAAGAAACAGACAATACAAACATTGTAGGCAAGGTAATACCTTTAGCGAATATTCAGATTGTTTTTACGCATAATATAGGTAGGTACGCTTAATTTAATTTAATATAATAATTTGTACGTATACATCTATTTATGTATCTTTGGCTATTTTTAATGTATCTATATTAGGTATAATTACATATTATTATTATTTATTGTTTTTCCTTTTTTTTACACACATGTAGGTACACCACACTTGCAGTTCGCAACGTTCGTCAAAGGACCCATCAGAATATCAGCGTTGCAGCTCTTGCTGCAACAAATAGCTGAAATGGGTGCCATTTTCTTGGCTTCACTTGACCATACCGATAGAGTTTGTTTATAAAAAATAAATAAAATAAAATACGCTTACACTCACAGCCCCACAGTAGGTATAAACCTGTGTCGTGGGTGCCGTTGTACACATACAACACATACACAAACACCCAGACCCGAAACAAATTTCTGTAGGCCATACAAATATTTGTTCCGGTGCGGGGATCGAACCCGCGACCCTTCGAATCAAACGGTGGTTTCGCACCGCTGGACTAACCGGGTCGTCAAAAACGTTACGTTTATGCTAGTTGTCTCCTATTTTTTTTTTCTCTTTTCTGTTATATTATGTGTGTTGTCAGGTAAATAAATGTATTTCTTTCTTTCTTTTTGAATGTATGTGTGCCTTAAAATTAGAGCATAGGCAGAGAATATGTAATAGCATAGTTCTTCTATTTTTACTAAGTATTTTCTGAATGTAAATGAGCCAAATTATGAAAGAATGTAAACATAATAATAGGTACTATAACGTTCCATATTAATGTCTTATATCAGTAGGCTCATAGTAAATTAGGTAGGCAATTTCTTTGGTGAGAAACTTTCGACAGAAGCTATGTTATAAAAACGCATGCAACTATGATAGCTACACAGTTGTGTAGTTCCCTTTAGCTCATCTATAGTTGTGAAATCGAACCGTTCCATCAAAATGTTATCTCAAAGGTTAAGAACCGTCGCCCTTCGAACGCAACGTTCACAATAACACGGCAATGGTCGTCATAGACAACACGTGTTTATAATTCCATACGTTGATCACGTGTATATCCACTGGGAACTACATTGTAGGGATTAATGGGGGTAGGCAGAGGTTACATGCATAACATGCAAGTAAACACACTCGAGAATTGACGTTTTTTGAGTTCTTTGTTTTGCTTGGTGGCGACGCTATTGACATTTATTTATCGGACACATGACACATTACCAAACTCCGAGGGTGACATTGGACATCTTCTTTAAAGGAAAAAAACTCAATAAACACTAAAGCAGTAGTGTCCTGCTAAAAATAAAATCATAAGCCTAGAATGGTCAAAAGAGTTTATGTATCATAGAAAGATTTATGTATAACTAGCTTTCCCCGCGACTTCGTCCGCGTGAGAATTTATGATTGTTCAGTATTTACCCGGACGAAGTCGTAGGCGAAGCTAGTATAATAGTTACTCCTTATTACATAAGCTATCTGCCAGTGAAAGTCCCGTCAAAATCGGTCTAGCCGTTCCCGAGATTAGCGGGAACAAACAGACAGACAAAAATTGAAAAAAAAAAGGGTTTTTTGGTATATGTACCGTGTATACATACATATGCATTAAGTAAAAAGCGGTTATTTTTATATTACAAACAGACACTCCAATTTTATTTATTTGAATAGATAGATGTACCTACTTAGTTGGCAGTTACATCGATTGAAATTCAAACACGATAAATAAATGGTTGAAAATAAATAGCGGACCATACCAGTACCTCTATGTGTTAATTATGCGCATTGATTATCTCACAGTAACGAGCTTCAGTCCAATTTTATTCGGTTAAACTTTATTTACGTGGCAAACAAACAAATGAAAGGGCTGATTATACAACATCTGTTTACACCCGTTCCTGCTTGTTCAGGGTTGAGACTGCAAATAACGCAGTGTTTATTCAGTATTCAGGCCAGTCGTGGAATTTATTAGAACTCGTAAGGCGATACGCCTCTTCTGTTTGTTTTTTAACTGCCTCGGTAGCCTATTGGTAGCAGGCCACAACTACTACGCTGAGGTCCTGGGTTCGATTCCCGGGTAGGGGGTTATCTGAGATAATGGTGTAAAGTCGTTTATTTCTGGTTTAATTGGTATTTTTCCATTTTCTGGAAATTTCCCAGTACCTCAAAGTTTGGTAATGTGCCCGGAGATGTCAACAGGCTCGCCACCTGTTACATGGGCCAAAAACGTAATCGGCGAATCGTGGGTGTTTACATGTATGCTTGAATGCATGCACTGACCTCTGCCTACCCCTTCGGGGATTACAGGCGTGAAGTTACGTTTCTTCTTTTTATGCCTAGAAAGTCGCCAATAAGCAAAGGAATAAGTAGATTTCATTCATCATACAGTGAACTGTGGGAAAACTAGATGTCTTAATAAAATTCATTGGACAGAATTCCAACGCGTTGCTATATTTGAGATCCTATGACTCCATTAGCATCCAAGTGGAATGTGATATTTTTTATATGTAACAGTGGCAAACAAGCAAGCAGCTCACATTGATGTTAAGTGATGTCTGCAGCCTATAGACATCTACACAAAAACCAGAAGTCAAAATGCAGATGCGTTGCCACTCCTGAAACCTAAGTTGTCATGTCGTGATAGTTATTACGAGACCATACGTTACCATCTAACCGGAACAACCGATAATGCTGAACACTACCAATTAGCGGCAGATAAATAAGGTAATGCGGTGGTGCCTACGCTCTTGAGCTCCTGCCAGTGCCGGATAAAGCCGGTGCGGGGCCCGTAGCAAATGTGATCATGGGGCCCTAGAGTTACATTGCCTACTGAAATTTAGGATGTAAATAAAACAACATTTACGAAAAGGAATCGAAAACAAATTTAGGGGATTCCCCCTGTAAGTATTGTGGTATTGCCAACTTGCAACATAATAATATAGGTACCTTTATAATTAGTGGTCAACGCTCCCTTTGAGAATAGCTAAGGTGTATTACATATTTGTGTTTTTTTTTGGGCACAGGCGCGGGGCCCCCAATGGCGCGGGGCCCGTAGCATTTGCTACTCCTGCTATATGGCTAATCCGGCACTGGCTCCTGCACTGGAACTCTACCACCGATAATTATGTTATTATTCCTATTCCCAGAATCTAGTCTAAACTGAGAATTGAGTTTTGTAACCTTTTTTGTATTTTTATGAGAAATATTATATTTTTTCAGTCACGACCATATCGAGATCATGGTGAACAGTGCCGGTGAACTGCTGTTCTTCCGCCATCGCGAGGGGCCGTGGATGCCTACCTTGAGGCTGCTACACAAATGTAATTATAATTTATCATATCAAACTTATACCTATCGCCATTAATTGCATGCACGCTTCTGTAAATATCCTAAATATATAGACCTACTAGCTGTTGCTCACGACTTCGCCCGCATGGATGTCGTTTTATAAATAACTAAATAGCCTATGTTCTTTCTCAAAGTCAGCTCTATCTCTGTACCAAATTTTATTAAAATCGGTTAGTGAAAAGGTAACCGACAGACAGACAGACAGACAGACAGACAGAGTTACCTTCGCATTTGTAATATTAGAAGGGATGGCGACCTATGGCGTAGGGACGTGACGACCCCATCGCCTACTAGCGGAAGCAGGGGCGGATTTGATACGTTGGCATACCTTCGCCCGTGCTGTTAAGCATAAAAAAATAGATAAACTATAGAAATTAAATTAAAATGAAAAAAAAAACGATAGTACCTAAGTGATTTATTGAATTCTTCTAATAATCGTAATTGCTATAAATGTATTTTTTTTGCTATATGGACACATTTTTGAGATTTTACAAATATGCGCGTAGGGAACTACAAAAAAAAACACAATCAAATTTTGCCGCCCTAGGGCCGGGCCTACTCGGCTTGTAGGGAAATCCGCCCCTAAGCGGAAGCATTTTCTTCTACTGGAAGGGAATTCTTCCAGTAGCGCAGTCAGTCAACCGAACAATGGCGGTCAAACCATTCTAATGGGGCGGTAGTAGGTAAGTGCAAAAACGCAGAAATGGGCAGCAGTGACTTGCAATACTACCGCCACTGCGATCGCCAATCCGCTTGCCAAGTGTGCCGATTATGGCATTATGGGAGTCTTTGGTCTAGCAGTGGGCATCTTTCGGCTGATATCATGATGATGATGATAAAGACTTAATTATTTAATTTGAACTGCATTTGGCGGTCTCCCTTAGAGTGTTGCTGGAAAAGAAAAGACATGCTATAGCCAGAGAATATGTAATAATACTGCTATAGCGAATAAGTTTTTATTTTCTTTCTTTTATGTTCATTGAAGGAATTGAAAAATTTTGTGATAACGATATTTTACCCAAGTTCTTTAGATTCTATTTTTAATTTACCTACTATTAATGTATGTTTTAGGGTTCCGTAGTAAACAAGGAACCCTTATAGTTTCGCCATGTCCGTCTGTCTGTCCATCCTGTCTTTTTGAAAGTAGGTATTTGTAAAGATCTATTCGAAATAAAAATATTGTCTTTCTTTCTTTCAATTTAGTGGTTGCAATTGTCGCTTTAGGTGTCGGTCGGTGATAAGTAACCATTGTCGCAACCGACGATCTCCAGAGGTACGACGGACAATTTTTTATTGCCTTATCAACGTGGAGTACGTACTTCAGCTTAAGTTTTATTCCTAGATCTCTGTCTGGGCAGACCTTAATAGTTCTGAGCATTGCTAATCAATGCATGTTGTTGATACATAATAATTTAAAACTGGTTTAACCAGGTGCTTAATCCAGTTGCGGACAAAAATATCGTACAAGGAAGTAATTGGTACAGAAAGAAAATATTGCTTCGGTTGACATTTAACTGTTACTTTTTGCGAGTATACTACTGAAAAGTATACGTTGAAAATTTCCTTAATGCTCTTTAAAGATGTTTTCTGTAATTTATCTCTTTCCTCTCCACTTAAACGAATAATTTTTGCAAGTGTATTGGGTATCGATCGGTGCTTAACGTCTCTGCGTTAGCAACTTATCTTATGAATTTATTTGGAAAAGTTTACTTTGAGGATCAAAGTGTAATTTGAGAGAAGTTAAGCTGGTGCATCACATAGCACACCCAATGTAGGTTTAGTTAATAAACGTGTGATTTTTCCAGCTTCAAAAAATAAAATAAATTTTATTCGTCTTAGACAAGAATCAAGGTCTCCAAGAATTTTTTGAAGCTCGATGTTCTTCCAATATCGTACGCCCAGGAAGCCTAATACAATAGTTTAATAATAATCATTGCATTAATATTACTTACTACCAAAGGGACCAAAGGTTTCTTGAGTGGTAACCGCCTTTCAGAAGATGAAGAGTTTGGCAGGTTTATCGCCAGGTGGTAAAGATCGCAGAAAATTGCTGAATAACGGCCAGGGGTGCGACCTCCTATCGACATTGCTATTGTCCTTGTTATGGCTGTCAAATTTTCATGTCGATATGTAGCTCCTTTAAAAGGAGTAGTGATAATCTGATCGTTTTTCTTGCTTTCGTAGGTGAGAAACAAGCGATAATGGCAGATTATTTCGATTATTGTTATTTAGTTAAAAAAATGAAAATCGACATGAAAATTTGACAGCAATGACAACGACAATAGCAATGTCGACGATAGGCGGTCGCACCCCGGGACCGTCCTTTGTGAGAGTGGTTGTTTTTCACCAGAAATGAAGATGACTCTTGTCACCTTGGATGTCAGTTAATTTCACCAACAAACGAAAATATCTATTTCAGACCCATTCTTCCTGCCAATGCAGCAAGTGGACAAAGGTGCCATCAGGTTCGTGCTGAGCGGCGCCAACATCATGTGTCCGGGGCTGACGTCGGCCGGTGCGCGGATGTCGACAGTGGACAAGGGAAACGTGGTGGCCGTCATGGCGGAGGGCAAGGAGCACGCGCTGGCTATTGGCATCACCTCACTGTCTACCGATGACATGTATGTAATTCCAATTGAGAAGGTCTAAAGTAAAACCTTAAGAAATGTCTCATGATATAGCTGTGCGTTTAATCTCACGGCTGTATCTACGACGAACACGGGGGTAATGCGTAAATGGTAATTTTTTCTTTGAGTCTAGTATTTCTTTCGAACTGGCGACGATATTTCCCCTCACTCATCGTTACAAATTCTTTGATTCTTCAGCTTCTGATAATTTACGTATCTAGTGGTTTAATTACATTTTGGATGTAGCTAACTAGCTAGCAGAAGCTGTTGTAGGTGTTGTAGCAAATTGTTTCCACCGATCTTGGAATAACTGTTTTTTTCGGATTATCTCCCATTATTCCCGTGCAGACATAAGGGACTCGAGTGCGTAGGCACACCGCATTACCTGAGCTATCTGCCGCCAATTGGTAGTGTTCAGCACTATCGTATTCGATTAGATGCCTTTTAGTGGTAATGTATGGCCCCGTCATAACTATTACAGAGATATTAACAACATTGAACTACATGCTTGTTTCCCACCTTCGTAACAAAAAACAACTGGATTTGACTGTCCTGCTCATAACTGCTCTCATTTGTGGGCGGGAGCTCCCAAATACCAGCTTGGTTCACTTGACTCCTTACAAAAACGCGCTGTTCGTATTGTTAACGATCCAGGACTTACTGACAGGCTCGAACCTCTGAGCCTGCGCAGAGACATTGGGAGTCTGTGCGTGTTATTCCTTCTTTACAATGGTGAGTGCTCTGTCGAACTGTTCGACATGGTGCCACCATCTCTTTACCTACACCGTACTTCCCGCCGAAGAGAGAAGTTTCACCCTTACCGACTGGACACCTGACAGTGCTTAACAGTGCGGTTTCTCGGTCGTTTCTGCCCAGAACGTGTGATTTGTGGAACGAACTTCCCTCTGAGGTGTTCCCTCGGTGCTACATTATGGAGTTCTTCAAAAATGGCGTCAAAAGAGACCTTCAGGGCTGGCAGCGCGTTGGCAACGCCCCTGGTGTTGCAAATGTTCATAGGCGACGGTGACTTTCCATCAGGTGGCCCGTCTGCTTGTCTGTCAACTTAATGACATAAAAAAAACTCTTATCTTATTCTTTAATTCTTTAGTTCATCATCATCACTTCCGAAAGACTTCTACTGCTGGACAAAAGCCTTCCTCAAAGATGCCCACAACTGGGTTGTGCATTCATTAGGGGAAACTATGCCATAATCGCCACGCGTAACAAATGGATTGGCGATCGCAGTGGTGTGGTGGTTGTTTTATCGCGGGACGCTGCTGCCCATCCCGCATTAACTACCGTCCTATTCGAACGGTTTGGCCGACATGGTTCGGTTGACTGACTGCACTAATGGAAGAATTCTCCTCCACTACACACGCCACTATAATTAAAACATATTGCCCTATCTAATTGGTGTCGACTGAGTTACTGCTGGTGACCAGCTGGTGATCGAATAAGGGACCTTGGATCTATAATATAATAATAATGGCAACGCATTATACGCCCCACTGCTGGGCACGAGTCTCTCCCCTTTTTGGGGGGAGGCCTAGAGCTTACTCCACCACGCTGCTCCAATGCGGGTTAGTGGCCAAACCGCTGTCGGATGTTTTCAAACCATAAGGCCTCCGACAAGGTTTAACGACTGCTATCCATCAAACCGGAACCGACGGCTTAAACGCGCATTTTAATTTGCTACAATCCATCACCAATCACACACCCGACCGCGCCCGTATCGCTTAACCGAGTAGATTGCTTACGATCTAGGCCAGCCAGGGGCCATGCGCGCTCCTTAGATCTAGCTGACTATTTATTAAGTCAACCCCATTGAATTCTGCCATTTGGATGGAATTGCACCACAGTAGTCAGAAGGAATGTAGCTGGGACGTCGCTTATTGTAATCCTCGCTACTCGATTAAAGAAAATGTTGATTATTTTTGTCGTAACTGTAGATTTTGTTTATTTACAGAGCCAAGGTGAACAAGGGTGTGGGTATAGAGAACTGCCACTATCTCAACGACGGCCTGTGGCAAATGAAACCAGTGAAATGAAGCGTTAATATACTGTCAATGCTTGTCTTATGTTTATTTCTATATTATAAGTTTTTTTACTAATAAATAGTATACGAATACGTGATTTGAGTTTTAATGCAAATATCTTTTGTACTGGTGGTAGAACTCCAGTGCCGGAGCTTGCGGGCGTAGGCACCACCGCATTACCTATAAACTTGCCGCTAAATGGTAGTGTTCAGCACTATCGTGTTCCGGTCAGGTGGTAATGTAGGGCCCTGTAATTTCCGGCACAGAGGCTCAACAGTTTAGGCCTCAGGAGTGGTAACGCATCTGCATTTTGACCTTGGTCTTTGTGTGGGTGTCTTTAGGCTGCAGTCATCACTTAACATCAATGTGAACTGCAAGCTTGATTGCCACTGCCACAACATAGAAAAAAAAAATATGTATGTAGAAGAATATCCTGGTAGTATAGTTCCAGGGCAGGAGCCCGAGGGCGTAGGCCCCGTAAAATACGTAATCAATTTCACGCACACATTTAAACATCTCGGCGACAGGCATTGGAACACTAGTGCCAGAGAATATGTAATAATACTACGGAATGGACACCTCGACGTCCCGCCCGATTTCCCCGCATCACCCAATCTTTCCTCTTAAGGGCGACGGTTGGTATTTTGTACGTGCTACGCATGCAGGTGCACGTGTAAATACACGTCACTGATGTCTGTGTAATAGAAACCAAATTAAGCGTTTGCATGGAATTTTGGCGGAGTGTCCGCGGTGTGCTTATAGTGCTTGTTCTTTGACAGAGGGGCAAGGGCAAGCCTGCATATGGCTTCTCCCCTCCGGTCCCCCGCGGCCGGTGCCCATGTTGCTCTATGTTGGTAACGCTAATCAATATATGGGTGTATGTATAAAGACTACATGGGGATATTAACCAGATAATACCTAAGTATTACCATACCGCAGTACCTACGAGATTAATCCTTTACATAGGTACCTAATCTGTATTAAATATTATACAAATTTTGTATAGGTAGATACGTGGTACACAGGCGCGGCTCTAGCTCGTGTAAAGCCCTTGTGCAATGAAACCCTGGCGCCCTCAAGAGGTATACTACGTCTTTATTCCTTTCATTGAGCTTTAAACATGGAGATGAAATACCTACAGAATTGGCGTGCTTAACTACAAAAATTTCGGCGATTACAATGGCCGCCTTTCATAGGGTTGTTTTGATAAATATCGATATCATCTTCTCATACATGAGCGGTTAATATCGATATTTTATCAACACGAATTCTTATTCTTTTAAAGTATGTATGCTTAGTCTTAGTAAAATCCACTCACTAAATTAGAGTTGAGTATAATTGTAATAATTATGATGTAGTAATAAAATGTATCCTATAATTTGCATTCAAATTAAATGGTGAAATATAAAAGAAAGCTATATTATATACTGAAGATCTTATGTACCTACTATACTTTTAGCAAATGAATAAATTCATTCATTCAAATGATCTCATTCATTACCAGCAGCTTGCGAAAGGTTCTCGGCCAGAACTAAAGCTAAAAATTGCAAATTGTAGTAATGTTGAATTTCAGTAGGCTTTCTTTAGCAGCCTTCAAATGTGAGTCTTATGCTGACCAGCTCCTTGGAATGCATCTCTGTAAATATTGTTGCTAAGTATTCCAAATTTTAATCAATATGTTTAGTTAATTTGAGTAGCACGATGACGCTTCGGTCAAGTTAAATGCCAATAAATAGATTTTTGTGCATTCTCGAAAGATCTTTTAACTACGTGTTTGACGTGAGTGCAACAGGATCTTTTTTTAATTTTTTCTTTATTCCTATACCTTTAAACAATATTATATATAGCAGGAACGGCTCTAGGTATGTTAATGATATGAGTAATTGAATAGAAATGGAACCTGCTTAAATTTTCAGATGATACGCATGTAGAAGTTAGTGACACAGATCTAAACGGCCCTGTGATTTCCAGCACAGATGCGTAATATCTTAGGCCTTAGGAGTGGCAACGCATTTAGATTGAAAGCTCTGGTTTCGTGTAGACTGATAGGCTATTATTACTTACCAATGTAAACTGATACCCGTTTGCCACTTCATGAAATTAAAAAAAAAACTGTGTTACGTTGTGCTTACTTACACTCTAACAATCTCTGAAAAAAATCCGTGCTCTATGGGTGCAAAAAGGAGAAAACAAAAATGATTTAATTTACATCAATTTCTTCTTTGATATTTTATTAAGAAACAAGAAATTCTATCGAGTATAATGCTAATACAATATAATATAACATAATTTAAATTGATATGAAAAATAATTGTATATCGATACTTTGATATATCAGGTAAGTATAATGTCATCGCTATTACGCATATTGCCAGTGTCAAGTAAAATGATATTTCGTATTCCGATTGACTCTAATTTTTACGCTGCTTGCCAGCGTAAAAATAAGAGTCAATCGGTCAATTATAAGTCAGTCAGTCAGAGTCACAGTCAGTAATTCGAGTAAAGCGATGGCTACTTTACCAGAACATTTCAAATGAAGTTTTGTAGGCAAACTGAAAAGGCGTGTTTTCGCACTGTTATTCTATTTCACTATACATGTGCACTGTAATAAGCCTATATCAAACAAAATACCAACAACTTTATTTAACATAACTCAAAAATACACTAAGGAAGTGAAATAAAATATGAGTACCACACGCCTCTTTCAAGTTTCCCGCCAAAACTATAGAATGTAGACCTGAGTCGATCGCGAGCGATAGAATCACTTTGATTGAATCACGATCCAAACACAAGTGATCGGGTCATGACGTACAAAAAAAGTCGATCATTTGGGTACTTTGGGTCATTGGGTACTTTGTTATGCATAAAGAACACTTCAGTTTGTTTACAGTTTTATCGATTAAGCTCCCCTGCACCATATCATCTAATTGTAAAATTCATGTTATAGTATACCTATAAAGTTTAAGAATGAAATTATAGTGATAATTAATTTTCATTTCATTTCATGTATTAAAATGAAAAATACCCTGCGACATAATGTGTGGATTGCGGTCTCGAGTCTCGCAACCTTATCAGATGGGTCTCGAATCACGAGAATCATGAGCATACAGTATACGTTTGAGCGAAATCGAGTCGCGACCCAAATGACCCAAACGATCGAGTCATTTAGACTCGATCACCCTGTCAATGGGTGGCGATCGACCCAAATCCCGACGAAGGAGTGATTGACTCAGGTCTAATAGAATGTGCCTTCTCCATTGTGTATTAACTCTGTGATTCCTTTACTCGCATTCAGTCAGTTTCTTTAAGTGACCCATGTCAAAATCTATCAATACAAATAATTACAACTTTATTTATTCAGGAAAATTAAGGTTTGAGAAAAATCACGTTAATAATACATTTTATTTGCTGTTTCTTAAACGCTATAATGAATGTTATTTATTATTTTTAACTTAGCAAATTCTTCGCTGGCAGCAAGTCACAATTCGTAAAGTGGAAAGTGGAACGTAACATGTTACAATTTTTTTTATAAAAATGGCGGCGGTGCTTGTTAGTTCGGCTCGTCAGGGTAATTTTTGATTTTAAAAATATGATTTCATGGTTTATGAATGAAAAGTACAAAGAATTTGTGTTAGAGTATTCATATAAGTGGTTTGTGATATTTTATTCCATTGACTTACAGCATATTTTTACTTCGCGAAAGTTTACTTGTGTGACGTGTTTATCAGCTGTTTGGAATAACTTTAGGATAAAAATTCTGTGTAAAATAATATTTCATGGAGTGAATCAAGAGTTATTTTGAAAACGAATACAATGATGTGTGTTATTTATCTCGAAGTTTCGATTACGCAATCTGATGGAAAACTTTGATCTTGATTCCAAGTTCAAAGTTCACCCAATCAGTCATTTGTTTTTGTTCCGAGTTTTTCTTTTGTTTATTTCGAAATCTCTACTTTTTTCAGTGGGGAGGCTAACAAGTGCGTCCCGAAGGCTTTATTCAGATGTTTATCCTAAAATAACAACCCATTACACGATTCATCCGAGAGAAAACGACCCAAGATGGAAAGGTTTGTAGTTTTTTATCAATTTTATATCATCAATGTATATTGAGTATATATAATTAAGATCTTATGATAACTTTTGCTTAAGTTTGTATCATACGCCCATATAGTATCCAACTCGTTATCTTTTATTTACTAATTTGATATATGACCTTGTAGATAAAATATTAAACACCAATAACCATACATTTTGTGATCATGTTACCCAATTAAAACTTATAAAAGATTTAAGCTAAACTACCAAGTGGTATTTTTGTTTACCCAAAATCAGACGAACATTTGATTTGTCAACAATCAATTTTTTTGTTTGAATAGATTCACTTATGAGAAAACCAATTATGAATATACATCCACTGTAAATAAATTTGTACACTGGAATTTCACATCAATTTGAAAAAGTAGACTAAACCTTCTAATCCTTCATCTTGTAAGGTATGAACTGTACGAAATATGTATGTGATGTTTCTATTATATTTACATCTACTTATGTTATATGTTCTTGTAAGGTGCATTACGAATAAACCAGTTAGCTTCCTACCGCCGTGTTTCATGAACGTCACACTGGCGACGAGGATGGGATTCGAACCCACGCGTGCATAGCACATTGGATTAGCAATGTGCTATGCACGCAATAGAAATCATAATTTTATTAATGATGACTCTGAAAATGAATTATTTAATATTCAAGTGAGCGCGGAAGGCGACAAACCGTATTTTCTGAATGTGAACATAGGTAGCATTTCATTAAAATGTGAAATTGATACGGGTAGTAAAATTTCGGCAATTAACGATCAATGTTACAATCGTTTATTTTCTAAGTATCCGTTATGTAATGATAAAATAAGTCTGTCTTCATATACGAGTGCACCAATTGAATCTTTGGGATATATTAAAGTGAATGTTTGTATTGATAATATTAAGAAAAATGATTTAAAATTGTATATCATAAAAAACGGTAATAGACCCATTTTAGGACGAAATTGGATGCGTCATTTTAAAATCAATCATTTAGCTATTAATAACATAGAGGTCGATGAAAATAAAACACGTGATATTATTGTCGAGGAACTAAAGAAAGATTATCCGAATGTGTTTACGGACGAGTTAGGTAAATGTAAAAAAGAGATTCGATTACAGCTCACAGACAATGAACCGGTGTTCGTTCGGGCCCGGCCGGTACCTTTAGCGTTACGCGGAGCGGTCGAACGTGAACTTGAGCGGTTGCAGAGCAATGGTTCTATTTATCCCATAGAACAATCAGAGTATGGTACACCAATCGTACCTGTGATTAAGCCGTCTGGTGAAATCAGAATTTGTGGCGACTATAAAATTACAATCAACCCCAAATTAAAACGTGATTATTATCCACTACCACGTATCGAAGAACTTTTCACGGCATTGAGTGGAGGGGTGGAATATACAAAAATCGACCTCACCACCGCTTATTTGCAAGTACCATTAAATATTGAGTCGCAAGCCGTAACAGCCATATCGACACACATAGGAACTTTTGCATTCCGTCGAACTCCCTATGGCATAAATTGTGTTCCTGAAAAATTTCAAAAGATAATGGAGGAAACGCTTAGGGGTATACCTAATACAGTATGTTTTTTGGATGACATTTGTATCACGGGTAAAGATAGAAATACACATTTAAGGAACCTGCGAGCTGTAATCGATCGACTTGCTCAAATGGGTCTAACGGTTAAATTAAGTAAATGTATGTTTTTAGAAAGAAGCGTATCATATGTCGGCTTCGTTATTGATAAGGAAGGATTACATCCTGACATGTCAAAAGTAGAAGCTATAAAAAAGGCCCCTAGACCCTGTAATGTTACCCAACTGAAGGCATTTCTAGGTATGCTCAATTATTATGGTAAATTTATAAATAATCTAAGCTCATTACTTCATCCTCTGTATAGTTTGTTAAAGAAGGACAAAGCTTGGCAGTGGGATGATCAATGTGAAAAGGCCTTTAAGGAGGCAAAACTTTGTTTATCGAGTGATAAGGTGTTAATCCATTATGACCCAAACCGGCCGTTGATATTATCAGTTGATAGTAGTTCGTATGGCGTGGCGGCGGTATTATCTCATAAACTAGACGACGGCTCGGAAAGGCCCGTAAGTTGTGCGTCCCGCACCCTCTCAGACGCAGAAAAAAACTACAGCCAATTGGATAAAGAGGCGTTGGCTATTGTGTATGGTGTGCAAAAACATCATCAGTATTTGTTTGGAAAATCTTTTTTATTACGAACCGACCACAAACCCCTTACATATATATTTGGGCCTAAGGGGGGCATTCCACAGACCGCGGCGAGTCGGTTACAACGTTGGGCGGTAAAATTAGCAGCATATGATTTTAAGATTGAGTACGTAGCATCAAAAAATAATTGCAATGCGGATGCATTGAGCCGTTTACCGCTACCTAACACCGCGCACACAAAACAGGCTAGGGACCAAAATCATTACCTATTTTTAATCAATGATACATTGCCGGTTAGCTGTAAAGATATATCTGTAGAAACTCAAAAAGATGCTTTATTAAGTAAAATTAAGGGCTATATAATGTTTGGGTGGTCAAACGTATGCGAACGGGAAGAAGAGAAACCTTTTTATTTCAGACGCTCGGAGCTATACGTAGATCACGGGTGTATATTATATAAATATAGAGTAGTGATTCCATTTACATTACAAGATCGGGTGCTAAATGAAATACATACGGGTCATTTGGGGATAGTTAAAATGAAATCTATCGCTCGGAATTATGTATACTGGCCGTCTATAGACAAGGATATTGAAATTATAGGACGGGACTGCCAGGCGTGTTTAAATGTGCGCGACGCGCCACCAAAGTCCGTAGTGCACCCATGGGAGTTCCCTATGGCACCGTGGCAACGTTTACACGCGGATTTCGCTCAGTATAATGGCAAATATTATATAGTAGTTATAGATGCACACTCGAAGTGGATCGAAGCAGAGGAAATTCGTAGTACTAGTGCTTATGATACGATTAAATTTTTTAGAAATTTATTTTCCAAATTCGGTCTACCGCTTCATTTGGTAACAGATAATGGACCACCTTTTCAAAGTAACGATTTTAGAGAATTTTGTTTAAAAAATAATATCAGACATTCCACAACGTCCCCATATAGGCCACAAGGAAACGGAGCGGCAGAAAATGCGGTCAAATCTGTTAAAAAAGCTCTCAAAAGAGCTTATTACGAATGTAAGGATTTGACTGTCGAGCTTAATCGATTTTTATTTCAGTATAGGAATTGTGAACATGCAACCACGGGGGTTGCACCAGCTGTCGCAGTAATAGGCCGCAGGCTAAGAAGCCGCCTCGATGCCATACGCCCGAATACGGCAGACATCGTTAGGGAGGCACAAAATAAACAAGTGTTAGCGGCAGGCGGTTCCAATAGGTGTTATGAAGTAGGCAATAAGGTATTGACCAGAGACTATTCAAATCGTTCCGATAAATGGGTGGAAGGTAGCGTTATAAAAAAAACCGGCCCAGTGTCATATCAATTAAATTTGAAAAATGGTACCTTTTGTCGTAGGCATGTAGATCAAATTTTACCTACTAAACCGAAAAGGTATTCACTCGCTAGAAAACCATCGTGCGCAGACGAATATGTCGAGTCGGAGGTGCAGTCTCCTTCAAATAATAATAATAAGTCAGTTGTCGAAGAATTGGACGGAGATGAAGTACTGAGCCCATCACCTAAGCATGACGATATAAACTCTCAGGCAGGGCCTACCGTACGACCGCTGGTACCAGGTGCAGAAAATGAGTCGGGTGTTACCACGAAACGGGCTATTCGTGCGTACAATAGAGAACTACGTAAAGGTCTTGACAGTACCTAAGACACTTTGTTATTCTTTTTTTTTTTTAAAAAAAGGAGTTGTAATTGTAGTCTTCACTTGGGTATCAAATCTTTCATATGTATGTGTGTAGTATAAGAGTAATATTAATCAATATAATAGCACGATATACTCTATATACCTACACTCCTGTTGGTGTGTAATTAACTATGTCATACCTGTTTCTTTTCGTTTTATTATTTTATAGTACATAGGGAATTGCAGAAGTTAGATATCAGCATCTTTGTGTTAAGTTTTGTTTTTATGTAATTTTTTTTTTGTATCTTCTCATCCAAGTACTTAACCTCTATTAGAGGTAACTTACCGGGGAGGGAAGATAATGTTGTATTTAAAAGGGAGATAGTGTAAGGTATGAACTGTACGAAATATGTATGTGATGTTTCTATTATATTTACATCTACTTATGTTATATGTTCTTGTAAGGTGCATTACGAATAAACCAGTTAGCTTCCTACCGCCGTGTTTCATGAACGTCACACATCTGAAAAAAATTCTCAGTAAATAGCACTTCCAATAGAACAATAAAGTAACCTGAATCTCTCACGGATCAAGAGACCAACATTAGCGTAGACACAATTGAAATTAATTGTCATATTTTTGTTGTTACTTGGTGGGTTGAACAACATTTATTTCCTCATTTAACCATTAGTCTCCTCAACTTCATGACATTACCAATCATGGATGGCAGATTTTACTGTGATTTTTAATTTAATTGCAAATAATAATAATTTTCAGATGTCAATATGGAACGGATGGCAGAGGAGACAGATATCCTCATCATTGGAGGAGGCCCTGCAGGCATGTCTGCGGCCATCAGAGCGAGACAAATTGCAGAGGAGAAGGGGGCTGTATGTATTAAAAATATTTATTACAATTACGTTGAAGGTTATTTTGTGTTGTAAGCTAAATAAGCAGTTGTTATTATAATTTTTTTTATAATTATCATGATATTGATATAGGTTATTAATTTTGATAAAAATAATAAAAATGCTCATGTGTAATCACAAAAATATGAATAATAATAAAAGGGTAGAAGTGCCAAGTGCACTTGAACTTGTTGCCACACTGGTGTTGCTAACGACACATATCTAAATTCGGACTATATTTGTCCAGAACATGCACCTGTAAAAAAGGTGTTTTATAGCATTTCTCACTGTAAAAGTCTTTTTATAATTGAAACTACAATAAAAATGTAATAATACTTCATGGATAAGTATTTCTTTTACTTTTAATGTGGTGTTCCATTAATGTAAAATTTAATATATAGTACCTAGCAGCTTCATTACCCGTGTGAGCATGGTTTTGTACTTATCGTTAATCATGTATTATTTTAATATAATGTATTAATGAATAATCAAATCGACGACATGCCTCCTCAATAGTTTTTGGCAACAGATACCTACCATTTCTGTTATGTAAATTTCTATGTGTGTTAAATGCATTGAATATTAGGAGTTGTTCAAAATCAGTATTAGTTGGGGAGACCAAGAGGTGATTTTTGAATATACTCCAGCATGTCAGATTAGGATATGGGAGTTACCTTGCACCCTGTTCAGTACCTCCACCAAATCTTAGATTTCTATAAAGGGCTGAACTCTTAGGGCTTCTGCCACAAGCTTGACTCGCTTCCAAATCGTCAGAATTTTTAATCAAATGTTTTTGGAAAGGGCGCAGCTTCAACGCCTTGGATCAGGAGCGTGTCAGATATTCTGAGAGTGTGTAAAATGTGCTCTAACAATGCTCATACCCAAAATTCAGACGATTCGGAAGAGGAGTTAGATCATTGCGACTATTTGATTTTTTTAAGGGCTACCGGGGTGAATGCTGTTGCGTTCAAGGTAGGCTAAGGTAAGGCTCCCATATAACCTGACGCGTTTGAGTGAGTCCAAAAATGGCATCCTGGGCTCCCTCCCCTATTATGTTTAGTTAGCTAATTAAATTTTTGATTATTTCATTTTGATGTGATGGTTATTGAAACTTCTCCGATATAAATATGGTGTAGTTTAATCATTTTTATTTTTACTATACTGCTTCTGTTGCATATTTTATGATGGAATATGCTGTGGAAAGCTGTGAATGTTATTACACGAAGGGATGCCTGCTTGGACATAGGACAGCTTGGGAAGTTTATTATCTTTATTATAATGTTAATGATGATTTTTTTATTTGTATTTCTACATTTTATAAAGTCCCCTGTTTTTTTCTGTCTGTATGTAAGCGCTAATCTCGGCGAGTTGTGGACGGATTTTGTTTCTGTTTGAAATGTTGGAAAAAG
Source organism: Macrosoma leucophasiata (assembly GCA_036365455.1). Taxonomy (NCBI): domain Eukaryota; kingdom Metazoa; phylum Arthropoda; class Insecta; order Lepidoptera; family Hedylidae; genus Macrosoma; species Macrosoma leucophasiata. Next base: position 12,705,913 of record JAWQUS010000026.1, read on the forward strand.
GGTTTTCTGGGGAAGGTTTCTATCTATAATTTATCAATATCGTTCTTATATTTACTGGTATTTGTCGGAGAAGTCTGGCGCGTCCCCACAATATAATATATGGCATATATGCAACACCTGCGAAGCCGGGGCGGGTCGTATTTGAAAATACATCTCTCAAATTAACATACAACATGATTATCATAAACATTACAGGAAGTGCGAGTCACACTTTTAGAAAAGGCTGCAGAAACTGGTGGGCACATTCTATCTGGGGCTTGTGTAGATCCAATAGCTTTGAATGAGCTGATACCAGATTGGAAAGAGAAGGGCGCTCCAATGAACACTCCGGTAACCTCTGATAAGTTTGGCCTATTGACCAAAAGTGGTAGAATACCACTTCCTGTATTCCCTGGTGAGTTATATGTTCAGATATAATCAGATAATTATATAAATGCTTAAACAATCTTGTGGAAGTGATTTTGAATTCTCAATTATTCCATGCAATGTACATAATTATTGTATTTTCTTGTTGTAATGTGTACAATGAAGAGTAAAATAAATAAATAAATAATTATATTTATAAGGGGTTTTGCAGACAGTCAAAGAAATAATAGATTGTGTTTACTTTGCATACTGAATCTTTTTTTAAATTAGATGATATTAACCATAAAATTACATGAAAAACTCGAATAAACAAACCGTTTTGATAGCTCTTGTTACTTTTTTGAAATGGAGTAGCTATTGAGGTGAAACTAAGAATGAAAAACAAGCTAAAAACTAAACAGTACAATACGCGCAAAACTTAAATGTGTTTATGTAGTAAGGTGCAAGTCACTGAGAAGAAGGCGATGGTATAGAAGGGATATCTGATTAGTAAATTGTGGCCAGTTTTGGCAGCTTTCATTAGACCAAACATTGAAACTTGCTTCCTTTCTACTCTATGTAGTTGACGCTAGTTAAGAGGCTGGTGCAAAGTTTACGCAGCCAACTTCACTTCGCTTAAGTTTTGCGCATACTGTAGTAGTGAACTATAACATTTAAAAAAAAAACATTTATTATTTGCAGGGTTACCAAACTGGAACCACGGCAATTATGTAGTACGACTAGGTCATTTGGTGAAGTGGCTGGGAGAGCAGGCAGAAGCAATGGGTGCAGAGGTATAACTTATCTTACTAGTATTATAAATGTGACAGTAGGGATGGCAAAGCGTCTGGACGGATTTCGACGAAATTTTGTTAGGATACTATTCCTAGGATCCAAAGGATTCTTATAATTTCGATCAGGGGTTCCATAGGGAATTTTCAAGTACACGCGGATCAAGTAATTTTACTAATTCCTTCACTCATGTAATGATGTAAAAGACTTTTTTTTTTTTTACTGAGGAAGGATAATTATGTCAAACTGTATATTTTGCTTCGGACAATATACATTTATGTTAATTAAATTGCCAGAAAGTTCATTCAAATCTTTACATATATTTTGGGCAAAGATGTAAATGAACATAGGTACAGCCATCCATAAGCAAGACTGGTGATGGTGTTTTGAATGCAACAACATCTTCCACCACTGTATGGCCCTGTAAAAACTATCACATCCATGTGAACTGCCAGCTTGTTTGCCACTATTGAAACATAAAAAAAATACTTAATAATAAATAACAATGGCAAGCTTTGATACGTCTCACTGCTGGGCACGAGTCTCTTGCCTCTACCACACTGTTCCAATGCGGGTCGGTGGAGAGGTAAGTGGCCAACCCGCTGTCGGATGTTTTCAAACCGCTCCATAAGGCTCCAACAAGGTTCGACGACTGCTATCTATCGATAGCAACCGGGACCGATGGCTCAACGTGCCCTCCGAAACACGGAAACGCGCATTTTCATTTGCCACTAGCGGTCACCCATCACACACCCGCGTCGCTCAACCGAGTAGATCGCTTCCGCTCGACACCAGCCGCGGGGCAATGCGCGTTTCTAAAATAATCTTACATAGGTACACAGAAAAATTAAACATACATCGGGGCAGCTACTACAGCTTTATAAGGTCCAAGTGCGGCCCCATCTGGAATACTGCTCTCATTTGTGGGCGGGAGCCCCCAAATACCAGCTTGGTCCACTTGACTCCCTACAAAGACGCGCCGTTCGTATTGTTAACGATCCAGGACTTACCGACAGGCTCGAATATCTGAGCCTGCGCAGAGACATTGGGAGTCTGTGCGTGTTGTACCGTCTCTACAATGGTGAGTGCTCTGCGGAACTGTTTGACATGGTGCCACCGTCTCTTTTCCTACACCGTACTACCCGCCGAAGAGAGAAGTTCCACCCACACCGACTGGACACCTGGCAGTGCTCAACGGTGCGGTTTTCACGTTCGTTCCTGCCCAGAACGTGTAAATTGTGGAACGAACTTCCCTCTGAGGTGTTCCCTAGGTGCTACAATATGGGGTTCTTCAAAAATGGCGTCAAAAGAGTCCTTCAGGGCTGGCAGCGCGTTGGCAACTCCCCTGGTGTTGCAAATGTTCATAGGCGACGGTGACCACTTTCCATCAGGTGGCCCGTTTGCTTGTCTGTCAATCTTCAGACATTAAAAAAAAAAAAAAAAACCTAAAATCACTAGCATACACTGGTCCCAGGACCCTTCTTATTTTTTTTTACTTTAATGTCTCCTACGTGTAGACATAGTTAGGGTACAGTTTAATTATATGTAAAGATTAACCGCAGGTGTGGCCGGGCTGCGCGGGCGCCGAGCCGCTGTACCGCGCGGACGGCTCGCTGCGCGGCGCGGCCACCGGCGACGTGGGCATCGCCAAGGACGGCAGCCCCAAAGACATGTTCGAGCGCGGCATGGAGTTCCACTCCAAGATCACCATATTCACCGAAGGTAACGAACCTTCACAAGTGTTTAGCTAGTGTTTACGGAGAAACGGTCGCCGGCCTCGGGCCTCATGAGAAGGTTCAAAGGCACGCAGAGAGCGATCGAGAGAGCTATGCTCCCGAGTTTCCGAATCAGAAATGAGGAATCAAATAGCGAAACGCGAGTGGCAGTGGGCGGGGCACGTAACTAGAAGAACTGACGGCTGTTGGGACAGAAGAGTTCTTGAATGACGACCGCGACCTACTCACTGACTAATCGCTGAATAAGGGCGGTCCTCTCTTCCCTGACGCAATTGGACCTTCATGTTCAGAAATGTTTCCAAATAAAAGATTTTTGTGGCTAAGTTTAACGTGAGAGGAAGTGGGGAATTTACTTGGCCATTGTCAATAGTCATTCTACTCTAAGCCATAAAAGCAGTAACTTAAACTGTATTCTTATTACAGGTTGTCACGGACACTTAACGAAAATGGTCTCTAGCAAGTACAACTTAAGAGAAAATAGTGAACCTCAATCATACGGTATTGGATTGAAAGAACTTTGGGAAGTTAAGCCAGAGGTATTTTATTCCATTTATGTATAATATTTTATCATATACTAGCTGTCCCGGCAAACTTCGTATTGTCTCGGAATGAAATAATGTGTCAAAGGTTTGATAAATATGGACTATTTGTATGGGAAAATAAAATTGTGCTTTCTACTGTTTCCCTTAAATTTCTTCACAATTTATTGCCTTTTTAACTTTCTCTGGACTTCCAAAAAACATTCCAAACCAAAATTAGCCAAATCGGTAGAGCCGTTCTCGAGTTTTAGCGAGACTAACGAACAGCAATTGATTTTTATATATATAGATGTCCATAACAATTGCCATATTATTATGAAAGTTGTCTGCTTTTGTATATTAGGTGGGATTTTAATCCTTTTAAATGTGCAAGAACTATTTTAACTAGGATGTTATGATAGTTTTTGGGCACATGGACAATAAACATTGAAATGTACATTTCTGTAGATGGTCTAGCAAGGGTGCTCAACCCAGGCCCGCGGGTCACAATGTGGCCCACGAAAGAATTTAAAATGGCCCGAGTAAGTAAGTTCTGAAATGCGCACCAAATTAAAAATTCCCTGGGAGTAACTGAAATAGAAATTGTCAGTGGCCCGTCGTGAAATCTGTATCCAACGTTTGGCCCAACTGTTAAAAAGGTTGAGCAGCCTTGAGTCTAGCGACTAGTTTACATGTCAACCTAGAAAAAAAAACTTTACCAAGGATGTCAATAAATACTTATTTATATCGGTAGAAAGTCTCATTTTCCCTTTTACATTTTACAAACTGGGTAATAATGACACTAGCAAAAGAAAAAGAGACAGTAACATAATAGGTAGTTGTTGAATGTGTTCGAGGTGAGGCTCATCGCAGGGCTTCATTAGAAATAGGACATTGCAACAGTGTCCTGGCAGATCCTACTACGGATGACGCCAGAATACTGTTGCAACTATATCAATTGTCAATGAGCTAATGTTGTTTAATTATTTTTTTTAAATGAAGAATGTAATTCATGTGAACGTATAGAGCGTCATGGTCTTTGACCAAGCTCTTTAAAGTTAAATTCCTTGTCAATAAATGTTATAAGTTATAATATTGTTACAGAACCACAAACCGGGGTTAGTAGAACACACAATAGGCTGGCCTCTCGACAAGAACTCTTACGGAGGCTCGTTTATCTACCACTTGGCGGTGCCCGAAGGCGAAGCACCCCTCGTAGCCGCTGGCTTTGTACTCGGATTGGACTACTCCAACCCTTACATGAGCCCATTCAGAGAGTTCCAGAGGTTCAAGTTGCATCCGTACGTGAAGCCGCTGTTTGAAGGTGAGTTTATAGAATGAATTTTATTTAAAACTATTGGTCCGCCTCAGCTTCGCGCGGCTGCAATGTTACTTACCCTCTCCTATTCATCTTAGCGTAGTGTGATAATTATAGCCTAAAGCCTTCCTCAATAAATGGGCTATCTAACACTGAAAGAATTTTTCAAATCAGACCAGTAGTTCCTGAGATTAGTGCGTTCAAGCAAACAAACTATTAAACTTTATAATATTAGTATAGATAATGTATAAATTTAAACAGGACAGGATATGTCAACCTGTTTCTTAATGTTTACAATCTAAATATAAATAAATATAAGAAATTAATATAAGAAATCTAAATTAATTAAGAGAAATTAAAAAAAAAAAATAAATTAAAATTAAATTAATTAAGAAATCAAAATTAATTAAGAGAAGATTTCTTATATCTAAATATAAGAAATTAATATAATAAGAAAATAAATAAGAAATTATTAGTACTTACTGAAATTGATTTATTTTTTAAAATAATTATCTGTACCAACCGTCACGTGTATTGTACAGAGTACAGATTTTTTTTTTTAATAAATTTCTTCTAACCGTCTTATACAAAAGAACCGTCAGCACGCGTCTTAAAAGATACGGACGATGAGACCACGTTGGCCATCGCCGCTATGAACAATCATTTTCGTCAAGACGAGTTTAGCGGGCCCCCCAAACAGCCAACCCGATGGTCGACAGGGGGCAACACTGTTGAGAGAGGCTGGGGGTGTCGAGAGGTGTGGCCCCGGTTTCACCATTATTATTATTACATATTATATATATATATACATATGTATTTTTTGTTATGAATAAACTTATGGTATTTATGTACTTAATTTACATTATTATTCAAAGTTAGTGTCCTTTTTTAGTTTTTTATTTTTTTTTAACTTCAGCTCTAAATTGGCAGCAGTTGGGCATCCGTAGTGTCACAGTATAAGGCCCCAATATAATATCAGCGCCGGGTTTTTAATCCGGCACAATGCCGAGTTGGGGACCCCTTAGGACAATTTTTTAAAATTTAGTTTTCGTTTTAGTTTTAATTAATTCTATTTTTTTTTCTGTTTTGTTTTCTTTTGTGTACCTTTTTGTCCTAATAAATGTATTTTCTTTCTTTCTTTCTTTCTTTCTTTCTAGTATTTGTATACTCTTTCGTTAGACGTGGTGAAACGTTTGACGTGTTGGACGTAGTTGTTTTACTTGTGATCTTTTATCTGTTTATTTTTCATAAAATCTAGTTATTACGTGTATTTCTGTAACATATTTTTACTTAAGTAGTTCTCTGAACCTCTTGCGACCCCCCAAAAAACGTTTCGTGGTCCCCAGGCGCGTCTCACACGTTGGAAAACACTGATGTCTATATTTGTGATATTCCACAGGAGGTTCCCGGATAGCGTACGGCGCTCGAGCGCTGGTCGAAGGGGGCTGGCAGTGCCTGCCCCGGCCGGTGTTCCCGGGCGGCTGCCTGGCCGGGGACACCGCCGGCTTCCTCAACGTGCCGCGCATCAAGGGCACGCACAACGCCATGAAGAGCGGTCAGTGTCTTTGAACTGCCCGCCCTCCTCTATATACTGCCTGCACTTGTGCGGGAGGCGGTGTCTGTCTAAGTGCAGAACGCCACGAAGAGTCTCATCGTGGCGTTCTGCACTTAGACAGGCACCGCCACCCGCACAAGTGATGTCCACTGCTGTACAAAGGTCTCCCCCAAATAATGCCATAAAGAACGGTTCTGGGCCGCCCTTATCCAACGATTGCCCTCAACTTTTTGTTTACATGTCATTTATCTACTCTTAAAGAGGGCTTAGCTGTATATCAATGTGACACACTCAATAAAACTAAAAATCCCCCTATAAATTAAAACAAGTTAACTATTAAAATTGATTGATGTTTAATTTCCAATCTATTCACCACAATGCATTACATCAAGAGTGACTGTCTTACAGGCATGTTAGCCGCAGAGGCTGCGATGGATCTCATTTTGTCCGGGGAAGCGTCCCACGACAACGGTATAGTGCCGACTCTATACGAGGACAAGCTCAAACAGTCTTATGTTTATAAGGAATTAAAGGTATGACACTCGCTCACTTTATGGAGTTATAAAGCCTAGCAAAAATATTATGATGTAAAATGAAAGTCAACTATGTATTTATTGTCTTAGTGGTTAGTGGTACTGGACAGATATTGTAAGTATTGGATACTAGCTGTTGCCCGCGGCTTCACCCGCGTGGATGTCGTTTTATAAATAACTAAGTAGCCTATGTTCTTTCTCAAAGTCAGCTCTATCTCTGTACCAAATTTCATTAAAATCGGTTCAGTCGTTTGGGCGTGAAAAGGTAACAGACAGACAGAGTTACTTTCGCATTTATAATATTAGTAGGGATAACTAGTGGTAGAGCTCCAGTGATGGAGCTCGCGGGCGTAGGCACCACCGCATTACCTAATATACTTGCCGCTAAATGGTAGTGCTCAGCACTATCGTGTTCCGGTCAGGTGGTAATGTACGGCCCTGTAATTTCCGGCACAGATGCATAACACCTTAGGCCTCAGGAGTGGTAACGCATCTGCATTTTGACCTTAGTATTTGTGTAAGTGTCTATAGGCTGCAGTAATCACTTAACATCAATGTGAACAGGAGGCTTGTTTGCCACCTCCATTACATTAAAAAAAAAGCAACATATATTATTTATGTTTTAGTAGCTGACCCGGCAAGATGGCTAATTTTGGTTTTAAAGAATATCCATAATAAATCTGTCCAGCCGTTCTCGAGTTTTAGCGAGATTAACGAATAGCAATAGATTTTTATATATATAGCTTTACCTACATTTTTTCCATAGCAAGTTCGAAATTGCCGGCCTTCATTCCACTCTCGGTTCGGCATTTACGGAGGAGTTGCCTACTCTGGATTCTCTACCTTGGTGCGCGGGATGGAACCCTGGACCCTAAGTCATGGAGGTAACTTTTTGATAAACTTAAGCTACAATCCAGCTTGTAGCGCGCATGGCCCCGCGGCTGGTGTAGATGACAGGCGATCTACTCGATTAAGTATTAAGGGTGCTTCGGGGTGCATGTTGTGCCGTCGGTCCCGGTTGCTATCGATACATAGTAGTCGTTAAACCTTGTCGGAGGCCTTATGGGCGGTTTGAAAAATAACCGACAGCGGGTTGGTCACTAACCCGTAGGTATCTCCACCAACCCGCATTGGAGCAGCGTGGCGGAGTAAGCTCCAGGCCTCCCCCCAAAAAGGGGAGAGTCACGTGCCCAGCAGTGGGATGTATAATGGGTTGCCATTATTATTATTATTATAAGCTACATGTTATGAGAGCTTTTACTGGTGGTGGGGGGTTTAGAGTCGAAGCTCGAGGGCGTAGGCGCCACCATATTAATATATCTGCCGCCAAATTGTAGTGTTCAGCACTATCATGTTCCAGTTAGATGGTGATATAAATATGTTTCTTCACGCCAAGTCCTTGGTAGATGGTAATGTATGGCAAAAATAACTTAGGCCTCAGGGTTAGCAACGAATCTGCATGTTGACCTCCGATATTCGTGTAGATGTCTAGAGCCTGCAGTATCCGCTTACCATCCATGTGAGGGTTTTTCTTTCTTGTAGTTCTGTAACCAGAAGCGCGGACAATATGTAAAACTGCGAATTAAATGAATAAATTTAAATAATATTCCTTTGCAGGTGCCGATCACGCGAGACTGAAACCTGCGAAGGAGTTCAAACCGATTGAGTATCCCAAACCGGACGGTGTCATCACATTTGATCTGCTCTCTTCAGTTGCTCTCACGGGTAAGGTTTTTGGAATTATTTTAATAATTATAGTTTAGCAATATTAAAAATTCAAATTTAACTGATATAAATAATAATTTATCTTAATAAACATTTGTTAAAAGGACAGTTTCAGAAAGTTCGGAACTATCGAACGAGTCCATCTTTGTTACAATCAAATTAACTTATAATAATGGCAACCCATTATACGTCCCACTGCTAGGCACGAGTCTCTCCCCTTTTTGGGAGGAGGCCTGGAGCTTACTCCACCACGCTGCTCCAATGCGGATTGGTGGAGGTGGGTGGGTTAGTGGCCAACCCGCTGTCGGATGTTTTCAAACCGCCCATAAGGCCTCCGACAAGGTTCGACTGCTATCTATCGATAGCAACCGGGACCAACTGCTTAACGTTTAATTTACCACTTGCGGTCACCCATCACACGACGGGCCATGCGCGCTTCCAACATCTTAGGGAGTTTAGTAAATTAACTTTATTTTTCCCTTAATGCTTGAAATATTACCTTTTTTTGGCATGCTGTACAATGGCCCACTACAGAATAAAACAACTCGTTTGTAAACTAGTGTGGTTTCCGTCGGCAGGCACGAACCACGAGTCGGACCAGCCGGCGCACCTGACGCTGCGCGACGACAGTGTGCCCGTCAAGAGGAACTTGGCGGAATTCGACGGCCCCGAAGCTAGGTTTTGTCCTGCAGGTATGCATATTTCGTAACTTCACGCCTGTATCTCCCGAAAGGGTAGACAATTTTTGGGCAGTTTCCCAGTACAAATATCATAATTATGTTCAAAATTACTAATTGGGTAAATTTATGTTTTGGTCCAGGAATGAGCCAAATAGGATTTTCAATCATATTTTATCGTAAAATCCCCGTTAACCACATGTTACAATCAAGTCAATCAACATAAAATACTCGTTTCCAGACAACTAGTTACCCAAAATATAAATCCCTTGAACATCTTATGCGATTGTAATAAATGCTATATTTATATTTTTATGTTGTAAACGGGACTTAATCGCGTACTATTTTAATCGAAGTATTTACCTCGATACTCGACGTTTCGGCCGTAATGCGACGGCCGTGGTCACGACTAGACTGCTGCTCCATGGTGTCAGCGTCTCGTACCTGCGCCAGTTCTTCGAACTACCCGCGGTTGGTCGTCATTATTTTGATTCAATACATTAAGGTCCCGACACACAACACTCACAACATCCGACGATTTATCCGAAGATACATCCCGACGTCTACATTGCCCGATAACCGGATTCCACGAAACTGACAACCTATATCCATCCTCCCGGTTGAAATTTTTGTATTTTCTGATTTCAACCGCTTCACGTACCATCCTATTATAGTAGTCACGTTCAGTGGAGAGGATTTTCGGGTTGTGAAGTTCGATCCAGTGGTTTGGTCCCGACTCCAGTAGATGCTCCGCGATCGCTGACTTGTTCACCTGGCGATTCTTAACTGCTGCTATGTGCTCCTTAATTCGCTCAGCTATCGTGCGCTTAGTTTGACCGATATAGGAACTACCGCAATTGCAGTCGACCTTATAAACACCAGGTGTTTGAAACGGTATCACATCCTTAGCCGTTCTCACAAATTAAGATTAAGTCCCGTTTACAATATAAAAATATGAATACAAATCGTGAAAGTTTAAAACAATTAATGCTATATTTGATTGATTTTGACTAAGCGGAGAAGTATCTAACTATCTATCTATAATCCTATTTTGTTTTCCAGGTGTATACGAATTCGTTCCAATGGAGACTGGAGACGGCCAGAGGTTGCAAATTAATGCGCAAAACTGCATTCATTGTGAGTATTACGTTCATCCATGAACAAAGAAATAAATTGGAAATAGTTTATTTTACTGGCTGACTCATGTTGACTGGTAAAGAATATCACTAAGTATAATGTCCCCCATAAGTATGTTATTTATGTGCAAAATGTTTAAATTAATAAATAAAAAGTAGAGACTTTACTGGTGGTAGAGCTCCAGTGACGGAGCTCGCGGGCGTTATCGCACCACCGCATTATCTAATATACTTGCCGCTAAATGGTAGTGTTCAGCACTATCGTGTTCCGGTCAGGTGGTAATGAACGGCCCTGTAATTTCCGGAATAACACCTTAGGCCTCAGGAGTGGCAACGCATCTGCATTTTGACCTCTGGTCATTGTGTGGGTGTCTATATGCTGCAGTCATCACTTATCATCAATGTGATTTGCATGCTTGTTTGCCACTTTTATAACATAAAAGAAAAAGACTAACTTCAGACTGTTACTTTTACGGAGTGCGCGCGCTACGTAAAAATTCACTCACATATTTTTCCAATCGCCCCAAAATAACTATAACACTAAGGGCGTTTGTCCACAGCCGCCGTCACCGGACCGTCACCGAGAACGGGATTATTTCGGGCCGAGTTTAATATGACGTAACGGCGATCGTTTGTCCACCGCGACCGATTTCGCTGGTTTAGTTTGTTCCAGCGTGGTAGTCGCGTTTTCGAAGAAATAAAGTGATGGCTAGGTTGAACCGGCGACAACTTCTTCTACTGCTTTTGTACCTTCGAAGGCGCAGGTGATGCAAAGAATTTTGGGTTCATCCGCTAATACGTGAACGTCCAAGTTGCGGCAGCATGACAAGATTTTTTTTAACTACTTTAGGATGTCCACGACTACGTTCGATTATATATTTATATTATATTTATAATATATATATATAATTATCTATAACAAAATCTCGCGCGGTCACGCCGATCTACTCGCAATTTCGGCGGCCGGGATGACGGCGCTCGGGTGACGGATGTGCGGTAGACACGCGGCTAAGTAATGTCATGTAAATGTTTGTACCGCTACGTCGGCGCCGTCGTCTCGTTCTCGGTGACGTGACGGTGACGGCGGCGGTGGACAAACGCTCTAACTAGGAATGTGCTAGGATAACGGAATACTACATTGTGCGTGGCCCGACACGCATTTGCCAGGTCTTTTTATTTATACCGATATGGTGTTTGCAGGTAAAACGTGTGATATCAAGGATCCGTCGCAGAACATCAACTGGGTGGTGCCCGAAGGAGGCGGCGGCCCCGCTTACAACGGCATGTAAATCTCAACACAACATGTTGTCCCTTATGCTCTAACACTGGCCGCTAGTTGCTATTCATACGAGTTTTTGATGTTCATTTGATGGGTCATCATACCCTTTTGTATGGGATGAACCTTTTCCTATTCTGTAAGTTGCCAAAAATCTTCGTTCATAAAAATCTTATAATTGTAGAATTAACTATAATTAATTAAAGATGTGTGATACTATCTTACTTTTGAAATGGTCTGTTTTTCGTTGAGTCTATAGTGCTATTGAAACATTATATGTCGCTCAAAATATCTCTAAAGGGCTTAAAAGACAGCATATTGTAAGTCAATATGCCTACTATATTAGTTTCTTCCCTTCTCAGACAAATACCATTTTTGTGCAGTATTTAGGTGAATAGAGTATTACATACATTTGAGTTTGAGACCTTACTATAACATTGTATTTTAATAAACTTAGAGACATATAAACTTTGAAACGTATTATTAAATATGGCCTACACATTGGCTACTCTTAATGAATTTTATTCCAGAGCTAAAATTATTTTAAACACCGTCAAATATGCCCGAGGCTTTCAAGATCGTATTCAAACAAAGTCTGACTTCGTACCTTTTTTCGAAAATTTTGTACAAATCAATGTATAGAGCTTGCCGTGATTCTTTCAGTAGGCAATGTAACTCTAGAGCCCCATGGTTACATTTGCTACGGGCCCGCACCGGCTTTGTCCGGCAAGATTTGTGAGTAAGGCGCGTAACACACTGCACCGCAGATTCTTTTCATACCGCCGTCTCGCGCGATGTCGCGTCGGCAGGGTGTTGACCTAAACGTATTTTCTATACAAATCGATATATTTGCATACAATGTTAAAATCTGCCGTGCAGTGTGTTAATCGCCTAATTAGTATTTTAATTTCGGCCAAGACAACTCCTGTGGAATAACAAAATTAAAAACAAACGGTAGATGAATGTAGAAGATTGATACTGGATCTGGATTTAAACTTGATAAAGTAGGAGAATACGAAATACCTGACCTTCCAAACTTAGCTTAATAAATACACAGAACATTTTAACTTATAGTGTCACTTAGCGCAACTTTTTCGAACTAGAAATTTCTACGTCCTTCCTTGTGTTCATCATTTTGTATATATTAAAAACATAATGATAAAGAAATGTAAGTTACATATTTTTATAACTATTTATGTGCTATTAATATAATGTATTGTATCTTTTCATATTCTTATTTTTAAAACCTCGAGTGAATATAGTCTTTTATGCGTGTGATCATTCTAAAGGTTCAAACAAACCGACGCGTCCAATCTGCGTGCACGGTGGCGATCTCCTCGCGTGCAGAAGTAGTTCACACCAATATAATTTTTTTTCGCCTACTAATTACTTGCGTGCAGCGTTCAGGGGTGCGACCGCCTATCGACATTGCTATGGTCGTTGTCATTGCTGTCAAATTTTCATGTTGGTTTTTTACTTTAACTAAATAACAATAATCGAAATAATCTACCATTGTCGCTTGTTTCTCACCTACGAAAGCACGAAAAAACAGTCAGATTATCACTACTGCTTTTAAAGGAGCTACGAATCGACATAAAAATTTGACAGCAATGACAACGACAATAGCAATGTCGATAGGCGGTCGCACTCCAGATAGTGCCGGCAGCAACTGATCGTGACCGTGTTATGATAGCGCGTCCGAACACTGCAATCAAAGAGTATACAAAACGTATTATTTGTATACTCTTTTTATACATAGATGAACGCGTCCAGGGACTGTCAACGTGCGGTTAGAACACATCGCTACAACTTCATATAATGCAGTAACTGATCGCCAGTATTTGTATACCTAATATTAACTAACTAACTAACCTTGTAATACCCTAATTGTTATCTCTTTGCTGATCGCCACCGCGGACGCAGATTGGACGCGTCGGTATGTTCTTCGCTTTAGATATTGAATTCGAATGAATGAGTGAACATACCTAAATGATTCGTTGTGTGAACATACGAGATTTATTATGATCTATTTTATCTAGCAAAACTATGTTTATTTTTTTAAACCTGAATTGTTTTTGCCGAGTTCACGATATTAAATTTAAATTAGGTAGGTATTCTTAGTCATTAGAAATATATAGTGCATAATAAGTATATAGCTCGTACAACTATACGGGACCACTGTAAATGCAAATATATATTATATAAACATAATGGGAAATGCGTTATTTTATCAGGTCAATAAAACGTGATAGTTTTTGTGCATTCGTATTATCCGAATATTTTAACTAAGTACATAAATATTTCCTTAGTTATGGTTCAGTTTCTGTAACTACTTTTTTAAAGTATATTATTAATATCTTTAAAAAATTTGCTTCGTTCTATATTTTTCAAGTTCAATTTTGACTTGATTTTATCAACAAAATTATTTTTTACATCACACACAGCCTTTTATGTAAATACTATGATAAAAAAAAAAAAAAAATACGCTTTCTGTTGTGAACAAATCGGAATATTTTTCGACATGTTTTATGTACATAATAAAAGCGGTGCTCCCTTTTATATATTTTTAGACATGTTCAATGTATTACAGATATAAGTATGTGCGTACCAGTTTTAGTTAAGTGTTAATTTTGTATGAGTTTTTAGTTAAATAAATCATGTTTTTGTATAAATATATTTCATTTTATGTAAAGTTTAAACATCGCTATTCCGCAAGCAGAGTTGCGTTGCGTTGCGATTATGGCATACACTTCCCTAATGACGCACAACACTATCGTGGGCATTTGGGGAATGCTTTTGTCCAGCAATGGAAGTCTTTTCTTTCGTCTGAAGTGACATACACGCGGGGTAGACAACAAGATAAGACATAAAATGAGAATAATGTTTCTACATCTACCAAAAAAAAGAAACTGAAAAAAAAATTTTTTTGACTTACACTTAGAATAACAACTAGGTGCCTACTACAAAACATAAAACAAAAAAAAAGCAAAAATGGCCATATCTTATCAAGATGCTATTTGATGCATGAACTACAACGCTGGTATTCTGGTGAATGATTTGTGACATTACGAACTCCAAGCTGCCCTTACGCCTACATAGGTGCATAACAAAAATAAAAAATACATCTTCTACACAAACTACACACCAAGACTGACCTACCATGACCAAATAGGTCGAGTTCTGTCTGATGGTGGGGTAAAAGTCTTAGGAATCGGTGTGTGCGTGTATGAAGAGAATGACGAAGGTAGATGAGGCATGGGAGGTGTGTCGGGACCGGAATATCTGGCGCTCCGCACTCTCTGCCTACCCCGTTAGGGACCTGGCATGAAGATACATCATTACATCTACTACAGCACAAAGATAAATTCAGAACAGTCTTTATAAGTAAAACAACAATTATTTGTGATATTCAAATTATTTTAGCTACATAAGAAATACAGATTGCTTTGTGAAGGCTACAAAAAATATTAGGATGTGTTGTGTGACTTAACTTCTCTAGTAAGTACCATCCCGGATTTCTAGGTCCTGCATTGAAAAGCCACCCGCAATGTCCCGCAAAACATCTGTTGGGTGAGGCAGAGCGCAAGTTCATATTCCTTTTGATTTTTGCAGAAACACTTCGAACGCTGCGGCTCAATTGAAAGTGAATGTCGTGTTGTTTGTGCGTGTTTGAAACACCCGATATACAAGGTGGAGAGTGATAGAGTAGGTAAAATATCTTAACTATATACCTGCTAGAAAGAAAAATATAAAAAAGTTCTGGTGTGGGACCTGGACTAGTTTGGGGTTGGACTTTATTTGCCTGTAATTTCATTTGTACACTTCACAGATCTGTGGTACACTCTCGCCAATTCCGTTTGGCAATCAAGAAGGTTACAATTGGCACGAGAAAAGTTTCTACAACAGAAAGAGAAAGTAAGAATATATAGATTAAATATATGTAATGACTACGCCAACCATAACAATTTAATTTAATACTCTGCTTTGGCTGGAGTCATTAATCCTTAATCTGTGGAGTCATTTGGAAGTTTTATAAGAGTCATAATTCTTACATTGTTTAGTCTTTGGTCATAATAATGGACCATTGGGAAAGACATGTTATCTTGAACAAAATTGAAAGTTGTCAATAAATATGGTGAAAATATTATTACATATAACGACGCTATTTGGGCTGGTAAGTAATTTTCAAATACTGTATTAATAAGTTGAAGTAGTACTTACAAAACCAACCAAGGGCGAGCCAGACTCGCGTGCATAAGGTTCCGTATACGAGTGATCCTAAAAGATTCTGTTTTTAACCCTTCTAGAATCGTCTGTCTGGAGCTTAGCTCAGTACCAGCTCCTACCAACAAAGTACCTAATAAAATAAAATCTTGGCATTAATTTTCAGGACAAAAAGGAAGAGATAGGGGGAGATTATTTGTAGGAGATACGGGTCATCCCCACCCTCCTGTCGTTGGATAGGTCTTTAAAAACAGGTTAAATGACGACGCATTGACGACCCGCTTAGTCCAGCGGTGTGTGAGACAACCGTGTGATTCGAATAGTCGCGGGTTCGATTCCCGCACCGAGACAAATATTCGTATGGCCTACAGATTTGTGTTTCGGTTATGGGTGTTTGTGTATTTGTTGTGTGTACAACGGCACCCACGACACAGGTTTATACCTAGTGTAGGGGTGTGAGTGCAAGCGTATTTAAAAAATGGGTTCCGTAATTTGTGAAATATTATGCTTTAAAGTACCTTCTCCCCATATCATAGGAGTTGTGAAGTAAAACTTACGGTAGGAAAATAGTTAAGTATGTAACGAAGTTAAAAGGAAAGTTCAAGTCCCGTCTGTAGTCTATTCTTTCCATTTATTCCTTAAAATTGCTTGAAATCTAAAACTTCCAGTGTTTTTTAAAACCTTTGGGCAGAGAATATGTAATAATACTACTAATCTTATAACAGACAAACTATATAACTATAAAATATTATAAGTACGTAGGTACTACTTAATCGATTTTCGTAATTCTGAACAAATTACTTTCAAGTTGCATAAAGAATTTATTATACATGATTATACGTTTAGCTATCTACGTATATATATTTTATCTGGTGGTAGAGCTCCAGTGACGGTGCTCGCGGGCGTAGGCACCACCGCATTACCTAATATACTTGCCGCTAAATGGTAGTGTTCAACACTATCGTGTTCCGGTCAGGTGGTAATGTACGGCCCTGTAATTTCCGGCACAGAGGCATAAGACCTTAGGCCTCAGGAGTGGTAACGCATCTGCATTTTGACCTTGATCTTTGTGTGGGTGTCTATAGGCTGCAGTCATCACTTAACATCAATGTGAACTGCATGCTTGTTTAACACTTCCATTACGTAAAAAAAAAAAAAAAGCTAAAAACCTCTACATTGAGCCTTAGGGACCGGCAGCTGACATCAGTGTATAGTTTCCAGCAAGCCAGATTATTCAGTGCACAGTGTAATGCGTCTCCAGAGAGAACATAACCCGTTGTGGGGTCGGGCGTGTAAAGTGACGTTGCCCACGAAATCGTCACGCGTCCGAATAATTTATGACACGGGAAATTAAGCTACCCTGCTCGCACTTGGATACTTTGCGGGCTTGAAAATATGTTTTTTTATTTTGCTACGGGAATAAGGCGTTTTCTATAAAGTAATAAGAAAGCTAATCTTTCGCAAAAATTGACAGTAGACGTATATTATAGGCGCATAGCCTGTATAAAATAAACTTACTGATCTAATCAAAGAGCAACACGGGCCACCACCCGCGGCGGACTGGAGGGGAGTATGTAATACGTCTCTAGAGACTCAACGTATATCTGTCGCTGTAATGTAACTACCTACCTATTGCAAAAAGTGTAAAGTAACGCTCACTTAATAGTCATATTAGGTTGGGGAAAAAGTTCCTTCGCATTTTTTAAGATAATTCAAAACATTTTTTAATATAGTTTATTTAAATTTAACTAAAGTATGTATGTACCATTTTGTTCCATAACCTTTTGCCATCTTGTAGGTAGGGACATGATCCCATTGCTACAAAAATTTTGGGACTTCTCATCAAAATATCGCGACAAGTGGATTTGGCAGTCCTCTCGTGATGTTAACCTAACATTGCATAAAGTATTCTGAAGAGACCGAAACAGGTGGAAATCTGAAGGTGAAAGGTCAGGACTATACGGCGGATGCATTAACACCTCCCAGCCAAACTCTCTTAATTTTTGCTGAGTGGCTATAGATGGGTGAGGTCTAGCGTTATCATGATGAAACACCACACCCCTTCTGTTGATCAATTCCGGCCGCTTTCTCTCAACTTCTTGCTTTAATCTCATCAGTTGTTCGCAGTAGAGTTCAGAATCGATAGTCCTGCCTGGTGGTAATAGCTCATAATGAATAATGCCCTTCCAATCCCACCACACACACAACATCACCTTATTGCGAGTTAACCCGGGTTTCGCCACAGTTTGTGAAGCCTGACCGGCCTTTGACCACGACCTTTTTCGCACGTTCTTGTTGTACGTGATCCACTTTTCATCACCAGTTTTCAGCTTCTTCAAAAATGATTCGGTTTCATTACGTCGTAATAAAGAATCACAAATGAGTACACGGTTCATTAGGTTTCTTTCAGTGAGCTCATGAGGTACCCAAATATCGACCTTTTTTTTGTACCCATCTTTTTTCAAATGCGCCAAAACTGTTTTGTGATCAATTCTCAGTTCTTCAGCTACGTCGTAACTACTGATATGTCGATCTTGCTCCACTTTTTCAAAAATGGCATCCATTTTATCCGTAATAGGGCGACCAGAGCGAGGTGCATCTTTGACATCAAAATTTCCGGATTGAAAACGCTTAAACCAAAGTGCTACTCTCACAGACACTGCACTAGGTCCATAAACATCGCAAATTTTTTTCGCGGCTACGTTGCATTTTTACCTTTTTTGTAGTAAAATTTTAAAATGTATCGAATTTCTTCATTAGGTTCACTCATCTTGACAGTACGAAAAACAAATGAAATTCACACATTTGACTAATTTGAATTTGGAATTATGTTCTTTAAAATTTTAACTTTCAATGATACCAAAACCAGCCAGATACAAATACTACAGCCAAAGAGATTTTATTACAAGTTCATACATACTACGAGTATAATGCGAAAAGACTTTTTTCCCAACCTATTACGTCCAAAGAATTTATGACGCGGGAAATGAAAACGCTGTCCTGCTCGCACTTAGATACTATGCGGTCTGGTTAATATGACGTCACGCGGACTTCCGCATTCTCGGAAAATGAGAAGCTATTTGCTGGGAGGATAGGAACATGGCGACTCACTTACGGCAAACTTGTAATAAAGTTATGGGAATATGTCCGGTGGTCCTTCTTTCACTTCCTTAGCTGGAACGTGACAAAGCTTCTATGTAGGAACTTATTAGATATACTTAACTATATTATGTTATAACTATCACAACTTCACGTCTGAATATAATCACTATTTGTCCCTATAGCTATTCCCGAAGTAAGCCCATGATCTACTTACTATGGTTACTATTTATAACCGAGTTCAAAAAGGTGGAGGTTCTCAATTCGTCCGGTATATATTTTTTTGTTGTGTATGTATGTACCCCGATTTCACCATTAAAATACCAAAGGACATGACACTGTAAAAAAAAACTAAAATATACAAGTCTTGCTGTGTCTATATAAGTTAATTGCCTAATTTTCCTAACAGCATAAGCTGCGGAACTCAAACGTTTCGCTGACTGCCTAATATATGGTCCCGATTGTAACTTCGAGTCAAGCGTTATTCCCAAGGAGGTAGCGTCATCAACGGGAAATGTGCCTGCATTCAAAGGGACCTAGGTGATAGGGCCTGGCGGCCTGCGGTCGACGATTAACGTTAGGATTTATATAAAGGGCAACTCTTGAGAAAACTCCGTATGTGCGATTCAAAATGGCGTATGACCACACCATCTTCCGTACTAGATAAGTACTTGTAATTCCTCAGTTTTCCATAAGGTGGCGCTTTATGTAGTGGATGCAAATATTTAAATTGCATTAGTGTCTCGTTGTTGAAGTGTCGGTAGGTATAGCATAGAGGCACTAATCTTCCAAGTTCCTTACGGGATAAAGCCTGTTATAGATAAAATAAATCCCTGAAATAATATTACGAATAGCTCAGATACCAGGAGAGTTAGTTTGTACCGATAGTTTAATTGTTCTAAGTATCACTGGTTAACTAAGTTTTACTCCAGTAGCTAGCTAGTAAAGTTTTGCTCCAGTAGCTCCAGTAGAGCTCCAGTGACGGAGCTCGCGGGCGTAGGCACCACCGCATTACCTAATATACTTGCCGCTAAATGGTAGTGTTCAGCACTATCGTGTTACGGCCCTGTAATTTCCGGCACAGAGGCATAACACCTTAGGCCTCAGGAGTGGTAACGCATCTGCATTTTGATCGTGGTCTTTGTGTGGGTGTCTATAGGCTGCAGTCATCACTTAACATCAATGTGAACTGCATGCTTGTTTGCCACTTCGATTACATAAAAAAAAAAACTACTTGTAGGTACCCGAGGTTGTTAATTTTATTACCCGCTTAAGTGTTTTTTGTCTGTTCCAAAGTGAGTGATGGCGCTATATATTTGGGGCAGCGCTATTACATGGGTTGTAATTACTTTTAGAAGCTATCTGCTAGTAAGGTAAGGTGTTTGTCATTAGAAAGATATTCCATAATCGGCACGGTTGGCATGTTCAAACTCTAACTCAAACTCAAAAAAATATTTGATCACTTGGATAATAGAATTTACTTGTGATAGGTCAAATTACAGACCAGGCAGACCATCAAATTACCAAAACATTAACGTATTTGACTCCACTATGTATTGAAAAAAGCTTGTTCTAGTAAAAAATCTGTTAGTGAATGTGGAGATTTCAACATAAATATTTTGGAAAATAGCTTTAATAGTTGTAGACTATTGAATCTTTGTATGTCGTTCAATCTAAGTAATGTTTTTTTGAAACCCACCCGAGTGAGTCCAACCTCGGCAACTTGTATTGATAATATCAGGTTGGGGAAAAAGTTTCTTCGCATTTTTTAAGATAATTCAAAACATTTTTTAATATAGTTTATTTAAATTTAACTAAAGTATGTATGTACCATTTTGTTCGATAACCTTTTGCCATCTTGTAGGTAGGGACATGATCCCATTGCTATAAACATTTTGGGACTTCTCATCAAAATACCGCGACAAGTGGATTTGGCAGTCCTCTCGTGATGTTAACCTAACATAGCATAAAGAATTCTGAAGAGACCGAAACAGGTGGAAATCTGAAGGTGCAAGGTCAGGACTATACGGCGGATGCATTAACACCTCCCAGCCAAACTCTCTTAATTTTTGCTGAGTGGCTATAGATGTGTGAGGTCTAGCGTTATCATGATGAAACACCACACCCCTTCTGTTGATCAATTCCGGCCGCTTTCTCTCAACTTCTTGCTTTAATCTCATCAGTTGTTCGCATTAGAGATCAGAATCGGTAGTCCTGCCTGGTGGTAATAGCTCATAATGAATAATGCCCTTCCAATCCCACCACACACACAACATCACCTTAACTCGCAAAGTTAACCCGGGTTTCGCCACAGTCTGTGAAGCCTGACCGGCCTTTGACCACGACCTTTTTCGCACGTTCTTGTCGTACGTGATCCACTTTTCATCACCAGTTATCAGCTTCTTCAAAAATGATTCGGTTTCATTACGTCGTAATAAAGAATCACAAATGAGTACACGGTTCATTAGGTTTCTTTCAGTGTGCTCGTGAGGTACCCAAATATCGAGCTTTTTTTTGTACCCAGCTTTTTCAAATGCGCCAAAACTGTTTTGTGATCAATTCTCAGTTCTTCAGCTACGTCGTAACTACTGATATGTCGATCTTGCTCCACTTTTTCAAAAATGGCATCCATTTTATCCGTAATAGGGCGACCAGAGCGAGGTGCATCTTTGACATCAAAATTTCCGGATTGAAAACGCTTAAACCAATTTGTGCTACTCTCACAGACACTGCACTAGGTCCATAAACATCGCAATTTGTTTTCGCGGCTTGCGTTGCATTTTTACCTTTTTTGTAGTAAAATTTTAAAATGTATCGAATTTCTTCATTAGATTCACTCATCTTGACAGTACGAAAAACAAATGAAAATCACACATTTGCCTAATTTGAATTTGGAATTATGTTCTTTAAAATTTTAACTGTCAATTATACCAAAACCAGCCAGATACAAATACTACAGCCAAAGAGATTTTATTACAAGTTCATACATACTATAATGCGAAAAGACTTTTTCCCCAACCTATTATATTGTTAACTGCATGCCTTCGGATCATAGCGGGCAAATAATGACTTTTGCCAATGTTAATAGTAAAAATATAACACAAAAAACATACAGACCACAGACCAATCAGCCTTTGGTTCCATAGTCGATGATACAGACAAATAACTTCTGCTAACTTAAACCATTTTAATGGCATGTTAATTAAAGAGCTATATTGCCAAAAGTTTGATTTAAATAGTGCAAATAATTGTTACGAGCAAATTTTTAAGGTACTTAATACACAATTTAATAATACGAGTGACACACACACTTATACCTTGACTTTAACAAAATACATAAACAATTTCACGCACACATTTAAACATCTAGGCGACAGGCATAGGCACACTTGTGTTTGTACTTTGACAGAGGGGAATGCCTGCATATGGCTACTCCCTTCCGGTCCGGTTCCTCCCGTCTTGCTCTATGGCAACAAAGGAAGGATTCATCGTTTAAAAAAAAAAATAGGGATTTGGTAGGTACACTATCAAAATAAGTGATTTGGTAGTAAATCTTACCTGGGAAGATTGTGTGCTTTCTCCTTGCTTAAGTAATTCATCCCTTCAACAATTCTGTGTAAAATAAAGGACTTAATTTAAGATAAGTTGAACGAGGCATGACGAAGTAACAAGTTTCAAATCAGGGATTCTAATTGGAATAATTAAAATTAAGAGCACCAGCATAGTCCAAAAATAAGATGTAAGGGTAAGAAATTTATACGTGTAATAAAGTCCCCGAGCTAACACCCTATTTCCTGCGATGGTCCATTAAACATTTTTACGATGTAAATTTGTTTGTACCTCAACCCTTCACCTTGGGTCAACCGTTCTCTTAGTTTGTATTATTTGACTACTTTATTTACAGTGCGCTTTAGAAATATATATTAGATGGAATGGCTTACAACTTTAGGTAGTCGTAGGGATAATTTATTTTAGTGCCAAATAGGGAATGTGTGTTAATTATGTATATGAATTGCAAATCAAAATTACAGTGTAGTATAATTAATTTATGTATCTTAGCCATTTTCATGACATGAATAGCTAATGATTGAATTAAATGAGAATTTGCCTTTTCTGGCAAACTAGTGGAAAACATTTTACTTAGTTTTCAGTCGGTCGTTAAAACATAAGTGGTTTATAAATACGTAGTACAGTATCCAACAAGAAATAATGCACATCGACCTAAGGAAGAGACGTCGGCTTATTTCGGATCTGTAGAGCGTTATCTCTTTCGCACCTTACCTATTTGACGTTTGTCGACCATTTTGAACAAGTTTCAACCAATACCGGACTACGAATGCTTACGTAGGCAGTGTGTAGCAGTGATAAAGTTCTATAAAGCCGAAACTAGCCGATTTTCACTTTCATAGGCTCGATGTTCATTATTTCTTGATGAGCACGATAGTTAGTGTTGCATGTGAACGAAAGGTGCTATTAATTCCAGTAACCACAAAAAAATACAAGGTATATAATATTAGATATAATATAATAATATATCCGAATTAACGCATCTGCATTTTTACCTCTGGTATTTGTATAGATGTCTATACACTGCAGTCGTTACAAACAATCCATGTAAACTGCCTGTTTGTCATCATAATTCCTTAAAAATACCTGTGGTTCTCTGCTGGTGCTGGCATTTAACGAACCGCGTTACACAATACCCATAAACGTAATTTGATGTCATTTCCGAGGGTAATTTCGGGATAAAGTGGCAATGTGTGCCTCCCCCAAATTAGGATGATAAGTAAAGTGCAACCTTCTCCTATCTCGCTCTCCACGTGCACAAGTATACCATCATTCGTGACGTAGGTATGACGGCAAGTAAGTAATTTTGTATTTTTTCCGACGAAATGGTCGTGGAAATACATACTACATTTAAAGGTTTTTTTTAAAACATGATTGATTTCCGTATTTGTGTTGACGATTTTGTCTGCCTCGGTGGCTTTATGATAACTATGATTGCTGCTAAGCCTGAAGTTTCAGGTCCCTTTCAGAGTGGGAAAGGTACACCTATTATTTGTATTTCTGGAATGGATTAATACGTTGGGTGTTCTCTGGTACCTACTGGTTACTTTGATTTTTGCTAGTAGTGTTGGTAATATCAATAGGCTCACTACTAGGGTTTTCTTGATTGAGAATCTATTATTGAGTTTCGAAATGTGGGCCGTGTATTTCAACAGGCTCTTATTTTACAAAGAAGTAAAAATAATGTGACTGGCGGATCGTTGATCTATGCATAAATTGTATATTTTTAATGTAAGTACACATCTTTCCACTAAGGTAGTTCCGTACCAAGTATAGGTTATAAAAGTTAAATTAATAAATGAAGATCAGAACAAAACAATTTTTTGTGAAAGTTAATATTTCTACTGCATAGTAAGTTGGGTATTATTCGAATCAGAGTGATTTTAAAATGAATAAATTTTCTTCCTTGTTTGCATATTGCAACGTTAATATTACTCCTTCCTACTTATTTCAACATAAATATTTGAGCGTACAATATTACCGAGAAAGCGTCGTGGAAATGTTTTAGTGCTTTTTCTTTACAGCGTAAGGGAACGTTGGAACCGCGAGACTCAAGAATAAAATGTGATATTTCAGTTCTAATCACGGATTTGTCAACGCGATTTTTCCCTGAGCCCTTATTTATATGAAAAATGTCCGCGTCTGTACTACATTTGAAATGTTAATGAATATTTATTTTGTTATCTTTTACTGTTTTGTCTTTTTTTGTTACAAAGTACCCGAAATCTTTTGAAAATATTATTCTGTACAGTTCCTTTTTTTGTGATTATTTAACTGTAATCTTAAGTATGTGTATGTATTCCGAGATTCGTGATTATTATTTTGATGTATCACCAGTAAATAACACGGCATAATGCCCCATCTCCTAGGTCATTTATATAATCTAGAAAGAGAAATGGGCCTAAAATGGAACCTTGTGGAACGCCCATTATAACTTTGGAACCTGGCGACTTCCGTCCATTTTGCTCCGTATCCTTTAAGTAAGACAAAATGGTTTGGTTTCATGATTTATGTATGCTTTTATGTAAATAAATGTATTGAAATAAAACTATTTTTTACGGATTTATCTCGCGTAGAACTCAAACCCATTCCACGAATGGTACGCGAGGCTATTGAAATTAAAAAACACCCAAATTTCAATAGAGAAGATGGATGGCGATTATCAACATCATGGGATCCCATACTTAGCAAGATTAAATCCCAGCCGCAGCAGTCTGCAAGACCTCAAGATACCATAAGTAATTATTGTGTTAATCCTGAACGCTACGCAAGGCGTTTACGAAATCGATGGAGGTAGCTACATATAATTTTTTCAAACTTCTGTCAGACAAATGTCACCTCAGTCTGCCCGGGACCACGGAAGCTGAAAAGCGACCGAAACGTCGGGTCGATTTTCAAAAATCATTTTAGTTAAATGTATTACTACTTAATATAGAAACACAGTTGCTGCGGTACTGTACTCGTACCACCAGTAAGAATAAGGGTTAGAAAGGAAAATCTCGTCATAAATAGTTATAAAGAAAACTATTTTCTATTACAGTCTGTTCATCCTTTTTAAGAGAGGGTGTTGAGCACAGTTCAATTCTCGTTTCGTTGCGCCTCAAAATTGATTGAAATTAGCATTATATTAACGTACTTACCCCCTTTGTCTAGATTGTCGAATGGCTCATCCGCTCCTCTCTCTAGACTGTTGGATGGATAATCTGCCCTCTCCCTAGATTGATGGATGGCTAACCTGCCCTCTCCTTCAATCGTTAGATGGTTAATCTGCCTCCTATCTGGATCGTCGGATTGCTAACCTGCCAGCTCATCCTACTAATCCTACTAATATTATAAATGCGAAAGTTTGTATGTTTGTTACTCCTTCACGCAGAAACTGCTAAACCGATTTTCATGAAATTTGGCACACACATACAGGGTAACTTGGATTAAAGCATAAGATAGTTTTATCTCAAAAAAAAATAATAATAATAATATGGCTAATCTATACTCCCCTAGATCTTTGGATGACTAATCTGCCCATTTTCTTTATCATCACCTGGTAATGTCCTTGAACCAGAAACTTTTAAAAGCGTTCATAAAGTTAAAGATCACAGTCAGATAAACATATACAACTCGCACAGAAATATGTAAACACGGAAGCACGTTTTGTACCGTTGATCTATATCTAGATTTATAATATTAGGGACCGTAAACGTTGCTGCGTGATGACTGTATTTCCTGAATAATCTGGCTACCATCAGTCTAAGGGTGTAGTCACATAAGCACGATAATAAACGTTAAATATTTTCGTAGTAAATGTCGAGGAAAATAAAGAACAAAGAAGGGCATTAAATAAATCTTAAGCCGATAAATGGTTGGTGTAGGTTCTTAAATATAATTAAAAATACTCTGAAGATCCACAGGCTATCAGTCCATCGCTTGATTGAGCCCTGCTCTTTCCCTGTCGGGGTTGAATATTGGAATATCAGGCAACATTTATGTCAATTAAAATTTACATATAAAAATGGTATGATGTTTGTTAGTCTCACTAAACCTCGAGAACGACTAGACGGATTTCGCTTATTTTAGTTTTTAATACTTCATAGAAATCCAAGGAAGGTTTATAAGGTGAGAAAATATGAAGAATTTCTGAGGAAAATTGTTCTGTTAAAAGACTAATTAAATTTTTTCCATAGCAGTAGTTCGCACCTGTCAAATCTATGACAAATTATTAAGTCAGTAGCTACCATGGCGCTACGAAGTTCGGTGGGTGAGCTGGTAATATTATAATAATACTAGCGGCCCGCCCCGGCTCTCCTCGCGCGGTGCAATGTTGCCTACCCTCTCCTATTCGTCTTAGCGTGATGATTATACATAGATATAGCCTAAAGTCTTCCTCGATATCTTTTATAGTTTAGGCAGCGTACGCAAAATAAGTAACTTTTCTGGTTGATTTTTTACACCTTGTGTCTGAAAAACCCAAATATCTTACGGAACCCTATTTTTTCCAAAATAAAATATAGCCTATGTTACCCGTGGATAATGTAGCTTTCGAATAGTGAAATAATTTTTAAAATCAGTCTAGTAGTTATTGAGCCTATTCAAAACAAACAAACAAAAATATATTACCTCATTATTGCTGGTATTGTTGTGCCTCAGATCTCAGATTCGGTCCCCAGATCGTTGTGCCTCAGATCTCAGATTCGGTCCCCAGATCGAGGAGTAGATTAATTATATTTAACTTCCCCGTTTGGGGAGATTCTGGCACAGAAGCAGCTTACAGCTTACTTCAAAATTACGTAATAACATATCTGAATTATAAAATAATATAGTGTCGCCTGAGTCTTTGTGTCGAGACCTTAATCCCTCACACCACTCAGTACGAATCGCAGTTGCTGTTTTGACGGGAATTTTTATAAACTCATTTGTACCCTCATTTTACTTTTCGAGAGGGGAATTGAAAAAGTTTGTTAGTATAATTGCAGTTTGGGACTTAGGCTACCTCTCTTCCTTGTTTATTTAAGAGCAATGTTTTATTATAAGACTAAAGATGTTGTTATTTCAGTTTATAAATTTTATAGGAATTTCAGTTACAAAAATGATAACACCGTCGAAACGTGGACTCGAGTGTACAGGGTTTGCTACAATGCTTAGTGACGAGGATAAAATACCATCTCTATGTCAATCTACGTATATAAATAAGGGATTTTGAGATTAATCATATCTTTTATAGTGTACTACAGCGGATTACTATTACTACCCGTCCAATGCGAGTAGGACATCCCTCTCGGGTATTGCTGCTTACCGCTCCTCACTGACCTTGGACTGGTTAGCGGCAGAAGACTCACGCCAGAGAGAATTGGCTGCAGCCTTCGAAACCGATTCGCCGCCTTCTAGGGTCCTCAACACGGACTGCATTGCCTACCCTCGGCCGGCTACTGGCAAAATTGCTAAGCTTATGTTGGAATTATTAAAGTGAGTAATACGGAAAATAATGCATTTAATCTGCTTTAGTACGAGCAGTCTAGTGGTAGCGGCACTGTCACTATGCTGGGGTCCTTAGTTCGATTCCCGGGTTGGGGCCTATCAGAGATCAGGGTGTAGGGTGTAAAATTCATTATCTCCGGTTCTATTGGAATTGTTCCATTTACTGAAAGTTTCCCAGTATCTCGGCGTTTGGTAATGTCCCGGAGATGTCAACAGGCTTGCGACCTGTTACATGGGACTCTTACAGAGGTCCTCTGACAACTCTTTCGGGGATTACAGGCGTAAAATTACGCACGAAATGCGTTCGTAAGTGAGAGCTGGAGTTTTATTGATATGTATGTACTAAAAGCTCGCAGTACCTTGAAAGCTCGAAGGCTCGGCAACTCGCCAACTCGCTACAAACGTACGAACCGGGAATTTCAATGTAGATGCGTTGCCACTCCAGAGGTCTAAGTTAGTGTGTCTCTGAGATGGAAATTACGGGGCCGTAAATAATTGTTTTTTTTTTTAACATTTCTAAACAAAACGTTTGACCACCATCTCACCTGATGGAAAGTGAAGATGTGGCCGAAGATGAAGCACGCTTGTCTAGAAGGTACTTATTCACTCTGGATTTATTCCCAGGTTATAATTTTTCGGAAAAAAAGAAGCCAGCAGGGTGTTCCATTCCTTGGCTATTCGCATTATAAACGTAGAACCGAAATGCTTAATTCGAATTTTAAGAACATCCGTGTACGGATATGCCGCCGTTCTCCTTGTTGTCCTGTTGTAAATTACTCTCACGAACTTGCATTACTTTTTTGCTCAACACATTCATCCTCATTTCATTAAAACTTTCTTCACATCATGTTCATCATTACAGGAACCTGGAAGGTGACGATGCGGTTCTCATCCCAGAGCTGATGCAAGCGCTAGTCCACTCGAAGCTCTTGATGGAGACGTCCCTGTTCGACGCCGAACCTGACCTGGAGGCACTGATCAAGACTCCGGGGATAATGACGGGGGAACCCCACGTCACTTTCCCAAGGACCCTGGCTGTGGTGTGGATGCTGGTGACCGATCCTGCTATCACCAAGATGTATGGATGGTGTCCAGTTAATAAGGTAGCATTATGTTGGTCCAGTTCCCAGTTCCTGTAGAGGAAGAAAGAATGCTTCTATTCTATCTATCTACGCCATTTTTCTCAGATATGTTTGAAGCATCACGTTGATTCTGACGCTTGACGAACCTAAGTGGTTTATTTAATATTCCCTGAAGCAGCAGATGGACCCTATAAGGTCCAAGAACAATAAGAACAGGCAGCAAGCACCACTAAGGTTCGTCAAGCGACAGAACGGCCGCCGGCGGCCGCATGAAGGTACGCAAAAACAATTCTCAGCGTGAAAGGGTAGCTTGGTACTGGCAATTGGCAATATCTGACTTTTAACTCAAACAAATTTGCAATACAAACCAATTGATTTAAATGAGGGACATAAAAATCAACTAGGTATTTAGGCTATTACCCGCTAACTTAGGACATTAATATTCTCTGCTTAGGTTCTGCTAACCACGAAAGCATAAGTAAAGGACTGATTTTGGTACAAGACATAGTTTCATAATGTAGGTATACTTAAGGGTGTAAACCCAGCAGCTAACAAGCTCTATTACGATTTGAACAATTTTTTCAGTTTTGTCTGTGGATAAAACTAAGATAATTAAACAAAATTAAAGACCGTAAAACCAGAAAAATTAAAGGCAATCAGGACCCGGGGAAGAATTCAAAGAAAAATTCAGTTCATCATTACAAATTCAGTTCTATTAGATATAAAACAGAAGTCTTAATAAGTATGCAAATTACAGAGACTTCGCGCGATCTTATTATTTTAAGAGATAAAAAGGAAACATTCATTTGTCGGCTTTATTGTTTTAAGCTGTGCCGAATGAAAGGCAACGAGTATTCGTAATGGTTGATATCTCAGATAAAGGAATAGAGAGAAAAAAAAAATAGTAAACTTCTGTAGACGTTTAAATCCTTATTCACTCCGACGACCCGGTTAGGCCAGCGGAGTGTGGTGATCGTTCGGTTCGAAGGGCACGGGTTCTATCCCTTGTACCGTGATAAACATTTTATGGCCTGCAGATATTTGTTGCGGGTCTGGGTGGTTATATAATAAAAAGAAAAATTTATTTTCTAACTACTATATAAAAGTAGCTACATTTTTCTTAGTTAATGGCAAAATACATGATATGATACAAAAATTACATTGTAGGAGACTGGTGCCTAAGCTAAACCGAGGTCTGTATTTCAGGACACCAGAGCTCTACCCCTTAATATGTGTTGTGTGTGTACAACGGCACACGCACGATACAGATAAATCTGTATCAAGTTTTGGATAATAAAAAAAAACTTCTACAATACCTAATTCATAAATCCGTAGATTTTTTCTATGTGGGTATGTTTTTTTATGTAAGTAATGTAGATGGCAAACATGCATGCAGTTCACATTGATGTTAAATGATGACTGCAGCATATAGACATCCACACAAAGACCAGAGGTCAAAATGCAGATGCGTTGCCACTCCTGAGATCATAGTTATTATGTCTCTGTGATAGTTATAACGGAGCTATACATTACCATCTAACCGGAACACGATAGTGCTGAACTACCATTTAGCGGCAGATTAATTAGGTAATACGGTGGTGCCTACGCCCTCGCGCTCCGACACTGGAACTCTACCATCTGTAAAAAATTGCCAGCTTGTCAAAATTATGTCATGAAAATATCCTAGATCAACAAAAACCTACTGACATCGAAGTCATCAGACATAGCGAAGCACATGCGGGCCCTGGAACCGGTGATAGCTCGTTCCCGGTTCATCGTGGAGGAGTTCATACACAGCATCACGCCCATTGATATTTGGGACAAGAAGACTACTAGAAAGGTTTGTATCAGGGGGCCGACCGCCTAACTCTTATGCTTTCGTTTAAAAGGCACGACACGGTACGGTATTCAGGGTCCGGCAGAAAGGGTGGGCGTGGCCTCGCGCCGGGTTGCCGCTTATTACACTATCCGGTCGACAGCGCCCTAACTCAATCACAGTACAAAAACACGGGCCGTTCCGGCCGCCGTAATTAGGGCCCTAACTCACTAAATGTTATTACAATACCCTGACCCTTGCTATCCTACCCTAAATACCGTGCCGTGTAATAAGTCCTTTAGGACGTTATCTTGTCACTGACTACGAAACTGACAAGATGATGTCGTAATCGAAAGCATTCAGCGGGTGATCCATTGGCGAGCTAAGACCGCTGGAACTCTAAATCGGGTGATCCATTGACGATATTTTACCGCGGTCTTAGGATTTCGAGGGTGCACGAAGAGCCAACGAGCCAAACCGCGAACTTTTAAAACCGCGGTTTAGTAGGTGCTCCATTGGCGGTTTATACCTTTAACTGGCAGACTCGTGGCGTTCCAGCGGTCTTAGCTCGCCAATGGATCACCCGCTGAATGCTTTCGATTACGACATCATCTTGTCAGTTTCGTAGTCAGTGACAAGATAACGTCCTAAAGGACTTGTTACACGGCACGGTATTTAGGGTAGGATAGCAAGGGTCAGGGTAGTGTAATAACATTTAGGGAGTTAGGGCCCTAATTTCGACGACCGGAACGGTCCGTGTTTTTGTACTGTGATTGAGTAAGGGCCACTAAGGGCGCTGTCTGGAACGCCACGAGCCTGCGAGCTAAAGGTATAAACCGCCAATGGAGCACCTACTAAACCGCGGTTTTAAAAATTCGCGGTTTGGCTCGTTGGCTCTTCGTGCACCCTCGAAATCCTAAGACCGCGGTAAAATATCGTCAATGGATCACCCGATTTAGAGTTAAGCGGGCGGCCCTCTGATCTGCCAATCTTGCTGAATGTGGGGTATGAAGCCCACATGTGCGAGAGATTAGTTACCTAGCCTTTTCTTTGGAAGTAAAAAGAGGCCCTATTACTGAGTGCGTGATCCACAGACCGCACTACGATTTTACTTTTAGCAAAGTATGCTTATAACTGTCAGTACAGTATGGGTTTTGACAGTTCTAAGTGTACTTTGCTCAAAGTAAAGCGGGTGTTCCATTGGCGAGCTAAGACCGCTGGGACGCCACGAGCCTGCGAGCTAAAGTATAAACCGCCAATGGAGCACCTACTAAGCCGCTGTTTTTAAAGTTCGCGGTTTGGCTCGTTGGCTCTTCGTGCATCCTTGAAATCCTAAGACCGCGGTACAATACCGTCAATGCCAAACCCGCTTTTAAAAAGTGTGGTGCGGTCTGTGAATCTCACGTTTAGACTCCGCTTTAGCTAAAAAAGTCACTCCAAATCTAAGAAAGTCTGAACTTCAGCGATAAGAACTGAATTTATTGATGTTGGCAGACACAAAAGACGCGGCGGACAGCTCATACACACAACAGAAGACCTCGACCTAATGATAAAGTCGAGAAACGGGTAAGAATATTTTTTTAAGCAATTTTCATTTAGATTCATAGTAAAGTTTCCTTAGGCGAACAAAGTCAACTTTTTTTATAATATGAAACCATCACGCTTTTCACATTGATGGTTGTTCGGTGTTAGGTATTTTTTTGTCTTTACTCTTGTAGTATTTTGTCTACTGCAGTGACTACACTTTTATTTAAAAATCTTCCGCTAGGGGGCGGTGGGGGTCCGTCACGTCCAGACTCCAGTTAACTTGCTCGCCGTATAAAAAAAATGTTTTTTTATTAATTTCAGGACCATTATGTAGATATGTTGCATTCCTTCAACACTACAGCGCTGCAAGCGACGCCACGGCACAAGTTTGTAGAACAAACTGATTATGTCAACAGAGGATGCTCATTTTTTGATTGCACTCAACTTTTTTGTATTTGTATTTTGGTGTATTTTGTTTGTTTTGTTTATTTAAATAAAAATTAATGTTTTTTGGATATTTGTGTGTTTTTTATTTATTGTCGTTCTGATTTTGAAATTACGAAATTAGATGCCAGAGTATGTTACATCTTAGGATTTCGCGAGCTACGCTCAGTTAGATAAGACTTTTTTTATAAACCACAGAGATAACTTTATATGTGAGTCAAATCCGTCCGTGACGTCTTATCCGCGCACTTTTAGCTGTCGGTGCTTAAAAATTTAATTGGCAACTGGGAAAATATTGTCCCATTTGCCTCCGGTGGCAA
The DNA here is from genome assembly GCA_036365455.1 of Macrosoma leucophasiata. NCBI lineage: Eukaryota > Metazoa > Arthropoda > Insecta > Lepidoptera > Hedylidae > Macrosoma > Macrosoma leucophasiata. The sequence goes on from JAWQUS010000026.1 coordinate 12,739,072, forward strand.
TCGCCGCGGGGGCAACTGGGATTAATTCTTTTTTTTTATTACAAGGGTTTTTTGATATCGAAACAAGATATGAATGAATTCATCTCTAAAAAAACTCATGTCTAAGCAAAAAAAAAATTGTTTTTACCAATGAAGAAATATTAATAATTTAGTTTTCCGTGGATTTGCCGCACATTTTTTTTTATGTAATGGAAGTAAAAAAAAGCAGCAAACAAGCATGCATTTCACATTGATGTTAAGTAATGACTACAGTTTATAGACACCCACACAAAGACCAAGGTCAAAATGCAGAGATGCGTTACTACTCCTGAGGCCTAAGGTGATATGCCTCTGTTCCGGAAAATTCAGGGCCGTGCAAACATATATCTAATTGTTAAAACTAAAATTATTATATAACTAAACGTGGGAAAGCTTATGAATTTTACTATCCTTAATATTTAATGTACCTATAGTCAAAGAGAAAATAAAATTATACGTAGTAGGTATACGAGTATTTAAGTACTATATGTATGTACATAAATATATTACTGATTGGATTTTGCTTCCGTTACAGCGGAAGATGAGCGGAAGATGAGCGGAAGGAAGCGAAGCAGATGTTAATTATTAATTCATGCTTTTATCTCGTTCATTAGAAACGTTCACTTTTCCATTTAATGCAATTGTATATTTAATAAAATCACAATATAAACAAACCTTGAACAATTACTAATAAGCAGGTGGACTATCGGAAGTAAAAATTATACCTGCTATAACTAACTGCTATCAAGAAATGTACCACGATAGCAAATTTTATTAACGGTGTTCCCGTCATAATGCCGGTAGATCATTGCTTTAATTTTCATTTCAATCTTTCAAAAGTTATTACAATTGTGTTTGTGTATTGAAGTTATCTTATGATGTAGTTCTGAAAACGGTTAATTTTGTTTACGCTGGGCTTACCTTATAGTAGATCAAGGATATTTACATAAAAAGCTTCATATCAGGACTATGGCACCGAAAATTTTATCTTCTCTGTAATGGTAAAAATAATCTGTGGTTTAAGTCAAAAATATTTACTCTAACGTCATGAATATTGTTATTTTTAGCAATACATTAATATTTTAAATGTGATTATAATCCAACATATGAAAATATGATTAAACTACAAAATTGAAGATGGTTCTCCATCGCAAGTTGTATCAGACATTACTATGTTTTATGTTAGTGGTTAGTATTTTAATTAGTAGGTATTAATAAGCTTTACCAAACATATTTACAATCCATACTTATAAAAATGTTCGTACTCCGCGAGTACTGCCTAATAGAGTAAGATAAAATACCCTATTCGTGTTCTAAATAAATTATTAAGTGTATTGAAAACAGATTTTCTCCTGTGGTAGAGCTCCATTTACGGAGCTCGCGGGCGTAGGCAACAGCGCATTACCTAATCTACATGCCGCTAAATGGTAGTGTTCAGCACTGACGTGTTCCGGTCAGGTGGTAATTTTTCGGCCCTGTAATTTCCGCCACGGAGCCGGAATACCTTAGGCCTCAAGAATGGCAACGCCTCTATTTTGAAATCTCTGGTTTTATGTAATGTTTATAGGCTACAGCATTACTTTTTTTTATGAAATGGAAGTGGTAAACAAGCATGCAGTTCACATTGATGTTAAGTGATGACTGCAGCCTATAGATACCCACACAAAGACCAAGGTCAAAATGCAGATGCGTTACCACTCCTGAGGCCTAAGGTATTATGCCTCTGTGCCGGAAATTACAGGGCCATACATTACCACCTGACCGGAACACGATAGTGCTGAACACTACCATTTAGCGGCAAGTATATTAGGTAATGTGGTGGTGCCTACGCCCGCGAGCTCCGTCACTGGAGATCAGGGTTTTCGCATACCCGACATTTTTTAATACCCGGGTATCGGGTATTATTTTTGCATATACCCGGATATACCCGGGTACCCGGATATTTACAATGAATACAGAAAAAGATACAATTTTCTTATAATTATGTTCTTTAATACGAAATAGTGTGTGTAGTATGTCAATAAGTCTATTTAACTTAAAGGACAATCAATCACACAGTTAAACAGTTCGAGTGGAAATACCGTCTTGTGCAACTAAGCGTGCAACAAATTCGGAAATTTTTGTAGAAGGTAGAAAAAAATTGTTATCCGCGGTCTTTTTGGAACTAGGCTTAAACTTTGTTCTGATTCAGGTTGAGAAAACGATGTCAATGGCACTTCTTTATCGGACGTAAAGTTCTGTTTATCGATCTTTATTTTATGTAGGTACTTTATCTAAATGTTTTAATAAAACGTTTGTTGAAGAACCTACAAGAGATAATATTTTGGACATATTGCGCACTGTACTGATTCCTTATTTTGTATTTTTTAAATATATTTCCACACTCCAGATACCATCTATCCATTTTGCCAACGAAAAGTAAACCATTGTTTAGTAAAATTTCATAGGTTTCATTTTCAAGATTCATTTTTTTTCTTTTGTTTTATTAACATTTAATTCAAATTCTAAGCGTTCACTGAACAATATTAAAATGGTCAACAATAACAACCAACATTTTATACACTTCTATGAAAATAATAGAAATTAGCGTATTTCAATACTTATGAAAATAAAAAAAAACGTAACTTCATGCCTGTAATCCCAGGGTCAAAGGTAAATGCATGCATTCAAGCATACATGCAAACACCCGCGACTCGCCGGTTACGTTTTGGCCCATGTAACAGGTAGCGAATCTGTTGCCATCTCCGGGCACATTACTGGGAAACTTCCAGAAAATGGTTTTTTTTAATTTTTTTTTTATGTAATGGGCGTGGCAAACAAGCATGCAGTTCACATTGATGTTAAGTGATGACTGCAGCCTATAGACACCCACATGAAGACCAAGGTCAAAATGCAGATGCGTTACCACTCCTGAGGCCTAAGGTGTTATGCCTCTGTGCCGGAAATTACAGGGCCGTACATTACCACCTGACCGGAACACGATAGTGCTGAACACTACTACCATTTAGCGGCAAGTACATTAGGTAATGCGGTGGTGCCTACGCCCGCGAGCTCCGTCACTGAAGCTCTACCACCAGTAAAAATCCCAATAGAACCAGAGATAAAGGATTTTAAACCGTTATCCGACCCGGGAATCGAACCCAGGACCACGCTGTGGCCTGCTACCACTACGCTTCTGAGGCAGTTTGAAAATAAAACTTTCTTATCAAACTCCAACGAAACAAAAACAAAACACAGCGACGTAAATAAGAACGTAATACATGACCAAATCTAACCTCAAAGTTACTGCATTTTTCTAAAAAACTCTACGCCTTTAGATTTATTTTTATTGTGTGTCAAATTTGCTAATAAGTAGGTATTATTTTTTAGACCTTACTTTATAGTAATTTGCCGAGCACTTTGATGAATTCCCGAATTAAAGTGGGTGCCCGGGTACCCGGGTCTGGCAGTGAAAAATACCCGGTTACAAAAAACGTTCAATTACCCGGGTATATCCGGGTCCGGGTACTCGGGTAGAAAACCCTACTGGAGATCTACCACCAGTAAAAACATCGATGTACTATACTCTGTACGCTTATTATCCACTTTATGACCTAAAAAAAAATGATATGCATTTGTATTGAACGTAATAGAATGTTACAGCTTTAGCAACAGACCATAAACTTGTACTTGGAGCAACACGGGCCGCCGACCGACCGGAGGGGAGTAGCCGCAGCATTTTTATTACCGATGCAAAACAGTCCGTCATTTTTTGTGGGGGGAAATTTGTGTGACACACTCACACACACAACAAAAATCGTCTATTACTACGAAACTCACATCTTGACTTTAACAAAATACAAAAACAATTTCACGCACACATTTAAACATCTCGGCCCACTTGGGCTTGTACTTTAATAGAGGGGAAAGCTTGCATATGGCTACTCCCCTCCAGTCCAGTAAAAGAGTTACTCTTACTCTTACTGAGTTTGTTGGGTAGCGGAGTTCTTCTCAGTAGTGACTGCACTTGGAACTCTGCTAAGTGAATAACATTGATCTTGACGAATAAGTTTTTCTTTTTCTTCATTTATTATAATTGAAGGAATTGAAAAATTTTATGATTATTATGTTTTAACCAAGTAGTTTAAATTATAATTTTAATTTACTATTAATAGATGATTTTGCTTTTACTATATGTAATGGTTATTAACTCTAGGTAGTTTATGAGTTATTGACGTTTTGAAAGTATCTGTAAAGATCTATTCGAAATAAAAATATTTTCTATTCTATTCTATTCTATTCTATTCTAGTCCACCCGTGTTGCTCTGTGCCTTGCACAGTATTTTGCATTTTAATCCACATCCACAAGTCTTTTCTGCAGCTGTTTAGGGTTCTTTAAAAATAATTATTTTTTATACAGCGGCCCTTGCATTTTGACGGAAACATTAAATTGGACGAAACGGAGTTTACCTCGGAAGACAGCTGGCTGTATCGTCACCAGAAGAAATTCGTTGGAGAAGAATCTTGTCAACGCATACAACCGCCCACTAGAGATATTATTAGACGGTTTTATGCCATATTGCCTTAGTAAGTGTTACTCATTTCCCCTAGTCCACTCTTGTTGCAATAGATGTTGCTTAAGATATCATTAATCAGAACTGCCATGTGTCAGTTTCAAAGTAGAAATATTATTGTATACCGTAACGTAACTTCACGCCTGTATCCCTTGGAAGGGTAGGCAGAGGGTATTTAAAGGCATGCATTCAAGCATACATGCAAACACCCACGATTAGCCGGTTACGTTTTGGGCCATGTAACCAGTGGCAAGGGCATTGACATTTTATTTAGTTTATTTTATTTATGGTAAAGCGCGCATGGCCCAGCGGCTGGTGTAGATCGTAAGCGATCTGCTCGGTTAAGCACTACGGGCGCCGTCGGGTAGTGTGAGGGGTGACCTCTAGTGGCAAATTAAATGCGCGTTTCCGTGCTTCGGAGGGCACGTTGAGCCGTCGGTCCCGGTTGCTGTCGATAGATAGCAGTCGTTAAACCTTATCGGAGGCCTTATGGGCGGTTTGAAAACATCCGACAGCGGGTTGGCCACTAAGCCCAACACCCCCACCAATCCCCATTGGAGCAGCGTGGTGGAGTAAGCTCCAGGCCTCCCCCCAAAAAGGGGAGAGACTCGTGCCCAGCAGTGGGACGTATAATGGGTTGCCATTATTATTATATTATTTATTTAGTTTATTTTATTTATGGTAAAATCCATTAGCACCAGAGATAAGTAAAGGATAATACACCTTTATCTCTGATAGTGCCCGGTTTTGGGATCGAACTCAGGATCCCAGCATAGCAGTAGTGGCTTGCTAGCCTATTAACACCTGCGAAAACGTTTTAGCCTATTACCACTCAAATACTGAGGCAGTTTGTAGTATCGGACCCTAGCGACCCGGCTTCGCGCGGGTGCAATGTAATTTATTGTTACTGGTAATTTGATGTAATTTCTAATCATCAATTCCTACCGATCGATCTGTATAAAACGATAATTGTAGCGCGCTTCCAAAGGTTTACATTAGAAAATATAGTATGGTCGCGAAGTTGTCTTAAAATGTATAATTTTCCACGAAACTATCTTTTTTTTCTATCATATAAACCTTTTCCAGGCAATTGCAAATAGGACAAAAAAGAATTAGAGAAATAGGTCAAGCCGTTCTCGAGTTTTGAGCTTAGCAACACATTTAGTGATTAATTTTTATTAATATAGATATATTATCTGATGAGCTATCGCATTTTGTTGAACAAGCTTATGTAAATGTTACAAATTGATAATAACGAAGTAAAATACTTAATTAGTTTGGTTTGTTATGAAAACTAACCAAACATCACAATTTCGAACATGTACCTAATATAACCATTTCTGTTAAAGGTAACAGTTATTTTAGTGTTCAAAAACGTTTATATTAGCTGGCATTGTAACCGTTTTTCTTGTTTATGTTCCATTACCTGGAAATTGAACGGATATACGATTAAAATACCATGTTTGTGAAATTAGCATATTGTTTTCTGGTGTTAAAATTTAAAGCGCATGGTAATCACAATATTAGTTTTGTTATTGTTGTTTCGAGCATCCCTATTTTATTATGAGCAGTATGAGAAGTAGTAAGTATCATTTTAGTTTAATATACGCGAGATAAATCCGTAAAAATAGTTTTATTTCAATGAGTGTAGCTCGCGAAAACCTAAGAACATATCAAGTAGAAAGTAGTAGTGGGTACTTACAATGTACTCATCGTAAAATAATACACCTACTTATGCTACTGAGATCAGTAGCTTAGTGGTAGCAGGCCACTACTACAACGCTGGGGTCCTGGGTTCGATTCTCAGGTTTATCAGAGATAGCGCTGTAAAATTCTTACCCCCTTATTCATAAACGTGTTTTAGCTAAAGTGTAGCTTAATCTCTCCTTTGTGTTTTTATATCCTGCGCATTTGACAATGCAACTGACAAAGACAAAGGATTCTATAACTAAAACGTACCTAATGTACGTTTATGAATAAGGGGGTTAATCTCTGGTTTTATTGGGATATTTCAATTTTTTTGGGACGTTTCCCAGTAATTCACATCTCCGGACAACGAGGGAGTTTGATAATATCCCCGGAGATGTCAACAGGCTCGCCGCCTGATACATGGGCCAGAACATAACGCTTGCTCACAAAATGATCTTGCGGGGCTGCACTTGGTACAATGGTTTCTGTAGATTTTAGTCTTCTACCACATTGTTTCTATTTATTTCTTAAATTCTTTTGACTTACAATTTTACCAAGTTTTATGATATCAGAGTGTGGTCTCCAATACGCGCTTTTTCATTTCAGTTTCGATAAAGATCACGCAAACACAGAATTTCTGCACAAGTTCAGAGCTACAGTGTATGGAATGTCAGAGAGCGAGGATCTTCTAGACCGCGAGGCAGCTTTCTACGCCGTTCTTCTGACGCCGCTGGTCTTTCTTCAGCAGTACCGGGATACTTGGTGCCTTTTGGAGCGAGTATGTATTGTTAGTGCCTAAAATATAGTAGGCATCATTTAAGGTGAAACAGGTGGTGTTTGTGCCAAAGCAGGTGGTGTTTATGCCAAAACAGGTGTTCTCTGTACATACACTTAGGGTACTCTCCGTAAGGGACACGGCGTGAGATAAAACATGTACATACAAGAAGATATGCCCATTGTTGCTATAATATTATGCTTTTATAACTATAGATAAATTCGCAGATTCTATTCCCGAATTATCTTTTTAAGGTGTTGGACAAGTTTGCACATGAATGAGTGACTATTTCCTAAAGTCATTCTGGAGAATATATAAAAACATTACCAACTATTGGGTGTATTTCTCGGCTAAACAAGTTAATTACAAGACAGGGATACAAATTGTGAAAAAAACGAGCCTTACAGTATTTTTTTACTGGTGACAATTGTTTTGCTCTAGTGACAATTTCACTTACAGTTCCACCGAGCAATACGACTCTACCAGATCTCCCATCCAACTGAGAAGCGTTCAGCTCTGAAGCTGCTGCAACACTTGAGGGCTGTCAATCATAAGGTAAACCTAGTTGCTGATTGACCATAGTTTCTCCTACCTGTCTGTATATACCCGAACAGTACACAGACCTAAGAAAATAAAATGTGATATGGACCTTTATTACGCGGGAAAACCCATCATGGGTACCCGCTGAATAAACGGTCTTCCTTTGGGGGGAGGCTTTTGTTCAGCAGACGTCTTTTGACTGAAATGATGATGATGATGAAGTACTCGTATGTGTTTTAATGTTGTGTCAAATAAATGTTTCTTTCTTCCTTTCTTTCTTTCTTATACTTTTTTTGGCGCGATTGGAAAAAATGATGAGAGTGAATTTTTACACCCACGCCGACAGATAAAAGCGATAGTCCGAAGTTAGTTGCTAAACGTTTTTTTATATATATGTATTAGATTGATACGCTAAAGAAGTAATAGATATTTCTTACGTGCGTACATAAGCACACATAGTTACCTCTACCGTTTTTTAAATGTTTTTCTTGCCAGGTTCGTAGCCTTGTTTGGGACCTGCCGGGACCTTCGACTGCCTCCAGAACAACTGCTGCAGATTCGGAAGATGACATCCATGACTGGCGAGATATCGGATACTACAAGGAATTGATTAAAAATTTCGGTTGAATTCTTGATTTTTTGATTCCAATTTAGGATAGTTTAGTAGTCTAGTTTTCCCGCTACTTTCATCAACGGGGTATAAGTCTATTTCTGTGTTAATAGTAAATAGTTGTAGTAATTTGTTGCCTATTTTTCCTTTCTCAGAATTCAAATTACATGTTAAGTTTCAACACAATCGACTGAGCGGTTTGACTGTGAAAGCACAACAGGAAGGCAGACGGAGTTACTTTAATGTATATTAATATTAGTATAGATTATTACTGAGCACATCTTGGTATATGAATACAAAAACATGTAGGTAATACACGGCAGAAGCGCGCATGGCCCAGCGGCTGGTGTAGATCGTAAGCGATCTCCTCGGTTAAGCACTACGGGCGCGGTCGGGTAGTGTGATGGGTGACCGCTAGTGGCAAATTAAATGCGCGTTTCCGTGCTTCGGAGGGCACGTTAAGCCGTCGGTCCCGGTTGCTATCGATGGATAGCAGTCGTTAAACCTTGTCGGAGGCCTTATGGGCGGTTTGAAAACATCCGACAGTGGGTTGGCCACTAACCCACCCACCTCCACCAATCCGCATTGGAGCAGCGTGGTGGAGTAAGCTCCAGGCCTCCCCCCAAAAAAAAGGGGAGAGACTCGTGCCCAGCAGTGGGACGTATAATGGGTTGCCATTATTATATTATATTTATTAATACACTGGCCTGTTATCAGCTCAAAAGTGAAATAAAATCTTAAATATCGCTGTGCTTAAATAAACTGATGATTAAAGAAAACAAAACCGTTTTCAAAGGGGCATTTGGCACATAGTGTGCTCTGTAAGTAGTGTTTTGTGTAGCAGTGAAGTTGAGCGAAAACTTAGATTAAACTTGTACTATAAACCAAACTGTTTGTTAAGTAAAACAAATTACGAGATACACTGCAGTGGCTTGGGGTGCAGCTATTTTGTACTTGTACGCTTCATTCTGTTCTCACAAAATATTTACGTGTGATGTTTTTTTTAATAATTTGTTTAACGGTCATTGATTCAAGTCCTTTACAGCCAATCTTCGGTAATTTTTAGATGCTTAATTTCTAATGATTTTGAATGTCCATATGGAAGATGAAGATGATTGCATGGTTCCATATGAAATATGATAAGATGGCTCCAGTAAAGTGATGGGGACTTTACTAGGAGTTTTTACGAAGTTTTGGAGGCAACACGGAAAATCACTTTCCACTGCATGATTTCACTTTCCTGTGCACGTTATTGAATGCTTTATGATAAAAATCCCGCCATTTTACGCTGCGACACAGCTCTTTTCCGCGTTCCCGCCAAAAAAACTTTAGGTGTGATGTCCTGTGGAAGTGTGGTCATATAAAAGTACTAGTATTTGCTTGCTTTTAGAGAATTGTATGAGTATAAACCATCGTTCTAAGTTTCAAGGCTTATTCTGCCTCAACTTCGGTTGTAAAATGAAAAATTCAGATTTCCGCGTTCCCGCGGGAGTTTTGGAAGTTGGCTCTGGACTACAACTTATCGGAAATTCGACTGCGAAACGTGCTTTAAAAAACTTTATCATTACCATTCCCGTGGATATTTTGAGAAATCCCCTCTCTCTACAGGTACTCTCCGAGTGAAGTCCGAGGTCGATTCCCGGGTCGGGAAAATCTGTTATTGGGTTTTTCTGTGAGGAAATTCCTAGTAGTAGACCGGAGTCTAGTACCCGTGCTTCGGAGAAGACGTAAAAGCCGTCGGTCCTGCGCCCGATCTCTCTCCTGTCGTGTCGGATTGCCGTGCCATCGGGATATGAGAGTGAGAGAATAGAGAGTGTACGCGTGGTTGCCCATACCAATACTTGTGCACTATAATATCTCCCGCGCAGTTTATTGGCCGCCGTGGCCAAAATTTGGTCTGGAGGACATTATATTATTAAGAGTAATTAGGTATTTTTTCCACGTCCGGAGATGAAATAGGCTTTCCACTTTTAAGATGGACGAAAAGTAACTCGCAAATCGTGGGTGCTGACATGAATTCTGGAATACATGCATCCATCTTTGTTTTCCTCTACGTGTGCAGTTACGTACGAAATACTAAATGCTAGTTCCAGATTATTGATTAGCGCGTACAAATAGGTACATAAAACAACTTCAGTCCGTGATATTTTCAACACGGTGTTGTTTATCTGTTTCGAAAAAGAATAAAACGAACGAGTTAACATTTGCGTCGCATTTTGTGCGAACACCGGACAATTTTCCATTGCAATGAATGTCAAAGACAGAGTTTAACGTTTATTTTGTTGTTAAATTTTATTTGGGGATGAATTAGAATCGTTCGTTGTAGTTAGATATGTTTAAAATTGTCATAAGAGTTAAGAGTTTACTGGGGATAGAGCTGCAGAGGACACTGCCGTATTTTAATGCAATGAAGAGTCAAATAGGCACACAGCGCATAGTCATGACCTATTTTAAACATCGACTGGTGTAGGTTATGCCCACCAACCCTTCAGGGCAGGTGGTGCGATTTTATAAGTTCAACCCGCTGGCAGGAGTAGCAACTGGGAGACCGGAGGTAGATGGTGGGATTTTACAAGTTTAATCAAAATGTGGTGAAGTCAAGTCAAAATATGATATACTTGTGCAGAAAATATCACAATACTATTGTAGTTGCTGGTGTTAAAGCGTAAATTGTCGTCTTCAATTCGTTGGCAGGTGCAGCAACAGAGGTGGGCTGGGGGTGGGTGGTGCAATTTTACAAGTTCAATAAAGAGCGCAGGTGCTGTGATGGATATGATTGTGCAGTCCACAGAGTAGGGAGTCGGTAGAAGTTGAGAATTTTGTAGGATTTCCTTGTTTTTACTGCGAAATATGTCACAAATTTGCTACCGTAAAAGCGAAAATAAGCGTCTTTAACCTGTTGGCAGGTGTAGCCACTTGTCGGTGGGGTTCACCCAATACCTGAAGATAGGTGGTGCAATTTTATAAGTTTAATAATGTCAAGCATCAGCAAATGATGTCACAATAACCGTTTGTTGGCGTAACAACTAATATTTGGAGTATTCTGGCAGGGGCAGCAACTGGTGTAGACTGGGTGAATGGTGGGTGAAGCAAATTTACAAGTTGGATAATGAGCGCAGGTGCTGTGTTGGATGCGATTGTGCACTCGATGAGAGTAGGAAGTCTGTAGACGTTGAATATTTCATAGACAAAGTTAGACAACATGTTCACCTACCCAATATTCACAAAATTGCAAAGCATACATAATTTACTAATACATATTACACATTAATTATGGCTGAACAACATTTTATTGTTCAAAATAAAGGAGCTCAGGTGACTTTATTCCTACGAGTATAGTCATTGAAGAAGGGGCGAGCCGCTAGTATACTATAAAAGTAATGAGAAACAATAGATACAACCTTGTAATAAACTAACAATGGGAACACATTAAAATTAAAACATATTTTACACAGAAAACTTTATTCAAATACAAACAAGCAGATGGAACATCAGATTTCAACTAAGTACTCTGTATTCATGCAACAGCTGTGACAATAAAAACTATACTTCAACAATATAGCGTACTCACTTTACTGTAATAAGTCGTCTTATTGTGGAGATGAATTGCATGTTACATTTTACAATGTTGTCAAAAGCGCTTGTAGTCCAGTGCATTCAAGTATTCAATGTAATCATCATGGTAAAGGGTCTTGAAAGTGGGTTGGATACTGATGGGTGAGGCAGGAAATAGGAATTTAGTAGTAGACTTAGGGTATTACCGCATTAGCTAATATACCTACCGCCAAATTGTAGTGCTTAGTACCGTTGCATTTCGGGTATATGGTAATGTATAGGCTCTGTGGAGGAGTTGGAACTGAATCTCTACATGATCTCGACATGATTTTAAAAAATGCCCAAATGGATGAGTGTAACAAGAGGACGGCCGGGTTTGCTGTACCCACCCCAGAATTTTAACTAACACAAATTAAGGCTGAGAACGGAGCCGTTATCGCTATTAGTATTTCTTCATTAGATTTACTCATCTTGACAGTACGAAATACAAATGAAAATCACACATTTGCCTAATTTGAATTTGGAATTATGTTCTTAAAAATTTTAACTTTCAATGATACCAAAACCAGCCAGATACAAATACTACAGCCAAAGAGATTTTATTACAAGTTCATACATACTATAATGCGAAAAGACTTTTTCCCCAACCTATTATTAAGGGTCCTATTGAGTATTTTGTGAGATTCCTTTTTTACTGTGTTGTTCTTGTCAGTTTACTCACAAGTTGTAAGGGCCTAATGAGTATTGATTACTTTTTACTTTTACTATGTTGTTCCTGTCTGTTTGTTTTTCACTCTATGACAAGATCAGAAACTAAATCGACTAGATCAGAGTCGTAAAATGCACCTGAATTTAACCGCTTCAGCCTTCGCCTATAACTTATACGAAAAGTTGAATGCAAATTCAATTGTTTCAAGCAAATGAGATGTTTTAATTCAAGTCATTTGCTCGTCCATTTTGAAGGAAGTCACATAACTTTAAAAGAAAAGTATAATTTCTTTATTTTAAATCTTTTAATTCAACTGAAATTAAATAAGTCTTGTTTCGGAATTCTATAACGGAGACAAGGAAATCTTAGAGCCATAGAATAGCGTTTGGCGGAAACGTATTGGTAATCATTATTGGGAACTACGGCCACCATATGGCAATGCAATAAATGTGAAGGAAAGATTTGACAAGTCAGGCAGGACTTCGGTCAGTTGGAAAAGCGGCTGGACTAGATTCCCAGAGGCCGCGAGTTCGAGTCTCGCCTGAAGGCAAATTTTTCTTTCCATTTCGTCTTTAAAAAAATATTATTGGGAACTTTAGTTTTTTGTGTAGCTGTCTTTCAACTGGACTGTTATCAAAATAGGAGATCCTTGCGCAAGATCTGCGGTGATCGCTGACCGATCGCGTTGGTAATGAAGATGTATGAAAGAGACTTTGTGTGAATGAGAGTATCGGTGTAAAAAAGCATGCTCCAATAGTTCGGGCTTAAAGAAAGAATGTCGAATGAGCGAAAGACTGAACAGATATATGCGAATATAAATGGTCGCAGAGGCCCAGGAAGACCTACCATGACCAAATAGGTCGAGTACTGTCTGAGGGTGGGGTCGAAAGTCTTGGAATCGGCTTAAAGAAAGAATGTCGAATGAGCGAAAGACTAAACAGATATACATACAATGCGAATGTAAATGGTTGCAGAGGCCCAGGAATACCAAGACTGAACAACCATGACCAAATAGGTCGAGTACTGTCTGAGGGTGGGGTCAAAAGTCTTGGCATCGGCGTGCATGTATGAAGAGAATGATGAATGTACACTCTCTGCCGGGTGGGCAGAGAGTGTAGAACGCCAGATAGCCCGGTAAGGGACTTGGCGTAAAGATACATACATACTCGTACTTTCCCAAAATATTATAATTTAAATGTGTTCATTTTTGACATGTCGAGACAATAAACTGTAGTGAAAGAACTAAACCAGAGTCAAAATACGAACATGCGAAAAACAACCTTTTGGTGTATTTACTTTTTACTGGTGGTAAAGCTCCAGTGACGGAGCTCGCGGGCGCAGACACCACCGCATTACCTAATATGCTTGCTGCTAAATGGTAGTGTTCAGTACTATCATGTTCCGGTCAGGTGATAATGTACGGCCCTGTAATTCCCGGCACAGAGGCATAACACCTTGGGCCTCAGGAGTAAGGTAACGCATCTGCATTTTGACCTTGGTCTTTGTGTAAGTGTCTATAGGCTGCAGTCATTACTTAACATAAATCTGAACTACATGCTTGTTTGCCACTTCCATTACATAAAAAAAACACGACGTGTATATAATCAAAGCTATCGGGTGTAAGAGTTTCTTAGTTTCTTAATGACACCAAACTATTTGGATATAGAGTTCTAAATTTACACAACCAATGATGCAAGACGCACTGAACAGGGAAGTAGCTACTAATTGAACGGACTAGAAACTAGTGTAATTTGTGACTCCGGGACAGTTAGTTAGCCAGACTTGCCGTCAACTAAGTTACCAGTCGCTCCCCGAAGGCTCCACTCAAAGCTCCTTCCTGTGAATTGTTAGAAAAGACGTAATTGGTACCAACTTCTAGACAATTTTGGATATAAAATGAGATGTTTTAATTCAGTACATATATCTACTGCTTCATTGAATAGAAGGTAATTGTCTATAGGTAACTAGCTGTTGCTAGCGGCTTCGCCCGCGTGTATGTCGTTTTATTAATATTTTTTCCAGAATTTTCTTTGCCATAAACCTCACGGAGCCCGAGACCTTTCTAACAAATGCAAAATCGTGGAAATCGGTTCGTGCGTTCTGGAGTTATAGCGTCACGAAGGAAAACCCGACTTATTTTTATATTATAGATTAAAATATTGACCATCGACTCGTCCTCGATACATCTAAATAATAAGAAATTGGCGGTCATTGCCCGTGGTACACCCACTTAGTCCACCTGGTATGCATTTCACTAGCTGTCAATATGCGAGAATAAGAATTGTATCCGCGTCATATTTGTGACTTGAAAAATATGTACCAAAAAGTACTAACTATAAAAGTATATAACTACTTGGTCTTAGAACGTTCTAATAATAGTAACACGCGACCGGATTTGGTACGGAGCCAACAGCGGATTATGTCCGCTCCGAACCAAATCTGGCCGTGTGTAAAGGAGTCCGGCGGACATATTATCCGTTCGGTCCGCTCGTGCGGATTTGGTCGGCGAATTCGGTCCGCCGTACCGAATTTGGACGTGTGTTACTACGGGTTTCAATATGAAAATGAGTCTTAAGCCATTCTATTCTTATTTATCTATTCTGTGGTTACTACTATAAGCTTACATGACCAATGATGCGAAAAGCATTGAACATGGAAGTAGCTACTAACTCAGATTTTGGATATAAAATGAGATGTTTTAATTCAGTACGTCTATTGCTTCATTGAATAGAAGGTAATTGTCTATAGGTAATTGTAGGTAATTAAAATATTGACCATCGACTCGTCCTCGATACATCTAAATTATCAGAAATTGGTATGCATTTCACTAGCTGTCAATATGCGAGAATGTTAAGTTTCCATCATTAAGAATTGTATCCGTGTCATATTTGTGACTTGAAAAATATGTACCAAAAAGTACTAACTATATTAGTATAAAACTATTTGGACTTTGAACGTTCTAATAATAGTAACACGCGTCCGGATTTGGTACGGAGCCGACAGCGGATTCTGTGCTCTCCGAACCAAATCTGGCCGTGTGTAGAGGAGTCCGGCGGACATAATTATTAATAATACATAATTATTATTATTCAAGTCGGATGCGGTCCGCT
This sequence comes from Macrosoma leucophasiata, assembly GCA_036365455.1. Classification (NCBI taxonomy): domain Eukaryota; kingdom Metazoa; phylum Arthropoda; class Insecta; order Lepidoptera; family Hedylidae; genus Macrosoma; species Macrosoma leucophasiata. The sequence continues at coordinate 12,754,631 of JAWQUS010000026.1, forward strand.
CGTGCGGATTTGGTCGGCGAATTCGGTCCGCCGTACCGAATTTGGACGTGTGTTACTACGGGTTTCAATATGACAATGAGTCTTAAGCCATTCTATTCTTATTTATCTATTCTGTGGTTACTACTAAGCTTGAGACATTCTACTGATATACTTTTTACATTAGTTTAATACATTTAGTTTTATCTTAGTGATATTCTTGACTTCACATATATTTTTATCTTGTTTGACATGTATATCAATTGTTGTTCACTTTAATTTATTTTGTTTGTTTTTGACGTCGTAAGAGGTGCCTGTCACCCTAAATGAATAAATGAGTTTCTGATTCTGATTACATGACCAATGATGCGAAAAGCATTGAACATGGAAGTAGCTACTAATTGAAACTAGTGTAATTTGTGACTTAATTCCGGACTCCGGGACAGTTAGTTAGCCAGACTTGCCGTCAACTAAGTTAACAGTCGCTCCCCGAAGGCTCTCCACAAAGCTCCTTCCTGTGAATTGTTAGAAAAGACGTAATTGAGTATCAACTTGCAGACAAAGGACTTGGTAAATTTTGGTGTACTTATAGCTATTTGTAGCAAAGATCTTTGAGCGTTGAATAGAAGTTAAGGAGAAGTTACGTACAGTATCCAACAAGAAATAATGCACAGCCACCTCAGGAAAGAGAAAAATTAAAATGAAAAAATATTTATTTCAGCATAAACTAACAAAGCGAAGCGCGCATAGCCCAGCGGCTGTTGTAGATCGTAAGCAATCGGTAGAGCACTACGGGCGCGGTCGGGTAGTGTGATGGCTAATTAAATGCGCGTTTCCGTGCTTCGGAGTGCACGTTAAGCCGTCGGTCCCGGTTGCTATCGATGGATAGCAGTCGTTAAACCTTGTCGGAGGCCTTATGGGCGGTTTGAAAACAGCCGACAGCGGATTGGCCATTAACCCAACCACCTCCACCAATCCGCATTAGAGCAGCGTGGTGGAAAAATCTCTAGGCCTCCCCCCAAAAAAGGGGAGAGACTCGTGCACAGCAGTGGGACGTACCTATAATGGGTTGCCATTATTATTAAACTAACAAAACATACTTAACTTAATAACTGAATAACAAGTTGGAAATTGTTTATGAAGAGGTAAATTTAGAGACAATTTTGACGGTGCTGCCCACACTAGGTAAAGCAATTACTGCACACTACAGGGCACACTATCGTTAGCAACTTTTACGATCTTACAAAAGATTATACTTTGGCTGCTTGTATTACAATAACATATAGTACATTTAATTTTATACCCATATAAAAATTAAAAAATATTTATTTTTATTTTTAAAGAAAAATGGAAAGAAAAATTTTACTTCAGGCGAGACTCGAACTCGCGACCTAATGGGAATCGAGTCCAGCCGTTCTTCCAATTGAGCTACTGAAGCCTTGCCCGATTTGTCAAATCTTTCCTTCACATCTATTGCATTGCTTTATGGTAGCAGCAGCGCCATCTATTACCAACTATGCTAGTTAGGCAACTTTAAAACTAAAAATATATTTCACAAGCATGTGTTAATGCGAAATAATATAAAACAATATTTATTTTGTTTAGAATCGGTAGCCGAATCGATTTTAGGCATTTTTAATATAGGTAATATTTTGTCCCAAAATTATTTTCAATTACGGAAATTATGGTCACCCATTTGGTGAACAGTCAATACAAATGAAATTGACACTTACGTCTATCCAAAATAAAATGTTAGTCTCAAGAAGTTTATTACAACTCGTTGAGACGGGTATTTTATTAAAAATAATAATTTAAAGAATAAAATAGTGAAAAATAATCTTATTACTAATGAGTGTTAAATAGGAGTACGCAGGTTACCCTACATCACATTGCGACAGGGTACGTGTGTGAGTTGGTTTGTGTTTTATGTAGAGGAAGGGTAAGTATGGATAGGGTGTGCATACTGTTCGTACAAATTGAGGACAAGTTGTTTCTTAAATAAAAGACGTTAAATACAAAAACATGTAATTTCAGTTCATGTATTATGATTATAACTCGATTTTATAATCGAGGTGTTTAAGAGTGTGCGTTATTCGTGTTACATGTGTATACCTATATATTGATTGCTTTTTTTTTTTAATGAACACATTAAATCGTATTAAGGCTTATTATTAGGTAATAGATGTGTATTCTAAGTGCGCATACAAACTTACAAACTGTAAATATAACTTCTTGAGACTTCGGCTTATTTCGGGTCTGTAGAACGTTATCTTTTTCACACCTTACAAATATGACGTTTATATATTTTTTTCTTTTTGCCACTTGTGTTCGACACTTGATCGGTGAAATAGACGAAGGACTATCTCAAGATAATCCGTCTACATACGTCCAAAAATCGGCTAAGTGCGAGTTGGATTCGCGCACGAAGGGTTCCGTTTCATTGTGTATAAAAACGGCAAATAACACTTTGTTGTATGAGAGCCTCCATTAAATATGTTTTTTTAATTATTAATTTTTAAATTGAATAAATAACTAAATATTCTGTGAATATTTGGAGCGCCTACTTGTTACTGTAATTAATAACATAAAAACACATTTGTTGTATGTATGTGTATATGTATATAGTTAAATATTTATTTTATTTTTATTAACATGGTAGGTAGGTACACCACTGACATAATATAGAAAGAATAGTGCTTGCAGGGAATTGCGTGAATGGAGCGTTGGGGAAGCTGCTAGAATCGAAACATCTCAGCCAGCGGGCTCGACTAGCCGTACATAATGCTGTACTTACTCCAACGCTTTTATATGGAAGCGAGAGCTGGGTATGCAAAGAGCATGAAAGTAAGTTAAACGCGGTCGAGATGAGATCTTTGCGCAAGATTTGCGGTGTACCTATCACTCACCGATCGCGTTCGTAACGAAGATGTAAGAAAGAGGCTTTGTCTGAATGATAGTATCGGTGTAAAAATGAGAAAAGGCATGCTCCGATGGTTCGGACATATAGAAAGAATGTCGAATGAGCGAATGACTAAACACATATACAACGCGAATGTGGATGGTTGCAGAGGCCCAGGAAGACCAAGACTGACCTACCATGACCAAATATGTCGAGTTCTGTCTGATGGTGGGGTCAAAAGTCTTAGGAATCGGCGTGCATGTATGAAGAGAATGATGAAGGTAGACGAGGCACGAGAGGTATGTCAGGACCGGAATATCTGGCGCTCTACACACTCTGCCTACCCCGTTAGGGACCTGGCGTGAAGATACATACATACATATATTATTTTTATTATACTTATTGTTGTTAAAGCGGCGACGGATACGGATATCATCTTTAAAAAAACCGAACATCTTTTTCACGGTTTATGAAATAAAGACTGGTAACAGACAGGCAGACATACCGACAGCGGAGTCTTGTTAATAGGGACCCGGGACCGTTTAGGTACGACACTAAGATGAAATCATAAACTATGGCAAGACCCAAAGAAATCATCGAATAGTAATAATGCCCTTAATAACTTTGAAGGTCACAAATATTATGCAGTGTTGATTCTAACCTTAGTTTTATTTGTGTTAAGTTTCGGGTTTGGAGGTCGAGAGGAACTTAGAAGTTTCAGACACTGAGTTTACATTTTTAATTAAGCCTTGTTAGGTTAGACTTACGTAACTTCACGCATGTAATCCCCGAAGCGGTAGGCAGAGGTAAATGCAAATTCAAGCATACATGCAAACACCCACGACTCACCGGTTACGTTTTGGCCCATGTAACAGGTGGCGAACCTGTTGCCATCTCCGGGCACATTACCAAACTCCGAGGTACTGGGAAACTTCATGGAAATGGAAAAATCCCAAAAGAACCAGAGATAAAGGATTTTAAACCGTTATCTCTGGTAGTCCCCGACCCGGGAATCGAACCCAGGACCCCCAGCGTAGTAGTAGTGGCCTGCTACCACTACGCTACTGAGACAGTTTAGGTTAGAATTATTATTTAAATATATCTAATAAATAACGGTCACAAATTCAAAATTCAAATCATTTATTTCAAATAAATTATCTATACTTATAATAAAACTGTAGAAGTGTAAATTCTGTACATTAAAAATACTCAATGAAAAAATAAATACCAGGGGATGTTACTAGATCGATACCGAACACAAATATGTGATTAGATTTTTTTTTGTCTGTCTGTCTGTCTGTCTGTTTGTTCAAGCATCACAGAAAAACTGAAGGTCCGATTAAAATGAAACTTGGTATGAATATACTTTAATCTTTGGCGCACAACACTGGGTACTTTTTATCTCGAAAAAATGTCTGTTTGTCTATGTGTTTGTGCACGCTAATATCAGGAACGGCTTATTCGATTTGCGGTTTTCACTAATATATTGTGATAAGTTTAACTTAACATTTAGTGTTTGTTTCACGTGAATCGGTTCAGAAATAAAAAAGATAAGTAAATTTTAAGAATCATTTCATCATATCGAATATTTTTATGCTATTCTGTTTCTTAGTTCTATCTTTTAGGGGGTTTCGTACCTAAAAGGTAAAAACGGACCCCACCGATTACTAATCCTCCGCTGTCTGTCTGTCTGTCCGTCCGTCTGTCTGTCACCAGCCTGTATCTCATAAATAGTGGTAGCTGGAAAGCTAACATTTTCACAAATTATTTATTTCTGATTCCGCTTTGCAGAAAAAATTAAATAAGTGAATGAAAATGTTAAGGAGTCCAAGGGGGCATACAATAAACGAGGTTTTTTTTCCTGTATTTTTTTGCTCGATAATAATAAAATAATAATGGTAACAACTAGACGCTTAAAATTTTCACATAATGTTTAGGTCTTATGTTGTAAACCTATTTACCTTCCATAATAAATCTATACATCTATACAAATAAATAAAATTGGAGTGTCTGTTTGTAATATTAAAATAACCGCTTTTTACTAAATGCATATGTACGTATACACGGTACATATAGCAAAACAACATTTTTTTCAATTTTTGTCGGTCTGTCTGTTTGGCTGTCTGTCTGTTTCGCGGGGCTAATCTTGTGAACGGCTGGACCGATTTTGACTGGACTTTCACTGGCAGATAGCTGATGTGATATGGAGTAACTTCATCATATCAGCCATAAGACGTCCACTGCTGAACATAGGCCTCCCCCAAGGACCTCCATGCCGACCGATCGGAAGCGACGTGCATCCAGCGGGTACCTGCAGCCTTGATCAGGTCGTCGGTCCATCTTGCAGGTGGACGTCTTACGCTGCGTTTGCCGATACGTGGTCTCCACTCGAGAACCTTTCTGCCCCAGCGGCTATCGGTTCTCCGAGCTATGTGCCCTGCCCATTGCCACTTCAGCTTGGAAATCTGCTTGGCTATGTCAGCGACTTTCGTTCGCCTACGGATCTCCTCATTTCTGATTCGATCCAGTAGGGAAACGCCGAGCATAGCCCTTTCCATTGACCGCTGAGTGACTTGGAGCTTTCGTACGAGACCCATAGTGAGAGACCACGTCTCGGCACCGTAGGTCATCACCGGTAAAACGCACTGGTTAAAGACTTTCGTCTTCAAGGACTGCGGGATGTTTGACGAGAAAACGCTCCTTAACTTCCCGAACGCTGCCCAGCCGAGTTGGATTCGGCGAATGACCTCTTTCTCGAAGTTCGACCTGCCTAGTTGTATGGTTTGTCCTAAATAGACGTAGTCGTCAACAACTTCGAGCATCGAGTTCCCAACGGACACTGGAGTGGGCGATACAAGGTTATTGAACATGACCTTGGTCTTATCCATGTTCATTTTAAGGCCCACTCTTTGGGACACACACATAGAATTTGAGTGTCTCCGATTTTGACGGGACTTTCACTGGCAGATAGCTGATGTAATAAGGAGTAACTTAGGCTACTTTTATCTCCATACATCCATATATACAAACATACCTACATACAAATAAGTAGAATTTGAGTGTCTCCGATTTTGACGAGACTTTCACTGGCAGATAGCTGATGTGATATGGAGTAACTTAGGCTACTTTTATCTCCATACAACCCTACATACATACATACCTACATACAAATAAATAGAATTTGAGTGTCTCCGATTTTGACGGGACTTTCACTGGCAGATAGCTGATGTAATAAGGAGTAACTTAGGCTACTTTTATACAAGCTGCGCCCGCGACTTCGTCCGGGTAGATACTGAACAATCATATTTTTTCTCACGTGGACGAAGTCGCGGGCACAGCTAGTAGTGAATAACAATAATAATAATCCAATAGTATGTATCTTCACGCCAGGTCCCTAACGGGGTAGGCAGAGAGTGTAGAGCGCCAGACATCCCGGTTCTGACAAACCTCTCGTGCCTCGTCTACCTTCCAATCCAATAGGTATCAATGAATACCAATTTAATAATAAAATTTAACTGATATGTAACAAAATCATCAAAATTTTCAATTCCTTGACAGAAGAAAAAGAGAAATCTGTTCGTCATAATCATAGTCATTCACTTAGCAGAGTTACAAGTGCAGGCACTACTGAGAAGAACTCCGCTACCTTACAAACTCAGCGTGTTGCTCTTTTGTCAAAGCCATAGATTTAATACACATATATTATTAAAATAGAATAAAGATAATGTGAACGTCCATGGCATAAAATATTTGAATATAAACACATACGCAAATACGCATCAACAGCTTAATATCGTGATAATAGAAAATAACAGCCGCAAATCATAACAGACCAGTCCTCACAATCAGCACCCGTTCACGAGTATAACGCATTTGGTAAACTGCTGAAAGGTTTTATGCACCTGGGATGAACACAAAAATCCAGATCTGTACGCTCGAGAGCGTAGAAACCACCGCATTACCTAGTCTATCTGCCGCCAAATGGTAGTGCTGAACACTACCATCTAACCGGAATACGATAGTTCGTGTTCCGGGTAGATGGTAATGTAACTATCACAGAGACGTACCTAACAAATAAGGTCTCAGAGGTGGGAACGCATCTGTATTTTGACCCTGATTTTCGTGTAGATGTACAGAATAGATGTCGTGTAGATCTGTAGAAATAACACCTTACGCCTCAGGAGTGGTAATGCATCTGCATTTTGACCTTGATCTTTGTGTGGGTGTCTATAGGCTGCAGTCATCACAACCTCAATGTGCTTGTTTGCCAACTTTTTTACTTAAAAAAATATTATATGCCCTAGTCGTTATGTCTTACCCTGCCCATAAACGGGCTAAGTCAAGGCTTGGACCCAAAGAGGTCTCCCTTTCGCAGTTGATTTTATTTTTTATAGGCCTAAATAAAGGCTGAGAGGTCCTTGCACTTGCCAATTGCACGAAGACATTCAAAAGTAGACTATGGCCACACCGCGGACACTCCGCCAAAATTCCATACAAACGCTTAATTTGGTTTCTATTACACAGACATTAATCAGTGACGTGTATTTACACGCGCACCTGTGTGCGTAGCACGTACAAAATACCAACTGTCGCCCATAAGAGGGGAAGGGGTTGAGTGATGCGGGCAAATCGGGCGGGACGTAGAAGTGTCCATTCTATACGTAGTATTATTACATATTCTCTGCTATGGCTATCTCGAGACGACTCGTCCACAAACGTATATCTAGGTAGGTAATCTTTGTTGTTTCTCGCAGTACCATACAATAGAAGTCTAAAATTCATTATAAATGTGAAATACCTGACACGACAGAATTTTTGTTAGTGTACCAAAAATTCTGAATCGAGGAAATTGCAATTGGGAGAATGCCGCATGTGTGTGACAGGTTTATAGGTACATCTTGCATGGAATTGCTGCGTCCGGGTTCACAAATAGATATTAGGAATACGTATTGTATATAATAAATTGTGGTTAGTGTGGTTAGAGTCGTTTTATTTTGTCAATGGTTGTGCATGTGGTTATACATAATCACAGAACGATAAAAAGGTCAGAAAGGCTATGTGGGTGTCGCCGGTTATGAGCAAACGCTCATAAAAAAAACGTAACTGTAATCCCCGAAGGGCTAGGCAGAGGTAAATGCATGCATTCAAGCATACATTCAATCACCCACGATTCGCCGGTTACGTTTTTGGCCCATGTAACAGGTGCCGAGCCTGTTGACATCTCCGGACACATGGGAAACAGTGGGAAATTTCCAGAAAATGGAAAAGTCCCAATAGAACCAGAGATAAAGGACTTTACACCATTATCTCTGATAACCCCCTAACCGGGAATCGAACCCAGGACCTCAGCGTAGTAGTAGTGGTCTTCTACCACTAGGCTACCGAGGCAGGTCAAACGCTCATTACTACATAATTTATGATACTTAGTTCAATTACTCAGTTTAGTCACCCAACTCACCCAATGCACCTACATTGGGTGAGTTCACACATAAACAAAATTATAAAAAAGAAAAATTAAATAAATTATAACCTTTTTTTTTTTACTGATCTGTGTACCGATGTACATGAAAAGACATTTCTCATTTCACTTCGAAACACGAACAAAGCTTCCAACAAAACCTTTTGTCATTTAATAAATAATTTATAAGCGGCTGCCTTATCTGCTTCTGCAGAGTGATTCTTTTCGCGGCTTATTTAAATTATTTATTCACACCGATAAATCAGTTTTATGCTTACTGAGTAATTATTTTGAATATTTGTCATTGTAGGTACGATGTTATGCGGTGTCTCGAAATACCATTTGACACTCTTTTGTTGAAATGCGGCATTTTTTTCCATGCCAAATTTTAAATGGGATCTTCCATAATACTTACTGATGACATTTCTATTGATATAACGCCCGCCAAACGGTAGTATTCAGCACTAGGGCTCACTAGAGCCACCCAGCACCCGATCAGCGCCCGACCGACCCGCGGTCGCGCCAGCGGTCTGCGCTCTGTACCACCACCAAAGGACCACGCCCAAGTGGACCGCGAGCGAGTGGTTCACCAGTAACATCGTCGTTCACCCGTGGACCACCCGTCGACAACGAGTGGACGCCGTAAAACGAGGCGGTGCTGGTCGGGTGCCGGGTGGATTAGTGAGCTATGACCCCTATCGTGTTCTTTTTAGATGGTAATGAATGGCCCCTAATAACAATCACAGAGGCATAACATATTGCAATTAATATTTCATCAACATGACATGTGTGCAATTCTTACGTGGTAGAAGAGAAACCTTAAAAAAATCATAAGCGACATTGTATAATGCTTCCTACCTCATTTACGTTAAAACTTTGAATTAATGTGTCTGTCTCTTTTTACTGTCGCTTTTTCGTTATTTATATTTTTTATATGTTATGGAAGTGGCAAACAAGGATGCAGCTCACATCGATGTTAAGTGATAACTGCAGCCTATAGACAACCATTCAAAGACCAAGGTCAAAATGCAGATGCGTTACCACTCATGAGGCCTAAGGTGTTATGCCTCTGTGCCGGAAATGACAGAGCCAGCTGACCGGAATACGATAGTGCTGAACACTATCATTTAGCGGCAAGTATATTAGGTAATGCGGTGGTGCCTACGCCAGCGAGCTCCGTCACTGGAGCTCCACCACCAGTTAAAAGTCGTTTCATCGACTTTCAAATTACAACCATGCTAAAGAAGTTTTCCGTCCGTGACTAAAGCTTCACGGCAATGTTTATTTCTGTCAAGTGTTCCCATCCCTAGTCCTAGTTAACTTGGTGTTTTCTTCAAACGCTGATTTATTAAGTCCTTCGTGTTGTCCGTAGCTAGGCCGTCACAACTGTTACCTTTTACTTTAGCCGTCTTTGTTTGCCAAGTCTGCCAGCAATCACAAAGACCACTCCACAGGAAAGACTGGATTATCTTTGGCTTTATCCGCAGTCCCCGGTTCGGTAAAGGTGGGGCTTTACTGTTCGCATTTCTTAGATATCTTTCATTTAGGTAATTTTTGTTTTACCCTTTGGTATCATTGCCAAAGATAGTAGAGGAGTAACAATTTTAGTAATTTTTGTTTTACCCTTTGTCTGGTAAAACAAAAATTAATATTTGTAAACTGCCAAGTGAACTGCGACCTGCATCTATAAATAATGCATTTTGATACATATATTACAGGAAATATAAGACTGAATATGATTGCTTGGCTGCGAAATATGTCCCAAAATGTCAAATTTTGATAGGACTTAGCAGATCTTCATTTCTAATGTCAAGATAGAGTTGTAAGTAAAGTTTCATTCATGTACATGTTTTGCCTCCAAAATGTGCTATTTTGCCTATGCTAATAAAAACAATTACGTCAGTAGAGGATCTTAGGCTTAAGCTGTAGGTACAACTTTGAAAATTTGAAATAAATCGGAAACTCCTCTTTCAGTAGATACTATTTTTAGTAACCGTACAAATGGTCCTCAAACTTTCGAAACACTTGTGCAGAAAATTGTAACTTCGTAATTATAATTTATTTAGACTAAATATTTGGTAATAGTTATTTATACTCAAAATTTCAAGCTACAATAGATTTTTTGTCATTGGAAACATTTCTGCATAACATACATTTTTATGTCAAAGTTTTCTTGGATTACTACTACGCCATGAAGCCCTCAAAGAAAGGTCAATCAATATGACCACTCTATCCAGTCAAATATAGCTTTTATTACCACCGCATTAAGTGGTTATATGTACAACCTGACCTTTCTCTAGTCGCACATGAAAATGTGCCACTATAAGTCCTCTAGATGGAACAATAACAAGCGTCACAAGTTCGCCGATAGTTGCCAAACTTTAATGAACAGTTCAAACTCATTGTAACTAACGACAGGGACAATTATGTGGGTTTACACCATGGAAGTAATATGTACTAGCAATACTAGCATACTAGGAGAGCAAATAGATACAAACTTTCTTAACTTCCAATATGTTGTTGCAGTTTGTAGAACAAAACGTGTAAGCGTCATGAATATCAGGGCATTTGCGCCCTGTTGGTTGCGTAACAACCGTCAGTATTTATCAGGATATAATGAACCGACTCAAACTCATTGAGTTACAATGAGTTTGAGTCGACGGTGCGAATCATATGATTTTCTACCTTTGCAATTAATAAAGTGTACTAGCGTGCTAAAAACGGTATATCTCAACACGCGTAGGCGGACCAATATATTGTTACATTTCTTTGAACAAAACGTGTAAGCCCAATGAAAATAATGACACACACCACTTGTTGTCGTTGGTCGCGTAAAAAGTATTAGAAAGCGGAGGAATATTGTATAACATACTGTCTGTTTTTGTCTTCTCTCTTCTTGAAGAAGAAGGTCTTTGACCAGTGTGTGTTGCCAGTGATGACATACGGAACCGAAACGTGGTCGCTCACTATGGGCCTCATAAGAAGGCTCAAGGTCACTCAGAGAGCAATGGAGAGGACTATGCTCGGAGTTTCTCTGCGAGATCGAATCAGAAATGAGGAGATCCGCATGAGAACCAAAGTAACGAACATAGCCCACCGAATATCGAAACTCAAGTGGCAGTGGGCAGGGCACATAGCTCATAGAACTGACGGCCGTTGGGGCAGAAGTGTTCTGGAGTGGCGACCGCGTACCGGAAGACGAAGCGTAGGCAGGCCCCCCACGAGGTGGACCGACGACCTGGTAAAAGTTACGGGCAATCGCTGTATGAGGGCGGCCCAGGACCGTTCGTTGTGGCATTCTTTGGGGGAGGCCTTTGTTCAGCAGTGGACGTCTTTTGGCTGAAATGATGATGATGATGACTGTCTCTTTAACACAGGTGGGGTACACCCTTTTGGGGTGAGTATCGTAGCGTACGCCGAAGATGTCACGCTTCTGAAAGCGCCGAATTCCCGGGCGGGCATTGAGGCCTCAGCCTCGTCAGCTTTACAGCTCGTCGGCGAGTGGGGGGTCCGGAACAAACTGGGATTTTCCCCTTCGAAGTCATCGACGATGACGATAAGGGGCAAATTCCAGAGACCCCCCACCATCAGGTTCGGTGGCGACTGTCAGAAGCGTGGGGTCGACTACGGTGCTGGGTGTGGTGATCGATGCGAGCCTTTCGTTCTCACAGCATGCGGCAACGATAGGGGAGCGGGCGGCAAATTGCTTCGGCAAGATGTCGAGAGGTTCGGCGTGCTCTTGGGGTACAGGGTACACGGTACAGGGCTCTTCGGATCCTGTACCGTGGCACTTACATCGCCACGGTGACGTATGCTGCGGCATGTTGGTACGAGCGTGCGTCCCTACACGTTGTGCGGAGTGCGCTATTGCGCACACAGAGACCCGCCTTGGTCCTTCTGACCAAGGTGTACCAATCGACGAGCACTGACGCACTCTCGGTCCTAGCCGGGGTCCTACCGGCTGACCTCGAGGTAATCCGTGCTGGCGAACTAGGCGTGGCGCGCGAGTCCACGTTTACCAAGGAGGAGCTGCAGCGTGTCAAACTCAGCACTTCTGAGTCCGCTTCCGCCGCTTGGCAGAAGCGGGACAAGGGGACGCATCGGACAAGGGGCGGGAGTTATATCGATTCTTCCCGGAGGTGGCGGTTAGACTCAAGGCAACTTGGGTCGAACCGGACCACCAAGTTTCGCAGATACTGTCAGGCCACGGTTGCTTCAAAGGGAGACTCTTCCACATGAAACTTGCAGACGCGGGGTCCTGCCCCTGCGGAAACGCAAAGGTGGAGGACGTACACCACGTCCTGTGGGAGTGCTCTCTCTATAGCGAGCATAGGGACGACCTATTGAACGGCATGAGGCCGCTCGGAGTGGGTCCGATTTATTATCGTGTTCTTGTGGGCTCGGAGGCGAGGCGGCTACGGGACTTCGCGCATCGGTGGCATGAGATTCGGAGCAGACTGGAGAGAGAAGAGAGACGGAGGACGTGAAGAAAGAAGAGAGAAGAAAGAAGAAAAGACTGCGAAGACCAGCAGCACAATCACAGGAAGCAGGAGCCGAAGGCGTGGCTGTGGCGTCATGCCCCAGAAAGGGAAGAGTGACACTAGGGACGCATGTAAACACTGAGAGTAAAGAACTTGTAGGGAGTCAAGATCACATGCGCGCGCGACATAAGCGAGGAGCGGTTCGTTCGCGCATCTCCCGAGATTCGGCCCATATAACCAGGCCATGGGAAGGTTGGTGGGTTATGTCTCTTTAACACAGTGCTTTTCACTGTGTATTTATTTTCAACGGTGGCCAATTGTGGTGTATTAAACCTAGTGGTAGTAGGCTACTCCTATCTGGTTTCAATTTTTTGAACCCTTCCATAATGTCCACCAATATAAAAACAGTAAAATATAGCTTTTATTGCCAATCGCATGAAGTTTCTATGTATACAATTTGACCTTTCTCTGGTCGCACATGAAAATGTCCCAATAAAAGCCCACTAGTAACAATAACAAGCGTCACAAGTTCACCGATAGTTGCCAAACTTTAATGAACGGTTTAAACTCATTGTTACTAACTAGAATGCCAATTAATGTAGGTTTAAGCTGTCTTTATTTCCTTGGTTTTGGATGGAGATCAATTCTAGCGAATTAAACTGATCAAATTGGTAATTATGTATGAAGTAAGTTTAAGTTTTTGCAATTAGTTTGGCCCATTAACAATGCCAAATAGTGATAAAATAAATCCTGAATTAAGTTTTATGGTAGGTGAGGTAGGTGAGGCTACAAGCGAAGGTGAGGTGAAGAAAGAGTAAGTTCTTGGAGAAACAGACCCTACACTGCACGTAGCCCTATATAGGTACACTTGGCTGGTTTTTATTTCATCAAATCAAATAATCCAATATTTACATTCAAAGTAGAATAGAACTGTTGCAGTGATGGTACAGTGCCAGTGGCGGAGCTCTATGGGTTAAGTAATACCGCATTAGCTAACCTATCTGCTGCCAAATGGACTACCGTATATAAATGTTAGTAAATACGCTTACACTCACAGTCCCATAGTAGGTATAAACCTGTGGCGTGGGTGCCGTTGTACACATACAACACATACACAAACACCCAGACCCGAAACAATGTAGGCCATTCAAATATTTGTCCGAGTGCGGGGATCGAACCCGCGACCCTACGAATCAAACGGTCATCTCACGCTGGACTAACCGGGTTGTCAAAATTCATTTGCCAACAAAGTCTCTCAAAGGCAAAGATCTCGCTAGCAAAGGGCCCACCCCTCCTAGTATTTGACTTTGTAAGAGTTAGTAATACCTCGCCGACGGTACAGATGTTTCATAAATCTTTCGCAGATCAAAATTCTCCGTGAAATTGTTTTATTGTGGAACTAGACGCTTTTGTTTTATCGTTGTTTAAGTTTTTTGTTTAACGCTTAACAAGTCTCGGGATTAAATGTAAATGTTGTTGGAAAAGGTTTAGTTCTTTACTATCTAGAGTTTTTCCTTTCTAATTTAGGTTTATTTTATTGGGATTTATATTGAAGGTAAAATATCAAATGTGGCTTATCTTATGATAAGTGATGTTAACATTATAAATTTAACTACCTATTCTTATGCGTCTAGAAGCGCGCATGGCCCAGCGGCTGGTGTAGATCATAAACGATCTACTCGGTTAAGCTCTACAGGCGCGGTCGGGTCGTGTGATGGGTGACCGCTAGTGGCAAATTAAATGCGCGTTTCCGTGCTTCGGAGGGCACGTTAAGCCGTCGGTCCTGGTTGCTATCGATAGATAGCAGTCGTTAGACCTTGTCGGAGGCCTTATGGGCGGTTTGAAAACATCCGACAGCGGGTTGGCCACTAACCCACCCACCTCCACCAATCCGCATTGGAGCAGCGTGGTGGAGTAAGCTCCAGGCCTCCCCCCAAAAAGGGGAGAGACTCGTGCCCAGCAGTGGGACGTATAATGGGTTGCCATTCTTATGATTATTCTTATGCGTAGATTAGACAGTTGTTATTATGTAAGTAAATTTACTGTCACTTGAATGGTAGTAAAGTAAATTACATAACCTACATTTTCCATCAAAAAGACAGTGTAAGTAAGTAACTACACCCGAGTACATACCTGTATGAACATGAGGTTGATTAATACATGTACGATGATATTTTTTTAACATAGTAGATACAAACGTACATCGTATAAGTCCACATAGCTCTCCTCCTGTGGTAATATGTCCAGAAGACGGCCCGCATCACCACGGTGAATGGAATCGATGGAAACTCTAATCTTCTGAAAGAGTAAAAACAATGTTTTGCAATGAAACTTCATGACTTGGTGCAATAAAATAAAATGCAGTCCTAAATCATGGCCCATCAGTCTGGCTACTAATGAACCAACTTTCATGGGCCACGTCTACTGATGCTAGTTTTAAAGGCGCGCCATACCTCGCGAATGTTTAATAGTGTTGTATTGCAATGATATCGATAAATAAAATAATAATAATTGATATATATATAATAGGTTGGGGAAAAAGTCTTTTCGCATTATAGTATGTATGAACTTGTAATAAAATCTCTTTGGCTGTAGTATTTGTATCTGGCTGGTTTTGGTATCATTGAAAGTTAAAATTTTAAAGAACATAATTCCAAATTCAAATTAGGCAAATGTGTGATTTTCATTTGTTTTTCGTACTGTCAAGATGAGTGAATCTAATGAAGAAATTCGATACATTTTAAAATTTTACTGCAAAAAAGGTAAAAATGCAACGCAAGCCGCGAAAAAAATTTGCGATGTTTATGGACCTAGTGCAGTGTCTGTGAGAGTAGCACAAATTTGGTTTAAGCGTTTTCAATCCGGAAATTTTGATGTCAAAGATGCACCTCGCTCTGGTCGCCCTATAACGGATAAAATAGATGCCATTTTTGAAAAAGTGGAGCGAGATCGACATATCAGTAGTTACGACGTAGCTGAAGAACTGAGAATTGATCACAAAACAGTTTTGGCGCATTTGAAAAAAGCTCGATATTTGGGTACCTCACGAGCTCACTGAAAGAAACCTAATGAACCGTGTACTCATTTGTGATTCTTTATTACGACGTAATGAAACCGAATCATTTTTGAAGAAGCTGATAACTGGTGATGAAAAGTGGATCACGTACGACAAGAACGTGCGAAAAAGGTCGTGGTCAAAGGCCGGTCAGGCTTCACAGACTGTGGCGAAACCCGGGTTAACTCGCAATAAGATGGAAGGGCATTATTCATTATGAGCTATTACCACCAGACAGGACTATCGATTCTGAACTCTACTGCGAACAACTGATGAGATTAAAGCAAGAAGTTGAGAGAAAGCGGCCGGAATTGATGTGGAAGACAACAGAAGGGGTGTGGTGTTTCATCATGATAACGCTAGACCTCACACATCTATAGCCACTCAGCAAAAATTAAGAGAGTTTAGCTGGGAGGTGTTAATGCATCCGCCGTATAGTTCTGACCTTGCACCTTCAGATTTCCACCTATTTCGGTCTCTTCAGAATTTTCTATGCAATGTTAGGTTAACATCACGAGAGGACTGCCATATCCACTTGTCGCGGTATTTTGATGAGAAGTCCCAAAATTTTTATAGCAATGGGATCATGTCCCTACCTACAAGATGGCAAAAGGTTATCGAACAAAATGGTACATACATACTTTAGTTAAATTTAAATAAACTATATTAAAAAATGTTTTGAATTATCTTAAAAAATGCGAAGTAACTTTTTCCCCAACCTAATATACATTATTAAAAATATTTGATTATAAAAAAGTAAAATCCACTTTTTGAAGCGCTTGTGGTCCCAGATTCTAAGCCCAGATCCAGAGATTGCAGTAAAACATGCGAGTATTCTCTAGATTATAAATATGCGTGAAAACGAGGTTTGCAGCATATCTGGGTGAACGGGATGATTCTGCAGTGGAATCCTAACCTATGTGTAATGGATTAACCAGTAACGATTTTGGTCCCAAAATTAACCGTCTCCATTGACACATCGGTTGCATAAATACTAATTCACTACAGGCGATGAACGACATCTTTTTTTATGTCTTCAAAGTGGCAAACAAGCTTGCAGTTCACATTGATGTTAAGTGACGACTGCAGCCTATAGACACCCACACAAAGACCAGAGGTCAAAATGCAGATGCGTTATCACTTCTGAGGCCTATGGTATTATGGCTCTGTGCTTGAAATTACAGGGCCGTACATTACCAGATTTCGTTGGATGGTAAAACGGCCCATGATTTCAATTACAGAGACATAACATGACGTAACATTGGCAACGCACGTACATAGCACATATAGTGGCATTTAGTTTTATGTATATATTTAAGGGAAAAACATATTATCGGACGCGTCCATCAGACATTTTATAGTAAGTATTCAAAAAGATAATTAGGACTTTGCTCTTTTGTCAAAACCTTAGATTTAATACAAATATTATTATCTATATACATATATATATTAAATATCTTTGACTATACCATTCGCATTATCATTATTTACAGCTTCTAAATATATTTTTTAATTTGCTAATTGACAGGCGTATTTGTTATTCACTATAGCTAATTATATTTTTTTGATGTATCGTAATTCTTATAATGGTTCAAAGGTCAACATCATACTGACAATTATTGATACAGGTATGTACCTACATCGATGTCACTAATTAATACTTGAATATACACGCAGGCTCCATAACTACGGTCATTGTTCTACATCTGGGAACGTTGTTCACTGCTCAATTAATTGTTGCTATAGGATAACAATGCTGCTCCAATTATACTTCACAACTATCGATAACAATACGTGTGTATCATTAAACAATGCAAGCCCAAATATTTTTTTTGAATACTGACTATAAAATGTCTGATGGACGCGTCCGATAATATGTTTTGCCTTTAATTATATTCATAAAACTAGATGCCACTATATGTGCTATGTAGGTACGTGCGATGTCAATGTTACGTCATGTTATGTCTCTGTACTTGAAATCATGGGGCCGTTTTTACGGGTTATTCGTCAACTCGACACGGACGACCGGACACACGTATGTCCAGTTGGTTAAACTTGAAATTGTAATGACTTGTTATTTCGTCGTCTGGACACGACAATATTTTTGCGTGTGTCCACATAGTGAAACTTAAAATAGAATACCATTTTGTTTTCGCCAACTGGACACACGTTCACATTTTAACCGATTTCATGTCAAAGTACAGTCACGCAGATTATTTTTCAAGACAAAGGACTTCATTTAGTTGCCAATATCCCAAATATCCGTCAACCGAACAATGGCGGTCAAACCAATCCAATGGAGCGGTAGTAAGTAAGTGCAATAATGCAAGATGGGCAGCAGCGTCCTGCGATGAAACTACCGCCACCGCGATCGCCAATTTACATGACAAGCGTGGCGATTGCGGCAGGGGGGAGGGTATATATCCGTATATGTATATGAGGGTGTGTATATAAGTAGGGTATGTAATAATATGGCTAATACAGTTAAACTTGAACAGTTTCATCATGTAGATCGCATCGGTATTCTCGTTTTTGCCCATCACAACATGTGAGAAATTGTTGCCTATTCAAAGAGATTCTTCTGTGATGATTTAAAACATGCGTTAGAAAATGCCATCAACTATTCACGATTCATGTCGATATTGGGCGTACAAAATATCATACAAACATTATTCCTACTATTTATGCTCTGCTTCCCAATAAAATAGTGGAAACTTATAAAACGTTATTTTGTTTAATTAAAAGCCAAATACCGCAGTGGCACCCAGAAACTAATACATGGTTGTGATTTTAAAAAGTACCTTAAACAGTCTTTGCAACATGAATTTAGTCTTGTTAAAATGATTGTTGTACCTATAAGTGCCTAGCTCAAAGTGACAAGTATTGTTGTTACAGAGTTAAGATGAATGATTATTATTTGTAAAATTATACATTTTAGAATTATGATGCCATAATTATGCTCTATTGATCATTTTTGTGATATTTTATTTCATTATTTCTCCGAGTACGATTCTCGTTCAAACTTCATTGCAACTACATTTAGTAAACAAGCTAACAAGCTTTGCAAGTTTGTATAGAAAATGAGTATATCTTTCAAGGGCAAAACTTCTTTGGTTTGATAGTAAATACAGAAATTTAATTGCTACTTTAAATTATGTGTTGGTACTTACCTACTTCATTTTTTGTGATATTTGAAGTAATGATTTTCAATTATTATGTATATTAAGAGAATATTGGCTATTTTCATATCTCTTTTCCTATAGTAGTCAAACCGTGTCTTTATTTTAATAAATCGTACTTTAATTTGATTGTTTGTAACATATTTGTTTTATTTTAAAATTTAAACCATTAGGTTTTATCAGCAAAAATATGAGTCAGTTTATTTTCATAATGTAGTACTAGATTTTGCTCGCGACTTCGTCTACTTGACTTTAATGTAAAGTTTCATCCAAATCCATCCAGTAGTTTTTTCTTTAAAGAGTACGAACATCCATACTCACAAATTTTAGCATTTAAAATATTAAGTAGGACGTAATAAACCAGAAGATTATGCACATGACTGTACCCTTTTTTGCAAAAAAAAAGTGATAGTGTCCAGTTGGTGAAAACATAAAAGTGGTTTTATTTAAGTTTCACCATGTGGACACACGCAAAAATATTGTCGTGTGTCCACACCGAAATAACAAGTCATTACAATTTCAAGTTTAACCAACTGGACATACGTGTGTCCGGTCGTCCGTGCCGAGTTGACGAATGACCCGTTTCTACCATCCAACGAAATCTGGTAGCTCTGAATACTAATATTTACCGGCAGGTAGAGAAAGTAATACGGTTGTACCTACCGGAGTTCTACCACCAGTGATAATACGTACTGCATGTTTTAAGGTAAAAGACGAAACGAAAATGAAAACGCAAATGCGTTGCCACTCCTGAGACCTAAGTTGTTATGTCTCTGTGAAAGCAAGTACCGGGCCCATCTAACCGGAACATGGTAGTGCTGAACACTACCATTTGGCGGCAGATAGATTAGGAAATGCGGTGGTGCGCCTTCGAGCTCATACACTTGGATCTCTACCACCAGTAATCTTAGAAGATTTCAATAGTCTCGCTACCTTATTACATGTATGTGAATGTATGCAATGCATGCCTTTAATAATAATGGCAACCCATTATACGTCCCACTGCTGGGCACGAGTCTCTCCCCTTTTTGGGGGGAGGCCTGGAGCTTACTCCACCACGCTGCTCCAATGCGGATTGGTGGAGGTGGGTGGGTTAGTGGCCAACCCACTGTCGGATGTTTTCAAACCCATAAGGCCTCCGACATGGTTTAACGACTGCTATCCATCGATAGCAACCGGGACCGACGGCTTAACGTGTCCTCCGAAGCACGGAAACGCGCATTTAATTTGCCACTATCGGTCACCCATCACACTACCCGACCGCGCCCGTAGTGCTTAACCGAGCAGATCGCTTACGATCTACACCAGCCGCTGGGCCATGCGCGCTTCATGCATGCCTTTACTTCTGCCTATCTCTTCGAGGAATCAAGGCGTGGAGTTACGTAAAATTATACATTACTAGCTGACCCGGCAAACTTTTGTATTGCCTCACAATGAAAGGATGTGTCAAAGGTTTAATTGATACGGACTATTTGTATGGGAAAATTAAATTGTGGTTTTTACTATTTCCCTTCAATTTCTTCATATTTTCTTACCTTTTAAACCAGAGATTGCCAAATTATTTTTTCTTGTAGACCCCTTTCATTTTTTTTGCTGGTTTCTGTGGACATTCCCCTCCTTGCTACATTTATATCACATTCCCATATTTCCAAATTTTATTCACGCCTACGTAGACCCCCATAGAGTCCCATGGACCCCAGGGGGTCTATGTTTTAAACATTGATTCACTTTGGGAATCAATGTTTTAAACCTTCCCTGGACTTTAAAAAATCATTCAATACCAAAATTAGCCAAATCGGTCCAGCCGTTCTCGAGTTTTAGACTAACGAACAACAATTGTATGGTTGTGGTAATGTACGGCCCTGTAATTTCCGGCACAGAGGCATAACACCTTAGGTCTCAGGAGTGGTAACGCATCTACATTTTGACCTTGGTCTTTGTGTGGGTGTCTATAGGCTACATCACTTAACATCAGTGTGAAATTGTAAACTGCATGCTTGTTTGCCACTTTCATAAAAAAAAAATATGTATATAGATAGATTAGACTCATTCATGTCGTTTTTCATAGAGTCGTTGTAATTAAAAACATTATTAAATCGATTAAATTATTTCACATCACTAGCGCTAGGAGCTCGGAGCAGCTCACTGCAGTCTTCCGTATATTTATTACGTGCAATAAAGTTACCAGTAAAAATTTGTTATGAGACCCCACCTTGTCATTTTCGCTGAATAAATATAAGTTTGATGTGCTGCCGGTGTTTTATTGCACAAGTTTGTGGCATTCCGTTATTATGTCTTCTCAGTATCGTTTTTGTTGTGTAGCGAAAAATTGCATTTTTCAGTTTAACTCATTTTAAACTCACCTTAAACTTTTTTTTTTTTTATGTAATGGAAATGGCAAACAAGCGTGCAGTTCACGTTGATGTTAAGTGATAACTGCAGCCTATAAACACCCACACAAAGACCAAGGTCAAAATGCAGATGCGTTACCACTCCTGAGGCCTAAGATGTTATGCCTCTGTGCCGGAAATTACAGGGCCGTACATTACCACCTGACCGAAACACGATAGTGCTGAACACTACCATTTAGCGGCAAGTATATTAGGTAATGCGGTGGTGCCTATGCCCGCGAGCTCCGTCACTGGAGCTCTACCACCAGTAAAACTGTCTTGTTTATGTCACGAAAGTGGCAAATAGGACGATATCGTGAGTGAATGCTACAGCCATAACGAGATAGCGAGGTCGTTGCGATACTTGATGCGTTTTTGGTCAATTTCCTGATGTTTCGAACGCCTTTCAATTACTATGGGTCAGTTTATTCTTTCGAAATTACATTTTATAAGCTCAGACGTCTTGTCTTAGGAATTGGCGTGCATATATGAAGAGAATGATGAACGTAGAAGAAGCACGGGAGGTATGTCAGGACCGTAATATCGGGCGCTCCACGCTCTGTCAACCCCGTAAGGGATCTGGCGTAAAGATACATTTTTATTATATCTATACAACACAAAGGTTCACTGGCAGAGAATGCTACTTAGCGTCCGCCCCATATTACAATTTTGTGCGTGAAAGTATAAATTAATAAATATATACATATCGCCTCTTTACAAGAATAATGTGACATTTCATCTAAATCGTTCTTAATGAAATGCAACATTATTCTTACAAGAATAACGTGAAATTTCATCTAACTCGTTCTATATGAAATGTCACATTATTCTTGTAAAGAAGCGATATGCTCAGACGTTTTTTAAATAAACCGTAGTCTACTCTTAGGGTGAGATTCACAGACCGCACTACGACTTTACTTTGAGCAAAGTTTGCTACGAACTGTCAGTAAAGTATGAGTATACTTTACCACAGAACATAATTCTGTTCTGTGGTGTGTGTCGTAGTGCGGTCTGTGAATCTCTCCCTTAGCCTTGGTACAATTTGTGAAAACGTCTTATTACAACCAAAAAATCGGTTTATTGACTGTGGAGCCCGGTAAATTATGTAAAATACTAAAAAAATGAATCGCACCAGCGTGGGCAAAGCCTATTTTATTCGTTTCATACAGTGAACAGCTTTATATCTCCTTCAATATATTTGCACAACATATGACGATATTCAGAAAAATAGACTTAATTTCGTATTGTTAAATACAATTGACACGATGCTTACCCAGGGCAAACAGATCAACATTTTAATTAAAACTTTTGTTTTAAATTAAATGCTCAACATTTTTTTTTTCAGATCGATATTAAATAATAATGGAATATAAACCTTGTTGTCTTTAAAATAAGTTGTATTCTATGTTTAGGAACTAATTTGTTTTTTCATGGTTACAGTTGTATCAATATTATTTCGTGTTATTATATAGATATAAATAGAGGTTCGGACAAGAGTGAAACGTGTATATTATATACCGTATTGGTCGATCAAAGACCATCAAAATGCTGCTCATTTTGGCTCTGTGCGTTTCGGTGAGTTTTTTAATGTTTCTTATTTGATTTACTGTTTTTCTTTGAAAATGTCTTTATTTGGAAAACTTTTGATTCATAACTTCTAGACAATAATTCATTCTTTATAAATTTTATATTGTGTAAAGAAATGTTATACGGAGTTAAAGCAATGGCCTCGGTTGCTCAGTGGTAGTGTTTAGGCTACTTCCGCTATTCAGGAGTAACGGTTTCGACTCCTGGAGCATTTTGCCCGTTACTCCAGATCTACCGAGAGAGAATAGACCAAGACCAGAGTTGCAAAGTGAGCTTTATTGTGTCTTTAGGGTTGTACATCATCCCCCTTATTCATAAACGTATTTTAGCTAAAGTGTTGCTAATCTCTCCTTTATCTTCTTCTATCCTGCACATTTGACAATGCAAGTGACAAAGACAAAGCATTTTATAGCTAAGACGTATCTAATGTATGTTTATGAATAAGGGCGTAAGTGTTTAAGGTACCGTACTTTTTTTGATGTAATGGAAGTGGCAAACAAGCACAGTTCACATTGATGTTAAGTGATAACTGTAGCCTATAGACACACACAGAGACCAAAGGTCCAAATTCATGCGTTTCCACTCCTGAGACCTTAATTATTAAGTCTCTGTGATAGTTATTAGCCAAATACTCTCAAAGAAACCTTCTTCTTATTTGAATTCGGTTAAAAAGAGGGTAAATTGATAGACCTCCTCCTTTTGAAGACTAAGTATAGTTATTTACCCAATATTTTCCTACATAACAGTTGTGTTACTGTTCGATCAGTTTGTCGAATAATATTTTGTCATATACTTATGGTGTATACTTTAGACAGAAAAATCATGAAAGGAGATTGCTCACACACAGTATCGATAAATCTTAGTTGGGTCACTACTTCACGAACATACCTTACTTTAAAGCCTATAGTTATCTACAAAAGATGTATGAGAATTTCTATATGCTGTTCTATTTCATCAAATCGTAGTACTAAGAAAACAACGTGCTCAACCATCTAGATATCCAATCTAGATGAGATCGCAGATTGTAGGGAAGAAGGCGATATGCGCAGGTATATTCAAGTAGGCGCGATTCGGGCTTCAATACGAGAGTAATGATAGCACAGACGGGCGGTTATTCCTACAAAACATATGATGTTATAGGGTTCGCTTGATAATAATATCCGAACTACTCCGAAGTGATCCGATCATAACGCTTTTTAGTCACATTATTCCCCTCTTTAAGGAACGCTAAGGAAAAAAAACGTTCTCTGCACTTCCTCCAGTGTGTGAGAGGGAACAGATTAACTTTTTTTTTTATGAAATGGCAAGTGGCAAACAAACATGCAGTTCACATTGATGTTAAGTGATGACTGCAGCCTATAGACACCCACACAAAGACCAGAGGTCGAAATGCAGATGCGTTACCACTCCTGAGGCCTAAGGTGTTATGCCTCTGTGCTGGAAATTACAGGGCCGTACATTACTACCCGACCGGAACACGATAGTGCTAAACACTACCATTTAGCGGCAAGTGTATTAGGTATTGCGGTGGTACCTACGCCCGCGAGCTCCATCACTGGAGCTCTACCACCTTGAGCTTGATAATAATATCCGAACTACTCCGAAGGGATCCGATTATGACGCTTTCTAGTCACATCTAGGAACACTAAAGAAAAAAAAACGCTCTCTGCACTTCCTCCAGTGTGTGAGAGTGAACAGATTTACATGAAAACTAGCTGCACCGACGAACTTCGTATCGCCTAAGTCCAAAAAATCGAAATATATATTTGTGGAGAATCACCCTTACCATTTAGGGATATTAACAATAGACTACAACCGACTCTCATACATACCATAATACACAAAATATCATAATGATCGGTCCAGCCGTTGCGGAGGAGTATTGTTACAAACTCTGACACGAGAATTTTATACTCATTAGATACTAGCTGTTGCCCGCGGCTTCGCCCGCGTAGATACCGTTTTATAAATAACTAAGAGCCTATGTTCGTTCTCAAAGTCAGCTCTATCTCTGTACCAAATTTCATTAAAATCGGTTCAGTCGTTTGGACGTGAATAGGTAACGGACAGACAGACAAGAGTTACTTTCGCAATTGTAATATTAGTAGGGAAGTAGGGATATTTGGCACAAAAGCGTCTTATGCTCCAATATTGAATCGCGCTTTGCAAGTGACGCCTCCGGGACCTTGTTTGTTAACAGGATTAACCTCAGGTTTTTGTGTGAATTTCTATGGAATACTCACTTACTATCCATCTGAATTGCGAACTTGTATGCCAAGAGCATTAAAAAAGGCTGCAGGTTAGAGAATAACAAGTGAGCTCCATTGAGGTTTCGGCGACAAAAGTGCTTTTCGATAATATTGACGTTAACTCTTTTTAGTTCCGCTTTTATTTTCTACATGAGTTCACTCTCAGCAAGCCACCTTAAGAACTTCGTTCCACACGAAGCGCTCGTCTGCGTTTACTCCAATGTGTGGGAGCGAGCAGATTTACATGAAAATATGTACGTCACAAGATTGTCACCGTCAACCTCCAACGTTTTGTGCTCCAATATTGAATCGCGTTTTCCAAGTGACGTCTTCGGGTCCTTGACAGCGCAAAGGATATTATTAGCTGTTTGAATGAAGAATGTATAGGAATCGTCATTACTGATTAAATGGTTGTCAGGCACAGTAGATTTAGGTTCTGAATTCTAAGAGAAGCGTTTTATATTGTAATCCCAGTACTCAATTTGTATATAGATAGATTTAATAAATATGGCCCAGTAAGAACTATCACCGAGAATCACTTAGGCTTCAGGGGTGGCGATGCATTTGCATTTTCATATCGGATTTTTGTGTAGGTTTCTATGGAGTTTAGTATTAACTTACCATCAATGTGAACTACACGCTTGTATGCTAACATCATTACATAAAAAAGAAGCTATAAGCTGCAAAATTACGAATGCGTTTCTTTGAGTGTTTGATAGCGCCTTAGAATAAAATCTGAACTATTTCAGACGGACCTGACGTTAACGCTTCTTTATTGCAATTGTTTCATTCCTATTTAATTTTTGTATGTCGAATTAAGAATTTTTTCCAAAAAACCGCTTGTCTGCGCTTCCTGTAGTGTGTGGGAGCGAACAGATTTATATGAAAATATGTATGGCACAAGAACGTCACCGTCAACCTCCATCGTCTTGTGCTCCAATATTGAATCGCGCTTTGCAAGTGACGCTTTCGGGATCTTGTCAGGTGATATTATTAGCTGTACAAATACACCAGTAACGTTGGATGTCTATGAACAATCAATACTGATTTCGGTACTTATAGTTGTCAAGCGCTAACAAAAAAAGGACTTATAACACGGCACGGTATTCAGGGTACGATACCAAGGGTTAGTGTAGTATAATAACATTTAGGGAGTTAGGGCCCTAATTAGGACGACCGGAGCGGCCCGTGTATTTGTTCTGTGATTGAGTTAGGGCGCTGTCGACCGGATAGTGTAATAAGCGGCAACCCGGCGCGAGGCCACGCCCACCCTTTCTGTCGGGACCCTGAATACCGTGTCGTGTAATAGCCTTTTTAGCACTAACAACCTAAACCTAACGTAGATTAAGGGCATGAGTAAATAAATATTTTTTTTATGGAATGAAATTGGCAAACAAGCATGCAGTTCACATTGATGTTAAGTGATGACTGCAGCCTATAGACACCCACACAATGACCAGAGCTCAAAATGCATATGCGTTGCTACTTTTGAGGCCTAAGGTGTTATGCCTCTGTGTCGGAAATTACAGGGCCTTACATTACCACCTGGGGTGCTACCGCCTATCTGTATTGCTGCTGACATTGTCATTGCTGTCAAATTTTCATGTCGATTTGTAGCTCCTTTAAAAGTAGTATTGATATTCTGATTGATATTCTCGTTTTCGTAGGTGATAAACAAGCGATAATGGCAGATTATTTCGATTATTGTTATTTAGTTAAAGTAAAAATCGACTTTAAAATTTGACAGCAATGACAATGACGACAGCAATGTCGATAGGCGGTCGCACCCCTGACCGGAACACGATAGTGCTAAACACTGGACACAATAGAGGAATTTGTAAATAATTGATGCTTTCCATATTATACAAAATTGTTCAGTGTCTATTTAATTTATTATGTGTTTTTGATTATTATTAGTGGTTATTCACTCTAGGTTAGTTTAAAAAAAATTACGATGTAAAAGTGCTCTCCAGGAGCCTAATTATATGAAATAAATGAATAAACTGAATAAATAAACTACCATTTAGCGGCAAGTATATTAGGTAACGCGGTGGTGCCTACGCCCGCGAGTTCCGTCACTGTAGCTCTACCAGCAATGAAATATTTAGAATTTTGTACTTACCACAAGGTAAATCTACTTAATTTGTAAAAAACTACCCCAGTAGACTAGCAGTAGCACACCACTATTACTACGCCATGTGATTACGTCTTGCATTTGTTGCCTATAAAAATATGCTTCATTCGGTAAACAGATTGGTGAAGGTCAACATAGGTTCGGATCTTAGACTACATTACAAGTTAAACAACCCCTTAACTCAGTGGCGATATCGGGACAGTGGTAGTGGGGATAATCGTCCCTAAATCGTGAGCTCGTTGGAAGCGATTTAGGAGTTAGGGCACACCGCGGACACTCCGTTAAAGTTCCAAAACGCTTAATTTGGTCTCTATTACGCAGACATCAATCAGTGACGTGTATTTACAAGTGCATCTGTGTGCGTAGCACGTAGAAAATACCAACCGTCGCCATTAGAGGGGAGGAGGTTAGGTGATGCGGTCGAAGTGTCCATTCTATACGTAGTACTCGTATTACTACATATTCTATGGTTAGGGCACACTGCGGACACTCCGCCAAAATTCCATACAGACGCTTAATTTGGTTTCTATTACACAGACATCAATCACTGACGTGTATTTACACACGCACCTGTGTGCGCAGCACGTACAAAATACCAACCGTCGCCCCTAGGAGGGGAAGGGGTTGAGTGATGCGAGCAAATCGGACGGGGCGTCGAAGTGTCCATCTCCTAGTAGTACTCTGGGAACATTTAATTTTCTTCGATGGTATCTACTCATTGGCGATGCTCGTAATGTTACACAAACTCAAACCAAAGTACCTACTATATCATCCATCAAAATAATCTGTCAATAGTTGGTATGTAATTGACAAGATAGTTTATGTATCCCGAAGAATCTGAATGTAATTTCAATTCACAGAAAGTAGTCTTTAGTAGGAGAAAATAGGGTAGATATTTTCATATTCGGATCGAAATTACTTACATACAGTTTTTCTAAAAAGAGCCTTATCAAAACAAAAATAAAGTGGAATTTTCTTTATATCACACATGCCAATATTTGTACTAGTCGAAATGATTCGAATCACGCGTTTGATTTATGAGCTATAGGCATATCTTTTTCGGTGGCAAAGAATATATTATCTAGTCTATTTTTACCTGAAAATTGTCGTGTTACCAATGTAACGATGAAGAAATGCAGACAAATGAAAGATTTATGTAGTAAATTGAGGTCCGGACTGTTACAGAGTATTTTTTTGTATAAAAGAGATTTTGTGAAATGGGCTAGGTCTTATACAACTCCTCTGAAATAGGTAAAATAAGTAAGGTAAGTTGTTTTGCAGCTACGGTAGTTATTGCGGCGCCAACCAGAGAATATGTAATAATACTTGGCGCCAACAACATCACTCCAGCCGAATGAAGTCCACAGCTGGACAAAGCCTTTCCCAAAGACACTCACAACAGTGTCGTGAGTCATTAGGGGAGAATATGCCATAATCGCCACGCTTGGCAGGTGGAGTGGCGATCGCAGTGACAGTAGTTTTATCATGGGACGCTGCTGCCCATTCCGCGTTGTTATATTTACTACCGTTCTATTGGAATGGTTTTACCGACATTGTTCTGTTGACTGACTGCACTGGCGGAAGAATTCTCTTCCATTAGAAGAAAATTCTTCCGCTAGAGGGCGGTGGAGTCGTCACGTCTAATAATAATAATAATGGCAACCCATTATACGTCCCACTGCTGGGCACGAGTCTCTCTCCTTTTTGGGGGGAGGTCTAGAGCTTACTCCACCACGCTGCTCCAATGCGGGTTGGTGGAGATAAGGGTTAGTGGCTAACCCGTTGTCGGATGTTTTCAAACCGCCTATAAGGCCTTCGACAAGGTTTAACGACTGCTGTCTATCGATATCAACCGGGACCGACGGCTTAACGTGCCCTCCGAAGCACGGAAACGTCACGTCTATTCATAATTAATATCACATATCACTCACTTACGACAGTTTAGGCCGAGCGGTACTGATCTGACACTAAGCCACCCCGCCAGAGTCAGCAGATTATCATCACAATATCAGCCTAAAGACATCCACTGCTAGACAAAAGCCTCAAGAGGTTGCCGCAACGAACGGTCCTGGGCCGTCCTCATTCAGCGATTATACGCGACCTAGGTAGTCGGTCCATCTCGTAGAGGGGCCTTACCAAGCTTTGTCTTCTAGTACACAGGCTGTGGGTGCTGTGGCCCACTGCTACTTAAATTTTGTCATTCGGTGGGTAATGTCAGTTAATCTGATTCTCAGGAAAACGCCGAGTATAGCTCTCTTCATTGAACTCTTTTTTTATGTCATGAAAGTGGCAAACAAGAATGCAGTTCACATTGATGTTAAGTGATAACTGCAGCCTATAGACACCCACACAGAGACCAGAGGTCAAAATGCAGATGCGTTACCACTTCTGAGGCCTAAGGTGTTATCCCTCTGTGCCGGAAATTACAGGACCGTACATTGCCACCTGACCGGAACACGATAGTGCTGAACACTACCATTGAGCGGCAAGTGTATTAGCTAATGCGGTGCCTAGGCCCCCGAGCTCCTTCGCTGGAGCTCTACCACCAGTAAAAAACTCTGCGTGATCTTGATCTTTTAGAGGCTCACAATGAGCAACCACGTTTGATCTTCATCAGATGATACTGAATTAAATCTACAGAACACTAAGCAGGCGTGTTCAACTCACTTCTGACTTATACTTCAACAGTATCAACAGGAATGACCAAAGTGAGCTTCAGTGACGGAGCTCGCGGGCGCCACCACAGCATTACCTAATTTGCTTGCCGCTAAATGGTAGTGTTCAGCACTATCGTGTTTCAGTCAGGTGGAAATGTACGGCCCTGTAATTTCCGGCACAGAGGCATAACACCTTAGGCCTCAGGAGTGGTAACGCATCTGCACTTTGATCTTGGTCTTCGTGTGGGTGTTTATAGGTTGCAGTCATCATTAACATCAACGTGAACTGCATGCTTGTTTGCCACATCCATTACATAAAAAAGAAGGATCAACAGGAATGACCAAGGTGAAATTATGGAAAAAATAGAAAGTTATAAAATTGTGCAGTCGACTATATCCAAGTAAATCCCTCGCGGTGAGATATGAACACAGCTTACCTCACGACATACAAGTGGGGTAGTGCTGTCACGTGGACTCTACTGGTTTTATTTACCCCATTATTTTTGTTATTGATGTTTTTCCTTATAGTTTCTTACTATATTTTCTTTTTTGTCATGGTGACTTAATGGCGACTCATTGCTAGATCTATCCTGTCTTCGGATCGGACATTATTTGAGTTCATTTGTGATCCGGCTGGACCTCGGAAAAAGGAACCCTTACAGGATCGCTTTGTTGTCCGTCCATCTGTCTGTCTGACAAGAACTTTTATCTTAGGAGTACGTGAAAATTTCCAATTTAAATGAATACCGAATATACTACTACTACGCTGAGGTCATGGGTTTGATTCCTGGGTAGGGGGTTATCAGAGATAATGGTGTAAAGTCCTTTATCTGGTTCCATTGGGATTTTTCCGTTTTTCTGGAAATTTCCCAGTACCTCGAAGTTTGGTAATGTGTCCGGAGATGTCAACGGGCTCGCCACCTGTTACATGGGGCAAAAACTATATGATGAATTAATTATAAGTCAACGCAATAAAAATATAGTTTCAGATCATTATAGTAAAGAAATTTCTTTATTGTATTTGTGTGGTCTTTGGATGATTTTAGATTTACGGTATTCGTGCTCCATGGCAGACTAAATAGAATCGCCCAGGTTAACCTGCGT
Organism: Macrosoma leucophasiata; assembly: GCA_036365455.1. Lineage (NCBI taxonomy): Eukaryota > Metazoa > Arthropoda > Insecta > Lepidoptera > Hedylidae > Macrosoma > Macrosoma leucophasiata. The sequence continues at coordinate 12,785,800 of JAWQUS010000026.1, forward strand.
ATGTAGTAGATTTAATTACAAATTAGATTTATTTAAAGTGTTTTTTTATCAACAGAGTGCGTTCGCCGCTCCATCAATTGACACCTTTGTTTACGATGTGGACTCATACCCGGCTCCAGTAGACAATGGAAAACTCATATCCAGGTCAGTATATGATCTATTTATTTTTAAAAATCTGACTCAGTGATTGTGATATCAACGTTTAGCGTAAACCCTTGAACCAGCAAGGACGAAAGTTTTCATAGCAGTGGTAACAATAAAAAAATATATATGTTATTGATCGTACATAAGTGGCACTAAAATTTCAAGAAGCCCTGTAGCCTGTGCTAACAGACCTGTGTTACAGGCTGCAGTGTCTGTCTTCTCATCATACATGTCATGAATAGGCTGATTGGTCTGTGCATGAATACGTACAATAAACAGGTGCAGTCAACAAAAAAAAAACAAAATAGAAAAATACAAGAAAAACAAGTTAGACCAGAGGTTCCCAAACAATTTTTTCAGACCCCTTTCATTTTTTTTCTGGTTTCCGTGGCCTTGCTACATATAAATGACATTCCCATATTTCCAAATTTTATTCACGCCTACGTAGACCCTCATCGAGTCTCCCATGGACCCCAGAGGGTCTATATGGACCACTTTGGGAATCACTGATTGAGACAAACGTGAGTATGTAGGAGTCTGAGGATTTCACCGTTTGCTCTGAGAGCTGAGTTTAGTAAAACTCGGTTTAGCCTAGAATTCGAATCCAAATTAAACCTTATCACGAACAATTTTCGTCAGTGAAATACAAATAGTGTTATTGAATTTGTTGTTTTGTTGAACAATGTAGATAAGGAATAAGAAATGATTTTGCAAATTTATAATTTATGAAACGGGAAGAGCGGAGGCATCTATATGCTTAAATGGAGGCTCCAATGTCAATACTATTATGCTTTTTTTTTTTTTTTTTTATGTCGGGCTTTGTATAGGCGGCCTGTCTCGAGACGGCACTAGTCTACTTCACCGGGCAATCGGCGAGCGCAGAAGGCGCTCCAGCCTAAAAGTTAGCGCAACTGCCTAAGGGTGACCCATGCGGGTCCGTGCCTCGGCTTAGGACGTTGCGGAGGGACATATGAGACATATGCGATTATGGGCGGTGCAACTTTCGCTCTACTCCATTCGGTTGGTGATAACCGGAATGTCATCGGCCTCGCGGGGCCGGAGATAGGGTCGGGACTATTATGCTTTGTTAATATGCAACAAATAAGTTATTATTCCTTACGATGGCGAAATAGGAGAGTGTAAATTAGGGAGTGAAAGTTTGTTTCGAGAAAACAAAAAACCGGCCAAGTGCGAGTTGGACTCGCGCATGAAGGGTTCCGTACCATCGTCGTAGGAAGCATAGTAATAGGGTTCTGTTCTTACATTTAAAAAAAAAAAAATGCGAATTCCATGCAGACAAAGCCGCGGGAAAAAAAATATTAACCACCACCAACCTTGGTGGTACAATTAATTGGTGGTAAGTTAACTGGCTTTGGTGTGTCCAAGTGACAAAACATCTTACGTCGTATTTCTAAACTAAAGAGAGATTTCATCTTATCATCTATTCAAACTAAAAGGAAGATAAAAACAGAAATTATTACAAGTAACTGCCTCGATAGTATAGTGGTAGCAGGCCACTACAACTACGCTGAGGTCCTGGGTTCGATTCCCGGGTAGTGGGTTTTCAGAGATAATGGTGCAAAGTCCTTTATCTCTGGTTCTATTGCGATTTTTCTATTTTCTGGAAATTTCCCAGTACCTCGAAGTTTGGTAATGTGCCCGGAGATGTCAACAGGCTCGCCACCTGTTACATGGGCCAAAAACGTAACCGGCGAATTGTGGGTGTTTGCATGTATACTTAAATGCATGCATTTACCTCTGCTTACCCCTTCGAGGATTGCAGGCGTGTAGTTAATTTTTTTTTTACGTTACGTTCCCTAATTATACTTAGGCCTCACAGAAAATCAGCAAACGAATATTCGCTACTTTTCTTTCTTAATTACACATTAATTAGACGTGAAGTTTTACAAGAAATTAATACTTTTGAACTTCAATGAAGTTGAACATTACTTTATCGGAGGCGCGTAGGCGGCTTCGTATATTTTTAACTATTTATAAAAGTTTTTGTAATTTGAAATAGCTAAGCATGTGGAGTAATTCTTCAGCTATTTCAAAAGATAAATTTTGTTAAAATTTATGTTTTAATTACCTCAATGTTTTTGTGATTTGCAGTTACCCCTTTTCTATAGTATATTATTATTTATATATGACCCCGTAATAACTATCACAAAGGCAAAATGAGTTAGGCCTCAAGGGTGGCAACGCATCTGCATAATTTTTGACCTTCTCCTCTTTTTTGTGTAGGTGTCTATAAGCTGCAGTACCTACTACCCAAGTGAAGTGCTAGTTTGTTTGCCACCACTAATTCTGAATGCAGAGGATCTCCGAGTTGTCAGAGCATCAATTCACTTAGTCGAGGACCTTAGCGCTTGTTTTTCAATACATTATGTCAATTAATGCTTCCACTATCAATGCGCGATTAAAAAAAAATTAAGCATTTTACAAAAAAAATATGCAGTCAATGTCTCCACTAGATGGAGAAGTTACAGTCTTGATCACATAAATGTTAAAATTTAGATTTCTGTAGTCGTGATTTGGGAGTCATACTTACCACTTAACAGCTATATCAGAGCACAACTACCCAACTACCATTTAGGGACAGGTAGACAAGACTCTTATCCCTTGAGTTTGACCTGAAGCTATCAGCAAAAATATGAAATATTCTTCCTTACACAGCTACGTCACCGACCGTATCTTCGAGACGATCGACGGTGGTGACATGCCCTTCTACGTGCGCATGGTGTTGCAGACTGTGAACGACATGGCCAATGTCAACAACCCTAACACCCAGGCCACCGCTGCCCTTCAATCTCTCGTCACTCTTGGAGAGATGGCCAATGGCGTCCCTGGTGATGCTTGTGTTTCAGCTTCTGTAAGATTAATCTTGTTTCTTTATTTGAATAATTAAAAAAATATGAAAACTGGACAGATCATATTAGACTTTAGTAAAGTTTTGTCTCTATATTTTAATTAGAATTGTCTAGGAGTGACTGAAATAACCGGAATACATATTGGAATTTTTCTAAATTAAACTTGGTATCCATAGAGTTTGGTAACGTGGTAATGTGGTTTGGTAACGTGTGAAGAAAGAAAGAAAGAAAACATTTATTTGAACAGCATAGAGACATGACGATACAAAATTTCCAGACGATTAGGTACATAGGTACAATAGGGATGATGACTAGGTATGAATCAACTACTTTGTATCATATCACATAAAAGCGACTTACAAATGAGATATAATGATACAAAAATTATGAAAATTCGAGTTGAATCGTATGCGATAGAAAAACTTAAAAGTGTCAAAAATTCATGAAAAAAAAAGTTAAGTTTAAATTAAAAATAATTTCACTTTTACATTCTAAAAACGATATCCAACAAATTTTAATAAGAATGTTTTTACAAAGACGCAGTATTGACGAAGATATTATTTAAAATGTTTTGATTTCACCATCCAATTCACAAGTTTTAACTCTAACGTGACGTCAGAATAGAGTATCATTTTGTATGAGCCGTTTTGAGTCGTTTCACAACTCGCAACGTTCTGAATCGGTATATCTTTAAAATTATTAGCTATTGAGTAGACGTTTCAAAGACAATATTTATTTATTTTTCCTATACTTTTTGAAATAACAATTAAAAAAAAATGTCATCATCCCTATTATACAAAAAGAAAAACAATAGGAATAAAAAATAAAAAAGATTAGATTATTTTAAAGAAAAATGGAAAGAAAAATTTGACTTCAGGCGAGACTCGAACTCGCGGCCACTGGGAATCTAGTCCAGCCACTCTTCCAACTGAGCTACCGAAGTCCTGCCCGATTTGTCAAATCTTTCCTTCACATTTATTGCATTGCCTTATGGTGGCAGTAGCGCCATCTATTGCCACACTATGCTAGTTAGGCAATTGATACAATAAACTTTGCGGTATATTAAATATCGTAAAGAAGTCGCTTTTACCCTTAATAATTGTTTTATATTAGATTAATTATTAGATTAAGTCTCACGGCTGATCCAAATGGGAGCCCAGATCAGCTTCATTTCAAGTCCAAAACATCAACCGACTTAACGCTAATTTTCATCTGAAGAGGCTAACCGTAAATTAAATAAGATTGAAAAAAAAAACATAACATTTCACATGGGTTATGCACGCGTCCATGAAATTATGAACAAAAATATTTGCTAAACTTTATGAGAACATAACGACGCTGTCCCCTATGTTCATTGTGGATAAAGATATTTAAAGAAATAATAGTCTTTGTAGTCCACCCCTCTAAGGTGCCCATTAGTTTAGTAAAACTTCTTTTTTCAGCTCATCAATGCTTATGCCAATAACAACAAGGGTGCTCTACGGGCTAACCTCGCCAATTTCGTCGAGCTTCTTTCCGGCTACATTGACAGAATCGTTCAGCTGGTGAACAACCCCAATTCCGTCCGTAGCTCTGTGAGTATTCAGGTTATCAATTCGGCAGTATTTTTTTTAATATAAAATTCGTAGCAATAAATTAAAACCATTTATATTGCCAGTAAGCATGTATTTAAGGAGCGGATTTTGCATGTACACAAATATAATTTACTTAAACCGCGACAGAAACTGTCGCGGTCATAGTATCGCGTCTCGTTCTTGAAAATGAAAAGCTGGCATGTTGACATTGCTGGATTTTAGCAATGCGTTCAATTCAACACGACTGCTTTTACTCGCTAATTTGCAATCTCATAAGATATCCCCTACAACTTTTGACTGGTTCCGCAGTTTCATAGTTTAAACGCCAACATTGCAGTTTAGTTAAATATTAGCCAAATTTAAAGATAGTTTTTCGACTTCGGCTAGTATCGCTACCGGTGTGCTGCAAGGTGGCGTGTTGTCACCTCTTCTATTTGCAATATTAATTAATTCTTTAACTCTTCCGCTTAAGTAAGCGGTTCATCATTAAGGGCAAGTCCCTCTACATGATTAAAGATGGTGGAAGGAAGGCCCTCTAACAAGGCTTTTGTTTATATAAGCAAAGATGGTAAAGCTAAACCTTAAACGAAAGAACAATGTTAACTAATCGACTATTAATCGACAATAGGCTACGAAATATGGGTGTCAGTAGCCATGGAGGTATAAAAATAATGCGTAGGTGATGATGCCTGTAGATTATTGATGAAAAATATATTTCCTACAGATATTGACTGGTTTCGCAGTTTCTTAATTAAACGCCAACATAGCAGCAAGTAGAAGCCAGATTTAAAGATAGTTTTTCGACTTGGGCTAGTGTCGCTGCCGTAAGGACATTGCTTTATAACTTCACGATACGATCTATTAGATCGATAGAGATCTATAGAGATCTATATTGGAGATAAGGGTTAGTGGCCAACCCGTTGTTGGATGTTTTCAAACCGCCTATAAGGTCTCCGATAAGGTTGAACGACTGCTATCTATCTATAGCAACCGGGACCGACGCCTTAACGTGTCCTCCGAAGCACTTTTAGCCACTAGCGGTCACCCATCACACACCCGACCGTGCCCGTATCGCTGAACCGAGTAGATCGCTTCCAATCTACACCAGCCGCTGGGCCATCGCGCTTCGTACAGCCCAGCAGCGTTCTGCATATTACGAAAAATGGATGATTTTTCAAAACTACACGTGTGTACACGTGTACATTCTCTACAAAAATAATTAATCATAGATTCTTTGAATCGATATAATACCACATCCGCTTAAGTTTTTAAATCTGAGGTTGTTTCAATGATTCGCGACTCGTGAAGGCCATATTTCACTTCATTTATCATCACATTCGCTAAGAGTTCGATTGTTATTGATATTGATGGTGTTTTTCACGCCTACAAAAACTAATTGCTAAGAATGGGGAAAAGTGTTCCGATGATTCTGTAGAAATTGATATTTCGAAAGATTAATGTTACAAAGCGTATTGTTTACGTTTATGCTTCTAGTTTTTCGATCAATGCTTGCAGAAGTTTGAAATACCGTTCATGATATGCAAAAAAAGTATTGTATTAAAAAGTATTTGTGAAAAGGCATTATCTTTGCATTTACGTAAACTGTTAACTTTAGCACTTCTATTGTGTTCAGTCATCAGACAAATGATAACGTTTACGCTTGTTTGCTGTAAGAGTATCAGATCCCAGAGCTCTTGGGCGTTTCTTTCTGAATAAAGTTATGCGTAGCATCGATTTGAGTTAGTATGTATTTCAGATGTATGCCTGCTAGTTGAACAGTAGGCGTATTCTGTAACTCGGTAACCATAAATTTGAAAGCTACATTGCTGTATATTGGTGATAATGTAACTTTCGAATGGTGAAAGAAGGCGGTTTAATAGTTTTTGAGCCTATTCAATACAACCAAACAAACAAAGTTAGAATATTAGGGAAGAAGTCCTAAAATGATCGTAAATCGTGGAATTTTTGTGTTTGTCTATCTGTCTGGTACGTCATAACTTCGAAACTTCTCAACGGATTTGAACGTGGCTTTCATAGGTATTTATATATATATATATATATATATATAATAATTTATAAAGGAGCGTCGTCAAAAATTTGTATCGTCAACACTTCAAGCATTGCTTCAAAACTTTTAAACAGAGTTGAATGCGGTTTACATAAACTCATTTAATTTAGACTAGCTGTGCCCGCGACTTTATACTACGTACAATTTGATTAAATTTTTGTTCTGTATTTACGCGGACGAAGTCATAGGCACAGCTAGTAAGTAAATATGTGTTCCCACCACTAAGTCATCGGGCACTGCGCGTGGGACGCTGGTGGAGCTTGACACCCCCACTTGGATGTTCAGAAGTTGCTCGGAGGACCAAATGTTGGGGTGTCAAGCATCAGATTCGGTTGCTGGTGGTCTTAACATTAAAAACACTGTGTAACTTGTAGCTGTAGCATGAATAACAGTAAAACAGGATACAATTTATTTATTTATTTATCACCACAATTACCCTAATAACTACACAGTTTAACATAATAAAAACATTAAAAGTCGTGAGTTATTATCAAAGTAAATTGTGAGAGACTGGTGTCTAAACTAAGCAGGGCCTGTATTTCAGGACACCAGCTCTTCCCTCATAAGAAAGGATTACAGAAATTCATGTAGAATACATTGTGCTAATAATAAGGTAGATTAGGTGGTGGTACATGTACAGATATATACCTTATTATTTTTTTTAATAGAGAAATAAAGTTAAAAGGTGCACAGAATAACAAAGGCTAGTGTATGAATGAGCGCGTGCGTGCTTGATTGTATATGTGTGTGTGTATGCGCTCGAGTGAAAGTGAGTCAGTGTGTGTGTGTGTGTGTGTGTGTGTTTAAGGTGAACTTGCGTACGGCATCGGATGATGCGAGAAGTGAGGCGCGGCGCGGTCGAGGGCCTATGGTCTTCTGCGAACCCCCCTTAGTGGTGGGAACAATATGTATGTGTCTAGGATGTTTCGTTATCATATTATTCAATTCTTAACGATGCAACACGTATCTACGGCGGTGGCAAACCAGGCTCAAAAAACTGGAATGCACACCGTACTCGTCAAACATTGGAGCTGACTGTCAAGTGTCAGATTCGAAACCAAACCAGTTCACTTGTCATCGTCGTCGCGCGCGCATCGCACATAACGCGAAATTCGTTTTTCTACCTACGACACGAATCCCTGTATAAGCTGGTGGAGGATCATCGAGTGCAGTCAGCAGTCCAAGGTACGTGTGTGCATTGTATTTGCTGCTGCCTATTTACGAAAGCATCGTTAAATCGTCTGACTACCTGTCTGTCCCCTGTAGTGACCAGCCACCTCGGTGCGGGTTCCTACATTTTTTGGTGCCGAAACCCGGGATTTCCACCACTTTTGACCTCTCGACAAACGAATGTTCATGGTATTTCTGGTTAATCGTATTGTTACAGTTTAGATAGTGAATAATAAGTGTGTTCAATCTAACAAACTTTTTTCCGTACAGAAGTACCTAACTACCTACATACATATTAACATTACAATTTTAAACAGTAAATCGTAACGAACAGGGAGTTCGTGTTTATTATCGTTCTTTCTTATAATTATTGATTTATTGTGGGATCAAATAAACAATCTCATCTAATTATCGGTGTTTATTTAATTACTTATCGGCTTACAATAATTCAGTTCTTAAAGTATTTGTATTGTTTTGTTTTCATATAAGTATTCGTAAACAGAAATAATAATTTCTCTATTAAATGGTGTATGAAAATTGACCATTTAAAACGTTTCAATCGAAATCGCATTCATTAGCTAACAATAAAAAAATCATCAACAACTTTAAGGTATATTGCAATCATCGCAAGATTGCAACTGTAACCAACCGACCGACGCTCGACTCGTTACTCGTCCGTATTGTTGATTCATATCGACCTTATTGTTAAAGAAATAAGGATTGGTTTTGTGTGTTCGTTTTGTAAACAACAAGAATCACTTCTTTAATTACCTAACTTTGTTTCTCGTATATTATCAAACGTATTAAAGTTCGTGAAATTGTAAACTTAAATATATTTTTTAATTGTAACGTTTACTAATAACTTTACATAGGTGATTTAAACTCATATTGTTAATTTAAACGATTTAATTTGGTAGGTATGTCTCTTTTGAGAAGGCATTCATCTCGTAAACTTAGTACTTCAAAAAAATCGAAACTAAAGTCAATTGACATTGAATATTCTGCACAGGATTTACCGTCTTTACGAAGAAAACGTACGATCGCTTATAAACGGTTAAGCAGGGCTTTAGAGATCGGTGTTTCCGCTACTAACGATGATTCTCAAAAGGAGTTGTTTTTTTCGTATCATCAAGAAGTAAAGAATATAGCGGCTAATTTCGAAGATGCGCATTTTGCTATCTTAGAAATTTTGGATGACGCTGAAAGCGAAGATACTGAAATCCAGGAGCGTTTTGATGAAATGTATTATAGAATTTTATCGATTTTTCGTAGTTTAAATAAATCCGAATCATTCGATTCTCACGGTAGTACTTCGGGTATGAATATTCGGTTACCGAAAATATCACTTCCGAGTTTTTCCGGTAATATTAAACAGTGGCCGGAGTATTTCGATACGTTTAATGAGTTGATTAATAAATCAAAGACTCTTACTGATACTGAGAAGTTTCACTATTTGATATCTTCTCTCAGCGGCGATGCGTTATCGGTAGTTAAGGCATTCCCTATTTCTCATGAACATTATCGTGACGCTTTCGACGCTCTCATTTCCCGTTATAAAAACAAACGTGATTTAGCCTTTACCTGTTGGCGAGATATTTTAAATATTAATTTCAAATGTAATAATGCTCACGAGTTCCGAAAGTCTCTTGACTTGTTCGAGGAAAACTTAACTATATTGAAAACAATTAATTTACCGGTATCGCAATGGGATTTTATTCTAACATATCATATTTTATCGAAACTAGACTCCGGATTGCGCCGTAATTTTGAAGAAAAATATTCACACACAGAATTACCGTCGTATGACCAACTAAAAGATTTTTTGCAATCAAAGTGTGAGGCTTTATTACGAGATAATCATTTTTCCGAACAAGTCAAATCTATCGGAAGCTCTGTGCCGATTCACTCTAAGCGTACGCAGGTACTTGTAGCCGCAACCGACAAACCCACTGAATCTACTTTTACTAAAACCGTCTTAAATCCTAGCAAGTGTTCTTATTGTGCAGAACATCACACTATATCCTCTTGTCCTATATTTTCGAAGAAAACGGTGGACGAACGTATGAACATCGCAACAGAAAGAAACTGGTGCTTTAATTGTCTAAAGCCTTCTCACCAATTAAAACATTGTAATTCTGTTTTTTCATGTCGCATCTGCAAACGTAAACATCACACCTTACTTCACCGAGATAAAACTAACGAATCAAATAATATTGTATCGAGTTTGGTTTCTAGATCTCAATCGAATACAACTGTGTTGCTAGCTACTGCAATAGTGCAAATTAAGGATGCATCAGGTCAAATGCAGTCCTTCCGTGCTTTGTTTGACACTGGTAGTCAAAGCAATTTTATAACCGAATCAGCTGTTAAACGTTTAAATTTAAAACCAGAGCCGGCTGTTGACAGTGTTAGTGGACTTGGAGAAGCAGTAGCTCCCATTTCAGGTGAGGTTTCTTGCTGTGTAGGTACTAATGGTAGGATTGTTTTTAATTTAAATCTACACGTTATTTCTAAAATATGTGGTGATCAGCCTGTGGCAAACTTAAAAACATCAGGATGGTCACATATTAATTCATTACCGTTAGCCGATCCTGGTTTCGATATTCCAGGGCCGATCGATATTCTGTTTGCAGCAGACGTATTTGCTGAATCTTTGCTTAGTGAACGTATTAAGGGAAATTCAAACCAACCTACCGCTTTCAATTCTATATTTGGTTGGCTTCTATTAGGCAAAACTTATTTAACGTCTCATACCTTGTTGCATACGTCATCCGATGTCAATAATGAGCTTAATTCAATGGTTCAGCGTTTTTGGGAATTAGAATCGTTACCTGATGCTGAGCTCCTAACTCCAGAGGAAACACTCTGCGAACAAAAGTTTATCTCAGAGCACAGTCGTGACGACAATGGTCGTTATGTGCTGTGCTTACCCTTCAAAAATAATTGCGAACCTGAGTTCATCGGATCTCGAGATGTTGCATTGCGCCGTTTTTACGCCATTGAACGCAGACTATCGCGTGATTTGAATTTACGTAGTCAATACGTCGATTTTATGTCGGACTACGTAGAAACTGGTCACATGACATTAGTGCCTTCAAAAGAAATGGGAAAGGGAAAGTACTACATACCACACCATTGTGTTCTGCGTCCTGATTCTGCCACTACGCGTCTTCGTGTGGTATTTGACGCCTCGGCTAAGGATACTAACTCTTTGTCTTTAAACGATACTCAACTTGTAGGTCCTAAACTTCAAGCTAACATATTTCAGATTCTTTTACGTTTTCGAAGGCACAGTATCGTCTTTATGGCAGATGTTCGCCAAATGTACCGCCAAATCTTGATTATTTCAGATCATCGTGAATATCAGCGTATAATTTGGAGGGACTCACCTGACGCACCTCTTAAAGAATATTATTTGAACACCGTCACATATGGCGTCGCTTCTTCACCATATCTTGCATGTCGTTGTTTGAAACAGCTCGCTGATGATCATGGTGATTTGTATCCAATAGCCAAAGAAATAATTAAGTCCGATGTTTATATCGACGATGTGATAACTGGATGTGACTCTTTGGAAGGCGCTCAGCAAGCTAAGCATCAGCTTATAAATATTTTTCAGCGAGGTGGATTTCAACTCCGAAAGTGGGTCAGTAACTTTCCTCAGCTTTTATCGGACCTTATTCCAGAAGATTTGTTGTCGGGCTCGGTAACGCTGGATAATTCAGAACCTTCCGTTTTGAAAGTTCTCGGTCTAAAGTGGGATCCAGTAGACGATAGTTTTGTTTTCGAAATTAAACCTTCAGACCAGCCTTGTACAAAGCGTTCCATTCTGAGTGAGATTGCTAAAATATTCGATCCACTTGGGTTTTTATCCGCCCTTACCATACTAGCCAAGTGTTTGATCCAGAAACTTTGGATTCTCGGACTTGATTGGGATGAAACTCCCCCAAGCGATATCGTTCGTATATGGGACACATATCGCAATCAACTGCCTCAACTAAAAGAACTTAAAATTCCTCGTAAGCTTACCGGTAGTGAAGCAAAATCTTATGAGTTACATGGTTTTTCTGATAGTTCCGAAGTTGCCTACGGTGCGGTGTTTTATTTGCGTGTCACACACGGGGATGGCAGCTGTCAAGTTTTCTTTGTATGCTCGAAAGCTCGCGTTGTTCCTTTAAAACGTATTTCATTGCCTCGATTGGAGCTTTGCGCTGCCGTTCTCCTCGCAGATTTGTACAAGATTGTGTGTGACATTTACCTCCCCCACATATCGTTTGACGCTGTATACCTGTGGTCCGACTCAATGGTTGTACTGTCATGGTTGCGCTCCCCTTCATCACGTTGGGCTACATTTGTTGCTAATCGTGTAAGTCACATACAAGACATTGTACCAACAAAATGTTGGCACCACGTAATATCGGGAGATAACCCCGCTGATATTTGTTCGCGTGGTCAGTTTCCATGTGAAGTGCTTCACAATTCGTTTTGGTGGGCGGGGCCTAACTGGCTATCTCAGGAACACGCTGTCTGGCCTATAAATCAGGTGGAAGCGTCAGAAGTGGACAAGGAACTTATAGAAGCTGAATCTCGTAGGCCCGTAGCTTTAATTTCTGAAAGTTTACGAGATAAGCCACCATCAATATTTGATGATCTGTTAACTCGCTACTCTTCTTTACAACGGATAGTCACAACTTTATCGTATATTTATCGGTTTTTTAACAATTCTCGAAATTCAAATCAAGCGAATCGTAATCGGGTGCTTACTAATGTTGAGAAACATAACGCGTTATTACAAATTATTAAGCACGTACAGAATCAAGTTTTTAAAGTAGAGATATCTAACCTTAAATCTGAAAAACCGTTGCTAAAGCAGTTTCAAAAACTTAATCCTTTTTTGGATAGTGGAGGCATCCTCAGGGTGGGCGGTAGAATTTCTAGGTCAGGATTAGAATACGAACAGAAACACCCTGCTTTCCTACCATCTGATCATCCATTAACCTATCTAATTATTGATCATATTCATCGCAGCTATTGTCACCCCGGGTTAAATACCACACATTTTTTACTATTGCAACAATTTTGGATTATATCAGCTAAACGTACTATTCGCCGACATCTCTCAAAGTGTATGCAGTGCTATCGTACCCGACCGCAGCCTTTGCAGCCGTTTATGAGCGATCTTCCTTCATATCGTGTCAATCAGGTGAAGGCCTTTTCAACTGTAGGAGTCGATTTTGGCGGACCGTTCCGCATTAAATTAGGTCCACATCGAGGTGCTAAAATTGACAAGGCATATTTGTGTTTATTCATATGTCTTGCTACCAAAGCGGTTCACCTCGAAGTCGTTTCAACGTTATCAACAGACGGTTTTATTGCGGCTCTAAGGCGCTTCGTTGGTCGCCGTGGTCGTTGTAATATTATACATGCAGATTGTGGAACGAACTTTATCGGTGCTAGAAATCGACTGTCCGAAATTCAATCTTTAATGCAACAAGCTTCTGATGCAGAGAGGATTGAATTTAAATTTAACCCGCCATCAGCTCCACACTTTGGAGGCGTTTGGGAGATCCAAATCAAAGCTGCCAAGTCACATTTGTACCGAATTGTTGGCAACCAGGTGCTGACATTCGAGGAGCTCTCCACATTATTTATTCAGATTGAGGCAGTTTTGAATTCACGGCCGTTGTATCCTTTGAGCGCGGATCCAAACGACTTCAATGTTTTAACTCCTGGTCATTTTTTGACCTTAGAACCGCTTACAGCTGTTCCCGATGAGGATCTCTCGAATATAAACATAAATCGGCTTCATCGGTGGCAGTTGCTACAATCATTTCATCAAAATTTTTGGTCAAGATGGAAAAATGAATATCTTCATTCTCTTACTCAACGAGCCAAATGGACCAAGGATTCTAAGCCCTTAAAGATAGGTGCATTAGTGCTGATCAAAGACGATAATCGAACACCGCTGCATTGGCCATTAGGAAGAGTCACGAATCTTATTTCCGGAATTGATGGTGTGGCTCGAATCGCGATAGTCATGACAGCAAATCGTCATGAAATTCAACGACCTTTGGTTAAATTATGCCCTCTTCCTACGGAGGACTAATTTAAATCATTATTAGTTTTATTCTATCGTATCGCTAGTATTTCGTTTTATTTATATCATTAGTATATCGTATAGTTATTAAGTTGAGTTCCGTAGCATCTTCGTCTTTTTAACCAGAAAATACCATAGGCATTTTGGTGGGCGGGATGTTTCGTTATCATATTATTCAATTCTTAACGATGCAACACGTATCTACGGCGGTGGCAAACCAGGCTCAAAAAACTGGAATGCACACCGTACTCGTCAAACATTGGAGCTGACTGTCAAGTGTCAGATTCGAAACCAAACCAGTTCACTTGTCATCGTCGTCGCGCGCGCATCGCACATAACGCGAAATTCGTTTTTCTACCTACGACACGAATCCCTGTATAAGCTGGTGGAGGATCATCGAGTGCAGTCAGCAGTCCAAGGTACGTGTGTGCATTGTATTTGCTGCTGCCTATTTACGAAAGCATCGTTAAATCGTCTGACTACCTGTCTGTCCCCTGTAGTGACCAGCCACCTCGGTGCGGGTTCCTACATAGGATTTTTTTAAAAAATAATCCTTGTCTTTTCCAGGCAGGACCACGAGGCAACTGCATCGGCGGTGGCAAGACCTATGAATTCGAATCAGCATGGAACGGCATCCTTGATGCAGCCAATGCCTTCGAAGTTGGGTAATTTATTTTTAAATATAGTATTTTTGTCTGCCATTTACGTTAAAGTCGGTCCCTCCTCTTAAACACAACCTCTGCACAATATATTAAACAAGATCTATGTGTTAGTTTGGTTTTTATGAAGTACAGTTGGCATTTTATAAAATAATAAATTATTTAAAAAATGCTACAAAAATAAGTAACTGTATGAAATACCTAATTAGTCAGGAATTTCGTTACTAGGAGTCCATGACACATAGAAAAGGAGGTTCTAACAAGAAAAACTATATTTGTTATATTTTTTTTTTATAAAACCTAAGTTTTCGGAAAAGCACCCTAAGAGAGTTCTTTACTTTTAGCATAGCACATCTCTGGTGGAAAAGCACCCTAAGAATAAAAGACCTTAAAACAATGCCTAAACGCATTCGTGCTTTGTGTTTAAGATTTTCTTGATATGGATAATTGTTGTTCTGATTCTTCTTGACATAAATAAATACTATTTATTTTTCGGAATAACACATGCGAGTGAACTTTATAAATGATAGAAAAAAAGGAAAGAAAAATTTGACTTCGGGCAGGAATTGAACCTGCGACCTCAGGATAACCAGGCCAGATAACTTTGGTAGCTTAGTGGTAAAGCAGCTGGACTGGTTATCCTGAGGTCGCAGGTTCAATTCCTGCCCGAAGTCAAATTTTTCTTTCCTTTTTTTCTATCATTGATAAATGAATACTTATTGATTTTACTCATTATAATATATAAAACAATAACTGATTTTTGACTCATACTATATCATCTTTTTCCACAGTCTTCTGAATGAAGAGTACTGCCTATCCAAGAGGTTATACCGTGGTTTCAACACCGCTAACAATGACGTGGGTGCGGCCGTTACCGCCTGCGCTACCCCACCTGTCAGGTCCCTTGCGTTGGCTACCATCAAGCCTTTGGCTTCCGTAAGTATTATAATACTTTTGACCTAACTCTCTGACAGTACTCGACCTATTTGGTCATGGTAGGTCGGTCTCATGTATGGCCCCGCAATTTTAGGGGTGGTAGAGCTCCAGTGATGGAGCTCGCGGGCGAAGGCACCACCGCATTACCTTATATACTTGTTGCTAAAAATGGTAGTATTCAGCACTATCGTGTTCCGGTCAGGTGGTAATGTACAGCCCTGTAATTTACGGCACAGAGGCATAACACTTTAGGCCTCAGGGGTGATAACGTATCTGCATTTTGTCCTCGGTCTTTGTGAAAGTGTCTATAGGCTGCAGTCATCACTTAACATCAATGTGAACTGAATGCTTGCTTGCCAGCTTCCTTATATAAAAAAAAGTCTTGGTCTTCTGTAACCAATTACATTCTCATTGTTTATACAGGGTTAAATATATCTAACGCATAAATCGTCAAAGGTGAGTTAGGTACGTTAAGACTAACTACTTTTGTTCTATGACTTTTGCCAAAACGCAGTACATCACATGATAAGAAATAAAATCGTTTCAAATTGGACTTCTATCAATTGTTAGCACTACGTTTCATAGGTATATTTTTACATAGGTACAGACGTTAGCTGTTTACGTAACGCGAAGTAAAGAAGTATTAGAACTGCAAATTCTAATAGGTTGGGGAAAAAGTCTTTTCGCATTATAGTATGTATGAACTTGTTTTTCGTACTGTCAAGATGAGTGAATCTAATGGAGAAATTCGATACATTTTAAAATTTTACTACAAAAAAGGTAAAAATGCAACGCAAGCCACGAAAAAAATTTGCGATGTTTATGGACCTAGTGCAGTGTCTGTGAGAGTAGCACAAATTTGGTTTAAGCGTTTTCAATCCGGAAATTTTGATGTCAAAGATGCACCTCGCTCTGGTCGCCCTATTACGGATAAAATGGATGCCATTTTTGAAAAAGTGGAGCAAGATCGACATATCAGTAGTTACGACGTAGCTGAAGAACTGAGAATTGATCACAAAACAGTTTTGGCGCATTTGAAAAAAGCTGGGTACAAAAAAAAGCTCGATATTTGGGTACCTCACGAGCTCACTGAAAGAAACCTAATGAACCGTGTACTCATTTGTGATTCTTTATTACGACGTAATGAAACCGAATCATTTTTGAAGAAGCTGATAACTGGTGATGAAAAGTGGATCACGCACGACAAGAACGTGCGAAAAAGGTTGTGGTCAAAGGCCGGTCAGGCTTCACAGACTGTGGCGAAACCCGGGTTAACTCGCAATAAGGTGATGTTGTGTGTGTGGTGGGATTGGAAGGGCATTATTCATTATGAGCTATTAACATCAGGCAGGACTATCGATTCTGAACTCTACTGCGAACAACTGATGAGATTAAAGCAAGAAGTTGAGAGAAAGCGGCCGGAATTGATTAACAGAAGGGGTGTGGTGTTTCATCATGATAACGCTAGACCTCACACATTTATAGCCACTCAGCAAAAATTAGGAGAGTTTGGCTGGGAGGTGTTAATGCATCCGCCGTATAGTCCTGACCTTGCACCTTCAGATTTCCACCTGTTTCGGTCTCTTCAGAATTCTTTATGGAATGTTAGGTTAACATCACGAAAGGACTGCCAAATCCACTTGTCGCGGTATTTTGATGAGAAGTCCCAAAATTTTTATAGCAATGGGATCATGTCCCTACCTACAAGATGGCAAAAGGTTATCGAACAAAATAGTACATACATACTTTAGTTAAATTTAAATAAACAATATTAAAAAATGTTTTGAATTATCTTCAAAAATGCGAAGAAACTTTTTCCCCAACCTAATATTTATTATTTTTTGTACAATAAAAATAAATATTGAATTAGAAAAAGTTGTACAACAAAAGTGTTAGTCTTGATGAGGCCAAAGCTCCTATTTAAGAATTATGCGCTGGTTACAAATAACCCTGTATATATAATATGTATAATGAAACTGTAGGTACTTCTTAAGAGTCATGTATTATTTAAACACGGTTTATTAAATTTAATATCTACAGTTCCTAAGAGTCGTCGCTGGAGGTGGAAACCCAGGTCCAGCTGGTGCAGCACTCAAGGGAGCCCTCCTTCAAGCTCTTGGCTCCGTCTCGGTCTAAGACACCAGAATTTCACATAATATCGTATCATATGTATTGTACATATTAATGAAAATCAAAATAACTACTATCTAGATTTTAGATTTATTTTATATGACATTTAATGAAGAATTGTACTCTCGAAGTATAAAATAGATTGGTGATATTAATATGTAAATATAAGTTTATAACATACAACACGACTTGGCTTTTCATTTCGGACTGATTTTTCAATAAAGATGTATCCATTTTTTTAATTATTTGATGTTTCATTTGGAAATTATGAGTACCTAAGGGCCGTCCATAAAATTCGTCATGCTAAAATAAGCCTTTGACCCCTTTCGCCTTATTGTCACACTGTCTCACACTCTGTAACCCCCCCCCAACCTAAAGCGTCACAAAATCTATAAAATACGTCACGCTAAAGTAAGCGTTTTCTGACTACCTCCACTATATCGTCACACTATCTGTGACCCCCCTTATTTCGTCACAAACACTAAGACCTTCCCCCCTTAATAAGACATTTTGTTTTCTAACAAGGAATAGTCTATCGAAATATTAATTTAAAAATTTAAAGAACTGCATAAGTGTCAAGTTGCCTTGGAAACCCCGTTCCCACATTTTGTCACGCTCAGCGAGACCCTTCGCCCCCTTGAACTAAATGGAGTTGAGTATTTTAAACAAAGGTAACTTATTTTTTATTTTTTTTTACTTAATCAAGAATTAGTATTTAATTTATACTTATTCTCAATTTTATAGCAAATTATTTTTATCCCCAGTGTCATTATCATAATGGGACAAAT
This sequence comes from Macrosoma leucophasiata, assembly GCA_036365455.1. NCBI lineage: Eukaryota > Metazoa > Arthropoda > Insecta > Lepidoptera > Hedylidae > Macrosoma > Macrosoma leucophasiata. The sequence continues at coordinate 12,804,236 of JAWQUS010000026.1, forward strand.
TACATGTTTAACTGAACGATACCGCTCAAGCAAAAATCCGTTAAACTCCGTTAACTATCCGTTAAGCCATTAAATAGACGCGCTTATGCGGTAGGCAGAGGGTGTTGAGCACCAAATATCCCGGTCCTTACACACGTGCACTCCCGTGCTTCTTCAGCGTTCTTCATTCTTTTCATGCATGCAACCATTTATATTGGCATCATTCGCTCATTCGACATTCTTTCTACTACAAGCCCAAACCATAGGAGCATGCTTGTTTTCATTTTTTCACCGATACTCTCATTCACACAAAGCCTCTTTCTCTCTCTTATATCTTCATTCACGATCCGTCAGCGATATACGTCGTGTCAAAGTTATCCAATTTTCTAAATTCAACCGCAATTCATATTATGCATAAAATATAACTAAGTTTGAATTCTATAACGAACCTCTTTGTTGAAATCGTTTTACCATAGACTGGTACACAGCTCATCACACTCAGTAAGTAATTAGAACTTAATTTACACTGTGTTATCAAAAGCATGGTGGTGTGTGTAATGTTTCATAAACGTATGGTAGTGTGTGTTTTATTTATTTAATAAATGTACTTTATTATAAGCATTATTATTGAAATATATTAGCATTCTGCACTGCTCCTACAGATAAACTATAAGTGTGCCAAATTTCATACTCCTCCATATACGTAATTTTCGTTATAAGGGTTCCTAAGTTTTTGCTTCACGTATTAATATTATGATTCTCTCGAAAAATATAACCCTTTCCCTGGCGCACTTAGTTAAAGTCTTAAAGCTTTTTGTGTTACCATATCCCTACTTCCCTTCTTCCCTACTAATATTATAAATGCGAAAGTAACTCTGTCTGTCTGCCTGTCTGTCTGTCTGTTACCTTTTCACGTCCAAACGACTCAACCGATTTTAATAAAATTTGGTACAGAAATAGAACTGACTTTGAGAAAGAACATAGGCAGTTAATTATTTATAAAACGACATCCACGCGGGCGAAGCCGCAAGCAACAGCTAGTTTTCCATAAAGTAAAATTATATATCAAAGTTAGTATGTTCAATCAACCAAGTTTATTGAAAACTTGCTATGCTATTGTTTAAGTATCGAACAAAGTTATATTGTGCACCGATACAAAATATTTCTGAAAGCGTCGTTCTCAATTTGCAAGAAAACAAGTTTTGAAGTTTAGTAATTTCTTGTAGAACAATTCAGTGTACAATTTGTTGTGGAAATTAGTTTTATATCGACTTAGGTTATAAAACGAAGTGATGCTTTTAATTGTATTTTTGTATGTAATAAAAGTAGTAAAAGGCAAACAAGCGTGCAGTTCACATTGATGTTAAGTGATGACTGCAGCCTATAGATACCCACACAATGACCAGAGGTCAAAATGCAGATGCGCTGCCACATCTGAGGCATTAGGTGTTATGCCTCTGTGCCGGAAATTACAGAGCCGTACATTACCACCTGACCGGAACACGATATAGCTGAACACTACCATTTAGCGGCAAGTAAGTATACTAGGTAATGCGGTGGTGCCTGTGTGGTGTAATAAGAACAGGTATTTTTTATGTAATAAAGGTGGCAAACAAGCAACAAGCAGATTTGGTAGAGCTCCAGTGACGGAGCTCGCGGGCTTAGGCACCACCGCATTACCTAATATACTTGCCGCTAAATGGTAGTGTTCAGCACTATCGTGTTCCGGTCAGGTGGTAATGTACGGCCCTGTAATTTCCGGCACAGAGGCATAACACCTTAGGCCTCAGGAGTGGCAACGCATCTGCATTTTGACCTTGGTCTTTGTGTTGGTGTCTATAGGCTGCAGTCATCACTTAACATCAATGTGAACTGCATGCTTGTTTGCCACTTCCATAACATAAAAAAAAAAAAAAAAAAAGCGTTGTCCTGAGACCTTAGTTGTTATGTCTCTCTGATAGTTATTACGGGGCCATACATATAGATACTAAGGTATACCAAGCATTACCAAACGGCCATGGTTAACAATTTGATATGAGATGTTTAATTTTTTTTTTTTTTAATGTAATGGAAGTCGTAAACAAGCATGCAGTTCACATTGATGTAAAGTGATGACTGCAGCCTATAGACACCCACACAAAGACCAAGGTCAAAATGCAGATGCGTTACCACTCCTGAGGCTTAAGGTCTTATGCCTCTGTGCCGGAAATTACAGGGCCGTACATTACCACCTGACCGGAACACGATAGTGTTGAACACTACCATTTAGCGGCAAGTATATTAGGTAATGCGGTGGTGCCTACGCCCGCGAGCTACGTCACTGGAGCTCTACCACCAGTAAAATAAAATAAAAAATAAATAAATATAAAATAATTGACGAAATAAAAGATTGAATGACTAACTAGTGAATAATCTAGCAATATATATATATATATATATATAAAAATCAATTGCTGTTCGTTAGTCTCGCTAAAACTCGAGAACGGCTGGACCGATTTGGCAAATTTTTGTTTTGAATGATTTTTGGAAGTCCAGGGAAGGTTGATGAAGAAGATGATATGAAGAAATTGAAGGGAAATAGTAATAATCCCAATTTTAATTTTTCCATACACATAGTCCGTATCTGTCAAACCTTTGACACATTATTTAACTGTGAGGCAATACGAAGTTTGCCGTCTTTACAGTGACCTTTATAGTGTACCTATTCAATTGTAGTCCACTGATCGCGAGCATGGAAGTTTTACTTCAGCTCGATAATAAAACACGTAATTTTTTAAATAAATTAATACTATACCTTTGTACCGGAGATTCTAGGACAGTACTCAAAAAAAGGATAAAAAATCGTTTTTATCAATGTCATTGGGATATGCATAATGTAAAAAACAAACAAAAAAAAAATGTTTGTTATGGAATTGCATGATCTAAGCATTGCTATTTATTTTGAAAACAAAACGATCTTTTTATATGGTCGAAGTAGATTTTTTTTATATGTTATGAGGGTCGCAAACAAGTATGCAGTTCACATTGATGTAAATTGATGACTGCAGCCTATAGACACCCACACAAAGATCAGAGGTCAAAATGCAGATGCGTTGTCACCCCTGAGACCTTAGTGAGTTCTCTGTGATAGTTATTACGGGGCCATATACGAGATCTAACCAGGACACGTGCTGAACACTACCATTTAGCGGCAGATAAACTGCCTCGGTAGCCTAGTGGTAGCAGGCCACTACTACTACGCTGAGGTCCTGGGTTCGATTCCCGGGTAGGGGGTTATCAGAGATAATGGTGAAAAAGCCTTTATCTCTGGTTCTATTGGGATTTTTCCATTTTCTGGAAATTTCGCAGTACCTCAAAGTTTGGTAATGTGCCCGGAGATGTCAACAGACGCGCCACCTGTTACATGGGCCAAAACGTAACCGGCGAATCGTGGGTGTTTGCATGTATGCTTGAATGCATGCATTTACCTCTGCCTACCCCTTCGGGGATTACAGGCGTGAAGTTACGTTTTTTTAAATTAGGTATTGCGGTGGTGCCTACGCCCTCAAACTCCTACACTGGAACTCTACTACTAGTAAAAAAAGCATCTGATGAAAGATGAGAGATGATTTATGATAATCTGTAATATAAAACTAACTTCCATAGAAGTAGTTTTACGGCGTTGTTACTTTCGCCGTTTTTTTTTTTATTCAATTATATTCTTTAACAAACTATGTTTTCAAGAATCAGTGAAGTTTATTGAAAACTAGCTCCTCTTTTGTTTAAGTACCGAACGAAGTTAGATTGTGCACCGATACTAAGAGTTTCTGATAGCGTTGTGCTCCCTTTTATAAGAAAACAAGTTCCGGAGCTCGGTAATTGGTTGAGGATCAACCGGGCGTGTAATTTATCTATGGGTATGAGCAAGTTTATGAAAAGAGAACAAACAACGAATTATCTATTCCATCACGTTTATTGAAATGAAATATTTTGTTTTAACTATGATTAAATTATAAAAACGTATGTGTATTAATCAAAGCGTTCAGCAATCAATGTTCCAGTTAGGCACTATTAGGTAGTAGGTACTTGTAGGTACATAAAAGTATGCATCTATGTACAGTGCTCAACAATAAATATTGTACATCAAGCCTAGGAAGGAGAATTCGGCTTATTTCGGGTCTGTAGAGCGTTATCTCTTTCGCACCGTACCTATTTGACGTTTCTCGACCATATTGATCAAGTTTTGACTAATACCGGACTGTCAGTGCTTACGTAGGCAGTGTGCAACGGAGATAACGCTCTACGAAGTCGAAACGAGCCGATCGTCTCGTTCGCAGGCTCGATGTGCAATATTAATTGTTAAGTTCTGTATCTTCACGCCAAGTCCCATTAAAGTATTTTGTTTTTATGTAGGTAGATGGCGTCTATAGGTTCTCATGTCAATGTAAAAAATATGTGAGTGTAACTCATAGCCCCACATCTATACTAATATTATAAAGCTGAAGAGATTGTTTGTTTGCTTGAACGAGCTAATCTGAGGAACTACTGGTCCAATGTGAAAAAATATTTCAGTGCTAGATAGCCCATTTATCAAGGAAGGCTTTAGGCTTTATAACATCACGCTAAGATGAACAGGAGAGGGTAGGTAACATTGCAACCGCGCGAAGCCGGGGCGGACCGCTAGTAATATCCGCAGAAACACCCAGACTCAAAACAAATATCCCGGTGTAGGGATCGAACCCGTGATCTTCGGTTATAATGGTCGTCACACACCGCTGGCTCAAAACTGGCCAAACTTGAACTGTCTATTTATTTATTACTATCATAACATAAAACCAATCTTTGTTAGTTGTTTTAGCATATTATTTTGCATTAAATCAGAACTAATAAGGAACTATATCTTAACAAAGTTGCAAATTTTGTAGATTTTTTTCAGCGCTAGAAAGTTAGATTGAGTAGCGAAACGTACTAAGGATTTCCGATAGCGTTTTGCGCTGTTTTATAGGATAACCAGTTCTAAAGCTCGGTAATTGGGTGAGGGTCAACCGGACGTGTAATTGATCCATAGATGAGCAAGTGTATGAAATGAGACTTATGAATTATCTAGTCTTTATAACATTAATTTACCTCAATGAAGTGTATTGTTTTGTTTGAATAAATTAAGGTTGCGTATGGACCACCGCATTACCTACATACCATTTTTTTTTCTTTTTTTTCCAAAAGACAGTGTAACTATTGGCAAAGTGCCTCTACAGATAAACCACCTGTCATTAAATAGAAACCCTCTTATTCATAAACGTTTTTAGCTAAAGTGTTGCTTATCTCTCCTTTGTCTTTTTCTATCCTGCACATTTCACAATGCAACTGACAAAGATAAAGCATTCTATAGCTAAAACATATCTAATGTACGCTTATGAATAAGGACACACAAAGAAAGTTAGATTGTACCGATATCAGGGTGCTCCGTTCTATCAATGCGTACATACGCCGGACTTAATGTCACTAGATTCTTTTACAATCAACCTTGTGGTTGTGCGACAGAATTTGTAAGGGTACAAAATAAAATTAAAAAAGTAATATTGATATATAAATTATATAAATATCCGAAAAGTATCAATTAATAATAATACATGTACCTACAACTAAAATGCTTAATATATATACATATAAAAAATATGATGTTTTTTATGTAGGTACTAAAAGTGGCAATCAAGCATGCAGTTCACATTGATGTTAAGTGATGACTGCAGCCTATAGACAGCCACACAATGACCAGAGGTTGGTAACGCATCTCCTGAGGCCTAAGGTGTGCCTTTGTGTCGGAAATTACAGGGCCATACGTTACCATCTGACCGGAACACGATAGTGCTGAACACTACCATTTAGCAGCAAGTATATGAAGTAATGCGGTGGTGCCTACGCCCGCGAGCTCCGTCATTGGAGCTCTACCACCAGTAAAATATGTAGGTATGTTAGTATCTTTTTTGTTAAAAAAGTCATTGCAAATAATAGAAACGTAAAAATAAATGCACTAGAGTACATTTAAATTATGAATAACAAAAACCTTTTTCGGCTTAAAGTGGTCTGATTGCAATTAAACTCAGTGCATGAGCAGTGACTGTCGGCAGATGAAATTGTATACTTATTTCTTACATGTGCACTTCGTAAACTAGATTTAAATTTGGCATTGTGTCACTTATTAAGCAAAACTAGTAATCGCCCGATGGTCGAAATTCGACCGCAATACATATGCATAAAATATAACTAAGTTTGAATTATATAACGAACCTCTGTCAACTCTTAGTGGAACCGTTAGCACAGGCTGGTAGACGGCACATGTAATTATTGTCATTTTGAAATTAACAATTAATGTAATTTATTGTGTTCTCAAATGCAATGGTAGTGTGTGTAATGTTTTATTTATTTAACTAGCTGTTGCCCGTGGCTTCGTCCGCGTGGATGTCGTTTTGTATACTGAATTCTGTAATATAATTTGCTATAAACCTCACGGAGCCCGAGACCTTTCTAACGAATGCAAAACCGTGGAAATCGGTTCGTGCGTTCTCGAGTTATGGCGTCAGGAAGGAAAATCCGACTTATTTTTACATTACATATTAATGTTATTAATGACCATTATTATTGAAATATAGGTACTAGCGTTCTGGACTTCTCCTACATATTATTATAAACTCTGTGTGCGAAATTTCGTACTCCTCCGTCGGCGCAATTTCCGTAAAACTGGGTCCTAAGATTTAAGGGACACGACCCACAAAATCCAAACATACGCAACTAAAGCCAGTGATGGCACACCTAACCTTGCGGGAAGTATGGAGTCGTACAACCTGACCGTAACATAGCCATGAGTACATATTATCAAATAATAATATGCAAAAAAGAACTTTGAACTACCATTTAGCGGCAAGTAGATTAGATAATGCGGTGGTACCTATGCCCTGGAAGAGATCTCTACCATCAGTAAAATTTGATACAGAAGTGGAACGAAGATATTTGCATTTATTTATTATTTATTTATTTATAAAAAGAAACATATAGTTACAAACATAATATGATTCAAACATAAACTTACTAGAGTTTTACCGTGCGGGAAAATAAATATTATTTTGTTTAATAAATTCACTCTAATAAATAGAAAAGTAAGTATCCACCATTCGTTTTGGGTATCGACTAAAAACCCAAAAATATTTTATTTATCACAAATTCGTGCCGGACACCCGGAAAACCTTTTTATTCTCCATATACATACTAGTTTGTAGTTGCGCTGCATTCAGGAAAAGAATTAAACATTCATTTTTATTTCGTTCCAAGGGAACCGGGCCAAAGTTTTTCGGCTTTTATACAGTTGGTGTGAGGTTATTTTATTTATTAATGCCGTACCAGCTGGTTTCACTGGGCGCGTTTGTTGAAATGCCTCTCGGGAAATATATAGGTGAGTTTTTATTGTTGTCCCTACCCTCTGCACTGTCAGTATTAGAGATAGCCTACTTTGTTGTATTGCGGTAAAGCAATAGACGACTTATGTCGGGTTTCTATCATTTAAGTGTCTCGGTAGCCTAGTGGTAGCAGGCCACTTCTACTACGCTGAGGTCCTGGGTTCGATTCCCGGGTAGGGGGTTATCAGAGTTAATGGTGTAAAGTCTGTGGAGGAACGGGTGGAATTGTTCCTCCGACGAAAAGGGAGGATCCTCCGACCAGGCGAAGTGGTAGCGCCTGGCGGGCCGCGGCCCAACGATTGAAGTTGGGAAGTTGTATATATGCCAACTCTTGAGAAATCTTCGTATGTGCGATGTAATTCGAATGCACGCCATCTATCGTACTAGACAAGTACTGTGTGTGGTTTCGTCTGTGTTCCACTAGTTGGCGCCTTAATGTAGTGGACGCTACATCACTCCCCTCCAAGACCGGAGGTTGATACGATCGAGGCAGCTGTCAGAGCTTCTCGAGGAGCTGTGCCAATGCCATGTAGTCCCATGCCGCAAGTCCCAGTGAGTCGGATGCGAAGGTCCTCAGTGAGTCGAGGTGGTCGCTTCTGCGGTGATGCGAAAGTCCCCTTTGAGTCGAGGTAGTCACTGCGTAGTAGCTACTGCGGGACGGCGCAGTGTGCTGACGCTGATGTGGCTGCAGGGTAGTCCAGGCATGCGCGGTCGCTACAGGCGTATGGAGTATCCCTGATGAAGCCGAGGGTGCTGGCTGGCGTGACTTGGTTACCGCTCGATTAGGTGCTGGTGATGTGAGGGATGACGTCGTCGAAGGTGTTGCAGAGAGTGGCTGGTGAGAAGGTTGCTTCCAATCACGTCGGGGGTCACCACTGTGGATGGAGGAACGGGTGGAAGTGTTCCTCCGGCGAAAAGGGAGGATCCTCCGACCAGGCGAGGTGGTAGCGCCTGGCGGGCCGCGGCCCAACGATTGACGTTGGGAAGTTGTATATATGCCAACTCTTGAGAAATATTCGTATGTGCGATGTAATTCGAATGCACGCCATCTATCGTGCTAGACAAGTACTGTGTGTGGTTTCGTCTGTGTTCCACTAGTTGGCGCCTTAATGTAGTGGACGCTACAAGTCCTTTATCTCTGGTTCTATTGGGATTTTTCCATTTTCTGGAAATTCCCCAGTACCTCGAAGTTTGGTAATGTGCCCGGAGATGTCAACAGGTTACATAGGCCAAATCGTAACCGGCGGATCGTAGGTGTTTGCATGTATGCTTGAATGCATGCATTTATCTCTGCCTACCTCTTCGGGGAATACAGGCGTGAAGTTACGTTAAATTTTTACGTTCTATAAATAACAAAATGAATCGTGCTTTATTTTTGACCTGATCGGTTAGGACCCCTCTGCATGGATATTTTACTCGCCATTGTAATGGTAGAATGTGACAGTGCTATAATGTTATCACCTCACCATCTGTACCTACATGTACTCACTACATTCTGGTAAATGAATCATGATGATTATTATGATTATGCAGAATCATTTCGTTCATTCAGATATATGCTGCAAGCTTAAATTAAAACGGCCGCAAATGAGACTTGCTGGCTGTTAAAGATAAAATAATTTAATTCAAAATACTTGCGGCCATTTTTTTTAAAGGCAACCTATTGGATATATACTGTTTAGATTATAAATATGCGTGAAAATTAGTTTTACAGCATATCTGGATGAACGAAATGATTCAGCAGTGGGATCCTAACCTATGAGTGCATTTGTAATTTGGCTCTAAGTCAAATAATCATTGTGCATTTGTAATTTGGCTCTAAGTCAAATAATCATTGTGCATTTGTTATTTGGCTCTAAGTCAAATAATCATTGTGCATTTGTTATTTGGCTCTAAGTCAAATAATCATTTTCAACTTGTAATATTTATCTTTTTTCCAATAACACATGCGAGTGAACTTTAGAACTTTAAGAAAAATTTGACTTCGGGCGGGAATCGAACCTGCGACCTCAGGAGTTATCCTGAGTCAGTCCAGCCGCTTTACCACTAAGCTAACGAAGACTTACTCGGATTTTTTTTTAATTTCTATTTTCTACTTATCAGCATGTATAAATCACAATTACTACGTATTATTATTTCTATATTTGAGTGAAATTTTGTAAAGAAAACTTGAAAGAAAAATTAGACTTCAGCCGGGACTTGGACCCGAGACCACTGGGGATCTCTAATCCACCACTCTTCCAACTGAGCTACCGATATTCACACCTGCTGTCAAATTGTTCCTTCACATTTATTGCGTTGCCTTGAGAGGCAGATCGTTTAAAATGGATTGAGATCCGAATTTGTGGAACGTGAAATTCCGTCTGAAGTGTTAGACGACGCTACAATATGGGATTCTTTAAAACTGGCGTCAAAAGAGTGCTTCAGGGCTTGCAGGGTGTTGGCAATTCCCATGTTGTTGCAAATAGGTGATGGTAACCATTTTCCATCAGGTGACCCGTCTGTTTATCTGTGATCTTTTGACTTAAAACAGTATAACTTCCTAACAAAATGTTTTTTTTTTAATGTAAAGATTTAATGCCATAAAGCATGCAGTTCATAAAGATGGTGAGAGACGGTTGCTGCCTACATATGTGTTGTTTGTGCCATCGGCACAATACAGAAGGTCTACGTGCATGGTCGTTTTCCCCTCTGAGGCCGAAGTTGCAGCCGTAATAGGGCGTCATAGAGATTCGTGTAAGAAGTCTCAAATTACTCATCTATTTCATAGTGGCAGTAGGCCTTGCATAGTTTAATCCTCTGAGTTCTCTAACTGGATTTGAAATCCTGAGTTCGATCTTCACGACGCATATTATTGTATCTTCATGCTTCATTTTTTATGGTGGTAGAGCTCCAGTGAAGGAGCTCTCGCGCGTAGGCACCACCGCATTACCTAATATACTTGCCGCTAAATGGTAGTGTTCAGCACTATAATGTTCCGGTCAGGTGTTAATGTACGGTCCTGTAATTTCCGGCATAGAGGCATAACACCTTAGGCCTCAGGAGTGGTAACCCATATGCATTTTGACCTTGGTCTTTGTGTGGGTGTCTATAGGCTGCAGTCATCACTTAACAGCAATGTGACCTGCATGCTTGTTTGCCACTTCCATTACATAAAAAAGTACCTTACGGGGCAGGCGGACAGTGTGTAGCGCCAGTTATCCCGGTCCTGACACATCGCCCGTGCCCATCTACATTCATCATTCCCTTCATACATGTACGCCGAGACCTAAAACTCTTGACACACAAAAGGGGCACACCGGGGACACTTCGCCAAAATTCCATACAAACGCTTAATTTGGTTTCTATTAAACAGACATCAATCACTGACGTGTATTTACACGCGCACCTGTGTGCGTAGCACGTACAAAATACCAACCGTCGCCCATGAGAGGGGAAGGGGTTGAGTGATGCGAGCAAATCGGGCGGGACGTCGAAGTGTCCATTCTATACGTAGTATTATTACATATTCTCTGCCAGTGGTGTGAAGATACTTAAATACATATCATTACATTCAATATAACAGTACCTAAAAAACTTAGCTGGAGAATATAGGTTAGGAGCCCATCGCAGAATCATTTTGTTCATCCAGATATGCTGCAAACATGAATATTATGGATGTTTATAGTCTAGAGAATATATATCCACTAGGTTGCCAATCAAAATTTGGCCGCAAGTAGGATTTTAATTTATTTTTATCTTTAACAGCCAGCAACTCTTATTTACGGCCGATTTAATTTGGCTCCTGTATGTCATAATAATGAGAAAAAAATGCTTTAATTTGATTTTAAAATAATACATGTACGTTATGGACGTAAAAAGTTATCGGGGCGCAACGAAAATAGGTAGGGGCGGCCAAGTGCGCAACGTAATAAACGTAATAGAAAAATATATCCAAAAAAAAAAACCTTGCGGCCAAATTTTGATAGGCAACCTAGTGGATATACTATATCCTGTAGATTATAAATATGCATAAAAATGAGGTTTGCAGCATATCTGAATGAACGAAATGATTCTGCAGTGGGATCTTAATCTAATAGTAGACGTATTTAAAACTGACCTACTTTACTAGTTATCTCACGTGGCATGGAAATTAACGGCCTCAAAGCGCTGATTCGGCGACGGTTCCTCGCCACGAAGACGTTTAAAACACAGTTTATTTCGGAATGGTACACCAAGTGACAAGTGCCACGTAATGTCGCAATATTCATAACATTAATACAAGCATTCTGCACGCTTTGCTCACAAACACAGTTTTGTGGGACACAGTATGGTGAAGTCAGTATAACTTGGTAGATAATATTTTTTGGAAAATAAGCATGCAAGTTCAGCAGTCATATGGATGGCAAGCAATGATTGCAGGCAAAGATATTATAAGAATAGATTGACACGCACATACACACGCTTCTCTATGAAAACCGCTTCAACCATTGTAAGTGGGAGGAGCTTATCTTTCCGCGAAAATATACACTAATTACCACACCTCACTTCACCTGATTAGTGTTTGGTCGCGCCCGTCACAAAATAGCGTATTATCAGTTCGTACACGAGTGATAAACACGTGATTATACTACAAAATCTAGATGTCCGTTGTTTTCCGTGTAAATGTGTTAGATGGCAGTACTCCCTGTTATTGCAGCCTATTGATATCTACTTATGTGTAGATGTTTAGAGTGTTCACTTATTATCAATGTGAACTGCATGTTTGTTTGCCTCTTCATGACATTAAAAACCAAATGGCCGTATAAAAAAGGGTTATTTTCTATGACAACCGAGATGAAAGAAGAGAATGAGAGAATGTAGAAGAAGCACGGGAGGTGTGTCAGGAACGGGACATCTGGCGCTCCGCACTCTCTGACTACCCCGTAAGGGACTTCGCGTGAAGATTCATACATACAACCGAGAGGAGTTGAGAACTTAAGGTTTTACGTAGATATCTATCGGCAGCAGCTGTCAATTACCATCAATAGGAACTGCTCCTATTCCTACTCCTGTTCTACTATAGAAGTTTCACCACTGCGATCGCAAATCCGCATGCTAAGTGCGTCGATACGTCCCAAATGATGTACAATTGGTGGTAGACCTCCAGTGAGGGCGCTCGCGGGCGAAGGCTCTACTGCATTACCTATATACCTACCATAAATAGTAGTGTTCAGCACTATCGTGTTCCGGTCAATGGTACGGCCCTGTAATTTCCGGCACAGGGACATAATACCTTAGGCCTCAGGAGTGGTAACGCATCTGCATGTTGACCTTGATCTTTGTGTGGGTGTTTATAGGCTACAGTCATCACTTAACATCAATGTGAACTGCATGCTTGTTTGCCACTTCCATTATAAAAAAAACAACTGTGAGCGTTTTTAAGGGTGTCTTTTGTCCATTAGTAGAGGTCTTTGGGCTGAATCTGTATCTGATTATAAATATACATTTCTTCAACTGAATTTTCTTCTCTGTGGTATTCAACAACAGTGCAGTCGCCTTGTAAACATAGGAAGGATGGAAATGAAATAATAAAAGCCGGGTGTCTCCGGATAGCTTTTAGGGGCAGCCTCTAAGAAATTATTGTTTAATGTATGCGCGTTCATACCCCACAGAGGCGATGTATCTTTTGCCTAATGCACTGTTCATATTAAATGCGATGCAGTAGGTTTGCATTTTATTTATCGCGTACATATTCATATTCGGCCACTCGGTTTAGAGTGGAATATGTGACCGAGTTTTAACCGCCTTTGAAAACCTTTATTAATTTTTAGTGATTACTTTATGTAACCTACGCGTGTACGTCTAGGTAACATAACAACCTATACCTGGGCCATACATTACCATCTAACCGGAACACGATAGTGTTGAACACTTTTTTACAATTTGGCGGCAGATAGATTAGGTAATGCGGTGGTGCCAAAACCGACGAACTCCGTCACCAGAGCCGTAAATGGGTGCATAGCATGTCAGGTACCCCTAAATTATAGGTACCTGACATCATGCCGAACTGGATACCTTTTGAGCGCAGCCATGCGACACATATACCTTATTATTATTATAAATTTAATATAGGTCGTTAATTTAGATAAAATTAATAATTTAGTTAATTATTTACTTACTTTGTTTCTATTTTTTATTTAATCTTGTTTCTTTTTTTTTTTTGTTTCATTGTAGGTAGGTATTTCATTGTGTATACATACTGTCAAAAACATCAAAATGGACCTAAATGCCATGATCTCTGTCAAGGGACAGAGATCATGGCACAAAAAATAAACAATCAAACAAGAAAAAGAGAGGGAGTTTTGGCGGGAACCTTGAAAGAGGCGTGTGGTGCTCTTATTTTATTTCACTTCCTTAGTGTATTTTTGAGTTATATTAAATAAAGTTAGTGGTATTTTGTTTGATATAGGCTTATTACAGTGCCCGTGTATAGTGAATTAAAATAACAGTGCGAAAACACGGCTTTTCAGTTTGCCTCCAAAACTTCATTTGAAATGTTCTGGTAAAGTAGCCATCGCTTTACTCGAATTTCTGACTGTGACTCTGACTGACTGACTTGTAATTGACCCACTGACACTTACTTTTACGCTGCATGCGAATACGAAATATCATTTTACTTGACACTGGCAATATGCGTAATAGCGATGCCAATATATTAAAAAAAAAAAAAGAAAAAGATAGTAAGAATAAAAACATGAAGACAACATACAAGAATAATGCAAACAACAAAATAAACACAGACCCCAATCCGGCTGGTCACCGTGGGGTTTCAGACCGTAACCCTCCATATCCGACACTACATATATGTACTTACAATATTAGATCCCTAGCTACTACAGAGAAAATAGTTGAATTAAAAAACGCCTTGAGTAATATCAAATTCGAGGCCATAGGCCTTGCAGAAGTTCACGATGGTCTGACGACATTAGTGCCATTGCTGGCCCAAATTGGTTCATACATTCAAGGGACAGAGGCAACTGGAAGGTGCTGGAGGCCTATACCCTAAAGGGGTCCTTAATATAACTATATTAAAAAGGAAGAAACTTACTATGTATTTTACTATCTAAAGAATAAATGAATAAATGGCTTTTTTTATACATACTGTACATATGTGTCCTGGCTAAGCGCTAAATAAAATTTTCATTTCTATTTTCATTTTTTATTATTATTCATTTAGCTCTACCACCAGTATAAAATATATTAATTTCACCGCAACACCTAGGCCGAGAATTGAACCCACGGTGTTTCTCTTCGGCAGTTGCGTAATTAAGACTAACTACTAAGAATTAGGCTACGCTGTGACTGAAGGACATGGCAATTTTTTAAACCTAGGCTACGAAACCTTAAAGACAGCATTGCCTAAGATCTAAGTTGTTTTGCCTCTATGACAAAAATTTTGGCAGCTTAATACGAGCAATGGTATAAAGAATCATGGCAAGTTTCATACATTGATTTGTACGAAAAAAGTTAGAAAAAGGTACAAGGTAAAACGTATTAGAAATATTATCAAGGGTATCTAAAGAACATTTTCTGGCATTTAAAATATTTTTAAAACACCGGAATAAAAATCGCCTTTCCTAACAACAGTAGAAGTACTCCATACTAAAGCAATTTCAAACTTTTTATTTTGGAGAGTTAAAAATATTTTAAATATCAGGATGTTGTTTCAGTTCACTGGATAATATTTCCATGCTGATTTACCGTGTACCTTTTTTCATTTTTTCTGTACAAATCTTGCCATGATCCTTTCAAGTGAATATCTAAAGTGCGACATCTGTAGATATTATCATAAGAGATCCACTGTTGAGTATTTCGACACATTTCCGTATTACCTCGTAACTCCCTACTGTTAAGGAGTGCTGTTTCCAACGTGAGCTCAGTAGAGCGAAATGAAGGTCAGTATAATGAACATTTTCAGATTCAATACATACCTACATTTATTGAGAAAACACATCTAATACCCCGTCAGTCCTTACAAGTTTTGAGGGTTTCCCTCGTTATCTCTATGATACCATCATCAAATCCCAACTTGGTGGCAACGAAACCAATTTGAAAATGTATTTTTTGGAACGACTTAGGAATAATAAATAAAATACGCTAACACTCACAGCCCCACAGTAGGTATAAACCTGTGTCTTGGGTGCCGTTGTACACGTACAACACATACACAAACACCCAGACCCGAAACAAATATCTGTAGGCCATACCAATATTTGTTCCTGTGCGGGGATCGAACCCGCAACCCTTCGAATCAAACGGTCATCTCACACCGCTGGACTAACTGGGTCGTCAAAGGAATGTTTAATATCTTTCAACAATTGACGGAGGAATCGGCGAACGTACAAAAATGTACGTGTACTTAGTGATATTGCAGGATAATGTAAGATTGAAATTTAAAACACATAAATATTGTGGATAAAAATACATAAATTAAGAAACAAGCTAAAAGATGTACCAAATGGAATATTAAAGTGATAACAAAGTAGGGGATAGAAGGGGTAAAGTAAGGAGTGTTACAATATTAAATTAATATATTCTATAACATCTGCACGACGCTGCGGAAACACTTTGCAAAATGCGTTCATAATACACAATGAAGACTAGAGATCGCCAATTTATTGTAGTTCTGTTGATAAGAAGATATAGAATACTCATTTTTTTATGTATTGTAAGTGGCAAACAAGCATGAAGTTCACATTGATGTTAAGTGATGACTGCAGCCTAAAGACACTTACACAAAGACCGAGGTCAAAATGCAGATGCGTTACCACTCCTGAGGCCTAAGGTGTTTTGCCTCAGTGCCAGAAATTACAGGGACATTACCACCTGACCGGAACACGATAGTGCTGAACACTACCATTTAGCGGCAAGTATAGTAGGTAATGCGGTGGTGCCTACGCCCGCGAGCTCCGTCACTGGAGGTCTACCACCACTCATGTTCTGATTTAGCATTTGAATATCTTGGAGTTTAATTTATAGTAGTGCGTTCCAAGAGGGATTTTTGCAATTACTCTAGCGCTTCGGATTAAGGATATCGGGGACAACTTGAAACCGAGTCTCTCCAACAAATCCGTGCTGTCTAGATGGGCCGCGCCCTTAGGGCATCTACACAAATATCAGAGATCAAAATGCAGATGCGTTGCCTCCCTTGCGAGACCTTAGTTGATATGTCTCTATGATAGTTATTACTGGGCCACTACTACACATCTAACCGGTACACAATAGTGCTGAACACTACCATTTGACGGCAGATAGATTAGGTCATTCCTAACCACCAGCCTACGCCCTCGCCCTACATTGCAAATGTACTAGTGAACATAATATTTAGTTATTAGTTTTATCAAAAATCTTCATTGCTATACGAGTATTATAGAGAAAAAGAAGCAAGACGTTTGCGAAATAGATGGAGATAGCACATAATATTTTTTCAAACTGCTGTCAGACAATTACCACCTCAGTCTGCCCGAGACCACGGAAGCTGAAAAGCGACCGAAACGTCGGGTTCGATTTTAAATAATCATTTTAGTTTAATATGCGCGAGATAAATCCGAAAACTAGTTTTATTTCAAAAAGAAGCGACCAAATGGAATATTAAAATGATAACAACTTCGGGGAAAAAAGGAGTGAAGTAAAGAGTGTTACATATTAATATATTCTATCAGTAGGTATCTACAACAAGATGTTGCTGCGCAAACACTATGCAAAATGCGCTCTTAATAGATAACGAGGATACGAAACCTTGGAGTGGTACTGGTTCTGCAGATAAGGAGCATTGAATATTTGCAGTCTGAATATCTTGGTGTTTCACTTAGTTCGTGTTTCGTTCAATGAACTGCGAACATATTTTAGTCATTGTTTTATATTATTTCGCATTAACACATGCTTGTGAAATATATTTTATTTTTTAAGAAAAATGGAAAGAAAAGAGAAAAAAGATGTGAAGGAAAGATTTGACAAATCGGGCAGGGCTTCAGTAGCTCAATTGGAAGAGCGGCTGGACTAGATTCCCAGTAGGTCGCGAATTCGAGTCTCGCCTGAAGTCAAATTTTTCTTTCCATTTTTCTTTAAAAATAAAATATATTTCACAAGCATGTGTTAATGCGAAATAATATAAAACAATTATTAAGGGTAAAAGCGACTTCTTTACGATATTCAATAAACTGAAAAGTCTATTATATCGGTTGCCTAACTAGCATAGTTGGTAATAGATGGCGCTGCTACTACTATAAAGCAATGCAATAGATGTGAAGGAAAGATTTGACAAATCGGGCAGGGCTTCAGTAGCTCAATTGGAAGAGCGGCTGGACTAGATTCCCAGTAGGTCGCGAGTTCGAGTCTCGCCTGAAGTCAAATTTTTCTTTCCATTTTTCTTTAAAATTAAAATATTTTAGTCAGTCTAAGAAAGTTTAGGCATCGAGACGTCGCGTCATCACACTGCCTGCTAGTGGATTAGAATTCTTTCAACTGTGCATTCGGTCAACTGAACAAGGGCGGTCAACAACGAGAATGCAAAACCTTAAACGACTGTGGTTCTGTAGATAAATTCTAAAGAATATTCTGTTGACAATTAGCAGCGTTAAGACAGAATATTCTTTTAAACAGCATAATTTCAATAAGCAACTTCCAGGGTGATTATTTTCAATAATTTGATCCCGTGTCCTAGAAGGATGTCAAATTTTTGGATCAGTCAGCATTGCTATCCAACGTGGCAATGTTGCCCTTATTCTTCCTACTTACAAAACGTAATGTAACTTCACGCATGTAATCCCCGAAGGGGTAGGCAGAGGTAAATGCATGCATTCAAGCATACATACAAACACTCACGATTCGCCGGTTACGTTTTGGCCCATGTAACAGGTGGAGAGTCTGTTGCCATATCCGGGCACATTACCAAACTTCGAGGTATTGGGCAATTTCCAGAAAATGGAAAAATCCCAATAGAACCAGAGATAAAGGACTTTACACCATTATCTCTGATAGTCCCCTACCCAAGAATCGAACCCAGGATTTAGTAGTGGCCTGCTACCACTAGGCTACTAAGGCACTTAAAACAGCTTGTAATTTTCAGTTTTTGGATTTTATTTAGGGCGAAAGACTCATAATATTTTCATCATCATATCAGCTGAAAGACGTTCACCGCTGGATCATAGCCATCATCGCCATGCTTGGCATGCGGATTGGCGATCGCAGTGGCGTTAGTTTTATCGAAGGACGCTGCTGGCCATCTTGCGTTATTGCACTTACTATTTGCCGCCATTGTTCGATCGACTGACTGCATTAACGGAAGAATTCGCTTCCAGTAGAAGATAATTCTTCCGCTAGTGGTGCGGTTGGGTCGTCACGACCCGACGCCAGCATAATACATTTTTTATGTTATGAAAGTGGCAAACAAGCATGCAGTTCACTTTGATGTTAAGTGATGACTGCAGCCTATAGACACCCACACAATGACCAGAGGTCAAAATGCAAATGCGCTGCCACTCCTGAGGCATTAGGTGTTATGCCTCTGTGCCGGAAATTACAGATCCGTACATTACCACCTGACCGGAACACGATAGTGCTGAACACTACCATTTAGCGGCAAGTAAATTAGGTAATGCGGTGGTGCACGACCTGACTGGAACACGATACTGGTGAACATCACCATGTAGCGGCAAGTATGTTAGGTGATGCGGTAGTGCTTACGCCCGCGAGCTTCATCACTAGAGCTCTACCACCAGTGAAATACATTGTAAATAAAATATTAAAACGTAGGTGGACCCCTAAAAAATAAAGGTCCTATAGCACTTACTGAGCCCGTCCCTCTGTTTGAGTAGTTGATGAAAAATGCACCACTTACAGAGTGAGAATTTTAAAAGCTGAGCGGAAATTAATAAAAAAACGAGTTAAAAGGTGACGGTTACTGGAATTCCTCGTCTAGAATTTCTAGCTTGAAGTTTATTACAACTGGTATTTGTAATAAACTTCAACTTCACTGATTCTAATAACTATGAACATAGCAATAAGATTGCAGAAATTAAATTTGCGGATTTTCTCGCGTATACAACACTCCCAAACTTTGTCACGGGCAGACTAACACTGGTAGCTGGAAAGCGGCCGAAACGTCGGGTACGAGAAGAAGTTTGTGAATGTTGTTTTAATTATCTCTAATATCCCCCGACCCAGACATCGAACCCAGGACGCCAGCGTAGTAGTAGTGGTCTGCTACCACTAGGTTACTGAGGCAGGTCAGTGCCTACTACTAACTACTGAGATACATGAATACACGAACGTAAGGCATACAAAATGCACAAGTTTGCAAATATCTTGGATATTCAAATTGGATACGGTCTCGGAACGAATGTGGCCCAACTTGATCATATTGAAATTGGAACTTGTGTGCGCGGTAATGGATTTCACTGTAATGTAGCGAGTGAACATTTAATTTAGCTTCTTCTTATAGTTGAACTCAAGTTGAGTGAGGAAGACGGATCTTATTGCAAGTTGTAAGCGATATGCTTTCATCAGAGCATCGCTATTTGAGTTTGTATTTTTATCTATCTCTCTGTAGTCGTTCCCCTCACTGCTGAGGATCGTGCCTCTTTTTATTTTGCTAACCAGCTGTCTCCATCGGTTTCGGTCTTTCGCTTGGTGTATTGCAGCACAAAGTGGTATCTCCAGCTCCTGCGATAGCTGATCCGCCCTTTGGGACTGTGGCCTCTGGGTCTCTTTCTCTCCACTTTGCTAGTAATTATTAGGCGTTCTAAGTTTTTATCATCATTTTTATCTATATCCAACCTAAAATAAAAATCAAGTACGTGCCAGAATATATATTATGTATGTATCTCCATGCTAAATTCTCAACTGTCAGAATATTTAGCCTCCTTTCATCCGTCAAAATAGGGAAAAATTCATCCCCACCCAAATCGGTTAAATCAAAAATAGAAAGATAAATGCCGGTCAAAGAACGTCGCTTGAGTGTGGGCTTCGATAGCTTAGTGGTAAAGCGCCTGGACTGGTTATCCCGTGGTCGCAAGTTCAATGCCTGTCGGAAGACATATTTTTCATTTTCATTTTCCTTTAATTTTTAATATTTACTCGCTTGTGTTATGGCAAAAAATAAATACATGACAATTTTTTTTTTATGAAATATGTATTTTTAAAATTATAATAGGTTAGGGAAAAAGTCTTTTCGCATTATAGTATGTATGAACTTGTAATAAAATCTCTTTGGCTGTAGTATTTGTATCTGACTGATTTTGGTATCATTGAAAGTTACAATTTTGAAGAACATAATTCCAAATTCAAATTAGGCAAATGTGTGATTTTCATTTGTTTTTCGTACTGTCAAGATGAGTGAATCTAATGAAGAAATTCGATACATTTTAAAATTTTACTACAAAAAAGGTAAAAATGCAACGCAAGCCGCGAAAAAAATTTGCGATGTTTATGGACCTAGTGCAGTGTCTGTGAGAGTAGCACAAATTTGGTTTAAGCGTTTTCAATCCGGAAATTTTGATGTCAAAGATGCACCTCGCTCTGGTCGCCCTATTACGGATAAAATGGATGCCATTTTTGAAAAAGTGGAGCAAGATCGACATATTAGTAGTTACGACGTAGCTGAAGAACTGAGAATTGATCACAAAACAGTTTTGGCGCATTTGAAAAAAGCTGGGTACAAAAAAAAGGTCGATATTTGGGTACCTCACGAGCTCACTGAAAGAAACCTAATGAACCGTGTACTCATGTGTGATTCTTTATTACGACGTAATGAAACCGAATCATTTTTGAAGAAGCTGATAACTGGTGATGAAAAGTGGATCACGTACGACAAGAACGTACGAAAAAGGTCGTGGTCAAAGGCCGGTCAGGCTTCACAGACTGTGGCGAAACCCGGGTTAACTCGCAATAAGGTGATGTTGTGTGTGTGGTGGGATTGGAAGGGCATTATTAATTATGAGCTATTACCACCAGGCAGGACTATCGATTCTGAACTCTACTGCGAACAACTGATGAGATTAAAGCAAGAAGTTGAGAGAAGCGGCCGGAATTGATCAACAGAGGGGGTGTGGTGTTTCATCATGATAACGCTAGACTTCACACATCTATAGCCACTCAGCAAAAATTAAGAGAGTTTGGCTGGGAGGTGTTAATGCATCCGCCGTATAGTCCTGACCTTGCACCTTCAGATTTCCACCTGTTTCGGTCTCTTCAGAATTCTTTATGCAATGTAAGGTTAACATCACGAGAGGACTGCCAAATCCACTTGTCGCGATATTTTGATGAGAAGTCCCAAAATTTTTATAGCAATGGGATCATATCCCTACCTACAAGATGGCAAAAGGTTATCGAACAAAATGGTACATACATACTTTAGTTAAATTTAAATAAACTATATTAAAAAATGTTTTGAATTATCTTAAAAAATGCGAAGAAACTTTTTCCCCAACCAATATTTTGACGTTTTATGTTATTTCACCAGTATGAACTGTTTTATTACATACTAGCTGTTGCCCGCGGCTTCGCCCGCGTGAATGTCGAAAAGTAGCCTATGTTCTTTCTCAAAGTCAGCTCTATCTCTGTACCTAATTTCATTAAAATCGGTCGTTTAGACGTGAAAAGTAACAGACAGACAGAGTTGCTTTCGCATTTATAATATTATAGTAGGGATTTTTATTTGTCTGACGGAGCATGTATGAAGAGAATGATGAATGTAGAAGAAGCACGGGAGGTGTGTCAAGACCGGGATATATGGCGTTCTACACTCTTTGTCTACCCCGTAAGGGACTTGGCGTGAAGATACATACATACATATACTTTCATTTATTATCATATTGTCTTGCAGATCATCAAAGTATCAGCATTTCGAATAAAACTGAAAACGTCGGCGCGAATTTAAAAATATTTACATAATTTCGAATACGACACGCAATTCAAAAATGTTTTTTTTTTAAATTATGCAAATTGAACAAAAGGTCAAATTATCATTTTTCCAGCCAGCAACGAGATGAAATGGCGTGTTTCACCTTTGAAGCCTTAATGAGGCGCGCGCAAATAAAGCCTTCGTGGAATCAAAATAAGATAAATACATCCCGGGACACAATTACGGTTAAATTATGTATGACGCGTTACGCTTGCCATACATACAAATATAATAAGAATAATAATAATAAAACTCTTTATTGTACACCAAAACAATTAGGATATTCACGATACATACAACATTTTGCACAATTGGCGGTCTTATCGCTAAAAGCGATCTCTTCCAGACAACCAGGCGGAGGAAATGAATTGTATAAATAAGATGGGGGTGTACGGGGAATAAGTAAATAAATGAATAGTAATTCTAAAAGAGAAATGTAATACATAAATATAATAAATATATACTTTTATATAAATATATATATATATATATACAGGTATACAGGTATATATACACATTAATACGTACGTATGCATGTTAATTGAATAGAGAAATGAGAAAAATAATAACATAATGAAACGATAACGAGAAAAAAAAGACTATTGTTGTGAGGAAAGGTAAAACTCATACAGATATTTCTTAAAGGTTTCAAGAGTTTGCAGCTGCCGAATATTATTGGGTAACCCATTCCATAGACGGACAGCTACATTAGAAAAAGAGTTAGAGTAAAAGAAGGAGGTATATGAAGGAGTCAGGAGTTGAAGATTATTAGAGGAACGTAGACAGTGGGAGTTAGAGAGACTAAGGTAGTGGAAACGTTCTTTGAGATAAAGAGGATAGTGAGGATAGTTAATATATTATATATATATAATTAATAAATAATAATAGTACACAGTTAAGAAGTGAAAGAATATGAGTATTCCTGCGAAGGCGGATGGGCAGCCACTTGAATTGGACGCGAAATTCGAAAACATGGTAGTATAACGTAAACCAAATACGAGCCTTATACAGAGATTTTGTAGACGCTCAAGTTTATTTAGCTGCGTTTGAGTTAAATCAAGATAGCATATGTCAGCATAATTTAAGATAGGAAATAGGATTGATCGAGCAAGTGTAATCTTAGTGGCAATTGGTAAGAAATTATGCAATCTCCTTAAAGAGCCATCTGCAGCAAACATCATTTGTATGTATTTGTGTAACTGTGCGGCAATAGCGTGGTTGGCAACTGGCAACCGTAAACTATGGCGCAGCAGGTGAAGAAGGTGATACGTCGATACGTCACGACCCCACTTTAGGAGGAGGACCAATGTTAGCATTTTCAAGACAGAAAAAAATATGGATGGCGTGTCATTTTGCTACTTCATATAAATAAATAAAACGAGATCGAACTCGAAATTCGAATTCGAATCAACAGTCACTGCGCCAATAGTTAAAATCAATGTTATTTTTACCCAGTTCCCGTACACCTAATAATAAAGATTACCTATATTTTCTTTCGTTTCTAAAGATCTTAAATCTTTACAAAGTGTATTTCAAGGGTCGTTTATATCAATGGTCGTGTCAGGACCCTGAACAATATCTCCGCAGGACTCCACTGGCTTAGGGACTGAGATATATCCTCCATTTGATATGTTACAAAACATATCTCACTAATGTTAAAACATATCGCTCAGTATACGTAATAAAAACGCGGCGTTTATTTTGTGTTATTTCAAGAAATGACCCATTGAACGTGAATATTATTACCAAGTAGTACCATAAATAATTACTAAGTAATAATTTTTTATCGAATAAGACTAATTATAATTATTTATGAGTACGCAAATGGGTTAAAGTATAATAGGTTTTTTTTTTGTATGTGCAGTGATTTAATACTTACTCCAACACTTCTTGTTCTTCTTTTCAGTAATACACTCCTTTTGGAGATTTTCCATTTACGTTACACTATGTTTGGCTCCAGGATATACATTTGTATACCAATTTTCAACTGGTAAACAAATGGTACCGGTTCACTGATTTCGGAGCAAATTGGCTGTGACAGACGGAGAGATCTTATTTATTCTTATTCTTTTTCTTTTGGGGTACGGAATCCTAAAAATACTTCATAATAGCACACGAAATTACTCAGATGCAAGAAAATAAAAGCAAATTTTATTTAACTATTTTTTATTTTAATTTACCAAGTAATATAGCGGGCTTGCTGTAGTTTGGATCTCGTGAGTCCCCATTATAATGGAAGTTATTTTTTCAGAGGACTACGTGTTTCATAAAAAACCTTTTTTGTGGAAGTAGTTCAGTACAATAAAGACGAGTTGCCTTTCGTGTGTTTTTTAGGCAAATAGATGATATTTTTCATTTTCTATGACAGAAATCAACATACTCCTTAGAAATGTTTATACTTTACCTGTTCTACGTCTTAAATTATGGTAATAAAATGCTTCGGGAACATTACCCTGTTTTCAGATTTTTTTTTTATGTCATCATTTTGACAGGCAAGCAGACCACCACCAGGGCCACCTGATAGAAAGTAGTCACCGTGGCCTATGAACATTTGCAACACCAGGGGGGAGTTGCCAATGCGCTGGCAGCCCTGAAGGACTCTTTTGACGCCATTTTTGAAGAACCCCATATTGTAGTACCGAGGAACACCTCAGTGGGAAGTTCGTTCCACAATTTACACATTCTGGGCAGAAACGAACGAGAAAACCGCACCGTTGAGCAATGCCAGGTGTCCAGTCGGTGAGGGTGAAACTTCTCTCTTCGGCGGGTAGTACGGTGTAGGAAAAGAGACGGTGGCACCATGTCGAACAGTTCGACAGAGTCCTCACCATTGTAGAGACGGTATAACACGCACAGACTCGTTCGGACAGAATGTTCGAGCTTGTCAGTAATTCCTGTTGGAGCTGGCTGGGAACGCTACCGCGTTACCTACCCTTTCTATCGCTAAATGGTGGTTTCAGTGCTATCAGGTTGAGCTGAAATGACTGCAGCCTGTAGACACTCACATCTTTATGTGGGTGTCTACAGGCTGCAGTCATTTACCAGAGGTCAAAATGCAGTGCTGCTATCCCTGAGACCACAGAAGTTATGTTTCTGTAATAAGTTACATTTTTTTATGTAATGGAAGTGGCAAACAAGCATGCAGTTCACATTGATGTAAAGTGATGACTGCAGCCTATAGGCACCCATACTAACCCAGACCAAGGACAAAATGCAGACGTGTTCGTTACCACTCCTGAGGCTTAAGGTGTTATGAAACTACAGGGCCGTACATTACCACCTGACCGGAACACGATAGTGCTGAACACTACCATTTAGCGGCAAGTTTATTAGGTAATGCGGTGGTACCTCGCGAGCTCCGTCACTGGAGCTCAAACTAATCTGTATATCTAATCTTCGAAAAGATTAAAGATGAGGTTAAGTTTTCATCCTATATTTATACGTATGAGGTAGTAGACTCGTAGTCCTCTGAAAAAAAAGATCCAAACTTCAGCAAACCCTCAATTTTAGGTACGTAATTAATTTTATATTCCAAGCTGATACAGAGTAAATACAAATATATTTTTGATTTCACTCATAACGAGTGAAATCAAAAATACACCTACTTGCGTAGATTTCAATAAAAATTCAGACGCCTCTCACAAAATACCAGACTCTACATTTGTATGATTAGGCATTCTATAGACGCAGAGTCTTACAATTTGAATGAAAAAATGTACTTTCTATAAGAACGTACTAAAATATTGTCAGCCATGAGGGCTTTCAAATTATCTGTGATATGACGTCATTAGTGTTGTAAACAATGTCATAGATGGCCTCAAGTGACATGCCGATGACGTATTGACGTTCGTTTGTTTACAGCTTGTATGACGTCACATTCTTACAACATAGCGTTTAGCGTTTTAGGGCATTCAAAAAACAGATTAAAAATATGAGTGATTCATGATTTTTATTATTTAAAAGCAAGATATCCTGAATCCTTACATCAAATACTACAACAAATACAATTTTTCATATTGACCTGGGGTGCTACCGCCTATCTGTATTGCTGCAGACATTGTCATTGCTGTGAAATTTTCATGTCGATTTGTAGCTCCTTTAAAAGTAGTATTGATAATCTGATTGATGTTCTCGTTCTCGTAGGTGATAACCAAGCGATAATAGTAGATTTCGATTATTGTTTTTTAGTTAAAGTAAAAATCGACATTAAAATTTGACAGCAACGACAATGTTAGCAGCAATACAGATAGGCGGTAGCACCCCTGTATGAGGCTAAAGTACTAGTTGGTGGCAAGAGCAGGTAAATGATCACAGCCAAAAATAATTTTGAGTAAAAAAATGTTGGTGGTTAGATACATTTAAGTAGTAACTTAATTTAATAAGTATTGTTGTTGAATATTTTAACAAAAAAAAGCAAGTAAAAAACATGCATTTACAACGCGAAGCTTACAAAAGCCTTATTCTAAATTGAAATTTTTTATATTAACTTGCCCGTATTTGTCGACATAATCAAATTATGGGCTTTCGTCAAAAAATTCAGATACAGCCTAATTTATGCGTTCAGCATAAATATTTGTGTTTTTTTGTTTGTTGCTGGTAGGCTTTTTCGCTTTAGCCCCATTTTTGGCTAACAAAAGAAAAATAAACATTCAAATGTAGACGTATTTTTTTATCATATCAACTGAAAGATGTTAAATGCTTGACCTATGTCTCACTAACGTAACTTCACGCCTGTTATCCCCGGAGGGGTAGGCAGAGGTAAATGCATGCATTCAAGCATATATGCAAACAACCTCGATTCGCCGGTTACGTTTTGGCCCATGTAAGTAACAGGTGGCTAACCTGTTGACATCTCCGGGCACATTACCAAACTTCGAGTTACTGGAAAACTTCCAGAAGGTAACTTGGATTAACACATGGGATAGTTTTTATCCCGATAAAATGTTTCTGTGGGATGCCATGGGATGATTTGATGAGTTTCCACAGGTTACGACAAAAGCGACTTACACGTAGGCGGAGCCGCGGGCGACAGCTAGTTTGATATAAATTGTATCCTGCTAATCTTCTACGAATCATTGGTACATAACCATTATGATTTACATCAGCGCGTACATCATTGAAATAATAACAACATTTAGAAATTAAAGATAAATTAAAACATTGACTTCGGACTCAACACATTTTTACAATAACACATGGGAGTGAATTTAGGAATTAAAAGGCTCTCACACAGGTTCAATCCCTGTCAAAAGTCAATTTTTCTTTCCATTTCTTTTTAATTTCTGAAATCACTCACATGTGTTGTTGAAATGACATTAACTATGCTACTTGATCAACTCTACAGGATACCGAAAGACGAACCTTACAGCAAACCGTTTTTACATGTAAAAAAATCTCGAATGTCACGCCAACACACTGCTATCCGCAACTAGATTTTCAGTAAAACCAAAAGAAATCTAGATCTAAATCTTTTCAGGTCAAGCCTTCAAAGGTTTATGAAAAAACTTTCTTACTTCACAACTTTCTTCAGAAATACCAATTCAGTTTTCCGGACAAAAAATTGTTAAAAAAAATGCGCAAAAGAAAATTGCACTGAATTTCCCAAATGTCTTCATAACATTTTTATCCGATGCCCGGTTTTTCCTAATGCAAGCTGCAAGTCACGTGAGGCGTATGTTTTGGTCGGTGGAAGCGAGGGGTGAATAAGTAAAAATTTGGCAGAGACCACCGTTGCATGCTGTTAAACATTTAGAGGCTACGATACAGGGCTGTTTTACATTTTGAGCAGGCTGTGGTGAAAGAATTATGTGGATGTACCAGTTTTTTTTTTAATGTAATTTAAATGTGATGGTACTATTGGCTTTAATATGTTAGCCAATTACTAGTTCTTATACCTGAGATCGGGGAATAAATGATGTGTGTAAGGTTTGACACACACTTAATTAGAGGAATAAGTTGTTTTTCCAATCAAAACCACTTATGTATTAATTATTGTAAACTCAACATTATGCATGCCTTAACAGGTGGAACTTGGCGAAACAACAATTTATTTTGTAACAATTCTTTATACCCATGTTTATGCAAATAAAGTGAATTGAATTGAATTATTCCTCTAATTAAAAGGCCGTTTGTATGGATATTATATGTATGCCTAGTATATATTAATATGTAGTAACACACACTCCTATGCATTGGGAGATATGATTTTTGTATAGATTTATAGATAGATCGATTGCAGTACGTAATTACCACTCCTGTGGTAAGCATTCATTTTTGTCACGTTCTTTTCAATAAAAAACACTGTGAAAATAATTATTTTATTTTTGTATTTGAAATAACTTAGGTAACAGCTATAAAAAAATACTTTTTTTCATTTTATATTTTTTGATAAAAAAATATTATACGTCTCTTCAGCCTTGTATAATAATATGGGATTTAGGTTTTTTTTGTGATGCTGCAATTGTCTATCCTATCTTTATCAAGATTTGATGTCATATATCTCCTAGTCCTGAGACTAGAGATTTTCTTTCTACACCAAAACGGAACACAATAGTAACAGAAACTTAAAATTTATCTATAAGCGTAGAAATATATTTTTACTTTGCTAAAATACAGCAAATGCTAACTTTTAACATAAATTGACCAGGAATATCCATGTTACGATACCCCATCAATGTATTATAGTGTCCGCCAAATATTTGATAGTTGTTGGTCGGTATTGGAAGGAAATTCTATCCGACTTGCACCTCTTACTGCCGCTTCTCAGGCACATAAAACATTCCCTCATTCCCACTTTAATGTATTGAGAACATTTTCAACTTTACATTCGGGAATTGGTTTGGTCTTTTCACTTTAGACTTTATTTTCGTCTTCGTTGGGTCGTAAGTTTTTAATATTTTAGTTGTTTCTATAGCGCCACACTAACAGTAGGTACATATTCTCTGGTGGTCCAACAAGGTGCTCAGATCAGATTCCGATTAGAAGATATCTACTTGACGCTGATTTTCATGATTCACGGATGTCAGTCAATGAAAATGATAAGTCTCCATCGATGAATAATAATGATAAAAAGTGTAACTAAGTAAAAAAAATATACCACGTAATGTGATGGACCATGGGCGGGGCTAAAATATGGTCCACCACAGCTTGGCAGGCTTTTTTTCAGACGTTTTTTTGCCACTCGGCGAAATGAACTGCCGACCCATCGAATGCCAGCATTGTCTTTGTAGAAGTGACTGTTTTTTATGAATGTGTGAATGATAGTATCGGTGTAAAAATGAAAAAAGGCATGCTCCGATGGTTCGGGCATATAGAAAGAATGTCGAATGAGCGAATGACTAAACAGATATACAATGCGAATGTGGATGGTTGCAGAGGCCCAGGAAGACCAAGGCTGACCTACCATGACCAAATAGGTCGAGTTCTGTCTGATGGTGGGGTCAAAAGTCTTAGGAATCGGCGTGCATGTATGAAGAGAATGATGAAGGTAGACGAGGCACGAGAGGTTTGTCAGAACCGGGATGTCTGGCGCTCTACACTCTCTGCCTACCCCATTAGGGACCTGGCGTGAAGATACATACATACATACTGTTTTTTATAATTGCAGTTACTACACTCTCACTACCACTTAATATCAAGCAGGCTCCCTCTATTGACTCATTTAAAATTCAAGTAAAAAACATATATTGTTGTCAACTTTGTTACTGTCTTAAACTTAATGCTTCCCATGTACCTAATGTGAGTGTTCATGTTTGTGTGTCATCGTTATCATCATTATGGTCGTCTTTGGTTTTGTTTATTTGTACCTTCATTCTTCTTTACTATGTATTCTTTTCTTCTTCTTTTTAGTTTTTTGTACACCCTACTGTTAAACTGTTTTAAATTATTTATCTTGTGTTCATTGGTGGTAGTATTTTTTTTTGTATTATTTTATGTTTACTTAATTGTATTTTTGTAATGGTGTACAATAAAGAATATTGTTGTTGTTAGTTTGTTTGCCCAAATAGAAGCAATGATTGTATTGCCCCAGTGCTCGGCTTTTATTCAAAGAGATCGCGAAACGGCTAGTCGACACTACCCGTGACCAGAGGGCTGGTCAATTTTTAGGTCAAAGAATTAGCATTGTCATCCAACGAGGCAATGCTGCCAGCCTTCTGGGTACCATAACACAGGTAGGCAGTGATGCGGAATTTTTACACGCATGTTGTTTTTAGTGTAAGTATAACTTTATATTATGTAAATATTATTTAGCTTTTAAATATATTTTAATGTTTTTTTTTATTATTATAAGTTATTCATTGTCTATTCTTATAATATCTTTGAATTAAGCAATTAAATGATTGTATCAGAGTTACATTATTATTCGTATATCTCCATGGAAGTTATGTTTCATGCGAATCAAATATAGAATAACTTGTGTTATACGTTTGAGGTATCGATATTGGGAAACTAGATTGAAATTTAGTGCTCGAAGGAGATCCCATTTCCTTTCGGCGAAATTGTCAAGACAATAGTTGCCGGTCAAAGAGCGAAGTGACACTTAGTAACAGATATCTTGTGAACACTTTTGTTGTTGTAGCCTAGATTTAGTGGTAAAAGAGGGTGTTAGGTATTTGAAGGAATAAAATAGATAAGTATCCACTTATATAAATATTTGTATGCGATTTTGAACCAATTCCACCAATCCGCATTGGAGCAGCGTGGTGGAGTAAGCTCTAGGCCTCCCCCTAAAAAAAGGAGAGAGACTGGGACGTATAACGGGTTGCCATTATTATGCGAGTTTGAATAAATTGACAAATGGACAGACGCGTAGACAAAAAACATCGGTAGACAAACAGACCATCAGACCGATTAACTAATGTTAGGTCAGATAATTGTGTGTTTCGGAACGCATAGTTCGCCAGCGCCCCTACTGGAGTTATTTGGTATTATATATGTCATTTGTCAATATGTATTTTGCAACATCATTTTTCCTGTCTGCTACAGCGTGTACTTAACACCTTTGTTTAACTGATACATTTAATAAAGTATATATCTACAAGTGATTGGTAATAATTTATATACATACCACGCATACACAACAGATTGGCGACGAGGATTGTGAAAAGTGAAGTGATCATACATAACCTTTCGTGCGGTGAAAATTTTCCACGTGTTCCTATACACCTTTGTATTTCCTTTGTTCCAAGGGTACCTATTCCTGTGTTGATAACCCGCTTCACACATACCTTTTTCCTTTATTTACGTACGCACGAGTTACGCTACAATGGAACATCAATTAGGGCAAGTTTTGTCTCAAATGATGGAAACAATGAAAGGTATGTAATTACAGCAAGCACAATTACAACGAGCGTTACAAAATAACGATAAAACGGTTAGCGGTATCACGTTACAACCGTACGACGAAAATAATGAATCATTTTCATCCTATTTACAAAGACTGGAAAACTATATAACCTTGAAAGGGGTCACCAGCACTACAATTAAGGTACAGATATTTCTCAACTGCATTGGGCCTAAATACTATCAAGTTCTCAAAAATATTACTGCACCAGATCTCCCAGAATCTAAATCATATAACGACCTTGTTCAATTATTAAAGAACCAGATTGCACCGGAGCCCGGTGAAGTCGCTCAACAACACAAGTTCTGTCTCCGACAGCAACATGAGTGTGAAGGCATTGCTAATTATGTGGCTGGTTTAAAGGAAATTGGGGGAAAATGTAACTTTGTTTGTAATAATTGCAAACATAGCACCTTTGAGACACATTTGCGAGTGCAATTTATACGAGGCCTGCGTAACTCTGAAATCAAAGAAAGATTATTACAAGAATCTTCTACAACAAAGTTTGAGGAATTAATTAAGATTGCAATGGCAATTGAGACTTCAAAAGCAGAATCAAGAGAAATGGGTCCAGATGTCCAATCACACATAAATAAAATTTCATTGAAAAAAAAGTATGAAAATAAACAAAGCACATACAAAGCAGGTACAAATACATACAAAAGACCGATATACAATACAACAAATGAGAATAAAAGAAAAATTAAGTGTTTCCGGTGTGGAAAAGATAACCATACCGCGGTGAAATGTAGACTTAAAGAGAAACTATACTGTAGAAGATGTAAAACAAAAGGACATATTCAATCAGTATGTTTCAGAGAACAGAAACAACTAGAGGTAGTGAATGAGCAGTCCAGAGATGAAAATGAGATATACGAAATATATAATATCCTATACAAACATAATGTGGCAGATGAAAAATTCAACATTACGTTACAAATAAATGGAAAAATACATACCTTAGAGCTGGACACAGGTGCAGCAGTTACTACATGTTCTGTAGAATTCTATCAGAATCATTTCAGTAATCTGAAACTGGTAGATACATCGGTAAAGTTGAAAACTTACACGGGAGAAATAATACACCCTTTGGGAATATGCAATTTAAATATAAAGTATAAAAATAGAGAAGTCGAAGGAAGAATCTTTGTTATTAACAGAAAAGTAGATCCAGTATTGGGAAGAGAATGGATTAGAAAATTAAATTTACACTTTGATATAAATTCCCTACAGAAACAAGAAAATGATATCACGGAAAAAGAATTTACAGAAAAATTACAAAAATTAATCGAAGAATATGATGAATTATTCTCAGAAGAAATAGGGGAAATTAAAGAGTACCAAGCAGCCTTTAAATTAAAAGAAGATGCATTACCGGTATTTCTGAAGCCACGTCCAGTGCCGTTTGCGCTAAAAGCACAAGTGGAAACAGAAATTGACAGATTAGAAAAAGCAGGAATATTAGAGAAAGTTACATACTCACAATGGGGCACACCAATTGTTCCCGTCGTGAAGCAAAATGGAAAAGTGCGCTTATGTGCCGACTATAGAGCAACATTAAATAAAAATCTGGAAAATGACAATTACCCTATTCCTCGGGTTGAAGAAATATTTGCAAAACTCAGTAATGGAAAACATTTCTGTACACTTGATATTAACCAAGCTTATTTACACATGAAGACCAGTGAGGATACAGCTGAGATGCAAGCTATCAGTACGAGCAAGGGTACGTACAAAGTGAATAGACTAATGTTTGGAGTGAAGATCGCACCGAATGTTTGGCAGAGGTACATGGATCAAACACTTCAAGAGATTGATGGCACAGCTTGTTTTTTCGATGACATCGCGCTGCAAGGTCATACATATTTACAATTGCTACAAAGAATAAGAAAAGTATTTGAAAAATTAAAGGAATGTGGACTACATTTAAACAGGAAGAAATGTCAATTCTTTCAGAAATCAGTTAAGTACCTGGGACATACGATAGATGAAAATGGGTTACACCCTACAGAAGAAAAGATAAATGACATTAAGAACAGTCCACGGCCAACAGATGTTACATCCTTACGTACATTCTTGGGAATGGTAAACTATTATCAACAGTTCATTCCTAATTTAGCAGCATTTAACAACATTTGGTTTACCAATAACTCAAGTATCAGATAACGGAAGACAATTTAGATCAGAGGAAATGCATAGATTTTTAAAAGAAAATGGAATTCAAGCAAAATTCACAGCTCCGTTTCACCCCGCCACGAATGGACAGGCTGAAAGATATGTTCAAACAGTGAAAAATAAGCTGAAAGCAATGATGGATGAAGGAGGCTCTGTTCAAGAAAGATTGCAAAGATTTTTAATGATGCATAGGAAAACACCTAACAGTTCTACAGGATTAAGTCCTGGAGAAATGATGTACAAGAGAATATACAGAACCAGGATTGACTTAGTAAAAAGGAGTGAAGGAAAAATAAATGAGAGTAATGATGATAAAGTGATAAATAAGGAGTTTCATAGAGGAGATAAAGTTCAAATAAGAATGTATAACAGTGAAAAATGGAAATTTGGAAAAATAATCAATAGGAAAGGAAAATTACACTATGAGGTGGAGGTAGATGGAAGAATACACCACAGACATGTTGACCAAATCACTGGAACCGCCTGTGAGAGTGAGAATACAAAGATACCGGATACCTACCGGATGAGACCAAGAGACTTCCAGGAAAATATATATACACCAAAACCACCTGAAAAAGACCTTACAACTACTCAAGCTAGTCCTACAAGGAAAAGATTGATAATACCTAGTCCAAGTCCTGGAGTTGCCAAGCCAAGTCAGCTCTCACCTAGAATAAGTATTAACCCGGAGATATCTAAACCTTCTACAGCTATGGGTGATAGTACTCCTACAGTATCTACTTCAGTGCCTCTACCGATAGCTACACCATCTGAAATGGAGCCACGTAGAAGCACGAGAATAAGAAGAGCACCAGACCGCTTGAACCTTTGAATTAATAACGAGGGAGAGTGTTAGGTCAGATAATTGTGTGTTTCGGAACGCATAGTTCGCCAGCGCCCCTACTGGAGTTATTTGGTATTATATATGTCATTTGTCAATATGTATTTTGCAACATCATTTTTCCTGTTACTTAACACCTTTGTTTAACTGATACATTTAATAAAGTATATATCTACAAGTGATTGGTAATAATTTATATACATACCACGCATACACAACAACTAAGAAACCGACATTGTGTCATAGACCGACTGATAAATTCACTGATCAACTAACGGACTGACAGACAACACACCGATAGAATGTAGACAACACCAAAATAAAAAGATCGACATACCCGTAGGCAGAAAGACTGACACACCAAATTGAAAACCAGCAATAGAGTTCGATATTATCTGGACTGGCAAATTGCTCAAGAGCAGGCAGGTTTTGTGAAAGCTTAAGGCACTCGAAAGCAAATTTTCAATATCCATCACAGATCTTGTGCTTCATTCAGTACAGCAAAGCCTTTGACTGTGTCATATGGTCGGAACTCTGGAACGTGCTGAGGAAACTGGGAGTACCTCAACACCTCCGTGGACGTGGCACTCATTCGCTCACTGTATGCAAAAAGCAGGGCATTGTCAAAGTCGAGGACTGCACATCACAGCCCTTTAGTTTTGCCAAAGGCGTTAGACAAGGTCGTATTTTGTCTCCTATTTTGTTCAACGCCTATGGTGAATTCCTAATCAGGCAGGCATGCGAAGATTGGGAAATTGGCGTCTCAATAGGTGGCACAAAAATTACAAACCTCCGCCAGATACTACACTAGTAGCCGCGAATGAAACCGAAATGAAGAACCTACTGATCCGGATCGAAAACATTAGTCTGCAATTAGGTCTCAAAATCAACCAAGCTAAGATCAAACTAATGATAATAGACCGTGGCAATAAACTTGAGCTTATGGGTGCTCTGAATCTCGACATCGTAAGCGAATATGTCTACCTAGGTGTCAACATTAGTAACTCAGGGTCATTAAACAGGGCATTTAACAAGACATTCGACGAACGGAAAGGCTAACTACCCACAGTCATTTAGACGGACACACGGATATGTGTACATATCGGCAGATGGACAGATGAACAGACCAAAAGACCGAGAGCCCGACAGACAGAGAAATTGAATCCTTAGTGAACAAGAGTTCACGTTCGAGTTGCATAATTTAATAAAAAACTTTAACGACACTAAAACACATAATCTCCAAGACGACAGCGAAATAAAAAAGCATAATAATACCCAGAACTAGCCGGATAGGATCCGACAAGACTTAAGCAACTCTCAGCATCTCGAGTAAATGAAAATCGGGCAAATCGCGTACCCTCGGCGGCATAGCATTTGCGTAATCCGTCCAGCGATTATAGAAGTTCGCACTACGTAGACGTGATTGCCAGGTAATCGGCTTAGTGGGTGCATTTAATGGATCTGCATTGTATAGATAGTATTATATTATTAAGCAGTATTACAATAATGCAGGTGTTGAATATTTCTTGGCGTTTAAAGATGAATAATTTTTGAAAGTATCTTTTTAACTGCTGCTGTACCTAGTCTAGTAGTACATGCCACTACTGCTAAGCTGGGTTCGATTCGGAAGTCAGGGCAATTGTATTGGATACGTTGAGTTATTGAGAAACCGTTGGTGATTTTTTTTTACGTAATGGAAGTGGCAAACAAGTATGCCGTTCACATTGATGTTAAGTGATGACTGCAGCCTATAGACACCCACACAAAGACCAAGGTCGAAATGCAGATGCGTTACCACTCCTGAGGCCTAAGGTGTTATGCTTCTGTGCCGGAAATTACAGGGCCGTACATTACCACCTGACCGGAACACGATAGCGCTGATATCATACTTTCGAGAGAAATCCGTAAATATAATTATCCCATTTCTATCTCAAATTCAATTGGGCAGGGCAGGCGCTGCGCATAATTTAATTCCCAAAGACATAATAATATTTTCGATGATACGTGCCATACATCAAAGATCAGATTTCAATAAAATTATTTACGTATCTTCACTCGTGTTATCTCTGAATAGGTAGGCAAAAGTAAGGCAAGGCATACATAAGCATACATACAAACACGATTTTATTATTATTATTAGACATCAATCAGTGACGTGTATTTACACGTGCACCTGTGTGCGTAGCACGTATAAAATACCAACCGTCCCCCATAAGAGGGGAGGAGGTTAGGTGATGCGGGGAAATCGGCCGGGACGTCGAAGTGTCCATTCTATACGTAGTATTATTACATATTCTCTGGTTATGTTTCGCTCTTTCATCTCCGGGCGTATTACCAAAACATCCAAGTAACCCTGCGAAAAAATTGTAAGTAACTCTATGCTTATAATATTTTAGGACAAATCTAATGTAATATTATGGTATTTCAATGTAAATAGCTAGTTTTTAATTAACAAGCTACTTATAAAGAGCGAAACAGTGGATGAAATGTTTCAAATGTAGTCATGATATTAATAAATCCCAAAATCCACGAACCGTTTTGTGCTGCAAGTAACATTAATAAACATTTACTAACACCGGCCACTTCGTTCGTAATACTCTGAAAGCGGGGGTCTACCTTCAAAATCGATTGCGGTATTATATCAGAACGGGCGAAATTCACAACCCGCACTACGATTATACTTTGACTGGGAGTTGCTCCAGCACTTATTTTGGTTCACAGGCGTGCCTATGCAGGCGTGTTAATTTCTTATCGTATAATATTATTACTATAACTCAGCGTCCTGTGACGGCGCGGCACAGCACGGTGTGGTAATGGATTTTTTGTGGGCAAACGATTTTCGATGTTTCGCGTGATGACGCGTCTTACTGTGGCGTACCACGCCATGCCATATCATTCCGTACGATATGCGGCACGTCGTGAAGGTCAATAACATACCGCGGCAGTGTGTGAGACGCACAGATCACTGGAAAGTTGTGTTGCAGAAGGATAATTGTGTGACAAAAAACAGTTGACGCCCCTGAGGCTTCTTCGGGACTATACGTTGTGATCACTATAGTGCTGAACTATCCTAAGATATCTACCAGATTATGTGGTGCCTACGCCTTCGAGTTCCAACACTGTAATTCTACCACCATTTAATAGTACAGTAACTTTTAAACTAGGGTTTCGTTTTGGTTTTACTTAGTCATTGTTATCGAAAGAAAATTGCATACTTTTTTTGAATTGAATTATTATCAAGACGTATCGGCCGATGGAGTGCAAGAGATATAGATGCGTCAAGATCGTTTATCCGAACGCTTCCGTCTATCGCTTGTTCAGCGCTCACGCTTGCACGCTTGGGTCAGGCGGAACGTGACACTTTTTCGTGCGTGGAGCCAGCGTTCATCGACTTACAAGACGTTATCACATCAAAAAAACTAAAAAGTTCGACTATTCTTAAATTTGTTGTACAATCGCCGGAAAAAGTTGCACTGCGAAATAAAAATAAGTACAGTACTTTACAATTAATATTGCACATCGAGCCTGCGAAAGAGACAATCGGCTCGTTTCGACTTCGTAGAGCGTTATCTCTGTTGCACACTGCCTACGTAAGCACTGACAGTCCAGTATTGGTCAAAACTTGATCAAAATGGTCGACAAACGTCAAATAGGTACGATGCGAAAGAGATAACGCTCTACAGACCCGAATTAAGTCGAAGTCTCCTTCATAGGCTCGATGTGCAATATTTATTGTTGAGCACTGTAAGTGTATCCTTTCTATTTTGATAGTGGACCCCCTGAACGGATGTCTCTCGCAAGTTCAGGATAAAGTACTTCACGTACAGCTTATAGATTGCTTGCAGCGTTGCATTAATAAAGATTAAGATGTATTAATATTCCTTCATTCGAAGCCGTCGGGACGCGATGATCGCTAGTGGAGGAGATTTTTTTTATTAATTACAAGTGGCAAACAAGCATGCAGTTCACATTGATGTTAAGTAATTACTGCAGCCTATAGACACTAACAAAATGACTAGGTCAAAATGCAGATGCGTTGCCACTCCTGAGCCCTAAGGTGTTATGCCTCTGTGCCGGAAATTACAGGGCCGTACATTACCCCCAGACCGGAACACGATAGTGCTGAACACTACTATATAGCGGCAAGTATATTAGGTAATGCGGTGGTGCCTACGCCCGCGAGCTCCATCACTGGAGTTCTACCACCACCAACACCGACGGGTCAAACCATTCAGAGGGCAGTAAATATAATAACGCGGGATAAAACTACTGCCATTGCGATCGTCAATCGGCCTGTCAAGAGTAGCGATTATGGCGTATTCTTCCCTAATGACGCGCAGCACTGTTGTGGGCGTCTTTGGGGAATGCTTTGTCCAGATGTGGACGTATTTCGGCTGGAGATAAATAAATAAAATACGCTTACACTCACAGCCCCACAGTAGTATAAACCTGTGTCGCGGGTGCCGTTGTACACATACAACACATACACAAACACCCAGACCAGAAACAAATACCTGTAGGCCATACAAATATTTGTCCCGGTGCGGGGATCGAACCCGCGACCCTTCGAATTAAACGGTCATCTCACACCGCTGGACTAACCGGGTCGTCAAGATCACTCCTTCAGATCAGATGATCATGATGAATATTCCTTCATAGCAACACGGAGTACATTAATATTTTCACCTGTCAATAATACCTATACAAATTCAGTTTTTATTGTTTTTATACTTAACTAGCTGACCCGGAAAACTTCGTATTGCCTCAAAATGAAATAATGTGTCAAAGGTTTGATAGATACGGACTATTTGTGTGGGAAAACGAAATTATGGTTTTTACTATTTCCCTTCAATTTCTTCATCTTTTCTTACCTTTTAAAACCTTCCCTGGACTTCCAAAAATCATTCAAAACCAAAATTAGCCAAATCGGCCCAACCGTTCTCGAGTTTTAGCGGGACTAACGAACAGCAATTGATCTTTATACATATAGATTACTGATTAATAGGCAAACTCGTCCAGTTTTTTCGAAATAATCGTCGTCATACTTGTAAGATCCCAAACAAATAAAAACATTGAAAATTATTGTATTTTAGAGGGGACTGACGTAGGCAGCTCGTCTCAACACGGCACTAGTCTACTTCACCGGGCGATCGACGAGCGTAAAAGCCTATTAAGACCTGAATAAATTCACACAACAGCCTAAGGGAGACCCCTGCGGGTCCAATCCTCGGCTTAGGGTGTTGTGGAGGGACATATGCGATTAGGGGCGGTGCAACTTTCGCTCTAGTCATCGGTTGGTAGTAATCGAGATGACAACTACGCGGGTTGTGGGATTATTGTAACAAAAAAATAAGATTGAAGGACAAACATAACTTTGCAGGTCGTTGAAAAACAGTTGTCACTCGGTGCTTGTTTTTTGGGGATCTAACAACAAATGGGCCAAAATTCCTTTTATTTTGTTAATACTCCCTGTGTTTTTTGACAAAAAATCCTTATCAAAATATGCACATAAGCCATAAACATTTTATTAAGTTGATTTAGAAGTAGGTCGCCTTTTTAAATATAAATAACTCATATAGAATACGTTACTCTTAATATTTAATAATAATTTCACACTTATGATTGGAATTGCGTGGATGGATTGCATGGAATATAGAATAATATTTTATATAGAACTGTAATATGAAATAGAGAGGTATGTTTATGAGAGAGGTGTAATTATGAGAAAAGGTCGCGTGTAATAGAGTTAATAGTTGTAGAGGTCACGGGTGAATGAAACTGACCTTCATTGACCGAAATAGATCGATAAAATTCGGCGTCAAAGATTTACCCAAAATCTTCAAACACCTTGATCTTTTTTATTTTCCTTCAGAATTTACCCGTGGAATTAGATTTGGTCACGTAATTCTGAACATTATCCTACCCTTTTTCAAGATATTGTAGATGTGTGACCACGAAAAGCGAATTGGAACTAGAACCAGGTACACGGCACGGGAGGGAATAGTTGGGGAAAAAAAATAAACACAACATATTTCAAAAAACATATGCAAAATTAAAAAAAAAGGAAATCTAAGAAACAAAAACACAAATAAAAAGCTCAAAAAATAAAATAAATGAAAAATAGAAATAAGCCTCCTCCAGTGAGTTTCCTTGCGCGTGTTTCCGGCCTCCTCCCACCCCATCAGCCCCGAATACGCCCCTGATTTTTCAAGGGCAGATATTCCCGGGGAACGAGGAGTTCCTTATGCCCCGATCCACCATGTCCATGCCATTCCAGTCTATAGGTGTGTGAAAGACGAAAAGACTGACGAAGATGAAGTTTATCCTACAAAGATTCCTTTATACTAAATTGCTCCGTTAGTCAAGGGAAAAGTAGAATTTCTTTAAGTTTTTCAGCAATTTAACATCTCTGGACTATTTGGGGTGGAAACGGGAGAGTTCTTGTTCTGACGTAACAAATCAACTACTTATTTGTAGTATTTGGAGTGGAAGTAATTGGATAATAAGATTCTGGCGTTATATCCTTTTGTATTTGAAGATTGAAAACAGCTTACCGACGCGACGCGCATCTTCGCGGCTCGCTGGCGATTTGTAAAGATAAGACAAGCGAGGTGATTAGTCTCTGAATGACCTGTCTTCTTTCACGTAAAATATATTTAAATATTTTTTTTTATATAATAATATATTTAAATAAAAACCCGCAACCACTAGGATTTCTAGTCCAGCCACTATCCCAACTGAGCTACCGAAGTAGACAAGAGACGCCAGTGATCGCGGATTCAAGTCCCACCTTTGTTTCCATTTTAATAAAGGCTTAAACATGTCTAAATACATTTTTACTTTCGTGAATTCCTCATTCTGCACAACATTACTTTATTGGAGTAAAAATTACCACTCGAATTATGGTAACTAAATGATTTAAACGTACACTGCGCATTACCTTCATCTCTCCATATAGAAAATCAACTCAACCTACACTGATATTCTGGCGAGCGAACTGGAAATTCGTGCCTTAATTTGGCCCCTTAATAACTGGATATAACCGGTTTGAAGCGGCTCGCGCCGGTATAAAATGATTCAGGGGAAGATAGCTCCAGCCTTTGCCAAATCCACTTTGAACTGAGCGCACTTAGTGAAGAGTTTTTTTTGGTTGCGGTGAGAAGACTAATCGGCGTGCTTTAAGCCGAATACAGATTTATGTACGAGTTTAATTTTCCGTTTTAAAAATCAGGTGATCGCCTATTGGTTTTTTTTGCTACAGATAGATTTACTCTCTACTCTTCGGCGATTAATTCACCGGTGCTAGGGCTCCAAGCGGAGCCATGTTATTTCTATATATATTGCATCATTTATCAACTGCTCTCAATTCGACGCCACTTTTCCGATAGACTGGTAATTTAAATTCAATTTTATTTAATTTGATTCTTGTTAGCTATCGCCATACTCCCAGGACTCGGGTCAGGTAAAGGTCTCAGATATCTCCTGGAATTAATTACTTATTTAGTGTGTAACTTTCTAAGCTGGGTGTTATTATCGTTGTCAGACGACGCCTGGCTTATCCCGTTTTCCCGGGATGACCTTTTACACTTCATGATTCTTTTATGTTTATCATTTAATTTTACATAGTTGCCGTACACATATTTTTGGTTAACATACATTCTCCTTTTGCTAATTTTGATACATACGACATCAAGCCGACTCTAATATAATATCTTCCATTGACAATTACATATTTTTTATTTTTTTTGTATAAGTTTGTTGGCGATTTAAAGGAATAACATCTCAAATCGTCGGGATTATTACAATCTTTCGCCTTAGATATAAAAATAGAAACTCCTGTTGCATGTAGGTATACTTTTGAAATAATATTATTTTGAAAAATTCACCCTGGAAGCAGGATTCATTGAAATAATATAGTCATTTTTGTCGCTCCGTGACCTACAACGTTTTAAAAATTAATATACTCACAAACATGCGCTCTTTAAGACTATTGTTCATCCATCTTTAGCCATCAAGGCAAGTTACCTCCTGAAATTAATTAGTTAGCAACTTTTTGTTGTAAAGGTTTCAATATGCTTCGTGTTTTATGTGGTTATAACACTAATTACTACATGTCAAATATGACGTCACTTATTTTTTTATAAATTTCCACGTTATGGAACCAACACCTTCAAAATTCTTTATGGACAATTTCATTTCTATGCGCCTGTATAATTAAAGTCAATGTCTGTGTTTTTGATGTGTTTAAATGTTAACAAACCAATAATAATTTTGTTTTATTATTTCGAAAAAGTTTGTTGTAACTCAAAAGCCAAAAAATCGATTAAATGAAGTCGTCATTGACTTTCCGTGACTGGAAATATAAATAAAGATTCTAAATACCAATTGCTCTAAATTAAAATACACTCTATTTTAAGAGTATTGTTCATCCATCTTTAGCCGTCAATGCAAGTTATCTCCTGGAATTAATTAGTTGGCAACTATTTGTTGTGAAACTCTCCAAGCTGGGTGTTATCATTGGCGTCAGACGACGCCAAGCTTATCCCGTTTTCCCGGGATGACCTTTGATGCTTTGAAGTGCTTATGCTTTTAATATGCTGTTTATTTTTTGCGGTTATGATACTTATCAGTACTACAAGTTAAATATGTCTATGATTTTGATCAAATTTTGACCAATACCACACTATCAGTACTTACGTAGGCAGTGTGCAACAGAGATAACGCTCTACGAAGTCGAAACTAGCCGATTGTCTCTTCTCTAAGCTCGATATGCAATATTTCTTTGTAAGTACTGTAGTACTTTAAAATATTAGTGCATGCACACCACAACAACACCGTTTAAAACAAATGAATATTCATAACTAAATAAGATCACGTCCTTGAGTTTTGGCGGGAACTTTGAAAGAGGCGTGTGGTGCTCTTATTTTATTTCGTTTTCTTTGTTTTTTTTTGTTATATTAAATAAAGTTGGTGGCATTTTGTTTGATATAGGTTTATTATAATGCCCGTGTATAGTGAAATAGAAGAACAGTGCGAAAACACGGTCTATCAGGTTGGCTCCAAAACTTCATTGTTAATTAATGTTCTAGTAAAGTAGCCATCGCTTTACTCGAATTACTGTGACTCTGACTGACGGACTAATAAATTGAATGACTGAGTTGATCGACTCTGTCTTTTACGTTGCTTAATACGAATACGAAATATCGTTTCACTTGACACTGGCAATATGCATAACAAGCGATGCCATAAATAAAAAAAAAAAGATCACGTCCTTTGTCATAAGGCAAAATCTCTTTGCTGCGGAAAAAACGAAGCGTACACGCACTCTCTTACCTTCAAAACTACGCATCTAAACTGTGCAAAACTAAAAGACACAAGAAACAGTATTGTAATGCAAGATAAAATGACATTAGTATAAATGCGTGGAAAGTCGTGAAGCAAGAAATCTGGCGTAATGGCGACATTAGCACCCCAACGACACTATTAAAAGTTTCATGAGAAATTGATTATACCGAATGCCTGGGAACGACTGTTTTAGGCGAGATTTT
Organism: Macrosoma leucophasiata; assembly: GCA_036365455.1. Classification (NCBI taxonomy): domain Eukaryota; kingdom Metazoa; phylum Arthropoda; class Insecta; order Lepidoptera; family Hedylidae; genus Macrosoma; species Macrosoma leucophasiata. Next base: position 12,848,475 of record JAWQUS010000026.1, read on the forward strand.
AAGGCCTTTGAATTAAGTAGGTACGCGTTTTGGGTCAGGTTCACGCGTAAAAATGGAAAAAGTTTTAATATGAATGTTTGATTCAGTTCTGGGTTTATAAAGATGAGGTGCGAAAATTGAGGATTACAGATATTCATCTCACACGCGGCTCGACCGCCTGACTTGATCACTTTTCAATTCTGACCGTCTAGATTTATGTCTATTATCTATATATAAAAATCAATTGCTGTTCGTTAGTCTCTCTAAAATTCGAGAAAGGCTAAACCACTTTGTCTAATTTTGGTTTTGAATGATTTTTGAGAGTCCAGGGAAGGTTTAAAAGGTAAGAAAATATGAAGGAATTGAAGGGAAACAGTAAAAACCACATTTTTTCCCCCATACAAATAGTCCATGTCTATCAAACATTTTGATACATTATTTCATTCTGAGGCAATACGAAGTTTGCTGGGTCAGCTAGTATAAAAAAGAGACATAAACCTAGACATTTCCGAAACGGGACAAAAGACTGCCATTAAAAGAAAATATTTTTTTTTCTTTAACAAAATTATAGGTTGTACATTGTGGTGGGGTCACCTTTTAAGTAAATAATATGCTTGTGTTAGGCGGCCCCGCTCTTCCTTAACATAATGATAACATTCTATGATAACATTAATACAGTTATAAAATATAATTTCAAAAGTAAATACCTACACATAAAGTTATTATAATTACAAAATAGTGAACACATTGAAGATTTTACTATTACATTTGAAGCAGGTATAGGGCGTGCATGTGTATGTGTGTGTGTGTGTTCCCGCGTGCATGCATGTTAGTGTGTGTTAAAAGCGTTAATATTCATGCCGAGTTCGTTCCAGACCGGTAGCTTGAAGAAATCTTCTAATGAACAGTTTCGGAGATACAATATCATTTCATATTGCTTATGAAACTGTTATATTACAGTATAAATAAAAAATACTGCTGATTATCGCCATAGATTTCAAACCGCTTAGTCGCATGCGTGCGCATGAGATAGGTCTATGGGCACTTGTGCAATCAGTTAAAGTAATAGTTGTGGGGTGGGTAGCAGCATCCCGTGATAAAATTACCACGTATGTATGTATGTATCTTCACGCCAGGTCCCTAACGGGGTAGGCAGAGAGTGTAGAGCGCCAGATATCCCGGTTCTGACAAACCTCTCGTGCATCGTCTACCTTCATCATTCTCTTCATACATGCACGCCGATTCCTAAGACTTTTGACCCCACCATCAGACAGAACTCGACTGTTTGGTCATGGTAGGTCAGTCTTGGTCTTCCTGGGCCTCTGCAACCATCCACATTCGCATTGTATATCTGTTTAGTCATTCGCTCATTCGACATTCTTTCTATATGCCCGAACCATCGGAGCATGCCTTTTTTCATTTTTACACCGATACTATCATTCACACAAAGTCTCTTTCTTACATCTTCATTACGAACGCGATCGGTGAGTGATACACCGCAGATCTTGCGCAAAGATCTCATCTCGACCGCGTTCAACTTACCACGTGATCTGTCCTAATGACGCACAACACTATTATTATTTTGGGCAGGCTTTTGTCCAGCTGTGGACGTATTTTGGCTGTATCATGATGATGATATTAACATCTCAGCGTAATATAAGTAGGGTTAGGTAAATGTTAGTATATTTATACCTAGAGGTTGAGTTGAATAATGCCTAAAAAAATAAATTAGACCAGTGATTCCCAAAGTGGTCCATATAGACCCCCTGGGGTCCATGGGACTCGATGGGGTCTACGTAGGCGTGAATAAAATTTGGAAATATGGGAACCAGAAAAAAATTGAATGGGGTCTACAAGAAAAAATTGTTTGGGAACCTCTGCTTTAGACTATAAAAACAGTGAAGTTATATGAATGGTGAGTACCATTCATTTCAGGAATAATAAAACACTTTCAATCCATTAAACAGATAAGTCCTAAACACAACGGTGTAGTTCCTAACTTCGATAAAGCGGTACCAGTCGAATTCGAATGGCGTTCTGATAGAATTGAAGAGGCTGACACTTACACCGCACAGTGAATTATTTAAAATATAAACAAATAAAGTGAACAATAAAATACAGGTAGGTAATACGACAATTAGTGCCAGCACACCACTTTCCCCTCCAACCAATTATAAATCTTAAACAAAGCTAAGCTTTTACTGGTGGTAGACTTCGAGTGCAGTAGTGCTCGAGGGCATAGCCACAACTGAATTACCTAATCTATCTGCCGCCAAATGGTAGTGTTCAGCACTTTCGTATTCCGAAAGTCCACAGGGTCTCGTAATAAAAATCACAGAGACATAACAATTTAGGTCTCAGGGGGCAACGCATCTGAATTTTGATCTCTGGTTTTTGTGTAGATGTCTATAGGCTGCAGTCATCACTTAACATCAATGTGAGCTGCATGCTTGTTTGCCACCTTCTTGGGAAAAAAACTGGCATGATCTCAAAAAAATGTACGCCCCGAATATACATATTATGCATTTACTTTTTTTAAATTATGTTAGTTTAATTTATTGTTTTATATTATTTCGCATTAACACATGCTTGTGAAATATATTTTGTCCTGCCCGATTTGTCAAATCTTTCCTTCATATTTATTGCATTGCCAGTTTAATTTAGTGAAAGTGTGTATATATCTTAACCCCAGGTCCCTAACGGGGTAGGCAGAGAGTATAGAGCGCCAGATATCCCAGATATACCGAATATGAAGTATCTATTACTTATTTCATAATTTTGAGATCATTTTTGAAACGGTTTAAATTTTTCAATCACTTTTTATGTGACTTTTCTTTTTATCAATATTTTGGGGTACCTACCTAAACAGAGGAAACACGCACTTTGGTTTTGACAGCATACCCTGAAAAAATCCAGAAGATAATATATTTTCTTTGTGTCTGTGTGTAGGCGTCAGCAGCCGTTCGTTATTTATGTTGTGATCGATATCGACCTCCGAAGGTACATTATAAATATAAATCTATACAAATACGAGTTGTTTACGGTGTCATAGTCGCCCGCGCTAACTGTTTGAATTAATACGATTCAATTGCAACATTCGTACCAATCAATTTGTGGTGTGGACCAACAAAGCATCCCGTCCCGTCCCGCGCCGTATCCAATTTGTTTTGTCCCGCTACCAACTTTGTTCGTTTAATACAATACCGATATTCAAATACATTGTTTACGAATTTCTCGTGTTTACATATTTTAAACTTAATGCTTGTGTTGCCGCTGTATGGTAGACATACGTTTATACGTATGTCTACCATACAGCGGCAACACAGCGTGTGAGCGTAATATTTTTTGTGTTATGGTTTTATGGCGACGCCTTGAAGATTTTGGTTGCAAGGATACCAATTTTTCTCAACAATAACCAAAGCGAACAAAATGAAATTTACTGTCAAGATTCATCATGTCTTTGACTATATTTTGTCCATAGCAAAACACGATTGGTTAATCTTTATAACACAAAATAATTAAGCGAAAATATCTGGAAAAAATTAGGGATTCCTATTTTACCGCCATTGGGGATCGATTTGAGGGTCCAAAATATATATAATACATAATATTAATCGAAACTAACACTACAATCGGTACATAGATTTTGTCCGGGGACGTGGTGGGAAAGCGGCTGGGGAAGAGGTGTATTGGTATGTCGTTGGCCCTGAACCCAATCCCCAGCCGCCTAGCGGTGGTCCCGCCGCTCGATAGGGACGTGGTGGGGCCGCGGGGGGGCGGTTGAAGGTCAGTTCATCCCTGTCACTCCCGGGCGTCTTGGGACGCCTGGCGTTGTGAGTGGTCGGGGCAGGGACCTTTGGGTGTCGGACTAGGGGATGTCCGTCGCCCAAATGGAGATAGATTCCAAGCTGGGTGGCGTACATGTGCTCCACATGCCACTAGTGTTGGTTGGAGCCAAAGAGCACAACCTGCGGAGCATTGGTTTAATTTCTTTTAGATTTTAATTTTCTCGCACATTGCCCAATAAATGGAGTTTACAAATCAATACTGTTTTATGCCACCACATCACATTGGCATCCACCACCAGCGGCGATAACAAACATTTCTCATATTATTTTGGGATTTGAATAACGGTATAGGACTTAATATAAGCGTTTTACCTACCAATAAAACGCCTATTAAATAGGTACTTATTCGAATCCCAATAATTTAAATACTGTCCGCTGGACTGCAATAATATGAGGCCCAATGCAAGACGTCGAAAGAACTTAAAGTTCGACACTGGGCTCTAGCAGTGGGGTGATGTGCGAGCGAGACAGCACTAGGTCATCGACGAATGGATTAGAAATAGAAGGAAAAGGAGTTGCCTCTCTCATATTATATTATATTGGGATTTGAATAAGGTAAGTACTTAATAGACGTTTTATTGGTAGGTAAAACGCTTACCCCCTTATTCATAAACGTACGTTAGCTTAAGTAATCTCTCCTTTGTCTTTTTCTAACCTGCACATTTGACTATGCAACTGACAAAGACAAAGCATTCTATAGCTAAAACTATTACTTCTCTGTTCTGGAAACTCAATTCGAATTCAGAGTACCTTATCATCAGAGTACAAACATCTGATAATAATGGGTGATTTCAATACTGATATGCTTAAGGACTCATCTCGCTCTCAACAATTAAGGTCAATCCTTGGGTCAACCAGTTTATCTTTACTTTCTCTAGAGCCTACTCACTTAAACGTTGGTACTGATGACTCTTGGCCTTATTCTTTCTGCCTCAAATTAATTAGTCGTACAACATGGACAGGTTGCAGCTCCTTGTTTCTCAAGACACGACTTGATATATTTAAGTTATAGAATTAAACCGCCAAAATTAAGGCCAACTGTAGTTTTTTTAAGAAATTTTGCTCGCTTATCCATTCGGGTACTCTGCATGTTTTACACTATCCGCAATGATCCTTGTGCACCTAATTATCTTAAGTCTAATTTCCAAATCCTTGGTGATTTACATAATCTCAATCTTCGCTCTGCCGCACTCCTAAGATATAAAATGCCTTCTCACCGTTCTGGATTTTACCCCTACTCCTTTGCTGTAACAGCAATCAAACTCTGGAAGGCGCTTCCCCTTTCTATCAAGAATGCTCCGAGTAAGTTCTCCTTTAAACGTCGTTTGAAGGAGTACTTTTTAGCTTCCCAGGCCTAAGATTTAACAATTTTCATTACTGTTTCTTTTTCCTTTATCTATCTATTTAATTATATTTTATTGTTTAAATATGTCATTATATTTTTATGTATTATGTATTATGCTTATTTATTTGCGTGTATATATAATATTTATTCATATACTAATAACATGTAGGTATATGTATGTGTGTATATACATATGTATTTATTAAAGTAGATATTATATTATTATTATTATATTGTCAACTAGATTTTTTGTGTTCAATTTTACAAGTTACCTACTATCTTTTGTTATTGTACCTCATCGACAGTTTTATTTAGCCCTAAGGTTGTCTGGTAGAGAATGCCAGGCATTAAGTCCGCCTTATGTACATTTATGTGCACAAAAGTTTAAATAAATAAATAAAACGTATCTAATGTACGTTTATGAATAAGGGGGTAAATTATACGTTGTTTAAACGTGTACGTTACGATTACTGTAGATTAGATGAAAGATAAATTGCACACCTTTTGGCTTTGTGATTTGGGGCACATCATCAAATGACGTCTTTTGGTAGAAGTGAGTGTAGGAAAACGAATGGAGTTCCTGTTTTATGATATACAAAGTTAATGGTACAGACTTCTAAGGCTTGAGCGCTTTCTGCTCTCGCCGATTGCCCGGTGAAGTAGATAGACTATCGACGTCTCGAGACGTCCGTCCTAAAAAAAGAAGCTCGTAGACTTAACAACGGAGATATTGGCGCTATTCAAATAAACAAAAATTCGAAAACTTCGAAGCTCAAATATATTATTTTCTCCGATTAACCATAAAGTTCTTTGTCCGGTCGTCTGTAAAGCTCCGAATAATCGAATCACATAGCTGCTGTATTCTTTAATCGGCGTAGGGTTGTGCATCTTCCCACTTATCAATTTCAATTCTATTATTAGACTAGACTAGATTGATTTTGATAGGATCTTGGTAAAATTTGTATAAAAATGAAAAAAAATGGTCCAAAATGTAACAGCTTTGAAATGTTATTTTGAGAACGCAAAGAAAATTTTCGGATGTTTATAATATTTTAACTTTTTCGGAAAAAAAGTTTGAAATGAAAGTTAAGTTACTGTTTGCTTATACGATCTCTGAGTAGATGATCGATGGTTTGTGTAGTAGTATTATCGCATGGGCATGTGCCGGTGGGGGCAATGTTGAAACTATGTAGATACTGTTTATGATATCCATGGCCACTTAAAATTTATGTTAAATGGAAACTTGGGTAATTAAGTAAATATAATGGTAATATATATTTATATAAGTATTTATATATCTTGTTGTAATTTACGTAACATATAATTATATTCTTAAATTCCCAATTAGATTTATTTCTAGACTCTTATTATCTGTAATAGTGTTTAATAAATGTTATGACTTATACATATTTATGAGTAGGTATCAACAATTCGAATATTCTATACACGTATATACTTGTATATTATATACTTATTACTAGCGGCCCGCCCCGGCTTCGCCCGCGCTGCTCTGCTCCTATTAGTCATAGCGTGATGTAAGCTATCCTATCTCTCAAGTTGGATCGAACTGCACATGGCGTGCGAATTTTATTATAATCGGTTAAGTGGTTTTGGAGTCCATTGAGGACAAACATTGTGACACGAGATTTATATATATTAAGATTTATGTTGGACATTACTGCTAAGATATTTAATTTTTATCATGGTTTGTTTTGGTTGATTTGTGTATTTGATTGGTCGTAAAGTATTTATTTGTAATTTTTGTTGTATTTAAATTGATCTCACACAACCTGTGTTTTTTTTCTATTTGTTTCATTGTTTTTTTTTCGGTATTATGTACGTGTGTGTTAAGTAAATAAAAATATTTTATTTTTTTCTATATCGCTTGTTTATACCGTCGCCAACCCTAACTTCAAATCAGGAATATTCGAAACAGAAAAGTCGTCAGTAAGTAGAGATAATAAGATTATCTGTGCATCCGGAATCGAACCCGGACCCTCGCTAATCGACTTATTTTGAGTGCCTGGACCCGACCTACACTAATTGTATCTCATAGCTCTTCTCGATACGGTTTTATTATAATTTAGCGATGTGGAGCATAGGTCAAAGAGCGGTTGAGTTTTTCAGAATAATCGGTATTTTTTTATGCAATGAAATTGGCAAACAAGCATGCAGTTCACATTGATATTAAGTGATGACTGCAGCCTATAGACACTAACACAATGACCAGAGGTCAAAATGCAGATGCGTTGCCACTCCTGAGTCTTAAGGTGGTATGCCTCTGCGCCGAAAATTACAGGGCCGTAATATATTATAGGGCCGTATTTTATAATCCTCTAGTGGAGGAGAATTCTTCCACTAGTGCAGTCCAAGGAGTATACAAATACTACGTAAATGCAGTCAGTTAACTGAACAATGATGGTGGTCAAACCATTCCAATAGGGCGGTAGTAGAAATAACAACGGGATGGGCAGCAGCGTCCCCCGATAAAACTAGCCACTGCGATCGGCAATCCACATGCCAATCGTGGCGATTATGGCATACCCCCTGTATGTGGAAGAGTTCCAGTGTAGGAGCTCGAGAGCGTAGTCACCGCCGCATTACCTAACCTTTCTGCCGCCAAATGGTAGTGTTCAGCACTATCGTGTTCCGGTAAATAAATATAATAAAATCTAGCTGACTCGGCAATCTTCGTATTGCCTCAGCATGAAATAATGTGTGAAAGGTTTGATACTATAGGTATACCTACGGACTATTTGTATGGGAAAATGAAATTGTGTTTTTTACCATCCCCCTTCAATTTCTTAATATTTTCTTACCTTATAAACCTTCCTTGGACTTCCAAAAATCACCAAAACTAGCGAAATCGGTCCAGCCGTTCTCGAGTTTTAGCGAGACTTACGAACTGCAATTGATTCTTATATATATATATTATGTATAGAAGACAGATAAATACGCTTACACTCACAGCCCCACACTATGTACAAACCTGTGTTGAGGGTGCCGTTGTACACATACAACACATACACAAACACCCAGACCCGAAACAAATATCTGTAGGCCATACAAATATTTGTCCCGGTGCGGGGATCGAACCCGCCGCCCTTCGAATCAAAGGGTCGTCTCTCGTCTCACATCACTGGACTAACCGGGTCGACTGCCGAATTGACGATGATGATAATTATAATCGTTTGTTCTCCACCAACCCGTATTGGAGCAGCGTGGTGGAGTAGGTAAGCTCCAGGCTTCCCCAAAAAGGAGAGAGACTCGTGCCCAGTAGTAAAAACGTAAAATGGGTTGTTGCCAGATTCTACTGGTGGTAGAGCTACAGTGACGGAGCTCGCGGGCGTAGGCATTACCTTATCTACTTGCCGCTAAATGATAGTGTTCAGCACTATCGTGTTCCGGTCAGTGATGTACGGCCCTGTAATTTCTGGCACAGAGGCGTAATACCTTAGGCGTCAGGAGTGGCAACGGCAACGCATCTACACTGAAATCTCTGGTTTCTTAAATACGTATAGGCTACAGTATTATATTTACCATCAATGTGAACTGTAAGCTTGTTGGCCACTTCTTGACAAAAAAAATCTGTGGTCAATATCTACATAAATATGATTAAATATACCTTCTTACAGTATCCATTGTGGATAAAACAGTAATAGGTACTAGAAGAAGAAAAATAATATAGGTAGGATCTACGTAAGTAGGTAAATATTGAATGAAAATAGATAGATAAATGGTTCTTTCAAAGAAACTAGAAACATTTAAATTCAATTGAAAAGCTTTAAGTACTGATTTTGAAAAATAAAACGTTCTAACCTACTTAGTTTTTAATATTTATTAATTTTGACTTACTCTTAGGTACCTAGCTAGGCGGCATAGTTAAAAGACAGGATGATGTAATGTATATTCGTTGGTCTTATCCTCATTATGTGTACCTAGTGTAGGTACTTACTATAAGTACCTACCATTGAAATATAACCTGCTATGACACCTTAGGTAGGTCAGAATAAAATGAAATGAAACAAATTAGATACCTAGTTCTTTTAAAGGAATTGGTATGTTCTATGTTCGATACCAAGTAAGTACCTACCTAGAGAGTCACCAGAAAAAAATGCGTTCCGAAAGAAAAAAATAAGTAGATAAATCTACCCATATAGACAAAATCGTAAATAAAATAAACGGTCTCAAAATAATCAAAATATTAAAGTGTCATGGTAGGTATTTACAATTGCTATTCATTTTTATTACCACTAAATAATGTACCTAGATTTCGTAATTCAGTGTCTTGTTATTGAAATCTCATCTTTACTGCGCTCATAATAAAGTTTTCGTGTTAGCTATCATTTTGCCCTACTTTATCAATAACCACGCTAGCGAGAGAGACGGCGCTATAGGCGCAATAGAGACATGATACAAGTCATGCGTACTACTGCACTTTGTATGGCCTGTTTATTATTTTCGCTCGTTCATTCATCGGTCCCATGGTGTAATGGTTAGCACTTTGGACTCTGAATCCAACGATCCGAGTTCAAATCTCGGTGGGACCTGAATGTTTTTACTATTCGAATTATTTTTTTTTGTTTTAATATTATACGACACTTTTTGTAAATATTTAAAAAAATATTTATATTTTTCTAAAGGAAATGAAGTTTTTTTTTGTATATGTTTTATTTCCTAGATAATTTATGTATTGATGGTTCCTACTGCGAAAGTAGGTAAGTACTAGTTTAAAAAAAATATGTATCAATCAATCAATCAATCAAATCATTTATTTGTTAGTAAGGTTTATGGAAGATATTATGATATAATATTTTATGCGCTTACTGTGCCACTTAAATGGCGTACAAATATTAATACATAATTATTAAACAAATTTAATTAAACTTTGTTTTGTAATTCAATTTTTTTTTTTTAATTTAAATTTTGTCAATTTTGTCGGTCAAAAAATCATTTATACTACAATAACATTTGTCAATTAAAAGTAAATGAAGCGTCTCTTGAATAAGTTTATATCAACAGTGGTACGTATGAGTTTTGGCAATTTATTAAATATAGTGGGCGCTTTGCCAACAATGCTTTGTCTACATAGGTGTGTTTTACAAGCTACTGTATTTAATTTGTCACATCTTCGCGCACATGTGCTACATTGAAAAAACTCAGGATTATTTTTAATAAACATACAACATTAAAGTATGTAGAGCGATGGCGGAGTTAATATTTTATATTTCTTAAGGATTGGCTCCCACGAATCTCTTTGTTTAAGGTTAAATACAGCTCTTAGACACTTTTTTTGAGCTTTGAAAGCCAAGTTCTTATCAGTAGAGTTTCCCCAGAACATAACACCGTGTCTAAGGACTGACGAAACACAACCATGATACGTAGTAAGTAAGGTATTTTGGTTTACTGTTCTACCTAGCATTCGGATAGCATAAGACATACTGCTCAGCTTTTTGCAAATATGATCAATTTGTGTTTTCCATTTCATATTATAGTCTAAATATAGACCTAGAAATTTTGTGGTTTCTGTTTCATCCAATTTATGTCCAAAATAATTTACGTCAATCTTACTTTTGTCACATTTCTTTTGTCTAAAATTCATTATTCTTGTTTTATCTAGATTAATTTTTAAATTATTATTATTCTCAATTATATGTTTTAATGAATAATTTATGTCATATTGTAGTTGATTAAGGTTCATGTTATTGTAAAGGATAGTATTGTCATTTGCTAATAATACCATATGATGTTTGCATATTTCAGGTAAGTCATTTATATGTATTATGAATAACAGTGGGCCCAACACACTTCCTTGTGGAACACCGTATTTCTTTTTTTTTAATCTTTTTTGTCAGATTTGAAAATAACCATACGTTTAGTTTTATTGCATAATTTACTTATTTGCGTGAATTGCTCCCTGTCTGTCAAGTATGATATTAATAGATCATAATATGTATATACCTCTTAAACCGTAGTTATACATTTTGTGTAGTAATATAGTGTGGTCCACGTGATCAAAGGCCTTAGAAAGGTCCATATATAGTGCAGCGGTAGGTATTCTCTTATCCATATTAAGCATTACTTTTTCTAGCAAGTTATAAATTGCAACGTTTATTGATTTGTTTTTTCTGAAGCCAAACTGCTGAGGTGATAATATTTTATTTGAATCTAAAAATAAGTATACCACGTTAAAAATTACCTTTTCAAAAAATTTGGAGAACACCGGAAGTAATGCAATAGGCCTATAATTGTTAACATCATGAGTATCATCTTTTTTGTGTAGCGGTTTGATTACGGCTGTCTTTAATTTTCTGGGAAAGATACCACACTGAATGCATAAATTAACTAAATGAGATACGATTGGGGAAATTATTTCACATGAGTCTTTTATTATTTTTGTTGTGACGCCATCGTACCCTGGACTCTCAGTGTTTTTTAATGATTTTATTATTTTTTCTATGTCTTTTGAAATTGTAGGGAACATAAAGATAGAATTCTTACAATGATATGTCAGTTTTGATTTATTATTACATATTTTATCATTTTTACTAGTAGCAACATTAATGAAATAGTCGTTAAGCATGTTAGCGATTTTTTGTGGGTCATCAACTAACTTTCCATTTATTTTTATTAACGGACAAATGGTTTGTGGATATCTCTTTTTCGTTTGGTTAATAATCGACCACATAGCTTTAGATTTATTTTCAGATGTATTGATAAAATGATTGTTTTGTGCTTTTTGTGTCAGTTTAATATTTTTTTTATAGCGTTTGGTGTAAATATTGAGATTATGTTTGTTTTCATTATTTGTGCAAGTTCTATACTTCCACAATAATCCCCGTTTGCGTTTACTACAGATTTTAATATGTATTTATAAGTTTTTTACGTACTTACGTATTTACTAATTTACGCTATGACGACATTGCTGCAATTTTTTAGAGGCTTGATTGCGTTAAGTAGGTACCTCTTTTTAGGCGGCAATTGATCTTTTTTATTTAATTAACCTTTTATTGCCACAATGATACGACACATATTGACAAATGGCGTACTTTACTCTAAAAGCGTTATTTTTCAGGCCATGGCTCAAAAACAAAAATGACTAAAAAGATTATTACGAATAACGTTATTCGTAAAAAAAAAATTTTCTAATAAAAGAAATCTAATAAAATAAACCAATAATCTGCGCCATCGTGCCGATAATTATCGAAGCGCTCGAATCACCAATCGTATTGAAAACAGAGTTAAAAATACTCTAGATCCGACAAGATGAGGAATGGTCATAGTGATAGCGTAACAATTTGATTAATTTTGTTAAATTTGAATTTATTTATGTTATTAAGATTTTATAATATTTCAATGTAGGTACCTACATGGTTGTTAAGGCCAAGACCAAGACTAACTTCCTTGACCAAATCGATGGAATAAAATTTATAGCATGTGTTATAGCGAAAATAATATATAAACTGCCTGTAGCAGGCCACTACTACTACGTTGAGGTCCTGGGTCCGATTCCCGGGTAGGGGTTTATCAGAGATAATGGTGTAAAGGTTTGTTCCATTTTCTGGAAATTTCCCAGTACCACGAAGTTTGGTAATGTGCCCGGAGATGTCAACAACCTCGCCACCTGTTACATGGGCCAAAACGTAACCGGCGAATCGTGGGTGTTTGCATATATTCTTGAATGCATGCCTTTTTCCCCTTTCGGGGATTACAGGCGTGTAGTTACGTTAGTATAAAAACAAATAGATCGAGTACTGTCAGTAGATGGTGTCAAGATTCTCTGGAATTGCCGTGCATTTAATAGGTTAAGATCCCACTGCAGAATCATTTCGTTCATCCAGATATGCTGCAAACCTAAATATTACGCATATTTATAGTCTAGAGAAAATATATTTACTAGGTTGCCTATCAAAGTTTGGCCTGCTCTTCACTTGGCGCGTATACTGCTCGCCGTATGCGGTGGCGCGCTAGCGGCTGCACATTCGACCTTGGAGGACTGGACGGACGGAATTGCGGTGTGGGGGTTGAGGCTATCAAATCTACGATTCGCAGACGATACCACCCTGTTCGCAACTAGCATTTGCCAGATGGAGGATTTACTCTTTTAAATGGAAAGAGTGAGCCTCGAGTTTGGACTGAAAATCAACCGGAGTAAAACCAAAATGATGATTGTCGACCGAGCCAATTACAACTCGCCTGAAGTCACACATATTGCGAACTGTAAAGTGGTCCAATCATACATTTACTTGGGTGCGCTAATCTCAAACAGTGGGGGATGCGTAGATGAAATCAAACGACGTATGGCGATAGTTAGATCTGTAATGGACAAATTAAAGAAAATATGGAGGAACCGTAACATTACCAAAGCCACTAAGATCCGGCTTGTTCGTGCGCTAGTGTTTCCCATATTTCTTTATGCAGCTGAGACTTGGACTCTGAGGGAATGTGAAAGGTGGACGCTCTGGAGAGGTGCTGGAGGAGAATGCTTGGAGTATCTTGGACCGAATTCCAAACAAATGCTTCCATACTCCAAGAACTCGGCATCAAGCAGCGTTTGTCATCCATAGTTCAATCTCGCATGCTCACTTTCTTTGGACACATATCTCGACGCGACGGTCAGTCTATCGAACGCTTGGTTGATACGACTAAGAAGAAGAAGAGCTACTGTTGCCGTAAATTTCTGACAACAACCGTTTAGTTGGTAGAGGGGAACCGGACCTTGACTCTAAAGAAAATTGGTACTTTAAACTAAATAAGTCACGAACAATTAACTAAAACGAAAAATAAAAAATATCTGCACGTTACATGTAGGGAAGGTACCTTAAATAATTTTATTTTTCATTGTTTTATTCTACCATTTTGTCGGCGTGATAAAGGTGTATACTTATGCCAAATTTCTATTCTTATTGTTTATTTCTTATGTTTTTGCGCTAAACCGCGCACGGACTGACAGATAGACAGACAGACATGGCGAAACTATAAGGGTTCCTTGTTTACTACGGAACCCTAAAAAGTGAGTTCGATCGCATACTTACAACATAAATCCCTGTAAGTCACACCAAACCCTCGACACAGCGATTTAGTTAGCTCAGAGGAAAGAATAGGTACAGTTCTTTGCATTTTTATTGGACATTTTCTTTCCTCGGTATCCGATTTGAATAATACTGTTGCGACGCCATGACAGAAGTTACTTCTGGTCCCGATGAACGATATCGCTTAATGCTCTCTAATCTTTTTATTCATTTGTGTTCAGCGGACGGATTGCGGTGATTTTTTGATTTATGCCCGTTTCTCATTAAATACTCGTATCATTTTGACGATGTAAAGCATAGAGCAACACCGGAGGGGAGTAGCCATATGCAGGCTTTCCCCTCTGTCAAAGTACAAGCCCAAATAGGCCTATACCTGTCGCCTAGATGTTTAAATGTGTGCGTGACATTGTTTGTGTATTTTGTTAAAGTAAAGGTGTGAGTTTCGTAGTAATAGACGATTTTTTTAGTGTGAGTGTGTGTCACATGTATTGCCCCGAAGCCGGGGCGAGTCGCTAGTTAGTAATAATTTTTATTTTTATCATATTATTATAAGGTTTCAAGGTTATCTCCGTAAGTCCGGTTATTGGTTATTCAAAATGGTTACTCTATCTCCTAACACAGAAATTCTACTATCAGTGAAAAAGAGATAGACCTTTTTAATAACTCACATTTTCTTAAGAGCACTCCGAAATTAAATTAAACGATTGAAAATGCATTAATTACTTAGCACCATTTAATTCAGCCGTTCCTATTTCAAGATATTTGAGATCCTTAGGACGGTGAGTAAAATTGACTTTTTTTGAGAGGTCTAAGGATACCTTAATTTATGGACCCTCGGGCGATATTGAAAAAGCTTTCGTTTTGGGGACCCTTGAACATCTCCATTTGAGAAGGACCTCAATTATCTAAGGTGTTTATTGCTTGAGCCTTTTTGCATTTGTCTTTGGATTTATTTGTTATTTAAGTAGATCGTTTTACAAACAAAAGGGTTGTTGAAAGTATCTGTTATCATTATTTAGCATTAATTCTCATCCGTAAAGACAATTTTATTGGGGTTACATGTCATGTATAAGTACAAATCCTTACGACTATAAAAAATAATGCTAAAAAATGTGTCAGAAAATAAAGAAGAACAGAATATTGTACCTACACCAATTTTTTTACAAAATAAATCTAGTCAGGCAGTCTTATCGCTGAAAGCGATATCTTCCTGAGTGGAAGGAGAATTTTAATGTTAGTAAAAAGGGGTGTACTGGTTAAATTACAGATATCTGCAAAGAGAATGAGAATGCAAAGTATAAAACATGCATAAATAAACAACATACATATATAGATATATGTACTGGTGGTAGAGCTCCAGTGACGGAGCTCGCGGGCGTAGGCACCACAGCATTACCTAATATACTTGCCGTTAAATGGTAGTTTCCAGCACAGAGGCATAACACCTTAGGCCTCAGGAGTGGTAACGCATCTGCATTTTGACCTTGGTCTTTGAATGGGTGTCTATAGGCTGCAGTTATCACTTATCATCGATGTGAGCTGCATCCTTGTTTGCCACTTCCATAACATAAAATATATAGGTATATACGGTCCTGTAATTTCCGGCACAGAGGCATAACACCTTAGGCCTCAGGAGTGGCAACGCATCTGCCTTTTGACCTTGGTCTTTGTGTGGGTGTCTATAGGCTGCAGTCATCACTTAACATCAATGTGAACTGCATGCTTGTTTGCCACTTCCATAACATAAAAAAAAAATACATAACTAGCGGCCCGGTACGTGCTTCGCTACATATGAAGATTAATATTTTATAAATTTAATTGGAACATCGGTTAACTGTCCACACAACGAAAAAAGTTACAATGTGACAGCACAATCCCCATTTAAAAAAAGATTCCAATTGACAGCAAAATCTCCATTTACGAAATGATTCATTTATTAACTCAAACTCAAACTCAAAAATTCATTTAATCACTTGGAAATAATAGAATTTGCTTGTGATAGGTCAAATTACAAATATAAAATTAAAGCGAATAACAACTGATACGTTGATTAATATGTCAAAGTAAATAAATTAAAAATAGTCCAAAAATACTTAATAATAAAAATAGGTATCAACAGAATGTTCCATACTCTCTTTTACAAACGGCAAGATAAGACTAAACAAAAAAATAAAATAATTATCTCAGATGTTCTATTGAATTCATTTGTTACAAAAAATGTGATAAATTAAGATCCGCTCTACCGATTTTGTGCAAACTTCACATAAACCATCTACTAAATAGTAGTAAACAGTCCGATCAAAGCCTGAACATTTGGTTTGGATTAGGTGAGCCCGTTCTTGAGTTATAAAATAACAACGAAAAGTGGCATTAATTTTTATATATTAAGATGATACGGCAATATTAGAACAAATCCAGTAGGTAAAATACAAAACTATCTAGATATCACGAAGTTATCTGAAAAATAAACCAATATTCATCCAAACCGCAGAGAGCCATCACATTTAGCCGAGTTCGCGTTCGCACAAACATTTATTCAACAAATTAAAAATAAACAACAATACGGCAATCTAGGACGAGGAGCGGATTACAGCCGTAAATTCTATTTACAAAAATCTTCCCGAATCTTTCGCAATACTGAAGGGTGTGTAAATAAACGGACGAGACAGTTGAGGGAAGTAAAAATGGTGGTATAAACATACCAGTGTGCGTGGCGCGTTGTAATTCTATACACGCCGGCCGTGCCGAATTCGAAATTCTTAATAATCTTGTTTTATTAAAGAGCTGAAGCTTCTCAAATGTTCTATGCTACAAAAATGTATTGTGAACAAATTTCTATCAGTGAATCCTCTACTAGGGGATCTGAGGGACTTATTATCACTAGGGTATTAATAAAATCCCATATGAAATTAGTTTAAAAAAATTCGGTTACTGTAAAATTTGGACCATCAGCCAGAAATCGTTGAATTTAATAAATATATCCGATAATTCATAGTAAATAAATAAATAATATTGACTGTGAATAAATATATCGACAGACATACGTTTTGAGATGAAATCAAAAGAATTCATTAATTTTAAATTCTGCAGCTTTTTAATTTGCTTTGCCCAGATATTCAACGATTGAAATCGGGTCATTCTCAATAGTTCAACTGATTCAATCGTCGCATTAGTGCGAATTATTCCAGCAGTTTCATTCTAGTATCGATTTTAAATCAAAAGAATCGCTTTAATTCACACTATGCATAAAATTGGATTTAGTTCAAAGAGAGTTCACTTTTTACATAGAAATAAATACTTTTTTTAAAACTCGGTAGTGTCTTGGAAATATTTTCGTGATAGTAATCAGATTTCATTCATTTTACTGGTGGTAGAGCTCAGGTGACGGAGTTCACGGGCTTAGGTACAAACGCATTACCTAATCTATTTGACGCTAAATGATAGTGTTCAGCACTATCGTGTTCCGGTTAGATGGTAATGTATGGTCCCGTAATAACTACCACAGAGACGTAACCACTTAGGTCTCAGGAGTGGCAACGCGGCTGCATTTTGACCACTGACTTTTGTGTAGATGTCTATAGGCTGCAGTCATCACTTAACACCCATGTGAGCTGGATCCTTGTTTGCCACTTTCAAACAAGGATCCAGCTCCAGAAGCTACAACAGCCGGTAGAAATCTACATAACCACTAAATATCTGAATTTTCAGTTCTTTTTGTGTTGTTCATTAAGATTTGTAAAAATTCTAGAAGCATTGTTATTGGAATTGATGTAAGGATGCTGCCTACATAAGGTAATGTGCTAATTTCAATTAAACTTGTATAAATCTTTATATCTTATCGTCCGCCATGCTCACGTCAAGAAGGAAACTTCTTGAAGGTCCGAGTAAAGAACGACTTCCAACCGTGTTGGTATCTGTTATTTACTCCTGTGACGATAGATACGCCTTACTTCTACTGTACGTCTGTATTAACTTCACTGCGCGCTAACTCCTTTTTAAAAGCTCGCACATTGCCAGTGTGATATGTCCCTAATCCGGATTCAATTATGACTGTTTTAAAAAAAATACGACTCGCTCCGAACCGGGGACGAGTGTCGCAAACAATTGCATGGTAATAATCTGCTCTCAGTAATTTAATTTCGGACACAACTGGAACATTGCAAAATGAAATAATACACGTTATTTTCTACGAGCAGATGGTAGATATTATATAATAATATGTGGATGTATGTTAACTGTAATTTGAAAAGTGGATTTCAGTTTGTAAATTGTTATGTTTGAGCCATTATGTGCTGCGAGGCTTGAAGTTTCGGACTCGAACTCCGAGTTGTAGAATAAATGACACAGAATTCTCTCCTTGGTAGTAATGTAACAATTGAAAAAGTAATGAATAACAATAGAGAATTGTGTGAGTTATAAGTGGCAAAATAAATTGGTGACTCATTAAAAAAAATGCTATCAAGCATATTTATAATGTTCATGGTATCAGCCAATCAATTTGACGATCCAGTTGTTATACTAGGATACTGAGGTTACGATGACTTGATTCGAGGATCGCAGGTTCGATCCCGGGAGAAACATTTTTAGGTGCTATAAATATTGTCTCAGATCTGAGTTTTTGTGTATGTGTTATGCGTTTACAGGGGGGCCCACGATACAGGTTAAAACTTATTTTTGATGTTATGGAAATGGTAAACAAGCATACAGTTCACATTGATGTTAAGTGATGACTGCAGCCTATAGACGCCCACGCCACAAAAACCAAGGTCAAAATGCAGATGCGTTAGCATTCCTGAGGCCTCAGGTGTTATGCCTCTGTGCCAGAAATTTAGCGGCAAGTAATTAATTTAGAGTCACTGGTGCTCTAGGAGTGGTGCCTGCGCCCGCGAGCTCCGCCACTGGATCTCTACCACCAGTAAACTTAGTGTGGTCAGTGAGTGTAAGCGTATTCTATTTATTTATTTTTAACAAGGTAATTACAGAGTTGAAGTTGTACAATAAATAATTGTAGTTGTTTCATCACGGATCGAGAGTAATCGGGATTTAATGATAACTGCTTGAAAAATACAATTCCTTGCCGGGCTCAAGTATTTATTACAAACAACTGCACGGAAACAATAATCTGCTCACTGATTTTGTTCCTGGAAAAACTGAAACGTACAAACTGGATTAAAGGCGATTTCAGACGATTTTCTACAAACAGTACATTACGCGGCATCTACGAATGTATGTTTTTGTTGTGCTTAGTTTCAATTTGAAAAGGATTTTCATTAAAGTAATCCTTGCTGTATTGGTCAAAGAGAATTTCCTAGAAGAGAAATTGATATTTTAAGACTATATTTTGTATTGAAGTAAAAAGGTTAGTAATAAAAAAAACTAAATATTTGAAATTGTAATAAGGTTGGGGAAAAAGTTTCTTCGCATTTTTTAAGATAATTCAAAACATTTTTTAATATTGTTTATTTAAATTTAACTAAAGTATGTATGTACCATTTTGTTCGATAACCTTTTGCCATCACATTGATCCCATTGCTATAAAAAGTTTGGGACTTCTCATCAAAATACCGCGACAAGTGGATTTGGCAGTCCTCTCGTGATGTTAACCTAACATTGCATAAAGAATTCTGAAGAGACCGAAACAGGTGGAAATCTGAAGGTGCAAGGTCAGGACTTTACGGCGGATGCATTAACACCTCCCAGCCAAACTCTCTTAATTTTTGCTGAGTGGCTATAGATGTGTGAGGTCTAGCGTTATCATGATGAAACACCACACCCCTTCTGTTGATCAATTCCGGCCGCTTTCTCTCAACTTCTTGCTTTAATCTCATCAGTTGTTCGCAGTAGAGTTCAGAATCGATAGTCCTGCCTGGTGGTAATAGCTCATAATGAATAATGCCCTTCCAATCCCACCACACACAACATCACCTTATTGCGAGTTAACCCGGGTTTCGTTACAGTCTGCGAAGCCTGACCATCCATCCATCCTTTGACCACGACCTTTTTCGCACGTTCTTGTCGTACGTGATCCACTTTTCATCACCAGTTATCAGCTTCTTCAAAAATGATTCGGTTTCATTACGTCGTAATAAAGAATCACAAATGAGTACACGGTTCATTAGGTTTCTTTCAGTGAGCTCGTGAGGTACCCAAATATCGAGCTTTTTTTTTGTACCCAGATTTTTTCAAATGCGCCAAAACTGTTTTGTGATCAATTCTCAGTTCTTCAGCTACGTCGTAACTACTGATATGTCGATCTTGCTCCACTTTTTCAAAAATGGCATCCATTTTATCCGTAATAGGGCGACCAGAGCGAGGTGCATCTTTGACATCAAAATTTCCGGATTGAAAACGCTTAAACCAAATTTGTGCTACTCTCACAGACACTGCACTAGGTCCATAAACATCGCAGATTTTTTTCGCTACTTGCGTTGCATTTTTACCTTTTTTGTAGTAAAATTTTAAAATGTATCGAATTTCTTCATTAGATTCACTCATCTTGACAGTACGGAAAACAAATGAAAATCACACATTTGCCTAATTTGAATTGGGAATTATGTTCTTTAAAATTTTAACTTTCAATTATACCAAAACCAGCCAGATACAAATACTACAGCCAAAGAGACTTTATTACAAGTTCATACATACTATAATGCGAAAAGACTTTTTCCCCAACCATTATGTTTTTATATTTTGTTTCTCTTAAGAAAGGAACAAAGTTATAACATTTGTGTATTGTCATCATAGCCCCGTTATAATTATCACAGAGACATATTTTTAACTGCCTCAGTGGCGTAGTGGTAGCAAGCCACTACTATTACGCTGGAGGTCCTGGGTTCGTTTCCCGGGTCGAGGGCTATCAGTGCTAACGGTTTAAAATCCTTTATCTCTGATTCTATTGGGATTTTTCCATTTTCTGGAAGTTTCCCAGTACCTCGGAGTTTGGTAATGTGCCCGGAGATGGCAACAGGTTACATGGACCTGTTACATGGTCCAAAAACGTAACCGGCGAGTCGTGGGTGTTTGCATGTATGCTTGAATGCATGCATTTAGCTCTGCCTACCCCTTCGGGGATTACAGGCGTGAAGTTACGTACGTACGTACATATTTTTAATTATAATTATTTATTAATGAATTATGAATAAAATTACTATGCAACTAAGGTCTCAAGGGTGGTAACGGATCGGCATTTTGACATCTGGTCTTTGTGTAGGTGTCTATACCTGCATTCATCACTTAACATCAATGTGAAATGCATAGTTGTTTGCCACCTTCAATAAAAAAAATAACCTATATACCTTAGTTTGATTTTCGGATACGGATTGGATAGAGATATGAATTTATTTCGGATTATCCGTTAGTTTGGGATAATTTTGGTTAAATTAAAAGTAAAATACAAATTTCGTGAATGTAAAATTGCTCACAAGTTAGTTAGGAGTAAGATAAGACGATAATAGTGTGACGCTCTTCTATCCGATATTATTCGAAATTTTTATTTCGGTTTCGGTTACGGATATTTTTTTATATCCGATATCCGATAGTTTCGGTTACGGTTACGGAGCGTCCATGGTAAGAAGTAGTAGACGTCGTGATTTCTAATGCATATTTCGAGAACTGTTGACAATATCGCAGAGATGGGAACCTCGACTTTCTTTCCACTTGCATTTTGCATTATCGTATGCTAAAGAGCCAAATAAAGTCTTTGAACCGCTGTATTTTTTCTCTTAATTTTGTTTCAACGAGCTTCTATCT
The DNA here is from genome assembly GCA_036365455.1 of Macrosoma leucophasiata. Classification (NCBI taxonomy): domain Eukaryota; kingdom Metazoa; phylum Arthropoda; class Insecta; order Lepidoptera; family Hedylidae; genus Macrosoma; species Macrosoma leucophasiata. The sequence continues at coordinate 12,870,428 of JAWQUS010000026.1, forward strand.
GAATAGGTTATCTAAATGAAAGCTTTAGTTTCTAGGTATCTTCAGAGTCTGATTAAAATTCCATTTATTTTCACGTTATCGCTTCTAAATTCAAACGAAGCTTTTTAAAGGGGGCAAGTTTAGGAATTTTCACTAATTTACGAATTTACGTCTTAGAGAAAAAAATTATGACCTAGCGAACTTCGTATCGCTTTAGAGGTATAAATTTTCTTAATATGTATCTATCCGTAAAATCGAAATAAAAAATGGTGGAGAATGATTCTCCACCAATACATTAAAAAGACAAAAAAAATAGAAGAGATAGACGATACACAAGGCGGTCTTATCACAAAACTGCAATCTCTTCCAGACAACCTTTGGGACACTGTAAATTAAAATAATAGGGGTGTACTAATCCAAGTGAATGTAAAATTATTGCTAATCTATATCTTGTTATGAGTGCGGGAAATTAACCTCATTCATACACGGTAATTGACTTTCATATATATATTTTTTTAATGTAATGGAAGTGGCAAACAAGCTCGTAGTTCACATTGATGTTAAGTGATGACTGCAGCCCATGGACATTTACACAAAGACCAAGGTCAAAATGCAGATGCGTTGTCACTCCTGAGGCCTGACTAAGGTGTTATGCATGTGTTGGAAATTACAGGGCCGTACATTACCACCTGACCGGAACACGATAGTGCTGAACACTACCATTTAAGGCGGCAAGTAAATTAGGTAATGTGGTGGTGCCTTCGCCCGCAAGCCCCGTCACTGGACCTCTACCACTAGTAAAATCTATATATATAAAAATCAATTGCTGTTCGTTAGTCTCGCTAAACCTCGAGAACGGCTGGACCAATTTGGCTAATTTTGGTTTTGAATGATTTCAGGAAGCCCAGGGATAGGTTTAAAAGGTAAGAAGGTATGTATTAAAATAATTGAAGGGAAATAGTCAAAATCTTTCAAACCTTTTACACATTATTTCATTCTGAGGCAATACGAAGTTTGATAGATCAGCTAGTATGATATAACGTGGACACCAGACTCGATAAAATAAATCTTTTTCTTTATCTTGGGTTATTCATTCATTTGCAATCTACATTTCAACGAACTCTATCAGGTTATTTCTAAAGAATAAATACTCCGGATATTCGAGTTTGCATTGAATTGAACGTTAATATATTTCAATTTAATTTTCTATGCATGAGGAGTTTAATAGAATCGTACAATATTATGTTTACTTTCCTGGAACGAAGAATACGGTTTTTTTCGTACACACCAAGCAGACGTTCCATTTCTTTTAGGGTTCCGTAGGCAAATGACAAATAACGGGACCCTTATTCATTCGTCTGTCCGTCCGAAGCTCTCTACCGTCCTTAGTCATCTTAGTGGCGTAGGCACCACCGCATTACCTAATATACTTGCCGATAAATGGTAGTGTTCAGCACTATCGTGTTCCGGTCAGGTGGTAATGTACGGCCCTGTAAATTCCGGCACAGAGGCATAACACCTTAGGCCTCAGGAGTGGTAACGCGTCTGCATTTTGACCTTGGTTTTTATGTGGGTGTCTATATGCTGCAGTCATCACTTAGCATCAATGCGAACTGCATGCTTGTTTACCACTTCCATTACATAAAAGAAAGATGATTTATTACGAAATTATTATTAGGAAATCTTTAAGGGTCGCACTCGCGCTTGGCCACTTTTTTGTACATTGTGAACTTTCTAATGAAGAATATTATTTCACGACTTATACCTATATTTTTCGACAAAAATATTATAAACTGTAAATGGCATTGGTACTTTAATTTTCGATCGTGTAAATAAATTAAAGTATTTTACACTACACTACATATTATTACATTGTAGAATTAAAAAATATATAATTTTAAATTTTTCGACACAATCTAAACCACAGAAAACGCACTACGAAAACTTTTGACCTATTTGTAAAACACATGGAACGTAAAAACAAGAAAAAAATTGGAAAAAAATACGATAACAACGGAGGGATGTTTACTCTACGACGGGTATGAACAGACTCGGGCGGCGCGCGATTTTTCATACATAAACAGGAACACAAGGAGAACAAAAATTAACACCTGTCGTAAGCCTGTAGGTATGTTTCATGTACTTAACACGCGTATCTGGGTTGGTGGCATTGTCTGCGGTAGTTTACCTCCCAAAAGGCAGATTCGATAAACGATAGAAAGAATTAAGGAAAAAAAGAGTAAAGTAAAGTATTACTATCGAAAGAAAGATTTTTTTTTAATTTCGTGTGAAATTCACTACCAAAACGTAACCGGCGAATCGTGGGTGTTTGCATGTATGATTGAATGCATGCATTTACCTCTGCTTACCCCTTCGGGGATTACAGGCGTGAAGATAAGAAGAAAATCGTATTTAAAATAACAATAGACATACAACAGAATGTCTATAAACATCGTCGATATATGAGTACCTATGCGTCTCTTTCTACCTGCCCAAATAGCAGAGTGCCTAGTGCGAGATTTCCGATCGCGATTTTCGATCGCGATCGCGTAAGAGTAAGCGCAGATTTGTATGGAATTGAAGGAGCGACATCGATTCACCGCTAGATGACGCTCCTTCAATTCCATACAAATCTGCGTTTACTCTTTTTTTTTTTTTGTTATTATGGCACCTCTATTACGCATATTGCCAAAGTAAAACGATATTTCGTATTTATTTAAGCAGCGTCAAAGTTAGTATAATATCAAGTATAATATGTAAGTATCAAGTATAAAAGTTATCAAGTATAATATGTCAGTCAAGTGAGTTACAGTCAAGTTATTCAAGTAAAGCGATGGCTACTTTACCAGAACATTTACAATGAAGTTTTGGAGGCAACCTGAAAGGTCGTGTTTTCGCACTGTTATTCTATTTCACTATACATGGGCACTGTAATAAGCCTATATCAAACAAAATGCCACTACCTTTATTCAATATAACTTAAAAATACACCAAGAAAATGAAATAAAATAATAGCACCATATGCCTCTTTCAAGGTTCCCGCCAAAACTCCTGCGTTTAATCTTACGAGATCGAATTCGCGTAAGTGTAAATAAAATCTCGCACTAGGCACTCTGGTGGTAAACAAAACTCACTGTAATCAATTGAGGCGCGCATGGCCCAGCGGCTGGTGTAGATCGTAAGCGATCTGCTCGGTTAAGCACTACGGGCGCGGTCGGGTAGTGTGATGGGTGACCGCTAGTGGCCAATTAAATGCGCGTTTCCGTGCTTCGGAGGGCACGTTAAGCCGTCGGTCCCGGTTGCTATCGATGGATAGCAGTCGTTAAACCTTGTCGGAGGCCTTATGGGCGGTTTGAAAACATCCGACAGTGGGTTGGCCACTAACCCACCCACCTCCACCAATCCGCATTGGAGCAGCGTGGTCGAGTAAGCTCCAGGCCCCCCCCCCAAAAAGGGGAGAGACTCGTGCCCAGCAGTGGGACGTATAATGGGTTGCCATTATTATTATTTAATCAATGATTTTCATTCTTGAACACGAGAACTTTATGTTAAACACGCTCGTTTTACAATTATCACACACATTTTAAAACCGGGTCGTTACGCGATACTATTTTATTTATTTACTAGCTGTGCCCGCGATTTCGTCCGCGTGAGAATTTATGATTGTTCAGTATCTACCCGGACGAAGTCGTGGGCGCAGCTAATATAAAAGTACCCTAAGTTACTCCTTATTACATCAGCTATCTGCCAATGAAAGTCCCGTCAAAATCGGTCCAGCCTTTCCCAAGATAAGCCCCGCCAAACAGACAGACAGACAGACAGACAAAAACTGTAAAAAACAGTTGTTTTGATATATGTACCGTGTATACATACAAATGCATTTAGTAAAAAGCGGTTATTTTTATATTACAAACAGACACTCTACTTTTATTTATTTGTATAGATTTATTTAAGCTTAAATGCACAATGTTAGCACATAAGGCGGATCATTTTGTTTGTGATAGGGTACTTATGTTATCATAAAAGAACCAAAAACAACTTAATTTGAATAATGATTTGAATAACACTCAAATAGGATAAAGGACTCAAATCCTTTTCCCGACCGTGGGATTGCAGAGGCGTGGGAATTCGTTCACAAGCTACAGGAAAAAGTTTTTTTTTCTCTAACGAAATGTGTTTATTATCTTTCCATTAACATACATAATTACTTTATTCTAGCGACCCGCCCCGGGTTCGCGCGGGTACAATGTAGATTGTAATTTGTTGCCATTCTCAATCATCGATTCCTATCTATTCATCTGTTATTACTGGTGGTAGAGCTGCTAGTGTAGGAGCTTGAGGGCAGGCACCACCGCATTACCTAATTTATCTGCCGCTAAATGATAGTGTTCGGCACTATCGTGCTCCGGTCAGGTGGTAATGTACGGCCCTGTAATTTCCGGCAATGAGGCATTACACCTTAGGCCTCAGGAGTGATAACGCATCTACATTTTGACCCTGGTCTTTGTGTGGGTGTCTATAGGTTGTAGTCATCACTTAACATCAATGTGAACTGCATGCTTGTTTGCCACTTCCATTACATGAAAAAAAACCTAACCAGGTCGCTAGGCTAAATATTTGAACCGCATTTAATCCTGTCATTAAACGTAATAACCCGGCACGTGTCAGCCGCGGCTATCTCCGGAATTCCCACAGCGGTTCCCACAAGAAATATGTTTATTCTGTGGGAACAACGATGCCGTTTGACGGTTTGAAGGTTGTTTCCAAACCGATTTCGACTTTTTTATTTACACCGCGAGCCTGAAGTAATAGGAAAGTTTGACATATTGATTTTGGTTTCTATATTTATTTTATTTAATTACTAAGAAAAGTTACAAAGCAATTTAAATGTAGCTACAAAAATGCCACAAATGTAAAGGGTTTGTATAAAGGAGGCAACTTAGGGTCCACCGCTGATTCTTTTTTTTTTTTTATGTAATGGGCGTGGCAAACAAGCATGCAGTTCACATTGATGTTAAGTGATGACTGCAGCCTATAGACACCCACATGAAGACCAAAGGCCTAAGGTGTTATGCCTCTGTGCCGGAAATTACAGGGCCGTACATTACCACCTGACCGGAACACGATACCTAGTGCTGAACACTACCATTTAGCGGCAAGTATATTAGGTAATGCGGTGGTGCCTACGCCCGCGAGCTCCGTCACTGAAGTTCTACCACCAGTAAAACCATTCCAAACCATTCTGGTAGTAGTCTTATTCTGTCTTATTTTGTTTTGACGTTAAAATGTAAAGTAAGGCTAAAACGAGACTAATAGAATACTTACTTAACCTTGACGTTTGCCATACGTCAAAACAAAGTGAAATAGGTATGAAACATGGTTACAACAGGTTTGTTTATTTTTTTAATTCAATACATAGCACTAGGATTTTCTTATGTAAAAAGTTATAAAACATTATGCTAGGTGTATAGAAATGAGCATTACCGACATAGGTATCACAAATAGAAAATGTTTTTTGGAGTCTGATTAGATTGGTACCTAAGTTGTAAGTTAACCGTGTCACAAGCTGGCTTAAAAACGAGGAACGCTTTCTTTGAGGAACACTTGATTTAATTAGAAAGTTTTGTACCTAATCTTGATTTCGGTATCTGGATGTTATTTGGGTCTGCACCACGAACTGTTCCTTTGCAGTTACATTTAAATTTTACTTTGATTTGACGCATAAACGTCAAGGTAAATAACTACAGCAAGACTGCTATGCTTTTTTAAATATTTTGCGTTACGTTTGTCATACGTCAAAAAAGATGGCATTGATAAAAATAAGACTGTTATTATGAGATGGTAGCATATGACATCCCTGGCCCAAGAAATTAAAAAAAATATGGTAGCTTAGAAAAAGGTCGTATTTTGAAGTTTACATATTTCATTTCATTGGCACGTAGGTAGGTAGGTACTTTTGCTAACGGAATCCTGAAGTAGGTAATAATAATATCCTATTTACATTTTTATTTTACATTATCTTATATACATTCCTATTTATATTAAATTTTCCCAAAAATAAGGCCGACGGTGTAATTTCAATGGTGAAGGCATACATTTCAATAAAGTATTTTTTTTGCATGTCAATCACAGGTCGATGTCCCTCGTATCGTGTAGTGACAGGATTGTTAAAAAATATAGGTAACAAGCGATTTTAGTAACGGTCTGACATTTTCAAGTTTTTGTTGTTGTTGATGATGATGATGATTCACTGGTGGTAGAGCTCCAGTGACGGAGCTCGTGGGCGTAGGCACCACCGCATTACCTAATATACTTGCCGCTAAATGGTAGTGTTCAGCACTAGGTATCGTGTTACGGTCAGGTGGTAATGTGTATTGTAATATCCTTCACAGAGGCAAAATAACTTAGGCCTCAGAAGTCTGGGTAGACACCCACACAAAGACCAGAGAAAGATAGGGTCAACATCAGGTAAGAAATAGTGTTATAAAAATGCAGATAAGAAGTAATGTAAAATATACCCTCTTTCTGTATTGTCTGTATTTGAAAGAGTTTTTTATTTCTTCTTTTTTTTGCAATTCAAATACAATGTTTGTATTGACAAAGATCGAAGGTTGGGAAACACCCCATGGGAGCGTATTTCCTGTACAAATGCCATGGGAATGACACTTGTAATGTTACAATGGGAAAAAAGGATTTATTCATTTCGACGGTTCCATTTTTTTTTTCATATGTCACGATAGAGCCAAACAAGCATGCATTTCACGTTGTTGGTGAATGGATATTAACCAATGATATTAACCGTCAACATGAACTGCATTCTTGTTTGTTAATGGATATTAACCATCAGACATCGACGCAATAATCAGACGCAATAAACGCAGTTCAAAATGCTGATGCGTTGCCACCCCTCAGGCCTAAGATATTTACCTCGGTGGCAAGTAATGCAAGGTATCAGCAATACCTATTAAATGTTTTAAATTTTTTGCTATCTAGCAAAAAATTGAATGAAAATGAATACCTACACAAAAATATAGCCATTTTCACAATAACCGCTCCCAAGAAAAAAACGGAAACGTTAATTATACATTAATAATTACATTAACATTTATAACTAGCTGTGCCCGCGACTTCGCCTGCGTGAAAATTTATGATTGTTCTGTATATACCCGGACGAAGTCGTGGGCGCAGCTAGTATAAAAGTAGCCTAAGTTACTTCTTATTACATCATCTATCTAGCCGTTCCCCAAGCTTAACCCCGCCAAAGAGACAGACAGACAAAAGTTTTAAAAAATGTTGTTTTAGTATATGTACCGCGTATACACACAGACGTATTTAGTAAAAACCGGTTATTTTTATGTTACAAACAGACACTCCAATTTTATTAATTTGTATAGATGTATAGATTAACAGGAGTTAATTTTTTTTGCCACAAAATTGTGTGACATTTCACATGTTAGTCGTAACACACGTCCGGATTTGGTACGGAGCGGACAGCGGATTCGGTACGCTCCGAACCAAATCTGGCCGTGTGTAGAAGAGTTACAGCGGACAGAATTATTACGTATTAAATCAAGTCCGAAGCGGTCCGCTCGCGGGGGGTTTGGTGGGCCATGGTGGTCGGTCGTGTGTTACTACTCGGTCTTATTGTTTTTTGCAGCTATTATCTGAGGCCAACAGAAAGGACCCCGGTTCCCATGGGAGACCCGTGTTATTAAACATAATCGCCAATGTTTTGTCTAGCTTCTTCATGCACGCCGTCACATAAACAAATGAGACAACATTTCGACAGTTACTAAGCTGCATCACAATAAACTGCCCGGACCCCGTGCTGTATAATTAAAACTGGGTCTGTTATGATTGCAAAGATATTGTGACCGACAGACGAATAGACATGAATGATGGGTAAAAATGTGTATTTTTACCCTTAATGCGTTTACCTCAATTATAGTTTAAAAGGAGACTGTGAACGAATTTAACATATTTTTTTATGTATGTATGTATCTTCACGCCAGGTCCCTAACGGGATAGGCGGGTGGGGTACTTATTCTCTTCATACATGCACGCCGATTTCTAAGACTTTTGACCGCACCATCAGACAGAACTCGACCTATTTGGTCATGGTAGGTCAGTCTTGGTCTTCCTGGGCCTCTGCAACCATTCACATTCGCATTGTATATATGTTTAGTCATTCGCTCATTCGATATTCTTTCTATATGACCAAACCATCGGAGCATGCCTTTTTAATTTTTTTAATGAGTATAATCTATATTTACAAATAGAAAGTTACAACTAAACTAAGCTACAGGTATCTAATAATTATCCTTACTTCTATATTTACAAAAAACAGAATGCATCTAAAAATTCTGCATCGCTGCCATCCTGTGCTAATAATTGTTTTAAATTTGATAAAAGACAACAAATTAGAATAGGTGTGTACAAGCAGTATTGTCCCAAATAATCTCCCAAAAAAAAAACAGGAACGTAAATTTTGAATTTAAATCGGTGTAACATTTTTTTTGCCACAACATTCCATGGCCTTTCACACGCTATTTTTTGAGGTCAACCAAGGACGCTTGTTTCCCATGGGACATCCGCGTTTCATGTGAAATAAATTCCGTGAGAATGTTGATGGGGTAAATACTGGTGGTAGAGCTCCAGTGACGGGGCTCGCGGGCGTAGGCACCACCGCGTTACCTAATATACTTGTCGCTAAATCGTAGTGTTCAGCACTATCGTGTTCCGGTCAGGTGTAAATGTACGGCCCTGTAATTTCACACACAGAGGCATAACACTTTAGGCCTCAGGAGTGGTAACGCATCTGCATTTTGACCTTGGTCTTTGTGAGGGTGTCTTTAGACTGCAGTCATTCACTTAATATCAATGTGAACTGCATGCTTGTCTTCCACTTACATAAAAAAAAGTGTGCACTAATTTAATATTTTAAATTTGCTTCAAGACAAAGACTTAGAATAGGTGCAGGTGCAGTAATTGTCCCAAAATATATCCAAAAAACAGGACCGTAAATTCTGAATTTTAATCGGTGTAACATTTTTTGCCACAGCATTCCATGGCGTTTCACATGTAGTGGCCTTTTTTTGCCGCTTTTATCTGAGGTCAACCAAGGACGCTCGCTTCCCATGGGACATCCGCGTTTCATGTGAAATTAATTCCGTGAGAACGTTGATGGGGTAATTTTTTTACTCCATCAACGTTCAATTTTAACCTTAGTATAGTGGTAGCAGGCCACTACTGCTACGCTGGGACCCTGGGTTCGATCCTGGGACAAGTGCGATTGACAGAATCAGAATCAGAATCAGAAACTCATTTATTCATTTAGGGTGACAGGCACCTCTTATGACACGTCAAAAACAAACAAAATAAATTAAAGCGAATAACAATTGATATACATGTCAAACAAGATAAAAAATATATGTTTAGTATATATATGACAGTTTTCCATTTTGCGGAAGTTGCCCAGTGTCACACTCAGAGTTGGTAATATGCCAGGAGAAGTCATTAGACAACAAAACGTAACTGGCGAATCGTAGGTGTTTGCTTATATTTTTATATTGTAAACGGGACTTAATCGCGTACTATTTTAATCACAGACCAATCAGCATGATTTTAATCGAAGTATCTACCTCGACACTCGACGTTTCGGCCGTTGCATTACGGCCGAAACGTCGAGTGTCGAGGTAAATACTTCGATTAAAATAGTACGCGATTAAGTCCCGTTTACAATATAAAAATATGAATACAAATCGTGAAAGTTTAAAACAATTAATCGTTTGCTTATATCCTTGAATGCATGCATTTTTGGCCCTGTAATTTAGGGCGCAGAGGCATAACTGCATTTTAGCCTTCGTCTTTGTGTGGGTGTCTATAGGCTGCAGTCATCACTCAACATCAATGTGAACTGCATGCTTGTTTGCAACTTTCATTACATAAAAAAATTACCACTGCCTATCCGTTCAGCAAAATACAGGCGTGAAGTTACAGAATATGACATAACAGAATCGAGGATAACACAGAAACGTAAATTATAAATTTAAATAGGTGTGACATTTTTTTTGCTACTGCCGTTTCACACGTGGCGGCCTAATTTTTTGCCGCCATTATCTGAGGTCAACCAAGGACCCCCGCTTCCCATGGGACACCCGTGTTTCCTATGTGAACGTATACCGTGAGAATGTTGATGGGGTAAACATTTACCCCCTTATTCATAAACGTACATTAGATACATTTTAGCTATAGAATGCTTTGTCTTTGTCAGTTGAATTGTCAAATGTGCAAGATAGAAAAAGACAAAGCAGAGATTAGCAACACTTTAGTTAAAATACGTTTATGAATAAAGGGGTTAGAATGTAGTTTCAGTAGTCTAGTGCAGAGGTTCCCAAACTATTTTTTATTGTAGACCCCTTTCAATTTTTTTCTAATTTCGGTGGACCACCTTGCTAACATTTATATCACTTTCCCATATATTCCATTTTTATTTACGCATATACGTAGACCCCGTCGAGTCTACCATAGACTCCAGGGGGTCTATATGGACCACTTTGGGAATCACTGGGCTAGTGAGTAGCAGGCCACGCTGAGGCCTCGGGTTCGATCCCTGTGGGGTAAGTGCTATTGACAGTTTTCCGTTTTCAGGAAGATTCTCAGTGGCACACTCAGAGTTTGGTAGATAATGTGCCCGTTGACAAAATCTAATAGGCGAATCGTGAGTATTTGCTTATTATGCTTGAATGCATGCACTAACCTCTGCTCACTCCTGCGGGTGAATATAAGCGTGAAGTTATGTTATGTGACATAATTTGATAAAACAGAAATATACATTTTAATAGATGCAACATTTTTTTTTCAATGTCGTGCCGTTTCACAAGTAGCCTATTTTTTTTTGCCGCTATTATCCGGGGTCAACCAAGGACGCCCGCTTCCCATGGTACACCCGTATTTCCTATGTGAACGTATACCGTGAGAGTGTTGATGGGGTAAACATTTAGAATGTAAATAATGATGATTATATTCTTGTTAACGCTCGGTGGGACGATTTTTTATGGTGATATAAAGTCGTAACGATTTTAGATTATTTAAGAAGTGAGAACGAAGTGATTTGAACTTGAATGAATTTAAGAGAGAATTTTAAAGCTGTCGGCTCGTGACGACCCTACCGCCCAGTAGCGGAAGAATTTTCTTCTACTGGAAGATAATAGTCCACTAGTTCAGTCAATCGAACAATGGCGGTCAAACCATTCCAATGGGCCTATTATTATAATAATTAATAATAAAAATGTTTTATTGTTCTGCACAAAATTCTTTACAACACATTTTTCTTAAATAATTACAAAGCTATTGTGGAGACAGGAGTGCCCAAACTAGGTAAGCCCTGTGCTATGGGTCTCCTGGTCTCCTCCCCGGATTTTTCCCTATGTATTTAAGACAAAATTTCAGCGTAGTTAACAATATACAAATTGTAGAAATTAAACTTGCGGATTTTCTCGCGTATACAACACTCCCAAACTTCTTACACCACTACATACGTTTTGATAAGGTTCAGATAATATCAAAAGAAAATCGTCCTATCACACGGATGGTCAGGGGGGCTATTGAGATTAAAAGCATCCAAATTTCAATAGAGAGGATGGTTGGCGTTTGTCGACGAATTGGGATCCAATTATATCCTAATTGAAATCCCAAACTAGTAAATCTGCAAAACCACGAGATACGGTTAGAAATTTTTCGTGAATCCGGACCGTTATGCCAGACGCCTCAGAAACAGTTGGTGCTAGCATGACATGGCAACGTAGTTTTCAGTAATTTCTCGATAGATGGCGCCACTAGTAGTTTACATCGCACTAGGGTTGTGTTCCGTCTCAGCTATATAAGACCAGGCTGAACATCGTTGAATTAGGACCTCATCAGCGAGGTACTCTTTTTCTCGCTCATGTTCGACATGAGCAAACTCCAGCCCCTGCTGGACAGATACTCTTATTTTAAATTTAATCCCCACCTTCCCAACGCCATGGTAGAAATGGTCCTGGCCGCAGCCGACGTCAACCGGCTGATAAACAACACCCCCCGGTAAACCCAAAATGGCCATACGGCCTTTAAATAATTTATCGAGCAGGACAGAACCCTATTCATTTAGAATAGGGTTTTTTAACTCCAATGGCATGTCAGGCCTCCGCGATGAGCTGGGAGAATTTCTCCGCGACAAAAATATTGATGTCTTCCTCATCCAGGAGACATTCTAAAAACCCGCCCGCCGAAACCCAAGCTTGGCCAATTATAGGTTAGTACGAAACGATCGTACAGACGGTGCCCTCGGGGGCACCCTTATATATTACAAGAGGACGCTGCATTGCACGCCTCTATCCCCCCCCGACGACCTGGAGAACATTGAAGTCTCAGTTTGCCTATTAGCGATGACCGGTCATCAGCCGATCACTATAGTGTCGGCGTGTCTATCCCCCAACGCGATCTCTTAGTAGGCGACCTAGATCGTCTATTTAAGCTAGGCGACTCCGTCATAGTGGCAGGAGATCTCAACGCCAAACACATAATGTGGAGCTGTAACTCGTCTAACGCACGAGGGACAGTTCTAGAACGTTATCTTGACAGAGCACCTATAGACATTCTAGTGCCACTCGAACCCACCCACTATTGTTATGACGACAACATGGGACGACCCGACATACTCGATCTAGCACTTGTAAAGAATGTAAACTTGCGTCTACACTCTATACGAGTGCTACACGAGTTAGACTCTGACCATAGACCTGTTATCATAGAATTTATCCCCCATAGCGGTCCCACTGATACAGGTCGTAGCGACATCCCGATGAGAGTGGTGACCGACTGGTCTCAAGTGAGATCCAAGTTGGCCACCACCACATCCGCAGATTTAGATTCGATCCCCTCCCTGATAGAGACCACTGACGAAGTCAATAGTGCAATCCTTACTCTCACTAATCACGTACAATCTGTCGTAGACGGATGTTCAGAGGAAAAAGCCGCGACTGTACCCAGTCACGCCGTTATCCCTGAACATGTACGGGAGATAGTGAGGGAAAGGAATGCAACTACCAGAGCTTACTACTCTGCCCTAACGGCCGATAGAAAATCCACCATGCGATACTGGCAACGTCAGGCCAAGAAATGCAAGGTGGAAGTCTATAACGGTCGCTGGGAGCAAAAGCTCATTGACCTTGATCCCTCTCATACAGAATACTGGAGGCTTTTCAAATGCTTCAAATCCCCTAACGAGGCATCTATGCCTCCCCTCATTCGCCTCATTGCCTAACCTAACCAACCGCCAGCCTTCGATGACTTCGAAAAGTCCGAATGCCTGGAGAGCGAACTCGAGATTCAATGCTCTCCAAGTACGATGCTGATAGCTGCCGATCATTTAGACAAGATTAACTTTGAAGTCGAAAGTAGGAACGCGAGACCGCCAACCCCCCCGCGCGAAAACGGTCCCATTCCCGACACGCCAGTCGATGAAAACGCTAACGGTAATAGCGAAAATAATGATGATCCCCTCAGACCTGTGACAGTCGCAGAGGTGTCAGACCTGATCAAGCGTCTAAAAGTGCGGAAAGCGCCGGGTGCGGACGGCATTTCCAATCGCACAGTTAGAAATTTTCCCCCTTTGCTCATTGCCCTTTTGGCTGCGATACTCAACGCAGCGTTCAAAAATAGTATGTTTCCACCCGCGTGGAAAGAGGCCACAGTTATCGGGTTTAAAAAACCCGGTAAGCCGAGCAACCAGGCCTCGTCATACAGATAAGTCTTCTGATAAGTCTGCTTAGTTCTCTAAGTAAACTTTACGAGCGCGTCGTGTACGCTCGACTCTTAGATTTCACCCGAGTGCGGCACTTGATCCCGGACGAACAGTTTGGGTTCCGTGCTCACCACTCCTGTGTCTATCAAGTACATCGAATCACCGAGCATATACTCAGTAAATTCGATAGAAAGATTATGACGGGAGCCCTCTTCTTCGATATCGCTAAAGCGTTCGACTGCGTGTGGCACAACGGCTTGTTATATAAGCTGTACACTCTCGGAGTGCCCACCCAAATCGTGCACATCATTCGCGATTTTCTGTCGGACAGAGGCTTTCGATATCGAGTCGAGGGTACCCTTTCGAACCGTCACACCATAACAGCCGGTGTGCCCCAAGGATCCGTACTCTCCCCCCTCCTGTTCACGCTATACACTAGCGATATCCCTGTCCGCCACGGCGTTCAGGTGGCAATGTACGCTGACGACACTGCTATTTACGTCTCTGGCAGAAAGCCAGAGATCATAAGGAAAGCCCTGCAAGCGGCGGCCAAAGACCTTGAGTCTTGGTTCCGCCGCTGGCGTATAGAGGTAAATCCTAGCAAGAGGGCTGCCATACTCTTTATACGGGACCGCGCTCCCAGACCTAACGTAGCCCCAGTCCTTATGTTTGACGAGCCCATCCCCTGGATGGACAAAATCAAATACTTAGGAGTGACGCTTGATCGGCATCTGACCTTCGCTGCACATGTAAAAGCAGCGCGCGCAAAGGCTGCATTCGTGTTGTCCCAATTACATTGTTTATTAAACAAAAAGAGCAAGCTATCGACCCGGAACAAACTCCGTGCCTATACGTCCTGCATAAGGCCCATATTATGTTACGCGTCCCCGGTATTCGCCCACGCGAAAAACACAACATTAAGCAAGCTTCAAACTTTGCAGAATCGATTCTTACGTAGAGCCGTAGGCGCGCCTTGGTACGTACGTAATAAAAACTTGCACATTGACGCAAACCTGCCTACCATCCGGCAGTTTATGAAGCGAGCTTCAGCTCGCTATTTCGATCGGGCGAGTCACCACCCGAATCCGCTGGTCAGAGCGGCCGCGATTTACACTCCTTTTGATCGCGCCAAAAGGAGACGTCCAAGGCAAGTCTTAAAAGATCCGGACGATGAGACTACGTTGGCCATCACCGCTATGAACAATCATTTACAGAATCACACTGCACAAACCGCCAACAATACAACGCGCCGACGCGTTTCGCGCCGCGCCCGCCCCTGATCCCGACCCTATCTCCGGCCCCGCGAGGCCGATGACATTCCGGTTATCACCAACCGAATGGAGTAGAGCGAAAGTTGCACCGCCCATAATCGCATATGTCTCATATGTCCCACCGCAACGTCCTAAGCCGAGGCACGGACCCGCATGGGTCACCCTTAGGCAGTTGCGCTAACTTTTTTGCTTAGGCTGGAGCGCCTTCTGCGCTCGCCGATTGCCCGGTGAAGTAGACTAGTGCCGTCTCGAGACAGGCCGCCTACACAAAGACCGACCAAAAAAAAAAAAATCGTTGAATTAGTGTGCCCGTGACCACGGTAGCTCGAAGGTGACCGAAACGTCGGGTGTAAGAAGTTTGGGAGTGTTGTATACGCGAGAGAATACGCAAGTTTAATTTCTACAATGTACGAAGACTACGAAGTTCGCGAAAACCCACGAAAACGTTAATATACAAATTTAGATTAATATATAAAATAATGCAATATCACTACATAGTATAAAACAAAGTCGCTTTCACTGTCCCTGTCCCTATATATGTATGCATAAATCTCTTTCAAACTACGCAACGGATTTCGATGCAGATTTTTTAATAGATAGAGTGATTGAAGAGAAAGCTTTGTACGTATCCATCCATCTATTAAATATAGGCTATATATTTTATACCCGTGCAAAGCCGGGGCGGGTCGCTAGTAGTATATATAAAACGCCAGCGTAAGCGTAGAAGCGTCCCTAAAGCCATGTAATTCGATATTTTCTCTATGATAACTGCCTCGGTAGCCTAGTGGTAGCAGGCCACTACTACAACGCTGAGGTCCTGGGTTCGATTCCCGGGTAGGGGGTTATCAGAGATAATGGTGTAAAGTGTTTATCTCTGGTTCTATTGGGATTTTTTCCTTTTCTGGAAGTTTCCCAGTACCTCGAAGTTTGGTCATGTGCCCGGAGATGTCAACAGGCTCGCCACCTGTTGCCAAAAACGTAACCGGTGAATCGTGGGTGTTTGCATGTAGGTGATGCTGGAATGCATGCATTTACCTCTGCCTACCCCTTCGGGATGACAGGCGTGTTTTCGAAGATACGAAGTTACGTCTGTATGATGTGTCTTAAGCCATCTAGGAATCGAACACTTGTAATGGATCATTCCATTATATTTTTTTAAGTGCAATAACGCAAGATGGGCTGATGCCCATTGATGTTAAATGATGACTGCAGCCTATAGACACCAACACAAAGACCAGAGGTCAAAATGCAGATGCGTTGCCACACCTGTTTATTTTTTTATGTAATTGAAGTGGCAAACAGCATGCAGTTCACATTGATGTTAAGTGATGACTGCGGCCTATAGACACCCACACGAAGACAAAGGTCAAAATGCAGATGCGTTACTACTCCTGATGCCTAAGGTGTTATGCCTCTGTGCCGGAAATTACAGGGCCGTACATTACCACGTGACCGGAACACGATAGTGCTGAACACTACCATTTAGCGGCAAGTAAATTAGGTAATACGGTGGTGCCTACGCCCGCGAGCTCCATCACTAGAGCTCTACCACCAGTTACCTTAGTTCTTATGTCTCTCTGATAGTTATTATGGGGCCATGATAGTTCTGCACACTACTATTTGGGGCAGATAGAATTGTGTTGATTAATGTGCGAGTCTAACTTTTACAACTACTATTTATTCACTTCTTTAACATTTCCAACAAAATCCACGATATGAATAAAACACAAACAAAAAATCACGTAACATTTGAATATTCCTCCAGCAAAAAGGCACATTATGTAAACAATATTTTCATCCTTCATCTGGCATCATTTGAGGTATTGTAGATGGAAACGTAGTCATAACGCATGAAACCGCACGTAGACGATAACAAACACGTCAGAGTGAAGGTAGAACGTCGTTAGTGAAAATTCCCACGCGCCACCGGGGATTCCCACTGGAATTTACGCATAATGTGCGTAAGGTGAGGCCTTAGTGACGGTGGCAAACCAAAACATGCTATTTCTTTAAAAAGTCTAGTCACGTCTTATCTATTAGGTACCTACGCTTCTTATATAACGACATTTTTCATACGAGCATTTAGGGTCCGCGGGTAAAGGCTTTATGCTGTAATATGACAAAGATATATCGATAGTTTCATATAACCGATGTACAAGTAATTTTTCTAAATTCAGTCTTGTTTTTTTTTGTCGGATTAGACTGTTTAAATGCATAGGTGCATGATGATGAGCCAGTTCTTGTTTTAGTGTCACACAGGCATAATTTTGGTACCCAAGTACAACCTAAAACACCATTCCACAGAAAATATTTTTTTTAAATGCTCATTGTGCTTTAAATATATATTGTCGTTTTATAAGTCTGTTTTACTACATGAAAGAAATAAACCTTGTGTTGCTGTAAAGAAGATTTATTGTTAGTTTTTTTTTATACAGAGACTATTTTATTTAGGTAATATAAAACAATATGAACTCAAACCTGTAAAGAAGAAACGACAATGAAAGTTTATTCTTTCACTTTTAAAACATAAAATAATATAATATTAAAATTTTCATTGATTATCCAATTGTCAATCAACTCGTATTTAAATCTGTCATCTGACATTCTGAATTCGTTTCTTCTTTAAAATCAGACAATTAAAAAGTTAAAAACTATAACCAAACTTCATGGTAAGTAAGCACACAGAGTGCGAAGAAAGAAATAGTATTTCTTTACATATATTACCATAACAATTTTTATTAAGTGCAATGATTATCGATATATTATTTGAAAGCAAAGTGCAACTCACTGATTGATAATTAAATAAATAAATAATAAATGTACACATACAACATATACAC
Organism: Macrosoma leucophasiata; assembly: GCA_036365455.1. Classification (NCBI taxonomy): domain Eukaryota; kingdom Metazoa; phylum Arthropoda; class Insecta; order Lepidoptera; family Hedylidae; genus Macrosoma; species Macrosoma leucophasiata. The sequence continues at coordinate 12,888,301 of JAWQUS010000026.1, forward strand.
AAACACCCAGACCCGACACAAATATCTGTAGGCCATACAAATATTTGTCCAGGTGCGGGGATCGAACCCGCGACTCTTCGAATCAAACGGTCATCTCACACCGCTGGACTAACCGGGTCGTCAAATTGATGTATTAATAAACCGATTAAAATTCTCTCCATCTTAGTAGGTACTTTAAATCTGATAAACGAGTACGACGTTATCTCTTAAATCGAGATGAGACACAACGATGAAAGAGTGGTGGTGTCTGTGACCTTCAATTCCGTCACTGAATCATTAGTAAAATATCCCAAAAAAAAAAATTGTAATTACATTCCGCTCTTACTGGCACCCCACCTCCATACCAATGTTACATAGCAAATCGCGACCACTGACGGCTTCACTCGTTATGGACTTTTTTTACAATTTGTACGAGAAGAATATTTTGTAACTTGATTGCGTAAGCTTTTACAGAGAGATATTTTTATTTTGACCGCGTTGTTAAGTGGAAAATATAGTTACTTATTTCAGAGTTGATTGGATACGTAATGTAGGTATATCATGTATTGTATTAGCTAGAGAATTTTCATATACACAGAATGTTTACCTCATTACACATCTAATTTTTTTACTAAATGAATTGTAGAATATTTTATATACGAAAAATAGTTTGAAACAAAATGCCGGTTACTTTAAATTTATACTAATATTAGGTGTCCCTGCAAACTATTTATCGCCTTTTGAAATATACCTTACACCCTTTTCTCTGAACTACCAAATATGCTTACACAAAAATAAAAATATAAAAATCGGTGAAGCCATTTCGCAGGAGTCTGATTACTAGCACTGTGACAAGAAAATTTGGCTGATTTAGCGCCAAAAGAATCATAGAACGAGACAGTGCAAACAAAGTGTTTTTTAAGGGGAGGGGTTTCTCAGAATCTAAATATAAATTGGCCTTTTTAACCCTGCCAGAGAATGTTAAAGAAAATGTATTCTTCTAAATTCTTTGTTATCTGTTGGTAAGAGAGGAAATGCGACGGTATACTGATGTACATACGTAAGTATAATATTCCAAGTCAAAATAAAGGAGTAGTTCGTTCGGTAAATTTCACGAGTGAAAGAAAAAAACACGTAAAGGAAAAGTGTTGATACAAATGAGTAAATAGTTACTTTTGAGGGCCACGTATTGTCTCTATTATATGTATAGTTAAAAAGGCACGCCAAAAAAAAATAGAAAGACGCAACGTAAAAATAAACAAAAGACCCATTTATTATTCTTTTACAACTCCATTTACCATTTATAAACTATATTTCGATAATTAAACATGGCTATAGAAAGCGGTGAAAAGTTAAATATGTGCGTACATAAAGGCGAAAATCCGTCGCCTTTGTGTACGCACATATTTAACTTAATTTCAAACTCCTTCCTTATTTACAGGGGTGCCCACATAACGTAACAAACATGAAAACTTCAAGTTTGAAGAGCACTTATTTTGTTCTCATGATTATAAATCTCTAAAAGGTTATCGTTGGGTAATTTTTTTATTAAAAGGTAGTGATTAAATACACTTCTACGCATAAGTACTGGAGCTTTAGCGGCAAGTATATAATATACTTGCCGCTCAATGGTAATGTTCAGCACTATCGTGTTCCGGTCGGATGGTAATGTATGGCCCTGTTATTTCTGGCACAGAGGCACAATACCTTAGGCCTCAGAAGTGGTAACGCATCTATTGTACTCTGGTATTTGTGTGGGTGTCTATAGGCTGTAGTCATTACTTAACATCAATGTGAACTGCATGCTTGTTTGCCACTTTCATTATATTAAAAAAACGTAAAATAGAATACCTGCTCCGTAAAATTTAGCTCACCCATTTACCTAACTAGTTAATGCCCATGACTTTGTCCGAATGCTTTTTGTTTGGCACAAGAAGTAGTTCATATCTTACATCCTTTCTCAGGTTGAAAACTATCTTCGTGTTAAATTTCATCACCATTGGTTAATTGGCTTAGTCGGGAAAATGTAATAGATAGAATTTTATTACTTTTACATAATATATTATGATAAACACATAGAATTACTTTAACATAATATGTTATGATTAACACATAGAATTACTTTTACAAAATATATAATAATATTAAGATAAACACAATATATTGCCTCAGTAGCGTAGTGGTAGCAGGCCACTACTATTACGCTGGAGGTCCTGGGTTCGATTCCCGGGTCGGGGATATTAGAGATAACGGTCTAAAATCCTTTATCTCTGCTTCTATTGGGATTTTTCCATTTTCTGGAAGTTTCCCAGTACCCCGGAGTTTGGTAATGTGCCCGGAGATGGCAACAGGTTCGCCACCTGTTACATGGGCCAAAACGTAACCGGCGAGTCGTGGGTGTTTGCATGTCTGATTAAATGCATGCATTTACCTCTGCCTACCCCTTCGGGGATTACAGGCGTGAAGTTACGTTACGTTCACAATATATTGTGTAAAAGTGGAGACAAGGAATATATTCTGATAATTAAACATGCTTATAGGAAGCGGTGAAAAGTTAAATATGTGCGAACACAAAGGCGAAAATCCGTTTTCAAACTTCATTACAAACTCCTTCCTTATTTACAGGGGTGCCCACATAACGTAACAAATATGAAAACTTCAAGTTTGAAGAGCACTTATTTTGTTGTCATCATTATAAATCTCTGGAAGTTTATCGTTGGGTTATTTTTTAATTAAAAGGTAGTGATTAAATACACTTATACGCATACGTTAAAGTAAAGTTGAATATCTGCTACGTAAAATTTAACACACCCTATTACAAAGGCATACCCTAACATTTACCTATTACAAAGAACTAGTTGACGCCCCTGACTTTGTATTAATGCTTTTTGTTTGGCTCAAGAAGTAGTTCATATCTTATATCGTTTTTCAGGATGAAAACTATCTTTGTGTTACATTGCATCACCATCGGCTAACGGCCAAATACTCAAATGTCACTTAAATCTAAGTGGGACTTAAAAGTCTTCTGTCTTTATATAACACGTTCAGACGATAGGGATAGGGCCAATTTGAGTGTTGCTTAAAATTGAGTGACGTTTGAGTATTCGGCCATAAGTGGCTTAGTCGGTAAAGTATAATAGATAGAATAACTTTTACATAATACATTATGATAAACACAATTATTGTGTAAAAGTGGAGACATGGATAATTGCTACTTCCCTACTAATATTATAAATGCGAAAGTAACTCTGTCTGTCTGTCTGTTACCTTTTCACGTCCAAACGACTGAACCGATTTTAATGAAATTTGGTACAGAGATAGAGCTGACTATGAGAAAGAACATATGCTACTTAGTTGTTTATAAAACGACATCCACGTGGGTGAAGCAGCGGGCAACAGCTAGTATTCTGATAATTAAACATGCTTATAGGAAGCGGTGAAAAGTTAAATATGTGCGAACACAAAGGCGAAAATCCGTTTTCAAACTTCAAAACTCTTTCCTTATTTACAGGGGTGCCCACATTACGTAACAAACATGAAAACTTCAAGTTTGAAGAGCACTTATTTTGTTGTAAAAACGTAACTTCACGCCTGTAATCCCCGAAGGGGTAGGCAGAGGTAAATGCATGCATTCAAGCATACATGCAAACACCCACGATTCGCCAGTTACGTTTTGGCCCATGTAACAGGTGGCGAGCCTGTTGACATCTCCGGGCACATTACCAAACTGAGGTACTGGGAAATTTCCAGAAAATGGAAAAATCCCAATAGAACCAGAGATAAAGGACTTTACACCATTATCTCTGATAACCCCCTACCCGGGAATCGAACCCAGGACCTCAGAGTAGTAGTAGTGGCCTGCTACCACTAGGCTACCGAGGCAGTCTATTTTGTTGTCATCATTATAAATCTCTAAAAAGTATTTTTTTTTAAAGGTAGTGATTAAATACTCTCGTCTGATCCTGATGTCCTTTATCTGCTTCATTTAAGGTCTTATGATATCATTGCTCGCCTTTTTGACTAAATAGGTAAATAATATATAAATGGAATCGAATTTTCCGGAAACGACGGCATGAATCATAAAAAATCCCAAAATTAGACACGGGCTTTGTTGACTCATAGCGTTTTCCTCATTCAAATATTAACGTGGATTCTGTGAAATACGTGTTTTTATTGCTATATGGGAATATTAAGGGTAGCTATTTGCGAATTCAGTTTCAATAAAAAAGGTATAAAAATATTTTTGTCTTTGATGTATATTACGTCAGAAAAGTCAAAGTTCAAACGTGAATGATGCGATTGCGTTGTATTTGGCAATTTTTTTTTTATGTAATGAAAGTGGCAAACAAGTATGCAGTTCACATTGATGTTAAGTGATGACTGCAGTCTATAGACACTTACACAAAGACCAAGGTCAAAATGCAGATGCGTTTCCACTCCTGAGGCCTAAGGTGTTATGCCACTGTGCCGGAAATTACAGGGCCGTACAAAATATAACTTGCTACTACGGAACTCTGAATGAGCGAGTTCGACTTTAGCTTTTCTTTTTAGTAACGTTACGTCGTTACGTGACTTCACGCCTATAATCCCCGAAGGGGAAGGCAGAGGTAAATGCATGCAAGCATATATGTATTTGCATACATTCAAGCTACATGCAAATTCGCCAGCAACGTTTTGGCCCATGTAACAAGTGGCGAGCCAAACTACCAAACTCCGAGGTACTGGAACACTTTCAGAAAATGGAAAAATCCCAATTGAACTAGGACCTCAGTACAGTAGAAGTGGTGGAAAAGTAGCTTTTTTAATAATAAATAAATGGGCTATTAGACTCACATGAAATTACTCTTACACTGACTTAAAATCAATTTATTTTTTTCGGATAGGTATTTCTAAGTAAAAATATTGTACTACAAAAAAGTAAACTAAGGAGGCAGAAAAGCAATAATATTAAACCGCAATGATATAATAAAATGAACAACTTAATGGCCCATCTTAATGAATAAAATACAATTTGAATTGTCTCAAATCTTCCAATCTACCCAATTAATTTCTCGCCCCAATAATATATTCAAATCAAGGGAATTCCCACGGTGTTCCCGGTTCACACAGGATCGTTTGGATCGTGTGAAAATTTACCAAATCCTCACCTTTTTTTTTTCAACTGCTACCGTATCCCCTTTTCCCAGTCTCACCTCTTTGACCGTGGGAAGGCAGAGTTATGAATTATGCACGTTAGACTCGACACTTTATTTCGTAATGACGATGTTTAATTTAATTTTATTAAATAAATTAAAATTATCTTTCGTGATGATTGACAGAAAGAGATAAACCTATAGATTGCAGTATATACGCTTGCTATATATACGGAAAATGCACATATATTTTTTAAACAATAACTAAAAACCGGTTAAGTGTCCGTCGGGCCACGCGCAATAGGGTTCCGTAGTTTTTTGATTTGAATTACCTATGTAATGAAAAAAAAAAATATTTTTTATGGAGTTCTTCCAAATTTTCGAGTAAAATATATTTGGTCGACTATTACTCGCAAACTTGTAAAGCCAACTTAAGTGTGATAGTTTCCCTTTTAATTTAATTATATATATATAGCTACTATTGCCGTAACGTTTGAATATCCCTAAATAAAAAAAAATGTCATGTTTTATTCTACCACTTTGTCGGCGTAATAAAGATTACGCGTGTCAAACTTCAAGGCTCTAGTGCCAACAGTTTTTGCGCTAAACCGCGGACGGACAGACAGACAGACAAACAGATGGACATGGCGAAACTATAAGGGTTCCTTGTTTACTACGGAACCCTAAAATGGGGTTCGATTTCCATTACTTCCATGGGACTATCATAGATAAAGGTGTCGAAACCTTTACCTGTTCTATTGGGATTTTTCCTTTTTATGACAGTTTCCCTGTACCTCGGAGTTTGATAATGTGCCCGGAAAAGTCAACAAGCTAACCGGCAAATCGTCGGTGTTTGCATGTATTATATGGCATGCATTTACTTCTGCAGACACTGTCGGAGATTATACTAGTAAAGTGACGAAGTTACGTTTAAATCAAAATACTTAATTTGAATCCTACTACATGTTATTATATGTTATGAGTCAAGCTTATTCCTGTAACAAATTGTGTGGGCACCTTAATAAATGGGGCTCCTTATCCCTCATCTGTCGTGTGCCAAAGTTGTTATGTTTATTTCGAGGTTCAATGGGCCGACATTGTACGATATTTACCGTTTGTATTTATGGGCAATCTAATAAACCAAACATTTTAATAATAAGTTTAGATTTTTTAACCGACTCCGAAAATGGTGGAGATTTTGAATTCGGTTGATATGTTGGTATGGTTTTTTACTAGTAGTAGAGCTATAATGACGGAGCACCGCATTACCTAATATACTTGCCGCTAAATGGTAGTATTCAGCACTATCGTGTTCCGGTCAGGTGGTAATGTACGGCCCCGTAATTTCCGGCACAGAGGCATAACACCTTAGGCCTCAGGAGTGGTAACGCATCTGAATTTTGACCTTAGTCTATGTATGTATGTATGTATCTATCATTACATAAAAAAATGTTTTAAATAGTGTTAAGCCATGCAACAGAGCGTCGCGTTAAAGGACTTATTACACGGTACGGTATTCAGGGTACGATAGCAAGGGCTAGGGTAGTGTAATAACATTTAGGGATTTAAGGCCCTAATAAGGGTGTAGGCCCGTGTTTTTGTACTGTGATTGAGTTAGGGCGCTGTCGACCGGATAGTGTAATAAGCGGCAACCCGGCGCGAGGCCACGCCCACCATTTCTGCCGGACCCTGAATGCCGTGTCGTGTGATAACATTTTTATTCCAACGAAATTTCACAACAATAGATTTCTCACGGTCAATGCTCAAGTTCAGCGGTCCCACGAGGAGTGTGGTTCACACGGGGCCACGTTCAGTCTCACGGGACTTAATAAGGGAAGTGACAGCACGCGTCCGTTAAGTGTTGGGGTGGCAGGTAAACCGTTGAAACTCGGTTGTTTGCTTTTAAACTGCGGGCAGAGAATACCTATGTAATAATACTACGTTGGGTGTGCCATGACCTTTTATTGTGAATCTATACTGAGTCACTAGACTTTTGTCTCGTTTCTTCACATGGGACGTCATATTAAGTAATGATACAACATTTTAAGTCTTTAAAAAGCTTTTTTTTTTGTTTTTAGTGTATGGAAATGGTGTGAATTGAGTGACAAATAAAGACTCTCAAAAATGGGGACATCTTTAAAAGTATAAATGAGGTTAGGGTAAGATGGGGCTGGTATACCATTATGGGAAAAGCCTCTTAAAATATCAGAAATAAAAAATATTTATAAATATTACCTTAGAGATAATAATGCTTAAACGAATTCTTTAAAAACAACACAATTTGTTTTTCAACAGTTTTTATAAAAAAATATAACGACCAACTCTTACGGCGGTTGTACAAAAAATTGTTAGAGAGAGAGACTACTATTTCTAGCAAATACGAATTATTTAAATATTCTGTTTGTAATCTAATTTAGGAAAAAACTGGCCAGTACAATCGAAATTAATTTTTTTCATAGAAAAGGGATACATTTGGTGATTAAAAAAACAAAACTCAAGAATAGGGCTAGTTTTAATTAATTCACTTAAGTGATAATAATGTATAAACGGATACTTTTTTCGACGCTAATCTTTTCTCAAAAGAATTAATAACAAAAATATAACGATATAAATATAATATATTTCTCACGGCGGTTGCATAAAAAAACATTGACATGGTTATGAGCCCTTTTTTTTTATGTCTTGGTAAACAAATAGTTTATTATGACTAATTAACATTATACAACAGATAACTAATAAAAACCAATTACATGTTTTCATATATAAGAAACTATAAAACTCACTTGCTTAACAAATATTGAAATGACTTAAAATCACAATTAGATTTCATAACTTGGAAATATGAGAATGCGCGGCGAACCAGTGCCTAGTCAACGTGTTTACTACACATACAGGTTGCGTTACAAATAGATCCAGTTCTGGAAAATCTTTTATTTTATTGAATTCTGTTACAGCCCTAGAGAAGAACGAGTTTTGTCTATGACTTGTATGATACTTTGGTGTGGATAAATAAATAGGTTCTCTACGTGCGCGTGATTTTACTCTAATATTAATGTATGATAAAAGCTGAGAAGAGTCTATATCAGTTTGGGCTATTTTACAAAGGAGAACTACGTCCGCTATACGACGTCTCTCAGATAGAGGCAGCATATGCTGTCTGACGCATCTGGCCTCGTAGTCTCTATCATTAGTCTTGCATTTGTATTGCAGATATCTGAGAAAGCGAGCTTGTACAGACTCTAATCTATTAGAATATAATTTATAATACGGACTGCAGACTTGTGAGCCGTATTCTAGAATGCTTCGCACAAAAGAACAATATAGAATTTTGATTACTTTAATATCCGAAAATTCGGAACAGATTCGCATAATAAATCCCATAGCTCTGTTGGCCTTTTTAATAACATAATCTATATGTTTATTATAAAGTAATTTAGAATCCTGAATAACTCCGAGATCGCGAATTTCATTAACTATCATAAGCGGCGCACCCTTTAAACTATATTTGAAATGAATTGGCCTGACTTTTCTGGGAAGGTCGTGGAGTAGCATTTAGAGACGTTCAGATCCAACTTATTACCAACACAGTATCTCTCGAAACGGTTCAAATCCTCTCGCAGAAGTTTACAGTCAGACATCGTTTTGATTGTTTTGTAGACTTTCATATCATCAGCATATAAGATAAAATCGGAATTCTGAAAGCAAGTGTTGATGTCGTTGATAAAGAGGACAAAAAGCAAAGGTCCCAACAGAGATCCCTGGGGCACACCTGAGGGAACTTGAGACCAATCAGAAGCAGAACCATTAACTACCACCGATTGAGATCTGTTCGTTACATACGAAGTGAACCATCTAAACAAGTCTCTATGAATCCCTGCGCGCTGAAGTTTACTGAGTAGCATTTGATTATCAATACGATCAAAAGCTTTACTATAGTCAGTAAACACTGAGTCGACCTGCCCACCAGAGTCCATGTTGCGAGAGGTATATTCGACGAACGTTAGTAAATTTGTAGATGTAGAACGTTTTTTAAGAAAGCCATGTTGTTCATTTAAAAAAGTTGATGATAGAGCCGAGTACACCTGAGTGTATACTATTTTTTCAAAAATTTTAGCAAAAATACACAGTTTTGAGATGGGTCTATGATTACGCGCATCGTTTTTATTACCATTTTTATGAATCGGAGTAATGAAAGCAGACTTCCATATGTCAGGAACACAACCCTCTTTAAGAGATCGTTGATATAATAGAGTAAGCGGCCCAGACAGATTTTTGGCACATTTCACGATAAAGATAGGCACAATATGATCTGGCCCAGCCCCCTTATTCAGATCTAATTTTTCAAGTAGTTTATAAACTTCTGACCGTTGAACAAATATATTGTTTATGAAAGCGGCGGAATCGTTACTACGTGCATAATCCAAAGATAAGCTACCACAGGAAGAGGATGAAAGAAAATTAGACTGGAAATTGCTAGAAAATAAGTCGGCAATCCCTTTTCCACAGTTTGCAGACTGGCCATCATAACAGATAGTGGAAGGAAATGAATTAGAATTTTTCTTTCTGTTGTTTACATGTGACCAATTTTTGGGACAATATCTTATAGTAGTTTCTACGTTATGAACGTAAGACTTATAACACTCCTCTTCCAGTAATTTAGCCCTCTTTCTCAACATTGCGTAAGTAATTTTATCACTAGTGTTTTTGTAAATATTATATTTGGTAAGATATTTATGTTTTTCCCTAAGCAACCTTTTTAGCGGAGTAGAATACCAAATGGGGAAAACTGAACAGTTGAGTAATTTATGCGGTATGTATAGTTCTCTTAATTTGTATAAATAATCATAGAAAGATTCTACTGCTTCCTTTAAGGTTTTATTGCAAAACATGTCGTCCCAATCAGTGTTACTCAAAGCCACATTAATTTTCTCAAAATCTGCCCTATAATACTGATACTTTAATCTCGGTGTAGGTTTTAATATTTTGTAGCTATATTTGATATTAATAATGATAGACTTGTGGTGGCCATCTTCCGGTACTAAAGGGGCGTCACAATGAGAGACTACAACATCGGAGTTGCATAGGACATAATCTAGTATTCTATTGCAGGTGTAGTTTCGGTAGAAATTGAACTGGTTCAGATTACATTCCGCAAGTGTATCAAAAAAAACATACTGACATTCACCTGATATGCCAGAGGGCTGCAAGAGACTATCCTCGAGAGACCAGTCCACATTTGAAAAAGTTAAAATCACCCATTATTAAGAAAAAATCGTCTGGATGAGAGTTGACTATAAGAGATATATTGTCTGTAAAATTCGAAAGCTGAGTATTAAAAGAGTTGCCTAGATTTTCTTCACATAGGTACAATGTACATAAATGAATCTTCTTAATATGTTATGTTGTAAAGACATAGTCACCCATAGGTCCTCAGCAGAGCTACACCACTCTTTGGTGAAATACAGTAAACTCCCTACGAACAGCTATCAAAACACCTCCGCCATAAATCTGCTGGGTAGCTGCGTAGTTTCTATCTCGTCTGTATACAACGTACCTATCATCGAAGTACTCGCTGTCAAAAACACTATCAAGCAGCCATGTCTCAGTCAATACAAATATATCATAACTATTTAAATTTAAAATACGCTTGAAAATATGTGATTTTGGTGCGAAGCACCCGTGCATTTTGATAGTAAATATTAAGATTAGAACCTTTTGAATATTTTACAATAACTGTATAAAAACATTTTAAATAATAAATACTGGATAAAATTAACACGACAGTTGATAAACGGCACTAAACGCGCAATAGACATTTTATAAAATGTATCATACATTAACGACAAAAACATTAAAAAGAATTCATTAAAAAACAATACACAAACCGGCATAAAACTACAAACATTCCATTTAATATAAATATAATCATACGGCAGGGTACGTTTTAAATAATCACAACGTAATTGTTGAGTTATAACTCGTTCCGGGCAATGCAGCCCAAGCCAAAGCGCAAGCAATATCGCACATTGTTTTATATTATTTCGCATTAACACATGCTTGTGAAATATATTTTATTTTTAAAGAAAAATGGAAAGAAAAATTTGACTTCAGGCGAGACTCGAACTCGCGACCTACTGGGAACTGGACTAGACTAGATTCCCAGTAGGTTGCGAGTTCGAGTCTCGCCTGAAGTCAAATTTTTCTTTCCATTTTTCTTTAAAAATAAAAAATATCGCACATGCAGTACGTAGACTGCACGCTACTCTAGCCATTAATGCAGACGCACAAGCGAGTGGGAATTGCAGCGTATGATATTAACTTACAAGTGAAATCTGATTGATGTCCCCGCTTAGCTCAATGCCGGTCGGTGAATAATAAAGTAGACAAAAGACACCGGTTGCACCAACGCTTCTCAAACGTCTAACAAATATTAAATTAATAAAAAAAAGTTACTTAACATACGTTGAAAAGAATATGATTTATGATATTTTTGCTAAATCTTTTTCGGACTTGACATAAATAATCCGAATTTCTTACCATAATTTTCGAGTGTTTTACCCATACATAAAGAAAATTGTGTTCTTTAGCGAGAGGATTTGCTTTAAATAGTAAATCCTTATTTCTCTGCGTTAAGTGATCGTTTACATAAAACTTCTTGTCGCTGGTAAAGCCCAAATTTGATAGGAACAGTTGCTTACTCTGCCGAGCTAGAGCCACAAATTCTTCTTTTTTGTAACGATTGTTAAAAGAAACAATTACTGGTTTCTCTACATTTGGAACACGTGTCGGGATTCTTGCTATATAATTTATGTCCTCTTTTTTGATGACGCAGTTACTAATTTTACCAATATTCTCCGTAATGGTAAATAAATTTTCATCTTTCTTGGAAGGAACACCACGAATCTCAACATTATTGGAGCGAGCCCACTGATCTCGTTCTTCAATCTGCTGTTTTAAAAGCTCAAGTTCACATTGAAGCGTTGGCACAACTATCGCCAAATTTTCTACTTTAACAACCCTGTTCTTCAAGTTTTTCACAGAACTGGAGAACTTTTCAATGAGTCCATGCGCCATGTCCAAAGACTCTCTAAGGCTATTAACTTCGGATCGGAGAGCCTTGACGTCTTCCACTAGTGTTGGATAATGGAGCCAACTTTTGTGTAATAATACTGAGCTGACTGGACACATCATCTACCTGCATGACGGGTAGAGGTGACGTTCCCGCAGGTGACGGCGATGGCGATGGGCAGGGGCTCGATTTACACTGTGAACAGTGCCAGAGATTTTCCTCTCTCCAAGTCTGCGGTAGTCCACTTCAGTAACACCGGAGCAAGCGAAGTCGAAACGACGGTTACAGACACAACAAAGAGTGCCATCGGAAAATGACTCGTTGCATCTAGCACACGAAAACATAGCGAGCGCGGATTTTAAAAGATTAATTTAAAAGTTTGGGAAACTGTGGTTTATTTCAAGTCACAAGCGTGCGTGTGTTGTCTCGAGTAATGCCGAATGGCGAATGACATGACTTTTTCTGGTTCACACATGATAAAAGGGTCGCACGGGAACGAAGGGAGTGTACTGAGAGTGGTGGCACGCGCCGATTCAAATGTTTGCCGTTCCTATTGACAATAAACTGGTACTAATAGGGCCAATAATGGGGCTATTGATAAAACGACGGAACATATTATTGAAAATGTTTGAAAGTATTCATTGTTCATTTGTTTTTGTTAATCTTTCAAGGATCGTAAGGCCATCGGCGCCCAGACATAACTGAATTTCAATTGTCATATTTTTCTCGTATCTGGAGGGATTTAAATGTGGTATTGTTTTTGAAAACATTTTTTTTCTTGTTTTTTTAAAATGACTTACTTAGCTTACTTGTATAGTTTATATAATAATGTCAACCCCTGATACGTCCCACTGCTGGGCAAGAGTCTCTCCTCTTCTGGGGAGGACGCCTGGAGCTTACTCCACCACGCTGCTCCAATGCGGATTGGTGGAGATATGGTTGGATGGTTAGTGGCCAACCCGCTGTCAGATGTTTTTCAAACCATAAGTTTACGTGCCCTTTGAAGCACGGAAACACGCATTTTAAATTGCCACTAGCGGTCACACATCACACACCCGACTGCGCCAGTATTGCTTAACCGAGCAGATCGCTTCCGATCTACACCAGTCATTCTTTGTTAGTCTCCAAAAGTAAATCGAATTACTTATAATTTTTGACCAGTTTTTTTATAACGAGAGGATTTTTATGTAACGAAGGTGGCAAACAAGCGTGGAGTTCACATGGATCTTAAGTGATGACTGCAGCCTATAGACATCTACACAAATCCGAATGTCAAAATGCAGATGCATTGCCACCTCTGAAACCTAAGCTATTACGCCTCTGTGATAGTTATTACGGGGCCATAAACTACCATCTAACCGGAACACGATAGTGCTGAACACTACCATTTGGCGGTTGATAGATTAGGTAATGCAGTGGTTCCTGCATCCTCGAGCTCCTACATTGGAACTCTATCACCAGTAAAAATGTACTCATGTTTTTTTGTATGAATAAAAGTGGCAAACAAGCATGCAGTTCACATGGATGATAAGTGATGACTGCAGCCTATTCTTCTGGTCATTGTGTGGGTGTCTTCCACACAATGACCAGAAGTCAAAATGCAGATGCGTTGCCACTTCTGAGGCCTAAGGTGTTATGCTTCTGTGCCAGAAAATACAGAGCCGTACATTACCACCTGACCGGAACACGATAGTGCTGAACACTACCATTTAGCGGCAAGTATATTAGGTAATGCGGTGGTGCCTACGCCCGCGAGCTCCGTCACTAGCGCTCTACTACCAGTCAATGTCAACGGAATAAAGGTCTGCTATTAACCACATTACAACATCTGTTTAATAAGAAAGAAAACCATTCTCATATCATCCCTAACTGTTGAAAATTAAATAAAAAGCTCAGTTTCTCACAATACTGCTATTCTCACGGTCGATGTTTAACGGATTTCGTCCTGGATTCGCCCACAAGGCGCTTTCACACGAGATGCGATTCACTCACACGGGGAGGAAACAGGGGACGGTGGGCAACGATGGCACGTGCCTATGAGCAGGTTTTGGAGTGAATTATTTAATTCAAATTTTATTTAAAGTAGGTTGTATTTGTTTTAACATTATTTCGCATTAACACATGCTTGTGAAATACATTTTTTTAAAGTTAAATGGAAAGAAAAATTTAGCGGCAAGTATATTAGGTAATGCGGTGGTGCCTACGCCCGCCAGCTCCGTCACTGGAGCTCTGCCACCAGTAATAATGATTTAATTCGCATTTTATTTAAAGTAGTATTTTCTGTAACATTTAAGGTCTTTGGTTCTCTTTCTATACGATAATTTAATTTAGTGCTTATTATCTCGTACTTTTTAATTTAGTGCTTATTATCTCGTACTTGTTAATTTATACAACTATTTCGTTGAAAGCTTTAATTCTTCGAAGTTTGAGGAAGAGTTTGTATATTTACTTTACTAGTGGTAGAGCTCCAGGGACGGAGCTCGCGGGCGTAGGTACCACCGCATTACCTAATATACTTGCCGCTTAATGGTAGTGTTCAGCACCATCGTGTTCCGGTCAGGTAGTAATGTACGGCCCTGTAATTTCCGGCACAGAGGCATAACACCTTAGGCCTCAGGAGTGGTAACGCATCTCCATTTTGACCTCCGTCTTAGTGTGGGTGTTTATAGGCTGCAGTCATCACTTAACATCAATGTAAACTGCACGATTGTTTGATACTTTAAATACATAAAAAAAATTGACACAGAAAGTATGTTGTCATATTATGAAAAGTTAATAAGAAGAAAAGCACCTATTTTTTATTTGGTAGAAGGTACATCTCCATTTAATTTACGTTCCCAATTCAGGCATGCCATTATTTTAAGATTAACGGAACAATTAAAATTAATTTACGGTGGTACATTATAGAAAGTAAAGATCTTCCATTCATCACTTCACAACTTTCATAACAAACAGTTTAATTATTATTACAAAAATCCATAATCGATGAGGTATATAAAAAAATAACGAAACTGAAATTCTCACGGTCGATGTTCAACGTATTTCGTTTTGGTTCCTTCACACGAGTGAGGTACTTTCACACGTGATACGACACAGTCGCACGGGATGGAATTAGGGGACGGTGGGAAATGATTTTAGGGTCATTTAAGTGCCAATAATAGTAAAGATTTTTTTTATATCATGAAGGTGGCAAACAAGCAGCAGCCTTTAGAAAACAACACAAAAAGACCAAGGTCAAAATGCAGATACGTTAGCACTCCTAAGGCCTAAGTTATTATGCCTCTGTCAGAGAATATGTAATAATACTACGTATAGAATGGACACTTCGACGACCCGCCCGATTTCCCCGCCTCACCCAACTTCCTCCCCTCTTATGGGCGACGTTTGGTATTCTCTACGTGCTACGCACACGCACGTGTCTGATTGATGTCTGTGTAATAGGGACAAATTAAGCGTTTGTATGGAATTTTGGCGGAGTGTCCGCGGTGTGCCTCTGTGCCGAAAATTACAGGGCCGTACATTACCACCTGACCGGAACACGATAGTGCTGAATACGACCATTAAGCGGCAAGTATGTTAGGTAATGCGGTGGTGCCTACGCCCGCGAGCGTTGTCACTGGAGCTCTACCAGCAGTGAGTATTAACAGAGAATATGTAATAATACCACGTATAGAATGGACACTTCGACGTCCCGCCCGATTTGCACACATACACAACCCCTTCCTCTCCTATGGGCGACGGTTGGTATTTTGTACGTGCTACGCACACAGGTGCGCGTGTAAATACACGTCACTGATTGATGTGTGTGTAATAGAAACCAAATGAAGCGTTTGTATGGAATTTTGGCGGAGTATCCGCGGTGTGGTATTACTTACGATCAATGTGAACTGTATACTTATACGAGTATGCCACTTCATGAGATTAAAAAAAAAAACACTTACCACGCTGCAATTCTCACGGTCGATGTCAACGGATTTTGTTTGTGAGCCGTGGTTCACAATATATCAAGGTAGTTTCACACGAGACGAGTTAGAGTCACACGAGAAGTTAATATGGGGAGCAATCGCACGTGCCTGTTGGTTTTGGGGTGAATTAAGTGGCAGTTAAGTATTAAATTACCATATTATTGTTGTCATAATGAAAGTGATTGCATATTATTATGTGGCAATAGGTTCACAGATTTCGAATGAATTAATTCGAAATCTGTGAATTCGATATTGATTTTTGAGGATATTTTTATTGTCAGTTGCAAGATACCTCTAATTTAACCAATTTTAACCTCAATACCCACATAACTTTACCGAGGTATAGAGCCGATTGACGTGGGGGTTGTTCAGAAAAATAAAGATCTTACAAGACTCAGTAAGCTTTTAAAAAATCGATAGAAAGACTCGTTATTTTTTTCCAGTACAAGGTGAAATAACTAAGAAGCCGGACTCATTATCAAACTCCGAAAAACAACGCAATGTTTCCAACACTACACATTTTATTTAATAGAAAATCATAGAATTATATTTGTATATATTGAAGCTATATAGAATTATATTGAATTTGAACACAATTGTCAAATGAATTGGTTTTTCAGTAGCTTTATTTTTTTTTACAACATTTAGCTACTTACATATTCTTTGTTACTATCAGACAATAATATTGTCAAAACAAAAAATAATTTATTAGTAACTTCAACGTAACTTCACGCCTGTAATCTCCGAAGGGGTAGGCAGAGGTTAATGCATGCATTCAATCATACATGCTAACACCCACGATTCGCCGTTTACGTTTTAGCCCATGTAACAGGTGGCGAGCCTGTTGTCATCTTCGGGCACATTACCAAACTTCGAAGTACTGGGAAATTTCCAGAAAATGGAAAAATCCCAATAGAACCCGAGATAAAGGACTTTATACCATTATCTCTGACAACCCCCTACCCGGGAATCGAACCCAGGACCTCAGCGTAATAGTAGTGGCCTGCTACCACTAGGCTATCGAGGCAGTTATTAGGATCATCAAATACATAGTTATCACTTAATACCTCAGGCAATTCGCTTTCGTAACGGAATTTCTGATCGATGCGGGCTTATTTGACTTGAGGCAACGGAATTCACACGAGTTGTCATGGCAAATGAGGAAGGGTATAACATAAGGGTAAGTTAATACATGTCAATTAATGTACTGGGGATGCTTGCGGATAACAAACAGGTAATAGGCTCGTGTTTTGTTTACCTTTTTAAGCTGGGGCTTTTACCGAATCACATTGGATTTGTTACGGTAAAGTTATTTTTATATCAATAAAATTATAAAATGTGTATTTTTCTTTTTTCCTATTTTTTTTTTTATGTAATGGAAGTGGCAATCAAGCATGCAGTTCACATTGTTGTTAAGTGATGACTGCAGCCTATAGACACCCACATGAAGACCAAGGCCAAAATGCAGATGCGTTACCACCCCTGAGGCCTAAGGTGTTATGCCTCTGTGCCGGAAATAACAGGGCCGTACATTACCACCTGACCGGAACACGATAGTGCTGAACACTACCATTTAGCGGCAAGTATATATATTCATGTTTACTCACGTCAAGTGCCAGCATTAATCAATAAACAAAACATTTATTACAAACTAGCTGTGCCCGCGACTTCGTCCACGTGAGAAAAAATATGATTGTTCAGTATCTACCCGGACGAAGTCGTGGGCGCAGCTAGTATAAAAGTAGCCTAAGTTACTCCTTATTACATAAGCTATCTGCCAGTGAAAGTCCCGTCAAAATCGGAGACACCCAAATTCTATTTATTTGTATGTAGGTATGTATGTATGGAGATAAAAGTAGCCTAAGTTATACCATATTACATCAGCTACCTACCAGTGTTGTTTGCCAAAGGTTAAAGTATAATCATACCAAGATTCATAGTAATCGGACTGGTAGATTTTCTGTGATGCTTGAACAAACAGACAAACAGACAGACAGACAGACAGACAGACAAAAATTTTTCTAATCACATATTTGGGTTCGGTATCGATCTAGTAACATCCCCTGGTATTTATTTTTTCAATATTTTTAATGTACAGAATTCACACTTCTACAGTTTTATTATAAGTATAGATAGATTGGTCTACAAGGACGCTTACACGCTATCTATAGTGCTACATTATGGATACCAGACCGCTTAAAGCGAAAAATATCTTTCCATAATCAATCTAAGAATAACAAATCTTTTGTGTTTTTTTATTCATCGCTCTATTGATGTATGCATGTTAATTTTCTACAAAACCTACACATTCCTATACCTATTATTATTGTTATGCTTTTTGATGAAAGCTAGTTGAAGCATTGTTTTGTTTCCTTCCACACAGCACAGCAGTTATATAACGTCATGATATATTGGGTTATGGGATAACATTTTATAACAGAGCATAATATTCTGTTAAAACATGTTAAGAGTTGTATGTCATAAACACTTCCAAGCTCGTTTAACTCGTAATACACAACTGTATAACATTCTGTAACTATCAGTTTGATTCTGCCCTTCCACCATGTCGCTCGGATTATCCGAGACATATTAAACAAAAAGCCTCCCCCCAAAAAGGGGAGTGACTCGTGCCCACCAGTGAGAGGAATAATGGGTTGCCATTATTATTTATCCACTTATTTATTCTTACAACTTATTGAATAATTTTTACATATATATGTATAAAAAAAAACAACAAATATTTATTCTTATTATATTAAACAATAAAAGTTATCATAAGTTATCTCGTGTTGTTCTTAACTCAATATAACATTTTTAAATGAAGTTCTATATATTGCTAACAATTTGCTTTTGTTAAAAATTGTTATACAACATTTTCTAATGTTACTCGTATATAGCTGCGATGTAGGAGGAATTTCTCATCCACGCGTTATCGTTATTTTATTCGAGGCAACAGAATTCACACGGGTTGTCATGGCAAATGAGGAAGGGTATAACATAAGGGTAGGTTAATGCGTGTCAATTAATGCACTGGGGATGCTTGCGGATAACAAACAGGAAATAGGCCCGTGTTGTTTTGTTTACCTTTTTAAGCTGGGGCTTTTACCGAATAACATCGGATTTGTTTTCGGTAAAGTTATATTTTATGTCCTGTTTACTCACGGCAACTGCCAGCATTATGAAGTATACAGACGTAAAGCGACAAATACATATGTCTCTATTGTTACACAAATAATTTGTAATACAGATGATTTTTAAATAACAACTAAAAATTATAACTTACTAGATATTTTTTTTTGTTGTTGTTAATAGTATATACCTAATATTTTATTTTATTATTAACTAGCTGACCCGGCAACCTTCGTATTGCCTCGCAATGAAATAATGTGTCAAAGGTTTGATAAATACGACTATTTGTATGGAGAAATGAAATTGTAGATTTTACTGTTTCCCTCCAATTTCTTCATATTTTCTTACCCTTTAAACCTTCCCTGGACTTCCAAAAATCATTCAAAACCAAAATTAGCCAAATTGGTGGAGCCGTTTCCAGTTTTAGCGAGACTAACGAACAGCAATTGATTTTTATATATATAGATAAAAGATGAAAAAAGAGAGAAGTTTCTAATGAAATGAGGAAGTAAGGTATTGCTAAAGCGATTTGAGTCAAAACTAGGACAATAAAAACGTTCTTTATAAATTAGGACAATAAAAAATGAAGTAATGAATATAGGCCATATTCCACTGTAATGAATAACATACTCAACTACATATTAAACTAAAATGATTTTAAAAATCATTTTAGTTTAATATACGCGAGATAAATCCGTAAAAATAGTTTTATTTCAATAACATACTCGTATAAAGTATCAGGTATGTACCTAATGTATAGAAAGACTTTAAAATGTTGAACTATATTACAGTTCTTATTAACGTTACTTCACGCCTGTAATCCTCGAAGGGGTAGGCATGGTAAATGCATGCATTCAAGCATACATGCAAACACCCACGTTTCGCCGGTTACCTTTTTGGCCCATGTAACAGGTGGCGAGTCTGTTGACATCTCCGGGCACACCAAACTTCGAGGTACTGGGCAGTTTCCAGAAAATGGAAAAATCGTAATAGAATCGAAAAAGTGTAAAGTTAAAAGGACTTTACACCATTATCTCTGATAACCCCCTACCCGGGAATCGAACCCAGGACCTCAGCGTAGTAGTAGTGGCCTGCTACCACTAGGCTACCGAGGCAGTTGATGATTAAGATCATATTTTTAAAATACAAATATACCCACCTTTATCTAATTCACAAATCAGAACATAAATTTAAATATTATTGCGCCTCGGGATTTATTTTCAACTTTCAGTCGATTCTCACGGAGCGGGATTGGTCCCGTGTGGAACAAGCGGTTGGAAGTTGATAACTGAGGCACGTGACAACTTAGGTGTAAGTTGAGGGTGTAAGGGGTAAAGCGGTACATGGGGGCACACCCCAATATAATTTATGACCTCGCTTATAAGACGATTATGAAGTTGTAATTGGATGGCATTATGCATGACGTTTTGTAGGTATGTGGTAAACTTAAATAATGGGTGGAATGTCATTAATAATAATAATAACAGCAACCCATTATACGTCCCACTGCTGGACACGAGTCTCTCCCCATTTTGGTGGGAGGCCTGGATGTACTCCACCACGCTGCTCCAATGCGGATTGGTGGAGGTGGGTGGGTAAGTGACCAATCCGCTGTCGGATGTTTTCAAACCGCCCATAAGGCCTCCAACAAGGTTTAACGACTGCTATCTATCGATACCAACCGGGACCGACGGCTTAACGTGCCCTCCGAAGCACGGAAACGCGCATTTAATTTGCCACTTGCGGTCACCGATCACGCTACCCGACCGCGCCCGTAATGCTTCACCGAGTAGATCGCTTATGATCTACACCAGCCGCCAGGTCATGCGCGCTTCAGGAATGTCATTAAAATGGTGGTAAAGTTAAAGGTATTTTTATTGAACAAAGTATGTATTTAGGGGTCATTTCACTCACTCCGACTCCGGAGTGTTAGCGCTAGAAGAACGCATCATATTTGAAAGGTTGGATGGCGCAAATTTGTTAACGTATGTTGCATACCATATCAAGGCCCGTTCCTCCAAGGCATAAGCGGGATGGTTTTAATTCATAAAACATCACTTGATTGGGACCATCGAGAGATTCTTGGGGAAACTAAGATCTTTAAGTACAGAAAGTTCATACTGGTGGTAGAGCTCCAGTGACGGAACTCGTGGGCGTAGGCACCACCGCATTACCTAATATACTTGCCGTTAAATGGTAGTGTTCAGCACTATCGTGTTCCGGTCAGGTGGTAATGTATGGCCTTGTAATTACCGGCACAGAGGCATAACACCTTAGGCCTCAGGAGTAGTAACGCATCTGCATTTTGACCTTGGTCTTTGTGTGGGTGTCTATAGGCCGCAGTTATCACTTAACATCGATGTGAACTGCATGCTTGCTTGCCACTTCCATTACATAAAAAAAAGAAAAGTGACATTATAATTTGCTCACTTTTTAAAGTACTACTCCCTTTCAAGCAGTATTGGCTTAAAGATTACGACTTTGAGTACAATACGTATTGTGAGGGGCATTAACAATTTAAACAGTCCATTTTGGAAGCTCCAGTTTCTCGCTCTCGGGAGAACAAGCGGAAATGTGTTCTGTGAGCGAGATAGCGGCTGAGAGCTTCTTGGGGCCATGAAACAAGCGAACTTAATTTATTGTGAGTGAAGGATCAAATAAACGTGCAGCTAGAAAATATAGGATGTTAGGTACGTATGTTACGAGACTGATAATGCTGTCTTTGCAAACCTTACTTGCTTTTATGTCGTTATCACTCTATGTGCTATATACACGTGGATTTCGAAAACTCTTGAACTTCGGACGAAAACAAATGATGGTGCTTAAATTTAGGCCTGTAGGAAACATTAAAGAAATGTATTTCTACCATTGAAATGAAGTGGGTAATGTCTATGCTCTCGAAGACACAAGACTATCGGTTCATAAGTTATCATCTTGAACCAAATGACTTAGCATGGCCGCTGAATCTTGCTCGCGGTTACTGAAACTATGAAACCTGTATCGTGTTTGCATTCGGCGTCTCTGTCATACTAAGGTAATTTTTTAAGTCGACTTTAAATTATTTGGTGACAGTATTTTCTGAACATCGATGTAAACTGTATATGAATATGATACTCATTTATCACTTTTATGGGATGTCCCAATATCGATGGTTGTGCTTTAATTTTATTTAATTATTCTTGATTTTGTTTTATTAAATAATAAATAACGTTACACGATAGATAATTATTGCTTTGTGTTTATATTTTTCTTCAAATGTACTATGTAAGTGTGCGTGTACTTTTCTCAGTTTTTTAGCAAGCCATGTATGTGTTGTGTGTGCCAGTGTTTCATATCGTTTACAGGCTTCATTTGAATGAGATTGTCGAACGTATTTACACATACGGTACGTTTTGAACTGCTGTAGTGATAAAAGATAATAATGTAGTAAAGCGGGTAATGCTGGAGCGGAGAGGGAAGGAGCATCGCGGTATACCTATAGGTAGCCTCACGGATAATGTTTAATGCACTTGTGCGAAGCCGGGGCGGGCCGCTAGTATTATATGAAAACAGATTATGCAGCATCTAATAACCGTAAGTCGCAAGTTTCAGGGCCCAACATTTAAGTGCATTCAACATTAAGTCGGGCCGGGCACGTGGCTAGGCCGTTAATAATGGTGCGAGTTGTTTGTTGACGATCTTGCAAGTCGATTAGTTAACTGGTCAAGTTCGTGGTCAAACGAGCTTAGTTCAGCTAATTTAGTTTGGTTGGTTGCTGTAAGATATTGACATTATTTATATTTATAGACGCAGATAAGACGCGACAATAGTTATTCCGTTCTTCGTCTTTATCAGTGATTGTAATATTTACTTTTCGCAATAACACATGCGACTGAACTTTAGAAATGAAAGGAAAAACGGATAGAAAAATTTGATTCGGGCAGGAATCGAACCTGCGACCTCAGGAGAACCAGTCCAGCCGCTTTACCACTAAGCTATCGAAGTTTATCAGTGATGTTGATTGGGTAGGATGGAAGAAGGGAGATTCGTTAACTGGTACTGAGCTAATTTTAAAGTAACTTTTACGTTTTTGAGAAGATTTAAACAAAGTGTTATTTTTTTTTGTAACAGGTACGTTTATCTCTATGCTGGTAAGTGGGCACACATTACCACCTGACCAGAACACAATAGTGCTGAACACTACCATTTAGCGGTAAGTATATTAGGTAATGCGGTGGTGCCTACGCCCGCGAGCTCCATCACTGGAATTCTACCACCAGTGAAAAAGAACACAAGAAGAACTGCCAGCGCCAGCTCAATTAAAAAATACTTCAGAAAATACAGATATAATGTGACGTAATTTAGTTCATGTAAATCCAATTCCAACTCAGTTCAATACAATCCAGAATTAATCAGCGACTGAACGTCTAACTAATGAACTAACATCCAAAACGCTTCCAACGTATTCTAGAATGCTCATCAAAATTGAATCCAACGTAGCAAAGTGCAATCCACGTAGTTCACGTTAGTTAGCGTTAAGCCGAATAGCAAATAATTAAGGCTACACTCAAGTGCTCGGACTGACCGGAACGTGTTTGCGAGAACTTGGTATCTTGTTACACTAATTAAACTCAGGTGTACTTCTTGAGTGCTAAATGAGTGTAGGCAGTGGCATGATCTTGATCTTTACGTTACTTCTTTCAGCTTTGGTCTTGGTATACGTTTTAATTTTTTTTAGTAAGTATCAATCGCTTCGAATCCAATTGGCTCGATGTTGCTAAAACCGCGATAGGTGAAAGAAACTAGGGGAGGTTTTTGCCCAGCAGTACGGGGACAGTTAAAGCTATAAAAAAAGTATATTATCATATCTGGTACTTTGCAAGGCTTATTCTCATAAGTTCGATTCATTCGATCGTCGAACTTGAGAGAATTTTTGTTTTCTCATCTGTTCGACCGTCGTACTAGTAAGATTTTAGTGAGAATTGTACAGTTTTTGTCCTCATCAGGCCCCTTTATTAGTTCGAACGGTCGAACAAATGAGAAAAAAAATCTTACTAGTACGACGGTCGAACAGATGAGAAAAAAAAGTCTCACTAGTTCGACGATCGAACTAATGAATCGAACTTATGAGAATGAACCCTTTGCAATCACCGCATTACCTCTTCTGTTGACAAATTTTGGTTTTCAGTGGTAATGTGTTCAGGTTCGGTGTTTGGGTCCGTAATTGTCCACAATGGGCTAATTAGGCCTAAGAAGTAGCAACGCGTGTGCATAGATACCTTTAATTTTATAGAAATGGATGTAGCAGCCAGCTTATTGTAGCTGCCACTTTTATTAGTTATACAAACACTTATTGAAGTTACCCATATTCGAATCCATTAACAGAAGTTATTCATGAGCTGTACACTGAACGAACCGACAAACCAATATATGACGCGGTACAAAACTATAAAACCCCAACTACCGTGCCTAGCACGCCCTCGAGACCTATGCGTTGTCCGTTCGACAGCTCCAAATTTGCTATCAATTTCTGAAAATATAAACGACAATCGACCTTAAGTTAAAGTAGATAAAGACGTCTCAACAGCCTCTGGGCAGAAAATGAAATTGGTACGAAACATAATAGAGGTGCAAGGTATAAAGATAAAGCTGGTGTAAGACCATTTGAGTTATTGGTTTATTGGAACCTTATGGACGCAGTATATTCTTACATAATGCTACATTATTTAGTGACTTAGTTCGAAAATGTTGTATATTGCGATTAAAATTCGTAAATGTATTAAGCACTCGAAAAGAAAGTAGTTTATGGAGTATACTTTTATTTAATCAAGTTTTTACAAAAAAAGTCTGAATTTTAGAAAAAAAACCGTACATTAAGATGTGGAATAACTTGTTAACGTACGGTACTCCACAATTAATATTGCACATCGAGCCTGCGAAAGAGACGATCGGCTAGTTTTGGCATCTGACAGTCCAGTATTGGTCAAAACTTGTTCAAAATGGTCTAAAAACGTTAAATAGGTACGGTGCGAAAGAGAGCTCTACAGACTCGAAATAAGCCAAAGTCTCCTTCCTAGGCTCGATGTGCAATATTTATTGTTGAGCACTGTAAATGAACTTGAACTCGCGAGCGGGGTCGAGTTAGATAAGGAATTAAATCTAATTCCTATTTATGAAATCAGCAGTTCCTAAACTGTATTATACTAGTTTTATATTATTTCGCATTAACACATGCTTGTGAAATATGCTTCTTTAAAAATAAAATGTATTATACTAAGCCGAAACAAAAAACAAAAAGTGTGCCATGAAACTAATTATTTTTTCTATTTTCTGCGATCAGAAAGTTGGAGGGTGTTCCAGGATCCCACCCTTTGGGCTCACTGCAACTTTATGACTTACTCGGTACGCGATGCTATAAGTAGATTACTTGTATTAGTATAAACATACATTCGTATTCTGTTTACCTCTTCAGGGAAATAGGCGTGAAGTACAAAATGCAATTACCATCAACATTTCAATTTCCCCTCAAAAAAAAAAACCCTCGTAGGAGAACACAAAACATTTTTTTGAATACCGTTCGAACGGTGCAAGAAAAGAAATAACTCCAGATAAATCAACGGACCGTTCCCCAGGGCGACGAGGAAAATCGCGAAATCGTCTCAAATGAAATTTCTCACTTCTAAACATATACCTTACTTACCTGACGTCTCCCTTAAGTTCAACCTTTTCATCGTATAGTAGGGTGTAATTTCGTATAGCTGTTCAGGTAGTTCCCCGCGGTGAGTTTCACGCGTGAAATGTATTCGGAGAGCAAATTGTGACCCAAATATAGGAGACGAAAGTTTCGTGGGATATGGGAGTAACGCCTAGTAACACTGTTACTCGACGGATGTTTGCTATCTATTGTTTGGTGACTGAGGTTGTGCCGTGAATTGTTTTTTTTTATGTAGGTAATGAAAGTGGCAAACAAGCGCGCAGTTCACATTGATCTTAAGTGATGAGTGCAGCCTGTAGCCTAAAGACACCCACAAGAAGACCAAGGTCAAAATATAGATGTGTTACCATTCATGAGGCCTAAGGTATTATGCATCTGTGCCGTAAATTACAGAGCCGTACATTACCACCTGACCGGAACACGATAGTGCTGAACACTACCATTTAGCGGCAAGTATATTAGGTAATGCGGTGTTGTCTACGCCCGCGAGTTCTAGCTCCAGTGACGGACGTAGGGTAGACCCTACCACCAGTACAAAGAAGAAAGTTTTTGTGTAGATGTAGTATTATTTACTTATTTATTTCACTAGATGCCCGCAATACTAACGCCACTGCGATCGCCAATCTGCCTGCCAAGCGTGGCGATTACGACATATTCTATGCACAACAATGTTATAAGCTGTAATTTGACGACCCGGTTAGTCCAGCGGTGTGAGATGACCGTTTGATTCGAAGGGTCGCGGGTTCGATCCTCGCACCGGGACAAATATTTGTATGGCCTACAGATATTTGTATCGGGTCAAGGTGTTTAGGTATACGTTGTATGTGTCCAACGGCACCCACGACACATGTTTATACCTACTGTGGGGCTGTGAGTGTAAGCGTATTAAAAAAAAAGAAAAAAAATGATGAGGATCTCTTCTGAATTTCATTATTAGGTATTTATAAACTAAGAAAGGGATTGATTTAGTATTTACTACCGTACCTACTACAATATCATGTGACATTTTTTTTAGATGTTGTCGGTAAAGCCTAATAAACCTGTTACTCGACGAATGTTTGCTATCTATTGTTTGGTGGCTGAGATTGTGCTCTGAATTGTTTTAGTTGAATTAAAAGGCTTTTTTACAACTGATGTGTACCTCTTCAGAATTTTATTCTTATTATTTATAAACTCAAAAAGGTTTGATTTATAATTCACTGTTGCACTAAAATATAATTCGACAATCTTTTAAGTTCTCCTGAACCGTGACTTGGAATAACCAAAACCTAAAAGATGGTTGTAATAATCAGTCACGGTGATTTTTTTCATCATTATAGTGAACCAAATTTCGTAATAACAGATAAGCTAGTTCCCCGCGGTGAGTTTCACGCACCTTCTTCTTCATAATTATGACGGTTTGTCAGTATTAAAAACAAGCAATACGAATTAATATTATTAAAATGGATATATGGATGTTCTTTCTTTATTTTATGAGTCACAGATCTGATGATATGGGACAAAGAAATAAAATATTTAAGCTATAAAGATAAATGGTAGCATAGTAATCCTTGTTTTTTACGCGAATAAAAACAAATACAAATGGTCATAAAGCCAACTTTATAGGTGGGGGTGTATGAAATAAAATAAGAAATCAGAATACCAATATGTCAGATGGCTACGCTCAGGCTTTCCATTCATGACTTCTTGACAGAAAGAGGCAAATAAATTGAATATTTCAACGTGTAGATTTGGGTTTTTTAAAATATTTATAATGGCATCGCTGTTACAAGTAAAACGATACTTCATAATGCTTAAACGGAGACTGCATGTTTAGCCAAAAGCTTTTTTGTCTAAAAAATATCAAAGGCTTTACGATTATCAAATCCATTTTAATACTGTTCTTTATTTCTCCAATTTATATCTCGATATCTAAAAACAAAAACGAAGATCTTCAACACATAAAAGGGAAAGGAAATTTGCGGCAAATCAAAGGATTACGCCGCAGGACGACGGAGTTTAGGCTTCTGAAAAAATTGAAATTTTCCCTTTCACAAAAACAATTGCCTGAGGTGAGACTATTACGCATTATAATAGATTCGATCGATGTACTTACGTGTTTATATATCGTATATTACATCTGGGTAAGTTTGTGTATTGGAGTTAGCTCACCCTGTCATATTTAATTTTTTTTTTTGCAACAACACGCTCGAGTAAATGTAGAAATAAAAGAAAATTGAGAAAAAAAATATTCTCAAGACTTGGATATTAACTATAAGTGTATCTCTTACACAATACTCGTATATAAAAAATTAAAGAAAAATGGTAAATGAAATAAAATTTGACTTCATCAAGGGATCGAATTTGCGAACTCAGGATAACTGAGTCAGTTATCACACAATAAGAAGTCAAAACACTTTCGATCAACCCTTCCAATCTGTTTTGAATCCTTCCATAGTGTTCTCATCTCGATGTGAAATTGTCAATTTTTCAGTTATTTCTTTCATCAAGATCGACAGAGTCAAAAGTTTATTTTGAAAATCAACAAATATCATTTAAAGGTTTGTGAACCTATACTTACTTTCTCATGTTTAAATACAAAATTTTATAAAACGTAATTAACTAATATCTAACTCGTAATATTTAACAATAGTAAATCTAAATACCTGTATTTAATTGGGAGAAGCTCTCTATTTTATGACCATTCAAATGAGTTTAAATTCTTTAACAACTTATTAAATTCTATGTAAAATATCCAAAGTTATAACAGCTTTCGATCAATCCTTCCAACCTATCTTTCATCCTACAAATAGTGCTCTCATCTAAATGTGAAATTTTCAATGTTTCAGTTATTTTATCAACATCGACAGTATCAAGAACTTTCAAATCTGCGGCATCTTCTGATTTTCTTAACACCAATGAAGACGTTAGCGCAGTAAATGCGAATACAAATTTAGCACAGTTTTTTAGATCAGCATTGAGTTGTTCCCTTGGATAAACAAGTTTCACATCAAGATTGTACATCAATAAGTTTTCTCCAACTGTAGCATGGTAATAATCCATCCATTCGTAATAATGTTTTTGCCGTGTCGTGAAGTCAGTGCAGCTGAATATCAAGTAATGAATATCGACGACTGGCTGACTTTTCTTGCTGAGTTGGTAATCTATTAGGACACAGTTGAGTGCCTGTTTGTCCTGCAAAAACAAATTATTCAATAAAAATAGTGCTGAACGCTACCCTTTGGTGGCAGATAGATTAGACATGTAAGTCCAAATTCGATACTAGGATTTTTTCAATGACTTTCACTAATATTTCTGAAGCTTGGTAGTGCGCTTGAAGAATATGATATGAATACGTTTTATACGTTATATTACAAAAGTCGTTATATTTCTATAATAATCTCACATCCCGTATTTATATTCGTTGTTTACACATTGTGACAATGATCATTTTCGACAATTCAATCTTACACTAAAATATGTTTAAATTAAAACCACTCGTATGTTATCTTATTATGTACATTGTGAGTCACAAGAGTTACAATACCGAAAGAACGAATGAAAAAAGAGATATGCAATCTACCTTGACTAAATAGATCGTGTACGATGGTGCAGTCAAGAGTCTTAGGAATGAGCTTGTATGTATGAAGATAATAATGATGAATGTATGACGCACGATAGGTATGCAAGAATCGAGATATTTGGCGTTCCACGCGCCCATGCCTACCCTGTAAGGGGTCCGTGAAGATTCAATACATTAAATATGTTTGACAAACGGACTCTTTAATGGTAATCGTGGTCTTCGTCAACTCTTAAAATATTTGAAATCTTTCCAATGATAAATACCCCATGCGATGAGATGCGCGTAGAAGATTTTTTTTATAAGTAGATTTTTCAAGTTTTTATATAAAATTCTTTGTCGGCGTGACTAGTATGTTTATTCATGCCAAATTATAGCTTTCTAGTACCTAGCTAGCCTCCGAGCTTAGTTGTGGACATAAAGCGTCCTCATTTCTGATTCGATCATTGAGCATAGCCCTCTCCATTGCTCTCTGAGGGACTTTTAACCTTCTTATGAGGCCCATAGTGAGCGAGCGAGTTCATTTTTACTAGTGGAGTTTCAGTGCAGGAGCTCGAGGGCATAGGCACCACCGCATTACCTAATCTATCCTCTGCCAAATGGTGGTGATCAGCGGTATGATGTTCCGGTTAGATGGGAATGAATGGCCCCTGATAAACATAACAACTTAGGTCTTAGGGGTGGCAACACATCAGCTGTTAAATCAACACATTCTGACCTCAGGTTTTTGTGGCAATGTCTATAGGTTGCAGTCATTACTTAACATCAATGTGTGCTGCATTCTTGTTTGCACCTTCATTACAAAAAAAGAAAATAAGAACATTTACCTGTAATTGAAATAAGATATTGTTAGTCCACGTATCACCATGTACAATCACAGAAAACTTTGAATCTTCAGCATATTTTGCGAGTTGCTTATTAAATTCTATGAGTCGGCTCAGCGTGCCTTTCATTGTTTTCTTATATTTGCTTTCTATAATGTTAATCATCTGATTCTCTATGCTAGTGAATGTTTGTGTTGCCATTTCTTCATTTTCACTGTTATCAAATGGGTCAGATAAGTGAGTATTCAATTCATTATAAGTATCAAGTTCTTCATGTTTTAAGACATACGATAGAGCGTGAAAAATTGCTAACTTTTTGAGTACTAATTTAACTATTTCAGTTGTCAAAGGCTTAAACCTGTCCAACATAACGTAATGCCGTTCACTAAGGTCCTCTAAAAGTATTAGTTCGTACGGCTGTTCTGTCAAACAACCGTAGCATTTTGGAAACTTGTATCGTTCCTTTTCTGGTATGTCCACTTTTGTTTGCAATTCTGCCAATTTTGGAAGCATATTTGTGTACATTATAGTTTCATTTTTGAAAAACTTCGCAATACCTGCCTGAGCTCTTAGAATTTCGTTCGGTGGTGCAACCTTTACGATCATCTTCAAAACTTTACCGTTGATTTCGGATTTTATTCTTCTGACGTCGCAAGCATAGTTATCACCTGCTTTACCAACTGGTTCAACTTCCACCGCACTTTCACAACCAAGTTTTTGTAGGACTTCATTAATAAATTGGATTTGTTTTTCATGAAAACACTGTATGTCACCTTCAAACTTTAAATCAATCATTTTGTGAATGAGTAGTATCACTGACAACAAAGTTCTATTATAAATAGAGTTAAAATGATGCTCGTTGTTCGTTATAAACGAAACTGTTATCATTGTTTGAGTAATTGTTTATTAGTTTACAAAACCAGCTTGATAAGAATACAAATAAGTTGAAGATTTATGATTCTTTCTACAGTTGAGTAACTATTAGCTATTGAATAATTGATTTATCATAATATGACGGTTGTACTGTGATATGATTTTATTTGCAAACACCAGAGTTTGAAATGCAGATGCGTTGCCACCCCTAAGGCCTAAGTTGTTATATCTCTGTAATAGTTATAACGGGGCCATATTACCATCTAACCGGGATACAATAGTGCTACAATAGTGCATTTGACGGCACATAGATTAGGAAGTGCGGTGGTGCCTATGCCCTTGAGCTCCAGCACTGGAAAATTACTACTAGCCCGTACGGCCGTCCGATCTTCGAGCTATCTGCTCTGCTCGCTGCCACTTGAGTTCTGCTATTTGGTGGGCCCTGTCGTTTGTTTTATTGTCCGTACTTTATCAAAATTCAAAGCTCAGTAATTTCGGTGATAGTCATATTCCTGTTTTGACCTATTGATCAGGTACGGCCCTGTAATTTCAGGCTCAGAGGCATAACACCTTAAGCCTCAGGAGTGGTAACCCATCTGCTTTTGACCTTGATCATTGTGTGGGTGTCTCAGTCATCACTTAACATAAATGTGAACTGTATGCTTGTTTACCACTTCCATTACATAAAAAAAGGTAAAAAGTGTATCAGGAGTCCTGAAACCGTGCCCAATGAATGACAATATACAGTGTGTCCCAGGGATAAGTGACCGCCCGGCGTTTTTCGAATATTTGTAAAGTTTTAAGTTTTAAAGTACAAATAAGATATAAGGACTTCGGTAGCTCAGTTGGAAGAGCGGCTGGACTAGATTCCCAGTGGCCGCGAGTTCGAGTCTCGCCTGAAGTCAAATTTTTCTTTCCATTTTTCTTTAAATAAAAATATATTTCACAAGCATGTGTTAAAGCGAAATAATATAAAACAATTATTAAGGGTAAAAGCGACTTCTTTACGATATTTAATAAACTGCAAAGTTTATTATATCGGTTGCCTAACTAGCATAGTGTGGCAATAGATGGCGCTACTGCCATCATAAGGCAATGAAATAAATGTGAAGGAAAGATTTGAGAAATCGGGCAGGACTTCAGTAGCTCAGTTGGAAGAGCGGCTGGACTAGATTCCCAGTGGCCGCGAGTTCGAGTCTCGCCTGAAGTCAAATTTTTCTTTCCATTTTTCTTTAAATAAAAAGATATAAGAGTGAAAATAAAAGGATAAAAAAAGAGCTTTATTTCAATGAATTTTAATTTGAATTTTTTAAAATAAATGTTTTATTATATTTTAGGTATGTTTGATTATTTTAATTGATAAACTATGATTTCGGCTAGTCAATATAAAAAATGAATCAAGAAAGATGTAAAAACTTATTTACAAAAAATTTAAAAAATCGTTAAAAAAAACAAAGCCGATAAGTCCCTACATATATGAGAGTAATAATCCATAATTTTGTGCAAATATTCGAAAAACGCCGGGCGGTCACTTATCCCTGGGACACATTGTATAATGCTCAGCTGTTGGGATTCAAGAATCCGAATGTCGTTATTGAGTGTGCTTAAATCTAAACTAATATTATAAAGAGAAAATATTTTTTTGTTTGTTTCTTTGTTTTGAATAGGCTCAATAACTACTTGACCGATTTTAAAAATTCTTTCACTATTCGAAAGCTATATTATGCACGGGTAACATAGGCTATATTTTATTTTGGAAAAAATAGGGTTCCGTAAGATATTTGGGGTTTTCAGACACAAGGTGTAAAAAATCATCCAGGTAAATTACTTATTTTGCGTACGCTGCTTAAACTATAAAAGATATCGAGGAATATCTTCACTATTCGAAAGCTACATTATCCACGGGTAACATAGGCTATATTTTATTTTGGAAAAATAGGGTTCCGTAAGATATTTGGGTTTTTCAGACACAAGGTGTAAAAAAACAATTAGAAAAGTTACTCATTTTGCGTATGCTGCCTAAACTATAGAAGATATCGAGGAAGGCTTTAGGCTATATCTATAATCATCACGCTAAGACAAATAGGAGAGGGTAGGTAACATAGCACCCGCGCGAAGCAGGGGCGGGCCGCTAGTTATTCTATACAACTAAAGCTACCTTTGAGAGATAGCACGTGTGAGGTTGAATACGGAAATTTCTTATCAGCAAATGATGTTGATATTAGAGTCTATATCCATCTAAAAGGAACCAATGTAACGTATTACTTTTGATAAAAATGGTTTATGTTCATATTTTACGTACTATCAGGGTATCACTATCAGGCCGCTTGACGTTAAACCTTATACGGTGGCAATAAAATCTAATTTTGATTGATTTTGGATAAACGGAAAGTTCCCCGACTTTACGTATGAGTAGGTAATAAACGTAATCAATTTGACTTGAATATTGTTATGTGAGGTTAGTGAACGTTGCCTACTCTTTTACACGTAGATATAAGATATTATCCTTATCTAGTAAAAATTCGTATTGTTTTGTTTACTGAATATCATTTAATTTCGGAAAACCAGTGACAAAGCAATACTATCACAATATATAGCGCGTATGAAAATAAATTCAATTCAAGCGTGTTGCTTACACCGATGACGAGAGATGGGTCTCGCTTGATTTTTTATTATTTTTGCGCGCCTATGGCTTTTACATTATTGTTGTATGGTAAAACGAGGTCTACTGAGTCAGCTAGTTTGTAATAGTTTCCCCACATCACAATCTATACTTAAAATACGCTTGCGCACAATCGGCACCCACGACACAGGTATATACCTACTGTGGAGTAGGTATAAACCTGTGTCGTGGGTGCCGTTGTACACATACAACACATACACAATCACCCAGATCCGAAACAAATATCTATAGACCATACAAATATTTGTCCCGGTTCAGGGATCGAACCCGCGACCCTTCCAATCAAACGGTCATCTCACACCGCTGGACCAACCGGGTCGTCAACAACTTTGGGAAGGAATGAAAATGCAGTAGCTATACTCATGACATTTTATCATCAATCATTTCAATTCAAGTTCTATACATAATTTGACGTAAAATATCCAAAGTCATAACAACTGTCGATTAAACCTTCAATTCTTTGTTTGATATTTAAAACTGTATTATCGTTAAGTGTAGTCACTTTAAAAGCTTCAGTTAGTTCATCAATATTATCGGTTTCCAATTTCTTCAGTACCTCACTTTCTTCTGATTTTCTGAGAGTCACCGACGCAACCATCAAACAAAAACTAAAAACAAGTTTTGCATATCGCTTTAAGTCAGCGTCCAACTGATCTCTAGGGTAGACAAGATTAGCTTTTAATCCAAAAGTCGACAAATTATCGTCAAGTTCTGAGTGGTAGAAGTCCAACCATTCATAGTAGTGCTGGGCTCTAGTTTTGTAGTCTGTGCAATTGAAGAGCATGTAATGAAGATCAGTTACTGGTAGACTTTTCTTACTCAGTTGGTAGTCGATTAAAACACAGTCGGTTGTAACTCCTTCCTGCAATTTTGAAGTATCTATAGGCTTTTCCCCTTATTCATAAACGTACATTAGATACTTTTTTGCTATAGAATGCTTTGTCTTTGTCAGTTGCATTGTCAAATGTGCAGGATAGAATAAGACAAAGGAGAGATTAGCAACACCTTAGCTAAAATACGTTTATGAATAAGGGGGTTTATGTGTAAATTGTGGATTTAGAATGCTATTACTTGGCCTAAGAGAGAAAAGAAAGCCGACTATAGAAGTAGAATAAAAATTTTAAAAAATAAAGTGATTGAGTTTTCTAATCCGTCAGCTTAATATGCAATTGACTTCATATGGTTCGTGGCGATCATTTTATCCAATATCAGACGATAAAAGATAAAGAGAGTTTTCTATGCTTATATATGGTTATGTAAGTACCTTCCGAGTTTGGAAAGTAATCGTAGAAAATGGTTATTTAAATATATATTAGATATCGCGTAAACAGGGGAACTCTGCAATGGTACGAGCAGTGTTAGCCTTCTTTACTTATCGTATACCAGTAAATTATGAAATGATTACATACTTTCAGGATTATCATCATGATAATGTAATTCTTATATAATCTCAATTCTAAAATAAACATATATATATATATAACATTTCGTTTATAGGAACACTAGTAAGTAAATATTGCAGTCAATAAGCATCCATCAAAACAAAAAAATCTATCTAGATTTTTCGTCAATTTTACATAAGCATACGAAATCATACATTTGAGCTTGTAATAGTAGGTGCGTATATGTATATTTTATTTTTAAAGAAAAATGGAAAGAAAAATTTTTGACTTCAGGCGAGGCTCGAACTCGCGACCTACTGGGAATCTAGTCCAGAAAAATGGAAAGAAAAATTTGACTTCAGGCGAGGCTCGAACTCGCGACCTACTGGGAATCTAGTCCAGCCGCTCTTCCAATTGAGCTACTGAAGCCGCGAGGTAGGTCGCGAGTTCGAGCCTCGCCTGAAGTCAAATTTTTCTTTCCATTTTTCTTTAAAAATAAAATATATTTCACAAGCATGTGTTAATGCGAAATAATATGGAACAATTATTAAGCGTATATGTATATTACTATAAGATTCATTTAGTGCTAGTAGATGTTTAATGATAAAGTTCAAACGCGTAAACACCGTAAATACCACCGTATTACCTTATGTACTTGCCGCTAAATGGTAGTGTTCAGCGCTAACGTGTTTCGGCCAGGTGGTAATTTCCGGTTCAGAGGCATAATAGCTTAGGTCTCAACAATGGCAACACATCGCGACGTTACTGGTTTTTATTTAGATGTTGATGATTAACTTACAATTAAGTAATATGAACTGTATGCTTGTTTGCAATTTTGATGAGGTATAAAAATATAGTGGCAAATAAGTAAGGTAGGTCATGGCTATACCCTCGAATTCAAGCAAAATATTATGGGCAAAAATACAATTAGTGTCCTTAGCGGATTGCTTAGGAAGTAAAAGTTAAAAATTATGATCTACTTAAAAGCATCTACTTAGTAGTATTACCCATAACGTAAAGTAAAACATTTTTTACCATATAATTTACGTTCGCATAAATTAAATGTCTCATCAACTATTATTCTGGAATTGTTGATTGTACTTGCCTGTAATTTGAACAAAATATTATTTGTCCACGAATCACCGTGCAAAAATACACTATGTTTCGAATTAGCATCTGACTTTGAGATCTTCTTACCCATGGGAACCATCGTAGATAAGGTTCCCTTCATCGCATTTTTGTATTTCCCTTCAAAAATCTTTGAAAAATCAGCCTCAATATGTGCAAAGGTTATTTGTGTGGCCTCTTGCTGATTCATGTGCTCATACAGGTCAAACAATTGCGAGTCGAATTGTTCGAAGGTTAGAGGCTCTTTATATTTTAAGACATATGATAACGCGTGGAGTGTTGCTAAGTTTTTAAGTACTATTCTAATAGTGTCATCTGACAAAGACTGCATTTTATCAAGCATTCCATAATCATGCATGGTTAAGTCTTCTAAAAGTATGATTTCGTATGGTTCTTCAGCGAGAAAACCGTAGCATTTGGCAAATTTGAACCTTTTGTCTTCTGGGACTCCAGCATCAGCTTGCAGTTGTATGAATTTGGGGAGAACTTTGGTGTACATAGTGGTTTCATTGCTGAAGAACAATTTGGCACCCATTTGCTGTCTCATAATTTCAATAGTTGGTGCCACTTTTGCTATGATGTTGAATGGTTTGCCATCTTTTTCTGTTTTTATCCTTTTGACATCGCATGCATAGTTGTCTCCTACTTGACCCACTGGTTCGATTATTACTTTTCCTTCGCATCCTAAGTTATTTAACACTTCACTTATGCAACTGATTTGTGTTTTATCTAAAGTATCACCAACGAATTCAAACATATTGTGTTTATAAAATATTATAATCACTTCAGAGCACAGTTGGAATAAAATGGACACGTTATGTTTGATTGTTTTTATACGATCGTATTATCAGTATCAATTCACGGTGATACACTAATCCCACAGAAACAAAGATAAGAAAATGTTATACACCTGTTGATTTGGCTTATATTAACGAGAAAGTCTGATATATTTAAAAATTCTGTTTTGGTATCGCTTATAAAAGCAATAGTTATGGCTTATCTGCCAAAGAGTTCCTCTGATTGTATTATTTATACTGTCGATTATCGAACCGTAGACAGTTTAAGA
Source organism: Macrosoma leucophasiata (assembly GCA_036365455.1). Lineage (NCBI taxonomy): Eukaryota > Metazoa > Arthropoda > Insecta > Lepidoptera > Hedylidae > Macrosoma > Macrosoma leucophasiata. The sequence continues at coordinate 12,925,784 of JAWQUS010000026.1, forward strand.
ATTGTTTTATAAGTTTTTGTAATAACTCTATTTCTTTATTCTACAGATTAACTTATACGAACTCTTTTTTTTGTACATTTTGTACGTTTACATTACGGCGTGCTACCGTGAGTGAAGAAAATCTCACGAGCAAAATTTAAAAAAAAATGTTCAGTATGTGTTCTTTATGTTTTCATAAGCTATGTACTCGTACATTTTTTGGTACACGAGACTAAAAATTACATATTTTCACATGTAGAAAAATTAAAAGAAAAAAAGATTTTCGGGGCAGGACTTGAACAAAGTATGTCAATGCTCTCTTCACTAAAGATGAGAAAAGAACCAGGGAACTATTTAATTGTGACGTGAGTGGTTGAAACTGCAGTCTAAAAAGATCAGCGTTTAGATGTTGTAAAAAGGTACAACACCGTGTGTATCTTCACGACAAGCCAATTCAAACCCTGAATAAGTTTTTAGATATCGATCAATCTAAATAATGTTAAGATAATTTGTGTTTTGTATTTAACTAGTGATCCGCCCCGGCTTTGCACGGGTAGCTTATTATATGGGACGCGCCCGACTTCTTCGACAAAGACGTGATATCTCGGTAAATATAAGTACGATATTGATAAATTAAAGATATAAACCTTGCTCAGAAAATCTATCCAACATTTTAAACAGAAACAAAATCCGTACACAACTTTCCGAGATTAGCGCATAGGTACATATAGACGGAGAAAATAGGAGGACTTTATCATATGTAGTGAGTAACAATGGACATCTAGCAGTTAACATTGGAACTCCTGTGTTATCTACTAGATGACCATTTCCATATTAACGAAAATAAAGTATATGCAAAAAACTTACCGTGCTATGAAACAATAATAGAGAAAATTGCCCTTCATAATTACATTATAAGGAAGAATTTGAAGTGGCAATGGGCAGGGCACATAGCTCAGAGAACCGATAGCCGCTGGGGCAGAAAGGTTATCGAGTGGAGACCACGTATCGGCAAGCGCAGCGTAGGACGTCCACCTGCAAGATGGACCGACGACCTAATCAAGGCTGCAGGTACCCGCTGGATGCACGTCGCTTCCGATCGGTCGGCATGGAGGTCATTGGGGGAGGCCGATGTTAAGCGGTGGACATCCTATGGCTGATATGATGATAAGGAAGACAGGAATAAAAATTCAGTGGCTTTTCTTATGTTTAATTCAGATTCAATAAATTATTATTAAGAAAAATATTCAAAGTCATAACAACTGTCGATTAAACCTTCAATTTTTTGTTTGATATTCAAAATTGTATTGTCATTTAGTGTTGTTACTTTGAGCGCTTTAGATATATCTTCAGGATTATCTGATTCCAGTTTGCTTACTACTCCACTCTCTTCTGATTTTCTGAGAATCACTGACGAAACCATCAAAGTAAAACTGAAAATAAGTTTTGCATATCGCTTTAAGTCCGCGTCGAATTGATCTCTAGGGTAGACAAGATTAGCTTTTAATCCAAAGGTCGACAAATTATCGTCCAGTTCTGAGTGGTAGAGGTCCAACCATTCGTAGTAGTGCTGGGCTCTAGTTTTATAGTCCGTGCAATTGAAGATCATATAATGAAAATCAGCTACTGGTAGACTTTTCTTGCTTAGTTGGTAATCGATTAAAACACAGTCGGTTGTTACTCCTTCCTGTAATTTTGAAAGATTTTTAATAAGCCTGACGAATTAGTGAAAATTAGGTACTAGTACTGCTTACTGCTTAATCTGAGGCATAGAATGGCTTGAGAATCTAATTAAAAGGAGACGTTCCAAAATAAATACAGCATGGGCTCGCACCTTGTACGCTATATTGAGAGAAGAAGCATACTAAATCATTGTCAGCTATTCAAATCTTTTATTATATCTACCTTCAATTCACTGTCGTAAATATATTTAAAAAACAAGAATGGCATAGGAGCAATATGGTGATATATTGTTGTTATACAAAAATTACATTTTACATTTAATATTACACAATTAATATTTCCGACAATAAACGAATCAAATATTTTTTTGAGTATTTTCCATGATTCTACGTATTTTTTTCTATCTTTTGATTCGTTGGGCCCGCACCTTGTACTCTATATGAGTACAAGGTGCGGGCCCAACGGTAAACTTGTGTCCTTTGTTCCTTTTTTATTTATTAGTCTAGAGAACGGTATTGCGATTGTGTATTTGTTCTTACCTGTAATTTGAACATAATATTATTCGTCCACAAATCCCCGTGCAGAAAAACGGTGTGTTTCGAATTAGCACCTGATTTATTGATTGTTTTAGCCAAAGGCAGCATCGAAGATAATGTTCCCTGTATCGCATTCTTGTACTTCCCATCGAAAAGCTTTGACATATCAGCCTCAAAATGTGTTAGAGTTACTTGCGTTAAATCATGCTGATTCATATGGTCGAATATGTCAAATAATTCCGAAGCTAATTCTTCAAAAATTCGAGGCTCTTTATCTTTTAAGACAAATGATAACGCGTGGAGCATTGCTAAGTTTTTAAGTACTACTCTTACAGTCTCATCCGACAAAGACTGTATTTTATCTAGCATAGTATAATCTTCCGATTGGGTTAAGTCTTCCAAAAGTATGATTTCATATGGTACTTTTGAGAGAAAACCATAACATTTGGCAAATTTGAACCTCTTCTGCTCCGGAACACCTGCATCAGCTTGCAGTTCAACAAATTTGGGTAGCACTTTGGTGTACATAGCGGTTTCATTGGTGAAGAACCACGTTGCACCCATTTGATGTCTCATAATTTCATTAGTTGGTGCCACTTTTGCTATGATGCTGAATGGTTTGCCATCCTTTTCTGTTTTTACCCTTTTGACATCGCATGCATAGTTGTCTCCTGCTTTGCCAACTGGTCCAATTATCACTTTGCCTTCACAACCTAACTTTTTTAACACTTCACTTATGTAGTCGATTTGGGTTTTATCTAAAGTGTCACCTTCGAATTGAAACATATTGAATGTTGAAGTTACGTCAGTACAGTTGGTATAAAATTGTTTTCTTATTTTTATACGATTTTGTTATCAATATTAATTGATGGTGATATACTAAGCCCGCAGCAACAAAGATAAGAAAATATAAAATTATTTATTAATGACATGTTAATTTGGGAGACACTATCGAGAAAGTCGATGAAAAGTTTGTACAATTCTATTTGTAAAAGGGTGTGTAAAAGGGGAAATGAGACATTCTACTGATATACTTACTTACATTAGTATATTTGGTTTTATCACTACGATAAAACTAAATAGAATATATTAATGTAAGTAAATTATGTTTAGGATTACTTATAATATTTTAATTTGTAATTTGATATGTATATCAGTCGTTATACATGTAAACCTAATTTCAATAGAGAAGATGGTTGGTGATTGCCACCAACATCAGTAGAATTAAAGCCCAACCGCAACAATCTGTAAGACCTTAAGATACAATTAGTAACTTTTGTTTTAATTCTGAACACTACGCAAGACGTTTGCGAAATTGATGGATGTAGCTGCACATAATAATTTTTCAAACTGCTGTCAGACAAATGTCACCTCAGTCTGCCCGAGACCACGGAAACTGAAAAGCGACCTTAACTTCGGGTTCGATTTTAAATAATCATTTTAGTTTAATATATGCGGGATAAATCCGAAAACTAGTTTTATTTCAATGAACACTCACAGCTCGCGAAAGCCTAAGAACATGCTATGATAATTAATTACACATGTCTTGCGTCATATAGATTGCCTTGGGGCTAAGCCCTTATACTTAATTATCAAATCGTTCAGATAGGTATGTCATTCACACAATATTTATTTGACATTGGAAAATAAGTGTTTTGATCGATAAACATTGATAAGATGTTTTTATCAACTGTAACTTATTGGCAAATTATCACTAATTTACAAAAATTCAGATCTCAGTGCTACTAGATTTAGATAAGATATTGTTGTAAGTAATTTTAAATGATGGTTGATTCTTTCAGAACTGAGACCTAAGATGTCATGTCTCTGTGATGGTTAGTAGGTACGGGGCCATACATTACCATCTAACCGGAACACGATAGTGCCGTAATGCGGTGGTGCCTACGCCCGCGAGCTCCGTCACTGGAGCTCTACCACCAGTTCAATGTTTAGGAGAGAAAAAGTTTAGGTCTGCCTCGGTTTCTTCGCCCGCCCGGTTTACCAGTCAGTAGACGTTTGGGTGTTCTGGATTCGTCCATTCTCTCCACATGTCCTACCCATCGCCATTCCTCACTTTCTAATACTGCACCGAAAATGCGCCTCAGAATCTTGCGTTCGAAGACGAATATTGAGTAAGAGAAATCGGTAGAACATGGAAAATATGAATATTAAGTTTCTGTGAGTAAATATTGATAAATTAATTTCTAAACAACAATATTCTTCTTTATATATTTAGTTCTAAATAAATTGTTGATAAAGTTGATCAAAGGCATTTTATCGTTGTAATCAATATTGTAATATAATATAATATCGTATAATCTTCATTTGGAATCAATAACAGAAAGGCGATACATTAACAAGGGAAACGATGATACCTGCAGTAGTATAAACTGTGTCGCAAATACCAACGCCCACCTCCAAACATATTTCCAAAATCATAAGTAACATATTTACTTTTTTTTTAAATGCCTATAAATCACAAAAAAGAAAAGATTGTAAGCAGATTAGCTGACTAAATAAGTAGCAAATGTAACACATATTAAATGTTTCGTGTGTGTGTGTGTGTGTGTGTGTGTGTGTGTGTGTGTGTGTGTGTGTGTGTGTGTGTGTGTGTGTGTGTGTGTGTGTGTATGTATGTGTGTGTGTGTGTGTGTGTTTTGTGGTATGAACTATATTGTTGTATATATTGTATATTGTTATTATTTATTTGGTCATTGAAATCAAGGATGTAAAAACGTAACTCTAAGCCTGTAATCTCCTAAGGGGCAGAGGTAAACGCATGGATTCAAGCATACAGACAAACGCATACGATTCACCATAAAATGAGTAGCAAGCACATCGACATTTCCGTAAACATTACCAAACACTGAGGGTAGAACTGGGAACATGGAAAAATGGAAACCCAACAGCACTTACACCCATGACCCGGTTATGGAACTCAGAAGCACGAATAGTCTACTTACTCCTGCGATGTGGCGTCGCATCGCATTGCATCGCAGTTTTGTGTACGCACCCTTAACCCTATAGGGTTAAGGGTGCGTACACAAAACTCGCTGCTAAATATATTTAGCAGCGAAATTTTCGTAAAAAAATATAGTTTTGCTACTTTTTTATGTTAGTTTGGTTTAATTGAGTTATAAGGATATCAGGCAAATTAAATAAAAAAAATTCTTGAATTTCAGTTTTCAAGATATATTATGTGTTTCACAGTTCACACCGCAAGGCTTGCAAGAATTTAGTAACAAAAAAACATGTGTAGTTATGCACACTGCCACGTAAGTTATAAATAAAAAATCCAACAAAACATTTAATAAATTTAATACGAGGGCCACACCGAAACGATCGGGAATATAAAAAATTACAAAGATAATACAATATTTTTATTGTATTTATGTATCTTCACGCCAGGTCCCTAACGGGGTAGGCAGAGAGTGTAGAGCGCCAGACATCCCGGTTCTGACAAACCTCTCGTGCCTCGTCTCGTCTACCTTCATCATTCTCTTCATACATGCACGCCGATTTCGATTTTTATTTTTATTGTTTTTCAAAGTATTCTAGTGAAGTGGACATAGGTAGTCAAATCTGAATTGAATGTGCATATATGTTCACAATGTCAAGTATAGGGTTAAACTGGCTAATTTGAATTTTATTCTACAACTAGCTGTGCCCGCGACTTCGTCCACGTGAGAAAAAATATGATTGTTCAGTATCTACCCGGACGAAGTCGTGGGCGCAGCTTGTATAAAAGTAGCCTGAGTTACGCCTTATGACATAAGCTATCTGCCAGTGAAAGTCCCGTCAAAATCGGAGACACTCAAATTCTATTTATTTGTATGTAGGTATCTAGGTATGTATGTATGTATGGTTGTATGGAGATAAAAGTAGCCTAAGTTACTCCTTATCACATCAGCTATCTGTCAGTGAAAGTCCCGTCAAAATTGGTCCAGCCGTTCCCAAGATTAGCCCCGCCAAACAGACAGACAGACAGATAGACAGACATTGTAAAAAATGTTGGTTTGGTATATGTACCGTGTATACATACATATGCATTTAGTAAAAAGCGGTTGTTTTAATATAACTCAGTTCTCAGTAGCTCAGTTGGAAGAGCGGCTTTACTAGATTCCCAGTAGGCCGCGAGTTCGAGTCTCGTCTGAAGTCAAATTTTTCTTTCCATTTTTCTTTAAATATATTTCACAAGCATGTGTTAATGCGAAATAATATAAAACAATTATTAAGGGTAAAAGCGACTTCTTTACGATATTCAATAAACTGCAGTCTATTATATCGGTTGCCTAACTAGCATAGTTTGGCAATAGATGGCGCTGCTGCTACCATAAAGCAATGCAATAAATGTGAACGAAAGATTTGACAAATCGGGCAGGACTTCAGTAGCTCAGTTGGAAGAGCGGCTGGACTAGATTCCCAGTAGGCCGCGAGTTCGAGTCTCGCCTGAAGTCAAATTTTTCTTTCCATTTTTCTTTAGAATAAAATATATTTCACAAGCATGTGTTAATGCGAAATAATATAAAACAAGTATAGATATAATTAACTGCCTCGGTAGCCTAGTGGTAGCAGGCCACTACTACTACGCTGAGGTCCTGGGTTCGATTCCCGGGTAGGGGGTTATCAGAGATGATGGTATAAAGTCCATTATCTCTGGTTCTATTGGGATTTTTCCATTTTCTGGCAATTTCCCAGTACCTTGAAGTTTGGTAATGTGCCCGGAGATGTCAACAGGCTCGCCACCTGTTACATGGGCCAAAAACGTAACCGGCGAATCGTGGGTGTTTGCATGTATGCTTGAATGCATGCATTTTACCTCTGCCTACCCCTTGGGGATTACAGGCGTGAAGTTACGTATAGATATAATTGAAATATGATAGAAATCCAGGGTTTAGAAGGTGAGAAAATATCACGAAAATATTAACAAACTAACAGTTATCCGCGACTTAGTCCGCGTGGCTTGTCAGTTAATATGGATGATGAATTGATATTGACGTTACTGGGATTCCGAAGGCACTGGCCACCATGCGGAATTTTGAGAGAAAAACTCCTAACGGAAAATTACTTTTTGTGTAAATGATGATTCGTAAAATGTCAACAAAGTAAAATATTTGTCTGATTAGTTTTAGTAAACTACAAAATATCCGTTTTCGCGCTGCAAAAAAGTCATCATTGATAAAAATAAGTTCATATTTATTCAATAAATTTTATTTCTATCGTGTCTTGAATTGTAGGAACTGGTGTCTTCTGAAACAATAAAAAAGAATATTTTAAATCCAACCTCATCGGACTGATGCAAATTAATTACGATATTTTTATTTTTAATTAAGCGTTCCTTATGAAATCAGCGACAATTTGATAATAGTAATTGATGTATAGTACGTTTCCGTGCATTGGAGGGCACGTTTAGCCGTCGGTTCCGGTTGCTATTGATAGATAGCAGTTATTAAACCTTGTCGGAGGCCTTATGGGCGGTTTGAAAACATCCGACAGCGGGTTGGCCACTAACCCACCCACCTCCACCAATCCGCATTGGAGCAGCGTGGTGGAGTAAGCGCCAGGCCTCCCCCCAAAAAGGGGAGAGACTCGTGCCCAGCAGTGGGACGTATAATGGGTTGCCATTATTATTATAATTGTATGTATTGCCCAAACAATCATTATACATGAGAGAGGGCTGTACTGCGCATTCCCCTCTACTGGAACTTGGCACATGGAACTTACCGACTACCTGCCTGCCTACTTACCGGCTGCCGTCGGCAGAGTCGCTGTTAGGCAAATATTTTGCATGACCGCCCTTAGGCCCGGTATCCACCAACGCGGACAGGAGAGGAGACGAGAGGAGTTGTTTTTGAATTAACCAATCCGATTTCGATATTTCCCATCTCTCCTCCGCTTAGCTCGACTAGAAATGGATCAAGCGGAGGGAAATGAGATGTCTCATTTTACTATAGGACTTTGTGCGGCGAGCGAGCAAGCGGCGCGGCAGAGCGGAGAAGTGTCTATTGTCTGTTGACTGGTTTCGATATCTCACAGCTCACATCACATCTCTGCTACACAAAGCTCACGTCTCCTGTCCGCTACACTTCTCTCCGCTTTAGTGGAAATAACCTGCCAGCTTTGCAGTGCATCTCCTCTATCTGTCGCAAAAGCTGTTCTTAGTGGCCGTCTTTGTATGTCAATTTTTTTTTATATATCGTGTTAGATGATTATGAGTGTATCGATGAGATTTCATGTCATAAAAAATATTCTGTACAAACCTGCACTTTCAGATACAATCTCACTACGCCTTAAAAATCTTGATTGATTATCTGTAATTTTAAAAATGAAGACGTATAAGAGTCCGTTGAAAATCGATTCTTCGCCGCTAGTCTCTCTGTGCTATAAAAACAGAGATTTAGATTCCTATATCATTAGCGGCTTGTGGGCACTACATTACCAGCGAGTATAAACAGGGGTCATATTTTCTTACAGAGACGGAGCCTCAGGTTAAGAACGGACGGCCGTTGGTGTACAAGACATGTCATCTCGAATGGCGTCCGTGTACCGGAAGACGAAGCATAGGCAGGCCCCCCACGAGGTGGACCGACAACCTGGTGAAGGTTGCGAGCAATCGCTGGATTAGGGTGGCCGAGGACCGTTCGTGGTGTCAATCTTTTGTCCGCCGTTTACTGCTGCGGCTTTAGGTTTAAATATTGATGATTGATCTTTTTATCTTTCTGTGCTTATTGTTATTGATTTTGTTTCCTGTCTTTTTTTTTTTTTTTTTTTTTATAAATGTGGCAAACAAGCGTGCAGTTCACATTGATGTTAAGTGATGACTGCAGCCTGTAGACACCCACACAATGACCAGAGGTCAAAATGCAAATGCGCTGCCACTCCTGAGGCATTAGGTGTTGACCTGACCGGAACACCATTTAACGGCAAGTATATTAGGTAATGCAGTGGTGCCTACGCCCGCGAGCTCCGTCACTGGAGCTCTACCACCAGTGTCTTGTTGTTGTTGTGTTTTTGTGTTTTGATTTGCGTTTAGTACACCCCTGTTGTTTTGTTTTTTTGTTTAATCCTACAATGTTGGTTGCCTGGAAGAAATCGCTGTGCAGCGATAAGGCCGCAATTTGTGCCATCCCCTTGTTCTTATTCTTTAATATGTTTTATTTGTGTGTACGATAAAGAGTATTGTATTGTATTGTATTGATGATTAATAAACATGTTACCTTTCTTCGGACATGCCATCCTTGTACAAAAGGTGGTGCCATCAGCACCACAAATACATCTATTACAGTCGACCCTGAACCTGGTGAATGGCTTGCACCTTGTTGTTGCTGCTATAAGCACAAATAATGAAACTAATATTGATATTAAGAAAATAAACTGATATTGTTAGAGCTCCTACGGGTCGGCTAATAGAATTCCAGTGATTGAGATTCAGGGTACACAGTATTCATAATCTATCTGCCACTTAATGGTAGTAAAAGTGTTTTTTGTATATTGTTTTAAGTGTATTTAGTAATTGTATTATTATTGAGCTTAATAACTGTCGGTATTGTACTATTTATTTTTCGCAATAGGTAACACATGCGAGTGAACATAAGAAATTGAAGTAAAAACGGAAAGAAAAATTTGGCTTCGGGCAGGAATCGAACCTGCCACCTCAGGATAACCAGTCCAGCCGCTATACCACTAAGCTACCGAAGTCCCACACCGATGCGTTAAATTTTGCTTTCCCTTTTTGATTTTAACCGATTTAGGGTCGGGGAACGACATCCATTGATAACTAATTAACTTAGTGGTAAAGCGGCTGGACTGGTTATCCTGAGGTCGCAAGTTCGATTCCTGCCCGAAGTCAATTTTTTTTCCGTTTTACTTTAACTGTTGGTATGTAAAATGTATTTACATTATAAATTATAAATTGTTAAGTACACTATTATCTAATACTTTTTGTCGGTTTGTTTTATTTCTGGTTTATTGGTTTGTTACGCTGATAAACAATAACTTCGTCTAAAAGAACACACTATTTATAATCTTTTCCGGAGAGAAATATTTTAAATATTTACCTGGAAATGTTCTCTATGTACAATTGATAATATTTCAAATCTATTTTACCGTGTACCTTTTTTAATTTTAACTATACAAATCTTGTTATTATCCTTTAGTCTGGAGGATAACACTTATTAAATAAAGGTCAAAATATTGATCAAGCACAATACATATTATTAATCCACTTACATCGTCGCCAATACAAAAGCATGTCTTCATCAATATGCTTAAGAGAAACCGTAGAGATGAACTGAAATAACAATTTTATAATTTACTAGCGATCCGCCACTGCATCGCGCGGGTCATCTTTTTTTTTCTTAGCGCAAGTATTTTTTTTTTCTTAATTTCTTCTCGGTACAATTAAAAATACAACAAAAAAGAATCGGGCCAGCCTTTCTCAAGTTTAGCGCTTAGCAACACATATAGCGTTTGTTTTTTATTTATCTATAACTATTTAACTGCCTTAGTAGCCTATTGGAAGCAGGCCACTACTACTACGCTGGGGTCCCGGGTTCGATTCTTGAATCGGTATATCGTTTGATCTTTATCTCTGGTTCTATTGGGTTTTTTACATTTTCTGGAAATTTCCCAGTACCTCAAAATATGGTAATGTGCCCGGAGATGTCAATAGGCTCGCCATCTGTTAAATGGGCGAAAACGTAACCAGCGAATCGTGGTTGTTTGCATGTTTGCTTGAATCTATCTCTGATTACCAATTTGGAGATTGCAAGCGTGAAGTTACGATCATTTATACATATACCTATTATAGTTAATAAATAGTATTTTCATCTCGTTCTTTCTATGAATGGATCATTCAATGAAATAAAAAAGAAAGTAATTAAATACTCACGATAAAGAAAACTAATATTCCTTTACACATCACTTCGTATAAAAAACCTTTTCGAATAGTGAATTGGAAATAGGAAATCGATATCTCAAATCACTCGACACGCGTGCACTCAACGTATAATCGATTATGTGTTTCATTAATTGAATTGTAGTTGTGAATTAATGGGTTTCTTGTTCATTTTCAATTGGATTTCTGTTATGCAATGTGTTTGTTTGACAACTAAGAATATTTTAGTGAAAGTTTCAATTAGGAGTTACAGGTGCTTTTATTGGATCCAAAGATGGAATCTCGGGATATTATTTCATAAAATGTACGTAACTTCACGCCTGTAATCCCCGAAGGGGTAGGCAGAGGTAAATGCATGCATTCAATCATACATGCAAACACCCACGACTCGCCGGTTACGTTTTGGCCCGTAACAGGTGGCGAACCTGTTGCCATCTCCGGGCACATTACCAAACTCCGGGGTACTGGGAAACTTCCAGAAAATGGAAAATCCCAATAGAAGCAGAGATAAAGGATTTTAAACCGTTATCTCTGATAGTCCCCGACCCGGGAGTCGAACCCAGGACCTCCAGCGTAATAGTAGTGACTTGCTACCACTACGCTACTGAGGCACTTAATATTATTTCATGATTCTACCAATCATTGCTTTTAACTTTAATTTATGTAAGTTTGAAAGGGAATAGGTACTTCTTTTCCTTAACACCATTAAGCGAAAAATGGATTACGTAATGCAACGATGCCTTCGCTCTCAGTTTCCATCATTGGAGCTCTATCACCAGTGAAATCTGTTTTGTTGTCGTAGTTCATCGACAGCTATAACAACTTTCCAACATGCTAACCGTTTGCTCTCACATAAAAAAAACGATCAAACGTCCCAAGAAATAATAGAAATCCGTGATCCCATATGTAATCGAAGAAATATCACATTCAATGTTTGCACTGCTGCAAGCTCTGAAACACTGCGCATGAAACATTCATGAACACAAGATTATCTTATAAAATATACTTAGCAAATCAGTGAATTCTTTCTGGATTACTGATAGATCTACTGTGTAGGAACAAACTTCAAAGAGAAAAAAACGGATCATCTACATATTCTACATCGATCGTCTGTCTGTCCCTCTATCGCAGACAATTTTCTCCAACAGTGTATGGCCGATTAAATTGAAATTTGAAAAACATGTTAGTACATCAGTAATCCAAAGATAAACTTGTAACGTCAAAGTTATTTAGGTTGAATGTGTTCGAGGTGAGGCTCATCGCAGGGCGGCAGAAATAGGACATTGCAACATTGTCCTGGCAGATCCTACTACGGATGACGCCAGAATACTGTTGCAACTATATCAATTGTCAATGAGCTAATGTTGTTAAATTATTTTTTTTTAATGAAGAATGTAATTCATGTGAACGTATAGAGCGTCATGGTCTTTGACCAAGCTCTTTAAATGGAGAATTAAAAAAAAAAAGTCAAAGTTAGATAAATTAGAAAACGAAAGAAAAGTTAGTCAAGTTATTCAAGTTATATTAGAGTGAAAAATTGAATATAAGGCTTATATATAATTTTAGAACAGATTTGAAGATATGTGGCAACCAAGCATGCAGTTCACATTGATGTTAAGTGATGACTGCAGCTTATGGACACCTACGCGAAGACCAAGGTCAAAATGCAGATCCGTTACTACTCCCGAGGCCTAAGGTGTAATGCCTCTGTGCCGGCAATTACAGGACCGAACATTACCACCTGATCGGAACACGATAGTGCTGAATAAACACTACCATTTAGCGGCAAGTATAATAGGTGCGCATGGCCCCGCGGCTGGTGTAAGTCATGAGCGATCAATATATATTAGGTAATGCGGTGGTGCCTCCGCGCACGAGCTTCGTCACTGGAGCTCTATCACCAGTATATACGCGCGTCCGGCGCAGTTCACCGAATTTTTAGTTAATCGATTTTAAAAATAACTTACAAACATGCTCGTCGATCGTCTCATGAAAAAATACAATAAAAATCCGTGATCCCACATGTAATCCAAGAATTATCCCAGCCAATCCATGCCATCATCCAGCCAGCTCTTTTAGATTGTCTAAATTTTTTTTGTAGATTACTGATAGATACTCCTAGATAGATCTATTATGAAAGAGTGAACTAAGGTTCCTTCGCTCAAAAGGAAAAAATAGATCTATATCAGTCGATCGTCCATCTGTCCGTCTATCGCAGCCAATTTTTTCCGAAAGTGCTTGACCGTTTAAATTGAAATTTGGAAAACATATTACGTACATCAGTTATCCAAGCATCCAAGTATAACATCAAAAATAGAAGGTACCCTAGTTAGGTCTTTCATAATAGATCTATCAGTAAGCTACAAAAAATTCACTCTGTAATGCTTAGTATATTTAATAAATCCTGTTTTCTCCGTTATATACACACCTTAATTCCTAGAGAATCTTAATTTACTTGAAAATCTAAAAGAGCCAGACATACGCCTTCCCATCACAACAGCTCTATCATCAGTAATCTCACAAAGAAGTCGCATTGTAATCAGTATCTTTAATAAATCTGTATATTAGGAAATGAAAGAACAGTTATTCAATTTTTTTTAGAGCGACAAATCATAATACATATATATAAGTCGATTTTAGCATAGTTTTAAAAATATTACTTCGATCGGCGCAATTAATAGAATTTTTAAGTTCATCGATTCTAAAAATAACATACAAACATGCTCGTTGATCGTCTCATGAAAAAAACAATAAAAATCCGTGATCCCACATGTAATCCAAGAATTATCCCAGCCAATGTTTGCACTGCTGAAAGCTCTGAAACAAACGCTGCGCATGAAACATTCATGTGCTTACTTACCTCTAAGGATGCTTTCATAGAAAAGCTTCTTGATATGTTGATATCGTATAAGCTGTGTGTATAGTGGAGAACACAAGATTATACGGAGATTTATTAAAGATACTTTTTACAATGCGACTTCTTTGTGAGATTACTGATGATAGAGCTGTTGTGATGGGAAGGCGTATGTCTGGCTCTTTTAGATTTTCTAGTAAATTTAGATTCTCTAGGAAATAAGGTGTGTATACAGTGGAGAATACAGGATTTATAAAATATACTAAGCATTACAGAGTGAATTTTTAGTAGATTACTGATAGATCTATAATGAAAAAGTGAACTAGGGTACCTTATCTCAAAAGGAAAAATAGGTGTATATATCAGTCGATCGTCCATCTGTCTGTCTATCGCAGGCAATTTTCTTGTGTGACTTTTTTGTGAGATTACTGATGATAGAGCTGTTGTGAAGGGAAGGTATGTCTGGCTCTTTGGCGAATCTCGACTCTCTACGAATCTTGGAATCGACTAGATCCATAATAATTGGTAATGAGTACATAGTAGCATGGTACGTGAAGATGTTACCGATTCCATGGTTTAAGTTCCACATTTTTTTTTATGTAATGGAAGTGGAAAACAAGCATGCAGTTCACATTGATGTTTAGTGATGACTGCAGCATATAGATACTTACACAAAGACCAAGGTCAAAATGCAGATGCGTAACTACTTCTGAGGCCTAAGGTGTAATGCCTCTGTGCCGGAAATTACAGAGCCGTACATTACCACCTGACCGGAACACGATAGTGCTGAACACTACCATTTTGGGGCAAGTATATTAGGTAATGCGGTGGTGCCTACGCCCGCGAGCTCCATCACAGCTCTACCACCAGTAAAAACATATTTCATAGTACAAAAAATCATTCGTCTTCAATCATACGTAAGGTAAATAGCTACATATAAAAACAAGGCAGGTGTTTTACATATCTTCTTTCATCATAATAACAAATCAATGAACACAGCTTTATTCAGCTCAAGTATCTACATGGATTTGCATTTGATCATTCGTACCATTCGAGTAGGCATTTCAATATTCCGATTCGCACCAATTGACGCATGTTATCTTTTATTTCTGTTTGCTTAGGACCTTTTTTGTCTGGCATAACAAAAAAGGTCTTTCAAAACAATATAATGATGTCGCTTGTGAGTTCATCGAATTGGATTAATCTTGAAAATTGAAGGCAAGAACAATACTCATTAATCTAAACTCAATTCACAGACATGTGTTACTGGTGGTAGAGCTCCAGTGACGGAGCTCGCGGGCGTAGGCACCACCGCATTACCTAATACACTTGCCGCTAAATGGTAGTGTTCAGCACTATCGTGTTCCGGTCAGGTGGTAATGTACGGCCCTGTAATTTCAGGCACAGAGGCATATCATCTAATGCCTCAGGAGTGGCAGCGCATCTGCATTTTGACCTCTGGTCATTGTGTGGGTGTCTATAGGCTGCAGTCATCACTTAACATCAATGTGAACTGCATGCTTGTTTGCCACTTTTATTACATAAAAAAAAAAAAAATGTAATACAAAATGTCTTTATTTTTAAATATGTACAACATTTATACTTGTGGTAGAACTGCCGTGTTGGAGCTCGCCAAAATAGTACTAAACGTTGCTATTTTGTTCTGGAAATAGAGCACCATTCACTGATCTAAAGGTCGAGTTTGACACCGCATTATTCAGTTATTTTCCTTTAAATCGTGGTGTATGAGTTTCGTGTTCTATTTTCGTACATTTTATTGTTATATTAAGCTGACCCGGCAAACTTCGTATTGCCTCACAATGAAATAATGTGTGTAAGATACGGACTATTTGTATGGAAAAATAAAATTGTGGTTTTTACAATTTCCCTTCATTTTTTTCATATTTTCTTAACTTATGAACCTTTCCTGGACTTTCACAAATCATTCAAAACCAAAATTAGCCAAATCGGTCCAGCCGTTCTCGAGTTTTAGCGAGACTAACGAACAGCAATTGATTTTTATATATATAGATAAGGATTACGCGTTACGCGTTGGTCTTGATACGTCAGATACGGCTGTGAGTTCAAGCTTACATTTCTTTGTAACTACTCTATAAAAAAAAATCATTCATCTTTAAGATTAAATAAACATTAACTTAAAATAACAAATGACGTGATACGTCAATTATACGCTTCGCGTTAGGCTTGTTTCCTGCAATGAACGCGTGAACCTCACCCTCACACACAACCTGAGTTGAAACTGGGTTTTTCAAAGTATGTATCTTCACGCCAGGTCCCTAACGGGGTAGGCAGAGAGTGTAGAGCGCCAGACATCCCGGTTCTGACAAACCTCTCGTGCCTCGTCTACCTTCATCATTCTCTTCATACATGCACGCCGATTCCTAAGACTTTTGACACCACCATCAGACAGAACTCGACCTATTTGGTCATGGTAGGTCAGCCTTGGTCTTCCTGGGCCTCTGCAACCATCCACATTCGCATTGTATATCTGTTTAGTCATTCGCTCATTCGACATTCTTTCTATATGCCCGAACCATCGGAGCATGCCTTTTTTCATTTTTACACCGATACTATCATTCACACAAAGTCTCTTTCTTACATCTTCATTACGAACGCGATCGGTGAGTGATACACCGCAGATCTTGCGCAAAGATCTCATCTCGACCGCGTTCAACTTACTTTCATGCTCTTTCCTGCATACCCAGCTCTCGCTTCCATATAAAAGCGTTGGAGTAAGTACAGCATTATGTACGGCTAGTCGAGCCCGCTGGCTGAGATGTTTGGATTCTAGCAGCTTACCCAACGCTCCATTCACGCAATTCCCAGCAAGCACTCTTCTTTCTATGTCAGTGGTGTACCTACCATCCTTGCTAAAAGCACATTTTTCAAAGTACTAGTACAAAAAAAGTTCAACAGACAAAATAAACAGTAATTTATGAAAATAAAGCTATACCTATTCCTTCCACATATTTTCTTTTGTCATAATAATAAAACAATGAATACGGCTTTATTCCGATCAAGTGTCCATATCGATTTGCATTTGATCATTCGTATCATTCGAGGAGGCATTTCAATATTTCGTTTCGCACCGATTGACGCCTGTTATCTTTTGGTTCTGTTTGTTTAGGATCTTTTTTGTTACAAAAAAGACAAATCGATTCAATAATGTCGCTTGCGAGTTCGGGACAGTGGGTAAATCATTAACAGATCAACCGTACTCCGTAAGTTTTGAAATGTTACGTCTCTGTGATAGTTATTACGGGGCCATACACTACCATCTAACCGGCAAATTATAGTGCTGAGCACTTGGCGGCAGCTAGATTAGGTAAAGCGGTGGTGCCTACGCCTTTAAGCTGCGACGGAGTTCAATCATTCGAAATTAAACCATTATCATCCATAAGAAAGTTCTCGGTCTGCAAAGATCATCAGTAGTCGAGAACAAAGACTAATGGAGGTAGTGTCGAGTGTAATTCGTTTGGAATTCTTGAAAAATTATACACAGCGTCGATACTGGCGCCGGCAGACCACTTGCGATATTACTAGAGTTGAGGAAACCACGCTGTTAAAATTTTTTTTGGATGACATTTTTAAGGAAAAATCGTACTTATAAGTTAAGGAGGCACAAAATCTTTGGCAGTATTGGCCTGTAACAAATATCACACAGATAACAATTTAGGTCTCAAGGGTGGCGAACTACATTAAAACTAGAGGCCCATCGAGTTAGGAGAGCTGCTAGTAATACAGGGTATTTACGCCTTTGAGTTATATTGCTGAGTTTAACATTTTCTTATTATTCTACTCAGGTATGAACCCTGTCGGATTACCTACCCTACCGCTGCCTAAGTGAAGGACAGTTTGAGTAATGATTAAAACTGTTTTTTTTTTCTAAAATCAAAATGGTGTGTGGCGCCGTAGATGGAACTGATAGTAAATAATATTTTTCGTAATTTATAGTGCAGAGATGAACAATATCAGACCTCAGGGTTGGTTCCATTTCTAGTTTTATAAAGGCTGCAGTATTCACTTACTAACAATAAGAAGTTAAGCTCTCTGAATTTTTTATGACGTTTAAATAAATATCACTTACCATCAGATACCACAACAACTGCACAACACTTAAAAAACTCGTTTCTATTCCTTATCACACCAAAACGATACATTCACACTGCAAACATCTCTCATACTGTCCCAATTAGTCAGGCTCATTATCGAAGTTCTCGACTGATGCTCCTATGTGTTGTAATTGGCTTTCAGGCGCCCGGTTCGCCTACTGTATGTACGTGCCTTTATATTTGATATTGTGTAAGTGCTTTATTCAATAAAGCAACAAAAGTGCTTGGAGTTATTGAAATATATGATCAATTTGCGTCGATTGTTTCAGCGATGTTGGAAATTAATATATGTTGTGTAATTACTTTCAGATTTTAAACAACTATGGAGCAACACCGGAGGGGAGTAGCCATATGCAAGCTTTCCCCTCTGTCAAAGTATAAGCCCAAATGTGCCTATACCTGTCGCCTAGTTTTTTTTTTTGTAATGGAAGTGGCAAACAAGCATGCAGTTCACATTGATGTTAAGTGATGACTGCAGCCTATAGACATGCACATGAAGACCAAGGTCAAAATGCAGATGCGTTACCACTCCTGAGGCCTAAAGTGTTATGCCTCTGTGCCGGAAATTACAGGGCCGTATAATATATAAGATTTTTAAATGTGTGCGTGATATTGTTTATGTATTTTGTTAAAATCAAGGTGTGGGTTTCGTAGTAATAGACGATTTTTGTAGAGTGAGTGTGTGTCACACGTATTTCCCCCCACAAAAAATTACAGACTGTTTTGCATCGGTAATAAACGCTATCGCCACTGCTCTCCGGCGCGACCGCTCGCGCTGGGCCGAGTTGCTCTGTGGTCATAACACTCGTCCGGATTTGGTAGGAAGCGGACAACGGATTCGGTACGCTTCGAACCAAATCTGGACGGTTTAGTCTAGGAATGACTGATTCGCGAAATGACTACATAGTCTAGAAATGACCGATTCTTGAAATGTACAATTCTATAAATGACTGATTCTCGAAATGACCGATTCTATAAATGACTGATTCTGGAAATGACTGATTCTACAAATGACTGATTCTCGAAATGACCGATTCTACAAATTACCGATTCTATAAATGACTTATTTTTTTTTAAATAGTTCCTACACAATTTTAGTCTGAAGTAAAAATATTTATTTATTCATATTGGACTAAAAATCGATAGTGCTGTCAAAATGTAAATCCAAGATGGCGGCTGCGTGAAGTTGTCATTTTTTCGTCATGGGTGTTGTTTTCTTGGTTCTTGAGGGTGTTGAATCCGATAGTGGTGTCGAAATGTAAGTACAAGATGGCGGCTGCATGAAGTTTGTCAACTTTTTCGTCATGGGTGTCGTTTTCTTGGTTCTTGAGGGTGTTGAAACCGATAGTGGTGTCGAAATGTAAATCCAAGATGGCGGCTGCATGAAGTTGTCAACTTTTTCGTCATGGGTGTCGTTTTCATGGTTCTCGAGGCTGTTAATTTTTCATATAAATTTTGTTTTGTTTTTTTTTTTTGTGAAAGAGCATTACATGTTGGCATATTCTTTTCACGCCCCGGCTATCCTTACGCAAATGAATTATGATATTTTATTTAATACTTACTAATTCATATTATTAGTATAAAATAAAAATTAAGTTAATATTTATTCGTTACAGTTAGCTACTGGTTAGGTATATATATAGATAGTGTTTATTCCATCGAATTCAGAATATTATATTATGATTTTTGTATGTAATGAAGGTGGCACACAAGCATGGAGTTCACATTGGTGTTAAGTGATGACTGCTGCCTACAGACATTTTCACAAAATCAGATCAGAAAAATCAAATTTTTAGTGGTGGTAGAGCTCCAGTGACGGAACTCGCGAGCGTAGGCACCACCGCATTACCTAATATACTTGCCGCTAAATGGTAATGTTCAGCACTATCGTGTTCCGGTCAGGTGGTAATGTACGGTCCTGTAATTTCTGGCACAGAGGCATAACGAGGAAGTTGGCAACTCCATGCAGCCGCCATTATGGATTTGTTAGAATTAGTATCAAAATAATATACTTGTAACGCCATCTGTGAGGTATTTGTAGTATCTGTATCACTTTGTGCAATTAATAAAGAAGTCAGTATTTGACAGCCATTACATGTGTTTCAATAGGATTTACATTTTGACACCACTATCGGATTCAACACATAACCATGAAAACGACACCCATGACGAAAAAGTTGACAACTTCATGCAGCCGCCATCTTGGATTTACATTTTGATACCACTATCAGATTCAACACCCTCAAGAACCAAAAAAACAACACCCATGACGAAAAAATTGACAACTTCACGCAGCCGCCATCTTGGATCTACATTTTAACAGCACTATCGATTTTTAGTCCAATATGAATAAATAAATATTTTTACTTCAGACTAATATTGTGTAGGAACTATTTTTAAAAAATTAGTCTTTTATAGAATCGGTCATTTGTAGAATCGGTCATTTCGAGAATATGTCATTTGTAGAATCGGTAATTTCCAGAATCAGTCATTTATAGAATCGGTCATTTCGAGAGTCAGTCATTTCTAGACTATGTAGTCATTTCGCGAATCAGCCATTTCTAGACTAAACCGCCGGACCGAATCCAATCGTGTATTACTACTAACTGTGACGGTGACTCTCACAGTATTTTTCTTCGTTAGTCGGAAAATCTTATGAATCAAGCGCCTTGTCATCTCTCTGGTTTCATTTTAAATTCTTTAGCTTTATCTGCAATTAAATATATTTGGTTATGTTAAAATATAATATAAAATTATTAAGCCATTTTTTTACTTACTCACTAAAGATTTTTTGGCACCTTCACTATCGCGTCCCACTACTCTAAGGTTGACTGGTAGAGAATGCCCTGTGGCATTATGTCCGCCTTATGTACTTATATTGTACTTTAAAGTTTAAATGCATAAATAAATAAAATAAACAGTGGAAAGAAGTGTGTCAGTGGATGAGTAGAAAGTGATTAAGATGAGTAGTTTTTCCTGGTGGTAGAGCTCCAGTGACGGAGCTCGCGGGCGTAGGCACCACCGCATTACCTAATATACTTGCCGCTAAATGGTAGTGTTCAACACTCTCGTGTTCCGGTCAGGTGGTAATGTACGGCCCTGTAATTTCCGGCACAGAGGCATAAGACCTTAGGCCTCAGGAGTGGTAACGCATCTGCATTTTGACCTTGGTCTTTGTCTGGGTGTCTATAGGCTGCAGTCATCACTTAACATCAATGTGAACTGCATGCTTGTTTACCACTTCCATTACATAAAAAAAAAATAAAAAAAAAGTAACGGTTCCATTCTTCTTTATGACAGTGTATATTTATCGAATGCTTTTCCAATCTATGAATACAACGTTTATCTTCTTAATATATATAAATCTCGTGTCACAATGTTTGTCCTCAATGGACTCCTAAACCACTTAACCGATTATAATAAAATTCGCACACCATGTGCAGTTCGATCCAACTTGAGAGATAGGATAGTTTAAATCTCAAATTATAGTCGCAATTTTAATTTATTGCTAATTATTTGTCTGTTATTATTTGACAGTCACAATTATCTGTTAACTCCAAATGATTCTAACAGATGTCGATACCTTTCGACTGGTTTGAGTAAGTAATCAATAGATGGCGCTGCTATGGTAAATCTACAAACGTGTCATTTAAGCTACATTTTAACAGCATAATTACCACGTGTTGTTGACGCTATAAAATTAATTAAATTTATTTTGTAGTGAACGAAATACCGTATAATTCAATTATTTCCACTTTTTAAATTTTTGGTGTTAGCATAGCCGGCCACGTCTATATATATAAAATGCAACCCGTTTTCCTTGGTCACGGCATCACGCGTGAATGGCTTCACCGATTTGGCTAATTTTGGTTTTGAATGATTTTTAAAAGGTAAGAAAATATGAAGAAATTGAAGGGAAACAGTACAAACCACAATTTTATTTTTCCATACAAATAGTCCGTATCTATCACAAGCCTTTGACACCTTATTTCATTCTGAGGCAATACGAAGTTTGCCGGGTCAGCTAGTAATCTATAAAGTTGTATTTATATTTCTTTAACATTTAAACATTGAAGAAAATATATGATATGTTTTTAATACTTAAGTAATAATTACCTAATTGTTTTTATATTATTTCGCATTAGCACATGCTTGTGAAATATATTTTATTTTAAAGAAAATAAAATATATTTAATATATTTCACAATATATTTCACTTTGTATATTTATAAATAATTACCTAGTTTAACAGCCATTTTAATCGTGCTACGAATCCGTAGCGCGAAGCTTTCGTGGCGTTGCGCTACGAATTCGTGACGTAATCGATAGTTGTTTCCAATAGTATTGATACGAAGGTGGATCCAAAAGTTCGAAGCCCGACCAAGAAAATGAAAGAAAAGTGGGTCTAATTTTATTTTTATTTTTCGACATAGTCTCCATCTAGCTCAACACACTTCTGCCACCTGAACTGCAACTTGTTTATCCCCTCGAAAAAAAAAAGATTTCGGAAGGTCGGCGAAATACTCGTTTACTGCGACTATCACCTCATCTTTGGTCGAAAATTTCGAGCCACCCAAATGTTTTTTTAAATTTGGAAATAAATGTGATCTGAGGGGGCTAAATATCCGGCGAATAAGGTGGGTGATGGGTATTGTCGTGTGTCCAAGAGCTAGTGAACCCTTCGAGTATCGGAACGCCTAAGCCTAGAATTTTTTGTAGGGATGAGTTGTAATATGCTAAGTACGATAACCGTCGCCTGGCAAAGGATCAGCCCTGCACGTCATCAGAATTTCTGATGAGAAAAGTTACTTACCTATTTTAGATCTGGCAGCCCTAGTTTTGCGACCATAATTGTTGCGTCTTTTTTTTTTTTCTTATTATGGCATTGCTATTACGCATATTGCCAGTGTCAAGTAAAACGATATTTCATATTTATTTAAGCAGCGTAAAAGTTAGTATAATTTAGTCATCAAGTATAATATGTAAGTATCAAGTATAAAAGTTATCAAGTATAATATGTCAGTATAATAACTCACTTGGAGTTACAATTAGGTTATTCGAGTAAAGCGATGGCTACTTTACCAGAACATTTACAATGAAGTTTTGGAGGCAACCTGAAAAGTCGTGTTTTCGCACTGTTATTCTATTTTACTATACACGGGCACTGTAATAAACCTATATCAAACAAAATGCCACCAATTTTATTCAATATAACTTAAAAATACACCAAGAAAATGAAATAAAATAAGAGCACCATACGCCTCTTTCAAGGTTCCCGCCAAAACTCCTCTCTTGTTGCGTGTTTTTTTTTTTTTTTTTTTGTTATTATGGCATCGCTATTACGCATATTGCCAGTGTCAAGTAAAACGATATTTCATATTTATTTAAGCAGCGTAAAAGTTAGTATAATATAGTCATCTAGTATAATATGTAAGTATTAAGTATATAAGTTATCAAGTATAATATGTCAGTCAAGTGAGTTACAATCAAGTTATTCGAGTAAAGCGATGGCTACTTTACCAGAACATTTACAATGAAGTTTTGGAGGCAACCTGAAAGGTCGTGTTTTCGCACTGTTATTCTATTCCACTATACACGGGCACTGTAATAAACTTATATCAAACAAAATGCCACCAACTTTATTCAATATAACTTACAAATACACCAAGAAAATGAAATAAAATAAGAGCACCATACGCCTCTTTCAAGGTTCCCGCCAAAACTCCTTGTTGCGTGTTATATTTATTTGTTGTGGTGTTTCCATGACAACGGAAGTGTGTTTCCATGACGATGTAATTGTTAGGACGATTTCAATAAACTACGAGCACAGTCTAAAGAAAACGAACGTGTTAATATGTATACTGTGCTATTACTATGACATGATGTTTGTTCAAATATCATTATCCCAAAATCAGCGCTTACAGCTAGTCTTGCTTCTTACGTGTTGCTAGTTTTTTTTTTTTAATTTCGATTTGACAATCTGGCAAAGGAAAAACTATATTTGAATTGAAAATCTATCACAAACAGCACTTCACACCAAAAGGTAAACATGTTGAAAAATTCAACAGCACAATCGATTTTCAGTCTAGCTAAAATAGAAACGGCTATTACTATTTCAGCCTGAAAATACTAACATCAGCTAAAAATAGTCAGCGTTTGCACCTTATACCACTTTCGCTTGATCAAAATAGGCTGTTTGGTATCAGTTTAGCTTCGGTGGATTATTTTTAATTGATGAAAGAGAACTTTACTTTCTCTTATCTAAATGCGGAAATCTTCCGGATTTGTATGTAGTTTTCCATTTTTAGACTTGAATGTAATTTAATGTATATTTTTGTCCCGAAGTAGGCAAGCGCGCATGGCCCGGCGGCTGGTGTAGATCATAACCGATCTACTCGGTTAAGCACTACGGGCGCGGTCGGGTAGTGTGATGGGTGACCGCTAGTGGCAAATTAAATGCGCGTTTCCGTGCTTCGGAGGGTACGTTAAGCCGTCGGTCCCGGTTTCTATCGATAGGTAGCAGTCGTTAAACCTTGTCGGAGGCCTTAAGGGTGGTTTGAAAACATCCGACAACGGGTTGGCCACTAACCCACCCACCTCTACCAATCCGCATTGGAGCAGCGTGGCGGAGTAAGCTCCAGGCCTCCCTCCAAAAAGGGGAGAGACTTGTGCCCAGCAGTGGGACGTATAATGGGTTGCGTTATTATTATTATTTATAAGGCAAACAGATTTTTACAGCGACGGACATGTCAGGTGCTTTCGTCATTATGGTGTGCAGAACATTAGGTACAAGGCCATGTATTCCATGTGGTAGTACATGGCCTTGTAGGTAATGTTCTGCACAGAGGCATAAGAGTTAAGGCCTCCAAATTGGTAACGCATCCATATTGAAAGTTTCATGTAGATTTGGATGCAGTAATCACTTGTATGGCCCGTCATAACTTTTTTCTAATGTAATTGAAGAGGCAAACAAGCATGCAGTTCACATTGATGTTAAGTGATGACTGCAGCCTTTGACTCACACAAAGACCAAGGTCAAAATGCAGATGCGTTACCACTCCTGAGGTGTAAGGTGTTATGCCTCTGTGTCGGAAATTACAGAGCGGTATATTACTACCTGACCGGAACACGATAGTGGTGAACACTACCATTTAGCGGCAAGTATATTAGGTAATGCGGTGGTGCCTACGTCCGCGAGCTCCGTCACTGGAGCTCTACCACCAGTGAAAAAACTATCACAAAGACAGCTCTTAGGTTTTTCTAATATAACCACTATACCACCTAACCGGAACACCATAGTGTTGAGTATACCTACCATTTGGCGGTGAATCAAATGGATGACAAGAATCGCTCATGATGTTACGATATTAATAAGTAAGTCCTAGCAACTCCCGCGAGCTTCGTCACTGGAGCTCTATCACCAGTAAAATCTAGGGCTATGTGACTTTTAGGCTTTTACGATGTAGACTGTTTGGCATACTCTAAAAAGGATAGGTTTAAGCTCCTCAAACCAATACCAATCGGATAAAGACACGGGAAACAGCTAGTTTGTATTATAAAAATAACCGCTTTTTACTAAATGCATTTATATTTGTATACACAGTACATATACCAAAACAACATTTTTTACAATTTTTGTCTGTCTGTCTGTTTGTCTGTCTGTTTGTCTGTTGGTTCCCGCTAATCTCGGGAACGGCTAGACCGATTTATTACCGATAAGGAGTAACTTAGGCTACTCTTATAATAGCTGCGCCCTCGACTTCGTCGGGGTAGATACTGAACAATCATACATTCTTATGCGGACGAAGTTGCGGGCACAGCTAGTGATCTATAATAACAAATCCCGTTTCTATCTATGTAGTAGTCAATTATGGTCGCCATTTAACTATATTTTACAACTTGTCCAATCAGCGAAATAATGAGTTTCAACCACTTTACATCTGATAAGTCCCCCAATAACGCTAACCTGCGTTTATCTATCGGATCGCGAGGGTTTGCACACTATCTGGCGGAACTATCTACAACTAATTACTGACTTACGCTGTAAACCCTAATCTAGCTCCGTCGCGGTTATGACTTAGTCGGGAACCGAATGGTACGTGACATGATTTTCTAGTACTCTGTTTGAAATAAAAATTACAAAAGCGTATGATTGGATCGCTGCCTTAGTTAACTCTTGTGAATATCTACTGAAGTAGTTTTAATGCGCATTGAAGGAGTAGATATACAGGATGTAGGTAAGGAAACACAAAGTGTCCGACCGTGAAGGATGTTTCTTTTTTGTTGAGTACTGTGTTGCGAACTTATTGATGTGAGCGTAACAGCATGGGATGTATTTCGGCGGAAGTAATGGGGATGAATATATAAATATTGCGGTGGTGACTATGCCCTTGAAATTCGTCTCTGAAGCTCTTGCACGAGTAAATTGACTTGAATAAATCATACTTTAGAAAAAGTAACTATAAAGCAAAATAATGAGTTTCAACCACTTTACATCTGATAAGTCCCCCAATAACGCCAACCTGCGCTTATCTATCGGATCGCGAGGGTTTGCACACTATCTGGCGGAACTATCTTCAACTAATTACTGACTTAAGCTGTAAACCCTAATCTAGCTCCGCTGTGGTTATTAACTACTTATGTGGGGAACCGAGTGTTGATACGTGACCTGAATTTCTCGAAATGAATTAAAACATTACGAGTATTAAAGTGTATGATTGGGTAGCGACCTGCAGGGTTAGACTGAGGCCGAAAACTGGATAGTGGGCTCGGGGCCTAAGATAGATAGATGCTTAAAGCAAGCCCCACAAACCAGACGTAGGAGAGTGTCGAAAAGGCTGAGCCCCATTGGTAAACGCCACCTCGACTTTAAGTCTAGTTCGCCGCTGGCGACCCAAAGACTCAAAGGCTACTTAACAGATTTTCATGCGGTTTTCACCAATAGATAAAGTGGTTCATGAGAAAGGTTTTCGTATGATTTGTGTACATAGTTATATTAGTTCTGTAAATTGGTTGCAACATTACGATATATAATCATAAATATCGGATAAAAATGGAACTGTTGAAGGCAACTAGCTTAATAAGCAACATATGTAGGTACAGATTTCCTATCTCATGTGAAAAATTCAATATAAAAGATAGAGCCTTAGTCGCAATGTCTAACCGGAGGCGATGTTCGGGACGGTGACACTGCACTCGCCAGATTCCTCTCTTTGCATACATAAATGTGTCATAGCTCACAGACTAGCAAGTAGTAAGAGATGACGTAAAATATTAAATACTTAATTTCAAATGATGATTACTTAATCAAGTACATAATTTTTGTATTCTGCTCTTTTCAATAACATCTACGTGTGAATTTAAAGATATTTTGAAGTAAAATAGGCAATAAAAAATGACTTATGGGGAAATGCGAAATTGCAACCTCAAGCTAGAGAGAGAGTAGAGCTCCAGTGACGGAGCTCGCGGGCGTAGGCACCACCGCATTACCTAATATACTTGCCGCTAAATGGTAGTGTTCAGCACTATCGTATTCCGGTCAGGTGGTAATGTACGGCCCTGTAATTTCCGGCACAGAGGCATAACACCTTAGGCCTCAGGAGTGGTAACGCATCTGCATTTTGACCTTGGTCTTTGTGTGGGTGTCTATAGGCTGCACTCATCACTTAACATAAATGTGAACTTGATTGCTACTTTCATTACATAAAAAAATGTAGGTACGCGGTTTTTTTATTCAGAGATGCTATCACCACTTTATGGACTTTGATGTCCATTCAAATACAAAATAATTTACAAATTATAGGTTTCCCTGGTAGAGCTCCTGTGATCCGTTTGCACCACAGTATTACCTAATCTACTTGATGCTAGATGGTAGTGTCCAGCACTATCGTGTTCCGGTCAGGTTAACATTTTCTGGGAACGATCATTTAAGAACCTCATGTTATGAATCAATGTTATTCTACTCTAAAATTATTTCAAGGCCTTATTTCTTCACAAAACAAAATGTAGGCAAGTAAACACGACTTGTTCGGCGGGCGGATGCTAGTAAATCAACGTTTCCGCTTCAATGGTCAACTTGCATCCGACGGCGACGTCTACCAGGAATGTGTTTTGCATATTTTTGAGTCCACTCGTAATTTTACCGGCAATATGAAACACATTTTCTATGAGTAGGTATATTAAGTATGCATTTGTTATTCAAAGTTTTATTTTGAAAGGCTTTTAACGTCTTGTATATGACAAGAAGTGAAAAGCCTTTGCGATATACTCACTAGAAATTGTGCGCTCTAATTTCGTGTTTTACCGAAATTATACAGGATGTCCCAGAAATCAACGATAAACAGAAAACGGGTGATAGCCCAAATCATGAATAATAGAAAAATGTGAAAAAAATTGTCATGTCTTTTTATATTATTAGCTTTTAAAAAATATCGGAAAAACTCCTAAGACTACAAATTTATATTTAATTTAAATTAAATACGCTAACACTTACAAGAAGAATACATGAAAAAGATTTGTATGTGAGAAACAGTAGGTCGGAGCGTAGACTTCATTAGAATTTAGATCTTTCGATCTTGATGTTTAAATTCAATGTGCCCCTAACCATTCGGTGATCACTTCCGGTTTTCACCCTGTGAATCACGGAGACATCATTGAATATGTGTTTCTTGGTGGTCATAATGAAGTCTATCTCATTTTTTGTGGAACCGTCGGGGCACATCCAGATCCATTTCCTATGAGGCGGCTTCTTGAAAAAGGAGTTCATCATAAAAAGTTCCTCCTTCTCCAGAAAGGTGGCCAGCCTCTGGCCCCTAGGGTTCCGATTCGCACATCCAAATTGCCCCACTCTCAGCTCATTATCGCATCTCTTGCCCAGCTTTGCGTTGAAGTCTCCCATTACAACAGTGAAATAGGTTTTGCAAGTATGTATGGCCCTACTTATGTCCTCATACATAGCTTCCACCTCGTCATCCGGGTGTGCCAAGGTCGGTGCGTAGACCTGGATGACCTTCAAGGAATATCTCTTGGATATTCTGAGTATCAGGTACGCGACCCTACTCGATACACTCGTGATGCATTCAATGTTGTTAACGAGAGAATTGTGGACGATAAACCCGACACCACCTTGGGACTGCTGGTCGCCCTCCCGGTAGAAGAACAAGTTGCCAGACTTCAGGGTTATCGTGTCCTCTCCTACTCTATGGACTTCAGATAGACCTAAGATGTCCCAGTGCAACTTGTTCAATTCTTCTTCAGCTGGAAGAAGAATTAGCAATTTTCTCGTCTGTCCTTTACGTGCGTGTATTGTATGTTACCAGTGATAACCTACGTCGATTTTCCGTTGTGCATGCCGAAGTCGTTTAACGGAAGCGACTCACCCGGAGATTATTAGCACCCCTGGCTCCAGAGCTCGACCAGCGCTCGTCTTCGCCGGTTTTGCTGCTGGAGCCGCCGGGCACTTGGGGCCTTTTCCTCGTCTGCATTTCCATCTTGGGGGGGTTTAGACCATCACCCGCCACGCTGGTCCAGTGCGTGTTAGCAGGTCGCCAGAGCCTCGTTTGTTGTGTAGCACAAACGTGTATATAAAACATATATTATGAAAATATTATTTCATCCGGATATTGATCACGCGGTATCCTGCTCCTCCACTCACGTTAAAGTTAGATTATTGGAAATCTACTCTAATGACAAAATTCCACTCCCAGTTACCCCAGAAATACCATACCCAGAAATGCAACCTGTAATCTAATGTACCAGTCAGAAGCTTGACATGAGCTGAGACATTCTACTGATATACTTTTTACATTAGTTAATTACATTTAGTTTTATCTTAGTGATATTCTTGACTTTACATATATTTTTTATCTTGTTTGACATGTATATAAAATACGCTTACACTCACAGCTCTTATATCAATTGTTATTCACTTTAATTTATTTTGTTTGTTTTTGTCACCCTAAATGAATAAATGAGTTTCTGATTCTGATTCTAATTCTGCTTAGCATAAGAAAAATATACCAGTGCAGCGTAATAAAATAAAAAAAATATTGGAAAGCAACTTAAACATGCTGCTTCAAGTGGTCTTTGAAATTGATGAAGAGCGGATAGTTTAATTTTTTCGTCTAGTCCATAAAATGATGACTGATTTTTTTTCAAGATGACTGAAACGTTAGAAGAATGTGAATTTCTTTTCCTGAACATATTTCCAGCACCATTGCCATTGAACACGAATGCTCGAATTGCTCAACATGCCGTACTTGTATCATAATGCCGGGTTTGTCCCGAAATTCGGCACAAAATCGGTCAACAAATTAATAAATATTTCACATCATAAAACACGCAAGAAAGATATCAAAATGTTCATTCATCCGGACACTGATCACGTGGTAGCCTGCCTCTTCAATCACGTCAACTTAAGGACATTTTTTTTCCATTTCGTATTTTCGTGATATTTAGTTCCGACAAAAATATTCGATTAATGACTATCCGTAATACTGTATTCAAGAATATCGATTGTGAATCTTGTGTATTGTGTATGTTTGAACATAATAATGACATTTAAGCTAACGGACTACCTGGTAGAAAATAGTAACTGATATTTTAGCGAATCTCGAAAATGATGATGACACGATTGATGAATATAAACCAACTTTTAAAAATATTTGACTGATTTTATGAATTGGGTCGTGGCGAAAAAAAAAAGATATTGGATAAAAACCATAGATTTATTATACTACTTATAAATACTTTTGTCTATTGTTTTGCAGATGGACTGATCACCATCAAAATTTCGATTTGGTGGGCTGGGTGGCTTGATGTTTTTCTACTTCCAAGTTTGCGCGATTATTGTCACTCACTGTATCCGACGACAGTTACATCACGCGACCCTAAATTGTTTATGACCATGGTCAGAGAATATGTAATAATACTACGTAGAAAATGGACACTTCGACGCCCCGCCCGATTTCTCCGCCTCACCCAACCTCCTCCCCTCTTATGGACGACGGTTGGTATTCCCTTCGTGCTATGCACACAGGTTGATGTCTGTGTAATAGAGACCAAATTAAGCGTTTGTATGGAATTTTGGCGAAGTGTCCGCGGTGTGCCATAGTATCCAGGTCTGAAACAATTTTAATCAATCTTCACAATTGAAATTGTTTTCGTGCTTAAATATTTCAATCGCCTTTCGTACACACTATATCGTCAGGAATGCTCAATATTCCTCAGAATTTTTGAGGCAGAACTGGTCAGCAAATTGATAAGTATTTTATATCATAAAACACGCAATAAAGATATTTAACTGGTCATTCATCCGGATACTGATCACGCGGTATCCTGCTATCATAATCACGTCAACTTTTCAGCTATTCTTTCCGTTTCATATTTTTGTGATAGTTATTTCCGATACAAATATTCGGTGAACAATGACTGTCAGCAACGCTGTATTCGAGATATCGATTGCGAAGCCGACGCTGTTTTTGTCTATTGTTTTATATTGCAACGGAATGAAAAATAGTAGTAACTGCCAATATTGGAAACTCAAATAAATTCACTCTTTTAACGATAAAGCCGTCATTTTTACTGATGTCGCCTTGTGTTTCTTTTAAGTATTCACATAAAACATAGAATAGAAATAGAAATAGAAAATATTTTTATTTCGAATTGACCTTTACAGATACTTTCAAAACGTCAAGAAAACATAAAACACCTATGTATGTATCTTCACGCCAGGTCCCTAACGGGGTAGGCAGAGAGTGTAGAGCGCCAGACATCCCGGTTCTGACAAACCTCTCGTGCCTCGTCTACCTTCATCATTCTCTTCATACATGCACGCCGATTCCTAAGACTTTTGACACCACCATCAGACAGAACTCGACCTATTTGGTCATGGTAGGTCAGCCTTGGTCTTCCTGGGCCTCTGCAACCATCCACATTCGCATTGTATATCTGTTTAGTCATTCGCTCATTCGACATTCTTTCTATATGCCCGAACCATCGGAGCATGCCTTTTTTCATTTTTACACCGATACTATCATTCACACAAAGTCTCTTTCTTACATCTTCATTACGAACGCGATCGGTGAGTGATACACCGCAGATCTTGCGCAAAGATCTCATCTCGACCGCGTTCAACTTACTTTCATGCTCTTTCCTGCATACCCAGCTCTCGCTTCCATATAAAAGCGTTGGAGTAAGTACAGCATTATGTACGGCTAGTCGAGCCCGCTGGCTGAGATGTTTGGATTCTAGCAGCTTACCCAACGCTCCATTCACGCAATTCCCAGCAAGCACTCTTCTTTCTATGTCAGTGGTGTACCTACCATCCTTGCTAAAAGCACATCCAAGATATACAATTTCATCAACCTGTTCTAACACTGCATCATCTACTACTACCCTTGCATTTGTTCTCGGTTCATCTCTTTCAAATACTAATACTTTAGTTTTATCCACATTCAATTGTAAGCCTTTCTCCATACAATCCTCTTTCATGACTGTGACTAGTGCTTGTAGCCCAGATGGTGTAGAGCTAACAATTACCGCATCATCTGCGTAAAGCAGACAGTTCACCACTAAGTCACCCATACGCACTCCCACATCCATCAACTTCACCCTCTGGAGGCATTTGTCCAGATATATAATAAACAGCCTAGACGAAAGCACGCAACCCTGTTTGACACCGATGTTAACATCAAACCAGGGTGACATGTTACCATCTACCCGCACACATGCTTGACAGCCCACATACGTGGACTGTATTGCACGGAGCAGACTGCCATCAATACCATACTCTGGCAAAATGTCCCACAGCTCCTTTCGTAATACCCTATCAAACGCCTTCTCCAAATCCACAAAACCGCAGAAAACCTTCTGGCTCACAGCCAGATGCTTCTCTACGATGTTGCGGAGGGAGAAAACTTGATCCATACATCCTCTTCCAGTTCTGAAACCACCCTGTGCATCCCACAACAACCCGTCGGACTTCTCTTTCATTCTTCTTTCTAAGACTTTCCCATACACTTTAGCTGCCAAACTGATCAAACTGATCGCTCGATAGCTGGTGCAGTCCATACGTGAACCCTTGCCTTTATACAAAGGCACGATGACCGCACACCGCCAATCCTTTGGGATTCTTCCGGACCTCCAGCAAAGGTTGCACAACACCCAGAAAGAATCCCAAAGGGCAGCACCACCATATTTGATCATTTCGGCAGAAACCTGATCAATACCCGCAGCCTTACCACATTTCAAACTTCGTATCGCCGTATATTCGTATAAAACACCTAGAGTGTTTTATATATGTTTTTGCTTTTACAATTACATTTATAGTAAAAGCAAAAACATATATTAATAGTAAATTAAAAAATAGAATTTAAACTACTTTGTTGAAACATAATAATGACAAAAATTTTCAATTCCTGCAAAGATGATAAAAGAAGAAAAAGTAAAACTTATTCGTCAAGATCAATGTTACCACTAAAATAAAACATAAGACACGCTTACACTCACAGCCACAGCCCCACAGTAGGTATAAACCTGTGTCGTGGGTGCCGTTGTACACATACAACATATACACAAACACCCAGACCCGAAACATATATCTGTAGGCCATACAAATATTTGTCCCGGTGCGGAGATCGAACCCGCGACCCTTCGAATCAAACGGTCATCTCACACCGCTGGACTAACCGGGTCGTCAAACAACCAACTTTCATCAAAGTCTCGTTAAATCGTCAACAAGAAAAAATAAATCGAAACAAATCACCTTGTATGTTATACTCGTATGCTTAACGATACTGATTTGCAAATTTACCGACGGAAGACTAATCTTTTACTGGTGGTAGAGATTCAGTGACGGAGCTCGCGGGCGTAGGCACCACCGCATTACCTAATATACTTGCCGCTAAATGGTAGTGTTCAGCACTATCGTGTTCCGGTCAGGTGGTAATTTACGGCCCTGTAATTTCCGGCACAGAGGCATAACACCTTAGGCCTCAGGAGTGGTAACGCATCTGCATTTTGACCTTGGTCTTCATGTGGGTGTCTATAGGCTGCAGTCATCACTTAACATCAATGTGAACTGCAAGCTTGTTTGCCACGCCCATTACATTAAAAAAAAAAAGAAATACACTTTAATATTGAATAGTTCGCTTAATTTGCTCGAAATTGACGCAGAGGAATGGACCAATGTGAACACACTAACAGCAGAATTACAAGCATCAGTGTGATATTGGACAACTGCGACAGTATGATGCTACTTTATAGATATTTGTCCAAAGGAAGTTTCTTCGTTCTGACGCCGTTCTCCAAACTTCTTGTGCCGAAGTAATCTCACGAATAAATTAAAACTTCAGAATGGCTATTCCATCCATTTTACATAGCGATGAGTTGAACACTATTATTCTTTGTAAAACGAAACTTCCTTGTTGTTATAAATTTTAAGAGGATTTTAAGAAGTTGCTTCACTTCGTAGTTCAAAGGAACAACGAAGTGAATTAAAATGTTGCTTGTTTTCTATTGTTTGATGAAATTTCCAGAGTTCAGTTTCAGAGAAAAGTCAATATTTCATAGCAGTTTCATATTGAGCTTGTAAAAGTGATGTTTGGCACGTTAGAATCTTTTACGTATATATTATATAGGCATATTTTTTGTAAAATTCATAATTATTTACGTTACGTAATCTGTAAAGAATTAAAAGGTTTAAAAATAAATAATCAATAGCACCATAGGTACTGGTTATACTAATTTGAACCGATGCAAATGGTTTCTGTGTTTGCAAAGGCATAAAATAATTGGTGAAGAAGGTAGTCCTGCCTGATAGGTTGACAATCGTAGTTAGTAGTTATAGTATTTTGATACAGAATGCTGTAACATATGGGTACGTACAGGTTTGATCGCCATTTTTTAGTCGAACTGCATAAGGGTATTTTTTCAAAAGATCTGTACACGCAAGCACGCTCTGCTCAAATAAGGCTATTAAAGGCATAAGTTTTTTACTTTACGTATAAGTTACGTACGATTATTCACTCGTATAAGAGAGCAATATCAACAGTTACAGAGATTTCAGGCCACAAAGCAAGAGCATGTATCGACGTTAATCCAGTTGGTCTATTTCGGTAACGTCAAAGAACGCACCGTTTCAAACGCCAGCCCTCTGCCGTCATTCTCCGTTTTTTACTTTTTTACTGACCACTTTTTCCGTGTTACCTGACGGAAAATTTACTGTGCGAGATACTCTGACAGCTGAGTTGAGAGCGCTTTTGGATTTTTTGTTTTATGTTTATTATTTTAATATTTTAGGATTGTCAGAAGTACTTAGAAGGTAGAATAGAATAGAGTAGGATTTTTTGGCACAGATTTATTAATTAGG
Organism: Macrosoma leucophasiata; assembly: GCA_036365455.1. Taxonomy (NCBI): domain Eukaryota; kingdom Metazoa; phylum Arthropoda; class Insecta; order Lepidoptera; family Hedylidae; genus Macrosoma; species Macrosoma leucophasiata. The sequence continues at coordinate 12,961,233 of JAWQUS010000026.1, forward strand.
TAAGCATTTCTTTATGTTAAATATTCGTTTAACACAATTTTCTTGATGAAACTTTCTCTGTTTTTGTTTGAAACAATTGTGATTATAATAAGAAATAAACTTACTTTATTAGTTTTAACGAAGTAAAAGTAAGTAGTTTTCACGAAGTAAAAGTAAGTAGTTTTAAGGAAGAGTTGGCCCTGCGGCTGGTGTAGATCATAAGCGATCTACTCGGTTAAGCAATACGGGCACGGTGGGGTAGTGTGATGGGTGACCGCAAGTGGCAAATTAAATGCGCGTTTCCGTGCTTCGGAGGGCGCGTTAAGCCGTCGGTCTCGGTTGCTATCGATAGATAGCAGTCGTTAAACCTTGTCGGATGCCTTATGGGCGGCTTGAAAACATCCGACAGCGGGTTGGCCACTAACCCACCCACCTCCACCAATCCGTATTGGAGCAGCGTGGTGGAGTAAGCTCCAGGCCTCCCTCCAAAAAGGGGAGAGACTCGTGCCCAGCAGCGAGTAGTATAATGGGTTGCCATTATTATTGTTATTAGTTTTAAAATATTTGTCCAACCCACCATATGTGGTGACCTCGTTAGTGCGTTATTGGGTAAATAAAACCAACACAATCGGTTCATCAAGAAGCGTGCGCACGTCTGCACGTGTCGGCAGTCGACCAAGCAATGCCCCCTCCACTCGCGTTCGTGCGCGCCTCCCTTGTCCTTTATTCATACGCCACACCATCTACCAGTGGAAAAGAACTGATTCGCTGATGCAGTTAGCAGATAATATGTAATAATACTACGTATAGAATGGACACATCGATGTCCCGCCCGATTTCCCCGCATCACCCAACCTCCTCCCCTCTTATGAGCGACGGTTGGTATTTTGTACGTGCTACGAACACAGGTGCACGTGTAAATACACGTCATTGATTGATGTCTGTGTAATAGAGACCTTATTAAGCGTTTGTATGGCATTTTGGCGGAGTGTCCGCGGTGTGCAGTTAGCCAACGTAATAACGACGGTCATACCATTTCAATGCACGGTAATAAATACTATAACGCTTGTTGGACAGGAGCGTCCCGCGATGAAACTATTGCCAATCCACGTGCCAAGCCCGGCAATTATGGCATATCTTCTTATGGGTTGGCCTTTATCTAGCAGTAGCTGAAGTGATGAACAAGACTTAGTGCTAGTTAATCTCCAACAACTTCGAACGAGTAGTGCCTTCAACCAATTCTACCGATTATAAAAAAGAAAAAAAAGATTAAAGAAAAAAAAACTGCCTCGGTAGCCTAGTGGTGGCAGGCCACTACTAATACGCTGAGGTCCTGGTTTCGATTCCCGGGTAGGGGGATATCAGAGATAATGGTGTAAAGTCCTTTATCTCTGGTTCTACTGGAATTTTTCAATTTTCTGGAAATTTCCCAGTACCTCGAAGTTTGGTAATGTACCCGGAGATGTCAACAGGCTCGCCACCTGTTGCATGGGCCAAAACGGTACCGGCGAATCGTGGGTGTTTGCATATGTATGATTGAATGCATGCATTTACCTCTGCCTACCCCTTTGGAGATTACAGGCGTGAAGTTACGATAAAGACAAAAATGGAAAGAAAGATTTGACTTAAGGCAAGAAAAAAAATACTTTTATTTTTTCTTTAATTTCTAAATTCAGTCACATGTGTTGTTGCGCAAATTAAAATATTACAATCAATTCTACCGATGTCGTAAGTCTGACGAAATTATTTCGGCTAACAAAGTAGCTAGTGTGCGCAAACATTTTGTTCCGGGAGAATAATCCAGAGGGTACGCGGTGGCCGTGTGAATTATAAACAAGTGTGGTCAAGGCCCGCGCGACAACGACATTCACTGTGTTAAAAAAACTGCTGCGTTTATTTCAACGCTATTACTTTTTTGTCTTACGAATGTGACATTTTGCTGGATGTATACGCTGGTTGTCTTCTTCTAGTCGTCGTTTATTTTCTTCCTCTCCTATTCTTCTTCTTAAAGTGCCACTTCTCTACGAAAGTTGGCGACCATCATGGCAATTCTAATTTTTGATGCTGCAGCACGGAATAGAGAACGAGTGCTTCTCCTATTGGTCCCTCATTAAGTACTGAATCCTACTAATCCCTCAGTAAGTAGGGAGATGCAGTATTTAATGACGCATCACGCTCACTTGACCTCCTTAAGTAGTGTTTTACAGCTTCCACGGGTGATCAGCTAAATGCTGCTAGAAACTAGTGTTCAGCACTATAGTATTCCGGTCAGGTGGTAATGTACGAGTAGTGTTTTACAGCTTCCACGGGTGATCAGTTAAATGCTGCTAGAAACTAGTGTTCAGCACTATAGTATTCCGGTCAGGTGGTAATGTACGGCCCTGTAATTTCCGGCACAGAGGCACAATACCTTAGGCCTAAGAAGTGGTAACGCATCTGCATTTTGACCTCTGGTCTTTGTGTGGGTGTCTATAGGCTTCAGTCATCACTTAACATCAATTTGCATGAATGCTTGCTTGTTTGCCACTTTCTTTATATAAAAAAAGGCATTTCAATAAGTTGTTGAAATCTCTGGTACATGTTAATTCGCGTGATTATTACTTACTTTCAATGAAAACTGCATTCTTGTTTGCCACTTCATGGACATAAAAAAAACAAACACGCAGTTCTTTTCGGTATATGAATAGTGCAGCTTATAGATATTTACATTAAATCTAGAGGTCGCGTATAAGTTGCCGCGTCTATGATATGATCTTCAGCTACTCAAGATAAGGTCCAGTGACCATAATCCTTAATAACTATTGAGGGACCGATCGGAGAGCAAGAAAATACACAATGACTGTAACTAAAAAAAATAACATCACATAATGCAGATCATCTGCCGCCAAATGGTGGTGTTCAGCACTATTGTGTTCCGGATAGATGGCAATATGCCCGTAATGACTATCACAGAGACAACAACTTAGGTCTCAAGGGTGGCAACGCATCTGCATTTTGAACTCTGGTTTTTGTGTAGATGTCCATAGGCTGCAGTCATCACTTAACATCAATGTGAGCAGTATGCTTGTTTGCTACCTTAGTTACATAAAAAAGTCCGGAGCATTTTTAAATAAACGCGACGTTTTCTATACAGTGCGTTGACTTATCAATGTTGCACGCGAGCACCGGTTATGTCCGACTAACGAATTCATGGCGACAACGCGAGCTTTACGAACTCATTAATGGTCGGTTGAATATCATATTATTACCGCCACCGCCCCTGGACAACATATCATCAATATTTCATACAACAAACATCGTTGTTTGCTTCGATTTATGGCATAAACTCATCTTTGTAGCACGTTGAAAGTTTTTTATATAACATTTTGACAATACATTCAAAGTTTTATTTTAACTGCCTCAGAAGCCTAGTGGTAGCAGGCCACTACTACTACGCTGGAGGTCTTGGGTTCGATTCCCGGGTCGGGGGCTATCAGAGATAACGGTTTAAAAATCCTTTATCTCTGGTTCTATTGGTTCTATTTTTCCATTTTCTGGAAGTTTCCCAGTACCTCGGAGTTTGGTAATGTTCCCGAAGATGCAACAGGCTCGCCATCTGTTACATGGGCCAAAAACGTAACCGGCGAATCGTGGGTGTTTGCATCTTTGCTTGAATGCATGCATTTACCTCTGCTTACCCCTTCGGGGATTACAGGCGTGAAGTTACGTTTACGTTTCTTTATTTCAATTTTATGATTTATTAATTTGAAATTTATTGAGACAACATTTAAAAAATGTAGGTACCTCTAAGGAAAGTAGTTCACTACTTACATATATTAAGATGAAATAATAAATTTTGAATTGTAAAGAATCGAGCGAATTCAACTAGCATTTGGTTGGTTTTGTTTTGGTGGATGGATTCTGAATGTCACCTCGAGTTGGATAATGTGAATGTGAATGCCAGTGAATGAAGTTCTCACCACATACTTCAAAAGATGCTGATATTTATTTCATTAATCATAGATGTCTGTACGATTGCTTGAATATACAATGTGTCCCAGGGATAATTGACCGCCCGGAGTTTTTCGAATATTTTACTGGACTGACTCTGGTTTTTTTTTTTAATTATTTTTTGAATTTTTTTGTAAATGCGCGTGACGTGCTGCAATTTTTTTACGATATTCCCTTAGTTTTTACATCCTTCCTTAATATTTTTTTTATTGACTAGCCGTAATCATAGTTTGTCAAAGCCGGTAAGTCCCATATATATAAAAGTAACTACTTAATTTCTTACAAATAAAAGTCCCACATATATAAGAGTAACTATCCTTAATTTTGTACAAATATTCTAAAGAAGCCGGGCGGTCACTTATCCCTGGGACATATTGTATAAATAAGCCGTTCCAAAATGTATTGAGCTTGGGCCCGCACCTTGTACGCTATAAAGCATAAAATCTAAATCATTTTCAGCTATTAAAATCGTTTATTATTCCTTCAATTGATTGTCGTAAGTACATTTTAAAAACAAGAATGTCATAGTAGCAATTATTGAAAGTAATTTAGGTTCAAATAATTTTTTGAGTATTTTTCCATGATTCTATGTATTTTTCTATATTTTTTGATATAGTGGTGGGAGGTACGGGTCCAACATGGAACTTGTCCTTTACTTCCCATTATCTCAGCTTCACCCCTTCATGGCCTTCACAAAAGAAAAGAAAGAAAGAAAGAAAATACTTATTTGGACAGCACAGAGACAAAAAACGTAATTATTAGGTTACAAACAATCAATTGGACACGAAAAAAAAACAATAAAAGTTAACAAAAAAAGAGATTAAATCTCACGGCTGTACCGAATGGGAGCCCAGATCAGCTTCATGTCAGGTCGATAACATCAATCGACCTGACGCTGATTTTCATCTGGGACCCTGTGTTCCACGGATGTCAAGCAGTTTGGACAGTTAAACTAGCCATAACAATAACATAATATTCATATTATAGACCGTGTTTTAAAAAATTTAAATATATAATTAATACAATGTAAATATATACTTACAATAAATATTTTTATACATATTAAGTGTTTAAAAAGAAAAATTAATTTATACAGTCAAGGGCAAAAATATGTATACACCACAAAGTCTCAAAAAAAGACGTCATCAATAGTATCATAAATAAGGGAACATCAAAAGCTGGAAAAATATGTATACACTGTTTGAAAGAAAAGTATGTAAGCAACAGGGTCAATAATATGTCACCAACAATCGACGCATAAATTTAGAAACACCATGAAACTCATAAATATGTATACATCATTAAAGTCAATAATGTCAACAATACGCAAGACTGCACGGTTTGCTGGATATTTTTCTAAATTTCTAACAGAACTCAGCGTGACTCGAAACTCTCTTTTGGTGTACCACAAGGTAGTGTCGAATGAGCGAATGACTAAACAGATATACAATGCGAATGTGGATGGTTGCAGAGGCCCAGGAAGACCAAGACTGACCTACCATGACCAAATAGGTCGAGTTCTGTCTGATGGTGGGGTCAAAAGTCTTGGGAATCGGCGTGCATGTATGAAGAGAATGATAAAGGTAGACAAGGCACGAGAGGTTTGTCAGAACTGGGATATCTGGCGCTCTACACTCTCTGCCTACCCCGTTAGGGACCTGGCGTGAAGATACATACATACAAGGTAGTGTGTTGGGACCAATACTATACCACAACAAAACTTCATTGTAAATGTTCTGGTAAGGTAGCCATCGCTATATTCGAATTACTGACTGTAACTCTGACTGACTGACTGACTCTGTCTTTTACTGCTTTTACGCTTCTTATTACGAATACCAAATATCGTTTTGCCTTTTACCCAGTATTATAGGTTAAGCCGCTCCTGCTGCCACGACGGCACTTACCTATACTCTATAATTACTCGAAAAATAATCAACCAAAAAGCATCGTATGTAAGTACATACCATGCTTTTTGGTTAATTTTCTTGTTGTATACATATTAATGCCACATTAACTGACAACAATATTTGGCATCTTTAGTTGATTACTTATTATTGCTCGTGTTGTATACATGTTTATGAGGTCAGTCATGTGTACATATTTATGAGCATATGTGCGCGTACAATTTTATGCAACTTTCTATGATGACTTTTTTTCTGTCACTACAGTTGTATACATATCTTTGCCCATGACTGTACATATATACCGAGTATCACGTTAAAGTAGGTACACTTCATGACATCATATTGTTGTCAGTAAAGCGGTTACAGAAGGAGGCAGGAGGCTCGATAAGACGATATTTATCGACCGAAGTTCCTACCCGCGTGTTGTCAAGCGTAAAAAAATTACAATATCACACTTTACCTAAATTTGTTAAATTTTTCGAATTGCAAGTTATCATTGTAAAAACACAAAATCATTTGTGTAGAACTGTATACGACGTGACAATAATTGTATCAATAAACCTAATACTTATCTGGATGCAATTAAGAATAATTCAGTATGGTAAGTAGGTACTTGTGAATTTTTCTTGTTTAATGTTAAAAAACATGGTTGATATATAATAATATCCAACGATAGTTGTTATTAATAATATGATTGTTTACTTAATTACAGTGCAAAAGGATAATCCAAAATAAAGAAAAAAAAAATTTTTAAATACTTTTATAACATTATTGTAAGCTATAATTAAAATTTAAAATGGCGGATAGTAAATGAGAAAAGAATATGCAAAAGGAGATGTTGCAAAAATGTATGGACCTCCGGCCATGTATTGTACACAATATCATTAACAGGCAAAATCAATATAAAAACGTTTTTTACTGCATATTTTCACTTATTTAGCTTTGTTTGCAGTTACAAAATATTATTTGCAGTAAGAGTTGTAACTCAAACCAACATGGCGAATATGGCGGGCGATGTCATTTTGACATTTTCATTTTTTAAATTGTTTTTTATTAAATAGTACTTGGAGAAAAAAGTAATATTTTCTAAATACTATCGAAATCGATTTCATGTGTTAATACTAAGAACTTAAACTAATCGATTTCCAATTTTAAGAAGCGTCGGCTGTATCGCCGCCATGTTGAATGTGGTTGAAAATGATAAAATCGTTTGAATTAAATGTGGTAATAACTTTAAAATATATTCTTGAAAAAATTAATTGTATTTTTTTCGGATTCTTCTTTAATTTACCAATTTTTTGAGGACGTGTACGAACTAGAGCCGAGCTCGCAACATCTCCTTTCCAAGGCGTTAATTGAAGAGCAAATAGACGAGACCCATCACATGTTGGCTATACCCTAGAAGTGAGTAACAATTTCATATATTACGTAACAGAGCGGCTTAGAGGGATGGTATCTACATTACATATTATTAAAAGTGTATTTTCACATTTTTTTTTCCACTTTTTGTTTAGGTCTCTGAATTGGGTGATCGCCGACTCGCTCAGCAAAAGCATAAAGCTATCTAAAAAAAATATTCATTCTTCAGAATTGAGTCCATCCAAAATCCTTGACATTTAAAATTTTATCTCAGAACACGAAACCATTGACGCCTAAAGATCTGCACCTACATTCTTCAAATATTTCACCGCATCACCGCACACACATAAACGTAGTAAAAATGATAACGTGTTCAACATCGCAGGCATTCCCAGGTTCTACTATCAAAGTTATACGAAAATGACATTTTTCTGTGGTTTTTCCCGCGTTCATTCGGTGTACTGGAGGTTTTCGGAAAAAATTTAAAGACATCCAAAAACGTAACTTTATGCCTGTAATCCCCAAAGAGGTAGGCAGAGGTAAATGCATGCATTCATACATGCAAAACACCAACGATTCACCCATTACGTTTTGACCCATGTAACAGGTGGCGAGCCTGTTGACATCTCCGGGCACATAACCAAATTTCAAGGTACTGGGCAATTTCCTGAAAATGGAAAAATCCCAATAGAACCAGAGATTAAGGACTTTACACCATTATCTCTGATAACCCCCTACCCGGGAATCGAAACCAGGACCTCAGCGTAGTAGTAGCGGCCTGCTACCACTAGGCTACCGAGGCAGTAACGCGTCCACTGCTGTACAAAATCCTCCGCCAAAGATGTTTCATACGGGGAGTTAAACCATAATCGCCACGCTTCGCAAGCGGGTTGATGATCGCTGTGACATCATCATCATAGTTTCATCGCGAGACGCTGCTGCTTATCCCGCGTTATAGCATTTACTACCACCCTATTTGAATGGTTTGACCGCCATTGTCTGACTTCACTAGTCGAAGAATCGTCTACCGCTATTTATGGTAGAGTCGTCACGTCCACGCCAACATAATATTATTATAGTTTAGACTTCATTTATTACTGGTTCGGTTGGCAGTTTTTGGCATAGTGTTACTAAATAGTAATAATCTGACACGACATTCGGTACGCTCCGAACCAAATCTGGCCGTGTGTAGCGATAGCGGATTTGGTCGGATGCGGTCCGCTCGCGCGGGTTCGGTCGGCGTAGTCGGTCCGCCGGACCGAATGTGTGAAAATGTTATTCGCTTTAATTGATTTGTTTTAGACGTTTCTTAATAGATGCTTGTCATCAGAAATACATTTCTGATTCTGATAGTGGCAAACAATATTTTTACCAGCTTAAAATACTTTCACTGGATATCAAAATAGCCCCCCGAGCTCGAAGTGTGTTCGTGGAAAATGCAACTCAGCGAGTTTCCGGGACAACGGGCGAGCTCAAAAGATCGAGTGAGTGCCGACAGAAATATTTATGTTCTGGTGTCGCGAAACATTGTTACGGCACTGTAGAGCCAAGCGAACTCATTTCCTTTCCAGACGTTCGGATTAATGGTGTGCTGCAATATTTAACTGATAGTTACTGAAGTTAGATCACCGTGCTAATTATGCATTGCATCGCTATTGACTTTGTAGTTTGCCACTTGCAATACTCCGTTCTAAGTTATGATACGTTGTTGCAAGTAATAAATGTTCTGCTGAATTATTAACATTTTTTATGTAATGGAAGTGGTAAACATACAGGTGAACTGCATGCTTGTTCACCACATTGATGTTAAATGATGACTGCAGCCTAAGATGGTGTGCCTCTGTGCCGGAAATAACAGATCCGTACATTACCACCTGACTGGAATACGATAGCGCTGAACACTAGACATCTACACAAAAACCAGAAGACAAAATACAGATGCGTTTCCACCCCTGAGACCTAAGTTATTATGTTTCAGTGATAGTTAGGCAGATAAATTAGGTAATGCGGTGGTGACGTGGTACTTACGCCCTCGAGCTCCTACACTGGAACTCTACCACCAGTATAACGTCATAATAAACACCGCTTTAAAACCTCCTCCCCAGAAGGGGAGAGACTCGTGCCCAGCAGTGGGACGTATCAAAGGTTGGCAACCCTATAGGTACTATAGGAAACGTTTCGGTAAAAAACACCGCTTTAAAACCTCCTTCCAAGAAGGGGAGAGACTCGTGCCTAGCAGAAAATAAAAATAAAATATTACAAAGTAAACTATGTTCATCACTTTAGCCGAAATACGATCATAATCGCCACGCTTGGTATGCAGGTTAGTGATCGCAGTGACGGTAGTTTCATTGTGGGACACTGCTGACCACCCCGCGTTATACGAGTATAACATTTACTACCACCCTTTTTGAAGGGTGTGATCATCATTGTTCATATCTCCAACAATAAAGGAAAGTAAACCACTTGCAATAACGTCATAATAAACACCGCTTTAAAACCTCCTCCCGAGAAGGGGAGTGACTCCTGCCCAGCAGTGGGACGTATCAAGGGTTGGCAACCCTATAGGTACTATAAACACCGCTTCGGTAAGAAACACCGCTTTCAAAGCTCCTTCCAAGAAGGGGAGAGACTCGTGTCCAGCAGTGGGACGTATCAAGGGTTTACTATCTATACTATAAACGCCGCTTCGGTAAGTATGCCTGTTTTAGTAAATTTATGCTATACCTAAAGCGCGCATGGCCCGGCGGCTGGTGTAGATCATAAGCGATCTACTCGGTTAAGCACTACGGGTGCGGTCGGGTAGTGTGATGGGTGACCGCTAGTGGCAAATTAAATGCGCGTTCCGTGCTTCGGAGGGCACGTTAAGCCGTCGGTCCCTTGTCGGAGACCTTATGCGCGGTTTGGAAACATCCGACAGCGGGTTGGCCACTAACCACCCACCTCCACCAACCCGCATTGGAGCAGCGTGGTGGAGTAAGCTCCAGGCCCTCCCCCCAAAAAGGGGAGAGACTCGTGCCCAGTGCCCATTATTATTATTATTATTTATGCTATGCCTATCCAACTGTTTGTTTCCAATAAATATGGCTAACAACATTTAAATTTCCAAATCACAAGACCGCAGATCTTTCAAATTCGTGTACTTAATAACTCAAGGCGTCGGCATTATTCAAAATCTTCAGCGGAATTAGCATATAAGATTGTGACATTTAATTAACTGTGTGCATTTCGCTTCACGGTCTGATACAAGACAAGTACAAATTAATATTCAACTCGGCGAAAATTTCGGGTGGAAGTTTGTAAATTCTGGATTTATGTAGAACAATCAAGAGATTGCCGTTGTTAGGCTGCCTGTCCACCAGAGCGGAGCGAGGCAGTGGAGAGGAGAAACGGAGAAATATTAACCAATAGCATTGCACAAAATCGCCGCTTCTCTTTAGTGGACAGGGAGTTACGAACTAGTATAAAAATTCATATAAAATCGGAAAGCGGAGCGCCGCCAGGAGCTCGAAATGACTCGTCGCATGCTCGCAGCCTAACTCCGCATATTGAAAAACACAGTCTGCAACTCCGCTCCGCATTACTTTCTCGCTCCACCCCGTAGCCTCGCTCTGCTCTGGTGGACAGGCACAGTACGCAACTCCGCTCCGCATTACTCCCTCGCTCCGATACGTTGCCTCGCTCCGCTTCGGTGGACAGGCAACCTTAGGCTGTGACTTAGTGGTTCATTTAAGTTGATCAAGTTTCACCGGTACCAAGTAGGCACCATCGCATTATTTAATCTACATACCGCTAAATGGTAGTGTTCAGTGTTCAGTTCAATCGTATTCCGGTCGGAGTGCGACCGCCTATCGACATTGCTATCGTCGTTGTCAAATTTTCATGCCGATTTGTAGCACCTTCAAAAGCAGTAGTGATAATCTGGTCGTTTTTCTTGCTTTCGTAGGTGAGAAACAAGCGATAATGGTAGATTATTGATAAGCAAAAATCGACATGAAAATTTGACAGCAATGACAACGACAATAGCAATGTCGATTGGCGGTCGCACCCCAGGTGGTTCCTGTATGGCCCTGTAATTTTATGTAATTCAGTTTACATTGATGTTAAGTGATTACTGCAGGCTATAGGTACCCACACAATGATCAAGGTCAAAATGCAGATGCGTTACCATTCCTGAGGCCTAAGGTGTTATGCCTCTGTGCTGGTATGTATCTGCCATCCCATGGTAGTGTTTAAAAGTATTGTGTTCCATTTATTTAAGGCGTTATAAATCCGTTTATAAATGACAAAGAATGATTCTTTTTCTTTTCTTTTTACTCTTTGTTATAAGTTTGTAAAGGGGAAAAGAAACATTCTACTGATATACTTTTTACATTAGTTTATGACATTTAGTTTTATCTTAGTGATATTCTTGACTTTACATATATTTTTTATCTTGTTTGACATGTATATCAATTGTTATTCGCTTTAATTTATTTTGTTTGTTTTTGACGTGTCATAAGAGGTGCCTGTCACCCTAAATGAATAAATGAGTTTCTGATTCTGATTCTGATTCTATACTGGTGGTAGAGCTCCAGTGACGGAGCGGGCGTAGGCACCACCGCCTTACCTAATATACTTGCCGCTAAATAGCAGTGTTCAGCACTATCGTGTTCCGGTCAGGTGGTAATGTATGGCCTTGTAATTTCCGGCACTGAGGCATAATGCCTTATGCCTCAGGAGTGGTAACGCATCTATATTTTGACCTTGGTCTTTGTGTAAGTGTTTATAGCCTGTAGTCATCACTTAACATTAATGTGAACTGCATACTTGTTTGCCTCTTCTAATAAATTAAAAAAAAAACTACCATAGATGCAAATCAGCTTCAGAGTTGGCAACGCATCTGCAATTTGAAATCTGGTCTTAGTGTCTATCATGTTTTAGTTTAACCTGTTTTATCTACTTATATAATAAATATAATATAATTTATTTGCACTTATGTATCGGTTTATTCCTAGTAAGTATTTATTATATTGATATAGACTTTTAGGACTGATATCCGTGTTATGCTGAACTGGGAACTATTTGGTGTAGCCGTGAGATCTTGTTTTATTTTTCTACTGTTACAAGGTACCAATTTCTTTTTATATTAACAGTGTTCTTTCTTTTTTTTGTGTTTTAATGTCAATGATTTCATAAATGTTGTTTTTTTTTTGTCGTACCAACCTACTTATATTTTAAATGTTTATTTTTTTTCTATTTATTATCTTTTCTATACAGTACTTGATCGGCTGCGCCAATAAATGTTTTTTCTTCTTTTCTTCTTCTTCTTCTTCATCATGTGCAAAATTAACTTACTATCAATGTGAACTGCATGCTTGCATCTTAACTTCTATAAAAACTAGCATTCAATAGTTGATACAGTTTCATCAAACTCTGAAATAAATAAAAATGAGTCAAATACTGACCACGTCACCAATAAAAGCCTTGCGGAAGCTCAAACAGTGGTCGGAAATGGGGACATCGCCGGCAGTGGCTATGATTTTCACACAGATATAGTTCCTGTTAGTTTGCCCCTAGAGCAACACGGGCCCCCGGGCGTCGCGGCGGACCGGAGGGGAGTAGCCATAGCGCATATTACCGATGCAAAACAGTCTGTCATTTTTTGCGTGGGGAACTACGTGTGATACACACACACTACAACAATCGTCTATTACTACGAAACTAACACCATGACAAGAAAAATTTGACTTCAGGCGAGGCTCGAACTCGCGACCTACTGGGAATCTAGTCCAGCCGCTCTTCCAATTGAGCTACTGAAGCCCTGCCCGATTTGTCAAATCTTTCCTTCACATCTATTGCATTGCTTTATGGTAGCAGCAGCGCCATCTATTACCAACTATGCTAGTTAGGCATTTCTTTAAAAATAAAATGTATTTCACAAGCATGTGTTACTGCGAAATAATATAAAACAATTAACACCATGACTTTAACGAAATACATAAACAATTTCACGCACATATTTAAACATCTGGGCGACAGGCGTAGGACCATTTGGGCTTGTACTTTGACAGAGGGGAAAGCCTGCATACGGCTACTCCACTCCGGTCCGCCGCGACCGGTGGCCCGTGTTGCTCTATGGTCTGTCCTAACTGCATTCATTGTTCTTATTTGTGTTGGTTTTGATCTAGCGATGCATTAGGTAAAATTTATGGCGAAGAAAGAAAAGTGTTTTTTACTGGTGGTAGAGCTCTAGTGATGCTCGCAGGCGTAGGCACCACCGCATTACCTAATACACTTGCTGCTAAATGGTAGTGTTCAGCACTATCGTGTTGCGGTCAGGTGGTGGTTCCGCCATTCTTTGATAGGCAACCTAGTGGACATATTATATTCTCTAGATTATAAAAATGCGTAAAAAATGTTGCCGTACTGCTGCGTGGGCGGGGGGGGGGGTTGGCGACGAGCCTAAGGGCACCTCCGAACGAGGTACGGGCCTCGGCTTAGGGCGTCTGCCAGGGGGGGTTAATTCGATGCTCGGACTTGGCCCGCGCACGGCAGGACGTGCGCTGGCCGTGAGAAATATGGGTCCTCGTCGTTATGGTATTATATAGTTCTGGATGAACGAAATAATTCTGGAAACATTGGGAATCCTAACCTATAAGTTACTTTGCGAACTAAAAGTCGCCTAAAAGTAAATTTATTAGATAAGTAACATGCTGCACCAATCCGTCGTCCATTATGCTTCATTCCATCGCTAGACTAGAGCCAGAACAAACGAGAACAATGAATGCAGGACAGAACGACAGGAAGTGTATCTGCATGGAAATGGCCGCCACTTCCGGTAGGGCGGCCATTTCCGGCCACAGTTTGAGCTTCTGTGAGGTGACTATGGCTTGTATTTTGATTGACTGAATCGTCAGAGTAGATTGTTAAATATTCTTTTTTTATGAAAGAAAACCAGCCAAGTGCGTGTTGGCTCACGCACATGTGGAGTTCGGTTTTTTAAGTAAATTTTATAAGTTGATCGATTATTAATCGTAAAATAGTAGAACCTTCTTAGCTGTGAGAATTTTCCTTTTAAATTAATTTTATATAAGCACGCTAGTAGTTTATTAAATAAATTATAATTACTGTATTACAGTGGTTTTAAAGCTTAATATTTCATAAACGGTCTCATTATTTGAGAACTGTTTTTCCAAATTTGCGATATTTTTCAAAGACCTACGATATACCACATTATAAGGAACCATGAAAAAATCAGCTTTACTTCACGTATAACTCTCTCAATTAATCTTTATAATACAGTTCCTTCTTAAAATGCGAAACCAATCGCTCATCCATTATGCTTCATTCCATTTCTAGACTAGAGCCAACACAAATAAGAACAATGAATGCAGGACAGAACAACAGGAAGTGTATCTGCATGCAAATGGCCGCCACTTCCGGTAGAGCGGCCATTGCCGGCCACTGTTCAAATTTCCGTGACGTTTTATTGGTGACGCGGCCGGTATTTCGCTTATTTTTTATTGCTTTCCATGTTTGATAAAGTTTTATGCGTTATTGATTTGTATGTCGTGAAAGCGGCAAATAAACATACTGATCATGTCAATCCTCAATCGTGAATTTATTGTGTCAGAAGATATTTTGGATCCTTACATCTTTTATTTGAAAAGCGCGCCAAGCCTCGCGGCTGGTGTAGATCGTAAGTGATCTACGCGGTTAAGCGATACGGGCGCGGTCGGGTGTGTGCTGGGTGACCGCTAGTGGCAAATTTAAGTGCGCGTTTCCGTGCTTCGGAAGGCACGTTAAGCCGTCGGTCCCGGTTTCTATCGATAGACAGCAGTCGTTAAACCTTGTCGGAGGCCTTCTGGGCGGTTTTAAGAACATCTGACAGCGGGTTGGCGACTAACCCGTATCTCCACCAATCCGCATTGGAGCAGCGTGGTGGAGTAAGCTCCAGGCCTCCTCCCAAAAAGGGGAAAGACTCGTGCCCAGCAGTGGGACGTATAATAGGTTGCCATTGTTATTATAGGGACAAAAAAATCTGTCAACGCATTTTTATCGGTTAAGTACAATTTTGTTTTGATGACAATGATGAATCTTAAAGAAACACGGAAGGTTTTTAAGGACCGGATATTCTGCCTACCCCGTAAGAGTATTTTAATTACATACAATTACTTAAACTTTTAACACAATACACCAAATTCACAAGACCACATTCTGAGAATCTCTAGGTTGACTTGTCTCCCTACAAAAACGCGCCGTTCGTATTGTTAACGACCCGGGACTTACTCGAACATCTGAGCCTGCGCAGAGACATTGGGAGTCTATGCGTTTTATACCATCTCTACAATGGCGAGTGCCCTGCTGAACTGTTCGACATGGTGCCACCGTCTCTTTTCCTACACCGTACTACCTGCCAAAGAGAGAAGTTCCACCCTCACCGACTGGACACCTGGCAATGTTCAACGGTGAGGTTCTCACGTTCGTTTTTGCCCAGAACGTGTAAATTGTGGAATGAACTTCCCTCTGAGGTGTTCCCTCGGTGCTACAATATGGGGTTCTTCAAAAATTACGTCAAAAGAGTCCTTCAGGGCTGGCAGCGCGTTGGCGACTCCCCTGGTGTTGCAAATGTTCATAGGCGACGGTGACTACTTTCCATCAGGTGTTCCGTCTGCTTATCTGTCAATCCTTTAACATAAAAAAACAGTAGTAAACGTTCATTTATTATTTGCCAATATCATCGGAAAAAGTTGGAATCTACCTTTCATTGGAACAACAAAAAATATTCATATGTCGAACAATAATCCTCTTATGAAAACAATCATTGTTCAACTCTAATCGGCTTATATTTAGGTTTCAACCTATCCAGTCTCAGTTAATTACATTTTTAGTTAGTATATAGTTGAAAAAAAAAACCGTATAGTTATCCCGTTATATGACCGCCGGGTAGGCCAGCGGTGTGAGATGACTGTTTGATTCGAAGGGTCGCGGGTTCGATCCCCGCACCGGGACAAATATTTGTATGGCCTACAGATATTTGTTTCGGGTCTGGGTGTTTGTGTGTGTTGTATGTGTACAACGGCACCCACGACACAGGTTTATACCTACTGTGGGGCTGTGAGTGTAAGCGTATTTTATTTATTATTTATTTATTTATCGTATAGATGAAGCTCGCGGGCGAAGGCACCACCGCATTATCCAATATTCTTGCCGCGAAATGGTTGTGTTCAGCACTATCGTGTTAATCTAACTTCATCTAATATCTTTGCTTTCGGCTTGTGACGCTTGTTTTCTTATAACGTTAACACATAAAATTATCATCTGAAAACCAAGCTCACAGACAACCAATGTATTTTAGAAAAGCAAAAAAATTTTAAGCTAAATCTGATGTGTTTTTCTTTTGACGATGATGATTTCCTTAATTTTTTTCGTGTTGGCAACTATTTAAGATCAACGACGCTTGCTGACGGCACTTAAAATATTAGTTTAATTTCAAATCAATTAATAAAAATGACATTCTTAACGCTTAAGCGTGTGCAATTGTAGACATCGTTTAACACTTGGCTAGATCCTCTGCTCATTCATTCCACTTGTTACTAAGGCAGAAGTAGAGAACACTGACTCTCATATCACAGATTATTCTAGTTTGAGAGTCAGGGGTCCATAAGTGTAGCCCAACTTGATTAGCTCTTAGCCTTAGTTTCATCTCTGTAACCTAGATTATAAGAGTTAATGAATAAACATTTATTATTATTATTCCACTTATTTATTGACACAACTTATTTTATAATTTTTTACATATATATGTATAAAAACAAACAACAAATATATATAAAAAATTCAAAAATAGTGTACCGCCGGCAGCGGGAGCAGGGTCCAAGCTGCCGGTGGTTAGGGACAAAGAGACAGGAACCTCCTCAGTATGCGTGCCGTGCCGAGGAGTACCTACTGCTTTCTGTATCAGACCCTTGATCCCTTTTATTATTATTATTCTCGTCAGCACGGGGTCCAATTTGAACCCCGGACCTTTGTCAGGCTTGCGCGGGGACATGGGGGGTCCAACACGTAGAGGCCCTTTCGAGAATTTTGATCTATTTTGTAATGGGTTATATTCGGTGGGACCTCTCTCTGGCTGCATCAATAGTTAATACAGACACAGACCGACCCCGCAGAATATAATGGGACTATTGTAATGGATAAATGATTCGCCAAACTTTGGGCTATGTGGGTGAACTGGGGGAACTAGCTGGCTGGGCCTATGGAGTGAGATCCAGCACCTGCCTATATTCAACATCTCACATTATCGAATCCTATTTTAGGCAGGTGGTGACTCGCCTCTCCTTGGTGGCCCCCCCAAACAGCCAACCCAATGGTCGACGGGGGGCAACACTGTTGAGAGAGGCTGGGGGTGTCGAGAGGTGTGGCCCCGGTTTCACCATCACGAGCGAGTAATCTCGAGCTCGGAGCGGGCTTCCCCGCTATTATGCCTTTAGACACTTCCACCCCCGAGTGTATGGCTCTTTCAGAAATTTAGACAACAGCCTATTATCGAAATTTCTGCAAATGCCATACCTCTAGCGCCCCACTCTGACCGGCCAATGAAGGCAAGCCAGAGGTGAGAGACCTGATGCTCTGTCTGGCCGTACCTCTGTGTGGCGGACGAGGCGGAGCCCAGTTCTCTCGGAGGAACTCGAGATGATGGTAGGGGGTAGTGTCGCTACTCACCAACAGCTCGCCACAAGCTGCTCTGTCCCCTTATTATTATTATTAGATGTGATGTAAAAAATGTACGGTTCTTTAATCTTACAGAATTTTTATTTTCAGTGTACGCTGGACACTTTTGCAAGTTTCCCTCCACATCAGACAGCACTCCTTATCCTCATACCTAACCTAAACAAAAGAGACTTGTCAAACCTTAATAATCACGATAATATGTATTTAACATAAACAAAATAAAGGTAAACAAGTAAACGGGAACGCATTAAGAGGCAACCGGGAGTAAATTCACGCTCAATCAAAATGTAAATCCCGTAACGCAGTTATAATTCTATTTATGCGCAACGGTAAACTAGACATTGTATATGCCGATATAGGGAAGAGATTCTGTCAATATCGATATTTAATTTTATTACTGACAATCCTATATTTAAACTCGCGAGATGAGCTGAAAATGTCACTTTGCTATTTATTGGTCTACGTGTAACAATCTTACATTTAGACTATAATTTTTTTTTTTAATTTAGACTATAATATTATATAAGAAGCTGAAAATTTAATTTTCTTATTTATTGGTTCGGTTCCTGTGGCACTCGAGGATTTGTACCACCACATTACCTAATCTATCGTCAAAATATGATAATGTTTAGCACTATCGGGTTCCAGTAAAATTATGACATGAGTACATAAATATGCTAATAACTATCATAAATATAAAATAACTTGAGCCTCAGTGATGCCAATGCATCTGCAATTTAATCTTTGTTTTTTGTTTCATATCTATAAACTGCACTATTCACTTACCTACTTAGTTTTTTTTGTGAAATGGTAGTGGCAAACAAGCATGCAGTTCACATTGATGTTAAGTGATGACTGCAGCCTATAGACATCCACACAAAGACCAAGGTCAAAATACAGATGCGTTACCACTCCAGAGACCTAAGGAGTTTTGCCTCTGTACCGGAAAGAAAGGCCTGTCTATGTAAATAGTGAGGCCCTGTCCTTACTATTTACATAGACCGGTGTATGACATGGAAATACTTTGTTATCGATACACATCTGTTACTAAGCAACAGTCTTGAATTTAAACAGACCATGAGAAGCTATAAGTTTTATAATTATTTTAACACGCGAATACGCAATGGTAGACGAGACATGAATAATATGGATATGCCGAAATAGAGAAGATATTGTGTCTATTGCGAAATATTGATTACTTGATAAAATAGTTTTGCCCTTTGACAAATTTAAAGATGAGGTGTCATACAAACTTCTGTTTCAAAAATTAAGACCACGAGAGTAAAATGAACTCATTTAACTGTTCAAATAGTAAGTGATGTTTATAAGGCAAAGGCGTTTTGAGGAAAATAAAAAAGAAAACTTTAAAAAACAATGACTTTAATATTGTTTTGGTGGGACTTGAACTCGCGACCACTGGGATCATTAGTCCAGCCTCTCTACTTACTGAGTAGACTATAGAATGTTTCTTACACATTCATTGTCGCAAGGAGACAAGGTGGCGATATTTTCTTGAAAAAAAAGCATTTCTTATTGTGAAAAATCATTAAATTAAAAAAAAAAAAACATTTAAATGTACCACCTAGTAATTTTTCAACTCTGTAAAAATAAAACTTTAAATTTTAATTAAATATCGATGCCAGTAACATCACTAGTATAACAAAATTGTTTTCTTGTTTTCAACAATAATTCGTTTCCCCTAATTTATATTACGTTCTTAAACTTTCAGCTTAGAGACGCTTTTGTTTTGTCCGATGTTTAATTAATATCAACTCGGGTATTTCACTGCGGAATCCCAATGATAATATTCTACTGGACCAGGGCTACCAAGTTTTAACGGTCTAGAGAAATGAAGGTTTTAATTCGGGGGGCTCTTATGTAAGGCGGTAAACAAGCATGCAGCTCTTACTGTTGTTAAGTGATGACAGCAGCCTATAGACATGTACAAAAACCAGAGGTCAAAATGCAGATGCGTTGCTACCCCCGAGAGCTAAGTTGTTATGTCTCTGTGATAGTTATTACGGGGTCATATATCACCATCTTTTTTTTTTTTTAATGTTTTAAAAGTGGCAAACAAGCATACAGTTCACATTGATGTTAAGTGATGACTGCAGCCTATAGACACCCACACAATGACCAGAGGTAAAAATGCAGATGCGTTACCACTCCTGAGGCCTAAGGTGTTATGGCTCTGTGCCGGAAATTACAGGGCCGTAGATTACCACCTGACTGGAACACGATAGTGCTGAACACTACCATTTAGCGGCAAGTATATTAGGTAATGCGGTGGTGCCTACGCCCGCGAGCTCCGTCACTGGAGCTCTACCACCAGTAAAAATCTAACCGGAACACGATAGGGCCGAATACTACCATTTCGGAAGATAGATTAGGTAATGTGTGTGCCAACGCTCTGGAGTTCCGGCTCTGAAACTCTACCACCAGTAGATTAAAGTAAGTTTTAGGTGGTCATTAAACCCTAGGAATGTTTTTTTATCGAATATCTATTATCGCGTCACGACCCGGTTTGTAAAATCACGGAAATGAGTGTTAAACGCGAGTGTTTTAAAAGTTATATATTACTAGGTATTGCCCGCGGCTTCACCCGCGTGGATGTCGAAAAGAAGCCTATATTCTTTCTCAAAGTCAGCACTATCTCTGTACCGAATTTCATTAAAATCGGTTCAGTTGTTTGGAAGTGAAAAGGTAACAGACAGACAGAGTTACTTTCGTAGGGATTATATATCATAGGAGTTTTGGAACGAAAAGTTTGATATGTAATTTTAAATGAAAATATGCATGTTTTATTACGAAAACATGATGTTTATTTTTCGCAATAACACATGCGAGTGAACTTTATAAATGAAAAAAAAACCGGAAACCGACCCTGAATCGAATAAAAATCAAAAAGGGAAAGCAAAATTCGACGCATCGGTGTGGGACTTCAGTATCTTAGTGATAAAGTGGCTGGACTGGTTATCCTGAGGTCGCAGGTTCGATTCCTGCCCGAAGTCAAATTTTTATTTCCGGTTTTTCTTTAATTTATAACATGATGTTTACCATAATTTTACGAAAAATGTAGTTTTAACAAGAAACATGTTTGAAATTGAACCGAATTTTCGGTCGCATTGCTTGAATTGTGGTAAGGGGGATATTTCAGCAAAAATATTAAAAAAAAAACGCGTTAACTATTACACTATACAGATTTAATGAACGAGGCCGACTCCCAATAAGCTGTTTTTTAATAGTTCAAACAATGAACAGTTGTTGGTTGTTACATTACAACCAACCCTACATTTGATTAACCGAGGCTTGTCGTTGCGTGTAATTGAATTATTTTCAGAATATTCATAAATATTCTGAAACAAAAGTTTGAAGTGGATTGTTAATGAATTCTTGGTGCGGTTTAAGATGGTGGACCATTGATAGAAGATAATATAATTCATTGTTCTTTTGCCAATTCATTTACTGTTTGTTTATGTGTTAAGTGAAAGCTTAACTATCTATTTGGTGGTTTTTGGAGTGTTTGAAATAGGACTTAAAGTGCCTGGAATAAGAGTTATAATGCTAAGATAATGGGGAGGATTAAGGAATTGATCCCACAATTTTAGTCACAAAGATAAAACTAATTAGGCTTCAGCTTCAGGGATGGCAACGGTTTTTTTATATAATGGAAGTGTCAAACAAGCATGCAGTTCACATTGATGGTATGTGATGACTGCAGCCTATAGACACCCACATCAAGACCGAGGTCAAAATTCCGATGTGTTACCACTCCTGAGGCCTAAGTTGTTATGCCTCTGTGTCGGAAATTACACGGCCATACATTACCACCTGACCGGAACACGATAGTGCTGAACACTACCATTTAGCGGCAAGTATATTAGGTAATGTGGTGGTGCCTTCGCCCGCGAGCTCCGTCACTGAAGCGCTACCACCAGTAAAGCTTACTTCGCTCGTTATCATTTCACTTCGCTCATCATCGTTATCGTGTTTGTTATCTTTTTTTATTGGTCGTTATTGTCGTAATTATCTAAATGTCACTGGGGCTCTACCACCAGTAAAATATTTATAGAATAATGAGTCAAACAAGAAAGTGAAATGACAATGACTTTCCCAAGCTGACTAAACGGTGAGTCACTTGCGTTGCGTCCGGGAAAACCGACGAGTCACGGCGCGGGTGATTACACCCAAAATACATTGTCTGAAAAACTTCAATTGGAACTTTTTTCGAATTCCCGGAAATGAGGTTGTAGTCATTATACTGGCTAGGTCTTGGCTCCAGGAATATAGGTGGAATAAAGGAGAGGAGTAATTATATGGGTCCACAAAATCGTTAGGGTTTACCATATGTTAAGTTATAGAAGTAAGTAAAAAAAAATAATATTTTTTTAAGGTAAAAAACAAAATGCATTGTAATTTTGAGTAGGTATACAGAAAGCGAAAGCCTGCCCCCAAAAAGAGGAGAGACTCGTGCCCAGCAGTGGGACGTATAATGGGTTACCGTTATTATACAGAAAGCGAGAGAAAGTTAGAAAAAAAATAAAATAAAAGAGAGTGTACCCACAGAGTTAACACCTGGTCCCAGAAATGTCTATTTACTGGTGGTAAAGCTCCAGTGACGGAGCTCGCGTGCGTACGCACCACCGCATTACCTGATAGACTTGCTGCTAAATGATAGTGATACTCTACCAACAGTTCTTAGCTCTACCACCAGAAAAACCTGTAATCCTTGAAGGGGTAGGCAGAGCTAAATGCATTTATTCAAGCATACTTGCAAACCTCCTTGATTCACCGGTTACGTTTTGTCCCTTAAAACAACAGCGTAGTAATAGTGGCCTGCTATCACTAGACTACTTAGACAGTTAAAGTAAAATTGCCCTTTAATTATTTAAAGTACATATTTCACCAAACCCATAACACAAACATAATATTACTGAGTAAACATACATTTCTGACTGAAATAGCTAACGGCTGGAACGCAAAAAAATATTTTACCTGTGAAATTGAGCATAGCAATACAACACACACAACTTTGCGATTATATTCATTCAGGCGCTTTATAGAAATGCATTCAAACGTGCACCATGGGGTGACAAAAAAATAAACGTGATTTAACACGATACAGCCGGGCATATACGGACAGAAACCGCGACGAGGCTTGCGCGAGACAAATTGTCGAGCGCCGCACCCGCACGGTCGCTGCGGTTGTCATATGTATCTACGTAGAAGCCTACAGTAGTGTTGTCCTGTATTGTTTAAGCATGGTGAAAATGTACTGCATCTAACCTGAATTCTATCATGTATTTATCCTTTAACCACACTTGTAAGACAACATAAATTATGGCTCATTGAAAAAGCTTCTATTCTGTCACTGAATTGATATGCAAAAAACGTATTCCAACGTGCATCATAGCAAAAGACTATTTTTAAAACTGATTATGAAATTGGTGAACGGATTTGTTGTTACAGCAATCTATGACGTGCATATAAAATTGAAATAGATAACTGAATACATATAAGATAAGATAATATAATTCGTTACGTTGATACATCGCGCGCCACTCGCGCACAATAGAGATCCTAGTGCATTTTGATATAAAATCGCATGTGCCAAACATAATACAATAAAAGCGGACATACATGGACAGCAATCGCGAAAGAGCGAACACCTATGCCAGTTAAATTAAGTATATCTCTATGCCAGAGATTTCAAGACCGTAAATCATATTTTTTACATTACATTACTTGGGTATCAATCAGTGCCGGATTAGCCA
This sequence comes from Macrosoma leucophasiata, assembly GCA_036365455.1. Lineage (NCBI taxonomy): Eukaryota > Metazoa > Arthropoda > Insecta > Lepidoptera > Hedylidae > Macrosoma > Macrosoma leucophasiata. The sequence goes on from JAWQUS010000026.1 coordinate 12,984,955, forward strand.
TATAGCAGGAGTAGCAAATACTACGGGCCCCGCGCCATTAGGGGCCCCGTGCCTGTGCCCAAAAAAAAACACAAATATGTAATACACCTTAGCTATTCTCAAAGGGAACGTTGACCACTAATTATATAGGTACCTATATTATTATGTTTCAAGTTGGCAATACCACAATACTTACAGGGGGAATCCCCTAAATTTGTTTTCGATTCCTTTTCGTAAATGTTGTTTTATTTACGTCCTACATTGCAGTAGGCAATGTAACTCTAGGGCCCCATGGTCACATTTGCTACGGGCCCCGCACCGGCTTTATCCGGCACTGGTATCAATCACATTAAATAACAAAAACAAATTTTTTGTACCTTAGCCACACTGAGTCTTCATATATTATAAGGCAACTTCAAAAATTACAAGATGGATTTTCGGACAGGTTTCATACATAATATTAACATAGTATTACGCGTAAAACTTATAGAGTTGAATCAAAATAAACATTACAATGACTCCACTTGAACTAAAAATTGTTAATCCGTTTAAGAGTGAAAATAAACAAACGTAAATACTCCCAAAAATGTAACCTTCCTGGCGCAGTCGGGTAAAAATACATGAAGTACAACACTAAACGTGGTTGGCGACGAATTCCAGTTAAACTTTTTTTTTACAACAGTTTTCTTTCCTAGGTTCTGAATTTCGTTATTGCTTTACATTGCGATGTTGCTAAAAAATCTTAACAATTGTCTAAACTTTTTCCTGGATAAAAGTAATGAGCTTCGTTATTAGCAAATATATATAAATACATATTTTTTGTTTGAAATACAATGTATAAACATTACTATTAATTCAATATTTGACAGGTACGCTTAACACATATAATGTGCATATGCACATTATTGCACATTATATGTGTAAATGCGCAGTACCTTTAAAGAAAATACATGTATCTATTAAAATTGACAATATTTTGTGTAACGAAGGTGGCAATCAAACAAGCATGCAGTTCACATGGATGTTAAGTGACGACTGCATAGGCTACACAAAAACCTGAGGTAAAAAAGCAGATGCATTGAAACCTCTGAGACAAGTTCTCAGGTGTTATGTTTCATTGATAGTTATTACGCGACATAATATCATCCATACATTACCATCTAACCGGAACACAATGGCGTTGAGTGGCAGATAGATGAGATAATTTGGTAATGTCTGCGCCCTCGAGTCCTTGCACTGAAACTCCACCACCAGAACAAAGCGGTAAACTACCGTAAATATAAAAATCTGTTCAAATTTGCGCTGGTTATTTTAAAATACTTTTATATTTTTTTACATTTTCTAATGCAGACATGTTGCAGTGGCGTTGCGGGTTATATTTTATCTGGCACATCACTATGGGGCGCTAACAATTGCCGCATATTTATTCGTAGGCTGAAAACCTGAAATTTAGAGCGTAGTGATGTGTTGCTAGGTATTTTGATGTAATTCAAATAAACGTAATTTAATAGAAGTGGTATTGTAGGAACGTTACTCACACGACGTTATTAACACGTAACTTCGCGCCTGTAATCCCCGAAGGGTAAGGCAAAGGTAAATGCATGCATTCAAGCATACATGCAAACACTGACGATTCGCCGGTTTTGGCGCATATAACAGGTGGCGAGTCTGTTGACATCTCCGGACAAATTCCCAAACTCCGAAGTACTGGGAAATTTCTAAAAATATGGAAAAATCCCAATAGAACCAACGATAAAGGATTTAACACCCTAAACTCTGATAGCCCCCGTCCCTGTAATCGAACGCAGGACCTCAGCGTATTAGTAAGGGAAGTACATGGAAGGCATGTTATCTCTGATGATTTAAAGAATCTATATCCAGGCTTTTGTTTTATGATCAATTATAATCCCAACGTTAGTTTATTTATCTGCAGTGTGTTTTCATAGCCTCGACCGAGAAACGTATAGTGTGGTCTTAACAAAGAAGAGTTGTAGTCCTTAAAACTCTTCTTCATTCTGTAAATTATTCATTAGTGCCATCTGAGTAGCCTTATTCAGACTATTCTACGTTAGGAAAATAAGGAATGATAAAGAATACATTAATAGAAAGAAATACTTCAGTCTATAGATATCTACATAAAAACGAATGGTGATGTAAATGCGTTGCTCTATGAGGCTTAAGCTCTATTTCCTCTCTACTAGAAATTACTAGGCCACACATCACCATCTAACCGGCATATGATAATGTTTAAATCTACCATTCAGCAGTAGATTGATACGCAGTGGTGCTTTACGTGTGATGAAGGCGTTACTTAATCACAACGAAATACTAAGGTGGTAGAGTTCCAGAGTAGGAGCTCGAAAGCGTATGAATCACTGCATTACCTAATCAATCAGCCACCACATGGTAGTGTTCCGTGTAATGTACAGCCCCGTAATAACTTATCACAGAGACATATCTCAAAGGTCTCAGGGGTGGCAACGTATCTGCATCTTGAACTCTGGTCTTAGTGTAAGTGTCTATAGACTGCAGTCATCACTTAACATCAATGTGAACTGCATGCATGCTGCCTTTATTGCACAAAAAATGCAATCACAATTTGGACCATTGCTATTTTTTTCTGTCAGTGAAATGATATTATTTACATTACATACGTTTACAGATTTTATTTCATGAAGATTCACATACGCATAGACATCTGGTAAAAGCATCGACTAGGTAAAAGTAAAGCCTTATACAGAAAGAAAGCTGGCAGCCGGTGCCGATCTATCAGTGCTTATCGGAATTAGCCAGGGCGAGTAATCGGCGCTGGTAATAGGCGCCGAGTTTTTATACAAAGCACAAAAACAGCGCCAATAAGCGCTGAACGTCAAAGTCATTTATTTATGAGCTTTCTAGAATCAATAGATATGTCTGAAATTAATAAATATTAAACTAAACTAAGGTGAATAACGAAAGATTCACATGACGTGACGATTTACAACAATTGCAACTGTAAAAATCGATAATAAAATGTCGTCAAAAGAGGCCCTCAGGGCTGGCAGCGCGTTGGCATTTGCTATTGTCGTTGTCATTGCTGTCAAATTTTCATATCGATTTGTAGCTCCTTTTAAAGCAGTAGTGATAATCTGATAATTTTTCTTGCTTTCTTAGGTGAGAAACAAGCGATAATGGTAGATTATTTCGATTATTGTAATTTAGTTAAAGTAAAAATCGACATGAAAATTTGACAGTAATTACAACGACAATAACAATGTCGATAGGCGGTCGCACCCCTGGTGTTGCAAATGTTCATAAGCGACGGTGGGAGTTTTGGCGGGAACCTTGAAAGAGGCGTATGGTGCTCTTATTTTATTTCATTTTCTTGGTGTATTTTTAAGTAATATTGAATAAAGTTAGTGGCATTTTGTTTGATATAGGTTTATTACAGTGCCCGTGTATGTATAGTGAAATAGAATAACAGTGCGAAAACACGACTTTTCAGGTTGCCTCCAAAACTTCATTGTAAATGTTCTGGTAAAGTAGCCATCGCTTTACTCGAATAACTTGACTGTAACTCACTTGACTGACATATTATACTTCATAACTTATTTATTTGATACTTACATATTATACTTGATGACTATAATAAACTAACTTTTACGCTGCTTAAATAAATACGAAATATCGTTTTACTTGACACTGGCAATATGCGTAATAGCGATGCCATAATACCAAAAAAAAAAAAAAAGCGACGGTGGCCACTTTCCATCAGGTGGCTCGTCTATTTGTCTGTTAAACTTATAATAGGAAAAAACATAACTATGTACATAATGTCAACTGTCAACAATAAATGACACGCGCTGGTTAGTGCTGGTTTTGTGCTTTCTATAGAAACTCGGCGCGTTTTACCAGTGCATATTACTCGCGCTGGCTGGTTCCTAGAAGCGCTGATAGATGGCGCCGGCTGCCATCTATCAGCGCTTATATAAAGAAGTAGTATACGGCTTAAATAAAGAAGTAAAAGGCGTAAAACATTTTTATTATCAGAAACATATTCCGCATTGGGTTCACAATATTTTCTGAAGTCCCACACAATCACAGTATTGGCCATATTGCTATAATATTCAGCTTTCGCTTGACAGAAGAGAATGTATTTATCGTTTTGTATTAATAACGTTTAGTTTGCGGTAAAAGCGGGAAAAATATTTTCCTCAGCTACGCATAGGACCATCGGGTGTCATAGAGGTTAATTCACACTATAACGCGACGGGAAAACATTGTGGGTAGTAAATTTCTTCTAAAATTTTAATAGATAAGTCGGATAATTATAGGTATGTATATGGGGTCAAATAATACAGTCATAATTGGTCAATCGCTGTCATTCAGGCATGATAACTAAGTAGGTATATCATCTCAAAAAAGCTTCTTCCTAAGGTCAGGACAGTTAAATAAACGACAGTTAAAATCCCTAGGAATTCATACATGAGCATACATCATACATACTACTTAGGCCTTAGGAGTGACAACGCATCTGTATTGAACCATCTGGTTCGATAAATATATCTAAAGGCTACAGCATTATTTACCATCACTGTAAAAGCTGAAGCATACAACGCTTATTGCTAATTCATGGCATAAAAAAGTAATTGTAAAAGTGAAAAATAAATCTTGACAAAACATCACGATATAGGTACATTACGCTGTTCATCAGATGTTAATTAAATTTCATGTTTGATTTGACCTCGCCAAAATATTATATCGTCACAACACTGTGTGATGTGACCTTTAAGGTTATAACGTGTAATGAGATTGAGCAGAAAATAAAAAGAACAAGGAAAATACAACGTAATCATATAAAGACGTATTTGCCACTCTTGAAGTATATACATGCTTTATACATTGTGATTTCTGATGGCTTAAATTGTTATTAGGACGGTTTCCTTACGATCAAGTGAAGTTTTCTTTTGTCACGAAAGAAAGAAGAAAGAAGGAAATATTTTTTTTATTTCGAATAGAACATTCTGGATACTTTCAAAATGTTACAAACCAAAATATATCTATCTAGAGTACAGACAGTAATAATAATGATAATGGCAACCCGTTATACGTCCCACTGCACGGCACGAGTCTCTCCCCTTTTTGGAGGGAGGCCTGGAGCTTACTACACCACGCTGCTCCAATGCGGATTGGTGGAGATACGGGTTAGTGGCCGCTGTCGGATGTTTTCAAACCGCCCATAAGGCCTCCGACAAGGTTTAACGACTGCTATCTATCGATAGCAACCGGGGCCGACGGCTTAGCGTGCCCTCCGAAGCACGGAAACGCGCATTTTAATTTGCCACTAGCGGTCACCCATCACGCGCCCGACCGCGCCCGTCATGCTTAACCGAGTCGATGGCTTACGATCTACACCAGCCGCGGGGCCATGCGCGCTTCTACAGTAGAGTAGATAAAGTTGAAGTAGAAGTAATAGTTCTGTACAGATAGTATCCAACAAAAAATATTGCGCATCGACTTTACGAAGGAGACTTCGGCTTATTTCGGGTTTGTAGAGCATTATCTCTCTTTAACTGCCTCAGTAGCGTAGTGGTAGCAGGCCACTACTACTACGCTGGGGGTCCTGGGTTCGATTCCCGGGTCGGGGACTCTCAGAGATAACGGTTTACAATCCTTTATCTCTGGTTCTATTGGGATTTTTCCATTTTCTGGAAGTTTCCCAATTTCAACTCCGAGGTGAATTTGGTAATGTGCCCGGGGATGGCAACACTCTCGCCACCTGTTACACGGGCGAAAACGTAACCGGCGAGTCGTGGGTGTTTGCATGTATGCTTGAATGCATACATTTACCTCTGCCTACAGGCGTGAAGTTACGTTTTATCTCTTTCGCATCTTACATATGTGACGTTTGTCGACCATTTGATCTAGTTTTTACCAATACCTCGCTATCAATGCTTACGTAGGCAGTGTGCAGCAGAGATAACGCTCTACGAAGTCGAAACTAGCCGATTGTCCCTTTCGTAGGCTCGATGTGCAATAGGGGCACCTCTACCTGGGCACTGTACACCTTCTGAAGGACACAGAGCAGTGATTCCCAAACTATTTTTTCTTGTAGACCCCTTTAATTTTTTTTCTGGTTTTCGTGGACCCCGTCCTTGCTATATTTATATCACATTCCCATATTTCCATTATTTATTCACGCCTACGTAGACCCCCATCGAGTCTCCCATGGACCACTTTGGGAATCACTGGTATGATGTAAGTAAATTGGTACTATCAGTGTATGTGTTGAGATCCATTAACGTGGACCCCCATTTTCATTTCATGGACCCCCAATTTCTTATTTCGCTGACGTAGACCCCTTTTAGGTTGTCATAGACCCCCAGGGGTCGATATAGACCACTTTGGGAATCACTGACACAGAGCAATAAGTCAAGTCAACTCTTACTGCAATCGGAGTATAACTCAAATATTTAAAAGCTAAATAGGATAAAAATGACATTTCGGTTTACGTGTTTACCTAGGGCTCCATGTACACGATGTCGGAGCCGCACCGGTGCCGGATCACAAGTTTGTATATATATTTTTTATGTTATGAAAGTGGTAAACAAGCAGTTCACATTGATGTTAGGTAAGTGATGACTGCAGCCTGTATACTTACACAAAGACCAGAGGTCAAAATGCAGATGCGTTACCACTCCTGAGGCCTGAGGTGTTATGCCTCTGTGCCGGAAATTACAGGGCCGTACATTACCACCTGACCGGAACACGATAGTGTTATACCATTTAGCGGCAAGTATATTAGGTAATGGTGTTTTTTTATGTAATGGAAGTGGCAAACAAGCCTGCAGTCATCTAAGTGATGACTGCAGCCTATCCAAAAAGACCAAGACCAAAGTCAAAATGCAGATGCGTTACCACTCCTGAGGCCTAAGGTCTCTGTCGCCTCTGTGCCGAAAATTACAGGGCCATACATTACCACTTGACCGGAACACGATAGTGCTGTATACTACCATTTAGCGGCAAGTATATTAGGTAATACGGTGGTGCCATCGCCCGCGAGCTCCGTCACTGGAGCTCTACCACCAGTATACCCTTAATAAATAAACCTTTTTTTGTATATACCTAATGCTATCTGCGTCGATATTAAGCATATTGCTAGAAAATGATATTTCGTATTCGTAATAAGCAGCGTAAAAGCAGTAAAAGTCAGTCAATTATCAGTTAGTCAGTCAGAGTCACAGTCAGTAGTTCGAGTAAAGCGATGGCTATGCGTGGAGGCAACTTGAAAGGCCGTGTTTTCGCACTGTTATTCTATTTCACTATACACAGGCACTGTAATAAACCTGTATCAAACGAAATGCCACCTACTTTATTTAATATAACTCAAAAATGCACCGAGAAAATGAAATAAACTTAAGCACCACACGCCTCCTTCAAGGTTCCCGCCAAATCTCCTAAATAAACCTTGCTTCCTAGTTAACAAGGGCGAGCTGGAGAGCTATATTGTTATCATAAGGCATATAATTCTGTTCCAGGAGCTGGCATTGCTGGCAAGTCGCCAGTGCTATAATGTTGCGGTGTGTTAACAACGTGTATACTATTCATTAAAATATAGGTACACTGCATATGACTTGCTGTGTTTGTACCTAATAGTTTAGGATCCCACTACATAATCATTTCGTTGATCCAGATATGCTGCAAACCTAATTTTTACGCATATTTATATTTTTATTATGTAATGTAAGTGGCAAACAAGCATGCAACTCACATTGATGTTAAGTGATGACTGCAGCCTGTAGACACTTACACAATGACCAGAGGTCAAAATTCAGATGCGATGCCACTCCTGAGGCCTAAGGTGTTATGCCTCTGAGCCGGAAATTACAGGGCCGTACATTACCATCTGACCGGAACACGATAGTGCTCAACACTACCATTTAGCGGCAAGTATATTAGGTAATGCGGTGGTGAGTACGCCCTCGAGTTCCGTCACTGGAGCTCTACCACTAGTAAAAATAATGTAGAGAATATAATACATCCACTAGGTATCCTATCAAAAAATGGTTGCATGATTTTTTATTTGTATTTGTATTGTTGATGATTTTTGGGAAAGAATTTTATTTCCTTGTTTTTTCAATAAAATATCGTCTACTTCACGGCAATATGCATAAAGACTCTTAAAAATCACGGCTGCCGTTGCGTACTTTGCCGCCTCTACATATTTTCGTTCCGCCCCGATAACTTTTTACGTCCATAACGTACATGTATTATTTATATATCAAATTAAAGTTTATTACTATGAAACTAGCTGTGCCCGCAACTTTGTTTGCGTGGAATAATGGCTTTGGGACTTTAGGCAGCGCTTTTGGATATACATTTTGGTTAATTTTGGATCATAAACACTTTCGGGTATTTAAAAAAATCTATTTTGCAGTAATGCTTCTCTGTACACGATATTAGACGTATGACCATCGGGGATATAAGCACACAGGCTGCTAGGATTGCGAAAAATGGCTAATTATGTGTTTAAACGCGCATCCATCCTATGCTGAACCGTATTTTCTTTCGAAAAGGCCATTTTAAACTTCTATTCATAATATTTTTTTATAGAAAATTATTGTAAACTTTCAGTCAATTTTTAAAGATTAAAGATAGATCTATGCATAATATAAGCACTCCGTAAGAGCCGACAGAAGAGAAAAATTGAATGTAAACGTTGTGCATTTTTACCCACTAATACCACCAACACTACCACCACCATCATCACCACCACCACTACCACTGTCATCACTACCACCATCTTTTTACTGGTGGTAGAGCTCCAGTGACGGAGCTCGCGGGCGTAGGCACCACCGCATTACCTAATATACTTGCCGCTAAATGGTAGTGTTCAACACTATCGTGTTCCGGTCAGGTGGTAATGTACGGCCCTGTAATTTCCGGCACAGAGGCATAAGACCTTAGGCCTCAGGAGTGGTAACGCATCTGCATTTTGACCTTGGTCTTTGTGTGGGTGTCTATAGGCTGCAGTCATCACTTAACATCAATGTGAACTGCATGCTTGTTTACCACTTCCATTACATAAAAAAAAAAAAAAAAAAAAAAAAAAATCACCACCGCCACCACTACAATCGCCACCGACGCCATCAATGCCATCACTATCACCAAAAACCTACGCTACCAATGCCACCACTGATACAAACGCCACCAAAACCATCACCACCACCATCACCAATGCCACCAACGCCTCCAAAACTACCGACAACACCACCAACATCACCAACGCCACCAATGCCTCCATCGCCAGTTAAACCACCGCCAGCACCACTAACGCCACCAACACCACCACCAGAGTCACCAACAACACCTATGCCACCAACGTCACCAACGCCACCACCACCACCACCACTACAAACACCACCAATGCCACCATCACCATCATCATAATTACATCCGAAAGACGTCCATCCGTCTTCGCTGGACGAAGCCTTTCCCAAAGATGCTCCTAAAAGTGTTGTGCGTCATAAGGAAAGAATACGCCATAATTGCCACGCTTGGCATGCTGAATGGTGATCATAGCGGCGATTGTTTTATACCGGGACGCTGCTATGCGGTATGCTTAATGTTACTAACAGAGAAAAAACCGGCCAAGTGCGACTCGAAATCGTGCACGAAGGGTTCCGTACAAAAAATGGCATAAAAATTTCGTTGTTGGAAGGTAATATACAACATAAGACCTAAAAATTTTGTATAAATTTTAAGTGTCTACTTGCTACCGTTATTGATATCGAACAAAAAAAAAACCAAAAAAACACGTTTATTGTATGCCCCCTTGGATCCCTTCATATTATCATTTTCTTATTTTTAGTATTCAATTTTGTCGCTATAGCGGTAACAGCAATACATAATTTGTGAAAATTTTAGCTTTCTAGCTATCACTGTTTATGAGATACAGCCTGGTGACAGACAGATGGATGGACGGACAGACAGGCTGACAGCAGAGGATGAGTAAAAGGGTCCGTTCTTACCTTTTAGATACGGAACCCTAAAAAGATAAAAGATAGATTAGAAATAGAATATATTAGTTTAAAAATATTCGAGAAATTCTTTAAATTGTCGTAACTTTTTTATTTCTGAACAGATTGACATGAAACAAACAGTAAATGTTATGTGAAACTTACCACAATATATTAATGAAAACTGAAAATCGGATAAACCATATCTGAAATTAGCGTGCACGAACACACAGACAAACATAAATTTTTCCGGGATAAAAAGTACCCAGTGTTGTGCGCCAAAATTTAAAATATAATTATACCAAGTTTCATCGTAATCGGACCTTTAGATTTTGTGTGATGCTTGAACGAACAGACAGACAGACAGACAGACAAAAAAATTCTAATCACATATTTGTGTTCGGTATCGATCTAGTAACATCCCCTGGTATTTATTTTTTCAATATTTTTAATGTACAGAATTTACGCTTCTACAGTTTTATTATAAGTATAGATGGGAGCCAAATTAAATCGGCCGCAAATAAGAGTTGCTGGTTGTTAAAGACAAAATAATTTCATTAAAAATACTTGCGACCAAATTTTGATAGGCAACCTAGTGGATATAAATATATTCACGTTCGTTCCTGCCCAGAACGTGTAAATTGTGGAACGAACTTCCCTCTGAGGTGTTCCCTAGGTGCTACAATATGGGGTTCTTCAAAAATGGCGTCAAAAGAGTCTTTCAGGGCTGGCAGCGCGTTGGCAACTCCCTTGGTGTTGCAAATGTTCATAGGCGACGGTGACCACTTTCCATCAGGTGGCCCGTTTGCTTGTCTGTCAATTTTCAGACATAAAAAAAAAAAATATTCTCTAGATTATAATTATGCGTAAAAAGTTTGCAGCACATCTGGATGAACGAAATGATTCTGCAGTGGGATCCTGACCTATAATATCGTTAAGCGTTGGATATTCATCCGGTTACTTAAATGGTACATAAGCTGAGTGGTGAAAGATTATTAGTAGCTTCCTATTACGATCTTCGTATGGAAGAGCAATTTTTGACATTTCTTTAAAATGATTCCCATAGTTATCTTTTTTTTTTTAATGTAATAAAAGTGGCAGACAAGCATGCAGTTCACATTGATGTTAAGTGATGACTGCAGCCTATAGACACCCACACAATGACCAGAGGTCAAAATGCAGATGCGCTACCACTCCTGAGGCATTAGGTGTTCATGCCTCTGTGCCGGAAATTACAAGGTCGTACATTACCACCTGACCGGAACACGATAGTGCTGAACACTACCATTTAGCGGCAAGTATATTAGGTAATGCGGTGGTGCCTACGCCCGCGAGCTCCGTCACTGGAGCTCTACCACCAGTAAAAGACCTGAAATCTTTGAGCGATTAACATTTTTTTGCTTTTCATAACCTTCACACCTGTAATCCCGGAAGACGTAAGCAGAATTAAATGCATAGAAAAATGGAAATAACTCATTTCTCCCGACCTGGGAGTTATTGACTTGACAGTAGTAGCCTGCTTTAGACAGTTAAAGCAGTCTTTTTCATTTTAATTGACCTACTGTTTGAATCTTTACCAGAGGTTCCCAAACTATTTTTCTTGTAGACCCCTTTCAATTTTTTTCTGATTTCGGTGGACCCCTTGCTACATTTATATCACTTTCCCATATATCCCATTTTTATTTACGCATATACGTAGAACCCATCGAGTCTCCCTTAGACCCCAAGGGGTCCACCTAGACCACTTTGGGAATCACTGATCTATACTAATATTACAAAGCTGAAGAGTTTGTTTGTTTGTTTGCTTGAACGCGCTAATCTCAGGAACTACTGGTCCGATTTGAAAAATTATTTTCGGTTCTTTTCAATGTTAGATAGCCCATTTATCGAGGAAGGCTTTAGCTATACGTAACATCACGCTAAGACGCATAGCATCACGCTATTCATCTTGGCGTGATGTTTTTGCGTGATTACAACCGCGCGACGCCGGGGCGGGCCGTTAGTATAATATATCCATGACTAACGTAGTAGATATAAAAAGTAACCAGTCTAACCTATCATCCTGTCACTCGGTAAATGCATCTCAAAGGACGCAATGCGCATGTACGAGTTAATGAGAATATTTTGCCCTCGCGGGACAATTTGCCACTCGGCCGCAGTGTTCCATTCCACTTGCTGGTGATTATGAGGACCATGGCAACAGTAATAGGCTAGCTGAACAAATTATATATCTATACAAATAAATAAAATTGGAATGTCTGTTTGTAATATAAAAATAACCGCATTTTACTAAATGCATATGTATGTATACACGGTACATATACCAAAAACAACATTTTTTTCAATTTTTGCCTGGCTGTCTATTTGTCTGTTTGTTCCCGCTAATCTCGGGAACGGCTGGACCGATTTTGACGGGACTTTCACTGGCAGATAGCTTATATAATAAGGAGTAACTACTTTTATACTAGCTGCGCCCACGACTTCGTCCGGGTACATACGGAACAATCATAAATTCTCACGCGGACGCATTCGCATAGCTAGTAGTATAATAAATCTATTAGCCGGGCAGTGTTTTTATGATAAGAATAGACAAAGAGTATACTTACAAATACTACGCGAGTACAGGTATGAACTGAAAATATGTCAGATATGCTTCATAAAACATTGAAATTTAAGTTAAAATGTTAACAAAAAACTGAAGCCTGATAAGTGTAAATTGGAATCAATAGAAACAAAAATGGACCACCGTCAGAATTTGGATGTTCCATTTCCATTTTTCACTATATGATTATAAACCTACAGCTTAATATATTAACTCTTGTGGTGGTAAATGTCGTCAGAACCTGTTACATGGGCCAAAACGTAACCGGCGATTGTTCGTGACTGCATGCATTTAACTCTGCTTACCCCTTAAAATATATCATCAATAGATTTTACTGGCAATGCTCGCTTAAATAAAAAACGTAAATAACGTAACCAGTCCAACCTGTCATTCTTGCATCTCAAAGGGAGCAATCAAGGAGGAATGCGCATGTAAATGAGAATATTTTGCCCACCCGTGACAATTTGCCATTCGGCCGCAGATTTCAGCTGGTGATTATGGTTACCATGGCAACGGTATACTAAGGATTATCTGAACAATGTTGCCACAGCCGAACGTAGTTACCTTTTTCTTAAGCTGTGGTTGTAACTGTATGTTTTTCTTATACTGTGGTGTTGCGATAAGAATAGTACGGCACGAATTTGATATAAAAATGATGTCTTTGTGTGATCCATCACATCACTGGTGGTAGAGCTCCAGTGACGGAGTTCGCGGGCGTAGGCGCATTACCTAATATACTTGCCGCTAAATGGTAGTGTTCAGCACTATCGTGTTCCCGTCAGGTGGTAATGTACAGCCCTGTAATTTCCGGCACAGAGGCATAACACCTTAGGCCTCAGGAGTGGCAACGCATCTGCATTTTGACCTCTGGTCATTGTGTGGGTCATCATCACTTAACATCAATGTGAACTGCATGCTTGTTTGCCACTTTTATATAAAAAAAGTAACTACTTGAATAGATTTTGTAAACGTCTAGTGTAGTATTCAGAATTCACGCAAAGAGTTTATAGTAGCTACGTTTGTGCATTTAAGCATCGTCGTGTGTGATTATTTAAAAGGAGAAACATGGCTTAAAACTATCATTCGGCGGTAAAAAAAATAATAATACGGCACTACCAGCGCTCTTGAAGTTTATCATTCGTCCTACAAATTCTACATCACAGTAAAATTGTAATGAACCCATTTAATTTGCCCGTCAATCAGTTAATACAGATCAAAGGAAGCAATATGCATGGAAATGTCTCATTTCGATCTCCCTGGACAATTTGCCAACCGACTGCAACGTTTCATTTCCAGTGTTTTTGACTGTAAGCACTGAGACAATCTAACTAAGCTATGTAATAATATATAATTATGGTAACCCATTACACGTCCCACTGCTGGGCACGAGTCTTTCCCCTTTTTGGGGGGAGGCCTGGCGCTTATTCCACCACGCTGTGGACAATGCGGATTGGTGGAGGCGGGTGGGTTAGTGGCCAACCCACTGTCGGATGTTTTCAAACCACCCATAAGGCCTCCGACAAGGTTTAACGACTGCTATCCATCGATAGCAACCGGGACCGACGGCTTAACGTGCCCTCCGAAGCACGGAAACGCGCATTTAATTTGCCACTAGCGGTCACCCATCACACTTCCCGACCGCGCCCGTAGTGCTTAACCGAGCATATCGCTTACGATCTACACCAGCCGCTGGGCCATGCGCGCTAACTAAGCTATGTTCCTACTTAAATCATGTACCTTTTTTTTATGGCATCGCTTGTTATGTAAATTGTCAGTGTCAAGTAAAACGATATTTCGTATTCTTATCAAGCAACGTAAAAGTCAGTCAGTCAGTCAATTTATCAGTCCATCAGACAGAGTCACAGTAATTCGAGTAAAGCGATGGCTACTTTACCAGAACATTTGAAATGAAGTTTTGGTGGCAACCCGAAAAAACGTGTTTTCGCAATGTTATTCTATTTCACTATACACGAGCACTGTAATAAGCCTATATCAAACAAAATGCCACCAACTTTATTTAATATAACTCAAAAATACACCAAGAAAATCAAATAAAATAAGAGCACCACACGCATTTTTTAAGGTTCCCGCCAAATAACTCATTATGCACCTTATTGGTATGTATATATATTTTTAAAATTATCATGAACTAGCTGACTCGGATAAAGTCGTTTTGTCATACAATAATGTTGAAGCCATGGCCTTAAAAAAATTAAAAAAAAAACAGGCGGCTACCATCATCTATGCTATGGCATAAAATGTAAGACCTCATATAAGGATGTTATCTCTATGAAATATAATAATATATTATGAAGTAACTACAATGCATCACCACATATGCTCGCAAAATAGAAAAAGAGTGCTATAAGATATAAGTTATAGGGCATGTGCGCATATAATAGTATATTGGTCGTAAAATCTTTAATGGGAGACAAAGGGATGATGCTGAGATCCCATAAAAAATGAGTTTTGTTAACATACTTTACTAAATTGCACCAAACCCCGCAGCGTATTTATTTTAGTTTCCAATGTCATTCGAATATATTTAAAGAAAGGGTGACTGACTGATACATCAACACACAGCTCAAACCACTCACTGGACGGAACAAGTTGAAATTTTTGTAGGTTGAAATATGTTATGTTATGACATCTTTCGTCAAGCGTGAAGAAGTTTTCGAGAACAGATAGTCTATATTTCTAGTCTCACGTGCGAACTATTGGTGGTCACTGAAAAAAACACGTAAAATACCATTATATTTATTTTGCTGATCAGTCTCCGAAATGATTGAATTTATTTTCGAGAAACCGAATAATAATAATCATTAACTCTATTGAGAATTATTAATTACTACTAACTGCATACGCAAAGTTTATCTTCATTCATTTACAAAGCCTATTAATTTACCTAAGTACATACCTACATGCGTCGTAAAATTCCATATCGTTCTTCTCTTGTGCTAACGTCCCCCCACAAGATTATGCTTTCTTGTCAACCTTTTCCAAATGGTGTGGAAATGGTAGCGATGAACAATACAATTGCGCCGCAGCACGCGGCCGCATTTATCTTAACCGGCTTAACTATTTGTCCCAGAAATTTCAATATAGAACGAATAGGGCTTTTCAATCATCTTCGTAGGTGTGGTTATGCTCTTAATAGCGACTCATCATGAAATCGTATTTTATAGATATTAAAGGCCATTGAAAGGTGGTACTTTGGTGGTACTTTTTTACTGGTGGTAGAGCTCCAGTGACGGAGCTCGCGGGCGTAGGCACCACCGCATTACCTAATATACTTGCCGCTAAATGATAGTGTTCATCACTATCGTGTTCCGGTCAGGTGGTAATGTACGGCCCTGTAATTTCCGGCACAGAGGCATAACACCTAATGTCTTAGGAGTGGCAGCGCATCTGCATTTTGACCTCTGGTCATTGTGTGGTTGTCTATAGGCTGCAGTCATCGCTTAACATCAATGTGAACTGCATGCTTGTTTGCCACTTTTATTACATAAAAAAGGGTCATAATAGCTACCATGTTTAAAGCAATCGCAGCGTCATTGCCTGATTTTTCCACCCGTATATTTCCAACTGTACCTTTCGACGTTCTCGTAAAAAGCGACCCAATATAATTGAAGGAAGGATGTGGATTACCATCGCATGAATATAAACGTAATTGTAAGCTTCAACACTAGTGTGAGACCAACTTTAGTAGTATATTTCACGATGGCCTCATATGAACACGCAAGTTTGTGTTTATGATACAAATTTGTAGTTCGTTTGAATTACAAAGTAAATTTTCTGTTGAAAGAATAACTTCGCACGTATTGTTTATTTTGAGGTGTTGAGCAGAAGTGGTCATGTATATAATAAAATACGCTTACACTCACAGCCCCACAGTAGGTATAAACCTGTGTCAGACCCGAAACAAATATAACTGTAGGCCTTACAGATATTTGTGTCCTATTAATTAAAATTGTATACTTTGTCTAAGACTTTGGAATAACATCTAAAATTTTTTTTTATTATTGATTTATTCAGTACATTTCAAAATACACTTTTATACAATAAGTACCGCACCACGAAAACCTCACAGGGTTTATCTGGGCGCCGGTGAGTCGCTAATTTTAGGCTTAGTGTAGTACCTTTTTAATTTATTACAGAAAAATTTATGGTTTGTACTATACATAATTTGCAAATCTACAGGAAGTTTATTTAAATAATGAGATATTAGATAACTTATCACTCTAGTCCCATAGAGGTTGTTGCTTTTTGGCAGAATATACTTGTTTCGATTTATGAGTGTTCTCATGTATACAGGTCTTATATTTTCCACGAGAGAATCTAAGTTATTGTTTTCAGACAAAATTAAGTATTCAAAATATTCATTTTAAGTATTCAAATTAAGTATGGAAAACTAAAACACTCCACCATTAAAAAAACTCTACCATTACAAATCAGTTTATCAGTTTAAGTAGTGGGTGGTGAATACTAAATGTTTACAGACTTTATATACTCATAGCTGCGTTGTGTCGTCGATGACTAGACCTCATACTGCTCATAGTACCCTTAACTAAAACTCTACTAACCTACTATCGGTTATCGCACATATACTGAAGACCAAACTATAATCCCATATTTCTTATTCGAACGCTAAAGTTTTGCGGGCAAAGTTTCGTGTGTATCTTTCACAAATGGCATGGCTTGTGCGGTTGGGTGATGTTTATTTTTCTTACATCGTGTGCTCTTTTGCTAATAATTTATGTAGATTGCTTCTTTTCAGTGTGTTATTTTTATTGGGTATATTTTATTTTATGTAGCGAAAGGACGGTCGATTTGCGCATTGTACATTCAATGTATTTGCTCGTGCTAATTATGTCTACGGGATAATTATCTTTTCTGTGTGATGGGTTCCCTATTGAAAAGATGGACGCATTAAATTACTACCATACCGCGGACACTCCGCCAAAATTCCAT
Organism: Macrosoma leucophasiata; assembly: GCA_036365455.1. Taxonomy (NCBI): domain Eukaryota; kingdom Metazoa; phylum Arthropoda; class Insecta; order Lepidoptera; family Hedylidae; genus Macrosoma; species Macrosoma leucophasiata. Next base: position 13,002,505 of record JAWQUS010000026.1, read on the forward strand.
ACAATTTCCACAGACTTCAATCAGTGACGTGTATTTACACGTGCACCTGTGTGCGTAGCACGTAGAAAATACCAACCGTCGCCCATAAGAGGGGAGGAGGTTGGGCGATGCGGGGAAATCGGGCGGGACGTCGAAGTGTCCATTCTATACGTAGTATTATTACATATTCTCTGTTACTACTACGATTTCTCGAGCGTCTATTTGTCCGTCTGTCACAGTCTTCAAAACTATTAAGACGATTGAATTAAAATTTGGTAATATGTAAAGCGGCAACCCAAACATGTTCTTTTTTTCTGTTATAAAAGTGGCAAACAAGCGTGCAGTTCACATTGATGTTAAGTGATGACTGCAGCCTATAGACACCCACATAATGACCAGAGGTCAAAATGCAAATGCGCTGCCACTCCTGAGGCATTAGGTGTTATGCCTCTGTGCCGGAAATTACAGAGCCGTACATTACCACCTGACCGGAACACGATAGTGCTGAACACTACCATTTAACGGCAAGTATATTAGGTAATGCGGTGGTGCCTACGCCCGCGAGCTCCGTCACTGGAGCTCTACCACCAGTAAGTAGTATATGTATATTAATACATATTCGTCATTTCATGATAATAAAGGCAAATCGATAACATGAATAAAATAAATAGAGTTCAGTTAAATTGAAATCCGTCCCCAAAGTTACGCCATACGCAATATGGGCCACCGTAATTAAGTCAACCGCTTAACGTACACTAATCAAAGTTCAGCCAAAAGTTTACGCTGAATATTGTATAATGAAAACTTAACGCATTTTAATAAATAGCTTCCCCTGGGCTTAAACGGCTCTTAAAACTAGATATATCCCTTGAGTAACTCTGCAAATATTATATTATATTAATTAAGCTCTTTTGCTTACCCCTGAGTAAATCTTAAAAGCATTAAGGTTAGGTGAAATTGCTATTTATAATTTAAAGGCGTAACATGTTTAAGATGGGGGTTATTGGAAAATATTAACTAAAAAGAATAGCTTTTTAAAGATGCAACCTTACCATACCTTCTTAAAAATTTTCTTTTTATTTTTAATTTATCAATATGTACTTCAAAAAGAAAAAAACACAAAATATTGTTGTGTTTTTTTCTTTTTGAAGAACATATTCCTAATAACAAACAAGCATGCAGTTCATAATGATGTTAAGAGATGACTGCAGCCTATTGACACCCACACAAAGACCAATGTCAAAATGCAGATGCGTTACAACTCCTGAGGCCTAAGGTGTTATACCTCAGTTTTTAGGAAATTACAGGGCTAGTACAGTACATTACCACCTGACCGAAACATGATAGTGCTGAACACTACCATTTAGCGGCAAGTGTATTAGGTAATGCGGTGGTGCCTACGTCCGCGAACTCCGTCACTGGAGCTCTCTACCTGGTGGTAAAGTTACTGGAGTAAAAATACATGCAAGACCGATGACCCACTGTGTATTTATATTTAGACAACTACTAGATACGCAAAAAAGGTATATTTAATACACTGCAATAAAAAAAGCGAAATGCATAAATGCTAATGATAAAACGGATCCATCCATATAACGCGTGAATGAAAAACCCTTACGAAAAAATGAAATGGGCTTGCTTGCCAAGTTTTGTTGAACAAAACCAAGTTGCCTGTATTACCGACCGCAGTTTTTCACAATGCACCAACTTTAGGTATTCATTGAGACTAAATTCTAGACTTCGTGAGAATTCGGAGGTCGGTGAGCGGCGATGGTGTAGGGTTGGCACAGAGCTCCAAATTAAATATTTATTATATCACTTTCAATACATATTACTATTATAAAGTAAAAACCCCTATTTTCTCTGTCTGTATGTATGCGCTAATCTCGAAGAGTTGTGAAACGATTTTGTTCCAGTTTAAAATGTTGAAAAGAGGGTTTTCTGTGGAAGGTTTATATATATTTTTTATTAAATTTTATTAATTTATTTATTCCAGGCAATATATAATTTATAAATACCGTTATATATTTACCGAGGTATCACGGTTTCTTTCAAAGAAGTCGGGCGCCTCCCCTCGTATAAAATATAATAAATGCTACTCGTGAGAAGCCGAGGCGAGTCGCTAGTTACTATATATATTGTGAAAGTGGTAATAAAGAATGCATACTAAAGCAACAGCAACTAAGTACAAACTACAGTCTAAAGACTTCATTATTTAAAGAAGGTGGTATATGAGTCTGCAATTTTTTTATATAACGTAGGTGGCAAGCAAGCACGCAGTTCACATGGATGTTAAGTGATGACTACTGGTAAATCTATGCAATTATCAACGAAGGAGTACAATGTAATAATATATCGGTGTCACTGGTTGTCATACGCATGGGAACTATTTAGGATGTCAGTGACATCACTTTGGCTTAGATTTGGATTCAACGTGTTGTTTGACGCCGTCTATTCTTATTCTTTTAGGCTACTTTCAGTCTGTAGCGTGTCGCCGGTCGCGTACGCGCGCGACCGTTGCAATTTGTATGAAGCTCCATAGTGGCTTTCATTGTGCCGCGTGCTTGCCGGTAGCGTAGCGTAAAATATAATAAATGCTACTCGTGAGAAGCCGAGGCGAGTCGCTAGTTACTATATTTATTGTGAAAGTGATAATAAAGAATGCATACTAAAGCAACAGCAACTAAGTACATACTACGGTCTAAAGACTTCATTATTTAAAGAAGGTGGTATATGAGTTTGCAATTTTTTTATATAACGTAGGTGGCAAGCAAGCACGCAGTTCACATGGATGTTAAGTGATGACTACAGCCTATAGACATCTACACAAAAACCAGAAGTCAAAATGAAGATGCGTTGCCACCCATCAGGCCTTAGTTGTTATGTCTCTGTTAAAGTTATCACGGGGCTATATATTACCGTCTCACGATAGTGCTGAACACTACCATTTGGCGTCAGATAGATTAAGTAATGCGGTGATGCCTATGCCCCCAAGTCCTTACACTAGGACTCTATGACCAGTTAAATATTGCATGTTTATATAAATTACGTGTCACTCTCTTACACATTGTGTTTGTCCGCGATGGACTCGTAAACTATTTACCGATTTTAATAAAACTTGCACACCGTGTGCATTTTGATCTAACTTACCAGATAGCGTACATCTCAATTTATAGTTGCAATATTATGCAAGTACCTAAATTGCACCCGTGCGAAGCCGGTGCGGGCTGCTAGTTGCATATAAAACGAGTAGGTTGGGGAAAAAGTCTTTTCGCATTATAGTATGTATGAACTTGTAATAAAAACTCTTTGGCTGTAGTATTTGTATATGGCTGGTTTTGGTATCATTGAAAGTTAAAATTTTAAAGAACATAATTCCAAATTCAAATTAGGCAAATGTGTGATTTTTATTTGTTTTTCGTACTGTCAAGATGAGTGAATCTAATGAAGAAATTCGATACATTTTAAAAAATTACTACAAAAAAGGTAAAAATGCAACGCAAGCCGCGAAAAAAATTTGCGATGTTTATGGACCTAGTGCAGTGTCTGTGAGAGTAGCACAAATTTGGTTTAATCGTTTTCGATCCGGCAATTTTGATGTCAAAGATCCACCTCGCTCTGGTCGCCCTATTACGGATAAAATGGATGCCATTTTTGAAAAAGTGGATCAAGATCGACATATCAGTAGTTACGACGTATCTGAAGAACTGAGAATTGATCACAAAACAGTTTTGGCGCATTTGAAAAAAGCTGGGTACAAAAAAAGGCTCGATATTTCGGTACCTCACGAGCTCACTGAAAGAAACCCTAATGAACCGTGTACTCATTTGTGATTCTTTATTACGACGTAATGAAACCGAATCATTTTTGAAGAAGCTGATAACTGGTGATAAAAAGTGGATCACGTACGACAAGAACGTGCGAAAAAGGTCGTGGTCTAAGGCCGGTCAGGCTTCACAGACTGTGGCGAAACCCGGGTTAACACGCAATAAGGTGATGTTGTGTGAGTGGTGGGATTGGAAGGGAATTATTCATTATGAGCTATTAACACCAGGCAGGACTATCGATTCTGAACTCCACTGCGAACAACTGATGAGATTAAAGCAAGAAGTTGAGAGAAAGCGGCCGGAATTGATCAACAGAAGGGGTGTGGTGTTTCATCATGATAACGCTAGACCTCACACATCTATAGCCACTCAGCAAAAATTAAGAGAGTTAGGCTGGGAGGTGTTAATGCATCCGCCGTATAGTCCTGACCTTGCACCTTCAGATTTCCACCTGTTTCGGTCTCTTCAGAATTCTTTATGCAATGTTAGGTTAACATCACGAGCGGACTGCCAAATCCACTTGTCGCGGTATTTTGATGAGAAGTCTCAAATTTTTTATAGCAATTCGATCATATGTCCCTCCCTACCTACAAGATGGCAAAAGGTTATCGAACAAAATGGTACATACATTCTTTAGTTAAATTTAAATAAACTATATTAAAAAATGTTTTGAATTATCTTAAAAAATGCGAAGAAACTTTTTCCCCAACCTTATATTTTTTGTGTCATACTGTTAAAGGCAAGATTGACAACCCTACGCCTAGCCGCAGCTATTACAGCAATCTTTCAATTACGACAATTCTAAATACATTTGATGGTTCACTCGAAAGTACTGAAGGCCGCACAGCTGCAGTGGATAATGTAGATTAGATCATTTGACTAGAACAAATAGGTTAGGATCCCACTGCAGTATAATTTCGTTTATCCAGATATGCTGCATATATAATTTTTCGCATAGTTAAATTATTACCCAATAAAAAATTGAAAATTTTTTTTGGGAAACAATTTTTAAAATTAGTATAATATTGTCCACTTTACGGCAATATGTATAAAGACTCTAAAAATCACGGCTGCGCTTGCGCACTTGGCCGCCTCTTAATATTTTCGTTCCGCCCCGATATTTTTTTTCGTCCATAACGTACATACGAGTATGTATTATTTTTGTATCGAATTTCAGTTAATTTTTTTCTTATTATTATGATATACGGGAGCCCAATTAAATCGGCCGCAAATAAGAGTAATAATGAAATTAAAAATACTTGCCGCCAAATTTTGATAGGCAACTAGTGGATATACGAGTACATATTCTCTAGATTATAAACAAGCGTAAAAATTAAGTTTGCAGCATATCTGGATGAACGAAATGATTGTGCAGTGGGATCCTAACTTAAAAGTAGTAAATCGGTTTGAGTCAGTCGTTTTTAACGCTTAATTTTAAGTTTGCATATCCCAGGGGAAAAACGTGACCCTACCTGTGTGTTTCATGTACCATGATAGCTAGAGAGTTGAAATTTTCAAAGATTATGTATTTCTGTTGCCGCTATAACAAAAAATACTCCGGCTACAACTTCAATACACACATCATTTTATAGAATTCGTTTCACATCTGTAAAACATTGGGAAATCTAACTCCTTGAACTTCATAACAATCAGATGTTACCTTTAAGACCTTTTAATAAATGACTTTGAAACAATTTATTGATTTTGGGGTAAGTATATTTCACGGACTGGTATATACCATGTGGACTATACCATGATCAACTAAGGCGTATAATATATAATATACTGGTGTCACTGGTTGTCGTACGCATAAGAACTACTTAGGATGTCAGTGACATCACTTTGGCTTAGCTCTGGCTTCAACGTGTTGTTTAACGCCGTCTATTCTTATGGCTGATTGGTCTGTGATTCTTATAGACTGAGTGTGCGGCAGAGATAATGCTCTACGAAGCCGAAACTAGCCGAATATCTCTTTTCTAAACTCGATAGCACTGTACAATCGGAAAGAAAATCTAGAATTGTTTCTAAGAAAATCTAGAATTGTTTCTCGTTCCTTTTTAAACAAATATTTCTGTTAGGTCACTATTATTATTTATCGTGTAAAATTCAAATAATTACAATCTGAAAAAAGAGAGTCGAAGTTTCTGCGGCAGGTTGGTTGGGGAGTTCCGAAGAACTCCTCCGTTGCTCCACAATGGGATTGGACACTGGTCCTATGGACCAGGAGACGCAGGCCGCCATATCATGGGGGCCGTAGTCGACTAGGCCTACCAAGGCCTAGGGCATGATCGCCGCAAATGTCACCTTTACAGCCATTGGGTGTATTGCGCGAATCCGAGGGGAGAATTTAGTATAGCTTCACCGCAATAACTATCTGCCTGCGCAAATACGGACTCTCCATTATATCCTGATCGTCGCCGTATATATGCCACGTTGTGAGAAGACTCCGCTTGTGCGATTCAGAACTTACGCCGTTCAAATCTGCTGTAAGACAGATTTTATTTTTATGAATGAAATTACTCACGATGTAAAATGCTCAACAAAAAATATTGCGCATGGAGCTTAGGAAGTAGACTTCGGCTTATTTCGAGTCTGTAGAGTGTTATCTCTATCGCACCGTACCTATTTGACGTACCTATTTGACGTTTGTCGACCATTTTGACCAACACCGGACTGTCAGTGCTTACGTAGGCAGTGTGCAGCAGAGATAACGCTCTACGAAGTCGAAACGAGCCGATCGTCTCTTTCGTAGGCTCGATGTGCAATATTAATTGTTGAGTACTGTATCTTATTTTTTTATAGGGGCCGTCTATAAATTACGTCACTCTAAAATAAGCCTTTTCTGACCACCGCCATCTCTACTGTGACGCCTTGTCACACTATCTGTGCCCCCCCATAAAAATATTACGTCACAAAAATTAAGACCGAAAAAAATTAAGAACTAAAAACAATTCTATTAAATTCTTGTTTATGAATTGCGAACTTCACGTTGCCGTGGACCACCTGCTCCTCCTGTTACATTTTGTCACGCTCAGCGAGACCCCTCCCCCCTAGTAACAAAGTTCTTTCTAATAATATAGAAGCAACACAATAAATAAATGCTGCAGTTAATATAGGTACATTTCCGTATTTTTTTAATTAACTTTGCAGATTGGTTTCATTGATTTGAAGTAAATAAAAGTATTCAGAAAACTAAGTATTTTAGAAAGTAACAAATACCGTAAAATTAAAAAAATTAAAAAGTCATTAAAATGGCTACAGCATTTCCGGTTTTTTTCCCAGATTAGTCCCTATCTCCTAAGTCTGCCGTAAAGAATTTTCATTCCAACAAGATCATCGCGTAGGTACGCGATAAAAATAGTAACGTTACAAAAATAAATGCGTACTCGAAGGTCGCGTTATCTTTGTGTACCTAACGCAATCACTGTATATTATTATAAAAGTATTGTTGACATTTTTGACCAGAGCGACCCAGTTTGTTTTTTAAATATAGTATTTTTATGCAAAGCAGGTGCCCCCCTCCCCCTTTGTGAACTGAAATCGGCACCGAGGTTTTAGAGGGTTCCAGTCCCTCATATCCCAAATCGATCCCAAGAGAGCCGGTTGAATGAGAAGACATTTCCACCTCGTTAAAAAAAAAGGTAAGGTGCGATTGAGATAACGCTCTACATACCCGAAATAAGTCGAGTCCGTTTCTAGTTTCGACTTCGTAGAGCATTATCTCTACGCACTGGCAGAGAATATATAATAATACTACGTATAGAATGGACACTTCGACGTCCCGCGCGACGTTCCCGCAACGCCCAACCTCTTCCCCTCTTATGGGCGACGGTTGTTATTTTGTACGTGCTACGCATACAGGTGCACGTGTAAATACACGTCACTGATTGATGTCTGTGTAATAGAGACCAAATTAAGCGTTTGTATGGAATTCTGGCGGAGTGTCCGCAGTGTGTCACTACATAATTATGCTGGTCAAAACTTTATTTGGCGACTCCTCCGAATTACAACAAAACTTCGGATGAGTCGACTCCTACTATTTGTAAAGAGTGACATTTCATCCGCGGATAAGATACATTTGCGGATGAATTGTCACCTAAGTCACCGTTACATAGGAAAAGGTAAGCTGCATAAGAGATAACGCTCTACAGACGGAAAAAGTCGAAGTCTCCTATAAGATCGATGTACAATATTTCTTGACTTCAGTTTCTGGCTCAGTACTTACGGGGCAAATTGTGGCAGACGCACTACTGATCCTGTAAGGGTATTTTTTTTCTTTTGAGGTTATAAATCCTAACAATAATCATCAAAAAAATTGCTTCAGCTGAAAAGAGCTCCAGTGACAGAGCTCGCGGGCGTAGGCACCACCGTATTACCTAATATACTGGCCGCTAAATGGTAGTGTTCAGCACTATCGTGTTCCGGTCAGGTTGTAATGTAAGGCCCTGTAATTTCCGGCATAGAGGCATGACACCTTAGGCCTCAGGAGTGGCAACGCCTCTGCATTTTGACCTCCGGTCATTGTATGGGTGTCACTGGGTGTCTATAGGCTGCAATCATCACTCAACATCAATGTGAACTGCATGTTTGTTTGGCAATTTTATAACATAAAAACAATCACAGAGTTGTCCTCTAGGGCCAACAATTTACATCTCGACTGACTCTCGAGGGTATTCTATTTTCTCTGGCGACATACCGTCTACGGACATCGTCTGGTTTTTGTTAAGCTTTTTCCTCGTTGCATTCAACGACGTACAATACGTGCTGTATTGATTCTACGTTGATCTAAATTGTTGTGAGAAAATCGATAAATTTGGTGATCAAAAGCTTTTTTGAATTATGCAAGCATAGAGCAACACCGGAGGGGAGTAGCCATATGCAAGATTTCCCCTCTGTCAAAGTACAAGCCCAAATGGGCCTATACCTGTCGCCTAGATGTTTAAATGTGTGCGTGAAATTGTTTCTGTATTTTGTTAAAGTCAAGGTGTGAATTTCGTAGTAATAGACGATTTTTGTAGTGTGCGCGTGTGTCGCACGTCATTTCCCCCCGCAATAAATGACAGACTATTTTGCATCGGCAATACACGCTATGGCTGACCATGGGCCGCGTTGCTCTATGTATGCCAGTAACTGTACATACATTTCACTAAATTCGTAGCACACTTCCTGTCTTCATGCGAAAGTAACTCTGTCTGTCTGTTTGTCTGTTACCTTTTCATGTCCAAACGACTGAACTGATTTTAATGAAATATGGTACAGATATAGAGCTGACTTTGAGAAAGAACATAGGCACTTAGTTATTCATAAAACGACATCCACGAGGGCGAACCCGCGGGTAAGTCTGTAATATATGCGCAATTGCTCCTACACATTGATAAAAACAATAATCACAAATAGTTGACCTCAATGGTCTGCCACTTATATATTTCACGATGGTGTCCCATTTGTTCGGGCGACATGCTGTCTGCTTGTCTACGGGTATTATATATTATTATATTTATTATTTTTGTTACGACACGTATTGGTTCTTGGTTTAAATTCTGTTTGATAGTAAGGATGAATTTTGCTCTTGAATTTGATTTTTTTTTATGTAATGACTAGCTAACCCGGCAAACTTCGTATTGCCTCAGAATGAAATAATGTGTCAAAGGTTTGATGGATACGGACTATTTGTATGGGAAAATAAAATTATGGTGTTCACTGTTTCCCTTCAATTTCTTCATATTTTCTTACTTTTTAAACCTTCCCTGGACTTCCAAAAATAATTGAATACCAAAATTAGCCAAATCGGTCCAGCCGGTGAGTTTTAGTGAGACTAACGAACAGCAATTGATTTTTATATATATACTTGTAGATGGTGGCAAACAAGCATACTGTCCACATTGATGGTGGAATACTGAAGCCAAAAGACATTTACACAGAAAATGGTAGTTTAATACAGATCCGTTGCCACCCCTGAAGTCTAGGTTGTGAATAGTTGTGATAGTATCGTATATAGGATTTGCAGATGTGTGCTAAAGCGTTCCCGCGACCCCGCCCCTGAGGACGGATGAGCCGGAGCACCCAGGGGTTTTTAGTGGGTAGACGGACGTCTCTCTTTGTCCGGAGTCCCACATAACCCACCCCTCTCCCCAAGGGTGGGTATGCGTAACGCATTTTCCCCTAAAGAAAAAAAAAAAAAAAGTATCGTATATAGGATTCAATTTTTTAAAGGGCACGTACAGAAAATCAGACATAAAGGTATTTGCAATAGCTTAGTTTAGAAAACTTTAGTTTTCACGTAATAATATGTTATACATAAAGGCGAAAACGAAAAAAAAGACTAAGTAAGTATGTCACTTCTCCTGTCTGTCTGTACGACTGTCGAAGCTCCCTTTGGTACTGGCAAAGTTTCAATTCCAGAGTGAATTTAAGGTTTAAGATTTAGTGAGAAGAACCTTCTAGATAAACGTACTTCATCTGCAGCCACATCTTCTCCTTCCATCAGGATATCTAATAGCAACCAAAATTTGGTCAAAATACCTAATAAAATACTGGATTCATAATAAATAATATATTTAATCTGTAATATTTTCTTATCATTACACTTGACGCGAACATTTAAATGTAAGATAAAACCAATAATCAGGAACATAGTTGACCTCTATGGTCAAGTACTTGCATCTCGTTCGTTTTTGTTAACGCCGCGCCGGCGACATGCTGTCTACGAGTCTGACATCGTCTGGTTTTTCTTAAACTGTTTCTTTATTGCATCAAGTTAACAGAACACATATTAGTTCAGTTTGTTTTTATACATTTCTTAATTTAATGTTCTAAAATTTACGTTCCTAAGAATCTGTACCAAGCGTTTCAACTTAATATTATATTTCTCTCCTTAAATGGGACTCGCGTGTATAAATGATATCACCAAAACTTCTTCAATCACCCGAGGTTTCGGTTGCTTTCCAGCTATTGCCAGTATTCGTGGTATTGTGTAGAGTTATCTGCGAATAAAATTTCCATAATGCGTGGTAATTTAATTCACGGCTCAAGCTTAGCTCTTGACTCAATATATCGGGAGCTTATCCTCAAATGCAATGGGCAGCACTTTTTCTTTCGGGGAAAATTTAAATGATTAGGTTCAAATAGTTAAATGATTAGGTTCAAATAGTTACCTGTCTGTACATCAAGCTTGATATTTGTTTCCCAATAAAAAAAATACACTTACACTCACAGAAATGAATACTTAACTTTCCAATAAATTTCATCTATAGTATCTAATATGAATGTGATTCCTACATTACACCTGGTATGAAGTGCTGTACTATGCCATACGTAGAAAGATGTTTTCCCCTTTTCACACATTCATATTAATATGAATATAGAACTGGAAAATATAACAACAAAATATTTGTGATCCGATATCGAACCAATCTAATATCGTAAAACATTGTGGCAATGTAAAATAATTTTGTGTTGTGTTATATTGTTATACCATGAATTAGGAGGAAATTGTCAGTTCTGACATCACTTCAAATGCCAAAGATCAAAAAAGATGAAGCGCTGACCTACTTTTCATTAGGTATTCAAATAAAAATTGGTCCTTCGTGCTATTTAACCAGGATCGCTCATTCCAAATCACAAAACTTTATAACTAAATAACTTCATGAAATAACTTTATTTACCGATTAATGCTTAATCAACGACCTGTTGCCGGGATTATCCAAAACAAATGAGGATAGTGTCCTAAATTGGTGTAATCTGGATAGTTAATTATCAATTGTGATTAAAGTAAGCCTATACAGACATCACAATAATTCAGTGGTCCTCGTAACTGCGGCAGCTCACGAGAAAAGGAAAAGCGACGGCAAAGGCTTTATGAACAGTGTGTTAGAGAAAGACGAATAATGTATTTCAGTTGCGTTTTCCTTGTTTCGCGTTTGCTGTCGTGCGACGCTCTCAGCCGGCTAGTTTGTTTTTTCGCTCACTTCGCTCAGTATTGGTCGCATGGTCGCGCCATCGAGGCGTGCGTTGTATGACGTTCCGATTTCAAGCAGTGACAACGATAAATACGCTGCAGAGATAGGCAAAATATCAACATCTTAGCTTGTGTTTAACTCCCAACACCCGCAAACAACATCTGGTGCAGAAATACCTCCAACTCCCATCGTTTCCCTTTTGTTTCGTTTTGATTTTGTTTTCGTTCACTTATTTTCGCCGGGAAAACGCCGGGTGGATGAATTTGTGTGAATACGATATGTACAGTGTTCTGTGACAGTTCAGACTGGTATCGTGTGTGTTTTTGTTGTTATTTTGATTTTTGGTTTGTTATTCACCGGCAACCGAGGTTGTCACGTGTTATCTGCACGGCTGTTTTTAAGGTGAGAATAATTAGAGGAAAAAAAACAACGAATATTTTTTGTTACTATTAAACAGGGAACGAAGATAATGCTGCTGACAGGAAAAGGGAGATAATTGTGTCATATAACATCCGCAGACGTCGATAAACGGGCAACAGCTGTAGTTGCATAGGTACATGAGCCGGCTGGGTGAATGCTTGCATGACGTAATATGTTTCTTGTTTGAGTCGTTGCCACGCGCTCCGTCTAGGCAGTATACACAGCGAGTCATGTTCACCTGGTAATTACGAGAACGGAACTGTCAAAACTGTCATTCGCACCAAAGAAGTTGAGAACCTTTTGATGCACTTTCTGTTTTGATGTTGGTGTTTTGTAATAATGGTTTTATTTGCATAATAGAAAACTTTTTATTCAAAGAAATTAATATTGATATTAGTTATTTATTTATGTGACGAACACATTTTTTTTACATATAGTTTTTATCTTGTTTGACATGTGTATCAATTGTTGTTCACTTTAATTTATTTTGTTTGTTTTTTGACGTGTCATAAGAGGTGCCTTTCACCCTAAATGAATAAATGAGTTTCTGATTCTGATTCTGATTCATTCAAAGAAATGTATATAAAGAAAGAAGAGAAAACATATTAATTATCTTTTAAGAAACAGCTATTTAATTTTTAAATTAAAAACCAAATGAATGTAAGAATTGAAATATCAAGCAAATTCTTCACCAAGGAATAAGGTTTGTTAAAAATCACATATGAATCAGTTATAATGAAGATATTCCAAATGAAATAACAAATTATAAAAACAATAAATTTTACTAAGAACACTATGTCGTCCAATTAATACGTAATTGGTTAAATACGACCCTATATTTTCCGGCACAGAGGCATAACACCTTAGGCCTCAGCAGTGGTAACGCATCTGCATTTTGACCTTGGTCTTTGTGTGTGTCTATAGGCTGCAGTCATCACTTAACATCAATGTGAACTGCAGGCTTCTTTGCCACTTTTTTTTTATTTAACGCTTAATCATATCATCGGGCTTATGAAATATTACGAACCTAACTAAAAATTGTTAAAATTACTAACAGTAAACATGAACCGACAAGTTCAAGGATGGCTTAATCCAGTCAGTTCTCATTGGGTAATGAATTATGAAAAAAAAATCTGTCGGCGCGATAACGTAATGTAATTAGGTATATACTATGAGAGCTTTTTAGTATAATCTACATCAAGACGAAGTATGTCCAGGTATTTTTTTAATCTGCAAAAGATGTTCTGTTGATCTTAAAACTGGAAACAACCTAAATACCTATATTGCTACAGTTACTGAAAATAAAACAAGTACCTACTTGTACTCATTGTAGAATGAGTGATGAAAAGAAACAAAATCTGATAACGCGAAAACGCTGTAATAGTTTTTTAAATATATTCTACATCAAGACAAAGTATGTTGGAATTAGCGAAGGACCAATTTTTATTTAAATAATGTACTCTTATCTTATCATTAAATGATGTCCCATGCTTGATCTTGGAGCAGGAAATAAAAAAAATAATAAGTTAGATTTTCGTTATTGCTTTAGGAGAAATTAACATGAAAAATTGATAAAAAATAAAAATGGCGACAACGATTTTAATGGACGGTCGCACACCTGGACGAAAATAATGATTTAATTATAAAAATAAAACAAATACTCATTGTAAAATGAGGGATGAAAGAAACAAGATCTGTTATCACGAAAACGCTGTAATAGATTTGATGTGAGATTTTTTTATTTTTTCTACATGAAAACGAAGTCTTCAAGGATGTCCCGTACGTTATCTTGAAGAAAAAACCAACCTGAAAAATAATGCTGCTATAATCATCGCTAACTATAAAAAAGAAACGACCTTTATCAGTGTTAATAAAACTCTAGAACGGCAAGATTGATATAACTAATTTAAGTTTTGAAATATTCATAGAATTCCAAGAAAGGCGTAAAAGGTGAGATAATATGAAGAATTGTAAGGAAAATAGTAAAAACATCAATTTCATTCCTACCTGTCGAATCTTTGATTCATTAATTGAATCTTAGACAGAAAAAATTCACTGGGTCAGCTTCTAAAAAATAAAATATTTACTAATCCAGTACTCAAGATAGAATGAGAGATGACATAAGTAAATAAAAATTGGCAGCGCTGAAAAGTATGTATAGTCTAGTTAGACTAAACATACTTTTAGGTCTATTTTCACCTTCAGAAGCGGTTCCGTTCTTGTTTTTGGAGTTAAACCTATCGCAGGAAATACTGCTATAGTTATATAAATTATAACATCACAAGAAGGTAGACTGAAACTAAAAGAAAATAAAACAGGGTAATATTTGGTTTGAAAAGTTAATCCTAATATATCCCTAAAAATATTTATTGAAACGAAAATGAGAGTGAATGCGGAAATAAAAGGAATCGAAATGAATTAATACATGCCATAGGTAACATTAACCCTCTTATTTATAAACGATTTTAGCTAAATTGTCGCTAATGTTTCATATCTCCACCTATCTTACGCAATGGACAATACGACTGACAAAAAAAAGTATATTACAGCTAAAACGTGTCTAATGTATATTCATAAATATTTAAGTAGTTCCGGTAGTAATCATTGGATTATCAATATTATACAACATAATAAAAGCTTTAAAACAAGACATGACATAAATATAAATATCACTCGATTCTCTCTCTACAAGTATAAAACCTACAAGTTTAAAAGTCAACAAATGTAAAAGTATCTAGAGCTACAAGTATAAAAGTAACAGTCTGGACTAGTTTTTAGAGAATGAAGGCAGAAACCGTTGGGTAAAGAGGGAAGATTCATATTTGGTTGTTGATTACTGTTCATAGTCAGATACAAAATCTGAAATCATCCATATTACGCAATTAAATATAACAAAAATCAAGAACAACTTCGGTGAAGTAAGTATTTACTTGTTAAACTCCTATTTTTACATTATCATAAAGGTGTTACTTAGAAAAAAATACTCTATCCGGTCATTTTACTGGTAGAGTTCTAGTGTAGGAGCTCAAGGGCGTAGGCACCACCGCATTACCTAATCTATGTGGCGCCAAATGGTAGTGTCCAGCACTATCGTGTTCCGGTATTCACAACTAATAATATGACTTGGCGTGAAAATACATACCTTTTATTTTAATGTTATAAAAGTAGCAAACAAGCATGCAGTTCACATTGATGTTAAGTGATTACTGCAGCCTAAAGACCCCCACACAATGACCAGAGGTCAATATGCAGATGCGTTGCCACTCCTGAGGCCTAAGGTGTTATGCCTCTGTGCCGGAAATTACGAGGTCGTACATTACCACCTGGTCGGAACACGTTAGTGGTGAACACTACCATTTAGCGGCAAGCATATTAGTTATTAATGCGGTGGTGCCTACGCCTGCGAGCTCCGTCACTCGAGCTCTACCATACAACTGAATAAACCAATTTCTTATTAGGTGCTTTTGAGCTACAAACGAGAGTCTTTCATTTCGTCTCATATCAAGATTGGTTGGAGTATATCAAGATTCATTATAAGACTAGATTGATGACAAGAATATTTCGTCTTAATTTTGTTAGGTACATGATATAAGGTTTACAAACGCCGACCAGTTTTAATACGTCATGCTCAATTTCAACATTTCAACTCGTATGAGATGATTGATTAATAACAGCTCGAATCATTACGTTCAGTTTTGTTAACAGCAGCTTTCTGGAAGTTATCCAATACCTCAGTGTTTGGTAATGTGCCACAGAGTGTCAATAGGCTCGCCGTCTGTTACATGGGCTAAAACGTAACCGGCGAATTCTGAGTGTTTGGATGTACCTACGCATGAATGCATATATTTACCTCTACCCATCCCTTTGGGATTACAGGCGTGGAGTTACATTCAAATTTTGCAACAATTTTTTTTGCTAAGCCGTTACATGTTTGTAATTAGTAATAGGCCCTGTAACTTCCGGCACAGAGGCATAACACCTTAGGCCTCAGGAGTGGCAACGCATCTGCATTTTGACCTCTGGTCATTGTATGGGGGTCTTTAGGCTGCAGTAATCACTTAACATCAATGTGAACTGCATGATTGTTTGCCACTTCCATTACATAAAAAAAAGGCCGCATTATTTCTTGAAAACAATTTTTACGATTTGCAATGTTCTGTAGTTTTTTTTGTGTATTTAGGGACTCATTCTATTATTATAGTATCAAAAGTTTTACTGGTGGTAGAGCTTCAGTGACGGAGTTCGTGGGCGTATGCACCACCGCATTACCTAATATACTTGCCGCTAAATGGTAGTGTTCACCACTATCGTGTTCCGGTCAGGTGGTAATGTACGGCCCTGTAATTTCCGGCATAGAGGCATAACACCTTAGGCCTCAGGAGTGGTAACGCATCTACATTTTGACCTTGGTCTTTGTGTGAACTGCAAGCTTGTTTGCCTCTTCCATTTCCTGCCTCTTCCATTTCCTTAGGAAAAAAAGCTTGGCTTATATTATGTCCACTACATTTTGTCGATTAAATATTATATTATCAATATTTACTTTTCTGTACTAAACATTGTACTTATAACAAAACTTGTACATTGAATTCTCGGTTAAATTCAACCTAATGAGTTACCGAACACACAAATTGGTCACGTTCACCTTTGATGTTTTGTTTGTAAAGTAATTAATTGTAATGTCGAGTAATTTTGACAGAGTTCGCTAGAGATTATAACATTGCGCGCATATAACATGGCGTGTACGTAGAAATTTCTAGCGAAATTTAATTGAAAACGATGTTGGGGATTGGAGTGTGTTGTGATTTTAGGAAGAGTTTATTTTAATTTCATGTATCATTACGCTACAGCTGTGTAGAAAGAAGTATTATTAGCAGTGTTCCAGGGTTGGAGCTTAAAGACTTGGGTGCCACCGTATTACCTACAAGTTATGCATCAGGGGTGTCAACTCATCTGCAAACTGCTTCTGCTGCTCTTAATGTCTAGTTTGTGTGTGCAGTGTTCAGCCGCGGCCGGTGGCCCGTGTTGCTCTATGTTCCGGTTAGATAGTAATGTATCATCATCATCATATCAGCCATAGGACGTCCACTGCTGAACATAGGCCTCCCCCAATGACCTCCATGCCGACCGATCGGAAGCGAAGTGCATCCAGCGAGTACCTGCAGCCTTCACTAGGTCGTCGGTCCATCTTGCAGGTGGACGCCCTACGCTGCGCTTGCCGATACGTGGTCTCCACTCAAGAACCTTTCTGCCCCAGCGGCTATCGGTTCTCCGAGCTATGTGCTCTGCCCATTGCCACTTTAGCTTGAAGATCTGCTTTGCTATGTAAGACGAATATCTTCATTTCTGATTCGATCCAGTAGGGAAACGCCGAGCATAGCCCTCTCCATTGACCGCTGAGTGACTTGGAGCTTTCGTACAAGACCCATAGTGAGATACCACGTCTCGGCACCGTAGGTCATCACCGGTAAAACGCACTGGTTAAAAACTTTCATCTTCAAGGACTGCGGGATGTTTGATGAGAAAACGCTCCTTAACTTCCCAAACGCTGCCCAGCCAAGTTGGATTCGGCGAGTGACCTCTTTCTCGAAGTTCGACCTGCCTAGTTGTATGGTTTGTCCTAAATAGACATATTCGTCGACAATTTTGAGGATCGAGTTCCCAACGGACACTGAAGTGGGCGATACAAGGTTATTGAACATGACCTTGGTCTTATCCATGTTCATTTTAAGGCCCACTCTTTGGGACACTCGTCTTCGAGCATCGTGCTGAGATCTTCCAGCGACTCTGCCATGACTATAATATCTTCGGCAAACCGAAAGTGAGTGATGTATTCGCCGTTGATATGTAATGTATGGCCCCGTAATATCACAGAGACATAACCACTCAGGGCTCAGGGGTGGAAACTCATCTGCATTCTGAGCTTAGGTTTTTGTGTCGATCTATAGGCTGAAGTATTTCTGAAGAAGACTTAATGATTATTAATTTATTTAAAATTTAATCCAAAACGTAAGTACATAAGGCGGACTTAATGCCGCAGAGAATTTCATGTTTTTATTTATTTATTTTACTAGTGATAGAGCTCCAGTGATGGAGTGCGCGGGCATAGGCACCACCGCATTACCTAATATACTTGCCGTTAAATGGTAGTGTTCAGCACTATCGTGTTCCGGTCAGGTGGTAATGTACGGCGCTGTAATTTCCGGCACTGAGGCATAACACCTCAGTACTCAGGAGAGGTAACGCATCTGCATTTCGATCTTGGTCTTTGTATGGGTTTCTATAGGCTGCCGTCATCACTTAACATCAATGTGAACTGCATGCTTGTTTGCCACTTCCATTACATAAAAAATAAATTAAAAAAAGGAAAAAAACCCGGTCAAGTGCGTGTCGGGCCACGCGCAGTGTAGGGTTCCGTAGTTTTTAGGTTTGATTAATGCAATGAAAAAAAAAAAATTATGGAGTTGTTAAAAAATTTCGAGTAGGTATTTCTTATTTTTAGTCGACTATTACTCGCTATTAATAAACTAGTATAGCCAACTTATGTGTGATAGTTTTCCTTTTAATTTCGCTAAATCTAGCTACTACTGCCATAACGTTTGAATTTCTAACAATAACCGTTTAGTTGGTAGAGGGGGGGGACACTTGACTCTTACGAAAATTTGCACTTTTACGTTAATTTAACTAAATCGAAAAATGATTTTAGCACACCCCTAACATTTTTGAAAGACCTATGCAACTAAATTCCACACTTTAGAGAAATCGAAAAATACAAAAATTACTTGTAGGGGAGGTACCCTAAATCATTTTATTTTTCATGGTTTTATTCTACCACTTTCTCGGCGTAATTGAGGTGTATACTTGTGCCAAATTTCAAGTCTCTAGAACGAATAGTTTTTGCGGTAAGCCGCGGACGGACAGACAGACAGACAGACAGACAGACAGACGGACATGGCGAAACTATGAGGGTTCCTTGTTCACTACGGAACCCTAAAAATGCATATTAGATCCCAGGATCACGAGGGCACCACAGCAGCAAAATCGAGTCCCAACCGGAAGACAGTAAATCGACCTTCACCAAAAACGTAACCCATAACTTTCGCGAGAGCATGCGCAGGTCAAAAGCTAGATCGAGAACTTTCTCTTTAAGTCGTGCGAAACTTTTGTCTTATTGTGTGGGCGCGGATATTGCTTTGAGAGTTTAATTAGATGAAAGTAATGATATGGTGGCAGCTCTCGGAAGGGATAGGCAGAGCCGTAATGTATGCTTAAAGGTCATAGCTCACTAGAGCCATCCGGGACCCGACCAGCACCGCCTCGTTTTACGGCGTCCACTCGTTATCGACGGGTGGTCCACGGGTAAACGGCACGTGAACCACTCGCGGGGAGCGCGCGGTCCATTTAGGAACAGCGTGTTTGCAATGCACACCACAATCAACGCAAGGTAAATAAGTGGGCGCCGTCTGCGCATAGACCGCGCGCCGCCCGCGCGTTTTACGGCTCGCGTTCGAGGCGATCCGCTGTCGATACGGAGTTGATGTAATGTGCGCAGCTCCAAACAATATCATAAAAATAATTAACAAATACTAACCGTTCGAGGCGGTCTTGCGCTGGATGGGTTCCGGGTGGCTCTAGTGAACTACGACCTTACATGTATTTTTATGTGATGAATGAAGGTGGCAAACAAGCATACTGTTCATAGGGGTCGGCCCTCCCCCGCTTTGTAGTCCTTTACAAGGCTCCACAAGAGGGGTACTCCCACGGACTCTTGGGGAGCGGAACTTGGCGAACTATGGATATTTGCATGTATTTATGCTTGAATGCATGCATTTACCTCTGCCTACTTTTCGGGGGATATAGGCGTAAAATTTCCGTCTTCATATTTCAACAGGGCAGTAATGAAACAGCATAACTGGTAACAGTAGCGTTGTAAGCGAGATAAGAGTGTTACGCTGTTTTATCCGCTTATCGAATGTAAACCCTTTGTTTAGACGATTACGGCACGCGTGACCCTGTTCTGGTGTAACTGGAAATACGTGATTCAGAAATCGTTTGGGGCATAACTAGCAAACTTCGCGTTCATTTGGGATTATTCCGTAGTTATCCTGAGTAGAAGGGATGTAGGGTGAGGATAATTTTTCCGCTTGTGCAGTAAGTCTGTATGTCTTGTGCACAATGTTAGTCAAAGCATTCCAATAAGCTACATTCCAGTAAATACAATAACGCTGGATGGGCAGCAGATAAAACTTTCGACCGAGTCAACCGAACAATGGTGGTCAAACCATTACAATAGGGACGGTGGTAAAAATAACAACGCGGAATGGGCAGCAGCGTCCCGTGATAAAACTACCGCCACTGTGATCGCTTATTCGCTTGCCAAGCGCCAATAAGCGATAAAAGCGATAATAACGCACAATGCTATTATGAGCGTCTTTGGGGAAGGCTTTGTCCAGCTGTGTACGTCTTTCGGCTGGAGTGATGATGATGATGATCGCCCAATGTCGGCATCTTTGAACGACGCTTTTGTCCAGCAGTGGATGTCTATTGGCTGAAGTACTACACTAAGTAATGCACTTGAGCAGCTAGACAGAGGTTAGAGGCACCTGTCACACAAACGACTGACGAATCGTCAGATTTTTTTGTGTAACGAAGGTGGCTTACAAGTTTACAGTTCAAATGGATGTTAAGTGATGTCTGCACCCCATAAACATGTACACAAAAACCAGAGGTATGTATGTATGTATGTATCTTCACGCCAGGTCCCTAACGGGGTAGAAAACCAGAGGTCAAAATGCAAATCTCGTGCCACCCCTAAAACCTTAGTTTTTTCTGTGATAGTTATTACGGGGCCATACAGTTATGTTTTGTATGTAATGGGTGGCGAGCCTATTGATAATTCTGCGTATATTAACGAACTTTTGGGGGTGGCATTGGGCAACTGTCGATAAACTGCAAAAGCATTTACAACTCGACCTGAGAATCGAACTTAGGGCCTCAGCGTTGCAGTGACTCTGCTACCACTACATTACCGAGGCAATTGGTTGAAGAAATCCCTACTTCCTTACTTTATTAATATTAAAAATGCGAAAGTAACTCCGTCTGTCTGTCTGTCTGTTACCTTTTCACGTCCAAACGACTGAACCGATTTTAATGAAATTTGGTACAGAGATAGAGCTGACTTTGAGAAAGAACATAGGCTACTTAGTTATTTATAAAATCCACTCCACCACGCGGCCTAAGCCGCGGGCAACAGCTAGTGCAAAATAATTATAAAGAATTCATGATCACTATCCATTATGTACTCGAGTAATCTGGCTTAAATTATAGAACAAAAACTAGTTCATGAAAATCGAAAGTCAATATGTCGTTCAATGAGCTCCTATCCAATTGAATTAATAAGTTAATTAATTATAGAACAATGTGAATAATTCTCGATTCGACGCAAGGTTATTTCCACAGGAAACTCGTGTTATTACGCATTATTAATTGTGAACGTGGTTTATGTAAGAAGTTTTTTATGGTCAGTTTGTTTGATTTTATAATTAAGTGTTTTGTTTCGTCATGAAAGTGAAAAGTAAATAGATGAGTCTTCTTGGGCGTTTCACTCTTGACAGAATAGTAATGGATTTAACTTCTGGCATAACTTCTGGTATACTGCTCTCTTATGTGATCGGGACCAATACCAGCTTGATCCACTTGACTCCCTTCAAAGACGCGGCGTTCGTAACGTTTAGACGTTTCAAACCTGTCGTCACTCCATCTATGTGAACTTGCCAATGGACTTGTTTGCCACTTAAAAAAGTTAAGCTGCATCTGTTTCAGCAGTAGCGTCTATCCTCTGTTGGTTTTTTCACTTACTCAAGATTTCATCACAATCAGCTCAGCAGTTTGGTTATGAAATGTTAACAGACCCCCAGACTTTTTACTGGTGGTAGAGTTCCAGTGTAAGAGCTTGAGGGCGTAGGCACTATTGTATTACTTAATCTATCTGTTGCCAGGTAGTGTTCAGCGCTATCGTGTTCCGGTTAGATGGTAATGTAGCTATGGCCCTGTAATAACTGTCACAGAGACACAATAACTAAGGTCTCAGGGGTCGCATCTGCATTTTGACCTCTGGTCTTTGTGTGGGTGTCTTTAGGCTGCAGTCATCACATCAAATCAATGTGAACTGCATGCTTGTTTGCCACCTTCACCATATAAAAATACAGCTACTTTCTTAGCTTTATAACTACTATATGTATATATTATATGTTACTTTGTGTACAATAAACAAATGTTATTATAAATGTTAAAAATGTCCTGTCGTCTATTTGTTGAAATTATCGTTTTGAAATTCAACATGAAGATTGTATGAATCCTGGGAAAAGACCCAGGCTACTTTGTGGACGTAGCCAAAAACCACCCGGACGAAGTCGCCAGATACAGCTAGTATTAGGGAAACACATAAGTTATATTAAAGGGCCTTCCCTCTGTACATTAGTTCGTGATGTTACATGCGTAGGAACAAGAGATTCATATTTTAACCCTAACTAGGTTAACTACTATTAAAATGGAGGTTTATAGTGTATACATGAGAAAATCTCATTTGTATGTAGACTACCTTGTTTTATGATTAATTTGAAGTATGTTTGTACATGAGAGTTATAAAGGACGGCAATGGTCAATGGCAAATGGCCGTATTTTCTTTCCAAAAAAAATTTGCCAAATATCTTAAAAAATCAATTGCTGTTCGTCCTAGTCCTCATCCGTCCCCCTGCGGCCCCACCACGCCCCTATCCGACGGCGGAATCACCTTTAGGCGGCTGGGGATAGGGTGCAGGGCCAATGACATAACCGCACACCTCTTGCCCAGCCGTCTCCCCACGACAGCAGCGAGTGGCGGGCAGAGCTACGCCAAACGCCGCTCCCTCGCTGGGTTCCTCGTAGGTTCGTCAGTGTGAGAAGAACCACCGGGTACTAACTACTCCGGGGGGGACACTAACCTAACCTAATATTTTTAAATATTTGGGATAATTTTCTTTTTATACTTCTGAGGCGATACGAAGTTCGTTGGGGCAGCCAGTAATATATAAAAATGTCTTTCATAAGTAAAACATAAAACGGAAATAAACTCGCTGAAAACTCAAAAGTAAGTCAATCCGTTTTAAAAACTTTAATAAGTTTTATTGTCTCATTTATTTCAAAACAAAACAGAAATCTTCACGATGGTCATTTGTTAACGAATCCGTGTCAAAATAACGTAATACCCTTGTTTATTACTTACAAGAAAGATAGGTGGGTGTAGTAATACAATTCTTTCTTTAATAACCGAGTTTATATTTTATACTACCCTCGTTTCGTTTTTAATAAAACCACTGGCTTGAAATTTTCGTCGTCCGCTACGGGGTCTAAAGAAAATTGAATAGACGCTGGCACTCAGCAATTTTGACCGTACCGGCGGAACATAAATTATGTATTTTATGTTTTGTGCCATAGATTTAAATTTGAGTGCATCTAGCGTAGTTACGGAGTACGGAGTAACATGGCGTCGCGGTAAATACTTCTATTGAACTCATTGTAGATGACTATGTACTTGCTTACCTACAGTGTATTTCTATGTACGATATTACTGTTTGTATGTTACAGGGTTACAATGTTTATTGGTCTTCTTTATTTGATATCCGTGTGTCACCAGGTAGATTCCGGTTGAAAATCAGCGTCAGGCTCCAACCTGACTTACACTGAAACGGCATCTATTTGGTCCTATTTAGTGCAGTCGTGAGACACTGTTAATACTTTTTTTATTATTATTTGTCTGTATACGTGTTTAATTATCATTGTTTTTTTTTTGTGTGTCGTGTCACTTTGTTTTTGATGTATGTGTGGAAGAACGGGCGGAAGTGTTCCTCCGACGAAAAGCTCCGACCAGGCGAGGTGGTAGCGCATAGCGTGCCGCGGCCCAACGATTGACGTTGGAAAGTTGTATATGTGCCAATTCTTGAGAAATCTTCGTATGTGCGATGTAATTCGATTGCGCGCCATCTACCGTACTAGATAAGTACTGTGAGTTTTCATCTGTGTTCCACTAGTTGGCGCCTTAATTTAGTGGACGCTACATAATATGTATGTTGCTTGAGTCACAGGCAGAGAATATTTAATAATACTACGTATAGAATGGACACTTCGACGTCCCGCGCGATTTCTCCGCATCACCCAACCTCCTCCCCTCTTATGGGCGACGGTTGATAATTTCTACGTGCTACGCACACAGGTGAACGTGTACACGTCACTGATTGATGTCTGTGTAATAGAAACCAAATTAAGCGTTTGTATGGAATTTTGGCGGAGTGTCCACGGTGTGTCACTGGTCACGACAGGACCAATAAAGTGTCTTTTTTTTTTTAATTATATGGTCTGAATAGCGATTAACTATAACACTCTAGTAAATACACTCTTCCAATCAACCCAATGGAGCAGCTAATCACAAACCTCAATTGGAACGAGGTTATGTTTAATAAACAATGACGTTGTGATGCCGGAATGGTGGTCACATCACGTTCTGATTTCATGGAAAGCCAAGATTCTGTACTATGACAGTTAATATACTACTAGTGATTGCCCAATGGTCGAAATTCGTCCGCAGTACGTATGTACAAAATATTTATTTATTTAACTTCTATGCACATAGATAAGGTACTTAAGGCGGACTTAATGCTACTACAGGGCATTATCGACCAGTCAACCTTTGGGTTGTGTTGAAAATTTAACTGGTGCTTACAGGCTCAACTGTAAGCACTAAACTAAATTTGAATTCAATAACGAATATTACGGAGCTGTACATCTACCATCTAACCGGGACACGATAGAGCTGAACGCTACTTGAAGGCAGATAGATTAGGTAATTTGGTTGTGTCTACCTCTTCAAGCCTTCACTTGAACTTTAACAGTAAAACATTGAAATCTCATTGATAAGAATACATTTCTTACTGGTGGTAAAGCGCCATAAACGGAGCTCGCGGGCGCTCCACTGTATTACGTAATATATTTGCCGCTAAATGGTAGTGTCAGCACTATCGTGTCCCGGTCAGGTGGTAATTAACGGCTCTGTAATTTCTGGAACAGAGGCATAACACCTTAGGCATCAGGAGTGGCAACGCATCTGCATTTTGACCTTGGTCTTTGTGTGGGTGTTTATAGGCTGCAGTCATCACTTAACAGTGAATGGGAACTGCAAACTTGTTTGCCACTTCCATTACATAAAAAAAAATATTAATGGGTACTATAATGTTTTATTGACGAAAGTGCAGCGCTCATTAAGAATTATTGCAAATCGAGTCTACGAAAGAGACAATCGGCTTGTTTCGACTTCGTAGAGCGTTATTTCTGCCGCACACTGCTTACGTAAGCATTGATAGTGGAGCATTGTTCAAAATAAGGCCTCCGACAAGGTTTAACAACTGCTATCTATCGATAGCAACTGGGACCGACGGCTTAACGTGCCCTCCGAAGCACGGAAACGCGCATTTTAAGTTGCCACTAGCGATCATCCATCACATACCCGACCGTGCCCGTATCGCATAGCCGAGTAGATCGCTTCCAATCTTCACCAGCTGCGGGGACATGCGCGCATCGTATCTAAAAAAAATAAAATACGCTTACACTCACAGCCCCACAGTAGGTATAAACATGTGTTGTGGGTGCCGTTACACATACAACACATACGTAAAACAAACACCCATACCCGAAATAAATATCTGTAGGCCATACAAACATTTGTCCCGGTGCGGGGATCGAACCCACGACCCTTTGAATCAAACAGTCATCTCACACCGCTGGACTAACCGGGTCGTCAAATATCCATCTGCCTACATATTTTACTTAAATTAAATTCTATCCCTTATCACAAACATCTAATCTAGTTACTAAATACAACCCCTTCAATATTCATGAGCCCTTAACACGGTTAGGGCACGCAATAACCGGTTGTGGCGAAGGTCGGATTATAAAACGATACACGCGCCCTTTATAATTCAATTAAATTGGATGGTGGAAGAAAGATAATCAAAGGAAATTTGGTAGAGACAAAGAATACAAATGGAATGCTATTTTTATAAGTACTAGCTGACCCGGCAAACTTCGTATTGCCTCAGAATGAAATAATGTGTCAAAGGTGAAAATAAAATTGTGGTTTTTACTATTTCCCTACATACCCTTCATATTTTTTTTAATTTAAACCTTCCCTGGACTTCCAAAAATCATTCAAAACCAAAATTAGCCAAATCGGTCCAGCCGGTCCCGCCGGAGGTCCCGGGTTCCCAAGAGTTAAATGCTATTGACATGTTATTAATATTCCAGAAGATTCTTTCCTCTTTACTGGTGGTAGAGCGCCAGTGATGGAGCTCGCGGGCGTAGGCACAACCGCATTACCTAATATACTTGCCGCTAAATGGTAGTGTTCAGCACTATCACGTTATACGTAACAACAAATACTAAACACAGAATAAAATAAACATATTAGGGGGCTCCCATCCATGGTACATGATTTTTTTTGCTTGAAATTAATAATTGCAACAGGTAGACGCTTAAAATATTTTACAGAATATTTATTTACTTATAAAAATAAATAACTTATTAAATTAAAATAAAATAAAATAGTTAACAAGGATCCCATACAACAATCGTGATTTTTTGACGATTTTTCGTAAGGAACCCTTCGTGCACGAGTCCGACTCGCACTTGGCCGCTTTTTTGTATCCGCCAACAGTAAATATTGAATTCTACCTTCCTTTCACGAATAAGCCAACAACATCTGAGCAAAACAACTTTACCATACAAATAGGAAATAGGTATAAACTAGGTATTTTTTTTTAGTCACATCTAATTAAAACTTTGTTCTAAACATAAAAAATCTAGAAAATTCAACTCTGACATGAACCTAGCTAGCGCAAACTGGTGTAAGCAGCCTCGGGTGAATGACCACGCTTCATAACAGCGCATTAGGTATACTGGCAATGACTATGATTGAGCCAGGTTCCAACATTTGACCCAATGTTGGCCGCGGTATCTTACTACTGTATAAAATTAAATGTGAATTATTGATTTTTACTGGTGGTAGAGCTCCAGTGACGGAGCTTGCAGGCGTAGGCGCCACCGCATTACCTGATTTACTTGCCGCTAAATGGTAGTGTTCAGCACTATCGTGTTCCGGTCAGGTGGTAATGTACGGCCCTGTAATTTCCGGCACAGAGGCATAACACCTTAGGCCTCAGGAGTGGTAACGCATTTGCATTTTGACCTTGGTCTTTGTGTGGGTGTCTATAGGCTGCAGTCATCACTTAACATCAATGTGAACTGCATGCTTGTCTGCCACTTCAATGACATTAAAAAAAAAATTGATGTTTGTTTGTTGCTCAATCACGCTAAAGCGGTTGTACGGATTTTGATGAAATTTTGAATAGTGTACATGGCTGTAACACATGGGATACTTTTAATCCCGTTCAGAGGTTCCTTAGGGAATTTTAAAATAGATATTCACGTTGAGAAAATAGTTGCCGATTACAATTGCTGTTGCCCGAACTGAGACTCGTAGAAAGATGACAGCTGACGTCATGACTGATTTTGATTTACAATTTGACAACAGAAGGACTTACCTGTAAATGACTACTGCTTGGGTCATATATTTTTCAATTTTCCCCTAAACCAGAATTCCCTATACACCCATCTCCCTCCAAAAAACCCTCTTCCTACCAACTTAAATTCCCTTCTTATGCGTGTCGATTCTCCTTTTGTATATATTCTTTGTAAATACATCCGTGTAAATTATATTAAATTGTAATCAGTGTTGATATGTTTCTACTAACTATATTTGTTTTGATACTAACTTAAACCTAAGTGACTGTCTTTGTCCTTTGTTGTAGATACCAAAACGCTGAATAATATTGGAAACAAAGCCTTCTTTTCTACCGGGAATTTTTCCGGGACTTTGGCAGAATTGATGTTCTTAGGTTTTCGCGAGCTACACTCATTGAAATAAAACTATTTTTACGGATTTATCTCGCATTTGGCAGAATTACCCTTAAAGTTGGTAATTGCCTGCAAGTTAAAAGAAAGAAAGAAGACTACTGCTTCTTAATTAATCTTTAGGTATATGTTTCAAGAGTACCGCCATGTCATGATTCTTTCAACTCAACCCGTCGGTGCTATCGAAAAAAATCTGCTGTGACAGACTTGTATCATATTGACTTGTATCTTCAAAAGTGATCTAATACGTGTTCCGTTTTTTTTCCTTTTTGGTATAAGGAACCCTACAAATACATTACTAGTGTAGCTTGGAATCTGACACCCATATTCTAAGTCGTAACCTCGACCTTAACTCAACCTCACTCAATGAAATTGGTATTCTTAGTTGTAACTAATAACGTCAAATCGACATTCTGCCTCCGTTTGAGGTAAGAAAGCTATTGTAAAACTCCAACCTACCCTGAAATTTATTTATTTATTTATTTACGGATTTCCAATACAAGTTACAGTGGGTGCATCTAAAAATTATACACTGCATAAATATTAACTTATTTAACTGTTCCTGCACTTATAGGTAACCACAGCATGCTATATGTTACAAAATAGTGAAACAAAAAAAAATGAATAGGTAGATAAAATTAGATAAGACATTTTTCAACTGCTACATATTTAAGACATATTCAGTATACTAAACATTACTGCTAAACATCCAAGATAGACGTAGGTGCGTCACATTTTATAAGTTTAGATTTAAAATTAGGGCGTTTGTCGAAATGGATATCTATATCAGGGATTTTGTTAACGTACTCATTATACAGGCGAGACATGCGAACTACAGGCGAATATCAACCCAAATTAGTTTTACAGAATTTGGGAACAAATAGATTGCAATTATAACGTGGAATTTTGGTGGGAACATTAAACTTAAATTTGAGGAGTATTTACATCTTCGCCATATTCTTGCGCTCAATACGTTTTTCGCATAGAGCAACTCTATGGTTTTTCGTGTCGGAACTATCTGAAAATATAATTAAATACCATATTTTTGAAATGGATTTTATGAATGATTTTTAAGATAATCCATAAACATGAGTTACTGTCAAAATCCAACTAAGAATATGGATTTGAGGCGTCCTCATATACCTAGTGTCCTCAGCTGAGTGTGAGTCAAGGAATATTTCGAGTAACGTCTTAATGCCTACGGGTGTGAGAATCGCTCCTCCTAAATTCATCATCATCAGTACAATTATGGAACCTAGTACTTACCTTGGAAATGTTTTTATTTGTTCGCGACCATCAAAGGTACAATTGTTTGTTTTAAAAACTATAACATCCATCAACAACTTAATTAATTCCTTTTGAAATTTAACCTCCTTAATCCTTTTCAATCCGGGTTTCGACCGGGACATAGCACTGCCACTGCCTTAGTCAAAATTACCGATGATATCCGGCATGGTATGGAAAATCGACAGGTGACGGTGATGGTCCTGCTTGATTTCAGTAATGCCTTTAACACTGTCGATTTTGATATCATGCTGGCCATTCTGCGATCTCTCAACATATCTCCGACAGTTATTGCTTGGTTTCATAGTTACTTGTTTGGACGCCGACAACGCATTCGTCTCGACGATAAGTTCTCTGCCTGGTGCGATGTTGTTGCTGGCGTTCCGCAAGGTGGCGTGCTGTCTCCATTTCTCTTCTCCATTTTTATTCATTCTGTTAGCCTTCATCTCACTTCTCTCTATCACCTTTATGCAGACGATTTACAAATATATTGCCGACCTAAGCTTGATGAATTACCAAAAGCGATACAACTTATTAATGAAGATCTTGTTAAAATTTATCAGTGGAGTAAAACATTTGGTCTACAAGTTAATCCACTTAAAAGCCAAGCTATAATATTTGGTAGCTCTTGGTTATTAAAACGTATTGATTTTTCCAATTTGCCACCTATCGTCTTTGATGGAACTTTTATAAATTATTGCGACACAGTGAAAAATTTAGGAGTTTCTATGGATAGTAATATGTCATGGTCTACACAAATTTGTAATGTCAGCAGGAAGATGTTCGCCGCTGTCAGTTCACTCCGTAGGATCGGGAACTTCTTGCCCACTGCCACTAAAGTTATGCTTGCTAAATCCATTCTTTTTCCTATCTTAGATTACGCTGACATATCTTATCTTGACTTAACACAGGAGCAGTTAAGTAGACTTGAGCGACTTCAAAATCTTTGCATCCGGTTCATATTCGGTTTACGTAAATATGACCATATCTCTGAATTTCGTAAACAGCTCAAGTGGCTTCCAATCCACCTTCGCAGGAATACACACATCCTCTCTTTACTATACTGCCTGCTATTTTACCCGCATTATCCTCTATATCTTAAAGAACGATTCCAATACCTTTCTCAATCTAACTCCCTCTTTCTTCGATCCTCTAACAACCTTCGTCTTATGATGCCTCCTCACTCCTCTTCCTTCTGTGCTAAATCTTTTACTGTCGTTGCAGTCAAGTTGTGGAACGCTTTGCCACTGACTATACGCCAAGCTCAGACATTGGCGTCGTTTAAGAATCGTCTAAATAATTATTATTTAAGCTTGGAAATATAATGAGTCATCCGATGGTAAGAATACAATAACTTATAGTAATATTTAAAGTAAGTATTAAATTATGTATTGTCTGGTAGGTATTTTATTTATTTATTATTATTATTTATTTATTTATCTATGTAGGTATGCATATATATAATATATATCTTGTATATGTATATAAATATTTATGTTTTATGTATATATATATATATATATATATATATAAATTATATGTATATAAATATGTAGGTATGTGCTATATTAATAATTTATATTGAATTGTAATAGTTATTATTTCTTAAGTCTGTACACCCCTTGTTCCTGTTATTGTTTGATATCTCTCTTTCTATTTAGGTCGCCTGGAAGAGATCGCTTTAAGCGATAAGGCCGCCTATTGTGCATATATGTAAAATTGTTTTGCAAATTGTTGTTCTTATGTGTACAATAAAGGGTATTTATTATTATTATTATTATAACATATTTGTTTGTTACCTTTGAGTAGCAGCTGTTGAAAAGTAATCATTTGCGTGTCTGTTTACAGTATGGTTGAATAATAATTGATATTTTTTATTTGTTGAAGGTTGATTCTTTGATTTTTTTGTAAATATTGAGTTTCATAATGGCGACCCATTATACGTCCCACTGCTGAGCACGAGTCTCTCCTCTTTTTGGGGGGAGACCTGGAGCTTACTCCACCACGCTGCTCCAATGCGGATTGGTGGAGGTGGGTGGGTTAGTGGCCAATCCGCTGTCGGATGTTTTCAATCCGCCCATAAGGCCTCCGACAAGGTTTATCGACTGCTATCCATCGATAGCAACCGGGACCGACGGCTTAACGAAGCACGGAGACGCGCATTTAATTGACCACTAGCGGTCACCCATCACACTACCCGACTGCGCCCGTAGTGCTTAACCGAGTAGATCGCTTACGATCTACACCAGCCACTGGGCCATGCGATGGATACTATTTGATAGACAGCTACTATTTTATATTTACTTTTCATGAAATAGGTATGACATGTGTATCCAAATCCATTTATTAATCTTGAATTAATGTACTAAGACGTTCTCATTTGGTTTTTATCAGCAAGGCAAAGTTCATAATAATATTATTATTATGTAAAGTCCAAAGAATACAAGCTTCGTCTCAAGTTCAGATAAGCTTATGAATACAAAATCCCAGGGAATATACTTCGAAATATAGTCAAAGTATAAAATAACTCAAGATTAACCAAGATTCTTATACTTTGAAGTTCTGAGTTCGAAATGTGTTAGCTGGTTGAATTCTTGTGACGAGGTTCTAGGACGTAGGCATAATTTTTAACTCGTGTATAAAGGTTGAAATGTAGTTTTTTTTTATATAATGGTACGCTGTTACGCATATTGCCAGATGCCAGTGTCAAGTAAAACTATATTTCGTATTCGTCATGCAGCGTAAAAGTCAGAGTCAGTCGGTGAGTCGGTCAATTATCGGTCAGTCAGTCAGAGTCACAGTCAGTAATTCGAGTATAGCGATGACTACTTTGAATATTTCATATTTATACCGCTACGTTTCATTGGAATATTGAAACCAGATTCGACCACTTTCCCTCTCTAAAAGAATTATGGAACATATAAATGAAGCTTATAACGAACGAACATTGACCGTCTTCGTGATAAATTTATATTTTTTTATGTAAAGAAGCGCGCATGGCCCAGCGGCTGATGTAGATCGTAAGCGATCTCCTCGGTTAAGCACTACGGGCGCGGTCGGGTAGTGTGATCGGTGACCGCTAGTGGCAAATTAAATGCGCGTTTCCGTGCTTCGGAGGGCACGTTAAGCCGTCGGTTTCGTTTGCTATCGATGGATAGCAGTCGTTAAACCTTGTCGGAGGCCTTATGGGCGGTTTGAAAACATCCGACAGTGGGTTGGCCACTAACTCACCCACCTCCACCAATCCGCAATGGAGCAGCGTGGTGGAGTAAGCTCCAGGCCTCCCCCCAAAAAAAGGGAGAGACTCGTGCCCAGCAGTGGGACGTATAATGGGTTGCCATTATTATTCTGGTGCATGTTCTTTACATAATAATAATTATTATGTAAAGAACATGCACCAGAATGCAGTTCACATGGTTTTACTTTAGTTAAGTGATAACGGCAGCCTGCGTTGTTAACCCTGAAACCTTAAAACACTTTTAATCTATATCAGTAGCGATGTAGACTAATTAACGCTACATTACTATCAAATATATATTTTAGGTTGGGGAAAAAGTTTCTTCGCATTTTTTAAGATAATTTAAAACATTTTTTAATATCATCATCATCATCATTTCAGCCAAAAGACGTCCACTGCTGGACAAAGGCCTCCCCCAAAGAATGCCACAACGAACGGTCCTGGGCCGCCCTCATCCAGCGATTGCCCGCGACCTTCACCAGGTCGTCGGTCCACCTCGTGGGGGGCCTGCCTACGCTTCGTCTTCCGGTACGCGGTCGCCACTCTAGAACTCTTCTGCCCCAACGGCCGTCAGTTCTGCGAGCTATGTGCCCTGCCCACTGCCACTTGAGTTTCGCTATTCGATGGGCTATGTCGGTTACTTTGGTCCTCATGCGGATCTCCTCATTTCTGATTCGATCTCGCAGAGTAACTCCGAGCATAGCCCTCTCCATCGCTCTCTGAGTGACCTTGAGCCTTCTTATGAGGCCCATAGTGAGCGACCACGTTTCTGTTCCGTATGTCATCACTGGCAACACACACTGGTCAAAGACCTTCTTCTTCAGACACTGCGGTAAATTGGACGAGAAGATATAACGCAGCTTCCCGAACGCTGCCCATCCGAGTTGGATTCGGCGATTGACCTCTTTCTCGAAGTTGGACCTACCTAACTGGACCGTTTGTCCCAGGTATACGTAATCGTCAACAACTTCGAGTGTAGTACCCTCGACCATAACAGGAGTGGGCGTAACAAGGACATTCGACATAATTTTCGTCTTGTCCATATTCATTTTAAGGCCCACTAGTTGGGAGGCCCTACTGAGGCCATTGAGCATTGTGCCAAGGTCTTCCAGGGTCTCAGCCATGACTACGATATCATCCGCAAATCGGAGGTGGGAGATGTACTCGCCGTTAATGTTGATGCCGAGTCCGTTCCAGTCCAGAAGCTTGAATACATCTTCCAATGCAGCGGTGAACAGTTTCGGAGATATGACATCTCCCTGTCTCACACCTCGCTGCAGTTGGATAGGTTTCGAGTTCTGGTCCTGAAGGCGAACCGACATAGTGGCGTTTTCGTACAAGCTCCTTAGCACCTCGATGTATCGGTAGTCGACTTGGCACCTCTGGAGTGACTGTAGCACAGCCCAAATCTCGACCGAATCAAAGGCTTTCTCATAGTCCACAAACGCTAGACAGAGGGGCTGGTTATACTCTTCTGTCTTCTGTATAACCTGCCGCAGCGTGTGTATGTGGTCTATGGTGCTAAAACCTTTACGGAACCCGGCTTGTTCGGGAGGCTGGAAGTCGTCGAGTCTGCGAGATAGACGGTTCGTAACCACTCTCGAAAACAGCTTATAGACGTGACTTAGAAGTGCGATGGGCCTATAATTTTTAAGAAGGGTATTGTCGCCTTTCTTAAAGAACAGTACCACCACACTTCTGTGCCACGCCTGTGGCGTTTTTCCCTCGGATATGACGGAATTGAACATCAACTGAAGAGCTTCTAATACTGGCCTTCCGCCCGCTTTCAGGAGTTCAGCAGTGATTCCGTCATCACCCGGCGCCCTGTTGTTTTTGAGCTGTTTGAGAGCCGTGCTAATCTCGTCTAGACTGACGTCCGGGATATCTTCGGTGTAGTGTCGGGTCAGTCCGGCTCTAGGATCTGCTGCCGGACTGTTAACAGGTGGTCGTGCTGTCGTGTATAACTGTCCGTAAAACCGTTCGATCTCTTCTGCAAGCTCAGGTTTCGACGATACGATTCTGTTGTCCTCTGTCTTCAGCTTAGTGAGACGGCTTTGCCCTAAGGACAGATCTTTGGCGAACACTTTAGATCCCTTGTGCCGCTCTATGGCTGCTTTAATACTATCAGTGTTAAAGTGCCGAAGGTCGCGAGTCAATGACTTCGAGATCTGTCTGTTGAGCCGCCTGTACACTAAAGCATCTTCAGAGGACTTCAGCACCATACCGCGCCTCTCCTCCATGAGCTTGAGAGTTGAGCTGGAGATCTTTTTGGTTTTATTCGTAGGGCGGGTCTTGAAAAACTTAGAGCCCGCCGTACGGACAGTTTCCACTAACCTGTTATTGTAATCGTCCACATCTACGCACTCTCTCAGGCATTCGAAGCGATTTTGTAGCTCGAGTTGAAAGCTCTCGGGGTTTTGGATTTGGGCAGGTGCTGGGCGGAGCGTAGACTTCATTAGTCGGGATCTTTCGATCTTGACCTTTATATTCAGTGTGCCTCTTACCAATCGGTGATCACTCCCGGTTTTTACCGAATTGATCACAGAGACATCACTGAATATATGCCGCCTCGTGGACATAATGAAGTCTATCTCATTTTTAGTCGCACCATCAGGACTGATCCAGGTCCACTTCCGGCACTCCCGCTTCTTGAAGAAAGAGTTCATCATGAAGAGGCTCTCTTTCTCCATGAAGTCAGCCAGAGTCTGGCCCCTGGTGTTTCGTCGCCCATATCCAAATCGTCCCACTTTCAGCTCATGATCACCTCGAACGCCCAATTTTGCGTTGAAATCCCCCATGACAACGTTGTAGTGGGTCTTCGAACTATGTATGGCTCTGGAAATGTCCTCATACATAGTTTCTACCTCATCATCGGAGTGTGCAGAGGTTGGGGCGTAGACCTGTATGACCTTCAGCGAATACCGTTTGGTTATTCTGAGTATAAGGTACGCCACTCTCGACGACACACTCTCGATCTTGACAACGTTGTTCACGAGGGACTTGTGGACGATGAACCCGACACCACCTTGGGACAGTTGGTCGCCCTCCCGGAAATAGAGCAGGTTACCAGACTTGAGGGTTATCGAGTCCTCCCCCTGTCTTCGGACTTCCGATAACCCTACAATGTGCCACCGTAACCCGCTCAATTCTTCTTCCAGTTCCATAACTTTCTCGTCAGTCCGCAGCGTCCGTACGTTGTATGTTGCCAGGGCCAGTTGTCGTCGGGTGTGGTACCCTGGCATCGGGATAGTAGTAGATTTTTTAATATAGTTTATTTAAATTTAACTAAAGTATGTATGTACCATTTTGTTCGATAACCTTTTGCCATCTTGTAGGTAGGGACATGATCCCATTGCTATAAAAATTTTGGGACTTCTCATCAAAATACCGCGACAAGTGGATTTGGCAGTCCTCTCGTCATGTTAACCTAACATTCCATAAAGAATTCTGAAGAGACCGAAACAGGTGGAAATCTGAAGGTGCAAGGTCAGGACTATACGGCGGATGCATTAACACCTCCCAGCCAAACTCTCTTAATTTTTGCTGAGTGGCTATAGATGTGTGAGGTCTAGCGTTATCATGATGAAACACCACACCCCTTCTGTTGATCAATTCCGGCCTCTTTCTCTCAACTTCTTGCTTTAATCTCATCAGTTGTTCGCAGTAGAGTTCAGAATCGATAGTCCTGCCTGGTGGTAGTAGCTCATAATGAATAATGCCCTTCCAATCCCACCACACACACAATTTGCACCAGGTCATCAGTTGTTAGGTATCATGTTTTGTAATTATGTGTTGCCAATTGCAAATTGATTAATTATATTTTTATGTAATGTATAGTAGACCAACCTGTAGTACTTTACTGTGTACCTACACCTAGAAGGAGTTCAAACATGTATGTGTTAACAATTAAAATAAAATAAATATTAAAAGGCCCATAGGTATTGTTTTGTAGAATACTGTGAAAAACTCAGCTGTAACTGCCTCAGTAGCGTAGTGGTAGCAGGCCACTACTATTACGCTGGAGGTCCTGGGTTCGATTCCCGGGTCGGGGGATATTAGAGATAACGGTTTAAAATCCTTTATCTCTGCTTCTATTGAGATTTTTCCATTTTCTGGAAGTTTCCCAGTACCCCGGAGTTTGGTAATGTACCCGGAGATGGCAACAGGTTCGCCACCTGTTACATGGGCCAAAACGTAACCGGCGAGTCGTGGGTGTTTGCATGTATGATTGAATGCATGCATTTGCCTCTGCCTACCCCTTCGGGGATTACTGGCGTGAAGTTACGTAATACTGTGAAACTGTTAAGTCTTGTATTTAAATGTGTAATGTGTTCAAACTGTATTTCGAAATTTTAGGTACCTACCTATTCTATGTATACTATGGTAGTTCAATTATGTAAGTACTTCAAGTTCATGTCAGTATGAAGATGTTTAGGTTAATTTTAAGGTGTAAGAACAAATTGTAAAGTTCATAGTTTGAAGGACATTCTGTCAATAAATGTCCTTGGTGGGCGGTATGTTCGTCGTTTATGCGTACATAAAAATGGGATATATGGGAAAGAGATATATAAGATATATATCACTTTCCCATATATCCCATTTTTATTTACGCATAAACGTAGACCCCATCGAAACCAGAAAAGAATTGAAAGAGGTCTACAAGAAAAATAGTTTGGGAACCTCTGCTCTAATCGAAACACGATATTGATGAACACTAGGTAGGTAGCATTTGGCGGCAGACAGATTAGGTTATGCGGTGGTGCCTTCGTACTCAAGCCTTTACACTGGAACTCTACCATCAGTAAAATGCCACCTTCATGTAATACACGAAAAAAAAAACATTGCAATGATTTCATTACGTTACTACATCAACAAAACGTATTCGTAACTAGATTATCGATTCCAAAAACTGCAAAGAGCGACCAAATTAAATTTTCCCATCACGGATTCATGGTCTAACGGTGTTGTAAAACTCTGGTGCATTTTACTGATCTTTTAATTGATATACGAGAGTGGTTGCAAGACCTATAAAAGTTTATTATCGACTGCATCGAAAGCATTAGCTTGTTTATGATTACTGAAAAAGCTTTTGCCTTTTTTATGTGTGATAATTACCCATGTTGTCATTTACGTCAATTTAAGGGAAATACAATGTATCGTACATCGATAATAGGTACATTAATCTATATATATAAAAATCAAATGCTGTTTGTTAGTCTCGCTAAAACTCGAGAACGGCTGGACTGATTTAGCTAATTTTGATTTTGAATGATTTTTGGAAGTCCAGGGAAGGTTTAAAAGGTAAGAAAATATGAAGAAATTGAAGGGAAATAGTAAAAACCAAAATTTTATTTTCCCATACAAATAGTCCGTATCTATAAAACCTTTGACATATTATTTCATTGTGAGGCAATACGAAGTTTGCCGGGTCAGCTAGTAGTCATACAATTATGGGGTTGTATTTTTTCTGATCCTAATAAGCGAGGGAAATTCTATAGTGCACAAGTGTATGCGCAAACACGGGTGCACTCTCTATTCCCTCACTCTCATAGTCCGATGGGACGGCAATCCGACATCAGAGAATATGGACTAATACTACGTATAAAATGGACACTTCGACGACCCGCCCGATTTTCCCGCCTCACCCAACCTCCTCCTCTCTTACGGGAGACGTTTGGTATTTTCTACGTGCTACGCACACAGGTGCATGTGTAAATACACGTCACTGATTGATGTCTGTATAATAGAGACCAAATTAAGCGTTTGTATGGAATTTTGGCGGAGTGTCCGCGGTATGACGACACGACTGGAGAGAGATCGGGCGCAGGACCGATGGCTTTACGTGCTCTGCGAGGCACCTGTACCAGTCTCCGGGATATTACAAGAAATTTCCTCACAGAAAAACCCAATATCAATTTTTCCGACCTGTTGATCGAAATCGAGACCCCCACCGCGATTGCGACTACTGAGCCAACAAGGCAGCTGGTAAATACCGCAAATGGATCACTTTATCCTTGATAATTGTTTTATTTTATTGGACCTTAGCAATAACACACGCGTGTGAAATTTTTTCCAAGAAAAGAAAGAAGTATAAACTGTAAAAAAATAATGTATACTTTCCATGCTATTTAGTATTCAATATATAGAATAAACTCGTTCTTATCTTATCGGCAATCTGAATAGTGACCAGCTCCGGCATCACTTGTGCCTGCGGCCGCTCTAATCAAATTACCTGGCATCCATCGCATGGATGTGTCGCTCGTCGATTTATTTGCTCGAAAATATTTTCCAGAGGAAATATCGGAGTGGAAAATACTGGTGATTGAATTGTGGATGGTATAGGTCAAAGAGTAATGAAACTTCACGTCATTGAGGTTGAACACAAAATATTGCTCGCACTTAATGACTAACTAAATGTACGCCAAATGGTAGTACTATCTTGCTCCGGTTTTTTATGTTATACAAGTGGAAAAAAAGCAAGCCGTTTACATTGATGTTTAGTGATGACTGCATCCTATAGACACCCGCACAAAGACCAAGGTAAAGATGCAGATGCGTTACCACTCCTGAGGCCTAAGGTGTTATGCCTCTGTGCCAGAAATTACAGGGCCTTACATGCCCTCATACTACCTGACCCGATCTCGATAGCGCTGAACACTACCGTTTAGCGGCAAGTAAATTAGGTAATGCGGTGGTGGCTTCGCCCGCGTGCTCCGTCACTGGAGCTCTACCAACAGTAACAAGATAGTAATGTATGACCTCGTAATAATCACAGAGACATAACATCTAACCTTAGTTGCCCTGAGACCACTCAAGGATGGCAACGCATCTGCATTTTCACCTTTGGTCTTTATGTAAGTGTCTATAGGCTGCAATGCATTTACTGGTGGTAGAGCTCTAGTGACGGAGCTCGCGGGCGTAGGCACCACCGCATTACCTAATATACTTGCCGCTAAATGGTAGTGTTCAGCACTATCGTGTTCCGGTCAGGTGGTAATGTACGGCCCTGTAATTTCCGGCACAGAGGCATAACACCTTAGGCCTCAGGAGTGGTAACGCATCTGCACTTTGATCGTGGTCTTTGTGTGGGTGTCCATAGGCTGCAGTCATCACTTAACATCAATGTGAACTGCATGCTTGTTTGCCAATTCGATTACATAAAAAAAAATTAAAAAAAAAAAAAATTACATAAACCAAAGTTGCCAAACAGGTAGGCACGCATGTTTGTATGCATATCCACCTCTGTTTAGCATCTAGAGAAATATTGGCGTTTCAGTATGTTTTATTACGTTTAAATTAATCAAATCCCTCAATAAAATACATATGCTAACTCAGAAACACAAAGCTTTGATGATATAAGCGGTACTAATTCATGTAAATAAATGCAAATCTCCGGAGCCGACGTAATTTTATGAATGAAATTGAATACACTGGAATATAGTACTGATTTTACGTAATGAAAAGAGGAAACATAATTTTGAACAGGAACCGCAATGATACGATTATGGTGATTTATATATATCACAGACAGGCGGGGTCGGCACATTTATTGGTGACCAATTAATAAGAAATAAGAAGTTGACTGTGTTTATAACTTCATTGCTGTTGACGCTCAAGGGCTAATTATTAAAATAATCGATAATAGGTTAAGATCCCATAACACAAACATTTCGTTCATCGAGTTTATGCTGCAAACCCATTTTTTATGCATATTTATGATCCAGAGAAAATAAATCCACTAGGTTGCCTATCAAAATTTACCGCAAGTATTTTGAAATATTTTTTTAATTTTTTAAATTGGGGCAAAATTTCGTTGACTTGTTTTTTCAATAAAATATCGTCCACTTCACGGCAATATATGTAAAGACTCTGAAAAATCACGGCAGCCGTTGCGCACTTGGCCGCACCTCTTCGCAGCCAGGTGTAAACAGGTATGATCAAGGAAACGTTTTTACGTTCATAACGTACATTAATTAGTTATATATCAAATTAAAGCTATTTTTTTTCTCATTATTATGGTATGCAGTTGCCAAATTAAATCTGGCCGCAAATAAGGGTTGCTGGCTGTTAAAGATGGTTAAAATTGTAAATATTATGCAAAATAGCTAGCGCGTAACATCACCAGTCAGACGAGGACAGCGATACGACGCTTGTAAATCCATTGTGCATGCGAGGGATGCTACTTTTCTCAACTATCAAATTACTTTATTAGAGTGAATTTCAACAACTACGATTTTTTGCCTAATTTTGGTGGAAATTTTTGTTTTTGAATTTATAGTTTTTGACTCATCATAGTCGTAAAAATTAAAAGTAATAAATATATCATTAAAATTTCCCAGTCTGATATTTCTCCTGGAAAATATTCGCATTAACATATTCGCGCGATAGCTGCTGGATAATTTGATTAGTGCGGCCGCAGGCGATGCTGGAGCTGGGCTTTCAGCGTTTGTGTGTTATCAGATTACATCGGTATGTTACGGATTTGTTGTATATTTTTGGATGTAACAAAAAACACAAAAGTTTCTGTTATAATTTAAAAATATATATGATAAAAGTTTCATTGATACTGTTCGACCTTCTACAATTTACCTATCGGAATTTTCCAGTCTGATATTTCTTGTGGGAAATATTTTCACGCAAATATAAAATAAATGTAACTAGTAATTGAATTGAATGTGTCTGATGCAGCAATAAGAAGGAGTGTTTTTTGTATTTAAATAAAAATAGAGTATTATTTTTGGATTTTCCTTGTAATCAACATTTTTCTACACTTCTTATAACTATAACAGGTAATTTCGTATTCTTGTTATTCATGTTATCTATATCTTGCTTCTGTTAAGTACTAAATTATTCTGAAATATTTGTATTTGTAATTTACGGATGCTGCTGCTAAGATAGAATTTTCCAGTGTGATATTACTCCTGGAAAATATTTTCACGCAAATATGTCGTCGGGCAACACATTCGCGTGATAGATGTCGGATAATTTGATTAGTGCGGCTGCAGGCGATGCCCGAGCTGCGCTTTCAGCGTTTGTGTGTTATCAGATTACGTCGGTATGTTGCGGATCGTCCGGTAATTCAATCAGTCACTTACTATCGGCGTGATTTTGTGGAATATGTAGCATAAAATAATTCATTTGTTGTATATATTTGGATGTAACAATAAACACAAAAGTTTCTGTTATATTTAAAAAATATACCTACCTTTATGATAAAAGTTTCATTCAAACTTTTTTTTTTTTTTTATGTCATTAAGTTGACAGACAAGCAGACGGGCCACCTGATGGAAAGTGGTCACCGTCGCCTATGGACATTTGCAACACCAGGGGAGTTGCCAACGCGCTGCCAGCCCTGAAGGACTCTTTTGACGCCATTTTTGAAGAACCCCATATTGTAGCACCGAGGGAACACCTCAGAGGGAAGTTCGTTCCACAATTTACACGTTCTGGGCAGAAACGAACGAGAAAACCGCACCGTTGAGCACTGCCAGGTGTCCAGTCGGTGAGGGTGAAACTTCTCTCTTCGGCGGGTAGTACGGTGTAGAAAAAGAGACGGTGGCACCATGTCGAACAGTTCGACAGAGCACTCACCATTGTAGAGACGGTATAACACGCACAGACTACCAATATCTCTGCGCAGGCTCAGATGTTCGAGCCTGTCTGTAAGTCCCGGATCGTTAACAATACGAACGGCGCGTTTTTGTAGGGAGTCAAGTGGACCAAGCTGGTACTTGGGGGCTCCCGCCCACAAATGAGAGCAGTATTCCAGATGGGGCCGCACTTGGGCCTTATAAAGCTGTAGTAGCTGCCCCGATGTGAAATACTGCCTCGCTTTGTTAAGCACCCCCAACTTTTTGGATGCCAACTTGGTCTTACACTCAATGTGACTCCCAAATTGCACTTCGTTCGATATGTCAACGCCCAGGATACCGATACTCTTACCAATGGCAAGCGGAGTGCCCTGGAACTGTGGTGCTACAATGAATGGGGTTTTTTAGCGGTGAACGCGCAGACTTGTGTCTTCGAGGGGTTGAACTGCACTAAATTGAGTCGACCCCAATCTGAGACCCGCTCCAGAGAGTGCTCGACTTCAGACACAAGTCTAGTCCTGCTTTCTTCGATAAGTGTCCGAGAGGCATTTGCACGGCTTGTATAGTGTGCATCTCTCGTGCTATCATCCGCATAGCAATGAAAATTGGAGTTTTGCTCCAACATTTCATTGATATGCAGAAGAAAAAGCGTGAGAGATAGCACAGAGCCTTGCGGCACACCAGCGTTGATAGGTAGTCTGTCTGAGCGTTGACCGTCAACTAAGACCTGTATAAAACGCTCAGACAGAAAACTGGCTGTCCAGTTGCATAGCCTCTCGGGAAGACCGTAAAATGGCAATTTCGCGAGAAGTGCCCCGTGCCAGACCCGGTCAAAGGCCTTAGCAATATCCAGGCTTACAGCCAATGCCTCCCCACTCTTGTCCAAGGCGTGAGACCAATGGTGCGTGAGATATACTAGAAGATCACCAGCAGATCTGCCTTGACGAAAGCCATATTGGCGGTCACTGATCAGCTGATGATCCTCCAGGTACTGCAGCAGCTGTGTATTGATCACACGCTCCATGACTTTGCAGAGTAGGGAGGTTATTGCTATGGGCCTGTAGTTGGCCGGATCACTGCGATCCCCTTTTTTGGGTATCGGATGCACAAGGGCTGTCTTCCACGCAGACGGTACTTTTCCATGATCGTAAGAAAGCGAGAACAGGCGCGTCAGAACGGGGGTCAGCTCGGGAGCGCACATCTTCAACACCACTGCAGGGACGGAATCCGGCCCACTCGACTTCTTGACGTCAAGGGATAACAGCGCTCGCCTGACGTTCTTCTGAGTGAATTTGACGTCAGGCATAGAGCTTTCACAGCGCGAGATGGTAGGCGCTGTGTTACCCATGTCATCAAGAGTCGAGTTTGAGGCAAAGAGGCTGCCCAGGAGATCGGCTTTCTCTTTTGCCGTGTGGGCCAGGCTATCGTCAGTTTTTCGCAGTGGTGGGAAAGATGATCGACAAAAATTATTTTCGATAGCTTTGGCAAGAGACCAATAGGCACGGCTCCCGGGAGGATGCCTCATTAGCTTCTTGCCAACTCTAACGACATGCTTGGACTTTGCTCTGGCTATCCGCAGCTTTGAGGACCTGGAGGCAGCGTTGAGTACTCTCTTTAGGTCGGAGGCATTTGGATCCTTGCAGGCGTGAGCCACAGTCCAGGTTCTGTAAGTCTCCTGCTTATGGTTAGAAGCCACAGCACAAGACTTATCGAACCAGGGCTGATACCGTCCGCCAATGGATACAACAGAGTGCGGGATGAAACAATCCATACCCTGGTGTATCACATCGGTTACAGCTTCGGCGCACGTGCTCGGATCTTCCGACGAGAAACAAAGCTGCCTCCATGGGTAGGACGACAGGAACTCCCTCAGTCCATCCCAATCTGCTGACCTGTAATGCCACACTTGCCGTGTGGAGGAGGGCTGCAGAGGCGCCCGAACCGACAAGAGGGTTTTTGTACGTACCAAGCAGTGATCTGAGGATCCTAAAGGAGCCTCGACCACCACCTGATAGTTGGCAGGATGTGAGGTCAGCAGAAGATCCAGTAAAGAGGCGGTGTGGCCCTCGACATCTGGTATCCGGGTGAACCCGGTTACGACTTGTGTGAGACCATTAACCAGCGCAAAGTCATAAGCTGTCCTTCCAGCGAAGTCAGTGATTCGGGAACTCAACCACTCCGTATGGTGTGCGTTAAAGTCGCCAAGAATCACCAACTCCGCAGAAGGATGCTGTTCAAGCATCGTGTC
The DNA here is from genome assembly GCA_036365455.1 of Macrosoma leucophasiata. Taxonomy (NCBI): domain Eukaryota; kingdom Metazoa; phylum Arthropoda; class Insecta; order Lepidoptera; family Hedylidae; genus Macrosoma; species Macrosoma leucophasiata. The sequence continues at coordinate 13,047,045 of JAWQUS010000026.1, forward strand.
GACCACCTGTTGGATGTGCTCGAACATGCGAGCTGTCTCCCCGTCTCCGCTATAGGACCTGTACACGCACGCGTAAATTCGGTTGGAACCACCGTAATCTACGCGCGCCCACAATATAGACAGGTCCTTGTCTTCGAAATGGTCAAGACGGCGACAACAGACATCCTCTCTGACATACAGACATACCCCGGCGCGGCGAATAAAATTGTTCTCCAGAGTGTAGCCGGGGTAAGTAAGATATGCAGTATCGAGTGGAGAGGATATTTGTGTCTCCGTCAGAAAGAGTAGGGCCGGCTTAGCCGTTTCCAGATGAAGATGGACGGCGTTAAGGTTGGTATGTAAACCCCTAATATTGCACATGTCCACAGTAAATGTGGGGGGGGGGTGTCCGCTGAGTGAAGCCTAAATTTTTTCTTTTGTTTGACCATGTTTTTTTTTTTAAAGCGTCGGGAAAGGGGAAGGATGATGTGTACCGCATTACTCACCCGACGAACAAAGTTGTCGGTGAATTAGACCATCTGCTCTCAGAGGTGGTGCAAATTGCTGGCCCGGGGGACGGAAGGACCCCCGATCCCCCCCGTGCACAGGCGCCTGGCCCCACTCCGGTCTCTTACTCCGGCACGGCGACTGCACACTTTGCACCGGTTGGCGGGACAGCCTCCCAGGCCAGAGGTTAATAGTGAGGCCTGGGTTCGGGTCCCCTACTGACCGGCGGGCGGCAGCGGATACCGTTTAATCGGCTCTCCCTGGCCCCCAGGCCAACATGTTGCGTCTCCGAGCGCAAGACGTCCTTACACCAACCGGTCCGGGGGTGAACAATACGGTACACATCAGGGACGGGAAAGAGGAAGGGGGGAGGACTGGCTCTCAGGCTCGGAAGCCGGAACACGTCCAAAGACGCTTGGCGGCAGATTACGACCTGAGGGTGGTAGCTAGCCAGGCAGGCCCTATAAGGGACCTTACCACCATGCAGGACACTAGGAAGGATTACGCTGATAGTGTCGACCCAGCAACCATTTGGAACCAAAAAACAGTCGCCAGAGCCTTGTCTGTTGATCAGCAGGGTGTACCACGTGCAGGTAAGGTTGGCTGTGGCACCGAGATGGTAAAGGCGCCACTTACACCCCAAAACTTAAATATAAAGGAAACACTCCTTCTCATTGCTGCATGAGATAGGTACATTCAATTTAATTACTTTTTTTTTAATATTTGCATGAAATATTTTCCATAAGAAATATCAGATTGGAAAATTCCGATACTTAAATTGCAGAAGGTGCTTTGGTTCGACCTTCTGCAATTTAAGTATCGGAATTTTCCAATCTGATATTTCTTATGGAAAATATTTCATGCAAATATTTAAAAAAAAGTAATTAAATTGAATGTACCTATCTCATGCAGCAATGAGAAGGAGTGTTTCCTTTATATTTAAAAATAGAGTATTATTTTTGGATTTTACTTGCAATCAACATTTTTCTACAATACTGACAACGATATTAGGTAATTTCGTATTCTTGTTATTCATCTTATCTATATCTAGTTTCTGTTAAGTACTTACTAAATTAATCTGAAATATTTGTAATTTACGGATGCTGCTAAGAAATAATTTTCCAATCTGATATTTCTCCTGGAAAATATTTTCACGCAAATATGTCATCGAGCAACACATTCGCGCGATAGATGCCGGATAATTTGATTAGTGCAGCCGCAGGCGATGCCGGAGCTGGGCTTTCAGCGTTTGTGTGTTATCAGATTACCTCGGTACGTCCAGTTATTCATTCAATCAGTTGCTACCATACTGGCGTGATTTTATATATGTAGCTTACAACCATTCAACAAATTATGTTGAATGAAAAGCATTCAACAAATTAATGAATGTAAGCTACTTTAACAATAAGCAATAAAGTTTCTGTTAAAAATGTAGCATCTTTTTTGGTATTTCCTTCAAATATTAATTTTTACGATAATGACAACAAAGATAAGTTGAATTAATATCGTTTTCTTGTTATTCGACTTATTTGTATCTTGTTCTCTGTTAAGTAATATTTTATTCTGAATTATTTGTAATGAATGGATGCTGCTGCTAAGAATATTACACAAAAACTAGATCCATTATTAGAATTAGATACGATCTATGATTAAGTGCAATGATTATGATTAATGAAAATGGACAATGTACCAAGTTGGATGGCGATTATCAACATAATGGGAACCCATACTCAGCAAAATGAAATACCAGCCGCAGCAGTCTGCAAGGCCTCAAGATACCATAAAAGTCAATTTTGCGTTAATCCTGAACGCTACGCAAGATGTTTACGAAATCAATGGAGGTAGCTACATATAATATTATATATGTAGCTACCTCCATTATACAGACAAATGTCCCCTTAGTCTACCCGGGACTACGGAAGCTGAAAAGCGACCGAAACGTCGGGTTGATTTAAAAAATCATTTTAGTTAAATATACGGGAGAGAAATCCGTAAAAACAGTTTAATGAATGCATCAAGTATAGAATTGCACTACGCACTAATCATATTTCGTATTGATTACAATTACGAAAAGTTTAATTCAGTCATCGGCATTTCGCACTCTGATATTCCCTGGGAGCTTATAATATTATAATATTTCCATGAAAATAAATCGATGAGCGATACATCCACGCAATGTATGCCTGATAATTTGATTAGTGCGGCCGCAGGCGATGCCGGAGCGGGCCTGTCAGTTTTTGTACGTTATCAGATTACGTCGGTTTCGGATCGTCCGGTAATTGTATCAGGCGCTGGCGTGATTTACGCGTAGTAGATACCGACATAACATGAATTTATCAAATTTCGTCTCGCGTCGGGTAGTGTGATGGGTGACCGCTAGTGGCAAATTAAATGCGCGTTTCCGTGCTTCGGAGGGCATGTTAAGCCGTCGGTCCCGGTTGCTATCGATAGATAGTAGTCGTTAAACCTTGTCGGAGGCCTTATGGGTGGTTTGAAAACATCCGACAGCGGGTTGGCCACTAACTCACCCATCTCCACCAATCCGTATTGGAGCAGCGTGGTGGAGTAAGCTCCTGGCCTCCCCCCAAAGAGGGGAGAGACTCGTGCCCAGCAGTGGGACGTATAATGGGTTGCCATTATTATTATTACAAGACATATTTTATATGTTTTACACCGCAGAAAAAAACAAGAGCAGTACTTTATTTATGTGTTTTTCACATCAGGTATTAAGCATAAAACATACTTCTTTATCTGAAAATATGAACGCCCGTGAGCTCCGTCATTGGTGGTAGAGCTCCAGTGACGGAGCTCTCGGGCGTAGGCACCAACGCATTACCTAATATACTTGCTGCTAAATGGTAGTGTTCAGCACTATCCAGTTCCATACATAACCATCTGACTGGAATACGATAGTGTTGAACACTACCATTTAGCGGCAAGTATATAAGGTAATGCGAGAAGTGTATGCAAAAGAAAATTTTAGTAAAAAAAATCCGCAAAGTTTATGTATTTTATTTACTGTGGAAAGCAGAAATATATAACGATACCCATTAGATATTGCTAGTCTAGAAACTGGAACTCAAAGCCCTCCCATTTGTAAATGAAAATGGAGCTCATACCGATATACTTACATTTTCTTTAAAATATTCAAGTTCACCGATATAAAAAGTAATATTTACAGTTGTTCATTCCAAATACATTTTAGATAAGTATTCTGAACAACAAATTCCCAGAATAAAGTTCAGTCTTAAATTTTCGTAATAGGCCTTCAAGGTAGATAGAGGTCTAGAGAGTGTAGATAAGAAAGTGTTATATAAATGAAAGCCTCCTACAATGAATAAGTTCGCTTGAGATCCCAAGAAATGTTAGTGATGTAATGGTGACGGTATTATAATTTGTCGATAAAAATAAATAATTGTGAATATCACAAATAATGTTGAGCTACTTCACTATTATATGTATTTATAACTGATAGATATGCATTCATGTATATACGATCATTTTTGCCGATGCCGCATAAAAGGACTCTTAAAATCAGACACATACAGAAACAGACCCTGGGAGGCCAATTGGAAATTCCCAGTTAAAAGTTACGATTTCATTTTCTATTCGATCCGAAAACACAACTTGTGACTAATTCAAGGCATTTATGTGACATTCCTCCACTAAACCAAAGACATGTTTGATCAAATTCAAACTTCGCTCGCAAAATTTTATCTTATTTTGTATTATTTGCAAAAATCATCACATATTTACTTCTCGTATTTGAAATAGCAACTGAAACAAAATAAATTCGATAAAATAAAATGTATTCATGAATATTTATTTACTTTTAAAAAAATATATCTTATTTATCTTGAGTCAACATAACTGGATAGTTTATTTGCAATGTTCTGCATCATTTTATTTATACCTAAATGCTGACTGGCATTAATCCACCTCATATTACGATTTTGTGCTTTCGATTTTCTTGCTGTGAAAGTATATGTAGATAAATAAAAACTAATTAACTAAACATCAATGGGACGAGACGATCCTATTCTGTAGTGCAAGAATCCATAATAATATTTAATTATCGATACCGATACAAATAACAATAGCGTCCCCATCACTAAAATCATATTATGTAACATCGAAAAGGGCGGCATATCGTCTCAGTCACAAATCTAAGCATTGTTATTAAGTAACCAACTTCAGAATAGAGATAAATGTATAAAGAGAAACACAACGGAAATGTCATCTCAATTTAGAATCATTATGTAGTAAGGAAATACGAATATTTGTTTATTGGTAGTTGGGTAATATGCTAGAGAATGTTATAATAGATAGGATTACATAGTATGGCGTACTTTTCTCAGTTTTCATATTACTGGTGAAAGTGTCACTTCTTTGTTTAGTAACACCGTTTTCACTGAGAAACAAATTTATTTATAAATATTGTTTCATAACCAAAATATAACCTAATATACTTGCCGCTAAATGGTATTGTTTAGCAGTATCGGGTGGTAATGTACGGCTCTGTAATCCGGCACAGAGGCATACCACACCTGAAGCCTCAGGAGTGGTAACGCATCTGCATTTTGATCTTGGTCTTTGTGCGGGTGTCTATAGGCTGCAGTCGCCACTTAACATCCATATGTACTGCATGCTTGTTTTCCACTTCCATTACATAAAAAAAATTACCCCTCCAGTCAGGCATTTTAGTAATCGCCTGCTGCCACTACATAGAATTATATATTTTTTTTAATAAATACACCAAAGACTTATTGAAATAAAACTATTTTTACGGATTTATCTCGCGTATATTAAACTAAAATGATTTTTAAAATCAACCCGACGTTTCGGTCGCTTTTCAGCTTCCGTGGTCCCGGGCAGACTGAGGTGACATTTGTCTGACAGAAGTTTGAAAAAATTATATGTAGCTACCTCCATCGATTTCGTAAACGCCTTGCGTAGCGTTCGATTTTAAAAATCATTTTAGTTTAATATACGCGAGATAAATCCGTAAAAATAGTTTTATTTCAATGAGTGTAGCTCGCGAAAACCTAAGAACATATCACACCAAAGACTTATTAAATGTATACTTCCTAGTTTCATTTGTTTCAGTATCGAACTTAAAACTGCAACGGATTACCAAGACATTTACCAACCATTGTCAAATCCAACAATAAGCAACATAACAATGGTTAAATAACGAACAGATCACATTGAAATACCGACTTTATAGTCGAAACCTTAAGGTCCAAAATAACACAAAAGAAACGAAACTGTGTTGCGCTGCAAAACAAATACGTGCTGTCATTTTTCAGGCTACCACAAACAATTTATCTTTTCTGGAGATGTTATAAGACAACCCTTCTGCGATTCTATTAAGCTGATGCGGAATTGATTTCAAAATACAAACTGAGAAAGCCAACTTGGAGGAAATCTTGATATAGTTAGGAATAGGTAGGCAAATGTTTCGATAACTTCCAAATGCCTAGAAGAAGATATTTTGCTTAATAAATAGTTCAAAGGTGTTGAATTATTTATCTTGAATTATATCTTCTATTGTATAAAGTTAAATACACATTTTTAATCAGAAAAGGAATAGCAGATAGCAATATATCCACTTCAAATAATATTATACTTACACGACAACCTGCAGTAATTCTGGCACTTAATTAGACTCTCGCGACTCGTCCTTTTAGATTTTTTCTCCACTTTTGTAACCATTTTCAGGAAATCGAAACTTTTCTTTTCATTTTTCAATAAATATTTATAATTTGCTCATATTCATCAAACATCTAAACATGAATTCTTGTTTGTTATTGAACTCTTATTCTTATTTCAGCGTCTTCAGACAAGATGTCCTAAACAATGCGTTCTATAATCTCAATACATGTCATGTCGCTGATAAATCAATATTTTGGATCGGATTAGCAGAAACTGTAATTCAATTCGATATTACTTTAGATGCTGATTCCTAAGGTAATGCAATTATAACACGTAAGTCCTTTTAAATTATTTTGACATGGAGTCGAACGTACCCTGTATTTCCACCGATTTGTACAGAATATACAGTCCACCTAAGATCACTGAGCGAAACCAAAATAATTTCAACTTTCTTTGCTATCGACGTGTTCTTGGATGAGGGTTCATATTATATTGGATTTCCCACCGAAACTCGGTCGACTGTACCTAAACCAATCTTCTTAATATCCTTGAGAGAAGGAATCTTAATTGTAACTATAGCCTCGGCACATCCTTTGAGATCCGATCCGGTGGGGATCAAAGGGTGTAATAAATTTAATTAATCATTACAATCATGCTCCGATTATCTGGATCAGACGCTGTTATTGGCATTTCATTTTTGTTTAATGTTTCCTTTTTGACGTTTCATCAGTTTGACGGTTTATTTAATGAATATTTTAAAATTAGAACTGATTCAGTGGACTTGTGGTAATGGATTTCAACTGCTTCTTTGAGATTATGAGTTCCATCACTAAATAAGGTGTCAGTAGGGTTACCACCTCTTAGCTGTCTAAATCCGGGAGAAAAAAAATTATTGAATATAATGACTTTTTATTTTATTTCGAATTAATAACAACATATAAATAATCAACACAAGTGTATGGATTGCTGTTAGATACAGACTAATAAGCGAACGAATGAAACTTATAACAAACAAATGAGGAACGAAAATGAGTGCAAACCCGACACAAAACGACGCAATCTCTCACGCACGTGGCTCAGAAATAGACAATAAAATAAAGTACATCTGTACCTACACGCACGCAACTCAGTTTATATGAAACTAGCTAGCTACCCACTGGCGAGTAGTGGCATCAGTGGCGAGAAGGCTGCAAAAATGCTGCGGAGAATTTACGCCGCTCTTAGCCATTTCGACATCGCGTGTCATTACTTTTGAGCAACTTGTTATTCCGGGAGAATTTTTTTTTTTTATCTACCGAAAGTGGCAAACAAGCATGCAGTTCACATTGATGTTAAGTGATGACTGCAGCCTATAGACACCCACACAATGACCTGAGGTCAAAATGCAGATGCGCTGCCACTCCTGAGGCATTAGGTGTTATGCCTCTGTGCCGGGAATTACAGGGCCGTACATTACCACCTGACCGGAACACGATAGTGCCGAACACTACCATTTAGCGGCAAGTATATTAGGTAATGCGGTGGTGCTTACGCCCGCGAGCTCCGTCACTGGAGCTCTACCAATTTTAGTATATTTTAAATTCCTTCCGGGAGACAGAAGATTTTAATTTTCAGAGCTCGAATCCGGGAGACTCCCGGAATTCCGGGAGAGGTGGAACCCTAGGTGTCAGTGCTAGCTACTGTTTTTTTTAAATGTGTATGTATGCTTGAATGCATGGATTTACCTCAGCCTACTCCTTCGGGCAGCAGCCCATCCCTGCTTTATTGCCCTCAATACCGCCCCATTGTAATGTATTGAACGTCATTATTTGGTTGACTGTCTTCATTAATGGAATATTGTCTTCCATCTTTATTTTATCTTTAAGCTTTGTAGGCCTTATTTATTTACAACTGATGCGAACTATATTTACCACTTTTTTGACAAAAATAATAATTGAGGTATGTTTCTACTGGTGGTGGAGCTCCAGTGACGGAGCTCGCGGGCGTAGGCACCACCGCATTACCTAATATACTTGCCGCTAAATGGTAGTGTTGAGCACTATCGTGTTCCGGTCAGGAGGTAATGTATGGCCTTGTAATTTCCGGATCAGAGGCATAACACCATAGGCCAGGAGTGGTAACGCATCTGCATTTTGACCTTTGTCTTTTTTGGGTGTCTATAGGCTGCAGTCATCACTTAACATCAATGTCAACTGCATGCTTGTTTGCCACTTCCATTACATAAAAAAATGCGAACTATATTTGCCATTTTTTGACAAAAAAATATATGAGGTATGTTTCTAAACTAAAAAGAATATATCGCAAACTATTCCCTCTGCCATAACAATTTACAGGATAGACGAAGTCAAATTCAATTTGGTGAAATAGATTACTATCAATCGTACTTATGGACGTCTATATTTTTGGCAACGTTCCAACTTCCAACACCGGTGATCATTCATTCACATTAACACCTTTAGTCTGTCTGTTGTCATAGAACTATTTATTGGAATCTCGAGCTTTGTTATTTCACGCTTGTTATATATGGAGATAGACAGACGTAACGTTTCGCGTAGGTTTTCGCGAGCTTCATACATTGTAGAAATAAAACTTGCGGATTTTCTCGCGTATTCAACACACCCAGGAACTTCTTACACCCGACGTTTCGGTCACGTACCAGCTACCGTGATCACGGGCAGACTAATTCGACGATGTTCAGCCCGGTCTTATATCACTGAGACAGAACACAACCCTAGTGCGATGTAAACTTCTAGCGGCGCCATTTATAGCGCCACCTGTTTCTGAGACGTCTGGCATAAGAAGAAGTTTGGGAGTGTTGTATACGCGAGAAAATCCGCAAGTTTAATTTAGACAGAGGTAATTATATGCATATATGGATATAACACGTTTTATAATAATATGACAAAAGTGGCCAACAATCATGGAGTACACAAGGACGCTTAGTGGATACTTTAGTCTGATACATTTAGTTCTCAGAACAAAGGTGGGATTTAGGTAAACACAATCAGAGATGTCAATGCATTGTATGTATTTGATTGTTTTATTTTGTTTTGTGTGTTGTCATGGGTACAAATTTTCCTTCGTCATTCTCTTCATACATGCACGCCGATTCCTAAGACTTTTGACAGCACCATCAGACAGAACTCGAATGATGAAGGTAGATGAGGCACGAGAGGTATGTCAGGACCGGAATATCTAGCGCTCCACACTCTCTGCCTACCCCGTGAGGGACGTGGCGTGAAGATACATACATACATACAAATTTGCTTGAAATAAATGTTCATTTCATTTAATTTAATGTAATAATCCTCTCTAAGTCCATCCATGTTCATTAGGCTAGCTGTACCATCTAACCGAAATACGATAGTGCTAAACACCACCTATTGACAGCTGATAAATAAGGTAGCACGGGCTTCGCCCCCGAGCTCCGCCTGTGTAACTCTACCACCAAGGATATGAATCGCTAGTTACGCTTTTTAGTTCCATGTAGCCTCAAACCATCCATGTTAGATTACAAGACGCCAAGGGTGCTACTGGGAATTATTTACAATCATTCATACGCATAGTAAATGCCATAATTTCCACGATTGGCATGGGGGTTGACGATTTTCAGGAGAGGACGTTGTCCAGTAATGATCGTGATGATGATGATTATGATAAGGATGATATTTCGAAAAACAAAATGCTACAATTAAAACAATTAACACTCTCCGACCGGGAATCGAACCCGACTCTAAGCGTTGCAGTAGCCTCCTACCATTTCAATTACTAAGTCTATTTAAGTCAACTTAAAGGCTTACTGGGTTTAAGGTTTGCATTTTAACAGCCAAATCTACATCTAGATGCAAAGTTTCTCGGAGATGTACCTTAAGACTGCCGATTCAATTCTAGATGGCATTTTTAACACGCTTTTATTAAGCCGATAGTATAAAAGAGGCTGTAATGTGCAGCAATGTGATTTTGTGATTTCGTTTCTATTCTATTTTCCAGGTCCACAACTATTAAAGGCAACATGGAACAACATTATTATCGCTTCTAAACTCATGGCAAAAGATATAAAAACTAAACAAACTTTAGGAATCTTGAATTCCTGAATTCATTTTCAATGTCCTTATTCCCTATTCAAGTAATAACAAGAATAATAATTCCTAAACGTTACGCTCCCTATCATTGAGAAAGTTCGATTAAGAATCAATCAATAATACAAATGTCCCTGTGATGACACTTCAATTCAAAGCATCCACCATCTGCTAACTGATTGTCCTCGCTATAGTAATGCTAAAAACCCACATAATAATAATAATGGCAACCTATTATACGTCCGTCCGTACGATTGGTGGAGGTTTTTTTTTGTATTATTATTATTTTTTTATTTTTATGTAATAAAAGTGGCAAACAGGCGTGCAGTTCACATTGATGTTAAGTGATGACTGCAGCCTAAAGACAATGACCAGAGGTCAAAATGCAAATGCGCTGCCACTTCTGAGGCATTAGGTGTTATGCCTCTGTTCCGGAAATTACAGAGCCGTACATTACCACCTGACCGAAACATGATAGTGCTGAACACTACCATTTAACGGCAAGTATATTAGGTAATGCGGTGGTGCCTACGCCCGCGAGCTCCATCACTGGAGCTCTACCACCAGTAAAAAGGTGGGTGAGTTAGTGGCCAACCCGCTGTCGGATGTTTTCAAACCGCCCATAAGGCCTCCGACAAGGTTTAACGATTGCTATCCATCGATAGCAACAGGGACCGACGGCTTAACGTGCCCTCCGAAACACAGAAACGCGGAATTAATTTGCCACTAGCGGTCACCCATCACACTACCCGACCGCGCCCGTAGTGCATAACCGAGTAGATCGTTTACGATCTACACCAGCCACTGGGCCATGCGCGCTTCAACACATAAACACATGCAATATGCTCAATATAGAGCCATTCAAATTAGAAAGCATCCTAGAAAAATAAAGTAGAAGAAACACATTCAATCACTTCACTGTTGTTAACACCTTAAAGCAGTTCAATAAGACATGAGATAGCATCACATGTACATATATACAACTAAACTCAAAATAAATACCTAATCAACTCTATACTAACCTTTCATCTTGATATTAATTTAAGTCACCCGTAAACCGTAGCGAGAACTTCTGTCAAGTCATTCACAACAATATTAAAATTTACTCCTCTTATACAAGGGAGGGGAAAAAAAGTCAGTAATACGCTTTTTATAGATAACTAGCTGTCCCGGCTAACTTCGTATCGCCCTAGAAAATAAAAAAAAATGTCCAAAAATGTTATGAAAAATAGATGTTGGCCGATTCTCAGACCTACCCAATATGCTCAGAAAATTTCATGAGAATCTGTCCAGCCGTATCGGAGGAGTATGGCAACGAAAACTGTGACACGAGAATTTTATATATTAGATTAATCCCTCAACTGCCTCAGTAGCGTAGTGGTAGCAGGCCACTACTATTACGCTGGAGGTCCTGGGTTCGATTCCCGGGTCGGGGATATTAGAGATAACGGTCTAAAATCCTTTATCTCTGCTTCTATTGGGATTTTTCCATTTTCTGGAAGTTTCCCAGTACCCCGGAGTTTGGTAATGTGCCCGGAGATGGCAACAGGTTCGCCACCTGTTACATGGGCCAAAACGTAACCGGCGAGTCGTGGGTGTTTGCATGTATGATTAAATGCATGCATTTACCTCTGCCTACCCCTTCGGGGATTACAGGCGTGAAGTTACGTAGTTACGTAGATTAATCCCTGAAGCAGCAGATGGACCCTATAAGGTCCAAGAACATTATGAAATCAATTGTCATCTATTTCGTGCTGTCTGAGCGACTGGCCTGCTATGCCACATTGGCACTAAGCTAGCAAAACCCTATATTACATCCAAGCGGCGAATTATCACAAAATAAATATACCAATACTAAATTACCCAGACAGTTAATTACAAGTTTGAAACAAAAATATCTCACCTAAACTCATGACAAAAGATTTTAATTAAACAAACTAATCACGTCATCCTGATTTGATTTCCGAGGTCCATAAACCTAAACAAGTATAACAAGAATTATGATTCCTAAACGTGATTTACCCTGCCTATCACTGAGGAAATTCGACTAAGAATGAGGCAGTAATAGGCTTTCTCCACACCGCATACACAAGGGCTTTAAGTATAACTACGATAAAGCGAGAGTCACAAACGTCGTGTGTATTATGGTACAAGTATGTTGCAATTAGCGGAGAGTTTAATTAATGGATTTTTCGTATTTCTCCATATTTTAAGTTCTCGGATTTTTATGTTATGAATGTAGCAAATAAGCATGCAGTTTACATTTTTTTTATAGCGTCGCTTTTTTTGCAATTTGGCAGTGAAATAAAACGATGTTTCGTATTCGTAATAAGTAACGTAAAAGTCAGAGTCAGTCAGTCAATATATCAGTCCGTCAGTCAGAGTCACAGTAATTCGAGTAAAGCGATGGCTACTTTACCAGAACATTTACAATGAAGTTTTGGAGGCAACCCGAAAGAACGTGTTTTCGCACTGTTATTCTGTTTCAATATACACGAGCACTGTGATAAGCCTATATCAAACAAAATGCCACTAACTTTATACAATATACCTAACTCAAAAATACACCAAGAAAATGAAATAAAATAAGAGCACCACACGCATCTTTCAAGGTTCCCTCCCAAAACTCGTTTACATTGTTGATAAGTACTGCACGGTATAGACATACATAAAGTAAAAGTTTCAATGCATATGTGTTGCTACCATGCCACTCCTGCCTGCCAACATATTTTGCGTCTGTCGCTTGTGTTTATCGTATATCACCATCTAATTAATACACGAACATATTTTGAAATGACCCTACTGAGTTTTGTTTTGGCAGGCTTTTTCTCAGTAATGTGGGCTTTGGAACTCTGTCAGTGAATGACAAAGAATGTCCTTTATTCTTTTATTTAGTCTTATCTTGCCGTTTTTTAAAAGAGAGTATGGAACATTCTGTTGACACGTTTTTTTATTATTAAATATTTTTGGACCATTATTTATTCTATTTTGTTTACTTTGACATATTAATCAACGAATCAGTTGTTATTCGCTTTAATTTTATATTTTGTGATTTGACCTGTCACAAGCAAATTCTATTATTTTCAAGTGATTAATTAAATTTTTGAGTGATTGAGTTTTTTAATTGTATGGCCTATTGCACTACGAAATTTTTCGGACCCTGTCCGTTGGTGGTATAGTGGTGTAAGAAGAAACAGGGAAAAGGGTCCCAAAAGAAGGCAATAATGTGACACCGATTTCCCATACTCTGCAAGGAAAAGAAGTATTTTGTAATACACCTTTAGGTAAAAAAAATAACTTTCTCAGTAGTCTAGTGGTAGCAGGTCTGCTACGCCTAGACTACTGAGAAAGGGTCCTGGGTACTATTTTGATTCAGATTAGATCGTAATATACGAAATCTAATTTTCGGCACAAGGGCATAACTAGGGCTTTATTAAAAGCATAAACCTCAGGATTGGCAACGCATCAACGTTGAGATCTTTGATTTATTTGTATCTTTGATAGATATATTTAGATATTTTTAGCTTCCACTTACCATTTTTATGAAGTAATTATTAAGGTTTAAGTTCAAGTACCTAGACTTAAATATTTTTCACACAGCAAAACAGATAATCTTTACTCAAATATATAAGTTGCACAAAGTTTTTCGACGACATAAATACGGACAAAAATCGCTTATCACTCAAACCAAACCACACCCATCAAGGATACGTAATAAGCAATTCTGGGAACTGTCCTGTAGATAACGCGACGGCAAAAACAAGTTTCCTCTCTTGAATTCTGACATCGCTTGGTAAACTGAATGCCGCACGGTTTTCAAACAAGTCTTGAAGTCTTTCGATATGATTGAGAACTTTTAGTTGCAGAACGAGAAAGCCTTGAGACTTTTTTTATGTGTGAGGAAGGTGGCGAATAATCCTACAGCTTACATTGATGTTAAGTGGTGACTACAGCCTATAGACATCAACACAAAAAAACAAAGATTAAAATGCATATGCGTTGCCACCTCTGAGACCTAATTTCTTATGCATTTGTGATAGTTATTACGGGCCCATACATTACCATCTATCCGGAACACGATAGTGCCGAACACTACCATTTAGCAGCAGATAGGCTAGGTAATGCGGTGGTGCCTATGCCCTCGAGCTCCTACACTTGGAACTCTACAACCAGAGTTCTAAATTAGAAGCTTCTAGTGGAAGATTATTCTTTAGCTAGGCAGTCAGTCAACCGAACACTGGCGGTCAAACCATTCCAATGGGACAGTAGTAAGTGCAATAACGCAAGTTGGGCTGCAGCATCCTGTGATAAAACTTCCGTTACTGCGTTCGCCAATCCGTATGCATATCAACCGTTTGGGGCAGCTCTGGTTCAGCAGTGGACGTCTTCCAGTTAAAATTGCTTCCCAAACTCAAGTAAGACATTTGAGCATTTGACACAGATCTGTGATTGAAAATCAGTCTTGAAAGTAAAACTGGAGGACGATATGCAAGAACCAGTATCGGATATTTAGTTAAACTAGGTGATGTTAGTACTGTATCAGTTTGTGGATCGCGTTTATTACCACAACTCGAGTAATGGCAGTTCCTGTTAAATGTAATATGGCGTAATATAAAGTTCGCGCGCCTATTTATTTACTCGTACTTCAGAGTTTCTGGAAAGGAGTTTCCAAAGGGGAAACTGCACGAGATTACAAACTTAGAATTGCGGATTTGTTTAAGTCCCCAATTTACTTTATCAACGGTTTTGATTTTCCGAACGATTACCGCTTTATTGAATTCTGTTTTGTGTCCTTGAAACTAATTCGGTGTAGAATTTTCGTGAAGATACTTGACAGTTTTTTTATTTTGAAACTTAGGTATGTGTTTTAGTATCGCCTTATTTGGAGGTGAGCGTTGCTGTTAGTGCTGTAGGAGTTTGTGAATCGCTCTTATTACCTTAACTGTACAAGTACCCAGATCAGGATTTAAAAAATGTCCATGGGCTAGGATTGAATCATTCAAAATCATTTGGGATAACTAGCCCAATTGTTAATAGATTTCTTTACATTTTTATTTTCAATTGAAATTTGAATTTCATCACTATCGGGTCAGTAACTCACAGACAAACACAATGATTTTCACATTTATATTATTAGTATGGAAACTATCCATAACAATGTATAAAATTAGTATAGAACTTTCCATAAGTGTACACACATTCATTCGCAATAAGCCTAATTAACAATTAATGAGCATAAAGAACGGCCTATTTAACATTTCATAAAGCACCATAAAACACACAGTGCAGCTCTTTCAAACGGACCCTTTGTTCCCGGATTAAAAATAAATTTACTGCGCGATGGAGACGGCCACGCCGGTTGCATAATAGAAAACTGGCCCAAGTTTTGATGAAAAACTAGCGCCTACTATTGTAATTAAAAAGGTTCTTACGAGAAATGATTGAGCTTAAGTAGCTTAAGTTGGATTTCAGAAGACAACTCTACTGGTGGTAGAGTTCCAAGTGTACCTCGGGAGCGTAGGCACTACCGCATTACCCAATATAGGTACCTACCGCCAAATGGTAGTGTTCAACACTGTTGTGTTCTGGTTAGATGGTAATGTATGGCCCCGTAATAACTATCACAGAAGCATAACAACTTTGATCTCTGGTTTTTGTGTAGAAATTAGAAGCTACAGTCATCACTTAATATCTATGTGAACTAGATACTTGTTGGCCACCTTCATTAGGTACATACAAAAAAGATACGTGTAATATTGATTGACTGTCTAGTGACTAAAGAGATTGTGGTAGTGTGTTTTTTTTTTAAGTCACGCCTATTATCCAACGGGAACGAAAGAGGTTCCCAACATACTACTTATCGTAGGAAAATCAGGAAAGTGGGGATTTGATAAATTTACGGAAGATGCTAAAATATGAGTTCTGCGGATTGAGCTTATTTATCCTAAAAGAAGCGCGCCTGGTCCCGCGGCTGGTGTAGATTGGAAGCGATCTACTCGGTTAAGCGATACGGGCGCGATCGGGTGTATGATGGGTGACCGCTAGTGGCAAATTAAAATGCGCGTTTCCGTGCTTCGGAGGGCACGTTAAGATCGATAACAGTCATTAAACCTTGTCGGAGGTCTTATGGGCGGTTTGAGAACATCCGACAGCGGGTTGGCCACTAACCCTTATCTCCACCAACCCGCATTGGAGCAGCGTGGTGGAGTAAGCTCCAGGACTTCTCCCAAGAAGGGGAGAGACTCGTGCCCAGCGGTGGTACGTATCAAGGGTTATTATCCTCAAATATTAAAGTAATTTTTGATTTCTGATCTCCAGTGTCGATTAGCGGGTATAGGCACCATCGTATTATATGATCTACTTGCCGCTAAACGTTAGTGTTCATCGCAATCGTGTCTCAGCCAGGTAGTTATGTGCGGTCCTGTAATGTCTGGCACAGAGATATAACAACTTAAACATCAGGAGTAGCAACGAATCTACATTGAAATCTCTAAAATAATGTATGTAGATGTTTATAGGCTATTCATTTGACATCAATGTGAACTGTATACTTGTTTGCCACTTCATAGCATTAAAAAAAACATATTTGTTCAAATCAGATTTAATATTTCAACCATTCAACCTCCCGGAAATCTAAACTCCGTAAAATGACTGTGATTGACTGAATACATTAGACGTTCTTGGTGTTAGATATTTTTTAATAATATTTTATTCATTCAATTTCATGGAGTCTTGATCAAATCTCTTCATTTCTTTTGGGAAATCAACCCATGGAGTTGTTTTTAAACATCTTCCGTGAATAGATCATCTGCCCCAGAGATTTCATCCCCCTGCGACATATGTGTATGTTATGGATTCGTTCACGATTCATTGGTTAGGCTATTTGTATTACAAGAAAGCGAGGTTGTTGACATTTGTAGCTTGAGGCTCGTACTCGTCGAAGAAGTAGGCAGAGGCCAATGCATGCTTCCATTTTACTGGCGGTAGAGCTCCAGTGACGGAGCTCACGGGCGTAGGCACTGCAGCATTACATAATATACTTGCTGCTAAATAGTAATGTTCAGCACTATCGTGCTCCGGTCAGGTGGTAATGTATGGCCTTGTAATTTCCGACACAGAGGCATAACACCTTAGGCTTCAGAAGTGGTAACGCATCTGCATTTTGACTTGTGGTCTTTGTGTGGGTGTCTATAGGCTGCAGTCATCACTTAACATCAATGTGAACTGCATACTTTTATGCCACTTTAATAACATGAAAAAAAAAAATACGAGACCCAAGATACGCCAGTAATGTTTTTGTCTCATGTCCATATGTAACGAGTCTATTGACATATTATATCGGAACCTTCAAAAAACTCTAATAATTATATATGTTTATCAGAATAATAGGTATGCAATTTCACGTCTATATTCCCCGATGGGGTAGGCAGAGGTAAATGCATGCATTCAAGCATACAAGCAAACACTCACGATTCGCTAGTCCCGTTTTGGCCAATATGACAGGTGGCAAGCCTGGCATATAACCAAACTGCGAGGTACTAGGAACCTTGCAGAACACGGAAAAATCCCAATAGAACCAGAGACAAAGGATTTTACACCGTTATCTCGATAAGCTCTCAATCCGGCAATAGAACTCAGGACCCCAGCGTAATCGTAGTGGACTGCTATCACTAGGCCACTGAGGCAGTTACCTTCTTCATCCTTACTACTAAAACCTAATAGTATTAATAAAAATAACTACGTTAAGAAAAGCCGACTTCAAAACTGAAAAGTAAAAAATAATAAAGATTTAATTGTAATTATGTACTACCTATTATTAATATGTGCTATTTACTAATAGAATTTTTATGGGACCAATTTGAAACTATTCCGCATCAAACAGTAAAGGAAATCGGTCCAGAAATCTCGTCGAAATTGGCGTACATACATAAAAAAATATATATATACCGGCCGAATTGAGAACCTCCTCGTTTTTGAACTCAATTAAAGATTATTCAATTGAATCGACCTAGTTAGTCCAGCGGTGTGAGACGACCGTTTGATTCGAAGGGTCGCGGATTCGATCCCGTTTCGAGTCTGTGTATGTGTTGTACGTGTACAACGGCACCCACGACACAGGTTTATACCTACTGTGGGGCTAAGTGTAAGCGTATTTATTTAATTGCAAGCAAAATCTTTAGATTTGCTATCTTAACGCATTTTTCCATTAAGGGCCCCTTTTTCGATTGAAGACATTTTATCAAATCTTCCAATATTGTTACCAAGTCGTCATTTATTACCGAGAGATTCCGAAGTCAAAGGTGCCACGAGAAAGCCCTTTTCAAGTCGCCGTTGTGTCCCGCCCTTAATTCGGTAAGTGCTTGAGACGGCAGAGGACAAATGCCCTTAATAAATCTCTACCATCATTCGGTTGCTATTTTTCTTTGTTTCTTTTGGTGTCTACAAAATCTTATATTTAATTAGATCTTTTGATAAAGTCAACTAAATTGCGTTGCTTGTAACTCAGAAGAAATGGTTTACGAACAAAGATAATAATATCTTTGTTAGGGACTTAATATTTAACTGTGTTTCAGTCAATTATTTTCGTAATTAAGCCGATAGTGAAACTAATTTCAATATTTTTTTACATCAACAATACATGATGCGGTGGCAACATCAAGCCCTGCCATATACTAGATTTATTAGACATAATTCTCAAAAAAATTGTGATGTTTTAATACACATAGCTATAAGTAACGGACGTCGTCGTTTCTGCAATCCACATTAAAAGTTTCTCTCGTTCTAGTTATCTATCATAAGAATTCAGATCCTATAAGAATTAAAACAATATACTTCAATATGATCTAACAGAATTCTTCTAAATTTAACTCCTTGATGAATAGATGAAGTTCGTTAATTTCGTCTTTCAATTTGTTGGGTAGTTTTAATGAAGATGTTTATAGCATAGTACTAGTATTCACTAACTATCAGCATGAACTGTATCCTCATTTGCCACAATAATGACTTAAAAATCCAACGTCCCCATTTCTGCAATGCACCATAAGGGTTCTGTCTGATGGTGGGATCAAAAGTCTTAGGAATCGGCGTGCATGTATGAAGAGAATGATGAAGGTAGACGAGGCACGAGAGGTATGTCAGGATCGGGATATTTGGCGCTCTACACTCTCTGGCGTGAAGATACACACACACACACACATTAAGGGTTTTTTCCATTCTTGTCTCTCATGAAAATCCAGATAGACTCTAATAATAATATGATAATACTTACAGGATTCACTTATTTATTAGCCATAACAATCAAATTATGCAAATCGAAGCGGAAAATGGAAAATATCAAATTAGTACAGTAGGTCTATCCTCGGCATTATGGCAAATGAAGTCAACGAGATGCTATCTTGACTTGATGCGACCTTGGTCTTTGTGTGGGTGTCTATAGGCTGCAGTCATCACTTAACATCAATGTACCGCTCCCATTACTTACATAAAAAAGGAATATTTTTTTATAGAAAAACGAAAAGTAAAGTTTGATTTCAGGCGAGACTTTAACCCGCGATTACTAAGATCTCTAGTCTAGTCCAGTCCGCTCTCCCAACCTTAGGTGGCTCAGTTGGTTGACTCAGTTAATAAGGGTGGTCTTCAGTAGCTAATTTGATAGAACAGTGACTTACAAAAATTTTAAAATAAAATGAAAAATACTTTTCAATGGTAGTGGTAAACAAGGTACATTTCAATGGTAGTGGTAATAAATTATATAATAATGGCAACTCACTATACGTCCCACTGCTGGGCACGAGTCTCTCCCCTTTTTTTTGGAGGGAGGCCTGGAGCTTAATCCACCACGCTGCTCCAATGCGGATAGCGTCGACAATGGAACGCCAAAATCCTGAAACAAATGTTACTGTTGTACCATTCTAGTAAAGCTTACAATAAACGCTTTGCATACAATACAGAATTCTATTGAAATATCAGAACTGTTGGCTGGCGTCCAGAAGTGATCTATCACGATGGCAATGACTTCGAAATCATCATATGTCTTTGAGTCTAAGAATGAATTAATATGAGAGCTGGTACACTGTTTTACTTCGGATGTCATGTGAAATATTTTGCCTCGTTTATCTTTTGTGTCGCGACAAAAAACTCGAAGACATATTTCTGTACGACATCCCATTATCTTGAAATCTTAGTTATTATACCAATAAGGCAGAAACAAGTTATGAGCTAACAAGCTTATAGCTTCATTTCTATTTTCAAGTTTTGCTTCTGTATCAACAAAGACTATGTAATCACGTAAATGGCTTGAACCGGCTGAATGGAGGATATAATATTTACCTTTCAAGAATTCAATTTTCATGCGAGTCTCGTAATCAAAAAGCATAGCGGTGTGCCTCCACATCCAGCACAAAGCAATCTAGAAATGGGTATGCTTAAGAAAACAAGAGAAAATATAAAACGGTAAAAATCCGTATTTCTAAATTTAACGCCTTGATGGATAGAGGAAGCTCGTAAATCAAGTGAAATATAACAGTCTTTCAATTTGCTGGCTAATGCCTTTGTATCTGAGAATTGTGAAATTCATAATCTGTGCGAGCGATATTGTGAGAAAAATACTTGGTTTTACGGCGAGTCAAATGACAGTCGGTTCGTAAATTACGTGAGGAGTGTTCATCCATCTTTTGTCCGGGTTACAGTGGCTGGGAGTGGGATGTGGGGGGATTGTAGGAGACTCTTGACTGATGCTCGGATAGATAGTCAGGGAGTTGACGTTTGTGTCAGCCGCGGTGTCACGTTGGGTATTAAAGTTGAGCTGGTGTTTTATTTTGTTATTTCATATGCTGGAGTTAGAATATTTTTTTTTTAAGTACAATTAATTTTTTCAATAATATGTTTTAGAGTTACAACCACATTTTTGGGATCAATCGATTTCGGAAGTATTTAGAAAATATTACTTTTTTTCTCCAAGTACTAGGTATATAATCAAAAAACAAAAAAAATGAAAATGTCAAAATGACATCGTCCTCCATATTCGCCATGTTGGTTTTGAGTTGCAATTCTAACTGCAAATAATGTTTTGTAACTGCAAACAAAGCTAAATAAGTGAAAATATGATTTGAAGCTCTTTTATTTTATACTAGCTGTTGCCCGCGGCTTCGCCCGCGTGGATGTCGTTTTATAAATAACTTAGTAGCCTATGTTCTTTCTCAAAGTCAGCTCTATCTCTGTACCAAATTTTATTAAAATCGGTTCAGTCATTTGGACGTGAAAAAGTGAAAAGGTAACAGACAGACAGAGTTACTTTCGTATTTTTGATATTAGTAGGGAAGTAGGGATTTTACTAGTTTGAATTATGTTAGTGGCTTTTTAAAGATTTTTTTAAACTGATATTTTATTTTGATCTCTTTGCTAAATGTACCCTACTCTGTTAATGTAAGTAGTCTGGTTTAGGGTAGGGTAATTTAAGAAATCCATTTTGTGCTTTTTTAATTATTGTGTTGCTTCAATTTGTTCATTCATAGTTTGCAGTTAAAAGCTTTTAAATGCTAGTTTAGTTTCGTTTTCCTTTTGTTAAATAGTGATTTATAGCGTTGTAAATTATGGCAATGTTTGTTGTATGTCACAGTAGATCTTATCTCTATACCAAACACGGCTACGCCGAAAAATCCTTTCAAAGAATCCATAGACACGTGTCATTATTTTTGTAATCTTTATCAGTCCTTGAATTCCAAGATGGCGAAGAATAAGCTGTCGTAGATTGACAAGAGCCTCTTCCCGAGTCACCTGCTGATTGACAATTTATCTGAACATTGCTCGACTCCCCTCACAATTTATATTGCTTTGGAACTGCTTCGCACGAAATAAATCTGAGAATAGCGTTCATTAGGGATTCGTAGATTGGAAGAAATATGTTACTAAAGCTTGCTGGCTTCCATTGGCTGGTATTTGTTTTTTTTTTAATGTAATTAAAGTGGCAAAGAAGTTTGCAGTTCTCGTTGATGTTAAGTGATGACTGCAGCCTATAGACAGACACCCACACAATGACCAGTGGTCAAAATGCAGATGCGCTGCCACTCCTGAGGCATTAGGTGTTATGCCTCTGTGCCAAAAATTACAGAGCCGTACATTACCACCTAACCGGAACACGATAGTGCTGAACACTACCATTTAGCGGCAAGTATATTAGGTAATGCGGTAGTGTCTACGCCTGCGAGCTCCGTCACTAGACTCTACCACCAGTCTGAAGTAATAGAAGAAGAATAAGATAATTTAAAAGCGACCAAAACTCATATGTCCGTATAATCATACGGACGTTTATTCAATCACGTGAAGATAACTAAACGAATAAAAATGGAATTTTGCACACATATAAATTATAATGTATTTTAAAATTTAAATATTCCGATTTTCAGTTTAATTGCCTCGGTAGCCTAGTAGTAGCAGGCCACTACTACTACGCTGAGGTCCTGGGTTCAATTCCCAGGTAGGGGGTTATCAGAGATAATGGTGTTAAGTCCTTTATCTATGGCTCTATTGGGAATTTTCCATTTTCTGGATATTTCCCAATACCTGGAAGTTTGGTAATGTGCCACGCCTTTAATCTCCTTCAGAGATTAAAGGCGTGAAGTTACGTTAAAATTTCAATATAACTGCCTCAGTAGGTAGTGTAGTGGTAGCAAGCCACTTCTGCTACACTGGGGTTCTAGGTTCGATTCCTGGGTCAGGGCCTACCAGTGATAAAGGTGTAAAATAATTTTCTCTCCTATTCGGCCAAAACGTAACCGGCGAATCGTAAGTTCTAGTCGTAAAGTTACTGTAAACTCTCAAATGTTGAATATTGAAAATATCGTTATGAAACGCAATTTTTATTTTATGCTATATCTATATCTATACATCTATACAAATAAATAAAATTGGAGTGTCTGTTTGTAATATAAAAATAACAGCTTTTTACTAAATGTATACACGGTACTTAAACCAAAACAACATTTTTTACAATTTTTGTCTCTTTGTCGGTCTGTCTGTCTGTTTGGCGGGGCTAATCTTGGGAACGGCTGGACCAATTTTGACGGGACTTTCACTGACAGATAGCTTATATAATAAGGAGTAATTAAGGCTACTTTTATACCAGCTGCGCCCACGACTTCGTCCGGGTAGATACTGAAAAATCATAAATTCTTACACGGACGAAGTCGCGGACACAGCTAGCTAATTGCTGAAAAAAATCTGTGCTATAACTAGCAGCCAAACATAAAAACAGGATAATTAAAGCTAGAATCTGAACAACTTAACTCGTACAAGTTACCCAAAAATTCCGATGAAATGTTGAAAATCAAACATTCACTAACGAATGAGGAGAAACTTCACAGTACCTTTTTTTAGCTGGTCTTCAAATATTTCACGGAAATGTGGTGGCTCAACGAATTGTACGTTTTTTGAGTCCACTACAATTTGAGGTTTCGTACAATTTTAAGTTTTGGTGTTGCTGGTTTTAGTTCAGTACCTAAAATGGAAAATAACAGAATCAATATAAATTTATAATATATTTAATATATTACATATGTCATTCGAATATTTATTATTCAATCATAATAATTTAAAAGCTAAATATAAATTATTTTAAAATAATATTTACATAATAAAAAGTTAAAACTAAACTAAAAACAACATGCATCTAAAAATTCCGCATCACTGCCTTCCTGTGTTATGGTATGTGTATTTATAATATTATATATATATATATATATATATATATACAATACGGCGGACTTCATGCCACTAGGCATTCTCTTACAGTCAACCTTGGGGCGTGTGAAATAAATAAATATATATAAATATAAATCTTATAAAATGGAAAATAACAGAATTATTATAAATCTTATGAAAAATCTGTTATTTTCTCACGCGTCACACATTTAACAATTTTCAAACGGTGCACTTTATTTTTATATTAAAACTGGTACTTTAAAAAATCATCGTAATTTCACTGGTGGTAGAGCTCCAGTGACGGAGCTCGCGGGCGTAGGCACCACCGCATTACCCTACATACTTGTCGCTAAATGGTAGTGTTCAGCACTACCGTGTTCCGGTCAGGTGGTAATGTACGGCCCTGTAATTTCCGGCACAGAGGCATAACACCGTAGGCCTCAGGAGTGGTAACGCATCTATATTTTGACCTTGGTCTTTGTATGGGTGTCTTGCTGCAGTCATCACTTAACATCAACGTGAACTGCATGCTTGTTTGCCACTTCCATTACATAAAAAAAAGTCAAAGAAAGATGATGCAGCGAGCTTTAGTAGATTAAGCCCGTTCTTCAAAAAATATCTCAGATATGCAACTCAAACTTTAATGTTTCATCTTCCAAAAAAATCAAACGCTAAGTGCAAAAGTTTTGAACTTCCTAACTGCAAAAACTCCATTACGTCCATTGTAAAGTTGGCCAAAAGTCAAAACTGTGACATCAGAGATCTGTTACAGACAGACGAGTTATTCAAATTTACTGAAGAGAAAAAGGAATCTGGGGACACGGAAGTGCTGTTCCAAAGTTGTGCAAAATAAAGGCATAATTACTTAAAACCTTTAACGCTCAGATTTTTCGTAACTTGTACGTATATGTACCTTTTTACAATTTTACAAACTATATTCATTTAGGTTCCTACTACTAAGTAAAATTGCACGTTACCAAAGGAGATGTTGCAAAAATGTATGGACCTCCGGCCATGTATTGTACACAATATCATGAACAGGCAAAATCAATTAAAAAACGTTTTTACTGCATATTTTCACTTATTTAGCTTTGTTTGCAGTTACAAAACATTATTTGCAGTTAGAATTGCAACTAAAAACCAACATGGCGATTATGGCGGGCGATGTCATTTTGACATTTTCATTTTTTAATTGTTTTTTGATGTTATAGTACTTGAAGAAAAAAGTTATATTTTCTGAATACTATCGAAATCGATTTAATGTGTTAATACTATATTTAAAAAGAATCTTCGGAACTTCTTTAAATTGATCGATTCGATACATTGTTTTTTTTATAATATGTGATGCACTAGTAAGATACAGATAGCATAAGCTTTGTTTTATAGCATTAGGTACTGTCAATCCCAAGCGTCGGCTGTATCGCCGCCATGTTGAACATGGTTGAAAATAATAAAATCGTTTGAATGAAATGTGGTGGTAACTCTAAAATATATTCTTGAATAAATTAATTGTATTTTTTTCGGATTCTTCTATAATTTACCCATTTTTTGAGGACATGTACGAACCAGGGCCGAGTTCGCAACATCTCCTTTATCTTTCTACCGGTAGCGGTAAAGGTACTGTTTAACTCTATCTACTTGGCTCTATCGAGACAATGGTATTCATCCTCTGAAAATATCGTTTAGGAAAACTTTATTTTCCATAAGTATTGATATCTCTCTACTGTTTAGTTTGCAGTATTTACCATAAGCGCGCATGGCCCAGGGGCTGGTGTAGATCGTAAGCGATCTACTCGGTTAAGCACTACGGGCGCGGTCGGGTAGTGTGATGGGTGACCGCTAGTGGCAAATTAAATGCGCGTTCCCGTGCTTCGGAGGGCACGTTAAGCCGTCGGTCCCGGTTGCTATCGATAGATAGCAGTCGTTAAACCTTGTCGGAGGCCTTATGGGCGGTTTGAAAACATCCGACAGCGGGTTGGCCACTAACCCACCCACCTCCACCAATCCGCATTGGAGCAGCGTGGTGGAGTAAGCTCCAGGCCTCCCCCCAAAAAGGGGAGAGACTCGTGCCCAGCAGAGGGACCTATAATGGGTTGCCATCATTATTATTATTATTTACCATAAATGTTAAAAGTACTAGGTAATTGTCTGTCTCTTTCATAACATAGGACTGTATTTTTTTTATGTTATGATAGTGGCAAACAAGCATGCAGCTCACATCGATGTTAAGTGATGACTGCAGCCTATAGACTCTTATAGAGAATCTTCTCAAATGGAGATCCAAACTTTGATGATCCTAATGAGACTGCCCATCTGAAGCTCAGCCAATCTAGTAAGCCTACCGAAGAATTAAAAAAAACGGACAGGTGCGAGTCGAATTCGCGTATACAATGTTCCGTACAAATGTGTAATATACACTTTTGTACGGAGTGGTACCAAGGACTTCCCATATACATACTTACAATGTTTTACAATGTTATATATACAAGGTAAGATTTTATCCCTACTAATATTATAAATGTGAAAGTAACTCTGTCTGTCTGTCTGTCTGTTACCTTTTCACGTCCAAACGAGTGAACCGATTTTGATGAAATTTGGTAAAGAGATAGAGTTGACTTTGAGAAAGAACGTAGACTACTTTTTGTTTCCTTTTATTATCCCCATCCCCCTAAAATAGGGGGTGGAAATTTGTATCGAGCATCCTACAATTTTCAAGATAGAAGGTTAAAAGTATGGGGTATGTGAACTCTTTGAGTTTAACAAACAATACGTACATAATTTTTTTTTAGAAATCTGCCTCCATCCCTTTAAAACCGGGGATGAAATTTGAAGGTATTGGGCTTTACGGCAGTGTTCAAGATGGAAAGCGGGTAAAGTCAAAACTGGTTTGCGGCCTCTTTGTTACTAAAAAAACGTTTACTTGATATTTGTTTTTTTTGGAAATCTGCCCTGTCTTTAGGGGTGGAAATTTGTATGGAGCATTCCACAATTTTCAAGGTAGAAAGTTAAAACTCGGTATGCGAACTCTATGAGCCTGACAAACAATAAATACATATTTTTTTATTTTTTCTACCATCATCCCCATACATATTTTTTTTTGGAAATCTGCCCCACCCTCTTTTATAGGGGGTGGCAATTTGTAGGGAGCATTCCACAATTTTCGAGGTAGAAAGTTGAAACTTGGTATGCGGACTCTTTGTCTAACAAATAATTTCGTACATAATTTTTTTTTTGACATTGCCCCCATCCCCTTATCGGAGGGGGTAAAATTTTGTATTGGACTTTAGCCAAAAATTGGTGTCCAGACTCTTTGTTACTAAAGAAAACAACGTTAAAGTTCTTAAAATATATACTTTTTTTTTTGGAAAGCTGCCCCAACCCTCTAAGAGAGGAAGTGATAGTTTGTACGTTTGCCGCGCTACCTATGCTCTGAATTATACATTATTATTTTTTTGCTTTTGATTTTGTTATTGTATACGAAAATATTATGTGAAACTACTGTTCCTAGAGACTTAAAATTTGGTGTCATGATGTATAAGAAAGGATTTTTAGAGATAAATATAAAGGACTATTTGATAACAGGTATAAACATTTTGGATTACAATAAAAAATGATCTGTGCAGACGAAATGGACAAATTCTGTCCTAAAAGGGGAAAATGAGGAATGAATTTTTTTTTTCATGTAAATATAGTGGCAAACAAGCATGCAATTCACATTGATGTTAAGTGATGACTGCAGCCTATACACACACTTACACTGACACTTACACAAAGACCAAGGTCAAAATGCATATGCGTGACCACGCCTAAGACCTAAGGTGTTATGCCTCTGTGTCGGAAATTACAGGGCCGTACCGTTGAAAAATGGAAGGCTACTGTTTGTATGGAATTGAGGTTAAAATTTGTGTGGGATTTTTGGTAGTTTCTTAGTTAGAGACTTGAAAAGTGATGTTCCAGTCTTTCTGTTAGGAATAAAAAATAGGTACCTACGTGCTTCAGTATTTTGTCAGAATCACCCCTAAACTTTCAAATATAAGAAGTTAAAATTAAATAGAGATTTTTGAATTATTAAGTTATAGACGTGATTAAGTTCTCCATATATAGGTACGCGACGGGAACCTTGATTAGGACATTTCTACGGGATTGTAAAATTTTAATTATTTATAAAACGACATCCACGCGGGCGAATCCGCGGGCAACAGCTAGTAATCTATATATACATATAGAACTATTACCGTTTTTTTACAACAATTTAGTCAGCGAAGTAGTTTTGAAACAAGTCGGTTCTGATAGACGGATCGGCAGCGGATAGACAGACAGGCAGTGCGCGGGTAGTCATCCTTTAACGCTTCCATATTTTTCTTTCGAACAGAACCCTAAAATGTATAAGAGGTTCTAATACAAATGATTATTTATGTCCGCCTACAACGGGGCGGAAACCCCTTTTACACCCTTCATTATTCTTCGCCGAATTCTCCCCAGAAAGTTAATTTTTCCTTGTTAATTATTTCGAAACTGCCTGCCATGTTTTAGCGATTCCATTACACTTCGGCAAATTTAAATTAAATGTCAGAGCCATTCTTAGACGGCTGAAAATGTACTGCATACTACTACACAAATATGTATTCAGTTAGTCTTGGCAAGTTAACGATTAATGTTTTCAAATTTTTTTTCTGAGGCGCAAATGGATCTTTACAATTATACTAACTGACTAGCTTTTGGTCGCGACTTTGTTTGCGTGAAATTCGAAATGTACAAACTCTCATGGACTCTTTTTCATCTATATAGATTGAATTGTTTCACTTACCGATATTAAATCTTTTATTCGTGTCTGACAAGGTTTGACAGACCACTGGAATTGGTGTCGAATATTGTCGAAGAGACACCAATTTATGAGACGATATTTCACGCGCATAGCACTTCTATTGTCTTATTGGGCGTATACATATACAATCCTCAACAATAAATATTGCACAACGAGCCTAGGAAAGAGACTTCGGCTTATTTCGGGTCTGTACAGCGTTATCTCTTACTTTCACACCGTACTGATTTGACGTCAGTCATAGAGCAACACGGGCCACCGGCCGTGGCGGACTGGAGAGGGATATCTATAGCGTTTATTACCAATGCAAAACAGTCTGTCATTTTTTGCGGGGGAAAATGTGTGCGACACACACGCGTACTACAATAATCGTCTATTATTACGAAACACACACCTTGACTTTAACTAAACACAGAAACAATTTCACGCACACATTTAAACATCTAGGCGACAGGTATAGGCCCATTTGGGCTTGTACTTTGTTAGAGAGGAAAGCGTACTGCATATGGCTACTCCCCTCCAATGTTGCTCTATGGTTGTGACAGAATTCTTAATATTTTTTTTTGTAAATATGTTAGAGGCTAATTAAAATAAATTGTGCTACAATAACTTCGTGCATGGACCAAAGACTTCAAACACACTTTCGTACAATGCACCTGCAACTTTAAAACGAAACGGCTCTTTGTTCTTTCAAAATTGAACGGGAACCATTTCAGTTTTTCTAAAATCGCCAATGCCGAATAGATTTTTCGCGAAAATGTCATCAACACGGACATTTTGCCGATCTCTTTGAAGGTGCGTTTTTTGTGTTTTCCCAGTCTTCACGGGAAATTCGGTTTCAATTTATACTTTCCGTGAAAACTTTCTTGTTTTATTTACAGTATCCTTTTGTTGCTGTGTAATACGTTTCCACGTTTCTCGGGTAAGCGAGATTTTTAATAGCGGCTTTCCAGTGCTTTAAGCATTTTCAACGTTACTATTGTTTTTAAGGCGGAATAATATATTCATCTGGGTTTTAATGAAGAACTAGCTGACGCGTTGCTGTGGCTAAAGTTTTTGTTATATTACATTATAGTAAACAATCTAAGAGGAACAATAAGAGAACATCAGTCACTGAGTCCACTATGCTTTTTCACACAGATGGTATTTGTAAAAAAAATTGGTGATCTCCTTATTTGACTTTCTACTACTATAACCCTTTAGTACAATGAAATTATTTACGAACAAAGACGAAAATGTTGATGTTGGTATACAAATTCACTGGATTGAGATTTGAAGGGGAAGTACGTTGAACACAATTAATTAAAATGTTCTTACACTTGATATTAAGCAGAAATCAATAGGTACAAAATAAAAAATTATCAGATTTATTATTTCCATTTAATTTTATTACAAATATAACACGTGGCCGGCTATGCTAACACCAAAAATTTGAAAAGTGGAAATAATTGAATTATACGGTATTTCGTTCACTACAAAATAAATTTAATTAATTATATAGCGTCAACAACACGTGGTAATTATGCTGTTAAAATGTAGCTTATATGACACGTTTGTAGATTTACCATAGCAGCGCCATCTATTGATTACTTACTCAACCCAGTCGAAAGGTATCGACATCTGTTAGAATCATTTGGAGTTAACAGATAATTGTGACTGTCAAATAATAACAGACAAATAATTAGCAATAAATTAAAATTGCGACTATAATTTGAGATTTAAACTATCCTATCTCTCAAGTTGGATCGAACTGCACATGGTGTACGAATTTTATTATAATCGGTTAAGTGGTTTAGGAGTCCATTGAGGACAAACATTGTGACACGAGATTTATATATATTAAGAAGATATAGTGCTTGGTGTATCATTCAGGAAGTGCTGCGATGATGTCTTGATTTCAATGTGATTTGTACAAATGAAATGTAGTATCGTTGGATTTATTTTTTAAGTAAAAATATGAACTTAATTTTAATAATTTATTCAAGCCTTTACTGTAAGAGTTTCAGTGTAGGGACTCGAAGGTACCACCGCATTACCTAATCTATAAGCCGGCAAATGGTAGTTTTCGGCGCTGTCAGTTCTGGTTAGACGGTTACAAGAGCTCTTACTGAGTTTGTTGGGTAGCGGAGTTCTTCTCAGTAGTGACTGCACTTGGAACTCTGCTAAGTGAATAACTTTGATCTTGACGAATAAGATTTTCTTTTTCTTCATTTATCATCATTGAAAAAATTGTAAAATTTTGTGATAGGGATATTTTAACTAAGTACTTTAAATTCTAATTTTAATTTACTATTAATGTATGTTTTTGCTTTTACTATAAGTAATGGTTATTCACGCTAGGTAATTTATGATTTCTTGATTTGAAAGTATCTGAAAAATCTGTTCGAAATAAAAATATTTTCTTTCTTTCTTTCTTCTTTCACATATGTATGACCCCGTAATAACTATAACAGAGACATAACAACTAAGGTCTCTGGGGTGGCAACTCATCTGCATTTTGACCTCTGTTTTTCGTGTAGATGTCTATAGGCTGCAATCATCACCAAGATAAAGTCCACGGGATCAGTATGTTTGTTTGCCTTCGTAACGTGAAAAACATTTATACCTAAGATAAAATCTCTTCAGATAAACTGCCTCAGTAGCGTAGTGGTAGCAGGCCACTACTATTACGCTGGAGGTCCTGGGTTCGATTCCCGGGTCGGGGACTATCAGATATTCGGTTAAAATCCTCTATCTCTGCTTCTATTGGGATTTTTCCATTTTCTGGAAGTTCCCAGTACCCCGGAGTTTGGTAATGTGCCCGGAGATGGCAACAGGTTCGCCACCTGTTACATGGGCCAAATCGTAACCGGCGAGTCGTGGGTGTTTGCATGTGTGATTGAATGCATGCATTTACCTCTGCCTACCCCTTCGGGGATTATAGGCGTGAAGTTACGTTTACGTATAAAATCTCCGATAGTTTCAAAACAATATGCCCCCTTATTCATAAACGTATTTTAGCTAAAGTGTTGCTAATCTCTCCTTTGTCTCTTTCTATCCTGCACATTTGACAATGCAACTGACAAAGACAAAGCATTCTATAGCTAAAACATATCTAATGTACGTTTATGAACAAGGGGGTAGAAGTTTAACCAGCTGTATACAAAACGTTATATCGTCTAAACTTGAATTCAATATCCCATTTCAAAATCGAGTCCCGTTCATGTCCTCTGGAGCGAGTCAAAAGATTTTAGCTGTAACTGTCCACATTCACAATATTTATTGTAAATAACGGGAGCAGAAACTTGTATGTACGGTAGAATAGACATGTACGGAACCAGGTATCGTATCAAGAATCGACCGGGATTAGATGAACCGTAACTTTTTTTATATGTTATGGAAGTGGCAAACAAGCATGCAGTTCACATTGATGTTAAGTGATGTTAAGTGATGACTGCAGTCTATAGACACCCACGTCCCACACAAAGGCCAAGGTCAAAATGCAGATGCGTTACCACTCCTGAGGCCTAAGGTGTTATGCCTCTGTGCCGGAAATTACAGGGCCGTACATTACCACCTGACCGGAACACGATAGTGCTGAACACTACCATTTAGCGGCAAGTATATTAGGTAATGCGGTGGTGCCTACGCCCGCGAGCTCCGTCACTGGAGCTCTATCACCAGTAGAAACTGCACCTGTATTTGTATTATTACTTAATATGCGTGCGCGTATTACTTATTTTGTTTGCCGCTTAATATATAATAGAGAACCTACGAATAATCATGAAAGCAATTCAAAACATGGTACCAAGTAAATAGACACACCTTGAGGGGGGCATGAAAAGGACACACCTGCTTTATTACAAATTATGGACGTGAATCGAGTACTGAGCATCTTCACGGTGGATTCACCAGTCACGGTTAACTGAAATTAGCAGGTGATGCGCTAATTTCAGTTCACCCTGTATAGAGAAAGAGCCCGTGTAGGCATCCGCTCAGGAAGTATTTTTGAAAATATGAGAACGAGACCGAAGCGCGCATGGCCCCGCGGCTGGTGTAGATCATAGGAGATCAACTCGGTTAAGCACCACCAGTCCGCATTGGAGCAGCGTGGTGGAGTAAGCTCCAGGCCTTCCCCCAAAAAGGAGAGAGACTCGTGCCCAGCAGTAGGACGTGTAACGAGTTGCCATTATTTAGAACGGGACAAATTGCGAAAAAAAATGGGGGAAGTACCTACTAGTTATTAAGTAAATAAGTCGAATTCCATTCGATTAATGTATGTATTTTTTTTTTGTTACAGGTAATTTACGATCAGTTCTGCAGATTTGCTGAGATAAGGTTTGAAAATAAGAAAAACATAAAATATTTACAACCCGACAAATAATACGAAAACAATTTGCCTCAGTAGCCTACCAGGTTCGCTTCCCGGGTCGGGAGCTATCAGGGCAATCCTTTATCTCTGTAGCTTTTGGGGTTTTTCCATATTCTGGAAAAACCCCAAAAGCAACAAGGGGAAAAAGGGGAAAAGAGACATTCTACTGATATATTTTTACATTAGTTTATTACATTTAGTTTTAAATTAGTGATATTCTTGACTTTACATATATTTTTTATCTTGTTTGACATGTATATCAATTGTTATTCGCTTTAATTTATTTTGTTTGTTTTTGACGTGTCATAAGAGGTGCCTGTCACCCTAAATGAATAAATGAGTTTCTGATTCTGATTCTGGAAGTCTTTCAGTGCCACCCTCGGACTTTGGTAAAGTGCGCGGAGATGTTAATAGGCTCGCCTCACCTGTTTCAATGGCCAAAACCAATACGTTTCAAACATACATACGTTTGCTTGCATTTGGTCTTGCAGTTGGAGTGTCTGCTTGTAATATTAAAATAACCGCTTTTTACTAAATGCATATGTATGTATATACAGTACATATACCAAAACCACATTTTTTTCAATTTTTGTCTGTCTGTCTGTCTGTCGGTCTATCTGTCTACCTGTCTGTCTGTTTGTCTGTCTGTCTGTTTGGCGGGGCTAATCTTTGGAACGGCTGGACCGACTTTTTACGGGACTTTCACTCGCATATAGCTTATGTAACCAGGAGTAACTTTTATACTAGCTGCGCCCACGACTTCGTCCGGGTAGATATTGAACAATGATAAATTCTCACGCGGACGAAGTCGACGGGCGCAACTAGTATAAACTATATACTTCCTGAAAGTATACATATATGTATTTGACGATACATTTAATATATGGCAGCTAAAGTGAACAATAAGCGAAAGTCTTGCTCTTACTACTGACCGGAGATTCCACCATTACCACCTGACCGGAACACGATAGTGCTGAACACTACCATTTAGCGGCAAGTATATTAGGTAATGCGGTGGTGCCTACGCCCGCGAGCTCCGTCACTGGAGCTCTACCACCAGTAGAAACTGCACCTGTATTTGTATTATTACTTAATTTGCGTGCGCGTATTACTTATTTTGTTTTCCGCTTAATATATAATAGAGAACCTACGAATAATCATGAAAGCAATTCAAAACATGGTATCACGTAAATAGACACACCTTGAGGGAGGCATGAAAAGGACACACCTGCTTTATTACAAATTATGGACGTGAAACGAGTACTGAGCATCTTCACGGTGGATTCACCAGTCACGGTTTTTTTCGGTTTTTTTTCACAAATTAGCAGGTGATGCGCTAATTTCAGTTCACCCTGTATAGAGAAAGAGCCCGTGTAAGCATCCGCTCAGGAAGTAATTTTGAAAATAATATATGAGAACGAGACCGAAGCGCGCATGGCCCCGCGGCAAGTATACATGCATGTATTTGATGATACATTTAAAACGATATTCTGGCAGCTAAAGTGAACAATAAGCGAAAGTCTTGCTCTTACTGCTGACCGGAGATTCTTGCTTTAATTTATTGATGTTAGATGGCTCAATTAATAAGCGATTGCAATAAACGAGGATTTTTCAAATGCTTATATGATAACTACGATTGAAATAAATACGAGTGTAATTAATAAATTCACCGTGGATGTTTGTATTTTTTTTATTTAAAGAAAGTGGCAAACAAGCATGCAGTTCACATTGATGTTAAGTGATGACTGCAGCCTATAGACACCCACGCAAAGACCGAGGTCAAAATGCAGATGCGTTACCACTCCTGAGGCCTAAGGTGTTATGTCTCTGTGCCGGAAATTACAGGGCTGTACATTACCACCTGACCGGAACACGATAGTGCTGAACACTACCATTTAGCGGCAAGTATATTAGGTAATGCGGTGGTGCCTACGCCCGCGAGCTCCGTCACTGTAGCTCTACCACCAGTGTTAAATTAGTTTTATTAGTAATACACCTCACAAAACTTATGACCTTATTAAATACTAGCTGTGCCCGCGACTTCGTCCGCGTGAGAATTTATGATTGTTCAGTATCTACCCGGGCGAAGTCGTGGGCGCAGCTAGTTTGTTATAATTAACTGTAAGTAACCTATCTATATAGTAATTGAATTATCAATGAAGTAATTCGTAAAAATGAAGTATCTTTTTGTACGTGTAACTCCTAACCAAAAAGAAACCTGGCAATAACTAACCTTAGGCCTATATTACTTAAAGTAGGCGACCATATGTTTTTATCAAATCGCTAGTGCCTTGAAAATTCGCAAAACGGACACAACCGTCAACGACGTCTGCCCTCATGCGTCTGCCCGCGTTCGGGTCGCGCACTCAGCGATGAGCCACTTCTTCCCCACCGCACCTACCCCGCTCCCCCAACCCCCCGTTCGCCTGGCGCCGCTGCCGGTATTTATCACCGAAACGGTATTTATCGCCGAAATTGCTATGACTCTGCATTTTAAATCTGTGATATCTTCGAAAATATTTATTTAATTTACATTCTGTAAAAAGCCATATTGATCTTTATTAAATGCACAATGTATTTAAGATACTTAATTGGATAAGGATTAATACTGTATTGCTTAAAATCGCTTCGTAAATAAGCCATTATTTCTCGTACAAAGTAAAGGATAAAAAATGGTTATTGTGGGTTATTCCTAAGAGATAAACATATACCATCACGGACTTTTTTGTAGACCTTTTTAAGTTGTACAATACTGTAGTAAATTGTTTTGATCTATCTTGTAGGATTCAGTCAGCGTTTGCAATGTAAGCGCAAAAAATGTGTTTTTTCTACGACCTCACATTAAAAACCTCAAAAATTGTAGCCTATGTGTTATTCTGATGTATAAGCTATAGCCTATGTGTTATTCTGATGTATAAGCTATATTGTGGTAAAGTTTCATTCAAATCCATTCAGTAGTTTTTACGTGAAAGAGTAACAAACATCCATACATCCATACTTACAAACTTTCGCCTTTATAATAGTAGTAGGATACATAATAAGATCATGTACAGTATGAAGTTCTTCAAAACTGGCGTCAAAAGAGTCCTTCAGGGCTGGCAGCGCGTCGGCAACTTCCCTGGTGTTGCAAATGTTCATAGGCGACGGTAACCACTTTCCATCAGGTGGCCCGTCTGCTTGTCTGTCAATCCTATGACATAAAAAAAAATATGTATTAATATTCACTGATTTATTCACTTTTTTTGGCAGCGCATTAGTAGGAACTACTCCGAGTAGTAGGTACCTTCGTTACATTTAGTGAATTACGATCGTCTCTCGCATTTTCGAGTGGATGAATATTTTTTGTAATTTAATGAAAACAATCACAAAAGAAGACCAATCGTTATACCGCTGTAAATAATGATCGCTGGCGCTTGTCGCTTGCGCTGTGCAACTCTCACTCGGCCGTTTCCTTAAGTGGGGCCCGCATTATTGGCAATAAACGGACCGGCTATAGCTACAGACAGTATTGTGGTGTTACGCAAGACTTGGAGAACCTTAACGATGTGCCAAGTTCGGTTATCCGACGCTCGCTGAACTAGGTAGGTATAGTACACAGCAAAAAATATTGCACATCGAGCCTACGAAAGAGATAATCGGGTAGTTCCGACTTCCTAAAGCGTTGTCTCTGCCGCACACTACCTACGTAAGCACTGATATTCTGTGATTGGTCAAAACTTGAACAAAATGGTCAACAAACGTCGAATAGGTAAGGTGCGAAAGAGATCACGCTCTACAGGCGAAATAAACCGAAGTCTGCTTTCTAGGTCTATGAGCAATATTTCTTGTTGAATACTGTATGTATACGATGAAGCGCGCATGGCCCCGCGGCTGATGTAGATCCCTCGACCCCCGAACCATCCCCATCCTCTGTTACGCTTCACGTGTGGAGGGAGGGATGGTGATTATTCGTAACTGATGTAGATCAGAAGCGATCTACTCGGTTAAGCATTATGGGCGCGGTCAGGTGTGTGATGGGTGACCGCTAGTGGCAAATTGAAATGCGCGTTTCCGTGCTTCGGAGGGCATGTTAAGCTGTTGGTCCCGGTTGCTATCAATAGATGGCAGTCGTTAAACCTTGTCGGTGGCCTTATGTGCGGTTTGAAAACATCCGACAGCGGGTTGGCCACTAACCCGTATCTCCACCAATCCGCATAGAAGCAGCGTGGTGAAGTAAGGTCCAGGCCTCCCCCCATAATGGGGAGAGACACGTGCCCAGCAGTGGGACGTATAATGAGTTGCCATTATTATGATTATTATACTGTATACGGATTGAAATGTTAAAGATCATTGCTGAAGATAATTACATGATCAAATTTATGGTTCACGATTCTATAAAAGACACTATAGACAAACATCAATTCTTACATAATATACGTATATCTTACTGGCGGTGAAATTCCAGTGAATCCCTATGCCGCCAAATGGTAGTGTTCAGCACTATCATGTTCCTGTTGATGGTAATGTATGGCCCCGTAATAACTATCGCAGATAAATTAATAAAATACGCTTACATTCACAGCCATACACTAAGTATAAACCTGTGTCGTGGGTGTCGTTGTACACATACAACACATACACAAACACCCAGACCCGAAACAAATATCTGTAGGCCATACAAATATTTGTCCCGATGAGGGGATCGAACCCGCGACCCTTCGAGTGGTCGTCTCACACCGCTGGACTAACCGAGTCGTCGATAACAACTTAGGTCTCAGGGGTGGTAACGCATCTGCATTTTGACCTCTGGTCTTAGTGTCTATAGGCTGCAGTCAACATTTATCATCAATGTGAACTGTATGCTTGTTTGCCACCTTCATTACATTAAAAAAAATAATAATATAGATTTAAATAAATAATATGGCAACCTGTTGTATGGGCCAAAACGTAACCGGCGAGTCGTGGGTGTTTTGCATGTATGATTGAATGCATGCATTTACCTCTGCCTACCCCTTCGGGGATTACAGGCGTGAAGTTACGTAAATAAATAATGTAAATTTAAACCAAATTCATTCACCACAGACGTTGATTTAACCCACAAATACTATTCTAATCGAAAAAAAAACAATTATGTCGATTGTTTTCCTAATAGTTTCCTTGTTAAAACATGTGTTTAGTGTATGAGATTGAATTATTCATATTGTTTTATTTGTATGAGATTGAATTGTTTATATTGTTTTGTGTTCAAATGTTTTGTTGAATAATGTGACTCTAAGATTATCTACTTGATTTATTGCTTTACTTAATTGTGTGTATATGTTACGGCTTATATACGAAGTACGGCTCGTCTGTCTGTCTGTTACCTTTTCACGTCCAAACGACTTAACCGATTTTGTTAAAATTTGGTTAAGAGATAGAGCTGACTTTGAAAAATAACATAGGCTACTTAGTTACTCATAAAACGACATCCACGCGGGCGAAGCTGCGGGCAACAGCTAGTTTAATATAATTCTGCAATAATCCTCACCATGTCAGCTATCTGCCGGTAAAGGTCCTATCAAAATCGGTATAGCCGTTCTAGAGCCGGTACCAATAGACAGACAGACGGACAGTATATTTCGTAAAAAGCTGTTTTTTTAATATACAAACAGACACTCTTATTTTGTTTATTTGTATCGAGAATAATTATACATATAAATATGATAATTGTCTACAGCATGTTTTTTTTTTCGTATGTTAAACAGTGAAAAATATTTAATTTTATAGGAAAAGCAAACTTGACACGAATAATAAATAATTTTGTTATTTATTATGCAAACGTACATTACATTGTTTTACATTCGCATAATTCATAACAAAATTAAATCAAATTACGGAATAATTTGTAAATAATTTGATAGATTACACGTTAAACTATTAATAACTACTATTAAACTATTAATTATTTGATAGATTAGGTACATGTTTCAAGTCGTTTGCTGTTTAAAAGTCATTTTTTTTTTGAGATATGCCACTTCAGTTCTAAAGGTGCGACTATGACTATACCTTTATTATTATTTATATTAAAGGCATAGCATCCTCACTCATACTTATATTTTAGTTAAAAATGTGTTTTTAAAACAAAAAATAAACCATCATGTGGTCGGTGGTGATTAATACTAAATACTGGTATTTGCTATAGTAATCAATAATATTTAAAATATAATATATACATTATTACACAACATTAAAAAATGTAAAATGTATTATATTTTTGAATAATTATGTAATTTACCTAAAGCATTTTACGTGTCTTTATTAATGTTTTTACAAAAAATATTAATAAAACACGATGTATAGGCTCACACTGGTTTAAAAAATGCCATAATATATATTTGTATAAATTTATACCTATACGATGATTGTGTAACACAAAGATAACGCGACCTTCGAACACGCATTTAATTTTGTAACATTACTATTCTTATCTCAAACTCAATGATCATGATATAATATTTTTCCTAATAAAAAATAAAAGACATCGCCACCAATTTCATATATCAAATCAAATTTTGTCTTACAACGGATTTGAACGCCGTGAGTTCTGAATCGCACTAGCGAAGTTTTCTCGCGACGCGGCATATATACGGCGATGTTCTAGTAGCAAAGGAGAGTCCGTTTCTGCGCAGGGATATAGTTATTGGGGTGGAGCTACACTAATTTCTCCCCACGGCTTCGCGCAATCACCCGATGGTGTTAAAGGTGACAGTTGCGTCGATCATGCCCTAGACCTTGAGTCTAGTCAGAGTACGGCCCATCGAGGCCGCCTGCGTCCCCTGGTCCACGGGGCCAGCGTTGTTGATCCCCAATCCGGCAGGATTCGGTGCGATAATCAGTCCTAATCAGACGAAGGAGTTCTGCGGAACTGCCTTACGAGAGAGGAAAAATGGATTCCTCAACCTCACTGCCGCAGAAGCTTTGACTCTCTTTTGAATAATAATAATTCATTATTTATTAATCTTATCTAATATCTGTTGTTCCATACTCTTTGCCCACCTTAAAAGGGACTTGGCGTAATGATGCATACATACATTAATCTTAAGAAAGTCTATAAACTAATTTATTTTCTTTAAAAACGATAACACAGCAAAATCGTACTTACAAAATATAGTAGTAATAATTAATAGCTTAACAATATTACAAATTTAATAAAAGGTTACATCTAAACTAGGTATAGGTATAAACATCGACGATTGATCTAGGAAAATAACTAACGCACTAGAAAAAAAAAAACTAAAACTGCGTTGTGTCTTCGATGGGTATTAATAATATATACTTCTATAATAATAACAAAAGAACAGCATGCATCGAAAAAATCATTATTCTTTGGTTAATAATCTTGATTTATTTAATCTTTAAGTGTTTATATCATTTTTTTTTTTTTAAGAACTGATTTTATAAATTAATTTTATTTCATACATAATTTATATTGTATAATTCTCGTCAATTCAAAATATTATTATATTATTTATTCTTAATAGACTACTGAGGCATTATTAATTTTGAATACTTAATAATAATAATATTATCGTCTGTCCAGTTTTACTGGTGGTAGAGCTCCAGTGACGGAGCTCGCGGACGTAGGCACCACCGCATTACCTAATATGCTTGCCGCTAAATGGTAGTGTTCAGCTATCGTGTTCCGGTCAGGTGGTAATGTACGGCCCTGTAATTTCCGGTACAGAGGCATAACACCTTAGCCCTCAGGAGTGGTAACGCATCTGCATTTTGACCTTGGTCTTTGTGTGAGTGTCTATAGGTTGCAGTCATCACTCAACATCAAAGTGAACTGCATGCTTGTTTGCTCTTCCATTAGGTACATAAAAAAAAGTTAAAAATACAGTTAAAAGTAGTTCAAAAAAAGACAAAATGGGGATCAATAATAGCAGTCTATTGTGTTGTAACACAACTATTGTGCCACAATTTGTAAAAGTCATTTCGATTATCATGACATTTTTACGCTCTCGCGTTGAATAAACTAGTTGGCTACTGTTTTTTTTTTATAAATATAAAACCGTTACATAAAGTGTGGCAATGTCGGATTGCCCCAGTCAAGGTCAGATCAAAGTGGTTGACATTGATCAAAAATATTTTTTTAATTGCTAGGCTTTCACCGCCCTGTAAATTTACGGCTTCAAAAAGGAGTTTTAATTTCTAAGAATATTTTTCTAGGTTTTCCCCTTTTTTGTAGTGTTTCGTAGTCGTAGTACTAACGATGAAACTTCGTACACATAGTTCAAAGTTCAAAGTTCTTTTGCATTCATGTGA
Source organism: Macrosoma leucophasiata (assembly GCA_036365455.1). Classification (NCBI taxonomy): domain Eukaryota; kingdom Metazoa; phylum Arthropoda; class Insecta; order Lepidoptera; family Hedylidae; genus Macrosoma; species Macrosoma leucophasiata. The sequence goes on from JAWQUS010000026.1 coordinate 13,088,422, forward strand.
ATTTTACAGATGATAAAATATTGAGTGTAGAGCAACATGATACCCGTTGGGCGTAGCAATTTATGTAACACATTATTATAGTTGTAGATTTTAAAGAAAATTATTTTAGATAATAGAATTAACAATTAGATGATTTAAAAGTAAGTAAGTATTCCCAAACTGTCGTTTCCTTCAAACACAAGGTCAAAAATTTTTATTTAACTCAGACTCTGTAACTATCTATCCTTCTTCATCCTTCTTCTTTACCTCTTTTTCTAAAACTTATTATCTTTATCTTTTGGTCATGCTTTGCTCTCATAATGTATAAATATTTATAATATGTCTCCACGTTTCGTAATTAAATATTTATTTATTAGTATTATTATGTTTTAAATCTTTATTATTGCTCAGTACACCCTGCCGGCAAATAAATAATTTCTTTACTTTATGTTCCTGACTAAAAGGTTGTCTGGAAGAAATCGCACCTTTTGCGATAAGACCGCCTTTTGTACTTTTATTTCTTTTCTTGTTTGTATAATTTGTATAGTTTTCTGGTATACAATAAAGTGTATAAATAAATAAATAAATATTCGTATTTTAAGAAGCCAGAACGTGAGACAGGCACGATTTTAATTTGTTAGAGTTTTTTAATTTATAACTTGTCGTTAAAAAATTCAACCAAACTGTAGTAAGATTTTTCAATCAGAAAAGTTTTTAATAGTTTTTAAAATTTTGTGTAAGATACGTTGTTAATTACGTACGTAATAATACGTTGTAATGATGTTTGGAAGATCAATAAAAATCCTAATTGCGCTTACGTACGGACTATTTTTATGCATTTCTACTCTGCTCTTTGGAAGATTATAGTTGTTTTCGTAATATGATCTAGTATAGAATATTTTAGCTTTCTCAAATATTTCGCCTTTTTTTCTAATAAATTTACATAGGTATTTCTAAAATGTAAAATAAGCATGTCATTTTCAGTATTTTTAAATGTCCGAAATGTTGCCTACACGATTGTGTGTTGTCAATATTTAATATGATTCTTATTAATTTCTTTTGCTGTATAAATGTATAGGTATGTATACATAATAGGTATATCTAACATCTATTTACATTCACTTACAAAGCACTTCCGAATATTTTTTTTTTTTTTTACGTAATAAAAGTGGCAAACAAGCATGCAGTTCACATTGATGTTAAGTGATGACTACAGCCTATAGACAACTACAATGACCAGAGGTCAAAATGCAGATGCGCTGCCACTCCTGAGACATTAGGTGTTATGCCTCTGTGCCGGAAATTACAGGGCCGTACATTACCACCTGTCCGGAACACGATAGTGATGAACACTACCATTTAGCGGCAAGTATATTAGGTAATGCGGTGGTGCCTACGCCCGCGAGCTCCGTCACTGGAGCTCTACCACCAGTAAAATAATATATTAGTATAATTATGTTAGTAGAACTCTACATTGTAGTATATTATAAACATAACTATATAAATATATAATATTCGTATAGATTTAATTTTGTTGATAGATATTGATAAAAACGTTAATATATTCGAACATCGATATCATTATCGAGCCTACTGCATTTACCATGAATCACACTTAACCTATAAATAACCGCAAATCGTGTCGACAGCTGACATCAGTGTAATGAATACGCCGCTTCCATTTTTGTGACGACCCGACATACGAACTGATTGAGATAACCAATTAGAGCTTCCGTTGTTAAATTGTATACGTTACATACATACAAATGTGTATTTGTACGTATGTAATATACAATTTAACAATACATACCTAGTTGTTAAATTATGCTACAATCGCATAAAAGTTAAGTACGTACTACTACTTACCTACTGTTGATTTTCAAAATAGTGTTTTTATATTTCTTATCGAACATCGGTAAATTGTCATTTTCACAGAATTATAGCGAAATGAAAACAAAACAACCTTTTTTTTATAAACTAAACGTAATTAATTTGATCTCAAATATTAATGTTAAACTATCCATATTTTCGATTATTACTATCTAATCGCATCGACACCTATATTTATCGATATTGAAACCACGTGCAAGCCTAAACAGGGCCTACACCCAATAAAATCCTATAGAGCTCCAGTAATGGAGCGCGAGGTCGCATGTGCCACTGCATTACCTAATCCATTTGCCTGTGGTATTAGTTATTAATATTCTTAAAGAAGAATTATTATTCTTAAAGAAGAATTGCCTTGGTAGCCTAGTGGTAGCAGGCCACTACTACTACGCTGAGGTCCTGGGTTCGATTCCCGGGTAGGGGGTTATCAGAGATAATGGTGTAAAGTCCTTTATCTCTGGTTCTATTGGGATTTTTCCATTTTCTGGAAATTTCCCAGTACCTCGAAGTTTGGTAATGTGCCCGGAGATGTCAACAGGCTCGCCACCTGTTACATGGGCCAAAACGTAACCGGCGAATCGTGGGTGTTTGCATGTATGCTTGAATGCATGCATTTACCTCTGCCTACCCCTTCGGGGATTACAGGCGTGAAGTTACGTTTACGTTTTTTTTTTAAAGAAGAAATTAAAAAATATACAAAAGACTTTTGTCCGTTAATCAACATTACATGTCGATTGCGAAGAAAATAGGGATTAATGAAAAAAAAATGCAAAAAATCCTATCAATGGGACTTTTTAATGAGGATTTGGGGATAAGCCCCATCTAAAGGGAACACGATAGTATTCACACTACTACTTGTCTACTTGACGGCAGATAGATATAAAAAGTTGTACGAGTACCTATTGGAACTCTTTATCCAGTTTAACGCAATTTGAACTATATTATCTGGTCCCAGATGAAAATCAGCGTCAAGTCGATTGATGTTATCGACTCGACATGAAACTGATCTGGGCTCCCATTTGGACCAGCCGTGAGACTTAATCTCTTTTTTTTTTCTTTTTTAATTGTTATTGTTTTTGCTTTTTGTTTAATTGTACCTGTCTACCAATCGTCTGGCAATTTGTATCGTCATGTCTCTGTGCTGTCCAAATAAATGTTTTCTTTTCTTTTTCTTTCTTTATCTGAATCATACATGTATGCACTACTAGCTGTTACCCACGGCTTCGCCCGCGTGGATGTCGTTTAAAAAGTTCTTTCTAAAATTCAACTCTTACTCTGTACCAAATTTTATTAAAATCGTTTCAGTCGTTTGGACGTGAAAAGGTAACTGAAATACAGACAGACGGACAGAGTTACTTTCACATTTATAATATTAAGTAGGGATTAATAACAAATGACTTATCTCATCATTATCAAAATCCATTATTTTCCATAACTTTGCGTAATATGAATGTCCCATTCGTCCTCTGTTTATAATTGAGGTCGCAATTAATTATGTCATGTATTGACTTGTTAATTACCTTGTAACATTCTATTCATGGCTTATTATATTATATTAAGATGCTTACTGCCATGTTACTATAACTGTATGATAATTCCTCATCCTGTTAGGACAACGTGCGTATTTTGTCTGTATACGAACACAGCTGTTCGAAATATTCCATAGCATACTGATTACTGTTGTCTATTGCAATCGCTATTGACTTCGGAATAGTTAACTATCCACTATTAGTATTTAGTACTTAATGCGAGGTTCAATTAGGTGTGACTCAAAATCAGCATTGCGTAAGTTAAAATGTCCCGTCGCAAAATTTTCGGGTACCGTAAAAAGTATCACAAAAGCAAAATTTAAGCTGTGTCAAGAACTTAGTTCATGCTTGATTCATGGAAGCGGGCTCCACCAATCGTGTCATCATATCATGGAGCGTGACAACTCCGACGTCTATAAGTGCGACGACGACAACAAAGGTGCCTTCAATGGCCTCAATCATTCAATCGTTCATCAATCTTTAATCTACATTCGCTTAATTTACTTACATTCATACCACGCCATTCAAAACATCTTGTAACTTACCAATGCAATATATCATTATACTATAAATTGGACCTACTTTTGCAACAAGGAACCATCCACAAACATGCCAATTTTGAGTTGAGACCTTAACTCTAATCCTATACCTACATAACTCGATTATGACACGTTGGTGCCTTGTTGCATAAGTAGGCCCAATTACCTTTTATAGAACCCATATACACTTCACTCTTACCACTATTTATAAAGCGCCCTATTTATTATTGCGTGCTTATTGCCCGATGAAGTAGACTAGTGTCATATCGAGACGAGCTAGACAGAAGCAAAACACATCTGCATTTTGACTTCCGATTTTTGTGTAGATGTCTATAGGTGGCACTATTCCACTTACATACAGTTATACAGTTTCCAATCTTACCATTTATATACAGAACGCTTGCTTGCCTCCACAATGCCACAAAAAAGTGTTTCGTGTTCGGTTTACACGACATGTTTTGACTTGTTAATTACCCCATCACATATAATATTAAGATATTCACAGTATGTTACTATTGAATGTTTGTATGATAATTCCTCATCCGTTTAAGACAACGTGCGTATTTTGTTTGAATACGATCACAGCTGTACGAAATATTACATAGAATACTGATTATTGTTGTCTAGTGCAATCGCTATTGACTTCGGAATAGTGAACTACCTACTGTTAGTATTTAAAAGGCTATTACACGACACGGTATTCAGGGTCCGGCAGAAAGGGTGGGCGAGGCCTCGCGCCGGGTTGCCGCTTATTACACTATCCGGTCGACAGGGCCTTAACTCACAGTACAAATATGAACAGTATGGAAACTACGTCCAAAACGTTGAAACGGCGCAATCACACAAATATGCGCATCGCTATTGACTTCGGAATAATTTTAATTAACAGTATTGAGTAGTTAATTAGAATGACATAATTATTTACTGGTGGTGGAGTTCCAGCTGATAGCTTAATGTTGCAAGTATTATCGGAACACGATAGTGCTGAACACTACCATTTGGCGGCAGATAGGACTCCACCACCAGTAAACTACAGGCTACAACTATAACTGTTTGATTGCAACACAAAAATACAATAAATAACTGTACGCAAAAAGATACCTACCTATATTATTATTGCACATCAATCACAGGCGAGAAACTCCGGATAATTTCGGCTCTGTAGAGTTGTAGAGCGTTATCTCTTTCGCACACAACCTAAATGATGTTTGTCGACCACTTTGTAAAGTTTTGACCAATACCGGACTGTCAGTAGACCTACGTAGATTGGTAGTGTGCAGCAGAGAAAACGCTCTACGAAGGCGAAACTAGCCGATTCTTTCTGTAGGCTCGATGTGCAATATTAATTATTGAGTACTGTAATTGAAATATTGACTGTAGTTGCATAATATCGTCGTAAACTCAATAGTAGTAAAATGGATTCTAAAAAAAATACCTTTTTTTTTTAATAGAAAAATTTTTGTTTAAAGTTCATAAACAATTCGATTATAAAACGAAATAATTAAATATGAATAAATTACATTTAGAATACAAAAGAAAAAAAAAACAATTTTTTTAACATAAAGTACATCTACAAAAAAAGACGTGGCACTCGGGGACTGCCGCGGTAAAGCTATTGCATAGCATTTTGTATCAACTTATGCAATTATTATTATTTATTTATTTTATTTATGCAGTATTTCTTTTTATATTAATTCAAGTCACACTTTTTGAGCGTGGTGACCGATAAGAAAACATTTTTTTTCTTTTATTCAATAAATAAAAAGTTAATATTGTTTGAAATATTTTTATTATTTTACAATACATATAAACAGCTGCTTATGTATTCGTCCGATTTCGGAGCGGCTCGTCTCGATTCGTGCGAGCTTTGTAGAGTCGTACAATACGTCTAGTTGCACGCACACAAACACCGTGTCGAAGACTGCCGAAAAGAAACGACGTTAGACAATGCTCGGCCTTCAAGCCACACCTCCGTGCCCGTCGGAGTGGGGAGCGTGAGGTTTTTTCGTTACGGAATTTCTTGATTCGGTCCCCGCGCTCAAGGCCCTCGATAGAAGCTATGCAATAGCTTAAAAAAAAATCTAGTCAAACAAACCCCTGGATGTTCCCGGTGCAAACTAGCCCAAAATACTGGCAGCGTTGCCCGTTGAATTGCAATGGCCAGCCTCTGCACCAAGAACGTCGTTTAATTTATATTTTCCGTATCGCATTGAACGTCAAAAGAAATAAAAAAATACCGACTGAACAAAAAAAAGTTATTAAAATAAATAAAACTAACAATCGGAACAAAGCATTCATAAACAGGCGGGAAGCTGACAAAAAACAAAGCCGGTCACCCCAGTGACTTTGTTTGACCGTTGTTGTTATGTTAACCGAGAGCTAGTAGCTAGGTATATACTTACACAGACGTGTTATACATATGTAGGGTCACCATGTAAATATAATATGTAGAAAATTTACTAAATATTATATTATCTAATGCCAGTAATTATAGGTATAATTCCGCATAAATTTTTGTAAATACCAAAAATGTTTGTAATATTGTACTTATTCATAACTAGCTGACCCCATGAACTTCGTATTGCCTCAGAATGAAATAATGTGTCGAAGGTTTGATAGATACGGACTATTTGTATGGGAAAATGAAATTGTGGTTTTTATTATTTCCCTTCAATTTATTCATATTTTCTTACCTTTTAAACTTTCCTTGGACTTCCAAAAATCATTCAAAACCAAAATAAGCCATATCAGTCCAGCCGTTCCTGAGTATTAGCGAGACTAACGAACAGCAATTGATTTTTATATATATAGATAACCTGTGACTGAACTTAAAAATAAAGAATATCTTGTTATGTAAATAAAAGTACAACAAAGTAAAAGTGCAGATTAAAGGAGATGTTGCGAGCTCGGCCCTGGTTCGTACATGTCCTCAAAAAATGGGTAAATTATAAAAGAAGCCGAAAGAAATACAATTAATTTAATCAAGAACATATTTTAGAGTTACCACCACATTTCATTCAAACGATTTTATCATTTTCAACCATGTTCAACTCGGCGGCGATACAGCCAACGCTTGGTATCAATCGATTTCGATAGTATTTATAAAATATTTTTTTTTCTCCAAGTACTAGATAATCAAAAAACAAATTAAAAAATTAAAATGTCAAAATTACATAGTCCGCCATATTCGCCATGTTGGTTTTAAGTTGCAATTCTAACTGCAAACAAAGCTAAATAAGTGAAAATATGCAGTAAAAACGTTTTTATATTGATTTTGCCTGTTTAATGATATTGTGTACAATACATGGCCGGAGGTCCATACATTTTTTCAACATCTCCTTTATAAATACATTATGAACCCGTTGTTTCAATCATGCTACAGCGATGTGTCGGTCGGGTTAGGTATTATTTATGTTTTTTTTTTTTTTTTTTTTTTTATGTAATGGAAGTGGTAAACAAGCATGCAGTTCACATTGATGTTAAGTGATGACTGCAGCCTATAGACACCCACACAAAGACCAAGGTCAAAATGCAGATGCGTTACCACTCCTGAGGCCTAAGGTCTTATGCCTCTGTGCCGGAAATTACAGGGCCCTACATTACCACCTGACCGGAACACGATAGTGTTGAACACTACCATTTAGCGGCAAGTATATTAGGTAATGCGGTGGTGCCTACGCCCGCGAGCTCCGTCACTGGAGCTCTACCACCAGTAAAAATGTATGTTTCTTCACATTATTCACGTTGCGGTAGAGCTCCAGTGACAGAGCTCGCGGGCGTAGGCACCAACGCATTACCTAATATAGATACTTGCTGCTAAATGGTAGTATTCAGCACAATCGTGTTACGGTCAGGTGGTAATGTACGGCCCTGTAATTTCCGACACAGAGGCATAACACCTTAGGCATCAGGAGTGGTAACGCATCTGCATTTTTACCTTGGTCTTAGTGTGGGTGTCTATAGGCTGCAGTCATTACTTAACATAAACGTGAACTGTAGAAAAGTACGGTGTAGGAAAGGAGACGGTGGCACCATATCGGACACTTGTCCGGGGAAATTCGGACGATTGGTTACCCTACTGGATGAGTTATATGTCTCAAGGTCAGGGAACTGACCGAGCACGTGTAATGAACACTATACCTAAATACCTAAGATCTATTTTGGGAATCATATTTCGCAATTGTTACGCGACAATTACCCTTACAATTGACTGTGGTAGAGTTCGTGCGCATAGGCACTACCGTATTACATAGTCTACTCGCCGCTAAATGGTAGTATCTGAAGTCAGATATTAAGATAAAAATGACTTCAGGCGGGACTTGAACCCGCGACCATGCGCGACCGAGGGGTCTCTAGTTCAGTGGTCTTCGGTAGGATAGTTGGAAGAGCGGCTGGACTAGAGATCCCAATGGTCGGGGGTTCAAGTCCCGTCGGATGTCAAATTTTTGTTTATAAATATATATTTGTATACAATAAATTCTTACTGATGGTAGAGCTCCAGTGACGGAGCTCGAGGGCGTAGGCACCACATTACCTAATCTATCTGCCGCCAAATGGTAGTGTTGAGCACTTTCGTGTTCCGGTTAGATGGTAATGTATAGCCGTAATAAACATCACAGAGGAAAAAGATCTTAGTTCTCAGGGGTGGCAACGCATCTGCATTTTGACCTCTGGTTATCGTGTAGATGTCTATAGGCTGCAGTCATCACTTAACATCCATGTGAAATGCATGTTTGTTTTTTTTAATTGGTGGAAATGGTTAACAAGCATGTAGTTCACATTGATGTTAAGTGATGACTGCAGCCTATAGACACCCACACAAGATAAAGACCAAGGTTAAAATGCAGATGCGTTACCACTCCTGAGGCCTAAGGTGTTATGCCTCTGTGCCGGAAAATGTTTGCCACCACCATCACATTAAAACAAAATGCAAACGTTACATAATATGCCAACAATTTGCAAGCTTCGCTTCGGTCCATTGAATGCCCGTGGGCGATGTTAAATATCGTTGGCGTTATCTTATTTTAACAATTGACATAACAATGGAAGAAAATTGGTATAATGACCCTCATTGAATATTTGCAATACAAAATCAAAGACTATCGATTTGGTCTTGATAGTTTCAATTGTTGCAAACTATTTCCGGATTTTAGTTTTAAATGCTTGGTAAGGGAATTACGGCAAAAGTGATTACAAAGGTAGGTATGTAAGGTATATAATGGCAACCCTTCATACGTCCCACTGCTGGGCACGAGTCTCTCCCCTTCTTGGGAGGAGGCCTGGAGCTTACTCCACCACGCTGCTCCAATGCGGGTTGCAGATGCGTTACCACTTCCGAGGCCTAAGGTGTTATGCCTCTGTGCCGTAAATTACAGGGCCGTACATTACCACCTGACCGAAACACGATAGTGGTGAACACTACCATTTAGCGTCCAGTATATTGGGTAATCCGGTGGTGCCGGCGTGCCTACGCCCGCGAGCTTTGTCACATGAGCTCTACCACCAGAAATAATTAAGCAGCGACTGCGAAATGCGTTGCACCGTAAGGTTGCGTGTTATGTCACAGTTTAAGTTATCAGTGTTGACGGATTCATTCATTATCTGAAAGAAAATTTAACTTCATTTTAACATCAATTAGTGCAAAAAGATATAATAATAATAATGGCAACCCATTATACGGGCACGAGTCTCTCCCCTTCTTGGGAGGCGGCCTGGAGCTTACTCCACCACGCTGCTCCAATGCGGGCAATAACTTATTCCAATGCGGGCAATAACTTATTGCCCGCATTGGAGCAGCGTGGTGGAGTAAGACAGCAGTCGTTAAACTTTGTCGGAGGCCTTATGGGCGGTTTGAAAACATCCGACAGCGGGTTGGCCACTAACCCTTATTGGCAATAAGGCCTCCGACAAAGTTTAACGACTGCTATCTATCGATAGCAACCGGGACCGACGGCTTAACGGGCCCTCCGAAGCACGGAAACGCGCATTTTAATTTGCCACTAGCGGTCACCCATCACACACCCGACCGCGCTCGTATTGCTTAACCGAGTAGATCGCTTACAATCTACACCAGCCGCGGGGCCCTGCGCGCTTCTAGGCCAAGTATGGATAGCAGTTAAGGTTATGGATTCATTTAATAATTTGCAAATGGTGCAACTCATTTTTTTTCCTTAACCTGAACTTTAACAAATTTGTCAAAGATGATTCAACCCATCCTAAAGGAATCCTTTGTTTATGAGGTCTTCCTGTTAGAATAACTTTTAGTGTTCTCAGAAACAAAGTCAGACACCGTCATAATAAAGACGTGTAGTACGAGATCCGGCTGCAAAATCAATACGTTCATCGTATAGTTACTCAAAATATTTATTCATGAAAATTTGGTCCAAAGCATTTTTTTTTTAATTAATGATGTTGTCAAATTTTCATATCACATGAATGGTTAGTGATGACATCAGCATTAAGACATTTTCTCAAACGCTGGAAGTGTAAATGCAATTTCGTTGCCACCCCTGAGCTCTAATTTTTTCTCTCTCTATTTTATCTTTATTTCTATATCTTCGTCTCTATTTTAGTTATCTTAACTAACAATCTATTTTATTTCCTCTTCAGACCGGCTTCTTACTAAGAACTTAAAAAAATATTTGAATTCGGTTATTTATATTCCGTAAAGTATATAAAAGTTTTCTTTTAGATATAACTACCAAAAAAAGTCGTAAGCATTTTTTTAATTTGCTTGTGTAGTACACTATCTTAATTTATTTCAGGGAAATATATGTCAAAGCACTTGGCAGTTAAGTGCGCAAATGGAACCTCTAGATGGGGAGTAAATTCTCCAAATACTGACTTTTACTAAATTCTACTAATCTCTTAACGGTGCCGGTAATCAAAATTTGAAAATAAGTTAATGTGAAGAATTTTAGCTTCCATTATTTTAATATCTATCTCCCAATAATTCCTTAACTGTATTTATTAGAAAATATGCATGGAAATATTTTTGATAAGCTACGAACCGGACGTAGTGATTTTACAGCCGGCTCTCAGACTAGAACAGGAAAACATCATTTAACCTCGGATAACCCTTGAAAGTCTGACTTCAATTGACAGCAAACAGACATATTTGGGTAATAGGCGCTAGTATAATTAGGTATTTGTCACCCAGTTGCTGGTAGGATTTTGTGGTACATAAATATAACTTCACGCTTCTAGGGGATATAGGGTGAAGTTACGTTTTTTAGACAAATGTCCGTCTAATAAATACCTATTTGAAAATTTACGAAAAGTATGTACAAGTGATTAAAATAAAAATATATTAAATTAAACTAAACGTACCACCAGTTTACAAACCCAAAAAATCACGGAACTTGTTGTTATGTGCATGAGGCCGGCTCCAGACATAATAAAGTCTATCCGAAAAAAAAAGATGTGAGATTGATACTGACAGCTATTAGCCGTGTAAAAAGTCAGGTGAGCTTGTTACGAAAAGGAGATGTTGCAAGAATGTATGCCATGCCACATATGCCACTGTACACAATATCAAACGTTTTTTTTACTGCATATTTTCACTTATTTAGCTTTGTTTGCAGTTACAAAACATTATGTGCAGTAAGAATTGCAACTCAAAAACAAACATGGCGAATATGGCGGGCGATGTTCATTTGACAAATTCCACAAATAATCGATACTAATCGATTTCCAATTTAAAGAAATTCATCGGAACTTCTTTAAATTCATCGATTTTTTTGTTTATATGTGATGCACTAGATGCAGATAGCATTAGTTTTGTTTTATCTACAATAGTTTTATCTACAATAGTACTATCCCAAGCGTCGGCTGTATCGCCGCCATGTTGAACATGGTTGAAAATGATAAAATCGTTTGAATTAAATGTAGTAGTAACTAAAATATATTCTTGAATAAATTAATTGATTTTTTTCGGATTCTTATTTAATTTACCCATTTTTTGAGTGTACGAACCAGAGCCGAAATCACAACATCTCTTTTCCAAAACAAAGTACGTGTCACGTGGCACATGGCCACCACGATACGGCGACGTGGCAATCCAATTATTTCGATTAAATTAACGTGGACAATATATCACTCTTTACATACATGCTATTTTTTTTTATATAATAATAAATCGACATATATTGTGACCCTTTCAAACTCAAACGTTCATAAAGTTCATAAAGATTAAAGCTTTATGTCATCAGGCATATCTTTAAAATTCATAACAATAGCCATAAACCGCGATATTGCTTTGTGTCACGAAATGCTTTTGAATTGTACAATGGACTAGAAAAGTTTAATAAAATTAAGAAATATTGTTTATGTTACCTCACTGCTGTATTTTCCTGAAGAGGTGCCTACCAGTTCAGGAAAATACAGGCGTAAAGAGGTAGATGTATTGTACATATCTATATGTACAGAACCCGTCAAGAATTATCTGGAAGTTCCCCAGTACCTCGGGGTTTGGTAATATGCCCGGAGATGTCAACAGGCCACCTGTTACATGGGCCAGCGAATCGTGGGTGTTGTTAGCATGTATGCTTCAATGGATGCATTTTACGTTTATTTTTAAGTTACTTCCGTTACGAGTTACTTTTTATTTATTTATTTTTTTTTTTTTTTATGTAATGGAAGTGGTAAACAAGCATGCAGTTCACATTGATGTTAAGTGATGACTGCAGCCTATAGACACCCACACAAAGACCAAGGTCAAAATGCAGATGCGTTACCACTCCTGAGGCCTAAGGTCTTATGCCTCTGTGCCGGAAATTACAGGGCCGTACATTACCACCTGACCGGAACACGATAGTGTTGAACACTACCATTTAGCGGCAAAAATTTGGACTTATGGAATTACTTATGGAATTATCTGCTAAATAAATGATATCATCAAAACCCCGGCTAACATTTTTTGTAAGCTCTACTTTAGTATAATCTTAAATAATATATTAAATACTGAGCAATGTATTTGACGTAGTCACGATACTAACCGATGCCAAGTGAATGAAAAATGATGATATCAAAGTTATTGTATTGACAATTCTACTGCATTACGGTTTGATACTTAGGGTCATTGCTCACTAGAGCCACCCGGCACCCGACCAGCGTCCGACCGCTCGAGCGGTCTGCGTCTTTTACATCAACTTCACTCTGTATCGACACCGGATCGCCCCGACCGCAAGCTGTCAACGCACGGGCATCGCGCGGACTTCGAGTGGTTAGCACTCGATGACCACTAGCTTGTCTTGCGTTGACTTTGCACTGCCAACTCGCTGTTCCCAAGTGGACCGCGCGCTGTCCGCGAGTGGTTCACACGTAACATCGCGTCGTTCACCCGTGGCGTGGATGCCGTGGCTGTAGTGAGCTATGACCCTTATTGTTTTATCGAGAGTTGTAGTATAAAGCCAGGAGATGTTAGTTTCTTTTTTTGTAGCTCAATCACGCTAAAGCGGCTAAACAGGCAGTTCACACTGTTGTTTAGTGATGACTGCAGCTAGACACATACACAAAGACCAGAAGTCAAAATGCACCATACCCCTGAAGCCTTAGTTATTATGACTGTGTGATAGATAAAAAGTCTTTCAATATTATTTTGTTTCTATTACACTGTGAAAGGCATAGAGCAACGCAGCCCACCGGGGGGAGTAGCCATATAATAATAGTATAATAGCGTGTATTACCGATGCATAACAGTCTGTCATTTTTTACGGAGGAAAATGCGTGCGACGCACACTAAAAAAATCGTCTACTACTACGAAACTCACACCTTGACTTTAACAAAATACAGAAACAATTTCACGCACACATTTAAATATCTAGGCGTCAGGTATAGGCCCATTTGGGCTTGTACTTTAACAGAGGTGAAAGCCTGCCTATGGCTACTCCCCTCCGGTGTTGCTCTATGGTGAAAGGTCACAATAACTTCAGATAGAACAAAATCTGTCGGAGCAGTTATTGATATAAAAAATCTATGTAACTTTAAGAAAATATATATATGTAACTTTCTTTTAGAGAAATCGGGCAGAATAAGGTCTACCGGGACAGCTAGTCAATAATTACATATAATAAGACAGTTAAAATCGAGTGTCTGTACATTATTTGAATAATGAATATTTTCCAAAAAACTGATAGGGGGCGATTAAAGAAGATTAACAGAAACAAAAAAAAAACAATCTGTCTGGTACGTTATAACTTCGAAACTACTTACTGGATTTGAACGCGGTTTTCACAGGTGGATTACATATTATAATTATGAGCGTTGTTAAAACGTTTGTTTTGTCAAAATCGGATAAAGGTAAAAGAAGTTATAGTCAATTGGTTTTGGTATGGTCAAAATTTACTTCAAGCACTGCTTCAAAGCTTTAAACTTTTTTACTGGTGGTAGAGCTGCAGTGACGGAGCTCGCGGGCGTAGTCACCACCGCATTACCTAATATACCTACTTGCCGCTAAATGGTAGTGTTCAGCACTATCGTGTTCAGGTCAGGTGGTAATGTACGGCCCTGTAATTTCCGGCACAGAGGCATAGCACCTTAGGCCTCAGGTGTGGTAACGCATCTACATTTTGACCTTCGTCTATGTGTGGGTGTCTATAGTCTGCAGTCATCACTTAACATCAATATGAACTCCATGCTTATTTGCCACTAAAATAACATAAAAAAAGAACTGAGTTAAATGCGGTTTACATAAACGTATTTAATTTAGACTAGCTGTGCCTGCAACTATATCTGCGTAGAATTTAACAAAATTATTGTTCAGTATCTACGCGGGCGAAGTCGTGGGCACAGCTAATTTACAATAAATATGTTGCCGACCAATATTTGCAGCTGTAGAGCAATTTTTGCAGTTCCTATCTTGATATTCCTGATATCACCCAGTTGTTAGGGGTCCGGTTGAAAACCAGCGCCAGTTTTAGTCGTGCAAATGCTGAACCGCATACTCTTTTAGTGCTGCCGTGAGACATCGGACACACGTCAGGTGTTTTTTTTTCTTTGTATTAAGTATGTTCTTAAGGAAATTCCTTTTTGTTATGTTACTTACTGTGTTTTTTTTTAGTTCTTTATGCATTTTTTTTTGGTTCTTTTTTCTGTGCCTTTTTTATGTGTCTCAGGCGCATTAAAGAAACGTTTTTCCCTTTTTTTCTTTCTTTTCAATATAAAAGAATATGTTGAGAGACGGAACCCAATCCTGCGCGTTTATCGACAGATACTTGGCAGGTTTCCTTTAATTTGGCCCTGTATCGATATCTACGAGTAATTAGGCGCAAGAAAAAAGACATTGATTAATTATATTGTCTTAAACAGGAAATTACGCCGGGGCTCTTATGACAGAGTAATTAATTTTAAGACTTGATATTACACAAAAAAATATATATACCATACCTACTTCATACTGAAGCAAGAAATCTGAGAATCTGGTGAGATTCACAGCTCGTACTACGACTTTTTTGACTTCGAACTTTTTTTTTTTTTATCTAATGAAGGTGGCAAACTTCACATTTATTTTGAGTGATGGCTGTAGCCTGTAGACACTTACACAAAGACCTGGTCTCTCTGAGACCTTAGTTGTTATGTCTCTGTGATAGTTATTACTGGGCTGCAGAACACTGCCATTTGGTGGCAGACAGATTAGGTACCTAATGCCACCACATTAGGTACCTAATCTGTCTGCCACTAAATGCCTACGCTCTCGAGCTCCTACACTGGAACTCTACCACCAGTAATTATTAATAATAATTTATTATACGTTTATTTTGTTTCACAGGCGTGTCAAAACGTTTACTTACTTAAATAATAAGTCGAGTAAAGTAAAATAAGAGTATACACATCTATATATATACACATATATATGTTTTTTTAGTATAAATTATCTAAATTATATATTTAGACAATAAAAAAATATTCAAGGTTTTTAAAATAAAGTCTTGCGGTCGTATGATCTGTAATTGCAAATTTGACTTCAATCGCGAATGTTTTGTCTCGTTTCCTAATACTGATTATCAAATCAAAAAAAAACGGACAAAAAAAAATGGACAGTTCCTAAATTTAATCGCAGACGACGTTGAAGTACGGCCCGAGTTTACAAATTTTGGACACGTTCTACATTTTGCTATTGATACAAAGCCAGTTAAGCTTGTTTGACTGACCCTTACATAACACAGACAATAGTGTGATCCTGGCATTTCTTAGGCCGGTCGCCCACCGGCGCGGCGCTCCAAAATATAAAATAACAATGTGATTGATATATTTTATGGTGTTTTACACAATAATACGTGCGAGTGAAATATTATATATTCTAAAAAAAAATTATATATTCGTTTTTCCCGGGCGGGATTGGAACCCGCGAATTGTACCACTAACTAAATTGCTCGTACAATTAAACTGAGACAAGTAATGTGGGACTGCGGTAGCTGAACCCATATGTCGTGGGTTCGAGTAAAACCAACAGAAACGTACCTACATCGGCATAATATGATGTAATTAATGCCAAGTGAAGTCAAGTAATTAACAAGTGACCATACTTAGCACCTATATACAAGTACCTAACTATGGAGACAAATAAGAATAAGTACAATAATTATATCACTGAATTTAGTCTAATTACATATTAAGTATGTTCCTACGAATAAATCAGTTATTTAGTATACATAAAAGCAAGATATATTTTAAACTAGCTAACCTGATGAACTTCGTCCCGCTTTAGAATTAATAAATGTGTCAAAGATTTGACAAATACGATCTAAATCAAAATTAAATAGTTGATTTTTTTATTTTCCTTACAATTCCTTCGTATTTTCTGTCAAAAGTCGGAGTGAAATAATCACCTACCAGTAGAATAACGTCCAATTACCTTTAAATCCTCGTAATGGATCACATTTAGTACCGTTATCACTAACCCGTTTCGTCTGTATTGAGTAGCGCTGTGGACGAAGGGCCTAAGCCTGGATATTTGAAACGCGAACGTAACTTAAATGCAAAATATGTGGCTTCAGAACATCTTAGGCCTAGGGAAAAAAAAAAGTAAAAGTATTTCATTTCTAAATACGTTAATTACTTTTTTTGTTTTTTTACGATCTTCGTGATACGTATGCTATTTTGGCGCTATCATGACATACCATATTATATAGATATTAATAATTGTTTTTCAAAACAATTATTAAGGGTAAAAGCGACTTCTTTACGATATTCAATAAACTGCAAAGTTCATTATATCGGTTGCCTAACTAGCATAGTCTGGCAATAGATGGCGCTACTGCTACCATAGGGCAATGCAATAAATGTGAAGGAAAGATTTGACAAATCGGGCAGGACTTTAGAAGCTCAGTTGGAAGAGCGGCTGGACTAGATTCCCAGTGGCCGCGAGTTCGAGTCTCGCCTGAAGTCAATTTTTTCTTTCCATTTTCTTTAAAATATATTTCACAAGCATGTGTTAATGCGAAATAATATAAAAAAAATACCTAAAAGTTATTTTTTAGACTTTTTTTTTCAAAAAGAGAGTCAATGTTTCTGCGACAGTGGTGTTGAGAATCCATGTGATCCTCCGCGTATAAGGCAATCCTTGTGGATTCCTAGACTTGAGTGAGACCTCTGTGGGTCTGTACGGACATCGATCGGCGCGTGGGCCTGGCATCGGACGAACGCTAACTCCGTTACCCCCATTTTGGAGTTGCTTTGAGTATGGACGATTCAGGGTAGTTTTGTCCACTCTACTACTTTCCTGCGCAGAAACGGACTCCCGATTGGCGAGCGCGCCCGACTGTATATATGCTACGCTGCGAGAAAACTCCGATAGCGTGATTTAGAATCTATAGTTCATCCCTACTAAGATCCCGCTACTTCAATCTGCAGGTAGCGGTTTTTTTTTAACGATACATTTCAGATTACAGCATACTTTAATTAAATTTATCGTAGTTAGTTTTCGTTTATAAATAAATTAAATGTACATTATTAATAAATAAGATTATAAAGAGAACCTAATTTCAATTAATTGAAAATGACATTAGAAATTGAAAAGTAAATGGCTGTCAACTCATAGTAAGCCGCAATTCATGGGTTGCCGGGTGTAAGCCGATAACTTATTGTTATTTTTAGTATGAGCAAGGGAGACGAAATGCGTGCGCTGCCCTGCGTTGTAGGTAAACAAAGACGCGACATACTATGTTCATTTCGTTTTGTCGTCGTAGTTTTAGAGTAATAACATAACGTAACGATATAAAAAAAATGTGAACACAAAATTCACTTCGGACGGTCGGGACCTCCGACCTCTGGACAACCAGTCTCACCGCTTTACCACTAAGCTACCGGGCTAAATATGCAAGTTCGGTAACTTTGTGGTAAAGCGGTCTTTAAAAACTTTAAATTTTCTTGCATATGCTATTGCGAAAAATAATATTCTTCAAAGGGTATTTAACATATAAGAGCGGGGAATTCCATACAAAGCTTTACTCTGTCGGAACATTATACAACTGTGCTGTAATCATTCTCAAAATATAAGTTAAAAAAATAAACTCTAACCCCCTTATTCATAAACGCATTTTAGCTAAAGTGTTGCTAATCTCTAGTTTGTCTTTTTCTATCCTGCACATTTTCCAATGCAACTGACAAAGACAAAGCATTCTATAGCTAAAACGTATCTAATGTACGCTTATGAATAAGGGGGTAAGGTTTTACTCTCACAAAACATTAACTGCTCTGTCAAGGGATCCGTACTGTAATCTATATGTAGGTATAAAGATGTCAAACAAGCATACAGTTCACATAGGCCATTTTTTGATAAGCAACCTAGTGGATATATATTCTTTAGATTATAAATATGCGTTAAAATTAGGTTTGCAGCATATCTAGATTAACGAAGTGATTCTTCAGTGGGATCCTAACCTATAACATGAATCATTCACAAAATATAAGTTTTATCAAAAAAAAAACAGGTATCTGCAGATTCAAGCAGCGGGCTCTTATGATACGTTCATTTGGTGTCTTGTACACTAAAAATCATTGCTCAATATTTTCACCCAAACGTAGCTAACCGTATGAAGCTATTTTTTAAATGTTGATTAAGATCATTGGGTCAAAATAAATATAAATGAAGATACACATTTAAACGGGGCTGAAAACACGATCCAATATTAGTATTTTGTTGTGCTTCTTACAAAAGATTATACCTACCTAAAGGTATGCGATGTTATACGATACGAACAGTGGCAAACATGCTTATATTCCATGACGACGGGAAGTTAATATTTTCCAGTCTATAGTTTACTCTTTGCCTTTGTATAACTAATAGGAAGGTACACAATAAGAGAGCTCTCTGCTTATCCAAAATCAATCAAATTAAGCATTTATTACAACTCTATAAGGTGCTCATGTAGTCAAGCGCCAATTTCCCTTGCACTTTATTAAGATCTAATGAATGCCAAGTATTCTTAATAGTTTTGAAAGATGCATATTGATAATTTATGCAGAAGGCTTGAACGTTTTATATTTTTGTTAAAAAAAGATAAGGCTCACTGTTTCTGAAGAAGCTGCATTAATAGCATATCACGGTTTGGTTTCTTCCCTGCTAAATTATGGGCTTCTGATGTGGGGTAACTGTGTGACATTGTTAGAGTTTTTAGATTACAAAAGCGATGCCTCAGAGTTATAAATAGATCCAGGTATAAAGATAGCTGTCGGCCTCTTTTCAAATCCTTTAACATCCTACCTTTATCGTCTATGTACATTAATGAGTTATGTATATTTGTTAAGAAGCATCCATATTTCTTTTAAAAATACACCGACGTTTGTTCTCGACAAAAGAGGGGCTTTTATGCTGATCTACTCTATCATCCTCCTTGCCATAAAGACATCTACAAAAGAAACGCATATAATATGTGTATATCTGTTTACAATACCCTTCCTGCATTCATGAAAAAACTTGAGGGGAATAAATTTAAACGAACCTTAAATAAAAATAAAATATGTTGTTATAATAATTCTAATTAATCCAATATATTATGTAAGTTTTCAATGACCTTAATCTAAGTAAACAATACCTATAATTTTAATGTACCTAATTCAACTCTGTATGACCTCAATCAATTTAAATAATGTAATAACAATTATCTTGTAAAATCAATAACGTTTAATACAAGCATTTGCACATCCGCTTGCGGATTGAATAAATGTTCTGACTTTAAAATAGTATTAAGATCCTGAAAATGTAATTGTATTCTAGCAAATAAATGACTTCTTATCTTATCTTTGAGACCTGCCATATTTTCAAAAATTTCAAAAAAAAAAACACACAAAAGTATAGGGAATCGGATTACTTTTGAGAATGTGTCTAAAATTATTCTTTATACGTTTATTTAACCATAAAAAATATTAATTTTATTATTTAAACATGTTAAAGTACCAGAAACTACACATACATTTTATTATTTCAAAAATGCCGCGTAAACGGTGCCGAATGACTCTGAACAATGTGACGTCAACTGTTTGCAATCAAAGTGAATCTTTTAATTCCATACGACTAACCAGGTGAATTAATTTTATTGAATTTCCTGTAACTTATTTTTAGTGTAAATAACGTAGAAAATATCCAAAAAAAAAAGAGCCAATAAATCAAAGTATCACTTGTGTTAAATATTTGTTGTACAAACATAATTATGTCGTCACGTCCTGTAATTTATGTTTCGTTCAACATGGAGCACAGATACAAAATATTAAAATTATTACATTTTATTTTGCAATTTAAAAATATAAATCATTAATATTTCACGAAAATATTTAATGAGTCATCGTATTATTCCACAAACATTCATTCTAATCATAGTTTACATTTATTTTCGATAGCTGTCCGATTGCCTATTGAATTGTGTCCCCTGTGCGTTTTTTTTTTGTCGATGTTATTTCCCCCCTCTTCATTTATTGAGTTGTAAGACTGTCCGTATAATCTTTGTCGGCCCGGTTGGTTCAGAGGTGTGGAACAACCGTTTGATTCGAGGCTCTCGGGTTCGATCCCCGCGTCGGTGCAATATATATATTTTTTATATGGCCTATAGAGTGGTCGACAAACGTCATGGAGGGTGTGTGAGAAAGAGATAACGCTCTACAGATCCAAAATGAGCCGAAGTCTCCTTCCTATTCAGGTTACTCAGGTTTTTTTTTTTTCAATAATGAAAAAAATCTGTTCATAGCTATGTAATTAACATTGGAACTCGTATCAATAGAATGTTCCATCTCCTCTTTTATCTTGAGATTTACTATTGTTTAAAGATAGGTTGTTTAAAAATAATCTATAATGTCAAAAACAAAATATAAATAGCGAATGATGGGTGTATGTATGAATACATAATACAGCCTCATCCATAGGGAAAAGAAGTTAAAATTATAAATTTGAAATACTTAGTAAAATTAAATGAAAACTATCACATAATGTTATTAGAATGAAGTTTATTTTTTTACAAACTCAACATAAAAAATGTTAATCACTAGCGGATCCGGCAAACTTCGTACCTATTGCCTCAGAATTAAATAATGTGTCAAAGGTTTGATAGATACGGACTATTTGTATGGGAAAATGAAATTGTGGTTTTTACTTTTCCCCTTCAATTTCTTCATATTTTCTAACCTTTTAAACCTTCCCTGGGCTTCCAGAAATAATTCCAAACCAAAATTAGGCAAATCGCTCCAGCCGTTCTCGAGTTTTAGCGAGACTTACGAACAGCAATTGATTGTTATATATATATAGATAACAACTTTTATGGATTCTTATCGTACAAAATATCCATTATTTTATCACTATCTTGCCTCATCATGTAAAAAAAAATTACCAACATTCACTTAGTGCTTGATATGTAATATATATCTTTTTTTTATTCTTGCAATTTGCAATGGACATTCTAACTGCATGTTTAGTGCACGCGGATTGTAAGCGGATATTAGCTTTGAAAGTACATCTTCTGGAAGATTAAGTACCTATTAATCCCTAATTACATTTAGTATTACACGTAGTTGTGTTGCCACTCCTACTGCCTTAGTTTTTGCCTCTGGGCAGAATATGGCGCTGTATATGAATATTGAGGAAAATAATAAAAATAATGTATTATTTTAATTACAGGTATTCAAAATTATATTCGATATCTTTGATTGTTGTCGCAAACCTCCCGTTGACCACAATATACTTACTTTAATGAACTTCTAATGGATTTTAAATCGCTATACGAAATGCGATAGATTACACGCGACACCGATAGATGGCGTTAACAGTCCCGCTTAGATGTGTGTCCTTATTTATTTTTAAATTGTCCAAATTATCTTAATTAACATTACGAAAATAGCTTCATCAATTTAATTATGCTTCAATGAAAATATTTACCAATAAATTTCATTCGATACAGCACCAGATGACCTTAAGGATGTAAAGAGGCTGAATCACGCTATCGGAGTTTTGTTGCGGCGTAGCATATATATAGCCGGGCGCTACTTATCCTCGGGAGTCCGTTTCTGCGCAGGAAAGTAGTAAGCAGGGCAAAGCTACCCTAAATCGTCTATAAGCAAAGCAACTCATCCACTTCAGGTGGTATACGGAGTTAGCGTTCGTCCGATGCCAGGCCCCAAGCGCCGATCGATTATGTACAGGCCCACAGAGGTCTCAATCAAGTCTAGGAGTCCCTTACAAGGATTGCCTTATACGTGGAGTTTCACAAGGATTCTCAGCACCACTGTCGCAGAAGTAATGACTCTCTTTTTGAAAAATAAAGTTTGTATTTGTATGAAATTTTATCATCAGAGCGGCAAATAAGCATACGGTTCACGTAGATGTTAAGTGAAAGTTTCTGGTACTTTAACATGTTTAAATAATAAAATTAATATTTTTTATGGTTAAATAAACGTATGAAGAATAATTTTAGACACATTCTCAAAAGTTGTCCGATTCCCTATAGCAATCCCATTTTTTTGTGTTGCTATTAACAAAAGGAGACAAATCTAACTCGTGCAAATGGTAAAAAGTGTATTTAAAGTTATTTAAAACAAGTTTGTTTTGTATTTCTTTTTTTTTCACATTGAAGTGGTAAATAAGTCTACGCGTAATGGTAAGTGAACCGGGACAAAAGTTGAAGTTGTTATCTATATATATAAAATTCAATTGCTGTTCGTGAGTCTCGCTAAAACTCGAGAACGGCTGGGTGCGATACGGGACTTCGAAAAGTGTAACACCGAATATCACGTCCCCGTAAGTTAGGGTCTGGACCGATTTGGCCATCAAAATGAACTGTACGCTTGTTTGCCATTTCATAAAATAAATCACACTAAAATTCATCTAAATATGTGAAGCGATTTAACCGTAAAAGCGAAATAGCCAAGCGAACTTTAAATTAATAGTAATATGCACTGAAACACATTTTGTAGACATTAACAAAGAGTGAAAACGTAATTTGGTACTAATTTTGTTACCCTGCCATATGACGTCATTCGGCACGTAAAACAGTTATTATCCGCATATTATAATACCGACTGGCCAACTTATCGGTAATCATTTTCAAACACGCGATGTATCCAACAGGTATGTTTACCCTATTTCATTTGATGTTTATGAATATTGTAGAATTGTTTTATTACGATTTTGAATTTATGTTTTGAATTGTTTTCGTTATTTTATTAACCATTGAAAAGGAGGGCTGTTATAACAATAAGGTGTAGAGGGGTTGTTAAAAATAGCACATTTGAATGGCAGTTAATTATTTGCTAACGTTACGTTGAATCTGTAAAATATATAAGTTTAGCGAACTTAAGTACCTATTACAAAGCTTCACGCCTGTACTCCCAGATTGTATAGACAGAGACGCACATCGGAAAACAGTGATTTTTTATGTAACCAAATTGGCCAACAAGCATGCAGTTTACATTGCCACTTCTGAGGTCTAAGTTATTATACCACTGTACCGGCAATAATATAGCCGTACATTACCACCTGACTGGAACTCGATAGCGCTGAACACTACCATTTAGCGGCAAGTAGATTAGGTAATACGGTGGCGCCTAAGCCCGCGAGCTCCGTCACTGGAGCTCTACCACCAGTAAATCGTAGATCATCATAGCATCATGGCCAGCTATAAGGCTTTTTGCAGATTTCTTTCACGTTCATGAAATTAAATTCCAAGAGCTCGTGACATTAACGGAGGTACACAATACGCTGCACAAATGTCATTTTTCAACGAACTGTCACTACTGTCAGGCAAATGTCACCGCAGTATGCCCGGGTCCTTTTCACAACAGACAATATTATTTCGAAAGCCAACTTGACTTTCCCGTCGCTTTTCAGCTTCCGTGTTACCGAAAAGATTGACTTGACATTTGTCTGAAAGTTATCACACTAGTTTATTATAAACTAGCTATGTCCGCGACTTCATTCGCGTGATAATTTATGATTGTTCAGTATCTACCCGGACGAAGTCGTGAGCGCAGCTAGTATAAAAGTAACCTAAGTTTACGCCTTATTACATAAGCTATCTGCCAGTGAAAGTCCCGTCAAAATCGGCCCAACCGATCCCGAGATTAGCGGGAACAAACAGACAGACAGACAGACAGACAGACACACAAAAATTGTAATGTTGTTTTGGTATATGTACGGTGTATATATACATATGCATTTAGTAAAAAGCGGTTATTTTTATATTACAAACAGACACTCCAATCTTATTTATTTGTATAGATGTGAAAGTTTCTTTGTTTGCATATTTGTGCGTCAATCACGCCCATACTACAGAATGGATTGTTACAGATAGGGTATTAGCTGACTTAGATTATAGGACATTTTTAATCCCGAATAAATGTTCCTGTAGGATGCCATGGGATGATTAGATGAGTTGCCACAGGTTACGCGAAAAACGACCTACACGCGGGTGGAGCCGCGGGCTAGGCAACAGCTAGTCAAAAATATATTTAAGTTTGGTTGTACCAAAATATTTGTTAAAGTTATGGCTTTTGTCCATTGACCTATATGTAACCTGTCTTAGGAATCGGCGTGCCTGTATGAAGAGAATGATGAAGATGGACGAGGCACGAGAGGTTTGTCAGGACCGGGATATCTGGCGCCCTACACTCTCTGCCTACCCCGTTAGGGACCTGGCGTGACGATATATACATACAGACGCTGGGCGTCGGGACGCCCAGCGTCCCGATGTCGAGCGTCCCATCGCTCAGCGTCCCGACGTCGAGCGTCCCGACGCCAAGCGTCCCGACGTCGAGCGTCTCGACGCACAGCGTCCCGACGCCCATTGTCCAGGCGCCCAGAGTCCCGACGCTCAGCGTCCCAACGCCCGGCGTCCCGACGCCCAGCGTCCCGACGCCCAGCGTCCCGACGCCCAGCGTCTCGGCGCCCGCCGTCCCGACGCCCAGCGTCCCGACGCCCAGGTTCCCGATGCTCAGCGTCCCGACGCCCAGCGTCCCGACGCCCAGCATCCCGACGTCGAGCGTCCCAACGCCCAGCGTCCCGACGTCGAGCGTCTCGACGCCCAGCGTCCCGACGCCCATTGTTCCGACGCCCAGCGTCCTTATGTCGAGCGTCCCGACGCCCATTGTCCCGACGCCCAGCGTCCCAACGCCCAGGTTCCCGATGCTCAGCGTCCCGACGCCCAGCGTCCCGACGCCCAGCATCCCGACGTCGAACGTCCCAACGCCCAGCATCCCGACGTCGAGCGTCTCGACGCCCAGCGTCCCGACGCCCATTGTCCCGACGCCCAGCGTCCCGACGTCGAGCGTCCCAACGCCCAGCGTCCCAACGTCGAGCGTCCCGACGCCCAGCGTCCCGACGTCGAGCGTCTCGACGCCCAGCGTCCCGACGCCCAGCATCCCAACGCCCAGCGTCCCGACGTCGAGCGTCTCGACGCCCAGCGTACCGACGCCCAGCGTCCCGACGCCCATTGTCCCGACGCCCAGTGTCCCGACGTCGAGCGTCCCAACGCCCAGCGCCCCGACGTCAAGCGTCCCGACGCCCAGCGTCCCGACGTCGAGCGTCTCGACGCACAGCGTCCCGACGCCCAGCGTCCCGACGCCCAGCGTCCCGACGCCCAGCGTCCCGACGTCGAGCGTCTCGACGCCCAGCGTCCCGACGCCCAGCATCCCGACGCCCAGCGTCTCGACGCCCGCCGTCCCGACGCCCAGCGTCCCGACGTCGAGCGTCTCGACGCCCAGCGTCCCGACGCCCAGCATCCCAACGCCCAGCGTCCCGACGTCGAGCGTCTCGACGCCCAGCGTCCCAACGCCCATTGTCCCGACGCCCAGCGTCCCGACGTCAAGAATAGAATAGAATAGAATAGAAAATATTTTTATTTCGAATAGATCTTTACAGATACTTTCAAAACGTCAATAAATCATAAACTACCTAGAGCGAATAACCGTTACATATTAAAAGTAAAGTTAATAAAAATTAAATATTAAAATAATAAGTAAATTAAAAATTAAAATTTAAACTATTTGGTTAAAACATAATAATCATAAAATTTTTCCTTCAATGATAATAAATGAAGAAAAAGAAAAACTTATTCGTCAAGATCAATGTTATTCACTTAGCAGAGTTCCAAGTGCAGTCACTACTGAGAAGAACTCCGCTACCCAACAAACTCAGTAAGAGCTCTTTTAAATGAGAGCTTAAATCTAGTACAGATTATCGTGAAAAATCAAATAATGTCAACGTCCATAGCATAGATGCAAATAAACTGCTATCAACTAAATGTGATGTAGCCCCTGCAAACCAGAACAGACCAGTCCCCACCAACAGCACCCGTTCACGAGTATGACGCATGTGACAGCCATTGCCCTCCTCGACCATTTTAGAGGGAAGTGAGCAACCCGCCACACGACGCCGCCAAAGGCAAAGACATTTAAGCGTGCATGACTGTTCCGGATATGCATATCCGATGCATATCCGTATGTATAATTTTGTGTCGTGGGTGCCGTTGTACACATACAACACCCAGACCCGAAACAAATAAGTAAGAGGGGATCAGTTGAATTGTGGTCGTCACGGTGAAATGAAGTGCTGCTAGTGCTAGTTCAGTTTTAACACTACTTATATCTGTTTTTATTCAGTACATAAAAATCTAAACCGCTAACAATCCCATGAACAAACATATAAGAAATAACACAGTGTCATTCGTTGCTCCCAATCCAATTTCATCTGAACGTCTCTAGGGAGCGACTCTAGTACATGGAATTTCTAGGCGCTTACTACTAAAATCACACGCTTTTAACTGTTCTAGTTCTTACGTCATATATCACATAATAGCAAGATGACTTATTTAAGCGCTAATGTAGTGGTAACAGGGCGCTACAGCTACCGGATGCGATTCCCTAGTCTAAGAGTTTGTTTTTATTGGATTTTCTGACTATTTTTTTTATGAAGAAGAAAAATAAGCCTGGGTTGCACCACGATATTTGATGAAAGTTATTGTAACGTTTAAATCCTTCTCTAACTTTAACATATTTCTTTAAGTTAGAGAAGGATTTGAAATGTTACAATAACTTTAACCTTAACAAAGATCGTGGTACACCCATGGATAAGTATATAATCTAACCTTTGCCTGATGGCTTATGCCAAGTGACGGTGCAGCACGGCACAGCGTAGTAAATTTGCTTGCAATAACGTATGAGTATAAGAGTACGAGTACACTCAATCAGTCCCTCAGGGGTAGCATAGCCATTGTAAGCCACTATCCCTTAACGTCGTGCTTAAATATTTTGAACACGATTGGCCGAGCGAATCTCAGACGGTATCAAATAGAAGAGAATATTATTACTTTTACTACCGCATAGATTGCCTAGTAGACACCCTGATTCCCTTGTATTGTCACCGGCATACATTGCTAAAGCAAAATGTTATAAAATTCGAAATGTTGGAATAAAAGTCGGAAACTAACTTAACAATATTACCGACGTCCTGTATTTTATAGGTGATATTATTTTTTAATATTTAAAAGGAAATATGACTTTTTATTTTCACATTGTACTAGTGGCTCGCCTTGGTTTTGCACGGGTGCGATGATTGTAATATAGCCAATGTCACTCAGTAAAATGTAGCTTTCCAATGGGGAAAGAATGTTTGAAATCGGTCTATTAGTTTTTTTGTGCATACGAAAACACATACAACATTAAAAGTAGGTGTTATTTGTTTGATATTCCGTGTGCTCTTTTCCAAATTTGCACCCATAAATATTACCTATAAACTGGGTAGGAATATCATTATTATCATTTCAGCCGAAAGACATCCACTACTGGACAAAAGCCTTCTCAAAAATTCCTTATTGCATCATAATATTATGGGGGGTAATAATCATAGTCACCACGCTTAAAATACATATTATTATGATATTAAAAATGTATTTATAAATCTTTTTATGCGTGCGACACATACGCACACTACAAAAATCGTCTATTACTCCAAACCTCACACCTTGACTTTAACAAAATACAGAAACAATTTCACGTACACATTTAAACATCTAAGCGACAGGTATATGCAAAACAGTCTGTAATTTTTTGCGAGGGGAAATGCGTCCGACACAGACGCACACTACAAAAATCGTCTATTACTCCAAACCTCACACCTTGACTTTAACAAAACACAGAAACAATTTCACGCACACATTTAAACATCTAGGCGACAGGTATAGGTCCATTTGGGCTTGTACTTTGACAGAGGGGAAAGCCTGCATATGGCAACTCCCCTCCGGTGTTGCTCTATGCCCAGTAACTAACGCCTGTTGTCATTACATGAATGACCAAAGAACATGTTACAACTTGTTTAACGCAATTACTTATATTCGACGCTCGTACTGCACTCCTGAATAGTGTAGCTTTCTGATCGGTTCAGTATTTCCGAATATTAGAACAAACAAAACAAAGTTACAAACTTTACCTCTTTATAATATAAGTATAGATTAATTTCTATATAATCACCATTGCTACGATTTTAATAAAACTTAAATATGTAAAAAGCTTTTCAAATAAAGCATAATGAAAAATGTTGTCGTGCTCTTGATAATGGAAGCCATAATTAGTTTCACCAAAACAGCGAAATCAGACAAGTTCTGGTTTTTATCGGATCTATTAAGTAACGCCCTAAAAATGCATACTGCTTAATATGCCATTACATAATTTCTAATTCACCATCGTGTTTTGATGTAGTTCCTCATTAACAAAGTATTGAGAATTACAAAAATGTATAGGTAGATAAAGCGGTAGTATCTAAGTTTACCCTTTTAAATACCTAAGTTTCGCAGACCTAAGTTGTCCAAGCTCTATGATAGAAATTACGGAGTCATACATTACCATGAAACCAGTTCTAATTATTGCTGAATATTACCATTTGGCGGCAGATAGATTAGGTAATGCGGTGGTGCCTGTGACCTCGAGCTTCGATACTGGAACTCTATGCCTCAGTGTCCGAAAATACGGGTCCGTACATTACCACCTGACTGAAACACAATAGCGTTGAACACTACAATTTGGCAAGTAGATTACCTAAATGCGGTTGTGCCTACGGGATTCAAATTGAAGCCCGCGCCGACGAGAAAGCAAATAATACATCATTCATGCATATTTTGCTGCCAGTTATTGCTACTAGATGGTGCTGTTCACAATCTAGATCGAGTAAAGGTTATAAAAGAAAATATTAAATTATTTCGAACTACTAGTTTACGAAAAAAATATTTGTTGTTATAATCTGATCATAACAAATGTAGCTCATTTAATGAATGTAGTGAGAGTGACAAATACTAATCTCTCTCTGCGGTCGCGTTCCACTTTGCGACCGGTTTGCGATTCTGCGACGACGCACGTAACCGTTGCGTCACAGAAGGTGCGCTAACACGTGAAGTGACTGTGCGTGACACATTGCGCTCCCGGGCGGAAATCATTGATTAATTATATATTTGTCTGTTATTAATATTAGTATTAGAGTGATTTGAGTTGGTATTTATGTATTTATATCAATGAACAACATGTAAAAAAGAAGTCGTTAAAATTTTTGATGGTAATAAAAACGACGATGTACGCATCTAATATGTACGAGAACGGCTCATTTTGTATTATGTTCGCCAGTAAGGTTGCTAGTTTCCACAGCCCTATAACTCGCAAGTGCACGTGTATGTGACGTATGCTGTAACAATGCACTTTATATAGACCATTTCAAATGTGGCAGTCGTAATAAAATTCCTTAATAAATAAAAAATAAAACATGAATAGTGGGTGTGTTTAAGGTGTGGTGTACACGGCAAATTTTAGAATTTGTTTTCCCACAGAAAATGATTTGTGTCTTGGTAGTACAATTGATAAGGAAAATTATCCTATATTAGTTATGCCGTATCAAAATTACAGCAGCTTATTTTGCCCTGAATATTTATGAAGATTTACTGTTTTTTGCACTTTTTGGTAGCACGGCGATCTGCTTGCACTATGTAAAGTAGTATCTACGTTATGTACGTTTAGTGTATTACTAGGCTTATTATTTTTTCACCTGAAATTTCAGCTTTAGTTACACGAGTCAATGCCCGTAGATCGTAGTGTGGTAATACGTCTGATAGGTACATGAATTTCATTATGTATCACCGATCTCTTTAAAGTCAGCGTGAGAAGAGTGTAAGTGTGAATTGTTGCTATTTGAATGCATGTATGAATAAACGCGTATGCTCTTTTTGAGAAACAGATATAAAGAAGGTGAAAGGCGGGACCTGGCGTGAAGATACATAGATAGAAAGAAACAAAATAACGTTGAGACGTGAAAACCAACTTGCTCGCCAGCAAGCTCGCTGTCCACCGTGACCGTATCGAACAGGCGCGAGCGCACGTGTAAGTGACGTAAACAGCGATAGCGTACTTTCTTTGTCGTAAATGTGCCTTGAATTCGATCCATTTTTGTTACTAAGAGTGTGTTTGTTTTACCTCGTAACTGATTAATTAATGTAAAAATAAGAAAGTTGCAGTATGTTTAACTTGTAGTATCATTTAATAACGAATGATATATACTATTATTATGTATATTTTATGATACTTAACAGATGTTGTTTTTAATTATGATGAGCTAAAAATAAAGCTTATACATTATCACGTGCGCTAAACGTTCAAAGCATCTTATTTGGTTATAATATAAAGTGATTTGATGATTGGTTAATAATAGGTTGGGAAAAAGTCTTTTCGCATTATGGTATGTATGAACTTGTAATAAAATCTCTTTGGCTGTAGTATTTGTATCTGGCTGGTTTTGGTATCATTGAAAGTTAAAATTTTAAAGAACTTAATTCCAAATTCAAATTAGGCAAATGAGTGATTTTCATTTGTTTTTCGTACTGTCAAGATGAGTGAATCTAATGAAGAAATTCTATACATTTTAAAATTTTACTACAAAAAAGGTAAAAATGCAACGCAAGCCGCGAAAAAAATTTGCGATGTTTATGGACCTAGTGCAGTGTCTGTGAGAGTAGCACAAATTTGGTGTAAGCGTTTTCAATCCGGAAATTTTGATGTCAAAGATGCACCTGGCTCTGGTCGCCCTATTACGGATAAAATGGATGTCATTTTTGAAAAAGTGGAGCAAGATCGATATATCAGTAGTTACGACGTAGCTGAATAACTGAGAATTGATCACAAAACAGTTTTAGCGCATTTGAAAAAAGCTGAGTACCTCACGAGCTCACTGAAAGAAACCTAATGAACCGTGTACTCATTTGTGATTCTTTATTACGACGTAATGAAACCGAATCATTTTTGAAGAAGCTGATAACTGGTGATGAAAAGTGGATCACGTACGACAAGAACGTGCGAAAAAGCTCGTGGTCAAAGGCCGGTCAGGCTTCACAGACTGTGGCGAAACCCGGGTTAACTCGCAATAAGGTGATGTTGTGTGTGTGGTGGGATTGGAAGGGCATTATTCATTATGAGCTTTTACCACCAGGCAGGACTATCGATTCTGAACTCTACTGCGAACAACTGATGAGATTAAAGCTTGCTTTAAGTTGAGAGAAAGCGGCCGGAATTGATCAACAGAAGGGGTGTGGTGTTTCATCATGATAACGCTAGACCTCACACATCTATAGCCACTCAGCAAAAATTAAGAGAGTTTGGCTGAGAGGTGTTAATGCATCCGCCGTATAGTCCTGACCTTGCACCTTCAGATTTCCACCTGTTTCGGTCTCTTCAGAATTCTTTATGCAATGTTAGGTTAACATCACGAGAGGACTGCCAAATCCACTTGTCGCGGTAGTTTGATGAGAAGTCCCAAAATTTTTATAGCAATGGGATCATGTCCCTACCTACAAGATGGCAAAAGGTTATCGAACAAAATGGTACATACATACTTTAGTTAAATTTAAATAAACTTTATTAAAAAATGTTTTGAATTATCTTCAAAAATGCGAAGAAACTTTTTCCCCAACATAAGAGCGCATTTTTATGTAATTTTTTATGTTTGTGTTGGCGTCGTTTCCACGTCAAGGTACTGTAAATATGTGAAACTGTGGTAAAAAGGCTTAAGCTGTCTGTGCTACCAACCGTGCACCAAGGAGATTATCTTGTCTAGTGCTTTAGTATATATAGGTCAATGGGATCCGTTGGTACTATGACGTTTCATTCCAATTCATTTTGAGAAAATTAACAACAAGAAAAAAAAAAAAATGTTATTTTTCGAAATGACTTCATGCAATTCAACTTTTATGTTTTTTGTTTTATGTAGTGGAAGTGGCAAACAAGCATGCAGTTCACATTGATGTTAAGTGATTACTGCAGCCTGTAGACACCCACACAAAGACCAAGGTCAAAATGCAGATGCGTTACTTCTCCTGAGTCTTAAGGCACCGGTACAGAGGCATTACAAGCCTCTGTGCCGGAAATTACAGGGCCGTACATTACTTCCTGACCGGAACACGATAGTGCTGAACACTACCATTTAGCGGCAAGTATATTAGGTAATGCGGTGGTGCCTACGCCCGCGAGCTTCGTCTCTGGAGTTCTACCACTAGTAATTTTCCGCAATATTAATTACTACCACCTACCACCAAAATCTCGCTACCCATTAGGTATGAAAGGATAAATGTTGACATTAGAAGAAAAATGATGCGTGTGAAAAAAAACAGCTTTCTCTTTAACCCATTTGTAGGTGTGAGTTGCAAATATGAGATTGCGTAATGATGGTGAATATGGAAGCCGCTATGTGAGAAATATGATATGTTGACATGTTAACGTCAAAGAAATGTTTTGAGGGAGAGGTTTTGAATGAAGAAAACTTTATTAAAAAAAATTGCTGAGTATTCTGAAACGTCAATCTCACAAATGATTCGTTAAGCTTTAACTCTCAGCTCTATGAGTTAAGGATTTATTACACGGCACGGTATTCAGGGTACGATAGCAAGGGTCAGGGTAGTGTAATAACATTCAGGGAGTTAGGGCGACCGGAGCGGCCCGTGTATTTGTACTGTGATTGAGTTAGGGCGCTGTCGACCAGATAGTGTAATAAGCGGCTACCCGGCGCGAGGCCACTCTCACCCTTTCTACCGGACCCTGAATTGTCGTGTAATAGCCTTTTTAGTTGATTTGAATGTCTCTGTATGAGGTCAAATCTGAATGTGTATACTAATTATAGTAAAATGCTCAATATTTGGTCCAATTTCAGAATCATAATAACTTTAAAGCCCGAGCTATTAGCCGTCAATGGATGATAAAAATATGAATATCATCACAGCCGATACGATTGCATAATGTGCAACGCACTTAGAAAAGTATTCAATTCAATTCAAATACCATTTTATCATAAAGAATTTTTAAAATAGTTATGACTATGTGGAGAGTTACAATAATAAAAAACTAAATGAACAGCAATAGATACACTATGTCAATTTAGGTGAATGTAATAAAAAATATCAATTATCGTCATCACCTACAAAATAACTACCAATAAAACTTTATCAAAGAGAAGAAAGTCTCCTTTTTTCTTCTCCTCTAAACTAACAAAACCGAGTTTAGGAAAAGAAAACGAGAGGAGACATTCATTGTAATTCACTGGTAATGTTCCAAAGACCACTAACTGAGAAAATATAACAATTCAAGTTGCAAAAAAATTTGTTGTACAAGGTCTAAACAAACCTATGACACAAAACGTTTTTATTTCTTACCCAAGAAACACATGATAAATATAATATTGATTTATAAATATAGTCTTTGGCTTATTATAATTATTATGCCCTCGTCGGGTAATCACATTGCTAAATCTATTTACTCAACTTAGCAATTTAAATAATAATTTATACGAGTCTCAGTTTAACTGAAAACTATCTTCACTGCATTCGCTGCTTCAATTCAAATATCATCGTTGAATGCTTGAGTTTTAATAAATCTAATCCCGATAAATCCGACGCGATCCGATCTTAACCGGTTCAGAATGCAGTCTAGAGTGTCTCTCGGGATTGTGGAATCCCGCATGTTGTGAATACCGCTCTATTACACTTCAACCGAACGCTGGAGTGCTTTAGAAATTTCCAAGACCAACGATTTGGATGCATTGTGTACGTTATTGTAATCTTGAGCTCAGGTGAAATACTGGGAGTTTAAGTCAAGTATTGGATTTATGCAACTGCGTTCGTAGGATTTTCTTGAGTGCGCCAAATATTGATTTGTGCACATACATGTCTTATAAAAAAGGACCGTTACTTAAAGAGTAGTTTTTGAAAAAAATATGAAGACTCATATGCATCTTATGTTTTTCGTGATTAGGGCACGTCAATGTAAACATAGTGAGTAGGTATACCAACTCATAATATTATGGATATGGGTATACCAACCAAAAGAGCAAATGATAACCAAATATAGGTAGAAATACATAATAATATATAATATGTGTACTCGAATCATAATTTCTTTAACTTAAACTATATTTACTTCGTGCCACTTCAATTCAAATCTCATCGCTGAATGCTTGAGTTTTAATAAATCTAATCCCGGCAAATCCAACGCGATCCAGTTTTAACCAGCTCAGAATGCAGTCTAGAGTATCTCTCGGGATCGTGGAATCCCGCATGTTGTGAATACTGCTCTATTATACTTCGGAAAATAATGATGTTAAATTCATTTAATTTTGAACTGTAGTGGTAGTGCTTTCGCCAACAGAAGTTAGTGATTTTAGTGTTTTAGGTGCATTGCACGCGTTATTGTAGTCATGGGACTCGGTGAGAGTTTCGATGAAATTCTGATAGTTTATTTTTTAATTTATTTATTCTGTTTCTATACTGGTGGTATCTGTCACCAAATGGTAGTGTTTAGCACTATCGTGTTCCAATTAGATGGTAATAACTTATCACAGATACATTTGGACCTCGGGTTTTTGTGTAGATGTTTATAAGGCTGCAGTCATCACGTAACATCAATGTGAACTGCATGCTTGTTTGCCAGGTGAAAGCCCATGCCGCGTTATTGTATTTACTGCCACCTGTTGAATGGTGGAATTCTACTACACCTGTGAGCAGTGCAGTCGTCACGTCCACCTTTACGTCACGTCCACCTTTACGTCACGTCCACCTTTACGTCACGTCCACCTTTAATATAAAACTCTACTGGTAGTATAGCTCCAGTGACGGAGCTCGCGGGCGTTGGCATCACAGCATTACCTAATACAATTTGACTTCGGGCAGGAATCGAACCTGCGACCTCAGGATAAAGCGGCTGGACTGGTTATCCTGAGATCGCAGGTTTGATTTCTGCCCGAAGTCAAATTTTTATTTCCGTTTTTTCTTAAATTTCTAAAGTTCACGCGCTTGTGTTAATGCGAAAAATATATAGTACAATCATAAAGTAACTCGGCCCACCCACCGGCCGCGGCAGACCGGAGGGGAGTAGCCTTTATTGCCGTCAAAACAATCTGTAAATTTTTTTGCGGGGGGAAATACGTGTGACACACATTCACACTACAAAAATCATCTATTACCACGAAACTCACACCTTGACTATAACAAAATACATAAAGAATTTCACGCACACATTTGAATATCTGGGCGACAGGCATAGGATTTTTAAATGTGTGCAATTTTCTTCTATAACTGTTGTGCCGCTCAGATAGCTCTCTAGACTCCCGATGGTTAACTAGAAAAGAGCCCTTTTAGCGTAAAGTTCATGATTTGTTCTGTTTTATATTGTGGCATTAAAGTATTGAATAAATAAATAAATAAATAGGACCATTTGGTCTTGTACTTTGCCTGAGGGGAAAGCCTGCATATGGCTACTCTTCTCCGGTCCGTCGCGGCCGGTGGCCCGTGTTTCTCTTGTTTTGACACCCAAAGGAAGCGACAAGATAGTGTAGAATAGTAATATGCTAGACAAACAGTATTTATCACTATAAATTGCGATATGTCCATCTGGCGTAACCATTTCCTCCGATGACGTGACCTCCATACAATGCGTACATAAAAGGAAATGACATCATGCGAATGTGAGCGTAATTCAAATTATACCCTGATTGGGTTTGATGACCTCTGCGCAGTGTTTGTGGATTTGCGAGATTATTGCAGTGTGATTTTGTTACAAAATCGTTTAATTTTGCTTGTTTAGGGTAATTGAAAATGTGAAGGAAAGATTTTACAAATTGGACAGGACTTCGGTAGCTTAGTTGGAAGAGCGGCTGGACTAGATTCCCAGTGGCCGCGAGTTCGAGTCTCGCCTGAAGTCAAATTTTTCTTTCCATTTTTCTTTAAAAATATTTTTTTTTTTATGGGATTGAAGTGGCAAACAAGCATGCAGTTCACATTGATGTTAAGTGATGACTGCAGCCTATAGACACCCACACAAAGACCAAGGTCAAAATGCAAATGCGTTACCACTCCTGAGGCCTAAGGTGTTATGCCTCTGTGCCGGAAATTACAGGGCCGTACATTACCACCTGACCGGAACACGATAGTGCTGAACACTACCATTTAGCGGCAAGTAAATCAGGTAATGCGGTGGTGCCTACGCCCGCGAGCTCCGTCACTGGAGCTCTACCACCAGTAAAAATTGAGATTTGTTTCATTTTCGTTTTGACGCTCTAAGGTGTTGAGTGAAAAAAATATTGTTTTCGTAATTTAGTAAGTTTATTCTAAATGAATGATTTATAAAATGAAACAATTAAATAATATAAAATTATCGTGTCACAGTGTTTATAACGATACTCCTCCGAAACGGCTGGACCGATCATAATGAAATTTTGTGTGTATATTTGGTAGGTGTGAGAATCGGCTGTAGTTTATTTTTTAAATCCCTAAATGGTAAAAGTGATTCTCCACAGGTTTTTTTTTTCGATTCTCTGGATTTTTTTTTATACGTCTAAGCCGATACGAAGTTCGTCGGGACAGCTAGTCACTTAATAAAATACGATGAAAAACACGTATGACTTTTGTTATTGTTTTTAGAAATTTTGGGACTTCTCATCAAACTACCGCGACAAGTGGATTTGGCAGTCCTCTCGTGATGTTAACCTAACATTGCATAAAGAATTCTGAAGAGACCGAAACAGGTGGAAATCTGAAGGTGCAAGGTCAGGACTATACGGCGGATGCATTAACACCTCCCAGCCAAACTCTCTTAATTTTTGCTGAGTGGCTATAGATGTGTGAGGTCTAGCGTTATCATGATGAAAAACCACACCCCTTCTGTTGATCAATTCCGGCCGCTTTCTCTCGACTTCTTGCTTTAATCTCATCAGTTGTTCGCAGTAGAGTTCAGAATCGATAGTCCTGCCTGGTGGTAATAAGCTCATAATGAATAATGCCCTTCCAATCCCACCACACACACAACATCACCTTATTGCGAGTTAACCCGGGTTTCGCCACAGCCTGTGAAGCCTGACCGGCCTTTGACCACGACCTTTTTCGCACGTTCTTGTCGTACGTGATCCACTTTTCATCACCAGTTATCAGCTTCTTCAAAAATGATTCGGTTTCATTACGTCGTAATAAAGAATCACAAATGAGTACACGGTTCATAAGGTTTCTTTCAGTGAGCTCGTGAGGTACCCAAATATCGAGCTTTTTTTTGTACCCACCTTTTTTCAAATGCGCCAAAACTGTTTTGTGATCAATTCTCAGTTCTTCAGCCACGTCGTAACTACTGATATGTTGATCTTGCTCCACTTTTTCAAAAATGGCATCCATTTTATCCGTAATAGGGCGACCAGAGCGAGGTGCATCTTTGACATCAAAATTTCCGGATTGAAAACGCTTAAACCAAATTTGTGCTACTCTCACAGACACTGCACTAGGTCCATAAACATCGCAATTTTTTTTTCGCGGCTTGCGTTGCATTTTTACCTTTTTTGTAGTACTATTTTAAAATGTATCGAATTTCTTCATTAGATTCACTCATCCTGACAGTACGACAAACAAATGAAAATCACAAATTTGCCTAATTTGAATTTGAAATGATGTTCTTTAAATTTTTAACTTTCAATGATACCAAAACCAGCCAGATACAAATATTACAGCCAAAGAGATTTTATTACAAGTTCATAATTACTATAATGCGACAAGACTTTTTCCCCAACCTTACATACTTATGAATTTAGTAAAAATCGGTTATTTTGATATCACAAACAGACACTCCAATTTTATTTATTTGCTTAGATACAAATATTATATGGGTTTAAATAATTTTATATTAAAATAGCTTCCATTCTATATTTTGCGAAGACCCAAACGTTCAAGAATTTTTTGCCATCTAACTAGACGGTCAATTGCACTAACCGACACGTAATTTTCTTCCCCAGTAAGTAATGGATGCTGTAATAAAATGAACGGAACATTTCTACTTGTTTTTTCTAAGTTCTTAAAATTAAGTGCACTTATCATATTTTCCTCTTAAGTTTTGCATGATTTTAGCACGTTATCCCTCTAACATTCTAAAATTACATTCTGAACTTGTTGAAATTGTTTGTTATATTATTTCGCATTAACACATGCTTGTGAAATATATTTTTTAAGAAAAATGGAAAGAAAAATTTTGACTTCAGGCGAGACTCGAACTCGCGGCCACTGGGAATCTAGTCCAGCCGCTCTTCCAACTGAGCTACCGAACTGCCTCCTATGTTGTCCTGCCCGATATGTTGAAATCATTGGTTAAATATGAAACTCCTATCCTACGTTTCTGACAAGAAGTAGGCAGAGGCAATATGGGGTTCTTCAACAATGGCGTCAAAAGAGTCCTTCAGGGCTGGCAGCGCGTATCCAACTCCCCTGGTGTTGCAAATGTTCATAGGCGACGGTGACCACTGTCCAGCAGGTGGCCCGTCTGCTTGTCTGTCAACTTAATGACATAAAATAAAACCCACACAAAGACCTAGGTTAAAATGCAGATGCGGTACCACTATTGCCTAAGGTGTTATGCCCCTGTGCCGGAAATTACGGGGACGTATATTCATCAAAGGGGAAAAGAGACATTTTACTGATATACTTTTTACATAGTTTATGACATTTAGTTTTATCTTAGTGATATTCTTGACTTTACATATATTTTTTATCTTGTTTGACATGTATATCAATTGTTATTCGCTTTAATTTATTTTGTTTGTTTTTGACGTGTCATAAGAGGTGCCTGTCACCCTAAATGAATAAATGAGTTTCTGATTCTGATTCTGATTCATATCACTGGAGCTCTATCACCAGTAAATGTATGCTTGTTTGCCACCTTCATAACATAAAAAAATAGCAGTTAACTATAATTCCATCAGTTAAAGTAAATACACTAATATACATTTTCTTGTTCCCAGGTAAAATATCACATGACTGAAGAAACTGCACGAGCTAGGTAAATAGACATACGAGCAGAAATCAGTGTTTCAGCCTCTTGACCCAAATTTAACATGAATGGGTTACAAACATAGAAATGGCCATTTTCGAGTTGGATCTTGCATCAATAAACTCCGGTTGTGTAACGTAATAGCTTGACTTCACGCTACTCTATAGGGGTAGGCAGAGGTACTCGTATAAATGGATACGAGTACTTTTTTTTCAGACGAATAGAAAGTTACGTTCTAGACATGGTACATTTACGATAAAACATAATCATCATCGTCATCGTCATATCAGCTGAGAGATGTCCACGGCTGGACCAAAGCCTCCGCATAAGGGGGATATGTCATAATCGCCACGCTTGGCGCACGCCATCGCAGTGGCGGTAGTTTTCTCGTAATACGCTGTTGCCCATGTTGCATTATTGCACTTACTAATGTCCTCCAGACCGAATTTTGGTCACGAAGGCCAAAGCATACATAATTTTTACCACCAGTAAAATTTTAAACCATTACCATGTAATCGGAATACGATAGTGCTGAAAACTGCCATTTGGCGGACGGAAGACAGATTAGGTTATGCGGTAGTCCGGCTTACGCCCTCAGGTTAGGCACCACCACATATTAGAACACTACCAGTATATAATATAGTTTAGACAAGCTCATTTCATTCTATTTTAAAAGCGTTATCAGACTCAAAGTTTACGACACGTTTCCGGATCGGTACGACGAATGTGGTCGTAAAACTGTTACGACTGAACCGATATTGGGTGCCGTCGTGGCTCGCGTTTAATGTGTTTTGAAATTTCAAGATCTTATTTATAATCTGTGAACGTCTTTTGCAATTTTTGTGTAGTGTTATGAGGGATTGATTATGTTTTGGGGTAGAGACGTGACTACTCCGCCCATGAGGGAAAACTTCTTCTTCTTTTTTTTGTGTGGCAAACAAGCATGCAGTTCACATTGATGTTAAGTGATGACTGCAGCCTATAGACACCCACACATAGACTTAGGTCAAAATGCAGATGCGTTACCACTCCTGAGGCCTAAGGTGTTTTGCCTCTATGCCCAAAATTACCCTTTATTCCCATCGGTCCCCTCTGAGACCGCCACCGGGGTGGCCGTTGGGAATAAATAGTGCCAACGGCCACCCCGGTGGCCGTTAGTTTCATTTGCCCCCTTCGTAGTTATACTGCAATGGTTTATTCGCATTTCACATCGGACGTTAGGTACCAATAGTAAAAAATTGACTTAGGTGACAATTTTTCAATTTGACAATTTGTGTGAAAATGTAAATCCAAGATCGCGGCTGCATGGAGTTGTCAACTTTTTCGTCATGGGTGTCGTTTTCATGGTTCTTGAGGGTGTTGAATTCGATAGTGGTGTCAAAATGTAAATGATTGTAGCTATTAAAAAATATTTAAATTTTGTAATAATATTTTGTTGCATTGGTGCAAAAAACTGTGACATGCAAAATTGTTATTTACTACTTAAGAACTGTTCCATATAGAAATGTCATAAAATGAATAAACAAACAAAATAACATAATAATGACGAGACACATGAAATTTTAGTACTTATTTGTTATAACATACACCATACTCCACGTAAATTATTGTAAGAGTATCTGCTAATATACCCTAGAAATAAATATTAAATTTAAATATTCTTTAAATAATTATGGTGGTATAACCCGGTGTCCGTTGAAAAAACTAACGGCCACCGAGGTGGCCGTTGGCATTATTTT
Source organism: Macrosoma leucophasiata (assembly GCA_036365455.1). Classification (NCBI taxonomy): domain Eukaryota; kingdom Metazoa; phylum Arthropoda; class Insecta; order Lepidoptera; family Hedylidae; genus Macrosoma; species Macrosoma leucophasiata. The sequence continues at coordinate 13,129,883 of JAWQUS010000026.1, forward strand.
TTCCCAACGGCCACCCCGGTGGCGGTCTCAGAGGGGGCCGATGGGAATGAAGGGAAATTACAGGGCCGTACAGTACCACCTGACCGGAACACGATAGTGCTGAACACTACCATTTAGCGGCAGGTACTCGTATATTAGGTAATGCGGTGGCGCCTACGCCCGCGAGCTCCGTCACTGGAGCTCTACCACCAGTAAAAAAGCAAGATAATTCTTCCGCAGTCAGTCTGAACAATGGCGGTCAAACCATTGCGATGGGGCGGTAGTAAGTGCTCTTCGACTGCCTCGTTGGCTCAGTGGTCGCAATCGCGATGGTGAAGCCTGAGGTCCTGGTTTCGATCCCCAGGTCGGGAAAATCTGTTATTGGGTTTTTTCTGTGAGGAAATGCCCAGTAGTAGCCCGGAGTCTGGTCGTGCTTCGAAGCGCATGTAAAGTCGTCGGTCCTGCGGCAGCTCACTCGCATGTGTTATTGCTAAAAATAAAATATTAGGTACAAACGATAAATATTTTTCTGAATTTGGTAATTTTTTCTAGAACTTTGCTTCGAGTAAAAGTATTCACATGTGTTCTATATTGAGTCTTCAAAGCATGACGAAATATATTTCCTTTCGAGAAAATTTTATACAAGCCTTATTTTATTAGAAGTATTCAGTTTATCGCAACCTTTTTATGCCAGTTGAACTATTAAAGGGGATAACAAACGGAGATCGCGTTACTGTTAATATTGCAGCCCTATGTATCGAAAGTGCTTTTTAGGGTTTCATAGTAAACAAGGAACCCTTTAAGTTTCGCCACGTCCGTCTGTCTGTCTGTCCCTCCGCGGTTCAGCGCAGAAACTTAAACCTTAATCACGCCGACAAAGTGGTAGAATAAAATAAAATTATTTTGTTTACATTGGTACCCCTATATGTAAGGTGCAGATATTTATTTTTGTTTTCCTTAGAGTGTGGGATATTGTTGGTTAGGTCTTTCAAAAACGTTAGGGGTGAGCTAACATCATTTTTGGATTTAGTTAACTGTTTGTGACTTATTAAGCTTTAAAGTGCCAATTTTCGTTAGAGTCAAGTGTCCCCCCACCCTCTACCAACTAAACGGTTGTTGTCAGAAATACAAACGTTACGGCAATAGAAGCTACATATAGCGAAATTAAAATGAAAACTATAACACTATTTACCCTGACATATCCTATCTGTCGTACATTTGGTGCGAAGATTGGCTACGTAAGCACAAGTCACATCAGGTCTAAACACTCGCCTATGTAAAGTGCCTGAGCCAAGTCACTGTAGTCGAAAACGGCTAGATAGTGATATATTATATACAAGTTTGCGAGTAATAGTCGACCAAATATTTAATACTCTAAATTTTTGAAGAACTCTATAGAAAATATTTATTTATTTTTTGATTACATTAATCAAACCTAAGAATTACGGAACCCTACACTGCGTGGCCCGACACGCACTTAACCGGTTTCTTATGTAATGAAGATGGCAAATAAGTATGCAGTTCACATTGATGTTATGTGATGACTGTAGCCTATAGACACCGACATAAAGACCAGAGGTCCAAATGCAGACGCGTTTCCGCTCCTGAGTTTAGGCGTAATTTAATTTCTTTTAATTTTTTTTCCCTTTTTTTTTTCATATTTCTTATAACTTTTTTTTTATCTCCTCGTGCCTCTTCTGGGCGCTTTACACTATCTGTCTAACCCGAGACTTGGCGAGAAGACACATAGATATTTATTCGTACATTAGTTTAACAATTGTTTCGAGTGACTCTTGCGCATAACAGTTACGCAAACTGCAGTATTAACTGGAAACAATAAATCATTGTTGCAAACAGTTGTTAAAGTTAACCGAGTGTGAATTGATTGGTTTACCGTTAGCTGCTGTTAGATTTGACCATTAAAGTAAATTAAAAAAAAAATAACATTCAGATCACCACTTTACAAGATTAAAATCGAATAAAAAAAAAAGTCGAATCAAAATACATACATAAAAAAATAAAAATAATTTAAAAGTCTGTCATCAATCATAAATATTGATTTATTTATTACATCTGGGCGACAAGCGAAGGACCATTTGGCCTTGTACTTTGACAGAGGGGTAAGTCCGAATATGGCTCTCCGGTCCGCCGCTGCGGCCGGAGTCCCGTGTTGCTCTATGGCTCATTTGATCTAACTGAGATATTCGAACAAGTTTTTTTTTAGGCAACAAAAATGGCGAAGAAGCATAGAGTTCAGACGGACGTTAAGTGATGATGAGTGATGACTTATTTATATACTGTCTGATGGTGGAGTCAAAAATCTTAGGAATTGGCGTGCATGTATGAAGGGAATGATGAATGTAGGCACGGAAGGTGTGTCAGGACCGGGATATCTGGCGCTCCACGCTCTCTGCCTACCCCGTTAGGGACCTGGCGTGCAGATATAACCAGAGATCAAAATGAAAATGCGTTGCCGCCCCTGAGACCTTAGTTGTTATGTCTCTGTGATAGTTATTACCGGGCTATTCCATCCAACTTGAACACGATAGTGATGAGCACTACTCTTCGGCGGCATATAGCTTAGGTAAGTCGGTGGTGCCTTGGTAGGGCTCTAGTGACGGAGCTCGCGAGCGTAGGCACCACCGCATTACCTTATGTACTTGCCGCTAAATGGTAGTGTTCAGCACTGTCGTGTTCCGATCCGGTGGTAATGTACGGCCCTGTAATTTCCGGCACAGAGGTATAACACGTTAAGCCTCAGAAGTGGTAACTCATCTGCATTTTGACCTTGGTCTTTGTGTGGGTGTCTATAGGCTGTAGTCATCACTTAACATCAATGTGAACTGCATGCTTGTTTACCACTTCCACTACATAAAAAAAAGAAAACCTGCCACTGGAACTCTACGACGTCTTTTGGCTGACATGATGTTAATGATGGAGAACTATATAATGATTCCTGGTGCGTGTTCCAGTTAGAAGACTGTACGGAATGTAGGGCCATGTAATTTCCAACACAGAAGCAAACATTGTAGAAGTAGTCAAGGAATGTTTCGAGTAACGTCTTAGAATATGGGTGTAAGACAATAAGTGAGTTCGACTCACGTACGCCAGCGTACCGCGCGATAATGAACTTCGTTCCTAAAGTTATTGAAGGGTTTCTCTATTCCATGAAATATATTATAAAGAATCCAAATGAAAACAAATTAAGGCAATTGAGTCACAAAGTCATAAGTTTAGGGGGCGCCGGAAAACTTTTTTCTTTGATAACAAAATCACAAACTCCGAAGTATTAAAAGCTTATGTTGCGTAATCAGTTAGAGGCCATAATAATTGCGAGCCTGCTCGGAGCGGGATGTTGTGCAACGTGTAGGTGGGTTGTCTGATAGCGATTGCTGCCGCTAATTTAATAACTTTGATTTATTTGTTTTTATATTATTTCGCATTAACACATGCTTGTGAAATATATTTTATTTTTAAAGAAAAATGGAAAGAAAAATTTGACTTCAGGCGAGGCTCGAACTCGCGACCTACTGGGAATCTAGTCCAGCCGCTCTTCCAATTGAGCTACTGAAGCCCTGCCCGATTTGTCAAATCTTTCCTTCACATATATTGCATTGCTTTATGGTAGCAGCAGCGCCATCTAGGAAGATAGGAAGATTATAGAGACGGAATAAAAGTTAAAGGAGAAAAATATTTTACTGCATTGGAAGTCTCAAAAAATTTCAGAAGAATCTTTCAGACTATTCACTTCCAAAAAAAAATGGTTTAAGAAACCTCGACGTCATTTTCAATGATCTGCCTAAGACAAATACGTATGGGTTTAAAGAAAAAAACCATTTTGTTTTTATTCAAGTTCCCTTATATTTTTGTATGTAAATCATAAGAAGACTCAGATAATACATCTAAAAATCGAGTTTCATTAGGTATATATAAAAGAAGAAGAAAATACACATAAAAATCTATAAAAAGTAGTGCTTGCAATTAAGAAATTATCCGCACAATCCCAGATTCTGCAAGAACCACTCGATTTCACCATCAAACTATTCAGAAGGTCGGGCTTTATGTAGGCGGCCTGTCTTGAGACGGCACTAGTCTACTTCACCGGGCAATCGGCGAGCGCAGAAGGCGCTCCAGCCTAGCAAAAAAGTTAGCGCAACTGCCTAAGGGTGACCCTGACATGCCATTGGCGTTAAACCCTATTCTAAGTGAACAGGGTTTTATCCTGCTTGATAAATTATTTAAAGGCCGTATTCCCATTTTGGGTTTACCGGGGGGTGTTGTTTATCAGCCGGTTGACGTCGGCTGCGGCCAGGACCATTTCTACCATGGCGTTGGGAAGGTGGGGGTTAGACTTGAAATACAAGTATCTATCCAGCAGGGGCTGGAGTTTGCTCATGTCAAACATGAGCGAGAAGGAGAGTACCTCGTTGATGAGGTCGAGCGGCGCCTGAGGGGGGCCGGGGGCGGGAGCCTGATGGGCCGTGGGTGGGGCCTGAGGGGCCTGGGTGGGTTTGCGGCGAGGTGCGGCAGTGGCGGCCAGCGGGGGCCTGGGTTGGCGCAGGGGCCGGGATTCAGTTATACCAGTCGATAGTTCATAATATATTAACGCTCCATCTATCACCTCCACTTATCGCTCCAGCTACTCACTCCGCTTACCGCTCCATCTTGCCGCTCACACTACCACCACGCCACCGCGAAAGCTTGGCCAGGCGGTACTGTACACGTGGGCCGGCAGATTTACCGCCGTATCGTTAGTACCGTGTTTTGCAATTGTGTTTTATCTCGACCAGTTGTCGCTTGATAATATTTTAAATGGACTGACAATATTCGCGTTTACGTGAAACCCGGAAAATAGGTTCAAGATTTGCCGTTTATTTATGTACTCAAGAAATATTGCGTAATGAGTTTGGAACGAAACAATCTTAATATTAGACACTTGTTATAAGTTCACATTGATGGTAAGTCAATATTGCAGCCTATAGATATCTTCACAAACCGATCAGAATGCATTATACGTAGCCATCCCTGACTAAGTGTATTTTAACGGGAACTTTAGGCAAAGAGTACCATCAATGCACACTGTATGCCTGTTTACCACTTCATGACATAAAAAAACAAAGCCTCCGTGATAATTAACCGGAATAAGATAGTACTGAACAATACCATTTGGTGTGTATTTTAACGGGAACTTTAGGCAAAGAGCTGATATTTTTATAAATAACTAGTGGTAGAGTGCCAGTCAGAGATCGAGGATCTATAAAGAAAACATTATCACCCGAATAGTATATATAAACATAGTATAAACGTAGTATAAACAAAATAAGTAGATCTATCTGCCGCCATATAGTATTGTTCAGTACTATCTTATACCGGGAGAATTGCTGTGTGAGAATTGAAGAGAGTTGCTGTGTTTTCAGCTAAACTTATACGCTTGCATCCCTACCCACCCCATGGGAGAAATATAGTCGGAAAGATATCTTGGAAAAAGTTATAAAGTGAATAGTTCGCAGAACAGCCAGCTAACTTAAATAGGCCTCTCACGAGATGGACCAATGACCTGGGCAAGGTCGCATAAAACTGGTTGCGATAGGAACCGGTCTCAAAAGCCTATGGACGATGGACGAGTAATTGCTGATAATATGGTGGTGATAGTGTTTTCTTTATTAATGTATGTATGTATCTTCACGCCAGCTCCCTGACGGGTAGGCATAGAGTGTTTTCTAAGACGAACAGAATCGCAAGATTGTCAAAGAGTAAATAAAATACTTTTATATTTTTTTACTGGTGGTTGAGTCCCAAGTGTAGGAGCTCGTGCTTGGGCAGTGGTGCATTACATAATCTGCCGATAAATGGTTGAGTACAGCATAATCATGTTCCGTACTAATTAAGAAACTGTTACACGGAATTAACAACTTAGGTCTTACGGATGTCAACGCATCTGAATTTTGCCTTCTGGTTTTTGTATATGTAACCGGCCAAACCCGAATATAGGCGAAACTAGTTCAAATAATACTGCCCTTTAAGCAATCAGCTAAACTGGTACAGACTCTATCTCTCGTGTTTTATGAGCGAGACGGGGACCGTGGGCACAGTAAATAGATACAAACAGTATGGAAACTAAGCCCATTTTATAAAATATTTACCTACACTCCATTGAAGCAACAGGGGTGTCACTAATTTTTTTAAATAATGGTGTTATTATTTTTGCATTACTGACGTTTACTCAATTGTATTGGGATGTTGACTATTTTTTTATTGGTTAACCTGTAATAGTCTTGGATATATAAATACTATTTGTCTTTGAAACATATAGTCAATAAATACTTAAAAGTTGTTAAGATATAACGATTCAAAATGTTGCGAATTGTGAAATGACTCAAAACGGCCTAAACGACCCGGTTAGTCCAGCGGTGCGAAACCACCGTTTGATTCGAAGGGTCGCGGGTTCGATTCCCGCACCGGAACAAATATTTGAATGGCCTACAGATATTTGTTTCGGGTCTGGGTGTTTGTGTATGTATTGTATGTGTACAACGGCATCCACGACACAGGTTAAATATTTTTTACATACATAAGTAGTTATAAAAAAAAACAAACATATACTAAAAGAAATTAAAAATAATGCGCCGCCGGCATCGGGAACAGGGTCCAAGCTATTGGTGGTTAGGGTCACGGAGACAGGAACCTCCTCACTATACGTGCCGTGCCGAGGAGTACCGCCTTCTGTATTTGACCCATGATCCAACCTTGATCTTATTATTATTATAGTTTTAAGTACGGCAGACAGTTTAATTTTGATATAACTTGTAGATCTTTGTTTTTTGTTTTGTCTTAAAAATAACAAAACTGAGTGCTAATTACTTGGGTGTTTTTATAGTTCTGACGACAGTACAATCTGTGGAATACTGCAAAGAGTTGTCGAGACCGGGCGAGTTTCTCTTCCCCTCACCCACTCGGGTAGGCAGGATAATAAAAAGCTACCCCGACAAACTTCGTATCTCCTTAGAGGTATAAACAGGTTAGGTCGACACGGGCCACCGGCCGCGGCGGACTGGAGGGGAGTTTAATAAAATGCAGAAACAATTTCACGCACACATTTAAACATATAGGCGACAGGTATAGGTCCATTTGGGCTACTACTTTGACAGAAGGGAAAGCCTGTATATGGCTACTCCCCTCCGGTGTTGCTCTGTGGGTCGAAGGGTGCTGCACTGTTCGGTGTTAGGTTTTTGCTCATAGTACATTTTTACAGACAGTATTATTTGAACTAGTTTAGCCTAGGCAAAACTAGTTCTACAATTGGGTTTGGCCGGTATCTTATACATAGACTGCTGTCATCACGTAACGTCCCCGTGACCTGCATGCTTGTTGGACACCTTCGGTCCATAAAAAATAATAATTCTCGATCCCAAGATCTAAAACCAAACAGAAGCAGGTACAGTACTCTTTCGCAGGCTCGATTTGCAATATCAATTGTTGAGCACTGTTCTAGTATCGCTCTGCCACTGAGACTTGTTATAAAACATTGAATAGCACAACAAAACGAAAGACTGTCAAGGAAATTAATTGAAATGTTAAGACAAAGGCGAAATGAACAAAACGTAACTGCTCGTAGAACAAAGGGAATAAAGGATTAAAAAGGACCCAACGGTTAATGAAAGCGTGTGTAGCAAAACGTATTCCTTATGAGAAATATAAAATATATGAAAATAATGCTTGGAAAAAATATGTGATGCATTTATTATACACTACCGTCCCGCGTCGTTATGGCGATTCTTTCTGAAAAATATCGAATCTCGATTGATAAAGAGTGAAGATCTGTAATGTTTTTGTATGTTTGTATGTATCTTCATGCCAGGGCCCTTACTTATAATGTTTTTGCTTCCCGAATATGTATTTATACTCATTCAATCGAAGATGATTCTAAAAAACGACACTGGTTTTAGTTTTACGTGAATATCGTGTCATTTCTTTACAAATCATAGTTACTGTGATCAATACCTTCGAGAAAGTCGATTCTCTAGTATTGAGTATTGATCCACTGAATCGATCCTGTAGAGTGTATCGATAGATATATTTTTTTCTAATCCAACAAATCGATTTCAAGATGAATTGATTTCAGATCGCCATTCCCAAAAAAACATACGTTCAGACGAACTTACTCCTCCTTTTTTGAAGTTGGTTCAAAAGAGTAAATGCCTACTACAAGTAGAATACTAAAGGTTGTAGTATCTCGACAAAAAGAGGATGTGGTCGGACCATCCGTGACTTCCTCCATCAGAGTTCTACTACCACATGCAAAAGTTGTTAATATCATAACTACATCGCTGAATCGTATGCAGCGTAACTGGGACTCAGTCAAAAGTTTTAATTTCGTTTAATTTTGATATTTGAACAAACTTAGTTAATGTGGGGAACGTTTCAGCGGTTGAATTGTAACAAAGTTGAGGAATACGAATTGTCCGAAAATAACGTTATAGGGATGGGTATTTTGTCGATAATTCGTGCGAATGAAATGTCGGTAGCAGTGAAATATCATTACCCTCGGAAGTGATAATGTCCCTATATTGTAACCTCTTGTTTTATGTAAACGTATTGTTGATATATTATCTAGTTATATATCTGGCTTCGTGACGATTCCTCTAGTGCAGTCAATCAATCGAACAATGACGGTGAAACCATTCTATCAGTAGTAATACAATTATGCGACAAAGCTAACAGCGTCTTGCGATAAAAATGCCGCCAATGTGAGCGCCAATCCGCATACCTAGCGTAGCGTTTATGGTAAATCCTGCCCATAAAGGAAAGAAAAATAATGCTTTATTGGTGCAGACGTGAGACCAAGACGTGTTTATCACAGTCATGATAAATAAAAAGTAAAAAAAAACAAACTGACCATATACAATGTCAAATTGTAGGGACCTGGATTACTGACATGTGATGACCATCAATAAGGGATAAAAATTAAAAAAAAAAACAACAACAATATAACTACACGATACTGTTGTAAACTTCTTTTATCCATCCAACAGAAAACAACTTCTGGCTTAAGTGATGATGATTGACGCCGTAGTATACTCTCCATCAATGCGAACAGTATAAAATGCAAGTGAATTGAAACGGAAGCTCGTTAACCGAATAAAAAACAAAGTAAATTTTGTTCCGTTTACGATACTAACTTTATGATTGCAATCAGCGACAAAATCTTCCAAATCATTCACTTTGTCGTTCCTTTTTACGTTTCGCTTCTTTACAAGAATAATGTGACATTTCATATAGAACGATTGAGATGAAATGTCACGTTATTCTTGTAAGAATAATGTTGCATTTCATAAAGAACGATTTAGATGAAATGTCACATTATTCTTGTAAAGAGGCGGTTTCAATAGAAATAAAAAATATAGAGATTTTATCGATACTTTCAACGAACTGCCCATCACTAAGTTTTTACTTTGTATGTGCTCTTAGCGTTGTAATAAAAGGGGGCGTACAAAGTAGCTTCTTTGTTTGATCTCGAATGTAGCAAAGTAACCTTATTTTGGCTAAGTTGATTGTTGAGATTTTAACTTTGCTCTTTAGTAAAGAAAGAGCAGAAACTGGTTTGTCGTTATACGGGGATTTTGTGGAGTTCATTTATTTAGGATATTGGATTTTAGATATGATAAAGGTTTTTTTTATGTAATGGAAGTGGTAAACAAGCATGCTGTTCACATTGATGTTTAATGATGACTGTAGCTTTTAGAAACCCACACGAAGACCAAGGTCATGCGGATGCGTAACCACTCCTGAGGCTTAAGGTTTTATGCCTCTGTGCCGGAAATTACAGGGCCGTACATTACCACCTAACCGGAACACGATAGTGCTAAAAACTACCAATTAGCGGCAAGTATATTAGGTAATGGGGCACCTACGTCCGCGAACTCCGCCATTAGAGTTCTACCACTAGTAAAAGGTGAGGATTTGTGAGTGTTTAGATCTATTGTGAAGGCTCGTGAGCGTGGGTACCGCGTTACCTTTATTCTCATCATTATATCAGTCGAAAAGCAAAAAATAAAATCATTTTTATTTATTTAATAACGAGCTGTGACCGCGACTTCGTCCGCGTCAGAATTTATGATTGTTCAGTCTCTACCCAGACAAAGTCGTGGGCGCAGCTAGTATAAAAGTTGCTCGTTATTACATAAGCTATCTACCAGTGAAAGTCCCGTCAAAATCGGTCCAGCCGTTCCCGAGATTAGCGGGAACAAACAGACAGACAGACAAAAATTGAAAAAATGTTGTTTTGGTACATGTACCGTGTATACATACATACGCATTTAGTAAAAAGCGGTTATTTTTATATTACAAACAGACACTCCAATTTTATTTATTTGTATAGATGTATAGATAATAATAATAGAAACCCATTATACGTACCACTGCTGGGCACGATTCTCTCCCCTTTTTAGGGGGTGGCCTGGAGCTTACTCCACCACGCTGCTCCAATGCAGATTGGTGGAGATACGGGTTAGTGGCCAACCCGCTTTATTCATTTATTTAATGTTAATAAATAAATTCCTTAATTAATCTAAGTATACTTACCTAAGCAGATAATTTTGAGTCGGCGCCAAACGAACATCGGACACGTTCACGCAGACAAAGTCACGGATAAAAGCTCTATTCATGATAAATTGTTTCAATACAATAGAAAAAGTACTGAAACTTGAGAAAGGCAATCAAAGCTAATTAAGAATCAAAGTACAATCTGCTCAAACATCACTCCCACGGTACAAGGAAATGGAACAATAAGCTAACAACGTAATGATGCAGGCTGTCTGTACTAGCCAATTGAGTTCAGTGGCAATGCTCGGAGTGGTCACGCTCGGGGGTCAAGAATCTTATAGAGTAAGCCGCCGACGAGTGAAGCCTTATTAGATCGATTCCTGATGTCTCCTGGAGACAGATCATTAAGCCAATTGATTAGAAGTACAAAAGCTCGAATTTATTTATAGTTTGTTTGTTTAGACTTTTATGTTTAACGTGTACCTACTCATGAATTGTAGTCAAAATAGCAACATATTTGTGGTAGAAATAATGTCAAATCAAATTATTATACTTTTGTGTGTAGGAGTATTCAATTATCATCAATATGAACTGCGTGATTATCGCTACCAGCATTCCACAAGAAAGTCGTGTAAGTAATAAATAGTTATTTCGTGTAGATTTGAAAATTATATGAAACAACCTAAACATAGGATTTTTTATGTAATTTCAATTTTGTTTTGATAACATTTAGTTTATCGAAAATTCATTAAATCACTTGGAAATAATAACATTTTCCTGTGATAGGTTAAATTATAAAAAGAAGGAATTAATTGATACAATGATTGATATATCAAATAAAACCTTAAAAATAAAATTAATAATCGTCCAAAATACCTAAGTTAACAGAAGACCCTGCCAAAAAAATCAGAAGGGAAAGGGAAATCATAAAAATATAAAAATTATTTATTACAAAATAAGTTACCAACAAAAAAATAAGAGTACACAACGTTATTCTTTATTTGTACATTACGAGTTTGATAGTTATTAAATACTGCAAAAAAGAAAACTCAAGTAGTGTCTCGTCTATCCATCTTATCTACGGCCTACTGCACTCACGCCCTGCGTCCGATGCCCTTGCCCTATCTGCACAGTGTTGAGGCAGGCCAGTTACATTGTTTCTTCGTAGATACGGAAAATTTTGTTATTTTATTTGTAATGCAACTAATTTAGCAAATAGCATTGCATTCGCCATTTATGGTTCGTGATTTTTGTACCTTTGTGTTTAGTTATTTAATCTTTCAAATATAAAAAAAACATGAGTCGGACTTAATGCTAGGCAGCATTCTCTGCCAGTTCCACTGGTGGTACAGCTCCAGTGATGGAGCTCGCGGGCGTAGGTTCCACCGCATTACCTAATATACTTGCCGCTAAATGGTAGTGTTCAGCACTATCGTGTTCCGGTCAGGTGGTAAAACGGCTCTGTAATTTCCGGCACAGAGGCATAACACCTTAGGCCTCAGGAGTGGCAACGCATCCGCATTTTGACCTTGGTCTTTGTGTGGGTGTTTATAGGCTGCAGTCATCACTTAACATCAATGTGAACTGCATACTTGTTTGCCAATTTCATTGCATAAAAAAAAACTTTTTCCAATGACATAAAATACCAAAAGAGGGGTAACATTAAGCCAAAATCACAAAAGTAGGTATTTCATTGTATTTAAACGCAACTTCTTCACGCCTATAATCCCCGAAGGGGTAGCAGAGGTAAATGCAAGCAATCAAGCATACATGCAAACACCCACGATTCGCCGGTTACGTTTCGTTCATTGTATTAATTTGCTCGTATTCATATTTAAGTGATTAAAATATAATTATTTGTTTAAGGCACCGACTTCAAACCTATTAGTAAATGGCACATATAAATAATAGGTAGTATATGATTACAATTAAATCTTTATTATTTTTTACTTACCTGTTTTGAAGCCGGTTTTTCTTAACGTAGTTATTTTTATTTTATTTTTAAAGAAAAATGGAAAGAAAAATTTGACTTCAGGCGAGGCTCGAACTCGCGACCTGCTGGGAATCTAGTCCAGCCGCTCTTCCAATTGAGCTACTGAAGCCCTGCCCGATTTGTCAAATCTTTCCTTCACATCTATTGCATTGCTTTATGGTAGCAGCAGCGCCATCTATTACCAACTATGCTAGTTAGGCAACCGATATAATAGACTTTTCAGTTTATTGAATATCGTAAAGAAGTCGCTTTTACCCTTAATAATTGTTTTATATTATTTCGCATTAACACATGCTTGTGAATTATATTTTATTTAAAAAAAAAAAAAGTTAGTTTTATTTGGTAAGGTAAAATGAGCCGAAAACTAAAAAATGTACAAAAAACAACTGGTATAAATAGCAACAGTCATGATTACAGAGATACAAAGAAAGTTCTTTGTACCATAAGAAACTATTGTTTTGCAAACCAAGGCCTCTACTTATCGGAGCCGGCGTAATGATATGCAAACTGTTGAGTGTCGCGTCGGTTGCCGGCTTATTCTGGACGCTAGAAGCTAGATCGTTTCCATACCATACTTTCCGATTTTGCTAATTTGAAGCGTTTGAAGTTTTTTTGACATAAACACTAACCGCTGCAGGTCGTTCATAAAATGCTTTAAAAGCCTTACACAGATGTTGCGTAGTACTCTACTGAGTAGCAATAAGAGCCTTATTTGGCAAATTGAACAGCACATATCCACTAGGACTTAAAGAAATTGAAGGAAATAGAAGAAGATACTAAAATAATAATAACTAACCTGTTCTGGATAGCAAGGCCAGCGGCTTTGCGGCTAAGTTCCCGTAGGCCACATTTTACCGTCTGTCCTTGAGTGGAACGAAGAAGTTTTACTGGTGGTAGAGCTCCAGTGACGGAGCTCGCGGGCGTAGGCACCACCGCATTACCTAATATACTTGCCGCTAAATGGTATGGCATCTGCATTTTGATCTTGGTCTCTGTGTGGATGTCTATAGGCTGCAGTCATCACTTAACATCAATGTGAACTGCATGCTTGTTAGGCATTTCCATTAAATAAAAAAAAAAAAATTACATTCAAAGGCAAATATTTTTTAATATTTTGTATTATTATGGTTGTCGTTGTTTTGATCTAATTTTGATTGAAAAAACACTCAAATAAGTGGTGTTCAGTACAAACTGTATATTTTAGAAACAGGCGATTCTAGAATAAGTCTGTGCTATTAGCAGGTCGGGCTGAGGGCGCTCCGCCACTAGTTCATAATGAATCTGTCTGCTAAGACATTGTTACATATACATATATTTTATTTTTATTGTTACATATATTTGTACCATCTTCTTGTTATACTTTTTGATATTTTGTAAAATATAAAAATAATTGTGTTTGAATGTGATAACAATTCATTTATTTCTTAAGGAAGATATGTTTTTGCATGAAATCATTACTGTAGAAAATACAAAAGTTAAATGCATTTGGGTATGAAAATACAAAAAAATACAAAAATTGGAGAATTATTGTGTAGGAGTAATAGAATTTAAAAACAAAATCCTTAAACAAAATTTAACTTTAAATTTTACTTTTAGACTCTTACAACTTGCAACAAAAAAGCAAAAGCTCATCATAGTAGTATTTGTCTAATACACCCGTAGATGGGGTGTCAGCTGAATAACATCGCACATGCGAAGATTTCTCAAGAGTTGGCTTATATACAACTGCCCAAAGTCAATCCTTGGACCGCGGCCCGCCAGGCGCAGGATCCTCCCTTTTCGTCGAAGGAGCACTTCCAACCGTTCCTCCACAAATGCATCTTGTCTGCGAATGAGATAGGTATCTACTCAGAAAACGGATAAACATAAAAAACAATTGTCTGTAACAAGTAAACTATTGTGTCGTGACTGCAAGTGACCTCTGGTTGACTCGTGACCTCACTTCCGCCAGGACGTTTAAACTCCAAAATGGTGGTTATTAATGTTTTTATAACTTTCGTATTTGGAATTCGACAAAATGCAAAAGAAGCTATGTTTTATGTAAAAGTGGCAAACAAGCATGTGGTCCACATGGATGTTAAGTGTATTGCAGCCTATAGACAAATATCAGTAACCAATAATTATAGCTCAAAGTTTGCATAGATCGTGACCTAAGCCCGTATTGTGATTCAATTTAGGAACTGCTAAAATTTTGTTTCATTTCTTTGTATAATAGTGATTCACATTAGGCTAACAATAAAAGGTAATTTCGCCAGTTGAAAGCATTTTACCTGCAAATAGGAAACACGGAAGATAGAATAACATCAAAAACAATTGGTTGTAACAAGTAACTATTGCGTCGTGACTGCTAGCGACCTCTGGCGGAGTCGTGACCATACTTCCGCCACTTAGGATGTCTGAACTCCAAAATGGCGGTCATTACCGTTGTGTGCATTGCGTATTTTAAAATTGACAGATTGCAGATAAAGCATGCTATTGATTGTGCAAAATGCGCCTGTGTTAGCATATTTTCAACAGAAGAATTTCTATGTATCACTCATTATAGGGCCGTACACTGGAACACGATAGCGCTGAACGCTACCATTTAACGACATATAGATTAGGTAATGCTTCGGTGCCTATTGCTCGCAAGCTCCATCACTGGAGCTCTACCACACTGGTAGAAATATTCAACTTATTCCCAACCTTTGCCAGAAACCAATATCAAGATTTCCATTGGATCATATCATTGCTAAGAGTATTTTGCATAGATCGTAACCTGGACGCATCTTTCCCGGACAGGAAACTTCAAAAACAATTGGCTGTAACAAGTAACTATTGTGTCGTGACTGCTAGCGACCTCTGGCGGAGTCGTGACCACACTTCCGCCATTTGGGATATTTGAACTCCAAAAGGCGGTTATTACCGTTTTTCTATACTTTGTATTTGAATTTAGACGGATTGAATACTAAAAGCGAAATAATAATAATACAATACGGGGTTCTTCAAAAATGGCATTAAAAGAGTCCTTCAGGGCTGGCAGCGCGTTGGCAACTCCTCCGTTGCAAATGTTCATAGGCGACGGTGACCACTTTCCATCAGGTAGCCCATTTGCTTGTCTGCCAACCGTCAGATATAAAAAAATCTCATTTTTAAAGTTATGAAATAGGTAAACAAACTAGTAGTTTTTATGAATGGTAACGGAGTTCTTTTCTGTAGGAACTGCACTTGGAATTCTGGTCAGTGAATATCTTTGATTTTGACAGAAATTTGTATTTTTCTTAAACGTTACTTAAACGTAACTTAAACGTTCTTTTTCTTGAAAGAAAGGAATTAAAATATGTTTATGATTTTTTCAGTAAGTTTTTTGTCCCTACTTCTATTGACTTATTATTATTCGTTTACTTGCATGGAATAACATGCAATAGTTCACTCTAGGTAATTTTTGCTTTCTAATTAACTTTCGAAAACGGTTGTAAAATCTTACTCGTAATATTTTTTTTTTTGCTTTATTCAACATATTTGAATTGTAATATAATATATATAGTATAACCAACCAATATTTTACTGTTTTTTTACCTTCATAAAAATCGTAGTCCAAGTATGCCTAACAGAGTACTGCGAGTTGAAATAACTCAATATTATAAAGCGCGCGTGGCCTCGCGGCTGGTGTAGATCATGAGCGGTTCTCGGTTAAGGGTTACGGGCGCGGTCGGGTGTGTGATGGGTGACCGTTAGTAACAAATTAAAAAAAATGCGCGTTTCCGTGCTTCGGAGGGCACGTTTAGTCCCGGTTGCTATCGATAGATTGCAGTTGTTCAATCTTGTCGGCCTTATGGGCAGTTTAAAAACATCCGACAACGGGTTGGCCACTAACCCTTATCTCCACCAACCCGCATCGGAGCAGCGTGGTGGAGTAAGCTCTACACCACCTCCCAAAAAGGGGAGAGACTCGTGCCCAGCAGTAGGTTCTTTCAAGGGTTTCCATTTTAAAGTGCAATAACGCGAGATGGGCAGTAGCATGCTGCGATAAAACTACTGCCACTGCGATCGCCAATCCGCATGGCAATTATGGCATATCCTCCTCATAAGGGAGGCTTTCGTCCAGCAATAGACATCTTTCGGCTAAATGATGAATCCAATAAACATTCAATACCTAACATCGAAGCCAAACTCTATTCGTCATAGCCTGAAATGAAAATAGCGGACATAATAAATTAAGCTAACTCCCAAATGTCAGAGTTACAAATAATTCCGATGATCAAATCCTCTTCATATAATTTTTTCTCTCACTTATTACTTCATCGGTTTTTTTCTAATCAATCTCTTCAAATGGATGAAAAGAAATCCGAGCTTGACATTTCGGAGTCAACAATATGGATTTTAGAAAGCTTTGTGTTGTGACTACATTAATCATTTGGGATTAATTCGCACTAACGATAATGGAATGTTGATAAATCATGTTAGACATGAGAAGTTAATATTCTTTTGGTTTTTATCAATATTAAGACAAAATGCGTTGACGAAAATCTTTTATATTAATGCATTGGAGTTAATAAACCCGTTGTAAAATTACTTTCAAGTTTATGAGTAAAGGTACGATTCCGAATTCGGCAGCACGCAGCAGTGCTGCCCCAGCACTACTGGTCTATATATTATCTATGAGTTTATATGAGATTACATTCCGAGCTACGCGACACTGTCGCGGCAGCAATGCAATAGAAAATAGGGAAATATGGTGCTGCGGCAGTACTGCAGCGGCAGCTCTGCTTCGTGCTGCCGAGTTCGGAATCGTACCTTACCTAAGTGACTGTTACTTTGATGTTTGTGAGGACCGTTGATTTTTCTGAGACAAATATTTATACACAGATAGAGCTACAGTGTTGGAGCTCGAGGGCGTAGGCAGCACTGCATTACCTTATCTATATGCCCCCAATTAGTAGTCTTCAGCTCTATCGTGTTCCGGACACAATAGGGCTGATGGTGGACTGGCCCCTATTTTTTGTGTATATGTCTATAGGCTGAGGCTGTAGTTGCTATTTAATATCCATTTTAACTGCTTGTTTTTCACTATCTTCACGAAAAAAGATTTTAGCTAAACCCACAACTTCATCTGCATTTTCCACATTTGCACATTTTCCATTAATTCGACGCTCCTATTTTGTTAGTTTATATTTCTGTATCCTATAGCCTTCTTCAATAAATTTATTATTCATAACCAAAATAATTATTTGAAACCGAAATCTGTGTAGGTAACGCTGTTTAAAATCGTAGCGCGAATAAGTTGTTGACACTAGAAACTCGCGACATCAACGTCTTGTACGCGCGTCATTATCGCTGGTCGTTCAATAAATCGCTTGGAAAACGCAATGGGATAGCATGAATATTCTAGATCATTTGCAAACTTCAATATATTCCTTTAACACACAAACCGAACATGTTCAGACTGTAGACCCAAACAATTTTATAGATAAGTATCGAAGCAACGTCAAGCTATTGTGTAGTGAGCCTAAAAAGTCAAATCGTAACATTCTCGGAAACAACATCGGACCAACTATATTACGGTCTATTGTTCCGCCGCGCTTGCGTAAACTGTGTGCGTCACTTAGTTTGCGAAACTGTTCGATTGTATGATCTACTCGCCGATAGCGAAGGTACGGGACACACCTGAGCTTTTTAGACGACTTTTGATCTAGTTTAAAGTCCAAGGAAAGTTATGGTACAAGTTTGAAGACGTTTGCGCGAGCAACGTTCTACGATGTCGTTTTGATTTTAAATGTGAAACGGTGCATCGCAACCCGCAAATTTCTGTGGCACGACCTTTTTGACGCATCAGAGTCGATTCTTGTAATAAATACCGCCGTCGTGTGAGATTTACATCATTCGTAATATCGACCAAGACGGAGCATGATTTGAACTAGTAAACAAATAACATGAAAATACATAGATTTTAGAAATTAAAAAAGGAAAAGGAGGTTTTTCTTTGGGCAGGGATCGAAACTACAAAGTCAAGTTAGTACTAGTCCAATTTAATCGAAGTATCAACCAAAATAATTGCATGATTTTTGTAATTTATAGAAATTATACTTTTTCAGTGTCCGTGTATAATGAATTAGAATAACAGTGCGAAAAACGGCCTTTCAGGTTGCCTCCACAACTTCATTGTAAATATTCTGGTCAAGTAGCTATCGTTTTACTCGAATCACTGACGGTGACTCATTTGACTTACGTAATAGACATTGGACTGACTGACTGATTCTGACTTTTACGCTTTTCTATACGAATAAATAATATCGTTTTACTTGACATTGACAATAACATTTATTTTGATAACTACACATTCTTCCAATCTCCGTATTATTTACTGTTGCATTCATAAACTTTGTATAAACCGTTTCATAATTTTCTGCATTAATTTAGATTTTAATTTTAGTCAATGTCGCACAAATCACACAAGTACGTCAGCACCATTGCTTTGTATTCAAACAACGACCGTATTTATTCCCTCGGATACACGTTAGGAAATCCCCATTGGGCCAAATTAAACGGATCCAATGTATTGGTTTTGGCACTTATTGGATTTGTTGTATGCCCTTTGCTTTTGGTGTTTAGGATCGGGGTTCGTATTAATTCTAGTATTAAGTAATGGTACATTACCAAAGTTCGGAGTGATTGGCGTTTGGATGTGATTTTTGGTTAATATGTTCATTGTTAATTTTTTATGTAATGAAGGAGGCAAACAAGCATGCTATCTGTTGCCAAATGGCAGTGTTCAGCATAATCGTGTTCTTTTTAGATGGTAATGTATGACTCCGTAACAATCACTCAGACATAACAACTTAGGTCTCAAGGAACGCAACGCATTTACATTTTGACCTCTGGTTTTTGTGTACATATCTATACGTTGCAGCTTTTTATGGGCCTCATAAAAAGGTTCAAGGTTAAGCAGAGAGCAATGGAGAGAGCTGTGCTTGGAGTTTTCCTGCGAGATCGAATCAGAAATGAGGCAATCCACATGAGAACCAAACTAACCGACATAGCCCACCGAATAGCGAAACTCAAGTAGTGAGAACTCAGTGGACAGGGCAAATAGCTTGAAGAACTGACGGCCGTTGGGGTAGAAGAGTTCTCGAAAGGCGACCGCGTAGGTACCGAGAGACGAAGAGTAGGCAGGACGGGGATCGACGACCTGGAGAAGGTTGTGGCCAATTGCTGGATGAGGCCGTCCCAGGACTGTATGTTGTGGCATTATTTGTGGAAGGCTTTTGTCCAGCTGTGGACGTTTTTTTTTGTGTATTGGAAGTGGCAAATAAGCATGCAGTTCACATTAATGTTAAGTGATGACTGCAGCCTATAGACACCTACACAAAGACCAAAATCAAAATGCAGATGCGTTACCACTCCTGAGGCTTAAGGTGTTATACCTCTGTGCCGGAAATTACAGGGCCGTACATAACCACCTGACCGGAACACAATAGTGCTGAACACTACCATTTAGCGACAAGTATATTAGGTAATGCGGTGGTGCATACACCCGCGAGCTCCGTCACTGGAACTCTACCACCAGTAAAAGGACGTCTTTCGGCTGAAATGATTATGATGAATGCTTGTTTGCCACTTCATTGTTTTAAAAACCGCATCAAATGTTACAGTCAAGCCATCAGACACAGACCACTAATCTATGGAAACCATAAGATATACAATACTGTTTGTTCCCGTCAGTCCTTGAACCGTAGTACATTGCACACAATACATTCGTGACTTGATAGGTATCTAGAGGATAACGACCTCGACTATGGGACTTATCGGTTCAACTTTACACAGTTTTGTTCACATGGATCTTTTGTATGAAATGTAAATCGAAACTCATTGGATACAAAGGGATAGTTTTTAAAGTAAGTTTCGTATTTTGTGAATTAATCTGACTATGCTTTTTATATTACAAGGTGCGTTGTGGAATTAGCATACAATATAATGTTCCTGTAGGATTTAACGAAGTACCTAATAAGGTAAAATTAAGGAGAGTGGAAAATTAATTGAATATTTCTATAAGATATAGACGACACCTCTAGGGTGAGATTCACAGACCGCATTACGACTTTGACCAAAGTAAGCTTATACGCATGGCCCAGCGGCTGGTGTAGATCGTAAGCGATCTACTCGATTAAGCACTATGGGCGCGGTCGGGTAGTGTGATGGGTGACCGCTAGTGGCAAATTAAATGCGCGTTTCTGTGCTTCGGAGGACACGTTAAGCCGTCGGTCCCGGCTGCTATCGATAGATATCAATCGTTAAACCTTGTCGGAGGCCTTATAGGCGGTTTGAAAAACATCCGACAGCGGGTTGGCTACTAACCCACCCACCTCCACCAATCCGCATTGGAGCTTGGAGCAGCGTGGTGGAGTAAGCTCCAGGCCTCCCCCCAAACAGGGGAGAGACTCGTGCCCAGCAGTGGGACGTATAATGGGTTGCCATTATTATTATTATTATTTAAGCTTAGAACTGTTAAAACTCATGGTGAGATCAAAACCCATACTGTACTGACAGTTCGAAGCGTACTTTGCTTGAAAGTAAAGTCGTAGTGCGGTCTGTGAATCTCGCCCTTAAACTCCAAGTCAAAGTAAAGTTGTTGTACTATTTATTTTGCGCAAGAACATATGCGAGAGAACTTTAGAATATAAAGAAAAAAACGGGAAACAAAAATTGACTTCGGGCAGGAAAGGAAGCTACCGAAGTACTTCGGTAGCTTAGTGGTATATCGGGTGGACTGGTCATCCTGAGGTCGCAGGTTCAACTACTGCCCGAAGTCAAATTTTTCTTTCCGTTTTTTTCTTTAATAAATGAAAATGAAAATTTTATTATTTATTATACACAACAAAATTAAATTTAAAAAAGATTAAAGATAAAAGATTAAATAAAAAATAGAAACAAAGTAAGTACCTAAATAATTAACTAAAATAATAATTTTATGTAAATTAAATATTTAATAATAATAAGGTATATGTGTCGCACGGCTGCGCCAAAAAGGTATCCAGTTCAGCATGATGTCAGGTACCTATAAGGTATAAGTACCTGACGCTGGTTTTCGATTGGAACCATTGGATGCATGGTCACGGATGTCAAAGGTCTAATAAATATATAAATAGGTATGTGGTGTGTCTAATGATAATAAGTGAATAAAACTATTAACGTAACTTCACGTCTGTAATCCCCGAAGGGGTGGACAGAGGTAAATGCATGCATTCAATCATACATGCAATCACCCACGACTCGCCGGTTACGTTTTGGCCCATGTAACAGGTGGCGAACCTGTTGCCATCTCCGGGCACATTACCAAACACCGGGGTACTGGGAAACTTCCAGAAAATGGAAAAATCCCAATAGAAGCAGAGATAAAGGATTTTAAACCGTTATCTCTAATATCCTCCGACCCGGGAATCGAACCCAGGACCTCCAGCGTAATAGTAGTGGCCTGCTACCACTACGCTACTGAGGCAACACCTTGAAATACCTACAATATTAACAAAATTAAAACGTAAAAAACAAAAACAAGGATATAAACAAAAACAAAGATATAAATTAGTTTCCAAAGTAAAGTCGTAGAGCGGTTTGTGAATCTCGCCCTAAATGCCCATCCGTATTTTTCGTACACTTAGCAACATTTAGAACAATAAACTTTACAAAACCATTTATCTGCGTTTATTTAAGTGGGTTGGGTGTAAAAATCAATACGGACACAGATAGCAAAGCCATTTCAGGCTTATCTGAGATAAGATATTCAATATTTACATAAGGTCACGAGCCTGTTGTGTGGTGTTGGTGGGTATTAGATGTTTTTAGAATGATATACACTGCATAGAATTTAATCTATCTGCCTGTGGCATAGAGCAACACGGGCCACCGGCCACGCCGGATCGGAGGGGAGTAGCCTAATGCCGGCTTTCCCCTCTGTCAAAGTACTAACCCAAATGGGCCTATGCCTGTCACCTAGATGTTTAAATATGTGCGTGAAATTGTTTATGTATTTTGATAAGGTCAAGGTGTGAGTTTCGTAGTAAAAGACGATTTTTGTAGTGTGTGTGTGTCACACGCATTTCCCCCCGCAAAAAATGACAGACAGTTGCTCTATGGCCTGTGGCAACGCGTTTATTCAATCGTGTTGCTCATACTGATGATGGGACACGTTTGATTTATTTTACGGCCATGGCTCGTTTGTCTGTCAGCTAGTCAACTCAAACGCAGCTGATATCAACAATTCCGATTTGGAAGTGAAGTAAGCTTGTGTTGGCGTTTTGAAAACCCTATAATCGTTTATCTCGGAATAACTATTTTTTACTGGTGGTAGAGCTCCAGTGACGGAGCTCGCGGGCGTAGGCACCACCGCATTACCTAATATACTTGCCGCTTAATGGTAGTGTTCAGCGCTACCGTGTTCTTTTTTTCCGTGTTCAATTTCCAGCACAGAGGCATAACACCTTAGGCCTCAGGAGTGGTAACGCATCTGCATTTTGACCTTGGTCTTTATGTGGGTGTCTATAGGCTGCAGTAATCACTTAACATCAATGTGAACTGCATGCTTGCTTGCCACTTGATTACATAAAAAATAATAGTAATAATAATAATCGGATAGCTCTGATTTGTAGCAGATACTCAACAGGGTGCAAAATATCTCCCTCGAGTAAATATGAAAACTCCTTTTGATCTTCCCTACTATACATATATATTTTATAATCTACATTTTTTTGGAGGCTTTTGTCCACTGGAGGATAATATATGTCAGCCCCATCTTAACCTAATCTACAATATAATACACTTATTCATTGAGATTCCCTACTATATGAAATAGTGCTTCCGAATAAACCTGCCTCTATATCTTAAAAACAATTATTTATCAAATAACGCTTAAGAGGATCGTTTCGAATATGAATTAGTGCGTTAAACGCATTATCTCGTTGCAAGTGTGCAAAAGAAATAGTGAACTACAGTTGGTTGAACAAAGCTCGATTAATGCCAGTTCGCTTGTTCCCAAAGTTCTTCCTTTGACCGCGTGTACCACCTGTATCTCACTTTAATGTTTTGAATCGTTTGTTAGTTAATTGACAAAACGAAACTGGAGAATGAATTATATTTTATTTTTAAAGAAAAATGGAAAAAAAAATTGACTTCAGGCGAGACTCGAACTCGCGACCTACTGGTAATCTAGTCCAGCCGCTCTTCCAAAATCAAATTTTTCTTTCCATTTTTCTTTAAAAATAAAACATATTTCACAAGCATGTGTTAATGCGAAATAATATAAAACAATTATGGAGAATGAATTACATAATTCTCATAGTTTTGAAGCTCTTTTAACCTAAACACTTTAACTAAATAAGAGTATAGTACCCTGACGTCCCCGACTTACCTATGCTTCCCTATGCTGTGTGTTACTTATGTGTTACGCGAATTCCGAGATACGCGGTTTTTTTGTCATACTGCGAGCACATCTTTCCCTCTCCGCTCTGTCAGTGTTCGGTTCGAGAACACATCCCTACTATATATAATAACATTATAAATGTGAAAGTAACTGTCTGTCTGTCTGTCTGTTACCTTTTCACGTCCAAACGAGTGAACCGATTTTGATGAAATTTGGTACAAAGATAGAGTTGACTTTGAGAACGAACATAGGCTACTTTTTGTCTCCTTATATTATCCCCATCCCCCTAAAATAGGGGGTGGAAAATTGTATGGAGCATTCCACAATTTTCAAGATAGAAAGTTACAACTCGGTATGTGAACTCTTTGAGTTTAACAAACAATACGTACATCATTTTTTTTTAGAAATCTGCCTTCATCCCTTTAACACGGGGAGTAAAATTTGAAGGTATTGGGCTTAAGGCAGTGTTCAAGCTGGAAAGCCAAAAATAGGTATGCGGACTCTTTGTTACTAAAAAAATAACATTTGCTTATTATTGAATA
Source organism: Macrosoma leucophasiata (assembly GCA_036365455.1). Classification (NCBI taxonomy): domain Eukaryota; kingdom Metazoa; phylum Arthropoda; class Insecta; order Lepidoptera; family Hedylidae; genus Macrosoma; species Macrosoma leucophasiata. The sequence continues at coordinate 13,154,331 of JAWQUS010000026.1, forward strand.
TTTTTTTTAGAAATCTCCTACATCCCCTAAAATAGGGGATGGAAATTTGTATGGAGCATTCTACAATTTTCAAGGTAGAAAGTTAAAACTCGGTATGCGAACTCTATGAGCCTAACGAACAATAAGTTCATATTTTTATATTTTATCTACACCCATCCCCTTAAAAGAGGGAGTGCAATTTGTATTGGGCTTTCCGCAGAGTTCAAGATGGAAAGCAAAAAATTGATATGCGGCCTCTTTGTTACTAAAAAAACAACTTGGATTACAATAAAAATTGATCTGTGTAGACGAAATGGACAAATTCTGTCCTAAAGGGGGAAAATGAAGTGGTAATTTTTTATGGAAAGTTTCTCATTCCTGAACTAAACAGTATACAAACAGGCTCATGTTTAGGAATTGTAAAAATGATCTGTTTAAGTGAAATGGACAAAATTTCCCCCTAAAGCGGCAAAATGGAGGGGTACTGTTTGTACATACTGCATGTATGAAGAGAATGATGAAGGTAGACGAGGCACGAGAGGTTTGTCTGAACCGGGATATCTGGCGCTCTACACTCTCTGCCTACCCCGTTAGGGACCTGGCGTGAAGATACATACATACATACATACTGTTTGTATGGAATTGAGGTTAAAATTGGCGTGGGAATTTTGGTAGTTTCTAAGTTAGAGACTTGAAAAGTGATGTTCCAGTCTTTCTGTTAGGTATAAAAAAATAGGTACGTTAAGTATTTTGCCACAATCACCCCTAAACTTTCAAATATAAGGGGTTAAAATTAAATAGAGATTTCTAAGTTATAGACGTGATTAAGAACTCCAGATATAGGTACGCGACGGGAAACTTGATTAGGACATTTCCATGGGATTGTAAAATTTAAATTATTTATAAAACGAGATCCACGCGGGCGAAGCCGCGGGCAACAGCTAGTTATTGATATACCTATAATTATGTCATCCAAAAGACCAAAAAATTAGTAATTCGAACCTAGTATTTATATGCAAAGGTGAAGGCCTAGTTATGCAAATTCGACTTCGGAAAAAAATTGTAAGGCTTTATTTAAACTGAGTTTTAACTTGAGGTCCAATTAGCTGGTTGAGCATAGAGCAACGCGGCCCACCGGTCGCGGCGGATTGGAGGAGAGTAGCCATAGCGTGTACTACCGATGCAAAACAGTCTGTAATTTTTTGCGGGGGGAAATACGTGCGACACACACTACAAAAATCGTCTATTACTACGAAACTCACACCTTGACTTTAACAAAATACAGAAACAATTTCTTGCACACATTTAAACATCTAGGCGACATGTTTAAATGTGTGCATGAAATTGTTTATGTATTTTGTTAAAATCGGGGTATGAATTTCGTATCGTATCGTAATTGACTATTTTTGTTGTGTGCATGTGTGTGTCACGCAAAAAATTACAGACTGTTTTGCATCGGTAATGAACGCTACGGCTACTCTCCTCCGGTCGGCCAGTGGCCCGTGTTGCTCTATGGGCTTCAGTCATCACATAACATACATGTGAACTGCATGCTTTTATATCACTTTCTTTACATAAAAAGTACTTAAATTCAATTTCAAGAAGAAGCTAAAAGGCACATCTTTAATCTTCATCATTGTTCATTTTTATCAAAAGTATGATTATCTTTCACATAATCTTATACGAATTCCACTGAATCTAGTCTAATATCTGTAGATATAAATAATAAGGACCAAAACTCACCAATACACACTAACCCAAGCTATTTATCACTCGTAAAATCAGGGTTACTCATCAGAAAAAATGTAAATGGAAGAAGCCACAAAAAAAGGGAAAATAAATGCAAACGCGAAGAAAATAGAAAGATAAACCCGAGTTCTCGTTGGTCTACTAAAAAAAATCACTCGAAATTATTCGAGTTAACACCCCGTGAAATCTTACCATTAATCTTCAAAGTGCTTCCATTTTGTGGTATAAAGAGGCTACATTAGTTGAAACGGGGACTTACAGGGTACACGAATATTTCGCCGTGTTAGGACGTACAGGCCTTTTAATGTACCTAAAATATTGGCAGTGGAAGAATGACTAATGCCTGGTTTCAAAGATTCTTTTGACAGCAATTCATCTGTGAGTAGGGGTGAAGCAAAAGAATCAAAAGCGCTATTAGCAGCGCTTTTGATTCGTTTGCTTCACCCTTCTCTTGAAAGGGGTAGGCAGATGTAAAGTGTCCCTAATTTAACACAATATTTAAATTTGCCATTTTTTATTTAAACTTGCGCTTTGGTAACGGTATCTTTAAAATATCACACTCTAACAGAAAATAGTTTAAATAATATGATGGATATGATTAAAAATGGAGGGTTACTCGTTTGAATAACTAGTGTTGTTTTGTTGAACAATTAAAAAAAAATGGAAGTGGCCCTCAACTTTTTCATTTTGTCGGCCAGAATTGGCCACTTAAATCATGTGATTTTGCAGCATAAGATTTATTTTCGAAAGGCGTTTTGAAATTGAAGGTCTATGCCAACAGATCCACAATCACCCCTGCATTTAGGTAGAAAATTAAATGCTGCATTAGACAGAGGTAAATTCATGCATTCAAGCATGCAAACACCCACGATTCGCCGGTTACGTTTAGGCCCATGTAACAGATAGCGGACCTGTTGACAGTTAGTTACCAGAACTAGGGAATATGTAATAATACTATGTATAGAATGGACACTTCGACGTCCCGCCCGATTTCCCCGCCTCACCCAACCTCCCCCCTTCTTATGGGCGACGTTTGGTATTTTCTACGTGCTACGCACACAGGTGCACGTGTAAATATACGTCGCTGATTGATGTCTGTGTAATAGAGACCAAATTAAGCGTTTGTAATTATGTTCTAAAACGTTTAGTTCAGGTAACTTTGTATGAAAGTCCTTAAATTTTTGCTACAATACCTAGTATATTATACAAGTGGAATTCGCACATGACCGATATTTTTCTTACCTTTACATAAATTCGATAGTATATCTTATAAGCAAGGAAAATTCCCGTCTCATTTCAAACCGGCATCCTAATAGTCATATTATGAAGAACGCTTTCTAAGAATTCCGTTGAAATACAATTTTCTTTGTGCACCATTTTTTTTATTACGCCTCCTTCGCGTACGAAATTGTTATGTCCTCAAATGAGTTTTTATTTAATATTACGTAATCGGTTTGGGGAGCCCTGTTGATGGATTTTTAGAATAAAGTAGCTATGTTTATGCGATGTGTATTGACTTTGATGTAAGCTAATGTTTATGGTTTGTTTTTTCAATGCGACTTATTTGGGTGGAGTGTACCTTATGAAATTTTCCTTAGATTCTAGGACAATCTGCTAAGACATGCTTTTTATTTATTTATTTATTTAAATTATATGCACATAGAAAAGGTACATAAGGCGGACTTAATGCTACTACAAGGCATTATCGACCAGTCAACCTTTGGGTAGTGTTGAAAATTTAACTGGTGCTGGTTTTTCACGACATTCAAGTGAAATCGTAGGTATAAGTTTTTATCTGTTAGTCTGTGATAGCTGATACCTAAAATCCATGCAAATCAGGGAGTGCGACTGCCTATCGACATTGCTGTCGTCATTGGCATTTGCTGTCAAATTTTCGTGTCGATTTGTAGCTGTAGAAATGCATATGCGTTACCAGCCCTCAGGTTGTTCATATAATTAGGCTCCTGTTATGCCTTTTTGCCCGGAATTACAGGGCTGTACCACCTGATTACCACCTGACCGGAACACGATAGTGCTGAACACTACCATTTAGCGGCAAGTATATTAGGTAATGCGGTGATGTCTACGCCCGCGAGCTCCGTCACTGGAGCTTTGGTGGTAAAGCTAAAAAACTGTCAGAATGTGTCCTTGTATATAATTAAGGTAACAAATATTTTTAAAGAGTATATTAACCTTTTTCAGCGAATCTATATAATGGTGTAGCACAATAATCCATAGCCTTAGTACGTGGAAGTCCATAGAATAAAGTTCATTGACATGTCACGACTCCTTCATTATAGAACGCGTGACCTGTGTAATGAGTGAAGCGTGAGTGATTAGTAGTAAACACTTGGCCTTATATCTGAACTATTCTGAACCTTTTTATGCTGTATTAGTACTGAATACCGGCCAAGTGCGAGTCGGATTTCTGCACGAAGGATTCCGTACTGTCTATACGATATTTAAAGTACCCCGCCGTATTTGTCTGTCTGTTTGTATGTCTATGCCTGATAAACTTGAATACTGCTGAACGGATTTTAATGCAGATTTCACCAATAGATTAACCATAAGCATGAGAAAAACTGACTTAAAAATCTACTTATAATAATTAAGTTAGTCTTGTCGTAAGCTATTTACTTTAAAATTCAGCTTAATCTTTTAAATATCATATTTTAGTTTCTAAAATCATATTTTCGTGAGCGCCAAAAGCTGAGCAACGTGTCGTCAAATGCTATCGAGGGGTGAATTTACGATCGAATGTTCCGGTATTCCATCGGGTTACCAAGAAAATGGCTGCCAATCTCACTATAGAGCTACCATGCTAACTATAAACCAACGATAACATACATCTTTTTAGTGGAGCAGCAGCTCGTAGATTTCAGTAGCACACATCCATATTCTAAGACGTTACCCGAAACATTCTTTGATTCACACTCAGCTTAAGATACTTTATGAGGACGCCTCAAAATCCATATTCTTTGTTGTATTTTGACAGTAACTCATGCGTATGAATTATCATAAATATTAGATAGTTCACAAAGTCTTGAAATTTTTATAGAAAAATATGGTATTTAAATATATTTCCAGAGAGTTTCGACATGGAAAACTTATTGAGCGCATGAATATGGCGTAAATGTAGGTCGTGAGGCAGCTTGGACTTTGACAATTGCTTTCTAACATCAAACGGAGTCAGAATGTCGAGTTCACGTTATTAGTTACAACTTTTTTACTGGTGGTAGAGCTCCAGTGACGAAGTTCGCGGGCGTAGGCACCACCGCATTACCTCATATACTTGCCGCTAAATGGTAGTGTTCAGCACTATCGTGTTCCGGTCAGGTGGTCATGTACGGCCCTGTAATTTCCGGCACAGAGCCATAACACCTTAGGCCTCAGGAGTGGCAACGCATCTGCATTTTGACCTTGGTCTTTGTGTGGGTGTCTATAGGCTGCAGTCATCACTTAACATCAATGTGAACTGCATGCTTGTTTGACACTTCGATAACAAAAAAAAAAATCTCATTATATACTGGCACTCGTATAATACGGGCCTCAAGAAACTTAACTAGCGAATCATGTGTGTAAATCATAGAGCAACACCGGAGGGGAGTAGCCATATGTAGGCTTTCCCCTCTGTCAAAGTACCTATACCTGTCGCCTAGATGTTTAAATGTGTGCGTGAAATAGTTTCTGTATTTTGTTAAAGTCAAGGTGTGAGATTCGTAGTAATAGACGACTTTTGTAGGGTGCGTGTGTGTCGCTCGCATTTCTCCCCGCAAAAAATTACAGACTGTTTTGCATCAGTAAAAAACGCTATGGCTACTCCCCTCCAGTCCGCCGCGGCCGTTGGCCCGTGTTGTTCTATGGTGTAAATACACGGTAAATACCTCTACTTTTTCTTCCAGGAATACAGACATGAATTTCTTTTTTATAATGTCTTTCTGTCATCGCAAAAACTATACCGAACGAAGTTGCCTGAATTGATGTAAAACGTTTTAATTGGCAAAACCACAGCTCGCTACATGTTCGGACTACTTCGGATTCATACGAGTATAATCGTCCAATTATTTTATCGAATGACAAATTGTTTTCGCATAAATTAATGTTTTGTAAATTCAATATTGTTGAAATTGGTTGAATGGTTATTATATCTTTGTGATACAGGTTCAGAGAGTTCCAATTACTGTATTTAGTAATTTCACACTGATTGATTCTTATTCTATTTTAATTTTGAAGTAGATATTTTTATGTAATGAAAGTGGCAAACAAGCATGCAGTTTTATATTGATGTTAAGTGATGACTGCAGCCTAGACACCCAAAATGCAGATGTGTTACCACTTCCGAGGTCTCAAATGTTATGCCTCTGTGCCGGAAATAACAGAGCCGTACATTACCACCAGACCGGAACGCGATAGTGCTAAAGACTATCATTTAGCGGCAAGTATTTATATACTTGCCGCTAAATGATAGTCTTTAGCACTTCATGATAAGATAGTCATTACCTTATGGTAATGCGGTGATGCTTATGCCCACGAGCTCCGTCACTGGAGGTCTACCAGAAGATGTTTCCGACGACTTTTCTAATAAGTTTTAACACTAGGTAGAGCGGACGTGCGACTTGTCACTGTAACGCACGCACACTGACACACCGTACATGTACGCATTGTAACGTCTTCCACGACCAATCGCCAATCGCGTTTGTGAATTCCAACAACCATATGCCAAGCTCCTGTACGTGTGATAACACGTAATACGATAAGCTGACCTATTCATGGCCAGACTCCTGAACCCCATGTCATCATGGAGTTCAAGAAACGTAACTGGTTAATCGTGAGTGGAATTGTTTTATTATGTCTTTCTATCTTCTTCTTCCATGCCGTTATGCCCCATTTCTCTTGGGGTCGGTTCTCCTAATCTTATATCGACACCCAGGGCATAATTGTGTCATTTCGTTTTGAAGTCCCCTCGTCAACACATCTTTTTTTATGATCCCCATCCAGGTCATTGGGCGTACTGGACCTCTACTTGGTTCTGCAATTTTTAGAACCTCTCTGGTTATATGGTGGCCTTGGAGCGACCCGCGCCGATGCCAGCACCACGGCCAAGTGATAGTGTAGTTTTGAAAGCCACAAGAGAACAGGCGTCGTCGCCTGTATTTAGGCCGTGTGTATGTAGCAATAAGTAGTACCTAGATAATTTGTTTGTATCATGTCGTTCATCATTTCATCAATCATCAATTACGCCTAATTTCTTTCATCTTGCGGCCGGCAGCATGTACGGTGTGATACACTGTACATTCTGCCCGTCAGCATTTTTGCAGTTCGCAACAGCGACAGCAGTGTGTGACGACATCACGAAGTCGTATAGACGCGTCCACTCTCATTTTTTATCATTATATCAATTAATTAATATCAAATATCATCATTTATCATTATCATTTTAATTATCTAAATATCATTAAGACTATCAAAAAATATCAATCTAATGTAATAAAATCTGTAGAACATTATCATATCAAATCAGCATAATAAATCATAATATCATCAGTAACTTTCTATCATTTATCTCTATACGACTTCAAGCAAAGGGTGTAACCGTACAGGCTCTCTTCATAGTGTAAGCGTATTTTAATGTGACCGTACCAGCGTAAGCAATTCTCCTGCAGCTTATTATGTTTTATTATGTCTTTCTAAGTCGTTGTAAGCGAAGCGCGCATAGCCCCGCGGCTGGTATAGATCGTAAAGCGCGCATGGCCGTGCGGCTGGTGTAGATCGTAAGCGATCTACTCGGTTAAGAGATACGGGCGCGGTCGGGTGTGTGATGGGTGACCGCTAGTGGCAAATTAAAATGCGCGTTTCCGTGCTTCGGAGGGCACGTTAAGCCGTTGGTCCCGGTTGCTATCGATAGATAACAGTCGTTAATCCTTGTCGGAGGCCTTATGGGCGGTTTGAAAACAGTCGACAGCGGATTGGCCACTAACCTGTATTCTCCACTAACCCGCATTGGAATAGCGTGGTGGAGTAAGCTCCAGGCCTCCCCCCGAAAAGGGGAGAGACTCGTGCCCAGCGGTGCGTCGTATTATGGATTGCCATTATTATTATTGTCTTTCTATGTCATCGCAAAAACTGAAACGAAATTGACTGGATTGATTTAAAACGTTTTAATTGGCAAAATCACCACAGCTCGCTATTCGTTCGGATTCATATAATTGTCCAATTATTTTATCGAAGGACAAATTGTTTTCGTATAATTTAATGTGTTGTGAATACAATATTGTTAAAATTGGTTGTACAGTTATTATATTTTGGTGATACAGTTTCAAAGGGTTTCAATGATTCTATTTAGTCATTTTACATGTTAATAGCTCTGAAATTCCATTCCATTTATTTTTAACTACCTGTTACTTTGTACCAGAGTTATTAATAAATTTAATAGTTTTAACACAAACTAAGCGCGCATGGCCTCGCGACTGGTCTAGATTGTAGGGTCTCGATCTAGTCGGTTAAGCGATACGGGTGCGGTCGGGTGTGTGATGGATGACCGCTGGTGGCAAATTTATATGCGCGTTTCCATGCTTCGGAGGGCACTTTAAGCCGACAAGTACGACAAGCCTCGTCGTCCTTACGCGCGGTTTGTCGGACAAAGTTTAACGACGCCTATCAATCGATAGCAACCGGGACCGACGGCTTATCATGCTCTCCGTAGCACGGAAAAGCGCATTTTAATTTGCCACTACCGGTCACCCATCACACATCCGACCGCGCCCGTATCGCTTAACTAAGTAGATCGCTTGCGATCTACACCAGCCGCAGGGCCATGCGCGCTTCGAGTGCTGTTTATTTGGGTTTAAACCTGTTCCATCCCATCATGATCAGACTCGGTGACGCAGCTTGACGCCTGTGTGGCGCCAGTAATTAAATGTCTGAGCAAAATGTTTATTTGTCATATCCGGTGTTTTAACGATTAATTATATCTTCTGATATTGTTTAGGTATGACATTGATGTGTTATTATTAAGAGCTTCAGTTATTGATGTAGCGTTATTGCAGTGTATTAGTTTTTGTTTAGTTTTATCCCTACTATATAATATTATAAATGCGAAAGTAACCTTGTCTGTCTGCCTGTCTGTTACCTTTTCACGTCTAAACGACTGAAATGATTTTAATGAAATTTGGTACAGAGATAGAGCTGACTTTAAGAAAGAACATAGGCTATTTAATTATTTATAAAACGAAATCCACGCGGGCGAAGCCGCGGGAAACAGCTAGTTATTTATTATTTGTAAATAATAATTCATCCTTTTGTATGTCAAGATCCTAACTTATGAACTTTCCGTTGAGTTAGACCTAAAAAAATTGGCAGGAAGTGATGTCTCATAGTTTAACTAAATAGATTAATTAAACCGAAAGTCGTAAATTTCTAGTTAGGTACATGGCATCATTTGTTATTTTTTGCCAGAATAAAACGAGTTACCCATACCCAACCCTGGGGAAAAGGGTGGATTATGTTCCTGTTCCGACTCATCCGCCATCAGTGGCCGGGTCACGGGAACACTATCGCAGACATCCGCCCCCCCACCGGCGGCTTTCAGTTCCAACCAAACGCTAGTGGCGTGAACACTTGCATGCTAGCCAGCCCGAGACCTCGCCCGGCCTGCTTGGCATGCAAGCGGATATCCCCTAGTCCGCCGCCTGGAGATCCCTGTCCTGACCACTCATTACACCAGGCGTCCCATACCGCCCGGGTAGAGAGGTCCATGGGCACACAGTTCGGCCCCGGGGGAGCGGGAGTGCCAAAAAAGTACGATCCTAAACCGCTTCCCCCCGCGGCCCCACCACGTCGAATGGCGGGATCACCGTGAGGCGGCTGGGAATAGCGTGCAGGGCCAACGACATACCAATACACCTCTTCCATAGCCGTCTCTCCCCAGCAGCGAGTGGCAGGCAAGGCCACGCCAAACTCCGCTCTTTCGCTCTGTTTCTCTTAGTGTGCTTTGTCCGCCGGGTACTAAACCCCCATCACGAAAAGGCGGAAACCCTTGGGGGGGGGGGCATCACCAAGTCGATTTATGCTCGAACTCCACCTATGTTGCTCCACCACCCCTAAAAGATAATACAAAGGTTAAAACACTCCAGTTTTGTTTATTTATTATGTCCAGTACAAACGCTAACAGTGCGGTCAGAAGTTTGGGAACAAACGAGCCGTTATTAATCAAGCTTTGTTCAAACCGTAGTACGATATATCTTTTGTACACTTGCGAAATACTCGTAGTGCATTCAACGTACGAATCAATGGGATGTTAAACGTAACTTCACGCCCCTAATCCCCGAAACGGTAGGCAGAGATAAATGCATGCATTCAAACACCCACGATTCGCCGGTAACGTTTTGGCCCACGTAATAAATGGCGAGCCTGTTGACATCTCAGGGCACATTACCAAACTCCTACAAAAAACAAAAGTACTGGGAATCTACCGGAAAATGGAAAAATCCCAATACAACCAGATATTTTACACCGTTATCTCGACAAACAGACCAACAGGCAGACGGACAGCCAGATATAACGAATTTATGACGAACCCTTAAAAGAAAATATAATATAATCCCTACTTCCCTACTATATAATATTATAAATGCGAAAGTAACTCTGTCTGTCTGTCTGTCTGTTACCTTTTCACGTCCAAACGCCTGAACCAATTTTAATGAAATTTGGTACAGTGATAGAGCTGACTTTGAGAAAGAACATAGGCTATATAGTTATTTATAAAACGACATACACGCGGGCGAAGCCGCGGGCAACAGCTACTATGATATATATCTAATAGTAAAATCCAAAAATTACTATTACATTTTAACACATTATCACAGAAACACAAGGAAAATGTCGTTTATACACTTGGCTTTGTATTTTATGCATTTGTTCACAACCTCAAATTGCATTTCCAAACTTGAACTGATATTCCATTTTGAATAAGTGTTACGATTGATTGAAGTAACTATATTCATTCTCTTATCAGCGCTTTTCATTCATTCGCCAACACTCGCGCTTTGTGAGCGTTCCAATTCCGGTCCTCATTGTCACTGTTTTCGGTATTCGATTCTCATTGTTTTGGAGGCTGTGTGACGAAATATAGGTAGGTGTTTTAACTTTCATTTACTTAGTACACATTTTTCAATATAAATTCGATTGCATAATAATGTGTACGATCTATGCCTTGTCCAACTATTCATTGCCTTTGCCCGTCAATTTAATATTTTTTAAATAATTCATACGACTGCATCAACATTATCCCATTGTTTCTCTTTTTGCACGAAACGTAATTTCACTATGTATACACTCATATAACGTGAAAAAATTAACCTACGAATAATGAAAAAAAGAACGTTCAAAAAATTTTATTATATTACAATCGAATTTTATTACATAAAATCCTGTTACCCTAACTCTGTTAGATTTTGAATCGACCATCTTAATTCATTATGCGCTAACCAGCAAAGAAACAGGCACGCAAATGTACTTGATTTTATACTTCGTTCATCTGAAATTTTAATTGCATCCATTCAGTTCTTTAAAAGTAATACCTGCGATTGATTGAAGTGAATCTATTCGTTTCTTATCAGCGCTTTTCATTCGTAGCGCTGCCAACGCTCACTCTTTGTGAGCGTTCCAATTCCGATCCTCATTGTCACTGTTTTCGGTATTCGATTGTCATTGTTTTCGGGGCTGTGTGACGAATCGTATTGAATACTATTGACATATTTATATTCATTAAAGGAGGAGTTGTCGAAATGAAGGAAAGCACGCGATTTGCTTTTTGTTATGGTGAAATTAAAAATTGATGATTGAATCGATTTTTTCATTACTAAGGTTTAAGGCGTCCAGTGAAGGCGTGGCACAGCATTGTGTGAGACGATTATTAACATAAGATTTGCCAAGCGGCAAGGAAACGTTCCATAGCCTGGCGCGCTGCGGTGTGATCTTTTTATGTCCCACCCACGAGGTGTCTGTTTACGTAGAACTATTTTTTTTTATTTAGTTACACTTTTATTCGTTTTTTTTTTCACATTATTATTTGTAGTAATTATTATGAAGATCATTACCATCAGAAATTACGAGTATTTGAAAAAAGTGCTTAACTTTGCACAAACTCAAGGGTGCACTGATTTTGATGAATTTTTGTATTCCATTGGATCCAGGGGTGGTTTACAGTTCTAGTAATTACAAGAGACATTTTTTGTGAATTTTCGAAGTCTGCCGGGACCATGAATTAATGAAATTATAATAATTTAAGTTTCTCTTTCATCTTTCAACTCTCTAAATTATATACATATTATATACAATACAATATATACAAAATATACAAATTATATACAGATTTTAATTTTAATGTAGATTGGTGGATGTTGTGATTAACTTTTTTTGCCATTAAAAAGCACATACAAGTATGTTTAACATCTGACCACAACACGGTTGTTCTGAACGTAATTAAAGCGCCAGTTAGATTAAAGTAATGTAGTGGCGTTTACTGTTAAAATGTACACGGTGTAATTATCCTCATTTTGTATCCGGCGAACCTGAACTCTGAACACTGTCTATCTGGGAAATGATTGGAACAATTACGTTCCACCAAAATTTGGAGCTGATCCCGTACCATGAATTCAATTTAGGGACAGTCAACATTTTATTTCATTACTTTTTAAAAAATAGCGTTGTGGTAACAAGGTACGCCTAATAGCGATTTACTTTAAGCTCACAATCAAAGGGGATTATACGGTAGCTGTACTATATGTAAGTTTTTTTTAATGTAATGTAAGCGACTAACAAGCATGCAGTTCACATTGATGTTAAGTGATACCTGCAGCGTGTGAACACCCACACAAAGATCAAGGTCAAAGTGCAGATGCGTTACCACTCCTGAGGCCTAAGGTGTTATGCCTCTGTGCCGGAAATTACAGGGCCGTACACTACCACCTGACTGGAACACGATGGTGCTGAACACTACCATTTAGCGGCAAGTGTATTAGGTAATGCGGTGGTGCCTACGCCCGCGAGCGATAACACTGGAGTTCTACCACCAGTATGAACAAAGTGATGACTGCAGCCTATAGATATCTACATAAAAACCAAAGGCTAAAATGAAGATGCGTTGCCACCCTTGAGACCTTAGTTGTAATGTCTCTATTAAAGTTATCATGAGGCCATATATTTTTTTTTATTAAGGAATATGGCAAACAAGCATGTCGCTCACATTGATGTTAAGTGATGACTGCAGCCTATAAACATCTACATTAAAACCAGAGATCAAAATGCAGATGCGTTACCGCTCCTGAGACGCAAGGTGTCATGTCTCTATGATATGTGATAGTTATTATGGGGTCATAGATTACCATCTAACCGGAACACGATATTGTTGAACACTATCATTTGGCTGCAGATAGATTAGATCAGCGTTTCTCAAACTTTTTTGGTTGTGGAACCCTTTTGAAAAGCAAAATATTTTGACGGAACCCCAAAACAAAAGAAAAAGTTACACATTTTTTAATTATTATTAATAAAGATTAATAATATTGTATCATGTTACAATGGAAGTGTAAAGGTACCTATTATAATCAGTATAAAACTGTTACGTTACTGAGTGACTGACAGACAACGTAGTTTTGTAACTTTTGTCGCTAGTAGTTTGTTAAAAGAAAAAAATATAATGGGATGTATGAAACTGTTTCCTATTTTTCACCAATTGGTTGATATTAGGTTTGATGGAAAAGAGTTGGAAGTCTTATATCGGGTTCGTTATCGAATGCATAAAAAACTCTGAATCAGAACACTGATGGATAGGAGTGTATTTTTTCTCATTATATCTAGTATTGTCGCGGCGCCTTACAAAGGCTTTGCGGACCCCCAGGGCTCTGCGGAGCACACTTTGAGAAACGCTGTATTAGATAATGCGGTGGTCTACGCCCTCGAGCTTCGATACTAGAATTCTACCACAAATAACATAATTATTTTGAAACTACTTTATTATTCTTACAAAAATACTTAGTGTGATCACAGATCGCACTAAGACTTTACATTGAATGAAAGTCTAACTTTTGACGGGACAAAACTCTTAGATCCTTTGGGGAACACATTTTCACTAAGTGAAGAATATAATATAAAGTAAAATAAAAGTTTAATATGTCTGCCCTTGGTGGCACCTCCGATGTTTGGTAATGTGTCCTTTTTAACCAACTTCAAAAGAAGATAATGTTCTATATTCAACTGTTTGAATGTTTTTTTATTCATTGATTACTCCGTCATTTGTAGACCGATATTGAAAAATCTTACAGCGTTTAAAAGCAAACTTCTAAATATCCCAAAACTGCAATATGCTTTGCTATTTGTGTTTAAATACGTCTTCTGTTATTTTTGTGTTTTTAGTAGTGGGTTTATGTAGTCGGAATTAAAAAAAATGGTATTCGTACACCCCTTATTACATTGAACACTATTAAATAAACAATAACTGTTGAATTTTATAAAATTATAAGCATCCTAGTTCTGGGGTCTCAATTATTTTCCTTCTGGGAAACAAGGGATGAAAGAATGTTTAAAGGAGATTGACCAATTTTGTATGAGAGTTCGCCCATCTTGCATCTCGAGGAGATTACTCGCAAAATATAGGCAATATCGTAAGTACTGCGTGCGCAAAAAAGAAAAAAGGTATCAATAGGAGTTTTTAAGAAACTGCATTACAATCTTTTGTTTATTTAGAGGTTAAGTTTTGTATGGTGTACCTACCAGAGGTTACTAAAATAAGCGAAGACTATTTTAAAGTATTGTGTAACATCCTAGCTGTTTTACTTACATTCAGTATTATAGTTTAGCCGCATGGCGTTGTCATGATTCTTCTCCTGGTACTAATACCAGACAAACATTAAATACTTAACAATTCATAAATAAATATCTGGTTTTCATGTGGGTGTTTTTATGATATACATATATTCACTTACCATCAATGTAAACTGTTTTTCTATTTGTCGCTTCATGATAGTAAAAAGTGAGACATTCATATTATTATGATGAATTTGAGCTAAGTTACTGTACAAATTGTATTCACTCGATACCTAGTGATTTTACAAGACAAATAGTAAACATGAATAATCTATTCCGTTAAATATCAATAATAAAGCAATCGATGGTTGAAATCGATTTTATTTCGACAAAATCATAAAGGTCCTAAAATGACCTGTATCCAACGCAAAAAAGTAAATAATGCAATGGTGTTGACATTGGCAGCTTGGTTATTGGTCTGTGATTGGCAGTTTACTACAAAATAATTGATTAACTTTTAAAGAATATCTTGTAAATCTCCATTCGTTTTAACGTGAAAAAAATGTGAGTGAAATCTAAATTCAAAAAACAATTTTCTACATACAAGTTGTTAAGACGCAATCAGGGCGACTTTTGGTCATTCTCCTTTCAGAACAGTAACACAATCCTCAGTGTTTTATCATTTCTATTTCCCGATGACGTTACAGAGCTTGATCATGACGTCATCGTCGCGTGCTATCCCTTTCGTTACATCAACAATTTCTAGTCTTCCCTTTCGATAGCAACCGGTCTCGCTACTCGTCATTAGTAGAGTACAGTGAGTTGATAGGTATAAGATTATCACAATATAGGTACAGTAAAACCGTAGTCATCTATACATCTATACAAATAAATAAAATTGGAGTGTCTGTTTGTTATATAAAAATAACCGCTTTTTACTACATGCATATCTAAGTATACACGGTACATATGCGAAAACAGCATTTTTTACAATTTTTGTCTGCCTGTCTGTCTGTCTGTCTGTCTGTCTGTCTGTCTGTTTGTTGTCTAATCGCGGGAAGCGGACTGATTTCGACGGGACTTTCACTGGCCGATGATAGCTTATGTAATAAGGAGGAGTAACCTAGACTACTTTTATACTAGCTGCGCCCACTACTTCGTCCGGGAAGATACTAAACAATGATAAATTCTCATGCGGTGAGAATTTATGATTGTTTAGTATTAAGTGATTAGTAAAGTCAGAGTTGAAGATGTAAGAAAGAGACTTTGTGTGAATGATAGTATCGGTGTAAAAATGAAAAAAGGCATGCTCCGATGGTTCGGGCATATAGAAAGAATGTCGAATGAGCGAATGACTTAACAGATATACAATGCGAATGTGGATGGTTGCAGAGGCCCAGGAAGACCAAGGCTGACCTACCATGACCAAATAGGTCGAGTTCTGTCTGATGGTGGGGTCAAAAGTCTTAGGAATCGGCGTGCATGTATGAAGAGAATGATGAAGGTAGACGAGGCACGAGAGGTTTGTCAGAACCGGGATGTCTGGCGCTCTACACTCTCTGCCTACCCCGTTAGGGACCTGGCGTGAAGATACATACATACATAAAGTCAGAGTGTTAATACAGGTGCTGGAAAGTGTTATGCGCAAGTGACAAGTAGGTATAGGTAGGAAGGTAGGTATAGGTGTGAGTGACTAGAACCTGTGTTTATTTTTGCTAGTATCCTACCCCTAGACACGCGAACTCTCCACCGAGGGAATCACAATCGTATTCACCATTACTTCGACCGAGAACGTAAGTAAGTTGTTATTCTGAACCTGCGAAAACGACACAACAAGCTGTAAACGCCGTAAAATATTTGACATCAAAAAACCTTTTATCTAATCACTTTGTACTCGCACTTCTAGGTTAATTATATAATAAAAATAATGGCAACCCATTATACGTCCCACTGCTGGACACGAGTCTCTCCCCTTTTTGGGGAGAGGCCTGGAGCTTACTCCACCACGCTGTGGAGGTGGGGCGTTAGTGGCCAACCCGCTGTCGGATGTTTTCAAACCGCCCATAAGGCCTCCAACAAGGTTTAACGACTGCTATCCATCGATAGCAACCGGGACCGACGGCTTAACGTGCCCTCCGAAGCAGGGAAACGCACATTTAATTTGCCACTAGCGGTCACCCATCACACTATCCGACCGCGCCCGTCTTGCTTAACCGAGTAGATCGCTTTCGATCTACACCAGCCGCTTGGCCATGCGCGCTTCGATAGGTTAACAAAATGTAAACCATACATTATATTCATAGGAATTCTTGAAAAAAATAAAACAAAACACTATCAGCCAGTGCCACTCTTCGTCAGTTCACTTTTATGGTAACTGCGCACAGACCCTACAAACAAATGTAACTTTACGCAACGCCAATTGTTGGTCATCCTTGGACCGTTCACTGGTTATCGAATGTCTTGCAGCAACCGGGCCAAGTACGCTTCCTTTCATTCATCATAGTTCACTTACAACTATTATTGTTTGACGGGAAATTGTTGAAACGGTTTTATGTGATTTATTGTTCTTATCGGTAATAGATTCGTTTTTCTTCTATTATATTTTTACTAGCTGACCCGGCTAACTTCGTACCGCTTAAGAATTAGGAGAATTGAGAATTAGAAGCCCTATTTTTTCCAAAATAAAATATCGCATTGTGGATAATGAATGAAGAATGAATGGTGAAAGAATTTTATAATCGGTTCAGTAGTTTTTGAACCTTTCCAATACAACCAAACAAAGTTTTCCTGTTTATAATATTAGTGTAGATTACGTTTATAAATGCTTCGTTTGTTTAAAAGTGTGAGTTGAGTGTGAGGTGCAAAACAGTTTGACAAGTGGCGCATTTTTACTTCATTTATTTGTTGAAATAAAACTATTTTTACGGATTTATCTCGCGTATATTAAACTAAAATTATTTTTAAAATCATAATGATTTTTAATTCATTTATTTGCTTTTATGCTGCCCGGTTTTCAGTGATAAATTTGGATGCATGAAGGCAAACTGTACTTACAAACTAGCCGCCGTAGAGTTGAAAAAAATGGATAAATCTTTGCAATTTTATTGGCAAAGCGTCTGCGTTGATAACATAGAGCAACACCGGAGGGGAGTAGCCATATGCAGGCTTTCCCCTCTGTCAAAGTACAAGCCCAAATGAGCCTATACCTGTCGCCTAGATGTTTAAATGTGTGCGTGAAATTGTTTCTGTATTTTGCTTTAAGTCAAGGTGTGAGTTTCATAGTAATAGACGATTTCTGTAGTATGCGGGTGTGTCCCACGCATTCCCCCCTGCAAAAAATGACAGACAGTTTTGCATCGGTAATACACGCTATGGCTACTCCCCTCCGGTCCACCGCAACCGGTGGGCCGCATTGCTCTATGGTTGATAAGGATAAGATTGAATGTTAGATATAGGCTATTTTCTATACATTTTCATTCATTATTTCATCAGTTACATAAAACATTACGTCATATACGTTTTTAAACGAATCACAGCTTTTCTGAAAAAATACCTGTATTTCCCACCACTTGACACTTTCAAAAGGAACTAAATATGGAACTACACGCTTGTTAGACGCCTCTTGTGCTTAGCACAATGCATCTCGCATTACCACCATATACACAAAAGAATTCCTGATAGTAGGGGAGCCCAGGATGCTATTTTTGGATTTACTCGAGCGCGTCAGATAAATATATGGGAGATTCCTTGAACCCCGCTTGTTATCTCCACTAAATCTAAGGTTCGTATATAAAGACGCGGAAGAAGAGTAGTCTTAAAAAAATATATAAATGTCGCTACGATCTTACTCATCTTCCGAATTGTCTGAGTTTTGGATAGGAGCATTGTTTGGCCACATTTTAAACCCTCACAGAATATCTGACACGCTCTTGACCCAAGACGTTGATGCCGCGTCCTCTTCAAAAACATTTGATTAGTTCAAAAATGAAGGTGAAAAATTACTCAAGAATGTCAGATACTCAGAGAGGATCTAAAGTGAACCCCATCAAAGCTCCCATCCAAAATTCTGACAATTTGGATGCGAGGCAAGCTCGAGGCGGAAGCCCTAAGGGCCTTTTATGGAAATCTTAGATTTGGTGGAGGTACTGAATTGGGTGCAAGGTATCTCCTATAACTTAATCTGACGCGCTGGAATAAATTCAAAAATCCCCTCTTGGGCTCCCATACTATGATGTCAATTTAAAGAAAGTAAGGGGTTTCATGGCGACTTTTGAAAAAAATTCTTCAATAAGTTTTTCATTTGTATTTTCTTTCTCAAATATAAGACCATCCTAGAGAATTAGTGGAGACTAGCTGTGCCCGCGACTTCGCCCGCTTAAGAATATATGATTGTTCAATATCTACCCGGACGAAGTCGTGGGCGCAGCTAGTATACAAGTAGCCTAAGTTACTCCTTATTACATCAGCTTTCTGCCAGTGAAAGTCCCGTCAAAATCGGTAAAGCCGTTACCAAGATTAGCCACGCCAAACAGACAGACAGTAGTTTTGGTATATGTACCGTGTATACATACATATGCATTTAGTAAAAAGAGGTTATTTTTATATTACAAACAGACACTCCAATTTTATTTATTTGCATAGATATGTATAGATATTTGAATGAGCTTTAGTAAGTTACGGTGCAGTGTACTGAATTATTTCACACAGGAACAAGGTGGCCTGTTATCCAAAACATCTTCAAAAAAGTAGGAGGTTCTATGGCGGATTGTAGTTTTTTTATGTGGGGCAGGTGGCAAACAAGCATCCAACTTGTTATGTCAAGTTTTTTTTTTTCCTTTATGTAATGGAAGTGGCAAATAAGCATGCAGTTCACGTTGTTGGTAAGTGATGACTGCAGCCTATAGACACCCACACAAAGACCAAGTTCAAAATGCAGATGCGTTACCACTCCTGAGGCCTAAGGCGTTATGCCTCTGTGCCGGAAATTACAGGGCCGTACATTACCACGTGACCGGAACACGATAGTGCTGAACACTACCATTTAGCGGCAGGTATATTAGGTAATACGGTTGTGCCTTCGTCCGCGAGCTCCGTCACTGGAGCTCTACCACCAGTAACGGAAATGAAAGTAAAAATTCGAGAAATCCATAAAATATCTTCAATTTACCTCTGTCTACACCTTTCAGGGTTATACAAGTGTGAGATTACATTTTATTTATGAATCGAATGTTCTCGGCCGTCTCACAACTATCACAAAATAGGGTGTCCCTAAACGTAGGCTTTAAGGGTATCAACCCCCAATCCCTTTATTTACTTTATCTTACAAAACGAAACAGTAGATATATTAAAAAGGGAACGAGAGGTATATGGAGCTTTTATAGATATTTTTAGTACGAGTATATCAATATGTATTTGGGCTATATTTGTAGATAAAAGGTATGAATTAAATATCCTTAAGGGGTTGCTATTATACTTGCCGCTAAATTGTAGTGTTCAGCACTATCGTGTTCCGGTCAGGTGGTAATGTACAGCCCTGTAATTTCCGGCACAGAGGCATAACACCTTAGGCCTCAGAAGTGGTAACGCATCTGCACTTTGACCTCTGGTGTTTGTGTAAATGTCTATAGGCTGCAGGCATTACTTAACATGAATGTGAACTTCATGATTGTTTGCCACTTTCATTACATAAAAAAATATATTAAAAAATCGTAAATGATTCCAATAGAGGGCCAAACAATCGGTTCACAAAGAACTTGCGACCTTCAGCCCAGAAAACTAATCTCTGACACAGCCGGCTCGTCACTCACAATCTCTTGTGTTATATTAACTGTTACTACATCAAGCCTTGTATTGTAATTACAAGGTGTAATAAAATAGAGATATTTAAATTATCATACGAATGTACGAACATTCACTTTCGTTCACCGAGATAACTATTGCATACGATTGGTGTAAATGGTGTAAACTCATTAAACTCATTAAATTTACTGGTGGTAGAGCTCCAGTGACGGAGCTCGCGTGCGTAGGCACCACCGCATTACCTAATATACTTGCCGTTAAATGGTCAGCACTATCGTGTTCCGGTCAGGTGGTAATGTACGGCTCTGTAATTTCCGGCACAGAGGCATAACACCTAATGCCTCAGGAGTGACAGCGCATTTACATTTTGACCTCTGGTCATTGTGTGGGTGTCTATAGGCTGCAGTCATCACTTAACATCAATGTGAACTGCACGGTTATGGAGTAAGTGGCTAGAGATCAACGCACCGTTTAGAAGAAAGAAAGTCACTTTATTGGTCTAATCGTGAGACTTGTAATCCAAGCAACATACATACATCAAAAACAAACTACACAAAAGAAAAATTGTAATAATTGATCACGTACACAGACAAATAAAAAAAAGGATAAACAGTGTCTCACGGCTTCACTAAATAGATGACGGTTCAGCATAAGTCAGGTTGGAGCCTGACGCTGGTTTTCAACCGGAATCTAGCTGGTGACACACGGATATCAAATAAATTTCTGTACACATTTATGTAATCAGTAGTCCAATGTATATTAGAAAACAGAATTTATAAAAATAAAAAAATAAAATACGCTTACACTCACAGCCCCACAGTAGGTATAAACCTGTGTCGTGGGTGCCGTTGTACACAAACAACACATACACAAACACCCAGACCCGAAACAAATATCTGTAGGCCATACAAATATTTGTCCCGGTGCGGGGATCGAACCCGCGACCCTTCGAATCAAACGGTCATCTCACACCGCTGGACTAACCGGGTCGTCAAAATTTAATTGATTTATTTATTCTTTCTTGCATCAATAAAACATCGGTACAAATGGCGGTCTTAACGCTTAAAGCGCTCTCTGCCAGTCAACCATTTAATACAATTACTTATAATAAACGGCATTTTTAAACAAATATATATATTTTAAGTGACATAATTCATATATGAATACGGAAACGAAAAATAAAATATAATAGGAATAATGATAACCGGGATATCTAGGGCTCTACACTCCCTGCCTACCCCGTACTGGACTTAACTTAGAGGGGGGGGGATACCGTTTAGGGTACCTCGTTCGATACTCAAGTAATAAAGCGCTTCCAGCCCGCACAGGTACTGCCAAGAAGAAGTTTCGCGTTTAATAAGTCGGCCAGAACCGCTGGTCGAATGAGTATAGATAGTAGCAAGTGTAGTATTAGTGCTAGTATAGTGAATAGCATAAGTGAACCTTCGTCTTCCGGTACGCGGTCGCCACTCTAGGACTGTTCTGCCCAATGAGCTTGTAACATATAATATCATTGGTTCTGCCCCAGCGTCTGTTCTGCGAGCTATGTGCTCTGCCCACTGTCACATGAGTTTCGCTATTCTGTGGGCTATGTCGGTTACTAGAGCTCTACTACCAGTAATTATTGTATTTATTTACCTTGCTTGTATTTTTATTTGTTTTTGTTTGTAGTACTTTATATTTAATGCATAACTTATCACAGGAACGTATTAAACTTGAGACACGTCTCAAGGCAAATAAATGAGTTTTAATTTCAGTAATTCTTCTATGCATTTCCGAAATACCTTTATCAAAACTTCAAACATGAACACCGACAGGCAAATCCAAATCGACGGGAGTGATTTATGGATAGGATCGGACCGCGGAGAGGTTATCTGGGACCTTTTTATCGGCGACAGGACGTCACTCAAAATAGCGAAATGGGTGTGTCATGGATTTGGAGTCAATGTGACAGCGCGTTGAAAAAGGTCATACTAAAATGTGGGTAGTTCGATATGACCGCTATTAGATTTCTTTGACTTAGAATCTATATTTAACAACTATCCTTTCCATAAAAAACGAGTGGGTGTTGGGTCAAGTTGAAGAAGAGGATTTTTTTTTCCTCTACCATTCCATATAAATAAGTAAAAGGGCGTCTGAGCTAAAAAGACTCGGCTCAGTGGCTCCTCAAACGCGCGGGGTCCGGGGTCTAAAACGATGCTTGCGGCATCAAAGCATGCAGCTCACATCGATGTTAACTAATGACTGCAACCAATAGACGTCTACACAAAAACCAAAGGTTAAAGTGCAGATGCGTTGCAACTGCTGAGACTTTAGTTGTTATGTCTCTGTGATAGTTATTACGGGGCCATCATACATTACCATCTAACTGGCACACGTTAGTGCTGAACGCTACCATTTAGCGGCAGATACATTAGTTAATACGGTGGTGCCTACGCACTCGAGCTTTACTGGAACTTTACCATCAGTAACTGCCTCAGTAGCGTAGTGGTAGCAGGCCACTACTATTACGCTGGAGGTCCTGGGTTCAATTCCCGGGTCGGGGACTATCAGAGATAACGGTTTAAAATCCTTTATCTCTGCTTCTATTGGGATTTTTCCATTTTCTGGAAGTTTCCCAGTACCCCGGAGTTTGGTAATGTGCCCGGAGATGGCAACAGGTTCGCCACCTGTTACATGGGCCAAAACGTAACCGGCGAGTCGTGGGTGTTTGCATGTATGATTGAATGCATGCATTTACCTCTGCCTACCCCTTCGGGGATTACAGGCGTGAAGTTACGTTTTTTTTTTTTTACGTACCATCAGTAAAAAAGATGCCACGGATACCGTGATCGGTGGATACAAAAGTATATTATTTTTTTCGTTGGAAACGGATCACGGTATCGGTGGAGACAACTCGGTGGAATTCGTGGCCACTCTAATCTGATACCGGGATCCGTGGACACAAACCCCCCCAAATGCCGCCCCGGGCCTCTGACGAACTTGGTCCCCCAATGCTCCTGAAGCCTTAATTGATTTGCATTTGTGGTAGTTAATGAAATATTTGTAGGGGGGCCGTCCAGTATTCACGTGATGTTTTTTAGAGTCACCTTGACTCCTTTCCTTCCTTTGGCGATACGTGGTGAGGTTTTAGATTAACTCTCCCACCCCCACCTAAGATCACGTGTATTTTTGGAATAAAATAAGTAGATACCTACCTATTTCTTAAATTTTGCGGAAAATAAGGTATATATAAAATAAAAATGAAATGTGAATGAGCGAATGACTAAACAGATATACAATGCGAATGTGGATGGTTACAGAGGCCCAGGAAGACCAAGGCTGACCTACCATGACCAAATAGGTCGAGTTCTGTCTGATGGTGGGGTCAAAAGTCTTAGGAATCGGCGTGCATGTATGAAGAGAATGATGAAGGTAGACGAGGCACGAGAGGTTTGTCTGAACCGGGATATCTGGCGCTCTACACTCTCTGCCTACCCCGTTAGGGACCTGGCGTGAAGATACATACATACATACATAAAATAAAAATCGCACAAATGTAATATACTTATTTGACGTGAAAATTACTGAATAACAAGCGACTGTTAGGTCGAGTCGAAAGTGTCTTAAATTGTTGCCCAAATCGCGCACCAAATTTCACCAATTTTTGCTCGAAATAGGGCACTCAAAGAAGAAATATACGTCATATCTCCATATACTCCCCCCTCCACCTTGTAAGGTTTTGTGATTTTTTCCTGAACCCCCCTTTCCCCTCCCCTCCCGCTTTCAAGCCACACCTGATTAATAGACGACCGCTATGCAAAATAATAAACTTTAGGATGTTGATTTACAATGCTAGTCGGTTAAAAGGCTGCTCGAATGCGAATAGGACTAAGAAAGAAGTAGTTGACTCAAAACGCAACTTTGTTCAAAGTTCCCCGTAGCAACCCTATTCAACTTGAATAGTGATCGGTCTTTTTTGAAATGGCCCCCGGGTAATATTCCCTATTGTCGGTGAAATTGGGAATTTAACGCATTGTAGCACATACGTGTCGCTCGCCCTTACAAATGGCGGACTTTAGTTGGGTCCTGTAATGCGGCATTAGGGAGTGGATTCCTTTCTGATTGTGAGGTTCGCCACTTACTTTTAAGGGTTTTGTCTTGATTGAGACGTGTCACGACCTCTTCCAGTGCTAGGGTGTTGATGTCATTTGATCTGTAGTTGAGCAGTTGAGCATATTCAGTAAATACTGAACGTATTATTGTGGCATGCGTACCCATAAAATGAATTTTGTTGTTGAAACAAATGTCTTGTTAAAAGATTTACATTGGGGCTTCGGTGCTAGGCTTAGTGGCAAAGCGGCTGGGCTGGTTATAAAGAGGTCGCAGGTTCAATCTCTCTTCTTTAGACGACCCGGTTAGTCCAGCGGTGTGAGTTGACCGTTTGATTCGAAGGGTCGCCGGTTCTATCCCCGCACCGGGACAAATATTTGTATGGCCTACAGATATATGTTACGGGTCTGGGTGTTTGTGTATGTGTTGTATGTGTACAACGGCACCTACGACACAGGTTTATACCTATTGTGGGGCTGTGAGTGTAAGCGTATTTTATTTATTTAATCTCTGTCCGAAGTTAATTTTTTCCTGTTCTTTTGTTCTTTAATTTCTAAGTGGGGCTTTGGTGGCTTATTGCTAAAGCGGCTGGACATACAGAGATTGCAGGTTTTAAAATTGTCCCTCTCTGAATTCAATTATAGGGACATACTCGTACAATGCCATTGACTGTTAAGTTATATGGAATTGGGGAACAAGCATGCAGTTTACTTTGATGTAAGTTTATCACCATCAATGTGAACTGCATTTTTATTTTCCACTCTAATACCATAACATTATCAAGGATATACGAATCCAAAAGACGTTAAGATTTTAAACTTCTAGTTTCCGTCTCGTAAGGGTACCTAAAATTTCAAGTCAGTCATACCTAAAGTTTCAAAAAATTCAGTCCCTAAATTGTAGTGTTCAGCACTATTGTGTTTAGATTAGATGTTTATATATGATCTCTTACTTACTGGCGTCGGGACATGACGACCCCACCGCCCACGACGAATTTTCTTCTTGGAAGAGAATTCTTCCGCAAGTGCAGTCAGTTGACCGAACAATTGTGGTCAAACCTTTCCAATAGGACTGTAGAAAATATAACAACGCTTAATGGGCAGCAGAGTCTCGCGATAAAACTACCGTCACTGCGATCGCCAATCCGCCTGCCAAGCGAGGCGATTATGGCATATTCACCCCTAATGGCTCACGACACTGTTGTAAGCGTTTTTGGGGAAGGCTTTGTCCAGCAGTGGACGTCATTCAGCTGGAGTGATGATGTCATCCCTTAATAACCATCACTGAGATATACAAACTTAAGCCGCAGGGGAGCATCGCATTTACATTTGACTGCCGGTTTTTGTGGAAATATGTAATAACTGTATATTTATTTACCTTTTTATATGTATGTATGTATTTTCACGGGGTAGGCAGAGAGTGTAGAACGCCAGATATCCCGCTCCTGACACACCACCCGTGCCTCATCTACATTCATCATTCTCTTCATACATGCACGCCGATCCCTAAGACTCTGACCCGACTATCAGACAGTACTTGACCTATTTGGTCATGGTAGGTCAGTCTTGGTCTTCCTCGGCCTCTGCAACCATCCACATTTGGATTGTATATCTGTTTAGTCATTCGCACATTCGACATTCTTTTTATAATATTTGCCGCTTTAATAACATAAAGAGTGATAAGAATTCAAAAGACGTAAAGTTTTCTGACTTCCAGTTCAAGTTTCGTAAAGTAACGTTAAGTGAAATTTAGTAACGCAGCGGTTTTTACCTGACCACAACATTTGTCATTGCGGCATTCGCTAAGAGCCCCACGGGATGATCTGTCTCCATGATAAATGACCCCGTCTAATGCTCTTTTCACTAACTCGATGTATATAACGTAAGCTACCACTACGTTATTTATATTTCAATTTATACCTGAAATGGGGACTCATTTTTGTAATGGATACAGTTTATGTGCGGTTGTACTTATTTCCAAAGTCTTTAATATCGTTGAGAAAGTCGCAGATGGTTGTTTATTTTGATTTTTCGATTTGACACTTTTTTTTTTTAATCTTTATTTAAAGAGCTTGGTCGCCATTGCGACTACGTCGCTCTGTTAAGAACACACTTTTTACATTAAATATTATCGAAAATTATAACCTAATTACTAATTATAGTTCGGGCTTCCACACCGAATTTATATAAATCAATCAAATACCTAATGGTATCTGAGAAAATATCACTCAACATTATATTCAAACCATTATATTTACCATTATATTTATGTATATAGGTATGTACCTACCTACCTTATATGTATTAGTACTTAAACTATGTGGCTTATTTAAAGTTTTACTGATGGTAGAGTGTGGTGATGGATGGAGGTGATGGTGGAGGTGATGAATGGAGGTGATGGGGTGGAGGTGACAGATGGAGGTGATGGATGGAGGTGATGGATAGAGGTGATGGATGGAGGTGATGCATTTCAAAGTCGTAAGAACCACATAACGCGTTACCTAACCTGATCTACCATAGATGGTATTGTAGGGCCCAGTAAATTCCGGTACAAAGACGTAACATCTTATTCAATTTTTACATATCATCAACGTGAACTGTGTGTGTGTTTACAAACTATAGAAGTAACTTAAAACAAAATGATTTAATGGCTGTCTTGTCAGTTGGTTGAGAACAATTAGGTACAATTTCAACATATTTTGATCATATAATATCTACCCAATGTAAAAAATGAAATTTTAAAAAATATTTTTTTTTTGTTACAGGATTGTTTTACGTGGATATTCAACATCATAACAACTGAATATAAGGTGAGAGATGTAAATAATACAACTGATAATAATTTGCTAAACGAGAGTGGTACAGAGTAGGAAATACTTACAGTTGTCATCTATTTTCTATTTAACAATTAGTAGAAAAAATTAAAAAAATATATTACTTACTTCAGGCAGGAATCGAACCTCGTTCTCGAAACTACGCTCGGATATGGGCTTCGATAGCTAAGTGGTAAAGCGGGTGGACAGATTATCCTGAGGTCACAGGGTAACATTATGGATATAGGCACGGAATAGATAAATAAAGATGGAATGGTAATGTGGGCGTGGCAAGCGCACCACAACTATGCCTGAACACACACAGTTCGGCCGAACCAGTCGTTCGCCGCTCGTAGTGTCATGTAGACAGCTTAGAACAACACATCTCGGGGTAAAAATGCCGTTTTGTGTTATTTTAACACGTAAAATGAAAAGTAAGACCTCCAGTAAATCGAGGAGGTATAGTTAAAGATATTGAATACCACTGTTACACTAAAAACCCTTAAATAATTATTAAATTGAACTAAAACGAAAATCTTCACTAGTGTTGTGATATACACAATATCGATATTTTTTTATGGTCCATATCGATATTTGTATAGTTTCATATGTAGATGTTTTTAAATATGACAGTGGTGGATGGAACATTAGCATCCGAAACACTAAACTGTGCCGAATCATTTTATGCATCATTTGGAACATTCGGAACATTTGGAACATTGCGTCAAAGATATGAAATACAGATCAACTGCTTAGTTCCGGGTGGTGTACCCGATGATAGAGTTGATAATAAGTTAATGTGACAATGTTTCACTATACTTTTATACAAGTTTTTAAAAGAACATTCAAAACCGATTACTCTTCATACTTCATCGATTAGCAGCACCGCATTATATTAATATTTGTGTAGTTATATTAATATGTCTATAATTTACCTGCTGTTAAGTGGTAAAGTACGGTGTTAGAGCTTCAATGGTAGAGCTCGAAGGCACACAATTATCATGTGAGAAATATGGGTATGGGATGTCAGTTAACTTATAATGATGGGTGTCAATTTTGTGGTTTCTTGGGGTGCTGATTACGAAAGAGGCAACCGTTTTCGGATCCAAGATGGCGGACAGACTTTTTTTATCATAATGTGATATGGGTATCAATTTCGAGGTTTCTTGGGGTGCTGATTACGAAAATAGCATCCGTTTTAGATCCAAGATGGCGGACAGACTTTCTTTTTATAATATTGATACCCATATCACATTTTGAAGAAAAAAGTCTATTTGCCGTCTTGGATCTGAAAACGGATGCAATTTTCGTTATCAGCACCCCAAGAAACCTCAAAATTGATATCCATATTACATTTTCAAAAAACGCTGTCCGCCATCTTGTATCTGAAAACGGACCTTTATTCCCATCGGCACCACTATTTACTTATTGACACCACTATCGAATCCAACATCCTAAAGAACCATGAAAACGACACCCACGACGTAAAAGTTGAACCTCCATGCAGCCGCCATCTTGGATTTACATATTTACACCACTATCGGATTCAACACCCTCATGAACCATGAAAACGACACCCATGACGAAAAAGTAGTCAACTCCATGCAGCCACCATCTTGGATTTACATTCTGACACCACTATCGAATTCAACGCCCTCATGAACCATGAAAACGACACCCATGACGAAAAAGTTGACAACTTCATGCAGCCGCCATCTTGGATTTACATTTTGACACCACTATCGAATTCAACACCCTCATGAACCATGAAAACGACACCCATGACGAAAAAGTTGACAACTTCATGCAGCCGCCATCTTGGATTTACATTTTGAAACCACTATCGAATTCAACACCCTCAAGAACCAAGAAAACGACACCCATGACGAAAAAGTTGTCAACTCCATGCAGCCGCCATATCGGATTTACCTTTTCACACCACCATCGAATTCAACACCCTCAAGAGCCGTGGAAACGACACCCATGACGAAAAAATTGACAAGTCCATGCAGCCGCCATCTTGGATTCACATTTTGACACCACTATCGAATTCAACACCCTCATTAACCAAGAAAACGACACTCATGACGAAAAAGTTGTCAACTCCATGCAGCCGCCATCTTGGATTTACATTTTGACATCACTATCGAATTCAACACCCTCAAGAACCATGAAAACGACACCCATAACGAAAAAGTAGTCAACTCCATGCAGCCGCCATCTTGGATTTACATTTTGACACCACTATCGAATTCAACACCCTCATGAACCAAAAAAACGACACCCATGACGAAAAAGTTGTCAACTCCATGCAGCCGCCATCTTGGACTTACATTTTGACACCACTATCCAATTCAACACCCTCAAGAACCATGAAAACGACACCCATGACGAAAAAATTGACAACTCCATGCAACCGCCATCTTGGATTTACATTTTGACACAAATTGTCAAATTGAAAAATTGTCACCTATCACCTAATAAACCATTGCAGTATAAATACGAAGGGGGCAAATGAAACTAACGGCCACCGGGGTGGCCGTTGGCACTATTTATTCCCAACGGCCACCCCGGTGGCGGTCTCAGGGGGGGCCGATGGTAATAAAAGGAAAACGGATGGCAGTTTCGTAATCAGCACCCCAAGAAACCTCGAAATTGATACCCATATCACATTTTGAAAAAAAAGTCTGTCCGCCATCTTGGATCTGAAAAGGGATGCCATTTTCGTAATCAGCACACCAAGAAACCCCGAAATTGATAACCATATCATATTTTAAAAGAGAAAATCTGTCCGCCATCTTGGATCTGAAAACGGATGCCATTTTCGTAATTAGCACCCCAAGAAACCACGAAAGTGATAGCCATATCGCATTTTGAAAACAAAGTTCTTTGCGGGGGACAATTATCATAAACTAGAGAAATAACACTACAAAGCAATATGGGCTCGGTCTAATAATAAAATACTCATCATCAACATCAACATTTCAGCCGATTTCCATAGGTTTACAATATCTTGGATTCGAAAACAGACGCCATATTCGTAATCAGCACCCCAGAAAACCTTCAAATTGACACCCATATCACATTTAGGTTTCCGCCATCTTATATCTGAAAATAGAAGTCATTTTCGTAATCAGCACCCCAAAAACCTCGAAATTGACTCCTCTAATACATTTTCAAAAAATAATTATGTCTGCCATCTTGGATTCGAAAAAAGATGTCATATTCACCATTAACTAAAAACACCTGTAAATGTGCGACCACCTGCGACAATATTAGCTTCTGAGCACGGTTTTCACTAAACATCTCAATAGAGGTCACATTCAATACTCTTAAATAAAATAAAAATAATTCATTAAAAATATTGTTTAACAAAAACACCAATTTCGATAATAAGATAAAAAGTCGATAAAATATAAAGAACATCTCTTAAGCTGGGATACCAGTAAATAATTTTTTCCACGAAATAATTTGTGAAAAATTAGTAACAATATTAAATGTTTTTTATATGTCACGATAATAACTATTAGAAATTAATTTAATCGAACGTAAAAAGTATGCCACACATTTATTATCATTATTTCAACGGATTGATGTGCATTTTTGGCATTTTTCAAATGTTATCTATGGTTCAGTAATTGCACGATCATTGTGGAAATGTTATAAACTGGTAATACAGTTTGTGGAAATTATGACATTCGAATATTTCGAATCAAACTGTCTTAACTTTGCGAAATCAGAGCATACGAAAAGCAACCGAATTACTTAAGATGAAAGAGTTAGTTTTGTGAGAAGTAAGTGTTTGGGAATGGTCTATTTCAATTGACCAATTGCAGTTTGAATTGTCTCTGTAGTGTTAATGTCAATGCCTGCAACTGACGACAGCGGTTTCAATATGAAAATGAGTCTTTAGCCATTCTATCCTTATTTATCTATTCTGTGGATATAGGTATGTGAGGGCCTGACGTCGAAATTTTTAAATATTGTATTTTTTCTTAATTTTTTGTTAAGCAGTGGACGTTTTTCAGCAGAAAGTAGGTATGATGACTAATTTAAACTTAAGCCTTTTACTCACCTTAAACATTATAATAATAATACATACGGTTACACTCACAGCCCCACATTAGGTATAAACTTGTGTCGTGGGTACCGTTGTTCGCACACAACACATACACAAACACCCAGACCCGAAACAAATATCTGTAGGCTATCCAATTTTTTTCCTGTGCGGGGATCGAACCCCCGACCATTCAAATCAAACGATCGTCTCACACCCCTGGACTAATCGCGTCGTCAATTATTATTAAATGAATAAGTATATTTCATGAAGCGCGCATGGCCCAGCGGCTGGTGTAGATCGTAAGCGATCTACTCGGTAGCACTACGGGCGCGGTCGGGTAGTGTGATGGGTGATCGCTAGTGGCAAATTAAATGCGCGTTGCCGTGCTTCGGAGGGCACGTTAAGCCGTCGGTCCCGGTCGCTATCGATGGATAGCAGTCGTTAAACCTTGTCCTTATGGCCTTATGGGCGGTTTGAAAACATCCGACAGTGGGTTGGTCACTAACCCACCCACCTCCACCAATCCGCATTGGAGCAGCGTGGTGGAGTAAGCTCCAGCCCTCCCCCAAAAAGGGGAGAGACTCGTGCCCAGCAGTGGGACGTATGATGGGTTGCCATTATTATTTATTATTATAAGTGTATTTCAAATCCTATTTAGTTATTATTCCGTTACATGCAGTAATTAAAAAGAAACAAAAGATACGCCGGTGATGCCACAAAATAGAATTCCTTTTTTCATCCCGAAAAATCAAATAGGACATTGGATTTCGGCCCTTTCATCTCTCGACTCGGACCTATTTCCCATATTACGCCATCGCGCCCGAATGTGCCATCCGAATATTTCCGATCCGATACCTTTGTAGTGCTGTCCCGTGGGTATACGCATCCTTGGTATGGATATTTTCATTTTTTGCTGTTCTGAAACTGTTTGTTTCTTTTTTATGTAAAATGGCAAATAAGCATGCAGTTCACGTTGATGTTAAGTGATGTTGATGCTCTTGCCCTTGGTAGCATGGTGCCAGTTTCCAGAAGTCAAATTACCAGTTTCCCCATGTAACATGACCGATGACGTGAAATGTCTCACATAAATATCTGATAAATCAATTGAAAACGGAACCGGCTGTTTGTTTCCGGATTCTTCTCTATATATTAATCTCGATCTATTTGGTAGTGTCTGGCGCTCCACACTCTCTGCCTACCCCGTTAAGGCTTTGCCGCGAAGATACATACACATTAATCTCGTTGGTGAGGCATCACAAATTACCATGAAGAAGTTTTCTTGGCTTACCGAAACCTTAATTTTTATTTTTTTTGCAAGTACCTATTGCGTTTTATTTTGGGAGATTGCATTTAAATCTACTAATAAACTGTTTACAATTTTAATTCACACATAAATCCATCACCGTGTAATAATTTACAAAACAAAATTGTTATAAAGTGAATTTAAAATTATAAGCTATAAATCTATCACTTTTAAGAATAATATCGATAATTTATATACATTCCATAAATCAAACAGAGTAAATCACATCACTAGATGCCATTGTCCCAATGTTCTTGCAATTTTGCGGTCACTCGTTAAGGTCAACGCATTCGATCGAAATGACATTCCCTGTATAATTGCTTGTCTCGTTCCCAGTATGATTTAAATTTGTAAACGTATGATGCCAAAAACAACGCGGTGCGATGCCAAATATGTAACTGATTTACATCTTTCTGTAAGGTTATTCGGTTACGTATTTTTGAGTGAAATAAGTTTAACACGTTGTTTATAATTTAGGTCGGTGTGAAATTCCATTTGTGTTGTAGCGGGTTTATTAATATTTTTTTTAATGATTTATATCGTTTTTCTTTGTTTTTGTTAGAATACCTAAAGCCACTATTAATATACTACTGCTTCGAGCAGTAGTATATTAATAGTGGCTTTAGGTGTTTACGCTGAAGGATTGAACGTGGTTGAACCGACCAAACTAAACAAAATTGAGATCATTTATTGCGTAAGATATTCTTTTGGTAAAATATAATTTTCTGTATTTTTTCTCCAAAATTTTAGACCGAGCAATTTCGGCGATAGTGCCCCATTTTGTTATACCTATAACATCAAAATTGTATATAATTGAGTTTTAAAAAACATTTCAAATTTTCACTCTTCTCACATTGAAAACTTCCTTTCTCCGTTAAATAACAAGTCCATACATATCCACGAAGGTAACACAACAGTTCTTCTATGTAAAGATGGTGGCGAACAAGCATGCAGCTCACATTGATGTTAACTGATGACTGCAGCCTATAGACATCTACTCAAAAACAAGAGGTTAAAATGCAGATGCGTTGCCATTGCCATCCCTGAGACCTAGGTTCTTATGTCCTTGTGATATTTTATTGCGTATAAACATTATCATCTCATTCTCATCATCTCATTATCTCATCATTCTCATTCTACTGGTGGTAGAGCTCCAGTGACGGAGCTCGCGGGCGTAGGCACCACCGCATTACCTAATATACTTGCCGCTAAATGGTAGTGTTCAGCACTATCGTGTTCCGGTCAAGTGGTAATGTACGGCCCTGTAATTTCCGGCACAGAGGCATAACACCTTAGGCCTCAGGAGTGGTAACGCATCTGCATTTTGATCGTGGTCTTTGTGTGGGTGTCTATAGGCTGCAGTCATCACTTAACATCAATGTGAACTGCATGCTTGTTTGCCACTTCGATAACATAAAAAAAAAAAAAAAAAAAAAATCTTACCGGAAGACGATAGTGCTGAACACTACCATTTGGCGGCAGATATATTATTGGTTACCTTTTTTGTAACAATCTATACCAATATTATAAAGCTGAAGAGTTTGTTTGTTTGAACGCGCTAATCTCAGGTACTACGGGACCGATTTGAAAAATTCTTTCAGTGTTAGATAGCCCATTTATCGAGGCTATATAACACCATAAGACGAACAGGAGAGGGTAGGTAACATAACCCGACAACACCCGCGCGAAGCCGGGGCGGGCCGCTAGTAATGAATAAATTTATAAATAAAACCTATCAAAATGGCGTTCATCGTTTCTAGCTAATATTCTGAAAGTTTAACCTTAGCTTTGATGAACCGTATAATACGATTTTTTTTTTTTTTTTTTTTTTTTTTTTTTTTTTTTTTTAGGTCGGGCTTTGTGTAGGCGGCCTGTCTCGAGACGGCACTAGTCTACTTCACCGGGCAATCGGCGAGCGCAGAAGGCGCTCCAGCCTAATAATACGAATGCTAGTAACAATATTACAAATACAATATTTTTTTGTTCATATAATACCAACAGCAGCATATTTTCTTTTATAGAAATATAAAACCAAAAGACTTTTTTTACGACATGACGTCGTAAACAAGTTAGATATGGATGGATGGATTAACAACAAAGCTTGACGTGTCGAGGCAATCGGTCGGTCGTTTCCGACTTCAATAAGTATTGTCACATCTACTACGCAATATTTTTGTTATTTGGATATAAATATTACTATTTCGTATTTCGTATTAGGTTTTTTTTTTATGTAATGGAAGTGGCAAACAAGCATGCAGTTCACATTGATGTTAAGTGATGACTGCAGCCTATAGACATCCACACAAAGACCAAGATCAAAATTCAGATGCGTTACCACTCTTGAGGCCCAAGGTGTTATGCCTCTGTGCCGGAAATTACAGGGCCGTACATTACCACCTGACCGAAACACGATAGTGCTGAACACTACGTAGTAACGTGAAGTTACTACCATTTAGCGGCAAGTATATTAGGTAATGCGGTGGTGCCTACGCCCGCGTGCTCCGTCACTGGAGCTCTACCACCAGTAAAAACGACCACGGATACCAACGAACCACCGGTTATTTGTTGAATAGATTTTATGTCGGTGGTAGAGCTCTAATGACGGAGCACACGTAGACACTATGTTTTTACACAATCTACTGACGAATTGGTTAGTCCAGGGGTGTAAGATGACCGTTTTCTTCGAAGGGTCGCGAGTTCGATCCCCGCACCGGGACGAATATTTGTATGGCCTACAGATTTTTGTTACGGGACGGGTTGTTTGTGTATGTGTACAAAACGACACAGGTTTATTAGGTATAAAATATGTGGGCTGTGAGTGTAAGCGTATTTAATTGCCGCTTAATCCGTCAGCTCACTAGAAAAATATGACTACAAAGTACTTAAATTCATATTGTTCATGGCTCAACGGTTCAACGAATTAATGGTATAAATTTTTGTTGATATAATAAAAGAAATTCTTTTATATGGTAAATTATTAGAGTAATATAAATATATACACGAATACAATAGTATTTTACAAAGGGCTCTGCTAGTTTGTCTGGTACAGAAGTTAAAAATTATCTACACATACTAACACCTGTATTTTTAGATGTCTATAGGCTGTAGTACTAATTAATCATCCACGTAAATTGCACTTTGTTTTCCACTTGACTATAAAAGCAAAATAAATGGGAATAATTATGTGCACATTGTTATTTTTTTAACCTACATTCAAGTTAAAAAATATAGTAAAAGTACTAAATAAACTACTTCAAAGCAAACGAGACACGGTAAACACGACAAAATGTAAGAATGCAATTCAAAAATACATTTTGTATTTTGCTTTTTCATGTTTCAACGATCATATCCATACGGACCAATTCTCACAAAGGACTTCATTACGTTCCTTTCCACGCGACCCAATGCAATTAACATTAAATAAACAAATTGACATCGTAATTTTTTACACATTTCCCAGCTATTTCGAGAAGAGCAAATGATTAATTATTGACAATAATTAACGTTTTAGTACAAGTTCACTTTTACATATAGCTTTGATATGAATGGCGAGGAAAATGATGGAATAGAGAGAAATGAGATGAATGCGACCTACCAATTAGGAGAAACACAATGTCAGTTTGAGGTGTACTTGCATACACAAAACATTTTTTTTTGTAGGCACCAATATCCAACCATAGGTTTGCCTGTAAATAATCAAATTTATAAACCGACCAAATGTGAGTCGGACTCGCTAGCGCAGGGCTTCATACAATTTAGAACTTACCTTAAATACCATAGACTGATTATAGATTTTCCAATAAATTCAAACACATTTTTTTGTGATTTTTTCAAACTTTTAGGCCAAGTTTATTAAGAGTTTCTCCCATTTTTTTGAATTTGACTTAAAATAAATAAGCTCGAGATCCCCATATTTCACCATAAAAAATAGCTATCTATCTTGCAAATTAAAAAAATACTTTTTTACAAGTAATCCTATGAGGAACCCTTTGAAAGTTCCTTCCTTTTGAAGTACGAAACCCTAAAAACTGAGAAAGTTAAATAAAATAATTTGCGGATTAGAGAAATCATATTTTTTTATGCTTCATACCATAGAGCAACTTGGCTCACCAGTAGTCGCAGCGGACCGGAGGGGAATAGCCATAGCGTTTATTACCGATGCAAAACAATCTGTCATTTTTTGCGTGACCGACCCGTGGTACAACTGCGATGTCCAACTGGTTTTGTGGGGAGAATTGCGCGTGACACACACACAGTACAAAAATCATCTATTCCTACGACTCTCACCTCAAGGGGTGAGTTTCGCTTACTGGACTTTATATACATAAACAATTTCACGCACACATTTAAACACAGCGACAGGCATAGGCCCATTTGGGCCATTTGGGCTTGTACTTTGATAGAGGGGAAAGCCTGCATATGGCTACTCCCCTCTGGTGTTGCTCCATGTTCACACCATAAAACGGCATCGATGAACATCGAAATTAAATTCGCAAATTATTCTTCATAATATCCCGACGATCTCATACGGACCGATATCCACAAAAGACTTCATTACCCTCCTTTCCACGCGACCCAATGAAATTTACATTAAATAAACAAATTAGCACGTCCAAAACTCAACAGGTGTTCTTAATTTGAAATCCAAATAAACCGTTGGTTCCTTTGCTTAAATAGCTTCCATTAGAGCCGAGATGGGAATAGGCTAACACGGGCAATTTGGTATCAAACGCATCTACCTTAATCGGATAATCGATTTTAGGTGTTCCTTTAAAGCGTTATGGACGAAAATCGTTTGAGAGAGGATTTCGATATTTAAGTTTTGTAGCATCTGCTATCCAGTCATCAAGTCGTACGTATTATTTGTATTAGAAGCTAAATTTCAACTTGATTTTTATGCTTATTGATCAATTACTGAAGGTAGGGCTATTAGAGGATGAATTTTAGGCAGTAATGCATTAAGTAGGTACTTATTCATAATATGCTGCTATATGGTTCCCTAGACATAAATCCGTTGTTGTATTTTATTTTTTAATTTAATGAAGGTGACACGCAAGCATGCAGTTCACATTGCTGATAAGTGATGACTACAGCCTATAGACAATATCTCATCGACACCACCTCATTACCTAATCTATATTTCAACTAGCTGTTGCCCACGGCTCCACCCGCGTGTAGGTCGCTTTTCGCGTAACCTGTGGAACTTATCTCAACTTATAATAGACTTAAAGTCAATTTGAACCAGTGCTTGAAGTAAATTTTCGATTGACTACAACTTCCCTTAACCGATTTTAACGAAACAAGTTTTTGACGTCGCTCCTAATTATAATGTTATCTACCTGTGAAAACCGCGTTCAAATCCATTGAGTATTTTCGTAGTTATAACGTACCAGACAGACAGAAAAATTCCAAAAATTGTTTTTTTGTTTCTGTTACTTTTTTTTAATTGCCCCCTATCAGTTTTTTGGAAAAATATTTAATGTACATATATACTGTCTACTACTACTATACTTACTGTCTTATTATATGTATTGATTAATCATATGCAAATCCTTAGACATTATGAAAGCGATAACAGTAATCAGGTTATAGAATCTGAGCCCTCAAGAAGTAGTAGGTATGTGTGACAAGTAAGCGCTGCAAGGAATGGATGAACAAGTACCGATAACACACACACAGAGCAGTGAAAGTCAGTGCTATCTGCCACACTCATTTGTTTTATTCAGATAAAACCTTCCTTATTTCGCCGGGGGCGGCCATTTTGTTGTTCCATAAACACGGAACGTGACGATTTTGAAGGCATGCTCACAATACTGGCTTGACTAATATTGTTTTCATATTATTTCGCATTAACACATGCTTGTGAAATATATTTTATTTTTAAAGAAAAATGGAAAGAAAAATTCGACTTCAGGCGAGACTCGAACTCGCGACCTACTGGGAATCTAGTCCAGCCGCTCTTCCAATTGAGCTACTGAAGCCCTGCCCGATTTGTCAAATCTTTCTTTCACATCTATTGCATTGCTTTTATGGTAGCAGGTATTTTATGCTGCTACCATAAAAGCAATGCAATAGATGTGAAAGAAAGATTTGACTAATATTGTTTGAGAATGATACGGGAATGAAGTACAAAGTTACTGATAAATGCGAAAACTTGTTACTTTATGTTGATTTTATTGGCTTGAAACTAACAAACATGGAGATCATATTTTTAGGGTTCCGTAGTAAATATACCCTTATAGTTTCGCCATGTCCGTCTGTCTGTCTATCTGTCTGTCCGTCTGCGGTTTAGCGCAAAAACTATTAGTACTAGAGACTTGAAATTTGGCACAAGTATACACCTTAATTACGCCGACAAAGTGGTGGAAATAAAAACATGAAATATAAGTTATTTGGAGTACCTACCTCCTCTACATGTAACGCTCAAATATTTTTTATTTATTTTTCGTTTTCTATATAATGTGGATATCGTTGGATAGGTCTTTCAAAAACGTTAGGGGTGTGCTAATAACTTCTTTCGAATATATTAACTGTTCGTGACTTATAATGCTTTAAAATGTCAATTTTCGTTAGAGTCAAGTGCCCCCCCCCCCATACCAACTAAATGGATGTTGTTAGAAAGGAGATGATGCGAGCTCGGCCCTGGTTCGTACATGTCCTCAAAAAATGGGTAAATTATAGCAGAATCAGAAAAAAATACAATTAATTTAATCAAGAATATATTTTAGAGTTACCACCACATTTAATTCAAACGATTTTATCATTTTCAACCATGTTCAACACGGTGGTGATACAGCCAACGCTTGGTATCAATCGATTTCGATAGTATTTATAAAAAAATATTTTTTCTCCAAGTACTAGATAATCAAAAAACAATTTAAAAAATGAAAATGTCAAAATGACATCGTCCGCCATATTCGCCATGTTGGTTTTAAGTTG
This sequence comes from Macrosoma leucophasiata, assembly GCA_036365455.1. Classification (NCBI taxonomy): domain Eukaryota; kingdom Metazoa; phylum Arthropoda; class Insecta; order Lepidoptera; family Hedylidae; genus Macrosoma; species Macrosoma leucophasiata. Next base: position 13,193,868 of record JAWQUS010000026.1, read on the forward strand.
CAATTCTAACTGCAAATAATGTTTTGTAACTGCAAACAAAGCTAAATGAGTGAAAATATGCAGTAAGAACGTTTTTATATTGATTTTGCCTGTTTAATGATATTGTGTACAATACATGGCCGGAGTTCCATAAATTTTTGCAACATCTCCTTTAAACGTTACGGCATTAGTAGCTACATATAACGAAATAAAAAAGAAAACTATCACACGTAAGTTGACTTTACAAGTTTGCGAGTAATAGTTGACCAAATGTAATACTTGAAATTTTTGAACAACTCTATAGAAAAAATCTTATAATTTTTTTCATTACACTTATCAAACCTTAAAACTACGGAACCTCACACTGCGCGTGGCCCGACACGCACTCCACCGGTTTTTTATGTGATGAAGTGGCAAACAAGTATAATAGTGAACCAGTAAATACTGGTGGTAGAGTTCAGGTGTAGGGACTCGAGGGCGTAGACACCATGGAATATATAATCTATTCTGTAGTATAGGTCGCGCCACGTAAAAAGAACGCTGGAAGAAAGTAGAAGGGATGTGTTCGCGCATCGGTACACTCGCGCACGAAAGTACTAGCCCTATTGGTTTATTTTTGATCTAGCTTTCGCTTGCGGTTTCGTGTATTGGTAGGCAGATTGAAAACTATATTACATAGAATAACATAAAATGAAATAAAAACACATGACGCGCAGCTTGACCGCCAGCGTTCTTTTTACCTGGCGCGACCTATAGACACTACCACGACTTAATCTATCTGCCACCAAATGGTAGTGTTTAGCACTGTCGTGTTCCGGTTTGAGGTATTATGTGGCCCAGTAATAATTATCACAAAGACATACCAACTAAGGTCTCAGAGGTGGCGATGCATATCTACATAGATAGAGCAACGCGGGCCACCGGGCTCAGGTCCGCCGCGACCGGTGGCCCGCGTTGCTCTATGTCTACATATGACCTCTGGTCAGAGAATATCTAATAATACTACGTATAGAATGGACACTTCGACACCCCGCCCGATTTCCCCGCCTCACCCAACCTCCTCCCCTCTTATGGGCGACGTTTGGTATTCTTTACGTGCTACGCACACAGGTGCACGTGTATATACACGTAACTGATAGATGTCTGTGTAATAGAGACCAAATTAAGCGTTTGTATGGAATTTTGGCGGAGTGTCCGCGATGTGCCTTGGTTCTTCTGTAGATGTCTACAGGCTGCAGTCATCACTTAACATGCGTGTGAACTGCGCGTTTGCTTGTTACCTCCATTTTTTTTTAATTTCTTTTACATGATAAAAACTACGAAAGGCTTTAATGAAAGTCATGGTTCATAGATAATGAGGATGATATTATAAAATAGATTAGGCAAACAAAAGCATGTAAAGGACATTTACAAGTTCTTTTATCTTTTTTGTGTCACGAAAAAGGGAAATTATAAGACGAACGAGACAGATTATTAAATGGGGAGATTACCACATCTTTTACAATCTTCAGATAAAGGTGTTGGACTGTGCCATTAATGCGATATTAATCTCTATTAGCGAGTCTTTTTAAAAATGAAGGTTTTTATAAGATTATTGGTTTTTGTGTTTTCAAATTTATTGGTTAATGAGGAGTGAGGTTGGGTATTTAAATCTTTTGAAGTTTGGGGAAAATGTTCGTTATTAGTATTTAATGCTTAAATAATAATGCTTAATAGCTTAAAGTGGTGTTATTTTTTCGTTCAGTCGATATTTCATTGCTCGATTGCGAAGAAAGCAAAGTAAAGAAATAAAATATGTTTTTCATGATATCTTTTTTTATGTAATGAAAGTGGCAAACAAGCATGCAGTTCACATTGATGTTAAGTGATGACTGCAGCTCACACAAAGACGTTGACAATGTATCGTATCGCGTTTGCACTGTCATGAAACATGTAAAAGCAAAACACATATCGCCGAATCATTTTAAAAGGCTTTGAAATGCAACAAATTTCATCATTAAGAGGTCTTGGAACATGTTTTTGATTAGGTTCTTAGATTTACACTCAGGGTATCGGATCTTGTCCACTACATGTTTCGTGTTTACCGGATGGTTCGGACAACTTAAAAAAAACTCCTAATTAGACAAATTGTGTGATTTGTAAAGCGACAATGTAATCGTCAACTTAGACAAATCTATAGACAAAAATGAATAAATGAATAAATGACATCATTTATGTCAATGCAAAACAGATAACAACAAATCTTGATATGTTTCACTAAAATAATAGGTTTGACAGCAGTGCGAACGCTAGCACCAACAAGACATATTGCATTACTACAGTATCCAACAAGAAATAATGCACATATTACACATCGACCTCAGAAAGAGACGTCGGCTTATTTCGGATCTGTAGAGCGTTATCTCTTTCGTACCTTATCTATTTGACGTTTGTCGACCATTTTGATCAAGTTTTGACCAATACCGGACTACGAATACTTACGTAGGCAGTGGGCAGCAGAGATAACGCTCTATAAAGCCGAAACTAGCCGATTGTCACTTTCATAGGCTCGATGTGCATTATTTCTTGTTGAGCACTGTACATATTTTATGCGACGAGTTGCGAAACATCATCATGTTTAATGTTTTTCGTGCAAAACAGGAGTAAAAAGCTATTATAAGCTTACGTTAACAGTAAAAATGAAGGTACATTAACCAATCGGTAGTCCTGGCATAATAAATCTGCAAGCAGGATTCTAAACCGTTATGTGCTTTCGTATGAAGTGGATCGGAAAGATAAAGTGGAAAACGCTGGCATCAAATTGAAACTGACTTAAATTCGTAACAAATGCATTTCGATTGGGTTATAGAAGAATAGTTTTCACTTTTAGTATGAAACGAGAAAAAACGTGTGTAAGATCCTCATATTTAGGCATATTATTTACCGTACAATAAACTGTGCGAAACTTTTAAAAGAAATACTTTTATAAATCCCTTTATTTAGTTAACATAGTAAAAAAATATGACTTAAAGTTTGTATGCGACCAATTGCGAGGACAAAAAAGAATCTAAATACGATAGGTATCATGTCTTTTTTTTAATTATTATTATGGCATCGCTATTACGCATATTGTCAGTGTCAAATAAAACGATATTTTGTATTCGTAATAAGCAGCGTAAAAGTCAGAGTCAGTCAGTCAATTTATCAGTCCGTCAGTCAATCAATAATTCGAGTAAAGCGATGGCTACTTTACCACAACATTTACAATGAAGTTTTGGAGGCAAACCGAAAGGACATGTTTTCGCACTATTATTCTATTTCACTATAAACGGGTACTGTAATAAGCCTATATCAAACAAAATGCCACGAACTTTATTTAATATAACTCAAAAATACATCAAGAGAATGAAATGAAATAAGAGCACCACACGCCTCTTTCAAGGTTCCCGCTAAAATACTCGTATCATTAATTAATCTTTATCATCATATCAGTACTTTATGTCAAAGTCATTTAAATATCTTGTAACTTCAATTATATTAAAAAATTGTACAAAATTGAAAGTGCTGACTTAGTTGAAATAGATTTTGCATGTGGAACCGCCCAGGGCACGTCTTAGAAACTACATCGTGTACCAATAGTGATGTGGACAGTCAGTCGATAATGTTATGGTATCGATCTAGCAACATTAAAATAAAAAGTAACGTGACGATACTTTACGCTTATAATCCCTGACGAGACAGGTCCTGGTGTATTTATGTATTAGCAATCAATCACTCCCGATTCGCCAGACACATTTTTTTTTTTATGTTATGGAAGTGGCAAACAAGCATGCAGTTTACATTTAAGATTGATGTTAAGTGATGACTGCAGCCTATAGACACCCACACAAAGACCAAGGTCAAAATGCAGATGCGTTGCCACTCCTGAAGCCTAAGGTGTTATGCCTCTGTGCCGGAAATTACAGGGCCGTACATTACCACCTGACCGGAACATGATAGTGCTGAACACTACCATTTAGCGGCAAGTATATTAGGTAATGCGGTGGTGCCTACGCCCGCGAGCTCCATCACTGGAGCTCTACCACCAGTAAAAAATAAAAAACATTAATTGATTCCGATGATAGATAAAGAAACTACCATCGGAGAGAGGTAGTATTTAACTACCTTTGAGAGTGTCACCTAGAACCTTTGGAAAAGCTTAATAGGAACCGAATAAGATTAATGAGAACTAACACTTTGAATTTGTTTTACGTAATTGAACTTTAACACATTTTTAATTAACGATACGGCTTAACATTATTTACCAAACTTAGAAGAGACGAAGAAGTTGTTGTTTGGAAAAACAGAAACCAGTTTGAAAACAATTCCAAAAATAGTACATTCCATGTCGTTCATGAAATACCTAATCGACCTCATCCAAATTCCTTTGGAAAACTTTAAACTCTTCTGGACGATGGAAATGATGTCGAATAGATTACCTTAGAACATTTCTTGCAAAAATTATTTTTTTAACACAACAAATAAATGTAGACAGCAAAAAAATATAATGTAGTGAAAGTTAATTGAGGTCATATTTAACTAATGAATTGATACATCATTTGAAAAAGAATGTAGAATCCAACGTAAACGTCACTACACGCCTGTCATCCCCGAAGGGATAGACAGAGGTAAATGCATACATTCAAGCATGCAAACATGCAAACACCCACGAATCGCCGGTTACGTTTTGGCCCAGGTAACAGTTGGCGAGCCTGTTGACATCTCCGGGCACATTACCAAACTTTGAGGAACTGAGAAACTTTCAGAAAATGTAAAAATCTCAATAGAACTAGAGATACAGGCCTACACTATTTTCTACAATAACCCCCTACCTGGGCATCGAACCCAGGTCTCAGCGTAGTAGTAGTGGCCTGCTACCACTAGGATACCGAGACAGTTATGTAGAATCTACAAAAGATCTTTATTTGTTATTATAGTTATATACTATCAACTACATAACATTAATGCATTTGCAGCATAAGAATTTCAGCTAAGTTTAAATAACTTAAAAGCATCGATATCTCAATCGCTACATCACTAATGATACATCTCAGCCAAGTAGCCGTGTTACCTGAAGGCATTAATAACAGATCCAGTGAGCTAGCTGACTTGATATCATATAATGTACTTGGTCATAATATACGGCGATTCAAGTGATCTAAGAGTACATCGCTACTCACATAAAGTGTTGAATATTAAATTTCTCAATAATTATTTATTGCGATATTGCATTACTTTTAAACTACGTTTTAAAGTTTATTGAATATATAATTTATGATGTGTGATATGATATAGTTAATATAATAATGAATGAATAATTAATACGTACACAATATATTTTTTTACTGGAGGTAGAGCTCCGGGGTAGGAGCTCACGGGCGTAGGTACCACCGCATTACCTAATCTACTTGCCGCTAAATGGTGTTGATAGTGTTCAGCACTATCGTGTTTCGATCAGGTGGTTATGTTCTGCTCTGTAATTTCCGGCACAGAGGCATAATTCCTTAGACCTCGGGAGTGGCAACGCATCTACATTGAAATCTCCAGTCTCATATAGATGTTAATAGGCTACACGCTTACTATTACTTACCATCAATGTAAACCGTATGCTTGTTTGCCACTTCTATACAAATAAATCAAATTGGAGTGTCTGTTTCTCATATTAAAAAACTGCTTTTACTAAATGCATATGTATGTATACACGGTACATATACCAAAACAACATTTTTAACAATTTTTGTCTGTCTGTCTGTTTGGCGGGGCTAATCTTGGGAACGGCTTTATCGATTTTGACGGGACTTTCACTGGCAGATAGCTGATGTAATAAGGAGTAACTTAAGCTATTTATATACTAGCTGCGCCCACGACTTCGTCCGGGTAGATACTAAACAATCATAAATTCCGCGGAAGTCGCGGGCACAGCTAGTCATAAAATAAATAAATAAGCTATATATTTATTAGTGGAAGAGTTGCAGTGCAGAATCGAGGGCATAGACAACACCGCATTACCTACTCTATCTGCTGCTAAGTACATAATATATATGTATACTATGTACTTCTTATGTCCATAACCATAAATACATATTTAAGAATTTTTTACACTAATATAAATAATATAGTTTCAATAGTTCCAACCGTCTTCCAACGAATGTGTTGGGCCATTAAAATGTAATAATTTGGCGAACGGCTGCAGATGTGCCCGCGCGCCAGACGTTCGCCAATTTATTTGAAATGCACCAAGCTTTACAACTGTACATTCCTGTGTGTTACTCAGTAATTCAATGTACGGTATGTATGGCATGTATCACTTGTAGATGGAGATGTTTTATGTTTTGGAAGTGCAAATAAGCGTGCACGGTACAATCTAGACTAGAGGCAATGCTTAGGCCTCAAGAGTGGCAATTATCCGCATTGAAACTGGTGTTTTTTATATTATGATGGCGGTCAACAAAGATATTAGAGGAGTTAGATTGCCAATACGCACCGGCCGCTGAGCGTTCGTTTAGACTCGCGGACGGTCCGTTGACCGTTCTCGCTCACGCGTCACGAATCATCCATTCATTGTGTATTCGCCCGCTAAGCGCAGACTTAGTGAGAGAAAGACCGTTAAAATGCCAAATTGTTCAGTGTTTTTGGTGTAAAAACCGAACAGTAAAGCAAACTAAACCAATCAGTAGCATTACTTATCACCGATGAGTCATAATTTTGTTATTTTTTTTTAAGATAAACACGATATCACATCGTCCGTTATCAAATATATCGTGTCAAAACAGAGAGTACTGTCAGCTAACTCATTTACACGGAAAACGATGGATCTCGATTTTGTAGTATAATCACGTCTTTATACTCGTGTACGAACTGGTAATACCCCATGTGACGTTTTGTGGCGCGACCAAAGACTAATCAGGTGAAGTCAGGTGTGTTTGTCTCGCGCCTAATTGGTGTATATTTTCGCGCCAAGATAAGCCCCTCCCACTTACAATGGTTGAAGCAGTTTTCGTAGAAAAGCGTGTGTATTGTCAATCTACTCTTATAATATTTTTGGGTCAATTATAGCACTCAGTTTATATTTAGTTTGTTTTAGTACATTGATGTGAATAAAAACCAAACCAATCAAATATAAACCAAATGCGGATATGTTATTAATCCCGAGGGAAAAAAATGCCTCGGTGTAGAAATATCGTTAAACCGGAACATAACACGATTGAGTTGAACGTTACCATTTGGCTGTAATGGTAAAGCCCTACAGTTGCAAATCGAGATACAAGTTTCTTTTTATGAAATGAAAGTGGCAAATAAGCATGCAGTTCACATGGATGTTAAGTGATGACTGCAGCCTATAAACACTAACACAAAGACCAGAGGTCAAAATGCAGATGCGTTACCACTTCTGAGGCCTAAGGTATTGTGCCTCTGTGCCGGACATTACAAGGCCGTAACACTACCATTTAGCGGCAAGTATATTATGTCATGCGGTGGTACCTACGCCCGCGAGCTCCGTCACTCACAAACAAAATAGTCTTATTCTAATGGACCGTCCATACACTTGCATACAATGTCTAAAAACACACATCTAATGCAGGATAAGTTCAAAATCTTAATGGTAGTCACTCCAATAAACTGTCTCTACCTATATTCTCAGGAAATGTAGGGGTGAAGTTTGTTTTTGCTTATAACAATTTTACTCAGTTTAGTCACTACAGGGCAGTAAATTAACAGAGCACCGTTTTAGAGTTAAAATTTTATGAAGCTCCCAGTTTTATGGCAGCAAAGTCATTTAAAGTTGATCATCAAAAATAAACATATAATCCTTTCGAGGGTGAAAAGGAGGCATCAATGAAAGATAGAACGAGAAGGGGAGAAAATTAAGAAAGTTTAATGAAAACATTCGGCTGGCGTCAGGGGCAAACAGGTGTAAAGAGATAGATGAATATAATATCAAATACTGCCAGGAACGTAGTGTTGTGCTGCCAATAGCATCGATAATCAGTTGGAAAATCGAGCCGTAGGTCGACAAATATTGAAATATGTTTTTAGTGCGATATTATTTTTTAACTTCGTCCGTGACCTACTAATTGTTCACTATATCTAGAAATAAGTATAAGTTTAATTAAGTAAATAAAAAATATTCACGATAATTCTTGAAATATGACTTCATTCTTATGAGATATATTCCGAAGTTAAAGACTTCTATCTTTTACGAAATTTATACATATATTACATACCTACGCCTCCTTATGTAAAGCCTCCAATGAATATAATTTTCATGAATTTTGTCGAAAAATTACAAATGATTGTTTTAACTAACAAACAGCTAAACATCGTATCAACTTAGAGAGGAACAATGTTAATAAAACACGGATACACAAGATTGAATTTTTCACATTTTTTATCTTATCTCCATCTTGGAATAACTTCAGTCCTTAATCGTATATTATAAACGTTATAATAAAAAGGAGATCCATAAACTTGCTCCGTTATTAAATAATGCATAAAAAACGATGGAAACATTTTCCGCATAATTTCCCATCCCTAAGTCCCCCAAGATAACAAGCATCGTAAGGAAAAGGAAAAAGATTCGTTCACGAGGAAAAAAAAACGAAGGACATGCTTTGTGGAGTAAAGGAAATTGCAGATGTTTAATTGTACCTTATGTGGAACAATAAAATGGAAACACATTTTCGGGAAACGTTATTTTACCGTGTTCTCATAAATTCTCATTCATCACAGATTTCATAATCGAAATATGTTTTAATGTTTCATGTCTATTCTTTTATTTCCATTTTCTTTTAGTCACATGTGTAATTTTATGTAATTTAATTGGTGGAGTGGAGTATGATTATTTAGGAATTTTAATAAGTTATATTTTGGTACTAAAACATAATGTGAAACAATAGATTTTAGTAGTTCTCTAGAATGGGGTCTGTGTTCCTATAAATCATTTAAAAATTCGAAATGGAAAATGTTGTCATTTGTAGAGTAAGTTTAATTGAACCCGAGAATCAGATGTTAATTTGTACCTTATAGGGAACAGTCAAATTGTAACACGTTCTTTTACCATGTTCTCGTTTATTGTTACAAGTTGTCGTGTGCGTCATTTCTTTCACTTTCTCTTCTTATTTTAGTTTGACCACTAAAAAGGAAAAGAAGGATAGATAATAAATTTATTACACATACACGAATATTGTCATTTATAATCAAACCAGACTCTTTTGAAATATTTCAGGAATAGGTACGACTTAGTTGTAATTTCAGAAAATTTTATATTATTATCGTTCTAATAATAAGCAAGATTTTTTGCGATTTTATTGAACGGAAATGGGCCTTTATATCATTGATATGATATATTTTTTTTATGTAATGGAAGTGGCAAAGAAGCTTGCAGTTCACATTGATGTTAAGTGATGACTGCAGCCTATAGACACTCACACTAAGACCAGGGGGCAAGATGAGTTACCACTTCTGAGGCCTAAGGTGTTATGCCTCTGCGCCGGAAATTACAAGTCCGTACATTACCACCTGACCGAAACACGATAGTGCTGAACACTACCATTAAGCCATTTTTTTTTTCATTTTTATTAGGTAATGCGGTGGTGCCAGCGCCCGCGAGCTCCGTCACTGGAGCTCTACTACCAGTAGTCATAGAGAAAAGTTAGTTAAAAGTTATCAATTGTACAGTAGATTAAATCGGATCAGAAAATCAAATATTCATTTGTACCATAAAGGGAACAATAAAATCGTGATATCTTAATCGTTCTTTTGCCGTGATCTTACTGAACACAGATTTAATATTCGAAAAGTAATATATTTTTTTTTTATTGTTATAGCGTCGCTATTACGCATTTTTCCAGTGTCAAGTAAAACGATATTTCGTATTTATTTAAGCAGCGTAAAAGTTAGTATAAATCAAGTTATTCGAGTAAAGCGATGGCTACTTTACCAGAACATTTACAATGAAGTTTTGGAGGCAACCTGAAAGGTCGTGTTTTCGCACTGTTATTCTATTTCACTATACACGGGCACTGTAATAAACTTATATCAAACAAAATGCCACCAACTTTATTCAATATAACTTAAAAATACACCAAGAAAATGAAATAAAATAAGAGCACCATACGCCTCTTTCAAGGTTCCCGCCAAAAACCAAGTAATAATTTATGTGATTTCTTGTCCTGAGTGATGGATTTTATCATGAACGGTATTATACCAAACTGAGCTCTATTGAAATTAACTATGCCAGGAGTACGATTGTTGGAGTTGCCGGAAATGTTATGTTTTTTCTGAAGATACTCTTATACTCAACGACAAACAAATTTTTGCTTTTTCTTGAGGGGAATAGTCTTTTCATATTATTAAAAATTGAAAAATAATTGGCTAGATACGGGATACAATGTTTTCGACGCGTACAATGTCGCTGGTATAGATAATAAAAAAAAACGTAAACTTCACGCCTGTAATCCCCGAAGGGTTAGGCAGAGGTAAATGCATGCATTCAATCATACATGCAAACACCCACGATTCGCCGGTTACGTTTTGCCCATGTAACAGGCGGCGAGCCTATTGACATCTCCGGGCACATTACCAAACTTTGAGGTACCTACTGGGAAACTTCCAGAAAATGGAAAATGGAATAATTCTGCGGGATCGTAACCTATAAATGTTCATATTTATGACGACCTGTGCCCGCGACTTCGTCCGCGTGAGAATTTATGATTGTTCAGTATCTACCCGGACGAAGTCGTGGGCGCAGCTTGTGTAAAAGTCCAGCTGTCCAATTGGTCCAGCCGTTCCCGAGATTAGCGGGAACAAACAGACAGACAGACAGAAATTGTAAAAAATGTTGTTATGATATATCGACGCTTAAGAACCAAATTCATCTATCTACAAAAAAGCAACTTTTCAGGAGACGAAAAAACGTTTAATTTTTTCCACAAATTTGTTACGTCTCATAACTAAGGTGGTATTGGTATTGTCTTATAACTTTTTATTTATCGCGAATTTGAGGCTACTGTTTAAAGATAATGATTCGTAAGTTGGCCATAACAACAACTGCGTCAAAAAGTTAAAATCGACAAAAGTGTAGATAGATGGTTTTGGTTCTTAAGCGTCGATATGTACTGTGTATACATGCATATGCATTTAGTAAAAAGCGGTTATGTTTATATTACAAACAGACACTCCAATTTTATTTATTTGTATAGATGAAAGCAGCCATCACGAGTGTCAAGTATAATATACGATGCATCACAGACACTACAAAATGTCTGGTCTAACTCTCGACAGGGTTTTTAAAAATATTATCCCTCAATTTATACCAGGTAAGGGTATTAAGAAATTTATCGTTGTTGCGTTCAATGAGCTGAAGAAAATTTATTTCGTAAACAAATATTTTCGCAAATGTTTTCGTCGCAGACATTTTTATGGTTCCAATAAAGTAAAAAGTAAAAAGCTGAACTATAATTATGCACTTTTTATATTATGGAAGTGGCAAACAAGCATGCAGTTCACATTGATGTTATGTAATGACTGCAGCCGATAGACACCTACACAAATGACCAAGGTCAAAATGCAGATGCGTTACCACTCCTGAGGTGTTATGCCTCTGTGCCGGGAATTACAGGGCCGTACATTACCACGTGACCAGAATACGACAGTGCTGAACACTACCATTTCGCGGCAAGTATATTAGGTAATTCGGTGGTGCCTACGCCCGCGAGCTCCTTCATAGGAGCTCTACCACCAGTAGAAATTAACCAACTTAATGAATGTTAACTTAATACAAACTATCAACCTAAAAAAATACACCCTTGGGGTCAAATTTCGCAAAATCCCGTCTTATTGAGCACCTACATCCTTAAAAGAAACCTTCATGCAAAATTTGAATCTCCTAATTTGTAGTTTTTTAGATTTTATGATGAGTGAGTGTGTGAGCTTTCGCTTTTTCACATATGGATTTGTGTCAAGTTATATTTTCTTATATCCTATATCGTACATATGACACACATAGGATGTGACGGAGCTCGCGAGCGTAGGCACCACCGCATTACTTAATATACTTGCCGCTAAATGGTAGTGTTCAGCACTCTCGTGTTCCGGTCGGGTGGTAATGTACGGCTCTGCAATTTCTGGCACAGAGGCATAACACCTTAGGCCTCGAGAGTGGTAACGCATCTGCATTATGGACTTGGTCTTTGTGTCACTTAACATCAATTTGAAGTTTGAAGTGCTTGTTTTCCACTTCCATAACATAAAAAAAACATAACGCCAACTTATCAATTATTTCTTTTCATAAGTAATGATAATGTATCGCTTTTGTCGTTTTGTTATTCACGAACTAAATGTACTTATGTAATAGGTATAATATGGTTTTAAATAAATTTACTGTTTACTGTTTACTGTTTATAACACATTTAATACAAGCATAAGCTTAAAAAAACGAAGCGCGCATGGCCCGGCGGCTGGTGTAGATCGTAAGCGATCTGCTTAGTTAAGCACTACGGGCGCAGTCGGGTAGTGTGATGGGTGACCGCTAGTGGCAAATTAAAAAAAAAAAAATGCGCGTGCTTCGGAGGGCACGTTAAGCAGTCGGTCCCGGTTGCTATCGATGGATAGCAGTCGTTAAACCTTGTCGGAGGCCTTATGGGCGGTTTGTAAACATCCGACAGTGGGTTGGCCACTAACCCACCCACCTCCACCAATCCGCATTGGAGCAGCGTGGTGGAGTAAGCTCCAGGCCTCCCCCCCAAAAAGGGGAGAGACTCGTGCCCAGCAGTGGGACGTATAATGGGTTGCCATTATTATTATTATTATATAAGCTTAATGCATTCTCTTACCTCAAAACAACATAACACAACACTACACATAACGACGGTCGAACTAGAGCATACAGCCATGAAAGAAATGATTACGTAAAACCCGTTGATTGTTCCCCGCACTAGCTAATAATCTAAGTTCTAGCCGGCTATGAAAATTCCCATGCAAATGCCTACAAAAGAGCCGTGTAACGCAAAATGGGTTTCTAAATGCAATTGTCAGGCAGATGATGCGTTTGGTGGAAGGCGGAGCGGATAGCGGGTGTGTTTCTTTTAATTTCAAATTCAAATAAGACAATTTTGATTTTGTACACTTACTTATAATACTAGTATCTCGTCAGCACGGGATCCAATTTGAACCCCGGACCTTTGTCAGGCTTGCGCGGGGACATGGGAAGTCCAACACGTAGAGGCCCTTTCGAGAATTTCGATCTACTTTGTTATGGGTTATATTCGGCGGGACCTCTCTCTGGCTGCATCAATAGTTAATACAGACACAGACAGACCCCGCAGAATATAATGGGACTATTGTAATGATAAGTGATTCGCCAAACTTTGGGTTAAGTGGGTGAACTGGGGGGACTAGCTGGCTGGGCCTATGTAGTGAGATCCGGCACCTGCCTATATTCAACATCTCACATTATCGAATCCTACTTTAGGCAGGTGGTGACTCGCCTCTCCTTGGTGGGCCCCCCAAACAGCCAACCCGATGGTCGACGGGGGGCAACACTGTTGAGAGAGGCTGGGGGTGTCGAGAGGTGTGGCCCCGGTTTCACCATCATGAGCGAGTAATCTCGAGCTCGGAGCGGGATTCCCCGCTATTATGCCTTTAGACACTTCCACCCCCGAGTGTATGGCTCTTCCAGAAATTTAGACAACAGCCTATTATCTAAATTTCTGCAAATGCCATACCTCTAGCGCCCCTCTCTGACCGGCCAATGAAGGCAAGCCAGAGGTGAGAGACCTGATGCTCTGTCCGGCCGTACCTCTGTGTGGCGGACGAGGCGGAGCCCAGTTCTCTCGGAGGAACTCGAGATGATGGTAGGGGGTGGTGTCGCTACTCACCAACAGCTCGCCACAAGCTGCTCTGCCCCCATACTAGTATTATTATTAGTATTATTATTTGTATTCGGGTCTGGGTGTTTGTGTATGTGTTGTATGTGTACAACGGCACCCACGACACAGATTTATACCTGCTGTGGGGCTGTGAGTGTAAAGCGTATTTAGCCATTGATATACAGGGTTTTTTGTTTATTAATGTATTTAGCGTATTTATTTATAGTTATTACGGGGTCTGGTATTAGGTGAAGTTGAAATTCAACCGAGTCGACACTTGCTTGGTTCAACGTTGATATTATAATAATCTTCATTCCGCTGTTTTTCAGACACTAAGTCCCACCCGAAAGCTCCCTCCATTAAACGGCAATGTTAAGCTTACGGCTTTATTAAGTTTTAAGCGTCCTTTTGATGTTATGTTCACTTGTGTCTGTCGATACTGGGTGGACGTGTTTACACGTTGTTGTCGACACTGAGTGGACGTGTTTACACGTTGTTTTGGGATAAGATTTAAATATTTAGGAAGTGTTGTCGTATGAAACGATGGAAATTGCCGACCCTCTGTTTTAGTTTTAGCTTAGCTTGGCAATTTATGTCTTTCTTTGGTCCATTATTTGTGGAAGTATGTATGTATCTTCACGCCAGGTCCCTTACGGGGTAGGTAGAGAGTGTGGAGCGCCCGATATTCCGGTCCTGACAAACCTCCCGTGCCTCTTCCTTTGTGGAAGTGTAATTTTCGAAAGTTGCTAATGGACATTAATCCGCACCTTGCAAGTGCTAATGCTGCAGACCATAGATATTTTAAAAGATATAAGCCTAAAAAATGTCCATTAATACATGACACGCGTTGGTTTTTTTATTTTGCTTCCACACCATACAATTACAAAAGAAAATAAATGCAAAAAGCATGTTCCATATACAATTGGCATTCCAGTTCCCACCAGTAAACATAACTAAAATATATTTCACGATATTAATCTCAAAAAGAATGTTCCCAACTCTCTGCAGCTACCCATAAAACATATGCTACGACTACATCGTACTTCCCTCATAGGCGACACGAGAATTGAATTATGTGAATATATGTCACCGGAATCTAGTCTGAATGGCAACTAACTTTCTTTAGTGGAAAACTTTTTCCGGTGAAATTCAAGCGCTATATACTCCAATTTTCGGAATGTAGTTTAGTAAACAAATATTCCTTTTTCTTTAATGGAGGTGGCAAGGAAGCATGCGGTTCATTCACATGCATTTTTTATGTTATGAAGTCGCAAACAAGCGTTCAGTTCACATTGATGGTAAGTATACTGTCTATACACATCAACATGGAACCAGAGATTTCAGTGTAGATGCGTTGCCACTCCTGAGGCCTAAGGGTGCATCCACATTTGACGAATGCGCCGCGAAGCTTGCGAGTTGCGTAAGCGTTGAACGCATGCATGAAATAGTAAAAAACAGAGTCCTTTATAATATATTGCTTCAACTGTATAAAGCATTGGCGGAAAGTATCATTGCTTATGGTCTTAGCAGCTACGGTCGAACGTTCAAGTCATATATCGATCAAATATTTAGACTACAAGTAAGAATATTAAAAGTAATTTTACCAAATAAAATAAAAACAAATTTAATTAATCATGAAATAGGAATATTTAAATACTGTAATGTTATGCCAATACATAAGAAAGTTGAACAAATGCTAATTATTGAAAATTATCTCAAGTATAAAGATAACAAAATTATAAACCATAATATATATACTCGGCAAATAAAAAAAGGGTTCCTGCAAAAAATATCAGCAGCAAGTTTTTATGGAGAACGCACCACAGCTTTTTTATTGCCGAGATTAATAAATAAACTGCCCCCCGACCTTAAAAATAAGCTAACTAAAATTAGTGCCGTAAAATTGGAACAGCCTGTAGGGGCAAGTCCGATAACTTGTTTCTTTTGTCTGTTCGGCACCGAGTCGCCGATTGCTTACCTACTGAGTTGTTTACGCATTAGATTATTTATTTTAAATAACCCGCGTGTGATTCACATTTCGTTAGACAAACATGTTCTGCTTATTCTTGTACAACGTATCTATTACTAATAATAAGTTTAATGAGGAATTGCAACTTCCGTACAAACCATCTCTGGTTAAGGGAGTGAAGCTGATCGGCAAATATGTATTTTACTGTGTATTCATAAATAAATAAATAAATATATTAAGCTTTGCAGTTTATTAAATATCGTATTAAATAACTGCTATAGTTTCGTGCGCCTTTTCAGCGCAACTTATACGTATATTGAGTGAGCGCGGCGCACGATCTGCGCGAACTCAATTAGCTAGCGCTAGCGCGCGGCTTGCATGCGGCGGGTAGTATGCGCAAGAAGTGCGAACAGGCGTAAGCGGATCGCGAGCTGCACCTTCGCCAGGTGTGGACGCATCCTAATAAATTGCCGCCTGTAGTCACGATGCAGACGCGTTGGCCTAAAAGCCTAAATGATGAAATTTACAGGGTCATGCATCAAGTAGCCCAACAATGGCGGTCAAGCAATTAACAAATAAAATAAATTAGGATGGGCAGCAGCGAATGCGATAAATCTGTCGCCATTGTGATCGTTAATCCGAATGCATAGCGGGGCGATTATGATATATTCTTCCCTAATGACGCAAAACACTGTTGGAGGCATCTTTGGGGGTAGCTTGTGTATAGGTGTAGACGTCTTACGGATTAAGTGATGACATTAGGTTCCATCCATCCGGAATAGGATCGTGTTGAACATCACTATTTAGCTGCAGATGGATATCTTAGGTAATGCAACGCCTGTTCGCCGGTCGCTTGTGCTGGTCCTTCTGGCTCGGTGGAGCGCACAAAACGGTGATTATACTGGTGATAGAGCTCCAGTGGCACTATCGTGTTCCGGTCAGGTGGTAATGTACGGCCCTGTAATTTCCGGAGAGGCGTAACACCTCAGGAGTGGTAACGCATCTGCATTTTGACCTTGGACTTAATGTAAGTGTCTATAGGCTGCAGTCATCACTTAACATCAATGTGAACTGCATGCTTATTTACCACTTCCATATCATAAAAAAAAAACGGCGCTCAAGACCAACGGATTCTCATCGGACATGACACTTCGCGGAACGAGGACCTGATCCTCGATTGAAGACACCAGGCAGGGAGCTCCTGAACACGGTTCTCCGTAGCACATCTATGTTGCAAGAAGAACCTCGGAGCCAACGCCCTTGAGCTTCGACTCTGGAATTCTACTACATAGTCTATATGTGTCTAGTAGTATTACTATTTTTTTTCGTAAGTTCTTGAAGTATCAGTAGGATACTTCAAAGACTTACGAAAAGAAATACGATCGATCGGGTGATCCACCTATTTGTAATAGTACGTAATAAGTAAAACTACGGAAACAATAGAAAATGTCACAAAATAAGTCACACATCCATAAACCCGATGATGGTAGACCTACTGGTAGTGTGAAAGTGTTATAAAATCACAAACACTTTCACTATTTTCAACTCTACGACTATGGAAATAGGCTCAGTATCGTTTGACATAAACATATTATGACATACTATGATGCGTGTTGCACCGCGTGGGAACTCATTATGTTGCGAAGTCATTGCGAAAGAGCTGTATCATGTCATTCACTGCAATACCTATTGACATATATTTACTTAGGGCGTAGCAACCACGCCATTTTAGGTTTACGTCGCGTCGGTTGCAATAACATAAAAATAAGATCATGTACTTAAATCAAGCTATGATACTGTCTCAGATATGTTAAGATGACCCGGTTAGTCCAGCGGTGTGAAACCACCGTTAGATTCAAAGTGTCGCGGGTTCGATCGCCGCACCGGGACAAATATTTGCATGGCCTACAGATATTTATTTCGGGACTAGGTGTTTGTGTATGTGTTGTACGTGTACAACGGCATCCACGACATAGGTTTTAATACCTAATGTGGAGCTGTGAGTGGGAGCGTATTTTTTTTTTTAATTGGCAGTAGTTATGTATTTGAAACTTTCTTTTTGTTGTTTTTAAAGTGGTTACGCATACAGTTGACATGTTGATATCCATCTTCTACCCACTCCCATTATGGTTGAGGGCACAACGTTCGAAGTTGTTGACTATTATCCCAAGTATACCTACATACCGGGGACAATAGTCCAGTTTGGTAGA
The DNA here is from genome assembly GCA_036365455.1 of Macrosoma leucophasiata. Taxonomy (NCBI): domain Eukaryota; kingdom Metazoa; phylum Arthropoda; class Insecta; order Lepidoptera; family Hedylidae; genus Macrosoma; species Macrosoma leucophasiata. Next base: position 13,211,912 of record JAWQUS010000026.1, read on the forward strand.
TCCAACTTTGAGAAACAGGTCAATCGCCGAATCCAACTCGGTTCTGTAGCGTTTTTAAATCTACGATACATCTTCTCGTCCAATTTACCCCAGTACCGTCTCAAGACTGACACACCACTGAACCCACACTGATCTTAGACCTTAGGTCTTAGATCAGTGTGGGTTGCCAGTGATGATATATACGGAACTGAAACTTAATCGTTCATTATGGACCTCATAAGAAGCCTTATTGGTTACATATAAACTAGAGCATCAATCTAATTTACATTCTATGTTCACGACATCAAGATCTATTATTGAACAGGCACTAAAGATTTGAGGTCACGCGGAAAGCAATCAAAGAGCCAAGAGTTCGGAGTGATCAGTCATCGTAGAGTTCGAATCAGAAATAAGTAAATCAAAATGAGAACGAAAGTAGTCGACATAGCCCACCAGATATGTACTCATATGTGTAATGATACATAGTCCGAAAAACCAACAGCCATTGGAGCAAAAGAGTTCTCTATTGGTGACCGTGACCGCGTACCGAATGACGAAACATAGGCAAGCCCCACACGAGGTGGAAGATCGGATAAAGGTCTCGACAAATCGCTGGATGAGGGCGGTGCAGGACCGATCGTTGTGTCAATTTTTGGGGCAGACATTTGTTCAGCAGTGAACATCTTTAGATTGAAACATAGAGCATCACGGACCACCAGTCGCGGCGGACCGGAGGGCAGTAGTCATATGCAGGCTTTCCCCTCTGTCAAAGTACAAACCCAAGTGGTCCTACGCCTGTCGCCCAGATGTTTAAATGTGTGCGTGAAATTGTTTATACATGTATTTTGTTACAGTCAAGGTGTGAGTTTCGTAGTAATAGACGATTTTTGTAGTGTGTGTTGCATACACTCGCAAAAAATTACATACTGTTTTGCATCGGTAATGAACGCTATGGCTACTCCCCTCCGGTCCGCCGCGGCGGCCGGTGGCCCGTGTTGTTTTATGGATTGGAATGCTGATGATGATGATGAAAAATATTCACGTGCGGAACACTTACAACATGCCCAATCTATCAACTCACTCAACAGCCTACGTACCACAAAGTAATTGAGGTAGTTATGTCCTTACTATCCAGATTTTAGAATGTTTAAATAATCCACTTATATTTTGTTACAGGTAAACTAAAGTTGCGCGAAAAACGAGTATGCGCTGAGACATGGAAGTGCTGTGTCGATGTAAGTGCAATAGAATTATGGAATAATACTAAATGAGCGTTTTATATAATCGGTTCTCGCGAACTACACTCATTGAAATTGTGATTAAGGATTTATGTCGCTTAATAACATTAAATTATTTTTAGAATCAACCCGACGCTTTTCAGGCTTCCATAGTCACAGGTAGACTAAGATGACTTTGCTCTGCGTTAGAAAATGATTTGCAGTTACTTCCGTCGATTTTGTAAACGCTTTCGAAAAGTTCAGTGTTAACACAAAATTTATAAAATATATTTTACTTTACTCCTTCTTTATTTTTCTCTTTTTATTTTACTCCCTAACACATTGCATATCAGATAAAATAAAAATGATGTTCTGATTTGAAATCTGACTGAAAATAACTTATTAATTGATCATAAACAAAACATCAAAATATCACCATCAACTATCGGTTAACAGTCGATTAGCACGTTTAGAGCCCGCCAACCATTCGTTAATGGGCAAATAAAACAGTGGGTGTAACCAACTAATGGGATATAGTTTACAAACGTGATTGATTATATTGGTAACATATAAACTAGAGCTTCGATCTAATTTACATTCTACGTTAACCACATCTAGATCGATTATTGAACAGGCACTTGAGCTTCAAAGGCTATTTTCAAATAAGCGGTATGTTCGATTAATCACTGTTCGAATTTATCTTGACAAGAGATCGCATTGAAAGTTTTCGATATTTCACATTCAAATTCTTATTTCATTCTTTTGAAATAAGAAAAAAAAGTGGAACAAGGACAAAGTTATCTTGATGTACATTATTTTAGTGGTGATAGAACTCGAGGATCCCGGAGGATTAGTTAACTGACGTTTTCATTCTATTTTTCATAAAAATGTGAATAAAACACTGCTAAAAACTGGCTGCCGTCGAGATGTAGTGCAGTCAGTCAATCAAAATTGGCAACCGAATCCCAATAGAACCAGATATAAATGACTTTACACCATTATCTCTGATATCCCTCTACCCGGGAATCGAACCCAGGACCCCAGTGTAGTAGTAGTGGCCTGCTACCACTAGGCTACTGAGGCAGTTAAAAGAAATGTCACTGAACCAAATGTATGGCCCCGTAGTAACTATCACGGATACATAACAACTAAGGTGTGAGGGGTGGCAACGCATCTCAATTTTGACCCCTGGTCTTTGTCACCTAACATCAATGTGAAGTGAATGCTTATTTGCCACCATAATACCTAAAAAAAAAAATACCTGGGACTTCACGACACTTCTGGTACTACCTGAACATAACAAGGCAATCATTATTATCTAATCACTCCATCGTTAATGCCTTCATGTTTACAATGGCAAATAAATGGCAGTAAAGAAAAACTGTTCCATTCAAAAGTAAATTATAATTCTAGAATATTCTTACCTATTTTCCTTTGAAAAGCTTTGAGCAAGGTTGAATAGCGTCACACAATAAATCAACAGTAATGGGCTTATTTATTACGATATTAAATTATTCATATTTTCATCGAAAATCTTTCCGTGAAATATGTAATTCAACTTCTATAAATCATTATGTTATTCCAATAATAATTTTAAGAGTATCAGTAAATATGTATGTATGTAAATAAATAAAAAAAATAAAAATGTATATAAGTCTGTTTTACTACATGAAAGAAATAAACCTTGTGTTGCTGTAAAGAAGATTTATTGTTAGTTTTTTTTATACAGAGACTATTTTATTTAGGTAATATAAAACAATATGAACTCAAACCTGTAAAGAAGAAACGACAATGAAAGTTTATTCTTTCACTTTTAAAACATAAAATAATATAATATTAAAATTTTCATTGATTATCCAATTATCCAAACTCGTATTTAAATCTGTCATCTGACATTCTGAATTCGTTTCTTCTTTAAAATCAGACAATTAAAAAGTTAAAAACTATAACCAAACTTCATGGTAAGTAAACACACAGAGTGCGAAGAAAGAAATAGTATTTCTTTACATCTCCCCCCATGGGGAAGAAAATTCACCCGTGAATTTTCACTCCTGTTCTCCATTTGATACTTGCACATTCTCATCCTCTGTTATCTGTACTGGAATTAGTTTTGTGATATGAAAAAGATTTGACTCTGTTTTTCTATGTCCTGTATCTATCTCGTAAATTGTATTAGATTTCTTTTTAATTATTTTATATGGTCCAATTCTCAATTCATCTAGCTTTTTCCTATTTAGTTTATTCCCATTTTCTATATATACTAGATCTCCCACACTGAATTCTCTTTGTTTTCTATTCCTATCATACCTCATTTTGTTATAGAAATGTGATTTCAAGGTATTATTAAGCGCTGTTTTCTTATCTCCGATCCAGTCACTATTTATACCTCCTTGTTGTAGTTCTTTTGGTAAAACCTTAACATCTGTTCCGTATAGCAAATAACATGGTGCATAGCCAGTTACTGAGTGGTTAGTCTGATTGTATTTTTCTACACATTCATGTGCTATTGTAGTCCACGCTCTGTTTTCTCCATCTTCATTGATTTTGCATCTAATTTTGTTAACTATCGTTTGATTCAACCTTTCATTTAGGCCATTAGAAAACGGTGCATTCACTGCTGTAAAAATTATTGTTATTTGTTTGTCAGTAAGGAATTTCTTGAATTCTTTAGAGTTTATTCCTGGATACTGGTCGGTAAGGAGCATCCCAATCTCTTCGGTTTCAGCGACCTTATTTATTAGCTTTATAAAGTCCTGTGCACCCTGGGTTTTTGATGTTATAATAAATGCATATCTAGTGAAGTGGTCCACTAAAAGATGTATGTATTTCTTGGTTGATCTAGAACCACCAAAACCTCCAATTGTGTCTATTGATACTATTTCAAAGGGTCTTGTCGCTGGGCCTAAATATGACATTAATCCGTATTTGTGTTGTCCTCTTGTTTTGTTTTTTATGCAAATTTCACAATTCCTACAAACATTTTTAATATTTTTCGTTAAATTTTTTGTTGCGTACAGTGAACTAATAGTCGTTAGCATTTGTCCCACTCCAATGTGACATAGATCTTCATGTATTCGCTTTATAAATTTAATACTGAATTCTTCTGTTATTATTATTTTCTCTTTGTTCCTAATTCTTTTGAAGTATAAATTGTGTTTTTTGATTATTTTATTATTGTTTCTCTGTATTTCTTTATTTTGATTCTGATCTATTACAATATCTTCTAATGTAATTAAGTTCACAACTTTCAGTTGTTCTTCTAGATTATCCTCTGGTTCTAATACAGGATTCCGACTTAAACAGTCCGCTTCTAAATTATCTTTTCCAGGGGAATATTTGATTTTAAAATCATATTGTGAAAGGTAATAAGTCAAATCACCTAGTTCTTCGTCTGTTCTAGCTTTTAAGTTCATGTTTTCTAATGCTTTATGGTCTGTGTAGACTGTAAACGATTTACCTATCAGCCAGTACTGCCAATATCTTAGTGCTTCTTTAATAGCTAAGCATTCTAAATATATTGCCTTTTTCTTCTTTTGCGCTCCATTCAGTTTTTTTTGATAAATAGGCTACTGGTTTTTCTTTACCATCTAGTTGTACTTGTTTTAAAATTGCTCCAACACCCAGCAGAGAACCATCAGTATAAATATTTATTGGTAGATTTTGATCATAAATTTCTAGTATTGGCTGTGAACACAAGAGACTCTTTATTTTTTCAAACGCATTTTGACATTCTTCAGACCAAACAAACTTTTGATTTTTTCTTAGCAAATTATGTAATGGGTCAAGAATTATTGCGCTCCTTGGTATATATTTATGGTAAAAGTTTACTTTTCCCAAAAATTGTCGAATATTCTTCTGTGTTTTTGGTACTGGAAATTCTTTTATCGAAATGAGATTGTCCTTCAGTGGTTGGATAGAATTATATTGAATGATATGTCCCAGGTATTTTACCGAATCTGATGCAAATGTACATTTTATAAATTTTAGTCGAAATCCTTCCGTTTGAATTGCTTCTAGTAACTGTTTCAAGTGACTTATGTGTTCATCAAATGAGTTTGAAAATATCAGGATGTCATCTATATAATTGACAGCAAAATCGGTTAGTTTATATTTTCTAAGTATGTTACACAATATTCTTTGAAATATTGCTGGAGCAGTCTTCAAACCAAATGGTAGGCAAGTCCATTGAAAGTGTCCCTCTTGAGTTACAAACCCTGTCTTCTTCCTGTCCTCTACTCGTAGAGGTATAGACCAAAAAGCTGAATTAACGTCTAAGCTTGTAAAAAATTTGCAATTTCTTGTTTTTGTCATTAAATCGTCAATTAATGGGAAGGGTTGAGCCTGAGGAACTACAATTTTATTTAAATCCCTGAAGTCTATACAGAGCCTTGATTTTTTATTTTCTTCCTTTTTAAATGTCAAAGTTACTGGTGCTGCGAATGGACTATAAGATTCTTCTATAAGCGCATTATCCAATAATTCGGCTATTTGTTCTGCTATCTCTTTTTTGTCTTTTCTGGTGCATCTGTATGGCCTCTTGCTGCAGTATTTATCCATTAATAAATCTATTCTTGCTTCATATCCTTTAACCATTCCCACGTCATACTTGTTTTTGGCAAAAACTGATTGATATTGTTGTATTAGCTTATTTATTTCTTCCCTTTTATCATCATCTAAATGACCAACCTTTATTTCAAATTCCTCTTTTTTGATATGTTCATTAAAATTAATTTTGTTTTCGTTTTCATATTTATTACCTTCATTATCACCTTCGTCTATCTTTTTCTCCATTTTTTTACTATTCTTTTCATGTAAGTATTGTTTCTGAGTTATTTTTAACTCCTCATTTTGTATTAGCTTGTATTTCTTTATCATATCTAATCCTATTAAGAAATCATATCTGAATTTGTGTTCGTCAATGATGTACACATCCACATTTTCTTCTATTTCAAAAATTTTTATTTTTAAATTTGTCAAACCACTTGTTTTTTGGACACCATTAATTGTTACTATATTTTCTTCATTCGAGTTATGTCCTTTTGTATTTAGTTTTAGTAATTTGGAATTAATTAGAGATACATTTGAACCTGAATCGTATACTCCATAAATTTCTAATTTATTATTTAACAGTAGTTTGATCTTAATTAATGGTGTCACTACTAGTTTTTTTGTTCTGTTTCATTTAACTCTGCTTCAATCACTGAATTATTTACATGTTTAATATATCTTTTATTTAATTTATCATCTTCTCTAACTCTAAACCAGCATGCAGCTTCGGAATGATAGCGAACCCCTTTATTTAATTTTACGCATATTTTGCATGGATAACGTCCTTCATTTGTAATATTTATCCTTTGATTTTCATACTTTCTGTACGTTCCATTTCTATTTTTATTTACCAAATGTTCATACTTTCTCACCTCATTGAATAAACATACTATATCGTTCATTGCTTCTCTATTTATCTTCTCTAATACAAAACCTGGCAAACCTACCGCTATCAGATCCACCAGTGTACCTGTATCAATTGAATTTCTCATGTCCAATAAAAGTTTTTCCTTCTTAATGGCATAGTCCACTAATGAACCATCCTTATATTTAAATAACAATGCATAGGTCACTTGGTTCCAGTTTTGGTTTGCAAATGACTCACACAACTTTTCTTTCCAAACTATCCACTCTGAGTTGAGTGTTAATTTTATAATCATTGAGCTGTACCAATCAACACAACTTTTATCCATAAATAGTCGGAGAATCTCAATTTTTTGTTCATCTTTCATAATACCGAAGCGAGAACATTCTCTCTCAAAAATGTCAATCCATTGCCTTGCATTCGAGTTTTTGCTCGTAAATTTCTCAATCACAAACTTCTCTGCGACATATTTTAGATTCTGTTTTTTTAAATCATGTGTATTTTCTATTAACTTTGTAAACATTTCTTCCAATGAATTCAAATCTCTAATTTGTTCTTCAGATGCTCGGCTATGTTCAATTTCCTCCAGATATTGTTCTCCAAATTGTAAGTTACCATCAGCATCTATGTAAATTTCTCGTAATTTATCTGTCATAGTTATCCAAACTCTTCGTGTCTGATGTCTTTTCTTTAAACTATTTTTTACTTTGTTGTACACGGCTGTCTCAATTAATTCTTCGTGAAATCCAACAGACTGTAATTCCTCTGGTATAGCAAATTTTTTTTCATCTTTAGTTGTGATTGAGGTTACACAACAAATATTAGATTTTCCATCATTCGCCGGTAAAATCGTGAATTCAAAACGTAACTGCTCCATTTGCATCTTTTTATAAACAAAATTGTCGTTTTATAAGTCTATTTTACTACATGAAAGAAATAAACCTTGTGTTGCTGTAAAGAAGATTTATTGTTAGTTTTTTTTATACAGAGACTATTTTATTTAGGTAATATAAAACAATATGAACTCAAACCTGTAAAGAAGAAACGACAATGAAAGTTTATTCTTTCACTTTTAAAACATAAAATAATATAATATTAAAATTTTCATTGATTATCCAATTATCCAAACTCGTATTTAAATCTGTCATCTGACATTCTGAATTCGTTTCTTCTTTAAAATCAGACAATTAAAAAGTTAAAAACTATAACCAAACTTCATGGTAAGTAAACACACAGAGTGCGAAGAAAGAAATAGTATTTCTTTACATGTATCTTCACGCCAGGTCCGCAGACGGGGTAGGCTGAGAGTGTAGAGCGCCAGATATCCCGGCGCTGACATGCCTCTCGTGCCCCATCTACCTTCATCATCTTCATACATGCACGCCGATTCCTAAGACTTGACCGCACCATCAGACAGAACTCGACCTATTTGGTCATGATAGGTCAGTCTTGGACTTTCTGGGCCTCTGCTACCATCCACATTCGCATTGTATATCTGTTTAGTCAGATTAACAGTAAATATAATTGAAATTATTAAAAATTTGTTAAACAGTTACCTGGTGGTAGATCTCCAGTGTCGGAGCTCGCAGGCGTAGGCACCACGGCATTACCTAATATACTTGCCGCTAAATGATAGTGTTCAGCACTATCGTGTTCCGGTCAGGTGGTAATGTACGGCCCTGTAATTTCCGGCACACAGGCATAACGCCTTAGGCATCAGGAGTGGTAACGCATCTGCATTTTGACCTTGGTTTTTGTGTGGGTATCTATAAGCTGCAGTCATTACTTAACATCAATGTGAACTGCATGCTTGTTTGCCACTTCCATCAAATAAAAAATATCAAGACAAGTTTGAGAAACTTTACTAAAGGAGAATGATACTGTTCCATACATTTTTGGGCCAAGTGTTAACACTCTACAAATTATGTCATTTTCAAATGACTACAAACTACAAAGCAAATAATTTGAAATTCGGGCATTTTTTGGAATTGCGTTGCGAATTCAGATGCGTTACCAATCCTGAGGCCTACGGTGTTATGCCTCTGTGCCGGCAATTACAGGGCTGCACATTATCACCTGACCGGAACACGATAGTACTGAGGACTCCCATTTATCGGCAAGTATATTAAAGGTCCTAAGGTCGATATGCAATATTTCTCGATATCTTAATATATATAAATCTCGTGTCACAATGTTTGTCCTCAATGGACTCCTAAACCACTTAACCTATTATAATAAAATTCGCACACCATGTGCAGTTCGATCCTACTTGAGAGATAGGATAGCTTACATTACGCTATGACTAATAGGAACAGAGCAGCGCGGGCGAAGCCGGGGCGGGCCGCTAGTATTCTATATGTGACTATATGAAAGGGAGTGTCTTGTCTTGTTTTAGTACATATAGGTTAAAGATTCACGATACATTTTTAAGCCTATCAGTCTTACTAGTTCACGTTAAGTTTCACGTGATATATCATAAAGAGTTACTATCCAACACAGTTAGGGTCATAGCTCACTAGAGCCACCAGAGCACCCGACCTGGGGTGCTACCGCCTATCTGTATTGCTGCTGACATTGTCGTTGCTGTCAAATTTTCATGTCGATTTGTAGCTCCTTTAAAAGTAGTATTGATAATCTGATTGATGTTCTCGTTTTCGTAGGAGATAAACAAGCGATAATGGTAGATTTAGAAGACGAATATTTCGATTATTGTTATTAAGTTAAAGTAAAAATCGACTTTAAAAGTAGACAGCAATGACAATGACGACAGCAATGTCGATAGGCGGTCGTACCCCAGCACCCGACTGCCTCGAGCGGTCTGCACGCATTACATCCACTCCGCTCCGTATCGCCTCTACCGCAAGCCGTCAACGCGCGGGCGGCGCGCGGTTTACGCGCGAGCGGCGCGCGGTTTACGCGCGAGCGGCGCGATGTTTACGCGCGGACGGCGAGCGGACCACTCGGTGACTAGCTTGTCTTGCGTTGACTTTGCATTGCCAACGCGCTGTTTCCAAATGGACCGCGCGCCGTCCGCGAGTGGTCCGTGAGTGGTATACAAGTAACATCGCGTCGTTCGTCCGTACCGGTGCTGGTCGGGTGCCGGGTGGCTGTAGTGAGCTATGACCCTTAAATTGGATAAATTCAATAAATGTAACTGCGCATTATTATTTATGAAGACCTTGTGAGTTCCGATATCTCTGGATGTTTACAAGGACTAACTGAACGGAGGATCAACGCAATATCATCTCTATTACTATGTTATAAGAGTCATGGTGTTATCCAATAAAATTATTCATTTCTTGGTAAATCGACATATAAATTAACACCCGTCTTCAGTATCACGATTCGTCAAATTTATTACTTCAATATGAAGGGTCGTATATCAAATGTTTTACTTGTGTTGATATGAGACCTGGGACTTCGGTGTGTGTTTCTGTTTGTGTAAACAACTGTCTACGAGAGCCTAGGAAGACCAAGACTGATTTATCTTCACCAAAAACGTCAAGTTTAATAATTGGCTCGGTGGTGTAATGAAGTAGATAATGACGTATAGGTATTTGGCTCAGTAGTTTTTTTTATGTAATGAGGTGGCAAACAAGCATGAAGTTCATATTGATGTTAAATTGTTAAATGATGACTGCAGCCTAGACACCCACACAAAGACCGGAGGTCAAAATACAGATGCGTTGCCACCCCTGAGACCTTAGTTATTGTCTCTGTGATAGTTATTATGGGGCCATACCTACCATTAACACTAAACATACCTACCATTTGGTGGCAGATAGATAAATTTACCACCAACACACTGCAACCTTTGAACTCGTAAAAAAAACAATATCGATAATGAATACAGAGATTTTTTCATGAAATTTAATTAATGCATGCCTGATTAATAATGGCAACCCATTATACGTCCCACTGCTGGGCACGAGTCACTCCCCTTTTTGGGGGGAGGCCTGGAGCTTACTCCACCACGCTGCTCCAATGCGGATTGGTTGAGGAGGGTGGGTTAGTGGCCAACCCGAATGTTTTCAAACCGCCCATAAGACCTCCGACATGGTTTAACGACAGCTATCTATTGATAGCAACCGGGACCGACGGCTTAACGTGCCCTCCGAAGCACAGAAACGCGCATTTTAATTTGCCACTAGCGGTCATCACACACCCGACCGCGCCCGTATTGCTTAACCGAGTAGATCGCTTACGACCTACACCATCCGCGGGGCCATGCGCGCTTCATGCCTGATTGCTACTCATTAAATACACCTAAAAAGGATTTTTCGTGTCAAATGTCAATAACCACTTAACAATTTTATCACAAATCAATAATTCTATTGTGATAATACTTTTATCACCCTGCAATAACATTTGATAAGATTAAATGAATGACCTAAATAAAGGTTGATTGTTAAAGTTAAGTTCTTATTTGAGCCATTAGGAGCCGAAACGGTTCTTAATTGGGGCCGAAACGATAGGTCCGTGGGACCGTGGGATTACTGCAGAAGAATAACGTCCACTGCTGGACAAAGCCTTCCCCAAAGACAATAATACGGCCCTGTACTATCCGGCACAGAGGCATAACACCATGGTCTTTGTGTGGGTGCCTATATAGGCTGCAGTCATCACTCAACATCAACGTGAACAACATGCTTGTTTGCCACTTCCATTACATAAAAAAAGTGTTGGGTTCCAAAATGTGAAAGTTTCTTTGTTTGGATGTTTGTCCATCAATCACGTCGAAACTACTGGACGGATTTTGATGAAATTTGTTATACAGACAGGGTATTAGCTGACTTAGATTATGGGATATTTTAATACCGAAAAATGTTGCTGTGGGATGCCATGGGATGATTTGATGAGTTTCCACAGGTTACGCGAAAAGTGACATACACGCGGGCGGAGCCGCAAGCAACAGCTTATATGTCACTACCGCCACGCTTGGCAGGCGGATTGGTAATCGCAGTGGAGGTAATTTTATCGTGGAATGCTGCTGACCAAAAACTGATGTTTGGTAATGTGCCCGGATATGTCAACAGGCTGGCCTCCTGTTACATGGGATAAAACGTAATCGGCGAATCTTGGGTGTTTGCATGTATGCTTGAATGCATGCATTTACCTCTGCCTACCTCTTCGATGAAACAGACGTGAAGTTACAGATAAATTAATATATTAATATTGAAAGACTTCTCTACCTATAAGTTACACACAATACTACAAGAAAGCTGTAGTACATATTGAAGATGATTATAAAATTTCTTAATTCTACGGAACCTTCCTAACACAAGTCCGACTCGTACTTGGCCTTAAAAGAGACTTATAACTGACCTCTTTCAATGTATCAATGCAAATATCTTGTGAGTTCAAGTTGTTATAAACTTTCTGGGTCATTAACCGCTCGTTATCAGCGAGTGATAAGATTGTCTATAAACTGAATGAATTCGGTGTCGTTGACTTGCAATGTTTTTTTTAATCTTAGGTATGTGAAGTGGAATGTAATCTGCATTTAATTTTATCGAAGTGGTTCTTTTTTACTTTTTTTAGAGGCGAAAACTTTTTTAACAGCATTTTCACTTATTGGGATGGGTACAAATGTTCAATTCACTTTTGGATACGTGACTGGTGGATTAGCGATCGCAATGGCAGTAGCTTCATCGCAGCACGCTACTGTCCATCCCATTTTTTTTATGTATTTGATAAGTGGTAAACAAGCTTGCAGTTCACATTGATGATAAGTGATGACTGCAGCCTATAGACACCCACACAAAGACCAAGGTCAAAATGTAGATGCGTTACCACTCCTGAGGCCTAAGGTGTTATGCCTCTGTGCCGGAAATTACAGGGCCTACATTACCATCTGTCCGGAACACGATAGTGCTGGTTGTAGTGTTCAGCACTATCGTAGGCCTAGGCGTAGGTATAGTCATCACTTAACATCAATGTGAACTACATGCTTGTTTACCACTACCATTATCTGCGACATAGAGGCAAACAATCTTGGGCCTCAGAAGTGGCATTTCATCTGTATTAAGCTGGCTGCAGTAACCATTTAGGTATCAATGTGAACTGAATGCTTTTATTTAACACAATACATAAGAAGATTATTTTTAGTAGTTAACTATCCATCTAGGTTTAATGAGGCTAGTGACATTTTCATAGACCTTTATGGCTATAATCATATTCACTTGCCATCAAAACAGACTAGATTTTCATTTAAAGCCCATAAAAAATTTAAACAAGTATGAACTGCGATAAGGTTTAAATTTCAAATTATAAGTGAAATAGATCGCAAATAATTATTTATAACGTTTTAAAAAACCACGTTCACGTTAACAACCTTCACACGCTCGCTTTTAATGAGCAATTGATTCAATGAATTCAAATTATACAAATACAATCATGCAACTCTTACATTCTATAGAGCATAATGTTACAAAACATCGATATGTGCGCGCGCGTCACTAGCTGTAATCGTTCAGTCGTCAGTTTGAGCGCACGACGCGTCCGACGCTCCGGCCGCACTGCGGACCACTGACCTCATCGAAAAGTGAATTTGACATTGGAATTTCTTTTTTTTAAATAAGTTGCACAGGCTAAATAAATTTTTCGACCAGTTCTGGTGGATGTGAAGTGTTTCAGTGAAATTGTGCAGTGACATTTGGATGATTATCTGGATGCTTTGGATTATAAGGTATAATGTTTATTAGAGTTGCTTTCATATGAAATTATAACAAATAGTGACTTCATACCTATTCATCATCCCCATTCAGTTTTTACCAAGTTTTTAATGTCAGTATGGAACTGCGTTTCAGCTGAGAAGTTAAAACGAGCTCAGTGACAGGTGGACACTTCCTAATTGTATACTGTACTTCATTGAATATAAGTTGTGGAGGTTTAGTTACATAAATAGTATATAACTACACTGTAAACGCCTTGTTGCAGCTATAGTACCGCTACATGAATAGAAATGTCAGGTTTTTCCAAAAAAAAAATTCCTTTTTTAATTGGAATGGGATTTACTTGGACGAAACCTGATTTTATATTAATTAGAATTAATTGTAATTATATCGGTTAAACCGTCTACGGATTGTCTACTCTTCATTATTCAATGAAGATTAGATACTTTGTCACGTTCGTTTTCTTTAGACTGTGCTTACATATTCTGATGTTAAATATGTAACAACGTCTCCTCCTTCCTATGTAGGAGGAGGCTGAAAATAAAACATGCGTACACATCAATGTCTAATTTAAGCAACATCACGTTAGTAGAGTCCATATTTGAGCCCTTAAGGGGCTTGAATTTATTCCCAAATAAAAAGAACAGTCAGTTGTCTGTCACGAAATAAGAGTTTCATAATACCTTGAAGCCGCTGAAACAACAGAAGCATATAAATAAACTACCTACTACTTCCTGCAGTAACAATGAGCAAAACAAATGAAAAACAGAATCGACGCTGAAAATGTACGGCCCTGTAATTTCCGGCACAGAGGCATAACACCTTAGGCCTCAGGAGTGGTAACGATTCTGCATTTTGACCTTGGTATTTGGGTGTCTATAGGTTGCAGTCATCACTTAACATTAATGTGAACTGCATGCTTGTTTGTCACTTCTATTACATAAAAAACCAGAGGTAAGAATACAGATGCGTCGCCACCCCTGAGAACCTTTCCCTTGCAGCCGCTGAAACAAAAGAAGCATATAAATAAACTGCCTACTAATTACTCTAGTAAAAATGAGCAAAAAAAAATTAAAAACAGAATCGGGGTTGAAATTAAAAAAAAAACGACGTGTGGCACTCGGGGACTGCCGCGGTAAAGCTATTGCATAGCATTTTGTGTCAACTTATGCAATTATAATTACTTATTTATTTTATTTATGCAGTATTTCTTTTTTTCTTTGATATTAATTCAAGTTACACTTTTTGAGCGGGGTGACCGATAAGAAAACATTTTTTTTTCTTTTATTAAATAAAAAAGTTAATATTGTTTGAAATATTTTTATTATTTTACAATACATATAAACAGCTGCTTATGTATTCGTCCGATTTCGGAGCAGCTCGTCTCGATTCGTGCGAGCTTCGTAGAGTCGTACAATACGTCTAGTTGCACGCACACAAACACCGTGTCGAAGACTGCCGAAAAGAAACGACGATAGACAATGCACGGCCTTCAAGCCACACCTCCGTGCCCGTCGGAGTGGGGAGCGTGAGGTTTTTTCGTTACGGAATTTCTGAATTCGGTCCCCGCGCTCAAGGCCCTCGATAGAAGCTATGCAATAGCTTAAAAAGCTTCAGAAATTGAAGATCACTTTGTCCCAATTTCCCTCCCTCTAGTTTAAACGCAATAGTAAATTGGTGGCAATCACGGAATTTAGCAATTTTCTATTCGCGCCAATCTGCAAACGATGGAAGCCCTGCAATTCGTTATGTTTTACTGGTGGTAGAGCTCCAGTGACGGAGCTCGCGGGCGTAGGTACCACCGCATTACCTAATATACTTGCCGCTAAATGGTAGTGTTCAGCACTATCGTGTTCCGGTCAGGTGGTAATGTACGGCCCTGTAATTTCCGGCACAGAGGCATAACACCTTAGGCCTCAGGAGTGGCAACGCATCTGCATTTTGACCTTGGTCTTTGTGTGGGTGTCTATAGGCTGCAATCATCACTTAACATCAATGTGAACTGCATGCTTGTTTGCTACTTTCATAAAATAAAAAAAATAAAAATTGTAAATCACACGGATTTACAATTTTTTTTTTTGTTTAGTGAAGTGACGAACTGGTTTTTACAAAAACTATTTATGTTTTTTTATGTGATGAAGTTCTCGCTAGCTCGGTCACCAATTAAAATATGACATTTAATTTCATAGAGTTTATCTTCAAGCTCCAATGATACGGGATTCTTATTTATTTATTTTTATTTTATTATATATAATATTACTAACTGCCTCGACAGCCTAGTGGTAGCAGGCCACTACTACTACGCTGAGGTCCTGGGTTCGATTCCCGGGTAGGTTATCAGAGATAATGGTGTTAAGTCCTTTATCTCTGGTTCTATTGGGTTTTTTCCATTTTCTGGAAATTTCCTAGTACCTCGAAGTTTGGTAATGTGCCCGGAGATGTCAACAGGCTAGCCTATACATGGGGCAAAATGTAACCGGCGAATCGTGGGTGTTTGCATGTATGCTTGAATGCATGCATTCACCTCTGCCTACACGTTCGGGGATTACAGGCGTGAAGTTACGGTTTTTTTTCAATTACCTAACTATAATAAAAAACCATTATCACTGTTTTCCTTTTTTATTCATTTCACACGGGATTGCGGCACGGCATTTCAGAATTAACGGTTTAACCTTTTTTTATGTAGTAGAAGTGGCAAACTAGCATGCAGTTCACATTGATGTTAAGTGATGACTGCAGCCAATAGACAACTACACAAAGGCCAAGGACAAAAGGTAGATGCGTTACCACTCCTGAAGCCTAAGGTGTTATGCCTCTGTGCCGGAAATTACAGGGCCGTACATTAATTACCACTTGACAGGAACACGATAGTGGTGAACACTACCATTTAGCGGCAAGTATATTAACCTACTTTAAAGTTAGTGAAACTACTCAAATATATATACGAGTACATTTCTTTCTGTAGTTAAAGTTCATAATTGATTAGAATCAAAGTCGAAAATTATAAATGCTAGTGGGGAATTGAAGAGACGTCCCAATTTCCGGACACTCTGCGGTTGAAACGTCAAAGTAATCACGGAATCTCGCGATTTTCTAAACGCGCCAATCTGCATACGATGCAAGTTCTACAACGTGCCGTTTCCGTGCTTCGGAGGGCACGTAAAGCCGTCGGTCCCGGTTGCTATCGATAGATAGCAGTCGTTAAAACCTTGCCGGAAGCCTTATGGCCGGTTTGAAAACATCCAATAGCGGGTTGGCCACTAACCCCCCACCCACCTCCACCAATCCGCATTGGAGCAACGTGGTGGAGTAAGCTCCAGGCGTCCCCCCAAATCCGTGTAAAATGACGAATTGGTTTTACAAAAAATATGAATGTCGCCTCGACGCCTTTACGCCCCAATGCCTACAAACTATACATAAAAATAACCCGTAATTGACAAAAATATTTTTAACTGGTGTTAGAGCTCCAGTCACGGAGCTCGCGGGCGTAGGCACCACCGCATTACATAATATACGAGTACTTGCCGCTAAATGGTAGTGTTCAGCACTATCGTGTTCCGGTCAGGTGGTAATGTACGGCCCTGTGATTTCCGGCACAGAAGCATAACACCTGAGGCCTCAGGAGTGGTAACGCATCTGACTTTTAACCTTGATCTTTGTGTGGGTGTCTACAGGCTGCAGTCATCACTTAACATCAATGTGAACTGCATGATTGTCTACCAATTCCATTACATATAAAAAAATCTTTACGTAAATCCGTGTGAAGTGACGAATTGGTTTTACAAAAACTATTAAACGACGCCTCGACGCGTTTACGCCCTGACGCCTACAAACTGTACTCGTACCTAAAAAAGAAAAAAAACTCAAATGCAAAATTTAACAAGATTTTATAGCTTGACAGCAAATAATACAAATTAGGGATGTAACATTTAAAAAAATGTACACCAAAATATGAAATCGGTCTAATTCCGGGCCGAGCCAGGGGGTCAGGCAAAATAAATTAAATGTTAACAACCGTTCATGGGGACTTTAATAGGTTGTTCCATTACGACCAGCGCCCGGAGGTTGCTGGGGGCATGAATTAATTATAATTGCGATTTACGGACCATCCCTACCCAAAATCTTGTGTTTATTCAAAATGGCGGATGTATCGTCCGTTCTGCCATGCATAAATACATATTTTTTTGTGTGCCCTCGAGTCCCAGTGTAGAGACTCGGGCACACCATACGCCGCCCTCTAATTTGATTTCTATTACACAGACATCAATCAGTGACGTGTATTTACACCTGTGTGCGTAGCACGTACAAAATACCAACCGTCGCCCATAAGAGGGCAAGGGGTTGAGTGATGCGAGCAAAACGGGCGGGACGTCGAAGTGTCCATTCTACGAGTATACGTAGTATTATTACATATTCTCTGCTGGAGGACATTACTATCTATATCTACGTTTTTTCATAAAAGTTTAAAAAAAAGACATCTGAACTCGAAGCATAAATCAAACTTTCGATGCAAATTAAAACACTCTTTCAAATCTTCATAAAAGATAAATTTTAAACGTGTTGCTTCTAGACTTTTCTCTTTTTCTTTATGAAAGATATTCATTAGCGCGTTGCATAGATTTTGGGGTGACCATGAGAAAGTGGGAAAGGGTTTGATTGTTTTAATTGCTAAATTTTTCATTTGACGGGCTACCACGTACTGGTGGACGAAGCATGGACAAGCTACTTACAAGGTAGAGTCGGGACCTGCAGGGGTATTCTGTAAAGATGGTCATTAATATAGAAGCCAGTTTGTTTTACATTGCTGTTTCCTATAATTATCATTATTATCACGCTACTACAAAACAGAAATGTACTGCAAATTAGCTACCAAAGTGTCAATCGAGAGCCCCTTCACAGAAATCCGTATTACATAAATAATTAATAATTATAATTATTATATTTGTAATTATCATTACATAAATTGGTAGATATATATTCATAAGGTGGCCCTCGCTATTGTCAGCAGAGCAAATTTCGGCTGAAGTTTGGATGAGTATTTGTAGATTTGCCTGACTTTGGCTACTATAGAATACTTATCCTTCAAAAACTACTCATCCAAATTGTGACTAACTTTACGTTATTGAAATGTCGGGCCCCAAACGAAAAATATGGCCCGGATTTGATCAATGTGGAAAAATCCTCAATATTTCTCATTTCCAACGAACTTCTTCTCCCGACGCGACGTCATTGTAATTGAGGATTGTAGATTTTCATGATGATCGATTTATTTCTTGAAAGCGGCCTGAGGCTGAGGTCAAAAGTCTTAGGAATCGTCGTGCATGTATGAAGATAATGACAAATGTAGAAGAAGCACGGGAGGTATGCCAGCGCCAGGATATCTGGCGCTCCTCTTTGCCTACCCCGTAAGGGACGTGGCGTTAAGATAAATACATAAAAAAGCTTCCTCATTTATGCTTGTCTTTTAGGACGTGGAGTGCAGTGTGATGTTTTTTTTTTGTAATGGAAGTGGTAAACAAGCATGCAGTTCACATTGATGTAAAGTGATGACTGCAGCCTATAGACACCCACACAAAGACTAGGGTCAAAATGCAGATGCGTTACCACTCCTTAGGCCTGAGGTGTTATGCCTCTGTGCCGGAAATTACCACCTGACCAGAACACGATAGTGCTGAACACTACCATTTAGCGGCAATTATATTAGGTAATGCGGTGGTGCCTACGCCCGCGAGCTCCGTCACTGGAGCTCTACCAGTTTGTTATACCATCTGCGTATTTATCCTGATTTTTCCCGATTTAAAGATCGCATGGCTACCTAAAAATACAGGAAGTTTTCGACAGAAATGGAAATTAATAAAACGGACCTCCGGCCTTTTAACAAAGTGAAAAAAGGGTCCTTTTGAAATATTATGAATTTTAATTGCCTCATAAAATTCAATCGCCATCACTGCGCCGTCAATTGATGTTTGTTACGAATCATTTCTTTTGTTTTAATTTAGCACCGATTTATATTCGTGAAAATTGTAATGAACATTTTTTGTAGAAAATATTACAATACTAGGTGTGCCCGCGACTTCGTCCCCGTGAGAATTTATAATTGTTCAGCACCTACCCGGACGAAGTCGTTGGCGCAGCTAGTATAAAAGTAGCCTGAGTTACGCCTTATGACATAAGCTATCTGCCAGTAAAAGTTCCGAGATTAGATTAGGGGGAACAAACAGACAGACAAAAATTGTAAAAAATGTTGTTTTGGTATATGTACCGTGTAAAAATACCTATGCATTTAGTTAAAAGCGGTTATTTTTATATGTCAAAGTAAACAGACACCCCAATTTTATTTATTTGAATAGATATATTAATAATCTATTTACAAATACCTGTAAGAAAAGTAAATATATTTTGAACGAAAAATTGAAAAACCTAGTTATAGACTGCAATTTTCGATTACCACCATTCACCACCATTCAATTACCATTACCACCTGACCGAAACACGATAGTGCTGAACACTACTATTTAGCGGCAAGTAGGTATATTAAGTAATGCAGTGGCGCCTTCGCCCGCGAGCTCCGTCACTGGAGCTCTATCTTCAGTAAAAATCAATACATCAGTACATCAATACATACCAATATTACACCAATCAGCCAAGTTTATTCATTCCGTATTGAATGTTCACAAGCAAAATTACGTCCTTTTGCGGCTCAAACAAAAAATCAAACAAAACAAAAGTCTAAACTAGGACGGAACTTCCCCATTACGCGGCAGATATCTAATTTATTAACTAACTTGACAAGGCTCAATAATCAAGCTACGTTTGTGAAGAGATAATTTTGTTTTCAACTTATTTGTGTATTCCCGACTTTGTTGTTTAAGGATATGATGTAGAGTGCGCGGAACTTTTGTCAATAAAACTTTTTTAGAGACATAGGTCTTTTAATTAATTTAAACTGTTAAATTGTTAAGCAAAGATACATCTACATGATGATAATAAGTTGTGAACTATATTGTATTAATATATTATTAACCTCTCTACTACTAAGAGCCCCGATCGGGCCACGAACAAAAATAATTGTAAGAAAGAGGCTTCTTGAGAATGAGAACATCGGTGTAAAAGTTGGTGTAAACGAATCGTCCGATCAAGATTTTTGACACTTCACGCTCTCCGCCTATCCTGTGAGGAGCGTGAATATATATAAAAAATGTAATGTCTAAGGATGATATTTATAGATTCATAAACGTCTGTATTGTGTATGCTTAACATCAAGATGAAATTACAGGTATGAGTAAATTGCACTCATAACTTGCGGGAAGGTATTAAAGATTTTTTTAACAGTGATATTTTATGGGTGTATTAAGTGATGCATTAAGAAAAATTACTCACATTTTGACTATGTAATTAAATTACACTCTTAGAGAATACAAAAATCATAGCAATCAGATGCGATTGGTCACTTAACACTCATTTGTATACAGAATTTTGACAAACCAACAACCTATCTTCCTCTTCACTTTCCATAACAGCATTGATTGTATGACGAATTAAAGTATTTGATACTAATAACGACATGTTATTAGATAAATAATTAGGTAACGGTTTTCAAACAAGGTCTTCGAAAATTTGCCTGCCCGCTATCTTTGCGTTCGATCCTTATATTCACTCGTTCTAACAATTCGGCTATTATCAATTAAATTATTTAAAGTGGATATCAAAGACTGTTTGTTACCAGGAAACGTTCGAGTGAAATCTTTCAACAATTTTGCAAATAGCGTCGAAATTTGTCAATTGGATGGCGTTATACGAGAATGTAGCAGGTATCATTGTGCTTGGTAATTTATCACCTTAATTTTAATGCTGTTTAGAAATAAGAGTTCAGTTTGTCTTTTTTAAATAACCTGATGTTGTCACATATTATTATTATTACTTAAGTAATTTATTACAAAACTAGCTGACCCGGCTGACTTCGGACCGCCATCGGAGATTTTCAAATATTTGCTATTTTTCATAATTTTAATAATATTAATATATATATAATAATATAATCATTTATTGACAAAAACATTTTTACAATGGTTAATATTGAATCCATAGATTCCCGAACTAGTCTACACTGTATTTCGGGAATCAGTGGCTTCTCCGAGTTATAACTTCACTTAAAATTATTTTGTCATTAAACATTAAACAAGGTAGATATATCAAGTAATCAAAAATTTTACAAAGAAGGGTGAGTATGTGTGTGTGTGTGTGTGTGTGTGTGTGTGTGTGTGTGTGTGTGTGTGTGTGTGTGTGTGTGTGTGTGTGTGTGTGTGTGTGTGTAATAACTGTGTGTATCAGAAATCGTGTACGTCTATACTTCGCCATATCATGAAAAAAACAAATTTGCTAACATAACTTCAATACCATCATAGTCAAAATTCCTGAGCCATGCTGAAATAATCTTCTTAAACTCATTATTATTTGTATTTTTTATGTTTTTATTTTTATTTATAAGAGTTTTAAGTAATTTATTGTACAATTGTGTAGTAACTATATCGTACTGCTTTTGAGCAAATCTAGTCTTTGCCCTCGGAACATGTATTCGGTCTACTCTTTTTAATGAAGTTGGTAGATAGGGTACTTTTTGGCGATGAAAACGACCAATGCTTTTGATCCAATGCTTTTTTGATGGTAAGTAATACTATTGCCTATAAACATCTACGTGAGACTTGAGGTTTCAATGTAGATGCGCTGCTAATACTGAGGTCTTAGATATAATATCTAAGACCTCAGTATTAGCAACGCCTCTTTGCCGGAAATTACTATCGTGTTCCGGTCCGGTGGTAATGTACGGCGCATTACTGCCGGACCGGAACACGATAGTGCTGAACACTACCATTTAGCGGCAAGTAGATTAGGTAACGCGATGGTGCCTACGCCCGCGAGCTCCGTCACTACCACCAGTAAAAAAATAAATTTTGCTTCATTATTAGTGATTTTACCCACCTCAAATTATTGAATAGCTGTTGCCCTCGGCTTCGCCCGCGTAAATGTCGTTTAAAAATTAGCCTACATTCTTTCTCAAAGTCAACTGTATCTCTGTACCAAATTTCATTAAAATCGGTGCAATCGTTTGGACGTTAAAAGGTAACAGACAGGCAGACAGAGTTACTTTCGGATTTTTGATATTAGTAGGGATTATTTTTATTGAAGTGTCTCCTCACGCTGAAATAAAATGATAAACAATTTTCACACAGAAATTTAAATAAGTTATTCATCGCCTGGTTGGTTCTTTGTTGAATAACATTCAATTGTTTTGTTAGAAATTAAGTTCAAAGATCCTTTTTAATTAAAGAGATGTCGCAAGAATTGCCTTATGATACTCTAATTATCGAGTTGAGTGGGTTTTAGATTTATCGAACAGTTATTTTACTCTGAAAATGTGTATTCCCTTGAACAATTTCTTGTGGAAAAGTCTTCCTTCTCTGTAAAGATATTTATTTAAAGTAATTAAAGACGTAAACTGACCTTTTTGATGAGACGATCCCGCCGCCTACTAACGTAAGAATTTTCTTCTGCTGAAAAAGAATTCTTCCACTAGTGCAGTCAGTAAACTAACAACCATATTCCAAGCAAACTCTTACTAAAACTAAAACTTTATGGACACTTTATGAGGACGCCTCGAAATCCATATTCATTTCCAGTTGAATTTCGACAGTAACTCATGTGTACAGATGATCATATTATTATAGATAATTTACAAAGTCTTGAAAATCCATTTTTATAGGAAAAATATGGTATTTAATTACATTTCCAGGCAGATCCGACACGAAAAACTTATTGAATATGGCGTAAATGTAATTACTCCTCATAATTGTTTTATATTATTTCGCATTAACACATGCTTGTGAAATATATTTTATTTAAAGAAAAATGGAAAGAAAATGGGGAATCTAGTCCAGCCGCTCTTCCAATTGAGCTACTGAAGTCCTGCCCGATTTGTCAAATCTTTCCTTCACATTTATTGCATTGCTTTATGGTAGCAGCAGCGCCATCTATTGCCAACTATGCTAGTTAGGCAACCGATATAATAGACTTTGCAGTTTATTGAATATCGTAAAGAAGTCGCCTTTACCCTTAATAATTGTACTCCTACCTATAACTGTACTCCTCATGTTTGACAATTGCTTTCTTACCTCAAACGGAGGCAGAATGTCGAGTTGACGTTATTAGTTACAACTAAGAAAACCAATTCCATTGATTATGGTTGAGTTATGGTCGAGGTTACGACTTACGACTTGCCGCTAAATGGTAGTGTTCAACACTATCGTGTTCCGGTCAGGTGGTAATGTACGGCCCTGTAATTTCCGGCACAGGGGCATAACACCTTTGGCCTCAGAAACGGTAACGCATCTGCATTTTGACTTTTGGTCTTTGTGTGGGCTATAGGCTGTAGTCATCACTTAACATCAATGTGAACTGCATGCTAGCTTGCCACTTTCATTACATTAAAAAAATCTAGTATTAAAAAGAAAAATTATACCCCAGTGAATTTCAGTCTATACTTAGCATTCTCTACCCGTATGACATTAATCTAGGAAACCGAGGGAGCATCGCTAGGGTTTATTTAGGTAGTTTTCGCGCAAAGTTCGGCCTGTCTGATAGGTTCCCAGGGAATAAAAGGGACTGTGCGTTATTCTGACGTATGAGCATTACTGGAAACTTTAACCCAAATCCATTATAGATTTAGCTTGAAATCCACGCAAACTTGTAGTGTGTCGCTGGCTTGATGTTGATTTTTTATGATATTTGACGACCCGGTTGGTCCAGCGGTGTGAGACAACCGTTTGATTCGAAGGGTGGCGGGTTCGATCCCCGCACCGGAACAAACATTTGTATGGCGTACAGATATTTGTTTCAGGTTTGGGTGTTTGTGTTATGTGTGTACAACGGCACCCACGACACAGGTTTATACCTATGTAGTGTGGGGCTGTGAGTGTAAGGGTATTGTATTTAATTTTTATTTATTATATGAATTGGCAAATAAGCATCACAATGATTGTATGTGAATACTGTAGCTAACACTGCAGAATCATTTCCTTCATCCCGATATGATGCCAACTTATTAGGTTGCCTATCAAAATTTATAATATTAAATTATTTTGTCTTTAACAGCCAGCAATTCTTATTGGCGGCGGATTTAATTTGTCTTCCGTATATCATAATAATAAGAAAAAAATAGCTTTAATTTGATTTATAATAATACATGTACGTTAAGGATGTAAATAGTTATCGGGCGGAACGAAAATATGTAGGGGCGGCCAAGTGCACAATGGCAGCCGTGATTTTTCATAGTCTTTATACATATTGCCGTGAAGTGAACAATATTTTATTGAAAAAATAAGAAAAAAAAATTCTTTTACCAAAAAAAATACTAGACGACATTTTTTTATAGGCAACCCAGTGAACGTATATTCTCTAGATTATAGGGAAATCTAGGGGAAAAACGGCGGGTAGTGTGAGACTCGTACTCACTAAAACCCCGCGGTGTTCCGACTCGTCCGTCATTAGTAGCGGGGTCACGGGAACGCACACATCCGCGCACACCTACCTAATATGGTTAATGACACCACCTTAGCTATAAAAATATATCTAGGTAGATACTTTCAATAAAAATCAAAAATCGAAAGCAGCACAAACCTGTAGACCAATGTAGACGTCTATAAAATAAGTCGCAGATTAATAAGAACTTCACATTCAGGCGGACGGGGTTATAGCACTCCTGAAGCAATCTTGTAGGTCCGAGTGCTCTCATAATCTGTGGTTCAAGTCACAGAAGTCAAGAGTGCCACGTATAAAATTAAAAAAAAACTTTTACTTGATTTACTATCTTAAAGCTCAGATAGATAATCAAGTAAAAGTTTCTATATTACAAAATGTACTGTGTAATGGGTTAACCATATACTATGGCTGTGGCGTATTTATATGTAATACAATATACATAAAAAGTTAATCTTTCCCCAAAATAATCCACTCGTTAAAATCACTTATTTACACTTTTTTCAGTCTAAGACTGAAATTTTTACAGTGTTCTCTGAAAGTTCAGAGAACATTTTGACAAATAGGTAGATAAACAAACCAACAGACATGAACATGAGTGATCTTAATAGCGTTCCGTTTTTCATTTGGAAAAACCGAACCCCAAAAACATAAATGTATGTTTGTATCTTCACGCCAGGAACCTAACAGGGTTGGCAGAGAGTGTGGAGTGCCAAAAAAACATAAAGATATACTATAACGAGCCATAAGTCTTGTAAGACAAGGCAGTTAAACCACTTATAAATATAAATAAAACCCCAACCCATACTAATCCATGGGCGAAAGCCGTGCACAAAATACACGTGTATAAAATAAAACGCAGGTTAATAAGGGGTTCACATTTGGACGGAGTAATAGCACTCCAGAGGCAATCTTGTAGGTCCGAGTACTAGCATCGCGTGTGGTCCAAGACATAAGAGATAAAATAATTAAATTTAAATATCATCATCACATCTGAAAGACGTCCACTGCTGGACAAGAGCCTAACCCAAAGTTACTCATAACAGTGTTGTACGTTATAATGGAAGAATGAGCCATATTCGCCATGTTTGTCAGATAGATTGGCGATAGCAGTGGCAGCGGTTTTTTGTATTTACTACCACCTTGTTATAAGGTTTGTTCGCCATTGTTCAGTTCATAAACTGCACTAGCGGAAAAATTCTGCTCCACTTGTGGGCAGTGGTTTTGATGAATCTTCTTAATTAAATCCAATTTAATCAAAATTATATCTGAAAATCAAATAGAAATCAGATTATCAGGTTTAACAGTAGTAACCTATATAAGTGAGAAAAATAAAACGCAGGTTAGTAAGAGGTTCTCATTCGGGCGAAATAAAAGCACTCCAGAGGCAATCTTGTAGATCCGAGTGCTAGCATTGCCTGTGGTCTAGGTCATAAGAAATAAAATACATTTCAATATCATCATCATTACTTCTGCTGAATGACGTTCAAAAAACGCCTTCCCCAAACTTATTCACAACAGTGTCACACCGCGGACACTCCGCCAAAATTCCATACAAATGCTTAATTTGGTTTCTATCCATCAGTGACGTGTATTTACACGCGCACCTGTGTGTGTAGCACGTACAAAATACCAACCGTCGCCCATAACAGAGGAAGGAGTTGTGTATGTGTGCAAATCGGGCGGGACGTCGAAGTGTCCATTCTATACGTAGTATTATTACATAATCTCTGACAGTGTTGTCCGTTATTTACCATAATCGCCACGCTATGCAGGCGTGCATTAGGTATCAACATTTTTTTACTTCCCTTGCCGAATATGTATACTAATATTATAAAGAGGAAACATTTGTGTTTGTATGTAAGTTTGTAACGTTTTCACACAAAAACTACTCAAAAAATCTTTCACCGCTAGAAAGCTACATGTTCACTGAGTGACATTTTAATACATTAATTGCTCACCATGCCGGGCAAGCCACTATTTTGTAATAAATATCGGTGTATGTGCCTCAGTAGCCTAGTGGTAGCAGGCCACTGCTACTACGCTGGAGGTCCTGGGTTCGATTCCCGGGTCGGGGGCTATCAGAGACAACGGTTAAAAATCCTTTATCTCTGGTTCTATTGGGACTTTTCCATTTTCTGGAAGTTTCCCAGTATTTTGCAGTTTGGTAATGTGCCCGGAGATGGCAACAGGTTCGCCACCTATTACATGGGCCAAAACCGTAACCGGCAAATCGTGGGTGTCTGCATTTATGCTTGAATGCATGCATTTAGCTCTGCCTACCCCTTCAGGGATTACAGGCGTGAAGTGACGTGAAATTACAATTAAATAAGAGTTTATCATTCCCTTATAACTTGAACCATATCCCATTTCACAGGATTACATACTTACCCCAAAAGAGTTTTGGTCTAAGGACCGGATGTCGTGTCATACGTTAGAGATTCCTCGTTTGACTCATTTCTCTATTTAATTTTAACCTCAAAAAACGTTTTCTCGTTTTAATATTAAATTCACTCGGTTTTTAGTATTTCAACTGTGTTTCACGTTGAATACAATTTTGTTAATTTGTGGTTTTCGTGCTTATCGCGATGTTTATTCAAACGTTTCAGGGATGGTTAGATATCCATTGTTCATGGACTTTTTTATATTTCGAGGTTAAGCTTTTATTTTGGTTGTGATGATGCCATGTTTATGAGTGTCAAACGTAAACAACATATATGGGTCAAAGGTAAACTGTTGTCCACGTTCTTTTTTTTTTTGTTTTTTTTTTAGGTTGGGCTTTGTGTAGGCGGCCTGTCTCGAGACGGTACTAGTCTACTTCACCGGGCAATCGGCGAGCGCAGAAGGCGCTCCAGCCTAGCAAAAAAGTTAGCGCAACTGCCTAAGGGTGACCCATGCGGATCCGTGCCTCGGCTTAGGGCGTTGCGGAGAGACATATGAGACATATGCGATTATGGGCTTAACTTTCGCTCTACTCCATTCGGTTGGTGATAACCGGAATGTCATCGGCCTCGCGGGGCCGGAGATAGGGTCGGGATCAGGGGCGGGCGCGGCGCGAAACGCGTCGGCGCGTTGTATTGTTAGCGGTTTGTGCAGTGTGATTCTGTAAATGATTGTTCATAGCGGCGATGGCCAACGTGGTCTCATAGTCCGGATCTTTTAAGACGTGCCTTGGACGTCTCCTTGTTGTCCACTTTATTCTAAATATGCAATATGAAAAAACTGAAATGAAACTTTTTTATTTGACATAGCCCTAAAACAAGCGAAAAGTAGTAATTTAAGAATGACACAAGCTAGGTACAACATAAAAACATCCGGAAATCTCCCAGTAAATCAGCTTTCAAGTTCATGCTAAAGAAATACTTCTTGAGTCAGTTATCCTAATTTCATATGTTAGCCAATATATATATCTATATATATACACATTTATTTATAATTAGTTTACTGTATTAATTATTATGCATTTATTTATCTTGATGTTTTAAGTAAATTTAAATTAAACATAATATGCATGTATTTATGTATTTACTGATGTCATCCCCTATTTAATTAGTAAGTACCTGTTTTATATTATTTCGCATTAACACATGCTTGTGAAATATATTTTATTTAAAGAAAAATGGAAAGAAAAATTTGACTTCAGGCGAGACTCGAACTCGCGACCTACTGGGGCTGGACGAGATTTTTTTGCTCCCGCACCCCAGACTATTTCTCCCATAACCCCATGGTTGACTGGCAGAGAATGCCTAGTGGCATTAAGTCCGCCATATGTATAATGTGCATAAAAGTATAAATAAATGAATAAAAAACCAAAAAATAGTAAACAATAAAAATTATTAAACTAAACGTGAATATATACTTAGTTACACTACGACTTTTTAGGCTGGAGCGCATTCTGCGCTCGCCGATTGCCCGGTGAAGTAGACTAGTGCCGTCTCTTCACAAAAACCAGAGGTCAAAATGCAGATGCTTTGCCACCACTGAGACCTAAGTTGTAAAGTTTCTGTGAAACTTAATATGGGGCCATACAAATCTTTATCTTTGTGAGTTTTGATATCATAGAAAGAGACAAAATAATAATTAGCAACACGTTTTCTAAAATAGGTTTGTGTTAATTAAGGGGGTAAGTTTGTATTTGGTAAACAATTTTTTTCTGGATCATGATAATTGTGAACATGCATCAGTTCATTGATGGTAAGTGATAGTTGACGTACTGTTTTAATATGCCTTATATATTAAAACAGTACGTCAACAATCAATTACGTAATTTCGAGCACAGACGCATAGCAGTAGCCCTTAAGAGGCAACGAATCTACATAAACATTTCCGGTTTTAATTAAATTTTTAGTTTCATTAGTTCACATACAACCTGCCTTAGTGGCCTAGTGGTAGTAGGCCACTATTACTACGCTGGAGGTCCTGGGTTTGATTCGGGTCAGAGGCTATTAGAGATAACGGTGTAAAATCCTTTATCTCTGGTTATATTGGGATTTTCCCATTTTCTGGAAGTTTCCCAGTACCTCGAAGTTTGGTAATGTGCCCGGAGATGTCAATAGGCTCGCCATCTGTTACATAGGCCAAAACGTAACTGGTCGCATTGATAATGCATTTACCTCAGCCTACCCCTTCGGGGATTACACGCGTGAAGTTACGTTTCTTTTTTACGTTTTCTTATAGAAACTGAACGCTTGTTTGCCATTTCATCGCATTAAAAAACCCTTTATTGGACTGGATACCTTTTCAAACTTCACATTGCTGAAAATCGCTCTGTCGGACACATTTTCCAATTTCGCATTGCAGCAATCAAGGATCATCTTAAGATATTTTAATTTGACTTGACAACAAAACAAGATTTGAAAAAATATAGTAGCTTACAACAATAAATAACGACGCTGTAGTGTTTCTTGGAAAGTAATATTCAATACTAGCGGACCGCCCCGGCTTCGCGCGGGTGCAATGTTACCTACCCTATTCTATTTGTCTTAGCGTGATATTAACGACAATTAAAGTTTATTCTTTCACTTTTAAAACTAATAATATTATAATATAATTTTCATTGATAATGCAATTGTCAATCCATTCGTATTTGAATCTGTCTCTGACATTCTGCATTCGTTTCTTCTTTAAAACTAGACAACTAAAAAGTTAAAAACTATAAACCAAACTTCATGGTTAATAAACACGCAGAGTGCGAAGAAAGAAATATAATAGTATTTCTTTACATATATAAGCTATAGCCTATAGCCTTCCTCGATAAATGGGCTATCTAACACTGAAATACTTTTCAAATCGGAACAGTAGTTCCTGAGATTAGCGCGTTCAAACAAACAAACTCTTCAGCTTTATAATATTAGTATAGATAGTATAGATAGATATTGTAATTAATTCATTCCATTAGTAACATTGGGTAAATGTACGATGAAGACCACCGTGTAAGCTGGGGACAAGCCCTCCTTTGTAATGTTCTTACGACAGACGTATGAGATGCTTTTTAGTCTCGGCGGAGTGCCAGAAGGCCTAATCCTTACCTCATTACCCCATTTTTAGGGTTCCGTAGTAAACAAGGAACCCTTATAATTTTGCCATGTCCGTCTGTCTGTTTGTCTGTCTGTCTGTCTGTCCGTCCGCGGTTTAGCGCAAAAACTGTAGCGCTTTATAAATTTGGCGCAAGTATAGGTACATCGATTTTTATATGTGGATTATTAGGTTGGGGAAAAAGTTTCTTCGCATTTTTTAAGATAAT
The DNA here is from genome assembly GCA_036365455.1 of Macrosoma leucophasiata. Lineage (NCBI taxonomy): Eukaryota > Metazoa > Arthropoda > Insecta > Lepidoptera > Hedylidae > Macrosoma > Macrosoma leucophasiata. The sequence continues at coordinate 13,242,470 of JAWQUS010000026.1, forward strand.
TCAAAACATTTTTTAATATAGTTTATTTAAATTTAACTCAAGTATGTATGTACCATTTTGTTCGATAACCTTTTGCCATCTTGTAGGTAGGGACATGATCCCATTGCTATAAAAATTTTGGGACTTCTCATCAAAATACCGCGACAAGTGGATTTGGCAGTCCACTCGTGATGTTAGCCTAACATTGCATAAAGAATTCTGAAGAGACCGAAACAGGTGGAAATCTGAAGGTGCAAGGTCAGTACTATACGGCGGATGCATTAACACCTCCCAGCCAAACTCTCTTAATTTTTGCTGACTGGCTATAGATGTGTGAGGTCTAGCGTTATCATGATGAAATACCACACCCCTTCTGTTGATCAATCCCGGCCGCTTTCTCTCAACTTCTTGCTTTAATCTCATCAGTTGTTCGCAGTAGAGTTCAGAATCGATAGTCCTGCCTGGTGGTAATAGCTCATAATGAATAACGCTCTTCCAATCCCACCACACACACAACATCACCTTATTGCGAGTTAACCCGGGTTTCGCCACAGTCTGTGAAGCCTTACCGGCCTTTGACCACGACCTTTTTCGCACGTTCTTGTCATACGTGATCCACTTTTCATCACCAATTATCAGCTTCTTCAAAAATGATTCGGTTTTTACGTCGTAATATAGAATCATAAATAAGTACACGGTTCATTAGGTTTCTTTCAGTGAGCTCGTGAGGTACCCAAATATCGAGCTTTTTTTTGTACCCAGCTTTTTTCAAATGCGCCAAAACTGTTTTGTGATCAATTCTCAGTTCTTCAGCTACGTCGTAAATACTGATATGTCGATCTTGCTCCACTTTTTCAAAAACGGCATCAATTTTATCCGTAATACCAGAGCGAGGTGCATCTTTGACATGAAAATTTCCGGATTGAAAATGCTTAAACCAAATTTGTGCTACTCTCACAGACACTGCACTAGGTCCATAAACATCGCAATTTTTTTTCGCGGCTTGCGTTACATTTTTACCTTTTTTGTAGTAAAATTTTAAAATGTATCGAATTTCCTCATTAGATTCAGTCATCTTGACAGTACGAAAAACAAATGAAAATCACACATTTGCCTAATTTGAATTTGGAATTATGTTCTTTAAAATGTTAACTTTCAATGATACCAAAACCAGCCAGATACAAATACTACAGCCAAAGAGATTTTATTACAAGTTCATACATACTATAATGCGAAAAGACCTTTTCCCCAACCTATTATTATTATGCATTAATGCTATCTTATGTACAACTGTGTTTACTGTATAATTGTAAACTGTAATAAGCAAATAAATACATTATTATTATTATTTCACTCATTTATTTATAATCTCATTATATATTTTTTTACATATACATGTATATAAAGGAAAAAAAAAACAACGTATATATAAAAAAATACAAAATGGTTACCACCGGTAGCGGGAGCAGGGTCCAAGCTGTCGGCGGTTAGGGGCTCAGAGAGAGGAACCTCCTCACAATACGTGCCGTGTCGAGAAGAACCGCTTTCTGCACCAAGCCTTTGATCCAACTTCCCAGCGAGAGCCTCTTAAGGTGGTGGTCGAGGCTCTTCGCCATGAGTCCGTTTACCGTGACGACTATCGGTACAATTACAGCCGAGTCCACATCCCACATGGCGACAATCTCGTGAGACAAGTCGAGGTACTTAATTTGTTTGTCTTTTTCCGCTTTCACGAGATTCTCATCATGAGGGATGGTGACATCGACTATAATTGCGCGGCGTTCCAAGCGATCTATCACCACTATATCAGGCTTATTGGCGACAATAGTCCTGTCAGTGATGATAGATCGATCCCAATACATCGTGACATGGTCATTTTCGAGTACTGGGTCGGGTGCATACCTGTAGTACGGCACCTCCGTGGCTACAAGGTTGTATTTCAGGGCAAGTTGCTGGTGAATTATCCTGGCTACTTGGTTGTGCCTGTGCAAGTATTCGCCGTTGGCAAGGCTCGAACAGCCGGACACAATATGCCTGAGGGATTCCCCCGGTCGGTGGCATGCCCGACATATGTCGACCGTGCCATCCTTCAGGATAAACTTCCGGTAGTTATTGGTCATTACCACTTCGTCCATAATTGCACATACAAAACCTTCGGTTTCCCCAAAGAGGTCCCCGAATCGTAGCCAGCCTACAGACGCAAGAAAATCTACATCGGGCCCATGAAGAGCCCGGTAAAATCGTCCATGCAGCTCCTTGCCCTGCCATACACTCACGCGGTCACTGGTCGTCAGCACCACAGGTTTGCGCCAGTTCTCTTTAGCCAGTGAGAGAGGTGTGAGTCCACTGTCAACTGCTACCATATCCCGGTGCATACCCCTATCGGTGGCCCGAAAGTATTCTCTGAGATTGCACACCTCACGGTTGTGGAGGGTTTTAGCACTAAGAAAGCCTCGGCCCCCACACTTCCGTGGGATGTACAATCTCATCACCGATGAGCGTGGGTGGTGCATCCGGTATGATGTCAGCAGAGAGCGGACCCCCCTGTCTAGGGCATCCAGGTCGGTCTGAGTCCACTTGAGTATGCCAAAGGAGTACATCAAGACTGGCATGACCCAACCGTTGAAAGCACGAACCCTATTACCGCCTGACAGGAAACTTTTAAGAACTTTTTTCAGGCGGCCAAAGAATCGTACTCGCAACGATTGTTTCATGTCAGCCTCGCATATACCTAAGGCCTCTGACATACCCAAGTACTTGTAGGTTTCGGTTGCGGAGAGCGATCGAAGTTGAATGGAATCCGTGAGTTGTACTCTCTCGGATTCCATTATCTCTCCTCGAGTTACATGCATAACCGCACATTTTTCAATTCCAAATTCCATCCTGATAGAGTTACTAAAGTTTTCAGTCACCTTCAATAATTCCATCAGTTGCGAATTATTAGAACCGAATAATTTCAGATCATCCATGTAAAGCAGGTGAGATATCACCCGACCACCTCTTCGCAACCGGTAGCCGAGTCCTGAAGCCTCCAGTAGCGTACTCAGAGGGTTCAGGGCTAGGCAAAACCATAAAGGGCTCAGACTGTCGCCCTGGAATATACCTCTAGCAATTCTTACAGGTTCGCCAACCGCCAGGGGCTGCCGAGATCCTGGATAGCGAAGCACCGTGCTCCATTGCGACATACATGACATGAGGAAGGTGCGTAGGGTTGTGTTGATTTTATACAACTCCATCACCCTCATCAGCCATGTATGCGGTACGGAATCATAGGCCTTCTTATAATCTATCCAGCAAGTCGAGAGACTCTTTCGGTTACGACGAACCTGCTGGCTAATGGCCATGTCAAATAGCAGTAGCTCCTTAGCACCACGGGACCCGCCCCTACATCCATTCTGAGAGTTAGACAAGATGGAGTGGTCTTCTATATGCTTAGTAATTTTCACTCTCAAAATGGACGTAAGGAGTTTATAGACGGTTGGAAGACATGTGATCGGTCTATAGTTCTTGGGTTCCGCGGTGCTACCTGATTTGTGGAGCAGGTGGGTCACGCCAGTTGTTAAGAACTGTGGCAGCGTGCCCGAGTCCAGGGATGACTGGAACTGGGCAGCCAAACGAGAGTGCGAGCTTCGCAGCCATTTAAGCCAGAAGTTGTGCAGTCCGTCCGGTCCCGGAGATTTCCAGTTCGGCAGCGGGCGAACTGCACTGGCCACGTCATCCTCTGATATTAAAACATTCTCCATTTCTGGAATTGGCTCGCACGCTCCTTCAATGCTCAGTATCCAGCCATCCTCAGAGTGTCTGATAGGTTCCGACCAGATGCTGCGCCAAAATGCAATCATGGTATCATCATCCGGTCGGCTCCCGCCAGCTAATCCGGGACCAGGCTGCTCCCACGTTCTGTAAACCCACCTTTGGTCACTTTGGAACATCCTGTTCTGCATGTATCGGTCCACACGTTCTTTATAACGCCTAATTCGGCTTGCCCATGCATAGACTTTCTGCTTCAGGAAGTCAATGCGTTCTGTGATGCGATCTAGGTAGTGTTGTGGGCTGACCCCAGTCCCTGAGAACGCTCGCCTCACAAAACGCATCACTCTTGGGCGTGTGTTGCCCATCCTGAAGCAGAATAACTTGCCAATGAGTGCTCTGGTTTCGGCGATACGGCGCTCAATCCGGCACTGCCAGGCTGGTACGGCAGGTCTCGGTCGTGTAGCTGTGTCAATATTTGCTAATTTGACACGAGCTACGCGACACGCCGCGACCGCCGCACAGTACAGGATTGAGTGGGTATCGCTAAGGTCTTTACTATCATCTATGTACTCCGGTAATATTGTGTCCAGAGCACCCACCAGCGCTACATTACGTCTATGCATTGGCAGCCGGGGCAACCGCGGTCTACATTCGGCCAAGGTCGACCGATAGTCAAGAAGAGCATGTTCCAAAGCGCCTCTCAGTTGCTCAATGTATTGGTTACTTACGGTAGTGGTGACCTCGTCTATCTCCTCCCCGCCGGCACATTGTGACACATTCACGACACTAACATGCTGCGACTGTACCACACGCGGCGGCGGGGTGGGGACAGAGCGGTCACTCGCCGCCTCGGAGCGTAGCCGATCAAGCACAGTGTCATCGAGCATGTGGCCACGCTGAATGACACGCACCTGATCCGATAGACGTTGGCTCGAAACACAGACTGTTGGCTCAAGAACCTGGAACAGAGAGAGCATACGACTGCGGTACGCAGTGAGGTTAGTTCCTCCCTCTGTAGCCCCAAAGAATGCGCGCATCACGTTTTCATTTATTGGTTGCGTCCATTTCATGCGCTGCACGTTACTACCGACAGCGGGGACCCTGCTCGGAGCCGGTTGGCCTCGAGGTCCCAAGCCGGCCGGTAGCCGGGGTCTTCCACGCCGACGCGCAGGTGTTGGTGTCGACGGCGGGGAGTGGTACTCGTCGCTGGAGCTCGGCGCAACTGCGGTGGTCGACGTCGCTGCACTCGCGGAGGAGGCGGCGGCCGGCGGTTGCGAGGTGGGGCTCAGCGACGAGCCCGGTGCTGATGGGTGTGCTTCACGTCTGGCTTTCGCTCTTGTGATCATAATTCTTCATTATATTGCCATTTTAGTGTCGTATAAGTCGATGTTTATTGCTAATATTGTGACTTCTGTGACATTTCTTTCTTGTCATTTTATACGAAAATATCATTGTATTTGTTGTCGGTTTTTATGGAATAAATACCTTTAATTTTGGTGTGAACCTTTTCGCTGTTCCTTTTTATTGTGGTTTTGATTGCGGGTTGGGATGTTCGTATGATTTTTATATTTTATTTGTGTAAATTTTCGGATCAAAGAATTATGTCAGTGTTCAAACGGAGGGTTGCCAGGTTATTATTATTATTATTATTATTATTATATGTGTGTTGTATACAAGTATTTTCGATTTAGTTAACTGTTCGTGACTTATTAAGCTTTAAAGTGCCAATTTTCGTTAGAGTCAAGTGTCCCCTCCCCTCTACCAACTAAACGGTTGTTGTTAGAAATTCAAACGTTACGGCAATAGTAGCTACATATAACGAAATTAAAAGGAAAACTATCACACTTAAGTTGGCTTTACAATTTTGCGAGTAATAGTCGACCAAATGTATTTTACTCGAAAATTTCGAACAACTCCATAGAAAGTACTTATTTATTTTTTCCAATACATCTCTTACTCTGTAACTATGGAGCCCTACACTGCGCGTGGCCCGACACGCACTTTACCGGTTTTTTTTTAATGAAAGTAAAGTGGCAAACCAGCATGCAGCTTACATTGATGTTAAGTGATGACAGCCTATAGACGTCTACACAAAAACCAGAGGTCAAAGTGCAGATGCGTTGCCACCCCTGAGATCTATGTTGTTATGTCTCTGTGATAATTATAACGGGGCCATACCTTGCCGCCAAATCTTATTGCTCTGTAGTCACACCCAGGACAGACTGTGTTGTGTCGGTTATAAACGCTGTGGCTACTCCCCAATGAGTATTATAGATTATTTACTTTCAGCATATTATTACTTGAATTTGAGTTATTGAAACTATGTTTTGGAAACTGTTTTTTTTTTGTTATAGAAGTGGCAAACTAGCATCCAGTTCACATTGATGTTAAGTGATGACGGCAGCCTATAGACACTCACACAAAGATTAAGATCAAAATGCAGATGCGTTACCGCTCCTGAGGCCTTAGGTGTTATGCCTCTGTGCCGAAAATTACAGGGCCGTACATTACCACCTGACCGGAACACGATAGTGCTGAACACTACCATTTAGCGGCAAGTATAATAAGTAATGCGGTGGTGCCTACGCCCGCGAGCTCCGTCACGGTTATTTACTTTCAGCATATTATTATTTGAATTTCAGTTATTGATACTACCTTCTGGGAACCGTTTTCTTTTTCATATTCACAACCCTATTCTACATCCTCGGTCACATGAAAGCATTGCAATATGTTACATTATTGTACACACAACCTATTAACATTGAAAGCATAGATCATTGACTTCTATTCAAACTATAAACACAGGCTCAGTGTGAATGAACGGGCAGTAGATACTGTTCGTTAGCGTTGCTTGGTCTAATAAAATGAGTCAACATGTGTGTCCATCCATTAGTGGCTTAAACGTATTTTTACACAATGAATACAGTTACTCGTGACTTTGATGTGAATGGTTTACATTGACTTGTAAAATTAATAATAATGATGGATGATGAATATGAAAAAGAAAACTTAAATTAAAGAAAAAAAAGGAAAGAAAAATTTTACTTCGGGCAGGAATCGAACCTCTAAATCGATTAAAAAACAAAAAGAAGGGAAAGCAAAATTTGACGCATCGGTGTGGGACTTCGGTAGCTTAGTGGTAAAGCGGCTGGACTGGTTATCCTGAGGTCACAGGTTCAATCCGTTTTTTTCTTTAAAAACTTCTCAGAGAAAGCCGTACATCTAACCTGAATTTCCTTATTTATTCGACTGCGGATATCAGCCGAAACATGTTTACTGCTTGACCAAGGCCTCCCCCCGTAAGGGGGATATGCCATAATCGCCACGCTTGGCATGCGGATTGGCAATCGCTGTGGTGTTAGTTTTATCGATGCTGTTCATCTTAAGTTATTGCACTTACTACTGCCCCTGAGAGGGGTGTTGGGTGAGGCGAGGAAATCGGGCGGGAAGTCGAAATGTCCATTATTCTCTGGCCCCGGACCGTATTATGGAAATTTCTGGGGGAGACTTTTGTCTAGCAGGCTGATGTCTCTATTTTGGCTGAAATGATGATAATGATGATGACAATCCTGATCCTCAACATTCTTTCAGTTCAACCTACTTCTTTCTTTTGACAAAGTCCCTTATCATTTGACAGATAACCTGTAATTTAACAAATTTGTCAAAATTAATAAATGATGCAATATAGCCTTAGATTCGGGTCCAGTGCTGGGATTAATAGTGTAGATAAGTAGGTATATACGCCTTTTTTCATCCAACAACTTTATCTTCTTTAATCGATTGTAGTTTACATTTATGTTACATTTTCTTTGTTCTTAAACGTATCATTTTAAATGTTTATTGGATCAATTACTCGCAAGTCGATCGAAACTTTACATCAAAAGATTATGTTATTTGCATTCGATAATTCGTGGTAAAAAATCAAAAGAATTATTTATGTTCTATGTGTTTGATGTTCTAATTTTCTATAGACGCATTAAAATCTAGAAATGACTTATTGATCAATTAAGTACTTTTAAGCAATCAATCAATCATTTGAGTTTTGGCGGGAACCTTGAAAGAGGCGTATAGTGCTCTTATTTTATTTCATTTTCTTGGTGTATTTTTAAGTAATATTGAATAAAGTTGGTGGCATTTTGTTTGATATAGGTTTATTACAGTGCCCGTGTATAGTGAAATAGAATAACAGTGCGAAAACACGACTTTTCAGGTTGCCTCCAAAACTTCATTGTAAATGTTCTGGTAAAGTAGCCATCGCTTTACTCGAATAACTTGACTGACATATTATACTTCATAACTTATTTATTTGATACTTACATATTATACTTGATGACTATAATAAACTAACTTTTACACTGCTTAAATAAATACTAAGTATCGTTTTACTTGACACTGGCAATATGCGTAATAGCGATGCCATAATACCAAAAAAAAACAAACAAAATCAATCATTTATTTCAATACCAAAAAATAATATTGGTGTTGTTAAAAATATAACAGTTTCGTGTACAAAATGTACGACTAACTGAAACGTAACGTGTGCCTGTAGTCGCCGAAGGGGTAAGCAGAGTTTTTTTCAAGCATTTTTCAAGTGCGTAGTCATACTAGCTTTTAGCTTTGTCTCGTTTCTTCATACGTGCTGTCACGTAATAAATAAGACTAGGTTTGGGCAGAGCTTAATCTGAATCGCAATACGACTCGCTCTCACCAAGTGAGCTACAGAAGTAGCTTAGTTGGGTCAGCCACTGGACTAGTGCTTTTTTAGGGTTCCGTAGTAAACAAGGTACCCTTATAGTTTCACCATGTACATCTGTATGTCTGTCTGTCCGTTCGCGGTTTAGCGCAAAAACTATTGGTACTAGATAGAGACTTGAAAATTGGCACAAGATACACCTTAATCACACCGACAAAGTGGTAGAATAAAAACATGAAGAATAAAATTATTTGGGGTACATAGCAATTTTTTTTCGTTTTCTATATAGTGTGGGATAAAGTTGGATAGGTCTTTCAAAAATGAAACGTGTGTGATAAAATCATTTTTTCGATTTTGTTAACTGTTCGTGACTTATTAAGCTTTACTTAATAAAAAAATCGAAGTGCCAATTTTCGTTAGTCAATTGCCCCCCCCCCCCCCCCCCTCCTATACTACCTAAACGGTTGTTGTTAGAAATTCAAACGTTACGGCAATAGTAGCTACATATAACGAAATTGAAAGGAAAACTATCACACTTAAGTTGGCTGTTGAACCGTACACTGCGGCCCGACACGCATTTGACCGGTTTTTTTTAAACTAAAGTTTGCCATGAGCGGCTTCTAAAAATTAAGAAAAAGAACACACAGAAAAAATATAATATTCGTACGGTTTAGCAAACATTCACATCGATACACCATTCGCAATATCAACCCGAAATATGGATTAAAAGCACTTACAGTTCCATAATATCAAACTACCATCACATAAAAAATAATTGGAACCGAGCGAGATTGTAAGAACCATATTAAATGAGCTAACTTCTCAGAGAAAACCATTATTAACCGTTACATTTCAGGCCACATAACTTATACAACTTATGTACCCGAAAATCTTTGGTGAGTTCACGAAATCAGCGTTCTGTGACGAAATGTTATAAAGAACGCCGAAATATGGCAGCAGGGGGTCCGACTTGACTTCCTTCCGCGGGGGACCAATATGGCTGCGCAAGATGGCGACGCATTATTTCAAATTCGCAGTTGGAACTGATAGAATTAGTTTTTATTTACTGGAATAAAATAAGGTGATAATTTCCGTTTTTTTAATGTAATGGAAGTGGCAAACAAGCATGCAGTTCATATTGATGTTAAGTGGTGACTGCAGCCTATAGACACTTACACGAAGACCAAGGTCAAAATGCAGATGCGCTACCACTCCTGAGGCCTTAGGTGTTATGCCTCTGTGGCGGAAATTACAGGGTCGTACATTTCCACCTGACCGGAACACGGTAGTGCTGAATACTACCATTTAGCGGCATGTATATAAGGTAAGGAAGCGCGCATGGCCCGGGGGCTGGTGTAGATCATAAGCGATCTACTCGGTTAAGCACTACGGGCGCGGTCAGGTAGTGTGATGGGTAACTGCTAGTGGTAAATTAAATGCACGTTTCCGTGCTTCTGAAGGCACGTAAAGCCGTCGGTCCCGGTTGCTATCGATAGGTCGCAGTCGTTAAACCTTGTCGGAGGCTTTATGGGCGGTTTGAAAACATCCGAGAGTGGGTTGGTCACTAACCTCCACCAATACGCATTGGAGCAGCGAGGTGGAGTAAGTTCCAGGCCTCCCCCCAAAAAGGGGAGAGACTCGTGTCCATCAGTGGGACGTATAATGGGTTGCCATTATTATTATTTATTTTATGTATTAGGTAAAGCGGTGGTGGTGCCTACGCCCGCGAGCTCCGTCACTGGAGCTCTACCACCAGTTTTTTTTTAACGCTTACACTCACAGCCGCACAGTAGGTATAAACCTGTGTTGTAGGTGCCGTTATACACATACAACACATACACAAACACCCAGACCCGAAACAAATATCTGTAGGCCATACAAATATTTGTCCCGGTGCGGGGATCGAACCCCGACCCTTCGAATCAAACAGTCATCTCACACCGCTGGACTAATCGGGTCGTCAACCAGTGAAAACAGTATAAGACTGGACTGGTTTTGTTCGGTTGACCATACTAGCGGAAGAATTTACCTCTACGAGTACTTGTGAGTGGTGAGTGGAGAAGACGCATTAACTAAAACAAGTGAAAGGTTATCTTTCAGAGGATTCCTCTTTTTCAGTATAGTGCATACTACACATTGACATATCAGATTTTAGACAAAGCGAAGAGAACAATAGTGATTGAACAGCTATCCGACGCCGCGGACAATATCGGGTCTGAATCCACAATCCGTAGACTAATTGCACGGGGATTTGGTTTTGTGACCTTTGTTCCCGAAACTAGGTCTTATGAAGAAGCAATTTTGGTAAAAGTGGAATCACCTTGTCATGAAAAAACTTTTGAAAGTGAATCAGAATTAGAAACTCATTTATTCATTTAGGGTGACAGGCACCTCTTATGACATATCAAAAACAAACAAAATAAATTAAAGTAAATAACAATTGATATACATATCAAACAAGATAAATATATATATATATATATATATATATATATATATATATATATATAGTCAAAAATAAAGATAAAACTAAATATAATATACTAATGTAAAATGTATATCAGTAGAATGTCTCGTTTCTCCTATACAAACTGATAACAAAGAGTAAAAAGAAAATAAAAAGAGTCATTCTTTGTCATTGACCGTGTCAAGTGTAATACCATGTTCAATGTTAGTGGAATAAGAGTTAGTAAAGTTAAGAACGAGCGTATTGATATGCAGTGGAAGTTTTTCGGCAGCTGATACTTTGGTTAGGATCCCACTGCAGAATCATTTCGTTCATCCAGATATGCTGCAAGCCTATTTTTTACGCATATTTACAATCTGGAGAATACATACACTAGGTTGCCTATTGAAATATGGCTGCAAATATTTTTAATTGAATCGATCGGCTTGTTTCGACTTCGTAGAGCGTTGTCTTTGCTGCACACTGCATACGTAAGCACTGACAGTCTGGTATTGGTCAGAACTTGATCAAAATAGAGTTTTGGCGGGAACCTTGAAAGTGGCATGTGGTGCTCTTATTTTATTTCATTTTCTTGGTGTATTTTTAAGTTATATTGAATAAAGTTGGTGGCATTTTGTTTGATATAGGTTTATTAAAGTGCCCGTGTATAGTGAAATAGAATAACAGTGCGAAAACACAACCTTTCAGGTTGCCTCCAAAACTTAATTGTAAATGTTTTGGTAAAGTAGCCATCGCTTTACTCGAATACTTGACTGTAACTTACTTGACTGTCATACTTAATAAATAATTGACTGACTATATTACCTATACTAACTTTTACGCTGCTTAAATAAATACGAAATATCGTTTGACTTGACACTGGCAATATGCGTAATAGCGATGCCATAATTGAAAAAAAAAAAAAATTGATCAAAATAGTGGACAAACGTCAAATAGGTACGGTGCGAAAGAGATAACACTCTACAGACCCGAAATAAGCCAGTCTCCTTTCTAAGTTCGATGTGCGATATTTATTGTTGAGCACTGTACATAAGGTACTGGTACATAAGGTACTACACTGTACATACCTATTATGTACCTACTACCAGCAAAAAACAACAAATCATAATTTTATCTGAAAACTTCTCAGGTGGAAATTATAAACATTATTTACAGCGCATTTCTTGCACCAGCACAACCCAGATCAGCTTGTTTTCCGCTTGGAAAATTTTAGCTCGAATAAAATTGTTTATATCAAGACCAAATGAAATACTGTTCAGATGCTATTTAAATTCTAAGCTGTGCCAAGGCTTTAGTAGAAGCTTTAGTGCTGCTTTATTCGTTTTGACTGCTACAAGTGATTTAGTGTAGCATTTTACACTTTCAACTTGAATGTAGCTAATTGTTTTTACCGATAATTGTTTGGCGTTGTTAAAGTATAAGAGAGGTGGTTCCTACGGTCCCACTTGGGCCGCGGGGAAGTGGGGTGGAGAAGACAATCAATCGCCTGACAGCGCGCATTCGATACACACAAGTTGTTTCTCTGTCCCGGGAATTATATTTTTTCTGTAAAGAATTTGTCTATACAAGTTGTAGCTAATTAACCCGAGTACAATTTACTAGTCCTTCTTTTATTCAACAGGCGTAATTAAGCAGGGTGCAGTCTTTTTTTGAGTGTAATGGAAGTGAGGAACAAGCAATCAGTTCACATTGATGTTAAGTGATGACTGCAGCCTATAGACACTTACACAAAGACCAAGGTCAAAATGCAGATGCGTTACCACTCCTGAGGCCTAAGGTGTTATACCTCTGTGCCGGAAATTACAGGGCCGTACATTACCACCAGACCGGAACACGATAGTACTGGAGCTCTACCACCAGTAAAAAAGTCTTTTGTCTATCTATCTGAGTTGCTTCGCTTACCTGAATATTTGATCTTATTCATAATGTTTCCGTATGAAACACTCATACCAACTTTTTTAATGGAAACTTTATGGCGCTTAACATAACGGTCAATTTTCGTTTTAAACAGCTGGATTGGTATATATTGATGATTTGTATGTATGTATGTATGTATCTTCACGCCAGGTCCCTAACGGGGTTGGCAGAGAGTGTAGAGCGCCAGATATCCCGGTCCTGACATACCTCTCGGGCCTCGTCTACCATCATCATTCTCTTCATACATGCACGCCGATTCCTAAGACTTTTGACCCCACCATCAGACAGAACTCGACCTATTTGGTCATGTTAGGTCATATATAGCATGGTTGATGATTTGAAACGGTATTAAATTACGAGTAACAATCTACATTGCACCCGCGCGAAGCCGGGGCGAGTCACTAGTTCTCAATAAATATTATTTTCAGTTTATAATGAAATAAGATATTCATTTTCGTTTAGCATTCAATATACGTTTCAACACAACAGTTCTTAAGGGGATGCAACAGGAAAGTAATAAAATTATCCGCACAGAAAATACAGTGCCTATAACTCTTAAAGCCTTGCATTTAGATCATTTTAATGGACATGTAGCATTCAGTTCACGGTCATAGGAATGTATCATTTGAATTGTCTGTGTTCAGTGCAGATTGCTATGAACGGGGCATTCATTTCAATTTTCACTGATTTCATAACACTCCTTAAGGAAAATATGAAAAGAAAAATTTGACTTCAGGCGGGATTTGAACCCGCGACCACTGGGATCTTAATTCATCCGCTCTCCCAACTACTCCCCCGTGGTAGTCTTTTTTAAATGTTATGTGGCAAACAAGCATACAGTTTACATTGATGGCAAGGAATACTGTAGGCTATAAACATCTACATGAGACTGGATATTCCAATGTAGATGCGTTGCCACTCCTGAGGTGTCTAAGGCATTATGCCTTTGTGCCGAAAATTACAGGACCACACATTACCACCTGACCGGAACACGATAGTGTGTACACTACCATTTAGCGGTCAGTAGATTATGTAATGCGGTGGTGACTTCGCCCGCGAGCTTCGTCACTGGAGCTCTATCACCAGTAAAAACCACGGTCCCATTTTCTTAAAAAATATATTTCACTAGCACGTGTTATTGCAAAATTATATAAAAAAAATTATTAAGGGTAAAAAGGGACTTTTTAACGATATTTAATGAACTGCAAAGTTTATTAGATATCGGTTGTCTAATTAGCGAACTAGCATTGTTGGCAATAGATGTCGCTACTGCCACCATAAGGCAATGCAGTAAATGTGAAGAAAAGATTTGACAAATCGGCGGTCATTGTGGCATAGTTTTATCGTGGGACGCTGCTGCCCATACTGCGTTATTACATTTACTACTGCCCTATTCGAATGGTTTGAATGTTCGGTTGAGTGATTACACCAGTGGAAGAATTCTATTTCACTAGTATACGATGGGGTCGTCACGTCCCGACGCCTTAAGTCAACACTAAACCAAGTTTACTCGCAAATTAGCAAACACGATACAGATAGCTATATATATAGCTCTAGACAATGGAATAGAACGGGCAATGGACAGTCACGCCGAAGATGTAAGATTAAATCATTAATATGCAAACAGCATAGAGGTGCGGACGGACTCTAGTCGCTAAGCCTGCAACACACATGGAGCGGTTTTCTAGCTTAAAATATTAAGGGGAGCTTTACTTTATCACTGGGTTAAATAAATACTCTAATGTCTACCGGCCACAGCCAGTCAGCAAGCCAATCAGTGATACAAACAAGAATTTAAAACCTAAATGAACATATTTTTTTCAAGTTACATGTAAAGTGAAGTGGGATGTTTCTGTCGTAACGGTACGTATAATGTATGAAAAAAAACAGGTCAACTTTGTGTCGCAAGGGTGGTCCGTACTAGGCTAGATGGTGCTAAAAAATCTGCATGTTGACCATAAGTTTTGGTGTAAAGTATTCGCCGGTTGCAGTATTCGCCGTTACCATCATTACATAAAAAAAAAAAAAATATTGTTTTGTAGCTAAAAATATTAAGGAAAGTTCTATTTTACCACTGGGTTTTATAAATACTCTTGTCTACGGGCCACTGCGATGGTAGCAAAGAAGCAAGCGATTCGTGTCAAAGGTCACTGAATACTGCAGCCTATCAACTACTCAAAAAAAAACGATAGTCAAAATGCATCTATGATAGTTATTACAAAGTCATACGTTACCCTGTAACCGGAACACGGTAGTAAAGGTGGCAGATATAATTACATAGGCCAAATAACCTAGACCTATATATAATAGATTGATGATGTATTAAAACTTCCAGTAGTGTTCACATTCCATTAATTACCCATAGAAGAAGTTGCTGGTCATCCAAAAACATCACAAATCAGCTTTTATCACCGCACAAATGAGGTTATCACTTCTTCTTCTTTGACGGTACACCAAACGATTACTAGAACGATGTCCCCCTATTCGGCTTGTCTAATCCTCTCAAGCGATGCCCTAAGCCAAATAAATAATTTAAAAATGTAGGTGCTATCCAATTGCTCCGTATAAATAAGTAAACCATAAAGCTGTTTCGCCACACTCTCTGCCTACCCTGTTAGGGACCTGGCATGAAAATACATACGAGTACATACTGTTTCGACATCAGATTTGGCTGTCTACGTACCACCGCAACCAAACGACTATAAAGACATCAATGTGTACTGCACGCTAGCTGTCTGTCGCAGCCTTATATACTGCACACGTATCGAGCACCTAGAAATCAGTAGACATGCAAAGTTCCTGCACCAAATTTGCATGCCTTTGGTAAATCATGCAATTTTGATTCTGTTGTTGGCCAAGCAAACAGAGAATTAGAACTTAGGCGTAATTCAATAAGATTAATGAAATTCATTTACGCTTGGTTTATGCATTTTCATTTAATGATTCTTTTTTACGTAAAGAAGGTGACAAACAAGCATAAGCAGCATATTAAGTGGCAGCCTCTAGACACCCACACAATGACCAGAGGTCAAAATGCAGATGCGCTGCCACTCCTGAGGCATTAGGTGTTATGCCTCTGTGCCGGAAATTACAGGGCCGTACATTACACAGAAAAGTGCTTATTTCCTACCAACATACCTAAATAGCTAAACTCATTAATTCTTTAACAATAGTTGTAAAAATTAATAGTGTTACAATAACGTGTACAGTGCTGTTGTAATAAAACTTATGTGATAACTAGCGGCTCGCCCCGGCTTCGCGCGATTGCAATGTTACCTACCCTCTCCTATTCATCTTAGCGTGTTATATAGCCTTCCTCGATAAATGGGCTATCTAACACTGAAAAAACTTTTCAAATCGAACCCGTAGTTCCTGAGATTAGCGCGTTCAAACAAACAAACAAACTCTTCAGCCTTATAATATTAAGTATAGATAAGTAAAAGTATAGAAAGTAAAGTAAAGCATCACCGAATGGCGGGACTAAAGTGGCAGTGGGCAGGGCACATAGCTCGAAGAACTGACGGCCGTTGGGGCAGAGCAGTTCTTGAGTGGCGACCGCGTACCGGAAAACGAAGCGTAGGCAGGCCTCCCACAAGATGGACCGACGACCTGGTGAAGGTCACGGGCAATCGCTGGATGAGGGCGGCCCAGGACCGTTCGTTATGGCACTCTTTGGGGGAGGCCTTTGTTCAGCAGTGGACGTCTATTGGCTGAAATGATGATGGTGATGATAAGTATAGATATAGATTTTTAGCTGTCACCTGGATACTTTTCAACAAGGGTACGTGGAGCCGAAAGTTTGAGAAACTCCGTACTAGACATATGAAGGTTTGAAATCAGATAGGTTTATGTTATTACATAACTTGCTTAATTCCCAAGTTCCTATTTCAAGCTCGATCTAGTTTCAATGAGCTCTATAATTTAATTTTAATCTCTATCAAATATGGATGATTTTCATTAAAACTTTGTTAGTTAACCGACTGCAACTATCTCCGGAATTATTATGTGTTTGACTTGTAACCTTTTTGTGATGTAGGTATATTAATTTGTACGTTACATAGAGCAACACCAGAGTGGAGTAGCCATATGCAGGCATTCCCCTCTGTCAAAGTACAAGCCCAAATGGGCCTATACCTGTCGCCTAGATGTTTAAATGTGTGCGTGAAATTGTTTCTGTATTTTGTTAAAGTCAAGGTGTGAGTTTCGTAATAATAGACGATTTTTGTAGTGTGCGTGAGTGTCGCACGCATTTCCCCCCACAAAAAATGAGACTGTTTTGCATCGGTAATAAACGCTATGGCTACTCCCCTCCAGTCCGCCGCGGCCGGTGGCCCGTGTTGTTCTATGGTACGTTACTTCATTCTCATGTGTCCAACTGTTAAATGGTTTGTTTCGGGTCTGGGTGTTTGTGTATGTGTACAACGGCATCCACGACACAGGTTTATACCTGCCGTGGGGCTGTGAGTATATATATATATAAAAAAATACACTTAAAATCATCTAAAAATCTATCACTATTAAAAATGAACTTAAAATACACGAACATTCAGCATCATTCATCTTAGTACGGATTAACTAAACTTCACGATCTTCGAAGCTTAGCCACGGACTTCCAACTACATTCAAGTCAGCACGGAACCCCGACTTGGCAGGATTCCATCCAAAAGTGAATTTCCAATGAACCATTCCGTATCAAGTTGGAATACTAAGATAGAATTCTAGTGTTATAAGTTATCATGGCGGTGGAAATTAAGAAATTTGAATTCAGGACGTGTTGGATTTGAACTTTGCACTGCAAAGTGGTGCAGCATGACCATCTTTGTAAGTAATTTTTATATTTTATGAACAGTTCATACTATTCGTAATATTTTAAAGAGAAAAGTTAGCAGTTCACCGGTCGTACAGTTCCTGTGTAGGGACTCGAGCGCATACTTCTCACTGGTGGTAGAGCTCCAGTGACGGAGCTCGCGGGCGTAGGCACCACCGCATTACCTAATATACTTGCCGCTAAATGGTAGTGTTCAGCACTATCGTGTTCCGGTCAGGTGGTAATGTACGGCCCTGTAATTTCCGGCACAGAGGCATAACACCCTTAGGCCTCAGGAGTGGTAACGCATCTGCATTTTGACCTTGGTCTTTGTGTGGGTGTCTATAGGCTGCAGTCATCACTTAACATCAATGTGAACTGCATGCTTGTTTGCCACTTCCATTACATAAAAAAAAAAAAAAAAAAAAAAAATAGGCACCACCGTATTACCTAATCTATTTGCCGCCAAATGGTAGTGTTCAGCACTATCGTGTTCTTGAACAGCGACATCTTAACGATATTGTATAAACTGCAAAGTCTATCATATCGGTTGTATAGCTTTTAATTAGTTATCAATGGATGTCGTTCACCGACCCTAAATCGGTTAAAAATCAAAAAGGGAAAGCAAAATTCGACGCATCGGTGCGGGACTTCGGTAGCTTAATAGGAAAGCGGCTGGACTGGTTATCCTGAGGTCGCAGGTTCGATTCCTGCCCGAAGTCAAATTTTTCTTTCCGTTTATTCTTTAATTTCTAAAGTCCACTCGCATATTTATTGCGAAAAATAAAAAGTACAATTGTCGTGTTCTTGTTAGATGGTAATATATGGCCCAGTAATAGCTATCACAGGCATACGACTTAAGCCTCAGGGATGACGACGCATCTGCATTTTGATCTCTGGTTTTTGTATAGATGTCTTTAGGCTGCAGTCATCACTTAACATACAAGTGTGTATCTTAAAAAATACAAATATTTTTAAAGATTTTTTAATGTATTAAAAGTGGCAAACAAGCATGCAGTTCACATTGATGTTAAGTGATGACTGCAGCCTTTAGACACTTACACAATGACCAGAGGTCAAAATGCAGGTGCGCTGCCACTACTGAGGCATTAGGTGTTATGCCTCTGTCCCGGAAATTACAGGGCCGCACATTGCCACCTGGCCCGGAACACGATAGTGCTGAACACTACCATTTAGCGACAAGTATTTATATTAGGTACTGCGGTGGTGCCAACGCCCGCGAGCTCTGTCACTGGAGCTCTACCACCAGTAAAAGATACAACGATAGCGAAGATAAGATTCGTACTGGTGGTAGAGCTCCAGTGACGGAGCTCGCGGGCGTAGGCACCACCGCATTACCTTATTTACTTGCCGCTAAATGGTAGTGTTCAGCAGTATCGTGTTCCGGTTAGGTGGTAATGTACGGCCCTGTAATTTCCGGCACAGAGGCATAACACCTTAGGCCTCAGGAGTGGTAACGCATCTGCATTTTGGCCTTGGTCTTCATGTGGGTGTCTATAGGCTGCAGTCATCACTTAACATCAATGTGAACTGCATGCTTGTTTGCCAATAACATTACATAAAAAAAAAAAAAAAAAAAAGGTAAGGTACAACCCTTTGTTAATTTTTTCTATCCTTTTAGAAATTACAATAAAGTAAACTTGCCAAGCCTGGCCTCGGTGGCCCGCCTACCGTGGCATCATAATTATACAACAGTTTTTTTTTAATTTAAATTTCTCGTCGATCCAGAGAGGGCTTTTTAGGATTTTCCTGCTGCTGAACTGCCGGTAGACAATGTCAACAATGTTATGTTCCGCTTCGTTTACAAATTATAGAGCCTTTTTATGTCTTAAAAAGAGGCAAAATATCATAAGCTTGAGTTATGCCAAAGCATTTTAGTTTTAATATAGATGTCTATAAACTTGACGACCCGGTTAGTCCAGCGGTGTGAAATGACCGTTTGATTCGAAGGGTCGCGGGTTCGATCCCCGCACCGGGACAAATATTTGTATGGCCTACAGATATTTGTTTCGCGTCTGGGTGTTTGTGTATGTGTTGTATGTGTACAACGGCACCAACGACACAGGTTTATACCTACTGTGGGGCTGTGAGTGTAAGCGTATTTTATTTATTTATTTATAAACTGTATCCACTTAAAACTACTTGAAACTCTAAGCTAGTTTTCCACGTATTTTACATCAAAAACTAATCACACTAAACCGTTGTTATCTTTATCCAGATTTATGCTCAAAACATAAAGAAAATGAGAAAACCCAACTAAATTCAAGAACAAAGATGTCGGCATAAATTGCGTATGAAAATCAACCCATCAACGCTATGTTTCGCATAAAACTGCGTGAGTAGGCGATGCCCCTCGCATTGCGAACGGCTGCCCTTGTCTGGTCTCTGGTCGTTGTCATCTACAAGTCATTCGCATCGGCTGGAATGCAATGTCATGACACCAGCTTGACATTTCCACAAACTAATCACAACTATATTCAACTTTATCGCAAGGCGATAACGCTCATATTTTATTATCCGATCTGGAAACCGTAAGGACTTTTCGCTTCTATTTACATTCTGAACTGTAAGCGATTGTGAACGATATGGCATCAACCAATAAGTCGAGATTCGAATAATTGCGACGACCAACAAAGGGCATTATCCAGGCCCCAGTGACTCCTGCTTGCATTCTTCGAGCCTCAATTCGAATTGTGCTTATGGCAATAGATTTTAAAGTTTGATATCGTTCGCGATAGTAATGTATTTCCGACGTTTGATGAATGGGGCGCGTCTGAATGGCGATTCACGTCGCGTTTTGAAAGGACTTGGTGGTGCTGTTGCGATTATTGGAGATTGTGTTTAATTTTGTGCTAGCTATAGTTGATTTTGGGTTGATAGAGTGTAAGGTCGGCGTGGAGCGGGTGCGTCGACATTATAATTTTAGCCCGGATGGTTTCATGCAGTTTTTATTGTGGTAGGATTATTTCGTGTCTTTTTTGTGTCAGGATTTCTGCGTAGTAGCCGGTGTGGCCTCAATTGCGTATATTGTCAATGACATTAATCAATTGGTGGTTGTTGGTTGATAGTGGGTGATCTATTTATATTACTTTGTAGTAGAATTGAATCGATGGATGTTTCGTGATGATAGAGCGCTAGTTTTGTATGATAGAAACATCATCTGTTCCTTGAGTTTTTGTTTGAAGTTAATTTAAGTTTTTTGGAGATATTTTGATATTGGATTTTGACGTGACAACGTCTTAAATTAGGTTGCGGCTCGGAGTCACTCATGAAAAAGTGTAACGCCCGGTAACGTAACGATGAGTCACCGAACGAGAGAGAGGCCTGCCGGACCGGCGAATGCCTTTCTACCGAGAAAATGACGTTGTCACGTAAAATCTTCGCCCGTAAAACCGACTTTACAGGCAACCAGTTTTTTTAGTAACACCACTCACAGGAAGTAAGCTTAAAACTTCGGAATTTTATGCTTGTTTTCTTTGAGAGGGTTGTAAACATACCATGACATTAGATTTTCGCGAGCTACTCTCATTGAATAGCTCCCGAAAATTATGTTATGTTTGATCCAAGTTGAAAGATAGTAAAGTAGTTTAACTGCCTCGGTAGCCTAGTGGTAGCAGGCCACTACTACTACGTTGAGGTCCTGGGTTCGATTCCCGGGTGGGGGGTTATCAGAGATAATTATGTAAAGTCCTTTAACTCTGGTTCTATTGGGATATTTTCTAATTTTCTGGAAATCTCCCAGTACCTCGAAGTTTGGTAATGTGCCCGGAGATGTCAACGGGCTCGCCACCTGTTACATGCGCCAATACGTAACCGGCGAATCGTGGGTGTTTGCATGTATGCTTGAATGCATGCATTAACCTCTGCCTACCCCTTCGGGGATTACTGGCGTGAAGTTACGTTGAAAGATAGTATAGCTTACATCTCAATTTATACTCGCAATTTTATTTTAGTAGGTACCTAAATTGCCCCCGGGCTTCTAGTATATATATAAATATATTAAAATCAGTCTCGTTATATTTACGTCTCTGATTTCATCTGCGACTAAAAAAAAACGTAAATCACGTTGCAACTCGATGCGTGTGCGCAGTTTATTTTGAGTCATAAGTATAACGCACACTTATCCGATTTGTTAAGACGAGCACGTTAAAGGAAACCAAGTAAAAAAGACAGGCATATCTGCAAGGAACACTTCCAAGCAGTACTGTACTTGCTCGTTACTTTGTGTTGCGCAACTGGCTGATTTGTTTTGCATTAAACACCTCGTATAACCTGTCACTTCATGACACCGACTCGTCATGGACTAATTTCACTCTTCAGAACGGATTAATCGGAAGTAACAGATGGATATAAAAATATCTAGACCACCTATCTTTATTCTGTAAACGACAGTAGAAAAAATACCGCGCAACTGTTACAAATGTCAGAGGTCACCGCGCCGATGGCTCCAGGTTACTGAACTAAGTTTTGTAAACTAAAACTATGCAGATACATAGCCACTTATATAACTATAACACACACACGCACACACACTGGTGGCAGAGCTCCAGTGACGGTGCTCGCGGGCGTAGGTACCACCGCATTCAGCACTATCGTATTCGGTCAGGTGGTAATGTACGGCTCCGTAATTTCGGTGGTAACGCATCTGCATTATTACCTTGGTCTTTGTATGGATATCTATAGGCTGCAGTCATCACTTAACATCAATGTGGACTGCATGTTTTTTTTCCACTTGCATTACATAAAAAAAAATGTTTGAGGCCTCAGCTGATACACGGAAATTACAGTGCCGAATTACTACTTGACCTGTATACCATAGCAACACGACCATTTTGGAGACAGGCTTCGATACTGGAACTCGACCCAACAACTCGGTGAGCGTTAACCTTTACACCACGTGAACTTGATACTCACTGTGTGCTCTGCGATCAAATATAATGACTTTTATGAGTGCTAACCGACTTTATAACTTCTAATTTAAATGCTCCTAGTGTATCCAGTGGAACTTTATTGCGCTTTTTAACTTCGGTTGTGGTTTCGCTTTTTTATTTGTGTACTATTTGATACATGTGGGGAAGAGTTCTATTCCGGGATATAAATAAAAGTGAGGTAAACCCTTTTTTGGGCAAGTATGAGAGGTTCGTCTCAAAATCGTTTACAAACATTGAATAAGGGCATTTTTATGTGATTAATAATGGCAACCCATTATACGTCCTACTGCTGGGCACGAGTCTCTCCCCTTTTTGGAGGTAGCCGGGAGCTTACTCCACCACGCTGCTCCAATGCGAATTGGTGGAAAAACGGGTTAGTGGCCAACCCGCTGTCGGATGTTTTCAAACCGTCCATAAGGCCTCCGAGGCCTAATCGGCCCTGTGATTTTCGGCACACGGGCATAACATCTTAGGTCTCAGGAGTGGTAGCATCTGCATTTTGACCTCTGGTCTTTATGTGGCTGTCTATAGGCTGCAGTCATCACTTAACATCAATTTGAACTGCACGCTTGTTTACCACTTCCATTAAATAAAAAAAAACGATCGCCAGTATTTTTTTTTAATATACGAGTATGTAGCATTTCTTTATTTTTAATAGGTTTCATACTGTTATTTTTTTTTCTTTTTACCATTTTCAAATAGCCTACTTTGATAACATAAAAATCAAGCTTTACATAGTAAGAGAGCTTCGACATTTGGAAATATAAAAAAGTATTGCGTATAAAACCCAATGATGTCAAACGCGAGACCAGCCGCGTTATCGTATGACCTACAATTCTTATCGCGTGTAATACCAATGTCGTTAAAAAAAGAACATTTTCAAGCGTCCGGTATCGGATTTTAGCCGTCTGTTTTTATGTTATATGTTTGGAAGGTGAGAATCATTACGGCAAGCGGATTGGCAATCATCTCAGTGGTTGTTTTTATCGCGTGACTCTGCTGCCCATTCCGCAATATTGCATTTATTACCGCCCTGTTGGGATGGTTCGACAACTACTAGTCGGTTGACTGACTAGTGGAATAAGTGAGGGGTGGGGTCATCACGTAACGACACCGAAAAGACCCCAAGCCTTGTATATTAGCTCGCTACGATTGATTAATCGAGACAGTTGAAATAAATATATTTGACGTCTCACACCGGTAGACTAACTAGCGGTGTCAGACGACCGTTTGGTCGCGGGTTCGATCCCCGCACCGAGACAAATATTTGTATGGACTACAGATATTTGTATCGGGTTTGGGTGTTGTGTATGTGTTGTATGTGTACAACGGCACCCACGACATAGGTTTTTACCTAGAGTGGGCTGTGAGTATAAGCGTATTTTATTTATTGTAAATTTATCTATCTTCATAATTATCGAAATAACGTGCCACTCCTAAACTTTTTATCCAATTTTATTAAAATTTTGCACTCCGTGTGCAGTTTGATCCAACGTAGGATAGAATAGCTTGTATCTACAATTTATATTCGCAATATTATGTTTGTATCTAAATTGCACTTGTACGAAGCCGATTCGGCTGCTAGTATCATCATATAAATATATTAATTAAAAATGTACAAAAACCTGATATCCCTGAAGTATTCTGAAGTATGTAAACAGACCTGTATAACCAGTTCAGTAAAACAAAGGCGTTATCAATGGATTACCATAACGATGTGGGTTCCGACTTGATCAAGGTTGACA
The DNA here is from genome assembly GCA_036365455.1 of Macrosoma leucophasiata. Lineage (NCBI taxonomy): Eukaryota > Metazoa > Arthropoda > Insecta > Lepidoptera > Hedylidae > Macrosoma > Macrosoma leucophasiata. The sequence goes on from JAWQUS010000026.1 coordinate 13,266,783, forward strand.
TGTCACGCGCCACTGTTAACTGCCTGTCTGGTAACTGCCTGCGTGGTGGTAGCAAGCCACTGTTGCTACGTTGAGGTCTCGGGTTCGATCCTGGTGTCGAAGTAATAGAGCCGTTGGGATTTTTCCTTTTCAGAAAAGTCCCAGTTCTGTCGCCTATTTCTAACAATAGACACCTACACAAAGACCAAGATCAAAGTGCAGATGCGTTACCACTCCTGAGGCCTAAGGTGTTACGCCTCTGTGCCGGAAATTACAGGGCCGTACATTACCACCTGACCGGAACACGATAGTGCTGAAAACTACCATTTAGCGGCAAGTATATTAGGTAATGCGATGGTGTCTACGCCCGCGAGCTCCGTCACTGGAGATCTACCACCAGTAAAATTTCAAGTTTTATTTTATTATGTAAGGAAGGTGGGAAACAAACATGCTGTTGAGTGTGCCGTGCATTGATGTTAAGTGATGACTGCAGCCTAAAGACACCCGCACAAAGACCAGAAGTCAAAATGCAGATGCGTTGCCAGTGGCGTAGCTAGCATGGGTGGCACCCGGGGCGGATGAATAGAAAAAACGGAAATACTTCCCGTTATTTCGTATCTTATTCTTTTATCTTATTCTTTTCTCCATTCTCTTCCGTTGTACAATATCTTGCTAATTTTGCTTCTGGCGCCCCCAGGTATTATTCGAAATTGAGTTTTGTGTTGCGTTTTCACGTCTAAACAGCTCAAATTTGGGTTATTTAAGGAGAGGGTATCAGCCCCAAATGGGTGGCACCCGGTGGCGGTGGCAATGGCGCTCCCGCCGCCCTCCCCTAGCTACGCCACTGTGCGTTGCTACTCCTGAGACCTACAGGGTCACGTCTCTGTGATAGTTATTACATCACCATCTAACCTGAACACTATAGTGCCGAACACTACCATTTAGCGGCAGATACGTTAGATAATGCAGAGGTGCCTACGCCCTCAAGCTCCTGCACTGAAGCTCTACCGCCTTTTTTCACTTTTTCTGTACAAACCAATGTATGGAACTTGCCACTTTCCTCTTATTCTTTCCTCTTACTCCTCATGTCACTAGTAAATAATACGTTTTGAATTTGACTTATTTTAACGTATTTTGTGTTTTGTTACAGGTTAGTCGGTGCTACAACTGCTAACTATTAACTAGTATCACAGGTATGCAAGTAACTTTTCTACGATTGGTATAATGGCAACCCTTGTTACGTCCCACTGCTGGGCACGAGTCTCTCCCCTTCTTGGAAGGAGGCCTGGAGATAACTCCACCACGTTGCTCCAATGTCGGTTGGTGGAGATAAGGGTTAGTGGCTAACCCGCTGTCGGATGTTTTCAAATCGCCCATAAGGCCTCTGACAAGGTTTAACGACTGCTATCTATCGATAGCAACCGGGACCAACGGCTTAACGTGCCCTAGATTGATATTTTTTTTTTAATTTATAGTGTTTTACTTATACGTTTTCCTTATCAAATCAACAACGACAAGTTTGTTTTAAATTATAGGGAAGCCATTAATCAAATCATCATCAACATTTCAGCCAAAAGACGTCCACTGCTGAACAAAGGCCTCGCCCAAAGAATGCCACAACGAACGGTCCCGGGCCGCGCTCATCCAGCGATTGCCCGCGACCTGCACCAGGTCGTCGTTCCACCTCGTGGGGGGCCTGCCTACGCTTCGTTTTCCGGTACGTGGTCTCCACTCTAGAACTCTTCTGCCCCAACGGCCGTCAGTTTTGCGAGCTATGTGCCCTGCCCACTACCACTTCAGTTTCGCTATTCGGTGGGCTGTGTCGGTTACTTTGGTTCTCATGCGGATCTCCTCATTTCTGATTCGATCTCGCAGAGAAACTCCGAGCATTGCCCTCTCCGTTGCTCTCTGAGTGACCTTGAGCCTTCTTATGAGGCCCATAGTGAGCGACCACGTTTCGTTATGGCAAATCACCCCAAATGAGTCACACCAAAACATTAATCAAATCTTAAGTGTAAAATATTGCAGAGGCTCATCAAAAGATATTTCGAGTGTTTCTCAAAAGCACATCGCAAACATTAATCAATAGTAAAGGGTGGGGTGAATAAATTCGAAAAACTCGAGCACCTAACTTTGCAAAGTGGATTCAGCGGCCTGTAACTTTGCTGTCCTGCGCCATTTGATCGCAAAGTTCAAAGTGCAATTCCAAGTTAACAGTTTGCACGTTGTATGTTAATACAAATAGAAGTTTCTTAAAATATTGAATATCTAATGATTTTAAGTTGCTTTAATTACATTTCGACAGGTCATTGGAAGGACATACATTTTACTGGCTAAGTTTTAAGGCGAAATTCATAGACCGCTCTATGACTTTACTTTGACGAACTTTCAACGCCTATTGGTGGTAGAATTCCAATGTAGAAGCTCGCGAGTTTAGGCGCCACCCCATTATATAATTTACTTGCCGCTAAATGGTAGTGTTCGGCATTATCATGTTCCGGTCAGGTGATAATATACGGCCTGTAGTTTCTGTACACAGGCATAATACCTTAGGGCTCAAAAGTGGTTACGCATCCTGAAATATCTGGTATCTGGGCTCGCAGCACATTGACAACTACCCTGGTATTGCTGGAAACGGTGACCTTTAAACATAAAAAATGTGTTCCTATCACAAAAGCAAAACAACTTAAGTTACAAACATATTGAACCAAGATCGAGAATTGTTAAAAATTGTTCATCAGTTCAAAAACCCAATGAGCAACAAAGAAAACGCATACGAAATCTCATTATAAATGATGTTCTTTCATCATCGCGAGGTGTTATCGCGCCGTACCACGCGGCTCCTTATCGTTAACAACAGATACATTTACGTCCCCCGCATAAAGAAATAATTTACGCGGCAAATCCTGCATGTGGGGTCCAAGTTGCATGTTGATAGCGATTTCATAATACATTTTTTTTCTTGATATCTTAAGGTAACCCAACAGAAACAGGTATTATATATTTTTAATTTGTAGTAAATAATCTGATTACCCGCTTTACTAGTGCTAGGATTATAAAATAGGACGATTAGACGTGAGCGGCAAGCATGGCACTCTAGCCTTAAAGCAGGAAAACTGTTGGAGGTACAGTGAATAAGCCATACTGAGGTAAGATGTAAAGGGAGCTAAAGCGGAGTTCTCTTCTCAAGAAAGTCGACTGATAACACAAACTACACGTAATATCTAGTAAAGCCACAGATAAGTAAAGATAATATTTGGCAACTAGAATAGTTGCTAAATTGACGAGGATCTGGAATAAACATATGATGTTTTCATTTCACTCGTTCGTAATATTTATCATACCTATTACGTTTTGATGGGAACAAATAATGGTGAACACATTTATAAAGTCCATGTAGCTTATTAATATTGAAGCTAAAGCTTTCGCGATAATACGGTTCTACTAAGAGTCCGAAGCATTCTGCTTCCGATTTTTGTATCAAGGTATAAGTAGGCCTTAGGAATTGCAACGTATCTGCATTGATGGCTTTGTTTTCTTAAATAGATATCTGTAGGCTGTATCTTGGTAGCATTTTGCAGTCTTAAGATGTCTTTGTTGTTGATTCTAATGACTATCCATGTAAACTTTCTATATGCATGTTTCCATAATGATACAAATAAAAATAAAATCATCGGACGTAATCGTATAACTTGCACCACAAATAAAGATGCTTCAGGAAAAAATTGCGGAGTTACCGTCGACAGCCCGTTAGGTGAGATGTGATCGAGTGCCGTGACTGGCGAGTTCACCCCGGCGAAGTGGGACCAACCCTGGGGCGTGGTGACAGTGTTAGCGGGCTATTTATTCAATAAATAAAAAAATTTAGAAATACTGAGATGAAGAGTACCTACTGAATCCTTTCTGATACAAAGTACATAACGTAAATACTTTCATTTTCTCAATTCATACTCGCTGCCTGTAAATCCATCTGTTCATCAGGACCATTCCTCGAAACAGTGCCACGACATTCTGGTGGTAGAGTTCCAGTGTCGGAGCTTGAGAGCGTTGCATTACCAAACGTATCTGCCGCAAAATGTAGTGTTCACCTCCATCGTGTTCTGCTTAGTTGATGATGTACGGCCCCGTTATCATTATCATATAACTTAGAGGATGTTGTGTACTGTAATACAACTACCATCAATGTGCTTGCCATGAATATGACATTTTAAAAAATGTCAACGTTACATATAACACGTTGAATTCAGATCGAAGAAGATGTAATAAAAAATGGCTTTGGCTAACCCATTGTTATCTTCAAAATATTTTTTATCTGATTTCAATTCAAGTGGTTTTTTATGCAATTGAAGTAGTAAACAAGCATGTAGTTCACATTGATGTTTAGTGATGATTGCAGCCTGTACACACTTACAAAAACACCAAGGGCAAAATGCGTTACCACTCCTGAGGCCTAAGGTGTTATGCCTCTGTGCCGGAAATTACAGGGCCGTACATTGGGAAGAATGATATGGAAATTTATAATTGAACAACTGTTTAGTTCTCTTATCTCGCAGGTTGTTATCCGCTAGTTGCTCCGCTTATAAGCCCGCTTATAATGGGTCCTCACCTAATTCCACACTATAGTGTTACCAAGTCATTAATGGAGACGAGACGAGGATATTACATACATTTATTTAATGGTCGCTGAAAGTTACTATTGTTCTTATTTTCCTTTTGTGTTACACTGGCCAGCATTCCCTTTTATTATTGTCCATGCTACGTGTATTTACTTTCACCTCAACAGATGACGCTAGTAGAAATGTGGGAAAATTGTATAAAAAACAAGTTGACCCGGCAAATTTCGAATTGCCTCAGAATTAAATAATGTGTCAAAGGTCCGATAGATACGGACTATTTGTATGGGAAAATAAAATTGTGATTTTTACCGTTTCCTTTCAATTTCTCCATATTTTCTTACCTTTTAAACCTTCCCTGGACTTCCAAAAATCATTCAAAAACAAAATTATCCAATGCGGTCCAGCAGTTCTCGAGATTTAGCGAGACTAACGAACAGCAATCGATTTTTATATTTATAGACTACATTGAGATTTTCTATGTATTACTATGAAGCTGGGGTGTATTCAATCAAATCAGATATCTTTTATTTTTTTTATGTTATTAAGTGGCAAACAAGCATACAGCTTACATTGATGGAAAATAATACCGTAGCCTATAAACATCTATTTACATGAGACTGGAGGTTCCAATGTAGATGCGTTGCCACTCCTGAGGTCTAAGGTATTATGCCTATGTGCTGGAAATGACAGGGCTGTATATCTTCATTGAACTTAACAAATACATTTATACTTTTAACTTTTAAAATGTTGTGCACCTTTATAAACAACTACAATATTATTTTATTTTTAAAGAAAAATGGAAAGAAAAATTTGACTTCAGGCGAGACTCGAACTCGCGACCTACTGGGAATCTAGTCCAGCCGCTCTTCCAATTGAGCTACTGAAGCCCTGCCCGATTTGTCAAATCTTTCCTTCACATCTATTGCATTGCTTTATGGTAGCAGTAGCGCCATCTATTACCAACTATGCTAGTTAGGCAACCGATATAATAGACTTTTCAGTTTATTGAATATCGTAAAGAAGTCGCTTTTACCCTTAATAATTGTTTTATATTATTTCGCATTAACACATGCTTGTGAAATATATTTTATTTTTAAAGAAAAATGGAAAGAAAAATTTGACTTCAGGCGAGACTCGAACTCGCGACCTACTGGAAATCTAGTCCAGCCGCTCTTCCAATTGAGCTACTGAAGCCCTGCCCGATTTGTCAAATCTTTCCTTCACATCTATTGCATTGCTTTATGGTAGCAGCAGCGCCATCTATTACCAACTATGCTAGTTAGGCAACAAAGTCAAATTTTTCTTTCCATTTTTCTTGAAAAATAAAATATATTTCACAAGCATGTGTTAATGCGAAATAATATAAAACAACTACAATATTAACATGCGCATATTATCGCGGCGAGTAATTAAATAACTGCACTCGTGACCGTGTAAATATTGTTTACGTTTGTGCACAATGGCCAATAAATATCTACGTGGGTGTGTTTGACCTGATTTATATTATTTTACGTGCGTATAAGGAATGACGAGCGTGGAAGGACTTTTGTAATTGTTACAAAATTATCTTATTAACTGCCTCAGTAGCCTAATGGTAGCAGGCCACCACTACTACGCTGGAGGTGCTGGGTTTGATTCCCGAGTCGGGGGCTATCAGAGATAACGGTTTAAAATCCTTTATCTCTGGTTTTATTTTGGTCATGTGCCCGGAGATGGCAACAGGCTCGCCACCTGTTACATGGGACAAAAACATAACCGGCGAATCGTGGGTGTTTGCATGTATGCTTGAATGCATGAATTTACCTCTGCCTACTCCTTCGGGGATTACAGGCGTGGAGTTAAGTTACGTTTTTTTAAAAAACAATGCCAATTTTCCCGAATTCGAAACCTAAGGCTACAATTGCGACCACTGGACCGACAAGGCAAAAACATGCTAATATCAATAAAAAATTTTCCTTACTCGGGGATCATACCCAAGACCTCAACGAAGCCTGCTCCTACTAATAGTCCAGGGTTTCTCAAAGTGGAGTACGCGAACACCTTGGGATTCGCCATTCGACGGCAGGGGGTTCGCGACAAGATTTACTATACAGTAAATCGACTCGACGCCGAGTCAGAATTAAGGTTAAAATTGTACAAAATTACTCCAAAAATTGACTCGACTTGTGACAAGAAACAAGCACACCCATCACAATAATAGTAGTAAAAATATATTCCTTTGGCTTTTTGTAAAAATACTGTTTTCTTCAACAGTCAATTTTATAGTTTTCTGCGGGATGGGCGGGGTGTAATTAGTTGAGAGTTCGCTGTCACCTGGATACTTTTCAACAGGGGTACGTGGAGCCGAAAGTTTGAGAAACCCTGTAGTAGACAAATAAACAGTCTGAAGATTTTCTTACTGAAAATGTCGATCCTATTTATCACATTCGCTATCCGCTCACACTGTGTGTATAATCCTAAATTTATTTGGCACACCTCAATGAGTCATCAACACGTGACATCGTGTTTGGACTCGTAACACTCATTTTTTTAAATGGCCGACAAGAGACAATGTAAACAGTGTCAGAGTCGACCGTTCACAAATAGTACAAATCAACCGTAACAATAGTCTGACACACAGGCAAGGAGATCGTCGAGTATGAAGTGTTTTTAAATCAAAATAAATAATAAATAAAAAACGGTAACACTCACAACGCCACACTAGGTATTAACCTGTGTCGTGGGTGCCGTTGTTCACATACAACACATACACAAACACCCAAACCCGATACAAATGTCTGTAGGCCATATAAATATTTAGAATAGAATAGAATAGAAAAACTTTATTTGTAACAACAACATAAACACTAAAACAAAGAACACAAAAACAAGGTTGTTACAAAAAGGTCCCCAATTCAGCATAAAGCCGGTCTTACGAGCGGCGCTGGTCTTCATTGGGGCCAATTTTGTGACATAAATTAACCTAAATTACGCCAGTAAAACGTCTGTCATCTACAATGGACAATTTTTATGGTTCGAATTTATTTATTTTTGATTTGTGGTTCGAATCAAACGATCGTCTCACACCGGTGGACTAACCGAGTCGTCACAATATTGATAAATACAACCTAATAGAATATGTCCACCGAGCCAGTGGATATTTTCAATATGCAGATGCGTTGCTACCCCTGAGTCCTAAGTTGTTTAACGCAGCGCCGGCTCTTTGGAACTTTTGGAATCATTTTTTGTTTTTTTTTTGGGTTATTCATCAAGATTTATAAAAAGTCATAGAACAAAATTAAATGTTGTTGGGATTAATACTGAGATACTGCCTGCAAGAGGTGCGCTAATTTCAATTAACCCTGTATATTCTGGATTTTTATTTTTTAGCCGACTTCAAAAAAAGGAGAGTGAAACCTCTTCTTTTTGTTTCCTCTTGTTCGACTGCACATATATTATGTTTTTTTTTTTAAGTTTAATTTAAAGTTTTGCTGTGTGACCTCCTAGACAGTGTGTCACGGTCTCGTGAGTAACGTAAAAATAAATAAGATCAGTTCACTTGACAATTTATCGTAAAACATAGTTGGCGCGGGTTCAAATTCGTCTCATTCATTGAGGGGTTCGGTAAGGCTGATTGGACTGTGGGTAATTGAGATAGTTTCGACCGGATGTTTGGATGATTTATACATTTATGTGGACGAATGTACTGGATATATAGACGAATAATGTATACTGTCGTGTTTTTGGTGGCACAAGTTCATGGAAACGTACATTATTTTTATAGAAAAAAGTTAATAAAACTCTGGTTATCGTAATACGTAACTTCGCGCCTGTAATCCCCGAAGGGGTAGGCAGAGGAAAATGAATGCATTCGCCGGTTGCATTTTGGCCCATGTAACAGGTGGCGACCGTGTTGATATCTCCGGACACATTACCAAACTCCCTCGGAGTTTGGTAATGTGTCCGGGATTTATTTATTGGGAAACTTCCAGAAAATGTAAATATCGTAATAGAACCAGAGATAAAGGATCATACACCCGATACGTTAATATAATTACTGGTGGTAGAGTTTATTTTTTTACTTTTTTATGTTAGGATTGTGGCAAACAAGCATGCAGTGATGACTGTAGCCTATAGACATCTACACAAAAACCAGAGGTCAAAATGCAGATACGTCGCCACCCCTGAGACCTAGTAGTATTGGTTGGTAGTGGTTACATGATAATGTATGGCATGCTACACCGAAACAAAAATAATGCAGAGAAATGGATGACTCCTACATCCTTGTCCACTGCCACTGATGATCTTCAATCAATCATCAAATCCCCAAAGAAGTCTGGGCATGCAATCCATACATGACAAGCGGGTATCGAACCTACTACTCCTCAAACCTATAACAAACCATTGGACCGATTGAACATTATTTTTTTGCATTATCTGTCAGTTGACTATTTCGATACATAAAATGAAATGACGTTTGTTATTCTCACTAAAATTCGACGATGGTTGATCCGATTGGGCTAATTTTTAAATGTTAGTTAATGTCTAAGAAAGGTTTAAAAGGTGAGAAAATGTGAAGATATTTACGAAAAATTATAATACAACCATTTCATCTTATTTCACATCTTTTACGCAGTGTTTTAATTCTCACGAAGCTCGCCTGGTCAGCAAATAATATATAAATTCTAGAAAAAAGTTAGGCATTCCAACTTTTCATAAGTCATCTCATAACAAACATGAAAGAAAAAACCTTTAAAAAATACACTCTCGCACGCTGTCACACCGTGATGTAATCGCAAGATGAGCCAACTGTAATGTGATATGAAAATGGATTTTGATAGGTCGGTCATTCTGAACCGGCTAGCGGCTGTAGTTTTAATAGTTTTTTTTTTTTTTAATGTAATGGAAGTGGCAAACAAGCGTGCAGTTCACGTTGGTGTTAAGTGATAACTGCAGCCTATAAACACTTACACAAAGACCAAGGTCAAAATGCAGATGCGTTACCACTCCTGAGGCCTAAGATGTTATGCCTCTGTGCCGGAAATTACAGGGCCGTACATTACCACCTGACTGGAACACGATAGTGCTGAACACTACCATTTAGCGGCAAGTATATTAGGTAATGCGGTGTTGCCTACGCCCGCGAGCTCCGTCACTGGTGCTCTACCACCAGTAGAAATGATGTGTTCTTAGGTATTTACGAGATACACTCATTGAAATAAAAACAAAATACATTCCAACATTCAAAACCACGGAAGCTGAAAAGAAAATAAAACATTGGTTTGATTTAAAAAAAGTAATTTTAGTTTATTATACGCAAGATAAATACGTAAAGAGTTTCAATTCCAAAAAATTGTACAAATCTAATTACTTAAAAAAAAAACTGTAACTCCATCGACTTTTCGGTCATAATTTTTTTATCAAGGGCAACATCTGCATTGGATTCACATTTCACGTCAATTGCAGTGACCTCGATGTCATACTTGTATTATACTTATAGGTACGAGCGTGTTATAAATACTTAACATTTTCAGCGAATATTACGCGACGGTGTAAGGTCAGTCTGCGTACGACCTCGAGACGGCCCGAGCAACGAACTCGCACCCATATTTCAAATATTAATCGGCTACAGCGACGATGACAGATGCTAGACAGTTTTTCTTCATTAGCTAACTAATCATTAGACTGGGGCTATTGCTTTTGAATTTAAAATACGAGTATTTATGAGTTCGAAGCTTTTTTTTTATAAAATGGAAGTGGTAAACAAGCATGCAGTTCACATTGATGTTAAGTGATGACTGCAGCCTATAGAAACCCACACAAAGACCAAGGTCAAAATGCAAATGCGTTACCACTCCTGAGGCCTAAGGTGTTGTGCTTCTGTGTTTAATTTGCCACGAGCGGTCACCCATCACACACTTGACCGCTCCCGTACCAGTTTACCGAGTAGATCGCCTCCGATCTACACCAGTCGCGGGGCTATGCGCGCTTCGTTTATTGTCACCCTCATTCATTGTCACCTTTCATCATCATCATTTCAGCCAAAAGACGTCCACTGCTGAACAAAGGCCTCCCCCAAAGAATGCCACAACGAACGATCCTGGGCCGCCCTCATCCAGCGATTGCCCGCGACCGTCACCAGGTCGTCGATCCATCTTGTGGGAGGCCTGCCCACACTTCGCTTTCCGGTACGCCACCTTTACTCTTAATATATTCGATAATCATTGTGAGATACAAAACTCTGAAAACATTACTGAAGGACCGTTTTAAAATACCGTGTAAATAATGCAGTCGTCTGTGCTTTAAAAAAACGGTACAGAATGTTATTTACACGTCCTAATAAAACTGCGAGACTCACAACTAATAAAACGTCATTATAATAAATCAAAGCACATTTGAACTCGTTACTAGCAGCTGCGCGAGTTATGATTAACGACTTTGCAACTCAGATCGAGACTTTGCAACTGAGATCGGAACTTTGCAACTTACATGCAAAGCACACGTGCTTTACCTAGAGATTTAGCTGACGCTTTAACTGTTTACGTTTACTTCATGGATGCCTCGCGGTTATGTCTTTCAAAAACTTTTGTTACCAACAAATATATTTTATATTTCATAATCGTGGTAAATAAGTATGCAGTTCACTTACCATCCGCTAGTCAATAGTTTCTACAGAAAAACCGAACGTCAAAATGCCGATGTGTCCTACAGGGACCATTTATAGTAGCCCAGGATCCTATTTTGTATTTTCTCGAGCGTGTCAGATTAAAATATAAGATATACTTTGCACCCCGTTGGTTATCTCTCCTAAATCCAAAGTTTGTATACGTAGCCGCGCCTAAAGGGTAGCCCTTAAAAAAATCGAAAGTTCGCTACGATCTTATTTATCTTCCGAATCGTCAGAATTTTGGATAGGAGCATTGTTTGGGCACATTTTTCACCCTCTCAGAATATCTGACACCCTCTTGAAACGCTTTTGAAATCCAAAAATCCCCTCTTGGGCTACTATTATCGCTGTCCATATGACATCTTATCCATATATTATTTAGACCTTATCCAAAAATGTTAAGTCTCTGTGTTTTTAAATTATTACAGGCCTAAACATTGCGATATATTCCAGAACACGATAGTATTGAACAATGTCATTTGATGGCAGATAGATAGGTAATGGTGCTCGTAATGGTGCCTACTCCCTCGAATTTCCAACGCTGGAGCTCTTCCACGAATATACAAAGCTGCTGTTGATTTCAAGGTTAAATGCGTGGAAATAAATCTTTTACAAAAAATATCACTTTGTAAACCAGATTATTATAATACTATAAATCGGAAAATGTTTACTGGTGGTAGAGTTCCAAGGCTCTGTGTGGAGCCCGAGCTTCAGGTGCAGGAGCTCGTAGGAGGGCGTAGGCACCACCGCATTACCAGAGAATATGTGTAACATTACCTAATCTATCTGCCGCTTAAAAGTAGTTCAACACTATCGTGTTCCGGGTAGATGGTTATGTATGGCACCGTAAAACCTATCAAAGAGATATAACAACTAAGGTCTCAAGGGTGGCAACGCATCTACATTTTGACGTCTGGTTTTTGTGTGTCTATAGGCTGCAGTCATCACTTAACATTAATGTGAACTGCAAGTTTGTTTTCCACCTTCGTTACATACAAAAAAGTTTCGTTGCTATTCTTAAGGATATTCTATCTGCCAGAATTTACAGGAATAGCATTGCAAAATATTGTACGTATGTATGTATCGTAACTTCACATCTGTGATCCCCGAAGGGGTAGGTAGAGGTAAATGCATGCATTCAAGCATACATGCAAACACCCACGATTCGCCGGTTACGTTTTTGGCCCATGTAGCAGGCGGCGAGCCTGTTGACATCTCCGGGCACATTACCAAACTTTAAGGTACTGGGAAATTTCCAGAAATGGAAATATCCCAATAGAACCTGAGATAGTGGCCTTTACACCATTATCTCTGATAACCCCCGACCCGGGAATCGAACCCAGGACCTCAGCGTAGTAGTAGTGGCCTGCTGCCACTAGGCTACCGAGGCAGTTAAGCATGTATGTATCTTTACGCCAGATCCCTTACAGGGTAGGCAGAGAGTGAGGAGCGCCGTATATCCCGGTCCTGACAATCCTCCCCGTGCTTTTTCTATCTTCATCATTCTCTTCATACATGCACGCCTAATTTGAGTTTTGATCCCACCGGACAATATATTGCAAAATACCATTCCTTTTTTACTGCGGTTAAAACATAATACATTTATCCAAGACCAGTATTTCAATCTACCATCCGCACTCGATATCTGAGCACCTTATTCATCCCACCTCTGTTCACTCTGGCCCCTCACATCAAAGATTGAAGGCTGTGCCTCCCTACAATTGAACATTTACATGAGAATGGGAGGCTTTGACCCTTTTTTCCTTGGCTAGGGTTGCCACTAATCTGGTTTCCATTATTTGTTTTGTGTCTTAAAAATTTATAAAAAGTAGAATAGCAATAGGTTTGCAGTTTACATCGATGATGATAATACTGCATCCTGGAGATTGTCAACATTATCCTAAAAAATAGAAAACTCAATGCAAATGCGTTGCCACTATTATACGCTGAGAATTATACTATTGTTTACAGCATTTGATTGAATGTCCATGCCTTTGGTAACATTTGCGAAAAACTTAAGAATAACTTTCCAAGAAACGGAAACGGAACGGACTAAGGTCATGGATTAAGTAATTAATTGAAATCTCATTTACTTGAACATATCTCATATTTTTCTGCAAGTACAGAAAAAAATACGTACCTTGATAATCGTATACTTGACTTTAAAAAATCCATGGCTTCGTTACAAAAGTGACAACCCTAAGAATGCCTCCATTTGTAATATTTATTCTCCTCTGTCTTGTCAATTTACTTTTGTATGTTTCAAAGTGTTCGAGTTGATATCTGAATAGTGTATATTTATGCTGCGTTGTGCTTGTCTTGGAAAGTGTTGCCGGCGTGGCAACGCTTTGCAAACACTGCTATGTTTAACCTATCTGACGGATATTGAATTTTTATGTGGTAAATAAATATACCGATTTACTGTATGGAAATTACAGGGCCGTGCAATACTATCGTGCCTACCTTGAGCTCCGTCATTGGAAGTATACTATCATTCACCATCATCATAATTTCAAAGCCCTACAGACAAAGCCCTATGCAAAAAACAATACATGTACCATAAATGTACCATGTAAAAAGCAAAAATAAATTGAAATTGAAATACAAAGACGCCCACAACAGTGTTGTGCGTCATTAAGAGAGAATATACCATAATGGCCACACTTTGCAGGCGGATAGATATCGCAAGACGAGAGAATATATCATACTGGCCACGCATTGCAGGCTGATAGATATAGCAAGACGAGAGAATATACCATAATGGCCACGATTTGCAGGCGGATAGATATCGCAAGACGCTGCTGCGCATCCCGCGTTGTTATTTTTACTACCGCTCTATTGAAATGGTTTGACCGTTGTTCGGTTAATTGACTGCTCAAGTGGAAGAGTTCACCTCGACTAGAGAAGCGATGTGGTCTGTGGTCGACTCGTCACGATGCCTACCATAAGAATCAGAATCAGAATTTATTCATTTAGGGTGACAAACACAACATAAGCCAAAAACAAACAAAACAAATTGAAGCGAACAACAGTGGATAAATATTACAAATTAGCTGACTCGGCAAACTTCGTATTGCATCAAAGGTTTGATAGATACGGACTATTTGTGTGGAAAAATGAAATTGTGTTTTTTACTATTTCCCTTCAATTTCTTCATATTTTCGTACCTTTAAACCTTCCCTGGACTTCCAAAAATAATTCAAAACCAAAATTAGCCAAATCGGTCTAGCCGTTCTCGAGTTTTAGCCCAGACTAACGAACAGCAATTGGTTTTTATATATATAGATTACAAAATAGAAAAATTGTAATGCAGAATTATTGCATGAATTAGATGAAACTAAATACATATTATAATAAACTAATTTAGGTAAGTAAGTACATCAGTAGAATGTGTCCTTTCCCCTTTTAGAAACTGTCAACAAAGAGTATAGAGAAAAGAGAAAGAGTCATTCTTTGTCATTCTCATACACAGACTTCGATACTGTCAGTAAAAATATTATTATGCACTTGAAAAAATTGAATATTGTTTGAACAATAATACCATCCAAATCAACGTCTGCTAAACAATTAGAATGCTTATCATAAAATAACACACGTACTAGGTAATTATACCGAACCATGTTAATATCTATGTCGAGTTGATCGTGAGTTGATCCTTTGAAACCCAACATCCGTATATCCGGTTTATTGTTAATACGGATATAAGCAAAAAAACGAGTGTCGGTTTAAATCATCTTTTACCGTGTATAAAGGCATAAATAAAATGTACATCTGTTTTATTGTGATATAAAATACCCGGGCACAGTATTAAACAGTATTTATTGTTTTATGCTAAAATATAGTCGTGAGCTTTCTGAAAAAAGTCAGAATACCAAATTTTGTTTGATCAGTGTTTATGTTATTTCATACCTACTAGATTTTATTTGGCTTTTGCGAAATAAACGAAAATTTTTACTGATGGTAGAGCTCCAGTGACGGAGCTTGCAGGCGTAGACACCACCGCATTACCTAATATACTTACCGCTAAATGGTAGTGTTCAGCACTATCGTGTTCCAGTCAGGTGGTAATACGGTCCTGGAATTTCCGGCACAGAGGCATAACACCTTAGGCTTCAGGAGTGGTAGCGCATCTGCATTTTGACCTTGGTCTTTGTATAGGTGTCTATAGGCTGCAGTCATCACTTAACATCAATATGAACTGCATGCTTGTTTGCCACTTCCATAAAAAAAAGTAATATGAAAATGGTGACGGCCCTAACTTAGCGTTTGCTCGTCACTTGTCCCATAACTCCCATAACCTTAGCCTCGCACTCGCACCTAAAATTTACCGATACAATGTAACTGTGTTACATAGTTCAGCATTTTACCTATGGTGATCACCAACATGGACTTCTCATTTCAATCCTTCACTAATTGGACACGCAACGCAAGAACCTTCATATTGGCAACCACAAAGTAACGCCAAAGTGGACTATAGGTTAGGTACCTACCATTCATGTGAAAAAATACTGCATGCTTGTTCAAATGGTAATTGAATACTGCGGCCTATGTTTGTTTTTATGTAATGAAGGCTATCAAGCATGCAGTTCATATGGATGTTAGGTGATAACTGCAAACTATAGATATCTACCTACACAAAAAGCAGAGGTCAAATCAACCAACACAAAAATCAGGTCACCCCTGAGACGTTACTTCTTATGTCTCTGTGATAATTATCACTGTGCCATATATTACCATCTAACTGGAACACGATAGCGCTGAACACAACGCCTTCGAGTCCCTATACTAGCACTCTACCACCAGTTAAATCTGAACCATCAGAATTTTCGATATTTTTCCACGCTTTCTCCGCATTTACGTGGTCGAAATATGACAGAATGTGTTATTGGCATGCGGTGGACAAGCAAGTTTTTATTCGGAGTTTAGTGACATACATTTACAGCAGTTAGGTGCTGGGAATACTTAAGCTAACGTTTCCTGTCTTGGCTTCGCACTGCTTACATTTTGATGAGTTGTAAACTAACAAACTGAAAATGAAATCGTTTAGTTGATGCATCCAACAGTACCACTCATCTTTTTTGCAAACAATCTTTTTTGTAAGCCGAAGAATGAAAATTGCGATGTTTACTAAGAAAAATATAAAAATACTGAAACTCCTCGAGACCTACCTATTCAAATGAATGATCTATCAGCAATCTTAATATATATAAATCTCGTGTCACAATGTTTGTCCTCAATGGACTCCTAAACCACTTAACCGATTATAATAAAATTCGCACACCATGTGCAGTTCGATCCAACTTGAGAGATAGGATAGCTTACATTACGCTATGACTAATAGGAGCAGAGCAGCGCGGGCGAAGCCGGGGCGGGCCGCTAGTTGATTATAAATAAATGAATAGGAAAACTTCTTCAATATTAATTTTATGAGCCGCCATTTCATGTAAACTCAGAAACAAGATGGCGTAATTGACGTTTGATCTGCGTTGATCCATACAATAACACCGCAGTGAAAGTTATGTGTTAATATTAACATCAACCAAAGGCGTATTTATGGGGTTACTGTGGTTAAGTACGATACTATTTCGGTGCGCAAGCGCACGATTTTGTAATGGCCACGAATAGATGTTGATTTGCTAATATTTTGTTAGTATTTCTGGAAACTAAGGTCGTGTTTATGAAACGGCGGTTTTAAGATGTGTTTTGTTATGATTATATGCGAGCAATGAACAAATCGAATGAATCGACCGCGGTGATCAAAATCATTGTGCGCTTGATATGCATTTAACCTTTCCTTCTTTCAATATGAATATTTTCTGTTCATTTGTTTTTTTAGTAAGGAAAAATATTGTTTCAGTTTGTCAAATCGACAATTTCTCTAAAATTACAAAAATAACTAGACAATACCTCACTGTCTACCTGCCACATATTGGTTACTTATCTTTACATCTACAATCGGTTCTATGGGTACATTCTATACAAATAAATAGAGTTGGAGTATCAGTTTGCAATATAAAATAAACGCTTTACACTAAATTCACATTATTATGTATGTATTTATGATGTATGTATACACGGTACATAACTATACAAAAACTACATTTTTACAATTTTTATTTGTCTGTCTGTTGTTCCTGCTAATCTCGAGAATGGCGCAACTGATTTGACTCGTGTATGAGTGGTTGTGAGTTATATTATACTACCTGTGCTCACGACTTCGTACGCGTAGATACTGAACAATAATTTCGTTAAATTCTACACCGACGAAGTCACGCGCACACTCAGTGTAAAGTAGCAAAAGCAAACTACCGGTTCAGGTTTTAAAATTATTATACAGATATTTTAAGACACATTTCCACATCTGTCGTGTTAATAGTGACATGACAGATGTGAAAGTTTCCAGAAGTCAATTTACCACACTTACCCTATGGAACCACGACACCAAGAGGAGACCTATTTAGTATTTTAGTACATATACGAGGTTAAATTTAATGGGTATCTAGATTTTGGAACCACATCATTCGAGTTCTACTGCCAGTGAAAGCTGAAACTTCCTCATGGATAATCATCATCATCATCATTTCAACCAAAGGACGTCCACTGCTGGACAAATGCCTCCTCAAAGATTGCCAAAACAAACGGTCCTGGGCCACCCTCATCCAGCGATTGCCCGCGACCTTCACTAAGTCGTCGGACCATCGTGTGGGGGGCCAGCCTATTCTGACTCGATCTCGCAGAGAAACTCCAAGCAAGTTCTCTTCATTGCTCTCTGAGCGACCTTGAGCCTTCTTATGAGGCCCATAGTGAGCGACCACGTTTCTGTTCCATAAGTCATCACTGGCAACACACACTGGTCGAATACCTTTTTGCTCATGGATAATATGGAAAGAAAATATGTACTTATTATTCACATTATATAATTTACATCTTTCTTAAAAACAAGCCTTCTTTCATGTTACTTTATCGTTCAATTCTTATGAAAATCATGCCTCATATTTCATTCCACACATCCCTTCTACTGTCAATTACTTCGTAATAAATTGAATTTGTATTTCGGAGTTTCGTTAGTGAAAATAAATACAAGGGAGATAATATATGGATCAGTATTGTATTTTTAATTACTTATATGCCTTTGTTTTTACTGTTGGTAGAGTTCCAGTGGAACTTGAGGGCGTAAGCGCATCCTAATCTGTCTGCCGATAAATGGTAGTGATCAGGACTATTGTTTTACGGTTAGATGGTAATGTAATAATAATATATAATAATGGCAACCCATTATACGTCCCACTGCTGGGCACGAGTCTCTCCCCTTTTTGGGGGGAGGCCTGGAGCTTACTCCACCACGCTGCTCCAATGCGGATTGGTGGAGGTGGGTGGGTTAGTGGCCAACCCACTGTCGGATGTTTTCAAACCGCCCATAAGGCCTCCGACAAGGTTTAACGACTGCTATCCATCGATAGCAACCGGGGCCGACGGTTTAACGTGCCCTCCGAAGCACGGAAACGCGCATTTAATTTGCCACTAGCGGTCACCCATCACACTACCCGACCGCGCCCGTAGTGCTTAACCGAGCAAATCGCTTACGATCTACACCAGCCGCTGCGCCATGCGCGCGATGGTAATGTATGGTCCCGTAATAACTACCACAGAGATATTAGGGACTCGAAGGGCGTAGGCACCACCGCATTACCTTATCTATCTGCCGCCAAATAGTAGTGTTCAGCATCATCGTGTTCCGGTTATATGGTTCATAATAACTATCATAGACACATAACAACTTAGGCTTAAGATTGGCAATGCATCTGAAAATTGACCGCTGGTTTTCAAAGTGCAGATGCGTTACCACTCCTGAGGCCGTATCGTGTTATGCCTCTGTGCCGGAAATTACAGGGCCGTACATTACCACCTGACCGGAACACGATAGTGCTGAACACTACCATTAAACGGCAAGTATCTTAGGTAATAGGGCACATAGCTCGGAGCACCGATAGCCGCTGGGGCAGAAAGGTTTTCGAGTGGAGACCACGTATCGGCAAGCGCAGCGTGGGACGACCACCTGCAAGATGGACCGACGACACGTCGCTTCCGATTGGTCGGCATGGAGGTCATTGGGGGAGACCTATGTTCAGCAGTGGACGTCCCATGGCTGATATGATGATGATGATCTTAGGTAAAGCGGTGGTGCCTACGCCCGTGAGCTCCATCACTGGAGCTATTTCACCAGTGGATTGGCGATCGCAGTTGTTATATTTACTACCCTCTTATAAGAATGGTTTAACCGCCATTATTCGGTAGACTGACTGCACTTGCGAAGAATTCTCTTCCAGTAGACGATACTTCCGCTAGTGGGCGGTGGGGTCATCACGTTCCTACGCCAGTTCTTCAATAGTTATAGTAATAATAATAAAGGCAACCCATTATACGTCCCACTGCTGGGCACGAGTCTCTCCTCTTTTTTGGGGGAGAGACTGGAGCTTACTCAACCACGTTACTCCAATGCGGATTGGTGGGTTAGTGGCCAACCCGTTATCGGATATTTTCAAACCGCCCATATGGCCTCCAAGGCTTAACGACTACTATATATCGATAGCAACCGGGACCGACGGCTTATCGTGCCATCCGAAGCACGGAAACGCGCTTTTTTAATTTGCCACTAGCGGTCACCTATCTCACACCCGACCGCGCCCGTATCGCGTAACCGAGTAGATCGCTTACGATCTACACCAGCCGCGGGGCCATGCGCGCCACTCTTCTTATCCAACAATCCAAATCTTCAATAGCAATGAGTAGAAAAAGGAATGGGTTCACTAACAATCAGCATTACAGAACCCAAAACACAGTTATAACATACCCGTCTTCAGTCTTCAAGCATGCGTGTACTGAATAAATAATAATACGGTTGCTACATTTCTTATTCAAGCCATCCACAACCCCCGGGCCTCAGGGGGTCGGGGGGTTGGGGGTCGTTAATTGAGATATTGCGTCACGGTAATATCCTATTGTAATTGGTAATGGAAATCGAATTTCATTGTGGAGTATTAAGG
Source organism: Macrosoma leucophasiata (assembly GCA_036365455.1). NCBI lineage: Eukaryota > Metazoa > Arthropoda > Insecta > Lepidoptera > Hedylidae > Macrosoma > Macrosoma leucophasiata. The sequence continues at coordinate 13,287,068 of JAWQUS010000026.1, forward strand.
TGCTTACATACTGATTTCTTTTGATCATTTTATGTAATGGAAGTTGCAAATAAACATGCAGTTCACATTGATGTTAAGTATTGGCTGCAGCCTATAGACACTATCACAAAGACCAAGGTCAAAATGCAGATGCGTTACCACTTCTGAGGCAATTATTTTTTTTACATATTTCTCACTGCTGGTAGAGTTGCAGTTGCTTGGAGGCGTAGACACCACCACATGGCCGAACCTCATCATCGTCACTGTAGCACAAAGACGTCCACCTCTGGAAAAAGCCTTATCCAAAGACAGAACTGTGTTGTGCCTTTCATTAAGTCAAAGTCAAACTGTTTATTAATCAATTAGGATTTCAAGCATCTCTTATGGATATGTCACAAATAAATAACCATGTTAAACATAACAATAGATACATAAATTTCACGCCTGTAATCCCCGAAGGGGTAGGCAGAGGTAAATGTATGCATGCACACACCCACGATTCGCCGGTTACGTTTTTGACCCATGTAACAGGTGGCGAGTGGAGTGTAGAGGCCTAAGGTGTTATGCTGTGCCGGAAATTACAAATCCGTACATGTTTGCTTGTTTTTGGACGAGCAGAGAGTTTCCTGACCTGCATTGTCCTAGAATTTGCTCGCGCCAAATTAAAAACCGACAATACAATGATTGTCATTATTCTACTGCATTCATTATGCGTGTATTATTCTGATCAGCATTGCATTCATTTACAACTAGGTACGTATTAGCTGAAGGTGATGCTTAATATGTGCATCGTACGATAAACAACCTTGTTTCGTGCGTCACAAGACTCGTTATATATTTATAACCTAATTATAATAAATAATATAGAGACACGCTATGATGGACTTTTGTAACGTGACAAAACAGCTGTGATATAAGTGTCATACCAACTTTTTACAACGACGCGTATGTGTTAATCATAAAGACTTTTAGGGTCCGATTATAACAATTACAAAGGCAAAAGATCTTTGGAGTGTAGATATCTATAGTTTACAGTATTCTGTTACCATTTACGAAAAAGCATGCTTGATTGGCACCAAAAAAAAAATTAGGTATGTTTTGTACATACCTATTTTTTTTTTATTTGATTTTGGACGGAAGTCATAACCGCGTCTTTGAGCTCTTTATTTAGCCTAGTTTTAGGCTGACAGCCTTTTGCACTCGCCAGTTACTAGGTGTAGTAGATTAAGACCGTCTTGAGACGAACTGCCCACCCAATTTTAAGAAAGCCTTATCACTTTAACCAATCAATCTCTAATGTAACAAATTTTCAGAACCTAAATCATTATTTTGTTTATTATCCTTTTAAAATTTAAAATTATATTAATGTAGCGGGTTGACAAAATATTATAAAAACTTTTGTGTTTTTTTCTGAGATGAAGATACACAGCATAACCGACCTGCCTCGACTTCCCACTTATGCCGTCTTATTCTGTAATACGTATCATAAAGTTACTGAACTTGTATAGCCGGGGAACTTTCTGCAGGTCTAAAATCAATCAAATATAGCTTTTATTGCCATCACATAAGGTGTCAAGGTACACCTATACTATAATACGTATTTTTCTACTGAAACCTGTACGCTCTAGCCATTACTATAATTATATATTTTTATAATACAAATAAGAATTAATTCTATAAAATTATCTTAGATAACGCACAAATAATATCACTTTACAAAATCTTTGTATTATTTTAACAACCAAAATTATACCTTCCATTGTATGTACGCGTAACCATTATAAATAAATAAATGCTAATCTATTCTGTCATCGGTGGCTCTTATAGATGACGAAACGGTCATCATACCGTGCTGTTATTGTAGTCTAATTACGACATTAGAATACAATTTTCATATTAACAAACGTACCATATAATTTTCCATACATACATTCCTTTCTCGCTGTATACAAACGAAAGAGACAGCGACACTCCGAGGTGATTGAACTGTGCGAAAATTCTCGAATCTCGACCGCAAATGTTTGCTACTACCTTTATATCGGACCCGTAAAAATCAAATTGGTTCGTACTGTCTCAATGACCGCACACACTAATTTGTATGGAAATTTATTTAAAATGGGATTCATACACACTTGATATTGAGTTTTCATACATAGAACTACTTTATAAGTGGGATAATATTGATTCTGTATATTTTATTCTGGTGTTAGTGAACAGTCCTGGGGTGCGTCCGCCTATCGAAATTGCTGTTGGCATTGTCATTGCTGTCAAATTTTCATATCGATTTGTACCTCCAAAAAAGGCCTATGGCCTTTTAACACGACACGGTATTCAGGGTCCGGCAGAAAGGGTGGGCGTGGCCTCGCGCCGGGTTGCCGCTTATTACACTATCCGGTCGACAGGGCCCTAACTCAGTCACAGTACAAATATGAACAGTATGGAAACTACGTACAAAACATTGAAACAGTACATTCACACAAATATGCGCATCAACGAGGCCCCTAATCGGTTCTCGTGGTGCTGCAGCTCCGAGCCACTCGCTACTCGAGCGTCGATGCGCATGTTTGTGTGAGTGTGCCGTTTTGAACGTTTTGTACGTAGTTTCCATACTGTTTACATTTGTACTGTGTGTAGTTAGGGCGTTAGGCTGACCGGGCCGATCCGGTTACCATAATTAGGGACCCTAACTCCCTAAATGTTATTACACTACCCTGACCCTTGCTATCGGACGCTAAATACCGTGTCGAGTAATAAGGCCATTAGTAAGATCTTAATTTTTCTGAACAGGCCCATTGCATTAAAGAAGAGTATCGAATATTTTCTTGTGACATAACAATAAGTGAGCAAAGAGCTTTATTTGTACGGTGAACGATCAATTTCCGAAGTCAACGCCTCAGCAGAATGAACACGTGCGAAGGTCATCCGTGTGTATATTATAGGTATTTTCAATTATGCATTGTGGAAATAATTATATAATTAATTTGGCGTCCATTAAATTGTTATACAGGTTTAATTGAAATTAGTGCATCACCTCTTGCAGGCAGTCTCTCTTCACCAATGCCAACAACATTTGTTCTACAACTTTTTAAAATCAAGAGTTTTTAAAAATATAAGTTTTCCCATGCAAAATTACTTTTTGGCCTCTGAACTGGCATTTACTCTGAGCGTAGGTATGCCACGCACTTCGCCTAGGAAAAATATTGCCACATGTAGCAGGGTACGAGGTAACGCGGCGATTCTCTTTTGAAATTTTGAAAACATTTTTTGTTTATTTTTTGGCTTATCAAGATTTGTAAAAATTCTTAAAACAAATGTTGTTGGGACTGGTGTAAAGAGGCTGTCTGAAAAAGGTGATGCGCTAATTGAAATTAAACCTAATATATAATATAATAACGACATTTGTAGCAGAGGATTGCAAGAGAGGAGAGTAAAAGGGTGATAAAAAGGGCACAAGTACAGTAGAATATAGAACCTCCTCCTTTTTGATATCGGTTAAAAGAAGAATACGTTTGAAATTGTTTATCACACAGTTTCATGTTTTTTTTTTTCAGTTAACAATGGTGGCTGTAAGGCCGAAAGAACGCCAGTATCACGACAAAAAAACCTATAAGTAACACCGGTCAACAAGCACCGAACAATACCGGTCGGCTGTCGCAAAAACCCAATGTCAATAACACTTCCATATTTTTTGCGACTTTTTGCACTTTTTTGTGATTTTTTTTCCTCTTTACGCCGGCGATTGCTCCGCGAGGTGGAACGTTTAGTGATTAGTCATGGCGATCTTTGTGTGACGTCAGAGTTCATGATTTTTTTATTTGAATGTAGTAAACAAGAAAGTATGCAGTTAATTGATGGTATGTTAATACTGCATTCTCTGGATATAAATAAGAATGAGAGGTTTTAATGTAGATGCGTTACCACTCATGAGGTCTAGATATTTTGTATCTGGTCCTGGTGGTGGTTTGCTTTCGGAAAGCACAATTTGATGAAGTGGAAATGATGATGAAGACCATATATGCTACCTTTTACTGTAATAATACTGATAATAGTTACACGTTTGTTTAAACATTGTTATGTCTCTCGTCAGCACGGGGTCCAATTTAAACCCCGGACCTTTGTCAGGCTAGCGCGGGGACATGGGGGGTCCAACACGTAGAGGCCCTTTCGAGAATTTTGATCTACTTTGTAATGGGTTATATTCGGCGGGACCTCTCTCTGACTGCATAGTTAATACAGGCACAGACAGACCCCGCAGAATATAATGGGACTATTGTAATGATAAGTGATTCGCCAAACTTTGGGCTATGTGGGTGAACTGGGGGGACTAGCTGGCTGGGCCTATGGAGTGAGATCCGGCACCTGCCTATATTAAACATCTCACATTATCGAATCCTACTTTAGGCAGGTGGTGACTCGCCTCTCCTTGGTGGGCCCCCCAAACAGCCAACCCGATGGTCGACGGGGGGGCAACACTGTTGAGAGAGGCTGGGGGTGTCGAGAGGTGTGGCCCCGGTTTCACCATCACGAGCGAGTAATCTCGAGCTCGGAGCGGGCTTCCCCGCTATTATGCCTTTAGACACTTCCACCCCCGAGTGTATGGCTCTTGCAGAAATTTAGACAACAGCCTATTATCTAAATTTCTGCAAAACATTGTTATTAGTATTAAAAACCGCGATTGTTTGAAAATGCCTGTATACCAATTAGGACATTTTTTTGTTTGAAGTCTTATGATGATGATGATGATGACCTCACAGGTGGTCCCATTGTCACCATGTCAAGATGAGATGATGCAATCCTGGAAAAATCGAGAGAACTACTCAAGTTTCATAGCACACTTGAAGGGATTTAGGTAAATATTTTTTATAATAATGTTCCCTGCCATGTGTCCGTATACCTCACAGGTGGTCCCATTCTCACCATGTCAAGATGTGATAATGGAATCCTGGAGAAATCGAGGGAACTCTTCAAATTTCATGGCGCGCTTGAAAGGATTTCGATTTTTTTTTATAATTATGTTCCGTGCCGTCTGTCCGTATACCTCACAGATGGTCCCATTGTTACAATGTCAAGATGTGAAGATAGAATCCTGGAGAAATCGAGGAACCTCTTCAAATTTCATAGCACGCTTGAAAGGATTTCGATTTTTGTATAATAATGTTCCGTGCCGTGTGTCCGCTTACCTCACAGGCGATCGGATTGTCACCATGTCAAGATGTGATGATGTGATCCTGCAGAAATCTAGGGAACTCTTCCGATTTCATAGCATACTTGAAAGGTTTTCGATATTTCTTATAATAGACAATGTTTCGTGAGTTTTCTTTCGGAAAGCACAATTTGATGAAGTGGAACTGATGATAAAGACCAGTAAGATAGTACCTTTCGTAGTTGAAATATCTACCTACTTTTACTGTTTTTATTGTATTTAATACTAATAATAGTTACACCACTAAGAAGCAAAAAAAAATATTTATCTTAAAATGAAAAAAAAAAAACACCTTCAAAAAAAATTAAAAACTGAATAGACAAAAAACACTACAAAACTAAAAATAAACTCAATTAGATAATTTCATTTTAAGGGAATTAACACGTAACTTATTAATAATAATAAGATCACTGGGCTCCGCCTCGTCCGCCACACAGAGGTACGGCCGGACAGAGCATCAGGTCTCTCACCTCTGGCTTGCCTTCATTGGCCGGTCTGAGTGGGGCGCTAGAGGTATGGCATTTGCAGAAATTTAGATAATAGGCTGTTGTCTAAATTTCTGAAAGAGCCATACACTCGGGGGTGGAAGTGTCTAAAGGCATAATAGCGGGGAAGCCCGCTCCGAGCTCGAGATTACTCGCTCGTGATGGTGAAACCGGGGCCACACCTCTCGACACCCCCAGCCTCTCTCAACAGTGTTGCCCCCTGTCGACCATCGGGTTGGCTGTTTGGGGGCCCACCAAGGAGAGGCGAGTCACCACCTGCCTAAAGTAGGATTCGATAATGTGAGATGTTGAACATAGGCAGGTGCCGGATCTCACTCCATAGGCCCAGCCAGCTAGTCCCCCCAGTTCACCCACATAGCCCAAAGTTTGGCAAATCACTTTTCATTACAATAGTCCCATTATATTCTGCGGGGTCTGTCTGTGTCTGTATTAACTATTGATGCAGTCAGAGAGAGGTCCCGCCGAATATAACCCATTACAAAGTAGATCAAAATTCTCGAAAGGGCCTCTACGTGTTGGACCCCCCATGTCCCCGCGCAAGCCTGACAAAGGTCCGGGGTTCAAATTGGACCCCGTGCTGACGAGAGAATAATAAGATAATTACTTTAATTTGGTCTACGTACCTACCTACTCATAGGTTGAAGTCGGTGCCAAGCCAATAGTGCGGCCCGCGCGTTAGGACTAATGTTGTGGTGTTGCAGTACCTACTATGTTAAGTTATCAAATGCGGCAATTTGAAACGCAGTGAAAAACGCTCTAAAATTTTTTATTTGGCTTGGCACCGACTTCAAACCTATAAGTAGTTAGGTACGTAGCGCATATTAAAGTAATTGTTTAATTATAATTAATAGGTTACGTGTTCATTCCCTTAAAATGAAATTATCAAATTGAGTTTATTTTTCGCTTTTTAGTGTTTTGTCTTTTTATTTACACCTATATAAATTCAAGTCACATTTCAAGTTTTCTCTTCTAATTTACAATCATTGAATCCCCTTCCTCCACTCCCCCCCCCTCATAACCCCTCCTGTCTGATTGACAAATCATTACGGCATCTCGACTTCAAATGGTTGCCTTAATTGAATTTCGAATACAAATTCACAGTTAAACGTAATTGGCCATTCACAATCGAAATTATGTTTTATCAAGTTCCTTTGATGGTTTGCTTGGTGAGATAGATGTACTTAATTATTTGGAACGGCCTCGGTGTGGTGGGGCAGGTCTTTACCACGGAATAGATTACTATTGTCTTTGCCGCCATGCCTCAAGTCTCGAATTTGCTCGTCGAGTCGGTTAGTTGGTAATTTTTGAGATCGACTGCCTCGTTGGCTCAGTCGTCGCAATCGCGATGGTGAAGCCTGAGGTCCTGGGTTCGATCCTCAGGTCGGGTAAATCTGTCATTGGATTTTTTCTGTGAGGAAATTCCCAGTAGTAGCGCGGTGTCTAGTCGTGCCTCGAAGAGCACGTAAAGCTGTCGGTCCTGCGCCCGATCTCTCTCCGGTCGTGTCAGATTGCCGTCCCATCGGGCTATGAGAGTGTGGGAATCGAGAGTGCACCTGTGTTTGCGCGTACACTTGTGCACGATAATATCACCCGCACAGTTGGCTAGTCTCCGTTGAGATTGGCCGCCGTGACCGAAATTCGGTCTGGAAGAGGACATTAATTTTTGAGATTATTCAGTTAAAACGATTTCCAGTTGCATATCTCCACCTTATTTCCCGGCGTTAGATAATGTGCCCGAATAGAATATTCTGGAAAAAAAAACTAATTGTTTTAGCGTGTATATCTACATGACAGGTGTCGAGCCCGTTAACATCGCCGGGCAAATTATCAAACTCTGAGTTACTGAAAAACTTCCAGAAAATTTAAAAATCCTAATGGAATATAATGGAAGATATATAGGATTTAACGTTGTTAACTCTGATAGTCAGAATCGAATCCATGACCCAGCGTAGTAGTTTCTACTGGTGGTAGAGCTCTAGTGACAAAGCTCGCGGGCGTAGGCACCACCGCATTATCTATACTTGCCCCTAAATGGTAGTGGTCAGCACTATCGTGTTCCGGTCAGGTGGTGATGGACGGCCCTGTACATTTCTGCACAGAGGCATAACACCTTAGACCTCAGGAGTGGTAACGCATCTGCATATTGACCTTGTTCTTTGTTTATGTTGTTTATATTTTATTGATGTTAAGTGATAACTGAAATCTATAGACACCCCTATAGATTACAGTCATCACTTAACATCAATGTGAACTGCATGCTTGTTTACCACTTCCATTACATTAAAAAAGTAGAATTGTCCTGCCACTGGACTACTGAGGCAGTAAATATCTTTTTTTTAATTTTGTAAATATATTATTACACATCTGTAGAAAAAAAATTGAAGTGTCCGCTTGTAATATAAAAATAACCGCTTTTTACTAAATGCGTATGTATGTATACACGGTACATGTACCAAAACAACATTTTTTACAATTTTTGTCTGTCTGTCTGTCTGTTTGTTCCCGATAATCTCGGGAACGGCTGGACCGATTTAAACGGGACTGTCACTGGCAGATAGCTTATGTAATAAGGAGTAACTTAGGCTACTTTTATACTAGCTGCGCCCACGACTTCGTCTGGGTAGATACTGAACATGATTAATTCTCACGAGGACGAAGTCGCGGGCACAGCTAGTTCACACATAAAGTAACACTGATTTAAATATTATTCCCGTATGGAACTTGAAGAAAAACTTCTAACATGTTCTATTTGTTCCTAAAAAACGGGATCGTGGAAGTGTCAAACTTTCTACCAGGAGCCAAACTATTGTCAGTCGAAGTATGGCTATTCGTGTCAATTTGCCCCAACTTATAAAGTTGGGTCAACTTTGATCAAAGGCGAAGTTCCTCTGCTACTTTATGTTTGATTGTTACTATGTGTTTCCTTCGTGAATAAGTAGGTATATGTAGGAATGTATAATATTGTTCATATGTATAAAAGGTTATTACACGACACGATATTTAGGGTCCGGCAGAAAGGGTGGGCGCGGCCTTGCGCCGGGTTGCCGCTTATTACACTATCCGGTCGACAGGACCCTAACTCAGTCACAGTACAAATATGAACAGTATGGAAACTACGTACAAAACGTTGAAACGACGCAATCACACAAACATCAAGGAGGCCCCTAAGGGGTTCTCGCGGTGCTGCAGCTCCGAGTCACTCGCTACTCGAGCGTCGATGCGCTCATCTGTATGAATGTGCCGTTTTGACCTTTTTTATACGTTGTTTCCACACTGTTCATATTTGTACTGTGTGTAGTTAGGGCGTTAGGCTGACAGGGCCGCTCCGGTCGCCCTAATTGGGGCCCTAAATCCCTTAGTGTTATTACACTACCCTGACCCTTGCTATCGGACCCTGAACACCGTGTCGTGTAATCAGGCTAATATAGTTCGTTTTTATACCTTCATGCATTACCTAATGGTAGAGGTGGCAACGCATCTGCATTTTGACTACTAGTTTTTGTGTAGATGTCTATAGGCTGCAGTCTTCACTTACCATCAATGTTAAATACTACTTTTATTTCTTAAATATTGTGTAACCGCCAGCAACAATACCAATTATGGGTAAATCGTGGAACAAAGAATTATATCATTATGTAGTTTTCCTAGAATCCGATAATATAATCTGCGTCCGTCGCGGCTCGCGTCGACGGATATCATTTGTACACAAAGTCAGTTATACCAAAGATCGATTCACAATAAGATATATCTCTACGCTTATAGAGGCGGTTTTTTTTATGTAATGGAAGAGGAAAAAAAGCATGCAGTTCACATTGATGTTGAGTGATGACTGCAGCCTATAGACACTTGCACAAAGACCAGTCAGAATGCAGATGCGTTACCACTCCTGAGGCCTAAGGTGTTATGCCTCTGTGCCGGAAATTACAGGGCCATACATTACCACCTGACCGGAACGGGATAGTGCTGAACACTACCATTTAGCGGCAAGTATATTAGGTAATGCGGTGGCCTAAGCCCGCGAGTTCCATCACAGGAGCTCTACCACCAGTAATTTAGTATACGTATAGATGAATAATGTCTCCTTCTACAAAAAGAAATAAGTAAGACAAAGCAATCCTGAAACTGTATCACCTTCGTTCGAATCGTGCACATAATTATTGACTACCCGACGTTTTAATCCACTATATCTGTTTAATATCGCAAATTGCCACATCGTGTCAATCCATTTTGAATTAAAATAAGCACGCGATATAAATAAAGACAATCATTTTGCGTTGCGTGACGATATTTTAAATTTATGAAAAATTTCATTTACGTAACGTCACGCCTGTAATCCCCGAAGGGGTAGGCAGAGGTAAATGCATGCATTCAATCAGACATGCAAACACCCACGACTCGCCGGTTACGTTTTGGCCCATGTAACAGGTGGCGAACCTGTTGCCATCTCCGGGCACATTACCAAACTTTGAGGTACTGGGAAATTTCCAGAAAATGGAAAAATCTCAATAGGACCAGAGATAAAGGCTTTTTCATCATTATCTCTGATAACCCCCTACCCGGGAATCAAACCCAGGACCTCAGCGTAGTAGTAGTGGCCTGCTACCACTAGGCTACCGAGGCAGTTAAAAATTTCATTTATTATATTAATATACGATTGGGCTGGAGTTTACGGTCGTTGTACCTTAATTATTATTTTACTGGTGGTACCTATAGTTCCAATATGGTGGTAGAGCTCCAGTGACGGAGCTCGCGGGCGTAGGCACCACCGCATTACCTAATATACTTGCCGCTAAATGCTAGTGTTCAGCACAATCGTGTTCCGGTCAGGTGGTAATGTAAGGCCCTGTAATTTTCGGCGCAGAGGCGTAACACCTTAGGCCTCAGGATTGGTAACGCATATGCACTTTGACCTTGGTCTTTGTATGGGTGTCTAGGCTGCAGTCATCACTTAACATCAATGTGAGCTGCATGCTTGTTTGCAACTTCCTATAACATAAAAAAAAAATTAGGATCTCGATATAGGTCATAGAGCAACAAGGGCCACAGGTCGCGGCGGACCGGAGGGAAGAAGCCATATGCAGGCTTTCCCCTCTGTCAAAGTACAAGACCAAATGGTCCCTGCCTGTCACCCAGATATTTAAATGTGTTCGTGAATTGTTTATGTATTTTGTAAGTTTCGTAGTAATAGACGATTTTTGTAGTGTGCGTGTGTGTCACACGTATTCCCCCCGCAAAAAATGACAGACTGTTTTGGTAATAAACGCTATGGCTACTCCCCTCCGGTCCGCCGCGACCGGTGGGCCGAGCTGCTATATGATGTAGGTCATCGAACTACCTAATCTATACGTAACTTCACGCCTGTAATCCCCGAAGGGGTAGGCAGAGGTAAAGGCATGCATTCAAGTATACATGCAAACACCCACGACTCGCCGGTTACGTTTTGGCCCATGTAACAGGTGGCGAACCTGTTGCCATCTCCGGGCACATTACCAAACTCCGGGGTACTGGGAAACTTCCAGAAAATGGAAAAATCCCAATAGAAGCAGAGATAAAGGATTTTAAACCGTTATCTCTGATAGTCCCCGACCCGGGAATCGAACCCAGGATCTCCAGCGTAATAGTAGTGGACCTAATCTATCTCCCGCCAAATGGTAGTGTTCAGCACTATCGTGCTCCGGTTTGATGGTAATGTATGGTCCCGTAATAAATATCACAGGGACATACAATTAAATAGCAAATAAGTAAATGTTTTCTTGAATAAAAACTTTTCAAAAATTTCAATTCATTTTTTTTTTCATGAAATGGAAGTGGCAAACAAGCATGCAGTTCACATTGATGTTAAGTGATGACTGCAGCCTTTAGACACCCACACAAAGACCAAGATCAAAATGCAGATGCGTTACCATTCCTGAGGCCTAAGGCGTTGTGCCTCTGTGCCGGAAATTACAGGGCCGTACATTACCACCTGACCGGAACACGACCGTGCTGAACACTACCATTAAGCGGCAAATATATTAGGTAATCCGTTGGTGACTACGCCCACGATCTCCGTCACCGGAGCTCTACCACCAGTAAAAAAGTCATTTCTGAAAGGGAAAGGCATACAAACATTTATCGAATCGCATTCATTTATAAACTCAATAAAGATGTATCCCAGACCAACGCCTTCATCTGAAGGTAAGCGTAACCATAAAACCACAGATTGACCGCGATGTCCAACGACGTCTCACAAACACCAAGGAAAAAATGACTCTATGACCAACGAATACGTCGCAATTTCACTTCTACCAATTTCTAGGCTACTTTCACGAATGCCAATGTCAGAGCCATTTTCTCCGTTATACAATATGACACAATAACGTAATCGAACGCAATATCTTACGTGTGAGGCATTCGCCCCAGTTGTGTCTTCTTTCGCAGTTTCTTGCAAACAAATGGTAAGGCTGGGATTACATTTGTAACGTGTAACAAATATTTTTTCTGTTACGAAGGTGGCAATAAGTTTGCAGTTCACATGGATGTTAAGTGATGACTGCAGCCTATAGACATTTACACAAAAAACAGATGTCAAAATGCAGATGCGTTGCCACCACTGAGGTAATGTTACGCTGAAGTCCTGGGATCAATCTCTGGGCTGAGGTCCTGGTTTCGATTCCTGGAGTCGCAAGCTATCAGTGATATAAGTGTATTCTATACATGTAGTGCTATTTGGATTTTACCATTTTTTAGATATTCCTCGTAACAGGCGACTTCGTGGGTGCTTACATGTATGCTTGAATGCATTTCTACTGGTGGTAGAGCTAATCATCCGCAGCGCAATATTGTAGTCATTTATGATTTACCAATGTTTGTTGTTAGTAAGTATAATGCTCCAGTGATGGAGCTCGAGGGCGTAGGCACCACCGCATTACCTGATTAAGTAATACATATAACAGAGGCAAAAGATCTTAGTCCTCAGGGATGGCAACGCATCTGCACTTTGATCTTTGGTTATTGTGTAGATGTCTATAAGCTGCAGTCGTCACTTAATATCCATATGAACTTCTTGCTTGATTGAAATAGAAAGAAATAGAAATAGTTTATTTTTTGACACACACACACACGCACACACTAAATAAACAAATGATAAAAATAATAAAAAAAACAATAATAAAAACAGAAACAACACAACTACCGGCATGATGTATGTGTGAGACCAAAAAAATTGCAACCACCATCACATAAAAAAATACCTCTGCCCACCCCTACAGGCGTGAAGTTACAGCGATGATATGCCAACAGAGATTACATTAAAAAAGCACCTAAAATTGTAAAAATAGTCGCTGTATTGCATTCACTCGATTGGCACCATAAAACATCTTTCACAACAATTACGTAAAATTAGTTCTGTAACATATATGTATCAATACAAAAGAGATACATATAAACATCGAGAGGTCACGATATAAAGTAATGTAAAAAGAACTCACGGAGCGATTTTAATCCGCGACCGCCGCGGTTCCGAGCCCGCAGCTTCTGTAGAATGCAGATATATAAAGTAAAAAATTAAAGCACATCTCAAGAGTTTTACGCCCGCGATGTGCGCAGTTGTTTGCGGGACCCGCTGCACCGGCGGGCACCTAATAGAATGGCGCGGGCCGCTGTCACCCGCAGCCTAGGTAGGTTGCGCCCGCACGCTTTACGATCAGGCGGGCAACTCAGTTCAGGCAGTCAACTGATCGTTTACTGCCCGTCTTGCGTTCATCGGCCGCCACATTTGCGAGCGATGATCTCAACCGTAGCAGCAGCGTAACCGCGCAATAACCCAGTCTCTTGAGTTTATAAATATAAAACCGCAATTCCACAACCGCGGCGGGCACGGAACAAAAACGCTCTGTGAGTTCTTAGCGTAAGTGTTTACAAGGCACTATATGTGTAACCATTTCATTTTCGACACATCATAAGTTCTGTTTGGTTTGAGATTTAAAAGCTGGTTACATATCAAGCTAAACAATATTGGTGGTTGTTTGATTTTATTGCAGTTTTCACAATCATACATGCGAGTGAGATATATTATTTTGAAAAGTAAAATGGAAGGAAAAATTGGATTTGAGGTGGATCTTGACCTTTTTATATGTAGTGATGAGCAAACAAACATGCAGTTTGCATTGATGTTTAGTGATAACTGCAGCCTATTGACACTTACACAAAGATCAGAGGTCAAAATGCTGATACGTTACCACCCCTGAGACCTTAGCTGTTGTCTATGTGATAGTTACAACGGGGCCATACATTACCATCTAACCGGAACACGATGGTGCTGAACACTATCATTTAGCGGCAGATAGATTGGGTAATGCGGTGGTGGTGGTAACCTACACCCTCGAGCTCCTTTACTAGAACTGTAATGACCGAATACTCAAGCGTCACTCAATTTTAAGCAACCCTCAAATGTGCGCAATCTCTATCGTTTGAACGTGTTCTAAAAAGACAGAAGACTTTTAAGTCCCACTTAGATTTAAGTGTCGTTTGAGTATCTGGCCGTAACACCAGTAAAACCTTGCGATCTCTGACTGTCACCCCAAAAAGTAGGAAATATCATGTAGTTTATTCACAAACTATACTAAAAAAGTGATATAAAGAAGCTTTTTTTTGACTCTTTTGAAAAAAATGAATAAATGAGCTTTATTTTCTATAAATTATAATTTTCTTTTTTATTTAATTAATGTTTTGTTTCAAACATAACTAAAATGAAACAAAACATTAATTAAATAAATATATATATATATATAAGATTTTATACAAATATTCGAAAAAGGCCGGGCGGTCACTTGGACACATTGTATAAATATATTAATAGGAAGTATAGCATGCAGTGTAATTCTGCCTTAATGAATGACGAGCCTACATACATACATACATATTATGTTTGAATTCGATATGTATCTCGTCCCAATTTTCTTTTACAAAACTGTACGTGTGTTGAGTATCTTAATAAAATCAGAAGTTATTGAAGATTATACTGACATATTTATTTTATGGTTATAGTGGCAGACTAAGTTATGCATCTAATGTCCAGTATCCAACAAAAAAAATATGCGCATCGACCTAGAACTCCTTCCTAGGCTTATTTCGGGTCTGTAGAGCGTTATCTCTTTCGCACCTTAACTTTTTTTTTTTATGTAATGGAAGTGGTATTCAAGCATGCAGTTCACATTGGTGTTAAGTGACGACTGCAGCCTAAAGACACCTACACAAAGACCGAGGTCAAAATGCAGATGCGTTACCACTCCTGAGGCCTAAGGTGCCTCTGTGCCGGAAATTACAGGGAAATTACCTAGGCGACGTTTGTCCATTAGCACACTTCTTATATTAGCACACCTCTCATATTTTTCAAAGACTTATCCAACGATATCCCACGCTATGTAGAAAACGAAAAATGTAAAATATATCCGCGCGTTACATGTAGGGGAGGTACCCTAAATAAATTTATTCTACCACTCTGTCGGCGTGATTAAGGTGTATATTTGTGCCAAATTTCAAGTCTCTAGTACCAACAGTTTTTGACAGTTTTGGACAAACAGACAGACAGACGGACATGGCGAAACTATAAGGGTTCCTTGTTTACTACGGAACCCTAAAAACGTCATGTTATCGTACCATTTCGCATGAAGCGAGATTGAGGTAATAAAATTGTTCCAACTAATTCCCGACTGTCACGTACGTCGCCGTAAGAAGTCGTTAATTTCGAGTTAAGCATGTAAATGCTTAGACAATATAATTAAACACGTATTACGTCATCGCTAACTCGAAGTTTGAGAACTCCCCGGGGTTATGAAGTCTTATTTACAGTAGGGCTTGCTGTTCAAAATTTTACGAGGACAATGATGTAGAGCTGCTAGATAAAACTGAGCGTAGAATTGGAATGGTTGCGAGCGTAGTTAGTTTGAAATATTATTGAAGGTTCATCAAGGGTTGCTTCCAACTAATTTGTGTTGTTTGCTCAATTCGATATGGATATTATCATCGAGTGTCATAATATAATTAACTACCTGAGAATCAAGTAATGGATCCACCATTACTTGATTCCTTGAGTCTCCTGGGTACGATCCTTAAGTTGGGGAGAGAGTGCTACTGTGATTTTCTATTTTTTGGAAACTGTTCCAGCTCTACTCACAGATTTTGGTTATATCGAATAGTAAGTAGGCTCATCACTTATTACAAACATGGCCGAAAATATAACTGATTGTGAATGTTCAAGTATGTGCTTAGACGTTTTTTTTTGTCTCTGCCCTTCGAAGAACAGGCGTGAAATTACAAAAGTTAAAGAATGTCTTTCTTGTTGTTGAGAGATAAAAAACTATCATGGTCCAGAAATCGATTTGTCCTTCACGTGAAAGTGATCGTGTCCAAATTGTAATGACTGCAAAAATTTAATTAGGAGCACGTAACAATCTAACTACTTGCTGACCGTGACCAATCGGTTTACAATGGCAGTGAGTAGTAGGATTACAAAATAAAAGTTTTTTGTGTGTGTATCTTCACGCCAGGTCCCTAACGGGGTAGGCAGAGAGTGTAGAGCGCCAGACATCCCGGTTCTGACAAACCTCTCGTGCCTCGTCTACCTTCATCATTCTCTTCATACATGCACGCCGATTCCTAAGACTTTTGACCCCACCATCAGACAGAACTCGACCTATTTGGTCATGGTAGGTCAGCCTTGGTCTTCCTGGGCCTCTGCAACCATCCACATTCGCATTGTATATCTGTTTAGTCATTCGCTCATTCGACATTCTTTCTATATGCCCGAACCATCGGAGCATGCCTTTTTTCATTTTTACACCGATACTATCATTCACACAAAGTCTCTTTCTTAAGTTTTTTGTCTCGCTTGCTATTCCTACTACATCAAACAATTATAATCGTTTTATTCATGTGTTTTTTTGTCATGAAGTGTCAAACAAGCATACATTTCACATTGATTGTAAGTAATACTATAGTCTATCAACATTTACATGAAACCAGAGATATCAACGTCAATACGTTACCACTCCTAAGTTCTAAAATATTTTTTATGTCACAAAGGTGGCAACCATGTAGTTCACATGGATGGTAAGTGGTAAGTAAAGATGGCAGCCTGTAGACATCTACACAAAAGTCAGAAGTTGCTTTGCCACCCCTGAGACCTAAGTTGCTATGTCTCTGTGATAGTTATTATGGGGCTGTACATTACCATCTTACCAGAACACGATATTACTAACCATTTAACGGCAAGTATATTAGGTAATGCAGTGGCGCCTACACCCGCGAGTTCCGTCACTAGAACTCTGCCAGTATTTCGTTTCATAGGGACTTAACTTTATAGACGTTACATTTCTCACAGTGTCTCTTAATTTGGAGGCTCACAATAGCCTTGCACTATTTGCAAACAGAAGAGATAGCTGTCTAGATACGGAATTGAAGTTCATTCTTCAAAGGCTCCAAACAAAGTAAACATTTGATTGACACAAACACATCCAGTTATATTTTAAATCGGTGATCCGTAGTTACTTTTCGCTCTCATATTATTTTACTTATTTATTTTACGCGCCCTCTGTGTCTTCGATGTTTGTCTGAAGTATATTTTGTTGGTCTGTTTGTGTTGAGTACCGTTTCTCAGTACACTTATTGCTGGAAGTTTTGATATAAAATGTTGTTGCTTAATTCGTGGAGTTTTATTTTATTGCCTTATCTGGTGGTTATGTCTGTCATTCAAATGCACATTAAAACCGTGTCATCTCGCAGAAATTTTGCTGCGGAGATATTCCACTTTTCGACACTCCTGCGATAAAACCACTGTCATTGCGATAGCCAATCCGCATGACAAGCTTGGCGATTATGGCAATTCCCCTTGAGGGGAGGCGTTCGGGAAGTTAAGGAGCGTTTTCTCGTCACACATCCCGCAGTCCTTGCGCGTTTTACCGGTGATGACCTACGGTGCTGAGAAGTGGTCTCTCTCGGGTCTTACGAAAGCTCCCAAATCACTCAGCGGTTAATAGAAAGGGCTATGCTCGGCGTTTCCTTACTGGATCGAATCAGAAATGAAGAAATCCGTAGGCGAATGAAAGTCGCTGATATTACCAAGCAGATCTCCAAGCTGAAGTGGCAATGGGCAGGACACATAGCTCGGAGAACCGATAGCCATTGGGGCAGAAAGGTTCTCGAGTGGAGACCACGTATCGGCAAGTGCAGCGTGGGACATCCACTTGCAAGATGGACCGACGACCTAGTCAAGGCTGCAGGCACCCGCTGGATGCACGTCGCTTCCGATCGGTCGGCATGGAGGTCATTAGGGGAGGCCTATGTTCAGCAGTGGACGTCCTATGGCTGATATGATGATAAAGCATTTTCTTAAAGTGCTATTAAGATAGCCATAGTGTAGGCCTTATTACTGTCCTCTCAATATTTATTTTTTTCAAAACGTAACTTAACGAACATAGTCTTAGAACGACGACCCGGTTAGTCCAGCGATGTGAGATGAGCGTTTGATTCGACGGGTTCGGTCCCCGCACCGGGACAAATATTTGTTTGGCTTACAGATATTTGTTTCGGGTCTGGGTGTTTGTGTATGTGTTGTATGTGTACAACGGCACCCACGACACAGGTTTATACCTACTGTGGGGATGTGAGTGTAAGCGTATTTATATTTATATTTTTATAGACATAAGACTTTTTTAATACTAACAAGTGAGCCCAAGTTGCCTCAAATAAAGAAATTATTATATAATCTCATTTGCTCATATAGAATTTGTAGCCGACTCACTTTATTTTGTATAGTTATGGTATGATAGTGGTAGGTTAAAATAATTATTATTATAATAAGTGTTTAACATACATATATACCTTACTATACAAAATATAGTGAGTCGGCTACAAATTTCAAGTCAATCTGGACGTGCAATATTTTTATATCTTAATCGATGCTATCGCATTACCTTAACTGCTTGCCGCAAAATTTCGGTCAGGTGATGTACGGCCGTCAGTTCCAGTACGGAGGCGTAAAGGCAGAGGCCTGAGGAGTGGCAACGCATCTGAATTGAAAACCTGGTTTTATGTAGATTTGTATAGGCTTACAGTATTCACTTACCATCAAAGTGGACTGTATACTTGTTTGCCACTTTCATGCCATAAGAAATGCGTAGTTTTAGGCTACATACATATATAACTATATTTTACGACTATTTAAATATGTTAGCTTGACAAATATGCCTGAAAATGCTGTAATAAACGACTGAATAAACAATTCAATTACGTTGTACCTAACGTGTCGTATGACGTCACCGCACATTACACACACACACACACACACACAACACACGTTTATTTTCCCGAGTTAATAGTTGAGCTAACCTACCATGTTAGCAGTCAGCAGCTAACAGTCGTAACTATTTTACATCTCGCGTTTACGACCTGCGACCGTCTGGCTTTATTGCACTAGACGCAAGGAAATCGTAACTCTGGTCGTCGCCTTATGTTCCCCATAGTTCCCTTTACATAGTTTTAATTTGAATGCTCAGGCATTAATTGGTTCAAACTGTTCCGAACACCAAATGCAAAAAGAAACAATTATAAAATCACTGCCTGACTTTCAGAAGCCTATTTCTTAAGACAGGCGTCAGGAATCCAAATTTATATTATTATCAATCCTAAGGTTTACAGTACCCTTTATTTAAGAAAATATAAAATTTCGAAGTCAACGCAATAAAAGGATATCTATGGCCTAAAGTGGGAATAGAGTGCGCATTCTTATGCCTTAGTAAAAGAAATTGAGAACTTCCCGCTGACTTACAATAATGACATTTATATACGAAATGACGCATTGTAATAAATTTATATAATAAAAAATACGTTACATTCAACCATGGATTAACTAAGTTATCTTGAACCTCACGTGTCATATGACGTCACAGCACATAAGGTACCTACATTTATTTAGCCAATTAAATAGTCGAGTTAACCTGCTACATTGGCAGCCAGCAGCTACTGCAAACAGTCGTGACCATTATAAATCTCGCGTTTACGACCTGCGACCGTCTGACTTTAATGCAATAATAAATAATAATAATAATGGCAACTCATTATACGTCCAACTGCTGGGCACGAGTCTCTCCCCTGTTTTTGGGAGGAGGCCTTAAGAGGCCTTTAATGCAATAGTCGCAAGGAAATCGTTACTCTGGTCGTTGGTCTGGATCGCATCGACGGTAGCTTTTTCGCAGGATACTGTTGCACATCTTTTTTTTATGTAATGGAAGTGGAAACAAGCATGCAGTTCACATTGGTGTTAAGTGATGACTGCAGCCTATAGACACCCACACAAAGACCAAGGTCAAAATGCAGATACTTTACTACTCCTGAGGCCTAAGGTGTTCTGCCTCTGTGCCGGAAATTACAGTGCCCTACATTACCACCTGACCGGAACACGATAGTGCTGAACACTACCATTTAGCGGCAAGTATATTAAAAATATATTATGGAGCTAATAACTTTCCTTATTGCACTTACTACCGCCGCATGAAATAAAAACAATTCTTTCTTCTTTTCTTTCTTTCCATTAGAACAGTTTGACCACCATTGTTCGGTTGACTGACTGTGCTAGTGGTAGAATTCTCTTCCAGTGGAAGAAAATTCTTCCGCTAGTAGGTGGTGGGTCTTTACGTCCCGACTCCAACATATTTCAATGGAAATTCTCTTGCATAGTTCAATCCCTACTTATATTATAAATGCGAAAGTAACTCTGTCTGTCTGTCTGTTACCTTTTCACGTCTAAACGACTGAACCAATATTCATGAAATTTGTACAGAGATAGAGCTGACTTTGAGGAAGAACATAGACGCTACTTAGTTATTTATAAAACGACATCCACGCGGGCGAAGCTGCGGGCAACAGCTATTTTGAAATAAACTCAACATTTTTTTCATGTGACTAGGGAAACTGCTTAATTTAACATTTATTTGTCCTAACTTGTACATATATGCAAAAAAAAAGGATTTTTTAAATTTGATCATTGAAATAAACAAGTTTGTTGAGTGTTTTTCATGCTATCCGTACTTAAGTTAAATTTGAAAGTAAGCGACATCGGGTTTTCCCCCATTGAAAGGATTCTCTTGGCTCCCTTGCTTTGGAAATGCGCCCGATAAATGTCAAAAGACTGGCCATTTTATTTACTCAAATAAACGTAACTAGGTGAATAGAGGGTAGAGGTATATACTCGTATTTATATAAGTACATACATAAATAAATATTTTTAATGGTGGTAGAGTGATTTAGCTCGCGGGCGTACGCACCACTGCATTACCTAATATAGTTGCCGCTAAATGGTAATGTTCAGCACTATCGTGTTCCGGTCAGGTGGTAATGTACGACCCTGTAATTTCCGGCACAAAGGCATAACACCTTAGGCCTCAGGAGTAGTAACGTATCTGCATTTTGACCCTGGTCTTTGTGTAAGTGTCTATAGGCTGCAGTCATCATTTAACATTAATGTGAACTGCATGCTTGTTTGCCACTTACATTACATAAAGAAAAATATATAATATACATACTGTCAGCAAACAGTTTTACTATCAATTTTTACAGTTTGTAGCTGTTTTCTTACTACATAAGACGCCATCTAGTGATACACGAACGAAATACAAAAGCACTTGTCTAGTACGAAAGATGGCGTTTGACCGAGTTACATCGCGCATACGAAGTTTTCACAAGAGTTGCCAACTTACTAATCGTTGGGCCGCGTCCCGCTAGGCGCTACCACCTCGCCTGGTCGGAGAATCCCTTTTCCTCGGAAAAACATATCTATCCTGTTCCTCCACAAGTTTGTAAACAGACATGACATGTGTATCAAAGATACAAACATGCATACACTTACAAAATTTAGCACACGTGTTTGGAAGCCTAAATAGATAGCCAAGCCAATTCCAACAATATCACATACGTGTGAAACTAATCACCACCATTTTTATTTTGAAATCAGTTATCTATCAGCTATTAAGCGATTAGTAAGTAATAAGTTAATACGATATCATACATATTTTTCTCATTCCCAAAGCCTCCGCAATCAATTCAAATAGATCCGCTAACGAGTGAAGTTAGCTGCAAAATCTAAGATAAGCCGGCTGTAACGGAGGGTGGGTTCCCCGACTTCCCCGTATTCTTAATTCAATATGTTATCCAATGAAACATTCCCCTTTTGAGTAAGACGCTATCCGGATATATTTATGGGTATACTCAATGGGCTTCTCATAAAACATTCATGAGTTTATGGAAGACGCCATACGTGCGTTTTGCAAATAAGGGATCAAAAGCATGTTTACTGTTAAAATGGTGTATCTCACTGTTGAACCATGGGACGGGATAAAATATGGGGCAAGAAGGACTTCATGATGAGGATGAGGATGAGAGGATGATAATGTGGATAAATTTTTGTCTCGGGTCAAAATATGTTACTGGTGGTAGAGTTCCAAGTGTCGGAGCTCGAGGGCGTAGACCACTGCATTACCTAACCTATCTGGCGCTAAATAATAGTGGTCGGCACCTTTTTTCTTTCTTTCTTTTCTTTTTCTTTTTTTTTGTCGTGTTCCGGTTAGATGGGATTGTCCCCAAATGGGCCCCATAATAACTGTCACAGGGACATAACACCTTAGGTGTCAGGGGTGGCAAAGCATCTACATTTTGACGTCTGGTTTTTATGTCTACATAAAAACCAGACGTCAAAATGTAGATGCTCTGGTCTACCAGAGGATGTAGATGTCTATAGGCTGTAGTCATCACTTAACATCAATGTGAACTGCATAAAAATAAATAAATAATAAAATATGCTTGTTTGCCACCCTTACATAAAAATACAGGTATATAAGTTGCAGAGTAAAGTGTTTTTTCATGTTATGATGGTAACAAATAACCAAGCATTTCATATTGATGTGACAATGCAAATGTGGATGGTTGCTGAGGCCCAGGAAGACCAAGACTGATCTAACTTGACTAAATAGGTCGAGTACTGTCTGAAAGTGGGGTCAAGAGTCTTAGGAATCGGCGTGCATATAGAGAATGTTGGGTGTAGAGGAAGCACGTGAAGTGTGTCAGAACCGGGATATCTGGCACTTTGTGCCTACCCCGTGAAAGATTTAGCGTAAAAATACATACACACATACAAGTCACAAGTCTCTCAAAATGGAAATCTTTTATTCAAAGCTAAACGGACAAAATTCGTGTCACGTCCGCGTCAACCGATTACATATCTCTTGGGTGGCGTGGTTACACGGAAATTATGTAGGTATACCTCATGTCTGAAATTGTCATGAAAATGTATGAAATAGTTTCCGTAGAAAAGCGCAGCGTAGCCTCAAAAGCTATTTTATCACGGTTATAAAACTTTATTCGCCGACCAGGTAGCCCTATATATCGCTTGCCGGTTATCGTGGTCACGGGCAGTCTGTCCCTCTGCAACCGAAAAGTCGGCTAAGAGAAGAAGTTGGGAGTAGTGGTATACGCGAGAAAATCTGCAAATATGAATTCTACAACACAATAGAAATAACGTTTTCGCAGTTTTTCGCGAGTTTCATACATTGCAGAAATTAACTAATAGTATTTATTATACTACTAGTAAACCACTAGTAGTTTACATCGCACTAGGGTTTTGTTCTGTCTCAGAGCTATATAAGACCAGGCTAAACATAGTCGAATTAGTCTGCCTGTGACCACGGTAGCTGGAAGCGACTGAAACTTCGGGTATAAGAAGAAGTTTGGAAGTGTTGTATTCGCGAGAAAAGCCGCAAATTAATTTCTACAAAACACAGTAGAACTTATGAAGTGTAAGATCCGAATTATCACCGATTTCGAAACTTCAGTGTAGTGGAAGTGATCTGCTTCCTCAAAACGTTTATAAGAAGATTTATCACACATCAGAAGATTGATGACACATCAGGCCAAAGAGAGAAAACGAAGTGTGGCAAACAAGCGTGCAGTTCACATTGATGTTAAGTGATGACTGCAGCCTATAGACACCCACACAATGACCAGAGGTCAAAATGCAGATGCGCTGCCACTCCTGAGGCATTAGGTGTTATGCCTCTGTGCCGAAAATTACAGAGCCGTACATTACCACCTGACCGGAACACGATAGTACTGAACACTACTATTTAGCGGCAAGTATATTAGGTAATGCGTTGGTGCCAACGCCCGCGAGCTTCGTCACTTGAGCTCTACCACCAGTAAAAAACTACATTATTATGACTGGTATTTCGTATTTCATACTACATAACCTATATTTCGGATACTTTCGGGCATATCAACATTTCCGTGCCCAAACTCGATCTAATAGATTAGGAGCACACTGCAGAATCATTTCGTTCATCCAGATATGCTTCAAACCTAATTTTTACGCATAATTATAATCTAGAGAATATATATCCACTAGGTGGCAACGTTTGGCCGCAAATATTTTTAATTAAATTATTTTATCTTTAACAGCCAGCAACTCTTATTTGCAGTTGAATTTATTTGGCTCTCGTATATCATAATAAAGAGAAAAAAATAAGCTTTAATTTGATTTATACATAATACATGTATGTTATGCACGTAAAAAAATATCGGGGCGAAACTAAAATATGTAATGGCGGCCAAGTGTGCGGCAGCCGTGATTTTTCTGAGAGTCTTTGTACATATTGCCGTGAAGTGGACGATATTTTATTGAAAAAACAAGTAAAAAAAGATATTTCCAATAAAAAAATTAATAAAATACTTGCGGCCATTTTTTGATAGGCGACCTAGTGGATAAGTATTCTTTAGAATATAAAAATTAGGTTTGCATCATATCTGAACGAAATGATTCTACAGTGGGATCCTGTGCTATAAGAAACATCGCCGGTATCTTTGCCCAGGGGTAATGTGGGTTAGGGCCGGGGGTGGTACGTTTACGAGCGCAATAAAAGTGGTTAATATACTTAGTTGAAGTGCTCCGTGCGTGATCAAAATACAACAAGCATATTGCCTTTTAACTTCCCTTGTCAATCGGACGTAATGAAACGGCACTGTAAAATGACAGAGGTTCTGTTTACGATAGATCGCTTTATTGTGATCATTACAGCCAACAGATATCCACTGCTGGACAAAGCGTTTCCCAAAGACGCTCATAATAGCATTTTACTAGTGGTAGAGCTGTAGTGACAGAGCTCGTGGGCGTAGGCATTACGCATTACCTCTATTTGCCGCCAAATGGTAGTGTTCAGCACTATCGTGTTCTGTTAGATGGTAATGTACGGCCTAATAATAACTATTACAGAGATATAACAACTTAGGTCTCAGGGGTGGCAACGCATCTGCATTTTTTATCTCTGGTTTTTATGTAGATGTCTATGGGCTGCAGTCACTATAGAATAGTTACTAAGTAGAATTTTCTTATTATATTTTGTTTAAAAGCCCTCTAAGTCCCTATCTCTTGCTGTGCCCAACAAGGTCTATATATAATTAATAATATTAGACTAACTAAGTCAGTATTGTACAATATGGAATGAAATGAAATAAAATAATAATTTATTTTCTTACCACAATACACATAACAAATTCATTATTATTTTAACGGTTCAACAAAGAAATCATACATTTCAGAGTATATTGTGGAAGACTGGTGCCTAAGCTTTATGAGCCTGTGTTTCGGGTCACCAGGTCTCCACACTTTTCCACTTATACATTTTGGTGCTCATTACAATTTAAAAAAGAAATAAAGACAATTGAATAATTATATATAATTAATATTGCAAGTGGACAAATTTTTATGTTGTGGTAAATTTAAATTTTTAATTTAAATGCAATAAATGATTGAGTATTGAGTCATCACTTAACATTAATGTGAGCTGCTTGCTTGTTTGTCACCTTCGTTAAAATAATCATAGATTTTTATTCTGAAACCAAACACAATCTCCCCGTTCGGTAAACAACACAATAACCTTACCTTCGTCGTGAAAAACTGACAAGGTGCAAAATATACCCATAATACGTGACCAGAAACATTATATAACCCGTCAACGCCCACAGCGTACAGCGGGTCAAATTGACCGATTCATTGCATGAAAGGCCAAATCAGGCTTATTTATTTAAGGACATGACGCTCAATCAAATTATATAGGTCATAACGTAGGTGGAAGATTTGGTAGGGTTGAAAGCGACAACGATAATGTTGGGTTCTCACGAAATTTTTGGCCAGTATACGTAACGTGACTATACGTCCCGTTTTGAACGGGACAGTCCCGTTTTCATGCAGGCTGTCTCGGTGTCCCAGGAAAAAACCTTTTGGGAAGCCGACTGAAGCTGTAGTAATCTTGTAAACGGCAATCCGAAATTTTAATATTTTTGAATAATTTGAAAAGCAATCGATAACGATACATAAGCTACTTATAGAAGGGCGTTGTAGCTGGTCGTTCGTAATTAGAGGTAAGCTTCCTCTCATGTTCCATGAAGGTTATTTTGTGAATTAAATATATGTTTAGTTTTTTTTATGTTAAGTGTTGACTGCAGCCTATAGACACCCACACATAAACCAAGGTCAAAATGCAGATGCGTTACCACTCCTGAGGCCTAAGGTGTTATGTCTCTGTGCGGGAATTACAGGGCTGTACATTACCACCTGGGGTGCTACCGCCTATCTGTATTGCTGCTGACATTGTCATTGCTGTCAAATTTACATGTCGATCTGTAGCTTCTTTAAAAGTAGTATTGATAATCTGATTGATGTTTTCGTAGGTGATAAACAAGCGATAATGGTAGATTATTTCGATTATTGTTATTTAGTTAAAGTAAAAATCGACTTTAAAATTTGACAGCAATGACAATGACGACAGCAATGTCGATAGGCGGTCGCACCCGGAACACGATAGTGCTTATTAGTGCTTTTACTGGTGGTAGAGCTCCAGTGACGGAGCTCGCGGGCGTAGGCACCACCGCATTACCTGATTTACTTGCCGCTAAATGGTAGTGTTCAGCACTATCGTGTTCCGGTCAGGTGGTAATGTACGGCCCTGTAATTTCCGGCAAAGAGGCATAACACCTTAGGCCTCAGGAGTGGTAACGCATTTGCATTTTGACCTTGGTCTTTGTGTGGGTGTCTATAGGCTGCAGTCATCACTTAACATCAATGTGAACTGCATGCTTGCTTGCCACTTCAATTACATAAAAAAAAAAAAAAAGTGCTGAACACTATGATTTAGCGGCAAGTACGAGTATATTAGATAATGCGGTGGTGCGCCCGCGAGCTCCGTCACTGGAGCTCTACCACCAGTTTCATCCCTTTCATATTATTATACGTAAGTGAATATTTAATAACCAAAACTTATAGTTCCAAACAACCAATATGACTCCAACGACCAACATATCTATGATCATTTTACGATATTTAATTTTCTATCCATTAAAGTGATTGTAAAATGCTTTATGGAAATTGAAATAGCTCGCAGAATGTGAATAGCAGTTATTATTTTACGGCCAAATAACGTTCGTGTGCCGCAGAACAAGCCTAGATAGAATTAATATGCCATCATATTTACATTCTGTATTGTGATATTCAGTCTGTTTATTTAACCGCGGCAATAAATTTAGAATTTTGTAGATACGTAGATTTTACTGGTGGTAGAGCTACACCTAGAACCGGAACACTATAGTGCTGAACACTACCTTTTAGCGGCAAATATATAAGGTAATAGGGTTGCTGAGAATTCCTCTTCCGCTTCCTCATAATGAGGACGTTCCGCAATATTTTGGGTTACTCAACCGTTTCCGCATCCTCAAAAATTAAAATGAAAAAATCCTCTTCCGCTATCGCTTCCTCAAAATTTAAGAGGAATTAATGAGGAATTTTGCGTCGCGTGTCGATGGCAACGCACACGCCGCAGCGCGGTGCCATGCTGAACAGGCGAGCGAGCCTCCCCACCCGCCACCGGCGCTGTTCCTTGATTGTTTGTTTCAATTTTATTGGCATACATTATTTTGTTTGTTGCGCGTACTCAACTAAAAAAATCGAAATATTCGGGGCTTTACAGAACTGTATCTTTACAAAACCTGTCTTCTCTTCCATCAAATGTATCAGCAAACAACTTTTTAGCAATGTTGTATTGGTATATGATGAGCTAAGAAACCGGTTGTTAGGGGAAACAGCGTCTAAATTTTTTTTTTATAAAAATTAACCTCCCTATTTAAATTAATTTTGATTAATAGTATTCAATTCTTTTATTTTGATTAATAATTTTCGACTTAAATGCCTGCCTAATTAACAAACAAATAAAGACTGCATTCTTATTTTCATTTCAATTTTAAATGAAATTGTGTCATTCACTCATTTTTTTTTTTTTGGTGTGCGTGATATTTTTTTATGTCTGTAGGTTGACAGACAAGCAAACGAGCCACCTGATGGAAAGTGGTCACCGTCGCCTATGAACATTTGCAACACCAGGGGAGTTGCCAACGCGCTGCCAGCCCTGAAAGGACTCTTTTGACGCCATTTTTGAAGAACCTCTTAATGTAGCACCTAGGGAACACCTCAGGGGGAAGTTCGTTCCACAATTTTGTTGCATTTTGTTGCGCATGCGCGTCGCGTATCGATGGCAACGCACACGCCGCAGCACGGTGCCAGGCCGAACAGGCGAGCGAGACCTTCCCACCCGCCACCGGCGCTGTTCCTTGATTGTTTGTTTTAATTTTATTGACATACATTATTTTGTTTATACGCGTAGGTACTCAACTTAAAAAATCGAAATATTCGGGGCCTTACAGAACTGTATCTTTACAATACCTTCATATAATATAATACCTACAATCTTCTCTTCCATCAAATGTACCAGCAAACGACTTTTTAGCAATGCTGTATTGGTATATGATGAGCTATAAAACCGGTTGTTGGGGAAACAGCGTCCAAATATATATATATATATATATATATATATATATATATATATATATATATAAAATAATATATATAAAATATCCTCTTCACAATGCAACTGACAAAGACAAAGCATTCTATAGCTAAAACGTATCTAATGTACGTTTATGAATAATGGGGTTAGAATTTCAAAGATACTTAATATAAATCATGACCTAGATAAAGCACGAGTATAATTTTATCTCAAATAAAAAACATGTTTACGAATTCACGACCGGAAGCTCGAGTGGCTAATTAAGGAAAATACGTCTATGTATAGGTATGTATGGGATGTTGATTTCAATAATATTTTTCTCAACATGTCTCAAGATTTCATATGACTGAAAAAGGAGCCGTCGCCATTGCAAAATTTTCTCGACCCGGGCATCGAACCAGGGACCCCAGCGAAGTAGTAGTGCCCTGCTACTACTAGGCTAGTGAGGCAGTTATAAACGATATACATTTCATGACTGAAAAAGGAGCAGTGTCGCCATTGCAAAATTTTCTCGACCCGGGCATCGAACCAGGGACCCCAGCGAAGTAGTAGTGCCCTGCTACTACTAGGCTAGTGAGGCAGTTATAAACGATATACATTTCATGACTGAAAAAGGAGCAGTGTCGCCAATGCAAAATTTTCTCGACCCGGACATCGAACCAGGGAACCCCAGCGAAGTAGTAGTGCCCTGCTACTACTAGGCTAGTGAGGCAGTTATAAACGATATACATTTCATGACTGAAAAAGGAGCAGTGTCGCCAATGCAAAATTTTCTCGACCCGGGCATCGAACCAGGGACCCCAGCGAAGTAGCAGTGCCCTGCTACTACTAGGGTAGTGAGGCAGTTATAAACGATATACATTTTATGACTGAAAAGGAGCAGTGTCGCCAATACAATATTTTCTCGACCCGGGCATCGAACCAGGGAACCCCAGCGAAGTAGTAGTGCCCTGCTACTACTAGGCTAGTGAGGTGATAAACGATATACATTTTTTTAGTATTCATATTAGCAGTATTTTTTAGAAGGACAATTATAATTACAATTACATGTTTACATCAGGACAACCTCATTATAAGGTTCTTTTTCTTACAAAGAGGTTGGACACATTAAATTGGTTAAATAGTATGTTTGAGTCAATCTTCACAATGAACGAATTGACGAAGGCAAGGGCCTAGATTTTCCGCCCCACTAGTGGCTAAACAATTATAATTATGGGTTGATTATACATAACCTTACGAATTGTTTTTATATTATTTCGCATTAACACATGCTTGTGAAATATATTTTTATTTTTAAAGAAAAATGGAAAGAAAAATTTGACTTCAGGCGAGACTCGAACTCGCGGCCTACTGGGAATCTAGTCCAGCCGCTCTTCCAATTGAGCTACTGAAGTCCTACCCGATTTGTCAAATTTTTCCTTCACATCTATTGCATTGCTTTATGGTAGCAGCAGCGCCATCTATTACCAACTAACTGCAGGACTTCAGTAGCTCAATTGGAAGAGCGGCTGGACTAGATTCCCAGTAGGCCGCGAGTTCGAGTCTCGCCTGAAGTCAAATTTTTCTTTCCATTTTTCTTTAAAAATAAAAATAAAACCTTACGAATTAATATTAAAAAATATTCTACTGGTGGTAGAGCTCCTTACGGAGCTCGCGGGCGTAGGCCGCCACCGACCACCGCATTACCTAATATACTTGCCGCTAAATGGCAGTGTTCAGCACTATCGTGTTCCGGTCAGGTGGTAGTGTACGGTAATGTAATTTCGGGCACAGAGGCATAAAACCTTAGGCCTCAGGAGTGGTAACGCATCTGCATTTTGACCTTGGTCTTTGTGTAAGTGACTATAGACTGCAGTCATCACTTAAAATCAATGTGAACTGCATGCTTGTTAACCACTTCCATTACATAAAAAAATATATAGTATACAAATTGGAAGAGCCTTACCAATTTCATACTGGCTTAGCGAATACTTTATGCAATCGTGTGTACAAGGGCTATATAGTTCATATTAATGGCAAGTAAATACTGTAGCCCAGCAATTCCCATTTCCCAGGTCACGACCCGGTACCAAGCCATCAAAATAAAGTACCGGGTACAACAATGCCGCCTTATTTTAAAATTATTACCTCATGTTCGATATACGCATCGTAAATATTACACGGCTGTCTGAAAAAGAGCAGTGTCGCCAATGCAAAATTTCTGATTCCCCGCTACTTGAGCCAAATTCCCAGAATTTCCCCGCTTCATTTCATCGAGGCCAGAAAGTAACTATAACTAAAAGTACTTACGTTAAACTGCCTCAGTAGCGTAGTGGTAGCAGGCCACTACTACGCTGGGGGTCCTGGGTTCGATTCCCGGATCGGGGACTATCAGAGATAACGGCTTAAAATCCTTTATCTCTGGTTCTATTGGGATTTTTCCATTTACTGGAAGTGTCCCAGTACCTTGGAGTTTGGTAATGTGCCCGGAGATGGCAACAGGTTCGCCACCTGTTACATGGGCCAAAACGTAACCGGCGCGAGTCGTGTGTGTTTGTATGTATGCTTGAATGCATGCATTTACCTCTGCCTACCCCTTCGGGGATTACAGGCGTGAAGTTACGTTTTACTTACGTTAAAAATGACTTAACATTGTGTAAATTCTGTAACACACTTAATATTTGACATCGCAAAAGCCTCATTAAACTAAAAAGATATTTAAAAGCGAATGAATCTTCGGGTAGATTATATAAAAATCATTTTTCTTTAAAATAATCGAGATAAATAGTAAACATATTTTTATTTCAATGAGTGTAGCTCGCTAAAACCTAAGAACACGCCATCAAGAAACCTGTTAAGTAATCACTTAACACTCGCACTTGTTATTAAGAAAATTTATCAGACTGTCTGTCGATTTGTCGTTGCAGCGAATATCCAGTGGCCAGGCTTTTAGGAACATCGACACTTTTTCTTTCAGTGTTTGTATCTCATTCGTGTCTCGCGAATTTCGTTGCATCGAATATATTGTGGCCAGGCTGTTAGGAATTATTATTGTTAGGTTAATACCACACTTTTTCTTTCTGTGCTTGTATTTCATTCAAGTCTGGCGATTTTGCGTTGCAGCAAATATCAAGTGGCCAGGCTGTTAGGAACATCGACACTTTTTCTTTCAGTGCTTGTATCTCATTCGTGTCTCACGATTTTTCTTTGCAGCGAATATCCAGTTGCCAGGCTGTTAAGAATTGTTCGCTTATATCCACACTTTTTCTTTCAGTGTTTGCATCTCATTCGCGTCGGGCGATTTTTCGTTGAAGCGAATATCCAGTGGCCAGGCTGTTAGGAATTGTTCGCATAAATCCACACTTTTTCTTTTACTGTTGTATCTTAATTGGATAAGCGGACTTATAACTTTCTTTTCTGAAACTCAAATGTCCAGTTCGTTCCAATAAAAACATTTCAGCTTGAAATATTAAATCCGTCCGACTACAACTATAAATAAGAGCCGAGTAAAAAATTGGTTTATCCTCTTCTTCAGCACTCAGATTGCATTATTGATATTGATTGTTGTTGAAAGTGGAAGGGTGGAAGAGGTTTGGGGCAAGATAGAAACGGCAGCGA
Organism: Macrosoma leucophasiata; assembly: GCA_036365455.1. Classification (NCBI taxonomy): domain Eukaryota; kingdom Metazoa; phylum Arthropoda; class Insecta; order Lepidoptera; family Hedylidae; genus Macrosoma; species Macrosoma leucophasiata. The sequence continues at coordinate 13,319,269 of JAWQUS010000026.1, forward strand.
TTATCGTTTTTATGGTCAGTGGAGTTCAACACCGTAAGCATTTACTTATGAATTGTTTCACCTGATATATATTTTTTTGGGTTAAATCCGTCTGTTTGTACGTCTGTCTGTCCGTCCGTCTGTTTGTCCGTCTGTCCATATGTCTGTCGGTTCGGTACGTCTGTCTGTCCGTCCGTCTGTCTATCCGTCCGTCTGTCCGTCCGTCTATTCGTAGCTTAGCTGAGAGATTGTTTGTGTAACTGTCTGTAATGTGGCAACAAAATACAATTTAATAATGCCAAGAATTCCAACAAAGTGGAAAAATAAAATATACAAAAATATTTTTCTTTGGTATCTCCTTTACTAGTAAGGATGTTTTTCTTGTACAGTATGTATTGAAGGGTGTCGTTTGATAGGTATTTAAAAAAGTTAAAAGTTTTAGTTGGGTGAATAAAAAAAAAAAATTTATTGCTTCGTTTGTGTAGCAATAAAACTTATTTAACGAAAGATGACACATTGAATAAAAGGAGAAACTTTTGTGACACTTTTTTTATTTCTAAAAAAAAATTATGCTTAAAATAAAAAAATAAAAATCTTTGAAATAATATTAAGAAATAATAATATGAAACCATCGATTTCTTCGAGATTTGGACCAAACTACAAAAAATATAGATTTATTGGTCGTGATAGGTCACGTCACAAGGTGTCTGTGACCTGTCAGCCGTTGATGGAGTTGAACAAACCACTGCTATACTCATTTTAGTATTTATTATATTGTAAAATGGCTTCTGCATTATCTTTTTTTATTTTATGTATTTGAAGTGGCTATGTATTTGAAGTGGCTGGTAATTCTGTGGTGCCTACGCCCGCGAGCTCCGTCACTGGAGCTCTACCACTAGAAAATCTTCTTATCTATCTCTATATATATATGTATTAAATTCTTGTGTCAAAATGTAAAGTTACCATACTCCTCCGGAACGGCTTTACCAATTCTCATGAAATTTTGTGTGACTATTGGGTAGGTCTAAGAATCAGCCAATTTTTAATCTGTTTTCTAATGTTATATAATTAAATAATATCTTTAAAGTGGTTCGATCGCAGTTTCCTAATATTTTTATTACCGACATGTATGAAAAAATAACTTACATACTTGGTTATTTAAATAGAGATTCCATTAAATAATAGAGTATTGTTAACATTGACATAATAATAACATTAAACATTCTATAATTTTACAGATAAAAACAAACTGTATCAAAAAGTTCTACCAATGTGATCTACCAGTTCTTTCGCACGAAATCACTCATGATTACCCAAATTGCATTCGCAAAAAAGGTAATTACACCTATCTGCACATAAAAGAACATAAAACAAATGTCTCTTCCGTCGGAGGGCAATAAAGGCGAAATTAGCATCGCTTGTTAAAATTAATGAACCTTATGTGCTGACAGCGCCATCTATCTAGCTAATGAGAACCGGCTCGAATGACCCTTGCCGCCGATGTAGGGTTAGATAGTGGGGGCCTTTTTATCGGGTTTTGTCGGGATTTATAGATACAATTTTGCGGAGAATCTGATTGAATTAATTTGTTGCTTTTTACGCTTGGTTTGCTTTATACGGTTGTTTAAATTGATTATGATTGTGAGTTTAACCCACCTTGTCCCTTAGAAAAAGTGTTTCAGTTTCAAAAATGTCTTGTATTTAAATTAGCACTCTACAATTTGTAAGGTACTCAATATTTTTTTTAATCTAAATTTATTAAAACTACTTAATGTAGTAAATGTCATATTTTTTTTTCAGTAACATAATGCGAGTGAATTTAGGAATTAAAGAAATGGGAAGATAAATTTGACTTTTGATTCAACCGATTCAGGATCGGAAAGACTTTCTTACATATCAATTTAAAAATTGTTCAATAGCAGATATTTAAAAAAATATTGCTAAACTTTGACTTCTGAGTTTAGAAAATTTTAAAATAAATGCAATCCAATTCTGTAAAACTTGAATCGCGATCCTTTGAAAAATCCAGGTCAGAATATGTAGGTATGTAGAATTATCTGGATTTGGATGCGCAATGCAGGCATACATCGGAATTTATTTTAAAATATCGTTTATTCTTTAAAGCTTGACTTCGTTGCGTTTTATAAGATAACATTTTAACGTAACTTCCCGGCTGTAATCCCCAAAGGGAAAAGAGGGCTAGGCAGAGGTAAATGCATGCGTTCAAGCATACATGCAAACACCCATGATGCGTTTTGACCCATGTAACAGTTGCGAACACCTCCGGGCACATTACCAAACTCCAAGGTACCGACAAACTTTAAGAAAATGGAAAAATCCCACTGGAACCAAAGATAAAAGACTTTACACCGTCATCTATGATAGCCCCCGACCCAGAAATTGAACCCCAGCGAAGTAGTAGTGGCCTTAAATTTGGCTACTGAGGCAATAGAAGTAGTAGGTACGTTTCAACTGGCCTTTCCTGAGGCATAACACCTTAGGCCTCAGGAGTGGTAACGCATCTTGACCTTGGTCTTTGTGTGGGTGTCGATAGGCTGCAGTCATCACTTAACATCAATGTGAACTGCAAGCTTGTTTGCCACTTCCATTACATTAAAAAAAAATCGTCTACATCACCGTCACACATGATGAGAATATCGTAAAGGCCGAAAAAGACCAGGAAATTAGATATCTTGATCTGGCTCACGAGGCCGCTATGCAGGATTCGGCAATCATTGTGCCGATAGTCGTATCGGGGAACGGGCTAATAGCAAAGAACCGAGACCAACACCTGAATAAGCTCTCGCTAGGTGGTTGGATCAAGGCTCTGATACAGAAAGCAGGTCCCTGTCTCTGTGTCCCTAACCACCGACGGCTTGGACCCTGCTCCCGGTATCGGCGGGACACTGTTATATTTTTATTTAAATTCCACGTGGATTTTTGTCCCGAGGTGCGAGCTAGACTACTTAGTAAGAATCATCACCTGATTCAAGAAAAAAAAAATGATAGCTCCTACTTTAACTCCATAAAGTTAAAACATAGCTCGAGCTCCAGCAGCCGGAAATGCGTTTACCTATCTTACTTTTATATGACGCCAAAAAAAAAAGTATTCAATGAATACACCAGTGGGCATAAATATTTTAATTAATTTTCAACCGTATTCAAGCCAAATTACTAACATGTTACATACAAGATAAAACGAAACAAACAAAAACCCAACGGACATCGCAAAAATGCGAATTATTCTAATCTGATTGAGTATAAAAGCCGAGAATCAATTTCGGTTGATGTGAATGACCCAGTTTCCTTTCAGTAAAATACCAGGGTTTAAGATATATTTTTTAAATTGCTATTTCCCAAGACTACGTAATGAAAGTGGCAAACAAGCATGCGGTTCACATTGATGTTAAGTGATGACTGCAGCCTATAGACACCTACACAAAGACTTGACAGACTAGACTACTACTTGACTAGACTTGAGGTCAAAATGCAGATGCGCTACCACTCCTGAGGCCAAAGGCGCTATACCTCTGTGCCGGAAATCAGAGGGCCGTACATTGACTGGGCCACCTGACCGGAACACGATAGTGCTGAACACTACCGTTTAGCGGCAAGTATATAATGTAATGCGGTGGTGCCTACGCCCGCGAGCTACGTCACTGGAGCTCTACCAAATGTAAAGTAAAATGTATGTAAAAGTCTCATCACATCAGCCGAAAGATATTCACGGCTGAACCGAAGCCTCCCCATAAAGAGGATGTGTCACAACCATCACGCTTGACATGCATTAATTTACTTTGCTTGTTTTTGACGTGTCATAAGAGGTGCCTGTACCTAAATGAATAAATGAGTTTCTGATTGACGATTGCGTTTGCGGTAGTTTTATCGCAGGATGCTGCTGCTGATCTTGCGTTATTGCACTTACTACCGCCCCATTTGGAATGGTTTGACCTCCATTGTTCGTTTGACTGACTGCACTAGTGGAAGAGTTCACTTCCAGTAATAGAAAATTATTGCACTAGTTAGCGGTGGGTTTGTCACGCCCGACGCCAGAAAAATGTACGGCCCTATAATTTCCGGCACAGAGGCATAACACCTTAGGCCTCAGGAGTGGCAACGCATCTGTATTTTGAAATTGGTCTCTGTGTGGGTGTCTATAGGCTGCAGTCTTCACTTAAAATCAATGTGAACTGCATGCTTGTTTGCCACTTCCAATACATAAAAAAATAATAATGTAAGCTTACACGCTGCGATTTTTACTTACCATTGATGTTCATGTTCCTTGTTTGCCATTTTAATAACACAAATGTTAATAACAATATAAAAAGACCTTGTTCATTGTACATTATCAATAAAATTCTAAGTATTGACCCTACCGTATTTAATTCTATACCCGGCTGCAGATCACGACCCCATTCAAATGACCAAAAACCTGTGAAGATAGAATCATAAAATCTTTTAAATTTCATAAAACACCGTCCGTTATCAAGCGACCAACTGTCCCTACTTTACATCCATAAAACTCATACATATGTATGTTAGTATTTGGCATTACACAGGACCCTTTTCGGGACCTCTGATAGAATCAAGGGGCCTCTGTTATTATAGGCGATTCGTAAGCATACCCTTTCACACAAATGTATAAACATACGTAAAGATTGCACACATGTAGATCTATCTCTTTACTGTAATGGAATATTTATTGACAAGAGCTCAGTTGACCATTTTTAGGGTTCCATGGGCAAATAAAGAGTGAAAAATTTATTAAAATGTAAAGCTGTAGTTTTAATGAAAAAGTTTTAAGCCAAAGCATTTACTTAATGGCTCTTCACTTACTAATATAAGAATCTTGTTCGTTTAATTCATTTAAAAAAAAACATTTTTCCTACGACAATGACCATTTGAGCTTACGTATATATCTGTCCAATTCCCATATTTTTCTTTAATAGACACCTACCGGGCATATCACCAGATATTTATTGTACAAGATTTAATGGCGCAACATGAACGTCACCCGCAAAATTGCGGTGTGATGAGCGACATTGGACATTTGTCGTGTACACAGAATTAATGTACTCGGCAAAATTCTGTTTATTGACTTGTTAACTGGAATTAAGCAGATGAATCCGTTACTCTCTGAGGTGACGCGGATTCAAAGCGAAACTTTGTTAACTTTATTGATGATGTACTTGCGTTTGATGAAAGTTACACATTCTGGGAGTCGAGATTAAATTGCTTCAATCTTGGTGCGTTTCCTTTGCCAGCTCTGTTGAATATTATAAAAGTGACTGAATAACATTTTATTGTAAGTTATATTAAATAGCAATGGTAAAATTTTGATTATTCTAGACTCGAAAATTTTGAAGTTGCTTTGGATCACGAAAACAATTGGTACAACATTTCTAAAAACGGAAGATTTTCATTCATTTATGGATATTGACTTGTTAGCTGAAATTCAGTGGACGAAAGCGAAGAATCCGTCAATGTCATTTAGATGACACGGATTCAAAGCGAGACTTTGTTAACTTTATGGATGATGTACTTGCGTTTGATGATAATTACATATTCTGCGAGTAAAGATTAAATTGCGTCAATCCTAATGCGTCGTTTGCCGCTGACAATGTTAACTATAAAAAGTTGTGATTAAGTCACTTACTTTTTAATTAGAGTATCTTGAAATATGCATAGTAAAATTTTGATCATTCTGAACTCGAAAATCTTGAAAGTTTGGATCAAATGGAGATTAGTGCTATTTTTTTTTTCAATCTTAATCAATAAAGTATTAAAAACCTGAGAAAGTAAAAGTCTAAAGCAGTGATTCCCAAAGTGGTCCATATAGACCCCCTGGGGTCCATGGGACTCGATGGGGTCTACGTAGGCGTGAATAAAATTTGGAAATATGCGAATGTGATATAAATGTAGCAAGGAGGGGGGGTACACGAAAACCAGAAAAAAATTGAAAGGGGTCTACAAGAAAAAATAGTTTGGGAACCTCTGGTCTAAAGCAACACTTCTTCTAATTGCTCACAAGCACTTTGTAAACGACTGATAAATGTCGTTACGAGGAAATCGGGAAAAAAATCTATATCGAATAAATATTGGTGTTAATATTGTTACAAGCTTATTTTGTCAATTTTTTGATCTCCTGATTTTCGGATTATTGGATCCAGAAGAAAAGCAAAAATAAAGCACAGACAAATGCAAAACATCCCCTCGAAATGTTTTAGGAGTGTGTGCCATGCCTGAAAAAGAATTCGTTCTATTTAAAAATAGGCAAACATTTGCGAGATCATGTTATGTCCATATTAATAATGTTTACGTTTGTTTTTGTTACAGGTAAAAGGAATGCTGATATTATCAAATATTCATACTTGAATGTAAGTTTTGCCTTTAGGTTTTATCCCAGGTTGTGGGTTTACAAACTTTAACAATATTAATAAAAAAGTAAAATATATTCAAGTCATTAACAATGCTTCTACAGCTTAACAAACACAGATAAAACAGAGTCATTTGTTATCTGATTGTTTTGTTAAGGGCTCAACTTTGAGACGTGCTCTACGACACTTTTTTGAATAATTAAATACGCCCGTTGTATCAAAATAATATGATTGGACTTATCACAACAGATTGAAAAAAATAAAATCGAAAACGAAATAATTCCAACACTTTGAACCGAACATCTACGTCCTGACTGTTAAATATTAGGTACATTCTGTATTTAATTTTCTCATTTTAAAGTATTGCCATTATTAAGTTTTGAATTTGGTATAATTTTTATAAAATATATCAAATTACTGCTACCACTACGCTTCTGCCTCAGTAGCGTAGTGGTAGCAGGCCACTACTACTATGCTGGGGTCCTGGGTTCGATTGAACTATCAGAGATAACGGAGATGGCAACTGGTTAGCCACCTGTTACATGGGCCAAAAACGTAACCGGCGAGACGTGGGTGTTTGCATGTATGCTTGAATTACCTCTGTCTACCCTTCGGGGATGACAGGCGTGAAGTGATGTACTTTTTAATTTAAGTTTGATACATGTACCTACAACTTTTATGTGTAAATCCAAGGGAGTAAATTTTAGGCACTTTTATAAATATTTAGGATGAGACTTGTTTGTACTTGTCGTTTGCCCGGTAAAGTAGACTACGGAGAAAACAAGCCATCTTCAATTTCTAAATTAAAAAAAACAATACTATTTTTTTATGTAATAAAAGTGACAAACAAGCATGCAGTTCACATTGATGTTAAGTGATGACTGCAGCCTATAGAAACCCACACAATGACCAGCGGTCAAAATGCATATGCGCTGCCACTCCTGAGGCATTAGGTGTTATGCCTCTGTGCCGGAAATTACAGGGCCGTACATTACCACCTGACCGGAACACGATAGTACTGAACACTACCATTTAGCGGCAAGTATATTAAGTAATGCGGTGGTGCCTACGCCCGCGAGCTCCGTCACTGGAGCTCTACCACCAGTAGAATACTATAGTACATATTAATTTTCACGACACCCATAACTTTTGTACCATATTTTATTAACCAAAAGTTGGATGCAGTTTAAAATCATTATCGCATGACCACTTTAATCCTCTTGTGAAACCAGCTTATAATAAGAACAGCCAGAATTTAAAATCATTATTAGGTTTAATCATTAATCAGCAATATGATCCGTTTAGTAACCAAACTAATAATCCTAGGAGCTACGCCTGAACAATAAGCCCTAGAATAATCCATGCGAATATAAAACGATTATTATATTCCCAATTTGCTTCATACAATCATTCTATTATTTCAACAATACAAATAACACGATATATATATAATTCGATTGATATAATTTCACTGGTGGTAGAGCTCTGACGGAGCTCGCGGGCGTAGGCACCACCGCATTACCTAATATACTTGCCGCTAAATGGTAGTGTTCAGCACTATCGTGTTCCGGTCAGGTGGTAATGTACGGCCCTGTAATTTCCGGCACAGAGGCATAACACCTTGGGCCTCAGGAGTGGTAACGCATCTGCACTTTGACCTTGGTCTTTGTATGGGTGTCTATAGGCTGCAGTCATCACTTAACATCAATGTGAACTCCATGCTTGTTTGCCACTTTCAAGACATAAAAAAAAAAAAATACGGATTAAATGTAAATCGAGTTTTAGTTTTCGAATTACTAATGGCCGATGGATTTTATTTTGCTGTGGATTTATGGAATTTCAAATGATTCATTTGGATTTTGGCAACCAATTGAACTAGTTCGCTGCATTTATAGAGGTATTAGTCTATATAGTGAGATTGTAATAATTTAGTATTGTCTTTAAATATTTTGTGTGAAATTGATTTACTTATTTACTTAGAGTTCCACATCTCAAAAGGGAAAACGAAACCCTTATTAAAAAACCCGTCAAGTGGGTGTCGGGCCACGCGCAGTGTAGGGTTTCGTAGTTTTTAGGTTTGAATAATATTATATAATGAAAAATAAAATGTATTTTCTTTGGAGTTCGTCAAAATTTTCTAGTAAAATCATGTTTTTTTTTTCACATTACATGTTTGTGTGATTGTGCCGTTTCAACGTTCTGTACGTAGTTTCCATACCGTTCATATTTGTACTATGACACTAAGTACTATTTGGCTGCAGATACGAGTAGATTACTGCGGTAGTGACTGCACCCTCGACCACCGACGTTGAATCTGCTCTACCATCCGTTTAGTAAAGCTTTAGTAAAAAAAATAATGACTCAGCAGAACAGGCAAGAAGCGTAGGCGTTTTGAGAAAACTAGAACCAAATGTAGATATAAAATATGTACATTAGGTACCTGTAATATCCTTCCAAGCTCCAAGCTCTTTATAAATACAATTTTATATTGTTGGAAATATTAAATTGGATTTTGGCGAGATACAAAACAGATTAACGTAATCCAATAGTAGTCAATAAAGCGTTTTCAGATGCTTGTTAGGGAATTGAGAGGCTCGGTGAGAAATAAATGTAAAAAAAAAATCACAAGACGTTCGTATTTCAAAGAAAATAGAACATCAAAACAATTGACAAAGTGGATTTCGTTTCTTCAATAACAAATGCCGAACTTTTAATGGCATGAAAAAACTAGCTAAAAAGGTTTCAAAGAAAGCGATAGAACTAATCGACTTTTTATGACCTCCTTTTATTTATTTATTTACTCTTTTTATGCACGAAGATGGTGTACATAAAGGCGGACTTAATGCCACTAGGCATTATCTCCCAGTCAACCTTTGGGTTATGAAGAGAGCGACGATGTAGGTGCAAAACGGGTCTAAATTTAGAAATTATGAGTGGAAAATGATTTGATCAAATAATTATATTATTAAATATAGTATATAAATAGATATATAATAAAAATTACACATATACAGCAACTATACATATGGTATATATAATATTATATATATATATATATATATATATATATATATATATATATATATATATATATATATATATATATATATACAAACACATACATACAATTCTAATCAAATATTTTAAGGAAAATCCAACGATGAATGCCAAACTTGTGACTTCTAAGAAAGTAAATTCAAATAGTGTTCTCTAATTAGATTATTATTTTATCGCATTAGTCGCTAAGACATTGTAATGATAACTGAGAAAATTTGCGTTTAATAGTTTTAATATTGATTCCAGTGAGGTAACGACGCCACTGGTATGTTAATTATTAATGTTATTTTTTTTATAAACTAAACTGCCTCGGTAGCCTAGTGCTAGCAGGCCACTACTACTACGCTGAGGTCCTGGGTTCGATTCCCGGGTAGGGGGTTATCAGAAATAATGGTGAAAAAGCCTTTATCTCTGGTTCTATTGGGATTTTTCCATTTTCTGGAAATTTCCCAGTACCTCAAAGTTTGGTAATGTGCCCGGAGATGTCAACAGGCTCGCCACCTGTTACATGGGCCAAAACGTAACCGGCGAATCGTGGGTGTTTGCATGTATGCTTGAATGCATGCATTTACCTCTGCCTACCCCTTCGGGGATTACAGGCGTGAAGTTACGTTTTTTTATGTTATGGAAGTAGCAAACAAGCATCAATTCACATAGATGTTAATGATGATTGCAGCCTATAGACATCCACACGAAGATCAAGGTCAAAATGCAGATGCGATACCACTCCTGAGGCATAAGGTGCCTCTGTAAAAAAAAAATATATCCCCGTGTTACATGTAGGGGGGGTACCCTAAATAATAATATTTTTCATGTTTATATACTACCACTTTGTCGACGTGATTAAGGTTTATACTTGTGTCAAATTTCAAGTCTCTAGTACTAATAGTTTTGCGCTAAACCGTGGACGGACAGACAGACAGACGGACACGGCGAAACTATAAGGCTTCCTAGTTTACTGCCGAACCCTAAAAATCATACCAACCAAATTGAGAACTTTTTCTTTTTTAATACGATTTAAAATGATAAAGCTTGATATGTTTACACTTGCAATCAATGTAGAAATAAATGAAAGTCGACATCTGTCAAGCACTTCGATCAGTCCGATATTCGGACCATCTCAATGTCCTAGGGGGCCTGTACAAGACGTGTATTGGATGTTCCATTGACATTTATTGAACTTGGCATATTGATGTAGCAATGCGAGAGCCAACCGAATTTGGTGGAAATGGTAGTGAGCTTAGTAGTAATATATCAAAGGAAGATTAAGCTGGCCGACATGGAACTGATACGTTAAGGCGATTTTGAGAAACAAATTAAGAGAGAAATGCTATTAAAAATACCGGTCAAGTGCGTGTCGGGCCACGCGCAGTGTAGGGTTCCGTAGTTACAAAATAAGAGATGTAATGAAAAAATATATATTTTTATGGAGTTGTTCGAAATTTTGGAGTAATATACATTTGGTCGACTATTACTCGCAAACTTGTAAAGCCAACTTAGGTGTGATAGTTTTCCTTTTAATTTCATTATATATGGCTTCTATTGCCGTATCGTTTGAATTTCTAACAACAACCATATAGGTGGTAGGAGGGACACTTGACTCTAACGAAAATTGGCCCTTTAAAGCTTATATAAATCACGAACCGTTACCTGAATTGAAAAATGATGTTAGCACACTCCTAAAATTTTTAAAAGACCTATCCAACGATATCACACACTACATAGAAAACGAAAAATAAATAAAATATCCGCTCGTTACATGTAGGGGAGGTACCCTTAATAAAAAAAAATCTTTATTCTACCACTGGGTCTGGGTTTTTGTGTATGTGTTGAGTGTGTACAACGGCACCTACGACACACTATAAATAGTGTGGAGCTGTGAGTAATAAATAATAATAATAATGGCAACCCATTATACGTCCCACTGCTGGGCACGAGTCTCTCCCCTTTTTGGGGGGAGGCCTGGAGCTTACTCCACCACGCTGCTCCAATGCGGATTGGTGGAGGTGGGTGGGTTAGTGGCCAACCCGCTGTCGGATGTTTTCAAACCGCCCATAAGGCCTCCGACAAGGTTTAACGACTGCTATCTATCGATAGCAACCGGGACCGACGGCTTAACGTGCCCTCCGAAGCACGGAAACGCGCATTTAATTTGCCACTAGCGGTCACCCATGACACTACCCGACCGCGCCCGTAGTGCTTAACCGAGCAGATCGCTTACGATCTACACCAGCCGCTGGGCCATGCGCGCTTCTTGAGTAAAATTAAAAAATAATAAATACACTTACGTATTTTTTTTATTGCTTCAATGGTGTAGTGACAGCCGTCAGCTTCGCTGATATCCTGGATTCGATCTCTACGTAGGGTTAAAATAAATTATTTGTTTTTTTGGATAACAGGAAAATCATCAATTCAACTGCCTCAGTAGTCTAATGGTAGAAGTTCACTACTGCTACTCTGGGGTCCTGAGTTCGATACTAGCAGAGAAAGGTGTAAAATCCTGAAAAATAGAACCAGATTCTATTGGTATTTTCCATTTTATGGAAGTTTCCCAGTACCTCGGAGCTTGGTAATGAACCCGGAGATGATAACAATCTCAACACATGTTACATGGGCCAAAACGTAACCAGCGAATCGTGGGTGATGGCATTTGTGCTTGAATGCATGCATTTACCTCTGCCTACACCTTCGGGGATTACAGACGTGAAGTTACGTTTTTATATTTTACTAGCTGTGCCCGCGACTTCGTCCACGTGAGAAAAAATATGATTGTTCAGTTTCTACCCGGACGTAGTCGTGGGCGCAGCTAGTATAAAAAGAGCCTAAGTTACTCCTTATGACATCAGATATCTGCCAGTGAAAGTCCCGTCAAAATCGGAGACTCAAATTTTATTTATTTGTATGTAGGTATGTATGTATGTATGTTTGTGTGGAGATAAAAGTAGCCTAAGTTACTCCTTATCACATCAGCTATCTGCCAGTGAAATTCCCGTCAAAATCGGTCCAGCCTAAGATTAGCCCCGCCAAACGGACAGACAGACAGACAGACAAAATATGTAAAAAAAAAATTTTTGGTATATGTACCGTGTATACATACGTATGCATTTATTAAAAAGCGGTTTTTAATATTACAAACAGACACTCTAATTTTATTTATTTGTATAGATATATACTTTTATAAATGTTCACCTATAAAGTATTCAAAGCAATACAATTGTTTTATTTACAACAATACAATCCCACAAACTAATACCTCTACAAATGCAGCGAACCACTCCAATTAGTTGCTAAAATCCAAATGAATCATTTGAAATTCCATAAATCCACCGCAAAATTAATTCCATCGACCATCAGTTATTCGAAAACTAAAACTCGATTTAAGTCTAATCGGTATCGTGTTATTTGTATTGGTAAAATAATAGAATGATTGTTTGTAGCAAATTGCGAATATAATAATCGTTTTATATTCGCATGGATTATTCTAGAGCTTATTGTTCAGGCGTAGTAACTAAAATTATCAGTTTGGTTATTAAATGGATCATATTGCTGATTAATGATTAAACCTAACAATGATGTTAAATACTGGCTATAATTCTTATTATAGCTGATGTCACAAGATTACACCAATTACATCATACTGGTGGCAGAGCTCTAGTGACGGAGCTCGCGGATGTAGCCCTAATATACTTGCCGCTTAATGGTAGTGTTCAGCGTGAACTCAATGTGAACTGCATGCTTGTTTACCACTTCCACTACAAAAAACATTTTTTTTTGCTGCACCACAACTACAAACTTGTTAATCACCAACATTTCATTAAAAAAATCACCAAGGAAGCCGAAAGCGTTCTGTATTGTTGTCCAAAAGAGTATCTTCAAGTTACCTCAACATCAATCATTCAACCAACACGCTTTAGCTGCAAAACACGTCGGCTAATAAGCAATTAACGTTCGCAGGTTGCATCGCCTCCATTACGAGCGGTTTAAGCGTATAAATATTTACCCAACAAACATTATATTTTGGTGATCCCATCTAAATTGGTATTGGGCGTAAAGGATTTGCTGTGTTTGCTGTTCAATTTGATTTTGGCCATGCCTTTGTGATTCTGATTATAGGAGGCTGTTTTGTTAGGCTCAGTAATCAGTTTTAACCTCGCAGTTGATTGACAAATGTGATAATTGGGTTTCTATGTAAGAACGATATTTTGCCCGCAATTTCATGCGTGTATCATTCCTGTTTCGGTAATAATTTCGGGAATCCTCTAATAGAGTTGAAAGAAACTTAAATTCTCTACTATCACCCTCACCGACTGGACACCTGGCAGTGCTCAACGGTGTGATTTTCACGTTCGTTCCTGCCCAGCCTGTAAATTGTGGAACGAACTTCCCTCTGAGGTGTTCTCTAGGTGCTACAATATGGGGTTCTTCAGAAATGGCGTCAAAAGAGTCCTTCAGGGCTGGCAGCGCGTTGGCAACTCCCCTGGTGCTGCAAATGTTCATAGGCGACGGTGACCACTTTCCATCAGGTGGCCCGTTTGCTTGTCCGTCAAACTACAGATATTAAAAAAAAATCTGTAGTTTTGGTTGTGCGTTGTCTGTCAGTCACTCAGTCAGTGACGGAATCGATAGACAGTCTAATCAATTCTCGTCTGCCAAACTCACACAACCCTCCTAGTTATGAACAATGACGTAACATACTCTGTACAATCAATGATCAATATATGTCACAGAGCGCGACATACAGTATCCATCAAACGACGACGACCTGGTTAGTCCAACGGTGTGCGATGACTGTTTGATTGGCACAGCAGCGGGTTTGATCCCCACACCCGGACAAATATTTGTTTGTGTTGTATGTGTGCATCGGCACCCACGACACAGGTTTATACCTACTGTCGGGCTGTGAGTGTAAGCGTATTTTGTTTTTATTTTTATCAAGAAATATTGCACATCGACCTTAGAGAAGAGACTCCGGCTTATTTCGGATCTGTAGAGCGTTATCTCTTTCGCACCTAGCTAAGGTGCATGACGTTTGTCGACTATTTTGATCAAGTTTTGACCAATACCGGACTATCAGTGCTTACGTAGGCAGTGCGCAGCAGAGACAACGCTCTACGAAGTCGAAACTAGCCACTTATCGCAAATTATATTAAGCAATTCATTGAAACACCAACGACAGACAAATAAGGTGTTAAGAAAAAATATTTAATATCAATCTCGTTACACAGACTAATCAACGTTTGTCTCGCAAACTCACACAACCCTTCTCTAGATATGAACAGTGACGTAACATACTCTATACAATCTATACTCAATATACGTCACAGAGCGCGACATAATCTGTTACGCAACAGACCACCCTCACAAGCGTTATGTAAGTTAACGTGATACACTGCTCTGTGGGATAAAAGGCTTAGCTTCAAACCTCGAACGATACATATTTTTTAAGTAACGGAAGTGGCAAACAAGCATGCTATTCACATTGATGTTAAGCGATGACTGCAGCCTATAGACACCCACACAAAAACCAAGATCAAATTGCAGATGCGTTACCACTCCTGAGGCCTAAGATGTTATGCTTCTGTGCCGGAAATTACAGGGCCGTACATAACCACCTGACCTGAACATGATAGCGCTGAACACTATCTATAAATATATTAATGCGTCCGTGCCTACGCCCGCGAGCTCCGTCACTGGAGCTCTACCACCAGTAGAAATTAATGTGCGCAGAACTACGTAACGACTAACCATCCACATAATCATGCTCATTCTGTACTTCATTACATAAATGTCCCAACATTTCGTCAAGAGCCAATTCTCCTCCCCCTCGAATCGATTTCCTCATTGCTGAGGGTCGTGATCCCCCGTTGGGAAGACCGTTTCTCTTTCACGACTTCCTTTCACTTTTTTCTGTCTTTGGCATTGTGGATGATTGTGATTGTATTGTGTTGTTCGTCATGCAGCTTGATATGGAGAGTTGAACGGACCTGGTCAGACCATCTGGTTGGGGAACGACCTCTCGGCCGTTTCCCGTCCACCTTTCCAGTGACCATGAGTTGTTCCAGATTATTTCCGTCTTTGCGTGCAATATGACCAAAGAACTCCAGGATTATTTTTAGGCAGTTGGTAGAAAGCCGTTCGTGGATATTGAATTCGCGAAGGATGGACTGGTTCATGCGAGAGACAGTCCACGGAGAGGCGATCGTAGAATCTTGCTGAAGACAGTAGCCAATTGTTACAAACCATTAAATCTGCGCAGACCTACGTAACGACTTACCATCCACACAATCATGCTCATTCTGTAACATAAATGTCCCAGCATTTCGTCGAGAGCCAATTATAAGACCATAATTAATTCAATGCGATACACTGCTCTGTGGGATAAAAGGCTTAGCTTCAAACCTCAAACGATACATATTTTTTAAGTAACGGAAGTGGCAAACAAGCATGCTATTCACA
Organism: Macrosoma leucophasiata; assembly: GCA_036365455.1. Classification (NCBI taxonomy): domain Eukaryota; kingdom Metazoa; phylum Arthropoda; class Insecta; order Lepidoptera; family Hedylidae; genus Macrosoma; species Macrosoma leucophasiata. Next base: position 13,335,138 of record JAWQUS010000026.1, read on the forward strand.
TTGATGTTAAGCGATGACTGCAGCCTATAGACACCCACACAAAAACCAAGATCAAATTGCAGATGCGTTACCACTCCTGAGGCCTAAGATGTTATGCTTCTGTGCCGGAAATTACACGACCGTATATGACCACCTGACCTGAACATGATAGCGCTGAACACTATCTTTAAATATATTAGGTAATGCGTCCGTGCCTACGCCCGCGAGCTCCGTCACTGGAGCTCTACCACCAGTAGAAATTAATGTGCGCAGAACTACGTAACGACTAACCATCCACATAATCATGCTCATTCTGTACTTCATTACAGAAATGTCCCAACATTTCGTCAAGAGCCAATTCTCCTCCCCCTCGAATCGATTTCCTCATTGCTGAGGGTCGTGATCCCCCGTTGGGAAGACCGCTTCTCTTTCACGACTTCCTTCCACTTTTTTCTGTCTTTGGCATTGTGGATGATTGTGATTGTTCGTCATGCAGCTTGATATGGAGAGTTGAACGGACCTGGTCAGACCATCTGGTTAGGGAACGACCTCTCGGCCGTTTCCCGTCCACCTTTCCAGTGACCATGAGTTGTTCCAGATTGTTTCCGTCTTTGCGTGCAATGTGACCAAAGAACTCCAGGATTATTTTTAGGCAGTTGGTAGAAAGCCGTTCGTGGATATTGAATTCGCGAAGGATGGACTGGTTCATGCGAGAGACAGTCCACGGAGAGGCGATCGTAGAATCTTGCTGAAGACAGTAACCAATTGTTACAAACCATTAAATCTGCGCAGACCTACGTAACGACTTACCATCCACACAATCATGCTCATTCTGTACTTCATTACATAAATGTCCCAGCATTTCGTCGAGAGCCAATTATAAGACCATAATTAATTCAATGCGATTAGCCGTGTAGGTGATAATAACCTGCCGTGGCTTTTGGGACATTGTCAAAACCACCTGATCGCAATGAATACGACGCTTTCAACAGAACATGAAATTAAGTTTATGTATGAAAAATCTTTTAAAACATGTTTCTCGCTCGTATTTCAGCGCGGTTCTGTAGTTTCGTATGTGCTTGTAGTTTGTAAAAGAAGTGGCAACGTTTACTATATTCAGACCTCAGGTGAGGCCTACGCTATTATGGCTCTGTGATAGTTATTACAGAGTCATAATGGATGGATATAACCCTTATGATAGGATAGATAACCTGGTGATTGTTTTATTTAAAGAAAAATGGAATGAAAAATTTGACTTCAGGCGAGACTGATGATTGTTATAAACAAATTCATTCCTTTTCTCCATTTCTTTTTGAAATAGAGGAATGGAGGACATCCACACACACAGACAGGACGCATGGCAGTGTTCAACGGTTCGTTGTATAAATTGTTGAACAAACTTCCCTTTTAGGTGTTCCCGCAGTGCTACAATATGGAATTCTTCAAAATTGTCCGTCAAAATTTTCTGTCAAACTTGAAATAAAAAAAAACCGGATAAAGGGAACAGCAGTATATCCTTCAAAATAAGCTTTATAAAAGTCATCGAGTTATACAACATCACGCCCAATAATGTTAGGAAATGCCCTAAGCTTGTTACTCCTACATACTATACCGGTATATCCAACCTTCAACTTAAATTAAATTATTAAATAAACTTAAATTAAAAATTTAAGTTGAAGGTTGGATATACCGGTACGTTATCGTTTAAACTTCTCATTCATGGTTTATTTTATATTGGAGTCAAAACGGAGGAGAACTAACCCTTATTCTTTGCTACCATCATTACATAAAGAAACATCATGAATATCATATTTTTAGCTTGTATCAGTTGAGAAACGACGAGGAACCTCACTTCACTTTGGCTTGCGAAGGTCCACTTGTGATATGTCGTATGTTAATGTGTGGCAACTGATTGTATCGATACACGAACTATATCGTATACCTACTTTTGTATCGATATTGTAAAAAATCGTATCAAATACATCGTATTGGAGTTTTAAAGTAAAATTGATCTCAATGAGTGTAGATTTGCTTTTTAAAGTTATACTTAAAGTTATACTTTTTTGATAGGCAACCTAGTGGATATATATTCTCTAGATTATAAATATGCGTAAAAATAGGTTTGCAACATATCTGGATGAACGAAATGATTCTGCAGTGGGATCCTAACCTACAAGGTTCTTACGTTACTGACGTCGCAACCACTGATAAGTATTTGAGAGCTAATATAATTTTATTTATTTATTTAATCTTTTATGGACTTAAACGATACACAAGGCGGACTTAATGCCACTAGGCATTTTCTACCAGTCAACCTTTGGGTAGTGAGGATAGCAACGAAGAAGGTGCATCACTGGTGAAAATATATGAGAATAACAAAGTTTAACTATATTAAGATGATTGCTAGATAATATAAGATATAAATATATATATATATATATATATATATATATATAACTAAGACACAATTTTATCAGTAGGACCAGAGAATGTGTAATAATACTACGTATAGAATGGACACTTCGACGTCCCGCCCATTTGCCGCGCTTCACCCAATCTCTTCCCCTCTTATGGGCGACGGTTGGTACTCTACAGCGAGGTTAAGAGCGGCCTAGTTTTGATTAATTTGTAATCGAATATTTTATTTATAAACATTAAAATGTTGCTTTATTGTGTATGGCTGTATGTCAACAAGTCGTGACAAAAAAATATCATTTTTCAGTTTCCCGAAGGAAAAAAATCCTAAGGTTAAATAATTAACTTTGCCGTTTGTAAAAGAAAGTATGGAACATTCTGTTGATACCTATTTTTATCATTAAGTATTTTTGGACTATTATTTATTTTATTTTGTTTACTTTGACATATTAATCAACGTATCAGTTGTTATTCGCTTTAATTTTATATTTGTAATTTGACCTATCACAAGCAAATTCTATTATTTCCAAGTGATTAAATGAATTTTTGAGTTTGAGTTTGAGTTTGAGTAATTATGTTTACAATTACAAAAGTTTTTTATTTAACTAAAAACTTCTTAATATTATGATTTCTTACCTTTACGCTATGTGATTGCATTGCAATAGTAATAAAAGTGTTATATATTCCCTCAACATACTGAATATATTGAATTGAAGTGACTTATCGACGTAATGAGTAGGTAGTGAGTGTTATTTTCCAATACTTGTGCTATTTGTTGAAGAAGTGTTTGACTGGGTGAAACTGGGTGAAACCGGTAAATAGAAATTTGCACTGCAATTTACTGTTGAGCCGCAGTTATTTATTCTATTAGTTTATTTTATTTCTATACTGTCGGTCCGAGGCCTAAAGTCATAACCTCATAACCCTACGTGCTACTCTGTGCGCGTGCACGTGTGACTACACGTCACTGATTGATGTCTGTGTAATAGGTAACCAAAATAAGCTTTTGTATGGAATTTTAGCGGAATGTCTGCGGTGTGGTAGGACTATACATTACGTTACTTTTGATGAGATATTCCGGCTAAACGATACAATATTCAGAGGCCATTTCTTTAAAATGGCGCGTATGGCGCCGCCATACCATATTTTTTAAGCAATAAAATGTAAATAATCATATATTTATAACCTGATTACTTAGGTCTAGGTACAATAAATAAATGTTTTTTACGAGCGCTGCGGTGATGCGGTCTTCTATCACGAACGCAACTCGCGATTGTCGTCGTCGTCGCATTCGGTCGGCGCTGAACGCGGCCGAGCGAGGCGAGCGATGCGCTTCTGCCAGCGCATGCGGAGTCCATACAAAGTCGATCGCCGCCCGCACCCGGCTCTGCTGTCGCCTAGATTTACTCACGGAGTTTGAAGCGCGGGTCTGGCGCTGCGAATGATTGTTCGCATGTTTTTCGTTTTTCATAGCTTTATGATAGTGTTTGTTACGTTTTCTATCTTCAAATTAATTTAATTGACTTTTTATTTAGTAACTAGCTGTTGCCCGCGGCTTCGCCCGCGTGGATGTCGTTTTAATAATACATTTTCCTGAATTTTCTTTGCTATAAACCTCACGGAGGCCGAGACCTTTCCAACGAATGCAAAACCGAGGAAATCTGGAATTAAAGCATCAACCCGACTTATTTTTATATTATAGATTAAACCCTAAAATCGCGAAAAAAATATTTGAAGCTATTTCATTCAAAAATGAGAATGTTAAATTGTATAAAATTTCTGTTTTGCAAAGTAGGTTCCTTAATGAAAGACTGAAATTTGTTCAGATTGACCGGAAAAACGGTTTTCAGGTTTTGCGCACTTAACACTACACCCTATATAATAAAAGCTGGAGCCACTCCAATTATAAACACCAGGAATCGCCACTGTACAATATGTTCTTAGTTTCGCGAGCTACACTCATTGAAATAAAACTATTTTTCGGATTTATCATTACCCTTTTTGTTTTATATACCTACGCGAAATAAATCCAACAGACGTGTATATATTGTATCCCGTTGTAATAATACAGCAAAATACATATAGCTTGACTGCAGCAATCTAGTTAAACCATAATGTGAAGAATGTCTCCAATTCATGGAACGCCTACACAACAAATGCTTTTCGTAGCAAACATGCCGAGATAAGTGTGGGTGTTAATACCACCCTTTTGGACCATTCTCGTGGTTGTCAACTGTGAATGCGACGCGCGACTTGTCTGTTTGTATATAAATTTATATCTGGCTTTTGCCCGCGACTTCGTACCAGTATTATCATTCGAAGAAACCACAGTTGTAGTTTCAGGCCTATGAAATTGATGCTATACATACTTGAGATGATAGGGTTGGCACTATCCCACATAAATTGTTTGACGTTTTTTATCATTAATTGGAATAGATCTATTTTTTTTTTAGATGTATAAAAAAAATATCAATAAAATGAAAAAAGTATTTGTGGAGAATCACCCTTACTATTTAGGGACATAAAAAATAGAAAACAACCGATTCTCATACCTACCAAATATACACACAAAATTTTATAATATTCGGTTTAGCCGTTTCGGAACAGTATTGTCACAAACACTGTGATACGAGAATTTTACGTATTAGACTAACAGCCCGGTACGTGCTTCGCTACGTATAAAGTTAAATATTCAAAAAAAAATGGCACATCTGTTAACTATCAACACTGTTTCAATTTTAGAGCACAGTCCCCATTTGAAAATGGTTCATGTTGACAGCAAAATCCCTATTTACAAAATTATCCGCCATTTATTGAATTTATTTGTTACAAGAAATGTGATAAAGAACCGCTGTACCAATTTTGTGCAAACTTCACATAAAACGTCTAATAAATAAAAAAAAAAAAATACGCTTACACTCACAGCCCCACAGTAGGTATAAACCTGTGTCGTGGGTGCCGTTGTACACATACAACACATACACAAACACCCAGACCCGAAACAAATATCTGTAGGCCATACAAATATTTGTCCCGGTGCGGGGATCGAACCCGCGACCCTTCGAATCAAACGATGGTTTCACACCGCTGGACTAACCGGGTCGTCAAAAAAAAGACCAAACAAAGCCTAAACATTTGGTTTGGATAGGTGAGCCCGTTCTTGAGTTATAAAATTACAATGAAAAGTGGCATTGATTTATATATTTTTTTTATGTTACGGCAGTGGTGAATTCACAAGCATGCAGTTCACATGGATGTTAAGTGATGACTGCAGCCTATGGACACCTACACAAAGACCAAGGTCAAAATGCAGATGCGTTACCACTCCTGAGGCCTAAGATGCCTCTGTGCCGGAAATTACAGGGCCGTACATTACCACCTGACCGGAACACTTGAATATAGATATTAGTTATGTACAGTACTCAACAATTAATATTGCACATCGAGCCTGCGAAACAGACGATCGGCTTGTTTCGACTTCGTAGAGCGTTATCTCTGTTACACACTGCCAACGTAAGCACTGACAGTCTGGTATTGGTCAAAACTTGATCAGAATGGTCGACAAACGTCAAATAGGGAGAGAGTTAACGCTCTACAGATCCGAAATAAGCCGAAGTCTCCTTCCTAGGCTCGATGTGCAATATTTATTGTTGAGCACTGTACAACTAATCAAAATCGGACACTAAAAACTGATGGGATAAGTTGACAAGTGTGTATTCATATCTCTGTCGGCCAAATACTCAAACGTCACTTAAATCTAAGTGGGACATAAAAGTCTTCTGTCCTTATAAAACACGTTCAAACGATAGAGATAGCGCGCATTTGAGGGTTGTTTAAAATTGAGTGACGTTTGAGTATTCGGCCATATTTCTACTATTCTATTTTGCCACATTTGTCTTGAATCGGTTCAGTTTATCCATCTCTTTCAATACTTATCTAGTAAACTATACTAAAACCATATTAAACTAGGTTCTGGAAATAAATTGCACTATGTTCACTTACAGTTTTTCCATTACCGACACCAGCTTCAATAATATCAGATCCGACGGGTGTCGCAGGGCAAAGCGAGCTTATTCATACGGCGTGTGAATTGAATGAACTTCATTACGTGGCTATATATTCACTTTAGGATGTCTCTTTTAAAAACATTTCCTTGGAAAAACGTAACGTTGTAACGTATTTTTTGACATTTTATGATATAAGTTATAGGATAGATATAGAATGTACGGCCCTGTAATTTCCGGCACAGAGGCATAACACCCTTAGGCCTCAGGAGTGGTAATGCATCTGCATTTTGACCTTGGTCTTTGTGTGGGTGTCTATAGGCTGCAGTCATCACTTAACATCAATGTGAACTGTATGCTTGGTTGCCACTTCCATTACATAAAAAAAAAAAAAAAAAAAAAGGAACAGATCTCGACTGTAAACATTTTAATATAGTCAGTTCTTCGCTTTGCTGAACGGCCTGCTGATCGAAATCAGAGAGAAAAATGTTAACTATGGACAACTAATTTAAATTGGACACTAAAACCGAAGTGGTAATTGGGCAATTGTGCATTTTTATTATTGGCAAAGATAAGATATGTCTTGAGCCTAACAACGCATCAGTATTGATTATTATGCAACATTGTTATCCAAATATATTAACACGCTACAGTAAAATTAGATCGAACTACATTCCGTATTAAATCGCTTTACCTTCACTTACAGTTTTTCCATTACCTACACCAGCTTTAATAATATCAGATCCGACGGGTGTCGCGGGGCAAAGCGAGCTTATTCATACGGCGTGTGAATTGAATGAACTTCATTACGTGGCTACGTATTCACTTTAAGATGTTTCTTTTAAAAACATTTCCTTGGAAAAATATAGGTTCACAGTTAAAATGGTAGGGTTGACAGAATTGAAGAATAATGAAGATTATACTTTATAATAAAATTTTAAGATCTTGATTTTAAAAATGACGTTACTACACACCGCTGGACTATCCGGGTAACCTAGCGATCAAGTCTGATCGTTAAATTCGCATACATATAACATAAAAATTGTACGGCTTACATATACCTATATATTTCGGATCTGGGTTTTTGTGTATGTTGTGTCGTTGTGTTTTTGTACCACGGTACCCACGATATAGCTTAATAGAAATATGTTATGATGTTATTCATTTAAACATTAATGTATTAAATGAATAACAACATGACATATTTCATTGATTTCATTTACAAAGAAGTTATCATTCGCCAATTTGTTTTTTTTAAGCTCTTTTAATTTCAACAACTCCAAGTTCTGCAATGGCATTTCTAAAAAAATCGTAACCCGAAATTGGTTACATAAAGAAATACAAACCCGTAAATAATCTGATACATTTAAAATTTATCCCTGATAGCATTGAAAGTTTAGTTTACTAATGTAAGAAAATATGCGCTTGAAAACTTGAATAAACATCTTTTAAATTGTATGAAACGATGCTGGAATTCTCTTTATAAGAATCACTATTTTCATTACACTTTATTGTGCCAAATTTTTATTCCGTTCTGTCTGCGTAATGAATAATTTTACTTATTTTGTATAACATAAACAAATGTTTCGCGTATGTGGTACATTATACTTAAAATCTTTGCAACAAAAATATGTTTTATAAGAACGCTTTTTTTACTTTATATAAATTATGTTTATAACTGAATCGTAGAAGCTTCGTCAATTTCCGGAGACAGACAGTTGAAAATGCAAGTAGGTACATATTACCTAATAAAAATACACGAATTATTAATAAACCATTTTTTAAAATAAAATATATATATATATATATATATATATATATATATATATATATATATATTTTAATAAATGAAATTGAAATTGGCAACCCTACGCATAAGCGGAATGGAGTTAGTGCTAGCAACACGCCAAGCAGTAATTTGACATCGACAGAATATAAGAATGCCACGATGCAATATACTCTGTGGTTCACACAACACAATTTATTTTGTATTACACAACTAATTTATTTGTGTTCTTATTTCTTTAGATGTTTTTAGGAAACAGATGTCCAAATACTCAAACGCCACTTAAATCTAAGTGCGACTCAAAAGTCTTCTGTCTTTATAAAACACGTTCAAGCGATAGAGATAGCGCATATTTGAGGGTTGTTTAAAATTGAGTGACATTTGAGTATTCGGCCAAGATAGTCTTTATTGGATGTCATTGTGTTTTCGTATTCGAGTTTATTTCCGAATTTGAGTGAGCACTTTTATTTAGGTTGCCTACGGAGACAAAACAGTTTGTATGTTTGCTAACTTTTGTGTAATTATATTTATTTATTGATGTCATGAAGTGGCCAACAAGCGTACAGTTTCCATTGATGGTTAGTTATACCTAAATTATATGTAAATGAACACCTCTCTTTATTTTCTAAATAAACACCTACACTAATATTAAAAATACATATACCTAACACCATAAATCTTTATTAATATAATAAATCTGATTACCTCTACCTGTCTGTTACGCTTTCATATTCAAACCGATTAGCGATTAAGATATGAGTTAAGATAAGAATAGAAGAGATTTCGATCCTGAAAAAGAACAAAAGCTACACTCTGTGCTAAAAACAAATAGCACGAGGACGAATTCGCGGGAAATACCTAGCTACTAGATTAAAATGATACTACATTAAGATACTTATAAAGTACTACAGATCACTCCGAAATGAAAGTCAATAAAAAAATTCGTTAAATTAATAAATACTATCATAAATAACCCTTTCGCGTAACCCTTTGAAAGGGTAACGTTTTAAGATCAACACAAATAGCTTCTTTCACTCGCCTAATGGAGCGATAAGCGGATGTTTAGTGGTAATAACACCATAAACTTAAGTATCCCATGATCTTAACGGGTTAATATCAAAGTTTCCAACGCCAGATGCTTGAGAAAAAAAAAAGATGAAATAGGCAACTAAACAGACATGGGGTTAAGTTGTGGCTGACCATATCTTTGTGTAACGAATGTAACAAACAAGCAGTTCACATTGATGTTAAGTGATGACTGTAGCCTATAGGCATATACACAAACACCAGAGGTCAAAATCCAGATGCGTTGCCACCCTTTTTTATGTAATGGAAGTGGCAAACAAGCTTGCAGTTCACATTGATGTTAAGTGATGACTGGGGAATAAAGACCCCCACACAAAGACCAGGTCAAAATGCAGATGCGTTACCACTTCTGAGGCCTAAGGTTTTATGCTTTTGTACCGGAAATAACAGGGCCGTACATTATCACCTGACCGGAACATGATAGTGCTGAACACTACCATTTAGCGACACGTATATTAGGTAATGCGGGAGTGCCTACGCCCGCGAGCTCCGTCACTGGAGCTCTACTTGTGATCTTAGTTGTTATGGCTCTGTGACAGTTCTTACCATATAACCGAACCAAGATAGTGCTGATCAGTCCCATTTGGCGGCAGGTTTCACCCCTCACCTACTAGACACCTGGCAGTGTTCAACGGTGCGGTTTCCTCGTTCGTTTCTGCCCAGAACGTGTAAATTGTGGAACGAACTTCCCTCTGAGGTGTTCCCTAGGTGCTACAATATGGGGTTCTTCAAAAATGGCGTCAAAAGAGTCCTTCAGGGCTGGGAGCGCGTTGGCATCTCCCCTGGTATTGCAAATGTTCATAGGCGACGGTGACCACTTTCCATCAGGTGGCCCGTCTGCTTGTTTGTCAACTTAATGACATAAAAAAGGTATATTAGGTAATGCGATGGTACCTACGCCCTCGAGTCCCTACACTAAAACTGTACCATCAGTAATGAACGTTACAGCTTCGCTACGGTCTCTCTATAGATTTAAAAACTTTTTACCAACTAGAACAAAAATGCTATTGATACAATCTCTTGTGTTGCCCATAATTGACTATGCTGATGTCTGCTTTCCGGATATTTCCCAAGAACTTCTGAACAAATTGGATCGTATTTTAAATAACTGCATTCGCTTCATTTATGGACTCCGCAAGTACGACCACATTTCGTCTTTTCGTGCCAAGCTCAAGTGGCTTCCTATCCGGGAGCGACGCTCTGTCAGGATACTCTGCTTATTATTCTCAATACTAAACGATCCTGGTTCCCCTGATTATCTCAAACTCAATTTTCATATTCTGGGCGACTCTCATAGTCTCAATCTCCGTTCATCGGAATCTCTTACTCTTCTTCTTCCCACTCACGGTACTGGTTTCATGGCCAACTCTTTTACTGTTTCGTCAATAAAGCTCTGGAATTCGCTACCCACGGATATAAGAAAAGCTTCCAGTAAATTCACGTTTAAAAGAAAGCTCCGAGACTATTATCTCAAGATGCTTTGAGTTATTTCGTTACAATAAAGAATTCGTCATTTTATTTTATTTTAAGTTGTTTGTTATCAGAATTATCTATATTTATATATATATATATATATATATATATATATATATATATATATATGTGTATATTATATTTATGCATATATCTATTTATGTTATTGTCTGGATATGTATGTATATATTTTCCTATATGTATTTCTTAATGTATAGTCGTATTTATTCATGAAATATGTTTTTATAATGACTTTTAACTTACCGTATTCAACGCTTTTGCAATGCACTACTAATCTACGTTTTCTACACAACCCTAAGGTTGACTGGTAGAGAATGCTGTCTAGCATTAAGTCCGCCTCTTGTGCGTTAATTGTGCAGAAAGTTTAAATAAATAAATAAATAAATGACTGTAGCATCTATGTAATAAAATTACATAGATGCTACAGTCATGGGCTTAAAACCCAACTTGCTAGTTTTAAACCCACGTTTGAGGCAGTACGAAAGAATCGTAAAGAAAGAAAAAAATTAAAGACGCAAACTAGATCAAAAGCAATTGAGCCATTGCAGCTGTATACCGCTTACAAAGATGGCACATGGACATATTAACTACTTGGTACCTGTGTCAGCGCAAACTTTCCAACGACCTATCAAGTACCTATAAACTGTGGCCAACTAATTAAGACGTTCATGCCAAACTTTGTACAATTCTGAAGTTGCTAATGCCAACAGGTTAAATTATATGATGTTGCGAAAACCGATTTGCTTACGTATCTATTTTTCATTTTTTTATGTAATGGAAGTGGCAAACAAGCATGCAGTTCACATTGATGTTAAGTGATGACTGCAGCCTATAGAAACCCACACTAAGACCAAGGTTAAAATGCAGATGCGTTACCACTCCTGAGGCCTAAGGCGTTATGCTTCTGTGCCGGAAATAACAGGGCCATCCATTACCACCTGACCGGAACACGATAGTGCTGAACACTACCATTAAGCGGCAAGTAAATTAGGTAATGCGGTGGTGCCTACGCCCGCGAGCTCCGTCACTGGAGCTCTACCACCAGTAAAACCATTTTTTTATTTACTTTTCAAAAGAAACATTCCATAACATACATTGGGTAAACTGGTGGTAGATTTTCAGCGTGAGCGCACGAGGGCGTCAATCTAGTTTATAAATGCCAGTATTTATAAACTAGATTGTGATATACTCTCTTATATAGGCCAGACAAAGAGAACGGTCCACGATCCACCAGAATTAAAAAAAAAAATTGTTTATGTCACAAACCGTAAAATAGTTTCACTAGTTGTGATCATATAGCGGATAAACCAAATGACTATATTCGATTTGACAAAACTCACATACTAGCTACAGAACACAGACCAATTCCAAGAATGGTTATTGAGATTAGAATAAAATTTCTTACTGGTGGTAGAGCTACAGTGACGGAGCCCGCGGGTGTAGGCACCACCGCATTACCTAATATACTTGCCGCTAAATGGTAGTGTTCAGCACTATCGTGTTCCGGTCAGGTGGTAATGTACGGCCCTCTAATTTCCGGCACAGAGGCAAAATACCTTAGGCCTCAGGAGTGGTAACGCATCTGCATTTTGACCCAAGTCTTTGGGTGGGTCTATACAGTCTATAGGCTGCAGTCATCACTTAACTTCAATGTGAACTGCAAGCTGTTTGCCAATTCCATTACATAAAAAAAAATACATCTAAATTTCTATGGAGAGGACGGATGGGGATTGTCACTATCATGGGATTCAATACTCAGTAGTCCAGTAGTCAAGTAAACCCAACAGCAACAGTCTGTATGTAAGACCTCAAGTTGCAATTAGCAACTTTTGTGTTAATCCTGAACGCTACGCAAGACGTTTGCGAAATAGATCAGAGGCAGCTGTCTATAGGCTGCTATCATCACTTAACATCAATGTGAACTGCATGCTTGTTTGCCTCTTTTATTACACAAAAAAAACACTTCAGTCTCCCTGAGACCACGGAAGCTGAAAATCGACCAAAACGTCGGGTTGATTTTAAATGATAATAAAATTCTAGTTTAATAGACTTCGGGCAGGAATCGAACCTGCGACCTTAAGATAACCTATCGAAACCCGCTTCGATAGCTCAGTGGTAAAGCGACTTGACTAGTTTCCAGGTACCTGCTGCGCAAAGTGATATTTTTCATAACGTTTTTTTTTTAAATATTTAAATCACTATGGGTTATTGCGAAAAATAGAAACATGACAATTAAAATATGGCAGACTCTTAAACTAAATTATCAGATTTTTTTTCTATAATATTCCAGCGTTATATTAACACTATATCGTATATAGTTTAATTTAGTTGCTTTAGATATATTCTCATATGTTCGCTAATAGCGTATTGTTGTAACGGCTTAAGATTGATCCCTGTAATCCTATATAGGGCTGGCCCTAATGGAGGTCAAGCGTTATTAGGTGTCTGGAAGCTGGATATGTACGTAATCTGTAGTTGATGGAATCCAATTCGGCTTACGTCTAAGTAGAATGTGGTTTCAGAGGTCAGGGGTTGTAAATTATAATGTAGTAGACCGTGGCGTCAGCCGCGTGGATGTCGATTGATCTGATGTGGTTGTTATTCCACATGGACATCATATACAACGTGTTACAGGATAAACACACTCTCTGAGATTAATTTGTTCAAATAAAAAAAAATACGCTTACACTACAGGTATAAGCCTGTGTCCTGTTCGTACACATACAACATATACACAAACACCCAGACCCGCTGTAGAAATAGCTGTAGGCCATACAAATATTTGTCCCGGTGCTGGGAACGAACCCGCGACCCTTCGAATCAAACGGTCAACTCACACCGCTGGACTTAACCGGGACGTCATCAAAATCTACAACTGAATCGATTTCTGGCATTTTTAATTATGGTAATATATTATCCCAAAATTAAATACAATTATATAAATTATGGTCACCCATTTGATTAGCAGTAAGTATAAACGAAAATGAGACAAATTTCTATCCAAAATATAAAAATAGTCTCAACAAGTTCTATAGAACTCGTTCGCAATTATATAAAAAAATAATAATAATAAAAATAAGTCGGGTTTTCCTTCCTGACGCTATAACTCCAGAACGCATGAACCGATTTCCACGGTTTTGCATTCGTTGATAAGGCTCCGTGAGGAAAATTCAGGAAAAAATATTTATAAAAGGACAAGCGTTAGCCTGTTTGCTGGTCTGTCAACCTTTTGGTCTGAAAATACATATTATTATGTATGCATCTGCATTAACCATTCTGCCTGCCTCACAAAAAACAGGCGTGAAGCTTTGTCATAACAAAAACGAAATTTTCCAATTACATCCAAAGACAACCGCTGACAGTACAATAATTAAGCCGGTTTTAATTAGTAATTAATATTCTGATTGCGAACGATTTGATGACGGAAATAGAAACCGCGGATCAACTAACCCGATGAGGGTTTATATAGATGTAGTTGTTGTAGTTGTTAACGGTTTTAGTTTATCTGTGGTCTGCGGTGCTGTATTAATACTTTTTATTTATTCACCCTCTCAAAGAAACAATGTTTTTTCGTAGTAATTGTCAGCTACCATAAGACAACGCACTAGTTTTAACCACATTGAATAAATTATTACTAGCTAATGATCTCAGAATATCCATCTTCCATACTAATTGTCGTAGAAAATTGTCTCCACAGAGAATTTCCACTTTAAATTGCACTCTTTTAATAAATTACCATCTAGTAACATTAATTCTTTGCTAACAAATGTGACGTAATTACAAGGGTGAGGTTATAACCCGGTGTTGCCAGACGGGAAGCGGTTTAAATGAAAAACGACTCGGCGTGTTTTAGTATTTTAGTTAAACCTAGTTAATGAATGCCACATAGCACTTGTCGTATAATGGATCCAACTTTTTGTGTAATAAGCTCATGAATAGTTAAATTTAAGTGTTTTGTGAATATGAAATAACGTAAAAAGTGCTTACAATACATTATTCGGTGTTGTTTTGAAAACATAGAATTTAACAACGTAGCAAAGCAAAACAAATATTTCTTACAGTAATGTGTCACACATACTGTGTCACATAAATGTAGATCTAAAAGTAGAAAAAAATATAGTAATTATCTCAAAAATCTACAAACATCTCATATCGATTGTTTAATATTAGATTTTGTTTTTGCTTTGACTTAATAGCAACGTTATGATGAGACTGTTATGAAAACATAAAAGTTCTCTTTAAGACTTTAGGAACGTGCTTATAGATTGAATGCAATTGTCATGTATCATTTTCTCTTAACTATTATAAACGACTAAGTTAATTTAAAGTATTTCAATTCTTACACCCAATTCCATGAACACATCAAGCAAAACGATTAAAATTCGCGCCAACTTAACACATGCTGCACAAAAAAACGTACGAAATAAATTAATTTTATTTATAAAAAGTAAAATTAAAATGCTTTATTATTAAAGAAACAATAATGATTACTCATCTGGTGCAGGTATTAAAAAAAAAAAACAAAAATAAAAATGCGTCGTTTTTACCGCGAACCGCAGCCTATATGACCCGCTTTAGTCGTGACGGTGCAATGTAATGCAAGTTACATTATTAAACAAAAGCGCCCGACTGGACACTTCCAGCAATTTCACTACATATGAGGACATTTGTTACCAGTTAATGTCGGTGCCGCTCTCAGTGCATTTTTTATTCCAATTCTGTTCTTTTGAGTATTTTGTGTTATAAACTTTTTGCGTAACAAATGTACAAAATGGACGCGTTTGTATTAAATGAAAAGTGACAGGAATAGTTCATCCCACTATAAAAAATCTTATTTTTGTATAGTGTGATGACGTAACGGGCGAATCGTGAAGGCGTTTGCATGCTTGAACGTACCTCTGCCGAGGATTACAGCGGATTTTTTTTCGCTGCGTGAAGCCTGAGAAGCTTGCTAACTTTATTATTATCCCATTCTTCATATAAGCTGTGACTGTGGCACTGAGAGTGTAAGCGTATTTTTTTTTTTTATGGAGTCCATAATCATATCACTGTAGCGCTGTAACTGTAAGCAACTACTACTACCTAACTACTATTACTACCTCGGTAGCCTAGTGGTAGCAGGTCACTACTACTACGCTGAGGTCCTGGGTTCGATTCCCGGGTAGGGGGTTATCAGAGATAATGGTGAAAAAGCCTTTGTCTCTGGTTCTATTGGGATTTGTCCATTTTCTGGAAATTTCCCAGTACCTCAAAGTTTGGTAATGTGCCCGGAGATGTCAACAGGCTCGCCACCTGTTACATGGGCCAAAAACGTAACCGGCGAATCGTGGGTGTTTGCATGTATGCTTGAATGCATGCATTTACCTCTGCCTACCCCTTCGGGGATTACAGGCGTGAAGTTACGTTTTTTTTTTTACGTTACTATTACTAGTATTTAGCAATAGAAAGACAAATTAGAAAAAAACATTAATTGGTCGCGATCCTAAGTTGGATTTCGGGCAGTATTGGGTTGACGTTGGGGTAAGATAAATAAATAAATATATACGACGACGTCCACTGCTGGACAAAGCCTTCCTCAAAGATGCTGCCCACAACAACTTTTATGGTGGTAGAGCTCCAGTGACGGAGCTCGCGGGCGTAGGCACCACCGCATTTCCTAATATACTTGCCGCTAAATGGCAGTGTTCAGCACTATCGTGTTCCGGTCAGGTGATAATGTACGGCCCTGTAATTTCCGGCACAGAGACATAACACCTTAGGCCTCAGGAGTGGCAACTCATCTGCATTTTGACCTTTGTCTTTATGTAAGTGTCTATAGGCTGCAGTCATCAATGAACATCAATGTGAATAGCATGCTTGTTTGCCACTTTTATTAAATAAAAAAAAAACAGTGTTGTGCGTTATTCGGCGAGAGTATGCAAAAATCGTCACGCTTGGCAGGATTTACGATCGCAGTAGCGGTAGTTTTATCGTGTTTAATACTGATATGAAAGATGTACATGCTTTTGTGGAGGCACGGGTGGAAGTTTTCCTTCAACGAAAAGGGAATAATTATGTAGTGGACGCTTCACTTCTATCTTTTTGTTTTTAAATTTTACATTAACATGGAACTTGAGCAAACCACATGCTTTTAATTAATACCATAAATATAAGCACCAATGGTTTCAAATATATTTACATTATGAGTCGCCGGTTAAACAGCGGTTAGAAACCACTGCACTAATGCCTTTGCTCTCAACACTGTCCACTAAACCTTTACCACTAGTTATTCATGTTAAATATAACAATTCCTAGGTCAACACTGATAAATAAATACTAAAGCGACGTCTTGAAAGAATAATAATTCATTTTTAATTACCGTTTTCAATTCCATTAGGTATGCGGCAAAACAAAATGAATAAGGAAAACAATATTCCTTAATTTGATAAGTTTAAAATGCAGCAAAGACTGCAATAAGCTGCATCTCATGATGCCCAGAGTACCTCCTTTCAGCATTAACGACTTGATGGGTGTGGTTTCTTTGAAAGCGATTTTCGTATGTTGTAACAAATAAAACAATGTGCTTTGTTTCGCAAATAAAAAAATAAGTTGATAAATATGTGATGACGTCTAAAATGATGTTCTAACGTTATACCTACGGGCCATGATACTGTTTGAGTTCCAGTGATTATATTAAGTAGAATAACGCTACCGTTATCTGGGCATACATGGGTTACATATTGAAATATTAATATGTACTGCCTTAAAAAGAGGCAAATTTTCATAAGTTACTGTAGTTACTATACATAAATATATACATAAAACCTCTTATTCATATGTAGATCTACAGTATTTACTCAACATAAATGGAGCGCATATTACCGAGAGATAGCGCATATTGTCAGCAATGCGACACAACAAGGGTTGTTGTTACCATCTGGATTAATCCGCGTGAATGAAAAGATATTAAAACTTACCTAAACTGTAACTCCAGACTCTTAGATAAGAGACAGATGTCTCATTGATAAGATTTTTTACGACAATGATCGGTATTAACCAAGTATGCGTAAATGTGCACGATTTAATTGATAGGCATATCCAATGATTCTTTACAATTTTCCTTAAAGAGGGCTCATTTTTTATAACAATTTCCTACGGCAGTAAGCCGAGGCTTGGAGTTAGATTGCATGATTTTCAAAGTTCCTCACAATTATACAGCATGCGTCGGTTTACAGCCTTGCTTTAAAAACGACGCAATATATCACACTATCTAAATCGCTTTTACGTCCGCTCGCTTCTCAAAACCGCTACCGCTTCCGTTGCCGTTGACAGTGTGGCAGCACTTCAATATTTCAGCGCAACGTCAGGGAAATTCCTTTATGCATCTGAAGTGCACCGCTAATATTTAACGGGGGTAGATTTTTTGGTAATGAAACCTCTCAATTTGGGAAATATGCAGGAGTTTATGTTTTGCACATTTTATCATATTATATTATTAGATTTTTTTGTGATTTACTTTTATTCGTTAGGGAAATGGCGTGAAGATACATACATACTTTATTCAGAAATATTTTTAAATAAGCTAAATAGCTAGTACCTATTACTATAGAAATCTTTGGAAGGAAGTTGATGGTGGTAGAGCGCCTGTGACAAGCAGACAGTTCACATTGATGACAAATAAAAAGTAGTCTGTAAAACATGTACATGTTACACCTCTGGTACACTGTTTTACCTCTGTGCCAAAAATTAGAGGGTCAAAGACATCACCACCTGATCGGAATACAATAGCACTTTACACCACGATCTAGCGGCAAATAGATAAGGTAATGCGGTGATGCCTACGGCCAGGAGTACCGGTACTGGAGCTTTACCACCATAAAGGCTACTACTACTAGTCTACTGAGACAGTTATGTATTCGCCCGAAAACGAATGTCATCGTCGTTTAGGATAGTGAGAACCAGTAGATGATAATACGTAACTTCACGCCTGTAATCCCCGAAAAGGTAGACAGAGGTAAATGCATGCATTCAAGCATACATGCAAACACCCACGATTCGCCGGTTATGTTTTTGGCCCATGTAACAGGTGGCGAGCCTGTTGACATCTCCGGGCACATTACCAAACTTCGAGGGAATAACAGCTCAATAAGCCGCAAACTTTAATAATAAGACATCACTTTTCCAATCAACAATTACATATTAACTACATCTGAATCCCGAACCCATCAACAAACCAACAAATGGATACGTGATCAAAGTTTTATCGAGGCAAGTTTAGGCGAGTTGGGACAAGTTCAGACATCTTGTTTTGATATTGTCTGCACCCTAATGGATGCCTGCTAGACAAACCGCCAGCGGAAATTAATTCGACCGACGATCGGCTCGGGTTTGCCCGTTCGGTAAAGTGGTTAAATTTACGTGTACCAAATTCTAGTGTCGGCTTAAGATGGGTAAGTTTGTTGCGCAAGTTTGGTCGGTTTTCGCCCAAGATGCATTGAATGATTTATATGTATTTTAGGTAATCCAAGTGCCTAAGCTTGCAGAGCTTTATGGTTCAATTTTGAGATATTGTGTAGCAGTCTGCATGTTCTGTTCTAAAGCTCTGTACTGCGAGGTAAAGTCAGTATATTCCTATTAATCCTGAATACTATGCAAGAACTGGCTTTTCTAAAACATAACATTTGAAATGGTGGTTCCTATTTCGTTGGTGGCATAGAGGCTTAAGTAAAGATCACAAAAGTCACCCCTAGTTTTGAAAACATGTTCAAAGGATTAAATTTTTATTTAGCTACCATGATAATGGACTGTTTGTCACTTTCATAAAATGAAGAGGGAATAAATGGTAACAGTTAAAAATAAATGATTACGTACGAGTAGGTACTGAAGAATAGTCTACGTGCATGTATGAAGACAATGTAAAGGAGGCACAAGAGGTGTGAAAGAAGGGAGATATTTCGCGTTCTCGCTCTTTGGAAATCGCCAATACTTACCCCCTTATTCATAAACGTATTTTAGCTAAAGTGTTGCTAATCTCTGCTTTGTCCTTTTCTATCCTGCACATTTGACAATGCAACTGACAAAGACAAAGCATTCTATAGCTAAAACGTATCTAATGTACGTTTATGAATAAGGGGGTTTGTGTTTAGTTCAATTGATATTTTTGTTAATTAAATAAATTATAGTATACCTCTATTCTTCAACTATTATTTTATGCCTTTCTTCTTTCAAAATCCAATCACCAAGAGAATCACTAACTTCAACTATTATTTTATGCCTTTCTTCTTTCAAAATCCAATCACCAAGAGAATCACTAACTTCAACTATTATTTTATGCCTTTCTTCTTTCAAGATCCAATCACCAAGGGAATCACTAACAAGTCTTTACAAGATCCCTTGATCATTCAACGAACTTCCAACCAAATATTTCCTGAATACACCGTAACATCCCGCCAAAAACAAATCAAAGGGAACGTACTAAATTGGAATACAAATTTGCAGCAATTTACATACTTTCGCATAGTCATAATCGAGGTTCTGTATCAGCCCTCGCGCCCTATCTCAAGCGGTGGCACGGTAAATAAACATATTAAGCGTAAATGGGAGCAGCGCTGGATTTACGTTGGCTGGTACAAGTCAAAAGAGGATAGATGTTATAGATTTTGACGTTGAATGATTTAATTGCAAAACTGTCTATCGCTCAGTAGGATTCGGGAGCAATCGAGCAAACAATGTACGGCCATGTAATTTCCGGCACAGAGGTATAACACTCGCCTCAGGAGTGGTAACGCATCTGCAGTTTGACCTTGGTCTTCGTGTGGGTGTCTATAGGCTGCAGTCATCACTTAACATCAATGTGAACTGCATGCTTGATTGCCGAAAAAAATGGCATCAAAAGAGTCCTTCATGACTCGCAGCGCGTTGGCGACTCCCCTGGTGTTGCAAATGTTCATAGGCGACGGTGACTACTTTCCATCAGGTGGCCCGTCTGCTTGTCTATTAATTCTTTGACATAAAAAAGCAGCAACTTTTTCGCTTAACATATTCAATGAACCTTTAAAAGAAACTATATCTATATATAGTTTCTCGCGATCGCGTTCGTAATGAAGATGTAAGAAAGAGACTTTGTGTGAATGATAGTATCGGTGTAAAAATGAAAAAAGGCATGCTCCGATGGTTCGGGCATATAGAAAGAATGTCGAATGAGCGAATGACTAAACAGATATACAATGCGAATGTGGATGGTTGCAGAGGCCCAGGAAGACCAAGGCTGACCTACCATGACCAAATAGGTCGAGTTCTGTCTGATGGTGGGGTCAAAAGTCTTAGGAATCGGCGTGCATGTATGAAGAGAATGATGAAGGTAGACGAGGCACGAGAGGTTTGTCTGAACCGGGATGTCTGGCGCTCTACACTCTCTGCCTACCCCGTTAGGGACCTGGCGTGAAGATACATACATATATCTATATACCATATCTATAAATTCTATCCCATATGTGTAAAGTCGTAGAAATGGGCCTTTATAATACTAATAAGGTTACCATACATTACAATTTTAACTAATAAGATGAAAACCCCTAACCTCCATACGAAAACCGGCGAGAAGGCCCCCCAGGTCATGATCTGCAATGACCGATGATCTGGAGATCACTTAACCGACTCAGTACTCAGCTAGGCCGTTGCAAACAAAACTTTTGCAACTGGATTTTTCTCTCTCCGCCTAAGGAGCGTTGTGACTGTAAAGCCCTATCTTTTAACCATTTTGACTAAGAAGACGACCATTTGAACGGGCTACAATAGTGCTGAATAGTACCATTTAGCAGTAGTTAGATTCGACAGTGCTAAAAACTTGACTTGGTAGCCTAGTGGTAGCAGGCCACTACTACTACTCTGAGGTCCTGAGTTCGATTCCCGGGTAGGGAGTTATCAGAGATAATGGTGTAAAGTCCTTTATCTCTGGTTCTATTGGGATTTTTCCATTTTCTGGAAATTTCCCAGTACCTCAAAGTTTGGTAATGTGCCCGGAGATGTCAACAGGCTCGCCACCTGTTACATGGGCCAAAACGTAACTGGCGAATCGTGGGTGTTTGCATGTATGCTTGAATGCATGCATTTACCTCTGCCTACCCCTTCGGGGATTACAGGCGTAAAGTTACGTTTTTTAAAAACTTCTATCTATATACTTTCTATCCCAATATCCTACTACTATTATCAGGATTTTCCCCTATGGGTGGTTCCACTGTAGTCACCGCTTTTAAGAAATCTATCCCGTAATTAAAGTCAGTATAATCCTATCCAACATTCCACTTCTTATCTAATTGTTATTAAACATCCGAAAGGTTGAAATGTTTTATAATTGTTACGTAAAAAGTATCAAACCAAAAAATACACAGGCTACTTTTTATCCCATATTTTATTTTACTGGTGGTAGAGCTCCAGTGACGGAGCTCGCGGGCGTAGGCACCACCGCATTACCTAATATACTTGCCGTTAAATGGTAGTGTTCAGCACTATCGTGTTTCGGTCAGGTGGTAATGTACGGCTCTGTAATTTCCGGCACAGAGGCATAACACCTAATGCCTCAGGAGTGGCAGCGCATTTGCATTTTGACCTCTGGTCATTGTGTGGGTGTCTATAGGCTGCAGTCATCACTTAACATCAATGTGAACTGCACGCTTGTTTGCCACATTTATTACATAAAAAAAAAAAAAAATCCCGCAGAAACGTAGTACACTACTGACATTGTAACTGTTGGCTCCCACTTGCACAGTAAACTCGACCCGCCGACGTTCCTAACAAAGGCATTCACGAGCTCTCCCTTGCACGCTACTTGAATCTTTAATTTTATTGAATACAGATCGATCCTCGAACCAGATGTTTGGCAATGGCAGCTTCATCCCTTCTATTCTTCTCAAATTGTATGGACAATGTTTGATTTGGTAAGCTGGATTTTGTGATACAATTTAAAGTGGATTTTTACTGGTGGTTGAGTTCCAATGTCAACTCGAGAGCGTAGACAGAGAATATGTAATACTCCGTATAGAATGGACACTTCGACGTCCCGCCCGATTTCGATTCCCGATTTTTTTTTAATGTAATAAAAGTGGCAGACAAGCATGCAGTTCACATTGATGTTAAGTGAAGACTGCAGCCTAAATACACTCACACAATGACCAGAGGTCAAAATGCAGATGCGTTTCCACTCCTGAGGCCTAAGGTGTTATGCCTCTGTGCCGGAAATTACAGAGCCGTACATTACCACCTGACCGGAACACGATAGTGCTGAACACTAACATTTAGCGGCAAGTATTAATATACTATACTATAACTAATTAAATGATATACTATACCTTGGCATTACCATTGGTATAGTACGCTATATCTACGCCCGCAAGCTCTGTCATTGGAGCTCTACCACCAGTAAGAAGACTTTCTTCCCGCCGACGCTCGCGACGTCCCGCCCAATTTCCTCGCCTCACCCATCACCCTCCCCCCCCCTCGAGAGGCAGTTGAATAAACTTCAACAGTGAGGTTGCGAGTAGGCGAGCGAGCTGTCTATTTTTAGTTAATTTCGTCACGTAGTCATTGCGACGACTTATTTCACGATTAACTGCCTCGGTAGTCTAGTGGTAGCAGGCCACTACTACTACGCTGAGGTCCTGGATTCGATTCCCGGGTTGGGGTTATCAGAGATAATGGTGTAAAGTTATTACCTTATCTGGTTCTATTGGGATTTTCCCATTTCCCAGTACATACCTCGATGTTTGGTAATGTGCCCTGAAATGTCAACACCTGTTACATGGCCAAAAACGTAACCGGCGAATCGTAGGTGTTTGCATGTATGCCTGAATGCATGCATTTACCTCTGCCTACCCCTTCGGGGATTACAGGCGTGAAGTTACGTTACGTATTTCACGGTTGTTTAAGCCTATGTTATACATTTCTGTGTGCGCGTGTACTGATTGATGTCTGTGTATATAAATAATAGTAGTAGGTGACCAGAATAAGCGTTTGTATGGAATTTCAGCCGAGTGTCCGGGGCGTGGCGTAGGCACCACCTCATTATCTAATCTATCTGCCGCTAATTCATAGTGTTCAGCACTATCATCTTCCGGTTAGGTAGTTATGTATGGCTCCGTAATAAATATCAGAGAGAAGTAACAATTTTTTTTTTAATGTAATGGAAGTGGCAAACAAGCATTCAGTTCACATTGATGACTGCAGCCTATAGACACCCACATGAAGACCAAGGTCAAAATGCAGATGCATTACCACTCCTGAGGCCTAAGGTGTTATGCCTCTGTGCCGGAAATAACAGGGCCGAACATTACCACCTGACCGGAACACGATAGTGTTGAAAACTGTCATTTAGCTGCAAGTATATTAGGTAATGCGGTGATGCCTACGCCCGCGAGCTCCGTCATTAGAGCTCTACCACCAGAAGCTTAGACTTAGGTCTCAGGTCAATGCATCTGCATTTTGACCTCTGGTTTTTCTGTTGTTGTCTATAGGCTGCAGTCATCACTTTATATCTATGTGAACTGTATGCATGTTTACCACCTACGTTATATAAAATATGTCATTTCTTATTCGAAAATAGTTGTAAAATGTTACTCGAAATCCCAACTACCCTACTATTTTAATATTATAAATGCGAAGATAACTCTTTCTGTTTGTCTGTCTGTTACCTTTTCACGTCCAAACGACTGAACCGATTTATATGAAATTTGGTACAGAGATAGAGCTGACTTTGAGAAAGAACATAGGCTACTTAGTTATTTATAAAACGACATTCACGCGGGCGAAGCCGCGGGCAACAGCTAGTAAAGGTATTTTCTTTTCTTTCTTTTCTACTATGATGTCAAACCGCTAAAAATCCCAACATTGCCAGAAACAAGTGAATATACTCCTCAATATTGTTTTTTTTTATTCCATCTACACCTGTAACACGTGACGTCACCAAAGTAATTATTTATGCTCTCGTTACCTCGGATTCACATCCACGAGAATTAATTTCCGTACAGAAATGGGCCGTTGATTGCGATTCGTCCACCATTTTGCCGATTTTATCGCTAACGATCCGCTACGTTAATTGGTTAATGTGCACGCTCCTTTAAATAAAGCCATGATTGCATTGTGATTTTTATGTGTAAAGTTTCATATCGATCTTGCGTTTTTGTTTCATTTGTTTTTTTTTAATTTGGTCGGTTTATTGTTTACTTTGCCGAATTACTTTAAGGTTTTGATTGCAGATACATTATTGTTAGGAATTCATACAAACTATAGTTATAAATATCTTATCTTACCGTTTGTAAAAGAGAGTATGGAACATTCTGTTGATACTTATTTTTATTATTAAGTATATTGGACTACAATAGATTTTATTTATGTTTACTTTGACATATTAATCAACCTCGTATCAGTTGTTATTCGCTTTAATTTCATATTTTGTAATTTTGACCTATCACAAGCAAATTCTGTTATTTCCAAGTGATGAAATGAATTATTGAATTTGATTTTGAATTACGATACCACATATACCGTGGTAGCAGTAGTGACGTGCGCTCTAGTTTCGATCCCCGGGTACCATTTTTCAGTAGTTTCTCAGTATCACTCTCGAAGTTTGGTAATGTGCCGATAGGCTCACCACCTATTCGTGGGTGTTTGCATGTATTACTCTGAAAATACACATGTGAAGTTACGTTCTTATACATATTCCTCTGTTGAAAAGGGTTAATTGATAAGATTGTGAAATTTTGACATAACAGAGATTAACGTCATTCCTTTTTTTTTTATGTAATAAAGGTGACAGACAAGCATGTACGAGTAGCTCACATTGATGTCAAGTGACGACTGCAGCCGATAGACATCTACATAAAAACCAGAGGTCAAAATGCAGATGCGTTGCCACCCCTGAGACCTAATTTATTATGTCTCTGTGACAGTTATTACTGGGCCATACATTACCGTCTAACCGGAACACGACAGTGCTGAACACTACCATTTGGCGGCAGAAAAGGGTAATGCAGTGGTGCCTACGCCCGCGAGCTCCGTCACTGGAGCTCCTTCATAGGTTACTTCAACATGCAATTGGTCGCTTATTTCTTTCTATGCTCGATCCTTTCAAACATTTTTAGCAGTCTGTTAACAACCACCAAATGATAAGATTAAACATTATCTGCTGCTACAGATAAAACCTAGGTGACCTAGACATGGCGTGTCACCAGCACTCACTGTAATTGTCTTAAGAGCGGAACCCGCGGTAAGTGGGTGCATATCACTTGACCTTTCTGGTAATGTGTTTGCACTTTATATTTTTGTCAAAGTGCATTGCTGTTTGTTTAACGACGACCGTGGGACGTGGTGCGGTTCGTGAAGTTTTGTTTCGTGTTGCTCTTAGGTAAATATTATAGGTTAGATCTCATTGCAGAATCATTTCGTTCATCCATATATGTTATGTTGCAAACGTTATTTTTACGTATATTTATAATCTAGAGAATATATTTCCACTAGGTTGCCAATCAAAATTGGGATGCAAGTATTTTTTTTTATATCTTTAATAGCCAGCAACTCTTATTTGCGTATACAGCAGATTTTATTTGGCTGCCGTATATCATAATAATGAGGGAAAAAATAGCTTAAATTTGTTATATAAATAATACATGTACGTTATGGACGTAAAAAGTTGTCGGGGCGGAAAGAAAATGGGTAGAGGCGGCCAAGTACGCAACGGCAGCCGTGATTTTTCAGTTTTTATACATTTTATTTATTTATTTATTTATGAATACACAGTAAAATACATATTTGCCGATCAGCTTCACTCTCTTAAACCAGAGATGGTTTGTACGGAAGTTGCAATTCCTCATTAAACTTATTATTAGTAATAGATACGTTATACAAAAATAAGCAGAATATGTTTCTTTAACAAAATGTGAATCACACGCGGGTTATTTGAAATAATTAATCTAATGCGTAAACAACACAGTAGGTAAGCAATCGGCGACTCGGTGCCGAGCAGACAAAAGAAACATATTGCCGTGAGGTGAACGACATTTCATTAAAAAAAAAAGTAAAAAAAAATTGCCAAAAAAATATAAAACAATACTTGCGGCCAAATTTTGATTGGCAACCTAGTAGATATATATTCTCTAGATTATAAATGTGCATAAAAACTAGGTTTGCAGCATATCTGAATGAACGAAATGACTCTGCAGTGGAATCTTATCCTGCATGGGTTATATGTTTAAAGAAACTTGGAAAGAAAAATTTGTTTTCAGGCGAGACGTGAACTCGTCCAGCCGCTCTTCCAACTGAGCCTTAGCTGTTATGTTTCTGTGCTAGTTATTACGGGGCCATAAAAGAATTGAATATTAATTGTTCCCCTTTATTGCCGCAACTAGTAGGCCTTAAATTATTAACCTAGGTTTTTGTTGCTGACTTATTACCCAAAAGTTTACAAGAACTAACTGAAACGCCTTGCTAATTCTGGGACGGGCTTGACAAAATTATGTTACAAAACAAAAAATTTACAAAACCTTCATTTTTTAATTAAAAAATGAAGGTTTGTAAATTACAGTCATTTATTTCGTTGCACAGTCGCCCATTTCTTGTTGACAAATTAAAATGTAATTTAATATTTGTTCTGTTGCGAATGATAAAAAAATTCAATTACATTTTCGTCGTTTGAGTTTCTGATCAAAATTGTTATTTTGTTTACGTTACATTTTATAAAATATCATAAAATGACAAAGCCAGAAATTATATAGAACTTTGACCCACTTGAAAACAGTTATTTACCAGCACGGCAAATACCTCTTTTTGCTGAGATTTAATCACTGATTACTTACACACACATTTAATCACTCTTAAACTTGTAGTTTGTGTGTAAACCTAAGACATGTCGTGCATGGCACGGCCGCAGTAATACACATTTGGTAAAGTACACACAGTAAGGCAAAAGACATGGTCCATACAGCCTGGAAGTATAAAATCATTCTGATTTCTGTCAAACTTTACGTTGAGTATAAATAAAGTATTTTATATTTAAAGAACAGTTCTTTGATATAAGTACCTAGGTTTGTTGTTGCTATTTTATTTAAGTACAATCGTTTTTCGGGTAGATCGAAAATCTATGACAGTAGAAATATTGACCGATACCTACATTGTCAACGTTTCAATAGTAAAAACAACGTTTGTATTATTTAAAAATAATGTTTATATTAATTACACATACGAAAATAATATGTTTGAATTAAAACTAACTTTGAGTGATTAAAACTTGAGTTAGAACGTTTTAAAGTACTTTATTATTATTTTGAGTAACGCAATTGATTGCGATTCTAATTAGGAACAACCATATTCAAGACTTTTTTAACGTAATTATTAACCTCAAGTTACACAGAAAAAAGATCTATTAACTAAGAATTCTATTTTCATAACATAGTTTTTCTTTAATTTACATTTCGTGTAAATGGTGGGTCACAATCTGTCATTGTCATTTAATAAAACTGTAGAAGTGTTAATTCTGTACATTAAAAATATTGAAAAAAAATACCAGGGGATGTTACCAGATACCGAACACAAATATGTGATAAGAAAAAAAATTGTCTGTCTGTCTGTCTGTCTGTTTGTTCAAGCATCACAGAAAAACTACCGGTCCGATTACAATGAAACTTGGTATGATTATACTTTGACTTTTGGCGCACAACACTGGGTACTTTTTATCCCGAAAAAATGTGTGTTTGTATGTGTGTTTGTGCACTCTAATATCAGAAACGGCTTATTCGATTTGCGGTTTTAACTAATATATTATTTTAAGTTTCACTTAACATTAAGTGTTTGTTTCATGTGAATCGGTTCAGAAATAAAAAAGTTATGTTAATTTAAAGAATCATATCGAATATTTTAAAGCTATTCTGTATCTCAGTTCGATCTTTTAGGGGGTTTCGTACATAAAAGGGTAAAAACGGACCCTACGGATTACTAATCCTCCGCTGTCTGTCTGTCTGTCTGTCCGTCCGTCTGTCTGTCACCAGCCTGTATCTCATAAATAGTGATAGCTAAAAAGCTAACATTTTCACTAATTATGTATTTCTGATACCGCTATATAGAAAAGTTAGTTACTAAAAATAAGAAAATGAAAATGTTAAGGGGTCCAAGGGGGCATACAATATACGTGTTTTTTTTTTGTATATTTTTTGCTCGATAATAATAACGGTAGCGAGAAGACGTTTAAACTTTTCACAGAATTTTTAGATCTTTTGTGCTATATTACCTTCCATAATTAAACTATACAAATAAATAAAATTGGAGTGTCTGTTTGCAATATTAAAATAACCGCTTTTTACTAAATGCATATGTATGTATACACGGTACATATACTTACCAACACAACATGTTTTTCAATTTTTGTCTGTCTGTCTGTCTGTTTGGCGGGCCTAATCATGGGAACGGCTTTACCGATTTTGACGGGCCTTCCACGGGTAGGTAGCTGATGTAATAAGAAATAACTGAGGCTACTTTTATCTCCATACATACATACATACATACCTACATACAAATAAATAGAATTTGAGTGTCTCCGATTTTGACGGGACTTTCACTGGCAGATAGCTGATGTGATAAGGAGTAACTTAGGCTACTTTTATCTCCATACAACCATACATACATACATACATACCTAGATACCTACATACAAATAAATAGAATTTGAGTGTCTCCGATTTTGACGGGACTTTCACTGGCAGATAGCTGATGTAATAAGGAGTAACATAGGCTACTTTTATACTAGCTGCGCCCACGACTTCGTCCGGGTAGATGCTGAACAATCATATTTTTTCTCACGTGGACGAAGTCCAGTGTAGGAGCTCTATGGCGCAGTCACCACCGCATTACCTAATGCATCTGCCGCTAAATGTAGCACTAACTTGTTCCGTTTAGGTGGTAATGTATGGCCCCGTAATAACTGTCACAGGAAATAGGAAACTTATTTCTCAGGGGTTTCCACCGCGATGCGTGGGTTGCCACGCATCTGCATTTTGACCTTCGGTTTTTGTGAAGATTTCTATAGGCTGCAGTCATCACTTAGCATCAATGTGAGCTACATGGTAGTTTTCCACCTTCCTTACTTAAAAAAATACATCTGCATTTTGATTGATGTCTATAGGCTGCAGTGTTCACCTACCATCAATGTGAAATGCATGCTTGTTTGCCACCATGACATAAAATTCTACTGGTGGTAGAGATCCAGTGACGGAGCTCGCGGGCATAGGCACCGCCGCACTACCTAATATCCTTGACGCTAAATGGTAGTGTTCAGCACTATCGTGTCCGATCAGGTGGTAATGTACGGTCCTGTAATATCCAGCACAGAGGCATTACATCTTAGACCTCAGGAGCGGTAACGCATCTGCATTTTGACCTTAGTCTTTGTGTGGGTGTCTATAGGCTGCAGTCATCTGAACCGCATGTTTGTTTGCCACTTCCATTGCATAAAATAATATATACATATAGGTATATAAAACATCTGCATTTTGATAGATGTTTATAGGCTGCAGTGTTACTTACGCTACACTTACCATCAATGTGAAATGCACGCTTGTTTGTCACCATCATGACATGAAATATATACATCTGAAACTGCGAAAAAATAAGTGACATTGTAACTTATTTTTAAAAACCATCATACCAACGTTACTATTTCAAATAAATTCGAGTTTCAAATATTACATACCTACACAAATTATGGAAATGTACCACTGTCCAAGTCAACGACACTGCCATTACGCCAGTCATTAGGTACCATCACGACCCGAGCGTCGACCTCGCGAAACTGTGACCTTCATGAGGTCATAAACACGCCGAAGTGTAACCTTGAGGTCAAACACACGGCGTTTGCCGGTCTATAAAGATTTTTCCGCATTGTAAACCGAATAAGAGTTAGTTATTGCGCAATTTTAGATTTAGTTTTTTTATCAGTTTTACTGGTGGCAGAGCTCTAGTTGACACTAGAGCTAGTCCATATATCCACCAGACTCTAGTTGCACGAGGGCGTAGGCACCACCGCACTACTTAATCTATCTGTCGCCAAATGATAGAGTTCAGCACTATCGTGTTCCGGTTAGATGGTAATGCTAAATGAAAAAGGTAAGGATGCGCGATTGTATTATAGACGACAGACGCTGCTTGATGCCTAGTTCTTGGAATATGGATTGGTTGGTTCGTAATAACTATCACAGACATAATAATCTTTTTTTTTTATGTAAGTAAGGTGGTAAATAAGCATGCAGCCCCCATGCTTGTAATACCTTGTTTAAGATCTGATTATGTATTTTTTATGTGTGAGAGAGAAATCAATAAACGATTTATTATTATTATTGATGTTAAGTGATGACTGCAGCCTATAGACATCTACACAAATACCGGAAATCAATGCAGTTTATGTCCTAATAGTTTATGCCCGTGACTTCGTCCGTGTGTACTTCATTAGAATTTGTAGCCGATATATATTCTAATATATAATCTATATTACTGTAAAGTTTCATCCAAATCCATCCAGTAGTTATTTTGTGAAAGAGATTTTTTGAGTTTTTGAGATTTTTTGATTGCGAAAGTTTATGAGTATGGACTCATAAACTTTCGCTTTTACTCGTATAATATAGGTAGGATGGTACGGAACCCGTCGTGTGCCGGTCCGACTCGAACTCGGACGGTTTTTTATATGCAAGCCAATCTAAGCGTTATGTTTCACATTAAAACGTTAATAGTCGTGAAACCACGTGAGTTGTGAGTAATATAGTGATGAAATCCGTATCTATTTAGAGGTCGTGGAACTACGTATATATAGTCACGCGTACAGAGAATATACCTACCTTGACTGCCTCGTTGGCTCAGTGGTCGCAAACGCGATGTCACCATTACCTCAGGCTTCACAGCTTGAGATACTGGGTTCGATCCCCAGGTCGGGAAAATCCGATAGAGGAAATTCCAAAAATCCCACTTTTAGCTCAGAGTCTGGTCGTACTTCGGAGAGCACGTAAAGCCGTTGGTCCTGCGCCCGATCTCTCTCCGGTAGTGTCGGATTGCCGTCCCATCGGGCTATGAGAGTAAAGGAATAGAGAGTGCACCTGTGTTTGCGCATACACTTGTGCACTATAATATCTCCCGCGTAGTTGGCTAGTCTCCGTTGAGATTGGCCGCAGTGACCGAAATTCGGTCTGGAGGACATTATTATTTATTATTTTATATACCTACAATACGAAGCGCGCAAGGCCCCGCGGCTGGTGTAGATAGTAAGCGATCTACTCGGTTAAGCGAAACGAGCGCGGTTGGGTGTGTGATGGGTGACCCCTGGTGGCAAATTAAAAATGCGCGTCTCCGTGCTTCGGAGAGCACGTCAAGCCGTCGGTCCCGGTTGCTATCGATAGATAGCAATCTTCAAACCTTGTCGGAGAACTTATAGGCGGTTTGAAAACATCCGACAGCGGGTTGGCCACTAACCCGTATCTCCACCAACCCGCATTGGAGCAGCGTGGCGGGGTAAGCTCCAGGCCTCCGTCCAAAATGGGGAGAGACTCGTGCCCAGCAGTGCAATGTTCATAAGCTCCAATAATCACTAACCATCAATGTTAACTTAATGCTTGCTTGCCACTTAAAAACCGAATTCCATTTCAAACAAAGAATGCGTAACTAGAAAAAATCCAAAAAAATATATGAAGAAAGTTCTAGAAAAAAAAATCATTCGCCTCAGAATCACGCGTTTTCTTATAATCCCAGCCAAAGCCAATACAGTTGACATGAGCTTAACATTACATAATATTTATTCCGCCTGTCGTCGCTGCCGAACAATGGAGATAAGAAAAACTATTATAAGCTCGGGGAAAACAAACGAAAGTGGTCCAAGTGAAAGGGGACAACGGTATAGGTACATATTTTTATATTAGGTTAGGTCTACTGAAAAGAAAAATAGTTGTTTGTTTGTTTTACTGGTGGTAGAGTTCCAATGAAGGGACTCGAGGGCGTAGGCACCACCGCATTACCTGATCTATCTGCTGCCATATTGTAGTGTTCAGCACTATTGTGTTCCGGTATGATATGTATGGCCCCGTAATAACAATCACAGAGACATAACAACAAAGGTCTCAGGGGTGGCAACGCATCTGCATTTTAACCTCTGGTTTTTGTGGATGTCTAAGTATAAGCTGTAGTCGTCACTAAACATCAATGTGAACTGCATTTCTGTTTGCCTCCTTCACTACATAAAAAAGTTGTATTACATCTCGTATACATTTGATAATGTATCAAAGAATTATGGCAAGTTCCATACGTTGATTTGTACGAAACAAAAATGAGAAAAAGTTGTGGTGGTGGAAGGAAGGTGGAAGGTAACTAGATACTTGGAAGTATCCAAGTATCTAGTTAGCATTTGACGGTCAGTAATTAGCTATCTTTAACTATTGTGGTATTTTTATATCCCATAGAAACGCACCCCATTAGCTACTTGGGTATAACTGGCGTTTTACGATATCAATTGAATAAGCTCAAACACGAGATTGCTTCTGTAAAATTATTAAACGCTTACGCCCTTATTCATAAGCGTACATTAGAGATACGTTTTAGCTATAGAATGATTTGTCCTTGTCAGTTGCATTATCAAATCACTTCCCGTCAAGAAAAGTGTCATAATACAAAAAAAGCTGTTTCGCGAAAATGACAATAGTGAGCTAACTATTAAAATGACATTTTCTCTAAAACAGCTATTTGTATTATGACACTTTTCTTGTCGGGAGGCGAAATATGCAGGATAGAAAAAGACAAAGGAGAGATTAGCAAACACTTTAGCTAAAATACGTTTATGAATAAGGAGGTAAATCTTTTAACTTACACCATACGAAGCACAAGAGAAATAAGTCCCCGAAGATACCTTAAGGCCTTATCTGCAGGGCCTTCACACGGTTTAGTTCTTTTGATTTGTAGCGGGACGTGAGGAGACGACGGGGACAATGGGGAAATTAATATTTTTTGTAGTTTGATCAAAAATATCGTTTCGGTGGCAAACGGGAACATAGAGGTTAAGTATAGAGTTTATGATGGCATAATCCAGTCATAAAAAGAGAAACAGCGTTTAGTTTTTTATATTTTAAACCTAGTTGTAAACTGGCCCCGCGGCTGGTGTAGATCGTAATCGATCTACTCGGTTAAGCGTTACGGGTTGTGATGGGTGACCGCTGGTGGCAAATTAATATGCAAGTTTCCGTGCTTTGGAGGGCACGTTAAGCCGTCGATCCCGGTTGCTTTCGATAGATAGGAGTCGTTAAACCTTGTCGAAGGCCTTATGGGCGGTTTAAAAACATCCCCTCCTCCCAAGAAGGGGAGAGACCGGTGCCCAGTAGTGGGACGTATCAAGGGTTGCCATATACATTCAGAAGACGAGAAGAAGACGTGATTTAATGTAACCGAGCATTCAACTGTCTTAAAAAGAGTGTGTGTACTTATGTACACACGTTAGAAGTTTTAAACTTCATCATCATCGTAATCATTTCAGCCAAAAGACGTCCACTGCTGAACAAAGGCCTCCCCGAACAGTTTTGGGCCGCCCTCATCCAGCGATTGCCCGCGACCTTCACCAGGTCGTCGGTCCATCTTATGGGACCACCACTCGAGAACTGCTCTGCCACAACGGCCGTCAGTTCGTCGAGCTATGTGCCCTGCCCACTGCCACTTGAGCCTCGCTATTCGGTGAGCTCTGTCGGTACCTTGGTTCTCACGCGGATCTCCTCATTCGATCTCGCAGAGAAACTCCAAGCATAGCTCTCTCCATTGCTCTCTGAGTGAGCCTTTTTATGAGGCCCATAGTGAGCGACCACGTTTCTGTCCCATAAGTCATCACTGGCAACACACACTGGTCAAAGACCTTTTTCTTGAGACACTGCGGTATGTCGGAAGAGAAGATGTATCGTAGCTTCCCGAACGCTGCCCAACCGATTTATATTCAGATAACTTCAGATTGTGGCTTTTATCTGTCAGTGGGAAAAAATCATTCTCATAATTTTATTCAATCGCACCAAAAGAAGTGTTACACTTTACGTTTTCAGTAAGAGCTATTTAACTGATCAATCTATAATAATATATTAGTACATGGCCGTACAAATATCCCGCATTGACCAAATAGTAAATCCCGCATCTCCGAACCCCACTATTTTAATTTAGAAACAAACATCGATCCAATGGATGTTAACAGTTTATTTGCAAAAAATATTTCGTTTCAATCGTTTTCTTCTTGATATTGAGAACACGAAATCTGTTGATTTAGTCTGGTCTGATGAGACCCTAAGACTAGTTTATTCTAGTTTATTCATTTATTTCATATAATTAGGCTTCTGGAGAGCACTTTTACATCGTCATTTTTTTTTAAACTAACTTAGAGTGAATAACCACTAATAATCATCAAAAACACGTAATAAATTAAATAGACACTGAACAATTTTGTATAATATGGAAAGCATCAACTATTTACAAATTCCTCCATTTCCCCATTTCAAAAGAAACTGAGAAAGAATGAATTTGGCCGTCATAATAAAGGTTATTCACTTGGCAGAATTCCAAGGGCAGTCAATACTGAGAAGAACTCCGCCACTGAAGATGACTATGTGAATAAGTCTAGACTCGCGTGGGGACATATGTAGAGACCCTTTCAAAAATTTTGATCTAATTTGTTACTTCAGCATTCGACTGAACCTCTCTCTGTCTGCATCAGTTGTTATTATAGGTATACATGAGACAACATGGGACTGTTGTATTGAAAATTGACTTACCACGCTTTGGGCTATGTGAATGAACTAGATGACTGGCCTGCACATATCGAACATATACGTTATTCGTTATTGTTATATCTGGGACCTACTCCTCTCTTTATATGACCTCTGAGAAATGATGATATTTGAGATCAATGGAGATCTCATATCGGATGCAATTGCAGAACAACATGTTCTATAATGGACTTCGGAAATCGATGATCACGTCCATTAGCGTCTTACACACGGCATAATGAATGAAGACAAACATTGGCTTACTTAATTAATATGTCTCGTTTACACAAACGTAGCACGAGTTGGGCTCCCATGTGTTGTTCAAACAGCACGAGACAACATAATCTCTTGTTAATTAGTCCACGGGAATATGAAGTTTGCTTTGAAGATCCGTTGTGTGGGGCAGATGAGTGAAGACTACCACTCACATCCAGTCAAATCAACAATTATTTCGAAATAATCGATGCAGATGCTTTCGAAGTATCTTTTTTATGTCATGAAAGTGGCAAAGAAGAATGCAGTTCACATTGATGTTGAGTGATAACTGCAGCCTAAAGATACCCACTCAAAGACGAAGGTCAAAATGTAGATGCGCTACCACTCCTGAAGCCTAAGGTGTTATGCCTCTGTGCCGGAAATTACAAGGCCGTACATTACCTACCACCTGACGGGAACACGATAATGCTGAACACTATCATTTAGCGGTAAGGTAATGCGGTGGTACCTACGCCCGCGAGATCCGTCACTGGAACTCTACCACCAGTAGACTATCACTCATATCCAGTCAAATCAACAATTATTTCGAAATAATCGATGCAGATGCTTTCGAAGTTACTAAAACTATCCCACAGTGAACATAATTAAAAAAAATTACAATTAAGAAAATACATTTTTATTGACCAGGCGGCCAGGATATGAGGCCGTTCTAGGTCCATATGGTGATAGAAGAGTAAATGATGCTGGTAAGCTGATACTTGACTTATGCTTGGAACGAAGTCTCCTTGTGTCTAACACAGAATTCCGTCATAAGGACATTCACACGTACACATGGAGGAGGAATGAACAAAAAAGTATGATTGATTTGATCATGGTTGATAGTCGTCTTCGGAAGAGCCTGATGGACACTAGAGCCTACAGAGGTCCCACTCTTGATACAGATCTGGAGAAGTTTTGGGCATCTACAAGGGAAGTTCTCGATATGGTTGAAGCTAATGAAAGGGTAATTTTGTGTGGTGATTTGAATGGATGGGTCGGGACCAGGCGGCCAGGATACGAGGCCGTTCTAGGTCCATATGGTGATAGAAGAGTAAATGATGCTGGTAAGCTGATACTTGACGTATGCTTGGAACGAAGTCTCCTTGTGTCTAACACAGAATTCCGTCATAAGGACATTCACACGTACACATGGAGGAGGAATGAACAAAAAAGTATGATTGATTTGATCATGGTTGATAGTCGTCTTCGGAAGAGCCTGATGGACACTAGAGCCTACAGAGGTCCCACTCTTGATACAGATCACTACTTGGTAATAAGCCGGTTTAGGGGTCTGTTCAAGAAATGGCGACATTGGCGTGTCCGTGTGCCTTTCGGAGGACTTGAAAGAATAAAAAGTGAAAAGTTACAAGACATTAGTGCAAGGAGAGTGTATGAACGTCAAGTCCGTGAAAAGTTAGACAAGGTTTGTCTTACGGACTTGGACGTGGACGAATGTTGGCAAGTTATGAAAGATAGTATGGTGGAAGTTGCGAAAGAAGTATGTGGTTATGCAAAGATACGCAAATCCTTGAAAGGGGATGCGTGGTGGGACAAGGAGGTGCAAGACTCCGTTGAAAGAAAGAAGAAAGCATGGCTGGATTATGTAGCATCTTTGCAAATGAATAATGGTATGAGAGATGAGAAGAGAGAAATTTACCGTCGGCTCAAGAATGACACCAAGATTTTAGTGAATGAAAAGCGTGAGAGAGATAAAGTGGAAGCTGATGAGAGACTGGCGAAGAGCTTTGAGTCTAACATCAAACTCTATTGGAGGGAGGTGAAAAAGTCTAGAAGCTCTTCTCCAGTTTCTGGAATGAATAGAATAAAATCTAAGTTGGGTGACATTCTTGAAAACACGCAAGATGTGTTAAAACGATGGAGCGAGTATTATGGGGAAATGTATGATTATGCTCACAACCCTGACGCCGGAGTTGCTGACTTGACGGTGCCGGCTTGTGAGGATATAACAATAGATGAGATTGTAAGGGCGATACGAAGTTTGAAATGTGGTAAGGCTGCGGGTATTGATCAGGTTTCTGCCGAAATGATCAAATATGGTGGTGCTGCCCTTTGGGATTCTTTCTGGGTGTTGTGCAACCTTTGCTGGAGGTCCGGAAGAATCCCAAAGGATTGGCGGTGTGCGGTCATCGTGCCTTTGTATAAAGGCAAGGGTTCACGTATGGACTGCACCAGCTATCGAGCGATCAGTTTGATCAGTTTGGCAGCTAAAGTGTATGGGAAAGTCTTAGAAAGAAGAATGAAAAAGAAGTCCGACGGGTTGTTGTGGGATGCACAGGGTGGTTTCAGAACTGGAAGAGGATGTATGGATCAAGTTTTCTCCCTCCGCAACATCGTAGAGAAGCATCTTGCTGTGAGCCAGAAGGTTTTCTGCGGTTTTGTGGATTTGGAGAAGGCGTTTGATAGGGTATTACGAAAGGAGCTGTGGGACATTTTGCCAGAGTATGGTATTGATGGCAGTCTGCTCCGTGCAATACAGTCCACGCATGTGGGCTGTCAAGCATGTGTGCGGGTAGATGGTAACATGTCACCCTGGTTTGATGTTAACATCGGTGTCAAACAGGGTTGCGTGCTTTCGTCTAGGCTGTTTATTATATATCTGGACAAATGCCTCCAGAGGGTGAAGTTGATGGATGTGGGAGTGCGTATGGGTGACTTAGTGGTGAACTGTCTGCTTTACGCAGATGATGCGGTAATTGTTAGCTCTACACCATCTGGGCTACAAGCACTAGTCACAGTCATGAAAGAGGATTGTATGGAGAAAGGCTTACAATTGAATGTGGATAAAACTAAAGTATTAGTATTTGAAAGAGATGAACAGAGAACAAATGCAAGGGTAGTAGTAGATGATGCAGTGTTAGAACAGGTTGATGAAATTGTATATCTTGGATGTGCTTTTAGCAAGGATGGTAGGTACACCACTGACATAGAAAGAAGAGTGCTTGCTGGGAATTGCGTGAATGGAGCGTTGGGTAAGCTGCTAGAATCTAAACATCTCAGCCAGCGGGCTCGACTAGCCGTACAAAATGCTGTACTTACTCCAACGCTTTTATATGGAAGCGAGAGCTGGGTATGCAGGAAAGAGCATGAAAGTAAGTTGAACGCGGTCGAGATGAGATCTTTGCGCAAGATCTGCGGTGTATCACTCACCGATCGCGTTCGTAATGAAGATGTAAGAAAGAGACTTTGTGTGAATGATAGTATCGGTGTAAAAATGGAAAAAGGCATGCTCCGATGGTTCGGGCATATAGAAAGAATGTCGAATGAGCGAATGACTAAACAGATATACAATGCGAATGTGGATGGTTGCAGAGGCCCAGGAAGACCAAGGCTGACCTACCATGACCAAATAGGTCGAGTTCTGTCTGATGGTGGGGTCAAAAGTCTTAGGAATCGGCGTGCATGTATGAAGAGAATGATGAAGGTAGACGAGGCACGAGAGGTTTGTCAGAACCGGGATGTCTGGCGCTCTACACTCTCTGCCTACCCCGTTAGGGACCTGGCGTGAAGATACATTTTTATTTTTTTTATTCCTTGTTCCCGGTGCGGGGATCGAACCCGCGATCCATCAAATCGAGCGGTCGTCTTACACCACTGTACTAACCAGGTCGCCAGTATTGCGTTAACGATCAATATAAAATCAATGCAACCTTAATTTCGTTTCACCCCTCATAATGGTTGGGGAAAAAGTCTTTTCGCATTATAGTATGTATGAACTTGTAATAAAATCTCTTTGGCTGTAGTATTTGTATCTAGCTGGTTTTGGTATCATTGAAAGTTAAAATTTTAAAGAACATAATTCCAAATTCAAATTAGGCAAATATGTGATTTTCATATGTTTTTCGTACTGTCAAGATGAGTAAATCTAATTAAGAAATTCGATACATTTTATTTTTAAAGAAAAATGGAAAGAAAAATTTGACTTCAGGCGAGGCTCGAACTCGCGACCTACTGGGAATCTAGTCCAGCCGCTCTTCCAATTGAGCTACTGAAGCCCTGCCCGATTTGTCGAATTTTTCCTTCACATCTATTGCATTGCTTTATGGTAGCAGTAGCGCCATCTATTACCAACTATGCTAGTTAGGCAACCGATATAATAGACTTTTCAGTTTATTGAATATCGTAAAGAAGTCGCTTTTACCCTTAATAATTGTTTGATATTATTTCGCATTAACACATGCTTGTGAAATATATTTTATTTTTAAAGAAAAATGGAAAGAAAAATTTGACTTCAGGCGAGGCTCGAACTCGCGACCTACTGGGAATCTAGTCCAGCCGCTCTTCCAATTGAGCTACTGAAGCCCTGCCCGATTTGTCGAATTTTTCCTTCACATCTATTGCATTGCTTTATGGTAGCAGTAGCGCCATCTATTACCAACTATGCTAGTTAGGCAACCGATATAATAGACTTTTCAGTTTATTGAATATCGTAAAGAAGTCGCTTTTACCCTTAATAATTGTTTGATATTATTTCGCATTAACACATGCTTGTGAAATATATTTTATTTTTAAAGAAAAATGGAAAGAAAAATTTGACTTCAGGCGAGGCTCGAACTCGCGACC
Source organism: Macrosoma leucophasiata (assembly GCA_036365455.1). Classification (NCBI taxonomy): domain Eukaryota; kingdom Metazoa; phylum Arthropoda; class Insecta; order Lepidoptera; family Hedylidae; genus Macrosoma; species Macrosoma leucophasiata. The sequence continues at coordinate 13,375,520 of JAWQUS010000026.1, forward strand.
TACTGGGAATCTAGTCCAGCCGCTCTTCCAATTGAGCTACTGAAGCCCTGCCCGATTTGTCGAATTTTTCCTTCACATCTATTGCATTGCTTTATGGTAGCAGTAGCGCCATCTATTACCAACTATGCTAGTTAGGCAACCGATATAATAGACTTTTCAGTTTATTGAATATCGTAAAGAAGTCGCTTTTACCCTTAATAATTGTTTGATATTATTTCGCATTAACACATGCTTGTGAAATATATTTTATTTTTAAAGAAAAATGGAAAGAAAAATTTGACTTCAGGCGAGGCTCGAACTCGCGACCTACTGGGAATCTAGTCCAGCCGCTCTTCCAATTGAGCTACTGAAGCCCTGCCCGATTTGTCGAATTTTTCCTTCACATCTATTGCATTGCTTTATGGTAGCAGTAGCGCCATCTATTACCAACTATGCTAGTTAGGCAACCGATATAATAGACTTTTCAGTTTATTGAATATCGTAAAGAAGTCGCTTTTACCCTTAATAATTGTTTGATATTATTTCGCATTAACACATGCTTGTGAAATATATTTTATTTTTAAAGAAAAAAAATGGAAAGAAAAATTTGACTTCAGGCGAGGCTCGAACTCGCGACCTACTGGGAATCTAGTCCAGCCGCTCTTCCAATTGAGCTACTGAAGCCCTGCCCGATTTGTCGAATTTTTCCTTCACATCTATTGCATTGCTTTATGGTAGCAGTAGCGCCATCTATTACCAACTATGCTAGTTAGGCAACCGATATAATAGACTTTTCAGTTTATTGAATATCGTAAAGAAGTCGCTTTTACCCTTAATAATTGTTTGATATTATTTCGCATTAACACATGCTTGTGAAATATATTTTATTTTTAAAGAAAAATGGAAAGAAAAATTTGACTTCAGGCGGGGCTCGAACTCGCGACCTACTGGGAATCTAGTCCAGCCGCTCTTCCAATTGAGCTACTGAAGCCCTGCCCGATTTGTCGAATTTTTCCTTCACATCTATTGCATTGCTTTATGGTAGCAGTAGCGCCATCTATTACCAACTATGCTAGTTAGGCAACCGATATAATAGACTTTTCAGTTTATTGAATATCGTAAAGAAGTCGCTTTTACCCTTAATAATTGTTTGATATTATTTCGCATTAACACATGCTTGTGAAATATATTTTATTTTTAAAGAAAAATGGAAAGAAAAATTTGACTTCAGGCGAGGCTCGAACTCGCGACCTACTGGGAATCTAGTCCAGCCGCTCTTCCAATTGAGCTACTGAAGCCCTGCCCGATTTGTCGAATTTTTCCTTCACATCTATTGCATTGCTTTATGGTAGCAGTAGCGCCATCTATTACCAACTATGCTAGTTAGGCAACCGATATAATAGACTTTTCAGTTTATTGAATATCGTAAAGAAGTCGCTTTTACCCTTAATAATTGTTTGATATTATTTCGCATTAACACATGCTTGTGAAATATATTTTATTTTTAAAGAAAAATGGAAAGAAAAATTTGACTTCAGGCGAGGCTCGAACTCGCGACCTACTGGGAATCTAGTCCAGCCGCTCTTCCAATTGAGCTACTGAAGCCCTGCCCGATTTGTCGAATTTTTCCTTCACATCTATTGCATTGCTTTATGGTAGCAGTAGCGCCATCTATTACCAACTATGCTAGTTAGGCAACCGATATAATAGACTTTTCAGTTTATTGAATATCGTAAAGAAGTCGCTTTTACCCTTAATAATTGTTTGATATTATTTCGCATTAACACATGCTTGTGAAATATATTTTATTTTTAAAGAAAAATGGAAAGAAAAATTTGACTTCAGGCGAGGCTCGAACTCGCGACCTACTGGGAATCTAGTCCAGCCGCTCTTCCAATTGAGCTACTGAAGCCCTGCCCGATTTGTCGAATTTTTCCTTCACATCTATTGCATTGCTTTATGGTAGCAGTAGCGCCATCTATTACCAACTATGCTAGTTAGGCAACCGATATAATAGACTTTTCAGTTTATTGAATATCGTAAAGAAGTCGCTTTTACCCTTAATAATTGTTTGATATTATTTCGCATTAACACATGCTTGTGAAATATATTTTATTTTTAAAGAAAAATGGAAAGAAAAATTTGACTTCAGGCGAGGCTCGAACTCGCGACCTACTGGGAATCTAGTCCAGCCGCTCTTCCAATTGAGCTACTGAAGCCCTGCCCGATTTGTCGAATTTTTCCTTCACATCTATTGCATTGCTTTATGGTAGCAGTAGCGCCATCTATTACCAACTATGCTAGTTAGGCAACCGATATAATAGACTTTTCAGTTTATTGAATATCGTAAAGAAGTCGCTTTTACCCTTAATAATTGTTTGATATTATTTCGCATTAACACATGCTTGTGAAATATATTTTATTTTTAAAGAGTTCGAGCCTCGCCTGAAGTCAAATTTTTCTTTCCATTTTTCTTTAAAAATAAAATATATTTCACAAGCATGTGTTAATGCGAAATAATATCAAACAATTATTAAGGGTAAAAGCGACTTCTTTACGATATTCAATAAACTGAAAAGTCTATTATATCGGTTGCCTAACTAGCATAGTTGGTAATAGATGGCGCTACTGCTACCATAAAGCAATGCAATAGATGTGAAGGAAAAATTCGACAAATCGGGCAGGGCTTCAGTAGCTCAATTGGAAGAGCGGCTGGACTAGATTCCCAGTAGGTCGCGAGTTTGAGCCTCGCCTGAAGTCAAAAATTTTTCTTTCCATTTTTCTTTAAAAATAAAATATATTTCACAAGCATGTGTTAATGCGAAATAATATCAAACAATTATTAAGGGTAAAAGCGACTTCTTTACGATATTCAATAAACTGAAAAGTCTATTATATCGGTTGCCTAACTAGCATAGTTGGTAATAGATGGCGCTACTGCTACCATAAAGCAATGCAATAGATGTGAAGGAAAAATTCGACAAATCGGGCAGGGCTTCAGTAGCTCAATTGGAAGAGCGGCTGGACTAGATTCCCAGTAGGTCGCGAGTTCGAGCCTCGCCTGAAGTCAAATTTTTCTTTCCATTTTTCTTTAAAAATAAAATATATTTCACAAGCATGTGTTAATGCGAAATAATATCAAACAATTATTAAGGGTAAAAGCGACTTCTTTACGATATTCAATAAACTGAAAAGTCTATTATATCGGTTGCCTAACTAGCATAGTTGGTAATAGATGGCGCTACTGCTACCATAAAGCAATGCAATAGATGTGAAGGAAAAATTCGACAAATCGGGCAGGGCTTCAGTAGCTCAATTGGAAGAGCGGCTGGACTAGATTCCCAGTAGGTCGCGAGTTCGAGCCTCGCCTGAAGTCAAATTTTTCTTTCCATTTTTCTTTAAAAATAAAATATATTTCACAAGCATGTGTTAATGCGAAATAATATCAAACAATTATTAAGGGTAAAAGCGACTTCTTTACGATATTCAATAAACTGAAAAGTCTATTATATCGGTTGCCTAACTAGCATAGTTGGTAATAGATGGCGCTACTGCTACCATAAAGCAATGCAATAGATGTGAAGGAAAAATTCGACAAATCGGGCAGGGCTTCAGTAGCTCAATTGGAAGAGCGGCTGGACTAGATTCCCAGTAGGTCGCGAGTTCGAGCCTCGCCTGAAGTCAAATTTTTCTTTCCATTTTTCTTTAAAAATAAAATATATTTCACAAGCATGTGTTAATGCGAAATAATATCAAACAATTATTAAGGGTAAAAGCGACTTCTTTACGATATTCAATAAACTGAAAAGTCTATTATATCGGTTGCCTAACTAGCATAGTTGGTAATAGATGGCGCTACTGCTACCATAAAGCAATGCAATAGATGTGAAGGAAAAATTCGACAAATCGGGCAGGGCTTCAGTAGCTCAATTGGAAGAGCGGCTGGACTAGATTCCCAGTAGGTCGCGAGTTCGAGCCTCGCCTGAAGTCAAATTTTTCTTTCCATTTTTCTTTAAAAATAAAATAAATTCGATACATTTTAAAATTTTACTACAAAAAAGGTAAAAATGCAACGCAAGCCGCGAAAAAATTTGCGATGTTTATGGACCTAGTGCAGTGTCTGTGAGAGTAGCACAAACTTGGTTTAAGAGTTTTCAATCCGGAAATTTTGATGTCAAAGATACACCTCGCTCTGGTCGCCCTATTACGGATAAAATGGATGCCATTTATGAAAAAGTGGAGTAAGATCGACATATCAGTAGTTACGACGTAGCTGAAGAACTGAGAATTGATCGCAAAACAGTTTTGGCGCATTTGAAAAAAGCTGGGTACAAAAAAAAAGCTCGATATTTGGGTACCTCACGAGCTCACTCAAAGAAACCTTATGAACCGTGTACTCATTTGTGATTCTTTATTACGACGTAATGAAACCGAATCATTTTTGAAGAAGCTGATAACTGGTGATGAAAAGTGGATCACGTACGACAAGAACGTGAAAAAGTTCGTGGTCAAAGGCCGGTCAGGCTTCACAGACTGTGGCGAAACCCGGGTTAACTCGCAATAAGGTGATGTTGCGTGTGTGGTGGGATTGGAAGGGCATTATTCATTATGAGCTATTACCACCAGGCAGGACTATCGATTCTGAACTCTACTGCGAACAAGACTACAACAGAAGGGGTGTGGTGTTTCATCATGACAATGCTAGACCTCACACATTTATAGCCACTCAGCAAAAATTAAGAGAGTTTGGCTGGGAGGTGTTAATGCATCCGCCGTATAGTCCTGACCTTGCACCTTCAGATTTCCACCTGTTTCGGTCTCTTCAGAATTCTTTATGCAATGTTAGGTTAACATCACGAGAGGACTGCCAAATCCACTTGTCGCGGTATTTTGATGAGAAGTCCCAAAATTTTGATAGCAATGGGATCATGTCCCTACCTACAAGATGGCAAAAGGTTATCGAACAAAATGGTACATACATACTTTAGTTAAATTTAAATAAACTATATTAAAAAATGTTATGAATTATCTTAAAAAATGCGAAGAAACTTTTTCCCCAACCTTATATTTATTAAAGGGGAACCGTATCTTAATCGATTCCGTTATTCGATGTTCTATCGTAAAACGATTCTCGATCCATTACCAAAAACGATAATGTTCGTCGTCATAGTTAGCGTAACTCGGGAACGCGTAACGATGTGTGAAAAGTGCAAATCGATTAGAGTTTCAAAGTAAAGAGAGGTATTAAGATTGGATCGATGTTTCGGCTGATGTTGGTTCTAAATAATGGTAAAGATGGGCTTTTTATTTGGCTTTCAAGCAATTTTGTTGTTAAAGTAACCTACTGACTAAATTGACAAAATATTTGAAACCAAGGTACCTGTATCACGACTTTGTATTAAAATATTTCCCCTTTCTGGTAAAATCTATTTAGATATCTGTTTGCCTTTCGTCTTCAACATATTAAACTAACACACATACATAATATCTCAGCTTTTCATGTTATCTCTCCATATATATCTAATGTCTCTATTTCCTCACAGTCCATTACAACCCAACACGGATGCTCAATGCAGTAATTACTGTGGGGAAGGGGTAGAATACAAATGAACCCTCTTTGATGTCGTCCTTAATATTATCAGCTTAGATAACATGTAATATTATGAGTATATTGGATTACATAACTCTTTGTAATTAGTATTAATGCAACAATTTATTAACTGCCTCGGTAGCCTAGTGGTAGCAGGCCACTGGGTTCGATTCCCGGGGTTATAAGGGATAGTGGTGTAAAGTTCTTTATCTCTGGTTCTATTGGGATTTTTCCATTTTCTGGAAATTCCCCAGTACCTCGAAGTTTGGTAATGTGCCCGGAGAAGTCAACAGGCTCGCCACGTGTTACATGGGCCAAAAAAACGTAACCGGCGAATCGTGGGTGTTTGCATGTATGCTTGAATGCATACTGGATGGTATTTACCTCTGCCTACCTTTTCGGGGATTACAGGCGTGAAGTTACGTCGTCGTCGTTGTACGTTAATTAACCGTGAGTTTGCATTGATGAGACATTCACATAAAAACATATATCGTATCGCGTTTGCACTATCATGAAACATGTAAATGAAAAACATATATCGCGGAAACAAATCAAAAGACTTGCATTGCAACAAGTTTTATCAATAAGAAGTCTTGGAACATGTTTGATTAGGTTGTCAGATTTACACTCAGGGTATTGGATCTTGTCCACTACATGTTTCGTGTTTACCAGATGGTTTGGAAAACTTACAAAATTCTAATTTAGACAAATTGTGGGATTTGTATAGCGACAATGCAAACGTCAACTTAGATATGTCATTGACAAACATAAATAAAAGACATGTTTTATGTCAATGCAAACACAGATAACAACAAATCTTGAGATGTTTCTTTGACAGCAGTGCGAACGCAAGCGCCAACAAGCCATATCGCATTCATATTTTGTGCGACGAGTTGCGAAACATCATCATGTTTAATGTTTTAAGTGCAAACTAGGGGTAATAAAAACACACATACGTATAAACATTTCAAGTGTAGGTCGTAGGCACCTCATCACTCCGCACCGCACTAATCTATCTGCCGCCAAATGGTTGTGTTAAGTACTATCGTGTTCCAGTTAGGTGGTTATGTATGGCCCCATAATAACTACACTTGCGAGCTTTAGGGTTATAGCTCACTAGAGCCACCCGGCACCCGATCAGCGCCCGACGGCCTCGAGCGGTCGGCGCTCATTACATCAACTCCGCTAAGTATCAAGCCGTCAGTCAACGCGCGGACGGTCCGCGGTCCACGCGTGGGTGGTGAGTGGCCTGTGACCATTAGCTTGTCTTGCGTTGACTTTGCATTGACAACTCGCTGTTTCCAAGTGGACCGCGCGGTCCGGGGACATTGTTTATTATTATTAGTAAAAAGTACATCTTTCTATTTAGGCTAGTTAGGTGTAACGTGTTAGTTTGTAAGTAGTAAGGTACCAACCTTAAGTTTTGGCTAGTTTTTTTATGTTTACCAAGTCCAAAAAGTCTTTCGACTGCACCAATAAAGAATTTTTCTTTCTTTATTTCTTTCGGGTCGCGAGTGGTTCACAAGTAACATCGCATCGTTCACCCGTCGACCAACCGTCAACAACCCGTCGACTACGACGCCGTAAAACGAGGCGGTGCTGGTCGGGTTCCGGATGGCTGTAGTCAGCTATGACCCTAAACTGGAATCACGTAAACTGGGGTAACAATATAAATAAAACAATAATAACACATAATTGAACAACCCCCGTTTGTGTGATTCCAGTTTGAAACCCGCATGCGTATTGCATACATGACAACTAAGGTCTGAGGGGTGGTAACGCATCTAAATTTCGACCTTATGTTTTTTATGTAGATGTCTGTAGGCTGCAGTCATTGCTTAACAACTATGTGAACTGCATGCTTGTTAGCCACCTTCGCGAGGTTTTAAGAACACATCTAATATAAAAAATGTCTTAGGAATCGGCGTGCGTGTATAAAGAGAATGATGAAGGTAGATGAGGCACGGGAGGTGTGTCGGGACCGGAATATCTGGCGCTCCACACTCTCTGCCTACCCCGTTAGGGAACTGGCGTGAAGATACATACATACATCTAATACAGTAGGAGTAACGTAAGTAGGAACGTATCGTACAATTCTATATAAATTACCATTCCATATTCACGATTTCTGTATCCGCGGCATATTTACTTCTACTGTATATAAAATTCTCGTGTCACAGTGTTTGTAATATAACAACTTTGTAACAATACTCCTCCAAAACGGCTGGAACGATCATTAGAAAATGTTGTGTGTATATTTACTTTTGAATTTAGAATTTAAAATGATTATGTGCTGTCGAAGGGGTTTCTGGTCATCCAAAACATTGTAAATTGGACTTTAACATAATACAAATAAGTCACTTACGTGACGGACCGGATATTTCTTCCGGATATTATTCTATCACTGGTAGGCACCTATTGTAAGTAAAAAAATAAATCTAACGAAAGAATTGTAAATTAGAAGAGCGGAGCCCACTGGCACAGGCATTTTACAATGCTTAAAAGGGGACTCCAGCCTATTTGTGTCATAAAACATTTTGTTAAAGAAATAAAGATTATTTATTTATTATTTGGTAGGCATTAGAATCGGTTGTCCGTTTAGTAAAAGTGATTGTTCTGAAATATTTTTATGACTTTTTGGACATCGAAGTTTGTGGGGGAAGCCAGTACGAGTAATATTATAGTTTTGCTGAATACATTAATATTCTGAACACGAAGCATGTTAGACACATGTCATTATAATTCTAGTTTTTTGACTATCATTTGACGTTTTTTTTTTACATTTCCTAGCACGTCCGGGGTCGTTACTCTGGCGGTATCGTGTTATATCGCTATGCGGACATGTTTTTAATCTTTTGTCTGGTCTGGTCACGCTATTGTTTGATGAGGTCATGGTGTACCTGAGTACATCCGAATATCATACTGATGGGTATCTATTTTGGAAACATAGCTCGTGTAATACAAAATGTTTTAAAGCCAAAAATAACTAAACGGCAAAGTGTGAGTGCGACTCTACTACAAAGTTTGATGCAATTGAAAGATTTTCGAAGTTACCGTTATATACCATAGGTTCCTTCCCATACCTTCTGGAAGATTTATTTCAGTTTTTTATTATTATAATTTATTATAATGATTCATTCATTTAATATCGTTCTGATTAGTGAGTTATTCTTATTTATTGACTAAAAAGATATAAGTAGCGTCACGTGAGATGTAGTTAAGAAACGTGCCAATGTAATGTAGATAAGTTTATCTTTGTACTCAAAGGAAACCCCTTAACCATTCCGAATCAAGATAGTGGTTGACGGTTAGTATAGCGGTGTGATTCGCAGGGTCGCGGGTTCGATCCCCGCACCGGGACAAATATTTATATGGCTTACAGATATACGTTTCTGGCCTGGGTGTTTGTGCATGTGTTGTATGTGTTCAACAGCATCCACGATATAGGTTTATAATAATACCTAATGTGGGGCTGTGAGTGTGAGCGTATTTTTTGTTTTATTTTTCTATACGTAGAAAAAAATAAAATCTAAACACTAACCTGTAATAATAATGTATGGCCCCGTAATAACTATCACAAAGACATAATAACTAAGGTGTCAGAGGTGGCAACGCGTCTGCATTCACATCAACAAATAACTTTACTGGTGGTAGAGCTCCAGTGACGGAGCTCGCGGGCGTAGGCACCACCGCATTACCTAATATACTTGCCGCTAATTGGTAGTGTTCAGCACTATCGTGTTCCGGTCAGGTGGTAATGTACGGCTCTGTAATTTCCGGCACAGAGGCATAACATCTAATGCCTCAGGAGTGGCAGCGCATCTGCATTTTGACCTCTGGTCATTGTGTGGGGTGTCTATAGGCTGCAGTTATCACTTAACATCAATGTGAACTGCATGCTTGTTTGCCACTTTTGGAACATAAAAAAAAAAAAAAAAACAATTAAATTATTATTAGACGTTAGTGTTTTGACTTTATTTTTTAGAGGTTAAGTATTGCTTAAATTAACTTAACTGACTGGTACTGGTGCACCAAATAAATCTGTCGGAAAACGAGTTATAGTTGAAAACTGCCATACTACTATGATCTCTACACCTTGGATCTTTATCAATGGATCAAAAGCTTCATCAGCAAAATAAATTCAGAACAAGTTATATAAGTTTACTAGCTGTTGCCCGCGGCTTCGCCAGCGTGGATGTCAAAAAGTAGCCTATGTTCTTTCTCAAAGTCAGCTCTATCTCTGTACCAAATTTCATTAAAATCGATTCAGTCGTTTGGACGTGAAAAGGTAACAGACAGACAGACAGAGTTACTTTCGCATTTAAAATATTGGTAGGGAAGTAGGGATCATCACTCCGTGCGAAAAACGTCCAAAGCCTTCCCCAAAGTCTCCCACAACAGTGTTAAGCCTCATTAGGAGAGATATGCCATAATCTCCACGCTTGGCATGCGGATTGGCGATCGCAATGGCACTAGTTTTATCGCAGGACTGCCCATCTTGCGTTATTGCACTTACTTTCCTCCCCATTGGAATAGTTTTAGCGCCATTATCCGGAATGACTGCACTACTGGAAGAATTATTTATTTAACTTTATTGCACAAAACAATGTTGTACAAAAGGCGGACTTAATGCAACTAAAAGGCATTATCTACCAGTCAACCTTTGGGTAGAGTCAAAAACAACGAAATTATCTTCCTGTAGAGGAAAATTCTTCCGCTAGTGGGCGGTGGGGTTCAGAAACAGGATAATATTTCAATTAAAACAGGTACAGGAAAACTACGATGCACTCAAAGCAGAGTACGGGAGATAATTCCCATCAAAACGTCCATTAACCAAATAATTAATACGCAAACAGAATACCAACTTCATTCCATGAGTGCGATTGCGTATTTAAGTTCGTTGCAATGCTGCATCGGTCCAGATATTTACACGTTGGAATATACGTAATTGTTTTTCACACTTTATTTTATGTAATGGAAGTGGTAAACAAGCATGCAGTTCACATTGATGTTAAGTGATGACTGAGACCATGGTCAAAATGCAGATGCGTTACCACTCCTGAGGTCTAAGGTGTTATGCCTTTGTGCCGGAAATTACAGGGCCGTACATTACCACCTTACCGGAACACGATAGTGCTGAACACTACCATTTAGCGGCAAGTATATTAGGTAATGCGGTGGTGCCTACGCCCGCGAGCTTCGTCACTGGAGCTCTATCACCAGTGCACACCTGTTTTAGTTTAGGTATTGTCCTATGTTCTGTAGTTTTTTAATAGGTATTCCAGTTGTATTTTACAGTGAAATAACTGACCCTGAATCTATTTTACTTTCGAAGCTTCTAATCCAAATATTAAAGTCCGGAGCAGTGTGTGTTTGTTAAAATTTTTATCTGAAAAAAAAAATATATATCTAAATAAAAATATTTTCATTTATTTATAATTTTATCATACTCAACGAATAACAACGTAAGACGTATGTAAGATAAAACCAAACTTTTAGTGCTCAATTTAATCATAATCCACACCATATTAAATATATTAATTACATCCCAAATCACAAGCATGCCAAAACGAACTGTTTAGACGCTGATCACGCTTCACTTCAGCTATCACGCAATCCCGGTGTCCGGGATTCCTCTAATATTCAACTTTACTGTGCAATCGTAAAATTCCCAGTGGGATTCGGTTATTAAACATAGCACGAACTCGAAATATTTTACTATTCTATTCCACAACGGTTATTTGGTTTGACCAAGCTCGCCGCAATGTCAACTCTGGTTTATATTTCTATTGGAATAAAGAACTGAGTAATAGAAATGTTATTGAGTTGGTTTAACGTTTTATTGCTGGGGAAATGTGTTCTATATTTTTGTACAAACAGTATAAGACGCATCTTAAAGTACTTCACACTTTCATTTGTATTTATTTTAAAACTAATAAAAGTGATGTATTTTTTAATTAGTCAATTAATAAAGTAGCGTATTGATTACTTTGGTAATAAATTATGGTCAGAACATCATCAAGAAATTTGTGTCATGTTTATAATCATACATTATTATGATATTTAAGCCTTTTTCAATTACTCTCATTGCTGGAAAATGTGGTGATTTTTCTGACCATTGTTGTTCAAAAAGTCATTATGCGCGCAGGCGGCGCAGTAGTGGCGCACGAGGCTATAACTCACGCGCTCGTAAGCGAATCGCAAGCTGCACATTTGTGGCACATTTGCCTGGTACGGACGCACCCTAAGGCTAATATATCTAAGACACTTAAGAAACAGAGCTAGGTAAAAGAAAACATTATACTCATGTGAAATTCATTTAACGCAACATATTTTAATTCATTTGCATTATTACCAATAATTATGTAATATTAATTTATTATGTAACAATCACGCATTCGCATTACAATAACACAACATCCCGAGGAAATACGGGATTGACACGCCCTCACTAGACTCATATTCTCGTCATACAAAAACGTGGCCAGAAAACATCAAGAACGAACAAACGAACTGCCGGTGACCGGCACGGATGTCTTTTATTGCCGCTAGAGGTCGCTTCATTAGTTTTTATTGTAACTACCCACCCACCTAATTATGAAGGTTGGGCCTTCTTTTTTCCCGGGGTTCAACCTTCGGGTGATATTGGGATAAATTTCATAATCTTTGGACAAATGTCTGTGGAGGTTATGTACTTGATTATTTGTACTCGTAGCCTTGTGTTCGTTCGTATTGTCTTTGATATTAAGACGATTAATAAGGATAGGCCACGTGAGATTTTCTGTTTTGTTCAACTAAGCTGTAGGCGCCAGTTACATACAAATAATTGTTTAAATATCAAAATCAAAAGTGAAAATGTTTATTTATCATTTGGGATTACAAGTCACGCAAGTCACAAAATAATTATACATTTTAAACTATGGTTAATAACAATAAATAAAAATTCCATGTCATTTTTAATATAAGAAATATATGTACTTAGTAGAATGTTTCATTTCCTCGCTTACAAACAGATATCAGAGTTGAGATAAACAATGGCAGTCATTCTTTATCATGCACTAGCAGGGTTCAAATGGTCTTTTACCTCTGTGCTAAAAGTCAAAGCGCCATGCATTATCCACTTACCGAAATAAAGTGTTAATTTCATCAAGGCAGGCTGATGTGGTAATGCTTACGCTGTATAGCTCACTGAATTTCTACCATCAGTAGAAAGCACTGCGTAACTTATTCCATTGCTTAAAAAAACGAAATCATCGTTACAATTTACAATTTCACTCGTTTCATCTCCAGCCCTATTATTATCCAACAAAAATACATTTCAAGAAGAAAAAAAAAGCTTTTTACTAAATAGAAACACAAATAGTGCCCATAAAATCTGATAATCCTGAAAAGTTGAAGGCTTGATCTTTTTCTTCGAGGCATTCTGACATGATGTAGGTTCGCCCCGAGCTAAAGTTTAAGGCTCAATGAAGTGGAATACACACTGGCTCTTCAGTTTTTTTATGACCTTAGGTACGTTCCCTTTTGACCCGTTGACCCTGACCTCCAAAGGTCACAGGATTATTTAGTCTGAAGATCGGTGCGGAGTAATGAATATTTTATTTAAGTTTGCCAAGATTTATGGATTGACTTAAGCTGGTCATATGTTTTTTTGTTTCATTAACGGTTTTTTTAGTGTATCCTTTTGATACTTGCTGCGGTCTCATATTTGCGGTTTTATTGGAAGTTCAATTTGGCAAACAGTGTCCTTAACTGTTGCGATGTTGCGAACTTTCTGTAGCTTAAGTCTTAAAGAACTATATCCGTACTTTTTTTTTTTACTTTATTTTTGTGACAATGGGGACAAAGCCCGCAATCCAAGTATAGGTACAATAGTGTGAGTGTCTATAGGCTGCAGTTATCACTTAAAATCAATGTGAACAGCATGCTTGTTTGCCACTTTCATTGCAAAAAAAAACTACTTAATGTCATTTTTTCATTTAAAAATACCTACTAGTTACTTTACTACCAGCTTAATTAATTTTAAAAATTAATTATAAAATTAATTAAGCTGGTAGTAAAGTAACTAGTAGGTATTTTTAAATGAAATCAGCAATAATCCCAAACGTATTCCATTTACGCTTGTACATCTAATACAATTTCAGTGACAGACCGATACAAGCCTTAATAACGGCCATTGCTGTAACGTAACAAGTTACGTTCGTAATCGTCCTGTAAGCGTAACGCATTAATGTGATCGCACACATTAATCAAACTCAGTGAGTTGTAGATGTTTACACGTGCGTTAATTTATCTTTGTTTCATTGTATACGAGTGCAGGTTTTTTGCGTACTGAAACGTTGAAGTTTATAGACTTGCAACCGGTCCCGGCTTCACATGGATGTTATTTTTAAAAAGCAGTGTGAGTTTGTTTTGTATTACATGTTTTTGGTAAAACTATGTTTGATTCGAATAATGAAAATAGTGAGCAACTTGATAACTAAATATAAGACAAATGGAAAAAAATATTATTGACAGTCCACAAAGCAAAAAAAATTGGAGTTATCTTTGTTAATAAAACTTTTATTCATGCCCATAGAATCAACAACTATGCCCTACGTTTACCATTTTCATTTGTACGTCTAATATAATTTCGGTGACAGACCGATACAAGCCTTAATAGCGGCCATTGCTGTAACGTAACAAGTTACGTTCGTAATCGCCCTGTAAGCGTAACGCATTAATGTGATCACACACATTAATCAAACTCAATGAGTTGTAGATGTTTACGCGCACCGTAACTTATCTTGGTTTCATTGTATGTCATTGTGTGCCTTAATATTTGTGTTTGGTGTATTTGTTAAATTGTTTTATTAGTTTACGTGCCAGAAGGTCCACCGGTGTGTGATGTTTGACCGTTTGAGTCGAGACTCACGGTACAGATATTTGTTTCAGGTCTGAGTGTTTGTGGTACGTGTTGTGGGTGAAAAACTAGAGCCCATACCATGACGTCTCATTACGAGGCGCTGCCAAAATCTTGTATCATTTCTCTTATGTGACAGCACGTATAAAAGAACGAGACAAAGCTAATAGTCGCAATACACGTCCGGATTTGGTCAGGGGCGGATTTGATACGTTGACTGCCCTAGGTCTATGAAAGATTGCCCCCCTCCCTCCGTCCCTGTGCTGTAAAACATAAAACATTAGATAAACTAAAGAAATTAAATTAAAATGAAAAAAAAAAACGATAGTAAGTGATTTAATGAATTCTTCTAATAATCGTTATTTTTTCGCGAGTTGCTATATGGACACATTTTTGAGATTTTACAAATATGCGCGTATTTACTTAAAAAAATACCGACCAAATTTTGCCTTCCCCTAAATTTTTCCGCCTTACTCCCGGGCCTACTCGGCCTATAGAGAAATCCGCTTCTGGATTTGGAACGGAGCGGACAGCGGATTCGATACGCTCCGTACCAAATCCGGCTGTGTGTACAGTAGAGGAGTCGGACAGAATTATTGTTAATCGAGTCCGATGCGGTCCGCTCGCGCGGGTTTTTCGGCGGATTGTAATCCGGTCGTGTGTTACTGTTACAATATTGTTTCAGTTTAGGTTAACAATAAAAAGTCATGGTACGGATGCAAATGCAAGTAACTTTTAAACTGAAAAGTGAAAAATATCATCATAATATATATAGATGTCATCCAGCTGAGCAATGAACGATAAACTTTTTATTCATATTTATAATTTACTAGCTGACCCGGCAAACTTCGTATTGCCTCAGAATAAAAATATGACATGTGTCAAAGGTTTGATAGATACGGACTATTTGTATGGGAAAATGAAATGGTGGTTTTTACTATTTCCCTTCAATTTCTTCATATTTTCTTACCTTACAAACATTTCCTGGACTGCCAAAAATCATTCAAAATCAATATTAGCCAAATCGGTCCAGCCACTCACGCGTGATGCCGTGACCAAGGAAAACGGGTTGCATTTTTATATATATATATATTTATTTATTTAACTTTGGTGCAAACACAGAAATGTTGTACAAAAGGCGGACTTAATGCTACTAAAAAGCATTGTCTACCAGTCAACCTTTGGGTAAAAAGAAAACAATGAAAGGCGCGTAAAACTTATAAATTAAATAGTTAAGTATAAAATACGGAATTAACCTACGAATAAATTATACACTATATATAATATATATAGATAAATACATAATAAACATATTATAAATATATATCGATACGATTGAGAAGAAAACGGCAAATAATATAATGTCTAAATAAATCTAGAAGTCGGACCGCCATTCACTCTAAAACTAAATATCTATGGGCAGGGATCGAACCTGCGACCTCAGGGTTAACATTCTAGCCGCTTTACCACTAAGCTATCGAAACCCCGTTAGTGGTAAAACGGTTGGACTGGTAATCATGAGGTCGCAGGTTCGCTCTGCTTCCCTGCCTGAAGTCAAATATTTCTTCACATTTTCTCTTTAATTTCTAAATTTACTCGCATGTGCAAATGCAAAAAAAAAAAAATATGAAAAAAAATCTATGGACCGTCTTTTAAATTTCAAATAGATATAAATAATGAATCTAACTTATCGGTATTTATTTGTGAAAAGTTTTTTGTTATTGCAAAAACATGTGAAAACGGAATTTGTGAAACTAAACGTCACATTTTTTATGCAAACATGCGACAACGGATCAAATTGAACTCACATTTTTTTAATTCAGATTGTCATATAAAAATATCGTTTACATATTTTACTTTTCTGGTGGAATGTGGATCAACTCAATAAAAAAAATATTTTTCAATCGATCTGGCCGCTCTCGTGTACCTATATGTCGCAGTATGATAGATAAAGCCGTAACATAGTTATACCCCTAGGAATATCCTATCTTACAAGGAATATAATGACGACCCGGTTAGTCCAGCGCAGCAGTGTGAGATGACCGTTTGAGTCGAAGGGTCGCGGGTTCGATCCCCGCACCGGGACAAATATTTGTATGGCCTACAGATATTTGTTTCGGGTCTAGGTGTTTGTGTATGTGTACAACGGCACCCACGACACAGGTTTATACCTACTGTGGGGCTGTGAGTGTAAGCGTATTTCGTTTTTTTTTATTATTAATTATAATTGTTCTTTCTTAGGTTTTCGCGAGTTACACTCATTGAAATAAAACAAATTTTCGGCTTAAACTAAAATGATTATTTTAAAATTTAGTTAATTATACGCGAGATAAATCCGAAAACTAGTATTATTTCAATATAATTGCAATATCAGAAAATTAAAAAAATGTACCTAACACGGAAGAAATATATAAAGTTATATGCATATGATTTATTTCACATCCTTAGGCCAATTCATGTTCAAAGTAAATCATTTCGAAAGCAAATCAAATCTTGGACCTGTTTAAACAAAAACGTATTTCACATTTACGGTAAACAACGCCAGCTTGTGTTTAACTTTAATATTATTTTAACTTGCCTAACCCTACTTTACGTTCATAATTTAGTCGTAAAGGTAGTCGGTCATAACTTCCAGGTCGGTTATTCATACGAAAAGTTTTGGGGAGCTATAACAGTAAACGTTGTATTGAATATTTGGTTACGTTAATAAATTTCAGGTTTAATTATGTATGAAGTTTGTATGGAGGCTGAGTCACGTTCGCTTTTTGGGGAAACTTGTGAAATTAATAATAGAAGTATGAAAAGTATACCGTTCATCAAGTGTAAGGTTTTACCGTACATAAAGTTACAATTATCGTTTTAATATTCTTTACTCCGTGTGGTCTCTATTTTTATTATAAAATTAGTGGCATTTGTTATAATAGTGCTTGAAAAATGCATTGTCTATCTACAATTTTACTGGTGGTCGAGCTCCAGTGACGGAGCTCGCGGGCGTAGGCACCACCGGATTACCTAATGTACTTGCCGCTAAATGGTAGTGTTCAGCATTATCGTGTTCCGGTCAGGTGGTAATGTACGGCCCTGTAATTTCCGGCACAGAGGCATAACACCTTAGGCCTTAGGAGTGGCAACGCATCTGCATCTTGACCTTGGTCTTTGTGTGGGTGTCTATAGGCTGCAGTCATCACTTAACATCAATGTGAACTGCATGCTTGTTTGCCACTTCCATAACATAAAAAAAAAAAAAACAAAAACTATATTTTTTACATTTCAAATTATTTTGTATCCCACAATAGGTAGAATTTAGTAGATAATTAAAACTGATTTTAGATTTATGTAATTGATCTTGGTATTCATTTACTGCGTTATAAATTGTAAACGAAAGAAATAATCTTTGTTAAAAAATAAATTTTATATTATAGAAGCTTACCCACAAATCAAAATAGTAAAGATAACCCGAGTCTCACGAATTCGCATTGTTTCAAACTAAATCATGACATAGTATGTTCTTAGGTTTTCGCGAGCTGCACTCATTGAAATAAAACTAGTTTTCTGATTTATCTCGCATATATTAAACTAAAATGATTATTTAAAATCGAACCCGACGTTTCGGTCGCTTTTCAGCTTCCGTGGTTTCGGGCAGACTGAGATGGTATTTGTAAATCATGACTCCAAAATAAAATCACACACATTTTGTACTAAGTTGTTACACTTGTTTTATATTATTTCGCATTAACACATGCTTGTGAAATATATTTTATTTTTAAAGAAAAATGGAAGGAAAAAATCAATAAACTGAAAAGTCTATTATATCGGTTGCCTAACTAGCATAGTTGGTAATAGATGGCGCTGCTGCTACCATAAAGAAATGCAATAGATGTGAAGGAAAGATTTGACAAATTGGGCAGGACTTCAGTAGCTCAATTGGAAGAGCGGCTGGACTAGATTCCCAGTAGGTCGCGAGTTCGAGTCTCGCCTGAAGTCAAATTTTTCCTTCCATTTTTCTTTAAAAATAAGTTGTTACAAATAAAAATAATAAATAATTTAAAAAAAGAAAGAAAGTTTAAAAATAATATTTTGTTGTAAAATAATATTCAAACAGACATGGAAACTAAACCAGAATAAAGCGCAAATAAAATAGAATATATTAAAATCCATTTTCACAACTACCTAAGCAATACTAAAATTCAAACAATAACAAAATTTATTATTTTTGTAAGTCGTGAGTTTGGTTTTTAGTTGGATCCGGAGAACTCTGATAATGTTACGTTTTTCGAATATACAAATAAATAAAATTAAATACGCTCACACTCACAGCCCCACCAGAGAATATGTAATAATACTACGTATACAATGGACACTTTGACGTCCCGCCCGATTTCCCCGCATCACCCAACCTCCTCCCCTCTTATGGTGCACGTGTAAATACACGTCACTGATTGATTTATGTGTAATAGAGACCAAATTAAGCGTTTGTATGGAATTTTGGCGGAGTGTCCGCGGTGTGGGCCCACACTAAGCCTGGGTTGCATCACGATATTTCGTAACATTAAAGGAGATGTTGCGAGCTCGGCTCTGGTTCGTACATGTCCTCAAAAAATGGGTAAATTAAAGAAGAATCCGAGAAAAATACAATTAATTTATTCAAGAATATATTTTAGAGTTACAACCACATTTAATTGAAATGATTTTATCATTTTCAACTATGTTAAACATGGCAGCGATACAGCCGACACTTGGGATCAATCGATTTCGATAGTATTTAGATAATATTACTTTTTTCTCCAAGTACTATTTATTCAAAATACAATTTAAAAAATGAAAATGTCAAAATGACATCGCCCGCCATATTCGCCATGTTGGTTTTGAGTTGCAATTCTAACCGCTAATAATGTTTTGTAACTGCAAACAAAGCTAAATAAGTGAAAATATGCAGTAAAAAAGTTTTTATTTTGATTTTGCCTGTTTAATTATATTATGTACAATACATGGCCAGAGGTCCATACATTTTTGCAACATCTCCTTTATTGTAACATTTCACATCCTTCTCTTACTATAACAGATTTCTATAAGTTAGAGAAGGATGTACAATGTTACAATAACTTTAACTTTAACAAATGGTGTGGTGCAACCCAGGCTAAGTATAAACCTGTATCGTGGATGCCGTTCTACACATACAACATGTGCACAAACACCCAGACCCGAAATAAATATCTGAAAGCTATACAAATATTTGTCCCGGTGCGGGGATCGAACCCCCTACGAATCAAACGATCATCTCACACCGCTGGACTAACCGGGTCGTCAATATAATGGCATAACGATTTGGAATGTCATCATGTTAGCCAAAAAAACTTATTTCCTTAACAATTGAACCTTGAATAAAAACTCAAAACCTAATCAATAAATTTAATTAAATCCCCAACCACATCTTGTTCAATATTAATCAATTTATATTTTATAAGACCTTTTACTTTCGTAAAATTAATACTACAATATTCAATATCAATCAAACCCAAATTCAAAGTCGCATTCAAAGTGACCTTAAATCAATTAATACTTAGCAAACTTGTGGAATTAAGGGACGTATCGGTACCGAAGTACCGTTAACGGTTTAGCTATCGGTATTAAACCCGGTCGAAGTTTAACTGGAGTGACAATTTGGTTGGGATTAGTGGACTGATTATGAGGTTTACATGTAGAGTTACAGAGTTAAGGGAATTTAGGAAGCCCTTCATATGTTATCTTTAAATGTAATATAGGCTTTGTGTTCTGTTTTATTATCAATGTTGATAAATTTGTTAGGTTTTTTTTTAACATCTTCTTAACAATACATGTCATACATTTTTCAATTATTTACTGGGATAGGTATTATTTACGTGGATAGGTGATAATACAGCTAGCGTCGGGACGTGACGACCCGATCGCACACTAGCGGAAGAATTGTTTTCTATTGGAAGTGAACTCTTCCACTAACGCAGTCAGTCAACAGACCAATGGTGGTTAAACCTTTGAAATGGGGCGGTAGTAAGTTCAATAAGATGGGCAGCAGCGTCTTGCGATAAAACTACCGCAACTGCGATCGCCAATCCGCATGCCAAGCGTGGCGATTATGGCATTATCACCTTATGGAGAGGCTTTGGTCCAGCAGTGGACATCTTACGGTAGATATGATAGACGTACAGAGATACATATCATAATTTTGGATTCAATATTGAATTTTCAACAAAAATGGCAATGCATTTTCATATCGAAAACAAATTGCTAAATATTAGGTATGTAAATTTTCGAAATCTATACTATACTTATAATATGCTATTCTGGTATGGAGGTAATTTCTTACTTAATTTGTTTGTAGGGTTTAATCCTCAGAAATACTAATACGATTCTGAAAATGCTTTCACTCACAGAAAGTAATCAGTTGAACAAAAAATCGTCGAAAAATAGGAGTTTATGTAAATCAAGCCAGTGAAAAGCGGGCGCGATGTAATACTTTCCAGTGCACACTGACTAAACGATTCGATACAGACGATCATAATGTTCACCAATTTGATGCCCTCTTATAAGGATTCTGCAATTTCAAAAGTAACCCTCTAAAATCTCAGAAACCAATATTATTCTACATCACCTGATAGCCAATCCCCTGGAATCATCTACTTCTGTCCCATCGGAGAAACATGGCCAATAACCTTCGACAACAGCATAACTTTTGTAATTAACACAATCTTCATCATAAAACAGATTGCATTAAATGATTTGAGGGTCCCCACGATCAAGAGGAACAGTTTCACGAGAACATCATCATAACACTGCCGTGCCATATAAATGATAGTTCAACCCTCCAACCACTTAATATGGCCGCATAAAAGCAAATGGCGCCACTTTAGGCTTGGGTAAAAATATCGATATTTGTTTGGAAAAATATCTATCGAAAAAATTTGTCGATATATTATTTTTGAATCGATTTTCAAGCTTTTTTGCAGGACATTAAATTACTGTCTACTTCGTATGAACAGTTAAATATTTCGTCGGCTGAATATGCCTGCTAACTTCAAAAAAATAATTTGTATTGCGATGCGTGAAACTTACGAAATCTTAAAAATGCCTGTACTGATTTCAATAAAAAAAATTGTGTGCATCAAAATGTACAGGGATGATTTAGATTAAAAATACGTACAGGAATCGAATAAATGCACTAATCCATTTTCAGAGAATGTAGTCATATATAGCCAACGCATAGCATATCTAAGCAACGATCTTCTGGTCTTTGACCTATTGGTATTACACCAAATTTCAAAACGGTTTCTAACTTAAAACATGGGTGAATTTTATATTTATCAAAAAGTGTTTTTTGCTTTTGAAATTTCGAATACAAATGATATATCGCAAATTACCTGTGTGCAAATTTGCGATATATCGTTTTTTTAAATAATAATTTATCAAATCTTTATTTGATAAACTTAGTACAATTTTACAAAAATATGGTGTTATCTTAACTAAAAGAATTAATCATCTGTAATCGAACTAGGCAAAGCCTGTATGATTATCGATATTTTTATATCATATGTCGTCTTTTGCCCATCCCTAAACGACATTAGGCCATCGGGGTCAATCGAGCCCGTTATATCGTAACGTGTATGGCAAACTTTTTCGGCACTTTACACCGATAAGATCCATGAAGGAGTGACGGGTTAGCCATTTTCAGTGTTTGGAATTGATCAGGCGCTTTGAGATAAACAATTTCAGTTCAAAGAAAATTTTCAAAACAATTTCCAGTTTTATAAATTTATAAAAAACTTGTTCGTAAAAGTACCCATAATACGGAAAAAATGTAATCATGTATTTGGTAAAGAACGAAGAAAAATTTCGGCTCGGTTGCCCGAGCCGTAATTTAACGTACGGAATATAGGTTTAAAGGAGTTTTTATCCAATATCTATAAAGTGTCAGAACCTGGTTCATAAATTCAGTGACATAGTGAAAAGTAATATGGTAAAATTGACATGATTACTTCATCTCATCTTTACTAATATCACAGTCTAAAGAAAATGAACATGTTAATCTAATATTATGTAAGCGTCTAAATCTTTTAAAGGATTATGTTTGAGTCAAACTCCACTTAACTTTCAAACGAATATTGTGACAATCTTTCGCTTCATTTGCTTAGGACAGAATGTCCGCCGATGAGGGCTCTCGCCGTTAAATAGGTTAGACTCCTTCCACTACAAAAAGCTCGTAAAGTATTAAAACTGATAAGCTCATTAGTTAATGATTTATCATAAAGAAATGTTTTAAAAATAGCTGCCCCAATAAAAAGGGGTCTATACGGGTGTGATCTTACAATTATAAACAGGTAAAGTTTGTAACGTTGCTTGTCTGTTTGTTTGTTTGTAAGGGCTATTCTTGAGAAATACTGAACCGATCATGAAAACTCTTTCACAATCAGATAGATACACTATTCAGGAGTGCTATAGGCTTTTTTTATTATGATAGTAATTTTGCACCCGTGCAAAACTAGGGGGGCAGCTAATAGAACAATAATTCAGTCTTGTATGCAAAAGTAAAATTACATTTTAAGTTATCTTAGCAAGATTAATGATGGTGTGTCCCTACAATTAATTATGGGTTAATCTAATCTAAATATACACTATTCAGAAAATAGTTCGCTTTCAAGCTTCTTGGAGGTTTATGTGATTTAAAATCAATTAGTAATTCTGTAACATGAGTATATGAATCAAATTAACTTTGTACACGTTATTACTGAGACGTTGTTACATTTAAGGCATATCGAAGACTTAATTTGTTATAATGGTTGTGGGATTTATTTCTATGTCTAAATTGATGGAAATTATTGCAGCGTTATGTTCTCGTTAAGATACATTTTGAAATTAATGCACGGGCTCGTGATTTCCGACACAGAGGCATTACAACTTAATATTTTTAAGTTTCTTAGTGCCACTCCTAGTTTAGTTATATGCACGAAGATGTCTGCACCACCTATTACATAGGAATCATGGGATAAAACGTAACTGACGAATTCCGGGTATTTATATGTATGCTCGTATACGATACGATATATCGATACTGACGATACATTCTTCTTCTCTCTATGTATGAAATCAATAGGCGGTGTTAGTCTTGGTAGATAATAAATAAATATTTTTCCGTTTTTTTTACGTAGCTATACTATTGCTATATATTATATATGTAAATATACCCTTGATCTCACGGGCACCTAATGCGATGATAATAAAAGCATATTGGTTGGTTTTGTATAAGCGAAGGATTCCCTGACTGTACGTAATCACCTAAACAGAACACGATAGCCGTCTATACTACCACTTAACGGCAAGTAGGTAATGTAGTTGGTAGTAGGTTGGTAAGATGGTGCTTACGATTTCGAGCTCCACCTGTAAGCACTATCAAAAGTAAAAACCAAATTTTCTAGATCCCACACATAAGCCCAAAGAATTATGGACGCTGTCGTTGTTTTTTGTTTTTCTGTTTTTTGTTGATTAGTTTTTCCAATTTAAAAGCTTGCAATTGCACTTTCGTACTTCCCACATAATAATGGAAATGTGTTCAATAAATTCCTAAAAGTTTTTTTAAACACATATTTAAAAGTTACACGGGATTTTGGAACACAACTGACTGGTATGCAACATAGATACTAGTCACGAATGCGTAAAATAATTGTAGACAGACACAATGCCCTTGACGAAAACGTGAATGAATCTTATTCCGCATATAATTAGCTTAGTTAGTTGCTATTAAGCAATTAACTTTAGCACGTTAACCCAGATTCAGAATGTGTTTCAGTTTGTTGTGCGGTTTGTGATGACCTTGAAAACATTGTCTAAAGATGATGGAATACTTCAGTCTTTGGTCTTGTTATAGTTTTAGGTTTAATAAAATGGAAGTAAGTTTGCATGTATGCTTGAATGCATGCATTTACCTCTGCCTACTCCTTTGGGGATAACAGGCGTGAAGTTACGACTAAAAAAAAAGTGAAACTGATATAATGATGTTGTGTACTTATTTGATATAGTTGTGTATTTGTAATAGTACTGTATCAGTTTTAGTAACAAAAAAGTGATTGGAATGAAGATGATTTTTTCCTCCAAAGATAAGTAAATGTATGGGTATGGATCCCACTCAAAAAATAAATCCATACCATTACATGCATTACCGTAAATATGTTTGACTGGTAATCTGGCATGGTCAACTCACCATACTAGTACTGGTCGATTTCTCGAATGTTTTTGATACGGTTGATCATGACTTACTACTTGCAATCCTCTCACGCATAGGAACTTCATCCCTAGTGCTGGAATGGTTCTCGTCTTATCTTCGTGGACGTCAGCAGGCGGTACGCAACAGCCAGGAACTATCTGATTGGTGCAGTCTTGCCACTGGTGTTCCACAAGGCGGAATTCTCTCTCCTTTTCTTTTTGCTATATTTATTAATGTTCTAACTACACATCTTCATGGCTCTTACCATCTGTATGCAGATGATTTACAGATCTATGCTCAAGCTGACTTTTCTAATGTTAACCAGGCCATTGATGTAGTAAATAACGATTTGGAATGGTCTCGTAAGTTTGGCATACCAGTAAACATAAGCAAGTGCCAAGCTATCGTTATTGGTAGCAGTTATTTTACTAACAAATTGGATTTTAATAATTTAACGCCATTGTTATACGAAAGCACTGTAATTCCTTTCTCGGATTATGTCTAAAATTTAGGATTATTTGTAGATTCCTGTCTTAGTTGGAAGAAACAAGTCACTTCCATCACTCAAAATACTATTGCCTCGCTGCGTTCCCTCTATAGACTTAAAAACTTTTTACCCTCTCGTACCAAAACTGATCTTGTGCAATCTCTTGTCGTCCCTATCATTGATTATGCAGATGTTTGTTGCTCAGACTTGTCTCAACAACTTCTGAACAAATTGGATCGTTTACTGTATAATTGTATTCGTTTTATTTATTTATGGCCTTCGTAAATTCGATCACATCTCTTCTTATCGTTCCAAGCTCATCTGGCTCCCCATCCATCAGAGAAGACACTTAAGGATTCTCTGTTTACTTTTCTCCATCATTAACGATCCTTGTTATCCGTGTTATCTTAAAAACAAGTTTAATTTTTTGGGAAACTCTCATGATCACTACCTTCGTTTATCAGAAAACCTAATCCTTGAAATCTCTTCCCACCGCACTGGTTTTATGTCTGCCTCTTTCGCTATTTCTGCAATTAAACTCTGAAACATGCTACCCCTTGACATTCGACAATCTGCCAGCAAGTTTATCTTCAAGCGGAGAACTAAAGATTTTCTTATTAGGTCACTTGATTTATGATTTCGTAAATACTGATAGAAGTCGTTCAGTCTGCAATACGCCTTATAATAACAGAGATACATCGTTTGTTAAACTGGGTACTAATACAAGGTGCTTTACGGCGGCTTAGGAGCGTCGTAAAATATTTAGATGCTCTCCTTAATCTCGCTTTAATTACGAAGGGGATTCGCGACGTGTTGCGAAAAATAGGGGGAGTTGCGTTTTCGCCCGAATACGAGATCCAAGAGGTTGTGTAATTGTTTTTTTATGTAATGGAGGTGGCAAACAAGCATGCAGTTCACATTGATGTTAAGTGAAGACCAAGGTCGAAATGCAGATGCCACCTGAGGCCTAAGGTGCTATGCCTCTGTGCCGGAAATTACAGGGCCGTACATGACCACCTGAGTGGAACAATTTAGCGGCAAATATATTAGGTAATACAGGACTTTGGAGACATTGGGAGTCTGTGCGTGTTATACCGTCTCTACAATGGTGAGTGCTCTGTCGAACTGTACGATATGATGCCACCGTCTCTTTTCCTACACCGTACTACCAAAGAGAGGTTTCACCCTCACCGACCTGGAAGTGTTCAGCGGTGCGGTTTTCTCGTTCGTTTCTGCCCAGAACGAGTAAATTGTGGAACGAACTTCCCTCTGTGATGTTCCCTCGGTGCTGCAATATGTGGTTCTTCAAAAATAGCGTCAAAAGAGTCCTTCAGGGCTGGCAGCGCGTTGGCAACTCCCCTGGTGTTGCAAATGTTCATAGGCGACGGTGAACATTTTCCATCAGGTGGCCCGTCTGCTTGTCTGTCAACTTAATGACATAAAAGAAAAAGTAATGCGGTAGTGCCTACGCCCGCGAGCTCCGTCACTGGAGCTCTACCACCAGTTAGACAATTGCACTAGTCAGGCAATTTAAAAAATAATACGAGTACAGCCAAGAACGAAAATTAAACAGTCGACTTATAACGTTCATTACTCTCGCCAAAAACCAGTTCAATCCAGTTCAAACCAATACAAGAATTTCGTATCCAATTTGTTTACAATACATGGACCTTGCTTGCGACCTCCCGCCTTCCAACCTCGGTCTCGCTTTCGCTTTATGACCCCATTATTGGGCGACCTTCGGCAATCGGACATGTAAGATCTTGTTTAAGAATAGGTTATTAAATTATTGCTAGGCCAACTTCTCTTTCGTTTTAATCTATAAAAATCAGGCGTAGGTATTTTTATTTATGTGAAAATTGGAATGCTTTAGCTTGTTTACTGTACTGGCTCCATAAGTTTTTTTTTATGTAATAATAGTGGTAAACAAGCATGCAGTTCCCATTAATGTTAAGTGACGACTGCAACCTATAGACACCCACACAATAACCAGAGATCAAAATGCAGATGCGTTGCCTCTCCTGAGGCCTAAGGTGTTATGCCTCTGTACCGGAAATTACATTAGGTAATACGGTGGTTCCTACCCCCGCGAGCTCCGTCACTGGAGCTCTACCACCAGTTATTACAATTACAGTCACAATGTAATACAAATAGTATGTATGTATCATAACGCCAGGTCCATAACGGGGTAGGCATAGAATGTGGAGCGCCAGATATCCCGGTCCTGACACACCTCCCGTGCCTCATCTACATTCAACATTATCTTCATACATGCACGCCGATTAAGACTTTTTAGAAAGGATTTTACACCGTTATCTCTGATATCTCCCGACATAATTTGATCAAAATGGTCGACAAAAGTCACATACGTAGAGTGCGAAAGAGATAACGCCCTACAGAGCCCAAATTACTATAAATCTCTTTCCTAAGTGGGACTCTACGAGTAGATACGCTCCCGGGCGTAGGCACCACCGCATTACCTAATATACTTGCCGCTAAATGGTAGTGTTCAGCACTATCGTGTTCCGGTCAGGTGGTAATGTACGGCCCTGTAATTTCCGGCGCAGAGGTATAACACCTTAGCCTCAGGAGTGGTAACGCATCTGCATTTAGACCTTGGTCTTTGTGTGGGTGTCTATAGGCTGCGGTCATCACTTAACATCAATGTGAACTGCATGCTTGTTTGCCACATCCATTACATAAAAAAATATATATATAATAATGGCAACCCTTGATACGTCCTACTGCTGGGCACGAGTCTCTCCCCTTCTAGGGGGGAGGCCTGGGGCTTACTCCAACACGCTGCTCCAATTCGGGTTGGTGGAGATTAAGAGTTAGTGGCCAACCCGCTGTCAGATGTTCTTGAAACCGCCCATAAGGCCTTCGACAAAGTTTAACGACTGCTATCAATCGATAACAACCGGGACCGATGGCTTAACGTGCCTTCCGAAGCACGGAAACGCGCATCTTTAATTTGTTACTAGCGGTCACCCATCACACACCCGATCGCGTGTGTATCGCCAGAGAATATGTAATAATACTACGTATAGAATGGGCACTTCGACGTCCCGCCCGATCACCATGCCTCACCCAACCTCCTCCCCTCTTATGGGCGACGTTTGGTATTTTCTACATGCTACGCACCTGTGTGCACGTGTAAATACACGTCACTGATTGAAGTCTGTGTAATAGAGACCAAATTAAGCGTTTGTATGGAATTTTGGCGGAGTGTCCGCGGTGTGGTATCGCTTAACCGAGTACATCGCTTGCGATCTACACCAGCCGCGGGGCCATGCGCGCTTCATGTGAAATTGATAACCTCCTTTTTTATTTTGAAGACGGTAACACACGTCATCCATGCAAGAGTAACTGACTCATAAACTGCGCAGTTTTATTTATATATAGCGATAGTTATTTAACCTCACTACCGTATTCCATGATTCAGATTATATTACTTCCGCATATATTTCTTTGTTCTTCTGATACCATTACGGTGTGTCGTAACAAAGCAATGAGCGAGTAATAGTTGTAATACGCATTAGAATTTATTTTGGTTCCATATTTATAAAACAGAGCTGAAGGGAGTGTGGAGCTGTATTTTGTTTACTTTTATTTGGGTTCCGTGCCTTAACAGAAAAAAGCGGCCAAGTGCAAATCGGACTCGTGTGGAGGGTTCCGTAGTGGTAAATAATATTTGCTTGTAGTTTTTTTAATATTTTTTTATTTAATGTAATGAAGTTGGCAAACAAGCATGCAGTTCACATTGATGTTAAGTGAAGACTGCAGCCTATAGACACCCACACAGAGACCAG
The DNA here is from genome assembly GCA_036365455.1 of Macrosoma leucophasiata. NCBI lineage: Eukaryota > Metazoa > Arthropoda > Insecta > Lepidoptera > Hedylidae > Macrosoma > Macrosoma leucophasiata. The sequence goes on from JAWQUS010000026.1 coordinate 13,404,521, forward strand.
AGGCCAAAATGCAGATACGTTGCCACTCCTGAGACTTTAGTATACTCTGTAATATAAGTATTACAGAGTATACTAACGTATATTACGGGGCCAGATATATCATACTAGGGACCCACCCCGGCTTCGCACGGGTGCAATCTCATGCACATTACTACTACTAACACGATAGGTACTAATCTATACTTCTATACTGAAATTCGAGGAATAAATAACTTGAGAAAACAATTGATAAAACTAACGTAAAAGCTAGATAATATAAGTATTGTAAAAAAATATAAATACCTTATAAATGTTGGTTGAACACATAGGGTTGCGAAGGCAGTAATTATTCCTTAAACTTGAAAAAAAAAACTAAAAATCCCATATAATATAGCACCTACGTCCTGAAAAGAATCATTACGCAAAATTTGAGACTCCTAGCAATTATAATTACGAAGCTTTTACATTATCTATAGGTATATATCAGAGATTACAAAATCTTTAAGCATTTTATGATATTTTAAGGTAACGTAGAAAATGAACAATAACATAGAGAACATAACAACAACATTCGTCATTATTTTGGTAGCATAGAGAATGATGAATGTAGCATAGAGAATGATGAATGTAGCATAGAGAATGATGAATGTGTAGATGAGGCACGGAAGGTGTGTCGGGACCGGGATGTCTAGCGCTTAACATTCTCTGCCTACCCCGTTAGAGACCTGGCGTGAAGATAAACATACACAACACAGAAAATCTCTGAACTGAACAGAACCCTGGACGCCCGAGTTGATCAATAAGCAGTACCTAAGCTACTGATTGAAGCGCGCTTGGCCCCGCGGCTGGTGTAGATCGTAAGCGATCTACGATGGGTGGCCGCTAGTGGCAAATTAAAATGCGCGTTTCCGTGCTTCGGAGGGCACGTTAAGCCGTCGGTCCCGGTTGCTATTAAGCCGTGTGTCACGGTTGCTATCGATAGATAGCAGTCATTAAACCTTGTCGGAGGCCTTATGGACGGTTTGAAAACATCCGACAGCGGGTTGGCCACTAACCCGTATCTCCACCAACTCGCCTAGAGTAAGCTTCAGGCTTCTCCCCGAAAAGGGGAGAGACTCGTGCCCAATAGTGGGACGTTTAATAGGTTGCCATTATAAGCTACTGATTGATAGGCTCCAAGCCTATCAATATATTTAAATTGCCGATTCGCCGTTTGAGCACAAATGAACAAATTGCTGACGCTAAAACTCTCCCACTGGACTGATCGCAATTTGTAGGGTATAAGGCTTTTTGGCTAATTGCAGGCAGCAACGGTGCAGTACGTTTCGTAATAGGAAATTCAAATCAAATATCTAATAGAGTTTGCAGTTGATGAGTAATATTTTGTGTTTGCTGTCGTAACTTGACGCCTATATATCAGTATGCAAAGTTTGCGCAGATCATATTTTAACACAACTACATATTATTTAGAATGATCCGCGGCTTTATCAGATACTTGAGACATAATAACTAAGGTCAACATCAATGTGAACTACATGCTTGTATGTCACATATCTACATTACACAAAAAAAATCGAAAGTCCTATTCCGTCCAGTCAACAAATGTTCCGACGCGGATTACACAAAAAAAATCCGCAAACTCACGGTTAATAAAATATACCTATTACGTCGGGAAAAAACTGCGACAGATCTGAGAAAGAGCAAGTGTCTGGAAGGGAGACGTAATTAGCTTCACCCTAAAAGATAACAGATAACAGTGTTCCAGGTGCTGGATGTTTGATTACTTTGTCATGACTGATGCCAAATTGAAGAATTACTTTGTCATGACTGATGTCCGAATGATATTTATAGCAAAAAGGAGTATTTTTTGTAATAAAAGTATTTTAATGAGGTAAGGATATAACTTCCATCTCAAGAAAAAAGGAAGAAAATATGTTTATTTAATGCGCCTGAGGCATATAAAAACGCACAAAAAAAAACACCTTGAGACTAAAATAATAGGGTTCCGTAAGATATTTGGGTTTTTCAGACACAAGGTGTAAAAAATCAACCAGAAAAGTTACTTATTTTGCGTACGCTGCCTAAACTATAATATAAAAGATATCGAGGAAGACTTTAGGCTATATCTATGTATAATCATCACGCTAAGACGAATAGGAGAGGGTAGGCAACATTGCACCGCGCGAAGCCGGGGCGGGCCGCTAGTCAACAATAAAATTAATTTGTTGGGTGTGTTACCAAACTTCAATATTGCAAATAGGAACATTCTTCTCGAAACATTCGAATGTGAAGGAATAAGTCATCTAGCAGCATACCAACGTTTTATTTTCATCCAATAAACAAAAGTTCCGACGCGGATTATAGAAATAAAATCCGCAAACTCACGGTTAATTAAATATACCCATTACGAGGGGAAAGATTGCAAAGCGCTGGGTTTTCCCTAAAAGATAACATTGTTCGAGTTGCTGGATGTTTCTTTACCTTGTGATGAGAGGTGGCAAAATTAGAGTAGACATCCGGAAAACGTCACTGAAGTGTATTTTGTTGCAATAAAATGATATCTTAAAATAATACTTCATGCATTTATTTACCCGACGAGTTCGCCAAAGATACATTTGTTCACGTATTCATTAGCCAATCATATTTTTGGGATCCGAGCCTATTGACACTTTACACCAACTCTTACCAAGCATTCATCACTCCAACTGAATGACGTCCACTGCTGGACAAGGCTTTCGCCAAAGACGCCCACTACAATGTTGAGCCACATTAGGGGAGAATATGCCAAAATCCGTCCCGACGCCAAAAATATGCAACCATTCACTACAACAATTTCCCTATCATTAACACCAAGCTTTAATAAAACCTTGGTATTAATGGTAGGAAAACTGTAAGGTATAGCCAAATACCAAACTTTAATGATTGACAAATAAGAATATTCATCATTGGAAAATTAGAATATAACTCAGAGGATCAAACTTAGGACTGCTGCTAAATTTCTAAGCTAAAATCGTGTTGTGAAAGAATTTTAAAATATAATCAACAATTAATTTGTTGGGTGTGTTACCAAACTTCAATATTGCAAATAAGAACATTTTTCTCGAAACATTCGAATGTGAAAGAATAAGTCATCTTACAAACCAACATCCTATTTCATTCAGTCCACAAAAATTCCGTCGCGGATTATACAAAGAAAATCCGCAAACTCACGGTTAATTAAATATACCTATTACAAGTGAAAAAAACCGCGACGGAGCTGAGGAAAAACAAGTGTCGAGAAGTGAGACGTAATTAGTTTTTCCCTAAAAGAGAACAGTGAGTTGCTGGATGTTTCATTACCTTATGATAAGGGATGGCAAATTAAAGATGGCACCCCGACACCCCGACGATGTTACTGGGATATGTTTTGTCTAAATTGTGTTTTGGTGAGGAATTATAAGTTAATTTCGTTCCTAGGTAAAAATCTGTGTATAAGGTTCGTATTTGGTTTACGTAAATACGACCACATTTCTGAATTTCGTATTCAGCTCAAGTGGCTGCCAATCCGCCATCGCAGGAATACTCACATTCTTTCTCTTCTCTATTGTTTACTTTTCAATCCTCATTCTCCTCAATATCTTAAAGAACGCTTTCACTACCTCAGCCTTGCTAACACCTACTTCCTTCGCTCCTCCAACAATCTGCGTTTAAAGATTCCTTCCCATACTTCTTCCTTCATCTCTAACTCTTTCACCAATACTGCTATCCGTCTTTGGAATGCGTTGCCCTTGGATATTCGTCGAGTTCAAACCCTTGAAACTTTTAGAAAACATTTATATAGACATTATCTTTCCTTGAATACATAGTATTTATCCTATAATTAGTATGTTTTATTTCTCTTACTTATCTATATCATCTTTAATATATGTAGGCTTCTTGTAGGTTTCGCAGCCCCAAAGAGGTACCTATCACTAAGTCACCAAGTCATTCAGTCTCCTCCGTCACTCAGTGATGGACAGACATCGTACAGCCAAAACTGGTGATCGTAAAAAGCTGAAATCTGTCATATAGGTCCCTTGAAGATTGCACATGTGCTTCTACGGGAACGGCGTATCGTCGCGGGCAAAACTTTTTTGAATAACTATTCAAAAAAGTAAGTTCTTGAGAAATTTATAAAAATCCATGAAGTACACCACATTAATTAAAAACGATTGGCAACATTTTAAATTTTCCCACTTTCCTTATAGAGATGTTAACACAATGGATGTAATTACAATCAAAATTTCTGGGGCCCCATTAAAAATTCAGTGGCATCACACCGTACCATAATGACACTTTGGCCCCTTAAATGTTGTTTACCCTTCAACGATTTTGATTATTTATTTTTTATTACGCATATAGAACAGTCTTAGTTTAGATGAGGTTTGTGATATCTTTTATTATTTTTATGGTATCTTTTAATTTGTAGAAAAAATCATTAAGGGATATAATACTCTTATCTGTACCTATGTTAATTCAGGCCTTCACCTATCGGTAAAAGTATTACTTAATAATTCTACCGATAATTAACAGTCCTACCTACTCCTATCATGTGATGGCTTATGGTTCATTTCATATTCACAGAGAAACAAATTGGTGGAAAAAAACAGATTGGTATCGAAAAACCTTAGGTTTTAGATATGTATGGGTTCATTTGTGTTGACTAACCATATAATTGAACGTTGTTTGTAAAATCCATTATTAAAAAAATATTAAAAGCAATATCTATCGAAGACCACGCACCATATATGATAAATGGTTTTTATGACAAACAAACAACACAAATACATTTTAAGCTACAAAGACAAATCCTCAATGTAAATCGTAACATGTATTATGTATTTGTGAAAACTGAACAGATTTATTCATCTTCGTAGAGCATTTCTGTTTTTTACATTATTTATTTAAAAAATAAGTTGTCCTCAATTGGTACGAACAGTATGCACACCATATGCATACTTACCCTACCTCTACCTACGGCCGCACATAAAACACGAACCAACTCACACACGCACACTGTTGCAATGTGATGTAGCGCAACCTTATTTAACACTCGCTAGTTATAAGATTAATTTCCACTATTTTATTTCTCAAATTATTATTTATATTTTAAGCACGCCTCAACGAGTTCTAAAAAACTTGTTGAGACTAGCATTTTATTTTGGATAGACGTTAGTCTCATTTTCGTTTGTATTGACTGTTCGCTAAATATGTGACCATAATTTCTTGAATTGTAATTAATTTTTGGACGAAATATTACCTATTATCAAAAATGCCTGAAATCGATTCGTGAAAACTAGAGATTGTTATATTTCAACAATGACAGTGCAAACAGAATTCACTACATTGGTAGCACTCAGGAAACTGTACCTTAACTATGCCCCGGGAGAATACGCTCGCTTTTAAATAGATAATGTTTCGTGTAGTTTTTTTTAATTTAGAGTGGAGTGGCCTTTTGTATTGTCAAGGCCGTGTTTTAATGGCGCTGGGAATTGTTATGGTAAATTATCGCGTTAGGAACTCACGAATTTTGTATGGTGAATTCGATTAAAGTATTTAGTAATATTTTGTGGGACCTTTGTTTTGGCATTGATGGAAATTTGAAGAGCTTTCTGATGTTATTTAAGTACTAGGTGTCCCCGCGCCTTCGTCCGCGTGAGAATTTATGATTGTTCAGTTACACGCACGGAGTCGTGGGCGAAACTAGTATAAAAGTAGCTTTAGTTACTCCTTATTACATAAGCTATCTGCCAGTGAAAGTCCCGTTGAAATCAGTCCAGCCGTTCCCGAGATTAGCCTCAACAAACAGACAGACAGACAAAAATTGTAAAAATGTTGTTTTGGTATAGGTACCGTGTATACATACATATGCATTTAGTAAAAAGCGATTATTTTTATATTTTAAACAGACACTCCAATTTTATATAATTGCATAAATTACTTATCTGTCGTTAAACGCAAGTGTATAATGCATAGTAGCATGTGGTGGATGATAGAAAGACTTTATTCCTTGGCTTACACGAAATAAGATTAATATGTGAAGCCAAAAAACGCAACCCATCTCAGCAAATGTGCTGTAGCAGAAACTACAGCGCTCGTATTCTGATAGGTCAGACGGTGGAGTATAAATAAATAGAGAAAAAGTGTTTGTGCCAGCTCCAAGGCACGACGCCGCTAAATGGTAGTGTTTAGCACTATCGTGTTCCGGTTGGGTGATAATGCACGGCCCTGTAACTTCCGGCACAGAGGCATAACAATTTAGGCCTCAAGAGTGGTTACGCATCTGCATTTTGACCTTGGTATTTGCGTGGGTATCTATAGGCTGCAGTCATCACTTAACATCAATGTGAACTGCATGCTTGTTTGCCACTTCCATTACATAAAAAAACGATGGAGGTTTATTCGGTGTGTGTAAGGAGATCGCAAGCGTGCGGCCGAGCGAAACACGTCCGCTCGGTCACAGCGCTCGCGGGGGAATCGCGTGTAACCCCTCAACTTTCGCGTTACACTTGATTTTACTCCTCATAAAATTTCCGTCAAATCGTTACTTAAGAGAAAAAAAAACTGCAACTGCTAAATTGTAGATTGTGCTTGATTTGTTGATGCCTAGACTGGTCTGCACGCGAACATGGACGCGAAGAGACGGCGGATGAACTCCTCGATGGTCTCTATTTTGAGGTTCCTCTGGATCGTAGAATTCCTCAGCGGGGGACGTGTACGATATTGCGTATCACCGCCATCTGGGCCACATTTTCGTCCGCCTTCGTCTGTCTTCGCAGCCACTTGTAACTAACTTTCGCACGTATTGTACACTCAAAGCCCAATATTACTTAAACATCATTAAAGTATAAGGTTTAATTGTTTATTTTTTGTTTCAGGTATTGATAACAACTATTGAAGACATATAGCGGGCCACCGGCCGCCGCGGCGGACCGGAGGGGAGTGGCTATAGCGTTTGTTACCGATGCAAAACAGTCTGTCATTTTTTGTGGGGGGGGACTACGTGTGATACACACACACTACAACAATCGTCTATTACTACGAAACTCACACCTTGACTCTAACAAAATACATAAACAATTTTTACGCACACATTTAAACATCTGGGCGACAGGCATAGGACCATATTCTAGGTCTTGTACTTGGACAGAGGGGAAATCCTGCATATGTCTACTCCCCTCCCGTGTTGCTCTATGATTGAAGACAAGGAATATTACGGTAAAGACAAAGTAACTTGTACTATATCAGAATGTATGTTTAACCCGCCATGTTTTTTAAAGACAAACCCCCTTATTCATAAACGTATTTCAGCTAAAATGTTCCTAATCTCTCCTTTGTCTTTTTCTATCCTGCACATTTGAAAATGCAACTGACAAAGACAAAGCATTCTATAGCTAAAACGTATCTAATGTACGTTTATGATTAAGCGGGCTTTTATTTAATTTAAATTTAGCACTTTTCGGCAATAATAATATTAGTAGAGTTCGTGTTAAGGTGTAGACAAATGGTCGGACAGACAGGCCGAAATTATAAGGGTTCCTTGTAGGTTAAGGAACCCCAAACGCAGCCAGTTTGACATAACATTAATATTTCACTAATTTTACGAACCGGGTCGTGACGCGATATAGATATTGGGTAAAAACACTTTTTACCTTTATTCCGACGTTTCGACTCGTATAACACTAATATAAATTTTTCGGCTTTCTTTAACAACCTCCCATTCCCACAAAGATCTGTTGCAAAGCACATTCTTAATCAACTTTTTTGCGAAAAAAATGCTCCGCTAACTTGAAAATTCCGCTGCGTTAATTTTAAAGCCAATTTAAGTACGAAATTTCATTTAAAAGTTTTACCTACTTTGGCTAAAGTTTCACTTCGCTATGATGTTTTTTTTTTGTTGTTGTAACGCAGCGTTTGCTAATTACCGGCAAAGGTAATGAGTTACTCATTAAGACAAGTCGAAGTCATGTTTATTTCGCTACCTAAAGCTTTTTTCGCTCAAGTCAAAATAAATCATGATCTTAGTTAACCATAAAATATGCGATACCCGGGTCCACAGCGCGAGCAGCCTCGCGAGGCAGCTCGCTCTGTGTGGACGGACCCGACACTTGGTGGCTCAGTCGCGCGCGCTAATCGAGGCACATTCACACAGAGCGGGCTGCCTCACGCGGCAAATCGCACGGCTGCTCGCTGTGTGGACGCGATTAATTTTAAATAACTGGTCACATTATAACCATGACCAGTTGACCAGTGTGTGTTGCCAGTGATGACTTATGGGACAGAAACGTGGTCGCTCACTATGGGCCTCATAAGAAAGTCACTCAGAGAGCAATGGAGAGAGCTATGCTTGGAGTCTCTCTGCGAGATCGAATCAGAAATGAGGAGATCCGCATGAGAACCAAAGTTACCGACATAGCTCACCGAATGGCGAGACTCGAGTGGTGGGCAGGGCACATAGCTCGAAGAACTGACGGCCGTTGCAGAGCATTTCCTGAGTGGCGACCGCGTACCGGAAAACGAAGCGTACAACGAAGGTGGCAACTGGAGATCATTCTAAGAAAGTAGAAATCTCGATAACTCTTACTCGTCTTAGCCCCCGGATAGGGTATTTAAACCAGATCCTAAGCGTCGCGGTAGCAACGGTCTGCTAAACAAGACTATGAAGTCAGTTTGACTGGTGATAGAGCTTCGTTGACGGAACTCGCAGGCGTAGGCACTACCGCATTACCTGATATACATGTCGCTAAATGGTAGGGTTCAACACTGTCGTGTTCCGGTCAGGTGGTAATGTACGCCCCTGTAATTTCCGGCACAAAGGCATAACACCTTAAGCCTCAGGAGTGGTAACGCATCTGCATTTTGACCTTGATCTTTGTGTGGGTGTCTATAGGCTGCAGTCATCACTTAACATCAATGTGAACTGCATGCTTGTTTGCCACTACCATTACAAAAAAAAATAGTTTACTGCAAGTAAATTAAAAAAAAAGATAACTATCAAAACTGTCGATCGAACCTCTCGTTTGATATTATTGCACAATAAAAAATACAAACATTCAAAAACAATTATTCATCCACATCCAAACAAATTGAAAAGAGCAGTCGTTCATCATAACTAGTGTACCAGCAGATACGGGACACAAAATAAAAACAATACAACGTAACAATCAAGCGGTGTGATTGATGCTGATGGAGAAGCGAGTGCAGTTTATTTAGACGATATATTTTTCATGGGGTTAGGCTTGTTACTCACTTGTCGGGGCCGAATATTTATGATTCATTACAAAATTGAAAAAAAAATGTTTTTTTTTTATGTAATGGACGTGGTAAACAAGCATGCAGTTCACATTGATGTTAAGTGATGACTGCAACCTATAGACACCTACACAAAGACCAAGGACAAAATGCAGATGCGTTACCAATCCTATGGCCTAAGGTGTTGTGCCTCTTTGCCGGAAATTACAGGGCCGTACATTACCACCTGACCGGAACACGATAGTGCTGAACACTACCATTTAGCGGCAAGTATATTAGGTATTGCGGTGGTGCCTACGCCCGCGAGCTCCGTCACTAGATCTCTACAACCAGTAAAGTATATTAAATTTAGCTGTTTGTTTGTCTTATAAGGGATTGTATTGACTACAAACTGTCACTAAATGAGTCCATCACGGGAAAAACAGAGTGTCAAGTGCCAATTATCACCAGTTCTTACACACCTCTCGCACTTCCTCTACATTCATCACTCTCTTTACACATGCACGGCAATGCCGAATATTCTTGACCCCACTTTCAGACAATACTCAAATAAGTACGTACGTAAACGTAACTTCACACCTGTAATCCCCAAACGGGTAGGCAGATGTGCATGCATAATAACCGGAATCATGAGTGTTACGTTTTTGGCCCATGTAATCCAGTGGCGAACTTGTTGACATCTCTGAACGTAATACCAAACTCCGAAGTACTAGGATGTTCCAGAAAATGGAAAATTCCGAACAGAACAACAGATAAACCATTTTACACCTTTATCTCTGGAAGGCCCGACCCTGGAATCGAACGCAGAACCCCAACGTAGCAGTAGTGGCCTGCTACCACTGGATTACTGACGTAGTTTGACTTTTAGCTAAAAATATTAATCAAAAACTATAAACATAGAAAACATACAATCATTGTATCAGTACTACAGGGTTTCCTTCGTAGTGTATTGTTATATCAAGCATATGTGTATATAATTCATTACTTACTAACATTACTACTACTACTACTACGCTGGAGGTCCTGGGTTCGATTCCCGGGTCGGGGGCTATCAGAGGTAACGGTGTAAAATCCTTTATCTTTGGTTCTATTGGGATTTTTCCATTTTCTGGAAGTTTCCCAGTACCTCGGAGTTTGCTAATATGCCCGGAGATAGCAACAGGCTCGTAATTGGCGAATCGTGGGTGTTTGCATGTATGCTTGAATGCATGCATTTACCTCTCCCTACCCGTTCGGGCATTACCACTATTTATTCAACACATCATATTTGAGAACTCTTTTATTTTTTTTGTACATCTAAAAACTGCAGTTATCACTCACCATAACGGACAGCACATTTGCTTGGTCACTTCCTTAAAAAATATACAGCGAAAATAGAGCCGGCAAAATATATTGGAAAAGTAGATGCGGCACGGCGTATGTGTGTGAGCGTACCTTATTTTTTCTCAGCAGGCAATGGACGCGTGAAATTACGTTAATCGTTTATCGGTTGACGTGTTATGGGGTGAAGAGTGATGGGCTTAATTTTTTGTTAAACATTAGTTGGGTACACATATTGCTACTTTCTTCTAATAAAAATGTAATTTTGGCGAAGGAAGGGAACGAAAATGAACATTTTTTATCTAATGAAGGTGGCAAGCAAGCAACCAGTTCGCATAGATGTTAAGTAATGACAGCTGCTTGTAGACATCTACACAAAAATAATTGAAATAAAACTATTTTATGATTTATCTCGCGTATATTAAACTAAAATGATTTTTAAAATCAACTCGACGTTTCGGTCGCCTTTCAGCTTCCGTGGTCCCGGGCCACAGATCACTATATACTAGTGGTCCCGGGCAGACTGAGGTGACGTTTGTCTGACAGCAGTTTGAAAAAAAAATGTAGCCTACTGTAGTATTTATATACTCTTTGTTACCTACGAGTACATCGATTTCGTAAACGCATTGCGTAGCGTTCAGGATTAACGCAAAAATGACTTAGAGGTCTTGCAGACTGCTGCGACTGGGATTACATTTTGCTAAGTATGTAAGACAAGCTGTTGCCCGCGGCTTCGCCCGCGTGAATGGTGTTTTTATAAATAACTAAGTAGCCTATATTCTTTTTCAAAGTCAGCTCTATCTCTGTACCTAATTTCGTTCAAATCAGTTCAGTCGTTTGAACGTGAAAAGGTAACAGACAGACAGACAGAGTTACTTTCGCATTTATAATATTAGTAGGGAAGTAGGGATTAGTAAATCCCAGCCGCAGCTGAAACGACGGGTTGATTTTAAAAATCATCTTATAGTAGCCCAGGATCCAGGAGCCCAGGATGCTATTTTTGGATTTACTCGAGGGCGTCAGATAAAGATATGGGAGATTCCTTGAACCCCGCTGGTTATCTTCACTAAATCTAAGGTTCATATTTAAAGACGCGGCCGAAGAATAGTCTTAAAAAAAATTATAAATGTCGCTACGATCTTACTCATCTTCCGAATTGTCTGAATTTTGGATAGGAGCATTGTTTGGCCACATTTTAAACCCTCACAGAATATTTGACACGCTCTTGACCCAAAACGTTGATGCCGCGTCCTCTTCAAAAACATTTGATTCGTTCAAAAATGAAGGTGAAAAATTACTCAAGAATGTCAGATACTCAGAGAGGATCTAAAGTGAACCCCATCAAAGCTCCCATCCAAAATTCTGACAATTTGGATGCGAGGCAAGCTCGTGGCGGAAGCCCTAAGGGTTCGGCCTTTTATGGAAATCTTAGATTTGGTGAAGGTACTGAATTGGGTGCAAGGTATCTCCTATAACTTAATCTGACGCGCTGGAGTAAATTCAAAAATACCCTCTTGGGCTCCCATACTATTAGTTTAATATACGCGCGATAAATCCATTAAAATAGTTTTATTTCAATGAGTGTAGCTCGCGAAACCCTAAAAACAATCCACCCTTTGTTTATTTGTAATAAAAAAATCTGTTTGAGTCCCAATGTAGGGACTCGAGGGCGTAGGCAGAGATTAAGTAATATAACGTATAGAATGGACACTTCTACGTCCCGCCCGATTGCCATGCCTCACCCAACCTGTCCCCCTTATGGGCGACGCTTGGTATTTTCTACGTGCTACGCACACAGGTGCACGTGTAAATACACGTCACTGATTTATGTCTGTGTAATACAGACCAAATTAAGCGTTTGTATGGAATTTTGGCGGAGTGTCCTCGGTGTGGAGTAGGCGCCACGGCATTACCTAATCTATCTGCCGCCAAAAAATGGTGTTCAGCACTATCGTGTTCCGCTTAGATGGTAATGTATGGCCCTATTAAGTATCACAGATACAAAATAGCCTAAACCTCAGGGGTGGCAACGCATCTGCAGTGTTTTTTTAGGAGTATCAACAGCAAGTTTAAACATGAAATAAAGCAACATTACGAAAAATCCAGAAACCAATGACAGAAACCCACGTATAGGACACAGTTTAAATATAACGTAACGTCACGTCACGCTTGTAATCCTCGAACTAGGCAGAGGTCAATGCATGTATTCAAGCTCACATACAAAAAACCCACGATTCGCCGATGACGCTTTAGCCCATGTAGGTGGCGAGCCTGTTGACATCACAGGACACATTACCGAACTCCGAGGTAATGGGAAACTTCCAAAAAATCGAAAAACGGAACCATAGATAAATGGTTCTACATTTTTATCTCTGGAAGCCCCCAGGAATCGAACCGAGTACTCCAGCGTAGCAGTAGTGGCCTGCTACTGCTAGTCTACTGAGGTACCTAGTCTTACAATTTCTCTAGTTTATAGTCACTTATTGTAGGGTTTCTCAAAGTGGGGTACGCAAACCCCCCAGGGGTTAGCCATTCGAAGGCAGGGGGTTCGCGACAAGATTTACTATAAATCGACTTGATACCGAGTCTGAATGAAGGTTAAAATTGTCCAAAATTACTCCAAAATTGACTCCATTTGTGACAAGAAACAAGGACACCCATCACATTATTAGTACCTAGTAAAATATATTTCTTTTGGCACTTTGTTACCTTTTATTGAAATAAGAGCACTATTTTCTTCAATAGTCAATTTTATTGTTTCCTTTGGAAGGGGAGGGGGGGGGGTAATTATTTGACCGTCTGTCTGTCTGTTTGGGTGGCTGTCACCTGGATACTTCTCAACAGGGGTACGTACGTGGAACCTGGAGTTTGAGTAACCCTGCTTTATTCGTTTCATGAAATAAAAAAATACTTGTCTCCGAGCGATGATCTAACCCAGTGATGCACCAGCTTTAATACCAACAAACCGCATGTACTTGAACAGTGACAATTTACGATTAAATAAATAAAATAGATAACGCGGAAGGATACACTCTAATGGTGTGAAGCACGCAAACCTCAACGCTTTCGTGGTAACCCTTACTTTGGACAAATAAGGTACGGACACAACGGTAAGATAGGGCCCAAATGTAACCCAGATTTGGTTTATATTTTAAATATAAAGTATCTTAGGTAAGTATACAAAATAAAAAAATATATTTAAAAAAAAATCTTTAAAATGGTATGTTCTCATGTTTTTTGAGTTACACTCGTAGCAAAATCAACTACCGGCCCGCCCCGGCTTCGCGCGGATTCTATGTAACCTATCCTGTCCTATTCTTCTTAGCGTGATGTTACATAGCCTAAAGTCTTCCTCGATAAATGGGCTATCTAACACTGATTTTTTCAAATCGACCCAGTAGTTCCTGATATTAGCGCGTTCAAACAAACAAACAAACAAACTCTTTAGCTTTATAATATTAAGTATTGATAACTTTATTTCAATAAACGAAAGATAAATATTAATATTTTTATATTATTTTTTCTCTTTATCTCGCGTTTAATTGGCTACAAAGGTTAAATGCTGAAACGATTAGTTAAAAAAACTACGCTCTGTGTGTGTGTTCATTTAGAGGCGGCGGTTAGCATACGCACAACATCTGCCGCCCTAACAGAGCATCCGAATAATGGACCTTCACACAAATGAAGATGGGTCCAGAGCTAATGGTCGTGCTGTTGACATGATTCTACTGGTAGTAGAACTCCAATGACGGAGCTCGAGGGCGTAGGCACCACCGCATTACCTGATATACTTGCCGCTATATGGTAGTGTTCAGCACTATCGTGTTCCGGTCAGGTGGTAATATACGGTCTTGTAATTTCCGGTACAGAGGCATAACACCTTAGGCCTCAGGAGTGGTAACGCATCTGCATTTTGTCCTTGGTGTTTGTGTGGGTGTCACAAACATAGGCTGCAGTCATAATTTAACATTGATGTGAACTGCATGCAAGTTTGCCACTTCTTTAACATTAAAAAATCCCCTAAGAAAGGATTTTAATATCAACCTAATAATAACGATGAGTAAAATGAAACAAAAGTTATTTGGAAAAAATACTTACTCACTGTAAAGGGGAAACGAGACATTTTACTGATATACTTTTTACATTAGTATATTATATTTAGTTTTATCTTAGTGACATTCTTGACTATATATATATATATATATATTTTTTATCTTGTTTAACATGTATATCAATTGTTTTTCACTTTAATTTATTTTGTTTGTTTTTGACGTGTCATAAAAGGTGTCTGTCACCCTAAATGAATAAATGAGTTTCTGATTCTGATTCATTACTGTCTCAACATGTCAAATTTTGAGAACCAATTATACAAAATGATGGTCTTTGTAACTAAAACTTTAATGCATGTCAGACATTAGGCTGTAGCGTTTAGACTGCATAACAGTAACTTACCACACTGTAAGCGAACTTCACTTGTTCTGCAGATCTTACAATGGAAAGTTTGACTTCTTAACGGTACTTGTTGAAGTGCAGCGAAGGTAGGTGAGTACATAATTTGTCTGATAAATAGCAGATGTTCTGAAGTTTGAGACCAATAAGCAATTAGAAAATTCACGAAAAAAAAATTTTTTTTTGCTAGTGACGTAAATACGATTTGTAGATACTAACCAAAATTAGGATACGACTGAATCGTTCTTAAAAAATATTGTTCATATGAAATCTCTACATAATTTGTCTGATAGATAGTCAATGTTCTGAAATTTGAGACTTAACAGCAGTGAGTATATTCCAGAAAAAAATAATATTTTCGCTAGTGACTTAAGTACCAAATTTTAGGATACGACTGAATCGTTCTTAAAAAATATTGTTCATATGAAATTTCTCTTTACTGGTGGTAGAGCTCTAGTGACGGAGCTCGCGGGCGTAGGCACCACCGCATGACCATATATACTTGCCACTTAATGGTAGTGTTCAGCACTGTCGTGTTTCGGTCAGGTGGTAATGTACGGCCCTGTAAATTCCGGCACAGAGGCATAATACCTTAGGCCTCAAAAGTGGTAACGCATCTGTATTTTCACCTCTGGTCTTTGCGTGGGTGTCTATAGGCTGCAGTCGTCACTTAACATCAATGTGAACTGCATGCTTGGTTGCCACTATCATTACATAAAAAAAAACATTTGAGGTCCATTTTTTTTTTCATATGTAGGTAAGGTGGCAAACCAGCATGCAGTTCACATTGATGTTAAGTGATGAGTATCCACATAAAAATCAGAGGTCAAAATGCAGATGCGTTGCCACCCCTGAGACCCAAGTTGTTATGTCTCTGTGATAGTTATCACGGGGCCATTCATCAAAATTATCTGTCTATCTGTCCATCCGACCAACCGTCCACTCAACCACACGTGCTCAGGATTCCACCTGTCAATTCATCTACCGCCTAGCCGTCCATTCATCAACCCATCTACCCGTTCATCCGTCCGTATATCCATCCATTCATACATCCGTCCATGAGTCCATCCATCCGTCCGTTGGATGGATGATCCGTTTGCACTTCCATCCAATCCCTATATGCATTCCACCCGTCCACACGTTTCTGGTTCAGTATATATATATATATATATATATATATATATATTATGTAATGGATGTGGCAAACAAGCATGCACTTCACGTTGATGTTAAGTGATGACTGCAGCCTATAAACACTCACACAAAGACCAAGATCAAAGTGCAGATGCGTAACCACTCCTGAGGCCTAAGCTGTTATGCCTCTGTGCCGGAAATTACAGGGCCGGACATTACCACCTGACCGGAACACGATAGTGCTGAACACTAACATTTAGCGGCAAGTATATTAGGTAATGCGGTGGTGCCTACGCCCGCGACCTCCGTCACTAGAGCTCTATCACCAGTAAATAATATAATATAGTAAATAATAATATTCGAACTACACTTTTTCAGTACAACTTTTACGTTACACGTGTTTTTTCCGTCTAGAAGCCACATTAAGGAACTTCGTTCTAAAAATATCTAAACGTACACAAAATTGTGAGGACTGTTTACTTGAAATTCTATACAAATAAAAAAAACACCATTACGCAATATCTCATTTCACATCGTGCCCAGTTAATGTATTCTTTGCGAGTGACATCTAAAGGAAAGTGGGGCGGTGTTAAAAATAAGCTTTTTTCCCCCTCATTAGCACTGTCACAAGTGCTTGGCAGGTTGGGACTTTTCTTCAAAATAGTCTTGTCTGTAACTGAGTTTTTTTATGAGCAAGGTAGCAGATGGACTGAACATTGATGATGAATAATTACAGCCCATCTTTGATACAACTAGATTTTAAAGCCATATTTTCCTCTATTAGGTTAGGATCCCACTGGAGAATTAGTTCGTTCATCCAGATATGCTGCACATCTAATTTCCGTATATTTATAATCTAGAGAATATATATCCACTAGGTTGCCTATCAAAATATGGCCGCAAGTATATATTTTTTGTCTGTCTGTCTGTCTGTTTGTTCAAGCATCACATAAAAACTACTGGTCCGATTACGATGAAACTTGGTATAATTATACTTTAACGCTTAGCTCACAACACTAGGTAGTTTTATCCCGGAAAATGTCTGTTTGTCTGTGTGTTTGTGAACGCTTAATTCAGAAACGGCTCATCCGATTTGCAGTTTACATTTATATATTGTGGTAAGTTTCATATAGCATTCAGTGTTTGTTTCATGTCAATCGGTTCAGAAATGAAAAAGTTACGTCTGCTTAAAGAATCATCATCAGACGCGTTAGGGCGCTAACACTCTTGACACCCTCATACAGTGGCAATGTTTAGCATAATCGTGGTAATTCAGTTTATTCATAATCGTGGTAATTCAGTTTGGCCTTATCATAACTGTCACAAAGGCAAAACAAATACGGCCTCAGAGCTACCCCTGAGGCCTTGTTGCTACCAACGCATCTGTATTTCCATATTTTGATCATCGGGTTTTTCATAAGATAAGGCAGTATTAGCTATCGTATCGTAATTTAAGCTATCGTACTAATCTCGTGAAAAAAAATCACTAACGGTGATAAAGCGAATAAACAACCATCAATTCTTTTTTTACCACATTTTCCCCTTTTGTTTCAAGTAAAAACCAATGTTCAAAAACAGATCTTTCTTAAGCCAACTTTTTAGGTATGTCGCCAACTTGGCAACTTAACCAAGTACAAGTTAATCCCTTTGTGTTGAAAAAAAAAACAATTCCCAAGTGAACAACAGCAGAGTGAAATTGTTTGCGTTTTTCTTTTTCTTTATTTAGGTTAGAGTTGTAGTCTGTGTGGTTATACAACTGGTCAACATTTGTGATACTTACTTACTTAGCTTACTAATAGTTAATGTTTATATTTCGTATTTTTTTATGTAATGGAAGTGGCAAACAAGCATGCAGTTCACATTGATATTAAGTGATGATGTAGCCTATAGATACTTACACAAAGACCAAGGTCAAAATACAGATGCGTTACCACTCCTGAGGCCTAAGTTGTTATGCCTCTGTGCCGGAAATTACACCGACTGGAACACGATAGTGCTGAACACTAGCTGCAAGTTTATTAGGTAATGCGGTGGTGCCTTCGCCCGCGAGCTCCGTCACTGGAGCTCGACCACCAGTAAAATTTCAAGTTAATCCCAGTTACTAAAATTATCCCGCGATAATGCTACTGCCACTGCGATCGCCGATCCGCCTGCCAAGGCGAACGACGCACAATCGTGGGCGTTTTTGAGGAAGGTTTTGACCAGCAGTGGACGTCTTTCAACTAGAGTGATGATGCCATTAAAATCAAGATAGTTAACCAGAGCTGAAGCGCGCATAGCCCCGTGGCTGATGTAGATCGGAAGCGATCTACTCGGTTAAGCAGTACGGGCGCGGTCGGTGTGTGATGAGTGACCGCTAGTGGCAGATTAAAATACGCGTTTCCGTGCTTCGGAGGGCACGTTAAGCCATCGGTACCGGTTGCTATCGATAGACAGTAGTCGCTAAACCTTATCGGAGTTCTTATGGCGGTTTGAAAACATTCGACAGCGGGTTGGCCACAAACCCTTATCTCCACCTTTCTGCGTTGGAGCCGCGTGGTGGAGTAAGCTCCAGGCCTCTCGGAGACTCGTACCCAGCAGTGGAACGTATCAAGGGTTTCCATTATAACTAGCGCTTCCTGTTGCTACTTGGAGTATGAATCAGTACTTAATAAATCAAAATTCCATATTTAGCTTGTCAAATATTCCCATTTTCGCAATGTCGGGGATTATCGTTATTAAGTCAGTCGCTTTACCCGGGAACGTGCATAATCCGGTGTTTCATCGAACGAGGCAGGGATTTAACTTAGGACAAGTGAATTGGGAAGTCTTTGCTATGTGATAGCTTCAGATTTTCAAGATAAACATATGTTTTAAGACGGCTCGATTTTGCTGGGGAGCTTGGAGCTTGTTTTTGCTGGAACGTGCATTGCATCGTAATCTCAAGTGTAATCTAGATGGGTTTAGTTCTATAGCAGAGTGTCTGTGACCTTGGTCTTTGTGTGGGTGTCTATTGGTTGCAGTCATCACTTAACATCAATGTGAACTGCATGCTTGCTTGCCACTTCCATTACATGATAAGAACGTGTTATGAGCTATCGTATGCCGTTTTGATGTTGATATACACACTATTTGATAATAAACAACTGAAATACGAAAAACGAGTATATGAGCAAAATAGAAAATAAAATGTTAGGAATTGACAAACTAAAATAGACGTTGGCCGATTCTCAGACCTACCCAATAAGCTCACAAAATTTCATGAGGATCGGTCCAGCCGTTTCGCAGGAGTATGGCAACTAACATTGTGACACGAGAATTTTATATGTATAGAGAAGAGAAGAAGATTAATCGATAGAAAATCCACACCAACTGCAATCCTTAATCAACCTCTACTTATATTTAAAAAATTGTAACGATACTGTAATAAAATATCAGTGAAATAATAAAATGTCTGTAAAATGGTCTGCCCGGGACCACGGAAGCTGAAAAGCGACCGAAACGTCGGGTTGATTTAAAAAATCATTTTAGTTTAATATACGCGAGATAAATCCGTAAAAATAGTTTTATTTCAATGAGTGTAGCTCGCGAAAACCTAAGAACATATCATGTAATAAAATAACACGAAGATTGTGCATTTTATACAAAGCGCTTTTAATTTTTCCGACGTCCGGACGTACAGACTAGCGGAAGTTAATATTAATATTGCCGTAATATTAATATTGCCGTAATATAAATATTGCCGTAATATTGCCCCACCAAATATTACTAATATTCACCGTACCGCGCTAGTGTAACATAAGCGCATGGATTTAATTAAACTGGATATGGTTATTTCGTGTTATTTTAAATGCATGCGGTGCGGCTTATATGTGAGCGTATATGAGGGTGTGAATAAAATAGAGTTTTTATTTTGATGAAGTTTTATAAGCTTTTGTGCAATATGTTTTATTTTAACGGCCAGTTACCTTAACTACGTGAAATGATGATTTTAGTTAATTAGAATAGTATTTTTGTCATACTCTGACCCTACTTTTGGATGACCTGAAAAATAAAGTATGTTTGTAGGATTCCTTGAACTTCGAAAATTTAGCGATAGGTGTCGACACTAATCCACAAAAACTTATTAAGAGCATGTACGTATTTTTATTATACGTTTTAGATAAGAAAGATAAGATAAGAAACATTTATTTGACACACAGCGAGACACATAAAACAGACATAAAACGTAACAGGTAACAGAGAAAAGACAACACATTTTCTAAAAATTAATACATACCTATACACGTAATATGTGTCTCACGGCTGCCAAAAAGGTGTCCTGTTCAGCAAATGTCAGGTACCTTCATATAAAAGGTACCTGACGCTGGTTTTCAACAGGACCCTTAGTGAGTGAACCACGGATGTCAAATTTATAATAAAGGATAATTATACTAATACTTATACAAGGTACATACATACGGATTTAAAACAGATAATAAGCCATTAAAATAACATACTTAATTAAACGATAAATGTAATACATACTAGTAGGTACAAACAATAATAAATAGATTAATACCAAAGTAAATAAAATATAAGTAGATAAAAAACATCTTATTAAATATCATAATAATAATATGCAATCAAAGAATTATAACGCAATTGTGCGGTGGCGCGTCGATCGCCGGGAGCCGGGAGTCACCGGGAGTGGTGCGTCATCCCCACCTCAGGCACCACAGCGCGATAACGACCGGCCGAGCGCAGCAGGCCTTATTGCGATGCCGATGCGCCGGTGTCGCGTACGTGAAACCGCGTTAAGGTAACTTACGTCCGATATTTGTGGGCATATTAAGTATTTAATACTTCACTCATGGTACCAATCCATACAAGTGTTACGGCGTAGTACGTGTATACAACGTTACAAAGGTTTGTGGACTCATCTTGTATGAATTATTTATGAGAACAATTCTCCTTGTGATCACTATGTACCTATACATATATCCTTATTATATAATTTACAGAGGAACGCTATGGCAGTTAATGATATTCATATGGAAAGGGCGGTGCAGAGTAAAAGAAAAATAAACAAAGATATAAACAAAATGGAGAACGTTTTGGTGGTAAAGCTCCAGTGATGGAAAATGTCAAATGTAAAAAAGAAAAAAGAAAAGAAAAATCTTATTTTCAAACATATCTATAGAACATACGAGTACATGCACGTAAATTGAATCTAATTATATGGCGTATAAGATTCCCCATGGAGGTTTAATTGATTTTACTACAATTGGTACCGATTGTAATTATGGATAATTTAGCATGTAAATTACTTATCAATTTAGTTCCTTATTCCTATTATACGTAACTTCACGTCTGTAATCCCCGAAGGGGTAGGCAGAGGTAAATGCATGCATTCAAGCGTAAATGCAAACACCCATGACTCGCTGGTTGGTTTTGGCCCATGTAACAGGTGGCGAACCTGTTGCCATTTCCGGGCACATTACCAAACTCCGAGGTACTGGGAAACTTCCTGAAAATGGAATAGTCCCAATAGAACCAGAGATAAAGGATTTTAAACCGTTATCTCTGATAGTCCCCGACCCGGGAATCGAACCCAGGACCTCAGCGTAGTAGTAGTGGCCTGCTACCACTACGCTACTGAGGCAGTTGAGGAGCACTATTCCTATTATGTTATAATTTATTACGAAAACGTCGATAGTGTTCCGGTAGTAGATAAGAGGTACAAATTCAATCACCGGTTCATAAAATATTTTCTATAAGAGATTAGATAAATTCCCAATTGCACCCTCGCACCTTGGTAATGTGCTCGATTTATATTTATAACTTGCTACCACTTCGTACTTGTGGTAGAGTTCTTATGCTGGAGCTCGAAGTAGGTACAACTATATTACTTAATCTATATCTATCTTATCTACTCACGTATTGGTTTAACTGGTGGTAGAGCTCCAGTGACGGAGCTCGCGGGCGTAGGCACCACCGCTTTACCTAATATACTTGCCGCTAAATGTGTTCAGCACTATCGTGTTCCGGTCAGGTGGTAATATACAGCCCTGTAATTTCCGGCACAGAGGCATAACACCTTAGGCCTCAGGAGTGCTAACGCATCTGCATTTTGGTCTTTGTGTGGGTGTCTATAGGATGGAGTCATCACTTAACATCAATGTGAACTGCATGCTTGTTTGCCACTTCCATAACAAAAAAAAAAATATACGAGTACGTCCCACTGCTGGGCACGAGTCTCTCCCCTTTTTAGGGGGAGGCCACTATATTACTTAATCTATATCTATCTTTTCTACCCACGTAATGGTAAATGGTAAGGTACGCTCTATCATGTTCGAGTGAGACGGTCCTAGTGTATGGGCCCGTAATAAATATTACCTATCACAGAGTCAACAATTAAGGCTTCAGGGTTATCGCATCTGCATTTTGAACTCTGGTTTCAATGTAGATATTTAAGAAGTGTTCACTTACTATCAACGCGAACTGCATGTATAAATATTCGAATTACAATAATAATATTTTGACATATTTTATTAAGTTTATGGATATTTTACACACCATTGTAATGGTAGAATGTGATAGTGCTATAATGTTATTACCTCACCATCTGTACCTACATGTACCCACTACATTCTGGTAAATAAATAATTATGATTATTTTTCCGACCCAAATATCGACCAATAGAATTGCACCATTCGACGTCACGTGGTACAACCTACATGGTATTATACTGATATTTTTTTGATTATTTTCTCTGGTAGTTACTATATATAAAAAATAAAACATGATCCAGTCAAATTAACCACACGTCAAACTGACAGGTTGAATTCAATTGTGAAAATTGGAGATTTTGCATGAAAATGAGTCGATTTGGAGTTTGTTCTCTGTCCACCATCGATAAAAAAGTCAAAGGAAATGTTCCCATTAATACGGAGAAGGCAAAAAAAACAGTTTGGAACCAATTTACTACTTTTTGTACTGAGAGGGAATACACATTGAGTGCTGAAACGAGTGAAGCGCAATTGGCAAACATTATGAAAGATTACGCTTACAATATGAAGAAAATGGATGGAGAAGACTATAAGGAAGGTACAATAAAAACAATGTGGAATCAGACTGCCACCATTACCGATAACTCTGACTTGAAGAAAACATGCACCAATGTTTACAACAATTGTATTTTTAATTGAACTAACCTGAATCTTAATTAAATGTTGTTTTATTCATTATGAAATTCTTATTTGTTAACTGTTCATTTCATCTCATGGTGCAATTCTATTGGCCGACATTTGGGTCGGAAAAATAATCCCCCGAATACCACAAGAGCTTCAAAATTATCGGGTATTTCCCGATAGGTTCGTTGCAAACAAATGAAGGAGTCAAGTTTTTCAGGTTAAAAAATCACGAGCGCGAAGCGCGAGTGATTTTTCCTGAAAAACTTGACGACTTTATTTGTTTGCAGGGAACCTTGAGGGAAGCTCTTGTGGTATTATAAGTGATTATGATGAAATGTCACTTTAATGACGCAAGAAAAACACGAGGCAATTAGTCTAGCGATGTGAGACTTTTAATTCGAAGGGTCGCGGGTTCGATCCCCGCACCGTGACAAATATTTGTATGGCCTACAGATATTTGTTTCGGGTCTGATCTGTTTGTGAATGTGTTGTATGTCTACAACGGCACCCACGACACAGGTTTATACCTACTGTGGAGCTGTTAAGTAAGCGTATTTTATTTTTATTTTATCAGTATAATATATTTAGTTTTGTTCTTTTTTTTTTTGTTTTTAAATTGTTGTGTTTTTCAATTGTTATTCGCTTTAACTTATTTTGTTTGGACCCACAGGGGTCTCCCTTAGGCTGTTGCGCTAACTTTTATTTAGGCTGAGAACGCCCTCTGAGCTCAACGTTTGCCCGGTGCAGGAGACTATTTTTTTTTGTGTAATGTATGTGGCAAACAAGCATGCAGTTCACATTGATGTTAAGTGATGACTGCAGCCTATAGACACTTACACAAAGACCGAGGTCAAAATGCAGATGCGTTACCACTCCTGAGGCCTAAGGTGTTATGCCTCTGTACCGGAAATTACAGGGCCGTACATTACCACCTGACTGTAACACGATAGTGCTGAACACTACCTCTTAGTGGCAAGTATATTAGGTAATGCGGTTGTGCCTACGCCCGCGAGGTCCATCGCTGGGACTCTACCACCAGTGAAATAACGAATGCCGTCTACATGAGTCTATACCAGTAAAAAAGCTTCTCACAATGTAACATGCAAGTAAAATATTTAAAAGAAAACAGAAGACTTTTAAAGTTTAGTTGATAGAGCGACTGGACTAATGATCACAGTGGTCGTGCGCTCAAATTTCTTTCTGAAAACCCTTTTCTGTGCATTTTTCTTTAAAATCTCAGTGGAGTGTATCGCTACTCAAATGCGAACGTTATTTTGAAACTACATACTGAAAATTGCTTTCCAAACTATACCATTAGCAAAACCTATTTTCCACTTCAATTCACACTAGGCCTTTGTTACCAACTATATTCCGAACGAATTGTTTTAATTTAAATTAATTCACAAACTCTAATTATGAATTATGAAGCGGTTATGTGTACAATTAATTTGAGTCCGTTTTGATTCAATATTATACCCTTGAGACCCGTACATTCGTGTGTGGATTATGTTAGTATTAGTTTATAATGCAAACGTAGTCGAGATTTGGAGGAAATTCGATGGATTTCGACGGAATTAGAGCCTACTATTTACTACTTATGTATTGGTAGTAACGGACTAGTAATAGTAACACCGGAGAAACTTGGATTATTATTTTTTTTTTTTATGTTATGGAAGTAGCAAACAAGCATGCAGTTCACATTGATGTTAAGTGATGACTGCAGCCTATAGACACCCACACAAAGACCAAGCTCAAAATGCAGATGCGTTGCCACTCCTGAGGCCTAAGGTGTTATGCCTCTGTGCCGGAAATTACAGGGCCGTACATTACCACCTGACCGGAACACGATAGTGCTGAACACTACCATTTAGCGGCAAGTATATTAGGTAATGCGGTGGTGCCTAAGCCCGCGAGCTCCGTCACTGGAGCTCTACCACCAGGATAAGTGCGTTATTTATGAAACCAAGGTGGTAAACAAGTATACAGTTCACATCGATGTCAAGTGACGACTGCAGTCTATACCGAGACTTCTACACAAAAAACAGAGGTCGAAATGCAGTTGATTTGTCACCCCTGAGACCTTAGTTGTTACGTCTCTGTGATAGTTATTACGGGGCCATACATTAAAATCTTACCGGAACACGATGGTGCTGAGCACAAGCATTTGACGGCAGATCGGCAATGCACCACCGCATTAACCTATCTGCCTACGCGCATGAGATCCTACACTGAAACTCTACAGTAAAAAAGAGCGATTTGAAGATACTTGTGTGTTAGATTTGTTTCACTGGTGGTAGAGTGATGGAGCTCGCGGGCGTAGGCACCACCGCATTACCTAATATACTTGCCGCTAAATGGTAGAGTTTAGCACTGTCGTGTTCCGGTCAGGTGGTAATGTACGGCCCTGTAATTTCCGGCACAGAGGCGTAATACCTTAGGCCTCAGGAGTGGTAAGATAAGATAATAAGATAAGAAACATTTATTTGGCACATAGCGAGACACATAAAACAGACATAAAACGTAACAGGTAACAGAGAATAGACAACACATTTTCTAAAAATTAATACATACCTATACACGTAATATATGTGTCTCACGGCTGCCAAAAAGGTGTCCTGTTCAGCAAATGTCAGGTACCTTCATGTAAAAGGTACCTGACGCTGGCTTTCAACAGGACCCTAAGTGAGTGAACCACGGATGTCAAATTTATAATAAAGGATAATTGTACTAATACTTATACAAGGTACATACATACGGATATAAAACAGATAATAAGTCATTAAAATAACATACTTAATTAAACGATAAATGTAATACATACTAGTAGGTACAAACAATAATAAATAGATTAATACCAAAGTAAATAAAATATAAGTAGATAAAAAACATCTTATTAAATATCATAATAATAATATGCAATCAAAGAATTATAACGCAATTGTTCGGTGGCGCGTCGATCGCCGGGAGCTGAGAGTCACCGGGAGTGATGCGTCATCCCCACCTCAGGCACCACAGCGCGATAACGACCGGCCGAGCGCAGCAGGCTTTATTGCGATGCCGATGCGCCGGTGTCGCGTACGTGAAACCGCGTTAAGGTAACTTACGTCCGATATTTGTGGGCATATTAAGTATTTAATACTTCACTCATGGTACCAATCCATACAAGTGATACGGCGTAGTACGTGTATACAACGTTACAAAGGTTTGTGGACTCATCTTGTATGAATTATTTATGAGAACAATTCTCCTTATGATCACTATGTACCTATACATGTATCCTTATTATATAATATACAGAGGAACGCTATGGCAGTTCATATGTAGTAGTTAAATTCATATGGAAAGGGCGGTGCACAGTGAAAGAAAAATAAACAAAGATATAAACAAAATGGAGAACGTCCTTGTTATATACCTACTACTGCATTATATGTTTGAAGGCCGCAAATACAAGGTAACTTTTTTTTAAAATTAAAAACTGCTAATGGTTAATTAGAAATGTATTATATTTATATTTTTTTTATAATGATATAATTTAATATTGTATAAGAGGAAAAATAATATATAAAATAATTTGCCAATGCAAAAATATGAATACCACAGCCTAAAGAAAATTGTAATACCATTGCTGTTGGGAGGTAGGTAGGTATTAACGTTCAAAAATACATCAACTGCTGTCGACGATGTAGTCATATTTGACGATCGTTTATATAACTTTCCAGGTCTCCAGGATGTTATGCAGTGATAACCGACGATGGGTGAAGGTTCTCCCTGCTTATGGGCAGTCCGCCAATCAGAGTTGGTAACGCATCTGCATTTTGACCTTGGTCTTTGTGTGGGTGTCTATAGGCTGCAGTCATCGCTTAACATCAATGTGATCTGCATGCTTGTTTGCCATTTCGGTTACAAAAAAAAAAAAAAAAAACTTGTATTTTTATCACTAATAGAGGCTTTTTATTCATCCAGTCTCGCAACTAGGCAGCTTAATAACGACAATAATATTGTCTTTTATATGGAGGGTCCTTTGAAACGCGAAAAAACATGCCATAACATTTCAAAAACTTGTGCCAATAAACTGTCCCACTCAACGTGGTTATTGACTATAAAGAATTGCTAAGTAGACTTTAATTATTGACTTTTATGATCATTCAAACAAACCGTATACCGTTTAAGGGAACGTCAGAAAATCACTTTAAAAATTTTACTCGTCCGTTATATAACCTTATTAAACGTCAAGTCAACTAAATTGTCCTTTATAAAGTATTATAGCTATAAAACCGCCCATTAAACTAGATTACAGACACAGAAGGTGCTAAAAATTCCTGAAAACCTTTGCTTGGTAACATTTTACAGGGTGACTTTTTTACTGGGAATTTTAATAAAACTATATTAAAATTCCTAGTAAAAAAGTCACCTTGAATAGAACTATCAAACTTATCAGAGTTAAAGTAAACTGATTTCTATCGCTAGTATTGTAGGATTTTTTGGCCTAACTCTTTTTTTTTTTATGTAATAAAAGTGGCAAACAAGCATGCAGTTCACATTGATGTTAAGTGATGACTGCAGCCTATAGACAACCACACAATGACCAGAGGTCAAAATGCAGATGCGCTGCCACTCTTGAGACATTAGGTGTTATGCCTCTGTGCCGGAAATTACAGGGCCGTACATTACCACCTGACCGGAACACGATAGTGATGAACACTACCATTTAGCGGCAAGTATATTAGGTAATGCGGTGGTGCCTACGCCCGCGAGCTCCGTCACTGGAGCTCTACCACCAGTAAGAACCAGTAACTCATAATCACTAACTGAAAGATTTTTTCAAATCGGACTAGTAGTTCCTGAGATTAGCGTGTTCAAGCAAACAAACAAACAAACGAACTCTTCAGCTTTATTATATTAGTATACATATTTTATTTTGGATGGTTTGTTATATTTTAGCATGAAATCACTTTTAAAATGTAACTCGATAATTATATGTCCTTGTTAAACATCAAGTCAACTAAATTGTCCTTTATAAAGTATTACAGCTCTAAAACCGCCCATTCAACTAGATTAGCCTCAGTAGCCTAGTGGTAGCAGGCTACTACTACTACGCTGGTGGTCCTGGGTTCGATTGCCGAGTCGGGTCTATCATAACGGTTTAAAATCCTTTATTTCTGGTTCTATTGGGATTTTTCCATTTTCTGGAAGTTTCACACTACCTCGGAGATTGGTTATTTGCCCGGAGATGGCAACAGGCTCGCCACCTGTTACATGGGTCAAAAGCGTCACCGGCGAATCGTGGGTGCTTGCATGTATGCTTGAATGCATGCATTTACCTCTGCCTACCCCTTTGGGGATTACAGTCGTGAAGTTTCGTAAACTAGATAACAGATACAGAAGATGCAAAAAAAATCTGAAAACCTATGCTTAGTAATATTTTACAACGTGAACACTTTTTTATTAGGAAATTAATGAAACTGGAAATAGACCTAACAAGTTTATGAAAAGCCTTAAAGTATACTGATTACTATCGCTCGTACAATTATTCCTATTTTTTGTTCAATTATTATTATTTATGGATACTTATAAGATCAAAGTTCAACAAAACTATTATAGCTGCTATAATAATCGCTTTATTAACTTTTAAATTTATTCATGGTGACTTCATATTTCTAGGCTTTTTATTTTCGTTGTTATCATTGCCATAAATAATTTCTAATTATAAGTGAAATTTGAATTTGATTTTGACTGCTTGAATATTATTTTACCATAGGCTGGCAAAATGTTAAAACATGCAAGCAAATGCTTTGTTTTGGAATTAGGACGTTAACAATGTGAACGTAGTTAATTGTGTGTTAAATGCACTTTTTTTTGCATGCATTTTTTTTTAATGATGTAATGTATTTTTACATATTGAATAACTTCAATAATATTTTAAAAGAAAATTATATTTTCAAAATTTTGACATAAGTAGTGCAAATGATTTTTATGCACAATTTTTTGATACTATTAATACACATTTTAATAATATCTTTAAAATTGGAACAAGAACCGCAAAGTGTAAATTTAGTTTTTGTGACTGGGCAACTGATGGCATTCGAAGAAGTAGGGAACGATAATTTGAACTTTATGGTCTTAAAACTTATATGCAAAATCCAAATTTTAACAAGTATGTCGCTACAGTTTCAAATTTTTTTTAAAGAGTTTTTAAAAACGCAATTTCAATTTATATAAGCAATAAAATTAAAAATGCAGACGATAAAATGAAGGCGACCTGGAAAAAAATAAATAGTGAAACAGGCAAAAACAAGCGGTCTGAAACTCGTGTCTTTTAAAATACCCTGTGGTGTCTACCACAGGGTATTGAAAATACAAGAAAATACAAGTTAACGGAGTACAATCACCAGGCTCTAAAGTAGAAATGGGTGTACCACAGGGCTCGATATTAGGTCCATTTCTGTTTTTAGTATATATAAATGATTTGCTCCATTTGATGCCCATCAGTGAGCCTAAAACAATTTTATTTGCCGATGATACCTCGCTGGTCTTTAAAGTGAATAGAAAAGAACCAAATTATGATACTATTAATAAAGCCATACAAGAAGTACATAATTGGTTTACAGTAAATAATCTTGCATTAAATTGTAAAAAACTAAATAAATTCGTTTTACTCTTCCAAATGTCAAAAGTAAAGAAGGGGAAATATTCTTCAACAATGATAAAACACAATTTGTTAGTGAAGCTGTCTTGGGTATAACGCTTGATTCAGAATTGCAATGGGGTCCTCATATTAAACTGTTAGGAAAACGTCTAAGTTCTGCTGCTTAAGCCGTCAGGAAGATTAGACAGTTAACGGATGTCGACACTGCGAGACTCGTTTATTTCAGCTACTTTCACAGTGTCATGTCCTACGGTATTTTGTTGTGGGGTCGGGCAGCTGAAATTGATTCAATATTTATGTTACAAAAGGTAGCTATTAGAGCAATATATAACTTAAATAGTCGTGACTCCTTGAAAGAATTATTCAAGCAAATAAATATAATGACGGTCCCTTGCCAATATATTTATGAAAATATATTGTATGCTAGGAAAAACTTGCACTTATTTAAGAAAATTAATGACATACATACTTATAATACTAGAAATAAAAATAAATTAGTATTTCCAAGTTTTCGCCTATCGAAAACACATAAATGTTTCTTAACATATTGTATACAGTTTTATAACAAAATTCCGTCCAACATTCTTGAACTTACAGATAATAAATTCAAGTCATGTATTAAACGCACACTATGTAAAAATGCGTACTATAGACTCGATGACTATCTAAAGGATAGAGATGCCTGGACAAATGCTGGTCTAGCTCCACAAGACTGAACAATAATTTCGTGAAATGAATGAGCATTGTACTTGATATTGTAAAACATAGTTATAAGTGTAATATTGTGAAAATAGTTTTGCGGAACATATTTTGAAAAGACCCTACTGAGTTTTGTTTTCGCAGGTTTTTTCTCAGTAATGTGGGCTTTGGAACTCTGCCAGTGAATGACAAAGAATGTCCCATATTTTTTTGTTTAGTCTTATCTTGCCGTTTGTAAAAGAAAGTATGGAACATTCTGTTGATACCTTTTATCATTAAGTATTTTTGGACTATTATTTATTTTATTTTGTTTACTTTGACATATTAATCAACGTATCAGTTGTTATTCGCTTTAATTTTATATTTGAAATTTGAACTATCACAAGCAAATTCTATTATTTCCAAGTGATTAAATGAATTTTTGAGTTTGAGTTTGAGTTTATGCCTATATGCCGGAAATTACAGGGCCGTACCGTCTTCTCTTCTCATAGAAGAAAATTCTTCCGCTAGTGGACGGTGGTATCGTCACGTCCAATTTCTATTCAGTTCTACTCAATATTCCAACTTATTGGAGCCTCTCATAAATTTTTGCTAACAACTGAACATCGGACATACAAAATGGTCGGGCCCATATTTCACGCGAACAGCTAGCTCAGTTAAGAAATTGGTCACTTTATTTAAAGGTAAAAAATTGAATAGTTTAACTATTTTTTTTTTAAATGA
Source organism: Macrosoma leucophasiata (assembly GCA_036365455.1). Taxonomy (NCBI): domain Eukaryota; kingdom Metazoa; phylum Arthropoda; class Insecta; order Lepidoptera; family Hedylidae; genus Macrosoma; species Macrosoma leucophasiata. The sequence goes on from JAWQUS010000026.1 coordinate 13,435,896, forward strand.
AAGTGGAATATTCAAAGTTTGGTAAGTATTTTTTACATAGATGTTAACTCCCTTATTCATAGACGTACATTAGATACGTTTAAGCTATAGAATGCTTTGTCTTTGTCAGTTGCATTGTCAAATGTGCAGGATAGAAAAAGGCAAAGGACATATTAGCAAGACTTTAGCTAAAATACGTTTATGAATAAGGGGGTAAGTGTATATACAGCCTATAGACATTTACACAAAAATCAGAGGTCAAAATACAGATGCGTTTACCATTAAACCGGAACACGGGGTGGCATCGCATCTGACCTCTGGAATTTTGTAGATGCTTATAGGCTGCAGTCATCACTTGACATCTATGTGAACTGAATGCTGGTTTGCCACCTGCATTACATAAAAAAGGTATGTTTACAAAGCTCATCTACAAAATTATGTGTTTATACTAAATAGTAAACATAGACACAGACTAATACAGTTTTAATCAATTTATTTAATTTGTTGAAATCTAAATTGAATTTTGTAATCAGCGTGGGAGATAATCCTATTTTGATATTTAATAGTGTTAACTGAATATACAAATACACGCAAATGTTTCAGAATTGTTGAGGATAACAGAAAGTTTTTAAACAGAAGTGTACCTAAAATAACAATATATTAATTAATGATATACTCGTATTTATCTATATAAATAAAAATTATTCAAATGTGTTGCTGAGCGTTAAACTCTAGAACGGCTATCCCAATTCCACTAATTCTTTCTGTGTTGTATTAATAATTGTACGGAGAAAGTAAGTAAAAAACTTAACTTTTCCAATGTAAACCTTATGACGCTTGACTTAACGGTCTGTTGTCAATAATCGTTTTAAACAGTAGGAATTGATGATTGAAAACGTTATCTAATTACCAGTAATAATCTACATTACACCCGAGCGAAGACGGGGCAGATCGGTAGTATATAAATAAAACTCTGTATCAGAAAATAAAATGAATATAATTCGTAAGAAATTTGAGCTCAATCGAAAATAACAACTACGCTACGCCTACGTGCTACGCCGTAGCACGTAGAGCGGCTACACGTGTAGCAACAGTAGCAGCCTTTATCAGGCTCATATTTCATGTTGAATAAGTTTTTTGGGATGACGTCATAACTGAAAAGGTTTTCCGGCACTCAATTGTTTGTTTTACGCGTTGTTCTTTTGATAGAAAGTGAATTATTAATCATTACTAGCGGCCCGGCCCGGCTTCGCCCGCGCTGCTCTGCTCCGTCGACGCCCAGCATCCCGACGTCGAGCGTCCCGACGACCAGTGTCCCGACGCCCAGCGTCCCGACGCCCAGTGTCCCGACGTCCAGCGTCCCGACGCCGAGCGTCCCGACGCCGAGCGTCCCGACGCCGAGCATCCCGACGCCGAGCGTCACGACGCCCAGCGTCCCGGCGACCAGCGTCCCGACACCCAGCGTCCCGGCGCCCAGCGTTCCGACGCCCAGCGTCCCGACGCCCAGCGTCCCGACGCCCAGCGTCCCGACGCCCAGCGTCCCGACGCCCAGCGTCCCGACGTCGAGCGTCCCGGCGCCCAGCGTCCCGACGCCGAGCGTACCGACGCCGAGCGTCCCGACGCCGAGCATCCCGACGCCGAGCGTCACGACGCCCAGCGTCCCGGCGACCAGCGTCCCGACACCCAGCGTCCCGGCGCCCAGCGTTCCGACGCCCAGCGTCCCGACGCCCAGCGTCCCGACGCCCAGCGTCCCGACGCCCAGCGTCCCGACGCCCAGCGTCCCGACGTCGAGCGTCCCGACGCCCAGCGTCCCGACGTCGAGCGTCCCGGCGCCCAGCGTCCCGACGCCGAGCATCCCGACGCCGAGCGTCCCGACGCCGAGGTTTTCCGGCACTCAATTGTTTGTTTTACGCGTTGTTCTTTTGATAGAAAGTGAATTATTAATCATTACTAGCGGCCCGGCCCGGCTTCGCCCGCGCTGCTCTGCTCCGTCGACGTCGAGCGTCCCGACGACCAGCATCCCGACGTCGAGCGTCCCGACGACCAGTGTCCCGACGCCCAGCGTCCCGACGCCCAGTGTCCCGACGTCCATTGTCCCGACGCCGAGCGTCCCGACGCCGAGCGTCCCGACGCCGAGCGTCCCGACGCCGTGCGTCCCGACGCCGAGCGTCCCGACGCCGAGCGTCCCGACGCCGAGCGTCCCGACGCCGAGCGTCCCGATGCCGAGCGTCCCGACGCCGAGCGTCCCGACGCCGAGCATCCCGACGCCAAGCGTCACGACGCCCAGCGTCCCGACACCCAGCGTCCCGGCGACCAGCGTTCCGACGCCCGGCGTCCCGACGCCCAGCGTCCCGACGCCCAGCGTCCCGACGCCCAGCGTCCCGACGCCCAGCGTCCCGACGCCAAGCGTCCCGACGCCCAGCGCCCCGACGCCCAGCGTCTCGACGCCCAGCGTCCCGACGCCCAGCGTCCCGACGTCGAGCGTCCCGGCGCCCAGCGTCCCGACACCGAGCGTCCCGACGCCGAGCGTCCCGACGCTGAGCGTCCCGACGCCGAGCGTCCCGACGCCGAACGTCCCGACGCCGAGCGTCCCGACGCCGAGCGTCACGACGCCCAGCGTCCCGACACCCAGCGTACCGGCGCCCTGCGTTCCGACGCCCAGCGTCCCGACTCCCAGCGTCCCGACGCCCAGCGTCCCGACGCCCTGCGTCCCGACGTCGATCGTCCCGGCGCCCAGCGTCCCGACGCCAAGCATCCCGACGCCGAGCGTCCCGACGCCGAGCGTCCCAACGCCGAGCGTCCCGACGTCGAGCGTCACGACGCCCAGCGTCCCGACACCCAGCGTCCCGGCGCCCAGCGTTCCGACGCCCAGCGTCCCGACGCCCAGCGTCCCGACGTCGAGCATCCCGACGCCGAGCGTCCCGACGCCGAGCATCCCGACGCCGAGCGTCCCGACGCCGAGCGTCCCGACGCCCAACGTCCCGACGCACAGCGTCCCGACGCACAGCGTCCCGATGCACGGCGTCACGACGCTCAGCGTCCCGACGCCGAGCGTCCCGACGCCTAGCGTCCCGACGTCGAGCGTACCGACGCCCAGCGTCCCGACGTCGAGCGTCCCGACCCCCAGCGTCCCGACGTCGAGCGTCCCGACGCCCAGTGACCCGACGCCCAGCGTCCCGACGCCCAGCGTCCCGACGCCCAGCGTCCCGACGCCCAGCGTCCCGACGCCCAGCGTCCCGACGCCCAGCGTCCCGGTCTCAGGTCTCAGGGGTGGCAACGCATCTGTATTTTGACCTCTGGTCTTTCTGTGAGTGTGTCTTTAAGAACTGCATGTTTGTTTGCCACCTTTCTAACATAAAAGAAAATATAGGCTACAGTTATACTTTCGCTATGTCAGTTCGTTCTTCCGTCTGTCCGCAGCTAAACTCGAGAAATCCCCTAAGAAGTAGGCAAAACTAAACGCATCCAAATACCCACAATTCGTCGATTATATTTTGGTCCGTGTAACAAGTGTTGAGCCTGTTAACATCTTCGGGCACATTATCAAACTCCGATACTTGCAGAAAATAGGAAAGTCTCAGTAGTACCAGGAATAAAGAATTTTACATTGGTACAAAACAATATTTTGTTCGCTTCCTCGTTACCCTTGATTTGAAAAAAATTATATGAAAAGAAGAAGAAAGAAAGAAAGACATATTTATTTACCTGACAACACATAACATACATACATATGACAAGAAAGGGAAAATATTGGTTATATATTAGATATTGAATATTGTTAAATTGTTAAGTCTACGGTCCGGTCACATTCCATTTTATAAGTTCAATTTTCTTATGGGTATATCAACCACACAAAACTGTAGAGATTGTCACATAATAGACGATGTATATCACTTATTAACGGAATGTGTAGGAATGAATGTGTTCGCCCGCCGATCCTTATGACTTATAATGTTGGTATGTGTAACACGTTACTGTCCAACCCACTATCAGCTAGGATGTATCCCTAACAATTGTTTTTTTTTTAAACATCCCCAACCTCCACACGTAAACCTGCGAGAAGAGCTCCCGCCAGGTCATGAACTGCAATGGCCGATATGGAGATCACTTAACCGACTCCGCACTCAGGTAGGTCGTTGCAGACAAAACTTGTGCAACTGGGGTTTTCTCTCTCCGTCTTTGGAGGATTGCGACTGCGGAGCCCTAGCCCAAACCATGCAAAACATGCTCCAATGCCCGCTCTGTCCCAATTCTTGTACTTTGGAGGATTTAAGGACTGCGAACGATAAAGCAATTGCTGTAACGAAATATTGGGCTGACAAAATTTAAGCCGAGCCGCTGACTCGAAAAGAAGAATAAGAATAGTTTCTTTGTTAAATTACATTGTTATTTATTACAGCATGTTAGTATGTATTTTTAGTTTTAGGTATTATTGTGTTGCTTTTCTGTACGGGGGTGGCATAGTCAACTTATTACTAAACACCCAGGAATAATGATTAAGAACAAAGAAAAATCTCCCCAGAACCCAGCCAATAGCTTAGCGTTAAGTCCGCCATTTGTTGAAATTTATTTTTTTGTGTAAATAAAGTTTAAATAAATAAATAAATAAAATAGCAGTAGTGGCCCGCTATTGGCTATCGCGAGATTGCTAAGGCAGTTTAATAGATATTAGATTAAATATATAGAAATATTTAATCAGAAATTTCAAAAATTTTCTTCACCGTCTATTGAATTTGTATTCCCCACCGAGCTTTCCAAAATTGCCACCAATAAATTTTCGTTTAACCAATGCAAAGAGATCATAAATCAGTTCTTATTTTACCCTTGACCCTGACCTGAAGGGAACGTGCATCGAAGAGTAATAAGGACGCGGTCTGACTACCCAATCTTCATCCTGACTGACGGGCCAGCGTAAATTGCCTACCCAAAGAAATAGTTGGTTCTGACGTACGAACGGCTATGTGGGGATAAAAAGGTCCTCGTTTAGTTCGTTTCTGAGTTCTTATGCTATTGACTTAATTAATTTATAGCAACGATAACTTTACCATACTTTAAGGATGGCCCTGAGAAACATCCTAAAAATGGAAAAGTCCAAATATGATTTTCACCCTGAATCGAGGTTGCAACCATTACCTCGGTTTAGCTGTAGTAATATACTCAAATAAATTTCATATTCGTGGACGATATCGTTTACACGTAGCTCTAACCTTACTATATGTATATTTTTTTGGTTTTCAACATATTATTACTTACATTTGCTTCACTATTTAAGGGAAGAATAATAATAACAATAAACCAACCATGAGGAACTAAATTTGGAAATGTTCTTCTACGTATGTATTATATTGTTCTGCCGAACATCTTGTACTCATCGTAGACCTGGTGCCTGTACCGCAGACACATTCGGGTGCTTGACAGATTCCATTTGAAATGCCTCCGCGATATTATGCACATAAAATGGTCGGATAGGGTACGGAACACAGATCTTCTGCGACGAGCCAATGTCTGCGGAATGGAGGTATATCTGATGCGGCGTCAGCTGCGGTGGTGTGGGCACTTAGCAAGGATGCCTGACGTAAGGAAAACGAAGCGCATCTTCTTTTCTGAACTTGAACATGGCAAGCGAAAAAGCGGTGGCCAGTTCCTACGTTTTAAAGATGGCCAGATAAGACACATGAAAAGATGCAACATTGAACCCTCTCGTTGGGAGTCTCTTGCTCAAAACAGACCTGAATGGAGACGACATGTACTGAAGAAAGTGTATGCGTTCGAGGACGAGCGAAGGCTTGAACTAGATTTCAAACGCGACCAATTAAAATCAAGACCGCCTTCTACCATTCACTACCATTACCAAGACGGTACCCTGACATGTCCTGTCTGCGCCCGTACATTTGGTGTGAAGATTGGCTACGTAAGTCACATCAGGGCTAAACACTCGCCTATGTAAAGTGCCTGAGCCAAGTCACTGTAGTCGAAAACGGCTAGGTAGTGATATACATTACATAGTATGTAACACATAGACCCTCCAAAATCTACCTCCGAAAAATGTCATTTAGCCAATGCAAAGAGATCATAAATCAGTTCTTATTTTACCCTTGACCCTGACCTCTAAGGAACGTGCATCGAAGCGTAATGAGGACGTGGTCTGACCCAATCTTTATCCTGACTGACGGGCCAGCGTAAATTGCCTGCCCAAAGAAATGGTTGTTTCTGACGTACAAACGGCTAAGTGGGGATATAAAGGTCCACGTTTAGTAACAGTTTCAGAGTTCCCTGCATGAAAGAGTAATGGATGTGATAGAAGCATTGGAGATGAGCAAGAATCGAGATATTTCCAGCACCAGTTTCTCCTACCGCGCAAGGGCCTTGGCGTTAATATGCATTATGTACATTACAAAATCATAATTTTAATTTATTCTATCAATTATCATTTTTTAGGATTCCGTACCAGCTTTAGCTAAAAACGGGTCTCTATTACTAAGCCTCTATTTTCTTCTTTCTTCTATTACGGGACTCTATTATCCGCTGTCTGTCTATCACTAACCTATATCATATAAACCGCGATGACTAGAAAGCTGAAATTTTCACAAATTATGTATACCGCTATAAAAAAAATAAAATATTGAGGGGGGTACCCCATACAATAAACGTGTTTTTTTGTACTTTTGCTTAATGTTAATTACGGTAGCAGGTAGACGTTTCAAATTTGCACTTTTTTTAGATGTCTAGCTGTGCCCTCGATTTTATCCGCGTAGCGTAAGCGTAACCTTTTTAGCCTTCCTCGTTAAATGGATTATCTTACACTAAAAGAATTTTTCAAATCAATAAAGTAGTTCCTGAGATTAGCGCCTTAAAACAAACAAACAAACTCTTTAGTTTTTTTAAATTAAGTAAAGAAGTATACATTATTATTAAGTATAGAAGTATAGATAGTACGGAACCGTTTGTTCGTCTGACTCGCACTTGGCCAGTAAATATTATTCGGTTTACATAAGTTATCAATATTATAATAGTCTATCTGTGCTAAATATAGCAAATAGAAAGATTTACTATTGAAAAGATTCCACGGGCAGGTATTTGTCCGTTACAGTTGTATAACAAAAAGGAAGAAAACTTAGATCAATTCGGCCTTTGAAAGTTCGGCAATCGAATGAATTCGAGTTTCGTCACGCCCCCATTATATAGACCAGTGAATTTCACCTTATTTTTTTCAAATAACTGTTGGGACTTGAAATCTATCGTTACATTCCTTTTTATGCTGTTCACTGTTCCGAAGTTGATAAGTTATGAAAGTTTGCTTATCTGAATGTGGATATGTTATCTGTTTGTCACGTGTTCCTTTTTTTAAGACATGTTATTTTTGTATGTGAAGACTTACACCCATATTCTAAGACGTTACTCGAAACATTCCTTGACTCACAATCAGCTGAGGACACTTTATGAGGACGCCTTGAAATCCATATTCTTAGTTGTATTAAAGTTTTGAGAATCTATTTTTATAGAAAAATATGGTATTTAATTATATTTCCAGGCAGTTTCCGACACGAAAAACTGTGATATGTAAATACTCCTCGAAACTTCAAGGTAGGTCGCAAGGTACCTTGGAGTATGACAATTGCTTTCTTACCTCAAACGGAGGCAGAATGTCGAGTTGACGTTATACGTTTTTTTATGTTATGGAAGTGGCAAACAAGCATGTAGTTCACATTGAAGTTAAGTGATGACTGCAGCCTAAAGACACCCATACAAAGACCAAGGTCAAAATGCAGATACGTTACCACTCCTGAGGTCTAAGGTGTTATGCCTCTGTGCCGTAAATTACTTGGCCGTACATTACCACCTGACCGGAATACGATAGTGCTGAACACGATCATTTAGCGGCAAGTATATTAGGTAATGCGGTGGTGCCTATGGCCGCGAGCTCCGTCACTGGAGCTCTACCACTAGTATAGGTTAGGATCCCACCGCAGAATCATTTCGTTCATCCAGATATGCTGCAACCTTAATTTTTATGCATATTTATAATATGTAATGTAAAGTAATGTAAAGTGTAAGGGAAAGTCTTAGAAAGAAGAATGAAAGAGAACTCCGACGGGTTTTTGTGGGATGCACAGGGTGGTTTGGAATCGGCGTGCATGTATGAAGAGAATGATGAAGGTAGACGAGGCAGGAGAGGTTTGTCAGAACCGGGATATCTGGCGCTCTACACTTTCTGCCTACCCCGTTAGGGACCTGGCGTGAAGATACATACATACATTTATAATCTAGAGAATATATATCCACTAGGTTGCAAATCAAAATAGTGTGTTTAATCATGTATGTGTGTGTGTTTGAATTTGATATGTTATAGAAGATAACTCTTAAACTATACTGGGGCAGCAAGAATACTTTCTATAGCATGATAGTTAATTTCTTGAAGCCAAATGAAAATCTTAATTTAACAGTTGGTCTCATTAAGATTAAAGATAGACTACCTGCTATTTATTTTGTTGTACAGGAACCCACCGAGATGACAAAAGAAGCGATTTGAGAACAATTAATACTAATTCAATTAGAAAACAAAATGAAGCGTGCATGGCCTGGCGGCTGATGTAGATCATAAGCGATCTACTCGGTTAAGAACTACGGGCGCGGTCGGGTAGTGTGATGGGTGACCGCAAGTGGCAAATTAAATGCGCGCTTCCGTGCTTCGGAGGGCACGTTAAGCCGTCGGTCCCGGTTGCTATCGATAGATAGCAGTCGTTACCCACCCACCTCAATCCGCATTGGGGCAGCGTGGTGGAGTAAGCTCCAGGCCTCCCCCCAAAAAAGGGGAGAGACTCGTGCCCAGCAGTGGGACGTATAATGGGTTCCCATTATTATTATTATATCATAAATTAGAAAATAAAAACAACGTACTCTCGTACACATAGTTAAACTAACAATATTCTATCACGGGATAAAAGTTGACGCCAATATTAACATCAACATTTCCAAGCTACCGGCATACATTAGCCCCCTCTTCCCCCTAATTGAAATACTTGGCGTTCCAACCTAGATAGGTGCAACTTCGTTAATGACAATTTGTACTTGTTCAAACTTGGAGCAATATCGCCACTTCAATCACGTTACGACATGCCCTTCTTGTTCCATGGAAATAAGATAGGAAGCTGTACGAATTTTATGATGGAAATCCTATGGTAATCCATCATTCATCATCACAAATCTTTTTCTGTTAACTGCCTCGGTAGCCTAGTGGTAGCAGGCCAGTACTACTACGCTGAGGTCCTGAGTTCGATTCCCGGGTAGGGGGTTATCAGAGATAATGGTTTAAAGTCTTTTATCTCTGGTTCTAATGGGATTTTTCCATTTTCTGGAATTTTGTCAGTACTTCGAAGTTTGGTAATGTACCCGGAGATGTCAACAGGCTCGCCACCTGTTACATGGGCCAAAACGTAACCGGCGAATCGTGGGTTTGCATTGTTGCTTGAATGCATGCATTTACCTCTGCCTACCCCTTCGGGGATTACAGGCATTACGTATCTTTGGAATAATTTGCCTGTCGAGATTCGAAATTGTCAAACTATTGCTACATTCAACAAAACAAGTTAAAAATAAATTACCATATTCTATAACTTTCTAAGTTCTAGTATCTACTTCTAATTTCTATCTTTCCTATCCCTATCTCTCTCATTTCCTTTATTTCTGTTACTCATCATGTTGTTTTTTTTTGTTGCATTCAGTGAAACATGTTGACGTACTTTTTTTTTATTTTATTTCTGTATGACATTATTTGTATATTGAATGTTACACAGTGGTTACATTAAGTATGTAACAACTGTGTACCGACATTTTTTTAGTGATCCTTTATGCCTGGCAGAAATCTCTGCCTGAGCGATAAGGCCACCTACTGTACCTATTTTACTGTCGTCTGTTTATGTAAATTGTCTCTGTTTGGTGTACGATAAAAAATAAATAAATCATTTACTGGTGATAAAGTACCCGTGCAGGAGCTTGAGGGCGTAAACACCACCGCATTACATCTATCTGCCACCAAATGGTAGTGTTCAGCACTGCCGTGTTCCGATTAGTATGGTAATCAAAGTCAAATGATTTATTTATCAAGTAGAATTTCCGCCACAGAGGCATAACACCTTAGGCCTCAGGAGTGGTAACGCGTCTGCATTTTGACCTTGGTATTTGTGTGGGTATTTTTAGGCTGCAGTCATCACTTGACATCAATGTGAACTGCATGATTGTCTGCCACTTCTATTAAATTAAAAATACTGCAGCTTCTAGATATCTACATAAAAACCCAGAAATTAAAATCCAGATGCGTTACCACCCCTTAGACCTAAGTTGTTATGTTTCTGTGATAGTTATTAACACTACTATTTGGCTGCAGATAGATTAGGTAAATATATAGTAAATATAAAGTAAAATTAAATTAAAACATTAATAAATTATGGTAATAATTCAAATAAGGCAATTTTTTTGTTATGGAAGTGGCAAACAAGCATGCAGTTCACATTGATGTTAAGTGATGACTGCAGCCTATAGACACCCACACAAAGACCAAGGTCAAAATGCAGATGCGTTGCCACTCCTGAGGCCTAAGGTGTTATGCCTCTGTGCCGGAAATTACAGGGCCGTACATTACCACCTGACCGGAACACGATAGTGCTGAACACTACCATTTAGCGGCAAGTATATTAGGTAATGCGGTGGTGCCTACGCCCGCGAGCTCCGTCACTGAAGCTCTACCACCAGTAAAATAATACAATAATACGAAAAGGCCTCTACGTGTTGGCCCCCCATGTCCCCGCGCAAGCCTGACAAAGGTCCGAGGTTCAAACTGGATCCCGTGCTGAAGAGAGAAAAATAATGTATATGTTAAAATACTAGGCATTCAATTCAGTATAAATCATCTTCTCTCCTTCATTGCGGTGCCATACAGGGTCCATAATGCTAATGTTGTAGGTACATTATGGTGCAATCAAGTATTGAGTATTAGGTAATGCGGTGGTACCTACGCCCGCGAGCTCCGTCGCTAGAGCTCTACCACCAGTAAAATCTACCCCTTATCCGAGGATAGGTCCCGCGACCTCAGACCACTAATCTACTAAGGAAATGTGACGAAATATATATGAAACATCATATTTCCATTAATACGATCATGATAATATGATCAATATATTCACGCGCAAATGAAATACATGGATTACATTTATTTATGACATGAAAAAAATATTTTCAACATATAAATAAAATATTTCGATTTATAAAAGGAAATAGTTTCCATAAAAGGTGATATTTCAAACGTGGAGGCTTTCACAACGCTTTATTGTATGAAATGTAATGAAATATTAAACGCTCAGATTTAGATATTCCGATTTTTAAATTCAAAAAGTGAATTATGTTTTATTATTTTACGTAGAATCCATTTCTGAATTGCTACAATACATTATGCTTATTCAAATGTAACTAATCTTTATTTTTATGTGTTTCAGTTATGAATTGTGGGTTATTGCTAAATTAAGTTTTTGTTGAAAATAGATTCAGTGCTATTCCATGAATAAAATGTTTTGTTCAGTTTATAAAGGTATTGGGCCTTTTAATCTTTTGTTACGTCGGTTTTCCGCATTTTCGATTTCACAGCATCTATGTTGTATTTTAAAAAACGTAACTTCACGCCTGTAATCCCCGAAGGTGTATACAGAGATAAATGCATGCATTCAAGCATACATGCAAACACCCACGATTCGCCGGTTACGTTTTTGGCCCATGTAACGAGCCTGCTGACATCTCCGGGCACATTACCAAACATCGAGGAAAATTTCCATAAAATGGAAAAATCCCAATAGAACCAGAGATAACGGACTTTACACCATTACTTTTTTTTACTTTTTTTATTTATTTTTTTATTTATTTATCACCACAATAACCTTAATAACTACACAGTTTAACATAATAAAAACATAAAAAGTCGTGAGTGATTATTAAAGTAAATTGTGGGAGACTGGTGCCTAAACTAAGCAAAGCCTGTATTTCAGGACACCAGCTCTTCCCTCATAAGAAAGGATTATCTCTGATAACCCCCTACCCTGGAATCGAACCCTGGACCTCAGCGTAGTAGTAGTGGCCTGCTACCACTAGGCTACCGAGGCAGTTAAATGTATGTGTATTACAAAAGTTATATATTAACTAAGTTGCATGTACTTTCTAAAGGCGCAGCTGTATGTATACGTAAATTTATTTGTAGAGTGGTTATTTCCTAACATGATACAGACAGTGTAGTGGTGGTATCCATTGACACAGCTCGAGGTCTTAGACACCTCTGCATTATTATTATTATTTTTTTTTATGTAATAAAAGTGGCATACAAGCGTGCAGTTCACATTGATGTGAAGTGATGACTGCAGCCTATAGACACCCACACAATGACCAGAGGTCAAAATGCAGATGCGCTGCCACTCCTCAGGCATTAGGTGTTATGCCTCTGTGCTGGAAATTACAGAGCCGTACATTACCACCTGACCGGAACACGATAGTGCTGAACACTACCATTTAGCGGCAAGTATATTAGGTAATGCGGTGGTGCCTACGCCCGCGAGCTCCGTCACTGGAGCTCTACCACCAGTAAGCGGTAGTACTGATGCCGCAAAATAGTATATCTATTGTTTTCCGGTATTTTTTTAATGATCCTGTAACTTCTGGCACAGAAGGATTGCGACGTAGGCCTCAGAAGTGGCAATTCATCTCCAATCAAAATATTGGATATGAATATTTTGATTGATAATATTCTAACTTACTTTCGTTTAAAGGCTACGATATTAACTTAACTTCAACGTGAGTTAAATTTTTTTTATGTAATGGAAATGGCAAACAAGCATGCAGTTCACATTGATGTTAAGTGATGACTGTAGCCTATCGACACCCACACAAAGACCAAAGGTCAAAATGCAGATGCGTTACCACTTCTGAGGCCTAAGGTGTTATGCCTCTGTGCCGGAAATTACAAGGCCGTACTGATGTTAAGTGATGACTGTAGCCTATCGACACCCACACAAAGACCAAAGGTCAAAATGCAGATGCATTACCACTTCTGAGGCCTAAGGTGTTATGCCTCTGTGCCGGAAATTACAAGGCCGTACATTACCACCTAACCGGAACACGATAGTGCTGAACACTACCGTTTAGCGGCAAGCATATTAGGTAATGCGGTAGTGCCTACGCCTGCGAGCTCCGCCACGGGAGCTCTACCACCAGTAAATAATCATAAGTGTGAAGTGAAGATAAACTTTAATTTTCGCGTAATCGATCGGCTTAAATGGTTTTAAATACTCTTAAAATATCCATATAAAGGCTCTCAAACCTATAACTCATAATAGACCGCCGGTGAAAATGTAAAGTATGTAAACTCAACCAACTTCGGACTCTTTTCGAATATGCAACTTTGAAACAACATTATATGAAAAGTTATTCGCGCAATAAATGATCTAAGTTGGACGTACCGTCTTACGGCGCAGCTGTATGTAAACGGACATGTTGTAGGTTATTTCCTAACATGATACAGTCAGTTTTCTGGTGGTAAAGCTCCAGTGACGCAGCTCGAGGGCGTAGTCATCACCGCTTATTTAATATGCCGTTAAATTATACTGCTTTCGTTCAGTCATCGTTTTTCGGTCATGTGGTAATGTATGATCCTTTAATTTCCGACGCAGAGGCATAGCACCTTAGGCCTCAGGAGTGGTAACGCATCTGCATTTTGATCTTGGTCTCTGTGTGGTTGTCTATAGGCTGCAGTCATCACTTAACATCAATGTGAACTGCATGCTTGTTTGTCACTTCCATTACATAAAAAAATCAAAAATCAAAACTAGTTTTTAATGGTGGTAGAGCTCCAGTGACGAAGGTCGCGGGCGTAGGCAGCACTGCATTACCTAATATCCTTGCCGCTAAATGGTAGGTTCAAAACTATCGTGTTCCAGTCAGGTGGTAGTGTACGGCCCTGTAATTTTCGGCACAGAGGCATAACACCTTAGGCCTAAGGAGTGTTAACGCATCTGCATTTTGACCTTGGTCTTTATGTGGGTGTCTATAGGCTGCAGTCATCACTTAACATCAATGTGAACTGCATGCTTGTGCACTTCCAAAACATAACAAAAAAAATGTGCACTTTTTGTCATTACGAATGCTTGCAGATGAAGAAGCTGGGCAGCCGTAACTTCAGCGGCGCCAGGGTATTAACTATGCGGTAGTAGTCTAAGCCAACAAATCAACTCGGACAAGACGCCTCAGGACGCCGCCACGTTCGCTGGTTGCCTCACTTGGATCTCCCCAACGGGTCTCATCCGGCTTGGCAAGACGCACCTGGTGGCGAAACACCTGGAAACTCAAGCATGACGACCGCTGAACAGCAAACCAAAAAGATAGACTAGCCGCACCAAGTACGGCTTACTCGAAGACCCTGCCGTGTTTACGGCAGACGTGAAGAAACCGCAAGCAGGGAGCGCTCGCGCCGTTTCGAACTTGGCTTACCAAACCTATGAAGGTTTGTGAGATGACCGCGAGTGTCTAATGCGCTCGGCCGGCGTGTGCGCTCGCACAGACGATGAGCACGACAGGAGTGAAAGGGAGTGGTGGATGTAAAAAAAATAGAGAGGAACGACGCTACGAATGGAGCAGTAGGCGATTGAAATAAACCAATAACGGCGGAACCAAGGATCATGGTGAAGCATCTCAGTAAAGCTGACCTGACCAGCCCTCACTGTCCGCTCAAAAGTATGACGCATGTATCAGCCATTCCTCTTCTTGAACATTTTGAAAGTAAGTGAGCAAACCGTCACACAACACCACCGAAGGCAAGCACAATGAATTGAATGAATCGATACAAGATTTCTGCAACAAACCGGTTAGTCCAGCGGTGTGAGATGACCGTTTGATTCGAAGGGTCGCGGGTTCGATCCCCGCAACGGGACAAATGTTTGTTATGGCCAACAGATATTGGTTTCGGGTCTGGGTGTTTGTGTATGTGTTGTATGTGTACAACAGCGCCCACGACACAGGTGTATACCTACTGTGGGGCTGTGAGTGTAAGCGTACTCTTTTTTTTATCTTTTACTGCCATTACTGTTGTATACCCTTTCGGGAATTACAGAAGTGAAATCACAAATAAACACAGATTGAATTTAATCATAAAACAATTCAAGGGCTATTTAAATCTTAATAACTATATCTTAAGTTCAAGTGAAATACATTTGAAAACAAATTAACAACGAACGAGGTTATGATGGAAATACATCCCACAAAGAGCGACTCAATCTGAGATAGCTTCCAATTGGAATACAAATTTCAGCCGTTTTGCAATGCAGACGTTCTCAAATATACCGAAATTGGGATCTATGTGACTACGTAGTGAACTATATAGCTATTTATTTTATTTGTTACTACTCCACTGTCAGTGCTCCCGGGCATACTCACCGCATTGTTCAATCTATCTGCTGTCAAATGGTAGTATTCAGCACTTTCGTATTCCAGTTAGATGGTCAAGTATGGTTCCGTTATTTCTATCACTGAGATGAAATCTTATATCTCAAGATTGGCAACGTATCTGCATTTTAACCTCTGATTTTTATAAGACTGCAGTCATCCATTGACATCCATGTGAAGTGCATGCTTGTCTGCCACCATAATTACATAAAAAAAAATTACTAGCACAATTTACTTTTTAACAAGTAGCCTTATGGCCTTTATTGCAATTGATTCTCTATTGTTATGCGGGATCCGCATAACAATAGAGAATTAATTGTCATATTTTCTCGCTAGCTAACGGGTTAATGTAGATTTTGAGGGCATTTTCGGGAGAGGCTGTTCAGAAGTGGCCGTATTTCGGTTGAAATGATGCCGCTTACATGTTTGAACTGCTAGTGTTTCTATTCAAATACATTGTCCGTTGAAATTATTCAATGCAGCAGTTACAGTTAAAATTGTTCTATTCCATAATTTAAGTAAGACCTCGTCATTTTATATATTTTACTTTTTGAAATATACCACATTTCAGATTTATAACGTCAAGTCATATAGCGTTGGCCAGTGAAAAATGCATTCGTAATATGAACTAGAATGAAAAATGCTAACATTTGTTTCATGAATAATTTAAACTATACTTTTGTTCGTATTTTTAAAAAGAGTACCTAACGTTTACTCAATTTTTAATATGTCGAAAAAGGGTAAAAAGGGTTTTGACACACTTTCAATCTGTATGAAACTAGGTGAATAATGTTTTAGATTCCACTTGCACAACCTTTTTTTTCTCATGGATGTTGTAAACAGTTCATTATAAATTATTAATGGCATCTTAGCCAAACCGTATGCTCCGATTTGAAATGATGCGTAAAAAATCTATTTCAATCAACTACCCGATGAATCTGATGAGCTTGAAGCCGAAACTCAGAATAATAGATATATTATCTACATAACACTAATCTATCTGCTGAAAAACCTAATGGTAGTGTTCAGCATTATCGTGTCGGTTAGATGGTAATGTATGGCCCCGTAATAAAAATCACAGAGACATACTCGTCACAACTTAGGTCTCAGGGGTGGCAATGCATGTTGACCTGTGGTTTTTATGTAGGTGTCTATAGGATGCTGTTTGCTTGTTTGCTACCTTCGTAACATAAAAAAATAAAGCGTACTGTGTGAAGAAACGGGATGAAATAGTCCTCTGGCGAAAAGCGAAGATCCTGCAAACAGTTAAAGTGATAACGCGGACGATTAACGGTGGGAAGTTGGATATAAAATATGTAAATAGGCAACACACGCAAAAACATCGTATGCGCGATATAGCGCACTCATACGCCATCTACCGTTCTAGACAATTACTTGTGTTTCCTCAGTGTTCCACTAGATGGCGTCTTATGTATTGGACGCTAAACTACCACACCGGTGGTCTGACGCTGCCATAGTGATAAGACCCATCGTCTTTTTATCAATAATTACACTACTGTGAACTGGAACATGCTCTACTAAACATGATTTACATGTTTAATTGCTATCGCGTCTATGCCCGATCGATCAAAATCGATTCAATTTTAATTGAACGTTTAATTTGTTTCAGGTATGTTTCCTACTATGAGTAATCACCATCTATCGCCACTTAAATACCAGCTTCTACAATCCACGTGTTTATTTAAATAAGGTTAATATTTAGTGCTATACTTGAGTTTACCTAATAATATTATTTTCTAATCGAATTTAAAAAAAAATACTGTTTATTAAACCATAATCGCAATTCTGAGAAGTGAGAATTTTCTCTTTGAATCTTCACCGGAGAGTAAGGCAATCGCAAACTATATATCATTATTTTTTAATTTACACAATACTTTTTCTTTGTAAATAAGTTCAAATGAAATCGTTGCTAGATTTATTGCTTACTCTTTTTGAAACATATTTAATTTAAAGAGTATTGTTAATATTTCATATTTCAATAAATTTTTATGTTTTGCACATTATTGCGGCTAACCTTTTAAAATAACAGATCGCGTGAAATTGATGATTATAGGAAAGCCCATGAGAAGTCTATAGTATTTATGATAACATAACTAATCCGACGATTATACGATACTTTGTCGACTGCTAGTCCGTATTGAAACTTGGCTGCTTTTTTATGTACTCAACGTTTTTCACGAGCACACGTCACATGTATGCGTGCACGCATGCATATCTTTATAATAATTCCCCTTTGAAACGTCAGCGGTGCGTAAGGCATTCGCAAACGATGTATAATATTTTTTACACAATATATTTTTCTTTGTTACTAAGTTCAAACGAGCTAGTGGTTATGTTTATTGCTTTCTCTTTACGAAACGATTTCATTTATTTTTTTTTGCTATAGGTACTATATCTAAAAGATAAGCTTGATTAATTTTAAAATGCATTGTGGTCATATTATATTTAAAATTTAGCAAATTATTTTGGCTTACTTTCTATATATTTAAGGTTGGATATTAAACATTTTTATTACAATGTTTTGAATTTCTTTAGGGTGATAGGTGTCAATCACATAAATTACAGTTTAATTTGTTCTCTATTACTTACAGTAGAAGATTGATATAAGACATGACGCATGACTAACGAGTTCGACATATCAATAAAACGAACACAATTTATTTGCTTATAGTAACAAAAAAATAATAAGAGTCGAAAAAACAACATCCTAACATTAAAATATGAGATAAGTTATCTGTGCCGCATAGTAACTAAAATCAATCAAATGTCAACTTTAGCATATTTAATGATTTAATTACACTTTATCTTGGTTTGATTTGATAAGTCAAACAGCTTCTTAGTCATCGTTTTAAAATAATACCTAACGCTCGCTGCTTAGTAATAATAGACCACTAAGTTCCTACTTATCTTTTAGCGTTTATAAATTTAAAAAAAGCAAAGAGTTGCACTCCTGAAGTGCCGACAAAAGTGAAAATTTGAATATTAACGTAGTGCATTTTTGTTTTGCACCACCACCACCATCACGACCAACACCAACACCACCAACGCCACCAACGCCACCAACGCCACCAACGCCACGAACGCCACCAACACCACCAACACCACAAACACGACCAACACCACCCACGCCACCATCGCGACCAATTCCACCAACGCCACCAATTCCTCAAACGCCATTAACGCTACCAACGACACCAACAGCACCAAATAATATGATTATTTTTTCTTTTTTTGTGACATGTATACAGTTCACATTTTCACATTGCTGGGTTAGTGAATGACGTATGATGTACCCTATAAACATAATACATGTTTATGAAAACCAGAGATCTCAATATAGTTGCGTTGCCATTCCTGAGTTCCAAGTTTTTATACCTGTATTATGTTACCTACGCATTTCGAGCTCCTAAACTGAACGTCTACCACCAGTAAAATATGCATGTTATTGGAGATGCATTAGCCATTAATATTGCATATTGGTTACGTACCATAAGAAAGCCTGCTCGTTGAGGTTCTAACAGAACGGAAGTCAGAAAAAATGTTCTAGAAAAAGGAGAATTGTCATATTTCGCGAAAAGTAAAATGTACATATCAAATGTTCATATCAAATGACTGAATAATAGGCGTTCGTAGTATTTTTTTTTTTTTATGTAATCGTAGTGGCAAACATGCATGCAGTTCACATTGATGTTAAGTGATGACTGCAGCCTATAGACACCCACACAAAGACCACGATCAAAATGCAGATGCGTTGCCACTCCTGAGGCCTAAGGTGTTATGCCTCTGTGCCGGAAATTACAGGGCCGTACATTACCACCTGACCGGAACACGATAGTGCTGAACACTACCATTTAGCAGCAAGTATATTAGGTAATGCGGTGGTGCCTACGCCCGCGAGCTCCGTCACTGGAGCTGTACCACCAGTAAAATCTATTTAAAATTATCATCATCACTCCTCTAAAATTTCTTAAAACGTCTTTCAATGTGTGTTACGCTTTAAGCTGCGTTGTGTCGTCGATGCTTAACTTTAATCAATTGCAATGCCATGTTCATTTCAATTTCAATTTGTCATATTCATCATTTGACAAACGTCTATTTATATCTCTTTCCCGCACGTGCATATACCGGACGGGATATGCGGGACAGTTATGTATGTGTATTTATATCCAAAACTCATTTCACCCCGGGATGCATCCTTCAAATACATAATAAATGGGCAGCATTGAACTTGAACCCTATCAGTCTGTATTATACGGTAGTAAGATTAGTGAGGATAAGACTAGCATTGTTTGATGTTTTTACTATCACGCTTTAATTTTTTTGTTGGTTTTTTGTGGAAATAAAAAAATATATGTGAGTGAATTATAAAAAGTAAAGAAAAATATGACTTCGGGCAGGAGTCGAACCTTCATAAAGTGTGACACTCGCACGAGTCTTTTTGGAAATGTACAGCATATTATCTAGCAAAATAGTCAGGATATTTTTAAACTGTTATAGAAACTCAAACCAGTCTTTCGACAAAAAATAAACTGGTTGGGTAATTTCCGGTTTCAGTTCTTAATGAACTGTTAAAAAAAATAATATGATTACAAGGTTTATTGGCCAGCCATAGTCAAAATGTATTAGCCACCCGTAACACCTGACATAGAAAAAATTCCATAAATCATCAAGTGTAACTAAAACGATAGCTTAACATGTTTTCCGAATGAATATTTGATAATATCATCACTAGACTCTTTGTGCTCAATAATGAACGTCGTAATAGTGTTGAACACCCTTTCTATCACAGGACAAAGACACCATCCCTTAGGCAGTTCGTTAATTATTTTGACTAAGAGCCATTTGCGATCGCTAGTCATATTGTTTCTACTGCAGAGGAGAAACCTGGCAAAGGTGGCAACACATCTGCATTATGACCAGCGGTTTTCGTCGTTTCAGCTATCTATAGCCTGCTGTTTAACCACAGTTAAGATGATGGTGACAAATGACTGTTTCGAGATAAGACATCCGCATTTAACATATCCAATTTAAGCACAAGCTCCTACGAGCACATTATCTTTCATTAAAATAAAGTCATAGCCATATAAAGCCAATGTATAACGTAAGTACGTAGCTACGGTGCGTGAACTAGGGTCCCCTTCGTTCCATTAATTGTGCGCACTCGTACGGAACCTGCCAGCGCCCTTCTCTTCCAATTTGGAATGTTTAATAGACCTACTCGTATTATATTGTAACGCACATTCATTATATTTGTGACCGGTGAACCTTAACTTATTGATTATTTAAATAAGTCACTTGAAATAATTTTCCCTTTGAATCCAACTTTGCCTATTAGAATTCCAGTGTCGGAGCTTAATAGCATAGGCACCAACCACTGCATTATCGAATCCAGCTACCGCCAAAGGGTAGTGTACGAAAGGTCAAACCTTTCGTGTTTCGGTCAGATGACAAGGAGGTTAAAATATGTATGGCCCCGTAATAACTATCACAGAGACATAACAACTAAGATCTCAGGGGTGGCAACGCATCTGCATTTGGACTCTGGTCTTTTTGTGAGCAGTTATCAATTAATATCAATGTGAACTGCATGCTTATTTGCCGCCTTCATAACATTAAAAGATATAAAAATAATGAAGACACCGGGAACAAACAGCCAGTTCCACTGGTAGTCCGGTTTGGTAAAAACTAGATCAATGTATGTATCTTCACGCCAGGTCCCTAACGGGGTAGGCAGAGAGTGTAGAGCGCCAGATATCCCGGTCCTGACATACCTCTCGTGCCTCGTCTACCTTCATCATTCTCTTCATACATGCACGCCGATTCCTAAGACTTGACCGCACCATCAGACAGAACTCGACCTATTTGGCCATGGTAGGTCAGCCTTGGCCTCTGTAACTAGAAAAAAAAAAATATTAATTTAAATCAAATAAATACTTAATAAAAAGTAGATATATAGCGCGAAAGAGATAGTGCTCTACAGACCCAAAATAAGCCGAAGTCTCCTTTCTTAGTTCGATGTGCGATATTTAATGTTGGTTACATAATTTTGATATCCGTCCAATCGCAAATTTTGTTCTGTTTTGTGTCATATTAATTATTAAGTTTCATGAAAGCAAACAAACGTAAAAGTCCTTATTTATAGTATTAAAGTCCTTATAATAGTAGTATTCTTATGTAGCACACATTTCCTGAGTTTCTAATTAAAAGATAGCCTGAAATACAAAACCAGTCTGAAAAACTAAACCGGTTAGGAAAAACATTAATGTTTGTTTTGTGACAGAAAAACGCTTCCTGGCTACCAAAACTAAAGCTCAAATTTCCACTATAACATTGGAAACAACGTTCCAATCCAATATGAAACAAAAAAAAAATAAAACGCATAAAAATTCAAATATGGAACGAAAACGCAACAGCCGAGCGTCACGGATGAGCACGTATCGATACAAGTGCATCGAGTTGTGAGCTAAAATTGGACAACACTAGTGTACGCTGTATACAGACTGTTTTAAATCAAGTGCTATTTTAATTTTAAGTTTGAAATTTATTGTAGCGATTCATTCAGATTGTGATGCCTTAATGCTTACTTTCATCAAGTTTTAGTCTAAGACAGAATACAGCAATACCCCGACATACGCGAATTTCGAGATACGCGGTTTTTTTATCATACTTCGCGCATCGGCTTCCCATTCCGTCCGGTCAGTGTATGTTTTTTTTTAATGCCATGAAATTGGCAAACAAGCATGCAGTTCACATTGATGTTAAGTGATGACTGCAGCCTATATACACTCACACAATGACCAGAGGTCAAAATGCAGATGCGTTGCCACTCCTGAGGCCTAAGATGTTATGCTTCTGTGCCGGAAATTACAGGGCCGTACATTACCACCTGACCGGAACACGATAGTGCTGAACACTACCATTTAGCGGCAAGTATATTAGGTAAGGCGGTAGTGCCTACGCCCGCGAGCTCCGTCACTGGAGCTCTACCACCAGTAAAAGCTCTTTTACGAACAGTTCGAGTTTACCTATATCATCCAAAGCACCAAAAAAATTGTATTAAGGTGAACCCCGACTTACGCGAATTCGACTCACACTGCTATCACTTGCGGTACCAAGGGGTAGAATAATATAAAACTCTTATCTGTTTATCACTTCAGCTCATAGAGTAACACCGGAGGGGAGCAGCCATATGCAGGTTTTCCTCTCAGTCAAAGTACAAGCCCAAACGGGCCTATCGCCTAGATGTTTAAATGTGTGCGTGATATTGTTTCTGTATTCTGTAAAAGTCAAGGTGTGAGTTTCGTAGTAATAGACCATTTTTGTAGTGTGCGTGTGTGTCGCACGCAATTCCCCCCAAAAAAAAATACAGTCTTTTCGCATCGGACCAAAAAAACGTAGCTTCACGCCTGTAATCCCCGAAGGGGTAGGCAGAGGTAAATGCATGCATTCAAGCATACATGCAAACACCCACGATTCGCCGGTTACGTTTTGGCCCATGTAACCGGTGGCGAGCCTGTTGACATCTCCGGGCACATTACCAAACTTTGAGGTACTGGGAAATTTCCAGAAAATGGAAAAATCCCAATAGAACCAGAGATAAAGGCTTTTTCACCATTATCTCTGATAACCCCCTTCGAACCCAGGACCTCAGCGTAGTAGTAGTGGCCTGCTACCACTAGGCTACCGAGGCAGTTCACCAGTCTCACTATAACAAACATGGACATGTCTACTCTATGACAATGACAAATGGATAGTCTAGACAAAATTGCTGCTAAATGTTCTCACTCATCACAATTCTGGCCACGCCTCACGGCACTTGACATGTAATGATCATGTCATTAAGACTACTAGAATATGGGCCTTATAATTCATAGCATACGAACGTATAAGCAAATAATTACCTAATAAATAAAATAAGTGGCAAACAAGCATGCAGTTCACATTGATGTAAAGTGATGACTGCAGCCTATAGACACCCACACAAAGACCACTGTCAAAATGCAGATGCGATACCACTCCTGAGGCCTAAGGAATGCCTCTGTGCCGGAAATTACAGGGCCGTACTTTACCACCTGACAGGAACACGATAGTCCTGAACGCAACCATTTAGCGGCAAGTATGCGTATGCGGTGGTGCCTACGCCCGCGAGCTCCGTCACTGGATCTCTACCACCAGTTAGTCACTCAGGTGGTAATGAACGGCTCCCTGTAATTTCTATTTAACTATAAATTAATAATTTGAATCCCACACTATGCAGAAAACGAAAATTTAAAAATTATCCGCGCATTACATATAGAGGAGGTATATTTTTTAATCAATATATTTTTTATTTCATGTTTTTATTCTACCACCTTGTCGGCGTGATTAAGATGTATACTTGTGCCAAATTGCAAGTCTCTAAAACCAATAGTTTCTGCGCTAAACCGCGGGCGGACAGACAGACAGACAGACAGACGGACACGGCGAAACCATAAGGGTTTACTACGGAACCCTAAAAAGGAAACATGATTAAGTTTTCCCTTCCCTCTCTTAAACTATGCATTAGTTTTTTTTATCATCCACATTATTCTCGTATAAGTCCGAAACACTTAAATTTTTATGCGGATCCGATAAAAGTCCTTTGTTTAGTAGCTAAGTGAATGAAGCGTTAATGGTCTTTATAAACTGATCCAGTAAGTGATGGGACGTTATCGATAAATTGATTCTGTGTCACCCCAGATATTGCGTTTGGCGATTTAATTAAAATCCAATATTTGGTGTTACGGTGTCCGATTTTGTGCGTGAATGGTGGTTTGTAATGAATAAATAGTTAAATTTCAAAATTCGTGACTACATATTTTTTATGTGGTTGAAGAACTATCGTCATCATCATGATTTGAGCTGAAAGACGTCCTGTACTGGACAAAAGCCTCCTCCGAAAATTCTTACAACGAACGGTCCCGCCCCGGCCACATCCAGCGATTGCTCCCAACCTTCACCACTTCATCGGTCCACCTGGTGGGACGAAATGTGGGCCTGCGTTTTTTCGTCTTTTCGTACGCAGTTGGCATTCGAGAACTCTTCTGCCTCAACAGCCGCCAGTTCTTCTAGTTAGGTGCTTTACCCCCTGCCACTTGAGTTTCGGTATTCAATTGGCTATATCGGTTATTTTGGTTCTCATGCGGATCTCCTCATTTCTGATTCGATCTCGCAGGCAAACTCCAAGCATAGCTCTCTGCGTGACCTTGAGCCTTCTCTTGTGTGCTCCCTGCGCCACTGATAACGAGCAACACTGTTGTGAGCGTCTTTGCGGAAGGCTTTGTCCAGCAGTGGACGTCTTTTGGCTCTAGTGATGAATACTTTTGTCCGACTCGGGGATTCGACACAAGAACACCGGATTAGCGCTTGGGACCACTGTACCGACGAGCCAGGCTCTGTGATAGCTAATTAACATTAACCCCCTTATTCATAAACGTATTTTAGCTAATGTGTTGCTAACCTCTCCTTTGTCTTTTTCTATCCTGCACATTTGACAATACAACTGACAAAGACAAAGCATTCCATAGCTAAAACGTATATAATGTACGTTTATGAATAAGGGTGTTAACAGATAGATAATGTTAAGCAAACAAAGATTTTTTTACCAAAAATATAATCCTTATAAATCTTAAGGTTCAGATCGCATTAATGGTAGTTATACGTCAATTTATAGCTATTAGGATTCAAAGAGACCATTAGGGAAGTGTGAGTTTTCACGATAAAACTGTGAAGAATATTATTGGGATGGATATCCAAATTTAATATTACGAAGGCACCTTTTTTGCTCATAAATACGACTACATAATAATACGATTATTGATAAAGCCCTACCTAAGAACAATAGTTATATTGTTCTTAGGTAGGGCTATATATTTTTAATGTAATGAAGGTGGCAAATAAGCTTATAGTTCACATTGATGTTAAGTGATGATTGCAGCCTATAGACACCTACACAAAGACCAGAGGTCAAAATGCAGATTGGTTACGACTTCTGAGGCCTAAGGTTTTATGCCTCTGTGCCGGAATTACAGGGCCGTACATTACCACCTGACTGGAACATGATAGTGCTGAACACTACCATTTAGCGGCAAGTATATTAGGTAATGCGGTGGTGCCTACGCCCGCAAACTCCGTCACTGGAGTTCTACCACAGTAATCTTCTAGAAAATGGAAAAATCCTATCTACAAATTTTACTGATTTATTGGACACAGTTGTGAATTCCATTTAATGGCCAAACTTCTAGAACTTTCCAGATTTAAATCATTTGATTTAGACAAACGACGCAATTAAGTGATAATCTTTAACCAAAGTCACAACTTTTCATTTAAATGCTCATCTTTATGTATACGTATATACAAATGAATGTTTGTCTATATGCCCGTTAAAGAATCATAAACTATGCATTTGATCATGTGATGATCTTCAGGAAAGTTGTTGTGCATGAGCCCTCGAAGGTTTTTGAGTTGGTACAACCAATTTTCGACAGATGGCGCCACTGTTTTTTTTATACAAGGCGAATCCAGAAAAGGCCAATAAAATTAAATGGTGTTCATCTATATCAAGTTTCAAATCATTTAATGTAAACAATGACGATGAAATCACAACTTTTCTTTTCATACAAAGTTTGAAAATTAACTATTTGTTATTTTATTTGACAACCCTAACAAGTCGTCAATTAATACGCTCAGCATTTCACACATATAATAGTATAAGCAAACCGTGCGTGGTGATGGTGAGGCGAACGGTACGAGTGTGTGTGTATGAAATGCAGCTTCCCAGCAATTCATACCTATGCACACACGCGTAGCGTTCACCTTCGACTGATATAAACTGTCAACTGTTGTTGTCAGGGTTGAATTTTTTTTTAATTTTACATTCTTAGGAGAAAAAGACATTGGGGGATGAAGTCAACATCAGTATAGGCATGGACTGTTGAATTATTGTTGAAGCTTTCCCTTACACCTTGTATATAGCAACTCATGCAGTGTACAGCTAGTTTCTGATATTATATATTCCCCTGCCTTATAAAGTCAAAGCTGTAATGGAGGATAATGAACATAAATGGTACCAATTTAACTGGTGGTAGAGATTCATTGATGGAGTACGCGGGCGTAGGCACTTCTTTACCTAATCTAAGTGTTCGACACTATGTAATGCCCTGTTATTTCCAGTACAGAGGCATCTGTGACCTCAGGAATGGCAACGCATCTACGTTGAAATCTCTGGTTTCGTGTAGATGTTGATTTGCTACCATACCATATTACTTACCATCAATGGTGCGTACAGTTCACGCATGGTTGTCACTTTATAACTAAAAAAACAACATTAAAAAAATACGACGTAAAAGTGCTCTCTAGGAGCCTAATTATATGAAAAAAACTGAATTCAGGTGTGAATATAAAAAGTATCGATAAATTCCATCGACTACGAAACATCACTAAAACCACTAAGTAGACGGTACTTTGTTTATTACTGAATTGTTTCCACATTTTTACATATAGCCGTATACATATAGGTGGCCATTAAATTGACAAGGCGTTTTACTAGACCATACTCATTTAACCTCCATAAGCCTTATAGATATCAATTACTTGTTTTTTTT
Organism: Macrosoma leucophasiata; assembly: GCA_036365455.1. NCBI lineage: Eukaryota > Metazoa > Arthropoda > Insecta > Lepidoptera > Hedylidae > Macrosoma > Macrosoma leucophasiata. Next base: position 13,462,988 of record JAWQUS010000026.1, read on the forward strand.
TATGTATTGTAAGTGGCAAACAAGCATGCAGTTCACATTGATGTTAAGTGATAACTGCAGCTTATAGACACCCACACAAAGACAAAGGTCAAAATGCAGATGCGTTATCACTCCTGAGGCCAAAGGTGTTATGCCCTGTGCCGGAAATTACAGGGCCGTACATTACCACCTGACCAGAACACGATAGTGCTGAACACTACCATTTAGCGGCAAATATATTAGGTAATGGGGTGGTGTTATTGGCATGTACGGCCCTGTAATTTCCGGCACAGAGGCATAACACCTTAGGCCTCAGAAGAGATAACGCATCTGCATTTTGACCTCTGGTCTTTGTGTGGATGTCTATAGGCTGCAGTCATCACTTAACATCAATGTGAACTGCATGTATGTTTGCCACTTTCATGACATAAAAGAAATGGTTTGACCGCCGTGGTACTGTTGCCTATCTGCACTAGTGGGAGAATTCTCCTCCACTATAGGGTGATGGGGTCGTCACGTCCCGACGCTGTCTAAATGATAAATAAATTAATATCGTTCTTGAAGTGACTATATAATTCATAACTAGTTTTTTATGATCTGAGTATCACCATTCAAAAAGTGGTAAATTATGAAATAATTCAAAAGGGCTCTTTCAAAATTGCTTGTGACGTACAAGAAATCTCAAAATATCTTCGTTATCACTGCGTTTTTTTTCTTTGATTAATAATAATAATAATAATGGCAACCCATTATACGTCCCACTGCTGGGCACGAGTCTCTCCTCTTTTTGGGGGGAGGCCTGGAGCTTACTCCACCACGCTGCTCCAATGCGGATTGGTGGAGGTGGGTGGGTTAGTGGCCAACGCGCTGTCAGATGTTTTCAAACCGCCCATAAGGCCTCCGACAAGGTTTAACGACTGCTATCTATCGATAGCAACCGGGACCGACGGCTAAACGTGCCCTCCGAAGCACGGAAACGCGCATTTAATTTGCCACTAGCGGTCACCCATCACACTACCCGACCGCGCCCGTAGTGCTTAACCGAGCAGATCGCTTACGATCTACGCCAACCGCTGGGCCATGCGCGTTTTCTTTGATTACGTGTATATAATCAAAGTTTTTTTTATAAATACCGTATTTGTTAATAATATTTCAGATTGGTGCCTACATAGAATTGAATAGTGATATTTTTAATCAAAGCTTTTTAGCTGTGTTTTGAAACACTTCTATCTTTTCCAATAACGCTCCGATTTGAATAACATTCATATATTTCATTTTCACGTTACTCTCACACTATTTGTATTAGAATAGTAAACTCATACCTTGTGTAATACCTTAAAATTACATCAATTGATGCCGATAAATATGTACTTGTACTATTTATTTTTCGCAATAATACATGCGAGTGAACTTCAGAAATTAAAGAAAAACGGAAAGAAAAATTTGACTTGGTAGGGATCGAACCTGCGACCTCAGGATAACCAGTCCAGCCGCATTACCACTAAGCTACCGAAGTCCCACACCGATGCGTCAAATTTTGCTTTCCCTTTTTGAAATATGTATTTTTCATAATAATGATATGCCCTATTATATACTAGATCTTCTAGTGTGAAGTTGAGATAATTTAGGTATAATTGACTTACATAAAAACTGATTAACATACCATCATTATCCAAAGATTTATCAAGTCGAAAATGGATTGGGTGTAGGCTTTAAAACATTCGAAGAACGCGATATTATCTTTTTTTTTCCCGAGAGTAAAATTGTATCGGTTTTTAATGTCGATTATGTTAATACCGGATCGGTATGCGGCCGGTCCGGCCGGTGTGAATGGTAAGAATGTATTTTTTGTATGACTCATTGTCTCTTCTCACTTTGGTGTCTGTTTGATATATTATGGACCTCACAATAAAAGAATATGTGGTAATAGCGATCGCTCTGGCTTGGCACACACTGATCAATATAGGTTTGTTTGTTTGAAAGCGCTAATCTCAGGAACTATTGGTCCGATTTGAAAAGTTTTTCAGTGTTAGATAGCCCATTTATCGAGGAAGGCTATAGGCATATATATTATAGGTTATATCATCACGCTATGAATAATATGAACGGAGAAGCGCGGGCGAAGCCAGGGCGGGCCGCTAGTAGTGTATAATCGTCGTCATAAGCAGCGTATAAATATCTTCTAAGTTCAGTCTCGAATTCTCTCTTTCTTCGGGCACGTTTCAAGGCGAAGAGAGACCCCTATTGAACGATTGACTGTTCAGGGGACATTTAACGGTAGACGAGGGCGTCCTCGTCGACGGTAGATCCCCTATGCGGTGGGTCGACCAAATTGAAAGAACCACTAAAGAGACATTTAATGAGTGCACCCGAAAGGCATGTGCACGCGAGGAGTGGTGACGGATAGTTAAGCGAGCCACAAAACAACACTGAAATGACAACCACAACCACTTTGTCTAGAGTGCAACGACTAAGAAGAAGAAGAACGACTAAGAAGAAGAAGTGTTTAATCTATCTGGAGCCAAATTATAGTGTTGGCACTATAATTTGGCTACTACCAACTATATTTTTTTTTGTGTTCTGGTCTGAATGGTAATGTAACCACCACTATAATAAAAAACAAACGTAACTTCATGCTTGTTATCCCCGAAGGGGTAGGCAGAGGTGAATGCATGCATTCAAGTGTACATGCAAACACCCACGATTCGCCGGTTACGTTTTGGCCCATGAAACAGGTGGCGAGCCTGTTGCCATCTCCGGGCACATTACCAAACTTTGAGGTACTGGGAAAAATCCAGAAAATGGAAAAATCCCAAAAGACGTAACTTCGTAACTTCACGCCTGTAATCCCCGAAGGGGTAGGCAGAGGTAAATGCATGCATTCAAGCATACATGCAAACACCCACGATTCGCCGGTTACGTTTTTGGCCCACGTAACAGGTGGCGAGCCTGTTGACATCTCCGGACACATTACCAAACTTTGAGGTACTGGGAAATTTCCAGAAAATGGAAAAATCCCAATAGAACCAGAGATAAAGGCTTTTTCACCATTATCTCTGATAACCCCCTACCCGGGAATCGAACCCAGGACCTCAGCGTAGTAGTAGTGGCCTGCTACCACTAGGCTACCGAGGCAGTCCCAAAAGAACTACAGATAAAGGACTTCACACAACAATAACACTACAATAGCCCCGTAGTAATTATACTAACATTACTAACTATCACAGGACAAAATAACTTAGCGCGTAGGGGTAGCACTGCATCAAATTATATGTATTAGTAGTGCACTCATATTTAAAGGCACGTGCATACATCTGCCCACTAATATTATATTTACCATTTGGATACAAACCAGAACCGATGACTTGATCAGACGATTTTAGTCCAAATTCTTCGAATCGATTCTTCATGGCTTCATGGCAAAAAAATGAACTGTACGAAAAACGACCAAAAGGCGCAATGTAATAACCCTTTGTCTACCAAATCCGCCAGACGACAAAGGAAGGGGGAGACAGGGGAAATGTGAGTACAGTTCGCATAATTGAAAGCGTGTCACTGACGTATAGTCAGGCAACTCTCCGGTCTGTCAAAATCTGTCTAATATAACCTTTATTACAAGCTCATAAAATGCACATGTGTGCTACCGGATTAATTCTTGACAGCACATATGTATTGCAGACCTATAGATTCCCAAACGTAGAATATGAAAATTTCGCGGGAGTGTTTGATGACATTTTTAACAAGTTCAAAAAAAAACATGTGTTTATTCAGTTTATTCAGTTTATTCATTTATTTCATATAATTAGGATCCTGGAGAGCACTTTTACATCGTCATTTATTTTTAAACTAACCTAGAGTGAATAACCACTAATAATAATCAAAAACACATAATAAATTAAATAGACACTGAACAATTTTGTATAATATGGAAAGCATCAATTATTTACAAATTCCTCCATTTCCCCATTTCAAAAGAAACTGAGAAAGAATGAATTTGGTCGTCATAATAAAGGTTATTCACTTGGCAGAATTCCAAGGGCAGTCAATACTGAGAAGAACTCCGCCACTGAAGAAACGCAGTACAGCTCTTTTGAATATAAACTTAAATCTAATACAGTCTGTAAATCCAAAGTACAGGTTTTCGAAATAGCCTGGGAGCGATCGCTTCAATCTCATGGTGTAGTGTCATTAAGATAATCACATGTTTTATAATAGTTGCACATGTATAAGCGTTTTTTGATAACTTTCTTAAATTTATTAATCGAAAGACTTTGAACATCTTCAGGTATTTTGTTAAAGAATTGTGTTTTAAGCAACTTAAAAAAAACTATCCACTCGACATGTAGGTATGCCAGTAGTATTTATTCGAACTGAAATGATGTAGATAAATTACAGTCAAGCAAACAGACACTCAAGAGTCGTTATTTTTTTTTTAATATTTGTTATTCGTTTTGAGAATGCCTTTGAGAGCAATAAAAATCTTAACTCACTCACTATATGACCTAGTGTTTGAATCTGAGACTTCAAGTATTGTGTACTGTTTCTACTAAACCATCGCAGTAAGTACTTTTTTATTTTCTAATTCGCCAGACGACAAAGGAAGGGCGAGACGGGATGTGAGTACAGATCGTGTAATTGCAAGCATGTCACCAACATTTTTTTTAGGGTTCCGTACCTTAAAAGGAACCCTTATAGGATCACTCGTGCGTCTGTCTGTCTGTCTGTCCGTCTGTCACAGCCAATTTGCTCCGAAACTACTAGACCGATTGAGTTGAAATTTGATAAACATATGTAAATTGGTGACCCAAAGATGAACACGTCAAGTAAAATAATAAATTTTAAACAGGGGGGCCACCTTGGGGGGAAAGTCAGAAAATTTAAAAAAAAAATTCGTAAACTGTGTCGTGTGACATATCAAATAAAAGAAGTTGTTGTCAGCATCTCAGATAAATATTTTTTATAATTTTTGCATAAACAAATTTGATGTTATTTAAGAAAAACGACGAAAATTGACGAAACTGAACTTAAAATTTTGAAAAAAATGTGGAAAATAGTTCTTTGCCTATAGATTACTGGAAAACCTATAAGAAGTATGTATGGAACCCTCACCACGCGAGTCGAACTCGCACTTGTCCGGTTTTTATTGAACGAATGTGGCAAACAAGCAAGCAGTTCACATGGATGTTAAATGATAACTGCAGCCTATAGACATCTTTAGAAAAACCAGAGGTCAAAATGCAAATTGACACCCTTGAGACATGCCAACATAGATATATTACATCTTAAGGGTCATAGCTCACTACAGCCACCCGGCACCCGACCAGCGCCAGACCGCCTCGAGCCGTCTGCACTCATTACATCAACTCAACTCCGTATCTTCGACTGCAAGCTGTAAACGCGCAAGCGGCGTGCGATCCACGCGCGTACGTCGAGTGGACTACTCAGTGTCCACCAGCTTGTCTTGCATTGACTTTGTATTGCCAATGCGCTATTTTCAAGAAGACTGCGCGCCGTCCGCGACTGGTTCAAAAGTAACATCGCGTCGTTCACCCGTGGACCACTCGTCGACAACAGGTGGGCGCCGTTTTTACGGCGAGCTGGTGCTGGTCGGGTGCCGGATGGCCGTAGTGAGCTATGACCCTTAAGATGTTATATATCTATGTTACGTTTGCTAGGGCCAACCTCAGTATTTGGTTTCGGAGATGCCAATAGGCTCGCCAACTATTACATGTGACAAAAACGTAATGGAAAATTCATCCAGGGAAAAAATACGAGAAATTGCGTTATTTACTTTACATTTATACACCTCTGTCTACGCCTCCAATGAAATTTAAACGTGATGCTTCAATTTTACTGTTCCTATTGACCAATATTTTATGTCAAGTTGGCAACAAGAAACATTTTCATTTTACTGACCTCCCTGACAAGACATAATATATCGAGTGGGGTGCAACATTTGATTTACTAGCACAATACAGAAAACTTTGCCCTGCACATTTGCTAACTCGATTTGTGAAGAATGAGGATAGATATGTATTTTTTTGATGTGGGCATTTCCAATATTTACTTAATTGAAAATCCAATCAGAATTTCCAATATAAATTATTTTATTGAAATATCCTGTCAAATAATTATTCAAAAAGTCATAAGCTGGTGGTAGAGCTCCAGTGACGGAGCTTGCGGGCGTAGGCACTCTTGTGGATATATATTCTCTAGATTATAAATATTATTATGCGTAAAAATTAGGGTTGCAGCATATCTGGATGAACGAAATGATTCTGCAGTGGGAACCAAACCTAATACCTAACCTATAACAATAACCTTATAAAATATATTTTGGTGCCACCGAACCTTACACTAGCAATGAGGTCAATATAGAGTATACCGAAAACGAACAGCCGGTTCCGTTTTTAAATTGATTTGACAGATATTTTGTATGACAGCTGTCATGTTACTATGGGAAAGTGCAGGTAATTGCATACAAAAAACTGGAACCATGCTGAACATATAGGTCAACACTAGTAAATATAACAACAGAAAAATTATTGGTACTAGTGCAATCTCCCTCAAGTATCACCCCTACGACTGAACCACTTGTAACCCACACTCCAGAGAAACTGAGAATACTTCATACGATAGACTTCGTATCGCATTCGAAATAAACAATAACCAATATATGGTTTCTAAATTGATATCCAATTTAAATCACCCCCGCATTTCATTAACGGACATACACAGAGCGTTGCTTAGCAACCCTTCCGTTCAGCAAGGTGCATTGCGCCAGAGCCAGACGGCTAGACGGCCAGACCAGAGGGAGACTAGGGTTGTCATTGCGAATACATTCTCGAAAATTTCAGTAATGCTTTTCTAACTTTTAAATGTAATGAAAGTGGCAAACAAGCATGCAGTTCACATTGATGTTAAGTGATGAATGCAGCCTATAGACACCCACACAAAGACCAGAGGTCAAAATGCAGATGCGTTACCACTTTTGAGGCCCTAGATATTATGCCTCTGTGCCGGAAATTACCGGGCCGTACATCATACCACCTGATCGGAACACGATAGTGCCGGAAATTACAAGGCCGTACATCATACCACCTGATCGGAACACGATAGTGCTGAACACTACCATTTAGCGGCAAGTATATTAGGTAATGATGTGGTGCCTACGCCCGCGAGTTCCGTCACTGGAGCTCTACCATCAGTAAATTTTTAAAATTTAGGCGTATTACTCTTTCGTTCATTACTTTTTTCAACACATAAGACAGTTTTGTAGTATATTCAATAACATTTGTAAGTAAAATAATTTTATGCTAAAAGACTGGTGAATTTATAGGAGTTGCCAGATTTAAGAAGATACGATTCAAAACTCGACGACTGGGTTAGTCCAGCGGTGTGAGATAACCGTTTGATTCGAAGGGTTGCGGGTTCGATCCCTGCACCGGGACAAATATTTGTATGGCCTACAAATATTTATTTCGGGTCTGGGCGTTTGTGTAGGTATGTGTGGTGTGTGTACAACGGCACCCACTCAGGTTTAAACCTACTGTGGGGCTGTGAGTATAAGCGTATAAAAAAAATCTTGTGTTTGACTCCCGATATTAGTTTAACTGTAGCTTCTCTCAATCAGCTCTCTAGACTCCCGATGGTTGACTTATTGTAAAAGAGTGCGTTAAGTTCGCCATTTGTAAATGTGTTGTATACATTTATTGTACCAATAAATAAATAAAATACGAAAATAATTCTGTATTGTTTTAAAAATCATTTATTTTTTATCGCAACGCGATCTTACATGCAGATGCCTGTAAAACACATACTACTTAATATTATTTGAATTATTCGATTTGACTGCCTCAGTACACTTCTGGTAGCGAGCCATTACTGCTTTCTGGGTTAAGGACCGTGATATCTCCAGGTTGAGGAGGTAAGCGCAATCGAGATTTTTCCATTTTCTTGAAGTTTCCCTGTGCTACCCTCGGAGTTTGGTAATATGCTCAGAGATGTCAATACCACCGGCTTGCCATCTGTTACATGGAACAAAACACGCATGCCACGTATGCATGCATTTACTTCTGCCTACCTCTCCAGGTATTACAAACGTCAAGTTATAAAAACTAATTCACATTAAAAAGTAAGAACTAAAATATATTCAAAAAGGAGACTGTAAATATAATAAACCCTACCAACCGGATTGGAAAAGATTTCTGTCATACATTTCACGGCATGGCTTCACCGCCGTATTTCATCTGTAGATAAGGGTCATGAAATAGAATGTTGCAGGGCAGCGTAAGCTTCCTATAAAACGCCAATGTCTTTACCTGTCTATCGGTCAGAGGATGCGATCAGCAAAGCCGGACTTATGGGCTATAAAACAAAAATACAGTGATTTCCATGCATCGGTCCATTTTATGTCTTTGGGAATAAATCTACAATAATAACTCTCATGACTTTGATGTAAAAAAAGAAATTTACTTTGTAAACAAACTTATGGCCGAATACTCAAACGTGACTCAATTTTAAGCAACGCTCAAATTGTCGCTATCTGTATCGTTTGAACGTGTTTTATAAAGACAGTAGACTTTTAAGTCCGACTTAGATTTAAGTGACGTTTGAGTATTTGGCCGTTACTATAACATTTAAATCACTCGCGTTTTAACACTCATTATACTGATTTTCCGAACCGGGTCGTGTCGTGACGCGATATAGATATTGGGTAAAAACACTTTTTTCCCATTCATGGTAAGTGGGAATAGCCAATAGTTTTCAATCAACATCATCGTCAATTTAGTCAAAAGATGTCCACAGCTGGGCCAAAGCCTTCTCATAAGGGGGATATGCCATAATCGCCTCGCTTGGCATGCGGATTGGCGAACGCAGTGACGGAAGTTTTATAATATACTTGCCGATAAATGGTAGTGTTCAGCACTATCGTTCCGGTCAGGTATGATCGTGTAATTTCCGGCACAGAGGCATAACACCTTAGGCCTCAGGAGTGGCAACGCATCTGCATTTTAACCTTGGTGTTAGCGTGGGTGTCTATTAGGCTGCAGTCATCACTTAACATCAATGTAAACTGCATGCTTATTTGCCACTTCCATTACATTAAAAAATGCAGGACGTTTCTGCCCATCTTCGTTATTGCATTACAACAGCCCCATTGGAATGGTTTGAATGCCATTGTTTGGTTGACTGACTGCGCTAGTGAGAGTGATGGGCTAAACTAGTGGGCAGTGGGGTCGTCATGGCCCGAGCCTAGGTCGACATGTCCCGACGTCAGGGTCAGGGTTTCGTAACAGTATCCTAATATGACATTATTGATAATGCCTATAAGTATGGATTACGTAAAGTTACTCCATAGAGCAACGCGGTTCACCGGTCGCGGCGGACTGGAGGGGAGTAGCCATAGCGTGTATTACCGATGCAAAATAGTCTGTCATTTTTTACGGGGGAAATGCGTGCGACACACACGCACACTACAAAAATCGTCTATTACTACGAAACTCACACCTTGACTTTATCAAAATACAGAAACAATTTCACGCACACATTTAAACATCTAGGCGACAGGCGTAAGATCATTTGGTCTTGAACTTTGACAGAGGGGAAAGCCTGCATATGGCTACTCCCCTCCGGTGTTGCTCTATGAGTTACTCAGACAAAATATTGACTAAAGAACAAGTTCCACGTTGGGCCCGCACCTTGTACACTATATCAAAAGATATATAGAAATATACGTGGAATCAAGGAAAAATACTCAAAAAATAATTTGAATCGTTGTTTATTTGTCGGTAATATTTATTTTATGTAATTTTTGTATTTCAACAATATGTGTCACTATATTGTTAATATGACAATCTTGTTTTTGAAATATACTTACGACAATTAGTTTTATACTAGACGATTTGAATAGCTGAACATGATTTAGTATATTTTTTATGTAATGGAAGTGGCAAACAAGCGTGCAGTTCACATTAATGTTAAGTGATGACTGCAGCCTACAAACACCCACACAAAGACCAAGGTCAAAATGCAGATGCGTTACCACTCCTGAGGCCTAAGGTGTTATTCCTCTGCACCGGAAATGACAGGGCCATACAATTCCACCTGACCCGAACACGATAGTGCTGAACACTACCATTTAACGGCAAGTATATTAGGTAATGCGATGGTGCCTTCGCCCGCGAGCTCCATCACTGGAGCTCTACCACCAGTAATGTTTATGTTTAGTTTATGCTTCTCCTCTCAATATAGTGTACAAGGTACGGGCCCAAGCTCCATACATTTTGGAACGTTCTTTATTGAGTGAATAGTGTTGCACAACCCTAGCGTTGAGTGCGGCCTGCTAATGATATCAGCGACGTAGATATAGTGCGGGTTCGGTACCGCTGCATATTTATTGTTATCTTTATCAATCGATACGCAATTTACTGTCTGGCTGCCGATTGTGATGATACGTGCGTTGAGCGTTATGTTGTTATTTTGTATTCTTTTAATGATTACAACGCAACGTAACTTCACGTCTGTAATCCCCGAAGAGGTAGGCAGAGGAAAATATACATTTTTTTATGATATTGAAGTGTTAAACAAGCATGCAGTTCACATTGATATTAAATGATGACTGGAGCCTATAGACACCCCGCACAAAGACCAAGGTCAAAATGTAGCGTTACCACTCCTGATTGCCACACCCTATGCCAGCAATTACAAGGCCGTACATTACCACCTGACCGGAACACGATAGTGCTGAACACTACCATTTAGCGGCAAGTATATTAGATAATGCGGTGGTGCCTATGCCCGCGAGCTCTATCACTGGAGCTCTATCACCAGTAAAAATATTTCTTGTTGGATACTGTAAAATGATATTGATACATTATTGATACAAGGAATTACGTACACAGTCATACGAGTTTCATAGACATGTGTAGATCTTTTACATATTATTATTAAATATCTGAATCAGCCTTATTATTACAATAAGGAAACGTCAACCCGAGCGCACCTGATTAAATATAGAGTACAAAATATAAACATTACGCAAGTATGTCATCTGTAATATGATATTGTCAAGTCAATAAGGTCTGGGAGTTTTGTAAATCGATTAGATTTATGTACACCTAATTTTTACGTCTAATCGGGTAGGCAGAGAGTGTGTTGCGCCAGATATCCCGGTCCTGACATACCTCCCGGCCCTCATATACTTTCATCATTCTCTTTATACATGCACGCCGATTCCTAAGACTTTTGACCCCACAATCAGACAGAACTCGACCTATTTGGTCATGGTAGGTCAGTCTTGGTCTTCCTGGGCCTCTGCAACCATCTACATTCGCATTGTATATCTGTTTAGTCATTATATGCCCGAACAATCGGAGCATGCCTTTTACATTTTTACACCGATATTAAGTATCATCCACACAAAGGCTCTTTTTTACATCTTCATTACGAACGCGATCGGTGAGCGATACACTTACATCGATTAGATGTGCTCTGTATCTCCCTAAGCCGAGATTCGGACCCCCACGGAGGGGTCTCCCTTAGGCAGTTGCACTAACTTTTATGAGAGCGCCCTTGAATTGCCCGATGAAGTAGACCAGGGTTTCTCAAAGTGGGGTACGCGAACCCCAGGGGTTCGCCATTCGAGGACAGGGGGTTCGCGACAAGATTTACTATAAACCGACTTGATACCGAGTCAGAATCAAGGTTAAAATTATCCAAAATTACACCTAAAAGACCCCATTTGTGACAAGAAACAAGCGGTGTGCTTGTTCATCACATTAATATGTAAAGTAAAACTACATTTCTTTTGACACTTTATTTGTTACGTTTTATTGAAATTAAAACACTATTTTCTTCAACAGTTAATATTATTATTTTCTTTGCGGGGTAGGGTTAATTAGTTGAGGGGTTCGCTGTCACCTGAATACTTTTCAACAGGGGTACGTGGAGCCGAAACTTTGAGAAACTCTGAACTAGAGACTAATGCTGTCTCGAGACGTGCTGCCTACATGAGATCCAACGAAAAAAAACATAAGATGTACTCGGGTCTAAACCATAGCGCTAAAAAGGAAAGGGAATAAGTTGCCTTTTCTTTTTTTTGGGTTCGGCACCACGAAATAATCTGTCTTTTTGTACCTGTCATAGCCAATTTATGGTCCAAACATGGACGTGTTAAAAAAGTTGTCCATACCTTGAAATGTTTTTTGATAAGACTTATGAAGAAGTTATTTAAAGCAATAGGTGAAAGTGAGCTGGTGCGATGGTGATGGTGATCCTTTCACACTAAGTAGCCAGATATCAACGTATGAAAGAGTCGTGAGTCATGACTGACGACCAGTAGAGATTGCTGCTTTAAAAAACATGTGTGAACTTTGATTGAAATATATTAAACCGCTTCAATCGTCAGTATCAAGATTGTTTCTAATTCGTTGTTAGATGTTTATCATGATACCTCTTGGGTAGCATGACAAAACATTCTGTTTTCATTTGTTGACTGGTAGTCATTTTTTAAAACCTGTCTCTTCTGACTTTTTTACTTCCGTACCAATCGAAATTTTAACACAAACGCACAATTTTAATGGTCATTAGTGGTTATCTTTATTTGGGGTATATTATTTTGTTTTCAAACACGAATAGTAAGGCTATATTATTAACTTCATCTCTCCTTTCTATTTTCAAAAATTGAATGATAATCAGATTAAAGGCAACTTCTAAAGCACATATGTTTGATGTTTTTTATGATACTACATTGACAGTCTGTATGATTATATAATCTGGGCTAAAATCTCCAACAAAGGTAAGTCACAAGCTTAAATATGTACTGGCTTTGATAATATTGGAAATCTTTTGAAGCATCAATACTTCTAAATTGAAATGGATAGAGCTTTGCTGAATTAAAATAAGAATCCAATATTTTTATATTCTCTCTCTGCTTTATTGAAAATGTTCAGCGAAGCTGAATTAGATTAAGGTACTTAAGCCGTACTGCATTGTATATTGTTTGAAAAATCTTTGTAACTTCACTGTCTATTAGAGAAAATATCAGTGGAATATAGAAATGTAACCGAATAACGGCATCTAAGGCGTCGGCATTGAACAACTCTAGTACAGTTCATCAATAAAACCTCATAGGACCTTATTGGCGTCGACTCAAAATTTTGTTTTTTGCTTTTTAATTTAATTTATTTTCGGCGTTTTCATTTATTGAAAAATATTTTTCGTGGCTTATACAAAATTGACACACACACACACACCCTATCAAATAAAATACAGAATTAACTAAATCGAACAACTCTGAAAAAAGTTATGCGTATAACCACGTTGCAATCATTGATCAAATATCATCTTTTATTTAGCCGCATGCATATCCGGAACAGTCATGCACGCTTAAATGTGTTTGCCTTTGGCGGCGTCGTGTGGCGGGTTGCTCACTTCCCTCTAAAATGGTCGAGGAGGGCAATGGCTGTCACATGCGTCATACTCGTGAACGGGTGCTGTTGGTGGGGACTGGTCTGTTCTGGTTTGCAGGAGCTACATCACATTTAGTAGATAGCAGTTTATTTGCATCTATGCTATGGACGTTCACATTATTTGATTTTTCACGATAATCTGTACTAGATTTAAGCTCTCATTTAAAAGAGCTCTAACTAAGTTTGTTGGGTAGCGGAGTTCTTCTCAGTAGTAACTGCACTTAGACCTCTGCTAAGTGAATAACTTTGATCTTGACGAATAAGTTTTTCATTTATCATCATTGAAGGAATTGAAAAAACTTGTTATTATTATTATGTTTTAAAAAAATAAAAATTTAAATTTAAACTACTTCGAGTTTAAATTTAAATTTTTAATTTACTATTAGTATATGATTTTGCTTTTACTATATGTAATGGTTATTCACTCTAGGTATTTTATGATTTATTGACGTTTTGAAAGTATGTGTAAAGATCTATTCGAAATAAAAATATTTTCTATTTCTATTTCTAAAATAAACTATCATTACCTATTTTTCTACCTTTAGGGTTGGAATTTTGTTTTAATATTTATATGGGACCAATATGAAGGTATGTCCTTTCCAATAAAAAGAATTATCAAAATCGGACTAATCAGTAAAAAGTAACGCGTGATGCGTAAAAAAAATATACGCCTCCACCTTAGAACATCCTTAGTTTTTTCGTCGGTTAAAAATACACGAACAAACATTATTTGCTAGATATTAACAGACAGCTACGTAAAGAGTAACAATCATATGAAAGTTTTTGCTATAAGAAAATAATACCCTTGGAGAATATTACGTCATCTATCCCGGATGGTGTCCGGATATGACAAAGGCTTCGTAGCGTACTAAAAAAGAGGTTCCAACTGGTGCTATACATTGGGTGTGTTCAGAAAAATTACGTGGGAACTTTTTACTGACCTTCTGTTTCTACTGTTGGTTCTTCCAATAAATAAATATTTATAATATCTAAGTATAAAGCGTGGTAAGTGTGGATAAAAAGAGGGAATCAATATATTTTTTGGCTGAGCTTGTGTAGATATATACCTAACGTGATTATTTTTATCGTCACTCAAAACGGGACATTCTCAAAATTAACCTTTAAAAATACCAGGCCTGAAGAGGCTTACTAACGATCGTCCAGCTATAATGCCCTTCTTTAAGTATCGTTTTAAGCTAGGCATCGCTATCGATTGCTTTTGAGAAAATTATAAATTATTTAAAAAATATTAAAATTTTGGATTGGCGTTTACAGGACAACTTCAGTAGGGTACGCTAGTTATCTATACATTTTGCTGAGATTACCAAAACGGGATATTTTCGGTTCCCATAAGTTTTCCTGGGCACCGGGACAGACTGCATGAAAACGGGACTGTTCGGTTCAAAACGGGACGTATGGTCCCATTATATATACCTAATGAATCTACCAGCACCGTAAGTGATCTGTAAGTGCGAGATTTCATTCCATCCTGAATGGAATTTCTCCATAGATGGACACAGGTATTATGTATATTGTATACATATACCTCTGTCCATGGGCGTTGCCAGAGGGTGGCAGGAGAGGGCATCTGCCCCGATTCCGATCTGATCCCGATTCCAATCGGGCACTTGCAAATTAGCCTCATATGAAGGCTCCGGGTCAATCAGAGAGCAATGGAGAGAGCCATGCTTGGAGTTTCTCTGCGAGATCGAATCAGAAATTAGGAGATCCGCATGAGAACCAAAGTTACCGACATAGCTCACCGAATAGCGAGACTCAAGTGGCAGTGGGAAGGGCACATAGCTCGAAGAACTGACGGCCGTTGGGGCAGAGCAGATCTTGAGTGGTAACCGCGTACCGGAATAGGAAGCGTATGCAGACAAGATGGAACGATGAACTGGTGAAGGTCGCGGGCAATCGCTGGATGAGGGCGCCCCAGGACCATCTTTAGCGGAGGCCTTTGTTCTGCAGTAAACGTCTTTTGACTGAGATAATGAATGAATGATGAGAAAAACCCTAATAGCACGACCCAGGATTTCAGCGTTGCAGCAGTCACCTGCTACCAGATTATTTAAACAACTAACATTTTAACTGTTTCATATCCACTATTTGATAATAAATATAAAAAATATTAAGAAGGGCAACAATGAACAGCAACAGAAACGTGTTATCAAAGGGGGACTCAGATACTCAATCATTTATAAACGAAGTTTAATTCAATGAGAGCTGTTGAGTTCAACATATTTTAAAACATAAATACCTGCTGGAAGTATCAAGATCCATATTAAATTTTGTAATATGTATATCTAAAGCAAAAGAGTAAATAAATAAAAGGAATTAGAATATTTCCGGACTGAGCTTGTACCCCTATACCGTCATAATCTACCTGCACCTTAAGGTACGATCCCGAGCAAAATACTTCTTGAGTCGGAAAGTTCTTTTTATTCGAGCGATTTTATAACATCTTGCCTACATTCCACCTTGGGTCAGCAGAGGTCTATGTAATACAATTACGTAGAAATCCATAATTCATCCCATTTTATTTTTACTGAACAAGACTCGGTGTATTCGGACAACTGCAACGGAAACACCCCAATAACACCCAACCTCCAATTCGGATATCAAACCGAGGATCCCTAGAGGATCTTAGCAGTAATGGTATGCTATTATTAGTACTACCAGAGTATTTAAGCAGCTAACATTTTAAACTATTCCATATCCACTATTTGCTAACGTAAAAATATGAAGGTGGGAATTAACAGAAACAGAAACTTATTACCAAAGGGGGACTCAGATACTCAATCATTTATAAGCGAAGTTTAATTAATGTTAAAATAGCTACTAAAGTAACTCCATCATTGAACTTTGTTCAGCAATTTTAATAACTTCTGTTTAACGCTGTTAATTGATTAATGATGTTATTATACCGCGAATCTGTTTCAGTTATGAGAATTGTTGGCTTCAACATATTTTTTTGCAGACCTATCTAACACAAAGCTGAGGCTTTTTATTGGAGGTAGAGTTTTTTTTTTATTTGTATTGATGATGGAAAACGCATTAATAAAAACACCAAATAAGGGGGTTTTTTTTAAGATGTAGGCCCAGGAGTTTTCGAAATAAATGATGGGGTATTGATGTATGACATTTGAGAGTTTTTATCATTTCGTGTCTTTATTTCTCCGAAGGTAAGGCAGATGTCTATATAAATAATAACGTGTACGTTCACGACTCGCCATCTTTGTTTATTGTGTCACGCCACTGTCAGTGTCTATTAATGGATAACTCCGAACGTCACTACCAATTCGATCTGAATTCGAACCCGAAACATCAGGCTTAGTACCAATACATTATCATTATTGAGTTGTTCACCGGCTCTAGCTACCAACATACATATAAGGGCTGTATTTCACCGGGACCCCATGGCGGCGCAACCAGTCGCCGCTACCAACAAAATGTTTAGAGCTCTATGGAGAAGCTTACTCACGTCCGTTTGGTTGCGCAACCAATTTGGCGGCGCGACCAGCTCGGACATCGGAACAGAATGACACTGGTCGCATCACCACGCTGGTCGCGCCACCACTAATTACTATAGCTGTATGGTGTCTCACTCACTCGGCCGACAGTAACGTCCATATTGGTACTGTCGCTGTGCTGTGGCGACTCTGGTGTCGGTATAGTGTCTACGGGCTAAAAAGCTCCCATAAAAAAAGTGTGTATATGGCCTCCCTCAGTGAGTTTCCCCGCGTACCACAATCCCCATTTAGGACCACGCCCCCGACGCTTCAGGGGTAGATAGGCCCGGGATACGAGGATTCACCTCAATCCCCGAACCATCCCCCTCTCTGTTGCGCTTCACGCGTGGAGGGAGGGATGATGAAGATTCTTTCGTATAGTGTCTAGTTTGGTAACTTACAGAGGACACCACGATGGTGCGACTGGTTGCGCAACCATGGTGTCCCGGTGAAAAATAGCCTTTACAGTCTTTTTTGAAATTCTTACCATTTGTCAGTAGAATGCTACGCGGATTTCTAGAACTTTAAAGCAAAACTAAATAACGAGCCCTTCAAATTTTAATAAGAGATCTAAAAGGATTTCTTAATAACAATAAAATTATCAAGCCGCAATATAAAGCTTTATTGGTCTCAGCGGGGTCTTAAAGAGAATTCCTTTAGGTAAAAATAAAAGGCGAAACCTTGTATCGTGAGGTAAAAAGCGTCCCAGAAATAGTATGAAATAAATCTTATAGAAGTCGCTCGCAAGTAAATTTATAAGTCTTAATCTAAAACGGGAAACTTAAATTGATCAATAAGTAGATTCTTCCTTTATACTCGTACTTGTAACTTGCTTTGCAAATAATGCTTTTGGTATATTTTTTAATGTCTTCTTGTTTGTTTTATTTTCTTCTGATATAACTTCCTGTAGATGATTAAATATAACTTCGTAACTTGAAGCCCCTTTTCACCGAAGGCAAAGGCAAAGATTGACCAGTTTCTTTGTGTCCCATGTAGTACATAGAAGACAGGCAATTGCCTGTTGACTATTGACATCACCAGCATATCATGCAGTAAAGGGTTCATCAATCGCCATAATATGACACGAGAACTTTTTATCAACTTGTTTGCCTCTTATTTTTTAGGGTTCCGTACCTTAAAAGGAAAAAAGGAACCCTATAGGATCACTCGTGCGTCTGTCTGTCTGTCTGTCTGTCCGTCTGTCACAGCCAATTTGCTCCGAAACTACTCGACCGATTGAGTTGAAATTTGATGAATATATGTAAATTGGTGACCCGAAGATGAACACGTCAAGTAAAATTATAAATTTTAAACAGGAGGGCCACTTAAAAAAAAAGAGGTTGTTGTCAGCATCTCAGATATATATTTTTTATAATTTTTGCATAAACAAATTTGAAGTTATTTAAGAAAAACGACGAAAATTGTCCATTCCCCCTCCCTATCTCCGAAACTAACGAACTTAAAATTTTGAAAAAAAATGTGGAAAATAGTTCTTTTCCTATAGATTACTGGAAAACCTATAAGAAGTTTGAGTATTCAAATTAAATCGAAAATTCTAAATAATATAACCCTCCCTGCCGGTACCACCGTAACCGCTATGTCCCTGCATTTTAAATCTGTAATATTTTCGAAAATATTTATTTAAATTACGGAACCCTCACCACGCGAGTCGAACTCGCACTTGTCCGGTTTTAACGTCATAAAGTTGCATTCAATTCACATTGATAAGCAATAGGTTAGGATCATTTCATCCAGATATGCTGCAAACCTATTTTTTACGCATATTTATAATCTAGAGAATATATATCCACTAGGTTGCCTATAAAAAAATGTCCGCAAGTATCAGTACGTAATACTCTGGGTCGTTATTCCTCTGTGCCAAAAATTACAGGACAGTGATAATGCACTCTCAGTGGTAATCCAATGTTAATGAACACTACCATTCAGCGACAAGATTAGGTAATCACCATATAGGTATGTGATATATTTATGGTGATTGAATTAATAATACACGTAATACGCATAAGTACGTACCTACCTGTTCTCTGCGTCTTTATACAAAATGTAGTAATGTATTTATTTATACAACAACAAACAGCATACGATGTTGTTTAGCGTATCAACTGTAACATTTAACACGGAACATCCCATGATTTATGTCTACGCTCGCTGCCCTCGCACAATAATAGACCAGTCCTTTGCCATCTAGAAATAATATATTTAATTATGCTACACAATTTATGAATTCCACACATGAGATTCTCCACGGCATAGAATTCATTGCGCGCATGGCCCAGCGGCTGGTGTAGATCGTAAGCGATCTCCTCGGTTAAGCACTACGGGAGCGGTCGGGTAGTGTGATGGGTGACCGCTAGTGGCAAATTAAATGCGCGTTTCCGTGCTTCGGAGGGCACGTTAAGCCGTCGGTCCCGGTTGCTATCGATGGATAGCAGTCGTTAAACCTTGTCGGAGACCTTATGGGCGGTTTGAAAACATCCGACAGTGGGTTGGCCACTAACCCACCCACCTCCACCAATCCGCATTGGAGCAGCGTGGTGGAGTAAGCTCCAGGCCTCCCCCCAAAAAAGGGGAGAGACTCGTGCCTAGCAGTGGGACGTATAATGGGTTGCCATTATTATAGAATTCATTTATAGTGTACTAGCGGCCCGCCCCGGCTTCGCGTGGGTGCAATGTTACCTACCCTCGCCTATTCGTCTTAGCGTGATGATTATAGATAAAGCCTTCCTCGATATCTTTTATAGTTTAGGCAGCGTACGCAAAATAAGTTACTTTTGTTGTGTTTACTGGATGTTTTTTTACACCTTGTGTCCGAAAAACCCAAATATCTTACGGAACCCTAATTTTTCCAAAATAAATTATAGCCTATGTTACCCGTGGATAAAGTTACTTTCGAATAGTGAAAGAATTTTTTAAATCGTTCCAGTAGTTTTTGAGCCTATTCAATACAACCAAACAAACAAAGTTTGCCTCTTTCCTATTTGTGTAGACTAGCGACCTTCCCCGGCTTCACACAGGTACCATTTATTATATTGTAAGGACGTGCCCGATTTCTTTGACAAAAACCGTGATATCTCGGTAAATATAAGTACGATATTGATAAATTATAGATAGAAACCTTCCTCAGAAGACTCTCTTTCCAGCATTCCAAACAGGAAAACACATCAAAAACTTTCCGACAGAGAATTTTTCTTTTCTTTTTTTTATGTTATAAAAGTGGCAAACAAGCGTGCAGTTCACATTGATGTTAAGTGATGACTGCAGCTATAGACACCGACACAATGACCAGAGGTCAAAATGCAAATGCGCTGCCACTCTTGAGGCATTAGGTGTTATGCCTCTGTGCCGGAAATTACAGAGCCGTACATTACCACCTGACCGGAACACGATAGTGCTGAACACTACCATTTAACGGCAAGTATATTAGGTAATGCGGTGGTGCCTACGCCCGCGAGCTCCGTCACTGGAGCTCTACCACCAGTAAATTAGGGGGATTTTGCTTTATAGCATGTAGATAATAGTGATAGTGATGATCTATACTTACGTTTTTCGCTTCGTATACTCGCTCACGCGGACAGGACATTATTAAGGTTTAATCACAACTTGCCTTATAAAACCGCATCAAAACTTCTCTTAAGGGGTAGAGGTTTCTTCTTCAGAGGCTTCACTTACAAATACGTTCATAGATATTGCGTATGCATTTTTACTTTCACGCCAATTCCGTTATGGTGTAGGCAGAGAGCGTGGAGCGCGTAACTGTCATTTCTGTCCTAATAAATCTTCCATGCTTCTTTTATTCATCACTTCGATCACAATTTTTCTAACAACGTGGGTTCAGCTAGTGGGTGCACGTGTTATCACCCCTTTTCGGGTGATACAGTGCATTTCATAGAGTGCCGGGGTGGTTTAACAACCAGTTCCCTGAAAGTATAACCTACGTTGATTCACTCCGATCAACTGCTGAATGTGCTAATGTCCCTAACCTGACCTCGGTTGTTGCGTTAATAATGAACTGAAATTATTTGTACGTTCGTAGGTAGGTAACTTAATTAGGTTTTACTGCGTAAAACGTGCCACCAACCGCTCTGTGGGGCATTGTGCTAGATCTCCTTGGCTTTATATCTTCAACGTGATCAATATAAAGCGACTAGACGATTAAAATAAAACGAAACGTGAGAAAAATAAATTAAATGATTACTAGGCCTGTATAATAATAACAATGGTTACTTTATGTATTAACGTATCCTATTTTTACTGGTGGTGGAGCTCCAGTGATGGAGCTCGCGGGCGTAGGCACCACCGTATTACCTAATATACCTACTTACTTTCCGCTAAATGGTAGTGTTCAGCACTATCTTGTTCCGGTCAGGTGGTAATGTACGGCCCTGTAATTTCAGGCACAGAGGCATAACACCTTAGGCCTCAGGAGTGGTAACGCATCTGCATTTTGACCTTGGTCTTTGTGTAGTCATCACTTGACATCAATGTGAACTGCATGCTTGTTTGCCACTTCCATTACACAAAAAAAATCTATGAGGTAGGTATAGTGAAACATAAGAGACAATGGAAAAATATGAGGCAGATACATTTTTTACTAACTTATTCATTATTAAATGAACAAAAGCATGAAGTCCAAAAAAGACAATAAGAGAAAACATTTTATTAGACGTGAAATACATATAGATAATAATATAATAGAACGTAACAGATGCTGTGACGTATTTTTATACCTCCCGTGGCAATGACCGCCGCTGACGGCCGGTTCATGGCCGTTTATGCTTGCGACTCACAAATAAAATACCTATAGGTACCAATCGTTTTCCTCATACAGCTACATTTAGGTGAAAATAAAAATCACAAATGCACTGTATACACCCTGTATTCGAAAATAAATAAACGATCGGGGCGCAGGGCGCACTCGCACACGCAAACAACACGCACACACACGCGCCTCGGGGCGGATGAGAGGGCGCTACACTCGCTCCGTTTAGTCTCGCGCCGGCCGTCGCTGAGGTCGGATGTTACTCCGCTCGATACGCAATAAACTACGGAACCGGCTTATTCTGTGATAAACGTGTGTGGACAAAAAACTGTGTTGTACGTGTTGTTTTTTTTTTATTATTCGGTGCGTATAGTTCATTAAAGCTCACGTTCGTACCGCCATCCATTTATTTCGGGTAGTTGACGGTATTAATTTAGAAAAAAATCTCGTTTCTATTTTCAGGTAACGTTGCTGCTGAAGCAAAGGTTTTAATTAGTTTTCACACATCATAATTATTCAGGTAAGTTTAGCGTAAGTCAAATCGTCGGTTATGATATTTGAATTAGGAATCTTTTCCGTGCGAGTTTAGTGACCTCGTTAATCGTAGGTAGTTCAAATTCTTTTTTATACCAACGGTCAAAGTTACGTAAGCATCTATGAAATTAACAGTCGTTGCATATTAAAGCATGAAGCAAGGAGTTATTATATAATTTTGTAACCTTTTGTCTGAGCTGGCATTAAGTTTTCGAACCTGTTGCGTCTTGTTTGTGCCTTTTTTTTCAAAGGTTTTTTTTTGTAATGTAATAATGTGATTGTGAATTATGAAATGTGTGGACTAATGCATTAATAATGTAACTGATTGTTTCACATATCAACGATTGTTATGAAATAATGCAATTGCGATAAAATTACTCCAATGCAGTGTTTCATTATGTTATTACGCCTAAGTCCAGTGGTTAGATTAGAATGTTTTTCCATAGACAGTAAGTCTGGTAACAAAAAAAAAAGATTCCGACGAATTGATAACCTCCTCATTTTTTCGAAGTCGGTTATAAAGACACAGCTACTAGGTAACTCTTACATTTTGAGTCCTTTTTTGATCATGTGTTTGAATATAACTACTTACTTAGATTTTAGTTAAGCTTAGCGTAGTTTGTGGGAGAAAAAAAAAACGTTTTCAAAACCAGTAGGTTTCGGTACGACCATTTTGAAGTGGGTTTAGTTTTTTTTTATTCAGTATAGTAATGTACATTGCAATAAATTATGTTTACATGGTAATATGTTGATAAACAGGTATAAACAAGGAAGGTTATTTTCGTAGCGTTTGCCATTGACCTTTCATGGTGGTGCCATCTAGTTTGCGGCTATGGTAAACTTCTGTACTAAACATTTTTAAGTTTTTTTTTAGTAGTACGAACTAGGTAGGTATTTCGTTTTACTAAGTCTTATAAATACGGTTTTTAATGTCATATCAAAGTGGTAAACAAGTGTACCCTTTTATTCATTGATGGTAAGTGAGTATGAATCGCGCATGGGCCCGCGGCTGGTGTAGATCGGAAGCAATCTACCTACTCGGTTAAGCGATACGGGCGCGGTCGGGTGTGCGATGGGTGACGCGAGTGCCAACTTTAAATGCGCGTTTCCGTGCTTCGGAGGGCATGTTAAGCCGTCAGTCCCGGTTGCGATAGATAGCAATCGTTAAACCTTGTCGGAGGCCTTATGGGTTTGAAAACTTCCGACAACGGGTTGCCACACTTGCCACTAACCCTTATCTCCACCAACCCGCATTGGAGCAGCGTGGTGGAATAAGCTTTAGACCTCCTCCCAAGAAGGGAAGAGACTCGTGCCCAGCTGTGGGACCTATCAAGGGTTGCCATTATTATTGTATAATCCGTAATCACAAAGACATGTCGTGATACCTTAGGTCTCAGGGGTGGCAACGCATCCGTTTCGATCTCTAGTTTTTATGTAGATGTCTATAGGCTACAGTCATCACTCAACATCAATGTGAGCTGCATGCTTGTTTGCCACCTTCCTATTAAAAAAAAATATTGCAACTTCAAAATAACAATATTTAATGTTGTTTACTGGTCTTCCGCCTCGGTCGTGTAGTGGAGGCGGGAGATGTACACCGGCGTGTTCGGTTTCGCTGCGTGCAGACCTATATTGGGGTCTACCGGAGCCTTACCGCAGCTGTTCTTGTTGGTATGCTGACGGCGCTTCCTCCCTTGTACCGTCACGAAACTATCGTTATCATATTTGCCTCTAGTTTGGTTTTTACGTAGATGTGTATAGGTCTTCGCACATAACACCGACTCAACGTCAATCCAATACCCTGCCAACTAGAACAGAACCATCGATTCGGTATCAACGAGTCGTCAACTAAGCGATCAACGAATCGGTCACCATTGGACAACTTGGCATCAATGAGTGGGCAGTGCGTCGTCAACGAGTGGGGACCGCGTCAACTGGTTTAACCTCAACCTGATCTATCAGTCGTTACTCGAATTTCATCTTGTTTGGCAACGCTTCGCCCGCTAGCCGTAAGCACATTGTCGATTTGTGCCCAATTCGTTGAGAACGAGGGGCAATCGTGTCGGTGACAGTCAATAGGTAAACAACGCGTGAACCACGCGTCGTTTAGGTATACCATTAACTTACAACTTGACAAATTCACTTTTAGGCAACATAACCCATAAATCATGGACATAGAATCACATGAACAAATTAAAAAAAAGTTATTTTGGCGTAGCGGTTTAAAATGTAGGTACCTTCTTCACGACATGTCAAGTCTTATACAGTCATGAAAGTCGATCAAACCGTTTGGAGATGCGATCGCATACCTACACCGTGCTACAAGATTTTGAAGATTACTAGGTCAAATCGTATCAAGAAACGAAACCATCAGCTTCGATCGGCTAAAGGCGAAATGTACTCGCAATCAACGTAATTACGCAACCTGATCCAAATTCACTCCCCCCGACTTGTTTGACGTGTTGTTATCTCCAATAATGATCCGCTTTAGCGTTACATTTTGTTTGTATGTATCATTAATGATGTAATACACCAAGGTGGCCGATATGGCCTAATGTTTAAGCGAAATTCAAGTGGCAGTGGGCAAGGCAACTCATAGAACCGATGGCCGTTCGGACATAAGATTTTTGAACCCGATCTCTAACTTAGTTGACATTCTTGACATTTTACTGGTTATAGTTCCAATGTACAAATCGAGGGCTTAGGCACCACCGCATTACCTAATCTATCTGCCGCTACATGGTAGCTAAATACTGTCGTGTTCAGGTTAGGTGGTAATAGCGCCGTAATAACTATCACAGAGACATAACTAAGGTCTCAGGGGTGGCAACGCATCTGCATTTTGATCTGTAAGTCTATAGGCTGCAGCCATCACTTAACATCCATGTGACCTGCATGCTTGTTTGCAAACTTCTAAATCTACGTCTGTGTGCTCAAATGAGCTAATTTCTTTCTCTGATGCCCCTAACAACCTGGTGCTCTTAACAGTGGCTTGATTTGCTTATGGGTTAATCTGGAACTGGCTATGGGCATTCTTCAAGGACGGCTTATATCCAGCTGACTTTGGCAGAAACAAATAATACACGTAATATGTTAAACATTGACAAACAATATTTCTTCAAGATTGTAGATACGAAAACCTGTTATTTGCACATATCGATTGAATTCGGTGGCGTGTAAAGGTGACTTCAATAAAACGTTGTAGGTGTAGGTCATGTGACTGATAATGTTCATGTTCAAAGTCACAGACCTAATTAGGGTATCAGCGTTGTCTGCCTCTTATAAAAACTTAATTACACTCCTCTATTCTCCCCATCGATGAACCAAAGTATCTATCATCATTGATCATTTTAGTCGAAAGACGTCCACTACTGAACCAAATTGAAGCCTCTCCATAATGCCAAGCATAGAGCAACTCGGCCCACTGGTCGCGGCGGACCAGAGGGGAGTAGCCATAGCGTTTATTACTGGTACAAAACAGTCAAGTCAAACAGAGAAAGAAGTTCCACCCTCACCAACTGGACACCTGGCAGTGCTCAATGGTGCGGTTTTCACGTTCGTTCCTGTCCAGAACGTGTAAATTGTGACACGAACTTTCCTCTGAGGTGATACAATATGGGATTCTTCAAAAATGGCGTCAAAAGAGTCCTTCAGGGCTGGCAACGCGTTGGCATCTCTCCTGGTGTTGCAAATGTTCATATGCGACGGTGACTACTTTCCATCAGGTGGCCCGTTTTCTTGTCTGTCAATCTTCAGACATAAAAAAGTAGCTATACATCCATACAAACACCAATTATTCCAAATTTACTCTTTTTTTAGACTTATGGCTATTGACATTCGCGGCACACGTTACCTAACGTTACAAATGTTCTTGGCATGGAAAAATTCAAAAATTAGCGTTGGCAATTTTTTTTATATTTGAATAAAAAGACTTACCTACCGATTTATTTCGGAGTGCCCGTGTAAGGTTGAGTAGGAAATTCAAACAAAATTAATTTTACAAAAATTTCTGGTAACTAAATTGTGATGTGTCGTTCCCTGAAAAAAAATATTCAGGGAACGACACATCAGGTGTGGCAGCGTATGCATTGTATCTTCTGTTTTCGCGTGGATCTACTTGGTGATTTGAGAGACATTCAAAATATAAAGTGGTAATTTTACTTACCGTTATGAACAACTTTTACTATACTCTGAAATTGTTAAAAAAAATGCTGCTTTTGACATTTTACGCCGCGATGATCATTTTGTACGGAGCATCTATTTTGTTTTCGCTATTTCAGAGGTGGCCCGATACTCAAATACGTTCATAATTAAGAGTTTAATGGCTCCTTACATTTTTAAAAGTGTCTCAAAGCACACCTTGCATAAGCTACAGTAGGCACTAACCCATCTATGTGAACTGTTTTGCCATCTTCATTGCATAAAACCACGACTAAGCAGTCTTAAAGTGCATCAAGTAGTCGGTGTTCACACGAATTACTAAACGATTGAGCTAGGTCAGTTACGTTATCTGGCAAGTGGCCCAAAAGCAGAAGTGAACGTCGGGCTCCTCGTGACCCTTGTGCCGATGATATACGGGCCATATTGCAGTGACAGGCTTAGTGCTCTGGTGGGAGGTCTAAGATAATTTACTTTTCTCGCGCCGTTTAGAAGTTAAATGGTGTGGTTAGGATTACCTTATCCTGGCTTATTAAAGATTTAGTTAGATTTCGAAATCTTTTTTTCCAATTTGCCGAGATGGTGGGTTAGAAAATTGTTTATTCAGCCTAGGGGCCGTTCATAAAATAAGCGGGGGAGGGGTATCGCTGAGTGTGACAAAACGTGACAGGAGGGGGTCCGGCAACGTGACGTTCGCAGTTCATTCAATTATTTTTAGTAAATAATTCGTTAAGTATGCCTACCTACTTATGTCATATTCAGGGGGAGGGATCTTAGTTTTTGTGACGTAATATTTCAGGGGGTCACGAAGGGTGTGACACAGCGTGACAATAGGAGAGGAGGGGGGAGGGTCAGAAAAGGCATATTTTAGCATGACATATTTTATGGAATAAACAATAAATAGTATTTGGCCGTTAGTCAATCTATTTTATTCATTTTATTCACTGCTATGCAGTTTGTAATCTCAGTAAAATAAATAGTCTCTCATCTCACGAGTGTGTCCCGGGATTCAAACACGAATAGATTGCAATACGAGTACGTGTATCAAACATACATTTTACTTAAACATTTACAACATACACTGAGAATCCCCTGCAATAGCTTCAACCTTTCCATTGAATAGAAATAGCAAATAGCATAGACGTAAAAAGTATATTGAAAACCGCGTCGCCTTTGAATCGACTGTTCGCTTTGACGGCTTTTGTGAACTCTGATAGATTCCTGTAATCCTGGTATCGGTTAGGAATCTATTAGGCTTAAAACTGGAGCGTATATAGATCTAAATTGCGTGTTATTTGTTCCTAGAAAGTACTCAAATTAACTAGGTTGTACAATACCATAAACACTAGGTAATCACTTATAAATATTATATATTTATCATAATAATATGTACCTACTGAGGCGCAAATCGGTGTCTGGTTTTTCTGGGATCAAAATGAGTGGACAATTCTAAAAGGTCAAATATATATTTTAATTTGCTCTCACAAAAATTATACCTAATATCGTAAACTTTTCCTTTGTGTAGAAGAAGTATAGGTACATTGGCATTGAAGTTTTCCTTGTATTGAGGAGAGCATCGTCTTTGATTCGACTGTTCGCTTTGACGGCTTTTGTGAACTCTGATAGATTCCTGTAATCCTGGTATCGATTAGCAATCTATTAGGCTTAAAACTGGAGCGTATATAGCTCAAAATTGCGTGTTATTTGTTCCTAGAAACTACTGATATTCGTTAAGGTGGTTTAGTCTCTTGGAAGCTTGTATATTAAGTCATATATTGCCCTTTTTCTTGACTAAAAATGACTGTAAAATACTATAACATTTTTTCAATTAGTATCAGAAGTTTAGTAGCCAAATATGTCTGCAAAAGAAATTGGGTTAGGTATGTATATTTTTACTCTCCAAAATTCGCAATTGAGGCGTCAGGCCCTTTCTCAGCGCAATATAATTGAAACATCTAGGTATGTATCTATGAATTGGACCAATAATTTTTACTATTGAGAGAATACATATTTCATGCATCTACCGAGAAAGTGCATGTGTGACTACAAATTAAATAAAGGGGACATGTCAGTTCCAGAGACAGACAGCAATGACTGCGTTAAATTGTCTGGCAAAATAAAGCCTACGTATGTACAAGGCTACAATATCAGTTCACTATTTCGGCCTCAACGGTCTTATTTTGATAGCATGAATAAGTTTCGTGATAGAATTGAAAATAGTCAAAGATTCAAGGACAAGTAAAGAGATGATGCTGACATCTACATGATATGTATTTGCGGATATATAAATACCTTTTTAAATAAACACAGTGGTGAAGCTATTTATAACAGTCTAGGTTATTCTGACGCTTTCATCCCATTTCAAACTTCACCCAAAGTTATTTAATCCAGCCCCAAATCTCTCATTATTCCAATATACATAAATTCCACCGTGGAAATATAAAATATGCCTGTTTACATGACTTGTTACTCGTTCACATGCTCTTTCTCTATAATTTGTGAAAATTACGTTCCACAAGGGTGTGACGTGCGACGGTTGAACCACTTCCTTAGCCGACCAACAAAAGGTCGGGTAATTAAAGCCAATCATTCAATTACTCTGGCGTTCTCTGGGGTGGTTAGTGTCAACCATTCGTATCAGAACTATTTCTTTTTATGTTCCACGTCCGGCGAAGTTTTATGGGCTCTAAATTTTTATGTCACATTTCAAATCGATCTCGCTACCTACGACAATGTGTTTGGAAAATACGTGTATTTTATATATGGGTATTGTAAAATAAATGATGATATATGGCTTCCTGTCTGATTCGTTTAATGTCAATATCCATTTGATACATAAATCCGAAATCTTTTATCAACGGATTGACGTCAGTTTACCCAATTTTTTATGTTTTCATGTGCCAAACAAGCGTACAGATAATATTGTAGCATAAAATGCAGCCTTAGAAGTACGTAGGAACTGCCTCAGTAGCGTAGTGGTAGCAGGCCACTACTACTGCGCTGGGGGTCCTGGGTTCGATTCTCGGGTCGGGGACTATCAGAGATAACTTTTTAAAATCCTTTATCTCTGGTTTTAGGTCAAGTGGCCGGAGATGGCAACAGGTTCGCCACCTGTTACATGGGCCAAAACGTAACCGGCGAGTCGTGGGTGTTTGCATGTATGCTTGAATGCATGTATTTACCTCTGCCAACCCCTTCGGGGAGTACAGTCGTGAAGTTACGTTTACGTTTAGAAGTAGGTACCTAGTTGTAGGTATAAAGAATACAGCTACATTCGTCGGTGTCTTTTTAGGATAACAACAAAAAAATATAAAACCACGTACACATTCATCATAATTGACAATAGAAGCACTGGATCAGGCTGTTATCAAATGTAAAAAAAAAATAGAAGAGATAGGTTTTTCTTACTAGATTGCAGAGTTAGTAAATTGTTGCTCCCGCTCCCGGGTGTCTTTTAATTTTATTGCGTACCAAATTGGCATTACATTGATTTGTCCTTCATCAACCTTATCAGATATTACCACATGGATTGACACAACAGGGTGAAACATAGACGTTTCCTATTACAGAACATTGTTTCAAGGTCACTTTTTTAGTTGAGACTATCCGATAGAAAAATCTACCATAGTTTATTCTTCTTCAGAATCCTACCATTGTGGTAGGATTCTGAAGAAGAATAAACTATGGTAGATTTTTCTATCGGATAGTATTTTGTATTTTGAATATTTTCAATGTTATAGTGCGGTAAATGGTTATCTTATAAATATGACATATGACGCATTTACGTACTATCTACAAAATAGCTTTTAAAATGTTGTGAAATATGCCGAAATTCGGCGGATAATCTTGAGTTACCTATACATTTTTTACATTTTTGTTTTTTACGAAATGTGCTTAAAAAAATCAAATGCAAATGATAAACGATTCTTAATAAATATGAATACGCTATCATTAATCAAAACACACATTACAACCTAAACAAAAACTATGTTAAACCCTCATAATGACATGAGAGCTGTGGCAATCACTCGAACGTTTCTTTTCGACCAATCACTCAGACCTTCCCTATCCTTGTGTTCCGCCTAATAGACTTCTAGTTCAACGCATTCACAAGGGGTATGAAGTTCAATTAACACTGGTTTTGAATTTCCCATAGCTAGTCATTGCCCGCTCCATCCCTTTTTCTTTGTTCAACAACCGTAACACCACGCGACAATGTTCTCAGGC
The DNA here is from genome assembly GCA_036365455.1 of Macrosoma leucophasiata. Taxonomy (NCBI): domain Eukaryota; kingdom Metazoa; phylum Arthropoda; class Insecta; order Lepidoptera; family Hedylidae; genus Macrosoma; species Macrosoma leucophasiata. Next base: position 13,493,650 of record JAWQUS010000026.1, read on the forward strand.
CTGTAGAGATGGGCGAAAATTATTTTTTATCGATACGAATCGCAACACCATGTATCGATAATTCGATATATTATTCTATTGTAACGTTTTGTATCGATACGTATGACATTTTCTATTTTCTATGTTGCAAGTTGGTAATACCACAATACTTATAGGGGGAATCCCCTAATACCTATTGTTTTCGATCACTTTTCGTAAATGTTCTGTTTTATTTACATCCTAAATTTCGGTAGGCAATGTAACTCTAGGGCCCCATGGTCACATTTGCTAAGGGCCCCGCACCGTCTTTATCCAACACTGGTTCTGAGCAATAATACCTAAGCTGAATTCGTTGATATAAGCACTTTACTATATGATACGTACGTTAGGCTGAAAGCTATTTGTCCTCGCTATTTGTCCAGTGATATAGACGAGCTGTCCCGAGATAAGCCGTCCATACACACCCAAAAACGATGTGTTATATACCTACGACAAGCAATCATAGTACGAGTAACGATACAATATATCGATATACCGCATATCGTATCGAAACACGTTAATATCGATACGTCGCCCATCTTTACAAGCCTGTAGCCCGTTTTGTACTAATTTAGTTTGCTGAGTCACGAGCCGGGGTTAGTCATCGGAGACTCGATGCGTAATGAAGCCAACCCTGATGGCAACAATTAGCCGTTTTGTAAATTATGTTCTTATTAATCTAAACAAGATACGAATCACAATACTGGGTCCACTATCATGGGATACATAATTTTCTTATTGGATAATGCAATAAGCAGACAAAGGACAAAATGGGGTAGAAATAACTTTTTTTTGACATATAATAATATTATAACTGCCTCGGTAGCCAAGTGGTAGCAGGCCACTAATACTACGCTGAGGTCCTGGGTTCGATTCCCGGGTAGGGGGTTATCAGAGATAATGGTGTAAAGTCCTTTATCTCTGGTTCTATTGGGATTTTTCCATTTTCTGGAAATTTCCCAGTACCTCGAAGTTTGGTAATGTGCCCGAAGATGTCAACAGGCTCGCCACCTGTTACATGGGCCAAAACGTAACCGGCGAATCGTGGGTTTTTGCATGTATGCTTGAATGCATGCATTCACCTCTGCCTACCCCTTCGGGGATTACAGGCGTGAAGTTACGTTTAATATTATAACACGTTCGTTTTCTTTAGACTGTGATATTATTATATATATTATTGCTTTTATTGAAAAATAAATAAATAAGTACCTAAGTACTATTTGACAAACTACATGTTACGAATGGTGTCTTTTCGTTTTGAAGATATCGGTCCAGAAGGTAATATCAAAAAGTAAAAATTAAAATACGAAATTTATGCGTTCACGAAATATTACGTTATTTACGTAAATATATTTTTTTTTTCATTTGGTCTTAATAACAAAAGTTGGTGCAATTTATACACGCAAATTAATAACACAGTCAAAAGAAGAAAGACACTTTATTGGTCCAGTCGTGAGACCTGTGACCCAAACAATAGACATACTTACATTAAAAACAAAATAACAAGACACAAAATTAAAAAAAAGAAAATACACAGACAATTCAAAAGAATTAAAGAATGTAATAGACGATGTAGTATTTTTTTTATTGAAGTTAAAATTTAGTTTTATCTACTATCAAAATTTTTGAAACTGGTTAAAACGTACAATTGTGCTTGCACTGGTTTTATTTTTTTGCGTTCTTATATTCGATTTGCATGTTACTTTCAGATTTTTAATGTACAAAATAGTGGTTTAAGATTTTTTCATCATAGCTCATTATTTTATTCGATTGTAAAAATGTATAATCAGATAATATTGATTACTAGCTGAATCGGCAAACTTCGTATTGCCTGAGAATAAAATAATGTGTTTAAGGTTTGATAGATACGGTCTATTTGTATGGGAAAATGCAATTGTGGGTTTTACTATTTCCCTTCTATTTCTTCATATTTTTCTTACATTTTAAACCTTCACTGCACTTCCAGAAATCATTCAAGACCAAAATCGGTCAAGCCGTTCGCGAGTTTTAGCGAGACTAACGAACAGCAATTGATTTTTATAGGTATACTAGCTGACCCGGCCACGCGTTGCTGTGGCTAAAGTTTTTGTTATATTACATTATAGTAAACAATCTAAGAGGAACAATAAGAGAACATCAGTCACGGAGTCCACTATGCTTTTTCACACAGATGGTATTTGTAAAAAAAATTGGTGATCTTATTTGACTTTCTACTACTATAACCCTTTAGTACAATGAAATTATTTACGAACAAAGACGAAAATGTTGATGTTGGTATACAAATTCACTGGATTGAGATTTGAAGGGGAAGTACGTTGAACACAATTAATTAAAATGTTCTTACACTTCATGTTAAACAAAAATCAATAGGTACAAAATAAAAATTTAAAGCGTCAATGGTAATTCACATGTGGTAATTATGCTGTTTAAATGTAGCTTAAATGACATGTTTGTAGATTTACCATAGCAGCGCCATCTATTGATTACTTACTCAACCCAGTCGAAAGGTATCGACATCTGTTAGAATCATTTGGAGTTAACAGATAATTGTGACTGTCAAATAATAACAGACAAATAATTAGCAATAAATTAAAATTGCGACTATAATTTGAGATTTAAACTATCCTATCTCTCAAGTTGGATCGAACTGCACATGGTGTGCGAATTTTATTATAATCGGTTTAGTGGTTTAAGAGTCCATTGAGGACAAACATTGTGACACGAGATTTATATATATTAAGAAGATGTAGATTGATAGATAAAAGCGGTCTCGTGTCATGAGTCGGTGTCATTAAGAATGCGTTGTACCCCAGGGGGCTGACCGCCTAATGGACTTATTACACGGCACGGTATTCAGGGTACGATAGCAAGGGTCAGGGTAGTATAATAACATTTAGGGAGTTAGGGCCCTAATTAGGGTGACCGGAGCGGCCTGTGTATTTGTACTGTGATTGAGTTAGGGCGCTGTCGATCGGAAAGTGTAATAAGCGGCAACCCGGCGTGAGGCCACGCCTACCCTTTCTCCCGGACCCTGAATACTGTGTCGTGTAATAGCCTTTTAACTGAAAAGCTTTCGTTTAGGACGTTATCTTGACCGTTTCGTACCCCCTAATAAAACATTTTGCTCTTAAGTATATACTTACCTGCTGACGAAAACACTTCCAGAAAAAAGTTACGTGGTACGAAACTGATACGATGTTGTCATAATCGAAAGCTAATCGAAAGCATTTGAGTTAGGCGGTCGACCCCCTGAAGTTCCGGTCATCCAAAAACATTGCAAATTAGACTTATCATCGCACATAATGAGGCAATGACGAGTGACCGGACATTTCTTCAATATTACATTGATGAGAGCAACATTTTATGAAATCCATTTCGCAGTCTATATCTCGAAATAGCCGGTGTGTTCTTCAATGGAATGTATTTATAAAGACACGTAGATGGTGTTGCGAGATATTTTTCACCAATGTGCGTATTATTTTGGAGAGCGTTGCCAAAAATTGTGATGTTTTTTTCGTCGGGAAAAATTGTTATATGGAAGTTTGTAATACTGTATTATTTGCAATAACATGCAAATAAATTTGAAGAAAATTATAATGAAAAAACAACGAGTTGTCAACCCGTCGGCAGATGTGAAAACTTGAATATTAACGTTGAGCATTTTTGACCACCACCCCCCAATTCTGGTCACATGTCCGTCTTACGCATATTCGATCATCGTGTTCTGACGCGAGTTTCCCATTTTTTACCCATCACAACAAATGCAAGGCGTAAAGAAGTTTACATTTTAACATTTTGATCAGTGCCCGACGTCAAATTTTTCTTTCCATATCCGAATTTTCAGTGAAAAAAGTAATAAAATTAAAATGTGTCAACGCAAGTGTCCGAATAATTTGTGTCCGAGTCATCAGCTATTCTACGTTTTTAATATACCAAAGACAGAGTAACACGCTCCACCGGCCGCGGTGGACTGGAGGGGAGTAGCCATGGCGTTTAATACCTACCTTCTCATATGGCTGCTCCCCTCCGGTGTTAGGTACTCTATGAACACAAGATAACTAACTACACCTAATTTATAATGCTTTTCCTTGTAATCCAATTCAGTAGCCTCACAAAGAAAGATTTATTAGCAAACAAGTCGCAGTCTAAACGGTTGTATAGCAATGAGAAATATTTTCTCAGCTATGCGAACCACCTTCACTGCTAACCTTGGTGTTATTAAAGTGCACAGCGCAATACATTTCCTAGTTAATAATTCCTTAAACGTAGCCTTACCTGGTATCGCCCATGCAATTCTAGAATTTTCTGCAGTTGCAGTTGCTTGGCTGATTTTATAGCTTATGTCACAGGACTGTAGCTACTGAGGTGGATTATTATAGTTATTGAAAATATTTATAAATGTTATTTATAAATATTATGTTAATACTATGTTTTATTTCATTACTGCCTCAGTATAGTAGTCTAGTGATAGCCATAGAGCTACGCGGGCCACCAACCGCCGCGGCGGACCGGAGGGGAGTAGCCATAGCGTTTATTACCGATGCAAAACAGTCTGTCAGTTTTGCGGGGCGAAATGCGTGTGACACACACACACTACAAAAATCGTTAGTTACTACGAAACTCACACCTTGACAAAAAAATACATAAACAATTTCACGCACGTATTTAAACTTCTAGCGACAGGCATAGGCCCAATTGGGCTTGTGCTTTGCCAGAGGGGAAAGCCTGCATATGGTCACTCCCCTCCGGTCCGCCGCGGCTGGTGGCCCGGACATTTTACATAAAAACCAGAGGTCAAAATGCAGATGCGTTGCCACCTCTGAGACCTCAGGTGTCATGTCTCTGTGATAGTTATTACGGGGCCATGCATTACCATCTCCATCTTGCGTTATTGCACTTACTACCGTCCATTGGAATGGTTTGACCACCATTGTTCGGTTCACTGACTGTACTAGTGGAAGAATTCTTCCACTAGTGGGCGGTGGCGGCGTAACGTTCACCATTGATGTAAACTGTATGTTTGTTTGCCACTTCATGTCTTGAGTCATCGTTATTGTCTTATATATACATATAATGTAATTATATTATAAAGAGGTAATATTTTTTTGTTTGTTTATAGGCTCAATAACTGCTATACCGATTTTTAAAAAATTTTCCCTATTCGAAAGCTAACATTATCCACGAGTAACATAGGCTATATTTTATTTTGGAAAAAATAGGGTTCCGTAAGATATTTGGGTTTTTCAGACACAAGGTGTAAAAAATCAACCAGAAAAATTACTTATTTTGCGTACGCTGCCTAAACTATAAAAGATATCGAGGAAGACTTTAGGCTATATCTATGTATAATCATCACGCTAAGACGAATCGGAGAGGGTAGGCAACATTGCACCGCGCGAAGTCGGGGCGGGCCGCTAGTTGTCTTATATTTCGAGTTCATCAATTTTCTCAATGTTAGTTTTGAAGATTATATAAACTGATACGTATAAAACTTTATTACACATCTTCTAGACAGAAGCAATTACACGAACGATTGCTGAACACAATTGACTTGAAATATGACCTGAATACATAATTTCTCTTACTCGACAAACAAATAAAGAGCTTAACGCGTAAACCGTATTGTTTTATTCGCTCCGAGTTCATTAACTTGTACAAATAATTAATTAACATTATCAAATATTGTATTTCAAACGTGTGTGAAATTAACTTCCTTTGTTTTGAAGAAAATAATTTGTTGTACGTCGACGAATTGATTTGTTTTTCTTTGTTTCGTTTAACATTTTAATAATGAATGTATGCTTTTATAATAGGTTGGGGAAAAGGTCTTTTCGCATTGTAGTATGTATGAACTTGTAATAAAATCTCTTTGGCTGTAGTATTTGTATCTGGCTGGTTTTGGTATCATTGAAAGTTAAAATTTTAAAGAACATAATTCCAAATTCAAATTAGGCAAATGTGTGATTTTCATTTGTTTTTCGTACTGTCAATCTAATGTAAAAATTCGATACATTTTAAATTTAACTACAAAAAAGGTAAAAATGCAACGCAAGCCGCGAAAAAAATTTGCGATGTTCATGGACCTAGTGCAGTGTCTGTGAGAGTAGCACAAATTTGGTTTAAGCGTTTTCAATCCGGAAATTTTGATGTCAAAGATGCACCTCGCTCTGGTCGCCCTATTACGGATAAAATGGATGCCATTTTTGAAAAAGTGGAGCAAGATCGACATATCAGTAGTTACGACGTAGCTGAAGAACTGAGAATTGATCACAAAACAGTTTTGGCGCATTTGAAAAAAGCTGGGTACAAAAAAAAGGTCGATATTTAGGTACTTTGGGTGAGCTCACTGAAAGAAACCTAATGAACCGTGTACTCATTTGTGATTCTTTATTACGACGTAATGAAACCGAATCATTTTTGAAGAAGCTGATAACTGGATATGAAAAGTGGATCACGTACGACAAGAACGTGCGAAAAAGGTCGTGGTCAAAGGCCGGTCAGGCTTCACAGACTGTGGCGAAACCCGGGTTAACTCGCAATAAGGTGATGTTGTGTGTGTGGTGGGATTGGAAGGTCATTATTCATTATGAGCTATTACCACCAGGCAGGACTATCGATTCTGAACTCTACTGCGAACAATTGATGAGATTAAAGCAAGAAGTTGAGAGAAAGCGGCCGGAATTGATCAACAGAAGGGGTGTGGTGTTTCATCATGATAACGCTAGACCTCACACATCTATAGCCACTCAGCAAAAATTAAGAGGTGTTAATGCATCCGCCGTATAGTCCTGACCTTGCACCTTCAGATTTCCACCTGTTTCGGTCTCTTCAGAATTCTTTATGCAATGTTAGGTTAACATCACGAGAAGACTGCCAAATCCACTTGTCGCGGTATTTTGATGAGAAGTCCCAAAATTTTTATAGCAATGGGATCATGTCCCTACCTACAAGATGGCAAAAGGTTATCGAACAAAATGGTACATACATACTTTAGTTAAATTTAAATAAACTGTATTAAAAAATGTTTTGAATTATCTTAAAAAATACGAAGAAACTTTTTCCCCAACCTAATATATTTGCGTGGATGTCATCCACGTATTACTTATCATCCATGGATGGTATTACCATCCATGGATGGTAAGGAATACTAAGGCATCGGGACGTGACGACACTGACGACCCACCGTCCAGTAGTAATAATGGCAACCCTTGAAACGTCCCACTGCTGGGCACGAGTCTCTCCCCTTACTTAACATAATTCTTTTTTTTTTTTCTTCTCTTTTTGAATCTACATTAGGTATTTACTGTATGGCAAGTAGTATGATTTTTTAAATTTGATATTTGAGTGATCTATTTTATCAAAGGATTTTAATTTGCCTGTCGTGTTAATAATATAATATCTTGTTAGTTCTTCCGTTGGGAATCAAAGTGTGTATCCGAGTAAGCTTCCTATCACTTCCTGTCCCTTGTCTTTTTTTTAGTGTAACATATAAATTAGTTATAACATTATGTGTATCTATGCGAGGAATGACCTTGGTGATGTTTTTTTTTATGTAGCAAACAAGTCTGCAGTTCACATAGATGTTAAGTGACTGCAGCCTTTAGACATATACACAAAAATAAGAGGTTAAAATGCAGATGCGTTGCCACTCCTGAGACCTTAGTTTGTCTGTGTTATGGTTATTACTGGGCCATTACCATCTAACTGGAACAAAATTGTGCTGAACACAAACATTAAGCGGCAGATAGATTAGGTAATGCGATTGTGCCTATGCCCTCGAGTCTCTACATTGTAACCTAATATATTTATGAGGTATAACTTAATTATAACCACACCGCGGACACTCCGCCAAAATTCCATACAAACGCTTAATTTGGTCTCTATTACACAGACATCAATCACTGACGTGTGCGTAGCACGTAGAAAATACCAACCGTCGCCCATAAGAGGGGAGGAGGTTGGGTGAGACGGGGAAATCAGGCGGGGCGTCGAAGTGTCCATTCAATACGTAGTATTATTAGATATTCTCTGGTATAAACCAAACCTTCAAGAAGATTAAGACACATCCATGTTTGATGAGTCTTTAAAACAATGATATCAAGGCATCATCCTGGTACGCCTAATTTTTAAATATTGTTTTCATCCACTATCGTATTATCCATCAAAAGAATATTTGAAACTCATTAAAAAACATGAATCAACTGTTCACAATGCCGCCATTATTTCGACGATCATGTCTATTATTTCCGTACAATCAAAAGATCTATGTGATTTCCTGCCACGAACACCATTCGACCCACAGAGGTGACTAACCGAGTTAATTTATAATGATTTCCCAAGTGTTCGTTGTTTACAATACATGGCAACATCTTCGAAAAACTTACGGGTTCGCTGTCTCTGTCAGTGTATGGCGCGCGAGCGAGACAGCTGAGCGGGCGGACAGTGAAAACTCGGCGTAAGGTAATGTTCCGACTCACGCGCAGTGTTGACGACCGCGAATGAAGGCCGTACAATCGGTCAGACACCAAATGTCACGGCCATACTCGACGGGCGACAGGAAAAACTGCGTCACAGATGAAAAAAACGTGAGTCAACGGCGCGCCACACCGGTTACGTTCATAGGGTTGCCAGCGCAAATTTTGTGTAGGAACCAGTGGAAAATGTGTTCAATTTATTCAACTCCTAATTATAAATGCTAAATTATACCATAGAAATTACATTTTTCCCTTTTTCTATACGGACAAGGTCAATATAATCTAGGAAGTTTCACTTAATTGTTATATACCAATTTTCAATGTAAATGTGAACAAGAAAATAATCACGCGATCTTTCTGTACCTATTTGTTTTAAAATGAAGGTTACTGTGTGTACTTATATGGAATGTAAAAATGCAGCGCCGTTTTGTTTCTTTATAATTCAAACATTCTATATTTATGGATCGGAGACGGTTTTATTACGTCCAGTAATATAATTTAATGTCAAAGTCATAAGATGTTTTTTTTTAAATAATAATCTGTGTAATCATCACCTGTCGTCGAGTCAAATTTACTTTTAAAACTTTTAAAATCCTTGGTATTTGTGTTAAAAAAAACTGGCCAAGTGCCTGTCGGGCTCGCGCACCGAGGATTCTGTACAAACCTGCCTATACGACTAAAAATATTTTTATTAAATTATGATTTAATTAAATATTTACGGTTGCCGCATTTTTCCTATATCTGTGCTGTAAGACGTTGCTTCGTACCAAATTTTAAGATTTTTAGTTCACGGCAAGTATGTTTTGATGCCTTTGCGAAATTTGCGACCTAAACGGCTGTATCTTTTGATTGTGTTGACTTAGGAGTTCGATTACAGCTGCAAGGGACAGTAGACCTGAGTATTTGATATAAATTTTAGCTTAATTCCTTCTCGTGTTTCTGTGAAAAAGGGTCTTGACAGACGGACGGACGCATAACATAGTAATTAATCTAATAAGGGAATTCCATGTTTTCCTTACGAAACCCTAAAAACATTACAAGTTGTTTATCACTAGGTGGTTGACAAGTTTGTCAACTGATCACTTGATTAGACATTCTAGAAATGGTCGAGTGTGCCACACGGTCTGTAACCTTGGCAAGCGTCAACGACACTGGCACTGATTCAACGCAGACAAATCAACGGACATGGTGCGAAATGCGTTGAAAAATAATTCTAAATATTTACTTTATATTTTTAGCGTGTTTGTTTAAAAATCGACTGTCGCGGAGGTCGCGATGACATTGCACTTGTTAAATCTGATTTTATGATACCTTCTCTTTTTTTTAAATCCTGATTTTTACATGCTACGTTGTCCACCATGATCTATATATTCACGTTTTACGTAAACTTGTTTAAGTCTGCGACTTAGTTCGTGCATAGTTTTCCTTATAAATCCTCTCCTAATGCTGCCCTACATTCCCTAGGAAAACGTTTCTATAATCACCAGGTGGTTGACAAGATTGCCAACTGATCACTTGATTAGACATTCTAGAAATGGTCGAGTGTGCCTCACGGACTGTAACCTTGGCAAGCGGCAATGACACTGGCACTGATTCAACGCGGACAAATCAACGGGCATGGTGCGAAATGCGTTGAAAAATCATTCTAAATATTTACTTTATTTATTTTTGGCGTGTTTGTTTAAACTGTCGCGAGGACGCGGTGACATTGCACTCGTAAGTCACTCGGTGGATCTGTTTCTATGTTACTCTTTTTTTGTATCATGAGGTGGCGAACAGCGTATAGGCACCCTCACAAAGACCTGGGTCAAAATGTAGATGCGTTACCACTCCATAACCGGCACAGAGGCATGACACCTTAGACGTCGGGAGTGGTAACGCATCTGCATTTTGACCTTGGTCTTTGTGTAAGTAAAGTATCTATAGGCTGCAGTCATCATTTAACATCAATGTGAACTGCATGCTTGTTTGCCACTTCCATTACATAAAAAAATGAAAATTAGTAATTTTCAATGAAGAAATGTAATATTATATCACCGCAACTGTATTACTTAGATCTCGTCTCAAACACCGCTTTATACCTAGCATTGTGATATCTCGTAAACCAGATATAATAACATCGGATCGTCCATTTACGACTGTCAAAATCGTATTTCTAATAATAAAATGTCTCAATTTAGGAGGCCAATGTTTTATCACTGACATAAAGAGGGGGAGGATATTAAAGCGTTTTTATGTTTTTTCGTATATCATTGTCCGTTTGAAGGTGCACGCGGGGCATGGTTTCGTAGAACATTTTGTTATCTAACCGGGAGACGGTCGTGCATGTCGCCCTGTTTTTAGGGATCCGTCAGGAATAAATAGAAGCCTTATCTGACTGTCATAATGAATTTGCTCCAATACATAGTATAATACACTACACTCTCTGCCTACCCCGTTAGGGACCTGGCGTGAAGATACATACAGAGTATAATTTTTTTTGCCTTAAGTTACAAGAGTTCCTACAATAAGTTTATATGATACTAGCTGTTGCCCGCGGCTTCGTCCGCGTGGATGTCGTTTTATAAATAACTAAGTAGCCTATGTTCTTTCTCAAATTCAGCTCTATGTCTGTACCAAATTTCATTAAAATCGGTTCAGTCGTTTGGACGTGAAAAGGTAACAGACAGACAGACAGAGTTACTTTCGCATTCATAATATAAATATATAAAAAGGGAAGTAGGGATATAACGTAGATTGTAGGGCCTCCTAATTTCAGTCACGGAGGCTGAGGTTGTTTGCCACCCTTATAACACTAGCGGCTCGCCCCGCGGGCCTTCTAGCTCTTCGCACGGGTGCAAAGAATATATATATGTACCTAATATCGTCTATGTCACTCAGTGAAGATGCAGCTTTATAATGGTGTGAATTTTTTAAATCGGTCCCGCAGTTTTTGTTTGAAAACATTACAAACATACATATAAAAACACAAACGTAACTTTTTAAAAATATAAAGTAAAAAAAAAATGAAACCAAAATTGTACGAAACCCTCAGCACTTAAGTCCGACTCGCACTAGGGCGTTTTTTTCTACGCATTATGTTTTTTTTTTGGTCCGTCACAGTTCGCCTCGCTCCACTGTGTGGCCGAGACAAATGGTTAATGCTCCAACGTTGTGTTGAATCGCTTGTGCGTGGCTTGAAGTTAAATGAGGATTTAAATTTTTTTGAATGTGTATTTTTTTACCTGTAGGTACGGAACTAATGTGAAAGACCGAGAAGACGTGAATTCGTGTTCGTTTTACGTTCTTTTTTATGTATTCGAAGTGGCAAACAAGCATGCAGTTTACATTGATGTTAAGTGATGACTGCAGCCTATAGACACCCACACAAAGACCAAGGTCAAAATGCAGATGCGTTACCACTCCTGAGACCTAAGGTGTTATGCCTCTGTGCCGGAAATTACAGGGCCTTACTTTTTTTGTAATAATGGTGGCAGAGAAGCATGTAGTCCAGGTGGATGTTAGGGTAAGTGGATACTGCCTTTAGATAATAATGGTAATCCATCATACGTCCCACTGCTGGGCACGAGTCTCCCCTTTTTGCGGGGAGGCCCAGAGCTTACTCCACCACGCTACTCCAATGCGGGTTGGTGGAGATACGGGTTAGTGGCCAACCCACTGTCGGATGGTTTCAAACCGCGCATAAGGCCGAAAGAATATCCTATAACGGCCACTCTTGGCAAGTCGATTGGCAATCGCATTGGTTGTAGCTTTATCGCGAAACGTAATAGTACAAACTACTGTACCTATCTACGGTAGCTAATGGTTGTTAATGAGTGATAGGTTCCACGAAAACTCAGACACGTGTTTGAACGCGTGTTCTTCATTAACTTTCCATTTGTGGTACGGTACCTGGGGTGCAGGCGCCTATCGACATTTCTGTCGTCATTGTCATTGCTGTCAAATTTTAAAGTCTATTTTTACTTTAACTAAATAACAATAATCGAAATAATCTACCATTATCGCTTGTTTATCACCTACGAAAACGAGAATATCAATCAGATTATCAATACTACTTTTAAAGGAGCTACAAATCGACATGAAAATTTGACAGAAATGACAATGTCACCAATACAGATAGGCGGTAGCACCCCAGGTAAGGTGAAATGATTCATTGTTTTACTTTATTGAATTTTTCGTTACTAAATAACTATCACAGAGACAATAATTTAGGCGATTCACACATGAGACCGCGCGCCGCCGCGGTAGGCGGTGAAGCGGATTTCATGTCGCTTGGCCTCTCTATTAAATACGTTGTTAACATTCACACTACACCGCCCGACCGCGCGGACTAGTTTAAACGGATATTTTTTACACGACACGGTATTTAGGGTCCAGCAGAAAGGGTTGCCGCTTATTACACTATCCGGTCGCCAGGGCCCTAACTCAGTCACAGTACAAATATGAACATGTGCATGGAAACTACGTACAAAACGTTGAAACGGCGCAATCACACAAACATGCGCATCAATGAGGCTCCTAAGCGGTTCTCGCGGTGCTGCAGCTCCGAATCACTCGCTACTGACCGTCGATGCGCATGTTTGTGTGAGTGTGCCGTTTTCAACGTTTTGTACGTAGTTTCCATACTGTTCATATTTGTACTGTGTGTAGTTAGGGCGTCAGGCTGACCGGGCCGCTCCGGTCGCCCTAATTAGGGCCCTTACTCCTTAAATGTTATAACACTACCCTGACCCTTGCTCTCGTACCCTGAATACCGTGCCGTGTAATAAGTCTATTACTCACCTCCACCGCAATCTCCGGCAGCGCGCGGTCCCGTGTGTAATCGCCTAAGGTCTCAGGGATGGCAACGCATCTGCATATTATTATTGATCTTTGGTCTTTATGTAAGTATCCATAAGTTGCAGTCATCACTTAAAATCAATGTAAACTGCATGCTTGTTTGCCACATTTATAACATAAAAACACATGCGAGTGAAATATTTTTGAACAATGTAAAGATAAACTTTACTTAAACCCGTGACCACTGGGATCTTTATTCCAGCCGCACTCCCAATTTTGTGGATTTCGGCTACCCAATTGGCAGAGCTGAGGGAGATGGAAGGGACTAGAGATCGCAATGATCACGGGTTCGAGTCCCGTCTGAAATCAATTTCTTTTTACATTTTTTTTTAGAATATATTTATAATACCATAATTAACTTCCCTAATTATAATGTTTTGACAGTGGCGAACGAGCATAACAGTTTATAATTATCAAAAATAAGTTAATACTGGAGGCATACAGTGACCTTTTTTAAATTTCATAATTTGTGCTGATGATTTCGGGCCCAGCTACCAATCCCGTAATTTTGTTTATAAATATCCATTTCTTTACCTGTTTTTTTTTCATTTCAGGTAAGACATGTTCCAATTGGTTCTTCACACATTGGTGATTGGTTTGTAGCGATTCTAATGGCCTAGTGGCGTTACCTCTTATACTTTACACTACCCATAGAGCAACACCGGAGGCGAGTAGCCATATGCAGGCTTTCCCCTCTGTCAAAGTACAAGCCCAAATGGGCCTATACCTGTCGCCTAGATGTTTAAATGTGCGTGAAATTGTTTCTGTATTTTGTTAAAGTCAAGGTGTGAGTTTCGTAGTAATAGACGATTTTTGTAGTGTGCGTGTGTGTCGCACGCATTTACCCCCGCAAAAAATGACAGACTGTTTTGCATGGGTAATAAACGCTATGGCTACTCCCTCCAGCCCGCCGCGGCGGGTGGCCCGTGTTGCTCTATGACGCTACCTGTGGTTCCCAGGTTGAAACCACCGGTTAAGTGAAATTCTCAGATTTTTTTAGGTAATGAAGTGACAACGTGACATGCATACGGTTCACATTGGTGGTACCTAAGTGAATACTATGTCTATATACAGTGCCTATAAACATGTACATTCAAAAAATCTCTGGTGATTTCAATGTAGATAGATGCGTTAAAATAAGCATAGATAAAATACGCTTACACTCACAGCCCCACAGTAGGTATAAACCTGTGTCGTGGGTGCCGTTGTACACGTCCAACACATACATAAACACCGAGACCCGAAACAAATATCTGTTGGCCGTACAAATATTTGTCCCGGTGCACATCGAACCCGTGACCCTTCGAATCAAACGGTCATCTCACGCCGCTGGACCAACCGGGTCTACTCCTAAGTTGTAAATTGTTATAACTCTGTGCCAAAATTTAAAGGGCCGTACATTACCACATATTTAATCGGAACGCGATAGCGGTAACGCAATATAGCGGCTAGTAGATTAGGTAGCTTGCCTAAGCGTTCGAGCTCCTACACTTAAAACTACCACCAGTAATAAATCTGAATATATCTCAGGGAAAGACAGGCGTGAAGTTACTTTTACAAAAATATGACTGCTGAAACGTGGTTGTATTTATATATTTATATACTTATCGTATTATAAGCTATATTTACGAGTTTATAAATAAATAAACTAATCGATATAATACCTATTTATGTACGGCCCCGTAATTTCCGGCACAGTGGCATAACACCTTAGGCCTCAGGAGTGGCAACGCATCTGCATTTTGAACTTGGTCTTTGTGTGGGTGTCTATAGGCTGCAGTCATCACTTAACATCAATGTGAACTGCATAAAAAAAAAAAAAAACCTCACCTCACATGTTCCGGTAAAGAATTATCATTACAATTATAGGTAGGTATAGAAAATTAATAATACAATACCTATATAATGTGGCAATAATCATTTCATAAAACTGACATAACCGTCTGGAACAGTCGCCCACGCAAGTGATAAAATTTTAGTGTATTGTTATTGACTAATACACGCTAATATAGACAAGTTTAGCTCGCGTCTTCGTCCGTGTAGAAAACATTTTCAGTGGTGCTTGGCTCTAATTGGTGGTAGCGAATTATGTAGCCTTCCTCTATATAGGTATATATTTTTTAATTCGAACTAGTAATACCTGAGATTTTGTTCAATCACACAAACAAACAAACAGTTTCTTCACCTTTTTACCTATTAGTTAATATAGAAATAATCGGGCTAATAAAAGAAGAAAAGAAATAAAGAAAGTTCCTATGTCTGTAACGATCAAACCGCTGAGCCGATCGAGATGAAATTGAACAGGAAGATATTTTGAATTGAAAAAGGGCGTTGGCGCGGCTTTTTGTACTTTTTGTGTCACAACCAAGAAGTGAGGGGAGTGGCTGATAATTCCATACCTTGATAATTTCCATTTCTGAGACATAATTGAGTTTTTTCTTCAATGTCATAATTGAATCTTTTGTCTCTATACTAAAAATAATTTTAGCCTATTTTTAGCCTGCAGAATGTGTGCATGAATGCAGAAATGCCTTCATCAAAAGTTTTTCATATTACCTACATTTAAAATAACTAGTGTAGAACTTCATCTTGTCAAGTTTCATGCGTTATGCACTATGCACCAAATAAAGGTTAAGTAATTGGATTCTTCTTTTTAACTAACTCAAAACAACCTTGATCTCACCAAATATCGAAAAGGCCACGTTTGCAAATCCTAAACACAAGTGTCAAACAGACTGACAAGTCTGACTATCGTCCCTTTAGAGCCCGGCTTTTGTTGGGCCGACGACGTACACCGAGTCAAAGCCGGATTTAGAGTCGCCGTCTCAATTAGGTCGTCTAACATTTCATTTATTCATATTTGCTGGGAATAGCTGCAGATTAATAGGAATTTGAAGTCCTGGAAGTGGCAAAAAGAAGCATCTTAGAGCTTATAGTCTTCTCAAAAACCAGAGGCCAAAATGCAAATGAGTTGCCACGTCCCTACGCTTTTTATAGATTTTACGACGACGGTTTTGAATTTTCTGTAACGAATGAACTAATTGCAGGATATTTAATCCAGGTCCTCTAGCCGGCTTTAGCAATTGTTCACTCTACTACTAATCTATATAAATAAGATTGAATTACGAAATTATCGTTATATTAAATTTACTGATACAAAAAATTGCAAATTGGTGGTATAAGTAGTTCAAAGTAAGTGAAAGTGAGTCGTAAAAAGATATTTTGCTAAAAAAACGTGGGACTGAATTTCAAATGTGCTTTTTGTCCACATTTTACTTTTCAAGTGCAATTATATGTCGTTCCTAAAAAGTTCTTTGTCAAATAAAGTCTATGACAAAAAATACAAACGAAAACTTATTTCTTTTTCGCCTTCACTTATTTATTACTATAGAGGCCTACTTCTACTCCGATCAACTAATAATTTAACTATCTAAAATGAACTAGTGTTGGTATAAAGTTTGTGAATACCTACTACAGCCTCTATAAATTACATCATCATCATCATTTCAGCCAAAAGACGTCCACTGGACAAAGGCCTCTCCCAAAGATTGCCGCAACGAACGGTTCTGGGCCGACGATTGCTTGCGACCTTTACTAGGTCGTCAGTCCACCTCGTGGGGAGCCTGCCTTCTTTTCGTCTTCCGATACGCGGTTGCCACTCCAGAACACTTCTGCTCCAAATATATACATTACATAGATATCTTTGGGATACCTACGTCACAATGTCTTTCCCTTGAGGCTTAAGATCTTTTGCAGCACCTTATTACCTAATCAATCTACCCTCAAATGGTTGTGTTCAGCACTATCGTGTTACAAAGTACTAACGTATTTATGTAGTATTTCGTTGTTTATAATCAAAATAGGTACCAACCGCTGTGATACCGTCTATTCAATCTAATAAAATTCTCGTCTCGAGTCTAATAAAAGGAGAAAAAAATGCCGTACGACAAAGAACTCGTCCTTGGATGTGAAATGAACGATATTATAAAAAACTCAAAGGCCTTTTTTCATTTAAGTGTCCATCATTCAAAATAAGAAACTATCGCTCTAATTGGAGACGTGCGAACGAGAAGTCGCCGTCTCTTTCGTTACCTGTTGGTTTTTTCTGTTATTCCTTACCTGCATCCCTTCGACTGGGGTGAGTCATTGTGGTGTCAGGTTCGTGGACAGTCGCGTGAACAAGTGTTTTTTGTGTAAATTAATCTTATGGTGTTATTCTTGAGTTCTATGGATGCAACGTCAAGGTATTTTGTTTTGTGTTTTGTTATTATACTGGCTGTTGCCTGAGGCTTCGCCCGCGTGGATGTCGTTTAAAAAGTACAAAGTAAACTCAAAGTCAACTCTATCTCTGTACCAAATTTCATTAAAATCGGTTCAGACGTGAAAAGGTAACAGACAGAGTTACTTTCGCATTTATAATATGAAATAGGGAAGTAGGGATATTTCTTACACAGTTAAGCTATTTGGAATATTTTAGGTCGATTGATAATACATATGTTATAACGTTTTTTTAGACAATAACACTTGTGTCTACACAAGAAATTTAATTATACTTATTATGCCCATTTTTATCGTTGATTGCTACTCGTATAGAAAATATCAAAGTAGACAGTGTAATTTGCTCTAATTAATTAATTTTATGAAAACCTTGCCTGTAACATAACGACTGTATTAAATTCCAATAAGTAGGCAAAAATATAATCATTGTTTCATACATAATATCAATGCATATTCTTGAAGATAGCTTCGATTTGCCAGTACCTATTGTTTTTTTTTTTTAATACATGAAATAGTATGAGCCTTGTGGTAGAGTTTCAAAGTAGGGAGTACAGGGCGTAGGCACCACCGCATTACCTATCTGGCTAATGGTAGTCTTCAGCACTATCATATTCCATTTGGATGGTAATGTATAGCTCTGTAACAACTAGCGTTTTGACGATATTATAACTAAGCTCTCAGGCCTGGCAACAGATCTGCATTTTGACCTATGGTTTTGTGTATGTATCTATAGGCTGCAGTCATCACTTAACATCCATGTGAACTGCATGCTTGTTTGCCACCTTCGCTACATAAAAAGCCTATCATTGCGCCCATTTAAAAAGGTTTATTCCCACAAGGTCCTTATTGTAAAAGAAAACGTACTCATGTAATGAAGTAAATATTGAAGCACCTTTTCCCTGAGTATCGAAATCCAAACACCGATGTTCTAACTAAATAGGCATCTACCTAATGCACTAAGAATAGAAGTCTAAGTATATCAATGAATCATGTAAAGTTTATATTGTTTCTGTCGATTGAGCTACTACCTAGCTTCATATTCATTGTTTTGATACTATTCCTTTGCTAGTTTAAATAACGTTGACTCATGAGAGTGAATTCCGTCGATCGTAGGTAGTATCTAATACTTATATTTTTGCTTGATATTAAGTAGGTAGGTACTTACCTAATAATCATTTTTTACTGGTGGTAGAGCTACAGCGACGGAGCTCGCGGGCGGGGGCACCGGCACATTACCTTATATACTTGCCGCTTGTAACGTTGTATTTTTTCTGGTTTTAAAAATGGTCACAACGCCATCTAGTTAATCACCGCCGTACTAGGTCAACATTATAAATAGTATCACGTATTCCATACGACGCATAGTTTGATTACATAATTTATCTAATACTTATAATTTGTCTTAAAAATACAATTTCGATATTTCCAAATTAAATATTAGATATAACGACAAGAACATAATTAAAATATTATTCGGTGAATTTAATTGGCATTGTGGCTGAAAGTCAAAAAAGAGACACGAATCCAGGGCCGGTAAGGGGAAAGGTCTGAGAGGTTATTAGACGTCATCGGTCATTTGATTTTTCTCTGTGCAACTAGTTAGTGGTGACACACTCGAAATTATGAAAAGGCAGGAAGCCTTGAATATTTTGGCCATCATGGCCTAAATGCCTATTCAATAGGTATTTTTATCACCAATTGAGGTAAGATCTTCAAGAATCTTTGGATATTTTCTCGTTCACATGTCGATTTGAGAAATGGCGTGATGACTTCATGTTGGGTTGTTTGTTGCAGCCAGTTTCCCTAATTTCGGGAGGAGATGGGATGCAGAGGCTTTATTCAGTTATGAGATTATACCGAAAAGTCCTCGTAAGTAATAATTTCCACTTCCACAAGTTTTGTATAGGGAGGCTGTTTGATTCATGTTGGGTTTGGTACTAGATTCTTCATGAACCAAACAGAGATAATGCAGATTGTAACCAGTGTGATTTTGTTTCAGATGCGGGTTTTTGTTATTTTATTTAATTATTATTTTTTTTGTTATTTATTTTTGTTCTTTATTTTTTATATAGAATTCGTTTATATAGAATTCGTTTACTATTTCATGCGTAAATTTGTTCATTGGTTAGGTCATAATTTAGCATAGGGAATCCTCAACTTACTTTTTAAGTACGGATCATTGTTAGAATATTTTTTTCCTTCCCCAATGATGGTGTTAAATCTGACTGACCTCTGGATGCGGGGTGTGACCGGTTACCCTGAAGCCTAGTGGAGTAGAGAATACTGGACTCCTCCGAAGCTGGCTACAAAGGTACCATCTCAAGGATTTGTAGAAAGGATTAGGGTTACCGGCATTACCATGCCCGGGGACAGGTAATAAAGTAAAGTAAATATATTAAATTAAATGAATAAAGGAGCAGTAATCGTCACCACTCGAACCATTTCATATTCACGACCCTGTTTTCTTGATAGTTTGTTACTGGATCACATTGGTAAAAGCATGTAATAGGAATTTGTAACTTACCATTTAAAAACATAGGTTAAATAAATAAATATCAGTGTACCAAACAAACAGCTTTTTATTCAACTCGTTCATTTACAGAACGGGGTTTCAGTCTTGATAATATTCTTCTAATAATACACTGAGAGCAGACATCTTTCAGTGGCGCCCAAATAAATATAAGGAAAGGTTTTCAATGGCCTTCCTTGGTGAGGAATATTGCTCCTTTTGATTTTGTGTGGTTTAATAGTGGAAAAAATATTTTTTTTAGTTATATCAATAACTTTCTACTGTTAAATTAATATTATTTTTTAACTTAGGGAAACTGCTCAATTGGATGTTTTTAAATGTGTTGTTACTTTTACTTATGTTAATGTATGCCTCCTACCTACCTATATTTAAAACTGAATTTAATTTTCAGTTGTAGTACAAAAGTAATTATATACAACTTTGTTTGTTTAAATTGTATTGGTTGTTTTGAAAATATTTCAAAATAAACATTGTTTTTTATGGTTAATACCTACATAACCTTTTAAAATGTTTAGTAATGATAGGTATGTACTAAACTATATATTTTTTTTTGATACCTATATATTTTATGGTTTAATTTGATAACCATGTTTCATACTTTTATAGTAATGCTTTTGTGTTAAATAAACTTAAATATTGCATATAACATTTTGGAAATGAAACTTTGTTTCAATTTTAGTACGGATACATGAAATTTGTATTACAATTTTGCTTTTGTGCTAATTAAAGCATATTGTTATATAACTAAACAATTTTAAAAATATGTTATATAGTGAAAATGTTTTGGTTTAATTGAATAACCGTATTATGATTACAATTATTGTAAGTTTGTGGTATTGTTGTTGTAGTTAATTTTTTTTTTGTACCAAATAGGTAAATACTGTGTTATTTAAGGAAACAAGTTCCTGTTTTGATATTTTTTGTTAAGTGGTGGCTAATACTGCATTCCAAAATGGAAACTACGGCTAAATATTTAGAATATTATATTCTCTTAGCGCAGGGAATTCAGGAAACCGTAATTACCGATGATGTGGTTCAATTCACGGGATCTATAATTTGTTTGTAGCTCAAAAGATATATGACGTTCCTCGATTTCATCTATGAGCCAAGGCTGACCAACCTAGGATAATTAGGTATTATTTTTTTTAGGAATTTATTAGGTAGGAGGACATTTACATGAACTCATGCATGTATATGAGTATTATAGTTGGAATATATATGGTGTAGGTAGTTTATTTTTTTAGTTTGGTAGGTTAACAAAGTGTGCCTACATAGCATACACTGTATAGGTTTTTTTTTTTATGCTGTTACTGTTGTTAGCAGCTATGGTATACCTAATGTTTTTTTATGTTGTAGGTATAGTTTTTTTATGCTGTTACTGTTGTTAGCAGCTATGGTATACCTAATGTTTTTTATGTGTAGGTATGGTTTTTTTTTATGCTGTTTACTGTTGTTAGCAGCTTTACTCGCGATGACGTTTTTTATAACTAGCGATGTAGGTATGTTTGTTATGTTGTTACTGTTGTTAGCAGCTATCCTCGCGAAAATGTTTTTATAACTAGCGATGGATGTTTTTTAATGCTGTTACTGCCGTTAGCAGCTATTCCCGCGATGACGTTTTTATAACTAGCGGAGAAGACTGGCAATATTTTTTCACCAGTTCTTTTTTTATGAGGGTTTATAGTTGTGAATATTTTTTAACCACACTTCCCTTATTTTATATTGACTACTGTTATAGCTCTAGAGCTGGCAGTTAGTTAATTTATTTAGAGAAGATGATTCGACAACCTTTGGAAGTCAATCCTTCGTATTTTTAGAGTAGAGTTCTACATGAACTGCTACTTTCGTTTGGGAATTCGAGTTCCACTGTAAATCAGGCGGAACTCACTTATGGGTTTTGATTGTTGGTGACATTTGGCTTCGAATTTATATGCCAATGTTTACAAGTTTGAGAGAGAGGCATGACAGATGATTTTATGAAAGGATGGGGTTTATTTTGCTCGGACAGCAGGTGATTTAAAAGTAGGTAGAACAACAGTCCTGGCGCGTTGGCTTAAATAGGAAGAGAATTACTATTAGTTAGAAGGTAAAGAGTAGGTGTCGATACTGGTAGGTCATTTTGCATTTTTTTTTTAATACCTACCGGAGTTTGATTTATCTGGTTTATCTATAGCTTTTCAAAAGCATAGTTTTTTTTTCCCAGATACTCCAGTTTTTGTTTAAAGTGTTCTTGTTTTTTTTTGCACTTTTGCACTTGTTGTTGTTGTAATGAGTGGGAACTTTTTATGTACCAGTAGTTGTTTTTTTTAACCTTTTAGGAGGTTTGTTTTAGTCTTTTACAGGTACATTGGTGTTTTTTAACCTATTACAGGTTGACTTTTTTTTTGTTTTTTTTTTAAATAGCAGTGTCTTTTCATGACCAAGAAGGATGGCAGTTAACTCTTGAGGCGCTGAGGGCAGCGCAGTTTCTCCCTTTGTTCGAAACTTTTGTAGGAAGGGGGGTATTGTAACGTTGTATTTTTTCTGGTTTTAAAAATGGTCACAACGCCATCTAGTTAATCACCGCCGTACTAGGTCAACATTATAAATAGTATCACGTATTCCATACGACGCATAGTTTGATTACATAATTTATCTAATACTTATAATTTGTCTTAAAAATACAATTTCGATATTTCCAAATTAAATATTAGATATAACGACAAGAACATAATTAAAATATTATTCGGTGAATTTAATTGGCATTGTGGCTGAAAGTCAAAAAAGAGACACGAATCCAGGGCCGGTAAGGGGAAAGGTCTGAGAGGTTATTAGACGTCATCGGTCATTTGATTTTTCTCTGTGCAACTAGTTAGTGGTGACACACTCGAAATTATGAAAAGGCAGGAAGCCTTGAATATTTTGGCCATCATGGCCTAAATGCCTATTCAATAGGTATTTTTATCACCAATTGAGGTAAGATCTTCAAGAATCTTTGGATATTTTCTCGTTCACATGTCGATTTGAGAAATGGCGTGATGACTTCATGTTGGGTTGTTTGTTGCAGCCAGTTTCCCTAATTTCGGGAGGAGATGGGATGCAGAGGCTTTATTCAGTTATGAGATTATACCGAAAAGTCCTCGTAAGTAATAATTTCCACTTCCACAAGTTTTGTATAGGGAGGCTGTTTGATTCATGTTGGGTTTGGTACTAGATTCTTCATGAACCAAACAGAGATAATGCAGATTGTAACCAGTGTGATTTTGTTTCAGATGCGGGTTTTTGTTATTTTATTTAATTATTATTTTTTTTGTTATTTATTTTTGTTCTTTATTTTTTATATAGAATTCGTTTATATAGAATTCGTTTACTATTTCATGCGTAAATTTGTTCATTGGTTAGGTCATAATTTAGCATAGGGAATCCTCAACTTACTTTTTAAGTACGGATCATTGTTAGAATATTTTTTTCCTTCCCCAATGATGGTGTTAAATCTGACTGACCTCTGGATGCGGGGTGTGACCGGTTACCCTGAAGCCTAGTGGAGTAGAGAATACTGGACTCCTCCGAAGCTGGCTACAAAGGTACCATCTCAAGGATTTGTAGAAAGGATTAGGGTTACCGGCATTACCATGCCCGGGGACAGGTAATAAAGTAAAGTAAATATATTAAATTAAATGAATAAAGGAGCAGTAATCGTCACCACTCGAACCATTTCATATTCACGACCCTGTTTTCTTGATAGTTTGTTACTGGATCACATTGGTAAAAGCATGTAATAGGAATTTGTAACTTACCATTTAAAAACATAGGTTAAATAAATAAATATCAGTGTACCAAACAAACAGCTTTTTATTCAACTCGTTCATTTACAGAACGGGGTTTCAGTCTTAATAATATTCTGAGAGAGCTCGGGCTTGCAGCCTTCTTTCAGTGATAATACACTGAGAGCAAGCATCTTTCACGCTAAATGGTAGTGTTCAGCACTATCGTGTTCCGGTGAGGTGGTAATGTATATTAGAGGCATAACACCATAGGCATCCGAGTGTATTATTGTTTACTCTGATGCAAATACGTCAGGTGCGGATATGTCAATAGGCTCGCCACCTGTTACATGCGCCAAAACGTTACCATACCGGCAAGTAGTTTGTATGTTGGTAAGGTAAATGTATGCGTGAATGCATGCATTTACCTTTGGCTACCCCTTCAGGTAAATGTAGGCGTAAACTAATGTTGTTTTTACATGACTTTAGTCAGCATCAACTCATAAGCCGTAGGATAATTTCGGTATTTTGTAATAAGTCAGCTCTGAATTATAAATAAGACTATTTGAACTCTATTCCGCATGTCATATGGTAGACATTAACTTATCATACGAAAATGCTTCATCATTTTTGTCCGACTCAGGCATAAATTGAAGGATCATATACATGGGAGTCGTAACGCATCTGTTTTGAGGCCTCTGCCATCTTATAGATATCTATAGACATATTAACTTAGGCAGGAATATATCGTGATTTTTTTTTGTCATGTACTTTATGATGTAGAAAAAGGATATGCCATAATTGTCAAGCTTGGCTTGCAGATTGGCAATAGTTTTATCCCGGGGCACTGATGCCTATCCCGAGTTTTTTTATATGTATTGGAAATGGCAAACAAGCATGCAGTTCACATTGATGTTAAGTGATGACTGCAGCCCATAGATACTTACACAAAGACCAAGGTCGAAATACAGATGCGTTACTCCTGAGGCCTAAGGTGTTACTACCGCTCTACTGGAATAGTTCGATGACTGTCCGATTGACTGATTGTACCAGCGGAAGATTTCCTCCACTTGTGGATGATGGGCGCCCTTATACCATAAGACAATACTAAATGTACCTAAAGCTAATTTGAATGAACTAAAGTTGGTAGAGCTCTTAGGCTATGAGACAACACTTTACCTTAGGCTATATTAATAATAATAATGGCAACCCATTATACGTCCCACTGCTGGGCATGAGTCTCGCCCTATTTTTGGGGGGAGGCCTGGAGCTTACTCCACCACGCTGCTCCAATGCGGATTGGTGGAGATGGGCAGGTTAATGGCCAACCCGCTGTCGGATGTTTTCAAACCGCCCATAAGGCCTACGACAAGGTTTAACGACTGCTGTCCATCGATAGCAACCGGGACCGACGGCTTAACGTGCCCTCCGAAGCACAGAAACGCGCATTTAATTTGCCACTAGCGGTCACCCATCACACTACCCGACCGCGCCCGTATTGTTTAACCGAGTAGATCGCTTACGATCTACACCAGCCGCTGGGCCATGCGCGCTTCGTTACATTAGGCTATGTTACATTAAGGTAAGTAAAACTAATTTGAAGGAACCAAAATACCCTCAAATCATACTAGTGAACGTGTCAAGAAATTGTAGATACCAAGATATGTTTATACGTGTAATGTGACCTTTACTTTCTCGTGTGACATTTGATGACATAGTGTTATTTATGGATACATTATTCAAAGAACTGTTTTCCTGCTATCTAGGGTATATTGTGGAGTTATTTGATACATTTTTAATACTGCTGTGACGTCTTCTTGTTCGCAGTAAAACTTCTTGCCATTAAATAGTAGGTAACATAAAAATATCAAATTTATTTTTGGAGGCTGAAATGATTTTGGAGAAGAATTAAAATGTATCTTCACGCCAGGTCCCTAACGGGGTAGGCAGAGAGTGTAGAGCGCCAGATATCCTTTTTGGAGAAGAATTAGTATGAAATATTAGATTTTTTTCATAATGGAAGTGGCAAACAAGCATGCAGTTCACATTGGTGTAAAGTGTTGACTGCAGCCTATAGATACTTACACAAAGACCAAGGTCGAAATGCATTTGCGTTACCACTCCTGAGGCCTAAGGGGTCTCGCCTGAAGTCAAATTTTTCTTTCCATTTTTCTTTATATCTTTATGTTCCGTTAAACTAATTGAGAATTCGATACTTTAACTTTACTTATACTTAGTAAGCGGATTGACATAATAGGGTATACAATAGTAGGTATACATATACCGGCATACATCAAAAACGAGTCTCACACATATTTTTTTATTAATGCATCAATTATAAATACGCTCATGTACTTAGTCATATAACTGATTGCCTTTCTTACACTAATTCTAAATAATTAATGCTTAACACTTGACCGCGCGACAGTACTTTATTAAGGCAATATAATAATATATTTCACAGGCATGTGTTAATGCGAAATAATATAAAACAATTATTAAGGGTAAAAGCGACTTCTTTACGATATTCAATAAACTGCAAAGTCTATTATATCGGTTGCCTAACTAGCATAGTTGGCAATAGATGGCGCTGCTGCTACCATAAAGCAATGCAATAAATGTGAAAGAAAGATTTGACAAATCGGGCAGGACTTCAGTAGCTCAATTGGAAGAGCGGCTGGACTAGATTCCCAGTAGGCCGCGAGTTCGAGTCTCGCCTGAAGTCAAATTTTTCTTTCCATTTTTCTTTATATCCTTATGTTCCGTTAAAATAATTGAGAATTCGATACTTTAACTTTACTTATACTTAGTAAGCGGATTGACATAATAGGGTATACAATAGTAGGTATTCATATACCTGCACACATCAAAAACGAGTCTCATACATAATTTTTTATTAATGCATCAATTATAAATACGCTCATGTACTTAGTCATATAACTGATTGCCTTTCTTACACTAATTCTAAATAATTAATGCTTAACACTTGACCGCGCGACAGTACTTTATTAAGGCAATATAAAATTGTGGGTGTTGACCTTTACACAGATAAATTATACACCGATCGGCGTTCGGTCGAGAATTAAAAATAAAAAAGATGAAAAAAAAGTAAGATTCACATTGATTTCGGATACATAGGAATTTTATTCAAGTTCGATGACCCGGAAAAAATTATAATTGTTGGATTAATAACCTTTTTATTCGTCATTTTAGGTATACGTCTTTATATGTTTAGAATCGGTTACGTTTGATACTTAGCAATTCAGCCTGTTATTTCCGGCACAGAAGCATAACACCTTAGGCCTCAGGGGTGGTAACGCATTTGCATTTTGACCTAGTCTTTGTGTGGGTGTCTATAGGCTGCAGTCATCACTTAACATCAATGTGAACTGCATGCTTGTTTGCCTCTTCCATTACATAAAAAATAGTTGAGTCAACGCACAAACTAACTCATCATGAGACCACAATCTATGAGTATCCGCTTTAAGATTTCAAGAACTGAACATTATTAATACAAAATACCTATTTGATTCATGAAACACAGCCAAGTCCGCTTTACCATTTTATTTCAGAAGTACGTATCCATAACAAAAAGACAATTCTGATTCCAAGTACTCCTAATTCTATAGAAACAGAACGTTTTCAACGTTATTCTGATGAAGATGTGTAGAATAGCACGCACACAACGTAAAGATGTGTATCGACGCACGAACACAATGTAATGATGTGTATCAAGGCACGCACACAAGGTAATGTGTAGACGCACGCACACAAATACAGACGTTGCGTTTCAAAATACATGGTGTTCCGAGAACATGTGAACACGTGATTCTGACGTGTCTACACTCTCGCGAGGCAATGAACTTGAAATATCCATATTCTTAATAAAATATATTATATCAGCAAAACTTGAGGCTGAAATTTTGATTATGCTATGTATAAAAGGATTTATTTAAATTGTCAAACTATAGAGCTAAAAAAATGTAGGACCATTTTTGCTAGTCTACGGAAGTTATATAAGACGTAAACATATTTTTAGTAATTAATGTCAAGTTCATGATAGGTATATATCAATAAAATTATCATAATTAAACAAACTTGTAAACACGGCCTCGTCTCATACCGCATATATTTAAGCATATGAAAAACAGAACTAGTTTTGAGATTACAAAGATAATTTGACGTAAAATAGTCGAGTAAAGTTGGTACGAAATTTTCTATTTAACTTATGCGTAGCAATTCAGCAATGAGGTGGAGGAATATAAATTTATATTTAGAAGATTATTTTTTTTGTTCAAAAATCATGTAAATTGCATACGTAAGTAATTTCATAATTTTTGTAATCGTGTCTGTAAACTTTCTAATACTTTTTTGTATTTTCACAATGTGTTTCGAGTAATTAAATAATATTTACTAGTGGAAGAGCTTAAGTGACAAAGCCCACGCGATTGGAGCGCCGTATTCCCTAATTTACTTGCCGCTAAATGGTAGTCTTCACCGCTATAGTGTTCCGGTCAGAAGGTAATATCCGGCACTGAGGCATATTAACTTAAACCTCAAGAGTAGTAACGCATCTACATTAAAGTCTCGGCTTTTTATGTAGATGTTTATACCTATTCACTTAACAGCAATATGACCTGCTTGTTTTCCACTTTATGACATGAAGAAAATTAATAGGTAGTGATTGGTATTCTATGAAACAAAATCAATTGCCACGGCAATGATGCTCAATGGCATGGCCGAAGATTATAACTATCCTAAACTACCTAGCTTTTACATCCTCAAACAAATTATATTGCTCCTTGTACCTCGGATGTTCTCGCCGATAGTATAAATCAAGCTACATTTCTCATTTCGTTAACATTCGATTCGTGGAAACGTTATTTCAATGTGAGTAAAAATTAATTTCCCCATTCCCCATTCATTGGATAATGTCCATACAATCGAACCATCCAAGTGGACATTTTTCAAATTCGATATTCATTGTCATGTTATTGGATTGCTCGTGTATATTATGGGTTTCCATTTTATTTGTGAGAAAAAAAAAAATTGGGAATCGAAACGAGTATTTTTCAATAGAAATTCAGATCAGCCTTTTTGTATAGATAATCAATGTTGGAAGTGAAAACCTTGGCGAAAGAATTGGAAAATTACAAAAAAGGTGAAATGTTGTTATTTGGCACCAAACCGAATTGTAGACGTAACTTCACGTCTGTTATCCCTGAAGGGGTAGGCAGAGGTAAATGCATGCATTCAAGTATACATGCAATCACCCACGATTCGCCGGTTACGATTTGGCCCATGTAACAGGTGACGAGCCTGTTGACATCTCCGGGCACATTATCAAACTTCGACGTACTGAGAAATTTCCAGAAAATGGAAAAACCACAATAGTGATAAATGACTCGCCACCTGTTACATGGGCCAAAAACGTAACCGGAAAATCGTGGGTGTTTGCATGTATGCTTGAATGCATGCATTTACCTCTGCTTACTCCTTCCGGTATTACAGGCGTGGAGTTACGTTTTTTTTTTCTTTTACATTTAACATTTCTAACCTGACAATTCTACACATGTGAGTCGGACAAACGCAATAACTGAGGATTAAAAAGAATTCGTCTCAATTCAGCAGTGAATTAACGATGCAGCAAACACGAAAGGGAGTGAATGCCGGGGACATATTCTCAAATCGGTAGT
Source organism: Macrosoma leucophasiata (assembly GCA_036365455.1). Classification (NCBI taxonomy): domain Eukaryota; kingdom Metazoa; phylum Arthropoda; class Insecta; order Lepidoptera; family Hedylidae; genus Macrosoma; species Macrosoma leucophasiata. Next base: position 13,523,228 of record JAWQUS010000026.1, read on the forward strand.
TTAAAGTTTGCGTTCGACTCAAATATATTTGCAGGGTTCTGCATGAAGTTCCATGTTGTGGAATAGAAAGGAAAATGGCAGCAAGTGAGAAACATACTTAATACTTTATTGTTTGTATGTATCTTCACGCCAAGCGTAGGGAGAGGGTGTGGAGCGCCAGATATCCCGGTCTCTTCATAGGTACATGCAGGCCGAATTCTAAGATTCTTGACCTCACCCTCAGACAGAACTCTGTCTTTTTAGTCAAGGTAGTTCAGTTTTAGTCTTCCTGGGTTTCTGCAACTTCTCCCTCTTTGTTGTTCTTTTACTCAAGCTCAAATGATGACGAATGATGCACTGAATTTCGTTAGCGAAGTTTTTATATTTCACCCGTTCTCTTAGTTATTGTTGTGTTCAGAGAGTACAGACTGTTAACTATGCAAACGTAGCTATATGAGCTAATTAATTTCTCGAACCTAAGTTGTGTATGATGCACTGCAGGAGCTAATAAGCCAAGCCTCTTCCGCCCTTCGTGCCTATCCATTGCAATTCTTTGCTAGTCCGTGAAATTTCACAACACTTTATAGTTAAATCTTAGATGACCTTTTTCATGTGAAAAGGTTGACTGACAAGTTGGTTCATCTGTCCACCTAATGGAAAATGATCACCTACATGTTGCCATCGCGCTGCCAGCCCTAAACCTAGGACTCTTTTTACGCAAATATAGTACCATATACCACGTGCAAATGAAAAGAATTCCCCTATGTGGTATCCCTAATACCACATAGGGGAATTCTTTTCATTTGCACGTTCTGGACAGAAGCGAACGCGCAATCCGCAAAGTTGGGCGCTATCATGTTTCCGATGCGGGTGAGATCATTATTTTGAACATTTCTTTTAACTGGCTTAGCATAGCTTTCGGTCCACAAAGTATAACCAAGTCCATTAATCAATATTGAACGCACAACATTCATTTGGGTCGGGAATAGACCCCCTTGTTACCGACGTTTTTTGTCGAAGCGTTCCATCGCGTTTTATTTTTACCCAGTTTTTACCTTTTGCCGTCTGCAGGTAACTCGTGTCTGGTCTTTGGTGTTCAACCGTTGGACTGTGATTTTATTGGGTAACAGCGTAAATGGTTAGAACTTGGTGTTCCTTTGATTTCGTTGACGGGAATTCAAAGGACAATATTGCGTTCGAAATGAGAAATAGCAGAGCCATTAGATACATTTGAACAGATCTGGCCTAATTTGAGAATAATTATCGCACGAAAGAAGGCTGGAGTTCATTAAACAAATTGTTTGAGTTTGAAACAGACTGATAGAGGTTTGCGATCCAGTTGGCACCATTTGCGTACAACGCAACTCTGATATGAAAATGCAAGCTATGACAAATAAACAAGCCAGGAAAATTACTGTCATTAGTTTATTTTCGAATTGTCTAATGATGCATTACTGGTACGCACAAAAAACATCGTATTTGCGGCAAATCGTTATCTTCTTAGATTTTATTAAACTCATTGCATTATCACACGCGAATGAAATGTTTCAAAAGTTTTTTTTATATAAAAATTGAGTGACTTATTGTTCCATACTTATATTTCTATTTTTATCAGAATCAGAATCAGAATCAGAAACTCATTTATTCATTTAGGGTGACAGGCACCTCTTATGACACGTCAAAAACAAACAAAATAAATTAAAGCGAATAACAATTGATATACATGTCAAACAAGATAAAAAATATATGTAAAGCCATTAGTGTATAAAAATCGTAAGGAAATCGTCATCTTTTTAAAGAAGTCAGTTAGTACTACCTAAAGGTTGACCTAAAGGTAACCTAGAAGGTAATACCTAATTTATTAAAATCTTACCAGTTCTCTAATTCACCGGGATCTGAATCAGCGTTAAAGAACCAACATTTTACCCATTTTGAAACAGTCATCCGAATAATGAGCAACCGATGTTCGGAAGTGTTATTATAAATTACAAACGTCCCACCACTATTAACCCTGTAAATACCTCATCTTGTCCCATCCTGTCCCAGAGCAAAATAACGTTTTAACTCAATGCTCGATACCAACCTTAACCCCCGTCTGCAACGGAAACCGGGCTATTTTGGTTGTTAAAACAAATTGGTCGCGACCAAAGTTTACTTGCCAACATATTTTATTACGTCTTCCGTTTGCCCGTGGCGAACTTGTAGTATGTTGGATATTCTATTTACAATACTTTTGCTTTTGAATCTCGTTCGGTTTTAGTTTGTATTTTGAAGTGTGGCGTGTTTGGACTTTTGAACAAAAGTGAGTTGATTTTTGATACGAAATAACCAAACGGGAAATGGTTACTGGTTGTACAAGAACATAAACACTGCCAACATAAGGCAATGCACTAAATGTGAAAGAAGGATTTGATTTTCGGATGTGGACTTCGGTAGCTCAGTTGGGAGAGCGGCTGGACTAGTTGTGTTTCGGTAAGATGGCCCCATAGTTACTATTAAAGAGGCAAATTGTCTATTTATTTGCTTAAATCAATGTCAACTTCATGTTTGCCTGTCATGACGGATACATTTTGCTCTGCAGGTTCAAAGATGGTGACTTAAATTAATTTAAAAAATAGATTTTAGTCCACAACGGTTGTCTTCGGTATTGTCCTCCCGGCGATCATACGTACAATGTAAGATTTACATGGATTAATTGAAATGTGAAAGGACAGTCCTTATTAACCTGTAATTATTCTTAGATTACACAAAATTTTGATTTGCTTAGATCGAAATCAAGAGTTAGGTCGCTAGGTGATAACTCGGAATTGTCTCTCCAAAGCTTTGGATGTTTCAAGACATTGAAGAGACAATAATAGCGTATGGCGGAATGTGTAAAGGAGCCAGAATTTCAGAGTGATAACCAAGCTTGGACTGTTAAACCGTTGTAATTCTCTTCGAGTATTCTCCAGCTCCAACGAAATAATTGTAAACATCTCTTAAGTTAAACAAGCAATAATTGGATAACGATGGTTGGATGTCCGTATGTTTAATTCGGACATCCAACCATCGTTACCAAGCTTAATTTACACACTTAACGAAGCAAATCTCTTCAACCCTTCACTAACACATAACCCTAAATTCAAGGGATTTAAATCGTCGTGATGTAGGACTGTCTGCGTATGACGGGTCCCGGGGACCCGACGCGAGCAGGGTTCATCTCAATACATTTCCTTCGTTTGTGCGCTGTGAATGGAAACCTGAGTGGATTGGATCTCATTTGAATTTTAAAAACGTCGACGCTTCGGTTAATCACCTTCAATGTTATGTTAGCCTGGTACTTTAAATATTGACTTTTGCTAGGAGGTAACTTGTTTCGTTTTTAAACTGTTTCTTATCCCTAATATATACCTAATCTACCTATTGTATTTTTAAACCAGATATAAAGATTTTCATAATTAGTAAAATTTGTTTTCGTTTTCCAAATCAGTCCACTGGGCACTTTACCTAGAAAACTGTTCTTTAACTAAGTGCTCAAACTTAAATTAAAAATCGAAATTTAAAAAAATAGTTTTTTTTGGAAATGATTTGTTTCATAACCGTATCAAGGTATTACCTACTTTACTTTGGAGAACACAACTTTGAAGAAATATGAAAAACACATGTCCGTGGAACAAAATTCGACTGTTCGACTTCAACAAGGACAACAAGTCTTGCCTACTCGCTCTGGACTATTTACTTGTTATAAAAAAAGTTAATTTAACAACAAAACTGTCTCTGTTTACTGAATTACGTCCTTATTTGCTGTCTTGGCAGCCAGAAACTTGATATTAACTGCTATCAAATTTCAAGTAGCAGACAAAGAAATCAAGAAAGAAAATACCGTTTACTCTGATGAGCGCACATGTGTTTATGTATGGCATTATGACAAGGAAGTGATCATCATACATGACGTGTAATGAAGTACAACAAAAATAATCTTGACGAACAATGGTAACTCGTTTTATTCTTATTAGTGACGTGCTGTCATGTCGATAAATTGTGTCGATGACATGTATCTTAGATGTAAAGTAATTGCCTCTCTATTTATCCTCGAGAAAAACGTTACACATTAACTTGAGTTGATGAGCTTGCTAGGAATTATTATGTTATGAAATGTATCTAATAAATTGACTATATTATAGGAAAAGCGTTGGATAATTTTTCTCTGAAAGGAATTTTGCTCTGGTTTATAATCGTGTTCTTAATTATGTTTTATGTTTTTAACACATTTTTGTTTTATCTAAAATATTCTTTCAAAATAATGTACTATGTAATTTAATGTTATATGTTTGAATATAAAAAAATATATCACTGTTCAACTGTTAGCTGCAAGTAATGTGATTGTTAAAATTATATGACTTCACCCCCAACTAAATCAATCTAAGTACATCTGTTATCAATAATTTAACACGATACGTAACACAAGACATATCAATGCGTCGTACACGGAAAAACAACGAATTCAATGTTCCGTAATTGATTATAACCATACAAACACCAAGTTTTAAACCCCATTAGTGTTTCAATGCACGTCAGGCCGCGTCAGATTTCGTACAAAACGAGAAAAAAAATGACAGTCTGGAGGTTGCGGTCCCGGCGGAATATTTAAATAACGTCTGGCTCAAACAATGGCGACCCTCCGCTTTGTTATGCTAAAATTAAGCCCGATCCGTCAGCGACTGTATCGATAAGTGACGCTGAAATTGTTTGAGCATCCCTATTGTTTTCGATTTATTTATAATTTATTCGTGCGCGGCTTGGGCTTTGTTTTGTTGATAAATTGTTAAGTTTATCAGTAAACTTGTTATTTTTCAGTGCCTAGGTACGTTAATGACTAAAGGTTAACAACCCTGAGAAATTGAAATACACTTATTTTCTGTTTAATTCTTATGATCGTACTCGTTAAACATATTTAAAATAAGACATGAAATTGAAAAGAAACAGTAACTAGAACTTAATAGGTCGAGCTACGCGTGGACGATATCGTCCACGAACAATATGAAATCAATTGTCATATTTTAATGCAGCTCAATAGGTAAAAACATATTAAAATAAGTAATGTACAAAATTATAATTTTACATTAGCTAAACGCAAAGACACTAAGAAATACAAATTTGAGTCACAATCGATTTCGACGACCCGGTCCAGCGGTGTGAGTTGACCGTTTGATTCGAAGACTCGCGGGTTCGATGGCGCACCGGGACAAATAATTGTATGGTATATGTTGGTGTATGTGTGGTTTGTATATAACGGCACCCACGACACAGGTTTATACCTACTGTGGGGCTGTGAGTGTAAGCGTATTTATTAAAAAAAAATAAAAAAATCTATTATTAAATAACGTATATTTTCTATTTTCATCGACGTATTAATATCATCACCATCACTTTTACACAAACATGTGAGGCGCACCTCACTAATATTAGGTAGATTTATGTTATGGCGTAGTTTAGCTAGTTTCACATCACCTATTACGTTGTATTAATTATCATTAGCGATATGATTAATTACTTTGCAAGTATTCCCCTGCCTTTACCTTAATATCAGCGAAGCCTCGCTATAAAAGGCATTTATCATTTAAGAATGTCTCTCTAAATATATGGTTTTAGAGGCATACTTTGGTCGATTTATTTAGAACTGATAAATTGGTTTCAAAAACAATCAATAATTATCTTTTGGTTCATTAATCTTGCGTTAAACGCTTTTCAAATGTTTGAGGTATCTTGATAATTTGTTACCCAACTTTTGGGGGTTAGGGCTATACCTTTTCAATGTGGAAACACCGATCGGTATAAGATTAAATTTTGATCAGATATGAGTTTTTTTTATTTATATATTACTCAGTAATTCATTATCAGTGTGTGGTATCAGTGAAAAAAAAGAAAAAAATTGAATTCGGATAGGGATCCAAAATTCTTTAAATTCGCATACTTGTTATTGTGAAAAATGCATTATTACAAAATGTTAAATGTAATTGAATTATATAAGAAAAAGAGCGACAAAAAAATCGGAATAGTGGTTCACAATGTGGCCTCGTCAGTTTCGTGGTGAAACCTAACCAAATGTCGCGGCTTCGATCATTCCATTTCTCTATAGAAATGTCAATATAAATATAATCTGAATGTAAAGAGTATATGTTCGCTTTATAGAAGAGTCCGACGACCTGGTGAAGGCAACCTGACCAGGAAGGGTAATTGCTGGATAGGCGGCCCGGGTCCATTCGTCTGTGGCAATCTTTGGGGAGGCTTTTGCCCGCCCAACGTCTTTCGGCTGAAATGATGATGACGATGCCTGTTTTGTGAATGTTAACTGGTGGTAGAGATGATGACGGAGCTCGAGGGCGTAGGTAGATACCACCGCATTATCTAATCTATCTGCCGCTAAATGGTGTTCAGCATTATCGTGTTCCGGTTAGATGATAATATAGGGGGAAGTCCCCTAGTGACGGACACCTAAGGATTTTTATAAATAAAACAAAATATATTTTAAAGAATGTTATTTTTTTATGATTTACAATAGATAACAAAGTTTGAAATCAAATTAAATTAAAAAAAACACAACTTCTGCGTAAAAATAGTTAATATTAATAATCAAACCTTGATAATAAAAATTAAATATTAAAAAGTGGCACCTAGTACCGGACAAATGTTTGTGCCATACATTTAGTACCGGATATTTTAGAATAGCCTACATCGATCACATATGTAGGACATAATTATGTTCTTTAGACATAACCTTATCAATAGCAGTTTGTAAGTTCTGTAACTCCCACGATCCTTCCTTTTTTTTATCTTCCATTTCGTTTTTTTATGTTATGGAAGTGGCAAACAAACATGCAGTTCACATTGATGTTAAGTGATGACTGCAGCCTATACACAACCACACAAAGATCGAGGTCAAAATGCAGATGCGTTACCACTCCTGAGGCCTTAGGTGTTATGCCTTTGTGTCGGAAATTACAGGCCCGTACGTATTCTCTTCGTTCTTCTTTACTCTAAACCAAAATGAAATAATTAGAATAAATATTGTAAATTTTCACAAGACATAATCAATATATTAACTGTCCGGTACCAAGGGATTCCTTATTGTCCGGTGCTAAGGGACAAACAGTTTCGTATATTAGATTTTACCTACCAAAATTGTTTAAAAGATCTTATAATCTTCTACCAGCTAACAGATAACATTCAATTACTACTTTGTTTTTGAATAGCATTAAAATGTAAATGCATAAATGTATCAGAATAACTTAAATCGATTATTACGTGACGCCGTGATTTCCTGGCAAAAACAGCAAATCACGCCTCTCGCCGTTGCTTTGCGCGTCACTGGCGAGCCGCGGCACATGATCCTAGCACTATGTGCCCCCCGCGCCCCTTTTACTTATACTTCGAATCGAACCGGTTTATACTTCCCGTAATAGTACAGGTGTCCGGCAGTAGGTGCCGTCCGTCGTTACGGGACTTCCCCCTATGTAATAACTATCAAAGAGACATAACAACTTAAGTGTCAGGGGTAGCAACGCATCTGCATTTTGACCTCTGGTTTTTGTGTAGATGTCTACAGGCTGCAGTCATCACTTAACATCAATGTGAGCTGCATGCTTGTTTGCTACCTTCCTATATGTATATTTTTTTTTTAATTTATGATCTGATCTGACACAAGCTTTATAACAATTTCAATAGCGTCGATAGTTCCCCGCTGATGGCTTTGGATGGTCAAGCCTTTGTTGTCATGGTTTGACATTGCGGTTTTATATATTCTGGGAATAAAACAATGCGTTCGTTCGCTGAATTACTTCAATCAATTTTGTCTTTTATATAAAAAATTAACAGTTTTGTTTTCATTCTCCTTAAATGCTCAGTCTTAATTGTTCTTTTACATATTTTTGTACATAAAGAGCGTATATTTTATAAGCAATAAGCACTTATTATTTGCAACAGACAGACATAACCACGGACAGTATCTTCTACATTTCTAATACTTATTATATGTAGGTATTTCTTGGGTATTTTATTATTCATAATTTATAGTTAACTAATTAATTGATGAATTGCCTTAATTTTTGTGTTTAATTTAGTTTATTAAGATTGACATTGTTTATTAGATATTATTTTAATAAGATTTGCACGTCGCATTGTGACAAAATGTACTAGGCTATGTACATTTTATGCAAATAAATACTTACTTACTTACTAGTACATAATATTCGTTGCTATGGCAACGAAATAGGTCTGAAACTAGGCGCCATTTTGTGAAACACATCCATCTTGTGTAACCACTAATGAATATAACTACAATTCAATTCACATAACTTTTAGTTTCAGGTAAGATGTGGCAATGAATTCTAATATAAAAATTCTCCCTGACGTCAACCCGGGAACTGCTAAGCCCTGGAATGATCCTTGGTCCTTCGAGAATTAAGGTTATGTAATCTCCCGGTGCCGACCTTCTGGGTCACAAGGAAAAACTCTTATCCCATTGAAATCAAATATTTAACACGGGGCTTTTATTGTTCGGATAGAATTGCACTTAGTATTATAAGGCGGTTTAAATAGGTTACTTTGGTGACCATTTTTATTACGGGGATAAGAGCTTGTTTATTTTTTAAGTGCGGTTCATTTTTGTCATGAAAGGGACATAAGATTCCAAGTGATTTGATGATAAAACGATACTGCAGCTTATAGGTATCTTAATAATAATAATATAATAATAATAATATAATAATAATAATAATCTTTATTGTACACCACATGAAAGATAAAACATTGAACATAAAGAAAATAAAAATAACAATGCAGGCACAGCATGCGGCTTTATTGCTCAGACAGCAATTTCTTCCCGGCAACCTTGTTACATGGATTACAAAATCAAGGAGCTTAATTTTTTTTTGCTGGTGGTAGAGCTCCAGTGACGGAGCTCGCGGGCGTAGGCACCACCGCATTACGTAATATACTTGCCGCTAAATGGTAGTGTTCAGCACTATCGTGTTCCGGTCAGGTGGTAATGTACGGCCCTGTAATTGCCGGAACAGAGGCATAACACCTTTGGCCTCAGGAATGGTAACGCATGTGTATAACCTTGGTCTTTAATTTTCTATAATCACTTAACATCAATGTGAACTGCATGCGTGTATGCCACTTCCATAACATAAAAAAACGAAAATAAATTGTAAGAACTAAACCTGAAGTGTTTTATGAGGACAATTTTAAAGAACTCATTGATACATTGACATTGTTTAGAGTCTCTAAATTAAAAACCTAATTACAATATAGTGCTATCACCTACTTATTTATATAATACAAAAACCTTCAACTAATACCTCGATTCTAGTTGGCTCACATTTATTATTATTCTTTACACAATGTTGTTTAGGCAGGCTAAACAAGGGATTTGCGGATTACCAGTATGTTCGGAGCCTTAATCTTCATTTTCCGTGTGTAAGTGGGATGGCATTTAATATACTTGTTATTGTTTGTGAAGGACGGAAAATTTCATTGTTACTTCATTTATAGATCACTAGCGGCCGCCCCGGCTTCGCCTGCGCTGCTCCGCTCCTATAAGCCATAGCGTGATAATATAGACTATAGCCTTCCTCGATAAATCCAACACTGAAAGAACTATTCAAATCGGACCAGTAGTTCCTGAGATTAGCGCGTTCAAACAAACAAACAAACAAATTCTTCAGCTTTATAATATTAGTATAGATATCATTTGTTGATAGTACGTTAATAAAAAATAGCACTACTGCATAACATAATCTACATGCCGCTAAATTGTTGTGTTCAGAGCTATCGTGTTGTGGTTAGGGTGGTAATGTACGGTCCTGTAATTTCCAGTACAAGAAGAAGATTGAAATCTCTGGTTTTTAATGTTATGTTTATAGGCTGCAATGTAGTTTACCTACTAGATTTTGCCCGCGACTGCGTCCGCGTGTACTTTTAATCTTTAGAAATTTTATCCTATAAAATGTAATTCCAATCTATAACCTACATTACTGTTATAATAATGGCATCCTTTGAAACGTCCCACTGCTGGACACGAGTCTCTCCCCTTGGGGGGGAGGAGGCCTGGAGCTTACTCCACCACGCTGCTCCAATAAGTAGAGATACGGGTAAGTGGCCAATCCGCTGTCGGTTGTTTTCAAACCGCCCATAAGGCCTCCGACAAGGTTTAACGACTGCTTTCTATCGATAGCAACCGGGACCGACGGCTTAACGTCTTAATCACGGAAACGCGCATTTAATTTTCCACTAGCGGTCACCCATTACACTACCCGACCTACACCCACCTATGATCTAAACCAGTTGCGGGGCCATGCGCGCTTCACAGGTACAGTATGTATAAAAAAATAATGAACAAAAAAAAACAAAATTAAATAAAAAATAGAAACAAAGTAAGTAGGTAAAGGTAGATAAATTAACGACCCATATTAAATTTATAATAATTGTTAGGTACATATATGTATCGCCAAAAAGGTATCCAGTTCAGAATAATGTCAGAAATTACCTATAAGGTATGGTAACGCTAGTTATAATAAAAACCCAATTAAGGACTTATGCGACACCTACACCTAAATCCTTACACCTATCTATACATCCCTCTGTTTCCGCACATGCACCGCAACACCGCCAGAGGGCGTGAGAAGAGCCTAGCCGTCTTCGAACCGCTGCACGCGCCGCTATGCGTAGCTGAAACCCGCCCCGGGACTTTGTGTCTTTGTGTGTTAAATATTATTGAACAAACCGCTAAAAATCAACGTGAGCACGCTATACTGTGCTTGTGTGCTCCGTATATCGCCCCGCTATTGAACACGCGTGAGAGTGTGTTCCCGAACGCGGGAAGAGTGATCCCGAAGGATTTGTGCGCGCCCCGGCTCGCTTACGCGCCGTAGCTACGTCGCCTGCTCAGCCCGAGATACGTGCATGTGTATCCTGTTTCTCTTCCCAGTTCAAACCCCGCATACAGTCCACTTTTACATCACAATTTCATCTCATTACACGCGCGTGTTCAAGGTATATATATAATACCTGACGCTGGTTTTCGACTGGAACCATTACATATTACAAAATTAAGTATTAAAATAACAATCACTATCTGCCGCACAGTCTTTATCGCGAGTTAAACCAATAGATAACATTACTGGGCCACCGGAAAGACTGGTAGGTACTATAATTTTGCAATGTACAAAAGAGGTCGTAAACCATTTGTGACATGAACACCGGCTAAGTTCGAGTGGGACTCGCGTTCACAGGGTTCCGTACGATTAATGAATTTCCTATGTTGTCATAAATATCATAGACTTCTTTTTCTATAATATGTGTAAAGTACTGTTTTCTGGAATAACATTAAAACTATATTTTATGTAATGAAAGTGGCAAACAAGCATGCAGTTCACATGGATGTTAAGTGATGACTGCAGCCTATAGACATCCACACAAAGACCAGAGGTCACAAAGCAGATGCGTTACTTCTGACGCCTAAGGTTTTATGCCTCTGCCGGAAATTACAGGGCCGTACATTACCACCTGACCGGCACACGATCGTGCTGCACACTACCATTTCGCGTCAAGTATATTAGGTAATGCGGTGGTGGTTTATTCTCCTAAATTCTTGACTACTAAGGCAGTTAACATTCTCCCCGTGTTGAAATTAAAACAAAGCAAAATAAAAAAAAAAATTATTTAACTTTTTAGCAACACAATTAGCTGCGTACCAACACTGCTTGATCGGCGATTTATTATGAATCGAAATAACAAGGATCGTCCAAACAAAATTTCCACGATATAAGCAATACCTGCTTCCAGAAGCACAGAATTGACATCAGAAATTTGAACTAACAATCACAATTACTCAAAATTAATTGCTTGGTTTCAGGTACGAATTTGCGAGCGCCGGATAATTACGCTAACCAGTCAAGTAAGTCAAGAGACCAGTCAGAGTAATCAATGATTAATAATTGAAAATCTGACATAGAATTGTTCGATGTTAGATTCGTAGGTCTATGTTTCAACACTCTATATTTTACTAGGGGCAGAGAATATGTAATAATACTACGTGTGGAATGGACACTTCGACGTCCCGCCCAATTTACCCCCCCCCCCCCTCCCTCTTATGGGGGACGTTTGGTATTCTCTACGTGCTACGCACACAGGTGCACGTGTAAATACACGTCATTGATTGATGCCTGTGTATTTTGTTAAAGTCAAGGTGTGAGTTTCGTTGTAATAGACGATTTTTGTAGTGTGAGTGTGTGTCACGCGTATTTCCCCCCGCAAAAAAAGACAAGACTGTTTTGCATCGGTAATAAACGCTATGGCTACTATCTTCCGGTGCGCCGCGACCGGTGGCCGAGTTGCTCTATGCCGTGCATAAAAAAAAACCATGCACGGTCGAATAGAGAAACCTCCTTTTTTGAATGCGGTTAAAAAAAGGATGAGTGCTGGTGCGTTGAGTACGAAAAACATCAAACACGGCGGGATACAACTAGATAAACCTATATAGTTACAGCACACCGCGGACACTCCGCCAAAATTCCATACAAACGCTTAATTTCATCAATCAGTGACGTGTATTTACACGCGAACCTGTGTGCGTAGCACGTATAAAATACCAACCGTCGCCCATAAGAGGGGAAGGGGTTGAGTGATGCGAGCAAATCGGGCGGGACGTCGAAGTGTCCATTCTATACGTAGTATTATATTATATTCTCTGGTTACAGTCAAATACAGTAGGTATACAGCTAATGTAATGTAATAAAAAGTGATATTGCTTACGTAGTTACATCCTGGTAGGACCAAGGTTTTTCCTTTTTATTAGTTCCGCATCTCGTATCGTATATCACTAATGATATTTGTCATGGAAATAGAAAATACTAATATATTTCTGAGATTTGACCTGTAATAAACGGATCCTGAGTGTGACTCATTCAGTAATTGGTCATTGACGTGGACTTCTTGATTTTATTTAGAAGTTGATATAATTATATATATCCAACGAAGTTAGATATTTATACGAGACGTTTCTACGTCATCGGTCATGTCACTATGTGATAATGTTACAAATTGACTTCTGGAAACTGGAACTATGCTGCCTACTTGTAGTTGATTGTCTGCGTTATCGAAAGAATTCGCCACTAAGAGCGATAGGGTTGTCACGTCCCGACACCATAAAATGCTTATTTTTTTTGTAATGGAATTGGCAAACAAGCATGCAGTTCACATTGATGTTAGGTAAGTGATGACTGCAGCATATAGACACCACAGAAAGACCAAGGTCATAATACAGATGCGTTACCACTCCTGAGGATGCGGATGCCTCCTTATGCCTCTGTGCCGGAAATTACAGGGCCGTACATTACCACCTGACCGGAACACGATAGTGCTGAACACTACCATTTAGCGGCAAGTATATTAGGTAATGTGGTGGTGCCTACGCCCGCGAGCTCCGTTACTGAAGCTCTAGCACCAGTAGAATAGAAATAATAGAAAAAGTTTTTATTACACATAAAATACGTGATTATAAGATGTTGTTATGTTCTCCAATTAAACCTTAGTTGTCATACCCAGCTTAGGTGTCAATATCGCTTCTGTTGGTGACAGCGTGATATTACATTACGTCACGCAATCTAATTTCAATCTTATATCGAAAGCAACTCAGTCGATTATCGCTTATGGCAATAGTATTTGCGTAATTATGTATGTAATAAGATATACAGGTTTGTTTTGTAGTGAATTTCGTGTTACTAGCTTCGGTTGATGACTAATGTTGTCATTATAAGTTATTTCTTTAGTGCATAGTTGCAAATTGAGTTCAAGCATGTAGTCTACTAGTCTACATAATTAAATTGAAATAGCGAAGATATTTTCTGGCTGAGCTACTTTTGATCTCTACTTTTCATTTAATTCTAGGTTTTGTCTAGCTATGGACGTTTTTCGAGTGGAATTAATCATGAATTCTAAGAATGGCAGTGTCAATTATAATTTTACAGTCAGGTAAATAGTTTGCAAGTCCATTCATTCAACATCACCAATTAAAATGCTCAATATTGCTTTAACCCCACAGGGTAGTTGAGGGGGACTTAGCGTGAAGATACGTACATACATTGCTTTAAAAACTGAGGTGTAATTTAAGTGTCACCATACACTAGCCCCCTTATTCATAAACGTATTTTAGCTAAAGTGTTGCTAATCTCTCTTTTGCCTTTTTCTATCCTACACATTTGACAATGCAACTGACAAAGACAAAGCATTCTATAGCTAAAACGTATCTAATGTACGTTTAAGAATAAGGGGGTAAGAATTTAATTTAATAAACTGTATTCTTTCTACGACTACCGCCATTAACCCCAAAAAAATGTAACTGTATTCTCAAACTTTTTCGTAACGGGATGAGGTTAAAGCGAACAAAACCGCGGTACAGACCTTGTTGATCTCGATCTAAATCAAACCCAACTCATCACCATACAATGACAACGGCGAACCGAAACTAAAAAAACAAAGAAGTGAAATTCCGATGATTAATAACCAAATGTTTGTACCTGTGACAGTTTAAAAAAAACATAAAAAATCATTACCCGAAATCCATTCAACAATAAAGAGGGGATGCTGTATTCAATTTTCGATGTTAACACCTTACGATTGGGCTTAAATTGACGTGATTGTATGTGGGAGGATACGTAAAAAAACGTGGTTATGCCCGAATGCTTGGGCGGTCTATCTGGCTGTATTTAGGCATAGAATTTTTGATTGACATTGCTTCAGATTGAATTGACTTGACCGAGTTTGCTTGTCGACTTACGTAACTAGAGATACTGGGGATGGTCCTTGAACAAAAGGGGAATTTAGGAAGGAACCATTTGAGATGAAAAGTTTGAAAGGGTTTGATTTAGTTTAAGTTACCTAGTTTCAGCGTTATGTAATTTATACTCTTGAATGGTAATTTTTGCTTCTGCCTAAAACGTAACTCCATGTATTTCCCTGAATGGGTAGGCATGGCGAGTGTATTCGAGAGTGGCTCTGGGAAACTTCGAGAAAATAGACAATGCGTAATAAGCTCAAGGATAAAGGATAATACATCTTTACATCTGGTAGCCTCCGACCTGGTGATCGAACCCAGGACCCCAGCTAAGCAGTGATGGCCTACTACGTTTAGACTACTAAGTTTAAATACGATTTGCCAGTTATGTGTCTTTATGACCCAAGCTCCATGCATTGAAATCAGGTGCCATCCTTAAAACTACGCCGCAAAAACCATAATTCCAACTATTTACAAACCTCTGCGTTTGAGTCAACATATCAGTAACTTAAGCGGGATCGATTAAAGTTGTTGCTAAGAGTAAGATAGTGATGAAAGGCCCCGTTAAAGTCGGTGAGCCACCACATGTATAGTCAGGGTACTCTCCGGTGTCCCAAAATAAAAAATAACTATTATTTACGTCACATTAGGTACCCAGCTGTACTATGGGACGTTTTCCTGATAACCTCTCAAGGCATAGAATGGGATATCATCCCGTATTCTTGTCCAATTCATGTGACCTGCCTTGCCTTCCCGTTACCAGCAGCAGAGCACGACCCACAAACACAAACTTCAACGATAAATGAAAAGTGTCAGCTGTTACCCACTTACATAATTTGATTACACAGGCGACACGCAACGCTTCCATTTGTAATTACTATTGCACGCACACATTCGCGTTGCGCGACCACGTGTGGATTCGCAATGCACCTGACACTCGAGTCTAAGGTTGGAAGTACACGGAGCGTTTTTGTTCGGTACGGAAACGTCGAGAGATTTTGAGGCAGCCTCCGATGAACGCCTCAATATGAGGCACCATATCTTGAGACAGTTAATCCTAAACACGCGCTGCGCCATGATCTAATTTCATCTCGGTTTGTCTAAAATAGGGGGCTGTTCAAATGGATACTCCGCGTAAGGGTTTAAAACTTAAGAGGAAACATGAAAGATGGGTTTCTTAAAGTTAAGATGAAACAAATATTTTTTCTTCTGTCTCCGTAAGATAATTGTATAATATGTATATTGTAAAAAAGATCCGGACGAATTGAGAACCTCCTCCTTTTTTCGAAGTCGGTTAATTACGTAGTAAGTTTTCATTATAAATGTTTTGCAATGTATAGAGAAGCACCGTACAAAAACGCTCGTGCTTAGGTAGCCTTATATTACTAACAGCATGCAATTTATTGACCCTTTTGCTGATCTACGAGGAAAATTATTGTAGGTTTTTAGAGCAAAATGTGATAGATTATGCTAACCACATTTCGCATACCAAATAAACAATGTGTTTAAGGTGTTTTCATAAAATAATATGATAATAATATAATATATTTATAATATTTAATATATATATATATAGCATAGTGAACAGTATAAAGAAATTCATCGTAGGCTACGGTAACCTCTTTCCATGGCCCGTCTGCTTGTCTATCAATCCTTTAACATAAAAAGCACACTATTCATCTCTCGTACTCACGTTCCCTCGTGTGGGCTTCAAACGTCAATCTATTTTACTAATCGCTACTCCTACCATAAAGACGTAACGTTATTCTGGTTACATATAAAAGTTCTTAGACATTTAGTTCTTTAGCTCCAGTATTAGTCGTACATGTTTCACGTAATTTATCGCGGCACTAACGTCGCGCGAAGTTATGTTTCATACATAACTAATTTTATGCCCGTACAGCGGCTATATTTTGCGATATTAATATGGAAATGTATTATTCTTACTTAAATACAACGTTACATCTTTTCGTGCCTGTGTTGCCTGTGCGTAGAGGCAAGAGGTGAGGTATCCATCATCTCATCTAAGTATTTTGTTTATAGACTTTATAGGTTGTGTCTGTTTTGAGTTTCCAAACTACGGGATAATAGAGAAACTTCTTTTTTTTTAAGTCGGCTAAAGATATCATATTACACTATGTGTCTTCACATTCAATCCCTTGCAGGATAAGTAGATAGCGTCATTTTTTATGCCTCTCTTTCAAGACTTCTAACGTTTTTTTTCGTGATGTATTTAATATCTCGATTCAAAATATTTATTTCATCCTGTAGTCAAAAACCATCTTTAATCGTCAGAGGATTTAGGGTTTAGGCGTATTCTTAGAAAATGAATTTGTATAATCTGTATTTTGATTGCTCTTAAATAATTCAGGAGCAATTTGCTTGATAGCACATTCAAAGATTTGGTAGAAATGTTAATAGGTGTTAGGGCCTACGCCGACTGACGCCGAAGGAGGTAGCGGGTGCGGCCAAAATCAATTAGGGCGTTTGTGTAGCTATCGATTTAATTAACTAATTGAAAACTTTGTCGCAAATGTTCAAAATGAGTAGTGTTGTTTGTCTTTTTGTAAAACCATCTTCAATTAAAAGAAGCGAATAAATTCGTCATATAAGTAGTAGAATAGACATTAGCCATTTTAATATTACTTACGCATTGTATTCAAGTTTAACATGTATCATATCAGAGGACCATGCCTGTCTGTGAAGATAAATTACGTTTCGAGACAGTCCTGCAGCGCAGAAAGATGATCGACAAATTTTGAAACCATCGAAGAAATTGACGGTCATCCAAAAACATTATAAATTAGACTTTACACCACGCGAATAAGGCACCGACGTGTCCGAACAGACATTTCTTCGATAGTACTTAGCAACGACATAAGATAACATTTTGTAACTATTCTGTTATGGTTTAAATTTTGTACACTTGTATTGATAAATAATTACAGAATTTATTATATGGATTTGTTAAAACATAAATTATGACCGTTTCGATCTAACGAATTGGAGGTTGTAAATAAATAAATTTGACAAAATCTTCAAATATTTTACTAGTGCCGCCACCTGTGAAGATTGGACGAACCGTTTCAGACTATACACAAATATGCCGCGGTTTAACGCCTATGTCTGCAGGGTGCCTTAATGAATGTAACCCTATAAATTATTAATATTTACTAATATACACAAACATGATTTAACGTATTACAATGGAGAGTACATAATGGCTTACTTGTTTGAGTTTAAATGCTAATTTGCAGTTTTACACATGCACATGTTTATTCAATCTTAAATGTTATGTCTATAAGTCATTGTTACACAAATATTTCTGTGTTGAGACCTTTTGTCACTAATTTTATTTATTACAATGTATTATACTCGAGCTGTTATGCAAGTCGTAATTATTGGCATTCGTTGTTGATGTGATGTTAGCTTACTATAAAGTTATTGCCTATTTATTCATATATTAAATGTTTGGATGTTAGTCTGTTGTCACACGAATATCGTAGGTATTTTCTCATGCAGTAAGCGATTGCTACTGCGGCTTATAAACACTTGCAGTTGTACACATGCATATGTTTATTCAATCATAAATGTTGTGGCTATAAGTCATTGTCACACAAATATTTCTGTGTTGAGACCTTTTGTCACTTATTTTATTTATTACAATGTATCAGGTTGGGGAAAAAGTTTCTTCGCATTTTTTAAGATAATTCAAAACATTTTTTAATATAGTTTATTTAAATTTAACTAAAGTATGTATGTACCATCTTGTTCGATAACCTTTTGCCATCTTGTAGGTAGGGACATGATCCCATTGCTATAAAAATTTTGGGACTTCTCATCAAAATACCGCGACAAGTGGATTTGGCAGTCCTCTCGTGATGTTAACCTAACCTTGCATAAAGAATTCTGAAGAGACCGAAACAGGTGGAAATCTGAAGGTGCAAGGTCAGGACTATACGGCGGATGCATTAACACCTCCTAGCCAAACTCGCTTAATTTTTGCTGAGTGGCTACAGATGTGTGAGGTCTAGCGTTATCATGATGAAACACCACACCCCTTCTGTTGATCAATTCCGGCCGCTTTCTCTCAACTTCTTGCTTTAATCTCATCAGTTGTTCGCAGTAGAGTTCAGAATCGATAGTCCTGCCTGGTGGTAATAGCTCATAATGAATAATGCCCTTCCAATCCCACCACACACACAACATCACCTTATTGCGAGTTAACGCGGGTTTCGCCACAGTCTGTGAAGCCTGCGCACGTGCTTGTCGTACGTGATCCACTTTTCATCACCAGTTATCAGCTTCTTCAATAATGATTCGGTTTCATTACGTCGTAATAAAGAATAAAAAATAAAAAAAAGTTTAATTTTCCTTCACAAATTTTAGACTTATAATCACAATATATATTTTAGAATCACAAATGCGTACACGGTTCATTAGGTTTCTTTCAGTGAAATCGAATTTCTTCATTAGATTCACTTATCTCGACAGTGCGAAAAACAAATGAAAATCACACATTTGCCTAATTTGAATTTGGAATGATGTTCTTTAAAATTTTAACTTTCAATGATACCAAAACCAGCCAGATACAAATACTACAGCCAAAGAGATTTTATAACAAGTTCATACAAACTATAATGCGAAAAGACTTTTTCCCCAACCTATTATTATACGCGAGCTGTTATACAAGTCGTAATTATTGGCATTCGTTGTTGATGTGATGTTAGCTTATTATAAAGTTATTGCCTATTTATTCATATATTAACCCCCCTTATTCATAAACGTACATTAGATACGTTTCAGCTATAGAATGCTTTGTCTCTGTCAGTTGCATTGACAAATGTGCAGGATAGAAAAAGACAAAGGAGAGATTAGCAACACTAGCTAAAATACGTTTATGAATAAGGGGGTTAATGTTTGGATGTTAGTCTGTTGTCACACTAATATCGTAGGTATTTTCTCATGCAGTAAGCGATTGCTACTGCGCCTTATAAACACCTACACAAAACCAGCGGTCAAAATGCAGATGCGTTGCCACCTCTCTTTCAGAACTTGCAGTTTTGGCCTCACCCAATAAGCCACCAAAGCTAACTACCTCCGTGGGAGATGATATTCGTAATAAAATAATAAAAACTAAATTTATATGTATATATCTTAACGCCAGGTCCCTAACGGGGTAGGCAGAGAGTGTAGAGCGCCAGATATCCCGGTCCTGACAAACCTCTCGTGCCACGTCTACCTTCATCATTCTCTTCATACATGCACGCCAATTCCTAAGACTTTTGACCTCACCATCAGACAGAACTCGACCTATTTGGTCATGGTAGGTCAGTCTTGGTCTTCCTGGGCCTCTGCAACCATCCACATCCGCATTGTATATCTGTTTAATCATTAGCTCATTTGACATTCTTTCTATATGCACGAACCATCGGAGCATGAAAAAAAAAAAGTAAATAAGGACTATAATTTAGAGCAAACGCGTATGATTAATTATTTATACCAGACATAGGTTGGTAGCGATTTCTCGGAATTTGTTGTACCTATCTAACTTTGAAGTTTGACCGAATAATGACCTTTTGAGTACGATGCGCGCCAGTATTTATAATATCAATAGTAGCCGACTATTGCTGCTACGTGAGGGTCTGGGGTCTTGAGTTCGGGGCACCTGGTAGGATTATTATTTATTTTTAGAATTTTTTGTACCTAACTTTGAATTACATAACTTCACCCCTGACGTAATCCCCGAAGGACAGAGACCGATAGACAGAGGTAAATGCATGCATTCAAGCATACATGCAAACACCCACGTTTCGCCGGTTACGTTTTGGCCCATGTACCAGGTGGCGAGCCTGTTGACATCCCCGGGCATATTACTTCGAGGTACTGGGTGATTACCAGAAAATGGAAAAATCCCAATAGAACCAGAGATAAAGGACTTTACACCATTATCTCTGATGAATAATGACCTTTTACGATGCGCGCCAGTATTTTTGCCTTGGTGAGGTCGTGGTACGCCATTGTTGCTATACTGGGGTCCGGAGTTCAGTCACCGGGTGGGATTAATTATTTTATTTATACTAGACACAGGTTGGTACGATTTCTCGGAATATGTTGTACCTAACTTTGAAGTTTGACCGAATGTTGACCTTTTACGATGTGCGCCAGTATTTTTGCTTTGGTAAGGTCGTAGCAGGCCATTACTACCTATTACGCTTTTTAAGTCCTGTGTAAGGTCGCCGGGTGCGATTAACTATTTATACCATTGTCAGTGGTGGTAGAGCTCCTGTGACGGAGTTCGCGAGCGTAGGCACCACCGCATTATCTAATATACTTGCTGCTAAATGGTAGTGTTCGGCACTATCGTGTTCCAGTCAGGTGGTTATGTAGGTACGGCCCTGTAATTTTCGGCACAGAGGCATAAGGTGTTATATAGGCGTAACACCTTAGGCCTCAGGTGGGGTAATGCATCTGCATTTTGACCTTGGTCTTTGTGTGGGTGTCTATAGGCTGCAGTCATCACTTAACATCAATGTTTGCCACATCCTTTAGCATACAAAAAAAAATACCAGACACAGGTTGGTAGCGATATCTCTCTTTTTTGTATCTTACTTTGATGATATAAAAATAAAAAAAAACTTGAAAAATTTGAACTTAAAAAAAAAATTGACTTCGGGCAGGGATTGAACTTGTGACCTCAGGATAACCAATCCAGCCGCTTTACCACTAAGCTGTAGGGGATTCATTTACTAAAAATGAATTTATTTTCAACATCTCCATTCAAAGTAATGGAATGTGTTTTGAGAGCATATGTCTATGCCTTCCATGTTCGGGTCAATAGCAATAGTAATAATATTCGAAAAAAAAGCTATAATTTAGAGCAACGGTATAATTAATTCTGTCCAGACAGGTTGGTAGCGATTTCTCGGAATATTTTATATAGATTGACCGAAAAGTGACCTTTGTAATGGTTTCGGATGCCAATATTTTCTTGGAAACAAACAAATAACATATCCGGTCATTGATTCCTGGCCTTGTCTGCGTTTTTGATATACATAATAAACTGTGAATCATTGTTTTTTCTATAAATAATTTATACTTGTAGTTTAGTTCCATTGTCGGAGCCACAAAGCAACACGGGCCACCGGCCGCGGCGGACTGGAGGAGAGTAGCCATAGCGTTTATTACCGATGCAAAACAGTCTGTCATTTTTTGCGGGGGGAAATGCGTCCGACACACACGCCCACTACAAAAATCGTCTATTACTACGAAACTCACAACTTGACTTAACAAAATACAGAAACGATTTCACGCACACATTCAAACATCTAGACGACAAGTATAGGCCCATTTGGGCTTGTACTTTGACAGAGGGGAAAGCCTGCATAATGGTTACTCTCATAAGACTTTTGACCCCACTCGACCTATTTGGTCATGGTAGGTCAGGTAGGTAGGTATTAGGTAGGTACTCTCCATAAGTTCAGATTTTTGTATTCTATAAAGGGGTCTGCATTGATTCCACAATTAATTATTAGAAGAAACTTTGTCATTACATGTATATGGTCCCATAACTATGACAGAGACATTACAACTAAGGTCTCAGGGTCTGCAATTTGACCTCGGGTCTTTATGTAGGTGTCTATAGGCTGCAGTCATCACTTAACATCAATGTGAACTGCACGCTTGTTTGCCACCTCCATTGCCTTCGTGCCATAAAAAAGTGCAATTAAATGGTCTACGAATACACTTAATTCTGATCGCAACTTTATACAACTTTTGTTCGCCTAAAGATTTCATCACGCACCTACTATAAAGACTGCTCAAGGGAATAGTGAATAGCTGCATCGAGCTTGGAATTGTGCCCAACTCCCTATTTCCTCCATAACTAATCTCATCAATTTCCGTTACTGCGGATTCCCAACAAAAACGTTTGTCATTGTAATGTTTCGGACTTGTCAGGATGTGGCTATGTATACCTCTATCTATTTATCTGTATATATGTATGAAAATGTCTATTTATCGCGCTAAAATTCGGGGAGGGAAATTATGGGTAATTTTGTTAAAAAAAATCTGGAAGTTAAGTTTTTTGTATAAGCTACCTACTTGTCGAACTTTTGATTACTTATTAACTGATCGTCCTGTTTTTCAGAATTTTTAAATTGATGTTTCGGCCAATTATTCTTTTTTTGTCGTATGACACAATAACAATAAAATTATTTTGTCGGGTCAACTGGCAAACAACCATTCAGTTCATAGATGTTAAAAGTGAATACTTAGCCTATTAGACATCTACACGAAAACCGAAGTTTGAAATGCAGATGCTTTGCCTATCGGAGAGCTTAACTGTTATGCCCGTAGGATACTCATTACAGGATGACATATAATTCTCTCGGAATAATCCTTTGTGTTACTTAATGCAATCCTATTGAGAGCAATGAACTCTACTACTGACAAAACGCACAGTTCTGCGTAAACATTTATTCTACGCAGTGTTACGCGCAAACAACTGTCAAATTGTAATTTCAACTCCGCTCGATACATAAGCCAGGCGCTTGAGTCATCATAACTAAAGCGTTGCGCATAGCCGCATACATGCAATGGAAGGACATGGCTGAGGCCTTCACACATGGAGTCCATACCCTTAAGGCTAATAAGTAACAATACTAACAATAAGTCAATAAGTATAGTACTAACAAAAATAGGTTTTATTCTCGTAGTAGTTCGATTCATTAGTTCGATCGTCGAACTAGTCATTTTTTTTTCTCATTTGTTCGACCGTCAAACTAGTGAGAATTGTAAAGTTTTTATTGTCAGCAAAAAAAAAACTTACACCCTTCGACCTAACCTGGCTAAGTCGGGAGCGCCCATGGTCCTCATTACGCCCCTTTATTAGTTCGACGGTCGAACAAATGAGAAAAAAAATCCCACTAGTACGACGGTCGAACAGATGAGAAATAAAATTCTCACTAGTTCGACGATCGAACTAATGAATCTTGAAAATGAACTTATGAGAATAGGCCAAAATAACTAATTTCTTTGCCGACGTATCACGGTCTGTAATATCTATACTAATATTAATTAAATTTGATTGATTGTTTGTTTAATTGTAGGGGCTTATCTTCGGAAATACTGAACCGATGATGAAAATTATGATTGTCATAAACCTACACGATTCAAGAGTGCCATAGGCTATATTTTATTATGATATTAGTAATGGTAGTAGTATAGGTAATATAGGTAAAATTGCACCCGTGCCAAGCCGGGGCGGGCCGCTACTATGGAAATGGAAAGGCTTATTATAACTCTGAAAGTGTTAACACTTTCTCTACTTCCAAATCTCACTTTTCATAGTTCTTACTAAGCTAATGACAGTCAAGCCTTGCATAGTAAGAACAAAATATGTACTCTATCAGAGTTCAAACAAAAAGAAAATTCGACGGTTTCCCACCAAATAAAAAAAAAGTTCAAAAGTATAGCCAGAAAAGTGGAACACACTGTAACAAACATGAATATACTCGCACCTGTGTCATGGTATTGTTTCTAGATACATAGAACGTCTAATACAAAATTAATAAGTAATGAATACTTCTTGTGTATGAGATATTATAAACTTAATATTATCCCAACACATCTTTTAATTTAACACCAACAATGAAGAATGTGTAAGCCAAAAATTAACCTAAAAATACTTATCTCATTTCCACCAGATAAATCTCGGAACGACATCTTAAGGTTAATTTCGTTGGGCCATAAATCCTGTGATGTCACTTGAAGTTATTCCGTGCTTGTATTGCCGAGCACTTAGTTTAGGGCGGCTTGACACGTCGCACGAATAGTTGCTTTAATAGGTCGCGATTGAAAAAGTTTTATGGTGAAATAGCTGTTCCAAACAATTTCACCTTCGTTTCTTAATTATTGCACGTAAAACGTAACTTCACGCCTGTAATCCCAGATGGGGTAGGCAGAGGTAAATGCATGCTTTCAATCATTACATGCGAACACCCACGATTCGCCGGTAACGTTTTGGCTATGTAGCAGGTGGCGAGCCTATTAACATCTTCGGGCACATTACCAAACTTCGAAGTACTGGGAATCTTCCAGAAAATGGAAAAATTCCAATAGAACCAGAGATAAAGGATTTTAAACCCTTATCTCTAATATCCCCGACCCGGGAATCGAACCCAGGACCCCAGCGTAGTAGTAGTGGCCTGCTACCACTAGGCTACTGAGGCAATTATTTCAGAGCGCGGCAAGTATTTTAATTTTGTGAATCAGTTGCCATGAACTTGCAGTAGCAGGTAATTTTTTCCTTAAATTATGGTAATGATCATGTTACGCCAAAACAGCAGTGTAGTTACTGCATAGTACCTACCTATTCCAAAAACCCTTAAAATAAAGCTATTATTTGCTTCAAAAGATAAGTAGGTAGGTAGGTACTTTGAGTGTCTTCAACTGTAAAAATAATTGAATAATAGTAATATTGTTATTAAAACTGTATTTTATTCATTAAATGATATAAACAAAAAATAAACACAAAAATACATAATTCCTTGTGATAAATCTAGATGATGGTTAAGTAAGTTTACTATCATTGGACAGTAAACTCTCGGATATCACTTGAAGTAGCTCCGTGCCAAGCACTTACTTAGGAATGGCTTTACATGTCGCTCGAATAGTTGCGTTTATATCTATTCGCTACGATTGACAAACTACCGGTCTTAACTCAGCCATGGCTACGTCTCAAACTAGCTTTTTGTCTTGTACCATTTTATCCGTGCTGATAATTTAAGAGCTGTGTTATTCAGAGTCAGATATGTTTTTATGTGTACAACCTTTGAGAATTCTCAACAAGTAAGTATTTTCTAGTTATCATGGCCATTACTTCATCATCATTTCGAAAGAAGTTTCTTTGGTGGACACAATTCTCTCCAAAGAAATTTTTAAAAGTGGTCTACGTCATTAAGAGAGTATGCCATAACCGCCACGTTTTTCTTGCGGATTGGCGATCGCAATTGCCGTGGTTTTATCACGAGATGCTGCTGCCCATCACGCATTACTGTATTTACTTCCGCCCTATTGGAATGGCTTGACCGCCATTATTCGGTTGACTGATATACTGACTACATTAGCGGAATTCACCTCCATTAGTAGGCGGTGCCTGACTCGGTAGCCTAATGGTAGCAGGCCACTACTACTACGCTGAGGTCCTGAGTTGGATGCCCGGGTAGGCGGATATAAGATATAATAGTCCTTTATCTATGGTTCCATTTGGATTTTTCCATTTTCTGGAAATTTCCCAGTCCCCCTCCTCGAAGTTTGGTAATGTGCCCGGAGATGTCAACAGACTCGCCACCTGTTACATGGGCCAAAACGTAACCGGCGAATCGTGTGTGTTTGCATGTATGCTTGAATGCATGCATTTACCTCTGCCTACCCCTTTGGGGATTATAGGCGTTACGTTTTTTTTTAATAGGTGGTTGTTACGTTTTGACGACACCAAATTTTCCAGTGTCCTCTTAAAATATTGAACTTCACGATATTAACTAAATATCGTAATCTCGACGCTCGACTCAAATTTTGACGTTCAATTATTGTAAACTACGTTCACTTTACTTAGACACAAATTCACATTTTAATAGATGTTGATGCACAGTAGTCACATACATACATGTTGGTCAACACGTAAACTATTTTTTCATCGCTGTCTCGGTAAGTAATTAAAAACAAAAAAACTTAATTATCATTCACGTTGTTAAATAGATTGTAATTTTAACTTACAATCTACCACAAATCCAGGATCAACTGCCCGATTGACTCCAAAAGTTTCATTACCCATTTGTAATTAGATTTTATTTCCAAATAAGATTTTATTTTCACCCTAATTAAATATTCAAGTGACAATATAAGTCCTAAACGTTTTAATCCCACATACTCGTCGTCCATTTTAAGTTGTTTCGTGCACACCCAGCCTTGTTTGTTTAGGACCGTGAACACACGGGATAGATAATGTCTAGTTATGATGTGCTCTAATCTTTATAAGGATTGTTAAAAATTGTCTTTTTGGTTTATGGTTGAAATCTGAGTAATATTTTTTAAAAGCTTTACATATACATTTTTGGGTAAAAATCATCTGTCTTTTTTATTATTTGTGTACTCGGCCACGTAATAACTATCACAGATATATATTATCTAAGGTCTCAGGGGTAGCAACGCATCTGCATTTTTCTCTGGTCTTTGTGTGGGTGTATACCGCCCATTGTTACATAAAAATAATGTGGAGACATTAGAAGATATGAGACGTATCAATGAACTGATTTTGATGAGATCAGATTGGGGTAAAGCTTGTACCACAGTCTCAAGAACGTATCTATTAATTACCTATTTATACTATAAATTGGAAGGATTGTTATGTCTCTGTTGACGTGATTTCGATAGGCACTTACCAGTGCTATTTTGATGTTACTTGATACGTAATTACAATTATGTTAGGATAAGAGCCATGAACCACAAAGTGTTTTTCTTTTTAATTAATAACCGCTGAGTTACAGAATACACCTGCTAGCCTATGATGAAATCACAAACAAAAAAAGGCGTTTTGAAGTCTATCCAGATTTTTTTTATTGATAAGAAAATATTTTTTATCATAACAAAGCCAACGGTTTTAGATGTTTTGCTACTATAAGTACCTACTTACCTTTAAATACAACCCTCTTAACAATGAACATAGGTTATATATTCTCCATCTAATACATATTTATCCATCTAATCTGGAAAGTAAATCCCGTGGGAAAACAACCATACTATTTCACATCTTTCATTAATTACCCAACCATTTGTGATAGACAAGAAGTCGTATATTAAATAGTTCTTTTAAAAAATGCACGCTCTCATAGTGACGTCATGCGCCGGCGCAGGTACCTGCGCTATTCCCGTCTTGGTCACTGACCACAGGACCTTTGCTTGGGGTGACTGTACTACCAGAGCACACAGAGCCCCGATGCATCTCTAATAGACCGCAATCGAAAGAACTCCGCGGATCATCTTACGCTGGTCTATCAACAACCAGTTTAACTTGACCCCTCCAAGTCTTAATCTTCTTGTTTCATTTCAAAGTTATGCGCGTGCTCAGGATCCAGTGAAACTGGTTGATGCTCCCATATGTTTTCTGTTTGGTATGCTGCCCTTGAACATTGGAGTTTTATTTATAGTGTGTTTCTCGTCACCAGTAATGGATTTTGAAAATGTAACGTTGCTACACACAGTGGATATTTTAGGGGAGATCTCCCATTTCGTTTGAACTCGGGAGGCAAATATAACTTGTTAGCTTCCCCATTTTATTTGGCTGAATAAGATTAAATTGAAATTTGAGTTTGTGGATGTGTAAAATATCCTTAATCTTCTTCTCTATATCTTGGTATGTAGGATGTATCTTCACGCCAGGTCCCTAACGGGGTAGGCAGAGAGTGTAGAGCGCCAGATATCCCGGTCCTGACAAACCTCTCGTGCCTCGTCTACCTTCATCATTCTCTTCATACATGCACGCCGATTCCTAAGACTTTTGACACCACCATCAGACAGAACTCGACCTATTTGGTCATGGTCAGCCTTGGTCTTCCTGGGCCTCTGCAACCATCCTCATTCGCATATCTTCGTCTCTAATATAAAATTCTCATGTCACAATGTTAGTTGCCATACTCCTCCGAAACGGCTGGACCGATTCTCATAAAATGTTGTGTGCCTATTAGGTAGGTCTGAGAATCGGCCAACATCTATTTTTCATACCTCTAAGTGATAAGAGTGTTTCTCACAAAAAATGTTTTTCGATTTTTTTTATACTTTTAAGGCGAAACGAAGTTTGTCGGGGAAGCGAGTAATATTATGATTGGAAAGCTATTTAGACCAATACAGTATTACCCCCTTATTCATTACGTTTATGAATAAGAGGTAAGGGTATATTAGTATGTATGTATCTTCACGCCAGGTCCCTAACGGGGTAGGCAGAGAGTGTAGAGCGCCAGACATCCCGGTTCTGACAATCCCGGGTATATTAGATACGTTTTATCTATAGAATGCTTTGTCTTTGTCAGTTGCATTGTCAAATATGCAGGATAGAAAAAGACGAAGTAGAGATTTGCAACACTTTAGCTAAAATACGAGTACGTTTATGAATAAGGGGGTGTATATTTATCTAATGAAATATTTAAGTTACGTACCTACCATAAGCATTACATGCACATTATTTTAATATAGGTACCTAAGTACGTATGAAAATAAAGTTAATTCAAACCATTCAAACGCGTTGCTCACATCGATGATGGCTATAATATTTATTTAATGGCACAATGATGTCGTGTATTGTTGTGTGTATTGCCGTGTGCGCTAGTGATAAAATAAATAATTGTTTTAATTCCTCTGCCAACCCGCACGAACGTAGACAGGTCTGAAGTTATGTATTACAATATTGATCATTAAATAAACATGATTATTTAAGTAGGTACCTACATATTACATGAGTGAAACCGATTGGTACCTTCAATTACCTACTTGAAGCCTATTCAAATAACAAGTTCATACAATTCACTATTTGCAGATATATCTCACGTTTCCGTTAGTATTAATGTAAAATCGGAATATCGTATTCATGAATAACCCAGTATAAATGAGTTAT
Organism: Macrosoma leucophasiata; assembly: GCA_036365455.1. Classification (NCBI taxonomy): domain Eukaryota; kingdom Metazoa; phylum Arthropoda; class Insecta; order Lepidoptera; family Hedylidae; genus Macrosoma; species Macrosoma leucophasiata. The sequence goes on from JAWQUS010000026.1 coordinate 13,552,690, forward strand.
AGTACTTGAAATGGACATTTCGTTCGAATATCTTCGATAGCATTTTCATAGTCACTCAATTTGTTATTAAAAAAAAAGTAACTCCACGCCTGTAATTCAAGCATACATGCAAACACCCACGATTTGCGGGTTGCGTTTTGGCCCATGTAACAGTAGGCGAGCCTATTGCCATCTCCGGGCACATTGCCAAACTCCGAGGTACTGGGAAACTTCCAAAAAATGGAAAAATCCCATTAGAACCAGAGATTAAGGATTTTACACCCTTATCATAATAGATCCCGACTTGGGAATCGAACCCAAGACCCCAGCGTAGTAGTAGTGGCCTGCTACTGCTACCACTAAGCTACTGAGGCTGGTATATAAAATATCCAAAAATCTTTTTAAGGTTTTTTTTTATGTAATGAAAGTGGCAAAAAAGCATACAGTTCACATTGATATTATAATTAAGTGATGACTGCAGCCTATAGACACCCACACGAAGACAAAGGTCAAAATGCAGATGCGTTACCACTTCTGAGGCCTAAGGTGTTAAGCCCATGTGCCGAAAATAACAGGGCCGTACACCACTTGACCGGAACACGATAGTGCTGAACACTTCCAGCGGCAAGTATATTAGGTAATGCGGTGGTGCCTACGCCCTCGAGCTCCGTCACTGGAGCTCTACCACCAGTGAATTTTCATCACATAAAACAATATTAGGAAAACAATCAAACAAAACGTACATAATAAACAAACGTTACCTGGACCCCAATTCTCAGTTCTATGGACCTCCATGTTTAATACGGTATATACGGTATATCAATATTTCATAAACCCCCAACTTTCATCCTGCTGGTTACGTCATGAATAAATAACTTTCTTTTGTTCCTTTAATACTGAGATGAGCTTCGTTTCTTCAATTTTGTTTTATAGATGGAGGTTCTGATATATATCAGAAATCTTTAAAAACTTCCAGGTAGTAGTACCTACAAATTATTATGTAGGTAGGGTAGGGCGGGGCTTAAAGGTCCAATTTGACTATTTCGAATAATACTGTGAAAACTGACTCTACTATATCAAAATAAATAACACTAATCAAACAAACAGTTATCTTAGTATGTTTGACTCAATTTTCAGTTGAATTATTATAATAGAAATATGTGTTTTTACAACTTTTCTAGACCTTGTCGTCTGTCCCTTTTTGCCCCATAGTAGGGGTAAAAATGGACAGGCAGGAGGCAAAAAGGTCCAGTATTTAATTTTAATTTTAAATCGATTTTATGGAACTAAAAGAATAAAATTCAGTCGTTTATTTTTATTCCAAAAACAAAAAGTTTAAAATATTTTAATTTTTAAACAAACCAAAAGCGTTATTATAATTCCAAGATACATATTATTTAAAAAGTCTCTATTCTAAAAGAAAATATTTTTTAACAAATAATTTTTTTTTTTCTAAATGTGTAACAAGAGTAACAGTCGAACTAATAATTTCTAACTTTGTTGAGCTTATAATAGTTTAATCACTAATCAGTCTCTATTGAAGAACACAATTAAACAAGACACTATTCATTATGAATGTTGACATAGCCTGAATTTAAAATCTTATAAATAATCTTTTAAAAACTTTTGACAAACAATATTTTATAAACAAAATAACCGACTTCTTCTTTAAGCTAAACACAAAAATTAAACTCATCTTTAATTATTAACTTCAACAAATTAACGTCATCAACATTTCTTGGTATCTCTATATTATCTTAATCAGACTCATCGTTTTCTGAATCACAGTTATTACAACCAAAGTAAATGCTACCTCTGTTTGAGATACATTTTTCATGGGCCCATTGTTTGCAAAGATTGCATTGAATCCAACCTTCGCCTGGAACACTGCCACTGTACTTCTCGCAGCAAATCAAACAGAAGCATCGTCAGAGCTGGAATCACTATTTGATTTGCGCATACTGAAACAAAAAAGTGTTTATTAACCCACATATTTATGAGGGGGTAAAAGGTCCACATTGGACCTTTTTACCCCAACCACGTGTAAATATTCTTTAGAGGTTATAACGAAATAACCGTTAAACCGAGTCTAAAACTAATAATAAATCGTGAAAAAAAAATAAATCTATATTATATATAATACTTATACTAATAAATTATGTTTAGGTGTGATAAACGAAAAACCACCGCTCGAAACTAAAAAGTAAAATGATGAAAAAAATTACCTACGTTAAAATTTTTAGATGTGGTCGTACATCTCTGGTTAGTGACGCTGCTCGACTGCCGGCGATGGTCCGTTACGCATTACATTACCCGGATATGAAACCCAAGTTCCCAGCGTAGCAGTAGTGGCTTGTCACCACTAGACTGTTGAGGCACTTTCTTCTCTCTGTCTCATGTCTCTCATTGTTCTCTGTGGTGCCTACGCCGGCAAGCACCATCATTGGAGCTCCACCATCAGTAAAAATATGTCTTTCTATTATAATAAACAGTAAGGTTAGTTACTAATAAATTATCGGTAAGTTAGTAAGCGAATAATGAAAAGATTCATTATTCGCTTACTAACTTACCGATAATTCGCAGTCATTTGCATTTTAATGATTATGCATAACCTACTGTTTAAAGAACTTGTACTGGAACGCTCTGTACAAAAAACGTCGCTAAAGCAATTTCGTTTTTATTTTTCTACTATAATTAATACTTGTTTGTGTTTTAACTGACTTCTGGCCGCGACTTTGCGTGGACATATTTGAATGGGTTAAAAAGTGTCCTCTATATCGACTGCAGCAATTAGCATTATCGGAACATTAACATTACATTTTGGTCAATTTTGTTTTATTGCATTAATCGTCTTACAATGTCCATAATATAAATGTAAAAAATGTAGTCCTAGAATGTCCTAAGACTTCTAATGCAATAAAACAAAATTGGCAAAAATTTAGTTCCGACTATGTTAATTGCTGCAGTCGATATGATAATTCACAACATAAGTATGATTTGAATCAACTTTCATCTACCTAAATCCATTTACTTACCCCTTTTTGTGTTATTCACTACGAATAATAAATAATACATCCTTAGTTCAGTATACAAACATCATTTCGATTTTGGTTCCATTTACACAAACTAACTACAATCATAACAAACACTCACACTTAAACATAAACAATACTGGCATTCGATTGGTCGCGACATGGTCATTTCGCCGAGGGGCAAAGAAACGTCCCGCTGCGGTGGACCATATTTAAGCACCGCCCACGGGGCACCACATTACGTGGACTTTTTTTGGCTTAGTGTATTCTTTACATTATTGTTCGTAGGTTATTGAAGAACAAACGAGCAAACTTAGAAACGAAGGCTTTAATTTCTACTGCGGTAGTATGATACTTAGCAGGTACCCAAGCCTTAGGTAGGTAACCTAACCTATAAATTTATATTTGCATGCTTGAATTTAAGCAAAACGTTATCGATCAAATTATTATTGTATGAACACCTGTATATACCACGTTTTAAACCAAATAAAGATATCATGATTAAGATTAAGCTTATAGCCGTAAATAATTTATGCTTTGTTATTTATCATTCATAAAAAAAAACTCTTTCAAATCTTTTTAAGTTAATGCGCGATATGACTGTCAGGGTATGATGCGAGTTATAAAGAATCTTCAATTATTAGTTACTCTCTCAACAGGAACTTGAGATAGCTAGCAACTATCAATGCCGAAATTCAGTAATTGCAAGTTATAGCTGTTTTTTTTTGTCATGAAGTGATGTTTGGCACTTTGCACATACCTAGCACACAGTTTATATTGATGGTTATTACTAAAAACTTCCTATAAACTTCTACCAGAGATATAATTGTAGATGCGTTGCCACTCCTGAGGCTTAAGGTGTTATGCCTATGTGCTGGAAATTACAGGGCTGTATAATAGATGAACACTACTATTTAGCGGCAAGTAGACTAAGTAATGGCGTGGTGCCTACTCCTAGCTCCTATCAATCAGATAAACATTCTGATTTTCACTGTGACCCCAAGAGAAGCAATGATCTGTTTTTTTAGATTGCCATTGACCTCAAATATTATCGCATTATTGAAACGTTCAAAATAAAGGACGTTTAAAACGAGACAACCTTCAGTAACGAAAAAGCATGTAGAATAACTAGTTTTCAACATACCACACTTTATTAATTAAAAAAAATCCCGTACAACCTTCTTTGAACCCGTTTTCCACTAAAACCACGATCCTCTTAAATATCGAAATGGATCGGGTAGACTTTGACAGTCATATGTGACCGACCCGAAATTCCTAAAGAAATCGAAATGCCTCGAATCATAGCCCAAGCGCATTATGTAGTCGAAAAAAAAAAGAATTCAAACCCCCAAGACACAAAATGGAATCTTAATCCAAACCAATAAAGTCGGTTCTCGGTTACATTGAAAAAATAAAGTTAAACCCAGACTGGGATCACTAAGTGGTCAAAAGTTGTCCGACTGGTTTGAACAGGCGCGACCTGTTTCGTCCCGTTTTGTCTTATTTTTGTTTTGCACGAGGCACTGACCACCACAACAAAGGTCCTATGGGCTTGTTTTTTTTTTTTAAAGAGCAATGCCTTTGAGACGTTCTGCCTTACGAACCGGGATCGAGTCTTTAAACATTTATATTTTGATACATTCTTTAGATTTATTCACACATATCGCCTATTTAAGTGTTACAGGTATTCAAGTTCTTGAATTATGTGACAATGTGTTTGTTCTGGATGCTCAAATAAATGAGCGCGTCGTTTTTGTTTTTAGTTTGACAGTTTTCTTGATTGCTGATGCTGTTTAAAATTTGATTTAAGTGCCTATTTTCTTTAGATATTCACTGTGGTTCTGGATTCTATTTTGCATTTAGTTTTCTTATACTATATAACAATTATACGGCCCTGTAATTTCCGGCACAGAGGCATAACACCTTAGGCCTCAGGAGTGGTAACGCATCTGCATATTGACCTTGGTCTTTATGTGGGTGTCTATGGGCTGCAGTCATCACTTAACATCAATGTGAACTGCATGCTTGTTTGCCACTTCAACTACATAAAAAATATATAAATAACTACATTATTACATAGATAGGTAGTATAGGAGCACGAGGGAGTAGGTATCACCTCATTACCTAATGTATCTGCAGCCACATAGTCAACACTATGTGTTCCACATGTTAGGTGGTATGATATTTCAACCAAAAAACGTCCACTGCTGGACAAAGGCCTTCCCCAAAGACTGCCACAACGAACGGTCCTGGCCCCCCCCCCGTCAGTTCTTCGAGCTATGTGCCCTACCCACTGCCACTTGAGTTTCGCATAGGCTATATGCTCATGCGTTTTCCGTATTAGTCGAAACGATTGGTCCTTAGGGTCCCAGTGCTGTACTTTCATTTAAAGATATATCGCAAAGATAGGATCTTTGATATATCGATATGGCAACGTGGCAATGCGGCCAGTCTTCTAGGAAGGTTACCACAGGAGGAGAGCCATGGATAGTTGTACGTTGTATGTAGGTTAATAAATTCCTAATTTTGACAGCTTTATTGGTTGTAATTGTCATTCGATCGCGATTGACTCACTCCGCTGACTTGCATTAACCAATGCGCGCCGTCTATGCTAAAGCAAGACAGGAAGTGATTCGAACGCGGTCCAATGACAATTTAGACTAACTACGGGACCAGAATTAGTCTCCTATTAATGTACCTAAATTGTCGTTTTCAGAGCAATTCCGTCCTATTTAGGTTGAAGGGTAAAAGAAATTTAGTTTCAAAAGTGGCTGCGCATCTGCTCCGATCTGCAGTTTACATGTACATGTATAGGTTTTATAACGTTTGTGAACTGTAAGCGTACAGCCACTGTTAGCCACTTTAATGTAAAAATGAATCAAGTACCCTACTTTTCAAGGAAAATGCTTTTTGTAGAGTAAACATTTTAACCATTCTAAACATATTTTTTTTGCGGAAGGATAAATAAAATGTAATTCAATAGAACCAATTACCTAATTAATCTGTCGCCTTCAAGCATCGCCAATCTTATTGTTTCAAGTATTAATAACAATCTTTTGAATCGCAATGCGGAAATGAGGCAGACGTATTCATTAATAGAAATGTCATTTAAATACAAACGTTTCAATTGTTTTATATTATTTCGCATTAACACATGCTTGTGAAATATATTTTATTTTAAAGAAAAATGGAAAGAAAAATTTGACTTCAGGCGAGACTCGAACTCGCGGCCTACTGAGAATCTAGTCCAGCCGCTCTTCCAATTGAGCTACTGAAGTCCTGCCCGATTTGTCAAATCTTTCCTTCACATTTATTGCATTGCTTTATGGTAGTAGCAGCGCCATCTATTGCCAACTATGCTAGTTAGGCAACCGATATAATAGACTTTGCAGTTTATTGAATATCGTATCCATTTAAAGAGCTTGGTCAAAGACCATGACGCTCTATACGTTCACATGAATTACAATCTTCATTTAAAAAAAAATAATTAAACAACATTAGCTCATTGACAATTAAATAATTGTTTTATATTATTTCTTAAAATAAAATATATTTCACAAGCATGTGTTAATGCGAAATAATATAAAACAATTATTAAAGGTAAAAGCGACTTCTTTACGATATAAGAGCGACTGGACTAGATTCCCAGTAGGCCGCGAGTTCGAGTCTCGCCTGAAGTTAAATTTTTCTTTCCATTTTTCTTTAAAATAAAACTTTTTAATAACTGCCTCAGTAGCGTAGTGGTAGCAGGCCACTACTATTGCGCTGGAGGTCCTGGGCTCGATTTCCGGGTCGGGGGATGTAAGAGATAATGGTTTAAAATCCTTTATCTCTGCTTCTATTGCGATTTTTCAGTAGCCCGGAGTTTGGTAATGTGCCCGGAGATGGCAACAGGTTCGCCACCGGTTACATGGGCCAAAACGTAACCGGCGAGTCGTGGGTGTTTGCATGTATGATTACGGGGATTACAGGCGTGAAGATACATTTTAATAAGTAATTCAATAAGTTCTCACAATGCAACAATAAGTAGTTGTTTAAATCTTCAGTCTAGTAATAAAAGTATTCACTCATAAGACACAATGATGCTAAGCTAGTCTAGATTTTATTAAGTTACCGTTGAAATCTTTTAAGCGCTTAGTCAAGCCGATAAATCGGATCAGTATTGATAGGGTTGTCAACGCTTGAAATGTTGAATCAGATTGAAGATTTTTTTTTCATTTTGTCTGAAATAAATATTAACATGTATGGGATCAATAACCATGATACTGAAGCACTGACCTTGAAAGAATAGTAATTGGATAATGAGGTGATGCCTACACCCTTGAGCGACTTGAGTTGTTGGCTGTTGAGTTCCACCATTAATATTGTAAAATTGGCTTTTGAACCTTAAATCGCACATAGCGGCACTTAAATGCTATACCGCGTCGTCTACCAAACAACCTTTGGAGTATTAAAAAAGGTTATGGTTTATGGTGTCAATCTCAGTAGATCCTTTCGTGTATGCATGAATGCGTGCATTTATCTCTGACTACCCTTCCGGGTAATACAGGCGCTAAGTGTCGTTACGATAATCTATACTTATAATAAAACTGTAGAAGTGTAAATACTGTACATTGAAAATATTGAAAAAATAAATACCAGGGGATGTTAGTAACATCCCCTGGTATTTATTTTTTCAATATTTTATCGATCGATACCGAACACAAATATGTGATTAGAATTTTTTTTGTCTGTCTGTCTGTCTATTTGTTCAAGCATCACACAAAATCTACCGCTCCGATTACAATGGAACTTGGTATGATTATACTTTAATCTTTGGCGCACAACACTGGGTACTTTTTATCCCGAAAAAATGTCTGTTTGTCTGTGTGTTTGTGCACCCTAATTTCAGAAACGCCTTATTCGATTTGCGGTTTTCACTCATATATTGTGGTAAGTTTCACTTAACATTTAGTGTTTGTTTCATGTGAATCGGTTCGGAAATAAAAAAGTTATGTCAAATTAAAGAATCATATCAAATATTTTTAAGCCATTCTGTATCTTAGTTATATCTTTTAGGGGATTTCGTACCTAAAAGGAAAAAACGGACCCTACGGATTCCTAATCCTCCGCTGTCTGTCTGTCTGTCCGTCTGTCTATCACCAGCCTGTATCTCATAAACAGTGTAATATAGCTAGAAAGCTAACATTTTCACAAATTATGTATTTCTGATACCGCTATAAAGACAAAATTAATTACTAAAAAAAATATGAAAATTTTAAGGAGTCCAAGGGGACATACAATACACGTGTTTTTTTTTTCGTATATCTTTTGCTCGATAATAACGGTAGCAAGTACCAGACCCTTAAATTTTCATAGAATTTTTAGATCTTATGTTGTATTGATATTACCTTGAATAATAATAAATCTATACAAATCAATGAAATTGGAGTGTCTGTTTGTAATATTAAATAACCGCTTTTTACTAAATGCATATGTATATATACACGGTACATATACCAAAACATTTTTTACGATTTTTGTCTGTCTGTCTGTTTTACCTCCATAGTATGGAGATAAAAGTCGGAGTATGTATGTATGGATGTATGGAGTCCATACATCCATACATACATACCTACATACAAATAAGAAGAATTGGAGTGTATCCGACTTTGACGGGACTTCCACGGGTAGGTAGCTGATGTAATAAGATGTAATAAGGACTCTCATATATTGGTCAAACGAAGAGAGCTGTATCCACTCGCGTTAAAGAGCACATTGCTGATGTCAAAAACCGAAGAACAGGGAGGTCTGCAGTCTGTGAACACATAGCGGATAAGCCGAACCATTACATCCGGTTTGATAAAATTCAAATACTCGCTAGAGAACACAAACCCATTCCACGAATGGTACGCGAGGCTATTGAAATTAAAAAACACCGAAATTTCAATAGAGAAGATGGATGGCGATTATCAACATCATGGGATCCCATACTTAGCAAGATTAAATCCCAGCCGCAGCAGTCTGCAAGACCTCAAGATACCATAAGTAATTATTGTGTTAATCCTGAACGCTACGCAAGGCGTTTACGAAATCGATGGAGGTAGCTACATATAATTTTTTTCAAACTTCTGTCAGACAAATGTCACCTCAGTCTGCCCGGGACCACGGAAGCTGAAAAGCGACCGAAACGTCGGGTTGATTTTAAAAATCATTTTAGTTTAATATACGCGAGATAAATCCGTAAAAATAGTTTTATTTCAATAAGGAGTAACTTAGGCTACTTTTATCTCCATACAAACATATATACCCACATACAAATAAATATAATTTGAGTGTCTCCGATTTTGACGGGACTTTCACTGGCAGAGAGCTGATGTAATAAGGAGTAACTTTGGCTACTTTTATACTAGCTGCGCCCACGACTTCGTCGGGGCAGATACTGAATAATCACATTTTTTCTCACGTGGACAAAGTCGCGGGCACAGCTAGTCTATTAATAAAACAAATAATAATCATAAGATTAAGTGACAACCCTAACAATGGAACACGCTACATTTCAGTTAGAACAGGATCTTTGTAACATATTACCCGTGATCCGCCCTTTGTAAGGGAATATCTAATACCTTTGAGAAATTGTATGTCTGTTGCTTCTGACTTGAAATAGATTTCCTTTACATTAGAGGAACTTAGAATTGTATGAGGAAATGGAAAGTATTTCCTTGTGTCAGTGAAACATATTTTATTACTATTGGATGAATAGACATAGACAGTGTAAGACCTAGAGCACACCGCGGACCCGCCAAAATTCCATACAAACGCTTAATTTAATTTATTTTTTAACCCATTACGCAGACATCATTCAGTGACGCGTATTTACACGTGCATACCAAACGGCGCCCATAACCCCTTATGGGTTGGGTGAGGCGGGGGAACCGGTCGAAGTGCCCATTCTATACGTAGTATTATTACATATTCTCTGCCTATAGGGTGTAGGCACCGCATTAAATACCTAATCTACTGCCAAATGGTAGTTTTCAGCACTATCGTAATGCATGGCTCAGTTATAACTATCACAGATACATAACGACTTAGGTCTCAGGGGAAGCATCGCATCTGCATTTTCACCGCAGGTTTACGGGCTGCAGTCGTCATTTAATATTTATGTGAACTGCATGCTTGTTTGCCACCTTCGCTTTCATAAAAAACTACATTAATGGTAAGTTGATATTGCAGCTTATAGACATCTACGAATTTTCTATGCAGATGTAAAAACTTAGGCTTTACATTTTATAACAAATAAATAATAATAATGGCAACCCATTATACGTCCCACTGCTGGGCACGAGTCTCTCCCCTTCTTGGGAGGCCTGGAGCTTACTCCACCACGCTGCTCCAATGCGGGTTGGTGGAGATACGGGTTAGTGGCCAACCCGCTGTCGGATGTATTCAAACCGCCCATAAGGCATCCGACATGGTTTAACGACTGCTATCTATCGATAGCAACCGAGACCGACGGCCTTCCGAAACACGGAAACGCGCATTTAAATTTGCTACTAGCGGTCTCCCATCACACACCCGACCGCGCCCGTAATACTTAACCGAGTAGATCGCTTACGATCTACACCAGGGACCACCGGCTGCAACGGATCGGAGGGGAGTAGCCATATGCAGGCTTTCCCCTCCGTTAAAGTACAAACCCAAATGGTCCTATACCTGTCGCCTAGAACTTTAAATGTGTGCGTGAAATTGTTTATGTATTTCGTCAAAGTCAAGATGTGAGTTTCGTAGTTATAGACGATTTTTGTAGTGTGTGTGTGTGTGTCACACGCATTCCCCCCCGCAAAAAATGACACGACTGTTTTGCGTCGGTAACAAACGCTATGCCGGTGGCCCGCGTTGCTCTATGATCGTTATAGTTCCTAAGTAAAGAAAATAATCAATCATCTCTAATCCTTAACATTTATTACACGGATAGAACCCAGGACCTAAACGTGAAATTAGTAGCCAATACAAAGAAATACCTCATAAAGATAACCGCAAAATTTCAAAATGCGAACGGATTTAACAGTATGACTAATCACGAAATAAAAAAAAGAAAAGTCAATCGCAAATCGTGGCGTATTCAGCCCAAAAAAAACCAAAGACCATGATCCGTCCAGTGGCACTAGCCCACACGTGGCGCGCTCCAGAAATATACTACGTAAACACCGCAATATGTTCACAACTAATGCGTGTAGGGTTGCCACGTATTTAATTAAAATATGTTTATTTTTGATAATACAAAAATTGAAGACTTATCTCGATGAGTTAACAAGCAGTAAGTAATAAAAATTGATTGTGATGTAGGTAAGAACTTGAAATACTTTTTATGTAAATATACCTAGTTTTTAATTTGAAAAAATAGCGAATGGACTGATGATCAATTATTGCAGTCGCAAATAAATATTAATTATCTACTACTGGAAACTATGTTATTTCGATATAGACCGAACAGACAGACACATTACAGCATAGCCTTAGACGTGATATCGCATCTTCATTAATTTGTCTGGTTTTTATGTCAGTAGATGATTATTTTATAGGCGTATAGTTAATTCACTGGTGGTAGAGCTCCAGTGACGGAGCTCGCGGGCGAAGGCACCACCGCATTACATAATATACTTGCCGCTAAATGGTAGTGTTCAGCACTATCGTGTTGCGGTCAGGTGGTCATGTACGGACCTGTAGTGTCCGGCACAGAGGCATAACTAACACCTTAGGCCTCAGGAGTGGTAACGCATCTGCATTTTGACCATTTAGCGGCAAGTATATCAGGTAATGCGGTTGTGCCTACGCCCGCAAGCTCCGTCACTGGAGCTCTACCGCCAGTAAAACTGATTAAAGTAAGAAAACGCACTGATTCACGTTAAATTCTATCCAGACAATGTAAAGATCTGACATTTATTTATTTATTTTTTTACACTTTAATGCACTCAGTACATAAGGCGGGCTTAATGCCACAAGGCATTCTCTGACAGCCAACCTTTGGGTAGAAGAACAGCGTTGTGGAAGGTGCAAATGGATAATCTTGAATACAAAATGTAGTACATAGTGTATCGTTTACAAAAAAAAAAATAAAAAATATCATACATTTCATACAAATAATACTTATTTACACACATATATATATAACCTACCTAAAATAAATAAATGACGAAAGGATGATATTGTTATGTATTATTTGTGCTAAAATGCGTTTTCACTGTGCAAAATAAGAACATCTCTCGGAGAATGCCAAGTTTTTTCCTTACCTCAAAATTCCATTAACGAAATTTTTCCCTTGAGTCTTAGAAGTATCTTCAGACTGGTTCACCTTGATGCACGTTCAAGTTTGTAATTCGCTATAGTGTTATCTTTAGTATTAACATATTTATTTTTACAACTGAATCATGAAAACTGTTTTTTTAATGTAATGGACGTGGCAAACAAGCTTGCAGTTCACATTGATGTTAAGTGATGACTGCAGCCTGTAGACAGCCACATGAAGACCAAGGTCAAAATGTAGTTGCGTTACCACTCTTGAGGCCTAGGGTGTTATGCCTCTGTGACGGAAATTACAGGGCCGTACATTACCACCTCACCGGAACACGTTGGTGCTGAACACTACCATTTAGCGGCAAGTATATCAGGTAATGCGGTTGTGCCTCCGCCCGCGAGCTCCGTCACTGGAGCTCTACCACCAGTAAATGATGAGTGGTGTCGTCAAAACGTGAACATAGCCTTAATTATTTCTGTTACCTTAAACCCTGAATTATTTATGAATGGAACCGCAAACGTTCGGTCAAATTTCCACACGAAAAGCAATCCGGAGAAGCAATTCCCGTAATTTAAAAGGTTCAATGTAGATATGCTTCCAATATATGTTGTGTAAGGCTTTGACTCATATTACAGACGAGTTTTTCCTTTTAGTAGAATGCTAATATTGTAGCATTTGTTACACTTGAAACAGATATTCTTATAGTAGCTTTTGCTTGCGATTTCGTCCGCGTTTACTTAAAATTTATTTTAGGAACCTCTGAACCTTAATAAAATTTTATAAAAAAAAATTATATACACTACCAGTATACAAAATTTCATCGGAATCCATCCAGCCGCTTTAGCATGATTGAGAAACAAATAATTAAACATCTACACTTTCACATCGATGATATATATATATATATATATATATATATAGTTCGTTATTCTCGCTAAAACTCGAGAACGGCTTTACCGATTTGGCTAATTTTGGATTTGAATGATTTTTGGGAATCCAGGGAAGGTTTAAAAGGTAAGACAATATAAAGAAATTGAAGGGAAATAGTAAAAACCACAATTTCATTTTTCCATACAAATAGTCCGTATCTATCAAACCTTTGACACATTATTTCATTCTGAGGCAATACGAAGTTTGCCGGGTCAGCTAGTTTATAATAATAGTAAGATTGAATTTAAATATGTTCTGTAAATATAACAAACGGCAGGCATCTAAGAAATCCACATCGTTGTCTTCCTGCAGTGTTGCCTTGTCCCATCTAGCAGCATGGCCACGTTGGATGGCAATGCTGATTCTTTGACCTCAAAATAAACCAGCCCTCTTGTCACGAGAAGTGTCAAGAAAGCGCTTGAAAATCTCTTTGAATATGAGCTTATCATTGGAGCTATTGGACTATGCGTTTCGCCCCCAGATGGCGCAAGTATTTAGTCCCTTGGAAGGTTACTGTATTTGCGTGGCTGCAAGTTCTCAAATGTATGCTTGTTTACCACTTCAATTACATTAAAAAAAAACCTATGTACGTATAAATTAATACATACGTTTGATTTGAAAATAATAAACTCATGTTCTTAGCACCGATACCTCGATACCTCGATATCTTCCATTTTGATTAATTTAAATTGATGCATTATGTTCTTTTTCAATCTTAATTTAGAATACATACAGAAAAAGATGAAGTTCAAAGCGCATTTTGGGTTATATGTATATTAATTTTTATTGATTGCTGTTATTTATTATTCATCTCGATGAGTTAAACAAACATTCGCACGATGGTTCTCAAGGTTTCGAACTATCCTTGATATAATTAGTAAAATAAAGGAAATACGTGGTAACCCTACATGTACCAAACACTTGGTGTGCGTTATAAATAGATAAATAAATAACCAATGTCTGTGTTCGTGTATTCAGCCTTTTTTGTCTTATACGTTCCTGTTTGTTTATACTTGAATTTGTAGAAGACATATTGAATATGTATTTTTATTTGCTGTTAACTTTGCAGTTGTTGATCAGTTGACCGAAAATATGTTTGTTTATGCACAGATTTTTTCGTTACCATAGTTTTTTGTTTATAAACGGTCGTTCACCAAGAATAATAGAAGCTATTTCACGGGAGTAGGCAAAAATGTTTTAAAATGGTTAAACGTGTTTTTTTTAGCCGTTAGTGAAATCGAATCTGAAAATAAACACGACTGAACTTTGCGTTTGCTATTATTTTTATGATTTTTGTATCAACTGTTGTTTAACAGTAGGTCGTAGGTACTGTTTCAAAAGGTATTTCAAAATTGCTTTAACATTTTATTTTTATTTTTCGTCGAAAGAACTTCTTAAAAAGTTGGTTTTATAAAAAGGTCATCTGTAAATTCTGAATTGTGTTCAATAGATAAAAAATTGCACTGACCGAAAAGTGCTAAAACAGATATTACTTGTATCTAAATTCGAACGTGAACGTTCAGAAAATTTAATAATAATGTATTCTTTTCATGCATTCGTTCATATTATACTTCATCATTTTTAAAGATTTCTCGGCGCATTTTTGCATGGAAATATCATTATTCAATAGCCCAAACCGTTATAAGAAATGGTGTAAAATATCGGACTTATTTTTAAAGGATTTCAGCGTATTTTTGCATGGAAATCACATTATTCTATAGCCCGACCCTTTATGCAATAAATTGCGCAGTAACATCGGCCTTATAAGACTTACTTACTCAAAATTCCGAATAAATCTACACAGACCAAAAGTGTCAAAGCCAGAAATTGTATGTAGTCAGCCAAGATATAACAGCATTAACAACAAAAGCCGTTCTTTGCCTGTTCTCAATGGACTTGCACAATTATGTACCACCATTTACGGCACTCGGAACAATCGAGCACCTATTTCAGGTGATTTGGGTTCACAGACAAACCTACGTCAATGTCAACGGTGAGGGGTTCCGTAATTAATGAGATATATACGAAATGCATCATTTTATATGTTATTTTGGTTTGAATTACTTGAAGCTTGTATTTCTGAATCAACCACTGTAAATAATAAATAAATAAAATACGCATACACTCACAGCTCCAAAGTAGGTATAAACCTGTGTCGTGGGTGCCGTTGTACACATAAAACATACACACAAACACCCAGACCCGAAACAAATATCTGTAGGCCATACAAATATTTGTCCCGGTGTGGGGATCGAACCCGCTACCCTTCGAATCAAACGGTCATCTCACACCGCTGGACTAACCGGGTCGTCAAATGAAACCAACGGCAAATGCCTTCACAGTGGTTGATTCAGGATTTTTATTTGGAAAGCGGAGAAGAGGTTATTATATCAAACTTTAGTTTGATATAATAACCTCTTGAATTAAAACAAATACAATGTTTTAACATTGTATTTGTTTTAATTTATTGGATTTCGTAATAGCACAAATTTAACATTTTTTAAGAAAAATGAAATAAAAATTTAACTTCATTCGGGACTTTGTAGCTTAGCTGGGAGACGGCTGGACTGGACGGACTTCCCTGTCGCCAAATAATCTTTTTCTTCATTTTTTCTTTAAAAAATTGTAGGTACCTATGTTATTTGAGTTATGTACCTAATATGTTGCGATTACACGGAGACAAGACACCTTAGGTCTCAGAGGTAAAACGCATCTGCATTTTGACCTCTGGTTTTTGTATAGGAACTGCATGCGTGTCTGCCACCTTCGAGACATAAAAAATAAAATATCAGCTTAGGCTTTTGGATAAGCTCAGCTAGCAAAACTCTGGTCTTTAGTTTTGCTCGTTTGCAATGTCATGACAGGCACAAACCACCCTAAATTGCCGTGGTTCAGTAAATAGCACATTTTTTTTTCTTCCTTTTTAATTTCAAATTGTAATATAATGTGGAGATAGAATATACCTAATACTAACGAAATCTTTTGATCTTTCCAGGTATAGAGGAGTGTGAATCTATTTCTGAGCGCCGTTTACAGTGAGTGTTATACAATAAATTTACATAATTTACTGTTACATCTTGCGTATCTGTATTCGACATGTATTATGTTAAACTTTATTACAAACGAAGTATCTGTCTAATCGTATAGACACCGCCCCAAATCTTTCAGCCGCCAAATGGTAGTGTTCAGCACTATCGTGTTCCGGTAAGATG
The DNA here is from genome assembly GCA_036365455.1 of Macrosoma leucophasiata. Taxonomy (NCBI): domain Eukaryota; kingdom Metazoa; phylum Arthropoda; class Insecta; order Lepidoptera; family Hedylidae; genus Macrosoma; species Macrosoma leucophasiata. Next base: position 13,569,120 of record JAWQUS010000026.1, read on the forward strand.
GTATTGTATGGCCCCGTAATAACTATCACAGAGACATAACAAATTAACTAATGTCTCCTGAGGCCACCCCTGGGTGGCAACGCATCTGCGTTTTGACCTCTGGTCTTTGTGTTGGTGTCTATAGGATGCAGGCACCACTTAAAATCAATGTGAACTGCATGCTAAAAAATTGAATAACAGAGAGAGTCATCCTTAATTTCACTCTGCCTATGGACTTTATTTATTATTCAAACTCAAAACTCAAACTCAAAAATTCATTTAATCACTTGGAAATAATAGGATTGTTTGTATGTATGTATGTATCTTCACGCCAGGTCCCTAACGGGGTAGGCAGAGAGTGTAGAGCGCCAGACATCCCGGTTCAGACAAACCTCTCGTGCCTCATCTACCTTCTATTTGTTTGTGATAGGTCAAATTATATAGGGCGAATAACAACTGATTAATATGTCAAAGTAAACAAAATAAAATAAATAATGGTCCAAAAATACTTAATAATAAAATAATAAAAATAGGTATCAACATACCTATTATTATTAGTGATGAAACGAACTTACCTGTACGTGAAGTTCGATCATAATTATACGAAGGCTTCGTCCGAAAGATTAGCATATAAAACAACTGTTGTTTTATATGCTAATCTAGAGGACGAAGCCGAGTATAATTAGTGATTAAACGAACTTACCTGTACGTGAAGTTCGATCATATTTATACGAAGCCGAGTATAATTACATTAGTTACCTATTGTGCTTTTTCTTTGTAATATTTGACAATTCGTTCATGGAGATCATGAGAAATCGCCTTCGCCAATCAAGCGCAAGTTAAGTTCTTGACAGTTGACGTTATTTTAGCCTCAGGGGTGGCAATGAAAAATGTATTTTTATTGGGCAAACATTTTTCTTCTACAGGCCTATTAAAAATATTTGTTCGTTAATTTAAAAAATGTAAAAAGAAATATGTCAGTTTATTCAACAAAATGCCTTCATCTCTATATCCCGCTTACCTATCGTTTGACATTAAAATTTCAATTAAGCCCCGGGCGAGACAAATTACGAAAAAATCCAAGCTTTTCAAATTACTGGAGTGTCTCGTAAAATATAAATTACAAGAGAGGAATGTGGTAGTTTGTAAGGCGGTTCACATACGATTAAATGCTGCCCAACATAAGCAATGTTGAGCAACGTTTTAACACAGGCCTAATGGTGAGGCGATTTCAACCATTAAATATGTATAATGATGGCACGGAGAGTCACTGATAGACAACATCAGTAAAAGCAAAAAAGATAAGCTCAAGAATGGAGTAGACCTACCAAAGTACCAAATTTCAGATTTTACTATGGAAATATCTAAATGTAGTTAGTTGCATAGAGCACCGTACCCGGGTAACAATCAATAAAAATTGAGTTAAGTTTTTTCGTCTACGTTTTTACTCTCTACTCGAATAGGTACTGTTTGTAAAAATTGCTCAATCGAAACATTGCTCCGTGTTCGAGAACCCTAATAAATTACCGTGCGAGACCGTGACACAGTGCAAATATTTGATATTTCGGAAGCAGATGGTGCTAGTCAAATTTCTGATGGAAAAAACCGGGGCTTGTTTGCTTTAGCTCCGGGCCGTAATGAGCGTCCTGTGATCGTTGGGGAGATACATTTTCTGACCTTTTTCGAGATGTCACACAGATTAAGTCATAATAATGTAAATAGTTTTGGAACCGCTGCATATTTTTCTTATTTTTTTTAATGGTCTTACTGGCATTACCCATTCTGTCGCTAAAAATTATTTTGAACGTGGTCGTGTTTTAGTTTATAGTGTAGGGAGGGAGGGATTTGTTTTTTGGGCACTGCAAATTGGCTTAGCCCTTAGGGAACTGCATTGAGATGTCTAGTTTTATTGTACATTTCTTAAGTCCGCAGTATGAAAGTCAAACCTTTCTAATCAGTCAGTAGTAAATGCAGCGTCCCGTGATATAACACGCCAATCCTCATGCCAAGCGTGGCGTTAATGGCATATTCACCCCAAAGTGACGCATAACCCTGCTGTAAGCATCGTATGGGGGAAGCTTTTGTCCAGCTGGGTACGTCTTTGGGTTGATGCTAGAAGTGACCTCTAATCTGTCGGTTCATCATTTAGTGGATTGGTGCTTGGAACATTGACAACATCATTTCTTTCCATTTTTTATTTAAAAATGTTTCACTCCGATGCGTTATTGCGAAAAATCCAATTCAGTAAATAAAATGTATATATAAAATAAAATAATTTCTGTATAATTTTGATTATTATTAGTGGTTATTCACTCTAGGTTAGTTTAAAAAAAAAATGACGATGTAAAAGTGCTCTCCAGGAGCCTAATTATATGAAATAAATGAATAAACTGAATAAACTGAGTATTTGGTGTTTAATTTAAGGCGCTGTTGCTAAGTTGGTACAAAAAGAGAGGCATTGAAACTTCTAGTTTCTATTTAAATGTCTATAGCCTGTATTATTGACGCACCATAAACGTGAAGTACGTACCTATATGCTTAACTGTTCCATTTTTACTTACGCAACCCTTAAAAGAATAGTGTCAGTTGAAGGGCAAAAGAAGAAATCTCACAACAAATAAACCGAACCTTTTACGTCCGACCCTCCAACACGGAATGTGCGTTCGACAAGACATTTGTCTGAAATATGAGCATTGGACGCAATTGACCCCCGAAACTGTCCCGTTTTTGCCCCACTACAAGAAAAAGCCGGATACGTGAACGCAGAAAAAAATATTCGGCACATTTTGTCGAATTTAGTTGGTTTTTTGCTAGAAAAAAACGAACGTATGTCCTTGTTTTCCTGTTTGTCGATGTGATTTGGGGACGATTTTCGTGTTGAAGTAGCTGTGCCCTGTGTGTTCGTTCGCGTGGAAAAGTGACTTAGCAGAATTTTTTTATATAACTTTTGGTTAATCATAAAGATTCAAAATGGATTGGGCACTTATGGATAGCTTAACAAAAACTGGTTTACATTAATCTCCGTACACGATATTAGACTACCGCCACCAAAGGCGCCAATGCCACCAACGCCACCAACGCCGCCAACGCTACCAACTCCACCAACGCCATCAACACCACCACCAACGCCTCCAACGCCTCCAACGCCACCAATGCCACCAACGTCACCAACGCCAATAACGACACCAACGCCACTAACGTCACCAACGATATCAACGCCACCACCAACGCCAACAACGCCACCAATGTCAATGTCAAAAAAAATACTTGAAAATGTGTTTATTGTTTACCTATACTTCAAAATGTTCATATATGCGGATTTTGTAGCGTATGCTACCCCCAGCTTCTCTTTCTTACCCGACGTTTCGGTCGCTTTCCAGATACTTTCGTTGAATTATGCCCGGAACCGGCCATTGTCTGCCCATGGCCACGGTAGCTGGAAAGCGACCGAAATGTTGGGTAAGAAAGAGAAGTTGGGAGTAGTATACGCAAAAAATCCGCAAACGTTATTTGAAAATTTTTATTTTTAAACTTTTTGATTTAACGCGGCCTAAACAGTAGCAACCGTGTATTAAAAAGGCAAAATAAAAGGATTGACTAAAAAAAAACGCAGGCTAATCGTTACAGCACCCAGTGCTGACTGAGCATGACTACATTTCTCGGGTAAAATGTAGAATCAAGCTGAATGAAAGGCTAAACAAAAAGACGCTACATCGTCAAACCAAAATTGGAGCATTTATATGGGTTACTTTAACATACAAATCTATCCGTTGATTCTTTAGAGCATTATTGTTCTTTGAATCATTCGAATATTTACTTGTCAGTTGTTTTAACTGGTGGTAGAGCTCCAGTGACGGTGCTCGCGGGCGTAGGCACCACCGCATTACCTAATATACTTGCCGCTAAATGGTAGTGTTCAGCACTATCGTGTGCCGATCAGGTGGTAATGTACGGCCCTGTAATTTGTGTACAGGTGGTAATGTAACGGCTAGACATGATTCTAATTATAAGCTTCATCAGTATAGCCTTTTGAAACCTGTGAATGACAAAGAATGTCTCCTTTTCCTTTTCTAAAATCTTTGTTATATAATGGCGAGATTCACAGACCGCACTACGTCTTTACTTTAAGCAAAGTATGCTTAGAACTGTCAGTACAGTATGAATTTTGACAGTTCGAAGCGTACTTTGCCCAAAGTAGAGTCGTAGTGCGGTCTGTGGATCTCACCCTGAGTGTATTAGAAACTGTCATGACATGTGTATCTATTATTACTCACCATAATTTGAAAAAGTAATTAAATATGTGACGTATAATAGGCGATTCTTGTAATCCCAAATGTAAAAATAAACATTTTGATTTTATTGAAAATCACGTATCATTCAGTAGTGTATGAATTCAGTTTGTGCTTACCATGAATGTGGTCCATTTAATACCTGATTGACAAAAAATATAAATGTCTTTATAAAAAAAGCACAAAGGGCTGAACATTACAATTTAATTGTTTAAAGTGTAGTAATCTGCTACCTCTCTCGTTCCAGCGCTACCACTAAAATAGAATATGTGAAATATAATTTAGTTTTTGTTCATGAAACGTGGTTCTCTATTTTCGTTCACCCTCCCTTTTTTTGTGGCGACCGGGAAGATGCGTTTAAACCGAAAAGGTTACCAAAATGGTTCGGGACTGTTACTGCTCTAATAATAGCAGATTTGTTGTTTACGTGCATTACATAGTTTTACGGCTGTATTATCTGTAGGAGATAGGCATAAATGTAGGTTTACGTAGCATTGAAGAAGTTTTCGGTGATCCAAAACAGTTGCAAATTAGACTTTATAGTCACAAATATAAGGCTCTGACGTGATCTACCTGACATTGATGGTACATAAATACTGAGGCGTAAGGTCGTGATGACCCCATGGCCCATCCAACACTTATCATTATCACTTAATAAGGTAATACAATTGCTTCTTTTTTATGTATCGAAGGCGGTAAACAAGCATAAACAGAAAGAGAACCCAATGTTTCGAGGTGGGCGATGGTATCTGCGACTCAGTTTCCAACTTTTGCAGATATTCATCGTTTTTATAAAAATTGTACACAACGGTTGTAATGTTCCCAAATAAACATATATATATTTTTTTTTTATTTAAAGTTCACATGGATGAATCACAAGTGATGATTGCAACTTATATACACAAAAAGCAGATTTATAACTGCAGATGCGTTGTCACCCCTGAGACCTAAGTTTTTATGTCTCTGTGTTAGTTATTACGGAGCCATACATTATCATCTAATCGGAACAATAGAGCTGAAAACGACCATTTGGCGGCAGATAGATTAGGTAATGTGGTGGTGCCTACACCCTCCAGCGCCTACACTAGAACTCTACCAGTAGCACCACTGTCTACGCTCTCGAATTCACGTCACTAGAGATCTACTGCCAGTTCAGTATCTCGTAACCAGAATTATAGTTTTCAATTTGTAGATATCCACTTACAGCAGCAATAACCATCAACGTGGGAAACACGTACAAAACTATACGTTTATTGTTTCCCTCCATTACCGAAGCGTAGCGTTCACAATACTAACGTCTGAACCAGCCCATGTTCTCGCAGCTTGCGGGATTACGAATGAATGATTAATGTGGCAAAAATATGCTGTTTTTATCCGCTCCTAATTTATAACTGATTTTACCTTTGTTTTATATTTAGAGTGCATTTTTAGAAAGATGCTTCTTTTTTTCTCTGTTCCTCTCTAGGTCTTGGCATGCCTCCTCGCCTACTCTTATACAGATTAGTAGGTTGTATTTACTGGTGAGGAGCTTGAGGACGTAGGAACCCTTGGGTTAGTAGTGTTGAACACTATCGTGTTCCGGTGAGACGGATTATTGTATGGACTCACATATTTCTTGTCACAAAGCCGTACCTAACAGCCTCATGTGTGGCAATGCATTTACATTAAGATCGCTGCTGTTTGTGTAGATGTGTATAGGATTCAGTAGTCACTGACCATCCATGTGAAATACAGTCAGATAACCCGCCACCTATCCAAAATCAATCAAATATAGCTTTTATTGCCATTGCATAAGGTGACGATGAGGTGAAGTGGCGAGTTATCTACTAGGTACATATATATCAGACCAAGGCTGAACATCGTTGAATTAATCTGCTCGTGACCACGGTAGCTCGTAAGCGACCGAAACGACGGCTAATAGAAGAAGTTGAAAGTATTGTACACGCGAGAAAATCCGAAAATATAATTTCTACAATAATAGTAGGTACATGTTTGTTTGCTACTTACATATCATAAAACATCAATGGAATGCCAAATAATAGGTTGGGGAAAAAGTCTTTTCGCATTATAGTATGTATGAACTTGTAATAAAATCTCTTTGGCTGTAGTATTTGTATCATTGAAAGTTAAAATTTTAAAGAACATAATTCCAAATTCAAATTAGGCAAATGTGTGATTTTCATTTGTTTTTTGTACTGTCAAGATGTGAATCTAATGAAGAAATTCGATACATTTTAAAATTTTACTACAAAAAAGGTAAAAATGCAACGCAAGCAGCGAAAAAAATTTGCGATGTTTATGGACCTAGTGTCTGTGAGAGTAGCACAAATTTGGTTTAAGCGTTTTCAATCCGGAAATTTTGATGTCAAAGATGCACCTCGCTCTGGTCGCCCTATTACGGATAAAATGGATGCCATTTTTGAAAAAGTGGAGCAAGATCGACATATCAGTAGTTACGACGTAGCTGAAGAACTGAGCATTGATCACAAAACAGTTTTGGCGCATTTGAAAAAAGCTGGGTACAAAAAAAAGCTCGATATTTGGGTACCTCACGAGCTCACTGAAAGAAACCTAATGAACCGTGTACTCATTACGACGTAATGAAACCGAATGAAAGAAGCTGATAACTGGTGATGAAAAGTCGATCACGTAGGTACGACAAGAACGTGCGAAAAAGGTCGTGGTCAAAGGCCGGTCAGGCTTCACAGACTGTGGCGAAACCCGCGTTAACTCGCAATAAGGTGTTATTGTGTGTGTGGTGGGATTGGAAGGGCATTATTCATTATGAGCTATTACCACCAGGCAGGACTATATTCTGAACTCTACTGCGAACAACTGATGAGATTAAAGCAAGAAGTTGAGAGAAAGCGGCCGGAAATGATCAACAGAAGGGGTGTGGTTTCATCATGATAACGCTAGACCTCACACATCTATAGCCACTCAGCAAAAATTAAGAGAGGTTGGCTGGGAGGTGTTAATGCATCCGCCGTATAGTCCTGACCTTGCACCCTCAGATTTCCACCTGTTTCGGTCTCTTCAGAATTCTTTATGCAATGTTAGGTTAACATCACGAGAGGACTGCCAAATCCACTTGTCGCGGTATTTTGATGAGAAGTCCCAAAATTTTTATAGCAATGGGATCATGTCCCTACCTACAAGATGGCAAAAGGTTATCGAACAAAATGGCACATACATACTTTAGTTAAATTTAAATAAACTATATTAAAAAATGTTTTGAATTGTCTTAAAAAATGCGAAGAAACTTTTTCCCCGACCTAATATATATCCAAAACACACAACAAATTCTTTATACATCACAGGATAAGGAAATTTTGTGTTGTTATTTGATGTATTTTATGTACATAATACCTATCCGTTTTCCCGTCTTTAGTTTTTTCATTTATTTTCTATATGTTTTACTGTTGAATTTAATTAATCTTCTCAGAAACTTGCTGAAAAACAAAATGACTAGATTTAAGGAGAAATGAATGTTTTTTACACACTGATTCACGTGATGTTTTCTTAGAACACTCGAGACCAGTCTCTTCCCTCCGGCTAGTACATTTATATCATGGTATTGTTCGGTATGTTTCATCAGTACAGTACATAGAGCAACACGGGCCACCGGCCGCGGCGGACTGGAGGGGAGTAGCCATAGCGTTTATTACCGATGCAAAAATGTCTGTCATTTTTTGCGCGGGGAAATGCGTGCGGCACACACGCACACTACAAAAATTGTCTATCACTACGAAACTCACACCTTGACTTTAACAAAATACAGAAACAATTTCACGCACACATTTAAACATCTAAGCGACAGGTATAGGCTCATTTGGGCTTGTACTTTGTCAGAGGGGAAAGCCTGCATATGGCTACTCCCCTCCGGTGTTGCTCTATGGTACAGTAGGTTATTCTGAGATAAATTTACACATAGGTACCTACCCTTAATATTACCTATATATTAGGCCCAGGAAGACCAAGGCTGGCCTACCATGACCAAATAAATCGAGTTCTGTCTGATGGTGCGGTCAAAAGTCCTAGGAATCGTGCATGTATGAAGGTAGATTAGGCACGAGAGGTATGACAGGACCGGGATATCTGGCGCTCTACACTCTCTGCCTACCCCGTTAGGGCGTAGGGCGTTTAGGGCGCACCTGGCGTGAAGATACATACATGCATTACCTATAATATCAGATGTTCCGCGAAATTGCAAATTTAAACGATAAAATGAAATTTGAAAGAATTAACTCAATAAATATGACTTAAATTAGAATAGAATTTATTATTGTTCAGTATCTACCCGGATGAAATCGTGGGCGCAGCTAGTTAGTTATAAAATAACAACATGTAGTTATTCCTTATTATATAAGCTATCTACCAGTGGAAGTCCCGTCAAAATCGGTCCAGCCGTTCCCAAGATTAACCCCGCCAAACAGACAGACAGACAGACATAAATTGTAAAAAATGTTGTTTCGTTATGTGTACCGTGTATACATGCATATGAATTAAGTAAAAAGCGGTTATTTTTATATTACAAACAGACACTCCAATTTTATTTATTTGTATAGACTTAGTTTACGTTACTTCTTAAACAAGTTTTCATAGTGATATATCGCAAATTATAAATGCCGGTACATAGTGTACATACAGTTCCTTAGATATTTCTTGTTAAACAAATGTTTCAAAACAGTTACATTACACCTACTTAGTACATTCGAAGTGATTGCAATACAAAAATGTAAATCAACTAGTTCGAGGAATCAATCTACATTGCATCAAAAAAGTAATTTTTACACACCCGAGGTATAATCACCCACAAAACACTTTACGAATATAAATAAAAACATATCAAGTTGAAGCCAAATCGATATTTAATTACGGTCATTACGAGAACTTTAGTGGTGCTATGCGTTATGATAATTTGTTGGATAAAAGTAAAAATTGAATGTGAGTGTGAATTGTATGGTTTTTATCATTGAAACTTTTTAAGTATACTGTTGTGGCTGTTATTGTGGCTATAAGTGATTTTATATTTTTGTATTAACTGAATATAGTTCTATAATCTATCTGCCACTATTACACATATAGAATACTAGCGGCCCGTCCCGGCTTCGCGCGGTTGTATATATACATATATACAATACCTACCCTCTCCTATACATGGGCTATCTAACACTGAAATAATTTTTCAAATCGGACCAGTAGTTCTCGAGATTAGCGCGTTCAAGCAAACAAACAAACTCTTCAACGTAACTTCACGCCTGTAATCCCCGAAGGGGTAAGCAGAGGTAAATGCATGCATTCAAGCATACATGCAAACACCCACGATTCGCCGGTTACGTTTTTGGGCCCATGTAACAGGTGGCGAGCCTGTTGACATCTCCGGGCACATTACCAATCTTCAAGGTACTGGGAAATTTCCAGAAAATGGAAAAATCCCAATAGAACCAGAGATAATGGACTACACCATCATCTCTGATAACCCCCTACCCGGGAATCGAACCCAGGACCTCAGCGTAGTAGTAGTGGCCTGCTACCACTAGGCTACCGAGGCAGTTAACTCTTCAGCTTTATAATATTAGTTTAATTAGTTATCAATGCTGTCGTATATGGAATGAATAGTAATGGGCTTTACACTTGCATAGAGTTAAAACATTCTAAACCTCAGGACTACCTAGTATTGCACTGCATAAAGGTTTTTTTGTAGTTTTCGATGATTTGCATGATTCACTCACGAGCAATATAAACTACACGCTTAATTCATGAAATAAAAATGTCATCAATAGACCAGCCTTCACAAATCAATATAGATTTTATTACCGCTTTATAAAGCGTCCATTAGAGCTTGAAGTACACCGGCTGTACCTCTTGACAGTTCAAAGCCTTTTATTAAACCACTACACGCAATCAATACAAATCCGAACAATTCCAATCAAAACAACTCCGGTGAAGTGTTCGACTAAAATCGACATTCGATTGTCGGGGCACAAGGAAATAAAAAAACGCTGTCTTGACGTCAAGTGTCCTTAAACAATGCGGTTTATTCCCTTGCCTCGTTTTCCAACGAAATACCCAGTGCAAAGGCGTGTGCAAAACCTTTAATCCCGTTTTTCCTACGTATTTGTAGGACCCTCTAAAACCCGGCGGTCTCGGCAATAATTATCACGTCGGATCCTCTTGACTTGACCCTTTATTTTCATAATGAATATCCATCTTTATCACAGTGCCATCTGTTGATTTTCTTTGTTAAACTTCCACCCTTTGTTCTCAATGTCGTGCGGAGTTCAAACTTGTTTCGAAGTAATAAAGTTGAGTTTTATCTTGTCATTGTTTCGCATAATGAAGGTATTGTTGGATATAGAGGGCGCCCGTATAATGTGAACTACTCGTTAAGTCCTCATAAGCACTTTCGTGCCCGTATGTACATGGGACGTTGCATATTTATTTTGTGTGAATAAAGCTCTATTCTCTTAAGCATGTCTAAGATGTGGGTATCGGTGAATGGAATTGTATGCTGGTACTTGTTAGTGTCGACTATGGTTTTAAAAGCCTCCTCTTTATGTAATGATGGTGGCAAATAGTAGGCAGTTCATATTGACATATCGACGACCCGGTTAGTCCAGCGGTGCGAAACCACCGTTTGATTCGAAGGGTCGCGGGTTCGATCCCCGCACCGGGACAAATATTTGTATGACCTACAGATATTTGTTTCGGGTCTGGGTATTTGTGTATGTGTTGTGTGTGTACAACGGCACCCACGATACAGGTTTATACCTAGTGTGGGGCTGTGAGTGTAAGCGTATTTATTTATTTATTTATATGGATTTATTTATTTGCAAAATCAAAACGATTCGCTTTGTGATAAGTACACAAACGTACGCATAGACGAACTAAATGCTCCTTTAGTAAAGGAACCTTAAAATCAACACAGACTGATTTTAATGATGATGCTTATAAATTCATTATTATTATAATTTTCTATAATACTCTACATTAAGCTTCCATTCCAACAATATCGTACGTTATTAATTCACTACGTGAATTTAAATTGCCTGATTAATTTGCATCGTGAATTATAAATAGGTCTCGTGATACAATACCGAAATGTGACAGGGATTACGCAGTTTATAATGTACGTGACGGCAACGACACGGATACGGGAAATGGAACTGATGGAATTAATGTTTTATTAAGTGCCCAGTGCAATTACTTTCGTTGATCTTCAGTGCTGTTTACTACCGTGATTTCACCTGATTTTTCTATGAATAACCTATCTATTTCGTTTAGATTATGTAGGTATAATGTTTTAGTGTTTCCCTAGGTACTTGATAACCTTTTCTAAAGATGCCAAAATATATAATATATAGAATTACAGATTTCGGATCCCATATTTTATTTAAAAATCTTCATGAATTCCCTCCTGGATAGAAAACATGTGACCTCTAGTCTCTACCCACTAGAACTATTCCAGGAGATTTCTGCATCACAATAAGTCTTCAAGTTCTGAAGTTTAGAGGTCATTAACGTAACCCCATAGGTCGCTTTTTGAAGATTGATAAGGGAATAATGTTTTGAGTTCTGTTTTACTATTCCACGGACCCAAAGGCCCCAAAGTTAGGTAACTGTTACGACAGGCAGAGGGCAATCATGTCCTGAATATGCACTATGCCTAGTAATTTATAGTTGACGATATATTATGGATTGGCGGTGTATGCAAGTAACTGACTGCAGATACAGTCGGGGAACACGGCGCTTTTCCAAAATCAATCAATTAAAGATTTTATTACCATCGCATAAGGTGCCCGTATAATCAAGCGGCCGGTGATTACAAAAACCTGGAAATAATCAGTGTTTTCTTACAAATTGATTTTTTATTATTTTTTTTACTTAAATCGATAAATTCCATTAACATTTACTGACGATTTCGGAATCGTAAACAGTAGTACAAATCAATGTAAAGAAGACGAAGACAACAGCTTGGCTGCTATCAAATTTCATTTCCCGTTCAGTGACGACATCGTGGAGTTAATTGAAATCACAATTAATTTTAAAGATATCCTTTATGTAAGCAGATTACTTTTACGTTTATAAGCCCACCTATGCAAATGCTCGTATTTTTAGACAACAATGTCGAAATAATTTTGAAACTAAGTGATGACCATTTTTTGTTATACATATTCCCGAAATTATATCGTTCAGCACTTTTCAATCAATTTATTTCAACTCACTGTAAAAATTGGTGATATGAAATTATATTCATCTTAAAGTCTTAAACGTTATTTTCATGTAAACACAGATGTAAATGACAGCATCTCTGGACGTCACTTATGAACAAGATTTAAAAAAAAAAATTGGATAGGTACACGTTGTATATTATAATCTAATTTTAGCTGTTTTCAGTGTCTTTAATAGAAATTGTTTTTTTTAATTTCAATGGTATGTCACAAAAGTCTTTGTATAATTGTATAATACTACATTAATTTACATTTATTAAATTCGATTGATGCTGTCCTGAAATAAGTGTACCTAATTTAATCTGCCTTGTTAATGTAGCGCTAATTAAAATGATAATCTCAATAGAAAATATAATTAATCTATCACAGAATGTTAATGTAAACGTCGTAATTCGTCGTAATTGGTAACTGGAGAAGGATTGTTAGTAGTAATGGACACTAATGATATTAATAACTTTGTGAATGATGGAATCTGATCGTGAGTTATGAACGGACCTTTTTCATAGTGTTTAATTATATTTAGGATTAAATTATAATTAACTGAAAAATTGGTTTTCGTTAGGTATAATTATCGTTTATTTTTACGAAACTATTTATTTTTTGTAATTGCCATTTTGCTGTACTTATTAACACGAATATATTATAAAGTTTATTTTAAACTAGCGGATGTTATCTACCCTTTCCTATTCGTTTTAGCGTGATGTTATATACCTATAGCCTAAAGCCTTCATCGATAAATGGGCTACCTAACACTGAAATAATTTTACAAATCGGAAAAGAAGTTTCTGAGATTAGCACTTTCAAACAAACAAACTCTTCGGCTTTATAATATTAAAATATATTAGCACGAATGTATTATAAAGTTTATTTTAAATATTAATAAAATTGTGAATTAATACTTACCTAAATAACATGCTATGCAGAGATACGTCCCTATTAGCAAGAGAAAAAAAAACATTCTACAGATTTTTCATAGGCATTTTTGTTATAAATAATTTATAACAAATCTATTTAGCGCTATTGCTTATTATTCTCTAATACTGTGAACGAATGATCAGTTAGTACCAAAACAACAAATGACCCATTAATTACCCATCATTGTCTTAAAATTTTGGAATTTATTTAAAAAATGGAAAGAAAAATATGACTACCTTGCTTCGGTTAGCTTAGTGGTAAAGCGGATTGTCTGGTAATCCTTAAGTCATAGGTCCGATTCCTGCCCGAAGTCAAATTTTTATATCCTTAATTTTTAAATAAATCGCATCTGTTATTATGAAAATTCGGTTCAGATTCCGATACATCTTATATCGTACATAAAATTCTCGTGGCATAATGTTCGTTCCCGTACTCCTCCGAAACGGCTTGATCGATTCTCATGAATTTTTTTTTGAGCATATTGAGTAGATCTGCGAATCGGCCAACATGTATTTTTATACCCCTTAGTGATAAGAGTGATTCCCATTTCATTTTTTATACCTCTAAGGCGATACGAAATTCGTCGGGGCAACTAGTACATAAATACAACTCAATGCATAAAAACAAACTTTATGTATGCATAAATACAACTTAAGCTTATAACAACGTGTTAAAAAATTGGGTACCTTAATTACCCTGGTGGTAAAGTACCTGTGCTGGAATTCGAGGACATAGGTGTAATGCCTAATCTATCTGCCGCTAAGTGGTAGTGTTCAGCACTATCGTATTGTTCCGGTTAGAGGATGGAGAATGTATGGCCCGTTATAGCTTACAAAGCAACAAATCTGCATTAAGACCTCTGGATTTTGTGTAGATGACTAATTATAGACTGCCGTATTCAATTACCATCAATGTGAACTGCATGCTTGTTTGCCACCATCATTACATAAAAAAACAAATATAAGAATTAAACTCGCCGTTTTCGTTAAAACCGAACTGCAATAACTGTCATGCACTAAAAAACTAGTCGACAACGGGCATTCAGGCGCTTCAGTGCGGATCTCAGCAGCTGTCGCCCGCATGAACCCTTATCACTGCGCCATCTGTTGGCGTATCGCGCTCGAATGAGACCCGCCGCACACGGGGCGACAGTCACAAGTGGGCGCTAGGGTTGGCGATTGAACTTTTAAAATAAAAAAAAAAAATCTTGGTTCAACTCTCTAAAGTGTGGTTATTCTATGTTATTGTTATTAAGTTATTATATATTGCTAGAAGACTAGTATAATATTGTTATTATAATGTTGATGTTAATGCATGCATGGGTACTTACATGCAATAAAACATACGATTTATCATTTACGTCCCGTTCAATTCGAGACTATTGACATAGATCAGTGATTCCCAAAGTGGTCCATATAGACCCCTGAGGTCCATGAGACTCGATGGGGGTCTACGTAGGCGTGAATAAAATTTGGAAGTATGGGAATGTGATATAACTGTAGCAAGGAAAAACCAGAAAAAAATTGAAAGGGGTCTACAAAAAAAAATGTTTGGGAACCTTTGACATAGATAGAGGGCTATCACCAAATTCCAAGGGTATCTAGTTTTCCGTTTGATGAAAAATTCTAAATCAAGACCACTTATCCTGGACGAGGATAGCAATAGTAGCCCACTACAACTAGACTACTGAGTCAGTTTAACCTATAAAATATTTACAATGATATCCAATATCCGTTAAATTTTTCAGATACTCAAACAGGCAGGGCTTGGTAGGTTTCTTGGGAGATGTTGGGCCGCAGTAAGCGTGGACTCAGCCTACTCTGTTAGGGACTTGTCAGGTATATAATTTTCACGATATGTGTTGTTTAAATATGCAACGCAAATTAATTTGTATTTTTAACAAAACTTGACAACCCTGGACGTTGAAGCCAGACCACTTGATCGGGTAAGCGCTACCGGTTACACGTGTACGACGTTCCTACAAAATATAATAAAAAGAGACTACCAAAGTACCCAGTGCCACGTTTATAGAAAGCTTTTATTAATTATTTTTAATGGAACAAATTGAGCACGTCTTACCTGTTTTTGTATTTTTATTAAAATTTCATTGATGTGAACTTTCTTCATTTTAATTTGATTCTGGCACGTGTTCAGAGGCAATTTTTACTGTCAGAATGACTTCAGGTTTCAGACTTTTGGTACGCGTAAGAGACTCAGCGAGATTTCTGAATTTGATCCTAAGCTAGGCGAGATTCGCAGATCGCACCCAAACTGACGCCCTTAGGTCCTATTTGATTGCCAGATCTGAGGTACTTATGACTTAGATTATTTATATCACTACGGACGCTAAAAAGCGACCCAAACGTCGGATCGATTATAAATCATTTTAGTTAAATATACGCGAGATAAACCCGTAAAAATAGTTTAATTTCAATTTGATTATTCAGTTAATAAAAAATACGGATTTTGGATGTTAGAAGAACCGAAAAATTGTTTTAGATTGTTTTTCTCTCCGACAAAGGACATGAAAATGTAGGTTTGTCCGTGATGAAAGCAAATATAGGTACAATATTTAAAAATATTTCTCCGTCCCATTTTCATCGCTATATTTAACTTAGCTACGATAGCCATCAAAGGCACAACTTGAAGACTAACGAGACATCCCAGCCAATTATATTCATAGATGAGTGATCATATGCAAGTCACTCTTAGACTCCAATGGAGATCTGAAGTCGGGAATTTTACCCTACATGGATTCCTTTTGATGTAGGGTTAACATGTTTAGTTGAGAATTTTGTGTCTAGATATAAAAATGGAACTGTGCTTATTAAATTATATTTATTGAACCTTTCAAAGGTCTATCCGGGAAAGAATGAAGTCCAGTAGGTATATAAAGTTGAAACAAATGTGTATCTCTCCGTGTAAAGTATATATCTTTGAATCTATTTGTTTGTAGTTATGATTACACGGCCTTATGATGTCACGAAAAAGACATTTTTTTTTTTATGTAATAAAAGTGGCAATCAAGCGTGCAGTTCACATTGATGTTAAGTGATGACTGCAGCCTATAGATACCCAAACAATGACCACAGGTCAATATGCAAATGCGCTGCCACTCCTGAGGCATTAGGTGTTATGCCTCTGTGCCGGAAATTACAGAGCCGTACATTACCACCTGACCGAAACATGATAGTGCTGAACACTACCATTTAACGGCAAGTATATTAGGTAATGCGGTGGTGCCTACGCCCGCGAGCTCCATCACTGGAGCTCTACCACCAGTTAAAATTATTTATTACTATTACTAATGCCCGTATTCACATTTCACATAGATATTAAGTGGCGACTGCAGCCATACCAAATAGACACCAAACCAAAATCCAAAAGTCAAATGCAGATGCGTTGCCACCCCGAGACCTTAGTTCTTATGTTTCTATATTTATGATGCGTTCATACATTACCATCTAACTAGAACACGATAGTGCAAATTAAAGGATGTTAAAAAAGTCGTTCAATTAAAATAAACTGACGTCAGCATCAGAAAACAGGTCTTTTAACCGCATAAAACTCGAATTTACTATCGCTTGGTCAGTCAAAGGCTATGGGTTTCGCAAAACAATACAGGGTTAATATTAAATAATTAATTTCATATTACAATGGCCGACCGGTTCAGGATATTTCAAACGTATTTCGGTCGTTGCATAATTGATTGGGCCATATCCATATTGTAATTGTGTTTTATAGAACAAAGAGCTCTAACGTGTAAACTTCATTGTTAGGTTGTATTTAGCCGACGGTCGGCTGTCCGTAGCCGTTAACGTTTTATTTAAACTAACTTTTGCCCGCAATGTTTTTTTATTCAATGAAAGTGGAAAACATGCATGCAGTTCACATTGATGTTAAGTGATGACTGCAGACTATAGACCCACACAAAGACCGGAGGTCAAAATGCAGATGCGTTGCCACCCCTGAGACCTTAGCTATTATGACTCTGTGATAGTTATTACGGGGTCATACATTACCACCTGACCGGAACACGATAGTGCTCAACACTACCATTTAGCGGCAAGTATATTAGGTAATGCGGTGGTGCCTACGCCATGCGACCGCCGTCACTGGAGTTCTACCACCAAAAATATACCTAATCATCATCCCCACTGGACCGCGGTCCAACAATCTAAACACAGCCTTACTTTAATAGGTCAATATTGTAAAGAATTTATGTCGAAGGGTTAATGTCCTTCAATAGTCGTGAATTGGGTCAACCTGTTACTAGTTCACTAAACTCTTGTTTTGTTCAAGGTCTTTGCTTAAATAGTTAAAGTTAAAGTCGCTTACGCTCACAGCTCCACATTAGGTATTATATAAACCTGTGTCGTAGATGCCGTTGTACACATACAACACACACACAAACACCCAGACCCGAAACAAATATCTGTAGGCCAAACAAATATTTGTCCCGGTGCGGGGATCGAACCCGCGACCCTTCGAATCAAACGGTCATCTCACACCGCTGGACTAACCGGGTCGTCAAAATATGTCGATAGGTTAGGTAATGCGGTGGTGTCTACGCCCTTGAGCTCCTACACTGGAACTCTACCACCAGTAAAATATACATACGACGACGATATACGAAGGTATCTTCAATATAATAATATGTATATATATATAATAATAATCAACTGCCTCGGTAGCCTAGTGGTAGCAGGCCACTACTACTACGCTGAGGTCCTAGGTTCGATTCCCGGGTAGGGGGTTATCAGAGATAATGGTGAAAAAGCCTTTATCTCTGGTTCTATTGGGATTTTTCCATTTTCTGGAAATTTCCCAGTACCTCAAAGTTTGGTAATGTGCCCGGAGATGTCAACAGGCTCGCCACCTGTTACATGGGCCAAAACGTAACCGGCGAATCGTGGGTGTTTGCATGTATGCTTGAATGCATGCATTTACCTCTGCCTACCCCTTCGGGGATTACAGGCGTGAAGTTACGTTAATAATATGTCAGATACTTAGCCCAAACTTTATTTTAGATAACAAAGAAAAAAATTACATTACCCTGAGTACATGAAAACTTATCACTCCGCACGGTTCTTGATAACTTTGTTAACTTCGTGGGTGGAATTAATGGATATTAAGTATCTGTGACCCACATATGCTGTAATATATCACATAATACTCGTACTAGCAATGCTTACGTAGGCAGTGTGCAACAGAGATGACGCTCTACGAAGTCGAAACTAGCCGATTGTCTCTTTCGTAGGCTCGATCTGCAATATTTCTTGCTGGTGTTCAATACAATATTCGACCCTATAAAAGTAAAAGAGAGAACTCTATGAGTGCGAGTGCGACACAAACAGAGGCCGTGCTACCATTTCTTATAGCAGTGTTGTGGCAATCTTCGTATTTATATTTTTCGCAATAACATGCGAATGAATTTGGAAATTAAATTGATTGAAAATGGAAAAAAAAAATATTTCGGACGGGCATCGGACCTGTAACCTCAGGACCCTAATAGAGTCCCGATTGTACCCTTACCCCTTATTCATAAACGTATTTTAGCTCAAGTGTTGCTAATCTTTCCTTTGTCTTTTTCTATCCTGCACATTTGACAATGCAACTGATAAAGACAAAGCACTCTATAGCTAAAACGTATCTAATGTACGTTTATGAATAAGGTGGTAAGTGTACGGAACGTTAAAAATTGCGCGAACATCACTCTTCGTAACACATAATAATATGACATCAGAGTTCTGAATTTAATACGAGTATTAATTATGTGACAGTAAGTGGCGCTATAATATACAATTTATTCAATTCTTGCGCTTTCGTTCCCAGTAGGTTCTATGTAGGGAGTCACGCTTTTATGATATACACGGGACATTTCGTTTATGTGATATTAGTTTTTGCCGGAGAGTTTTTGTGTGCAAAATTTTCATTCCCGTGGGAGTAGAGATATATACCCAGGATAACCCTTAATGAGAATACTTTTTTTTTCTTTATACATTGTAGAAATTAAATTTGCGGATTTCCCGGAACTTCTTATACCCGACGTTTCGGTCGCTTTCCAGCTACCGTGATCACGGGCAGACTGAGTGTCTGCGAGAAAATTCGCAAATTTAATTTCTACAATATTTATTAATCTTTTCTAATATTATAAAGCGGAAAAATTTGTGTTATCGTATGAATGTGTGTAACGTTTTTCACACAAAAACTACTGAACCGATTTCAGAAATTCTTTCACTATTACAAATCTGCCTCTTCACTGAGTGAGATGAGCTATATTTCATTCATTGTACCCGTGCGAATCCGGGACGAGCCGCCAGTAAATATTAACCCCTTTATTCATAAACGTATTTTAGCTAAAGTATTGCTAGTATCTCCTTTATCTGTTTCTATCCTGCACATTTGACTATGAAACTGACAAAGACAAAGCAATAAGGGGGTGAATCTCTACAAAGATTCGTCACATAAAATACTTAGTACACAGTTTTTTGTTTCGACCAATTTGTTCTTTTACATATGTCATGAAATAGGCAGCACAAACAAATAGGTAGTTCACATTTGTGGAATCGAATGAATAATGTAGTCTTTAAAAATCTTCTTAAAACCAGTGCTTTCAATTTACCTATAGGTATATGCGTTGCCTCTCCGGAGGCCTTAATTTATCCTCTGTGTAGAAATTACGGGGTCGTACATTACCATCTGATCGGAACGCGATAGCACTGAACACTACCATTAAGCGGCATGAAGATGAGGTTATGCAGTGGTGCCTTCACCCGGACTCCGTCTCTGGAGTTCTACTACCAGTATTGATCAATCTCCAATCTATTGCTAGCGTGGTCACCCTAACATAAGGTAATTAAGCTACGTTCTACATTTATTCGCTTACGTTCGCCAGCGCCCCATACTCGTAATAATATTATATGTAAAACATTTTCAACTGGATAGGCTTCGATGACCTTCTCATGTTTTATAATGCAATTGCTTTGTAAGCACGCTAAATTACTCTGGGGATTGCTTCACCCGACTGGGGGAAGACCAAAATTGTAATAGTATATATACCTAACGACTTCAGTATTTTATCTGTGTTTGCACATATTCATATTTTATCTATGTTTGCATTGCACATAGCAAACATAAATAAAATACTTTTTTTTTAATTTTTATATGTATAAATTTTATATACCTAAATCAAACATTCATTCTTTCAATATTTTTTTTTAATTTATGTCTAGCGTTTATTATTTTAAAAGTTTGTTATATCAAACAAAATTATATAAAACATTGTTATATTTTTAACGATATATCTATTGTTTTTATGTCTTTTATTAGGTACTTACTTCATACCAACAAACCAGACTAACGTTTAAGCTTTGATTATATACGTGTATATAATCAAAGCGTTTAAGTATAGCCTACCTTACATTATACTTAGAACTTATTTGTATGGACAAACTAAGTAACCAAGTTACCAGGCGAGCATAACAGCCGAAGAACAATTTCCCCCGGCCATTTCAATTCATTAGTTGCCGGTAGCAAGTTAAAGTAAGTTATATGTTGACTGTACGTGTTAGGCTCTTCGGTCTACTGTTTGCTTCGAACTCGCATGAAAGTTCGGGATTCGGCGATTCTGACAAAGGACGTAATGTTTCGTTTGCGATTGCGTAAAAGTTTTTACTCGTATATAATCGTGTTTCAGTTATTTATCATTTGAGAATATTGCTATAATTTAACTGTTGAAACAGATTGTACTCGTATTTAGGTGAGAGAGAGATGACATCTGATAACGTTGAAAAACTGATAGATTTGATGATCGGATTTTTATAAATCTTAACGCCTCTGTAATTTTGGCTATCGGTACATTTTTATGCAAGCGTCTGCAAGCCGTGCAGTTGCCTACTTCTCGGGAGCTTACGGGCTAATTCAGTGGTACTGCACCGTACTTTGAGCTCCACCACTAGCCCTACCTAGTATACAATTTCTACAATCAAACTTATACTCCTTAAAGGCTTAATAAGTTAATCCAATTTCTTTGTTATAGGCATACTTAGAAACCGAGTTACCAGGCGAGCATAACAACTGAAGAACAATTTCGCCCGGCCATTTCAATTCGTTAGTTGCCGGTAGCAAGTTAAAGTAAGTTATATGTACGTGTTAGGCTCTTCGGTGTTGACTGAAAAGCCTGTTTGCTTCGAATTCGCATGAAAGTTCGGGATTCGGCGATTCTGACAAAGGGCTTTGTTGTGTCGTTTGCGTAGGCAGCAGCGACCCGCGATAAAACTACCGCCACTGCGATCGCCAATCCGCAAGCCAAGCGTGGCGATTATGGCATATTCCCCCGTTATAATGAGCTGGACTAACCGGGTTGTCAACTAATGATGCACAACACTTGTAAGCGTCTTTGGGGAACGCTTTGTCTAACAGTCAGCTGGGGTGATGATTATTGTGGCATCTAGTTTATATATCGATCTCTGAAAACTGTACGTTCGTTATCATATGTACCTACCTAACTTATTTTAATTTATTCTTTCTTGACATAAAAAATCTTTAGTCTTAGCCCCAAATATAAAAAAGGACCTTTAATAAAAATCCAATCACAGCAATTTGCAACTGTAGCCCGCAGCTTATGCAAATGCTGGTGTGGAGATTTGACGAGGGTACAAAATTTCATTCGTCCAAGACACCCGGCACGGCGAGTTAAATTCTGTTTAATAAAGTAAGGCGGGATTGTAATATGTCCTCATTTGTGGATGGATAGTTTCTTTACTTAATATTTCCTCGTTTGTAGGTATCTGACGTGACGATCCCTAACGCTCACTAGTGCAGGGGAATTCTACCGCCAATGCAGTCAGTCAACCGAACAACGGTGTCAGAGAATATGTAAAATAATACTACGTGTAGAATGGACACTTCGACGTCCCACCTGATTTTCCCTCTTGCAGCCCACACCTCCCCTTGAGTACCATACCGGCAGCCTCGTACACTGAGGTTGCGAGCGGGCAACTGTGTGTGTGCGTGTAAAAACACGTTCTAATTGATGTTTTTGTAGTAGGTAACCAGAATAAGCGTAAGTATGGAATTTTAGCCGAGTGCCCGCGGTGTGACGGTTTTCTAACCATCAACTCCAATAGGGTGGGTGGTAGTCCATATAATTACGCTGGATGGGAAGCAGCTTCCCGCGAAAACGGCCGCAAATCCGAATGCCAAGCGTGGTGATTATGGCATTTTTTTATCTATATTTATTTAGGGGTTTTTATCCAAATGATATGTCAACCCTATCGTACCCTTTACAATACATTATAACTCAACTTACTCACTAGTAATAACTTAACGTTAACAATAAGTTATAAGTAGGTACATATTACCTATATGAGATGAACGACAATCAATCCTGAAGTACAGTGGTTAAATGACAACCGTATAGCGACCTCTGATCATGGTGGCGAAAGTATAGATTGAACTATCCCTACATCAAGTTTATTGATACTAAATTCCCTCATGAACAATGTCCGCTCGTCTCCGTTTTGGACACACTCCACAAGCAAGTGTTAATTGTAAATGATGCACAACACTGTTGCCTTCTCTGAAGAAGATTCTTTTTAATAATTATCTACTTACATTCCATATATTATCCAACTATGTCACTATATTATGCCATTGGTAGGACAGGGTATAAGGAACCAAAAGTAGAAAGTTCGTTATTTATGACCCAGTAACAACTCGTAATGTAAGTCTGTTTACATAATTTTCTAGTTTCTCGCAACTATTTTAGAATCTAGTACAGCTTTAAGCCCTAGGACATTAGGTCTGTGAGATTCTTGTTAGATTGGAGCAGTCATATTTGCAATGTAATATATATAACATTTTTATATATGATATGTTCTTAGGTTTTCGCGAGTGTAGCTCATTGAAATAAAACTATTTTTACGGATTTATCTCGCGTATATTAAACTAAAATGATTTTTAAAATCAACCCGACGTTTCGGTCGCTTTTCAGCTTCCGTGGTCCCGGGCAGACTGAGGTGACATTTGTCTGACAGTTTTTATACAGTTTCAATGGAATTGGCGCTTAAACACTTGTAAGATTTTCGCTCAGTAAGTGACATTGTTCCCCTTTTTTTCTGCCAAGAAGTGGCAAACAAGCATACAGCTTATATTGATTGTTAGTAATACTGTAACTTATAAATACGTACACGAATCTAGATATTTAAATGTAGATGCGTTTGCTACTCCTGAGGTCTTTATATCTCTGTGTCGTAATTTACAGAGCTGTACATAAATATTTGACTGGAACACGATAGTGCTAAACATTACCATTTAGCGCCAAGTAAATAAGGTAATGCGGTGGTGCCTACGCCCGCGAGCTCCGTTAGCCAGTGCCTGTATCTTCATTTCATAAGCAACGAATCCTGAGGCTTAGTGGCTAAGGCTATTGCTATGTCGCCTAAGTTGGGATTTGACACGGGTATCAGAATGTCACTGACGATTAATACATTTATACTATTTTTTTATTTATTTGTAAAGGTGCCTGTTAAACTTGTGATTCTTATGGATGTTAAGTGAATACTGTAGCTTATAGGCATCATTATAGACATCTACACAAAAATCGTAAGGCATGCTCCGATGGTTCGGGCATATAGAAAGAATGTCGAATGAGCGAATGACTAAACAGATATACAATGCGAATATGGATGGTTGCAGAGGCCCAAGAAGACCAAGACTGACCTACCATGACCAAATAGGTCGAGTTCTGTCTGATGGTGGTGTCAAAAGTCATAGGAATCAGCGTGCATGTATGAAGAGAATGATGAAGGTAGACGAGGCACGAGAGGTTTGTCAGGACCGGGATATCTGGCGCTCAACACTCTCTGCCTACCCCGTTAGGGACCTGGCGTGAAGATACATACATAATACACAAAAATAATCATGATAAGATTTGAAAAAAAAAAAAACAAAAAAAACGGTAAAACGGCTTTGAAATATCATTTAGTGAACCTAAAGAACACTTTCAGATATTTAGAATATTATGAAATCGCCGGCATCTCTATATAACCTCTATGCATAAAAAGAACAAACATTGCGAAAACATTCGGATATTTAATCTGTGGTCACACGTTCACCCTTAACATTCAGACCTAAAATTCCAAGACAGCTCCCAAGGGTGAGCCGAAGAAATTTAAATCTATAAAGGCTTTCAATACGACGGAGGGCTCAGTTAATGAGAATTCCAATACAGTACTGACATTGGTGAATTATCTAAAGAGCCGAATTAAGGACTAGGGTTGGCACGCGGCAGTTGAGAACAAGTTACGCACTTTTGGACAGGGTGTGTTTAGTTGACCGTGTATTAATTATGCACACCTTATTTGTAGCATAATTTCCAAATTTAATGAAGGTACGGTGATATTCGTGTATTTGACCTCATAATGTCGTATGATATTAATTTATTCAGAAATAGATGGGATTGTGCTTGATAGAACATAATGCTCTGAAACTCTCAAAATTGTCTTGTACTGTAGGTATGTGTACTTTCTGCTTGATAAACTGAATATAATGTAATTAGATTTAGTTTAATTTCCTTTACACATCCATTACTGGACAAAGTCTTCGCCAAAGACGCCCATGTCATTAGGTATTGTGCGTCATTAGAGGAGATTATGTATATTTTAGTGATATTCAAAAGACAAGTTATTATTTTTTTATTTCGGACTAGCTGACCCGGCAAACTTCGTATTGCCTCAGAATTAAATAATGTGTCAAATGTTTGATAGATACGGACTATTTGTATGGGAAAATGAAATCGTGGTTTTTACTATTTCCCTCAATTTCTTCTTCTTTTCTTACCCTTTCAACCTTCCCTGGACTTCCAAAAATCATTGAAAATCAGTCGAGTTTTAGCGAGACTAACGAACAGCAATTGATTTATATGTATAAACATAAAGATTACAAGAATATCTTATGATGTGTCGAAAATAACTTTGTTAAACTAAGATAAATAACATTTCCATATCTTGAAAAAGAAGGGATAAAAATGCTTTTTTATGAATTCCACGCCAACGAAGTCGCAGGTAAAAACTAGTAGCTTTACAAAATCTCTTTAACTGCTAGCTGTAAGAAACGTTAGCACTCTCGACTTATCGAGCAATAGGTATTCGTTCTCAACGAGTTGAATGTAAAAAGTTGAACACGAAACTGAGAGAAAATTAATCTTTTTAATTTATCTAACAAGTACAAATTGCTTTCTGACATGAATCAGATGTGAGGGGTTACGTAATACTAGTGGAGCTGATCGCTTTGTCGAATTTGTGGCTATTGTTCTTGATTATACGTACGTGGCGTCGGGACGTGACGACCCCACCGCCCACTGGCGGAGGAATTTTCTTCCCCTGGAAGAGAATTCCTCCGCTAGTGCAGTCAGTCAACCGAACAATGGCGGTCAAGTTACTCCAATGGGCGGTGCTAAGTGCAATGCAATTGTGGCATATCCCCCTTATGAGGAGGCTTTGGTCCAGCAGTGGACATCTTTCGGCTGATATGATAGTCTTCATCATTTATTTTTTTAATGATGATGATGACGTTCGTGCAGTTTTCAATTTTTTATATTAATTATTTGTAGTTAATTTACAGTCTTATAAATGATTTTTTCAATGTAGACACCTCTGGAACGGGGGGATCCTTTGGAACAAAATACGAATAAATTATTCTTCCAATTTATTGAAAAATAATTTATTCATATTTTTTGTTCAGAAGTTCGCCGCACCGCAGTGTCAAATCTGATATATATATATCTAATAATTAAACTAGAATTAAACATGTAGATGCGTGTTTTAGTTTCTAGGTCTTCAGGGCCTCATCAAACGTAACAACCAGAGAGCACGGATTGGTTAGTAGGTATTTACGTCCTTCCAAACCAAAGTCTTATTTATTTTTATTAAACTGATTCGAATTCAAATACTTTCTGAAAGAAGTTTTAAATTAATAAATATTTTGTATATTATTTTTGTATTTCACACCTTCTGTCCCGTTTTTATTATTCCTAATTATTTTCACATTTTTTTAAAAATAATTTTAAACTTTGACAACCCTAAGTTTTAAAGAGATTGCTAGCATCAATTTTATTTAGAACTCATACCGCTGAACTTTAAAGTGTATCTACGTTCCTTTAAGGGTACCAGTCTTTGGGTATTGCGTTCCGTTTCACCCGGTGGCGTTCCGTTCTTTCATCAAAAGAGGTCTTATAGTTAAGTATGGCTCAAAGGAATTAATGCATTGAGTTAGTTCTCTAGGTTTTGCGCTTGTGTTGGTTTGAATTTTATTTAATTTAATACATTTGCAAACGATGAATTGTATATATTTTCAATTGAGTTACATTTTGAAGTGTATTTTGTTTACAGTAGATGCCTATTCGTCGACATTAGGTTGATGACGTAGTCATTAAGGGTCCTAACTCACTAGGACGTCATGGCAACGTCGCCGGCTACGTATCCAAGCTGCTAGTATTGTATATATTATTATAGCCCATTTGGGCTTGTACATTGACAGAGGGGAAAGCCTGCATATGGCTACTTCCCTCCGGTGTTGCTCTATGTCTCTACACCATACTAATTGCTTGAATACGTAGCCGGCGTCGTCGCCATAGCGTCCTAGTGAGTTAGGGCCCTAAAGAAAACGTACTTAAATCAAAATGTACGGGTACGTGTACTATAATAATGTTATATATATAATAATTTATTGACAAAAACATTTTTACAATGGTTAATATTGAATCCATAGATTCCCGAACTAGTCTACGCTGTATTTCGGGAATCAGTGGCTTCTCTGAGTTATTATTTATTTATTTATTTCTTTATTGACAAAATATTTTACATTCAATTGACATATTGACTCCATAGATTCCCGAACTAGTATTCACTGTATTTCGGGAATCAGTGGCTTCTCCTGATTGTAGCCTGTCAAATAAAAGCCCTCCCTACACTGGTACTATGTATAGTATCAGTGTGGGGAGTGCTCTAGCCTGCCTCGAGGACGTAGGAGTAGGCACCACTTAGGTACCTCACTTATCTGCCGCCAAATGGTTATCGAAACGAAAATAGACTATAAATAGAAATTTTCTGGTGGTAGAGCTCCAGTGACGGAGCTCGCGGGCGTAGGCACCACCGCATTACCTGATTTACTTGCCGCTAAATGGTAGTGTTCAGCACTATCGTGTTCCGGTCAGGTGGTAATGTACGGCCCTGTAATTTCCGGCACAGAGGCATAACACCTTAGGCCTCAGGAGTGGTAACGCATTTGCATTTTGACCTTGGTCTTTGTGTGGGTGTCTATAGGCTGCAGTAATCACTTAACATCAATGTGAACTGCATGCTTGTTTGCCACTTCAATTACATAAAAGTATTCAGTTATCACCAAAATGAACTGCATTTCTGTTTGCCACCATAAATAAAATTCGAATTACCATCTCCACAACCTGCAAGCTTCTTGTTCTAAACTACAAACGTGCACGTAATCCCATTTAAACGTAACGCGGCACGTTTGGGCAACCGCCGCGCCCTTGAGACGCAGGTAGCAACGTGATTCCACGAATAAGGCCGACGGGAGACGCGACGCTTTTTTGTCGTCACGAAACATGTGTTGAACCGGCTTTACTTTTAAGCTTGGTTTACATTAGATTTTTTTTTATTCAATAAATTGGCATTGCTATTACGCATATTGGCAGTGTCAAGTAAAACGGTATTTCGTATTCGTAATAAACAGCGTAAAAGTCAGAGTCAGTCAGTCAGTCAGAGTCACAGTCAGGAATTTGAGTAAAGTGATGGCTACTTTACCAGAACATTTACAATGAAGTTTTGAAGGCAACCTGAAAATCCGTGTTATTCTATTTCACTATGCACAGGCACTAATAAACCTATATCAAACAAAATGCCACCAACTTTATTTTATATAGCTCTAAAATGCACCAGATAAATTATTTTAAAATTAAAAAAAAGTCATAGGTTTGAAGTCGGTGCCAAGGCAATAGTGCGCTTCAAATAGCCGTATTTGATAACTTAACATAGTAGGTACTGCAACACCACAACATTAGTCCTAACGCGCGGGCCGCACTATTGGCTTGGCACCGACTTCAAACCTATGAGTAGGTAGGTACGTAGACCATATTAAAGTAAATGAGTTTATTTTTCGCTTTTTAGTGTTTTTTGTCAGTTTTGTATTTTTTTTGAAGGCGGTTTTTTTTTTATTTTAAAATAATTTATTTTTTGCTTTTCAGTGGTGTAACTATTATCAATATTAAGTTTTACAGTAAAAGTAGGTGAAATCTATAGTCTTTATCATCAGTTCTAGAGGTTTTCAAGTGTGCTATGAAATTTGAAGAGTTCCCTCGATTTCTCCAGGATCCCATCATCACATCTTGTCATGGTGACAATGGGCCCACCTGTGAGGTATACGGCCACAAGGCACGGAACATAATTATTATAAACAATTACGAAAATCTTTCAAGTGTGCTATGAAATTTGAAGAGTTCCCTCGATTTCTCCAGGATCCCATCATCACATATTGACATGGTTACAATGGGACCAACTGGGAGGCACACCCTTTCAAATGAAACCAAAATTATCGAATTATATAAAATAAGAACACCACAAGCCTCCTTAAAGGTTCCCGCCAAAAGTTTGACGTGAATATTTCAGATCATTGTTTTTTTGACACGCCGATTTTAAATAACTTTGTTTTAAATTTAACATAGGTTGCAGGCCTTTACTGCGCTGCGGTCTTGGGACGAACTCCAAGTTGAGAGTATTGACATTTTTCAGTTTTTAGCAGTGATCGAATGCCAACTTCGTTCAAACGAACGAAGTTGGCGAAACGTAACTGGCGAATTGCAGGTGTTTTCAAATGTGTAGGTGTGTAGTGAAATATGATGCCATTTTACTGGTGGTGAGCTCCAGTGACGGAGCTCGCGGGTGGGGGCACCACCACATTACCTAATATACTTGTCGCTAAATGGTAGTGTTCAGCACTATCGTGTTCCGGTCAGGTGGTAATGTACGGCCCTGTAATTTCCGGCACAGAGGCATAACACCTTAGGCCTCAGGAGTGGTAACGCATTTTGACCTTGTTCTTTCTGTGGGTGTCTATAGGCTGCATTCATCACTTGACATCAATGTGAACTGCATGCTTGTTTGTCACTTCCATTACATTAAAAGAATTGTGAAATATGATGGCGTGACGAAAATATTGCTAAACTTAATTAAACTACCTAATTGAAGATAGTTTCTTCTGCCCAAATTCCTACCGAAACAATTGCGCGACATGTTTGGAAAATGTCAGTCGAGCGTAATAACTGCAATGCGTTTGCATTTCGGTTGAAGTAAATAAATGGCCAAGTCAGGTAATTGGCGTTCCATGACCGACTTTTTTATTAATTGTAGGTTATTTAATTAGAAATGTAATACGTATCCGTAATGTTAGTCGTGTCAAAGTTAAGGTAATAGATACGTTCTTTAGACTGTGGTAAAGCTGACAAATTAGACTGTTATACTTGATACTAATTGATAGTTTTTGTTTGTCTTTCCTGTTTTTTACCTTTGTTTAAGAGGAAACACGTGTAGGTACATTGAAAGACGAAAAAGTGGCTTCTGGTTTGGCATTCTTAAGATCAGCGAGAAATTTTTTTTTCGATAACAAAAAAACAAACGTACGTATTATAATTATTGTCAGTAAAAAGGGCACATATCAGTAAAAAATATATATTCTATGTTTGAAACTAACAGATAACTAGTGATTAGAATTTTAGGAGTTCTAATCATTTTTTTTTTGTTTTTAATTGTATACAAAAATAAGCAGAGTTTGTACCTCTTTTTAATTCTTATGACGAAATGCACACCAATTCTAAGTTCTACCAAATATTTGAAAAAAAAGCTTAGTTCGTTTCCTGATTTGTCATTTCGTTCTTCACACACATAAACGCAAATCATCGCGGTATGCATCCACGTTACCGAAAATAAAGAAATTGTGGTTGTTCCGATCATTTATTTTGTTGTCCCATCCCTAGGGACATCTTGTCTAGGGATGTTTTTATTTTCTGTTACATCGATTTATCGAATAATATTTTTAAAATATAAAAAAAATACGGGGTTTACACGACATTAGAACAAAAATAATATAGTTGTATAAATAATAGGTTAATAAATAAAATGAATGCGTGAAGCTATAAAACGGCACCTATATCAGCAAAATGCTGTTGTAACAGGAACTTCAGCGCTGGTATTTTATTAGGTTCTTAAGTAGAGGTACTAGGTAGGTTAGTAAGATGGCATTGCGAACTCCTACTTATCACACATTTACAATTGAAGTGGCATATCTCAAAGAATTAAGAAGTTTTTTAAGTCGTTTGATGTATAAATGTCATTTTCTTATTTTTTTTAGATACGTATGCCACTTCACTTCAATTCTAAAGGTGCGTTATAAACTTAAAATCTATTTTTAACGTTGATCAGTTTGTTAAGTCACCGCCCCTAATCGCATATGTTTTATGTATCCTTCCACAAAGCCCTAAACTGAGGATCGGACCCGCAAGGGCAATTGTGTAAATTTATTTAGGCTGAGAGCCTCGTCTTTTGCCCGGTGAAGTAGAGTTGTGCCATCGTCTCGAGACGTGCCGCCTACGTAAATCCATAAAAAAAAAGGTTTGTTAAGTACCTAGTAATATACTAGGGTAGGCTGGTGGTAATGATATCTATACTTAAGAAAATTTATATTTTTCCCAAACCAAATTAAACGTTTGCTAGTCTCAAATCAAAGTCATACTCTTCTTACTTATTAAAAAAAAAACAACTTTCTAGGGGTATAATCGAAAATATCGATGTTTATAATTATTATTAAATTAAATTATGCTTTAAAAATATCGATATATCGATCACATCCCTACTCATCCCCACGGTTGTTCAAACCACAATAAACTTCTTATACCTACCTTTTTTTTTCTAATTTACCTGAAGTAATAAAAATTCTTGGTTTGATGGATCACATGATTGTCTGATTCTTTTTTATTTTTGTTGTGTGCCTGTATTATTCCATATTGTTACCGAACTATAGATTCTATGAAAACAAATGTGTTTTAAGATGAGAAATCTGTATTACTCCAATTAAGCATAAAACATAATTATAATAAACATTATTGTATGTCAAATATGGGTAATTAGTCCCAATCTTTCTCCTTTCTTCTTTATGTAAATAAATAAGGCCTAGGCTGCGGACAGACAGACGGACGGACGAACATAGCGAAACTTTAGGGTTCTTTGTAGGCTACGGAAATACGTTGCTGACCACAAAATACGAGACCAGCTAGACCGATTTGGACACGGAACCTTTGTATGTTTTAATCTATATATATATATATAAAAATCAATTGCAGTTCGTTAGTCTCGCTAAAACTCGATAACGGCTTGACCGATTTGGTAATTTTGGTTTTGAATGATTTTTGAAAGGCCAGGGAAGGTTTTAAAGGTAAGAAAATATGAAAATGTTGAAGGGAAATAGTTAAAACCACAATTTTATTTTTCCATACAAATAATCCGTCTCTATCAAACCTTTGACACATTATTTCATTCTGAGTCAATACGAAGTTTGCCGGATCAGCTAGTATTGAATAAAATATAATAATATGTGGTATAACCAAAATGTTACAAAAGTTTTCTTGAAGGGAAACAATAAAACGAGTGCTGTATTCAATAAATGAACATTATCCCAAACAGATCGGATACTGAGAAAGTATAACGCTGCGATCGCGTTGCGTGGGCGGTAATGAATTTCGAATTTAGAACGAATTAGTCGACCTTCCTTTCAAATCGTTCGTGTATTTTCGGCTTATGTTACGTAACTGTCAATTGAAGGATTTTTCCTTAAAATTTAACTTTACTGTACGCCTGTATTCCTTGGAGAGGTAGGTAGAGATAAATAAATGCATTTAAGCATACATGCAAATATACGATTTCCGATTCACCAGTTACGTTTCGTCTCTTTCAATGGGTAGCGAGTGTATTGACATCGCCAGGCACATTACCAAACTCTGACGGTAGCACTAAGAAATGTCCTAAAATTGTAAATGCCCAATAGCACTTGTAGGTACCCTAGGGATTGAATCGGGCATATTACCAAATTCGAAGGACTGCAAAATCTGTAATGCCTGTGTGGCAGAATTTTTTTAATGTTACGAACGTGGCAAATGTGCTTTCAGTTCACATGGATTTTAAGTGATGACTGCAGTCTATAAATATCTATACAAAAACCAGAGGTCAAAATGCAGAAGCGTTGCCATCCCTGACATCTGAGAGGTGTTCTGCTCTGTTTCTGTGTCCTGAACACTACCGTTTGGTAGCAGATAGATTAAGTAATGCAGTGGTGCCTACGTCCTCGAGCTGCGACACTGGAACTCTACCACCGGTTAAATATTGTGTACATTCGGCTTAAGTTGCGTAACAGTCAATTGATCCGAACCCAAGGATACAATTTTCCTTTATTAATATTAAAATGTGATGAATTAATGGTGATAAGAAATTCATTAATTTAGGTCGAACACCGAAACTTGTCGTTACGTCATGTAAATGAGTTTGTTATATTTTTTTTGATGTTAGGTAATTTATAAATCAATGAACGCAGACAGCACGCACGAAAGTGTCACGTTCTGTTAGCAGGAGCGTGGAACAAGTTAAACGCTAAACGTTCGGCTTGTACTTCCAGAAAATGAAAAAAATCTAATAGAACCAGTGATGAAGGATTTTACGAGTTCATCTCTGATAGGCCCCGTCCCGCGAATCGAACCCAGCATAGTAGAAATGGCCTGCTTCTACTAGACTACTTAGTACCTACCTATCTGTTACAAAAAAAACTGCTGTGACAACGAATCTGAAATAAATAAATAATTTTATTAGACTCTTTAAAACGATAAATTGTTTACCGTATATTTCAGGCAATTCTTTTCGTTTAATTGAAAAAAAAAAGTAGCGAATCCATATAATTATTCAAGTCTTTTATGTGGGAATGTTGGAGTTATGACTTAATAATCATATATACAACATGTAAAGTATGTTAATCCGGAAATACGGAATATTCATTAAGGCGCAAATTCAACTCGTACTCCACTGGTGTTTATTTAAACACATTCAAAAAATTTCCGTTTCTTAGGCGGCTTGTGTTAAATATAAGTAAATCTTTTGAATTTACGTATCGTATTTATCTTGCATATAGTAAACGAAAATTATTATTTAGAGTTGATTGTTGAGTGAGAGACCACGGAAACTGAAAAGCAACCGCAACGTTGACTTGATTTTAAATAATCGTAACTTCACACCTGTAATCATCGAAGGGGTAGGCAGGTAAATGCATGCATTCAAGTATACATGCAAACGACCATATATTATTTTAAAGAAAAATGGAAAGAAAAATTTGACTTCAGGCGAGACTCGAACTCGCGGCCTACTGGGAATCTAGTAGTTCGCGACCGCGAAGGGCCGCGAGTTCGAGTCAAGTTTTTCTATCCATTTTTCTTTAAAATAAAATATATTTCACAAGAATGTGTTAATGCAAAATAATATAAAACAATTATTAAGGGTAAAAGCGACTTCTTTACGATATTCAATAAACTGCAAAGTCTATTATATCGGTTGCCTAACTAGCATAGTTGGCAATAGATGGCGCTGCTGCTACCATAAAGCAATGCAATAAATGTGAAGGAAAGATTTGACAAATCGGGCAGGACTTCAGTAGCTCAATTGGAAGAGCGGCTGGACTAGATTCCCAGTAAAACTGCTATAAGAACGAATCGGAAATAAATTAATAATTTGATCCTATAAAAATATATGTGATTGTTTAGCGTGTAAACAGGCATTTTTTTTGCAATTTTAGCTAATATGTACGTACATATAATTATCTAGTGGCCTGCTACCGCAAGGTTTTAAGGCAGTTAAAATAATATACGCGAGAACAAGTTCGAAAAATATGTTTATTTCTCGTCTAGTAACTGAACCCTATACTGTGCGTGGCAGTTTTTCAAATATTTTAGCAGTAATAATGAACAATATTTCTGTTTGTTCCAGACACTAAAGCAATCAATGAGACGGACAAGGCAACCTGGCTGCCAACAATGATTTAGATATCGCTGCAAACGATATCGAAACGTAAGTATTTTTGTATGTTTGTATTGAACTACTTTTACTGGTGGCAGAGCTCCAGGGACGGAGCTCGCGGACGGAGGCACCACCGCATTACCTAATACA
The DNA here is from genome assembly GCA_036365455.1 of Macrosoma leucophasiata. Lineage (NCBI taxonomy): Eukaryota > Metazoa > Arthropoda > Insecta > Lepidoptera > Hedylidae > Macrosoma > Macrosoma leucophasiata. The sequence continues at coordinate 13,603,809 of JAWQUS010000026.1, forward strand.
CTTGCCGCTAAATGGTAGTGTTCAGCACTATCGTGTTCCGGTCAGGTGGTAATGTACGGCCTTGTAATTTCCGGCACAGAGGCATAACACCTTAGGCCTCAGGAGTGGTAACGCATCTGCATTTTGACCTTGGTCTTTGTGTAGGTGTCTATAGGCTGCAGTCTTCACTTAACATCAATGTAAACTGTATGCTTCTTTGCCACTACAATTACATAAAAAAAACTAACACCGGTGCTAGAGTTCCACTCACGGAATACGCGCGAGCGTAGGCACCACCGCATTACTTAATCTGCTGCAATAATGTAGTACTATCATGTATCGGTGAGATGGTGATGTAAGGCCCCGTAATATCACAGAGGCAAAACAATTAAGGTCTCAGGGGTGGCAATTTACATGTCTATAGGCTGTAAACTCAATCAATGTGAACTGCATGCTTGTTCACCCCTGTCATATCATAAAAATATACCTACGTATTTTGTATTGGCTTACTCCGGAAGTACCTTTTTATTAGACGCATGTAAAAGGGCTCGAGCCTCTCAGCCTTTAGTTTATGGACCACTTGATAAAGCAAGTGAGAGTGTGTGTGATAAAGCAAGTATGAGAATCTGTGACAGCCTGAATATTTAAGCAACTGCCAAAGGGAGAATCTTGTGAGTACGTTCCTCGGCTTAGGGTGAGGAGGGGAAGACAAGCTAACTCTCTCTATATCATCTAAAGCGTCGGGACGTGACGACCCCGTCGCCCAGTGGAGGACAATTCTTCCATTAGTGCACTCAATGTACCGATCAATTTCGGTCAAACCGTTCCAATAAGGTAGTAAATGTTTTAAAGTTAAAGGCCTACATAAAACTAGAGGTCTCGATATTTTGCCACTTTTTTTTTTTTACAATATACCTACAATTCTTGTTGATAGCTAACAGCTTTCTTCTTTTTTTCAAGTAGGACACCCAATATCCTATAACAAGAGTAGCAACGCATCAGCATGGAAATCACCTGTTTCTATAATAACATGCCATCAACACGACCTGACTTGCTAATCGACTAGTACGAAAAAATGTAACTACAGCAAAACAAGAGCAAGCTACTGCAAGTAATGTCCTGTGTAGTGTTGCGACCATGAAATTTATCGATAAAAAAAGTATGAATATCAATATTTCAATTTATTTATCATATTATAGAGAGGAAACATTTATGAATGTTTGTAACGTTTTTACGTAAAAACTACTATACCGAATTTTTTTTTGCATCTTCACTGAGTACAGTGCACATAGGCTATAGTACATTCATTGCACCCGTGCGAAGCAGGGGCAAGCCGCTAGTATTATATGTTAATGATAATTGTAACAGTAATCGTACTATAGAAAATATTTACCGACATTGGAACAAATGAGTCGGCCTGTAATTTGCTCATTAACCCGTCAAGTCACGAGAAAATATGGCAATTGATTTCAATTGTGTCTCCGCCAATATTGGTCTCCGGATCCGTAAGAGAAAACAATTGATTGAAATAGGGGAGAGTCGGATATATTGCACCAGTTTTCAGATTTTGCAAAATATCTTTTTTTGATATTAATTTAAATAAGTTCTTTATCTTGATTCACATAGTTTAGAATCTCATTTAACATGTGCCGCAACGTCAACACCATACTCTTATCGGATTTCACACAATATGCGTTTCCCTGAAGGCTTTCCTTCGGTACAATTTACCCAACTAGTCGGATTAATTATACCACAGGTTAGGTAAATCGTACCACCAAGACTTAAGAGACTTATTAACATGATAATAAATGAAAATAAAGAGGTTAAATAAATAAACAAAATAAATTGATTGTATTTAAATTATTAATGAAAAAATGCTGACAAAATTTCAAATTTCTTCAACATTAACTGGGGAGTTTTGGTGGGCACCTTGAAAGAGGCGTATGGTGCTCTTATTTTATTTCATTTTCTTGGTTTGTTTTATGTTATATTGAATAAAGTTGATGGCATTTTGTTTGATATAGGTTTATTACAGTGCCCGTGTATAGTGAAATAGAATAACAGTGCGAAAACACGACCTTTCAGGTTGTCTTTTAAACTCCATTGTAAATGTTCTGGTAAAGTAGCCATCGCTTTACTCGAATAACTGACTGTAACTCACTTGACTGACATACTTAATAAATAATTGACCGACTATATTATACCAACATTTACGCTGCATAAATAAATACGAATACGAAATATCGTTTTACTTGACACTGGCAATATGAGTAAAAGCGATGCAAAAATAACAAAAAAAAAATAACTGTCATAATGTGTCAAAAGAACAAATGTATTATAGACTAAAAAAAAACATTTATCAAATTTAAATACATTATTCTGCATACATTAAATAATGTATGAAAATAGAATAAATCACTTTAGAATATTATTTCCGTTAGTCAACCATTATTTATTTATCTACTTATGTACTGAGATCAATCTCTTTATTTTCTTTTACTATATTATAATAGTATAAAGAATTTCGTAAACATCTTGATTCAATGTACAGGTTCCGTGAACCCATTTACAACAACGAACGTAGGTACTTTGTCCTGTCAATATTTGACCCTCAACTTATTTCGCATTCTGGCATGACGTTAAATTGCTGGTTTTGAAAGTGAATTCGTTTCAGATATGTGGTTCTAGCTCATCTCCTTATTTTCAAGAGCCAACAATATCTTTCCAAAACCTCCTTCTTCCGTTTTATAATATTATTTATGGTCATTATTAATCTTAAAAAATATATAAAATAATAAATATAGCAACAAATTGGGTAAATTGTACCAGTACAAAGAAAACAACTGCTGGTGGTACAATTTACCAAACTAAGAGATTTCAAAAATAAATATTTGTCACAAAATAACCGCTGAACATAATACGTTCGCAACGCTATGGTTGAAGCGGTGATTATAGATCTAATCAATAAAATATATAACAAAATCGTAACTTACATTTTCACTTTGTAATCTCCTTAGCTACCCACGTCAAAATTTGTATGAAGGACTCTCAAAACACATTTTTTTCTCTAAAAACGAATGTACTTTCCGGAGGCCGTTACAAAAAGACAAGTAGTTGAGGCCGCTGTCAGCGCTCAGTTTCGTGTTGCCAGAAAAGAAAATAAGTTACAGTAAGTGTCAAATTTTGAGGTGGTACAATTTATCAGGCAGTTCAATATACCAGACTCTCCCCTACGTATTAGTATTGTAATTGTATGTATGAAGAGAATGATGAAAGTAGACGAGGCACGAGAGGTTTGTCAGAACCGGGATATCTGGCACTCTACACTCTCTGCCTACCCCGTTAGGGACCTGGCGTGAAGATACATACATACGTATTATTAATAAATTTCACAGTCATATTCCTTTTTTACCATTATTTAGGTGCCGAAAGACAAGTGTCACCATTATCGTATAAATAACTATACTATCGAATATCGATAACGTGGTATGTCAATATAATTATGAACATAACCTTACCTTGTATATCTTAGATCGCTACTAACAAAGATTATCCCAGACGAACTTACGGCATGTGAGCATGTCTGCTATCTAAAACGGTAATGACTGTCATTATCGTCGCACTAATCGTATGCGATGGTAATGACGTGTGTGACCATTAGGTTTACTAAATAAGTATAAACGGTGGAACATCACTGTAGCGCCGCATATTAATATGAAGGTGCATGAAATATTTTTTTATATTAATACATTTCTTAACTCACTTTTGTCCGCGATTTCGATAGCGGAGACGTATTTTTTTTACAAGTAGGTATACAGTGTATATTGATGGTAAGTGAAAGTAAGTGGGAGTCCGGCGGACATAATAATATTGCCTATAGACATCTACATAAAAACCACAGATTTCATTGTAGATACGTTACCACTCCTGAGATTTAATAGTAGTAACACACCTCCGGATTTGTTACGGAGCGGATAGCGGATTCGGTACGCTCCGAACCAAATATGGCCGTGTGTAGAGGAGTCCGGCGGACATAATAATTATTAATCAAGTCCGATACGGTCCAGTCGCGCGTATTTTGTCGGCGGATTCGGTCCGCCGTACCGAATCTGGTAGAGTGTAGCGAGAGCGGATTTGGTCGACGGATTCGGTCTGCCGTACAGAATCCGGACTTGTGTTACTACTATAAGCTACTTAAATTGTTCTTTTGTTAATTATAATGTGTATTCAGACGACGGATGTTTTGCTGGTTTTATTTGTGTCACAGAATCGGCCCCAATGGAAGACCAGCGCTGCTCAAAAGAGTAGCTTTATGCTGAATTGGGGACCATTTTGTAACAACAATTTGTAATTTATAAAATGTCTTACTTATTTTAGCTCTAAGTTGTTGTTGCGAATAAAGTATTATTCTATTCTATTCTATAAGTTGTTGAACCGTTTATAACCACCTGACTGGAACACTATAGCGCTGAGCGCTACCATTCAGCGGCAAGTATATTACGTAATGCGGTGGTGCCTACGAGCTCCGTCACTGGAGCTCTACCACCAGTAAGAATGTAATACATATGTATGTACCTCAAATAAAAACTTCATTGAATTTTAAAATAAGAAACACCGGTTGTAATCTGTCAGGTCGCGAGAGAGAAAATTATGACAATTGATTTCTCATTGTTCGTGAACCGATATCGTTCCAACTGCAGCTTAAATAATATAATAATACAATTCAAAAAATAACAATATTATTGTTTGAATTGTATGCTTATTTACTACTCTCATGACAAGAATTGAAGGCTTTGTATTTAGAACACGGTTCCTTTTCACCAAGGAACCCCAAAATATGTAACATAGTAAACCCATTTAGATTTCAGCTATTTCTGAAAATGGTGAATCATAATTCTATTCTCCCCCTCATTACGGTAGGTACGACGCATTAAATTACAACTGAACAAGAATTTTCCATTCCCTAAGAGCATTGCGCGTAAATACAAGTAATTAGTTAAATGGGATGCCGGTTCGATGTTTGCGCTTTGATTGTACTGTTTGTTGGTTTAAGTTGTGGTCTTAGTCTAGCTTTATACTAATATATTGTTCCGTACGTAGCTGTCGATGTAAGGATAAAAAGTATTCTTTATCCAAAATGTCCGATTTTTAAACAAATCCATTGCACTTTTAATTAAAATATTCAAACAAATACATTTAACATGTTTTTAAGACGAATGAGGTTCAAGATATCATTACACTCATGAATAAAAACTTCGCAGATTTTTTTTATAATGATAAGTACAAGAAACATTTTAAGTATGTCCTTAATCCTCTGTAGGTATATAACATTCAGTAATATACAGTTCGGGCAATACTTAAATGCCACTGAAAGATGTTACCTGCGTAAACCCGCGCGAGAGTAAAAATTACGCGCGACAGTAATGAACGCTACCTTATTAAAAATTGATCCCCGGAGTTGCAAACTAACGCATTTAACTTACAAACTGTTGAAGTTCCACTCAGATCTATTATAAATTCAGCTGGCCCGAGATTAATATTTGAATTGCTTACTAGGGTTGGGACGACGGAATGAGTTTCAGTTTTTTTTAATTACTTTTCAATAGAACTAATTTGTATTCAAGTGCGAGGACATCTGTGGTTTTTGGACATTGATTTTCATTAAAGTTATATCAGGAATAATGGTCTTTGATTTAGGGGTATTTTATACTGGGTAAACGGATGTATATGTTGTGTATGATTGTGTTACGTAATTTTTATAGTGACTACATAGTAACTAAATTCTTCTGGTGGTAGAACTCTAGTGAGCTAGCCTGCTAGAGTAGGCACCACCGTATTACCAAATCTACTAGTCGCTAAACGGTATTGTTATATAACATCACGCTACGACCGGTAGGGGAGCGCAGCATCAATGAAAATGTTGAAAAAAGGTGGAAAATGTTTTCAACGCGGATAACGTCGCGGGCGCCGCTAGACATATAAATATGAATTGTTATAAATACGAATTGTTATACATTTTAGAACTCTGAATGAGCATTTTGATATTTTCATGATCTGATGTTTTTTATGACTTTACCGGAGACACTCTGTCAAAGTACAAGCCCAAATGGGCCTATACCTGTCGCCTAGATGTTTAAATGTGTGTGTGAAATTGTTTACCTATGTATTTTGTTAAAGTCAAGGTGTGAGTTTCGTAGTAATAGACGATTTTTGTAGTGTGCGTGTGTGTCGCACGCATTTCCCCCCGCAAAAAATTACAGCCTGTTTTGCATCGGTAATAAACGTTATGGCTACCCCCTCCAGTCCGCCGCGGCCGGTGGCCCGTGTTGCTCTATGCTTTCAAACGATATATCTACCTACTATAAAATAGACTGATACATCGCATGCCGCAGTTGGTGTACCTTTTTGTTTTATACTGTCTTAAACTTTATCGATAAAGTACGAAGTATTATGCACAACCCTATGAAAGACATACCGCCACGAGACTTTTTAACCAGTGTTAGACTTACACGAAGGACATATCATTGGAATATGTAAGAGATTCAGCTTGTGAACATCATTATGAAGTGCTTCATAAAAATGCAAGGATTGTTATTGAAAGTCTACTGGTGATAGAGTTCCAGTGTAGGAGCTCAAGGGCGTAGGCACCATTGCATTATCTAATCTATCTTCCGTCAAATGGTAATGTTCACTAACTGTTCACTACCGTGTTCCGGTTAGATGGTAATGTATGGCCCCTTAATAACTATCACACAGACATAACAACTTAGGTCTCAGAGGTGGCAAAGCATCTGCATGTTGACTTCTGGTTTTTGTTTAGAAGTCATCACTTAACAGCCATGTGAGCTGAATGCTTGATTACCACCTCCAATACGTTAAAAAAATCTACCGCTAAATAAACATTCAGCGCTCACCATTTTCAGTCTTGCGCTACATCTTCTGCCTACCCCGTTAGGGACGTGGCGTGAAATTACATACGTACATACCATTTTCGTTAAGGTGCAAAATTTACATTAACGGATTGTAGGTACAGCATTTCTGGCAAAGACGCATAACGGCTTAGTACATGGCATTCAGATATGGCAACGCATCTACTAAATATGTAGTATGCACGAATAAGGTACACTTATAACGTCGTGGAAAAACTTATTTTTATATCAAAACTAATTTTATTATTAAACGTCAATTTTGGGCGGCGGAAAACATAAATTACGTCAGGCCACTCCCCTAAAAAAATGTAATTCCACCTTTAATTGTCCACCATCCATCCACAAACAAGTCGTTTATAGAGCACAATAAATCACGAATCTATATTCCCGTTGCGGCCGTCGCTTTAGCAACGCGCCCGTAAATCACATTTGCTGCCTTCTATAACAGGAGTTAATTACTGATTAATTATACTGTCTTAATTGCGCTGACGGCTCGACGAGACGCTGATAACACAATCCGACTCGATTCTCGTGTAACTCGAGATATTTTGAATAATCTGATAGGATTCCATTGGGTTTTGGTGTCTTGTGCATAATCGTGTGGGATGAACAATGATTGGTAACGCTGGTAAGAGACTACGTATGCAACGTTGTGTTGCATCATATCTACTGTAACACCTATTGATTTGACGACCTGGTTAGTCCAGCGGTTTGAGATGACCGTTTGATTCGAAGGGTCGCGGGTTCGATCCCCGCACCGGGACAAATATTTGTATGGCCTACAGATATTTGTTTCGCTAAATATCCCGGTTCTTACCCACTTTCTTACAGAATCAGAATCAGAATACAAAAGGCTTTACCACTATTATACCGAAGCTTACAAAGAAAAGTTTAAATTGGTTAACCTACGAGTAAGTCGCAGATTCGATTCCTGCTCGAAGCCAAATTTTTCTTTCCATTATCCTTTATTTTCTAAAATAACACGTATATGTTACTGTAAAAAATAAAAATATGACCAGAAAACAATTATACCGAGTGCCAGAAATTGTGTAGAGTTTTACCTTACACCCGTCGGTCGTTTACTGACATGGCCAATTGATATTTTTGTTCAGATATGATTAATGATTATTTGCAGACTTATTTTAACACTTTCTATGCTGTATTCTATGTGTATTATGTATAACTAAGGATCATAATATACTCAGTTTTAGGTTACATTTTCAAATTATTTTAGAAACATTGATTTATGTCCATAGGTACATTCCAGTCAAGTGTAAAATAATTTAAAATATTGCAAAACATAAAATCTCATTTTTTCAATACTTTTGTTACATATTATCTTAATTACAGATTTAAATCCTTAAACGGTGAATAACTTATTAACTTTTCAATGTATTTTATGATAGTTGGTAACAATATTTTAGTGTGGGTGACTATAATAGCGAATGCCACGGCCGTAATATGATAGCGATCGATTTAATAATCTATTTATTATTGCTCTTTAGTTTTGTCATTTTTTTGTTTAAGTTGCCTTGAAGAGGTCATTTGCTTTTTAATTGTAGTTACGTGATCATTTCAACGTATACGTTTTATACACTGTATACCTTACAATGTTTGAAACACTTCTGTTACTGACTTTATTGATTGAGTGACTGACAGACAACGCAGCACCGAAACTGCAGGTCGTAATTTAAGTTAGGTGATAGATTTCCAGTGTAGGAGCTCGAGGGCGTAAGCACCACTGCATTACCTAATGTATCTGCCGCTAAATGGTAGTGTTCAGCTCTATCGTGTTCCGGTTAGATGGTAATGTATAGCCCCTTAATAACTATCACAGAGACATAATAACTAAGGTCTCAGGGGTGGCAACGTATCTACGTTTTGACCTTTGGTCTTTGTGTGGTCTATAGGCTGCACTCATCACTTAATATCAATGTGATTTGCATGCTTGTTTGTCACCTTCATTACATAAAAAGAATGGCAGCAGCGCATTAAAACTATCGCCACTGTGATCGCAAACACCCATGCCACGCGTGGCGATTATGGCATATCCCCCTTATGAGTAGGCTTTGGCCAGGCCAGCAGTGGACATCTTTCGAATGAAATTATGAACCTGCGCAGTAACCAATAAAATGCACCATGTCTTTCGGCGTTCTAAATTTTACAACAAAATAAGCCAAAAAAACTTCCTTTTGAAACAGCCGACACTAATGGTAGACCATTCTAACACGTGTTGACTGCTTCTGATTTTTTTCAAGTGCAAGTTGAACTAGTAACTTTTTTTAAGGGGGCTCTTGAAAATAACCAGACTGATGGGTAGCGGCTTTGTGAATGAAATCGTTTAATAAATAAAGATCACAAAAAATAGTCTTCACTCTTATGAACACGCTGTTATGTTTTTTGAAAGGATATTCGAGTGGTGTTTGTCGTTATAAAAAAGGTTCCTTTCTTGTTAACCGACTACAAAACATACTTACAAAGGACGAGATTGGCACTCTGTATGACTGTATGTCTGTTGACTGCCTTGTTGGCTCAGTGGTCGCAATCGTGATAGTGAAGCCTGGGTTCGATCCTCGGGTCGGAAAAATTTGTCATTGGGTTTTTTCTGTAAGAAAATTCCCAGTAGTAGCCCGGAGTCTAGTGGTGCCTCGGAGAGCACGTATAGCCGTCGGTCCTGCGCCCGGTGCCCGATCTCTATATCCGGTCGTGTCGGATTGTCGTCTCATCAGGCTATGAGAGTGAAGGAACAGAGACTGCACCTATGTTTGCGCGTACACTTGTGCACTATAATATCTCCCACGCAATTGGCTAGTCTCCGTTAAGATTGGCCGCTGTGACCGAATTTCGGTCGGGAGGACATTATTATGTAAAAAAAAGCAAAATACTGACTCACTGACAAATGCAAATGCAGGCTCCAGGCCTCCCCCCAAAAAAAGGGGAGAGACTCGTGCCCAGCAGTGGGACGTATAATGGGTTGTCATTATTATTATTTATTATAAGAGGTAATGCGGTGGTGCCTACGCCCGCGAGCTCCGTCACTAGAGCTCTACCACTAGTGAAGAAGTAGATAATGCGTCGGTGCTTACCACAGTTACTATCTACTGCTTACGCCCGCGACTGGCGTCATTGGAGCTCTGTATTACCGCTATAAGCCAAATTGTTCGTAATCAATTTTGATTTCTGCTTACTAATCAGAACGTTACATATTTAGACATACCGATGTTATGATAGGTCATATAAATTACACAATCATTTAATATTAAAGAGATATTAACGGATATTTGCGTGGATATCCGTTTGTCAGCGGTCGCTTGAATTAATTACAGATATTGCGATACGATTATATCGAAATACTGCTTTGAAATCAGATAATCTAAGCTCAAAGTAATTCTGGAATTTGGTTATTATAATATACTAGCTGTGCCCGCGACTTCGTCCGCGTGAGAATTTATGATTGTTCAGTATCTACCCGGACGAAGTCGTGGCGGGAGCTAGTATAAAAGTAGCCTAAGATACTCTTTATTACATAAGCTATCTGCCAGTGAAAGTCCCGTCAAAATCGGTCCAGCCGTTTCTGCGATCAGCGGGAACAAACAGACAGACAGACAAAAATTGTAAAAAATATTGTTTTGGTATATGTACCGTGTATACATACATACATATATGCATTTAGTAAAAAGCGGTTATTTTTATACTACAAACAGATATTCCAATTTTATTCATTTGTATAGATGTACTCGTATTGATTTAAGATTCTGTGTCTCAAAAGGCAAATAGGATCCCTTATTCGTGCATCTATCTGTCAGAATGTGGGTTCCTCTGTTACAGCCGATTTTCCTGGAAAGTGCTGGCCCGCTTGAGTTGAAATTTAGGACACAATGTAATTCGAATGAACGAAATCGAATATGTATGTATCTTCACGCCAGGTACGCAAAGAACGGGGTAGGCAGAGAGTGTAGAGCGCCAGATATCCCGGTCCTGACAAACCTCTCGTGCCTCGTCTACCTTCATCATTCTCTTCATACATGCACGCCGATTCCTAAGACTTTTGACACCACCATCAGACAGAACTCGACCTATTTGGTCAGTCTTGGTCTTTTTGGGCCTCTGCAACCATCCACATTCGCATTGTATATCTGTTTAGTCATTCGCTCATTCGACATTCTTTCTATATGCCCGAACCATCGGAGCATGCCTTTTTTATTTTTACACCGATACTTTGAATAGTTTGTAGAAAACAGACAGTTTTTTTAAAGGCTAGGCTTTTGGAGCTTGCGGGCGTAAGTACCCACCGTACGGCCGTACGGCCCTGTAATATGTGGCATAGAGGTATAACAACTTACACCTCACTAGTCATCATGCGCCTACATTTAAATCTCTGGTTTTTATGAGGATGTTTATAGGCTTCAGCATTCACTTACCATCAATGAGAACTAAGTAGGTATGCTTGTTTGCCACTTCATGACAAAAATCCCGTGAAACTTGTTTGAGTTTTTTTTTTATGTTTTAGAAGTGGCAAACAAGCATGCAGTTCACATTAATGTTAAGACTTTGCTTTTTACTAAGATGTTGCTTTGTCAATGACATCAAAATGTACTGCTTTCATACGCAGGCATACATTTTCGCTGCGCGGTAGAAAAATAGGGTGATACTTCTCCTACGCCTCGCCAGCGGTCTACTCTCCCTCCGTCTTACGAATTTTCGATCAGGTCACGTATCCTGACGCGAGTTTAATATTTTTTGACGCCGCTAAAGTAGGTATTCACTTCGAAAATATATTACATTAGGTCCCTTGAAGCTTGTTCGTCTGCTTCGTCAATGACATCGAAATGTACAACTTTTATGTAAAAAAATTAACAGTATTTACGGAATTTCTCAGAATTAATTTATAAATTAATTTCTTCCTAGTTAAATATTCCTTTGTAATTTATATACGGCAACAACAAAGGCTCTAATAAAATTAATTTGAATAATTCCAGACGAAGCGTTATATTGTAGCGCTTTGCGCTTTCTAACGTTTTACTTGTGAGCTAGAAACCAGGCTGGTAGAGCCTTAGTGGTAGAGCTCCAAGTCATCGCTACGTCATTTCTTAATTTTTAACGCTTATTCTGGTTTGATTGGTCTAGTTTGGTTTTGGATTTTTCTAAGTACCTATAAATTAAATTTATAGGTACTTTGAAAAAGTATTTATTAAGTTGTGATGTAATTTTTTTTAATGTTATGAAAGTGACAAACAGGCATGCAGTTCACATGGATGTTAAGTGATGAATACAGCTTATGGACATAGATCTACACAAAAACCAGAGGTTGGAGGAGGTTGACTTGCACTATCGTGTTCCGGTCAGGTGGTAATGTACTGTAATTTCCGGCACAGAGACATAACACCTTAGGTGTCAGGAGTGGTAACGCATCTGCATTTCGCCCTTCGTCTTTGTGTTTATAGGCTGCAGTCATCACTCAACATCAACGTGAACTGTATGCTTGTTTACTACTACCATTACCTATATAAAAAAAAAAAAGAAAAAGTAAGAAAGTTCCAAGATATTTTTATCCCAACTCAGGTCAAGCGGTTTCCAAGTCGAGGGAGCTCAGGTGCAAACATTAGCATCCCATACATATTCTATACGCATTAATATTCAACCCTATTGCCTTGAATTAGAAGCGATTGTTACCGGAAAAGCAATTTTAGCGAAGTGCATACTGAATCTATAATATTTGCAAGTTGATATTTGTGAACGATTTGTGTCAGTCAGTGTGTTGTATTGTTCTTTTTTTTTTTTTTTATGTGATTGAAGTGGCAAACAAGCATGCAGTTCACATTGATGTTAAGTGATGACTGCAGCCTATAGACACCCACACAAAGACCAAGGTCAAAATGCAAATGCGTTACCACTCCTGAGGCCTAAGGTGTTATGCCTCTGTGCCGGAAATTACAGGGCCGTACATTACCACCTGACCGGAACACGATAGTGCTGAACACTACCATTTAGCGGCAAGTAAATCAGGTAATGCGGTGGTGCCTACGCCCGCGAGCTCCGTCACTGGAGCTCTACCACCAGTAAAAATGTTCAATTTTGTAATAGTAAAGAGGAAGTTGGGGAAGTTAGTACCTTTGCCGCATCAACTGATACTTGTCCTATAATTACTGCTATAGATCCGTTTAGGCTTCTGCCTTCTCAAGACAAGCTTCCTTTTACGTAGGTTCAATTAAAAGGATAGATGCAATAGATTTCAGGCCTCGAAAGTAGTAATAAATCTGAATTGAATAGTTTCATGTAGATCTCTATTAATTCTAGTACTTTTCACTGATTTAAACTAACAGTAAGCTTATATACCACTTTCATGACCTTTTTTATGTAAAGAATTTGAGAAACAAGCATGCAGTTCACATGGATGTTAAGTGTTAACTGCAGCTTATAGACTCTACACATAAACCAGAGCTCTAAATGCAAATGCGTTGCCACCCTTGAGACCTTAGTTGTTATGTATCTGTGATAGTTATTAAGTAAGGGGCCTCACATTGACTTGAAAGTGATAAATATATATACAAAACCAACGTCTCTTCTAGAGTTCGTCTTCTCTCAGAAACTAATAAAAATAAAATACTGATATATTATTACATTTTCACTGGTAATTTATTTCATCGAAAGTATTTGCCAAGTTTTTAATATAACGACGTATGATCGCTTGGCTACAAGCTCCGCAGAACAAACCGTTTTATGACTATAATAACTACCCTAGAGACGTTATACCTAAGGTCTCAGGGGTGGCAACGCGTCTGCATTTTGACCTCTGATTATTGTGTAGTTTTTTTTATGTACTGGTAGTGGCAATCAAGCATACAGTTCACATTGATGTTAAGTTATGACTACAGCCTATAGACACCCACACAAAGACCAAGATCAAAATGCAGATGCGTTACCGCTCCTGAGGCCTAAGGTGCTATGCCTCTGTGCCGGAAATTACACGGCCGTACATTACCACCTGACCGGAACACGATAGTGCTGAACACTACCATTTAGCGGCAAGTATATTTGTATAGGCTGCAGTCATTACTTTATATTTACGTAAATTGCATACGTGCTTGTTAACATTAAAAAAAAACACTACGCTTACCGGTGGCCTGACATTCACTTGGTTTTTGGAAGCCAAATATCCAGTCACCTTGACACCGTTACCAATACTTTATCATAGTTCTATGGATTTACGAAATCCCCATTGTCTTGAAACAATGGGTATGGTGCAAACATTTCGTCGTACCCCGTGAAGTGTTATCTAATCTTGTATTTTTTTCTGTTACAGGTAAGTTACCCGCACTTCCCCTTAGTTGATAAGTATGTAAAATTAGATCTTATGTCGATAACATTAAGACGTAATCCTATTTAAGGATAATCGCTTCCATTATTAAGGACTTAAGTATATTTTCGACATTTTACAACATTATAAGAATTTACATAATCCCGTGAATTTTGTAGAAAGTGCTTACGAATTTATTTTAACTTGTTTTATTAGAAATTGTGTCACTTTCTTAGTACTTTAGTTTCAAAATCGGATATCAATTTTTATAATCTTTATCACTTTACTGGGTTTTACTACCGCAGATGAAATTAAATTGTCATCCAAGAATGATTCGCGAGGCGAGATTTAAAAACATCCAAAGGAGATGTTGCGAGCATGGCCCTGGTTCGTACACGTCCTCAAAAAATGGGTAAATTAAAGAAGAATCCAAAAAAAATACAATTAATTTATTCAAGAATATATTTTAGAGTTACAACCACATTTAATTCAAACGATTTTATCATTTTCAACTATGTTAAACATGGCGGCGATACAGCCGACATTTGGGATCAATCGATTTTGATAGTATGTAGAAAATATTACTTTTTTCTCCAAGTTCTATAATCAAAATACCATTTAAAAAATGAAAATGTCAAAATGACATCGCCCGCCATATTTGCCATGTTAGTTTTGAGTTGCAATTCTAACTGCAAATTATGTTTTGTAACTTCAAACAAAGCTAACTTGTAGCAACATCTCCTTTCAAAAGAGAAGATGGTTGGCTATTGTCCCAACATGTTGGTGACAACCATCTACAATACTCAGTACAATTAAAGCCCAACCGCGACATTTGTAAGACCTCAAGATACAATTTAGTAACTCAAGTCGCTTGCGAAATAGATGAAAATAGCTGCACATGATAATTTTTTTTAAATGCTGTCAGACAAAGTCACCTCTGACTGCCCGAGACTACGGAAGCTGAAAAGCGACCGAAACGTCAGGTTCGATGTTAAATAATCATTTTAGTTTAGTTTAATATACGCGAGATAAATCCGAAAACTAGTTTTATTTCAATGAGTGTAGCTCGCGAAAACCTAAGAACATACTATCATTAGAACTTGTGTGACTTTCTTAGTATTTTAATTCCAAAATCGGATATCCATTTTTATAATCTTTATCACTTTATCACTTCTCCAGCGCCATCTAGTGAAGAATTCTTCCGGTAATGCAGTCAGTGAACCGAACAATGGCGGTCAACCATACCAGTAGGTACTTAGGTAGAAAATATGCAGATGGGATGGCCACCAGCGTCTCGCGATAAAACTCGGTAGTTTTACTGCGATTGCCAGTCCGCCTGCAATGCGTGGCGATTATAGCATAGGTATTCTTCCCAAATAATGCACAATACTGTTGTGGGCGTCTTCCGGGAAGGCTTTGTCTAGATGTGGACGTCTGGGCTGGAATGATGATGTTAATTTCTGTCTGTGTAAGTAGCTATTTCATAAGTTTTTAAAAGTTGCAAAACGAACTTACCTAAATATAAACAGCAAGTACACTTTCATAAATTTGTTCGTTTGGTAGAGCAGTCAACAAAATGGAAGATGTGCACACGTGGTCTTTATGTATGTATAGGTATACCTATTTAAGCTTTCATCATCATCACTCCAGCCGCAAAACGTCCACTGCTGGACAAAGCCTTCTCCAAAGACGCCCACAATAGTGTTGTGTGTCATTAGAGGAGAATATGCCAAGCTTAGTAACTGGTAGTTTTATCACAGAACCAGCAGCGTTCGTTCCCATCCCGTGTTGTTATTTCTAATACTGGAATAGTTTGACCGCCATTGTTCAGTTGACTGACTGTAGGTACATACTAGCGGAAGAATTCTGCTCTAGAGGACGATGGGGACATCACGACTTAACGTCTTCTTTTATTTAAGCCTTATACCATAGAGCAACACGGAGTGGAGTCGCCATAGCGTTTATTACCAATGCAAAACAGTGTGTTAGTTTTGCGGGATGAAATATGTGTTCATTACTACGAAACTTACTCGTTGACTTTAACAAAATACATAGACAATTTCACACACACATTTTAACATCTAGGCGACAGGCACAGGCACACTTGTGCTTGAATTTGACAGAGGGGAAAGCCTCCGGGATAATCCCCTCCGGCCCGCCGCGACCGGTGGCCCGTGTTGCTCTATGCCTTATACCAACTAAAAACTATTTTGTTAATCCGAAGTTTTGTAGGTATTTGAATTGATAATCTTAATGGGTTGAAAAATTAAACGTTTATTATTAATACGTAAGATAGGCTCAGGCGCTTAATTATTTAAATGAGATTAAAATAAGCACAGAATTCATAACGTGCTCATTCAAAATTAAGGTCAATAGGGAATTCATTCCATTTATTTTCTCAAACTCTTAAACTCTTATTAAACTAGAAGTTAAATAATTTAAATGCTTTATCTCTTCGATACTTATATTATAAATAGCTTGCTGAGAAACAATACAGTATAAGTTTACAATTAAATTAAATATCTATCTACCTTTTCATTTTGATTTTGAATCAATGAAAAAAAAAGTAATTTTCACTCATTCAAGTGAAAATTACTTTTTTTTATGTAATGAAAGTGGCAAACAAGTATGCAGTTCACATTGATGTTAAGTGATGACTGCAGCCTATAGACACCTACAGAAAGACCAGAAGTCAAAATGCAGATGCGTTACCTCTCCTGAGGCCTAAGGTGTTATGCCTCTGTGTTGGAAATTACAGGGCCGTACAGTACCACCTGATCGGAACACGATAGTGCTGAACACTACCATTTAGCGGCAAGTATATTATGTAATGCGGTGGTGCCGGTGCGGGTTTGGCCTCGGTCTTTGTGTGGGTGTCTATAGTCTGCAGTCATCACTTAACATCAATGTGAAATGCATGCTTGTTTACCACTTCCATTACATAAAATGCACCTCCAGTTTTTGTGTAATCTAATGGTCACTTATCATTGTCAATGGCAGGTTTGTTCCACCATCATGACATTAAAGATAACTTTGAATTGCCTTATAGGTACCTATACTGTTCCTACTTTCAGTATGTGAAAAAAGCTTTTTACTTAATTAACTCATACTCTGAAACGTTCCTCAGTCTAATAATGGAAATAAACAAATCTGATATCCGATCAATTCACCATAGCGGTCAGACACAAACAAAGAAGGCGACCGTCACAACACGGGGCGGGCGGATATCCCGGCGCGTCGCCATGGCAACCGCCGTGTTTACCCCCCATATCGACCCGCACTCCCTGTTTACATTGCCCATAGCAGACTCCCTACGAATTTAATTTTAGGTGCATTGCCGTTTTGGTGCAGCGGGAGTGTCGCATATTCATGTTGCTATGCTTTATTTTTTATTTAATGAGGCAAAATGCATGCATTTTTCATAGATGGGAAATGGGAAGTGAATACTGTAACCCGTTATTTAAATTTATACTAATAAGTATTATAAAGCTGCAGAGTTTGTTTGTTTGCTTGAATGCGCTAATCTCAGGAACTACTAATCCGATTTGAAAATTGTTTCAGTGTTAGATAGCTCATTTATCGAGGAAGGCTTTAGGCTATATAATAATATCACGCTAAGGTGAACAGGAGAGGGTAGGTAACATTTTAACCGCGCGAAGCCGGGGCGGGCTCTAGTATCTACATAAATTTAAATAAAACTAGTTATCGGATTTATCTCGCGTATATTAATTTGAAATTATTATTCAAAATCAACTCGACGTTTCAGTCGCTTCCCCGATACGTCGGGTTGATTTGAAAAATCATTTTAGTTAAATATACGCCAGATACATCCGAAAACTAGTTTTATTTCGATGGGTGTAGCTAGCCAAAAACCTTATTGCATCTACATAAAAACAAAAAAATGTAATGTAGTTGCGTGGCACCCCTGAGGCCTTCATTGTTTTGCCTTAGTGATAGTAAATACAGGGTCATACATTACCATCTAGCAAGTGTGTTCTATGGTTTCCTATATGTCAAAACATGTAATTGGTTTTTTAGTTATTTATTGTTATAATGCTTATAAGTCATAATAAACTGTTTGTTTTCCAATAAATAAAATAAAATAAAAAAAAAAATCTACCCGGATAACGATAGCGCCGATCAACTACCATTTGGCGGTCGGTAGAATAAGTAAAACGGTGGTGCCTACGCTCTCGAGCCTCGACACCGGAACTTTACACCAGTAAACGTAGGTACTATAAATTACCATGTACGTAACTTCACGCCTGTAATCCCGGAAGGGGTAGGCAGAGGTAAATGCATGCATTCAAGCATACATGCAAACACCCACGATTCGCCGGTTACGTTTTGGCCCATGTAACAGGTGGCGAGCCTGTTGACATCTCCGGGCACATTACCAAACTTTGAGGTACTGGGAAATTTCCAGAAAATTGAAAAATCCCAATAGAACCAGAGATAAAGGCTTTTTCACCATTATCTCTGATAACCCCCTACCCGGGAATCGAACCCAGGACCTCAGCGTAGTAGTAGTGGCCTGCTACCACTAGGCTACCGAGGCAGTTATTACCATGTACAGGTCAGGAAATCACCTGCTTATCCGAAATCAAACAAATATAGGTTTAATTACCACTGCATATGGTGCCCATGTTGTCAAGCAGCCAGTACTCCGATAGTACCTACGTTTTTTTTTTATGTTATGGAAGTGGCAAACAAGCATGCAGTTCACATTGACGTTAATTGATGACTGCAGCCTATAGACACCCACAAAAAGAACTAGGTCAAAATGCAGATGCGTTACCACTCCTGATTTCAAGGTGTTGTGCCTCTGTGCCGGAAATTACAGGGCCGTACATTACCACCTGACCGGAACACGATAGTGCTGAACACTACCATTTAGCGGCAATTATATTAGGTAATGCGGTGGTGCCTACGTCCACGATCACCGTCACTGTAGCTCTATAACCAGCAAAACGTAATTGCTAAAACACAAATTTGTGCGCTTGCGTTTCTTACATTTTTTTTTTACTTTTAATGCTTCAGAAGTGTCATTATGATAGCTAAAGTTTATATGTAATTGACTTGTTGGAAAACGACACATTTTAAGCCAAATAACTGAACAAACTTTAATCGAGTTCCAAAGCAATTATAGATAGCAGCACGCGACGATTTGATAGTTTTACGGAGAAATTCGTGCGATTTTCGGTTCGACTGAATAAATGACGACGTAATAAAAAAATATACCTGAGGGACGATTCTTGAAAATAAAAACTATCAAATATAAATTACAGGCAATCATGCTTGTTTGAAGAAACTTGTGACACTTAAGTCATTTTTTTTTAATGTAATGGAAGTGGCAAACAAGCATGCAGTTCACATTGATGTTAAGTGATGACTGCAGCCTATAGACACCCACATGAAGACCAGGGTCAAAATGCAGATGCGTTACCACTCCTGGTGCTAAACACTACCATTGAGCGGCAAGTATATTACGTAATGCGGTGGTGCCTACGCCCGCGAGCACAGTGCGCTCGCGAAAATCTAAGGAAACCTCTGATGTGTTTCCTTTTTCGTAAAAAATCTATACCTTCAAACGAACTCGAAAACGCTACACTGTACTTAAAAATTATAATGAAATATATATTTTTCCGTCCGGAACATTCACATCAAACGTAAAATATGTAGCTCGTTAAATTCAAAAGAGATACAAAACATTTAATTCCATTTTACTTCGGTTACAAATTCAATTGTTCATATTTTGGACGATTGTCGACGAATAAATCGAGTTATGTGTGAACGTAACTCGATTTATTCGATTAACTCGATTCGTTTATGATGTTCAACCTTTACAAAAAATTTTCGGATAATACCCGTTTTAACAATCGTATGGTTTAATAAAACAGTTTTAGTTTCTGCAAATTCTGCAAAGTATAGAAATGTTTGTACGAGCATAATTTTCAAACAACTGCAACAAATTGTATAAATCTTTCTTTTGTGTGTATATTGTCAAGAGAACGTTTGTTTGACTATATCAAAATTATTTATAAAATGTTAGTATATGGAGATACGGATATGTACCTATACCTTTGTATAGGTACATATGGGTATGCAGGAAAGAGCATGAAAGTAAGTTGAACGCGGTCGAGATGAGATCTTTGGTGACAAGATCTGCGGTGTATCACTCACCGATCGCGTTCGTAATGAAGATGTAAGAAAGAGTCTTTGTGTGAATGATAGTATCGGTGTAAAAATGAAAAAAGGCATGCTCCGATGGTTCGGGCATATAGAAAGAATGTCGAATGAGCGAATGACTAAACAGATATACAAGGCGAATGTGGATGGTTGCAGAGGCCCAGGAAGACCAAGGCTGACCTACCATGACCAAATAGGTCGAGTTCTGTCTGATGGTGGGGTCAAAAGTCTTAGGAATCGGCGTGCATGTATGAAGAGAATGATGAAGGTAGACGAGGCACGAGAGGTTTGTCTGAACCGGGATATCTGGCGCTCTACACTCTCTGCCTACCCCGTTAGGGACCTGGCGTGAAGATACATACATACATACATACATACCTTTGTATAAAAGTTGTAAATAAACAGATTAGATGGGTATACGTACACGTGTAGTGACGAATGTAAATAGTCTTATTTATGATACATAGCCAAAACTTCGGACAGCTTTGTAGGCCTTATGTAAAATGTTTGGTGCTTTCTTAATGACAAGTTAAAAATAAAATACGCTTACACTCACAGCCCCACAGTCGGTATAAACCTGTGTCGTGGGTGCCGTTGTACACATACACGACCCAGTTAGTCCAGCGGTGTGAGATGACCGTTTGATTCGATTTACCCATTTTCAATTTAATTATTAAAATCATTTGTTTTTACTTCTAACTTTAATTAAAATACATTAAGAATCCAATGAATACATCACGAATCACCAAAACAAAGGTTTATATAACTACAACATTAAAATGTAATCCGTTAGTCCAACAATTATTTAAATGCATAATCGAACTTCCCATCTTATATCGACTAGTTAACCTCGACACCGCCGATGTCCTAGCAGAATCGATACTCTATGATGCAAGTCCACTCGTGTTACCGACATCGATATGTGCGTGTAACACAACACTAAACGGAAGGACTACGACCACCGCGTTCGTTATATAAAAACTACATTTCGCAACAGTTTTATTTTTGCACAGATGTTTTATCGATACATTTATAATTTCTTTAGACCAGTGATTCCCAAAGTGGTCCATATACCCCCTGGGGTCTATGGGAGACTCGATGGGGTCTACGTATATATGCGTAAATAAAAATGGGATATATGAGAAAGTGATAACAATGTTAAACAAATAAAACATGGAATATGAACAATGGAAGTGGCAAACAAGCATGCAGTTCACATTGATGTTAAGTGATGACTGCAGCCTATAGACACCCACACAAAGACCAGAGGTCAAAATGCAGATGCGTTACCACTTCTGCGGCCTAAGGTGTTATGCCTCTGTGCCGGAAATTACAGGGCCGTACACTATTTAAGTATCTACATAACTCCATGCCTGTAATCCCGGAAAGAGTAGGGCCTCTCCCTACCCAAAAGGAAAGTAAATCAACGTATACATTCAACACACACACTCACGATGCGCCGATTACGTGTTGGTCCATGTAACTGGTGGCGAGTCTGTTAATCCATCTCCGGGCACTTTACCAAACTCCAAGGTACTGGGAAAGTAACGGAAAATGAAAAAATCCTAAAAGAACCAGAGATAGGGAGTTCTCCACCTTTATCTTTAATAGCCTGCTCGGGAATCCAACTCAGGACCTCAGCGTAAAAGTTACAGTCACCTGCTACCATGAGACTATTGAGGCCATTAATTATTAAATATAACTTCACGCCTGTTATCCCCGAAGGGGTAGGCAGAGGTAAATGAATGCATTCAAGCATACATGCAAACACCCACGACTCGCCTGTTACGTTTTGGCCCATGTAACAGTTGGCGAATCTGTTGCCATCTCCGGGCACATTACCAAACTCCGAGGTACTGGGAAACTTCCAGAAAATGGAAAAATCCCAATAGAACCAGAGATAAAGGATTTTTAAACCGTCATCTCTGATAGTCCCGTTATCTCCCAGATATAGTCCCAGTGGCCGTTATCTCTGGGAATCGAACCCCCCAGCGTAGTAGTAGTGGCCTGCTACCACTACACTACTGAGGCAGTTATTAAATTCGGGAATACCCAAATTAATTATGCCATAAGGTACCAGTTAATATGAAAAAAATATAAATGAGTTCGTAGCTGTGGTACAATGTAGTTAGAGGAGACATCTAGTAAGATTTCCTTTGATGCTGGCTTCTCATTGATATCGACTTGTTTTGCAAAGGAAATAGTTTTGTACTTTTCATTTCTTTATGCAAGTTGCTCGTGCAGTTGTTTTGTAGTTTGTTTTTAGTGGAATGTTGTTCTATGCATAGTTTTGCCGTATCTAGATGACTAGTTTCATGGTGAATAAGCATTGTCGTCATCATATCAGTTCTTTTACTGTCTACTACTTGACACAGACTTTCACAACAAATTTATTGTTTTATTACTAGCCACTTCTTAAAATTTGAAAAAAAACATTGACTGTAAAAATGCTGTCAATCTGTCATCTTCGTGCCACTTTTCAATAAAATTGATGTAGCTTTTTTTTCATACTAATTTTTTATTCTTTATTTGAGCACATTGGGTGTTAATATTTTTAGAATTTCTTATGCATGGCCCTGAGTCTATATTTTCATTCCGAATTTCATCCAAAGCTGTGCTATGGGTTTAGCCGTGAAAACGTCACAGACTGACCATCGAATTTATAATACCTACGTATTAGTATGGCGTATGATTTTTTTATTACGAGTAGGTTCTCTAAACCTAGTAGTTATTAGTCAATATCGAAACAAGGTTTTCTTTAAAAATAAAAATATATTTCACAAGCATGTGTTAATGCGAAATAATATAAAACAATTATTAAGGGTAAAAGCGACTTCTTTACGATATTCAATAAACTGAAAAGTCTATTATATCGGTTGCCTAACTAGCATAGTTGGTAATAGATGGCGCTACTGGTACCATAAACCAATGCAATAGATGTGAAGGAAAAATTCGACAAATCGGGCAGGGCTTCAGTAGCTCAATTGGAAGAGCGGCTGGACTAGATTCCCAGTAGGTCGCGAGTTCGAGCCTCGCCTGAAGTCAAATTTTTCTTTCATTTCTTTAAAAATAAAAATATATTTCACAAGCATGTGTTAATGCGAAATAATATAAAACAATTATTAAGGTTTTCTCAATTTACGAGACCATTTTTCTTTTTCATACTTTGTAGATTCTTCAAATGCCATCGCTAGTCAACTGTAAATTCTGAGAACTAAATAACGTAAGTTCACCTACGTAATTCTGTGAAACAAGAAATCTAATCTTATTAATAGTCCTAGAGATTACCTAATGCATTCGAGACAAAATAACAAAGTATAATATTAAACTAAGATTTTAACTGACAATGATTTGTTTTCGTAACCAGAAAACGTAAAAAAAATCGGAATCCACATCATTGGTTGAAAGATTTTTTAAGTCGCAAAGTGATTTAGCATGCTAAAATCTTAAATCAAAATTTTTCACTCGAAAATGAACAAAGAAAAGGTGATAGCTGTACATAAATAAATATATACAGTGGAATTTAACAAAGAGGTCGCATTACTGGCGGAGTGTGACGTCTTGTCACAATGTATCGTTTATTCAAACTTCAGCGAAGATGAATCACATCGTGTAAAGATGGGATTACAGTCAGTGATTTTTTATTGTATGTAGGTAATCTCAAAATACAATTTTCCGGGTCGGACGCCCGTTAATACCATCTTTATCCTGCTTTATTTTTTTTACTTGCAGCCATTTTGTTTTAAGTAAATATATGATCGGAAATATTCTTGCTGCTGTATCTTTTTGTTTTCATTCAATTTGTTGAAATATATTTCAATTGTTTTTAATTTATGTTTTCATACGTGATTTGACTGGTTAAAGAGATGCAGTATGACGGTAATCTGGGGGT
This sequence comes from Macrosoma leucophasiata, assembly GCA_036365455.1. Lineage (NCBI taxonomy): Eukaryota > Metazoa > Arthropoda > Insecta > Lepidoptera > Hedylidae > Macrosoma > Macrosoma leucophasiata. The sequence goes on from JAWQUS010000026.1 coordinate 13,628,095, forward strand.
GAATACGCTCTCAGCGTATTCACCCCCAGATTACCTTATCTATTCTTAGTAAAGGATTATAATGAGAGGTCTTTTTAACTAGCCTAGTGGTAGCAGGCCACTACTACTACGCTGAGGTCCTGGGTTCGATTCCCGGATAGGGGGTTATCAGACATAATGTCAATGGGTGTAAAGTCCCTTATCTCTAGTTCTATTGGGATTTTTCCGTTTTCTGGAAATTTCCCAGTACCTCGAAGTTTGGTAATGTGTCCGGAGATGTCAACAGGTTCGCCACCTGTTACATGGGCCAAAAACGTAACCGGCGAATCGTGGGTGTTTGTATATATACTTGAATGCATGCATTTACCTCTGCCTACCCCTTCGGGGATTACAGGCCTGAAGTTAAGTTTTGAGTTACGTCTTTTTAATTTTTACTGTATATTTTTTTGTTTTGTTCTGAAGATACTTATCCTATTTTTCACTATTCAAGCTTTAAATCACAATTTATAGTCGCAATATTATGTTAGTATTAAAATGGTACCCGTGGTGCGAACCGCTAGTTAACTAATAAAACCTTAACTATTTTAGGCTACCGACAAATACTAATGAATTACGGCTTATTGTTTCGTATATTAGATTTCATTAACAATTCACATTAACAATTCAAACATTTACTGGCTAGCTGTTTTATCGAAACTTATCCGAGCTGAAATTAATCGACAATAAGCAAATTATTGGCGCGCATCTAATTTGAATATACTTTATCTAGCGACACAATAATCTATTCAGAAATGGAATACCAAGCTTACAGCTACTAATACAGAATATTTTCTAGTGGTATGGAAATTCAATTCTATGTGATATAAAAATTTACTAGCTTTCATATACCTCAAAAAAATTGCTCTTCTTATTCAAGTAGTTCACAGATGATGGAGTCGATTTTGTAGGCATCATCGCATCACCTAATGTAATATAACCTTACAGCTACTAATAGTCGTGAATCACCATAATTATAATGAATAAAGCCTACCGCATTAGCATCATATCTCGTCTTAATTCTCATTGGATTGAGTCCCTGAATTGAGACATATTATTTTATTGCATATAGGCTCTATAATTCTCTACCTGTCTTACATTTTCATAACATAATAATATAGAAACACAGAAAGAAACAAATCAATGTCTGCGGTTTTAGACCGCATCATAATGTACCTAGTTTCAGTCACGTGTGTAACGTCGATCGATACCTGCTAATTCCGATTTAAATGTACTTGTTATAAAATGTAATATTGCTTACCATAATTGTTCCGAAACCCGGTATACCTCAAGCCTGTAGCTGAATCACCATAAACACCGAGTGTTGGTCATAACTCATAAAAATGTAGCAATGACATCGGCCGTTCACCGGCCAACGACCCGCCGCCGCCAGTTTCCGGGTCCTACCCCAACCGCATGCGCTTTTGGGTGCATTGCGCCTACGTACTGTGTCGTCGGGGATACTGCAGCACCGCGTAACTAACAAAATCAGTATAAATTTAAATATGGCAATCCATTAACACTTAGAGCTTTTGAGTTCTAGACTGTTGCATGTATCCAACATTCCATTTTATACTTGACTTAAGCACACTTATTCCTAAGTCGATTTTTATGATATTTGAAACCTGCTAATTATTTCGACCGGCCAACGAACCGCCGCTGGCAGTTTCCGGTTCCTACCCCAACCGCCTACACTTTTGGATGCAGTGCGCCTAGAACTATGTCGTCAGGGATACTCCAGCATCGTGTAACTTAAAAAATAATACCTACACGTATTATAGATTTCGTTTTGTTTATAAGTTGCATTACATTAACAAGTATTCACATCATTCCATTTTCATAATGTACGTAACGTTACGCCTCTATCCCGAAGGGGTACGTTCCGGACGTAAATGCTGCATGCATTTACCTATTCAAACATACCTACGGCACTGCTGGCGTCGGGACGTGACGACCCCACCATCCACTAGCGGAAGAATTTTCTTCTACTGGAAGAGAATTCTTCCACTAGTGCAGTCAGTCAATCTAAAAATGGCTGTCAAACCATTCCAATAGGGCAGTAAAAATAACGACGCGGGATGAGCAGCAACGTCCCAAGTCTGCCAAGCGTGGCGATTATGCCACATTCTCCCCTAATGACGCACAACTCTGTTGTGGCATCTTTGGGGAAGGGTCTGTCCAGCAGACTGATGACTCTCGAGAAAATACATGTGCGAAGTTCGAAATTATTATTATAATTGATACAAGTTGTTGCTAGTTACGCGGTTCTGCAGCGTCCCTGATGGAATGGGAATTTCCACTATTACCTGTCCTATTGATTTAAAGGTAAGGAGATAAAATTCGTTTTAAATGTTTCTATTTTGTTATTTGTTTTATTTTAACGACCCAGTGGGCCCAACGGTGGTTGACGACCGTTGTTCTATGGGGCGTAGGTCTGATCCCCACACCGGGACAAATAATTGTATGATATGTAGATTTTGTTTTGAATGTGGGTGTTTGTGTATGTGTGTGTGTATTCAATGGCACCCATTACACAAATGGAAGTGTACCTAATGCAGGGTTGTAAGTGTACGCGTATTTTATTTATTTTATTTCGTAATCTAACTAAAATGAATATGCTTCACATAACTACGACGAGAGACAAATTAACATAGGCCTTAAGAATAGCAATGAAACTGCATTTTTAACTAGAGACGTCTCCAGCAAAACCATTTTGATGTAGTTGTTTCTAGGCTGCAGTATACACTTGCCGTCAATGTGATCCACCACCATCATAAAAAGACAATTAATTTGAACAAAGGCATTCGCCATAATTCTCACTTCGTTACCAACCGGAATTCGATTCCCAACCGTCACTTATTTTCCCATGATAGGTAAATAGTGAAATGAGGTCCGGAAGGGGCAGGTGGTCACGGTGCACTGTATCATTCATATGTTGCGGTGCTTAGCTCACATCCATGGAGCAGCACGAGCCACCGGCCGCGGCGGACCGGAGGGGAGTAGCCATAGCGTTTATTACCAATGCAAAACAGTCTGTCATTTTTGCACGGGGAAATACGGGGTCGTCAACTAACTGACTCTTTTTTTATGTTTGTATGTATCTTCACGCCAAGTCCCTTACGGGGTAGGCAAAGAGTGTTAAGCGCTAGATATCCCGGTCCTGACACGCCTCGCGAGCTTCCTCTGCATTCATCATTCTCTTCATACATGCACGCCGATTCTTAAGATTTGACCCCATTCACTACTTAGTACTCAACCTATTTGGTCATGCTAGGTCAGTCTTGGTCTTCCTGGGCAACCATCCACATTCGCATTGTGTATCTGTTTAGTAATTCTCTCATTCGACATTCTTTCTATATGCCCGAATAAAATTGTATGTTTTTTTAAAACAGAATGTCTTCGGCATCTCTGGAATTTCAGAATTATCCTATAAATGTTCAATAGGCTCCCTAATTACGTAGGTATAGCTTTGTTTACTAATATAGTACTACGTCTAATTTGTTTGACATTCCGTACATATTCAATTATGTATTTTATATGATTCAGAATTCACGAGATATACGCACTAACGCATTTCATAATCTATCCGCCGTTATTATGTTGTTTTTATGTCATGGAAGTGGCAAATAAGCTTGCAGTTCACATTGATGTTAAGTGATGACTGCAGTCTATAGACACTTACACAATGACCAAGGTCAAATGTAGATTCGTTACCACTCCTGAGGCCTGAGGGGTTATGCCTCTGTGCCGGAAATTACAGAGCCCTACATTACCATTTCGAGAGTATCCTTATACATACTCTGCCTAATCCGTGCGGGACTTGGCGTGAAGATATATAGGTACATATTGTATTTTTATGACGATCCTTATGTACTTTTGTCGGTTGAAATTATTACAAAATAGAGCTCGAATTTTGTAGGTATAGTTTTAGTATTTCAGTTACATACAACATGTAACAGGAATAATACACACTAACGCGCCGATTACAAAATCGAGTTATAATCATAACACATAAATTGAAATAACATGTTTATGTATTTAATATTTTTTATTTAAGAAATAAGTGGTCCTCTATTTGTACGTACAGTATGCACACCCTACTCGTACTTATCATACCTCTACCTACGGACGCACATAAAAACACGAACCTACTCACACACCCACACTGTTGCAATGTGATGTAGCATAACCTGCATACCCTTTTTTAACACTCGCTAGAACTAAGATTAATTTCTACTATTTTATTTCTTAAATTATTATTTATAATAAAAAGCACGTTTCAACGAGTTTTAATAAACTTGTTAAGACTAGCATTCTATTTTGGTTAGACGTTAGTCTCATTTTCGTTTGTTTTGACTGTTCACCAAATGGGTGACCATAATTTCCTTAATTGTAATTAATTTTGGGACAAAATATTACCTATATCAAAAATGCCTGAAATCGATTCAGTTATCGATTCTGAACAAACTAGCTTCGGGTTGTACATTTAATCCTGTTACACGTTGTATAAACACAATGGCTAAAACTTACGCATGATCTTCGTGAAAGTGGGATAGTTGTAAAGCCTCCGGAAGCAGGTGGTCGCATTGGAGCACACAGTATCGTATATTGCGGTCCAACCTGCGGTCTGGACTGCGGATCAGTTATTAAACTTAGTTTAAGTGTTGTTTATGATTTATAATTTAATCTGTTTATTTATTCAACTGCCTCTAGTGCCAATATTGTTTATTGATGGTGGACCAATATTACTAATATAATTAAAACTTGGATTGACAGATATCTGATGTTTTTTTTGTGTAATGATGTTGGCTAAAAAGCATGCAGTTCATATGGATGTTACAGTCAAATACTGGATACGGGATACTCAAGCTGGTTCCGTAGATGCGTTGCCACTCCTGAGGCGTAAGTTGTGTTGTCTCTGTGACAGAAATTACATCGCCTATGCATTGCCAACTGACCGGAGCACGATAGTACTGAATGCTACATTTTGGCAGCAGATTAATGTTTGTTATGACCTACGTTATCTGCCGCCAAATGGTAAGTACTGCTCAACACTATCGAGTACCGGTAAGATGGTACAGTGTGGCGACGTAATTTCTGTCACAGACAAATTCGTAGTAGTACATTTTATTGTACACCAAAAGTAACAATCAACAAAGACAATAGTACCTATGGATATGCACAATAGGCGGTGTTATTGCTTAAAGCAATTTCTTCCAGACAACCTAGGTTATAAGCGACATAATTATATCTAAGAAGAAGAGGTGTACAATCATAAACAATTATTTTACAAGACAGATAATCATTTACAACTTCGGCTTCAGGAAGCCATTTGGCGGCAGATAGATAACCTTTTCTATCGCCTTTTCTATCGAAAAAATCGCCAATTAAAATATTTTTTTTTGTAATGGAAGTGGCAAACAAGCATGCAGTTCACATTGATGTTAAGTGATGACTGCAGCCTATAGATACCCACATAAAGACCAAGGTAAAAATGCAGATACGTTACCACTCCTGAGACCTAAGGTGTTATGCCTCTGTGCCGGAAATTTCAGGGCCGTACATGACCATGGTACAGGGCTGAACACTACCATTTAGCGGCGAGTATATTAGGTAATGCGGTGGTGCCTACGCCCGCGAGCTCCGTGGAACTCTACCACCAGTAAAAGAGATAAGGTTATGTTAGTTATGACCTAAGTTATCTACCGCCAAATCGTATTGCTCAGCACTGTCGTGTACTGGTAAGATGGTACAGTATGGCGACGTAATTTCTGTCACAGACAACTTAGGCTTCAGGAGACCAATTTGCGGGAGATAGATAACTAACTTTATCTGCCGCCAAATCAAAGTCTTGAGGAACATCGTGTTTTGGTACTTTAGTACCTTACATATGACAAGTGGTGCCTATACCTTTGAGTTCTGACACGGGTCTGACCAGTAGAACTTTTTAAAACTTTCCCTCCATATATCAAAGTTGTATACGCCGCGCCTTCAATTTATTGAAAAATGAAATAATCGCCCAACACGATTACGTTGTAGAAAATTTCACTAAATTATTACAAATCGACATGTTTAACACAAACTTGTTCGCAAATCGACACCCGGATACGAGCCCTTGATTGTGTTGTAAACGTATACATGCCTGTATTCCTCGAAGGGATAGGCTGAGGCAAAGGCGGTAACCGAATAATGATACAAACTTAGATTGTGAAAAAAATGACGTAACACTTCCAAAAGTACGGGTACCTAAATTTTTTTTTTTTTTATGTAATAAAAGTGGCAAAGAAGCATGCAGTTTACATTGATGTTAAGTGATGACTACAGCCTATAGACACTTACACAAAGACCAAGGTCAAAATGCAGATGCGTTGCCACTCCTGAGGCCTAAGGTGTTATGCCTCTGTGCCGGAAATTACAGGGCCGTACATTACCACCTGACCGGAACACGATAGTGCTGAACACTACCATTTAGCGGCAAGTATATTAGGTAATGCGGTGGTGCCTAGGCCCGCGAGCTCCGTCACTGGAACTCTACCACCAGTTAATATGAATCCCACATAGTTTTAATTGATATTATTTCAACTGGTGGTAGAGCTCCAGTGACGGAGGTCGCGGGCGTAGGCACCGCCTAATATACTTGCCGCTATATGGTCAGGTGGTAATGTACGGCCCTGTATTTTCCGGAACGGAGGCATTACACCTTAGGCCTCAGCAGTGGTAACGCATCTGCATTTTGACCTTGGTCTTTGTGTGGGTGTCTATAGGCTGCAGTCATCACTTAACATCAATGTGAACTGCATGCTTGTTTGCCGCTTCCATTACAAAAAAAAAAATTAACGCGTTGGTTTTCCTTAGACTGTGGTTTTATATTAGTTATTTTAATATATATTAAGTTAACCGATTACGAGTACTACGTCTACTGCAGATTTTTAAAGTTCTGATAGTTATTACGGGACCATACATTAAATCAATCAGTTACTCTAATTTTGACGATCCGGTTAGTCCAGCGGTGTGAGACGAAGGGTCGCGGGTTCGATCCCCGCACTGGGATAAATTATTGTATGGCTTACAGATCTTTGTTTCGGGTCTGGGTGTTTGTGTATGTGTTGTGTGTGTACATACAACGGCACCCACGACACAAGTTTATATTAAGTGTTGGGCTGCGAGTGTAAGCGTACCTATAAAAAAATACACATATAATAAATAATTCCGAAAGAAAAATTTTTTTTTAATAAAAATATAACGATTTAAATTCAAATTAAAGATCTATGGCCTGCGCTTAAAATATCTTCTAGGAATTGAATTTGCATTCTATAAATTTCCCAACGATGTGATAATCTTGTACTTGAAGTCGGTATTTTTGTTTTTTTCATTATTTTGGTAGTTATTCTGTACTTACTACCCGGCCCGGCTTCGTACGGGTACAATGCTACCTACCCTCTCCTATTCATCTTATCGTGATGTTATACCTAATAGTATCCTATCAATATGGATAATAATATACCTATATTAAATTTACAACATTTGTTTTAGTTCACTTAGATTGTACCATTTATGTAGTTGTAGTGATTTCATAATTCTAGTAGAAATTAGGTTTCGATTTTTTTTTGCTTCTAAGTACCCAGATGTTTTAAACATAAACTCAAGAATTAATGCAATGCTCATACATTTGCCTTCTCACACTATTTTAATATATGTTATTGCCTTTAAAAATGTATAATAGGTACACATAAAATTAGTATTATACACATAGACGTGATAAAATTCAACACCCAAAGGAATAATAGAAATGATTCAATCTATTTTACAATACAAAAAAAAAACGATAATCGTTAACTGTACACCCCTACGCATAAAACTATACCCTAATAATATAGTTACGCACACTCACAAACGTTTATTGTACGGCGCGTGCATGTGTGCACAGCAGCTGCGAAACTCGAATTCAACCGCCTGAGGTCCTCAAAGTTTTAGACTAGCGACGTGGCGCGGTCGCGCGTGCTAATTAATTCTGATGTTTGGTGTCGAAGTTTGTAGGTTAACTCAGTGTGCTCATGTAGATAAAGGAATTGTTTTATAAGGTTAAAATTATATAGGACATTATAAGCTGGCCTAAACAGAAAATGAAAGTTTTATTTGACGTTATATTTCTTTGCTGAGACGTGACGAGCCAGTTGGTCCTGCGGTTCGACTCTCGCACAGGGACAAATATTTTGTATTGCCAAGAGATACCTTTGTTTTGAGTCTAGGCGTTTGTGTATGTGATTAATGGGGACCCACGACACAGAATAGGGCTCTAGTGTAAGCATATTTGTATTTATATTGATTTCGAATTATAAGAATGAAAGCAAATGCACTTCCTTGGCACAAAATATTTTGGTATCTAAATTTAAATTATGCATGATTATATTTATCAATAAATAGGTAAACATATTTACACCACTCCTTCAAGTGGTGGAATGCCCCTATCATGAGATAATACTAAAACGCCCAAGAAACTATATTCCACAATAAAGTTAAAAAAAAATATATACAAAAAAGTTTGAATACTCTTATCCTCCAGAAATTAGAGAAAATATTGTGAAATCATGATTAATGTAAATATATAACGAAACAAAGTAGCTACATAGGTATCATTATAATACCACCTTTTATAAAATTCGAGTACAATGAACGTACCCAGATTGCCTTGAGAACTTGAACGTGGAAATCGTTACAAAAAAGCAAAAAAATGTAACTGTTAGACTTTATGTAACCGAAACTATGACATCATGTTTTTATTCGTATCGATGTGAACATAAATAATAAAATATAATCGATTGATTAGTTACACACTTTTATCAAGCTGGTAAATATTCAGATTCGAGCCGCCATGCCATTTTATTCATTTGTTGTAATAGACTGATGTTAATTTATCAAATCGCGTAGATAGGTAGTAAAATTTTCATACAAATTTGGTAATTAATCTTTGGTAAATCTATCTTGACGAATAAAACTAATAACAAAAACAAGTAAAAAAAAATGCAGTTGAATATTTGAGAAGCGTTATTTTTGCGAGCGATAATATTTAGGGTTTTGTTGTAGTCATCTCGGCCGTAACGTATGGGTGCCTTTGCCTGCAGTCGGTTGTTTTTTTTTTTTCGAAAACTTGACCCCCTCAGTCAGTTATGATTCAGCCGTCGACGCGAGCGGTTGGGTTCCGCGCTCTCAGATTTCTAGTCATTTTGTCCAAAATTTAGTAACTATCAACTAGTGTTAAGGCGTGTTTAGTTTAAAGTTTTGTGTTTGTAGGTACTGAAGACTGATTTTAATGAACGGATTTGGTTTGCTTTGGTAAGTTTTTGTTTTTTCTAGTACGTTATGTCGAAGCGAAACGTGAGCTTTTATGTCAATCGAAAAGTTTGAACAATGATTTAAACGGAATTCGGCCAGATGTTTCGTTATTTTATTTTGGGAACAAAAGCTTTTGAAAATTTACTTGAAACGGTATTGAAAGGTTTCTAGAAACAACTTTTATTTTTGATTGCGTTGTTCACATTTGTTGACCATTAATTCAATTACTTACTCCGAAAATATACAAAATGTTTTCGTATTTATTACACTCGAATGAGATTTATTAGGTTTATAGGTAACTTCGAATAAATATATTTTAAGAAATTTTGTTTTTTTTTTTAATACAAAACGTCAATTCTGGGTATCTTTCAATTACCTACAACATTTTTTTTCCTTGTTACGGTGTAGGTATACTCTTGTCACGTTGACATTATAAAAGGGCAGAGCTTTTTTTTTATTTGTTTTTGTCTACTTTTCAGTCAACATTCGAAAACAAATGCATTTTGTTGGTAGCCATTTTTAAATAAGTATAATTATCAAAGTGCAGTTTGTAAATTTGTTTGTGTATTTTCATTTTGCTACTTATGCATAAACCATTAAGAAGTTGTTGTAGTCTAAAAAAATAATTAACATTGATACATAAAACGAAAAAATACTATGATAGGTAGGTATGTCATTTTGTATCATTTTTTATTTAAAGCTTAAGTTTCATGGGAATTATTACAGTAATCAATAAAGAGCATTATTGTTGAAATCTTATTACTTTATCTTTGAAAATCCATTGTAATTATTTCATCTATTTGTGTATTTTTAGTTAGGTTAGATAGATTTTTATTATTACATTGATATCAATATACGAACAAGAGTTTACTATTATTTACAATAGATGCATATAAAATAGAAAGGCTAAACTAACATATTTTACCTCCGTGCTAGTAAATAAGGATCTATGCTAATGGAAACACAATTAAATTGTAAAATAAAGCAGCGAACAGACTAGATAGTACTTATATTCACTACTAATCCCTACGAATATTATCAATGCGAAAGTAACTCAGTCTGTCTGTCTGTCTGTTACCTTTTCACGTGGTAGAGCTCCAGTGACGGAGCTCGCGGGCGTAGGCACCACCGCATTACCTAATATACTTGCCGCTAAATGGTAGTGTTCAGCACTATCGTGTTCCGGTCAGGTGGTAATGTACGGCCCTGTAATTTCCGGCACAGAGGCGTAACACCTTAGGCCTCAGGAGTGGTAACGCATCTGCATTTTGACCTTAGTCTTTGTGCGGGTGTCTATAGGCTGCAGTCATCACTTAACGTCAACGTGAACTGCATGCTTGTTTACTACTTCCATTACATAAAAAAAAAAAAACGTCCAAACGACTGAACTGATTTTAATGAAATTTGGTACATAGATAGAGCTGATTTTGAGAAAGAACATAGGCTACTTAGTAATTTATAAAACGACATCCACGCGGGCGAAGCCGCGGGCAACAACTTGTCGTATGTCTTTGATATTCTGAACTAAAAATTAATAGCTAAACCATAAAATAATTCACAAATTGATAGGCATCTTTTTGAAGTTTGTTAAACCTCTATATTAAAACAACGGAGCCACGAATCGAAACGTTCATTTTATTATCAACTTCAGAACTGTGGCAATAAATCGAGGTTATATAATGTGTCGCTATTCCAAGGTTAAGTTCATGGTGTAACTACTGACTGACGAGTTAATGTTGGTTCAAGTAACAATCGTACTTTTATATCGATTAAAAAAACGAATATGAGCGCATATCCTACTTATATTATAAATGCGAAAGTTTATGAGCATGGATGGATGGATGGATGTTTGTTCGTACGCTTTCACGAAAAAACTGCTTTACGGATTTGAATGAAATTTTTATACATTAGAATAACATATAGGCTACAATTTTTCAATGTTTAAAAGTAAACGCGGACAAAATTGAGGGCAAAAAATAGTTTTTCAACACCATCGCAAAATGTTTATTAACTTTTGACCTTTCTGCCAAATTGTAAGTTTGTGGCATAAAAAATTTAGTAGGTCTTGCTTTGATGCAAACTCGCGAGTTACAGTTACATGTCTTTATTCTGGTCCTGTCGCAAAATCTCTTCTTGGCGTACCTCTCCTACCTATAAACTATCTCCCTGACAAAGGATCATGGCAAGATTTGTACAGAAAAAATGAAAAAAAAGGTACACGGTAAAACAGCATGGAAATATTATCCAGTGAACCTTTTCCTGATACTTAAAATATTTTTAACTCTCCGGAATAAAAAGTTTGAAATTGAACTTTAGTATGGAGTGCTTCTACTGTTGTTAGGAAAGACGATTTTTATTCCGGTGATTTAAAAATAATTTACATACCAGAAAATGTTCTTTAGGTTCCCTAGATAATATATCTAATCCGTTTTACCTTGTACCTTTTTCTAACTTTTTTTGTACAAATCAATGTATGAAACTTGACATGATTCTTTCATCTTTATACTTTGACGTATAAAGTTTTCGTTTTTTCGGTAACGTAACGCCACGTTTTACGTGTTTTGATGACTTTCTTACCCCTACCCTCCATACAATAAAACTACCTAGGTATTGTTAACAGTCAACATTTTAAAAACTTTATTTTGACTGATTTCACTTCACTTCTCATACCTACTTAACCACTTAAACTCAAAACAATCAAAGGGCATGTCTGAGAGCTAAATCACGCGAAAGGTAAAATTATACGATGTAGGTAAGTACCTACCGTTATAAATCTAATAGAATTTATTACTCATTTGTTCACTGGAACTTGTTCTTCCACGTCTAAAGGAAGCCTTTCAGAGATCCTTTCAGTTGTACAATTGCTCTTTGCTTTTCCGTTTCATACCTTTTGTTGAACTTTTACGTTCTTAAATAATGTATTTGATTTTTTTTTATTTGCTTGTGGAAAAGCCCCTTGGACTCGAGGACGTAAAAATCACCGCATTACCCAGTCACCATAATCAGGATACCTATGGTAACTAGCCAGGAGTACCTAGGTCTAGAGACACTTTGTTTTGGTATGATATTGGCAAACAAGCATACAGTTCACATTGGTGATAAGTGTTAGTCAAATTGCCACCGCAGAGGTCTTAACGGTTTTGTACCTCCAGTTACTAAGCGCTTAAGCGCTATTGGTCATGTAATTTGGCAAAGCGGCATATCAACTTAGACCTCAGGCATTAGAGCCTCCAGTCAGAGAATATGTAATAATACTACGTTTAGAATAGACACTTCGACGTCCCGCCCGATTTCCCCGCCTCACCCAATCACCTCCTCTCTTATGGGCGACGCCGGTTGGTATCTTCTACGCGCTACGCACACAGGTGCACGTGTAAATACACGTCACTAATTAATGTCTGTGTTATGGAGACCAAATTAAGCGTTTGTATGGAATTTTGGCGGAGTCTGCGGTGTGCCCCAGTGGCAACTCATCAGGAAATCTATCTTCTGTATATGTTCATAAATTACAATATTGCTTATCTATCTGAAATGTATGCTTGTTAGCCATAAAAAAGTGAGTAAATAATAAAACTTAAAAAACACAATGTCCGTTCTCATTTAAACATTTTCAATTACATTTATTTAACATCCGTTTAACATTTATAAATACTGCGTATTTTCTGACAAATCACATCTAAATTTTGCATGTTTTCCTTACTTGTTATTTATTAATAATATGTGTTATTTATTAGTCAGTGTTTGTTTATAGATGCCTCGAATATAGGGCAATACCTTCTTATCGCAAAGCGGAAAAAACATTGGTCTATGGCGATTAATGACTAGACTTCCCATGTGCATCACTAATGGTAGAGTTGCAAGTGTCGGAGCTCGAGACCGTAGGCAGTCTGGCACTATAGTGTTCAGCACTGTCGCGTTTCGGTTAGATCAGAGGTTCCCAAAATATTTGCTCGTGTAGACCCCTTTCAATTTATTTCTGGTCTCGGTGGACCCTCCCCCTCCTTGTTACATTTACATCACATTCCCATATTTACAATTTTTATTGACGTCTACGTAGACCTCCATCGAGTCTCCCATGAACCTCAGGGGGTTCTTCTGGACCACTTTGGGAATCACTGGTTTAGATGGTAATATTGTAAAATGGCTCTGTTATAACTATTATAGAGGCATAATGCAAATCTCAGGTATGCCAACGCATCCGAAAAGACCTCTGGTTTTTGTGTAGATGTCTATAGGCTACAGTAATCTGTAAAGTCTTAATTATTATACCTCTTTGCCAGAAATTACATATTGCCTTACGACCGGAACACGATCCGCTGAACTACCATTTAGCGGCGAGTAAGATTAGGTAATACGACTGTGCCCACGACCGCGAGATCCTTAACTGGAGCTCTATTACCAAATAATAAACAAATCCCATCCAAAAAAATAACTATATGAATGCTTCAAATCCTATTTATACAAACGTACTGTTCTGTAGGTATCGGGTACTTAGTCTGAACGGACCAATGGGCCGTGGTCCATTCGACCGTAAAATCCCTGTACGTTCTCATCCTATAGGACTTATTACACGGCACGGTATTCAGGGTACGATAGCAAGGGTCAGGGTAGTGTAATAACATTTAGGGAGTTGGGCCCTAGGGCGACCGGAGCGGCCCGTGTATTTGTACTGTGATTGAGTTAGGCCGCTATCGACCGGATAGTGTAATAAGCGGCAACCCGGCGCGAGGCCACGCCCACCCTTTCTGTCGGACCCTGAATACCGTGTCATGTAATAGCCTTTTATATCAGAAATTATCTTGATAAGAAAATACAGTTCGTATGATATTCAATTTTTCTCGCTGGCATTTGTTAATACAGGTTCCATTATCATATCCAATAATCCTCACGCTACTAATCTATAATGCATCAACCTATTTAATATGTATGTGTAACTGACAGACGGTCCAACAAATCCGAATGTACGCGAGCCGTACTCGCGATTGTTCAGAAAGTTAGCAGCCAAAGCTCCTCTGAAAGCTGATTGTATATGATAATAGGCGGAGAGGAAAGCGATTAAGCTATCAAAACTATTGTCAATATATATATTTAAATAAAATACGCTTACACACTCACAGCCCCACAGTAGGTATAATATATAAACCTTTGTCGTGGGTGCCGTTGTACACATACAAAACATACAAACACTCGAAACAAATATTTGTAGGCCATACAAAGGGTTGTCCCGGCGCGGGGATCGAATCCGCGACCCTTCGAATCCAACGGTCATCTCATACCGCTGGAGTAACGCGGGTTATCAAAATTTAATTAATTATATGCAAAGTACCCTTTTGAATAGATTCTTAATGTTGTTATACACAACAACTGTCAGTGTTTACTGATGAAAGAGTTAGTAAATGTTATTAAGATTTTTTGCATTTCTAAAATGTCCAGTATCACCCTCAGAGTATAGATAATTAGATAATGTCATCTCTGCTTACTCTTTCGCGAAATGTAGTTGTGTAGTTACTCGCATAATACTACTTATCGCTCTTTTTCACATAACAAAACGTTTTTACACCTTGATCGCTCTGCTTATCACTTTGCAACAGGTTTGCTACCGCACGGGATTTGCTATTCAGATTTCAGTTAGCCATTCGGCCTGATTTGATTAATGGCTTTGACAAATAACGTCTGCTTCCTTACTCTAACAAGCGTGCTCGTAAACTACCGAGTACAGTACAAATCGGATTTAGTGTACCGTTGGGGTTCCAACTTATTTGATGTCACTTTGGGTTTCATACGTTTTTGATGTGAAATCTATCCATATTGCAAGATATTGAAAATGTAGTACTAAAGGATTTATTACACGGCACGGTATTCAGGGTACGATTGCAAGGGTCAGGGTAGTGTAATAACATTTAGGGATTTAGGGCCCTAATTATGGCGACCGGAGCGGCCCGTGTATTTGTACTGTGACTGAGTTAGGGCGCTGTCGACCGGATAGTGTAATAAGCGGCAACCCGGCGCGAGGCCACGCGCACCCTTTCTGCCGGACCCTGAATAACGTGTCGTGTAATAGCCTTTTAAGTGTACTACATTTTCAATCATCATTCCATCCGAAAGTCGTCCAATGTTTGACTTACACCCATATTCTAAGACGTTACTCGAAACATTCCTTGACTCACACTCAGCCGAGGACACTTTATGAGGACGCCTCGAAATCCATATTCTTAGATGTATTATGACAGTAACTTATGTGTACGAATTATCATAATAATATACATAATTCACAAAGTCTTGAGAATCTATTTTTATAGAAAAATATGGTATTAAATTATATTATATTAATTTATCACGGTCGAATGGACCACGGTCCATTCTTTTTGGTAATTTCAGACTAAGTACACCAACTACTTTTTCTTATCATAATTAATCACACCAAATAAAAATATTTATTAAGTAGTAAAACGATTCTTAAAAACCAAAATTACACTAATTTATTTGCCTTCCCATAACCGAAGTGGCCCCTTATATTAAACAATCCGTAAAAACAAATAACCCTAAATGTTCCCATGACCAAATAGACGACTTAATCTATTATTTCAACTGTAGAAAAAGCCGAATTCACTTGTGGGTGCCGAGGGAACCTTTTGTTCGTCTCGAAGGGGTCTTTCGGCTTTTCTAAGAAAACCCTACCTGCTCTGTGGGTAAAGTTGTCCCCTAACGGTTACAGGTAAACCCTAACAAGTGGAGACTTGTTCTGCGGTTCGTATTTAACATTCAAACAGTCACGATTTTAGATTTTGGATACCCATTGTTTTTGACTTTCGCTCTTTTTTGTAGCGAGCTGAGCGGGTTAAGCTTTGTATAACAAAGCCCGTATATATTTTTGTTACCTATATTTAAAATAAAAAATGTTTAGTCTCATAGTGGTGGTAGAGCTCCAGTGATGGAGCTGGCGGGCGTAAGCACCACCGCATTACCTAATATACTTGCCGCTAAATGGTAGTGTTCAGCACCATCGTGTTCCGGCCAGGTGGTAATGTACGGCCCTGTAATTTCCGGCACAGAGGCATAACACCTTAGGCCTCAGGAGTGGTAACGCATCTGCATGCGAATGACTAATTTGATATACAATGCGAATATGGATGGTTGCAGAGGCCCAGGAAGACCAAGAATGACCTACCATGACCAAATAGGTCGAGTTCTGTCTGATGATCATAGGAATCGGCGTGCATGTATGAAGAGAATGATCAAGGTAGACGAGGCACGAGAGGTATGTCAGGACCGGGATATCTGGCGCTCTACACACTCTGCCTATCCCTGCCGGACCCGGCGTGAAAATGCATACATATTACCGTTTAGCGTCAGATAGATTACGTAATGCCGAGGCGCCTACCTTAAGCTCCGCCACTCGAGCTTTTACTACCTCTGAAATTATTATGGCTTTATATTAACGCGCAGTTTACACAAACAAGGTAATATTAATTGTAACAATATTGAAACAGGTTTTCTCTCATTACGAAAGCAATGTGAAACTTTCTTTGTGCGAACAAAATGATTGTATTTTAATTCATTAGTATTTATTTATATCTGTTGATATAATTGGTCTTATCATTTATGAGCGCGAATGGCCCCGCGGCTGGTGTAGATCGTAAGCGATCTCCTCGGTTAAGCGATACGGGCGCGGTATGTGTGATATGACCGCTAGTGTGATGGGTGACAGGTTAATATTATAAAACATTTTAATTCTCTTCATTCATCACACGGTGCGGACAGTTCTGACTATCCCAACCCACTCTTCCCCTATATTTGTTCTAAAAGATTGAGGGTGCAAGTCGGCGTGTTACAGTCATTCGTTGTTGATATTAATGTCGATTTTGAGTACCGAGCGAACCTAGTAGCAATACCTATTATATCACAAGTATAAGTCCTAAATTCAAATACATAGTCAAATCAATACAAACCATATGAAAACTCCGGTCAATACAAGCTACGGGCAGATAGACGGAGAAAAAATCGTTCATTACTCATCGCAGATGCCTCGGAGACGCCACTCGCGATTAATCAAATTAATTACGTTCATTTCATCGCGTAAGAGCCGATCGACGTGTCAAGGTATAGACGATAGCGGTTTTAATATATTAGTTTTGTTTAAACTACATTAATTTCGATAAATTCTTTTTAATATCAGGGATATAGATAACGACGCCACAAAGATTTTACAAATGGAACTTTTTAAATTTTCAATCGTGTTGTACGTTTTGAGATCACAGATAAAATGGATTTTTTTTTCTTGAGAATTTGCGCCGTGACACATGATTGTTGTCAATTGATGTGAAAATCTTATTTTGTTAATCTCTAATGAAAAGAATTCGCGGTTATCTCTCTCCATTTGTTTTTTTTTTACCTTTTGCGTCTCTATATGTAGCCAATATGCTGATGCGTGGCTACGTAAATATGGAATCACGATTTGAGTAAAATATTGTCACGAACCCTTGAAGTGTAGCCTCTACAAACTACATAGTTTTTGGCCTTTATGACCTGAAGTTAGTAGTTATAAGCATAAACTGTAGGTGATTTTTTAATTATTTATGCAAAATTCTGTTAATGATCCACCCCGTAACTTAGTAAAAGTAACTCGCTTGCAACTTGGACCGATGGAATGGAACCTACAAGTGCCTTGGCTGTGTTGCGGAAATGTCATAGTGACGTGTATTGATTTTTAATAGGCTACCACTTTGCGCTCTTGCGGCCTAGTACGGCACGTTACTTTACCTTCACTTTTATTTATATGATCGAGCGAAATCCGTGTTGATTGATTGATTGAAAGTCATATATATCTTGATTGCGTTTAAGGCTTAATTAGATTATATTATTACAAAAAGCGGTCGAGCTCTGTTTCGATGAAGCTATAGTGCGTATTATCTAACTTACTTCACCATTAAAGGATTAGATCAAAAATGTTTGGCTTAAAAAATGGTGATGCCTCTGTATTAAGTAGGTACTTGCCTAATCGGTTAGTGTTTCCTCGCATTCATAACAAAATACCTACCTTAAATTTTTATTCTATATAATTTAGATGCAAATTAATTATTATGCCAACTATTTAATTCCTATATTAAGAGTAAGAGTACTTAGTTGTGGTGTGTAAAGTGTACTAGTGTTGTATATCTATTGAAATTGAATCACGTTCAAACTTTACCCTTCTAACGCAAAACTCAACCAAACGGCTGACACTTTAACCCGATCCAACTAAAAAGAATCACCAAACAAAAGAATAGAATGAGCCGGTTTCTAAAATCTGACCCCAAACATTGGAAGCATCATTAAGTCAATCTACGTAAAGGAATCGTAACGTCTTATATCATACTTTAAGATTGCTCGCACGTCGACTTTCCCACCAAAATGCGCGGCGGTTACATAAATTATTCTCATGTTAACACTATTAGATTTACCTATTGTTGTCACCCTATGATTCTCACAGGTTAATGGCCTAGTATCGCGATGGGGAAAATGGGATCTTGGGGTCTTTCTTCAGGGTGCATTTAATGTCTATGATAGTCGTTTCATGAACATTTTTTTTGTCGTAAAATCGGCATACCTACCTAAGGGTAGAAAATGAATAGTGCAGACTATGGGATGTATTGAGATCACTGCATTAGATCATGTCTCGTAAATATTAGTAAGTTATATAATACGTTGGCCTTTGTATCAGAAATTACGAAATAGGACACTAAGATGGTTTCTTGTAAATAGACGCTTCCATACTTTTCTATATCTACAATTATTGTAGTAAAAGTTACTTTAACTGTCTGGTTTGTCACGACAAAATCTCTGTGAGAAATTGAATAATTTGGACTCTGAAGTTTTTCCTGGACCAAATTGTTTCCATGTGTAGTTATTAGAATACAAAGCTACATAGTGTAGGTACCTACATAGACTACTTTTATACCGAAACAAAAAATAACATGACAAGTCACGGGATACAGGTAGTATTAAATAAATTGAAATGGTTTTGGCTGGCACCTTTACCTTTTATTTCATTATCTTGGTGTATGTTTGAGTTATATCTAATAAAGTTGGTGGCATTTTGTTTGATAAAGGCTTATAACAGTGCCCGTGTATAGTGAAATAGAATAATAGTGCGAAAACACGACCTTTCGGGTTTCCTCCAAAACTTGTAAATGTTCTGGTAAAGTAGCCATCGCTTTACACGAATTACTGACTGTGACTGACTGACGGACTTATTAATTGACTGACTGACTCTGACTTTTACGCTGCTTATTACGAATATGAAATATCGTTTTACTTGACGCTGGTAATATGCGTAATAGCAATGTCATAATATTAAAAATGCGTAATAGCAACGCCATAATATTAAAAAAAAAATGACAAGCTTAAGTACATCTCATAATAATAGAAGTTACCTACATTGAATTTTGTCCTATTTCTAAGACAGGGTTTTAGCTATCGCTTATCGCTTGGACCACAACTCTGCGGTCTTTTTGAGACTCCTGTTCAGAAAGTAATAGCTTACTGGAAACGCAATATCGGCCATTTCGACGAGGGAGAGACGTTTTACCTACGGACACTACCGCAGTATCTAAACTATGTTGTCCGTCTGTTTTCGACTCCCGCGTAATAAATAGATGCTTTGCTTTTAAGAGTTCTGGCACATTTTACTGGTGGTAGAACTCCAGTGACGGAGCTCGCGGAGGCACCACCGCATTACCGAAGATACTTGCCGCTAAATGGTAGTGTTCAGCACTATCGTGTTCCGGTCAGGTGGTAATGTACGGCCCTGTAATTTCCGGCACAGAGGCATAACACCTTAGGCTTCAGGAGTGGTAACGCATCTGCACTTTGACCTTGGTTTTTGTGTGGGTGTCTATAGGCTGCAGTCTTCACTTAACATCAAAGTGAGCTGCATGCTTGTTTGCCACTTCCATTACATAAAAAAAATATATATCGAAGGCATCGACGATAGAAGCTACGTTGTGTCGTCGAGGATCGAAAGAAGCAAGCAGCGCCTTCGATAAAACTACTGTCACAGCGTTTGCACTAACTACCGCCCCGTTGGAATGATTTGACCGCCATTGTTCGGTTGACTGACTGCACTAGTGGAAGAATTTCCTTCCACTAGATCATTCTTTCGCTAGTGGGCTGAGTACTCGTCAGGTCACGACGCCGCGGTCTTATTACTAAACTTCAAATAAGTTTATAAGTTTTATTTAATTTAAGTTTATTTATTTATTTCATATATAAAATAAAAATTAACAATATTACAATTTTTGAGTCTCCTTTTAAGCAAAATAATTTGCTTGTGTTAGGAGAACCCGCTCTTTTTCACATAATAAATAACCATATGTTTAAATGATGAACGATACTAGATGAAATAAATTAAAAAAAAATAAAATATTGAAAACATTATAAAATCAACATTAAATTATATTAAATTAAATTCACCCTTTTTAATCCTTAGGTAAACAAAGCTAAAAAATACAATTAGGTATGTTCATGAAAACAACATCACAATAATCTTGTAACTTCAAATTAATTCTGTCGACTGAAGCGCACACACAGCAAGGGAGTCATCAAAACACGACATATTTTTCAGAATTAATAGCCCAAAAAAAGGTTGCGGGCCGAATATTAATGTTGTCATTTAAAAGTATTTCCCGTCTCACCCCCAGTAATGCCATAAATACGAGTATCACAAATTTTACGCTTACGTGTTACGAGTCGGTTCAAAAATGAGTAACAGATAATGTATTTTAACATTATGTTGTACGGATAATAAAATTAGAGATTGACATATGTTTTTCTAACCGTGAGTTTGCATTGATGAAACATGTTATAATGATAGGTTTGACAGCAGTGCGAACGCTAGTTAGAGCAAGACATTTGTCGCAATACATACTTTATGCATACTTTATGTTTAATGTTTTTAGTGCAAACTAGGGGTAACTCAAACTCACTTGGAAATATTATATAGGTATGTCAAAGTAAACAAAATTAAAATAAATTGTGGTCTTAAATTACTAAATAATAAAAATAGGTATCAACAGAATGTTCCAGAACTCTCTTTTACAAACGGCAACATAAGACTATACAAAGGAATATGGGACATTCTTTGTCATTCACTGACAGAGTTCCAAAGCCCAAAGTCTCTAAATAGGAGAGCTCCAGTGACGGATCTTTAGGAAATGGGTAGAGTCACAGTGTAGGTAGTCGAGGGCGTAGGCATAACCGCATTACCTTATATAAAAGGTGCTGGGATCGAACTTGTAACCTTTCAAATTAAACGGTCGTCTCACACCACTAGACTAACCGGGTCGTCAAATAACTGTCGCAGAGGCACAACAACCAAGGCCCCAAGGGTTTCGCACCATCTTTTTTTTTTCACTGGTGTAAGAGCTCCAGTGGTGGAGCTCGCGGGCGTAGGCACCACCGCATTACGTAATATACTTGCCGCTTAATGGTAGTGTTCAGCACTATCGTGTGCCGGTCAGGTGGTAATGTATGGCCTTGTAATTTCCGACACAGAGGCATAAAACTTATACCTCAGGAGTGGTAACGCATCTGCATTTTAACTCTGTTTTTATGACGTGACAACGCCTTAAATTAGGTTGCGGCTCGGAGTCACTCATGAAAAAGTGTAACGCCCGGTAACGTAACGACGAGTCACCGAACGAGAGAGAGGCCTGCCGGACCGGCGAATGCCTTTCTACCGAGAAAAAGACGTTGTCACGTAAAATCTTCGCCCGTAAAACCGACTTTACAGGCAACCAGTTTTTTTTTTTTTGTAGATATCTATAGGCTGCAGTCATCACTTAACATCAATGTGTACTGCATGATTGTTTGCCAAAAAAAAATCGTAACATAAAAAAAACTGAAAAGCAATTCCCTTAACATCTATTTGATTGATAAAATCGACAATGTAATCGCAAAAACCCAAATCTGTCTAGTTTGTAAACAGAAAATTACGTTGAAAACTTTTCGCATTAGTTATATATTTTATATCCACCAAATCTGTATTGTTACAAATTTGCCGATTATAGATGTTTTGCAAACTTACCTATTGCAACTTTTGGGAAGTTGTCGTTTTGAGAGAGTTCATAAAAATAAACAGATATTTTTATTGTAATATATTATTTTTCGCAATAACACATGCGAGTGAAGTTTAGACAATAAAAATAAGACATTTATAATAATCATGAAATTAAGTATTATATTTGTTTTCCGACGGTTAGTTAAACTTCTGTCTTTTCTAAAGCACTTTTTTATCTATCTACAGATAAAACATACTACAACTCTTGTAGTCTGCTTGGAAGTTATAGGTATTTAGTTTAATTTAGATAAATAAATAAAATACGCTTACACTCACAGCCCCACAGTAGGTATATACCTGTGTCGTGGGTGCCGTTGTACACATACAACACATACACAGATGCGTTACCACTCCTGAGGCATGAGGTGTTATGCCTCTGTGCCGGAAATTACAGGGCCGTACATTACCACCTGACCGGAACACGATAGTGCTGAACACTACCATTTAGCGGCAAGTATATTAGGTAATGCGGTGGTAACTACGCCCGCGAGCTCCGTCACTGGAGCCCTACCACCAGTAAATACCATATATGTATTTTAGTTGAACCTTTCTAAAAATTTCTCATATGACCTCTGTGCTGTATGCTTTCTTTTCACAACAATTAATATAGAATCTTTTCAAAACGATAAAAAGTCAAGGCAGCATGAACGTTTTGTATCTCGTGTGTCTATATAAAAGCGGTAGAAGTCAAAAGCAATTACTGGTTATACCTTACTATGAGTAGGTATTTTCTTACCGTGGCTCTTTCATCTATATATATATAAATGCAACCCGTTTTCCTTGGTCACGGCATCACGCGTGAATGGCGGGACTGATTTGGCTGATATTGATTTTGAATGTTTTTTGGAAGTCCAGGGAATGTTTAAAAGGTAAGAAAATATGAAGAAATTGAAGGGAAATAGTAAAAACCACCATTTCATTTTCCCATACAAATAGTCCGTATCTATCAAACCTTTGACACATATCATATTTTTATTCTGAGGCAATACGAAGTTTGCCGGGTCAGCTAGTGTTTAATAATTTACTCTTAGAACTCATAAAACAGCAGTAACTCGAGCACGGTTAAGTAATACTTCGTTTTATATTCGTTTTCGCCGAAACAAACACGACTGTCGCAAACTGCTGCGCTAATGGACTGCCAAATTAACAGACTACAATTTCTTAAACCTTCCAAGGGAAAAAGGAAAAATCCTCTCGCGATCGGAATTCTAAAACAATTTTCATTATTTCACAATTACTGTCCCGCGTTTCCACGGAAAAATACCTCTTGACACCTTATTTTATTAAATTCAATTTCGTTCAATTACATTTGGATTGTTTCATTAATTTTAAATGTCCCATTGTCTTGTTTATTGCGACTTAGTGCGCCATCTATTGCGGCGTGAGTTAAAGACACTTAAGTTTTGTTATGTTTACGATAGATGGAGGTAGTAAGGATCAATATAAGTGATGTACAATGCGCGTTTATTTTTACATATCTCCGGCATGGAATACAGGCTTGTAGTGATGTCCACACAACACAAATTTACAAGTCTGTTCAATTATAAATTCTTAATTATTTTTTTTGTTATTTTTATACGAATATGTAAACTGTATTATCAGATTGAAATCTTCCCAAATACGATTTGCTGGTTTACGTAATCGTGTTGTAATAAAATATTAGTTTAACGAACTTAAACATTTAACTGTTCGTTGTAATCGCATCGTAAATCCTTAACAAGATTAAGATCATTGGACTGTACATTAGGGTTGTCACCGAATTATTTTTTACTTATACTAGTAGATATATGAGCGCTTGGTTTCTGATATTATTAAAAGTACGCTTATATTTGTGACACATGCGTGCATAACCACGATTCAACAGTAATGTTTATTGTTTTAATTTTCATTGTGTTGTTATGTACTAAAAAGTATTGGAACATGTCATATGTTCGTAGAAGGGCGCTGATTCTCGCGAAACAGTACATACATATTATATACTATATCCTTTTGCGAGTGTCAACGCTTATACTTGTTATATTATTCATCATTGTTTTGTTCCAAAATATGTACTTAAATTTTGTATTTTGTTTTGAGTACCATGTAACGGAAGATGAACAAATTAACCATTATCGGAAATTGTCAAAGCTTTGAGGCTGCTCTTACAATCTTCACTATTGGAAAAAAGTTGGGTTGACATTACTTAGGTATCTTGTTTTAACCCTAGATCTCACCATAAAACCACCCATTAGTATCTAAATTCGACTATCATTAAAATATTTAATATACTAGTTCTCCAAAGAGTCAAAATTATTTAACTACACACACCAAAAATTAATTAAATAATATCACTCCCAAAATCTGGTACGCAACATTATTCAAAACGTACTCCGTAACTCGCTCATCCCTACCGATATTAATGGACGCAAAACAAGCCAACAATCCCCTAAAATTATTTTTGGTAACGCAAGTCGCGTCACGTACCGATCTCAGATAAAAACATGGCCGACAGTATTTAAATCATGCTTCGTAAACCGTCGCTAACTTCCCGTTGACACGACCAAATTGTGATGACCCCTGGGGACTCTGCCCACTTTACTCGAATCTTTGAGATCGAATGTAACGCCGACGTAAATCATCTCTTAGATTTCTTTCTAAATTCTTAATTAGAATGTTGGTTTCTTTTTTAATGATTTGACAGATATTTATTATAATTTGATGAGGCATTTGGTCCAGCGGTGTGTGACGACCGACGTTTTAACCATAAGTCTCCTACCGTAGCTCATTATATGTTAGTCCTTCGCAGCCAAAACGTTTACGAAGTTCATTAATGACTTTTTTTTGGTTATAAAGGATAGACGCAAGTAGAGTGCTTTTGTATCATCGCTGTATATTTTAGTTCGTTTGAAGTTAACGCGTTTTATATATTTTCTAGGTATTTTGAGTACCTACCTTCTTATAGAAAATTTCCATTTTATTTTGAGACTTGTCGTGTTTCATAATACTCAAAATTGTATATTTTTTATCTCGTTGCAGGGCAACCTCGAAGCCTTCGAAAGCAACATCGCCTTTGTCGTGAAAATTCTGTAAAAAGAATACTATAACGTCTACTAATACTATGTCAAGAGTCTTAGGAATCCCCGTGCATGTATCAAGAGAATGATGTCTGCATAGAGCAACACCGGAGGGGAATAGCCATAAGCAGGCTTTCCCCTCTGTCAAAGTACAAGCCCAAATGGGCCTATACCTGTCGCCTAGTTGTTTAAACGTGTGCGTGAAACTGTTTCTATATTATGTTAAAGTCAAGGTGTGAGTTTCGTAGTAATAGACGATTTTTGTAGTGTGCGTGTGTGTCGCACGTATTTCCTTCCGTAAAAAATGACAGACTGTTTTGCATCGGTAATAAACGCTATGGCTACTCCCCTCTGGTCCGCCGCTGCGGCCGGTGGCCCGTGTTGCTCTATGGATGTCTGTAAAAGAAGCACGGGAAGTACCTATTTCAGGACCGGGATATCTGGCGCTCCACACTCTCTGCCTACCCCGTTAGGCACATGGCGTGAAAATACATACATATTATTACAAGTTTGTTACTAAAACTTGACGAAAAACTGTTATTTATTACGAACGTAATACGTACGTACGTACTGTGTGTTTATTACGAATATGAAATATCGTTTTACTTGACACTGGCAGTATGCGTGAAAGCGATGCCATTATATTGAAAAAAATCGTATATTACACAAGCATAATACGCATTACTTGTAAAACAATCAAACGTTGCAGCAGAACAGCCCTATTACTGGTGGTAGAGCTCTAGTGACGGAGCTCGCGGGCGTAGGCACCACCGCATTACCTAATATACTTACCGCTAAATGGTAGTTTTCAGCACTATCGTGTTCCGGTCAGGTGGTAATGTACGGCTCTGTAATTTCCGGCACAAAGGCATAACACCTAATGCCTCAGGAGTGGCAGCGCATCTGCATTTTGACCTCTGGTCATTGTGTAAGTGTCTATAGGCTGCAGTCATCACTTAACATCAATGTGAACTGCACGCTTGCTTGCCACTTTAATAAAATTAAAAAAAAAACCGAAAACTCAATCATGATAAAAACAAATGTTATCGTAGAACAAAAGCGAAATTAACTATTTCTAAATAAACACTACAACGCGCGGGGAAAGTTTTGATTAAAAACCGTCAGAAGTTCGAATAGACATCCATATTCGGAATGAGGCACCATGTTGACAGGAAACACGAAAAACAAACTCATTGGCGATTGTTTCTGTAGTCACGGGGTGACCCCACACTAGGGATGTGCACATCACAATCGATAAACTTCGATATTTGTCTAACAAACATCGATAGATTGAACATCGCATTAAACATGCTTTATAGATAATTTGAAAAAAATGGATAATGAGAATTTACTTTAGGTGGGATTTGAACCAGTTTTATGATTGACCTGAAACTCAAAGTTGTTTTAAAAAAAACCTTGAGATTAAGTAGGATAAAATAAGTAATATTCATTTTAAATGTTCTGGTAAAGTGCCATCACTTTACTCGAATACCTGACTGACTCTGACTGGCTGACTGTTAAATCTGTTAATTGAGTGACTGACTCTGACTTTTACGCTGTTTATTACGAATACGAAATATCGTTTTACGTGACACTGGCAGTATGCGAGAAAGCGATGCCATTATATTGAAAAAAAAAATCGTATATTACACAAGCATAATACGCATTACTAGTAAAAAATTTAAACGTTGCAGCAGAACGTACTATAATGCGCAGGCAGGCGTGATTCACACTAGGTGGTTCCCAATACGTCGGCATCTCGATTTACGGGGCACTAACGAATTAAAACCATGTTCACCCGAACGGATCGACGCCAAATGGCGCAGAAAACCTCCCGCTATGAAATACCGACCTTAGAATGGTTTGAAAGTTTGAGGAAATTTCTCGCATAAATTTATTAAGCGATGGACTCGATGATTATCGGATTTATGTTTAACCCTCTTTAATTTTTGTTGAAACTCGTTAATTTCTGTTTGTAACTGGATTCATTATCATACAAACTAATAACAAATAAGAACAACAGATATTTATTCCAGATGCAGATATTTTGTAAAGGTATATTGGACTAAAGTACATAAACCACCATAAATGTACAGTTGACTCCATTTAATTATAATTTAAATATCTATTGTAATTGGTAAACGCTTGAACATCAGGCTTATCAACCTACATTCAATGTAGATTGACAAGCCTGAGGTTCAAGCGTTTTGTTTTCATTTAGATATTTTTAAGGATGCTTGTTTGTCACTTCATGGCCTAAAGAAAATGCCTTGAAATTGAGCTCCAATTTTTTTATACATAAATATTTAGACTAAACCTATATGACGACCCGGTTAGTCCAGCGGTGTGAGATGACCGTTTGGTTCGAAGGGTCGCGGGTTTGATCCCCGCACCGGGACATATATTTGTATGGCCTACAGATATTTGTTTCGGGTCTGGGTGTTGTGTATGTGTACAACGGTACCCACGACACAGGTTTATACCTACTGTGGGGCTGTGAGTGTTTATTATTTATTTATTTATAGACATAAATCTAAAATGTGAATTCTTGGTCCTTTAGTCTGTGTGTGTGTACAAATAAACACATACACTCACACAGTATCAGTGTGAGTGTTTATGAGTACCTAGTTGTATGATTTCAGTTTGTTTGCGTATATGGAACCAAAATCGAAGCGGAGCGATGATTGTATGAGAGATGCATTTTTTATAGGTACATTATTATAATTTGTAGGTAGACGAGGCACGAGAGGTTTGTCAGAACCGGGATGTCTGGCGCTCTACACTCTCTGCCTACCCCGTTAGGGACCTGGCGTGAAGATACATATATATATATACATATATGTAGCTTGAGATCAACCAAAAAAAAACATTAGGTACCCGCAGAATCGAATGCTCGTGTGCAAGTTTTAGGGTTAGGGTTCACCTTAGGCATTTTTGTAGTTGGGAGCTTAGGCTTCGGGACTGTTTTAGTTAGAAACCTAAAAAAATATTGTGTTAACCAAAGTGGTTACCTTTTGTCCTATACTACTAAGATTAAATCTTAGTAGTATAGGACAAAAGGTAATTGGTACAGGCCTAGCAAAATATAATGGACATAAAAGATAGGCTAACATGAATTCATTAACATGTAGGTTTTATTTTTTCGTGGTGCTGTTTCATTTTTATCTTGCTTCAAAAATTGACGCATACTGGTTTTGTTGTTAAGGGCGAAATTATAAATATATTTTTGTTACAAAAAATTATTACACTTTATTAGATTGTCAAGAATTTTAAAGCTTCTTACCAAGCATCGCCATCTGCACTAACGAAGTCAACATTCTAACAAACGCAATCTGAAATAATCAATCAACAAACTGAAATAATACACTTCGTAACGGCTAGATGGCGCTGCTCAGTAAACAAATCGATGTAACGTAACTTCACGCCTGTAATCCCCGAAGGGGTAGGCAGAGGTACTGGGAAATTTCCAGAAAATTGAAAAATCCCAATAGAACTAGAGATAAAGGACTTTATACCTTTATCTCTGATAACCCCTTACCCAGGAATCGAACCCAGCGTAGTAGTAGTGGTCTGCTACCACTAGGCTACCGAGACAGTTTAAAATATCGAAAGAAACAATCAGCTAGTTGCGTTCATGTTCATGTTACACCCAGTACCTACTTCTAGGGTTGAGTTTACAATGCTCGAAGTTGTTAACGATAGGTTGGTGAAAAAGTTTCTTCGCATTTTTTAAGATAATTCTAAACATTTTTTAATATAGTTTATTTAAATTTAACTAAAGTATGTATGTACCATTTTGTTCAATAACCTTTTGCCATCTTGTAGGTAGGGACATGATCCCATTGCTATAAAAATTTTGGGACTTTTCATCAAAATACCGCGACAAGTGGATTTGGCAGTCCTCTCGTGATGTTAACCTAACATTGCATAAAGAATTCTGAAGAGACCGAAACAGGTGGAAATCTGAAGGTGCAAGGTCAGGACTATACGGCGGATGCATTAACACCACCCAGCCAAACTCTTAATTTTTGCTGAGTGGCTATAGATGTATGAGGTCTAGCGTTATCATGATGAAACACCACACCCCTTCTGTTGATCAATTCCGGCCGCTTTCTCTCACTTCTTGCTTTAATCTCATCAGTTGTTCGCAGTAGAGTTCAGAATCGATAGTCCTGCCTGGTGGTAATAGCTCATAATGAATAATGCCCTTCAAATCCCACCACACAC
This sequence comes from Macrosoma leucophasiata, assembly GCA_036365455.1. Lineage (NCBI taxonomy): Eukaryota > Metazoa > Arthropoda > Insecta > Lepidoptera > Hedylidae > Macrosoma > Macrosoma leucophasiata. The sequence continues at coordinate 13,657,819 of JAWQUS010000026.1, forward strand.
ACAACATCACCTTATTGCGAGTTAACCCGGGTTACGCCACAGTCTGTGAAGCCTGACCGGCCTTTGACCACGACCTTTTTCGCACGTTCTTGTCGTACGTGATCCACTTTTCATCACCAGTTATCAGCTTCTTCAAAAATGATTCGGTTTCATTACGTCGTAATAAGAATCACAAATGAGTACACGGTTCATTAGGTTTCTTTCAATGAGCTCGTGAGGTACCCAAATATCGAGCTTTTTTTTGTACCCAGCTTTTTTCAAATGCGCCAAAACTGTTTTGTGATCAATTCTCAGTTCTTCAGCTACGTCGCAACTACTGATATGTCGATCATGATCCACTTTTTTAAAAATGGCATCCTTTTTATCCGCAATAGGGCGACCAGAGCGAGGTGCATCTTTGACATCAAAATTTCCGGATTGAAAACGCTTAAACCAAATTTTGTGCTACTCTCACAGACACTGCACTAGGTCTATAAACATCGCAATTTTTTTTTATTTAAATATAATAAAATTAAAAAAATTTCGCGGCTTGCGTTGCATTTTTACCTTTTTTGTAGTAAAATTTTAAAATGTATCGAATTTCTTCATTAGATTCACCCATCTTGACAGTACGAAAAACAAATGAAAATCACTCATTTGCCTAATTTGAATTTGGAATTATGTTCTTTAAAATTTAAACTTTCAATGATATCAAAACCAGCCAGATACAAATACTACAGCCAAAGAGATTTTATTACAAGTTCATACATACTATAATGCGAAAAGACTTTTTCCCCAACCTATTATAAACCTGGGACAAATAGTCCAGCTCCAATTTCTAGAAAGATATTTTCCTAAAGATGTAATCAAATTTTTTTTTTTTGTACAGCTCTAGATAGATGTTTGAACTTGGAAACAACCGTAGTATACCGCAATTGATAACGACTTACAAACATCACATAGGTAGTTTGCGGCCGAAACTAAAACGAATATTTAGTTTTTTTGCTTTTACAGCCCTAGATATATATTTGAACTTTGACACAACCGTTAGTCTACCGCGCAATCGATAACGACTCACAAACATCACATAGGTAACTTAGTGTGTGGCAGAGATAATGCTCTACGAAGCCGAAACTAGACTTGTCTCTAGACTAAACTCGAAAATATTCAATATTTCATGATGGGCACTGTAATTCCTTTTTTCCTTCTGTGTAACACACTGATTCCCAAAGTGGTCCTGAAACCCCCTGGGGTCCATGGGACTCGATGGGGGTCTACGTAGGCGTAGGAAATATGGGAATCTGATATAAATGTAGCAAGGGGTCCACAAAAACCAGAAAAAAATTGAAAGGGGTCTACAAGTAAAAAAATAGTTTGGGAACCTCTGGTGTAACACATCAACCGCCGCCATCTTTTAATCTCATTCCGTACCTCGGGTATTGTAAAAATCGAATGTTTTATTTTAATTGAACAGTACCAATGTTGCACATAAAGTGCTTGAGGTAATAAGATCGTCTGTTGGTTTTCTTCGGACCATTTTAAACACTTCTATTCAAGTGTTTATGTCTCAGATAAACACTTCACCCTCTTTGTATTGAGCGCTGGAGAAAATGTTGTAGAAAAAATTTGCAACCTTGAAACTTAATGGGGCTTCTGCTGTTGGTTTATTGATGTAGGTATATGTTATTTCGGTATATTCATGTTAATATAATAAAACTGACTTAAGGCAAAATGCAGATGCGTTACCACTCCTGAGTCTCCTGAAGCCTTAGGTGTTATGCCTGTGTGCCGGAAATTGCTGGGCCGTACATTACCACCTGACCGAAACACGATAGTGTTGAACCATTTAGCGGCAAGTATATTAGGTAGTGCGGTGGTGCCTACGCCCGCGAGCTTCGTCACTGGGACTCTACCACCAGTTGAAAGTTATAGAGTTCAATATTCGTTATAGAGTTTTTCGGGAAAAATAACATGCAGACCTACATTTTTTATGAAGAAATTGTAAACATAATGATTGACATAATGTTTACCTTCACAAACTAACGAAATGAGACCACGTTTCTTATTTATTCAATTCAATAATCCGAAATTGTGAATGTGAAATAAAATATTTAAAACATCCGATATACATAACGAGTAATATCGCACACTTATGAAGTTGGTAAACAAAGAATTTATTAGTCGTATGTATTATAAATATCTATACAAATAAATAAAATTGGAGTGTCTGTTTGTAATATAAAAATAACCGCTTTTTGCTAAATGCATGTGTATGTATACACGGTACATATCCCAAAACATTTTTTACAATTTTTGTCTCTCTGTCTGTTTGGCGGGGCTAATCTCGGGAACGGCTAGACCGATTTTGATGTAACTTTCACTGATAGATAACTTATGTAATAAGGAGTAACTAAGGCTACTTTTATACTAGCTGCGCCCACGACTTCGTCCGGGTAGATACTGAACAATAATAAATTCTCACGCGAGCGAAGTCGCGGGCACTACGAATATTGTAATAAAGCTCGTATTTTCTTATTAACGTTTATTGGAAAAGGAAATTTAAATAATGACTGTTTCAATTTATTTTCTTATGTAATAAATATAATACAATTATCTTGGTCTCGATTTTATATACAACTGAGCCACATATGTAAAATTTATATGAAATCTTTTTTTTTTTTTATGTAATTGAAGTGGCAAACAAGCATGCAGTTCACATTGATGTTAAGTGATGACTGCAGCCTATAGACACCCACACAAAGACCAAGGTCAAAATGCAAATGCGTTACCACTCCTGCGGCCTAAGGTGTTATGCCTCTGTGCCGGAAATTACAGGGCCGTAAATCTTTTATATTTGTTTCCACATAGGTACTTCCTTTTTTGTGATATATCATCAACCTCGTTGTAACGAATACCATTGTTAAGGCTATACTATTTTAATTATGGAGCTTTGTACGGCCCTGTAATTTCCGGCACAGAGGCATAACACCTTAGGCCTCAGGAGTGGTAACGCATCTGCATTTTGGCCTTGGTCTTCATGTGGGTGTCTATAGGCTGCAGTCATCACTTAACATCAATGTGAACTGCATGCTTGTTTGCCACTTACATTACATAAAAAAAAAAAAATTAAGCTATGTTTTTAGGACATAATTTTATTATGACGTGAGAGTAGCACACATAGTTTTTACACCAGATTTTTTTAATTTTGAAAATCTCGCAAATGTATTGTCGCAAACGTAGTATGCAAGTGATTTTTCAGTAATAAACATCCTATTTTGCAATATTTCAAATAATACGAGTATCATTATAATTTCAAAGTGTTTATTATTCAATAAACACAATCGAAGCAGTATCATTAAAAATTGATTTTGTAATCTTAAATTACCAACGCGAATAAGCTTGACCCCATTTTCGAAATTATGAATAAAGCCTACTATACAGGCTCGTTACTAGCCGTGCGTACAATTAGCCTGGCTCCTAAAATTACCTGCGTTGCGCAAGCTCGGCAGTTCAAGTCGTACACGGGTACTTTACGCCGCGGTAACAGAGGCTAAATTGCAAGGTATTTGTATAGCTTGAACTATCTTTGCTTGTACGCCCCATAGACCACCGGTGATTTCCGATTAGCTACGCTCACCTGACGTCGGTGTTTGTTTGAAGGCTGATTGATCATGCCAGACTTAATTATTGGTACAGATTATCTGTACCGTTCCACTTGGAGTTATGAGAATATAACACGAATTTGTGTAATATTGCTGTACGAATTTATTTGACTGGTGTTAGAGCTTACAGGCCGGGCACAACCCAAAAAAATAAACATGGTAACCGTGGGAATAGTTTTGTCCAGCTGTGGACTTTTTGTGGCTGAAATGATGACGATTAAAAAGGTAAAAGGTGCAGGTAAACTGGTGGTAGGGCTCCAGTGATGGAGCTCGCGGGCGTAGGCACCACCGCATTACCTTATTTACTTGCCGCTTAATGGTAGTGTTCAGCGCTATCGTGTTCCGGTGAGGTGGTAATGTACGGCCCTGTAATTTCCGGCACAGAGGCATAACATCTTAGGCCTCAGGAGTGGTAACGCATCTGCATTTTGATCTTGATCTTCGTATAAAGGTCTTTAGGCTGCAGTTATCACTTAACATCAATGTGAACTGCGGGCTTGTTTTCCACTTCCATTACATTAAAAAAAATGTACAGCTTGCAACTCGATCCTACATCGCATGGGTCCTATTATGTATAATGAGAGCACAAATCACTGTTTTTTTATGTAATGCAAGTGGCAAACAAGCATGCAGTTCACATTGATGTTAAGTGACGACCCGCTTAGTCCAGCGGTGTGAGACGACCGTTTGATTCGAAGGGTCGCGGGTTCGATCCCCGCTCCGGGACAAATATTTGTATGGCCTACAGATATTTGTTTCGGGTCTGGATGTTTGTGTATGTGTTGTATGTGTACAACGGCACCCACGACACAGCACAGCGAAAAAAAAAGGTGATGACTGCTGCCTATAGACACTTACACAAAGACCAAAGTCAAAATGCAGATGCGTTGCCACTCTTGAGGCCTAAGGTGTTATGCCTTTGTGCTGGAAATTACAGGGCCGTACATTACCACCGAACCGGAACACGATGGTGCTGAACACTACCATTTAGCGGCAAGTATATTAGGTAATGCGGTAGTGCCTATGCCCGCGAGCTCCGTCTCTGGAGCTCTGCCACCAGAAAAAATTATAGGATTCATGGCACTCATTTTATAGATTTTTTATTTTAAGTCAATTGTTTTACAGTTGTCTTTAACTTCTCCAAGAAGTACATGTTTTATTTTTAGGCAGCGTTTTTAGAATAAGCATTTGCCGGACCGTTTTTTCGTTGTCTTACTTTGGAATATAGGTATTCAAGAAAAGCTTAATGGGACAATAACTTTTGTTGAGTAGGTACACTTTAGTCCGCCCCATTCCTTTCAAAATATTATAATTGCGGAACAATTTAGTATCAGGACTATAAAATTAAATTATTTTGTGAAAGTAGAAATCACTATTGACTTTTACAGACGTAAATGAAACAGCTAATGGCCGAATACACAAACGTCACTCAATTTTAAGCAACCCTCAAATGTGCGCTATCTCTGTCGTTTGATCTTGTTTTATAAAGACAGAAGTTTTTTAAGTCCCACTTAGATTTAAGTGACGTTTGAGTATTTGGCCGTAAGTGTCACTCCCACAATGTACTTAAGAAATATTACGTTATTTGCCAAGATCGATCAGTTGGTGGCTAGGAAAATTAGTAACAGTTGGTATATCGTCCAAGAAGGCATAACCCTTCTAAGAAAAAAATATTTCTGAATCTTGTAGGTTTAATATCAGAGAGGTCTTAATTATCCCTACTTCCCTACTTCCCTATTATAAATGCGAAAGTAACTCTGTCTGTCTGTCTGTTACCTTTTCACGTCCAAACGACTGAACCGATTTTAATGATATTTGGTACTGAGATAGAGCTGTCTATGAGAAAGAACATAGACTGCTTAGTTATTTATAAAACGACATACACGCGGGCGAAGCCGCGGGCTACAGCTAGTATACAATAGACATTGAAATACTGTATCAAATTATGGAACAAGGTAAAAAAAGCCTACAGTTTTATTAGCTCAACGAATCTTATACGACCGCAACCTAAATCGACCGCCGATATAAAGAACAGGCCGACTAAAAATAACGTTGTTGGTTTAGCAACAAGTGACGCTATTGTTTGTGGGCCGCGAGCGTTTGCGTTTGAGGTGCGCCTTATTTGCGGCCAGGGGACTGACTATCTGTTGCGATGTAACATTTTGCGTTCCTGACCGCGCCCCGGTTTACGTATTTATGCTGTAAAAAACTGAGCGATTGATTGTAGCGCTTATTGAAATGTGTTCAAGAGAGAAAGATACAAATGCAATTTTGCTTTTAAATCTTTTTTTATTAAGTTTACTGTGTTAAGTCTTTTTAGTAGGTCATTTCTGGGCTGCGAAAGAAAGGATGACTGACTTGATGATCGGGCCACCGCACAACGTTTTGGGGATGAGTCAGCCCTTTGAATCCTAACAATATTGCCTACCTTTTTAAAATATATTTTTTTAAAGTTCATTTCAAATAAAGTACATACAGACTCCATATAGATAAATGTAATCGCCATGGCCCATGTTTTGATTTTATGTCACATCTTTTTAGAAGTCATCTACTTTGCAGCAATCACGAATATTATAAATATTCACGTAACTTCTGCACTCAATTTAACGACGACAGTGAAGCATAACTGAAATAAAGGGATGTTGGAATAAATAACAATAACTCTTTTATATTTTTGTATATTATTATTTATATGTCCCGAAAGGTTCAACGCAGGTGCGATTTGGAATGAAGTTCAAATTCAATATACAGAATTTGAACGAAGTTCTGAAAATGAGGACAAAACTTACTTAAACATAATTGCTATGTGCTAATATGTAGACTCTATAGAACTTATTTTAATATGTTTTTTTGTTTTATTTCAAGGTATTCAGACAGACTTTCAACTAGCCACCAAGGCGATGTTAACCGCTAAACATGTGAGCTCTATTTTAAGTTTATATTTTAGTACATAGTGAATTCTCTGTATGCGTCCTCCGAAGAGATTGATAAAAGTTAAATACACGCATTCATGCATCTATAATTGTTTCCCATATTATATTGTTGAGCCTATTGACATTCACAGGGTGGATGTGGTTTGCCTGCATGCTACTGTCAACCTCCCTAAAATATAAAATAACTTTTAGCAGGTTGTCACTAGAAAATGTAGGCTATACTAAGCCTGAATTTTCTTGTGACATTCATGCATCTATAATTGTTTCCCATATTATTCATGCATCCATAATTGTTTCCCATATTATATTGTTGAGCCTATTGACATTCACAGGGTGGATTTGCTTGCATGCTACTGTCAACCTTCCTAAAATATAAAATAACTTTTAACAGGTTGTCACTAGAAAATGTAGGCTATACTAAGCCTGAATTTTCTTGTGACATTCATGCATCTATAATTGTTTCCCATATTATTCATGCATCCATAATTGTTTCCCATATTATATTGTTGAGCCTATTGACATTCACAGGGTGGATTTGCTTGCATGCTACTGTCAACCTTCCTAAAATATAAAATAACTTTTAACAGGTTGTCACAAGAAAATTTAGGCTATACTAAGCCTGAATTTTCTTGTGACATTCATGCATCTATAATTGTTTCCCATATTATATTGTTGAGCCTATTGACATTCACAGGGTGGATTTACCTGCATGCTACTTTTAACCTAAAATATAAATGACTTTTTAACAGGTTGCCACAAGAAAATTCAGGCTTATTTTAAATACCACGTAAACACTGAGGACTTTTAATAAACCTATGCACTCGTATGTAGTTGCAGTAGTTATAGTTTAAGTAACAATTACAACGTAGCTGTTTTAAGATTATCAGGAAATCGAAGTGATTTTTTTACCGTCGTAATTACTTCGTTGCAGTTATATCTATTCAAATTTAACTGAAATGTATATATTCATATGCTAATCGCGTGCATCCCGATCCAGTTACATAATTTTCGAACAAAAATCCTCGGTCTAATAGATGGCTTTCTTCCAAGATTATAAGTTTTTTTACTTCCAGTTCTATAACTCCGATATTCCACAACCAAATATCGTTTAAATGACGCATTAACAGGAACAGTATTGCCTTCTGAATTTGCAATGTAATATACTGCAGGTCAAGTAAATATGTTCAATGTTTAAAAGTTCTCTCTCACGAACAATACATTTATTTCCTCATCCACTATGCATCTGAAGTATCACCTGGCTAGCTCGTTTAGATAAAACCGTCGCAGACTGTATCTAGTGCAACAGGTATGGTCGGGTCACGTACATCCACCTATTTCGTTTGTTCTTAGCTGCTAAATTATAGAACTCCTGTTAGGAATTAATTGGTCGTTTTATAGCCTTTTTTCTAAGGTTAATTGTTTGTAATTATCGTGTTTGTATCAATTTGATATAACTATCGAAACTACTTCGATTAATTTTACTTTACTAAAGAAATAGGTTGGATGGACACATGGACTCTATACTGCCGTGATTTGACCAAATTCTTCACTTCAAATTTCTCAATATTATTTCACAAATGCGTAGAAGTATTTTGTCCAAATATTGGACCACGAGACTAGCAAAGCCCACTTCTATTTACTCAATGTCACTTATTATTCTTATTTTTAAATCATAAATATTCAAGTATAACATCTTAAATATCGGAGGAAATAACTCATGTGTTCACATAATAACCTTTCTTCATCCGATCAAATTGAGGAGATTATAGAAGAGGAAATAATAAAAACGATATTGTACGTCAATGGCAGTTCCACGTCTCTATAAATAATTACTTTATGCTATAAAGTGTACACAAACTAAAATAACATCCCGTATTATTTCATAGTAAATATCATGAGCGGATATTAAAAATGTCTTCGCCAGTCCCTGAACTTTAATTTTAGGATGAAACTACAATTATATTTTTTCGCGATTTCCAAAATAGACTAAGTCATTTATTTACAAACCTATAATTTGCTTCAAGTTTCATATCAGTACCCTGTGTTGCTCTTAATACTCTTGATGGTTCTTACACATTTTACATCAATTAACAAATTATATTTAAATCGTCAAGACACGGTGACACGAGAGCCCGCCAGGCTGGCTATTGATTTCTAATTGTCCATGAACCGATATCGGTCCAACGGCAACTTAACTTATTAAACACGTTAAAAATGTATTGCTTATAATAGTTAAATATATTATGAATTTTAATGTTCTACAATTTTCACTTAAATGTTTAAATCGCTTTAAATCTCAGCCAATACTAGCTAAAGTAATCCTTAACATTTAACAATAGACCTTAATATATCTGGGAAAATGCGAGCGAGACTTTTATATTTCCCCAGCGTCTGAGGCTCAATTTGTTTGTCGCGTGTTTCCTGTCAGATAACCTAACAATATAACAATGTTGCTTTATATTAAACAGGGTACTGACATTTCTTGCCGTTTTGGAACTGGTCAATCAATTATTATGTTGTTAAATTATTGTCGAAAATTGGTTTGAGGTTTTGTTTCCGTGTTGACTATGATTGATGAAATAATTTTGAAATTAGAATGCTTTTTGCGATAAATTCCTTTACTACCTTTTCATTCTGGAATTTTTTACGACACAAAGAAAACGAATAAGTATGTCTTAAACCATCTCGCAAGTTGCCTCTTGGCAATTGTCATGTTAAGTAGAAAAAAAAGTTTGACAGTTGCAAACATGACGTGAAGATTTTTTTGAAGAATTATTTTCATATAGGTACTATAACGGTATGGGAACCTTATGCAGTGGTAATAAAAGCTATATATAAGTGAATTTGAATAAGCGGAGAGTTCCCTAACTGTACGTATTGTCGCTGTTAGATTCGGGTCTGACAACAAATTAGCAGCTGTGATCGGTTTGTCTCTCAATTTTTTACAACGCACGTGACTAAGGAAAGGATTGTTAAAAATTCCCTTCTTTCGTGGCAAAACTTCGGGCACTAATTAAAACCGTAAAAGAGTAGTTACTCATAGGAAATGGACGCCTATTAGGTACAATTTTATCAAAGTGACTTTCATGCAATGTTGTATACAGAAAAACGTATCTTTACTCCTGTAATCCCCGAAGGGATAGGCAGAGTAAAAAAAAACATCAACTTTGAATAGGAATCAACTGCTTCAGAAGTCAAGTGGTAACAGGCCACTACTGCTACGCCTGGGTTCGATTCTCAGGTTGGGGGCGACCACAGACAAAGTGTAAAATCCTTTATCTCTGGTTCTTTTGACATTTTCCCGTTTACTGGAAGTGTCACCCTCGGATTTTGGTAATATACTTATGGGCTCGTCATCTGTTAAATGACCCGGGGGCCGACCGCCTAAGTCAATGCTTTCGATTAGCCTGCGATTATGACAACATCTTATCAAGTTTCGTACCACCTTACTTTTTCCTGGAAGCGTTTTCGTCCGCAGGTACATACTTAAGAACAAAATGTTTTAATAGGGGGTCCGAAACGGACAAGATAACGTCCTAAGCGAAAGCATTTCAGCTAGGCGGTCGGCCCACCTGAGCAGTAACGGGCGAATCTTGGTTTTTTAATGTGATGGTGATGACAAACAAGCATGCAGTTCACATGGATGTTACGTCACGACTGCAGTTTATAGACATCTACAAAAAAATCAGAGGCCAAAGTGCAGATGCGTTGTCATCCATGAGGACTAATATCTTTCACCTCTGTGATAGTTATTACGGGGCCATAAATGGGGTGTTTGCATGTATTGAATGCATGCATTTTTTACCTTTGCCTACCTCTTCGGGGATTACAGACGTGAAGTTACGTAAAAAAACGAAATTTTGATTAAAAAAGTATTGACATACATTTGATACAAGTCAATATATTTCAGAAACGTCAAATTCCGTGACACGTAAAGCTTGCAAATCCGGATCGATAGTCAAAAATCGTCAAACAGGACCCACAGTTTCGCCCACGTGAAACCTTGAACCAATCCCTTTATTGAACGGTTCAGTATTCCGTTTGTGTTGAGATTATAGGAGATGGTATTGGATTGGTTGGCCAAAAGACAATTGGTCGGATTTCTTGGCCGCCACTAGATCAGTCCTCTGTCCGATAGTTAATTAGACCTTAATCTGTCACAGAGTAATGTCTTTCTTACTTGATTCCTAATTTCGGTTTCAATATAATTTCCTAAATAAAATTATTTTAGTATAACTAGGTGATATAGTTAACTGTCTCATTGTCTAGTGGAAGCAAGCCACTACGGCTATGCTTGCTTTTTCATTTTCTCCCATGTTTAACCTTATGTGTCTGTCTCTTTTTACTGTCGCTTTTTCGTTTCATCGACTTTTAACCCACGACGATTCTAAAGTAGTTTTCAACTTTTCAAATATTGATATACAACGAATACAAGTCAGTATCTATCGGAAATGTCAAATTCCGTGACACGTCAAGCATGCAAATCCGAATCGATAGTCAATAATCGTCAAACAGGACCCAAAGTTTTGCCCACGTGAAACCTTGAACCAATTCCTTTATTGAACGGTGCAGTATTCCGTTTGTGTTGAGATTATATTAGATCGTATTGGATTGGTCGGTCAAAAGACAATTGGTCGGATTTCTGGGACGCCTCTAGGTCAGTCCTCTGTCTGATAGTTAATTAGACCTTAATCCATCACGACCAGGGTAATGTCTTTCTTACTTCATTCCTAATTTCGGTTTCAATATAATTACTTTAATGAAACAACTTTATATTATGTATGTAACTTAATAACTTGGTATTATGGTAAAAAAATATCACTTAACCATAGCGAGGTGCTTATACAATGTAAATTTTTTCTCCACTTTCTTTCAAATCTCCGGGCAGTGAGGAATGATTTTGCTATTTATTTTTGTAAATTTTCCAAATTCCCATAAATATTAACCTATCAAATAACAAAGAGTGATGTGTGACACTCCGATATCAATTCCCGTTGATATAATGGAGCTCTTTGCGACTTAAAATCAATATCAATTCAAATACAGGCACGCGATGCAAAGTTGAAAGAAAACAAAGTGTTTGTAGACAGCTTTGTTTACGGTTGTTGTGACTATGCTTTGATATTTACTTGGATATCGTTTTCTTTTCAACGTTATGTCGATGTTTTTCGATATGATAATGCAGGTTTCGTCGTTGACATAATAACGATCATAACTTCGTGTTTGTTATTGGAAATTATACGAATAACATAGGCGAGTGAATTTAAAGATCTTAAAATAATATAAAGGACCCCATATTTTTTTTTCATATTAGCAAAACAAATAAATGTTGTAGGAATTGATTTAGAGAGGCTGCCTGCAAGAGTTGATGAGCTAATTTAAATAAGTCAATATTATAGTCGTAACACACGTCCGGACCAAATCGGGTCGTGTGTAGCGACAGCGGATTTGGTCCGATGTGGTCCGCTCGCGCGGGTTTGGTCGGCAGAGTCGGTTCGCCAGATCAAATCCAATCGCGTGCGACCCCGGATTTGATACGGAGCGGACAGCGGATTCGGTACGATCCGAACTAAATCTGGTTGTGTGTATCTAGGTACTATTAGTGTCCAACTACATAAATAACTATTTTATTTGCGTGTATCGATTGTCATTTACTTTAAATGTTTCGTTAGTTATTGGACATATAAGTAACTAGCTGTTGCCCGCGGCTTCGCCCGCGTGGATGTCGTTTAAAAAGTAGCCTATGTTCTTTCTCAAAGTCAACTCTATCTCTATACCAAATTTCATTAAAATCGGTTCAGTCGTTTGGACGTTAAAAGGTAACAGACAGACAGACGGACTTACTTTCGCATTTATAATATGAGTATGGACTAGTACGGATAAACGGACTGATAAAATTCTATATGATTGAAAAAAAACTACCTACACGTATAAATGATGTATCTTTTAGTTTGGTTGACGAACAAACATTCAATCAATAACCTACCATTTGCGTTCTAAATTATCTGAGAAAGAAATTGTGTAAGATTACTGATTTCATATAAGCTATTTTTTTTATAAATATTTATTTATTAACATATTTCTAAACCCCAACTTACATTTTCTATTAAAACTAAATATAATATTTGATCAAATATTGAACCAACAGCGATAGGAAAAATCCCCACTCCGCTAACCTTTTTTACTTTTAAACGCGTAAAAGGAACGGACGCTTGGCGCGATGCCAGACTTGCATTACCATTCAGTTTAATGCCAATTTTCACGAAATCGACCTTTCCAATTTTTCTTTTTCGTAAATGGTACTTATGTACTGTTATTGCTATGAATTTTCACTGTGTAACTGTTACCTTTGCCCCAAACGTTATTTCCCATAAATACTAATTTTATGGTCACTGTGTCTTCATTAAAAAATTACTTGAATGAATGGACATGTTGAGGTAGAACTACCTACTTGTCGCTGCGAATAAGCAAAAGCAAAAAAAAATATTGAGGGTAAAACTGAAGTGGTGCTATCGTAACACCTTAGGCCTCAGGAGTGGTAACGCATCTGCATTTTGACCATGGTCTTTGTGTCTATAGGCTGCAGTCATCACTTAACATCAATATGAACTGCAGGCTTGTTTACCACTTCCATTACAAAAAAAAAATATTCCACTAGTGGGCGGCGGGGTCGTCACGTACCAGGTGTCCACGGCACGACACTAGTGGCCCAACTATTTTAATATCCTTTTTTTATTGATATAGGTATATCCGTACAATTTACTCATCAATATGTATTTCTTATTTTCAGGTAAGTAGCAGATTATTTAATAATTTGGGAGGAATTCCGTGTATAACATACATTCCATATGTAAGTAATAAATTTCGAATCACAAGTGTATTGATTTGCTATTTATATCAAATTTCCATAGCTCATAATATGTAGATCCTCTGTTTATGGGGATTAGGTTGAAATTTATATATATATATATATATGTATCTTCACGCCAGGTCCCTAACGGGGTAGGCAGAGAGTGTAGAGCGCCAGACATCCCGGTTCTGACAAACCTCTCGTGCCTCGTCTACCTTCATCATTCTCTTCATACATGCACGCCGATTCCTAAGACTTTTGACCCCACCATCAGACAGAACTCGACCTATTTGGTCATGGTAGGTCAGCCTTGGTCTTCCTGGGCCTGAAATTTACTCATACAAAAAAGCCTGACTACAATCAATTAGGCCGAACATTTTGCACCAAAATCCAAACATTATTCGTAACTTCACGCCTGTAATACCCGAAGGGGTAGGCAGAGGTAAATGCATGCATTCAAGCATACACGCGAACACCCACGATTCGCCGGTTAGGTTTTGGCCCATGTAACAGGTGGCGAGCCTGTTGACATTTTCGGGCACATTACCAAACTCCGAGGTACCTACTGGGAAACTTCCAGAAAATAGAACCAGAAATAAAGGCTTTTAAACCGATATCTCTGATAGACCCGGGAATCGAACCCAGGACCTCCAGTGTAGTAGTAGTGGCCTGCTACCACTAGGCTACCGAGGCAGTTATTATTAAAAAAAATATTTATTGTCAATAATCGTTTTTGTATACGAGATAGTACGTTTTTGCGCAAACTAAAAAAGGCAGCCGAAAGCCGGACAGGGCGGACAAAACCGCATTACCTAAGATATTTGCCGCTAAATGGTAGTGTTCAGCACTATCGTGTTCCGGTCGGGTGGTAATGTACGGCACTGTAATTTCTGGCATAGAGGGAGAACACCTTCGGCCTCAGGAGTGGTAACGCATCTGCATTTTGACCTCAATCTTTGTGTGGGTGTCTTTAGGCTGCAGTCATCACTTAACATCAATGTTAACTGCATACTTGTTGGCCACTTCCATTACATAAAAAAACACGTAAAACAAAGGTAAAAAACACGTACACAAAGGTAAAACTGTGACCGTTTCGATTGACCGCTTAAAACCAGCATTTGTACTTACCGACAGTGAAGAGGAAGACAAACCATTCGCCATCAACACACCTCCAGGTTTACCTAAAACGTCTTCCCAAGCTGCACCAGCTCGACCTCCCAACCCTCCTTCAGTAACACCTCATGCTCCGGTTCCTTCCCTTGTTGTTCCCAAAATCACACGCTCCGGCCGGCGAGTAAGATTCCCGGAATATTATCGCCCTTAGCCAGGTCTCTGGGGGGGAGTTATGTGGGCTTACCCCACTATTGTACTTACATCAGTTTACATATAAATACAAATTTACAATACATATAAACACACACACACACACACACACACACACACACACACACACACACACACACACATGCATAATTATATACATGCATAAATAATTATATTAAGTCAATATTTAAATATCGTGCAATGCTGTTGCCGTGCACAATGGAAACGGGCGATAACATTGTATTGTACCGTTACCATCGTGTGACGTCACTGTCGCCCGCCGTAGCTCGTCGAGCTCCGGCCGGCGCACGCGCACTAGTCGTGTTCGCTTCCTCATACGCCTAACCCGCGTCTCTGTATACCGAGCTCTCGCACGGCTTCGCCTGTCGCGTATATATTTTTAGTCAACAAACAAAAGCTTACCATTTCTGTGCTTGTCTGCTGTACCGTGCTGTGCTTACTGTTTCTCTTCTGTTTCTATTGTCGTGCTTGTTCTCCTTCAACATTGTGTGGTGTGTTTGTGTAATAAACAATAAACTTTGTTTGAGTAAGAACCTGGACTTGTTTGTTTTACCACGCAAATCACACGCCACATAACTGTGCAGTTAAATTTCGAATAATAAAAGAGTTATGGAAAACTCGACTAACAATATCAAATCATTCTTAAAATAACACGGGGTGATATCGCTTAAGGCTCGTCCAATTTAATTTACCATTGAGAACTCCGCAAATTGACGTTAATTGAAGAATAACTGGCGATACCTACGGA
This sequence comes from Macrosoma leucophasiata, assembly GCA_036365455.1. Lineage (NCBI taxonomy): Eukaryota > Metazoa > Arthropoda > Insecta > Lepidoptera > Hedylidae > Macrosoma > Macrosoma leucophasiata. The sequence goes on from JAWQUS010000026.1 coordinate 13,673,335, forward strand.
GATTTAAGGCGGTAGAATTTAAATGATTGTACTTAGATTCTTTAATTCAAAATTGTATTTTTAAATTAAAAATGGCATTAAACTACCTCGGTAGCGTAGTGGAAGCAAGCCACTATTGGTTCGTTCAGGGTTCGATGCTAACCTAACTAAATTGCTTTATTAACTAATTTAATGACTTTAAAAAGAAAAATGTAGATAGAAAAAAGACACTTCAAGCAGTAAGAAACCGCGCTACTGTCCACCTGATTATTTTTTTTTTGTATCTTCACGCCAGTTCCCTAACGGGGTAGGCAGAGAGTGTAGAGCGCCAGATATCCCGGTTTTGACAAACCTCTCGTGCCTCGTCTACCTTCATCATTCTCTTCATACATGCACGCCGATTCCTAAGACCCCACCATCAGACAGAACTCGACCTATTTGGTCATGGTAGGTCAGTCTTGGTCTTCCTGGGCCTCTGCAACCATCCACATTCGCATTGTTTAAACAATTATCATTTTGTTCTGTTCTGTCGTGTCCCCCGCGAAAACAATAGCGATAATATGTCGTCATTGCTTTTGTAAGTGATATGAAAGGGAATCGTATAATTATTGGTGAGCATAAAAACTAGCAAGGTCCACGTAAGTCGAGAAGTAGAATATTTTTGGGATTTCTTAAAAAGACCTGGTACTATGCCTTAGCCACCGAGACAGTCATAATTCAATTTTTTCCTAATAATGTTAATCCAAAAACAATACGAAGATAGACCGCGACAAGAGAAGAAACTACTGTGATTGTTTGTGAGTTAAGAAACAAAGAATGAATAACATGCCAACTTTTTAACAAAAAATCTGTCCATTAAACGAAATTCTCACATTGCAATAAATTGCTGCGAAACGCGAAAACAAATCCACTATAAACGTTCGCATTCGCTTCACGGGACGAAAGGCGAAATTACGTGGGTTTTCCGGGAATGTCTCCAATATTGAATATGGTAAAGACAGGTTAGGTGGAAAGGGTTCCGTAGATCCTCTAGAGTCCGTCATGGCGGAAAGAAAAGTCAGCTTTGTTTGGCTTAAGCGACGAGCTGAGAGCGGTTTATATTTTAACCTGATACCTTTAATTTTTAACTAATCGAGCCTTTGTCTTCGAGAAGGCATTGTTTAAATGGTAGCATAAACAGAATGTTTTTTCGCCTTTGCATTATATTTTAATAAAATATGGAATAACTAGTGTGAGTACTTTTATTTTTAATGTGATATCAGTTCTGGTGGCTGGAAGACAAAAACATAAAAAATGGCTACAGAGATAAATAAATATGATACTTAATTTACGTACTCAAGACTCGATATGTTCTTTTATTCACTTTTCTAAATGTATGCTTAACACGAGGTTGGAGTAGAAAGGTTGTACCGTGATTAGAAAAATAAATACTTAAACAGATAAATACGGTTAGTATTTATCTGTTTAAGTATTTATTTTTCTTGTTCATTACCCATATAAACGTATTTTAGCTAAAGTGTTGCTAATCTCTCCTGTGTCTTTTTCTATCCTGCACATTTCACAATGCAACTGACAAAGACAAAGCATTCTATAGCTAAAACGTATCTTATGTACGTTTATGAATAAGGAGATAAGAACATTGAAATAAAGGGTAACATGGATCTGAAAAAAACTTATTCAAATTTTAAATACTGTTTTGTAGTTTCAATACAACAGTTTGTAACTTGGACCGCATCCCACAATTTGTGTAGGCAGAAAATTAATGTTCTCCGATAATATGCCGCCAGAATCTTTTTATCCTTTCCATTCAGGAGCTGCCAGCTTATTTACGACTAAGAAGCTTAGCAGCTGTACTCGTCGCTTGATGAAGTGTTCTCTAGCTTCGGGTTCCGTAGAAATAGTGATCATTTTTCTCCTAACTGCGTGGCAGTTTTATATGAGGAGAAAAGAAAATGAGATAACGTGCGTAAAATCAATGTTTTAAACTCCAAACCTTAACGTACCTAGACCTTACGTAGGCTTAGCTGATACACAGTAATTAATACGAGTAATAAGAGAAAGTAACTGTAAAAATGCCACAAAACTATTAAAAAGGGTTAGTCTTCGTACCTTTACATTCGAATGCCTATTTAATTCAGTTGAAACATATCTTAATAGCTAATTATATTTATAGCTAGCTGTGTCCGCGACTTCATCCCCGTAGTATTCTGAAATGATATATGTGTACGTATGAAAGTCCCATCAAAATCGGTCCAGCCGTTCTAGAGATTTGCCGGAATGGACACACAGACAGACGGAAACTGTATAAAATGTTATTTTGGGATATGTACTGTGTATACATACATATGTATTTAGTAAAAAGCGGCATTTTTCACGACACTCCAATTTTGGAATATCTGGCAATCCACACTCTCTGCCTTAGGACCTGTTAGGGACCTAGCGTGAATATACATACATTCACTCCAATTTTATGAATTTGCATGTGTAACAATAACAGCAGACTGATTAACTGTATTACTTTCATATGCGGTACAAAAAACTAAATAATAAATTTTAGCCATGACCATAGCGGTCTAGTTAAGTGCTCAAGCTCATGTATTTGTATGAAAAAAAACAAAAAAAAAACATTGAATAACAAAGAAAAATCACTAAAATCAATCGTCATACAGAATCACAATTACGTAATCACGACACGAGTCCGGAGCGGGAACGATTGGCGCTTGTCATGGGATAGATTCCTGAGGCCGTGGGGCCCCGTGGGACGTGACCTGATGTTGATTACGTCCCGGAGAGTGTAAATGTGGGCATGGAGTGCTTTCTTCGAGGGTTACTTTAATAAACCGAACCCGGCAGTTTCTTTTTCATAATAAGGGTGTGTCGTGGTGGTATTAATATAAAAACGGAGCTCGCGGGGGTAGGCACCACCGCGTTACCTAATATACTTGCCGCTAAATGGTATTGTTTAGCACTATCGTGTTTCGGTTTGGTGGTAATGTATATTCGCCATAAAGGCATATCACCTTAGGCCTCAGGAGTGGTAATGCATCTGCATTTTGACCTCTGGTCTTTGTATAGATGCTTACCTATAGGCTGAGTAATCACTTAACATCAATGTGAACTGCACACTTGTGTGCCACTTTCATTACAAAACAAAAAAAAAACAGCAATCGTAGACATTTTTATTTTTATTTCGGTAAATATTAGTACGAAATTGATAAATCACAGTATCAACATAATATTATAAATGTGAAAGATTATTTGTTTCGATGTTTGGATGTTTGTCCGTCAATCACGCCTAAACTACTGAACGGATTTTGATGAAATTTGTTTTACAGATAGGATATTAGCTGACTTAGATTATAGGATACTTCTATCCCGAAAAAATATTTTAAGTTACGGGAAAAGCGCAACAGCTAGTCACATATAAACCTTCCTCAGAAAACCCTCTTTCGTAGTGGTAATCATTAAGGTTTTTGACACTATTTTGCCTAATCAATATTGAATCACATTGAGAATGTATGGTCTACTAATAACTATCACTCAGACAACACCTTAGGTCTCAGGGGTGGCAACGCATCTGCATTTTGACCTCTGGTTTTTCTGTAGATGTCCATAGGCTGCAGTCATCACTTAATATCAATGTTAGCTGCATGCTAGTATGCCACCTTCCTTACATTAAAATAATCTCTGATTTGATATACTTACGGCCTAATACTCAAACGTCACTTAAATCAAAGTGGGACTTTATAAGTCTTCTGTCTTTATAAAACACGTTCGAACGATAGAGATAGCGTACATTTGAGGGTTGCTTAAAATTGAGTGACGTTTGATCATTCGGCCATTAGATGTTTATAGGTTACAGTATTATATATTCCCATCCATTTTAAATATGCTTGTTTACCACTCCATGACATAATAATACAACTGACAGAGACAAACATATTATAGCTAAACGTCTCTATTGTACGTTATGTATAAGAGGGTTAATATACATTATGAATGAATGAATGAATACACTTTATTGTACACCAGAAAATTTACAACAGATATACAAAAAAAAATAATTAGTACAAAAGGCGGCCTTATCGCAAAGCTGCGATTTCTTCCAGGCAACCTTCGGGTCAGGAATAATAATTAAAAAAAAAGAAAATTCGGTACCCTACCGAATTTTCTACTAATCACACAAATATTTATAAATATTAAAAACTTAACCAAAGTGGTAATGACCATTTGACAGAAGGTTAAAAAAAAAATACATTATGTTATTTCATATGTTCGTTGTTGCCAAGTATAGTTAGCGATCGTTCACAACACTTGGCATTCAGTTACGTGTACCAAAGTTGTTTTGTGTGAATACAAATGACATGAGCTTTGCAAACCTATCACGTTGGTCCGGGGTTTATTTTAAATTGATCACGATTAAGTGCCAAGTATAGCACACATTATTATGGTAGCAAGTATCAAGTATTATTTATACTCGTATGGTAGCGAAAGTTTATTTACGACGTTAATGTGTAAAATGCGGTTCACATAAAAAAAACGTAACTACACGCCTGTAATCCTCGAAGGGGTAGGCAGAGGTAAATGCATGCATTCAATCATACATCACAACCACGATTCGCCGGTTACGTTTTGGCCCATGTAACAGGTGGCGAGCCTATTGACATCTCCGGGCACATTACCAAACTTCTAGGTATTGGGAAACTTCCAGAAAATTTAAAAAGCCCACACCAGTGATGAAGTATTTTACACCGTTATCTCTAATATCCCCCGACCCGGGAATCGAACCCGGCGTAGTAGTAGTGGCCTGCTACCAAGGCTACTGAGGCAGTTCACCACCTTTTTTAGGATACCATAAACCTAAAGGAAAGAACCTAACACCACAGAACCTATTGAAGTGTGTCTGTCTGTCGGCTTGTCAGAGCCAGCAATTTGGTCAAAACTACTAGGTCGAACAATGACGGTCGAACCATTCCAATCGGGCTGTATTAAGTGCAATAACGTAAGATGGGCAACGGCCTCTTGCGATAAAATGACCGCCTCTGCAATCGCCAATCCGCTTGCCAAGCGTGGCGATTATGACATATCCCCCTTATGGGGAGGCTTTGGTTTAGTAGTGGACATCTTCTGCTCAATAACTAAGACGTAGGTAGTATGAACAAAAACCATGCTTTTATGCTCTCAATTAAGTTAAATAAGTAATTGTATAACTTTAAAGAATATACTTTCTCACAAATTTTATTCCCTTCAAAACTAAAAACATTGATATTTTTTATTGCAATGTATAGACCCATAACAAAGCTAGGCATAGTTGCATTAAAATAAATAGAGACCATTATTATTTCTATACAAAAGACCTGACCTCGACGAATCCACCCCTATTATATACTAGATTTAATAATAATACTATTTTATACCGGTATCGATATAATCTGCCTGCACCCAACAAAATGCATCCCCAGTTGAATTACAGTCCCTTATTCCATAGCATTATCCCTCACAGAGGCACGCGTCATACAAATCTGCGTGCAATTGTGAAGGGTGAAAAACCAATTTACCTTTTGTTACCCCTGACATCGGTACTGTTGCTCGCACGCGCCCGTCTGAGAGTGCGAACGAGCGAGACGGAAAGCCAGGGGTACTAAATAAGATACGTGGATCGGAAACGAAGTGTAATTGTTATGTTAATAAAGCACATTTTGCTTTGTATCAATAATGTATTATATGCATGTTTGTGAGGATTGTCCGGAACGTAACCACGGTCACTGATTTGTACGTTTTTTTAATTTGAATGCCCTCTGGACACGTCCTGTTTAATCAAGGGCTTAATTGCGTCCGTGTTTATCAAAAGGACATATTGCTAATCAAGCTCGCTTTGAACGGGACTTCAAAGTATTCGGGAAGAAAAAAAATCTTAATTTCGTTTGTAGGTAGCGTATCAGTAGGTATTTGGGAAGGATATTTAGATTTTTTTCAAGTTAATTAATGACAAATCGTAGTAGTTATGTTTCCCGAATATCGGAGATCAAAATTTGTTTACCAAGGGTATTGGGTCATGAGTATCGTGTCAGTTGAGCAAGATGAAATTAGTTTTTTTTTTACCACGCCGGCATAATGTTTTGTGCTATGCCAACTGCCATCTATTTATTATAAACTGGTGAACTCCCTCGGTACTTGCCTACTGCCATCGGAGATTGAATATTTGCAATGTTTTTTTCAAACCTTCTGAGAATAACGGACACATAAAAGAAAGATGAATCTAATAAGGTGCAGTTGTTAACAGTCATTTGAAATTTATGCGTTTACAAACATTTTGGTGATTCGTTTTGATTAATAGACATGCCACGATGGAGTATATTAGGTATATTGTGTCTATTCGCAATATTCAATGGTAATAGAATAAAATGCGAAAATAATCTGTCTAAATTGTGAAATATATGTTACGAGAATTGGTACATTAATCATAGTTATCAGCTTCAGTGATGTACATTTGTTAAAATTTAGTACTTACACAAAGGGACAAATCAATCGAAACAAACCCATTCACGTTTCGCGCCCCACGCGTTGCAAATGGCTGACTAAGCACAAAATGGCGACTAACGCGGTAAATGCTACTGTAACATTTTACTGGACTGTGTAAAGTGAAATGTTTTAAACCTTAACATAATGTGTAATGTTTTTTTTTCATTTATTTGAAGACTAAAATTACTAAATAATTAGTTATTGTATATGGTTTATTAGGTAAGGGATAAGTCATATAGTACAGTAAATATGATATTGAATCTAATGGATTTTGAATGCCAGGAGAGTTCTAAGATTACCTACATTATGGTGTTAATAAAAAAATATTAATTATTATAAATATGGCGTGTGGAATTTTATTATCCTTCTTACTCTTTCTCCTGTGTCCCCCCTTTTTCAAAATTTAGCTTTAAAAAGTTCATTTGGATCATCAGCATTGTCTCAGATATCGACAAATTTAATATAATTTTAAAATATGGATTTAAGAAATAAAAAAATAAATAAACTACAATACGCTTACACTCACAGCCCCACAGTAGGCATAAACCTGTGTCGTGGGTGCCGTTGTACACATACAATACGTACACAAACACCCAGACCCGAAACAAATATCTGTAGGCCATACAAATATTTGTTCCGGTGCGGGGATCGAACCCGCGACCCTTCGAATCAAACGGTGATTTCGCACCCCTGGACTAACCGGGTCGTCAAAAAGTTGCTTTGATAGGTCCGTCTTTATTTAAACGTTTTAAACAAAACAATTCTAAATACCTTTATCGTTAAAAGAAACGCGCGCAACGTCAATAATTGCGATAAAAATGACAGCTTCAAAATGGCGGATTTATGGAGGGAATTATACAATTTGTTTCGCGCCATTTAAACGGAACGTTTCAAATTAAAGGGCTTCCAAATTGATAGGTGGCGGTGCAATTTCATTCTTGCGAACAAATTATTTTGTTTTACGCACATTTTTACAGCAGTAAACGATCGAGGTTTTAAATGGGATAGCTCGAACCCGAAATATCGTGAGCAAATGTATGACAAAATTTTACTTCCTAATACGGAGTAAAAGCTTGCAAAGCAAACACGAAATCAATTTGGAAATTGCTCGTAAGCCACACCGCCATATTTATATGTATGTTGATTTAATGTCCATCTATTTCGGCGGGTATCGATTGAAACACGATAGTTGGGGAGCGTCCCGTTTTTAACACCCCTTGGACAAGTGGACACAGCTCCCCCTCGCTCTTTTGTCCTAATGTTGATAGTTGCCCCTACTTCACATTGTTGTCTGTTTTATTACTCACACTGGATTCTTATATTACGGCTGTTTTGGGGAATTGAGCTTCATGCTTTCATTTTCTTGAAAGGATAGGCAAATATGTGTATTCAACAAATTTTAACTAGTTTTTTAATCATATGTAATAAGAAGCTACTGTATTGGTATTCTTGGGGATATTTCCCAACTATTTTGTTGCCCGTTAGACTGCTCAATAAAAACTATTGTGACGAAATCTACGATACGGATATCGAGAGAAAATCAAAAACTATGCTTAATAATGGCTTTGCGTTTATCTTAACGCACGACGCTAAATCTATAATATATAGTAAATCTATACCTGCAGATAATGCTGCTATACCGTCAGACAAGCTTAGTCTGCCCGGGATAACATAAGGAAAACATTAACTCGATTTTTTAAATTGCTGAAATATACACGATATCAATCCTTAAAAACAGTAGGTGTATAACAAGTATAGCTTAAAAAAGCTAAGAAAACTTAAGGCCTATACTTCCACTTAATACCAAAAGATATCGCATCATTTTGATCAGAAGACTAAAGTTTAAGAAGAATTCTTGATCTGGCCAATTTCATTTCTCTTTTAGAGCGACAGTTTACGTAAAAGACATTGGCTTCGATACCTAGAGGATTGCTCGATAATTTTAACCGTCTCTCAAAGATTCAGCTAGAAGATGACGTAAAGAAACACTAAAATCTATGTTAATGTATTCCTTTTCCAAAATAACTATAGTGTAACTAGCTATATTAGTGAGACTCGATAAAGGTTTGGATACAGAGAAATGAGACATTTTCCGTTCAATCCAATCACAGTTTAGTTAGCTTTCTGTTGACAAAATATACGAGTGACATGACAAGCAAATGTATCGTTTGTTTGCGGTGAAATAACTGTTCTTTATAAGTATTTATTGACGGAAATATAATTTACTCTTTTGTATTTTTTGGGTGAATTTTCTCTTTATCGCTATACGAACTAATCGGTTTTGTTTCTATCGCAATCCTTTTCGCGTTCGACGCTTGAGGACCTGTTGCCGTGTTTAAATTATCTTTAATGTCGCCCAAAAACAAATTGTTCGGTCAATTACTTTTAGATGGCACAGAGGTAAAAGATCGTAAGCCTGTCAACCCATCGTTGATAGGATTACAGTGTTCTCTGACAGAATGACGTGATATTTGTCTGATACATCGACGACAGCTTCTCTCCCCTATCGTCAATGGTCTGATAGCACTTTAAAAAAATATTGGGTATGTACAGCTCCCTCTTCTCCATCTATTTCGCAAATTGCGTTTTCATATCTACATAGCAGAACACACCACAACAAAAGAACACTAAATTCTAGACTTACAACGCTGACGTTAATGTTCCCCATACGAGAACTCCGTAAAGCCACAAGTATCTAAGACAAAATGGAGCCTATAAATCTCCTCGAACGTATGATCTATTACGAACATACGCACTTACTCTTATTTCTCATAAGCTCGCATTACAGCGTATATCTTCATAAAACCTGCGCATCGATGTTACGTGAGCCTATTAGATTGTCTCGATTCTCGATTATATCTGCACTTGACAGACAGGTGCCAGTCATCGGCGACGATATTGCAAGTCAATTAATCGATATTCGATTATTTATTGCTTTATCTTTCAATGTTTAAATATTTTGTATTGGATTCTATTAGACCTACGTATTTTTTTATGTAATGGTAGTGGCAAACAAGCTTCCAGTTCACATTGATGTTAAGCGATGACTGCAGCCTATAGACACCCACACAAAATGAGGTAGGTCAAAATGCAAATGCGCTGCCACTCCTGAGGCATTAGGTGTTATGCCTCTGTGCCGGAAATTACAGAGCCGTACATTACCACCTGACCGAAACACGATAGTGCTGAACACTACCATTTAACGGCAAGTATATTAGGTAATGCGGTGGTGCCTACGCCCGCGAGCTCCGTCACTGGAGCTCTACCACCAGTAAAAAACGTATTAAATAAATACGTTATTAGTTTTTTTTGTGAATTTATTTCTACGCGCTGCTTACTTAACCAGGACTGAAAAAATACTTACCTTTTTAATACATGTCTATTACGGGTCACGTTGATTGTCCGCGATGGATTCCTAAACTACTTAACCGATTTTAATAAAACTTTTTCATCGTGTGCAGTTATGTTAGTACTAAATTGCAACCGTGCGAAGCCGATGCAAGCTGCTAGTAAGAATATAATTTTTCACTGGTTGCTCTCCAGATCCAGATTTATTCGAATAAGTAGACTCGTATGTCCGAATCTGTGTGTAGTTAAATGGTAATCATCAGCGCTATAATGTTCCGATAAAATAGTAATAAATAACAATACATACATATACAGAACAAGTGTTAAGATCTCTAGTTCTTTTAATACGTAGTTGTCTGTAATCTACATTATTGATTGACCATCAATGTAAACTTTTTTTTTTTTCTCTTTCCTGGCATAAACAAAATCGATTTATTTTTGAGCAACTAAAGTTATTCATCGTAATATAAATCGATTCCAATTCGATGTCATCACTTGAGTGAACGGTGTTATTTTTCAACTGTACACAAGGTTGGGAGCTTAAGGAAGTTAATTTTAGAGACGAGCAAGGGTTCTGAGTGGTGGGTACATTAATAAAATTTATGTTTGTGCATGTACGTATGTGGAACAGCATCAATCCGTTGTTTTGGCTTGTTGAGTGAAGCTATAAACGTGTTATATTGCTGTACCTTCTGCTTTATTGTTGAAGCCTTTGTTTGCTCTATCTGTTACTACGGGCTCCCTATAAACCAAATGTATTGGGTGGAAATCTAGAATGTTTGAATTGAACTGTTACAACTATTTTATAGGAACAAATATAGGTAATAGTCCAAACATAACTTGAAGAACTGCCTCAGAATACACAAGGTATTTGCGAATTAAAAGTGATGGACGGTAAGTGATTTATTTATCGTTTAATCATCATGTTCGGGTTAGGTGGTAATACATATTGTTCAGAGACACGGCACATAGAATTCTCTAGTGGAAGCCTCCTCCTCGCCTCTACCTCGTACCGGAAGACGAAGCGTAGCACAGATACCCACGTAGTACGACCTGGTGAAGGTCGTGGGCAATCACTGGACGAAGGCAGTCCAAGACCGTTAGCCATCGCGATCTTTGGGGGAGGCTTTTTTCCAGCAGAAGACACCAAACGATGATGACATAATATAGTAACCAAGAAATATTGCTCATTGAGCCTACGAAAGAGACAATCGGCTAGTTTCTTTACTGTACACTGCCTACGTAAGCACTGATGTCTGAGTCCGGTATTAGGCAAAACTTAATCAAAATGGTCGACAACGGTTACATAGGTAAGGTGCGAAATAGATAACGCTCTACTAAAGTCGATGTGCAAATTATTATTGTTGGATATTGTACTTCAAATATTGGATGAAATCTGAACATGGCAAGCTTTATTTATATCCGTTTTGAACTTCAAACTTCGTAAAAGTATTCAACATCACTAATCATTCAATAATTAAATTTCAATAAAGTACATTTTGAAACTCGTCTCTTCATTATTAATTTGGAAGTTTCGAACAAGAATGAAAATTCAATTCGTTAATCGTATCGAATAAGTTAAGGAAAGTTAAATACTTACTTTATTACAACCTCGTACGTAAACGTCGAAGTTATGTTGAAAAATAATGGAGAATGAAGGCGTTTACGAAATCGATGGAGGTAGCTACATATATTTTTTTCAAACTTCTGTTTGACAAATGTCACCTCAGTCTGCCCGGGACCTCGGAAGCTGAAAAGCCACCGAAACTTCGGGTTGATTTAAAAATCTAGTTTAATATAAGCGAGATAAATCCGTAAAAATAGTTTTATTTCAAAGGTATATACTTGTGCCAAATTTCAAGTCTCTAGTACTAATCGTTTTTGCGCTAAACCGCGGACGGACAGACAGACAGACATACAGACGGACATGGCGAAACTATAAGGGTTCCTTGTTTACTACGGAACCCTAAAAAGCGCTTTGACCTATGAATCGCAATCTTTACTGATACCTCTAGTTTTTGTGACCTTTAAATTGCAGTATTAATTTACCACGAATACGAACTGCTTGTTTGTATGCTCCAAATTAGCAATCCCCTAACAGGGCCCTGTACCATACTAACCCATACCCCTAACACCTTTCACTAATTGTACATAGAGGCAAAATATAGAATATGAGTTACAAACACTTATCTAAAATCTGAACACAGGTTCTCGTCTGAAATATGACGAGCATTACTTTTTATTGCGCGAATTTAATCAAAATAAAGTGAAGTAATAAAACATGTTACAAGAGTTAACATTAAAGTAACCTATAACGATATAGATGAAATAACCGAGTCGGTAGCTTCATGTTTTGCACAAATTCCGCAAACTCATGGCAGATGCACCTCTGGCGCAACATTTTATATATTCACTCCGTCGGGAGCGTCGGAACTTTTAAAAGGGCACATTTATCATACTTCCCAACTACGGGCTTCATATCATTTTTATATTATCCCATCTCGAAATGTTAGAAGCGGGTTTCATACGAAACTGTTTGTTTACTCAGTCATTTCGAATGAAAGACGCACAGAACGCTAGAACGTACGGGAATATCTTTGGATTAGAACATTTTTCAATCTGAAAAGTTTTATTTTTATTTCGTATTCGGATCGTAATTTCATTGTTTTCTCTTTGGATACCACTTCAACCAGGATTTTGAGATTCGAATCATGAAAATGTTTTCAAAATAAGAAACAAGATGGCCCCGTATACATTACGTACGGACGAAGTTTACCGAAATGTAACGAAGGTACGGCCCTCTAATTTCCGGCACAGAGGCATAACACCTAATGCCTCAGGAGTGGCAGCGCATCTGCATTTTGACCTCTGGTCATTGTGTGGGTGTCTATAAGCTGCAGTCATCACTTAACATCAATGTGAACTGCACGCTTGTTTCCCACTTTTATTACATAAAAAGGTAGCAAACAAGCATGCAGTTCACATGGATGGGATGTTCATAGTGATGACTGCAGCCTCTACACAAAATCAGAGGTCATAATGCAGATGTATTGCCACTCTGAGACCTTAGTTATTATGTCATAGTGACGCGCCCTACGCCCACGAATCCCTACACTGATACTCTACCACCAGTAAACATTTTAATATTCAATCGCCTTTAATACGTTTTTAATCTTCGGAAAGACTTAAATATGTTTGTTCAGCTTTAAAACTCATCAGATCAAAGATAACCCGAACTTTTCCATTTTAAGTTCTTAATTAAACCGTTCCTTTAGTAACTAACTCGTTATACTCATAAAATATTAATAACCCTTTGTAAGTCACGAAATTATCAAGCAACATTATTATTAATTTGTAAACGTAATCGTAAAAAAAACCCCATGAATGATACCGTGTCGACAAAATAACAGTTTTATAAATGCAACGGTAATAATAACGCATAAATTAGTGAAAGCAAAACGCGTGCGTAAAGCTAAGGGGGGGATCGACAGCTGCCAGGTCACACATCTGCCAACCCTAGCGGACGCACACAGCGATACCGCGTGTCGACACGACACACGACCATAAATTACTCGCACCCAACGAAGGACGATACCACAGTACAAATATGAACACTGTGGAAACTACGTACAAAACGTGGAAACGTCACACTCACACAAACATGCGCATCGACGAGGCCTCTAAGCGGTTCTCGCGGTGCTGCAGTACTGAGTCACTCGCTACATCGAGCGTCGATGCGCTTGTTTGTGTTAGTGTGCCGTTTCGGACGTTTTGTACGTAGTTTCCGTACTGTTCATATTTATACTGTGATACGCACACGAACGCACGCACCTTGCCGCGTCGGGGTGTTGCCCCATTGCCAGTGAGACAGGGCTGACGCGATAACAGTTTTGTTTTTACTTGTTGAATATTTGATGGATGGTGCTCGATGATTGATTGAGCACGTTCTTTGGAGTGTATACGGTAATAGATTCCAACAATAGCGAAATCTTTTCACCTTTGTTACTGCGGATATTTCGACGGATTGTAGGTAAGGGGCTGATGATTTTATGAAAATGTTTGTGAAAAATAGCTTATTACGGCACTAAATTTAAAGTACATTTCACGTCCTAAGCCTTTTTTACTTGCTGTTTAATTTGTAATACGTCTTAATATTTTTTCTATTTAAGATATACTTTAGATATGGATATATAGGTAAAAAGTAGTCACTATCTTATCTAAATGTATATTCTTTGAATTGTTCGAATTATCTTTTTATAAATATATTGAGTTTTTTTCAATATTGAAGTTGTTCATCCCACATGTCAACTCTACCAACGTTATCAAAATCCCATATCTATTTTTATCCTTCTCTTGCATTAAAGATCGGAAAGAGGCAGCCCTGCGTCCAATTTAATCAGTTAATGTATCATTGTACCGTGCTCTTTTAGTTTTACGATCTTCAGTACAGCTTTAAAGCGGGGAGGTAAGCTAAATTTATTACTATATGTACCTATACTAGTGGTATCAATGTTGCTGGCTATAAACATGATGAAGATAGTCATGCTTCAATGTTGTATGTGTTGAAGACTTTATACTCATTATATCTTTCATTTTTAAAATAAATATTTCCTGTGGTTTAGCATAAAGTAGTAACACACGTCCGAATTTGGTACGGAGCGGACAGCGGATTCGGTACGCTCCGAATCAAATCTGGTCGTATGTAGAGGAGTCCGGCGGACATAATTATCGTATTATTAGTCGCTCGCACGGGTTAGGTCGGCGTTGGTCGTGTGTTACCTACTATTGATAGGTTTTTTATGTTATGGAAGTGACAAACAATCATGCAGTTCACATTGATTTTAACTGATGAGTGCAGCCTATAGACACTTACATGAAGACCAAGGTCAAAATGCAGGTGCGTTACCACTCCTCAGGCCTAAGGTGTTATGCCTCTGTGCCGGAAATAACAAGGCCATACAATACCATCTGACCGGAACACGATAGTGATGAACTACCATTTAGCGGTATAGTATAAAAGTATACAAGTATTTTACTGGTGGTAGAGCTCCAGTGACGGAGCTCGCGGGCGTTGGCACCACCGCATTACCTAATATACTTGCCGCTAAATGGTAGTGTTCAGCACTATCGTGTTCCGGTCAGGTGGTAATGTACGGCCTTGTGATTTCCGGCACAATGGCATAACACCTAATGCCGATAGTGTTACTGTTTTTTTGAGGTCACGATAGATCACAATACTATCGATAGACTATTACTATTGCAACAACACTATGTATGACTAAAGCCTCTGTCCAGCTGTGGACATCTTTCGGCTGAAATGATGATCATATACAATTGAACCCGGGACTTAGGGTTTAGTAATAGCGACTTATCATTAAACTAACTAGTTAGTTGAGTATCCATTATAATTGTAATTGGTACATTTCGTACAAAACGGGGGCATCATTACCAATATTATAAATCTGTAAGTAGGTCGGTCTGTTTATTATCAAATAAATTATGAGGAAGGAAAAACATTCTTTAAATTATAAAATTACTTTAATCAACCCACAATGGTAGTAGTTTTACAGATTAATTTACATTCAGAGTACCTTAGTGCGAGTTTCGCAATATTATATTCTAATGACTTCACCATCGTGTCTGTCGAAATCATAAAGCAATACGGGCCACCGGCCGCGGCGGACCGGAGGGGAGTAGCCATAGCGTTTATTATCGATGCAAAACAGTCTGCCATTTTTTGCGGGGGAAATGCGTGCGACACACACGCACACTACAAAAATCGTCTATTACTACGAAACTCACACCTTGACTTTAAATACAGACACAATTTCAAGCACACATTTAAACATCTAGGTGACAGGTATAGGTTCATTTGGGCTTGTACTTTGATAGAGGGGAAAGCCTGTATATGGCTACTCCCCTTCGGCGTTGCTCTATGGTCGAAATACGTCAAACTGACAAAATTTCTACTAGTATGTCGATCGTGTAGCTCACGAATGTTCGTCCCAATTATTATCACTACATCGCTGTTTCAATTCCATACGATTGTAGTTGACTTCCCTTATGACGCACAACACTGTTGTAAGCATCTTTGGCAAGTTTATTGTCCAGCAGTGGAGTTGCCTAGATGTTTAAATGTGTGCGTGAAATTGTTTTTGTATTTTGTTAAAGTCAAGTGTAAGTTTCGTAGTAATAGACGATTTTTGTAGTGTGCGTGTGTGTCGCACGCATTTCCCTCCGCAAAAATAACAGACTGTTTTGCATCGGTAATAAACGCTATGGCTACTCCCCTCCAGTCCGCCGCGGCCCGTGTTCCTCTATGCCTTAACGCGTTTGAAATAGTGCAAATACTAAGAAAACTAGACTCAAACACATTGAAATAGAACAGTTTTTAAAATCAACCCGACGTTCCGGTCGCTTTTCAGCTTCCGTGGTTCCCAGGCAGGCTAACAAAACATTGTTCTCGTCAACCGGCTACTATCAAATTTACCTGAATTTATAAAAATATCAAACAAAATGTCCTCACAATGATCTAAAAGCCAAGGTCGAACTCCCAGTGTCCGGTAGACCGCGATTCTATAGGTTTTCTGTCGCATAAAATTCTGCTCGAACGAATTTCGAAGGCATTCAGGTTACTCGACTTGATTGGGGTTCGAGTTCCGTGCGGACTTCGCCCCTTTTTATTACGTAATACTTTTTGTTCGCGTCGATATATTTTGTAGGTGAGTGATCTCGAATTTCGATAGGTTTTGACTGTATGAAACAAGTTGGCGTGAAAAACATGTCGATGGTAAATTTTGCGACATATAAGACTGTACTGGAAAAGGGCTGAATATTTTGTGATCAATGTAACATAATTAAATTAAAAAGTAAAAATCCTTCATAAATGCGCTCAGGCAGGTTACACGGTAGGTTACTCCGCTTTACCTAACGCTAAATGGTAGTGGTAGTATGGTGCAACAGTGTTCCTGTTAATTTAAGATGCAGAGGCAAAAAACCTTATGAGATCCTATGTACACAGCAGTGGCAAAGCATCTACACGAAAATCTCTGGTTTTTATACATCATAGGCTACAGTTTTCACATACCATTAAATTGAATTATATACTTGTTTGCCTCTACTTAACATAAAAAAAATTCATTTCCATCACTATCTCTAATTTGTTCTCGCAGATTACCTTGTTTATCAGCCCGCCGGCTTGCTTCAGCTGCGTGACACTTAAGCTGAAATAAACGTAATTTTAAAACAATAGTCCGATTATTAATTCCGATAATATTGATCCGAATAGAAAGAAAACATGAGCTTACATTTTTCTATAGAAGGTTGACAATACCGAATGCGTGCCATTAAAATTATCAAGAACATACTTTCGACCATAGCAGAGGTGTTAAACATTTAAACACCAATTCTAGAACGTTGTCGTCAACCGTTTAGCCCATATACTCTTCCCGTGCCGCGTTATCTGAAATATTTACGGCATGTACACGTCCCTCGAGCTGTTAGTCACACGCGGGTGCACGCCGGCTTATTCTGGAATCGATAACGGTATTGATTTTTAACGGCACGAAATGTATGTTATTACGCATTGTTGCAATGTATGTTTGCAGTTTGCACACATGAACACATATTGTAGATAATATTACGTCCAAGATACTGAAATTAAAGTTAATTCAATCAATTGTATTCGTTCGACTGTATGTACAGGATAAGCTACCTAGTAGGGATTGAACATATTACATATCTTGTTTCTTTGAGGCATACCGACGTGAAGACCCCACCGCACGCTAGTGGAGGAGAATTCTTCCGTAAGTGCATACAGTCAACCGAAGAATGGCGGGCAAGAATCACACCATTGCAGTGAGATGGGAATGACAGCGTCTCGCGATAAAATATGCTTGACAGGCGGTTTGGATCGCCGCTGCGATTATGTCATATCCCTTTATAAGGAAGCTTTTGTATAGCAGTGCACAGCTGAAATTTTGACGATAATGATAAATATAGAAAAAACACGCAATACACAGAACAGAAGATTCCCAGTGGCAATCTCGGCGATTGGTAATGTGCCCTATGGGTGACAATAGGCTTGGTACCTTATTCAACATTAGCAGGCCCATGAATCTATTAAGACACGAGAAAAATATGACAATTGAAATTCAATTGTTTCTGGGCGCCGGTAGCCTTACGATCCTTGAAAGATTAAAACGTATTCCTCTACATATCTCTTCGGATAAACACAGTCGTGCAGTCTACATTTCAGTATGAAAATAAATACTGTCATCACAATTCATTTGCTATCATAAAAGAATTCTGAACTCACGAAAACACCACAATGGAAGTACAAATGAATTCAGTTTAAAATACTCGTCGAAACCTAATAAAAAGCGGCCCAGGTGTTAACCGTTGGGATTCCAACTTTATCACCATTTCCCTTTATCAATTATACCAAATTTCAATAGCCGGTATTGTTCAAATGTAACATACAAATAAAACCGGTTGAATTCAATGCTGTTATTGTTTCATTTTTTTAATTGTACAAGCGTGGTTTCGAATCCGTTGAATGAATAATTTTATGGGTTATATGATGTACGTTATGTAATTTGTATTAAAATAAGAACATTAATTCACTGATAATATAGCCGCCGGCAAGTTAAATAAAAACATCGAGATCTAAATTGGAGACACTTGATGATTAATGTTGCACATCGATGGGAAAGAGATTTCGGCTCTGTATAGCGTTATATCTTTCGCACACTATGTGACGTTTGTCGACCATATTGATCAAATTTTGTCGCACTTTCAGTGCTTACGTAGGCAGAGTGCAACCGAGATAACGCTCTACGAAGTCGAAACTAGCCGTTTATCTCTTTCCTAAGCTCGATGTGCAATATTTCTTGATGGGTACAATAAATATATTGCAAAGATTGGTTGGTACAAGTTCCTATATCTTCACAATTGTATGCATAAAATATATTGCTTTAAAACTAGTGCAAATTCTAAACGTTCCCAGAATAGTCCTGGGGCCACAGGGTTGTCACCTAGGTGATCACTTGTTCGACCTCTCACGTTCGTTGTACGTGATGTATTTGTCCCCAATTGGCATTTATTTATCGGTCCCAGCGACAGGTTCCGACATTTGAAAAACATCCGTGTTAAGGTCGATGCATAGAAGTTGCAGGTGATAGGTAAATGTTGGTACTTTGTTACTAAGAAAGAAATATCGAGACTCTTCTAACCTCGAGATTTCTTTACCGAATTCTGAAATGTCATTCAACATTAGAGATGTCTTAAAAATATATCTGTTGTTTCAACAATATTTGAATTGAATTTCAAATAATTGCTTGAAAAATTAAAAGCAGACTCGCGAGGCATCTCTGTGTGGACCCGGCTATTTAATGTATCAGCTTACATAGTAGAATATTATAAATAAACCTCAAATGAACTTTGAAACTCAAAGAAAGCATAATTTTGTTAATTTATGTTAGTTGCTATATGGTATATCTGGCGCTCTACACTCTCTGCCGATTGCCCTGTTAGGGACCTGGCGTGAAGATACATATATATGTTAGTTGTATTCCGGACAGGTGGTGGTAATGTACGGCACAGAGGCATAACATATTAAGCCTCAGGAGTGGTAACGAATTTTAAATCTCTAGTTGTATGTGGTTATTTTATAGGCTATAGTATTTATTAATTACCATCAAAATGAACTGTATGCTACTTGCTTCCACTTTACATGCTACTTTACCACTTCTTGGCATAAAAAAATACTTTAAAATATCCTGTTTTTAGTTTTGGCTCGTATCCTTGGTGCCTTAATATTGTTAATTTCTTAAAGCCTTATAAAATTGAATCATGATCAAAAGGTATACTTTCATTTGTTACAAAATAAATCATTTATTAAATCCTTATAACTGATTTAACTGGTCCATTCATTCTTATTCATAATACAGAAAGGGTAAACAGTGTTAAGGGTGTATTATAACAAAATGCAATTCATCGACCAATCATTTGTATTGATACGTTGAATAGCAACAATGTATAATTTGCTTAGAATCCGAGATATCGAGTCAATCAACTCGTTTGTTCGATAAATATTGCGGAGACCTTCTTGATTGTCTCGATTGTCTCGATAACACTCGAGTAAGAGTAAGGCTCGAGTCAGGTAAGATGTGTGTATATTGCTAAGTGGTGGATCAATGACGTATTGAATAATGTTCTATGTTCTGATTAAATTAATCGACTAGGTGTTGCCTGTAACTTCGTCTGCGTGGAATCTGTATGTATAAAAGCGGGAGGTCACTCAGTCATCACGAAATCTCGGAAACTACAAGTGCTAGGAGATTCAAGTTCTGCATGAGAGTTCTTTTTAGGACGTAGGTGCACACTAAGACTGCATTTTGCGAAAGAGAGTGTGTTTTTGGGGTTGATAGTTTGTATGAAACTACGTTACTTCAGGCAGAGAATATGTAATAATACTACGTATAGAATGGACACTTCGACGTCCCGCCCGATTTCTCTGCCTCACCCAATCTCCTCCCCTCTTATGGTTGGTATTTTCTACGTGCTACGCACACAGGTGCACGTGTAGATACACGTCACTGATTGATGTCTGTGTAATAGAGACCAAATCAAGCGTTTGTATGGAATTTTGTGTCCGCGGTGTGTTTCAGGTGCTAGGAGTCTCCAATTTCGCATAGAAATTTAAATGTTCTATCCAAAGCTACCGACTATCTTCGTGCTAATTTTCATTGAAATCGATTTAGTGGTTTGTTTTTTTTAATTCTTACTTTCTTCCACAATTTAAGCCTCTTAGAAGCGTCGTTATCTCTGACACAAAGTGTTAGGTCTCAAAAAATGGTAATGCATCACTTCGATATCGTCAATGTGAACTATACACTGATTTGCTACCTTAATGACAAAAAAATGCTAATCAGCATATTTTAACGACTATACAATTTAAACTTTAGAAATTAAAGAAAAATGGAAAGAAAAATTTGACTTCGGGCAGGAATTGAACCTGCGAACTCAGGATAACCAGTCCAGCCGCTTTGGCGTTGGCTTTCATTTCTAAAGTTCACTCGCATGTGTACGAGTAATTGCGTAAAATAAATAGTACAATTTAAACTTCCATACCTCAAAAGCTGTTAACTAAATATCACAGGTATAAAATTGATGTATTCACCCATTCGGATGAAAAAATATTGTTTGCCAAATCTTTTAGTACGTGATACGTTAAAAGCATTTGCGACATCTGTCCATTCTGTTGGCATCCCCAGCTGATAGATCATCGAACTACGAGTAGGACAGATGGGTAAAGAATTTTAATAGCTTATTTTACGAGCTTTTATTCGTATGACCATATGTATGGTACGTATCGTATGTAGCTTCCATTAAGGATTATAAGGCGATTCACACACGTGAATTCGCGCCGCCGCGGTAGGCGGTGAAGCGGATTTATTGTCGCTTGGCCTCTCTTTGAAAAACGTTGATACCATTCACACTACACCGTCCGACCGCGCGACTAGTTTACTCACGTCCACGCGGCGCGCGGTCTCGTGTGTAAAGCGCCTTAATATCGGATGTTTCGAATACTGCTTCGGTGGCGTACTTATTGACAACTGTTGCTACGGTGTCATATAATCGCCACGCTTGGCATGCGGATTGGCTATCGCAGTGGCGGTAGTTTTATCGCAGCACGCTGCTCTTTATTGCACTTACTACCGTTCCATTTAAATAGTTTGACCGCAATTGTTTGGTTGACTAACTGCACTAGCAGAAGAATGCTCTTCCACTAGAAATAGTTATTTCGCTAGCGGGCGGTAGGGTCGTCACGTCCCGACGCCGGAATTTCACGATGAATACTTAGCTTAAATTTCTCATTGACGATGTCAAAGTTAGTAACCGGTTACAACTCATTACGTATTAGACCATTCTCAAAAGATTCCATTCATGTTGGCATGCCATGCAAACTAAACAACTATTTATCTTCCTAAGAGATTTAGATAGGTTGCAACAATTTATTGCCATAAAGCAACACGGGCCACCGGCCGCGGCGGACCAAAGGGGAGTAGCGATAGCGTTCATTACCGATACAAACAGTCTGTCATTTTTTGCGGGGGGGCAATGCGTGTGACACACACACACTACAAAAATCGTCTATTATCTACTACAAAACTCACACGTTGACTTTAACAAAATACATAAACATTTAAAAATCTAGGTGACAAGCATTGGCCCATTTGGGCTTGTACTTTGACAGAGGGAAAAGCCCGCATATGCCTACTCCCCTCCGGACGGCCGCGGCCGGTCTCCCGTGGTGCTCTATGTCTATTGCAAAACGTACCACCGTCTTGAAATCCTTCAATGCAATTCTTACAAAGTAAATAATTATCGAAAGCCATTTCTAGAATAAACTCTCGGACGTTCACTGAATAAAATTCCATCCAATCCGTTCGTAGTTAACGGATTAGACCATTAGTGTAATCAAACGTTAACGTTAATGGGTGAATACGTTAAGTTTGGTGCGGAAAAAATTTCGTTATAGTGATTAACGTTTGGTTGAACCGAAGCTCGGTTTGCGTGGACTGCAATGCGGTATCCTTTAGGATTAAGGAGTAATGGACGTTGCCAACAACTCCCTAATTTGAGAGATTTCTTTTGGAATTTAGTTGAAGTTCGCTTGCTTTTGCGTATGAGAGGAGTAGGGTATACTGAGAGAGTGGGGTATACTGGTAAACTTGCACATAGTAGTATATTTCAAGTCGTAGTCTCACAATCAGTGTCGCTTGAGGGCGTAAGCGCCACCGCATTAACTAATCCAGTGGTTCTCAAACAAAATATTGAACGAAGCGCTAAAAATAAAAAATACCTATCAAACATTGTTTTATGTTGTATACTGATCATTATCATGTAGGTACATATACCTATCTAGCAGGTCAAATATTTAAATTAACAAAATAAAAATGCAAATAAATCCATCGCCAAATTTTAGTTCAACAATATCTTATTTATTAAATGGTTATGTATAGTCCTGTTCTTTCGACACAGTTATAAAAACCAACTTTGCAATAATAGCTGTATTCAAAAATTTAAAAAATCTGCTTCTCTTAATTATTAAAAAAAACACTTTGTCCAAATTCACTAATTTCCTTCTGTTTTTTATAACATGCTTAATCTAATTGTCCCAAATGGAAACGCAACAGTGAATCGTGTAAAGTTCCCATAAATGTGAAATGCAGAATTTTTCACTAAAATCTTAATTACGGTTTTTATAGTAATCTTTTAATAATAAAGATTGAGGTTGTTTTATAAAATGCATAATGAACGTTTCACGTGCCTCCTACAAGGCTATAATAAATTGGGAAGTCAAATACGTTTCTAACATGATTAGAACATAAATATTGCTATAACCGTATTTAATATCACTAAATTTCTCTTATTTTTTTTATGTAATGAAAGTGGCAAACAAGCATGCAGTTCACATTGATGTTAAGTGATGACTGCAGCCTATAGACACCTATACAAAGACCAGACGTCAAAATGCAGATGCGTTACCACTTCTGAGGCCTAAGGTAAAATACCTCTGTGCCGAAAATTACGGGGTCGTACATAAGCACCATAGTGCTAAACACTGCCATTTAGCGGCAAGTATATTAGGTAATGCGATGGTGCCTACGCCTGCGAGTTCCGTCACTGGAGCTCTACCACCAGTAACAATTAATAACGTATTAATTTATTACGTTCTTAATTACGTAATTTGGTATATATGATGTGTATAGAAAATCTAATCCCTCTACTTATGCCAAATTAACCTGTATGTTAAATTTTGTTATAATAATCGGTTAAGTCGTTTCAAAGTTCATCGTGGACCAACATCGTGACACGCGATTTTTATGTTGAAGTTTTTCGTTTTATTTACTTGTTTTCTATATCATATGTAGTTAACATCACACAAAGCTACTTTTTTACGTTTTTCCTAAGTTCCGAATTTCGGTATTCATTTTGTTGTCCGAATGAGCATTTGATATGAAAATCGAATTTAAAGAAAGCACGAACATGTAACACGCGATGATGGATGGTGGATTGCTAATTTAAATTTTTACTCGAACATATTTATGTAAATCGGGAAACCCATTACCTACAAATACACATAGGTATTAACCATAATTGTAATTCTTAAATTTCTTATATCACATTATGAAATGAAAGACCAATGAAAATGGTATTAAATTATTTATTTATATATACTTGCAAATAGCATTCTCTGCCAGTCACCCTTTGGGTTGTATAGAAAAATAAAAATTATATGTGCATTAGGACTGTTTTGGTGAATATCAATACAATTTAAAAAAAAACAATACTTCTTATAGATAATAAGAAATAAGTACTCCAGATCTTTGGAGAACTATACAATATAAATTTTAGACATATTGATAATATTGAACATATTATCAATATGTCTAAAATTTCCTTTACGAAATTAAAGAAAAATTGAAAAGAAAAATTTGACGTCGGTTAGGAATCGAACATTTGAGCTTAGGATAATCATTTCAGCCGCTGATACCACAAAGCTACCGAAGCCGACAACGGGGTGGGCAAGTGGCGCAGGTTAGATTTCTGTCTAAAGTGGAGTTTTTCTTTCCACTTTTTATTTAATTTCTAAATTCATTCGCATGGCAACCCCCTGGCAAACGTCAATTCTTTACGCAAAAATTACAACCTTACCTAAGACACAATATCATAAACACTACAGTTCAGTAGCAGATACATTAGATATTTTTTTTTTTATGTAATGGGCGTGGCAAACAAGCATGCAGTTCACATTGATATAGACACCCACATGAAGACCAAGGTCAAAATGCAGATGCGTTACCACTCCTGAGGCCTAAGGTGTTATGCCTCTGTGCCGGAAATTACAGGGCCGTACATTACCACCTGACCGGAACACGATAGTGCTGAACACTACTATTTAGCGGCAAGTATATTAGGTAATGCGGTGGTGCCTACGCCCGCGAGCTCCGTCACTGAAGTTCTACCACCAGTAAATATACATAATAAATGTACATAATATTACCGACGCTCTGAAGCACAATCACTACAGCTTTATTATTTATGAAACAAATTACCGTGTTGTATCTATATAAAATCACCGAGAAACATCTCAACAAAGTCAAAACTTAAACATTTTACCAACGTCGACAAAATGGCGTCCCAAGTAACGTCAAAACTTATTACTCGTGAATAAATCTTACAGATCTCTATCTATGTATAAAATCTGAATAGAAATCAATTCATTACAAGCAGTCACTGTGTTTCCGTTGTACATTAAATATTAAACTTCTTAACTTCGCAAACGCCAGTAACCGCTGTCAGAACTCCGTTTAAAATGTTCAGTTTGTTTGCTAATGCAATTTATTCCTCATCCGCCTGGATTTAACTATGAAAGTCGCGTGACATATATTTTGAGGTTACCCGACCAACTGCAAATGCGACTGATGAATTGGACTTTACGCTATAAAGTTCTGCCTTGTCGATAAATTCGAATTATAAATGGAGTAGAATAATGAGGGGTACCCTTGAAAGTTGTTTATGTTTCTTAATTACTGGTGGTAGAACTCCAGTGACGGAGCTCGCAGGCATAGGCATCACCGCATTACCTAATATACTTGCCGCTAAATGGTAGTGTTCAGCACTATCGTGTTCCGGTCAGGTGGTAATTTACGGCCCTGTAATTTCCGGCACAGAGGCATAACACCTTAGGCCTCAGGAGTGGTAACGCATCTGCATTTTGACCTTGGTCTTTGTGTGGGTGTCTATAGGCTGCAGTCATCACTTAACATCAATGTGAAATGCATGCTTGTTTGCCACTTCCATTACATAAAACAAAAAACTTTTTTCGCGAGCCGCAGTATGGCGTGTGAAGAACGATAGTATTCATCCATATTTAAAAATTTTTGTTTATGACGAGTTTCCATTTAATATTTTTTATTACGTACAAAGAGTATACAAATACTACGTGTACATAGTTCGGACAAAAGAATAACTTTTTATCAAAATGCTATGGACATAAATTGTACAGCCTAGTTTTTTTTTAATTTTATAATTCGTACAGCCGCATTGGAATCGCGTGTCGTACAGCCAGCACGAGACCCGAATCACGGAGTGTTACTTTATAAAGTTTTACAGTGTGTTTTATACTGTTTCGAGTTTGAACACGAAAGCATCGGTGAAAATTGTTCTTTGTGCAGTTAACTAAAGAATTTGAATATGTAATAGCTTGTAATGTTTCCAACTAAATTTATTTTGCGAAGTTTAGTGGGAATGACAATTAAAACTTTTTCAACGTTCTTTTTTTTGCTGTCATTAATACAAAGTTGTATAAAATTGCTGACTGTCAACACGCGTTCAAATAAACTATTGATACCAGATGTTTGTTAATCTAACCGATTAATCGGCAATCGGTAACGGCCATAACGGTCGTGAGCCGCATCCAAAAACATTAGGCGTCAAACAAATTGCCGTGGAATCGATATCGAAAAAATCGTTAGTCACTCGATACAAAAAAATCGAGTCGAGAATGAATGACGCCGCTGCCAGCTGTTTCCGCGCACAGCTGATCGGACGGATATTGGCTGTTAGAGAGACGTGTCTTCTGTCCTGCCCGCACGCGTGCACCCGTCCCGCTCGCGGCTTTTAATTTTTCCCCTTCTTCCTCTTAATGAGCGATGCTTTCAATCTCTAGGGTGAGTAAAAAAACTTATAGTTTTTTTATTTATCAATACCGACGGTTATTCCGCAAATTGCGCCTGTCAGTATATTTTGGTTAATTTTTTTTTATTCAGTTGATTTCTCTCACTTCATTCGATAAAAAAGCAACATGCGAATGTAGCAAATGAAAGTGCTTTTACACGATTTGAATTACCTTTACTGGTGGTATAGTCCCAAGTGTATAAGAGCTCAAGGGCGTAAGACCCACTGTATTACCTAATCCATCTGCCGCTAAATGTACGGCCCTGTAATTTGCGGCACAGAGGCATAACACCTTAGACCTCAGGAGTGGTAACGCATCTGCATTTTGACCTTGGTCTTTGTGTGGGTGTCGATAGGCTACAGTCATCACTTAAGATCAATGTGAACTGCATGCTTGCTTGCAACTTCCAATAAGTACATAAAAAAAGGCTCGTCAAAGGAGGTATAATATAGGCATGTAAAGACGCTCAATTATTTTGTACACAGATATTGCCTCGGCATAAGATATTTACAAAGCATGATAAAACTAAAATCGTGAGAATGCCTATAAACATTTAACTACAACGTTCACGCACAGTATAAAGTAAGGAATTGTAATTCCTCTCAGGGACTCCCTAAAATCCCCCTTAATTAAGCGATTCGTTGTAATTAGGGGTGCGGACACCGGCGGAATCAAGAACGACATCAAAATTCAGAACAACTTTATTTTTATCTTTGAGAAAATTCGATGAAGCAAACTTTTATATTTTGTGTTAAAAAGATATCAAGGATTTTATTAATGTTTGGATTTAATGCGAAATAAGAAAATAAGGGTGTAAAATGTACGTAAAGCTTTTTATAGGGGTTTAATTTCAACTGAAGTCGGCATAAAATATTTTATATACTAGCTATGACTTCCAGTTTCATCTCTCAATACATTTCTTTTGGACAAATTAGACCGTGTTGTACAGAAATTTCAACCCATTTATATTTGTGGGTTGAAACATTTCAGCTAAACAACCGTGAATATGTCTAAGTTTGTTTTTAAAGTAACTGGTTAAAAGATTAATGAGTTCAAACTCCAATCTTTTGTACCAAGCTTTTCACCACGTGTTTAATGTAGATCATTAGATAGTTAAAATAACCTGTTAAATTTAAATTCGAGTTTTTAGATTTGAGAATGGTCTCATTGATGACTAAGTACACCAGTAATCGTTACTTATCAGTCATAATATGTGACCATTTTGGATATATTTAAATGTCCTCTCTTTTTATATTTTTCTGTGGCAACATTTTATAGAAAAACGATAAATTAAAACGCCAGCTCACAGTCATTACTTCTCTGTTTATTTAATTAAATCACTTAAAGCCTACATCTCATTCCAAATCTAAATTAAATGGACGTTAATTTTTTATTTTACTTTAATGCCTCACCAAACCGTGGTTTTTCTTTATACGGGTGCAAAAAGAGACGCATTAAAAAAAACTTTCTAAGCTATTTCACCCTGATTCGTGTTGTGGATTAGATTTTTTTTACTTAATATTTATTTTTTCTTTTCAGGTAAGTGGAGTGAACTAATTACGTGCAAGTGTGACAAATGTGAATGGTATGTTTTGATGAAAAACATAAGTGAGTCTTTTTTACGACCTATATAATATGGGACCTTTACACTACTTTTATTTCTTCGCTAGCAATATGTCTATAAATAAATATGGACTAGCTTCAGGTTGCGATTGCTTAAGTGAGCGGACCGCCTAACTCAAATGCTTTCGTTTGGGACGTTATGTTGTCAATTTCGTACCACCTATTAAAGCATTTTGCGCTTAAGTATATACCTGCGGACCCAAAGACTTCCAGGAAAAAGTTAGGCGGTACGAAACTGACAAAATGATGCCATACTCGAAAGCTTTAGAGTTAGGCGGTCAGCCCCCAAGGGAGCGACCGCCTATCGACATTGCTGTCGTCATTGTCATTGCTGTCAAATTAAATTAAATTGCTAAAAAATTTAAAGTCGATTTTTACTTTATCTTAATAACAATCATCGAAATAATCTACCATTATCGCTTGTTTATCACCTACGAAAGCAAGAACATCAATCAGATTATCACTACTACTTTTAAAGGAGCTACAAATCGACATGAAAATTTGACAGCAATGACAATTCCAAGAGCAATTTCGATAGGCGGTCGCACCCCAGGAGTGGATAGATGCATTGGAATTTCTGGTTTTATGAGAATCTTAAAAGCCTTCAGTACCTATTACTTGCTATCAATATAAACTGTATACCTACTTAGTAAAAAAGTTTAAGAACCACTGTTCTAGTTTATCATCCCCTAAAATTCAGTGATGCGACAGTAACCCGCGATTACACTTCGACGTTCACAAGTTCATTATCCAATTAGTTCGTTATTTATCTTTCATGGTCCCATTAAAATAGGCCTTGATTGAAACCATGTTAATTGTTGCTAATCAACATTGATCTGAGGGTTCTAATCTGATGTAACACTCGTTGATTATGTAGCTTGTATAGGTTTCTCAGATTTTGAATAATTTCTGAGTCTAATTCTGATGAAATACAGTGGGGCTGCCTTGTACCACCAGTAATTAATACGTATTCGCCAATGAGGTAGTCAGAGGTCAGTGGCGTAGCCAACATAGATTGAACCCATAAAATGATAAACCGGGGAAGCTGAACAAAAAGAGCAGATATAGTCCCCATTTTTTAGTCAGCATCTGTGTGTGTCCCCTACTCCCTATTCTTTTGTATCTTATATCACCATCTGTTTTTCCCCCCCCCCTCCCTTTGCGAGCAGATTATCTGTCTATGGTGCCCCCCATGACGTCATGCCCTGATATTACACATGTTATAGTCTAAACTGCTAAACCAATTTTGTTTATTTAACGATGATAGAAGATTTACTGGTGATAGAGTTCCGGTGTAGGGTCTCAGGGATAGCAACGCATCTGGATTTTGATATCTGGTCTTTGTGTGGGTGTCTATAGGCTGCAGTTATCACTTCACATCAATGTGAAAGAACTGCATGCTTGTTTGCCATCTACATACCATAAAAAACATGTTTTCAAGTTTTCGCTAATTCCGAGCTTGTGGGCGAAATTAATCTTCTAGTTATTCCGAATTTGTCATTTGATGAGCTGTTTTGTAACTTCCCGGACACCATATTCATGAAAATTGCATTGAGAAAGTTCGTAAATGCAGATGCACTTTTCGCAAGTTTCCGCGAAACTTTTTAAATACGTAATTTGTTTTTAAGCACGTTGTTACTATTTTGAATATTTGCTAATGGATTTGTTTTGATATGTGTATGTATGTATCTTCACGCCAGGTCCCTAACGGTATAGGAAGAGAGTGTAAAGCGCCAGATATCCCGGTCCTGACATACCTCTCGTGCCTCAACTAACTTCATCATTCTCTTCATACATGCACGCCGATTCCTAAGACTTTCGACTCCACGATTAGACAGCACTCAACCTATTTGGTCATGGTAGGTCAGTCTTGGTCATCCTGGGCTTCTGCAACCATCCACATTCGCAATGTATAAATGTAGTCATTCCCTCGTTCGACATTCTTTCTATATGCCCGAACCATCGCAGCATGCCTTTTTTCATT
The DNA here is from genome assembly GCA_036365455.1 of Macrosoma leucophasiata. Taxonomy (NCBI): domain Eukaryota; kingdom Metazoa; phylum Arthropoda; class Insecta; order Lepidoptera; family Hedylidae; genus Macrosoma; species Macrosoma leucophasiata. The sequence goes on from JAWQUS010000026.1 coordinate 13,703,541, forward strand.
TTTACACCGATACTATCATTCACACAAAGCCTCTTTCTTACATCTTCATTACGATTCATGATATGTGTAATTGGGGTAAAACAATGTTCGGAACCGGTTTGAAAAATGCCGGTTAATAAATGTTGATAAAGTTTTCGCGTAAAAGTTTCGTATAGATGAGGCACGAGAGGTGTGTCAGGACCGGGATATCTGGCGCTCCACACTCTGCCTACCCTGTTAGGGACCAGGCGTGAAGTTACATACATACACTTCTCACTTTACGTTGCTCACTTCCCTCTAAAATGGTCGAGGAGGGCAATGCATCATACTTGGAACTCTGCTAAGTGAATAACATTGATCTTGACGAATAAGTTTTTCTTTTTCTTCATTTATTATCATTGAAGGAATTGAAAAATTTTATGATTATTATGTTTTAACCAAATAGTTTAAATTTTATTTTTTAATTTACTATTAATATATGATTTTGCTTTTACTATATGTAATGGTTATTCGCTCTAGGTAGTTTATGATTTATTGACGTTTTGAAAGTATCTGTAAAGATCTATTCGAAATAAAAATATTTTCTATTTCTATTTCTACATGCATACAAAGTTTCATTCATTTATCTTCGTTAAAACAGTCGTGAATTTATGTATTCCATAGAAATTGATAATTAAATTTAATTTCCACGTCTACAGTATTGTGTAGTCATCTTATCACCGTTTATACAACGATTCGTGCGTTCATTGTTCGACCGCCCGATCAAATCAGCTACCTGCCTTCCGCATAAAAGCTCCGTCAAATTCATTTAAGCCGTTCTTGTGTCTAAGGTCCACGTTGACAAGTGCCTGCCGAAGAAGAGCGCGAGTTTTTTTTTTATGTAATCATAGCAGCAAACTAGTGTTCAGTTCACATGGAATCATGAATTCAGTTCATTTTACCTGGTGGTAGAGCTCCAGTGACGGAGCTCGCGGGCGTGGGCACCACCGCATTACCTAATATACTTGCCGGTTAATGATACTGTTCAGCGGTATGTGTTCCAGTCAGGTGGTAATGTACGGCCCTGTAATTTCCGGCACAGAGGCATAACACCTTAGGCTTCAGGAATGGTAACGCATCTGCATTTTGACCTTGGTCTTCGTGTAAGTGTCTATAGACTGCAGTCATCACTTAACATCAATGTGAACTGCAGGCTTGTTTGCCACTTCCATCACATAAAAAATGGGTGATAAATAACGAACGCAGTCTATTTATATCTACATAAAAACCCCAGATAAAAATGCACATGCGTTGCCATCTAAACGGAACACGATAGTGCTCAACACTACCATTTAGCGTCAGATAGATTTGGTAATGCCGTGGTGCCTATACCCTCGAGCTCCGGCCCTGGATCTCTGCTACCAGTCAAATAAATAAATGTTATATACGATATGTTATTAGGTTTTCGCGAGCTACATTAATTTCAAATACAACTATTTTTACGGAAAAATGGAAAGAAAATTTGACTTCAGACGAGACTCGAACTCGCGGCCTACTGGGAATCTAGTCCAGCTTCTAGTCTAGGACAGTAGCTCAAGTGGAAGAGCGGCTGGACTAGATTCCCAGTAGGCCGCGAGTTCGAGTCTCGCCTGAAGTCAAATTTTCTTTCTATTTTTCTTTAAAATAAAATATATTTCACAAGCATGTGTTAATGCGAAATAATATAAAACAATTATTTTTACGGATTTATCTCGCGTATATTAAATTAATCCTGAACGCTACGCTAGGCGTTTACGAAATCGATGGAGGTAGCTGCACATAATATTTTTTTCAAACTTGTGTTAGACAAATGTCTGCCCGGGACCACGGGACCTGAAAAGCGACCCAAACGTCGGGTTGATTTTAAAAATCATTTTAGTTTAATATTCGCGAAATATATCCGTAAAATAGTTTTATTTCAAATAAATGTCATATAGCCGTTAACGCACAGAGGCAAACCTGCTGATACAATATAATACAAAACACTTTTTACATTACATTAACATTGATAAGAGATATGTTTATATACATTTCAACTTCGTTAAAAAGGAGTAGCAATAGGCGTTGCAAATAAATAATAAATTCATTAACCATCAATTGGGGAACGTCCTGTTTTAAACTCATCGATTTTTTATTCACATAAAGTGGGTTATTCAAAAAAGTAATTCGGTGACGGTTTTCAGGAGAAAACTTCTGCTTTTAAATATAAATAAGGGTGTACACGAGTCTTTTGACGTTATTCCATTAGGCCCATACTTCGAGTGTAATTAAGTTATCTTATTTACGTTACTCCGTATGGGATACCGGACCTCTATATTCATTACTATTATAAAGGTTACATGTGTTACATTTCTTGGAAATTGGTCCAGTTGTTAAGGACTTGGAAATGGTGGTAGAGCTCCAGTGACGAAGCTCGCGGGCGTAGGCACCACTGCATTACCTAATATACTTACCGCTAAATGGTAGTGTTCAGCACTATCGTGTTCCGGTCAGGTGGTAATGTACGGCCCTGTAATTTCCGGCACAGAGGCATAACACCTTAGGCCTCAGGAGTGGCAACGCATCTGCATTTTGACCTTGGTCTTTGTGTGGGTGTCTATAGGCTGCAGTCATTACTTTACATCAATGTGAACTGCATGCTTGTTTGCCACTTCCATAACATAAAAAAATGGATTTTAAAATTTGTTTAGGAACGATATCTTGAATAGGTCGCTCACTACGGGCCACTCATAAGAAGGCTCAAAGTCATTCAGAGAGCAATGGAGAAAGAGGGCTATGCTCGGAGTTTCTCTGTGAGATCGAATCCGCATGAGAACCAAAGTTACCGACATAGCTCACCAAATAGCGAGACTCAAGTGGCAGTCGGCAGGGCACATAGCTCGAAGAAAAGACGGCCGTTGGAGCGGAGCAGCTCTAGAGTGGACCACGTACCGGAAAACGAAGCGTAGGCTGGCCTCCCATAATATGTACCGACGACCTGGTGAAGGTCGCGGGCAATCGCTGGATGAGGGCGGCCCAGGACCGTTCGTTGTGGCAATCTTTGGGGAAGGCCTTTGTTCAGTAGTGAACGTCTTTTGATTGAAATGATTATGATGATGATCTTGAATAGTGCCATGTGGTTTTGTTTACTACAAATTTTTAATTCTTAAAAAAATTTCGTCAAGTTCATCTGTTCGTCCGTCTATCCGCAGGTTAGCTCAGACAGTTAGAACTAGAGTGTATTACCGCGAGAGGCAACGCATCTGCATTTAAATCTATGGTTTTTTGTGTAGATCTATCAATGTGAACTGTATGCTTGTTTGCAACTTGACAAAAAAAAATATTTTCGTCACTCTATCATAGTATGCGCTGACCTTAAACATGCTTAGATTAATACTCTGTAATGGATTTGAAACCCCACGTTCCTCTGTGTCTGATATCTCTGGGTTTAGTTCAACTTACTGAACCTAAATGGATGGTAAGTTATTTGTTTGAAGAATTTTAAAAAGTACATTATTTTGAACGATAGTTCTTCAGAATTATGTTTGATTAAAAAAAAAACAAAATTTATTAAGGTGATTTTTACATCTCCGACACTTTGTAAAGCTCAAGACAGTTTAAAATATCGATTGATTTGATTTATTTCATATCACAAAAAAGAAAGGTCATTCATTAAAATTATTAACCATTTTTTTTTATGTTGACTGTTTTAACAAAGTTAAAACAATCAGTGTAATACTTAGACTAATACGGACTGGAACTCGGCCTGTGTTGCTCTATTACCTATGGTTCAATACGAGCTATACGCATACGGTGTATGGCCCCATAACGATTATCACAGAGACGTAACACTGGTAGGTAGAGCTCCAGTGACGGAACTCGGGGGCGAAGGCACCACTCCATTACCTAATATACTTGCCGCTAAATGGTAGTGTTCATCACTATCGTGTTCCGGTCAGGTGGTAATGTACGGCCCTGTAATTTCCGGCACAGAGGCATAACACCTTAGGCCTCAGGAGTGGCAACGCATCTGCATTTTGACTTTGATCTTTGTTGAAACAAAACTATTTTTACGGATTTATCTCGCGTATATTAAACTAAAATGATTTTTAAAATCAACCCGACGTTTCGGTCGCTTTTCAGCTTCCGTGGTCCCGGGCAGACTGAGGTGACATTTGTCTGACAGAAGTTTGAAAAATTATATGTAGCTACCTCCATCGATTTCGTAAACGCCTTGCGTAGCGTTCAGGATTAACACAATAATTACTTATGGTATCTTGAGGTCTTGCAGACTGCTGCGGCTGGGATTTAATCTTGCTAAGTATGGGATCCCATGATGTTGATAATCGCCATCCATCTTCTCTATTGAAATTTGGGTGTTTTTTAATTTCAATAGCCTCGCGTACCATTCGTGGAATGGGTTTGTGTTCTCTAGCGAGTATTTGAATTTTATCAAACCGGATGTAATGGTTTGGCTTATCCGCTATGTGTTCACAGACTGCAGACCTCCCTGTTCTTCGGTTTTTGACATCAGCAATGTGCTCTTTAACGCGGGTGGATACAGCTCTCTTCGTTTGACCAATATTAATAGTGATTGTCATATATACGCGTACATATATATGTACATATATCGGTACGCGAGGCTATTGAAATTAAAAAAACACCCAAATTTCAATAGTGAAGATGGATGGCGATTATCAACATCATGGGATCCCATACTTAGCAAGATTAAATCCCAGCCGCAGCAGTCTGCAAAACCTCAAGATACCATAAGTAATTATTGTGTTAATCCTGAACGCTACGCAAGGCGTTTACGAAATCGATGGTGGTAGCTACATATAATTTTTCAAACTTCTGTCAGACAAATGTCACCTCAGTCTGCCCGGGACCACGGAAGCTGAAAAGCGACCGAAACGTCGGGTTGATTTTAAAAATCATTTTAGTTTAATATACGCGAGATAAATCCGTAAAAATAGTTTTATTTCAATGAGTGTAGCTCGCGAAAACCTTAGAACATATCATGTTTGATCTTTGTGTAAGTGTCTATAGGCTGCAATCATCACTTAACATCAATGTGAACTGCATGCTATTTTACCACATTAATTACAAAAAAAAATAGACGCCATAAATAAAACTTCTTAGACTCGAGTTGACTACATAATGCACTTGCAATACTGATTATTTAACATCCTCACAAAACTTCACACGACCTAGTTCCCAAACCATCTCATTATAATGGCAACCCATTATACGTCCCACTGCTGGGCACGAGTCTCTCCCCTTTTTTTTTGGGGGGAGGCCTGGAGCTTACTCCAACACGCTGCTCCAATGCGGATTGGTGGAGGTGGGTGGGTTAGTGGCCAACCCGCTGTCGGATGTTTTCAAACCGCCCATTAGGCCTCCGACAAGGTTTAACGACTGCTATCCATCGATAGCAACCGGGACCGACGGCTTAACGTGCCCTCCGAAGCACGGAAACGCGCATTTAATTTGCCACTAGCGGTCACCCATCATACTACCCGACCGCGCCCGTAGTGCTTGACCGAGTAGATAGAATACGATCTACACCAGCCGCTGGGCCATGCGCGCTTCTCAAATATCTGTCTAACCATCTCATTACATGGCGGAAATCCCGGTAAAGCCGCGTCACACGTGCAAATCCCGGTGCACGTCACGCGCGCCAACCGCAGCGATTTGAGAGTGACAGTACAACAACGCTTTCAAATTAACGCAATATTCATTAGCACAACGTATGCTGTTTGTAGGGAGAATTATTTGTATGTAAGTAATATACGTGTTTTGTTACACACTAAATGTACGGCCCATGATATCTGTAATAGAGAAACATTGTATGGGGGTATTAACTATCACAGAGAATAACAACTTAAGTCTCACAGGTGGATTTTTTTATTTAGGTTACCTCCCCTTCATGTGACAATTCTTTTATTTTCGTTTCTTATGTAGTGTGGGATATGAAGAAGAAGAAGAAAGAAGAAGAAGAAAAAACATTTAATGGCGCAGCCGATCAAGTACTGCATAAAAAAGCAATAGAAAAAAAAATAAACATTTAAAATATAAGTAGGTTGGTACGACAAAAAAAAACAACATTTATGAAATCATTGACATTAAAACACAAAAAAAAAAGAAAGAACACTGTTAATATAAAAAGAAATAGGTACCTTGTAACAGTAGAAAAATAAAACAAGATCTCACGGCTGCACCAAATAGTTCCCAGTTCAGCAAAATGTCAAGCCGGAGCCTGACGCTGGTTTTCGTTGGATAGGTCTTTCAAAAACGTAAGGGATGTGCAAATATCATTTTTCGTTTGAGTGCACGGTTTGTGACTTATTAAGCTTTAAAGGGCCAATTTTCGTTAGAGTCAAGTGTCCCCCTCCCTATACCAACTAAACGGTTGTTGTTAAAAATTCAAATGCTACGGCAATAGTAGCACCATATAACAAAATTAAAAGGAAAAAACTATCACAACTATTTTTTTTTTTTTTTTTTATGTAATAAAAGTGACAAACAAGCATGCAGTTCACATTGATGTTAAGTGATGACTGCAGCCTATAGACACCCACACAATGACCAGAGGTCAAAATGCAGATGCGCTGCCACTCCTGAGGCCTAAGGTGTTATGGCCTCTGTGCCTGAAATTACAGGGCCGTACACCTGACCGGAACACGATAGTGCTGAACACTACCATTTAGCGGCAAGTATATTAGGTAATGCGGTGGTGCCTACGCCCGCGAGCTCCGTCACTGGAGCTCTACCACCAGTAAAAACCTATGTTGGCCTTACAAGTTTGCGAGTTATAGTCGACCAAATGTAATACTCGAAATTTTTTAACAACTCCATAGTAAATATTTGTTTATTTTTTTTTTGTTACATTAATCAAACCTAAAAACTACGTAACCCTACACTGCGCGTGACCCGATATGCACTTGACCGGTTTTTAATATATATTAATGTTTTGTACAAGCAATAAAACTGTTTGTGGATCGAATCTGAGATCTGAGCGTAGCAACAGTAAACTATTTCTATACCAATGAGACAGTAACAAATACTAATAAACGTATAAATAGAAAGACTATCTCCTTTGTAAACGAGTAGAGACAATGGGCAGGCCGTTGATTGCGTTCGTTAGCAATTTTGGGGAACAATTCTAATTCCAAGCTGTTCTGTTTCAATGTCAGTTGAAGGTCCTTTTTGATATTAAATAGATATTCATAATTATAAGTGTTGATTATAATTGAAGATATAAAGTAAATATAAAGATTGAAGGCATGCATGGTTCTTACCGTGATTTTAAATATAAATGAAGGCAGCCTATAGACACTTACACAGAGACCAAGGTCAAATGCAGATGTGTTAAAACTCCTGAGGCCTAAAGTGTATGCGTCTGTGCCAGAAATTACAGGGCGTACATAACCACCTGACCGGAACACGATAGTGCTAATGTACGAGCTACCACTCGCACATTTTTGCAATTAGTATTAAATGACATTGTCTTAGGAATAAGAGACAGTTCGAATACAACATTTGCACCGATCGGACTCGTTTTATTGCATTTGACATAATCTGACATACTGACACATTTATAACAAGTGCGAAGTCACAACTTGCAGTGACCACACAGCTAAACACTGCCATTTAGCGGCAAGTATATAAGGTGATGCGGTGGTGCCTACGCCCGCGAGCTCCGGCACTGGAGCTCTACCACCAGTAAAATGATACTATAGGTAAAGATGGCAAACATTCTTGGTTTTCCCGTGCTTTGAAATATGTATAAATGAAGGCATACCATGTCTTGTGACGTTATTCCATTAGGCCCATACTTCGAGTGTAATTAAGTTATCTTATTTACGTAACTCCGTATGGGATACCGGATCTCTATATTCATTACCATTATAAAGGTTACATGTGTTACATTTCGTGGAAATTAGTCCAGTTGTTGAGTACTTTGAAATGGATTTAAAAATTTCTTTAGGAACGATATCTTTAAACGATTATGTTAACTCTTTACCGCATGAATTTTTATTACGTTCGAAAAAAAAAATGTATAGTAGGAAACACTAAATAAATGGACACGTGTTTCAGGATTTTTCTTTTTACTGAAAAGTTTTTGAAAAAATAACACTTTTCTACTTTGGATCAAATGACAAAGCCAGAAATTATATAGAACTTTGACCCACTTGAAAACAATTATTTACCAGCACGGCAAATACCTCTTTTTGCTGAGATTTAATCACTGACTACTTACACACACATTTAATCACTTTTAAACTTGAAGTATTTTATATTTAAAGAACAGTTCTTTGATATAAGTACCTAGGTTTGTTGTTGCTATTTTATTTAGGTACAATCGTTTTTCGGGTAGATCGAAAATCTATGACAGTAGTAATGTTGACGATACCTACATTTTCAACGTTTCAATAGTAAAAACAGCGTTTGTAATTATTTAAAAATAATTTTTATATTAATTACATATACGAAAATAATATGTTTGGATTAAAACTAACTTTGAGGGATTAAAACTTGAGTTAGAACGTTTTAAAGTACTTGATCGTTATTTTGAGTAACGCAATTGATTGCGATTCTAATTAGGAACAACCATATTCAAGACTTTTTTAACGTAATTATTAACCTCAAGTTATACAGAAAAAAGATTTATTAACTAAGAATTCTATTTTCATAACATAGTTTTTCTTTAATTTACATTTCGTGTAAATGGTGGGTCACAATCTGTCATTATCATTTGGTGCATTGAGCAGAAAACCAAATAAAATAAAATAGTATGGAATACTTCGAAACAATTTCTTGTATCGTTCAGGCAAAGGTTGACTTTGCATTTACGCCACTCCACATGAGATTTACCATTGCATTCAGGGACTTACAACGCTGTCTAGTGTACCAGGCAGGTATTTTCAGAACTTGCGCTTCTATTTGACAAAGATGGCAATTGGGACAACGGTGTATTATCATCTGATTTTGAGTCTGATTCGTCAGATTTAGGAATATACCTACTGGGTAATTATTGTGACTTTCTAACCCGATATTCATCTTCGGAAAGATCTTCGTCGCTATTACTATTAACAGGCAAATCCTGGATAATTCTAAAATCGACGTGGATCCATACCGATTTTTTTCTGTAAAATAGATGGTTGATGTTGATGTTTTATTAAATAAGCTTAAAACCACATAAATAACTAAATTAGAGGGTATATCACAAAATAAGCGAAATAATGTGCCATGTAAAAATATCATATTAGTGCATGTTGACACAAATAAGGTACAAAGGAAAAATAATGTTTCTGCATGTTGTACCAAATTTGGTCCATTCAGTAAGAACCACCTAAAAGTAATTATTTATTGATAAAACAATAAAAGCTTACCTAAGTACCAATATTTAGTATATTTTCTGCCCTGGAGTATTTATTTGAAAGCACTAACTCTGAGATTTATATTTTTTACACAATTTTGTAAATCAAGAACTCGCTCGCACCGGTTCGTACCCCTGTTCACTGACTTTGATGAAGGATTAGTTCAGAAAATTCGCTCGTAGGTGGCGGTTTTATACATAAAATGAAGCTCGTTTGGGACGAATTCGACACAGTATGCATAAAATAAAAATTCAGTTTGGAAATAAAAAATATTCTGAGATAATATGGTTTGGTTCATACATGGACCACAATGCGGTAAAGGGTTAAGGGTAATTTGAAGGTCCTTTTTGATATCAAATATCATTATTATTAGCATTGATTAAATAAATAAATACGCTTACACTCACAGCCCCACAGTAGGTATAAACCGGTGTCATGGGTGCCGTTGTACACATACAACACATACACAAACACCCAGACCCGAAACAAATATCTGTAGGCCATACAAATATTTGTCCCAGTGCGGGGATCGAGCCCGCGATCTTTCGAATCAAACGGTCATCTCACACCGCTGGACTAACCGGGTCGTCTCGTCGTCGTCATTATAATTGAAGATATAAAGTATGTTAACCAGTGCGTTTTACCGGTGATGACCTATGGTGCCGAGACTTGGTTTCTCACTATGGGTCTCGTACGAAAGCTCCCAAGTCACTCAGCGGTCAATGGAAAGGGGTATGCTCGGCGATTCCCTACTGGATCGAATCAAAAATTAAGAAATCCGTAGGCGAACGAAAGTCGCTGACATAGTCAAGCAGATCTCCAATCAGAAGTGGCAATGGGCAGGGCACATAGCTCGGAGAACCGATAGCCGCTGGGGCAGAAAGGATCTCGAGTGGAGACCACGTATCGGCAAGCGCAGCGTGGGACGTCCACCCGCAAGATGGACCGACAACCTAGTCAAGGCACGTCGATAGATAGACGATGCACGTCGCTTCCGATCGGTCCGCATGGAGGTCTCTAGGGTAGGCCTATGTTCAGCAGTGGACGTACTATGGCTTATATAATGAAAGTATGTTTCAGGCGATTTATGATGCATATCGTCTTTAGATTTTTTTTTTAATGTAATGGGCTTGGCAAACAAGCATGCAGTTCACATTGATGTTAAGTGATGACTGCAGCCTATAGACACCCACATGAAGACCAAGGTCAAAATGCAGATGCGTTACCACTCCTGAGGCCTAAGGTGTTATGCCTCTGTGCCGGAAATTACAGGGCCGTACATTACCACCTGACCGGAACACGATAGTGCTGAACACTACCATTTAGCGGCAAGTATATTAGGTAATGCGGTGGTGCCTACGCCCGCGAGCTCCGTCACTGAAGCTCTACCACCAGTAAAAAAACAATCAATTACAGATTACAGATTTCGGCTTATTTCGGCTCTCTAGAGCGTTATCTCTTTCGTTTCGCACACTACTTATGTGACGTTTGTAAACGACAACATCTTGATCAAATTTTGACTAGTACCCGAAATACCAGTCAGTACTTACGTAGGTAGTGTGCAACAGATATAACGCTCTACAAAACTAGCTGATTGTCTCTGTCTGTCCTAAGCTCGATGTGCAACATTTGATGGTTACGATTGTTGTACGATGAAAGAAAGTACTTATACTGGTATGCATGAATGTATGTATAATCTTATATCTCTGTCTACTGTTTTGCGAAAACACAGGCTAGAAGTTATAATTTTTTTGTTATTTCTTAAATTCTTGCAATTAGAAATAAATAAAATATGTAAAAAAAAACTTAGGGGAGGGATCGAACCTGCTACCTCAGTATAACCATTCCAGCCGCTTTACCACTAAGGCACCGAAGCCACACAAGATTAGAAAGTATGATTTTTTTTTTCTTTCACGACGCTACAAACGTTTCGCTCTTTCATTCTTGACGTCACACAAACACTATTCTATTGCGTATAATTTAATATTTTAATTGGGACAGGTCCCCGGTGTAATTGAATAAGAACTCATTAAAAATATTACACACGCCATGCCCGAAATCCTCGAGAAACAAACCGTGTAATTAAGAGTCAAGTGTATATTTAATAAAAAGTTCCCTTCAGTAAAGCTGGCTTAATTTTCTAGAGTTGTAATCGTGATCGCTAACCGTAACCATCGGATATCTGGAATACTTTATATCCGTATCCGAATCCCAAACAAATTCGGATATCTGTGCAGTTTAAATAAGACGTTTTATCACAGATTTTTTTGTCAAATTAAAGATACGGATCTTAATCGACAAATTTCAGTCTTAAGACGATCTTAAGATCACATTTTGACAATAAACACGATCGTTTATTAATACGGATCTATCAGTATGTATTCTATGTTTACTTGCGTCTCGTTTGGTTAAAACATTATCCATGCTGCAATGGTGCTAAAAATAACCGATTTTTAATTGCCAATGAATTGTTATCTAAAAATAGAGTCACTCAGCCTCCCTTCCTAATTCCAATATTCGTAACAGTAAACATCCGAAACGTTATAATTCAATATAGAATCTATCACTAATTTTCACTGGTGGTACAGCTCCAAAGACCGGTGCTTGCGGGCGTTGGCGCCACCGCATTACCCAATCTACTTGCCGCTGAATGATAGTGTTCAGCACTATCTTGTGTCTTGTACAGTCCTGTTTCCTGTCCATTCCCTGCACAGAGACATAATACATAAGCCCTCAAGAGTAGCAATACTACGAGTACATTGAAATCTCTGGTTTCATGTATTTCCACATTTTGATACATAAAAAAATATATCCGTAATGGGTATAATATTAATCATGTATCCGTAAGTATCCGAAACGTCATAACGTCCCTAATTTTACACCCCCCGCCCCCAAAACTCTTATAAAGCCGCCAAAAATATTCCGCGTCGCCTAATCTTTAATATTGAATGACAAGATATAAAAGTTGTTCAATAACGCCGGGCCATGCAAATCTCTCGTCCCCTGCAGATAAATAATGTATGAAGTCGAGTCGCTCCGTGTACCGTAATTACTATTGGATGTATGCATTTTCATGGGCGCAAAAAGCTGTATCTTTTTCATTTAATTTTGTGTTATGGACGAACAGACGGCACTTCAGATTAATAGGGTTGTAGAAAATTGATTGTTTTTTTTTACTGGTGGTAAAGTTTCAGTGCATGAGCTCGAGGGCATATAATAATGGCAACCCATTATACGTCCCACTGCTGGGCACGAGTCTCTCCCCTTTTTGGGGGGAGGCCTGGAGCTTACGCACACGAGGACATAAGCACCACTGCATTACCTATCTATCTGCCGCTAAATGGTAGTGTTCAGCACAATCGTGTTTTTGTTAGATAGTAATGTTTGGTCTGTAATAACTGTCACAGGCACGCAACAACTTAAGTAAAGATGTCTATACGATCGCCACTTAACACCGGTAACAAATCCTATCCCACCCAAGGTAGGTTCCCCATTAAAGTTTAAAGACTTAAAATCAATTTTAAACATTGAAAATGTCGTATAGGTTTTCAAGATAATATCTGGAAACCGGTTTCGCCTCGGATTTTATTTTTATTATATAAACAACAACATAGCTACGGAACTTAAAATACGCAGCGATGCATTGAATGACAAAATATAAGAACGCATGATGATTAAGGCCGATCTGCGTCAACAGATGGCGGTGTACCAATAAAAATAACACTACCCTCAACCACAATATCAATATCGCCGACAGTAGCGAAGCAAAATTCATTATTTAAATATATATAACTATTACTACGATATAACATTAAAATTCAGGGTGGCACGCCGCTAACATATTTCTCGTACCGCCTTTATGACGTCACGTATTAACTTAATGCATATCGCGGAGTTTGGGAAGCTTAATGTGCAAAAAAACTTGGTGAAGGCGCGAACAAAAAACCGATGGGAATGTGTAATGCAGATAACCCAGGCATACGCTCGCAATAAATGTTAAACATGTAAAATTTCTTTACAACTTAGTGTTGCTATTTTGAGAAATACAAATGAGATAATTTTGAATCGAAGTTCCGGAAGTGGCCGTGTACCTCGGAGTTCGGTAATGTGGAGTGTAAATGCATTTACCTCTGCCTACCCCTTCGGGGATTACAGGCGAGAAGTTACATTTTGAATAGAAGTTTAAAGTCGGTTTGGGATTTAGAACTTGAAAGACGAAGTCGGAAGTACCTTCCTGTAGAGGATCTTTGTTATCATAATAAGTAGAACCTTAAAAAACTTGTAACTTTCATAGGCAGAATGAAATGTATCTTGAATTTTCGCTTTGGGTAATATAAAACTAAAACACTTACCCCCTTATTCATAAACGTACTTTAGATACGTTTTAGCTATAGAATACTTTGTCTCTGTCAGTTGCATTGTCAAATGTGCAGGATAGAAAAAGACAAAGGAGATTAGCAACACTTTAGCTAAAATACGTTTATGAATAAGGGGGTTCGATTTCTCGTAGTTAGAGATAAGATTGGAAGATTTTGGGTAAGGGGGCTTGAGCTCCTTGAACACTCATCCCTGAGGAACGAATTAAAATTAAGTTACCCATTTTTAAGGCCATCTAAATTATCTCCATTACTCACATATACCTTTATCCCTTTCCGACTTCACTCTAAAAGCATAAATCCAGTTTGAAAGGTCTTAAGCGTGGTAAGCAATTAATAATCTGCCAGTTTCAGTCAATATACCCGAAAAACAACCCTCTTTTCCCCAATGCCCAAAAAAAGAACTGAAGTGTTTCTTACCTCTCGAACAGTATTATTTCACAATAAATAATGGTACGGAATTAGTACATGTTACCCCGAAATAATGGTACTTCGCCTCTGCCTATTCCATAACCACAATTCGGGAGAGGATTGGACCACCCCTCGTTTCAATTGTCGAAATCATATGTCACACCGAATTGGACTCTAAACGTTGGCAGTTACAGCGCACTTTTCACTACCGTGCCCTCTGATTTACTTCAGTTCGAAAACCTTTTGGGGTTCTGTAATCTCCTTCGACCCGATAGCAATTAATGGGCTCCCAACAGCGCAACTATGGTACGGGATGTGTATCGTAGAAATGGTGTGAAATGTGCCCAGGTAAAGTGCTTTGATGTGACTTTTATTAAATTGGTTTATTAATACCGAAACAATATTGTTTTTTTTTTAATATTACAAAGGTGGCAAACAAGCAGTGGTGGATTTACCAGCAGGCTGAGTAGGCTGGAGCCTAGGGCGGCAAATTTGAAGGGGTGGCAGAATTAGGTCATTATTTTTTTATTTCTATTTACAAAATTACCGTTAAAATTGTCAAGGCTCAGACCATAGTTCCCGATGATTCTAACCATAGAAAAAAAGTTGATGTAAGGAGGATAATGAAGCATAAAACATAAAGTTGGAATTTTATTGATACAAAATATAGGTACCTAATTGATATGATTGTGGACTACGATATCAAAATATAGGGGCGTCGAAAATTGAGTAGCCTACCGGCGGCAAATTTGTAAATCCGCCACTGCAAACAAGTATGCAGTTCACATTGATGTTAAGTGAGAACTGCAGCCTATAGACACCCACAGAAGGACCAGAGGTCAGTCAGATCATCTTCTTTTGCTTCAAATAACCTGAAACTGAAATTAGCTGTACGTTTCCTCATGAACCGATCTGTATATTACGTTTCATAGTCGTACAAAACGGCCAACGTTTGAATTAGCAAGCCGCGACGGAATCGGTACTAATTAGCGGCGCACCAACATTATATATCACTGGAATAACTGCTGATACACACTGCCTTATAGTTCGGCGAGCAAATTTTACTGTTAGGGTAAAGTTTGTGTCGTTGTACGATCAAATAATTAATAAATGTAAAACATAACTTCTCGCCTATACTCCCCTGAAGGGGTAGGCTGATGCAAATACATAGATTCATGATTACATTGCACGAAACCAATTCATAAATGAATTTCCTAAGTTATTATAAACACCTTAGACTTTGTCTACGTTTTTCTATAATCTATAGGTAAAGAAACGTCTTCACGCCTGCAAATGCATGCATGCTTGACATACAGGCACCCAGGATTTTTCGAAACTTCCGTATAGAAACAGAGATAAAGGACTTTATACCATTATCTCTGGTAGCCTCCTACCCGGGAATCGAACCCAGGGCCCCAGCGTAGTAGTATTTTTTTTTTTTTTTTTTTTTTTTTTTAATGGAAATAGCATCCTCTGACGTGATCAGAGACCTTATTTTGTTAAAAATTCCTGAGCAATCTCATGTTGTCAAGATCAGGTCTAACGCCCGACTTTAAAGGGAGAATACACTTAATGTTTATTTATTATTATTATTATTTTTTTTTTTTTTTTTTTTCCATCATACTACGGCTGTTGGGTAATGTTGGTACGCAAGTGATTAAATATTATCAATTATATAATTAAACTATATAAGGTAATATTTTATTTTCTTACTATTTCTATTTTTATTACATATAAATTTTATTTTTCTTATCCGTTTTCCTACTTAATTTCTGCTATTGGCATCCTCAACGACTTTTATTATGAACGCCTCCAGATACGATCTGGACTTCTTATTTATGAGCAATGTTTTTAAATTGCTTTGGTTAACGTCCATGTTAACCAATTGTTCCAGATCGTATCTGGCTGCTCCATATATTGGAATGTAGCGTAGTAGTAGTAGCCTGCTACCACTTGGTTACTGAGGCAGTCAACATTAGGTTTAAAAAAATATATCTTAATATGTACTAAAATTTTATTTAGGCCCAATAATTTCGGAGATAAATAGTCAATATTCGTCTACTACTTTTCAACGGTTTTGAATTGTGTTAGATGAAAGTCACACACATATTACAGTATTAATTAACCATTTACATTCATGTGTACTGCATGCTTGTTGCCTGCCAATTTCAAATGCTTCACAATCTTCCCACCCGTATATCCCGTATAACACACAATATTCGTAGATAGTGACATTCATTCAGGGTACTTAATGTATTGTGGCCGACAAAGCGTGTTCGTGAGTGGCACAGCGCCGACAATTGTCGACGTAATGCTCATCATCATTAGGACTACGTTCCTGTGCATACCTCAAAGCTTTTAGTATTGATTATTTAGATATAATGAAGACAGGAATGGGGATTTAGTGAGTTGCTTAACTTTAGTTTACGTGCTTGCATATCGAGGTCAGATTTGACCTGATGTTCATAAGAGTTGGTGTTTGTCGTTGAGCGTTTGCATGTTTCCTGATCTAGAGTTCAAGTATATACAGATGTACCAATAACCACTTGGTATACCTATATTGCTGACGCACGGTCAGAAAAAAAGTGCCATCTAGGTACCTATATAATATGTACATTACATAACATTTTTTTTATGTAATGGAAGTGGCAAACAAGCATGCAGTTCACATTGATGTTAAGTGATGACTGCAGCCTATAGACACCCACAGAAAGACCAAGGTCAAAATGCAGATGCGTTACCACTCCTGAGGCCTGAGGTGTTATGCCTCTGTGCCGGAAATTACAGAGCCGTACATTACCACCTGACCGGAACACGATAGTGCTGAACACTACCATTTAGCGGCAAGTATCTTAGGTAATGCGGGCGGCCTACGCCCGCGAGCTCCGTCACTGGAGCTCTACCACCAGTAAAATAAATGTTTGTCTGTATGTCCTTTATAGGATTGTAAATTATGCATTTGATAATGCGATGATCTTTAGGCAAGTTGGTGTGCATATTGATACGACCAATTTTCGAACATTTTTTGTTGGTTGGTTTGACGCGGGCTGTGTATGGCTAGTACTTACTCAAAATCACGTTTGTTGTGGGGAGCCCCTCATAACAATTTATGTTATTCTGTTTTTCTATTAGTTGCTGTAGCGACTACAGAAATATAATAATATCATCTGTGAAAATTTCAACTGCCTTTCGGGTTCCTAAGCTACAGCCTGGTGACAGACAGACGGAAAGCGGAATCTTAGGGCGAGATTCACAGATCGCACTACGACTTTACTTTCAAGCAAAGTACGCTTCGAACTGTCAAATCCCATACTGTACTGACAGTTCTAAGCATACTTTGCTCAAAGTGAAGTCGTAGTGCGGTCTATGAATCTCACCATTAGTGTGAGATTCACAGTCCAGACTACGGGTGCGATTCACAGATCGCACTACGACTTTACTTTGAGCAAAGTACGCTTTGAACTGCCAAAACCCATACTGTTCTAACAGTTCTAAGCAAACTTTGCTTAATTTTTTTCATATTTTCTTGCCTTTTAAACCTTCCCTGGACCTCCAAAAATCATTCAAAACCAAAATTTGCCCAATTGGTCCAGCCGTTCTCGAGTTTTAGCGAGACTAACGAACATCAATTGATTTTTATATATATAGATTATTTCCATATAACAGGTATGACGTGATAACGATGCCAGACCGACATAAAAAAGAGAGAATTATTTATTAAGGTGTCTCATTTTAACGAGTTAACTAAGAACTTATAGTCACCGCATGACATTTTAATAGCTCTAAACCTGAGTATAGACGTGTTGCCATTCCTAAAGTTACAATGTATACGCCGATGCAGGTAATTACGAAGCTATACATTAAAATGTCTCCCAAAGCAATATATTGTTAACATCATTTCGGACGCAGCCACCCAGCAATCTAGTAATGTATTGCAGGTAGCGTCCATCATGGATTGTATTGCACTACAGTGTCTATAATTTCGGTTTGCTATGGGATATAGGACTGATACCGTAATTTTGAAAGATTATAATGACAATTCAACTACAGAATTAATAGGTTAGGATTCCACTGCAGAATCATTTCGTTCGACGATATGATTCATAATTTTTTGATAGGCCTAGCCTAGTGGATATATATTCTCTAGATTATAAATATGCATAAAAATTAGGTTTTCAGCATATCTGGATGAACGAAATGATTCTGCGGTGGGATCCTAACCTATAACTTATAGGCAGAATGAATATATCTGAGTTCAATAAATTTTAAAGCGTAAACCCTAACCCTCTTATTCATAAGCGTACATTAAATACGTTTCAGCTGTAATATGCTTTATCTTTGTCAGTTGCATTGTTAATTGTGTATAATAGAAAAAGACAAAAGAGTGCTAAGCAACAGCTAAAATACGTTTATGAATAGGTGGTAAATATATGCATATTTGAATGTATAAAACCGAAGTCTTATTTACCTATATCACTTGACTGACTAGGCATCTACTGTGACATATTTTTTTTTGCTGTGGTAGTTCCAGTGTCAGAAATGTTGTGTTCAATGTTCAATAAAATTTAGAAAACACATTTTATTCCAATATTTTTGTCGAAATCTAAAATCCAACAAACAAACCAAATAATAGTCACCCCAATATTGTAACAAGCAAACCTGCAACGCATCTAGAATTAGACAGATAGGTTGCCAATGATATATGGACTGGTGCGCGTTACGTAAACGTTATGTAATGTTATGTTGTTCCATACAGGTTAGCGGTCGATCGATTTGATATATATTTACTTGGTCAGTTTTGAGGTTTCTAATAGTGACGTAAGTAGACCCTTACCTAACGCATTAGCGGTTAGCCGCGGGAGCAGGTAGCCTTTCTTCTAAATACAATAAACTGGAAATTATCCAAACCTTTAATTAATTGCAAGTAGGTGTCTACGTACGTATACCTACCGTATTCATTTCGAATAAGTGGAAAAAATCCCAAAATTATATAAACAAACAAGCTATTTTACCTATCTAACCATATTGGGTGTTATTTTTTTTAATTTATTGTTCAGAACCCTACCATCAACCCCACATAAATATGTCCCGAATACCACCCCGTAATTACAACCCTTAAGTTTAAATGCCCCACCATATCTAATTTTGTGCATCTCATTAATAAGGTATGACGCTCGTTGTGTTACCAGATCGTATTTATGGCATTAAAATAAGGATTTGAAATGAGGAAATAAAGTAAATAGTTAAATATAATTGATTCCGAAGGGGTAGGCAGAGTTAAATGCATGCATTCAAGCAAACATGCCAAACGCCCACGATTCGCCGGCTACGGTTTTTGGCCCACGTAACAGGTGGCGAGCCTGTTGCCATCGCCGGGCACATTACCAATCTCCGAGGTACTGGGAAACTTCCAGAAAATGGGAAAATCCCAATAGAACCAGAGATTAAGGATTTTAAACCGTTATCTCTGATAGCCCCCGACTCGGGAATCGAACCCAGGACCTCCAGCGTAGTAGTAGTGGCCTGCTACCACTAGGCTACTGAGGCAGTTAATCGAGTACTGAAGTAGTTACTCGAAAGTGTAAGGAAGGACCACCGCATTACCTAGTTTATCTGCCGCCAAATGGTAGTTTTCAACATTATCCGATTAGACCAGTGATTCCCAAAGTGGTCCATATAGACCCCCTGGGGTCCATGGGAGTCGATGGGGTCTACGTAAGCGTGAATAAAAATTGGAAATATGGGAATGTGACATAAATGTAGCAAAGAAGGGTGTCCACGGAAACCAGAAAAAAATTGAAAGGGGTCTACAATAAAAAATATAGTTTGGGAACCTCTGGATTAGACGATAGTGTATGCCCTCGTACCTAATAATTATCACAGAGACATAACAACTAAGGTCTCGGCGGTAGCAATGCATCTGCATTTTGACCTCTGGTTTTTGTGCAGGTGTCTATAGGCTACTGTCATCAATTAACATCTATGTCAACAGCATTTTTTTTTTTTTACTTCGTTACATAAAAAAAAAAATAGTAAAAAAAGTCCCTTATTAGGTATTAGCTTATTCAACAAAATCGCAAATCTAAATAAGGTATATACGAGTAAAAACCAATGCCACTTTTCGTTGTAATTTTATAACTCAAGAACGAGTCCACCTATCCAAACCAAATGTTTAGGCTTTGTTCGGACTATTTAGTAAATGGTTTATGTGAAGTTTGCACAAAATCGGCAGAGCGGTACTTCATTTATCACATTTTTTGTCACAAACGAATTCAATAAATGGCGGATCATTTTGTATATGGGGATTTTGCTGTCAAATTGAATCTTTTATCAGATGGGGATTACGCTGTCAAATTGAAACTTTTTTCGGTGTTGACAGTTAACAGATGTTCCATTTTTAGGGTTCCTTAGTAAACAAGGAACCCTTATTGAACCACTAGACCAGCGCCCACACACTGCAGGGGCGCCGCGCCCACTTCGCTCCTAAATAAGCTGCGCCAAAAGCGCCGCCTTCGCCAACTGTGGGCGCGCACGCGATGTCCAGACATTAAGCGCGATCTAAATTGGCTCGCCGATGAGGTGAGCACCGCGGCGAGAGCGTATCGAGGGGCCGCTTGGGATAAAACTATCGACCGGGCGGCTGAAAGCGATACCAGCTTATATGCTCTCACGCGAGCCCTCACCCACGAGCCACCCCCCAGCTTGACAGCTCGGGTAAAAGGTGCTACGGACCCAAGGATCGGGCCGAAATATTGGCCGCCCGTTTGGAAGGGGTATTTACCCCCCACCCTGCCTCCCTGGACCCCGCTGTCATCGAGCAACATGATGCCTGCGAGCGCCGTGTGAGGGAACTACTATCGTCTCCCGCCGCGCCGCTGCCCGGGGAGAACTTCGTATCTCCCTCAGAGTTGTGGAGAGCCGTCGTACGGCTACCTTCACGGAAAGCGGCCGGACCAGATGGTATTCCGACCGCGGCGCTGCAGCATCTGCCGTGGAGAAGCTTGATAACCCTAACCAAGCTTTTCAACGGCATGCTCCGAACCGGACATTTTCCCGACATCTGGAAGTTGGGGAAAGTCATCGTCCTCCCGAAACCGGGCAATGATCGTCGCCTACTGTCGAGTTACCGCCCTATTACGCTATTATCCCATGTCGCCAAGTTGTTCGAGCGTCTGCTGTTGCGGAGGCTGAGACCGCACCTACCATGTAGGGAGGAGCAGTTTGGCTTTAGCGCCAGGCACTCGACAACTCTACAGCTGACACAGGTATTAGACCACCTCGCCAGTGAAGCTAATAAGGGCCGCTACTCGGTCGGAGTCTTTCTAGACATAGAGAAGGCCTTCGACCGAGTGTGGCACACAGGCCTACTAGCCAAACTGGCGGACCGAATACCACTCGGGCTATACAGGGTGGTAGCCGACTTTTTAAAAGGCAGGCGGTTCTTCGTAACGGTGGAGGGCGCTGACTCAGAACAGCGCCGCATCCGAGCCGGAGTACCACAGGGCAGCTGCGTATCGCCGGCATTGTATGCGGCGTACACGGACGATATTCCCACCTTGCGCGCAACTCTGCGCGAGGGAGAGGAAGACGTCATGCTGTCCCTGTTCGTCGATGACAGCGCCTACATAGCGTCGTCGTCCCGGTTGCATATCGCAATAGCGAAAATGCAACATCTGTTGGACCTGCTGCCGGGGTGGCTGGATGAGAGGCGCATGGCCGTGAATGTGGATAAAACGGCTGCTATCGCAATGCGAGTCCGCCGCTCATTACCGGCGCTCCGGTTGCGAGGTCAGGATGTAGAGTGGCGGTCTACGGTTAAGTATCTTGGGTGTAGCATCGACCGCTCGCTTCGCATGACGCCCACTGTCGATCACGCAGTGAGGCAGGCTGCACCCGGTGCTTCGCTCTAGACTGCCACTGCGTATTAAAATACGGCTCTACAAAACCTACATCCGCTCGAGGTTAACGTACGCAGCACCGGCATGGTATGCATTATGCTTCGCCGCGCAGCGACGTAGACTTCAGGTCCAACAGAACGTAACTCTCAGGCTGATTACCGGCGCGGGGAGGTATGTTCGCAACGATGTCATCACACGCGACTTACGGGTCGAATCCGTGAGAGAGTTCGTTGTCGGCTTGGCGCAAAAATTTTCGATTGCGCCGACAACGGATCACATCGTCATCTCCGCGGATTCGCCCCGCTGCACGCACGACCACCGGAGAGCTTCGCCCTCCCACGCGAACTACTTCCCAGCGCCTCGCCGAGAGCGCGTCGAGACGATGACGCAAACGCAAATGATGTTTCTGTCCCTGTCCCACGTATTCGGATACGCCACCAATTGGTAAGCTCGGGTAACTACGCCCACCTACACCACTGGCGGTCGGGTTCAATCCTCGACCCAGAGCATCTCTCCCTGAGGTAGCGATCGCAATGCCTGGCTAAGGCTAATGAGACGTTGCGTCGCTGCAACCTTGTGTCGGCACTCCACAGCCGGCGTCCAAACCAAGAAAGGTGGAACACGCCCCCATCGTAACGGGGGCAGTTCAAGCCCGGGCAAAGAGGACTGCCTCGTAGGCCCGCACCGCGTCGCGTGCTTCGCACGCGCCGCGAGGTCATCACTACTGAACCCTTATAGTTTCGCCGTGTCCGTCCGTCCGTCCGTCCGTCGGTCGGTCGGTCGGTCTGTCGGTCGGTAACTAACTACGGTAGATAACTGTTTTTGACTTATTAAGCTTTAAAGGGCAAATTTTCATTAGACTCAAGTGTGTCCCCCCCCCCCCCCCTACAGACTAAACGGTTATTGTTAGAAATTCAAACGTTACGGCAATAGTAGCTACATATAACGAAATTAAAAGTAAAACTATCACAAGTTGGCCTTGTAAGTTTGCCAGTAATAGTCGATCAAATGTACTTTACTCGAAAATTTCGAACAAGTCCATACAAAATATTTATTTATTTTTTTCATTACATCTACTTCTTACTTACTCTGTAACTACGGAACCCTACACTGCGCGTGGCCCGACATGCACTTGACCTTTTTTTTTAATATTTAACTTAAACCGTAGTGAAGTACCGGACCGCTAGTTAAATATAAAACAAACAAAGAAAACATGTCATCAAAAGATACTTTATTAATTATAAGAAACAAACTCGATACATCAAACTCAACCCTCATTCCAAGTACCTAATATTCGACATGAATAAGGCCATTCACCTCCAAAACACCCCGATGTTCCCAAAATATATTTTCCACCCTCTATCTCGACGCACCCTAATTTCGATAGGTATCCCCTTGCGTTGCCATGGCGACCGCGCCCTTCAAAAATGCATCGTTTCGAGTCTTATAGGTATTCAAAGGTACGGCTCATGTTGTGAATTGTTATTTCAACATTTTTGTTGAGTGGAGCTCAAAAAGAAATTGTTATTGTTCAGCTTGAATGTTATGTGCTTCTATTGATATTACTGTGTGCTTTCAAAAGAAAAGGATAGAGTATTTAGGCAAATATATTATCAGAAAGAAAAGAGGAGAGAAAAAAAAATCGTAACAATGTTACATGAAAGAGAGAGAACTAATTGTTACGTCAGGTAAGGTACACTGTTTCAAATTGGCCGAAGAATTCTCTTCCAGTAGAAGAAAATTCTTCCGCTAGTGCAGTCAGTCAACCGAACAATGGCGGTCAAACCATTTCGATGGGGTGGCAGTACAATTACGGATGATGGGCAGCAGCGTCCTGCGTTAAAACTACCACCACTGCGATCCCGCATGCCAAGCTTGGCGATTATGGTATATCTCCCCTAATGACGCACAGCACTGTTGTTGCCGTCTTAGTGGAAAGCTTTGTCCAGCTGTGGACATACTTCGGCTGGAGTGATATCATTATAATCCTTATCTATACAAATAAATAAAATTGGAGTGTCTGTTTGTAATATAAAAATAACCGTAACCTTTTTACTAAATCCATATATATGTATGTACACGGTACATATGCCAAAACATTTTTTTTTACAATTTTTGCCTGTCTGTCTGTTTGTTCCGGCTAATCTCGGGAACGGCTGGACCGATTTTGATGGGACTTTCACTGGCAGATAGCTTATGTAATAAGGAGTAACCGACTTTGTCCGGGTAGATACTGAACAAACATAAATTCTCACGCGGACGGAGTCGCGGGCACAGCTAGTTTTATTATAAAAACAAAAAATACATATCACGAAAAAAAGCAAAAGAAGAAAGCTTTCCTATCTGCAGTTGAAACAATTGCCAATTCCGTTTAAATTGCAGGTTACACCCAAATCGGTATGAAATATAGTATCATATTTGCCTAATACCAGCTCGCGGAATGTTGCCGCTGCATTTTCTATGCCATTAGGGGTGCTGCGAATTCCCTAAAATATTGAGACAAAGCCGCTATTCATCAAGTTTACGACGAAGGTCAAACGTACTTGCACTGTATCACTTGCGTTGTTATGTTGGGAATTTTAAAGCTATATTTTGTGTTGTAAACTGCTACAATGTGTTTTGTTGAAATGAAAGATCTATTTTCTCAATTAATATCACATAATAGGTGTAGAGGTTTGTATGCGTAGTTGTCGGTCTTTATTATTATTGCACATAGAACAAC
Organism: Macrosoma leucophasiata; assembly: GCA_036365455.1. Lineage (NCBI taxonomy): Eukaryota > Metazoa > Arthropoda > Insecta > Lepidoptera > Hedylidae > Macrosoma > Macrosoma leucophasiata. The sequence goes on from JAWQUS010000026.1 coordinate 13,728,307, forward strand.
ACGGGCCACCGGCCGCGGCGGACTGGAGGGGAGTAGCCATAGCGTTTATTACCGATGCAAAACAGTCTGTCATTTTTTGCGGGGGGAAATGCGTCTGACACACACGCACCCTACAAAAATTGTTTATTACTACGAAACTCACACCTTGACTTTTACAAAATACAGAAACAATTTCACGCACACATTTAAACATATAGGCGACAGGTATAGGCCCATTTGGGCTTGTACTTTGACAGAGGGGAAAGCCTGCATATGGCTACTCCCCTCCGGTGTTGCTCTATGTTATTGCATCGTTTTTTTTTAGTTATTAAAGTCAAATATGATGTCACTGGATGGAATTGGCTGGCGTCGGCACTTGACGACCCCACCGCTCACTAGCGGAAGAATTCTCTTCCAGTTGCACTAGTGCAGTCAGTCAACCGAATAATGGCGCTCAAACGGTGGAAATGTACGGCTCTGTTATATATGGCACAGAGGCATTTACAACTTAGGCCTCAGAAGTGACAATGAAATCCATGTTTTTTTTTTATAGATATGCTACAGTAATCACTTACCATCTAACTAAATGTAAAAAAAAAAAAACATTTTATTTAATAAACGCGTACACCAACGATTCGCCTGTTATATTTATTTTATGTACCTAATAGGTATACCTATATTAATAGGTATAGGCACCTCGCACCTTTTATAATTCACCGAGCACATTACCAAACTATAAATAATAAATAAAAAAAGAAAATGATACTAAAGATTATACATATAAGTACCGACCTAATTATTATTGCTATATTTTCTGTTATACATATATCGATGGCATGCAAATTGTTATAAGAAAACATAAAAATAATTAATACAATTACCTACATATATTAAATAATTGTTTTATATTATTTCGCATTAACACATGCTTGTGAAATATATATTTTTAAAGAAAAATGGAAAGAAAAATTTGACTTCAGGCGAGACTCGAACTCGCGGCCACTGGGAATCTAGTCCAGCCGCTCTTCCAACTGAGCTACCGAAGTCCTGCCCGATTTGTCAAGTCTTTCCTTCACATTTACTGCATTGCCTTATGGTGGCAGCAGCGCCATGCAATAAATGTGAAGGAAAATTTTTCTTTCCATTTTTCTTTAAAAAAATATATGAAATAATATTTCATTACAGATATTGAATAATAGTTCTTAATTTAAATGTCTTCATTTGATTATACTCATTAATTTATATTGTAATATAAATTTCAAATTTAAATTGTAACGTTTAACTATGTTAAGGAAATATTATATGTACATGAAATGTTATGTTATACTTTTGCGGCACCCCCACGGGGTGGTACACGTTAGTACAAAAGATTTAATTGTAAGACTTTATACTTAACCATGTGACAAGCTAATAAATCAATATAAATAAATACGCTTACACATCCGCATTAAAAATTTATATTAAAATTAAATATTTTTAATATATATTTTTTTTAATTTAAATTATTTAAAAATTATAGTTACCGCTCGATCCGGAAATCGAACTCGCGGCTTCAACATATAGCAGACATGTTACCTTTGCCACCGAGGCAGTTGCTATAATCTGGAAGCGTCGTTTCCTACATTCCATAAACATAACAGTTTTTACTTACCGCATATTAAATATACCTTTCTCCGAGAATTTATTGTTTGAAAACTTGCTAGGCGTATAAGCCGGCATTCCAAGAATATGTTTATTAAATATAAGCGAAGAATGCCATGTGCCAGCTTTTCTTATTTAAAACTGTTTACGCGAGCACGAGACAATTAAGTGTAATTTACTTAATGCTTAGTTAATAACTATGAGTAAAGCTCTCTATAGAAGGACTTTCGCTCGAGTTACTTACAGTTCATATAAATCTTCACTAATGAATTTTGGGCATTATAATGTTAGTTATTCAATTTCCAAGTACATATTTGTCCTTTGACCAAATTTTATCTTTCGGTGCTATTTATCCCTACTTGCCTACTTACCTACTCAATATTATAAATGCGAAAGTAACTCTGTCTGTTACCTTTTCACGTCCAAACGACTGAACCGATTCTAATGAAATTTCGTACAGAGATAGAGTTGACTTTGAGAAAGAACATAGGCTACTTTTTAAACGAAATCCACGCGGGCGAAGCGGCGTGTAACAGCTAGTATGGTATATATGCGAATGTGTTTGTTTATTACATTTCCACGCGAAAACTACTTACCCGTTCATCATGAAACTTTGTACACAAATTCTTCTTCTCCAAGTGAATCCGCGGGTAAAAGCTAGTTTAGATATTAGCTTTTATCCAGAGAAATAAAACCCTAAAACCAGAGATTTCAATTTTGATGCATTGCACTCTTGTGGCCTAAATGTTATGTCTCTGTGCCGGAAATTACGTACGAATAAGTAAGCTTGAAAATATACCCTCTGAATATAATACGTATTGTAAGGTTAAGAATATACCTACCACAGTCTATAAGCCCTTTGTGCCAAAATTCGAACGAGTTTCGGGATACGAGTCTCGCAAATATTAGAGACATACATTTTCTTCTGGAGGTATTTCGCAATAACTTATATCACGTTCTGAGTTTACCAAATGTTGCGCGATTTTCGCTCCGAGTGTTCAAGTGATTCTGAAACAAAGAAAGTTTGTTTATAAAATAACACACGTTACGTTATTTCATGCATGTATTTATTCAGAGGTGCGGTAGAATGTATACATGTATCATAAGTAGCTACTATTTATATGTCATACTAGCTGTGCCCGCGACTTCGTCCGCGTGAGAATTTATGAGTGTACAGTTTCTACCCAGACGAAGTCGTGGACGCAGCTAGTATAAAAGTTTCTCCTTATTACATAAGCTATCTGCCGGTGAAAGTCCCGCCAAAATCGGTCCAGTCGTTCCCCAGATTAGCGGGAACAAACAGACAGATAGACATAATCTGTCGAATCCCAAGCTAATTCCGAAGATACAGTATCCAACAAGAAATATTGCAAATTGACCTTAAGAAGCAGACTTCGACTTGTTTCGTGTTTGTAGAGCGTTATCTCTTTAACACCTTACGTAGGTGACGTTTGTCGAGCATTTTGATCATGTTTTGACCAGTGCCGGACTATCAAAGCTTACGTAGGCAGTGTGCAGCAGAGATAATGCTCTACGAAATCGAAACTAGCCGATTGTTACTTTCATAGGCTCAGTGAGCACTGTACACCTGATGTATCTTCTTGTATATATTTTGACCAGTGCCGGACTATCGAAAGCTTACGTAGGCAGTGTGCAGCAGAGATAATGCTCTACGAAACTAGCCGATTGTTACCTTCATAGGCTCAATGTGCAATATTTCTTGATGAGCACTGTAAACCTACTTGATGTATCTTCGAAATTCATCATTTTCCCGTCGAAAAATTGAACCCAATATCTCCCGCTTAACAACAAATTTGCACTCATCAGCTAAATCAAAAGGAAGTTATTAGGCAAAACGTGCCTAAATAATAATAGCATACAGAATTACTCATTTCATTTTTCCACAAAAGCGTCTAAAAATATCTTGCAACTGTATCATAAAATATGTATATTTATGTGAACAAACGACACTTTGCTTGCTCTAGTTTTCCATTAACAATACTTAAAGGTTGTCTTTATTATCTCGCCTTTGAAGAAAATGACTAAGAAGAAATTCATTTCTGTATAAAATACCCGTCTATTGTCCGTATAAACGTTCCATTTTAAGCGTCCTATTTTTTATAAGAAATTCCTAATAGATTTCTTTTCTTGTTCCAGGGATGCCGGTTTCCTGAAGATGGCCTCACGCACCCCGTCCCTTGAGTCGCTGCCTGGTGCCAACTCTATAGGTTCGCTGGAGCGTGGCTCCTTATCACCTTTGACTTTGAGCGGGTCCTCGCCTCCCGCTAGCGACTCCGCCGTATGTGACCTCCGTGAATTCGACGGCCTTGACACCACCTGCGCCATTTGCCGGGAGACCTTCGTCGACCCCAAAGTACTCAACTGCTTCCACACCTTCTGCCGCGGCTGCCTGGAGAGAGAGCAGACGCACCCAGAGAAGGTCACCTGCGTCACCTGTCGAGTAGACAGCATCTTACCTCCCGCCGGTGTACCCGGTCTCCTAACTAATTTGGTTATCGCGGCCGCCGTCGAGCAAGACGCCGACCTCCTCCCGTCTGCCCGTCAGACGAACTCACCATCGGCCCGCTGTACCGGCTGCAAATCGAAGGAATCCGACGCCGTAGCTCGCTGCGTCGATTGCGTGAATTTTCTGTGTCCTAACTGCGTCATGGCACACCAATTCATGCACTGTTTCGAGGGCCACCGCGTGCTTACTTTCTCTGACCTGAAAGACGACAAAGGCATGCTCGGGTCCACGCTAACCCCTAGTGGGGACAAAACCGCTTTTTGTCCGAGACACAAAAATGACATACTCAAATATTTCTGTCGCACTTGTTCAGTGCCCGTTTGCAAAGAGTGCACCATCATTGAGCATCCGGCTGCGTTACACGACTGCGAACATTTGTCCGATGCGGGCCCAAAACAATTGGAACAGATGCAACAATCTGTGAACGAAGCCAAAACGCGAGCCACTGAAATTAGGCACGTTGTGAAGACTGTGGAACATGCTGCGGGCAAGCTGCAAGTGCAGTACCATAAAGCACAAAACGAAATAAATGATACGTTCCAATTCTATCGCTCTATGCTAGAAGAGCGTAAGCAAGAATTACTTAAGGAATTAGAGAGTGTGTTCTCGACAAAACAGATTGCGCTTACTGTTGTGGGACAAAAAGCACAAGAGACAGTCGACAAGATCTACCAAACTTGCGACTTTGTGGAAAGACTTACAAAGTGTACTAACATCGCTGAGATATTGATGTTCAAGAAACTATTAGACACCAAACTTCAAACGTTAATGAGTTCTAACCCAGAGCAGAGCGTTCAGACAGCTTGCGAACTCGAATTTGTATCAAACTATCAGGCTATTCAGGTTGGCGTTAGAAACACGTTTGGATATGTGCGCTCTAGCTCCGAAGCAAATGTTGGGCCTACCAAGCAGCCTCCGATCGCTCGTCCTACCAATGGTTCTATGGCAAATGGAGGATCTTCTTCCAGTAGCAGCAGTGTAAATGGAAGCTCTGGAAGTCTGAACGGAGCAATCCACCTTCCTGCTAGCTTAAATGGCGTATTAGACCGACCCTATACGAACGGCCTACTTGGCCCCACAAGTCAATCCACGTCGCCTTTCGAATCGAACATCATTTCCAAAAGATTTAATAGTGCCAACAGCCTTGGTCCGTTTTCGACGACCATCGGAGACATTACCCTGAACGGTATCAATCCATACGAAAAATGGTCGAACGGTGGATGCGACTCCCTCTTCCCACCAACGACCGCGGACCCTTACTCGCTCGGTACCACCGCTCATAATGATTCAATTTTAGATCTAACGAGCAAGCTCATTTCTACAGCCATTTTCCCACCGAAGTCTCAAATTAAACGACAAAAGATGATTTATCATTGCAAATTCGGAGAATTCGGCGTAATGGAAGGCCAATTTACGGAACCCAGTGGTGTCGCTGTTAATGCTCAAAACGATATAATAGTAGCTGACACTAACAATCATAGAATTCAGATATTTGACAAGGAAGGTCGCTTTAAGTTCCAGTTTGGTGAATGCGGGAAACGCGATGGTCAGCTCTTGTACCCGAATAGAGTCGCTGTTGTGCGTACATCTGGTGACATTATAGTAACTGAGCGATCACCTACCCACCAGATACAAATTTACAATCAATACGGCCAATTTGTGCGCAAATTCGGTGCAAACATTCTTCAACATCCTCGCGGCGTTACCGTAGACAACAAAGGCCGCATAGTTGTCGTCGAATGCAAAGTAATGCGCGTAATTATTTTTGACCAAGTAGGCAATGTTCTACAGAAATTTGGATGCTCCAAGCACTTGGAATTCCCGAACGGCGTCGTGGTTAATGACAAACAGGAGATTTTTATCAGTGACAATCGCGCGCACTGCGTGAAAGTGTTCAATTATGAGGGTATTTACTTGCGCCAGATCGGTGGTGAAGGAGTCACTAATTACCCGATAGGAGTCGGCATCAACGCGGCTGGTGAGATCCTCATCGCGGACAACCACAACAACTTTAACCTTACAATATTCACACAGGACGGCCAGCTTGTATCCGCTCTAGAGAGCAAAGTGAAACACGCCCAGTGCTTCGATGTGGCATTAATGGATGACGGCTCGGTAGTCCTCGCTAGCAAAGATTACCGACTCTACATCTACCGCTACGTGCAAGTGCCGCCGATAGGTATGTGAGCCACGAGATTGTATCACAGGAGATGCGAATGACCGACGGACTTCAAGCCAAAAATCGACACCCGAAATCGTAATCGGCCATGGGGAAACGTGTCAATTTTTGAATAGTTTGAAAGTGACTCGAGAATGCTAACGGACAGAACTTGCTTTTGAAAGTGCAATTGTTATGAGCGGCTATCTCGATGTGATCAATCAGTAATGACCGGGATTTTACATACATCGGCGTGAGATCTCTGAATGCATTATTAAACGAAACTCTAATGAGATTAGATGTAGTATTGACATTGTTATATGAGTACCTATTTGATGATTAGAGATTATTCCGTTGGTTCGATCCAAAAATGTACTGTTCTCGACCCTTATCATTTTTTGATCTATTGAATAATATTTTTTCATATCCCACATCGTTAAATTAGGGATGAATATTAAGGGCGTTTGTATTATTTAGCCCATTTGTTGGACCAATATTTTAACTATTATTACTTAAAATTGTTAGGCGTTAAGCGTGTGATTTTATCTTAATAAGAGAGCATCGATCGATATTGTTGTTAGTTGTAAGATTATTCTTCGGCACAATGGCACTTCCTGTTTTTAATTAGCACTGATTCTGTGTCGATGGTAATATGATTATGAAACTAAAATAAGAAGTTGTTACATTATTATTAGATAAGTGTTAAATTGATTGAGCTGATATGGACAATCTTTAGTTACTACCCTTCGAAGTAGTTACAAAAAATTAAGACGTGATGTTAGGGGTTTTATCAATGACAAAGTTGACTGCGGCGTTCCTTAGGCGTTTCTCAGTAGTCTACTGTAGGGTCTACTGATTATTTGTAAAACCGATATACTGAGCATCACAAGGTGGAGTGTTCGTAAATGTTTTATAGACCTCAAGCAGTTTCCGAATTTCCTTCAATGATGGTCTTTTGACAAAGTAACATTGAGTATTATAAAGCATTTTAGATAACTATGATACTGATAGTAGATAACTATGAGACTATGATACTGTTGGTTGTAGTTTTTTTAATTCTTGGATTAACGTTGGGAGGCAGTTTGTTTTTCTCATTCGATGACGTCATAACCGCCTAGTCACTGAGAGCCCACGGACCGATAAATTCAATTAGTTGTTTTTTTTTACAATTAGTAACATTTGGTTGATAATAATATTATTCGTTTTTATACAAATCTAAGTAGATATTTCAATGTTTTTTTTTTAATGTAGTGATTGGACACGGTAGTAACTAGTAGAGCACTGTAGCAAGTGATCGTTTCGCTAGATGTTTTATTTTATGATAATTTTGTCTGAGATTTAGCACCACGATTAAGGCCTTGCATTTTCTACTTATCGGAGTATTAGCTTGCTCGGTATACAAAAATACTTTTACATTTTGTTATTCTGGTAAGATATTTTTTATATGGAAACAAATTTATTTTTGTAGCAGTAGTATTATACGGTGCATGTGTAACGTTTACTTTCTTTTGTATTTTATGAATATTATATGCTATTATTATTTTATTATCTTACATTACCGTGTGTTTGAGTGTGTTAGCAGAATTATTTTAGTTCGATTTTTTTTCATTAGTTTTGATTTTTCTTAGTTAATAATGTTTTTTTAGTATTTTTTCTGCTGAATCTATGACAATAAGAGATCTGATCCGTTACTCCGGGATCGGAGGTTCTTACTTGATCTGCTAGTATATTTAGGTTATACGTTCCGATTTGGTGATATTCCTGTTTTTTATGAATTATCTCTTTTATGAACATTGAAGACACGTCGACGATTGCACTTCTCGTACCGAATCTGCTACCTGCGTTCCATGTGCCATACAACCACGTTGTGATTTAATAGTGATATTTAGCGTTGTTTTTTGTAAATATGTATCATAATTTACTGATGTATTCATTTTAATCATAGGTTTATCTGATTGATCTTCAATGGTTTCTTTTTTATACTCATCAGTGCAAGATGGTAGTCGGATTCAACAGTTTTAATCAAATAACCAATGAATTTATCAACCGATCGAATTACCTTGTCGAAAACAGACTTGCACTCATGGTGATTTTTACCGTTCTCTTTAATTATATTGTCTGTAATGCGTTCGGTGCGCCCAGTTTGTTTATTGTTGACGTGTCTTCGAGTATAGCCATCAGATTCAGTCCATTAGATTAGGTGAAGTATAATTCTTCCATCTTAAGAGTCCAAATTTCAGTGATGTATCACCAATGATTTTAAATATAGACTGCCCTGTTCCTAGTAAATTATTCTCGTAAGATCGGATCGATTTGTATTTCACTTAATCTACTGAGATCATTTGTTATTTTTAAGCTGTCATTTTGAATCAGCTGCGTGTTGTCTGCTTTGCTTCAGTGTCTTCAGGTGGATCCCTTGCTTTAATTGAATTCATTTTCAATAGATGCAATCCATTTGAACACACTGAGGTCACGCTAGAAACAGTTTTATGGTTACTTAGTATAAATTTTCCAAGATTTCATTCGTCTAAGTCACATCACGAGCAAGTGTCACCATCTATGCCTTGCCTTTAGTGATTTCTACGAATGAAATCCTTTTGGTAACAATATACGCTTTTACTTAATTGAAAATGTTTCAACGTATTATATTTATATTAAGTATAGTATAGTGTCAAAATTTTATATAAGAATGCAAATTATGACAACTACTCCCATTACGTTTTCATTGTAAAGTATAATCCATATTTTTTTACTTTCTTTTTTAATTTCAATTATGACAGTAATAGTTATTTTTAATTAACCTGAAACAAGGTAATTTAAGTTCTATAATTTTATATTTACAAATTAATTTTCGTTCAAATTTACTTTTTGTGTTTTCGCATAATACTGATAAGTAAAATGTTTTTGTATGCAGCAAAAAAACATTTAATTCTTAAAATTGCATTTCTAAAGTTTGATGACTGATTTAAAATTGAAACATGTTTTGTCTTTAAATATATTTTGTCGATGTTTGTTGTTATAATTATTATATTATTTTTTTAATTATTTGTATAAACAATTGTTCTTTAAATTAATGTACGTCGTTTTGTTTTGAATTATTTTTGTTGTATAATTGCTTTTTTATAATAATACCAGTTCATTGCAGTTTTACTGTGTGTTTTATTTTTGGTTTTCTTTTTTTTTTGCCCAAGTAGTGCTATGCTGTTTCGGTCGTGCTTATTTTGGTTCGACCAACTTAGTCGCGACTGAATAGTGCAACATGTTTGCGTTAATGAACCCATTTTTAATTGGTCAACCTCACTGTCTGTGCCTTAATAGGAATCCGGCTGAAATCAATGATTTGCAATAGGAAATATCAAAATTCTCTACCGATAAATCCATAGGTGTTTCAATGGTTCTTTAGCGCAAACATATTTTGGTGACAGGTTCTGTGTGTTTTGGGGTTTATGTGTGTGCGTGCATTTTCTAAGAATTCATTTTATACAGTTGGTATCGGGGAACAAACGTTGGCATGGAATTCGTAAGTATCTTTAGTGTTAAGTACACATGATGGCGACATTTCAAAAATGGAACCACATCAAAAACACGTTTTTATGCATTTTTATTTGCCTTTGCCTTGAAGTTAAATAGTTGTTAACTTCAACTGCCCACAAGCTTTGCGTAAATTATTGTTTCCGATTACACAAACTCATTATATTATCACCACAAATGTTTCAAAATTTTAAGCTGTCTCTCAGTCATTAGGCGGTACACACTATCTTTAATCTACATATTCTTATGAATGTAGGCTATAATCTTCGTGTTAAGGTGAATAAAAACTATTTGTATTCTAAAATTAAGATAAATATCCCGACTAAGCTTTACTTTTCTACGTACTAGTTATTACAACTGAACCCTTTCCCAGCAGCACTGCTTTAAAAAAAACGCAAATTGAATAAATTCTTCCATGTCAATTAATCTAGGGATCACTTTACTATCTAGCACCTATTAGTACTAAAGTAAGCTCGGTAAAGCTTACAGAAAAAACTTGTTTTCTAATTTTATACTCCGCAGTTTCCTTAAGACTAAAATTAAGAATCAATAATCAGTGATATCTCTATTAATTTCTAACTTTGAACAAAAAAATATCATACCTGACTTTTTGAAGGTCTGCTGCTATCACTTCCACAACTATCATCTCTCATTCTATGTTCTCATCAGCGTATAGGCCTAAACCCTTATAACGAAGGAGTTCCACAGGGCCTAGTCTACGATGATCATTGATGAAATTTCAAGCTTTACCCATCATGCTGTTTTTATTTCGCAAATTCCAATTATTAAAAACACCCAGGAAGTGTGTAATTGTAAATAAGTTAAGCTAAAACCGTTGTAGAATAACTTAGATGTAAGGGATGAGACGATCGAGCAATGGATTCACGCAGAGTGTATTTTTGTAATCGGATTAAAAAAAAACTAGGAATTTGTAATGTTAACGCTATGTTACTAGGTTGAGAGTGTTTAAGCCCGAATTGTTTGTTGGAGGCGAAATTCAAGATCACTACGATTAAGGGTTTACGGAAACCATATCGGTAGCTCATAAAGATTGTTTGATCAATTTGGTAAACAGTTAAAAAAGTCACCTGTTAATATACTCATCAAGGTAGGAAATTATGTATCAATGTTAGATTGTCAGATTGTACCTATGTGTTGAAACGCGAATTTCGTGCGGTAGAATCGTTGAATTTTTTTAGGAGGTAATGTTGTAAATATTGCTTAGTGATGCGATCTATCGATTCGGCTCGATCGCTGATCGACATCAAATCGACGCGTCTGCAATTTTTGTATTGCTCAGGAATTGTATTGATTTCCCCTGTATTTTGATAATTTGATATTCGCTTGCGATAATTGTTGTTGTCGCGGATAAGTGGGAAATAATTTTAGTGATATGCACAGAACGTTGGTGTTTCACTTGATTTTTTGAGATATTTTTTCTTATGCGATGTCTTTACTGCATTCGATGACTGAAGTTGTGTTTAATGTGAGTCTAATTGCGACATGCAGTGAGTCTGGGACGATGTTACGCATTGTAATTGTTGTAAGTTAAGATGAGAGTAACAAAGCGCATAAAAGCACAAACCATCCATCCTCAAAGATTATGCTGATGTTTTAAATTTAAATCACGTTTGAATTTATGGATACATTTTATTGTAAAAAAAAAATTAAAAAATATTTTACTATGACTTAAGTTAGTTGAGACGTTTGCAGATAATAGTATTTATTTTCCCAATGATGAAATAATTTTTCTAATGGTGAATTTTCGATTTCGTAAGGTCTTATAATACGGATTACTACTATAATATTGAATTTAGAAATAATTATATCGTCGTACCTCTATAATTCTATGCGTTTATTTTCTCCTATGTGTATAATAGTCTAAGTCGTAATTTATATTTCTGAGCGCCCTTCAATCGTGTCGTCTCGCTCGAGCTTACTGTCGATGTAAGTGTGAGAAGGAGACGGTAATGTGCTTTGCGTTCGCTCTTAATTTTCGAGTGTGTTAGGTAGTAGTGAATAAGGTGTGTGATTTTAATTTAAACTATGACGATTTTTAAACGTAGAAAGATTCCAAATGACGCATAGAATAGGTCGATGGTTTAGCTAATGACATATCAAGTAATGTTTCTTATTACGATATTGGTTGATGTTGGTACGGTTAGTGAAAAAAATATTATGTTTGGACGTGACAATACTGGGTCGGTTGAAAAGAAATTTAAAAAAAATTAATAGGAAATAGTTTCACCAGCTGAAACGTACATATCATCCACATAGTGGTGAAGAAATAGAAAATTTCATAGATCAATTGTTTGAACGTGGGGCGAGATGTATAGCGATTCGAATTTGGAATCTTTCTCAATGAAGCTAGTCGACAAAGAGATTGCTTTTAGATAAATGTTAACGATAAATGTATGCACGTAAGATAAAAAAAAACTTAGTTATACGATGCTTAAAAAATTGTCCACAAAGATATCGACTTTACACACTAATTAATGACATCCTGCCAGAAGTATGAAAACACTGCTTATGATGAAATTAATTAAAAATTAAATCCTAATTAGCGTATTGTAGTGTGTATTTTTAGATATTGCGTTGTCTATGTTAGTTTAGTGGATAAGGCACCTTGAGCTTTGGATTGTCACCAATATTTTTACATACATTTAACTATAGTCCTGTCTCACGCTATCATGTTAGTATAACTTAGGTTAAGGCACTGAAACTCTCGGAAAAGCTTACACGCGTTGATTTCCCTAAAGCTGTAAAGCCTGTAAATAAAGGCCGAATTAGATGTGGACACATCTTAAAAGATCTTAATCCTAATAGTTAAATCAGTAATCTTACAATTATGTACTACTGAAACACCATTTTGCGCCGTGGCCTTACATTTAAAGGTATGTTTTAAAAATCCTTTTATAAAAAAAATCGAAAAAAAAACTCGTTTGAATTTTTGTACTGTCTGTACTTGAAATTCACTTTCAGCGCGTACTGTATAAGTAACTAATATTAGTCGCCCGTTTATTCGGATAGATGCTGTAGTGCCGTAGGAAGCTTCATTGGTTTCTTATATTTAAAGAAAAATCGTGCATATCCCCACTTTACTTACTTATAAATTGTTACTTATTTAGTTACTTCGAGACTGTTCGAACTATCGAGTTTTCTGTAAGGGAAAGGGCCGAAAGATATTTTTGATACAAGAACAAAATGAGGGGTGCCCCTCGTATTTGTTAAAAGGACGACTGCGTCCGAGTCTTGAGATTACCACCGATGACTCCCAGTCATCTTGTACTACATAAGTGAATTAATGTTACTGTAACGAAAAAAAAAAAACAATGTTGTTCTTATATGAAATGCGATGGTTTTCGCTGATAACTTGTTGTTTTTCATATATTCGTAATATTTCCTTTATTTTTTGTACTCTTTAGTGTTAAGATAATTATAAAATGATGAAAAAAAAAAACTATTCAATGTTGATTATTCTAAAACCAATAATGTATGTGTTAAGGTGTAATTTAGTTTCCCCGGAAGCCTTAATAGCGGAGCCTTTTCCTTAGACAGTTAACTTCCCGTTCCCATTTTATTGGAATAATATGTGAAAATCTAGACATGTCACTTTTCTACAGTGACATGTGACACGTGACATTTTGACACGTCTTGTGAGGGTTGAAACGAAAGCAATCGAAGAGAACAACAAATTATGTAAGACCAAGATAAATCGTCGCCTACACTTACATATTACTCTATAACCATATTTCCCTTTAATAGTACCAACTTCCAACTGTTAGCAATGAACCTTTAATACTGTATTAGTACTGGCCTAGCGACGTTCTAAGGTACATTTTTAAGGATTTATCATTTCTTACTTAGATCGTACGACTCAATTTTAAGACTGATCACAGTAAAATGAAAAATGAAAAAAAAATACCAAAAAAAATCTAAACAGTTATTTCCCATTGGTTACTTAGGTAGATTATCATCAATTTGCTTTGGTTTGGTGTGGGAACGCACGTTTGTAAGCATTAGGTAATATGATAGGCAAAATTGTGTGGTATGCGCTCCCACATCAAAACACAGTAGATTGCCCTCTGTACTTTTCTGTCTTCTATCTCGAAAGACGATGGGGGTGATGGTGAATCCATGGTAATGTTGACTCGAATAATGTTGACGTTACTGTTGAAATGATGGAAAAATAAAATTAATTTAAAAAATACAATTTGTTGCCAAAGTGTTGTTAGGGGTAAACGTGTAGTTATAAAAAATCGGTTGTCTCATGCATAATTAAGTTGTTCTTGGGTGGTTTGAGATTAAGGAGAGAGGTTGAAAAATATTTCCAATGATATATTTTTTCATAATGAACTTGAATGCTACTTACTTAAGATTTATATCTGTGTAGGATTTTAAATTTAATGTGTGGTTAAAAATATTGTATCGTTGCCACGATTTATACGATCATTGACATTATATGTCCCATTGTATCGTGGATGGAGGTCTGTTCTTATCATGGGAATGTCGGCAAAATTGTGGCAATCGATTTAGTTGTTTAGTGTTCATGTTACATTAGATTGTATTCGACAGTTATGACTATCTTTTAATCGAACCGTTTCTTCACTTGTCCCCGCCTTTAACGCGCTTCTGATCTTAACAAACCCACCACTGTCTTTTTCATTTCAATTGAAAACGACCGTACTTTGTTAAATTCTAATTTATTATTAACTATTTATTTGACTTAATTTATTATAATTACGAAGCTAGTCAGTGAAGTTTCGATTAGGTTAGCTAAGTTTCGTATTCGCAAGTTAAGTTGGCCATAAGTTTGGTAATTTATTAGTGTATTTAATTTTGTTTTCCCGAAGTTTCTATGATGCTTCTATCTCTAGTCACGAGTTTCGACACTTGTTAATGTGTCTATGTTTTCCATAGTGTTTAATTTCTCATCTACTTTTGTATTACATAAGCAACGGACCATTAGCAAAAATGGCTGACAAATTGTCTTTGATTCAAGTGGTATTGGTTCCGAATTATCCTCTTGGACTTTTCTTGGTTATCAAATAATTATTTGAAAGTCACAACTGTTAAATGAAGAGTATGTTTCAAAGTGTAATGCTTTGTTGTATTAAACAACGAAGGTATACATATGTAGTCATTGCGGTCAGCTGTTTGCAATTTACTCGTAGTTGTAACTGTTTGCGGTTCACTCTGTATTGTTTTGAGTTCGGTAATGTCATATTACTAATGATG
This sequence comes from Macrosoma leucophasiata, assembly GCA_036365455.1. Classification (NCBI taxonomy): domain Eukaryota; kingdom Metazoa; phylum Arthropoda; class Insecta; order Lepidoptera; family Hedylidae; genus Macrosoma; species Macrosoma leucophasiata. The sequence goes on from JAWQUS010000026.1 coordinate 13,743,381, forward strand.
CAGATACCATGTGAGTGACGGTTGCTGCCTTCAAATCGGATCTATGTGGTTTATAATATTGATAGCATTATAAATACTGTCTGCTTAATTTACTAACAACTCAATCGTGTTTTCATGTGATATTTTATCACTGTCGTGTTTTTTTATATTACAGTTCAAACTATAACAGAGTGTACCGCTCGGATATAACACGTTAAGGGAACAATGTATTAATGTTGTTTCCAATTTTATAACATAGTTAATTATCTTCATCTTCCATTTTAGTTGATTTGTCGTTTCCGTGTGAAAGTTTGCGTTTGTGTTTTCGATAATTTAATTATGTTCGACTAGTAATATTTCAACATGATAGTGCATTTGTTTAGACAACTATTGCATCATGGTATCGAAATTTATTTGATATTTATAAAGTCAAAAATATCAAAGTGTCATTTAGTATTATTACTGCAAATATAATATAACTATGTATAAATATATAACATATATAATATAACAATAATGAAAAAACCAAGAAAATAATTTGAGATAGTATTGTTATTCCACAGTTAGCGTTTTTATGTGCCGAATAGCTTTCATTTCACTTTGAAAGCGAAGCCATTTTGTTTTGCAAATCAAATTTTAAAATGGCGGACAAATTGAGCCTGTGTTAATAGTTGTCTAAACGTAATTGTAATACGAATTTATTTACTTTTTTTTTTATAAAAAGGAATTGATAATCCACGTTTCTTAACATTCCATATTTGAAGGGTTTTAAGGCTGTTTGTTATTGGTTTGTTTGTTTATTCTAAGTGTGGGTTGGACAGCATTTTATAAGCATTTCTGTGTCCACAATGGACCGCCATGAATACTCCTGCATACATATTTGTTATTCAGGTAAGATATAAGTTAGGTCGTAAGAATTGATAATTAATATCTGATGATAAATTTACTTGTATGTTGTATTAAAATGAAGAACACGAAATAAAAAGTGGTTTGAAAAACGTGAGTTTTATTTATCTTTTCTTTAATTTAATATTACGTACACAGGAACGTATCTCTGCAAACTTAGATAGATTAAAGGCACACACCTAAGGACGCTCGTCACACGTCTTCTGGCATAACCCACCAACCTTCCCATGGCCCCACCAACAAAAAAGGTTTTTAATGGACCTTATGTTCGATTTACAGAGAAACCAATCGAGTTCGTGCACAGTTCGTATCATTATGGCATTTGACCGAACATTACACCACGACTGCGTTATCGTCTGTGTCGTTCGGCGACTTGCCTAATTATGTCAAACATCCCACAATATGATGGCATGTCCCACTCATTTGAAGCTTTACATAATAGAATTCGTTCCCGCGAAGTTGCGACTAATAACTGTTGCTTACGTCAACACATGCATCTTATACGAGTATGCGTAACACTAGACGTGCAATCGTCATTATGTGTAGCCGAAAGTAAGAACCATTATGATGTTCCTACATAACAATTTTTGACCCACAAGGTGGATTAACCAAATGCATATTATGTTACGTGTATTTGGCTGAATTACATGCAAAAGCGGCTAATCACAAAATACCGTCAACGCCACGATTTCACTGTCACGTCCTCGTCACATATCAACATATAGCAACACCGGAGGAGAGTAGCCATATGCACTCTGTCAAAGTACAAGCCCAAATGGGCCTATACCTGTCGCCTAGATGTTTAAATGTGTGCGTGAAATTGTTTCTGTTTTTTGTAAAAGTCAAGGTGTGAGTTTCATAGTAATAAACGATTTTTGTAGTGTGCGTGTGTGTCGCACGCATTTCCCCCCGCAAAAAATGACAGACTGTTTTGTATGGGTAATAAACGCTATGGCTACTCCCCTCCAGTCCGCCGTGGCCGGTGGCCCGTGTTGCTGCTTGCTGCATATCGACAACAATCAACTCGTGCTGCATTGCTGACCGCAAACATGGTTTGTATAAAATAAATAAATAAAATACGCATATACTCTCAGCCCACACTAGGTATCACCTTGTATGTGTACACACACAACACATGCACAAACATCCCGCAACAAATACCTGTAGGCCATACAAACGTTTGTATCGTGAGTGCCGTTGTACACACACAACTCATACACCAACATCCCGCAACAAATACTTGTAGGCCATACAAACATTTGTCCCGGTGAGGATCGAACCTGCGACCCTTCGAATTGAACGGTCGTCTTACATCGCTGGACTAACCGAATCGTCAATGCGAAATATAATACAATTATGGACGTAAGTATGTGAAATTAAATGGGAACTCCAACTGTAAAAGAAACAGAATTTTAGTTCAAACTTAGTGTGTACAACAGCACCCACGACACATTAAAACTATTGTGGGGGTGTGAACATAACATTACCACATAGGTAGTGTTCAGCACTATCGTGTTTCGGTTAAATGGTAATGGATTGTTCCGGAATAACTATTAGTAAAGGAGATGTTGCAAAAATGTATGGACCTCCGGCCATGTATTGTACACAATATAATTAACAGGCAAAATCAATATAAAAACGTTTTTTACTGCATATTTTCACTTATTTAGCTTTGTTTGCAAATACAAAACATTATTTGCAGTTAGAATTGCAACTCAAAACCAACATGGCGAATAAGGCAAGCGATGTCATTTTGACAAATTCCACTAATAATCGATACTAATCGATTTCCAATTTTAAAAAATCATCGGAACTTCTTTAATTTGATCGATTCGATACAACGTTTTTTTTGTTAATTTGTGATGCACTAGTAAGAAACAGATAGCATTACTTTTGTTTATCTACATAGGTACTATCCCAAGCGTTGGCTGTATCGCCGCCATGTTGAACATAGTTGAAAATAATAAAATCGTTTGAATTAAATGTGGTTGTAACTCTAAAATACGTTCTTGAATAAATTAATAGTCTTTTTTTCGGTTTCTTCTTTAATTTACCCATTTTTTGAGATAGTGTACGAACCGGAGCCGAGCTTGCAACATCTCCCTTGGTGTCTATTAAGGACATGGTTGGTAGTTTTTATGGTTCAAAATACATTTAATGGTAATCCCGGAGGCCTTAGGGGTAGTTGCGTACAGTGCTCATCAAGAAATAATGCACATCGAGCCTATGAAAGTGACAATCATCTAGTTTCAGCTTTATAGATCGTTATCTCTGCTGCACACTGCCTACGTAAGCATTGACAGTCCGGTGTTGGTCAAACTTGATCAAAATGGTCGACAAACGTCAAATAGGCAAGGTGCGAAAGAGATAATGCTCTACAGATCCGAAATAAGCGGACGTCTCTTCCTGAGGTCCATATGCATTATTTCTTTTAGATGGTAATGTATGACCTGTAATGACTATCACAAAGACATGACTTATTTTCACTGGTGGTAGAGTTCCACTGTAGGAGCTCGAGGGCGTAGGGACCACCGCATTATCACATCTATCTGCCGCTAAATGGTAGTGTTCAGCACCATCGTGTTCCGATTAGATGGAAATGTATGACCCGTAATAACTTATCACAGAGACATATCAAATAAGGTCTCAGGGGTAGCAGCGCATCTGCATTTTGACCTCTGGTCTTTTTGTGGGCATCTATAGGCTGCAGCCATCACTTAACATCAGTGAACTTGCTTGCTACCTGCATTACATAAAAAAAAAGTTTGTCGGGAGTGGCAACGCGTCTATCATCAATGTGACAAAAATATTTACTGGAAACACCTTAACTGTTCTTTGGAAATGAAATTCTCTGATCATTCGCCTTACCTGCATTCAATGTTTATTTCTCCATTCGTTTAAATACAATATTAAGACTCGCGCATATTACTCTCTTATGTTCGGCCGGCCAAAACTTATATGGCCTACAATTAAGTTGATCTACTGGTGGTAGAGCTCCAGTGACGGAGCTGGCGTGCGTAGGCACCACTGCATTACTTAATATACTTGCCGCTAAATGGTAGTATTCAGCACTATCGTGTTCGGGCGGGTGGTAATGTACGGCCCTGTAAGAGGCATAACATCTTAGGCCTCAGGAGTGGAAACACATCTGCATGATGACCTTGGTCTTTGTGTGGGTATGTATAGGCTGCAGTCATCACTTAACATCAATGTGAACTATATGCTTGTTTGCCACTTTGACGACCCGGTTAGTCCAGCGGTGCGAAATCACCGTTTGATTCGAAGGGTCGCGGGTTCGATCCCCGCACCGGCACAAATATTTGTATGGCCTACAGATATTTGTTTCGGGTCTGGGTGTTTGTGTGTGTGTTGTATGTGTACAACGGCATCTACGACACAGGTTTATATAATACCTAATGTGGAGGGAACTGTGAGTGTAAGCGTATTATTATACTTCCATTACATACTTACTGGTTCCATTTTTACTGGTGGTAGAGCTCCAATGACGGAGCTCGCGGTAATAGGCAACACCGCATTACCTAATATACTTGCCGCTAAATAGTAGTGTTCAGCACTATCGTGTTCCGGTCAGGTGGTAATGTACGGCCCTGTAATTTCCGGCACAGAGGCATAACACCTTAGGCCTCAGAAGTGGTAACGCATCTGCATTTTTACCTCTGGTCATTGTGTGGGTGTCTATAGGCTGCAGTCATCACTTAACATCAATGTGAACTGTATGCTTGTTTGCCACTTTTAAAAACTTTAAAAAAACATAAAAAAGCAGAAATTTATAACTATTAAAATTTTTACTTGCCAAAAAGATCAAATTGTAAAAAATATATTTATTGTATATTATTGAAACCAATTTTCTTTTTGTAAATTAACAATTAAAAGTAATATTGTAAAATTATGAATAAAATAATTACTTATACTAGCTGTAAGAACTGCAATAATGACATGTTCCAATTCACCATGCTAATCCGACACGACGACGGATCGGTACGGGTTATAGGGAAGCAAATTCATAATCAACATACACAAGCAACTAAGTAACGTAAGTATTACTAATTGTTTTATATTACGTAACTTCACGCCTGTAATCCCCGAAGGGGTAGGCAGAGGTAAATGCATGCATTCAAGCATACATGCAAACACCCACGATTCGTCGGTTACGTTTTGGCCCATGTAGCAAGTGGCGAGCCTCTTGACATCTCCGGGCACATTACCAAACTTCGAGGTACTGGGAAATTTCCAGAAAATGGAAAAATCCCAATAGAACCAGAGATAAAGGACTTTACACCATTATCTCTGATAACCCCCAACCCGGGAATCGAACCCAGGACCTCAGCGTAGTAGTTGTTTTATATTATTTCGCATTAACACAGGCTTGTGAAATATATTTTATTTTTAAAGAAAAATGGAAAGAAAAATTTGACTTCAGGCGAGACTCGAACTCGCCTAACTAGCATAGTTGGTAATAGATGGCGCTACTGCTACCATAAAGCAATGCAATAGATGTGAAGGAAAGATTTGACATATCGGGCAGGGCTTCAGTAGCTCAATTGGAAGAGCGGCTGGACTAGATTCCCAGTAGGTAGCGAGTTCGAGTCTCGCCTGAAGTCAAATTTTTCTTTCCATTTTTCTTTAAAAATAAAGTAAGTATTACTTTTTTTATGTTATGAAGTGGCAAACAAGCATGCAGCTGATGCAGATGACTGCAGCCTTTAGACACCCACACAAAGACCAAGGTCAAAATGCAGATGCGTTACCACTCCTGAGCTCTAAGGTGTTATGCCTCTGTGCCGGAAATTACAGGGCCGTACACTACCACCTGACCGGGACACGATAGTGCTGAAAACTACCATTTGATCCTGACCTAGCCATCCTGACATTGCCGTCCTCGACCACTAAAATGGTCGAGAAGGGCAATGGCTGTCACATGCGTCATACTCGTGAACGGGTGCTGTTGGTGGGGACTGGTCTGTTCTGGTTTGCAGGAGCTACATCACATTTAGTAGATACCAGTTTATTTGCATCTATGCTATGGCCGTTCACATTATTTGATTTTTCACGATAATTTGTACTAGATTTCAGCTCTCATTTAAAAGAGCTCTTACTGAGTTTGTTGGGTAGCCGAGTTCTTCTCAGTAGTAACTGCACTTGGAACTCTGCTAAGTGAATAACTTTGATCTTGACGAATAAGTTTTTCTTTTTCTTCATTTATCATCATTGAAGGAATTGAAAAAAAATGTGATTATTATGTTTTAACTAAGTAGTTTAAATTCTAATTTTTAATTTACTATTGATATATGATTTTGCTTTTCTTTATGTAATGGTTATTCACTCTAGGTATTTTATATTTCTTGACGTTTTGAAAGTATCTGTAAAGATCTATTCGAAATAAAAATATTTTCTATTTCTATTTCTATTTAGCGGCAAGTATATAAGCGCGCGAGCTGCATCACTGGCGCTCTACCACCACTAAAATTTACAGCATACATTGTGCACAAACATTGTGACTTTAACTCAAAATTACCTTTGACATTAAAAGTAAAATAGTAAACGTTTAAAAGAAAGCTCCGTGATTATTATCTCAAAATGCTTTGAGTTATTTTCTATAAAGGTTTGAATTTGATATTTCATTCTTACGTTGGTTTCATAATCAGACATACATATGTGTATATATATAGATATGTGTATAATATTATTTGTATTGTATATATAAGTAATTTCTTTTTTTTTTATGTAGGTATATATTTAATTATATCATTATTAAGTATGTGTTATCCTGTAACTCCATAATGTTACTGCCATTGCTCTGTAAATTACTTTCAAAATGACTATTATGGCTTTTTATCTATTCTTGACGATTTTCCAAATGCACTACCATTCTTTATTTTCCACACAACCCTTAGGTTGACTGGTAGAGAATGCTTTCTAGCATTAAGTCCGCCTCATGTACTTTGTTTGTGCAGAAAGTTTAAATAAATAAATAAATAAATAAACGCTTTCAGTCGTATCAAAAGTAGAAGTAATAATTTCGTCATAACATCGCGTACGCTTTACGTACACTTATCGTGTTGCGTACACTGGCGACCTGCCTACATACGAATGGTGGAAGTTTGTACAAATAAATTTAAATGTAAATATCTCGAATTCAAACATTTTGAAACTTCCACAAACATATTCCCTTTAAGGCAGCTCTGAGTTTACACTTCAAACGGCGAGTCATGAATTTTGGAGATCGCCTACGTCGTAGCACTCGCTACGACGTAGCAGCCATCTGGTTTTCAGATGCCTTTGGTGTATGTTTAGTTATAGATTTACCCCCTTATTCATAAACGTACATTAGATACGTTTTAGCTATAGAATGCTTTGTCCTTGTCAGTTGCATTGTCAAATGTACAAGAGAGAAGAGGACAAAGGAGACATTAGCAACACTTCAGTTAAAATACGTTTATGAATAAGGGGGATTGTGTTTGAATGGGTTTGGTTTGGATTTGGTACAACTGACGCATTTAAAAAAAATGTACTCAATCATGCAATTCATACGGGTGGCCTAATAGATATCTAGAACAAAAACAGGAGGTGAGATTGCAGATGCGGTGCCACCTGTGGCCTAAGATTTTTGTCTTTATTGAGCCATGCATTATATAATGGTAATGTGTGACTTTGTAATTTATAGACAGACTACCTGTTGTCTGCGGTGTCGCCTGTGTTAATGTCATTTTTGAGCTGAGGAATATAACTTACAAGAGCCCTTAATTCAGCCCCGTTGAAACACATTTTCTAAGCAGGCGTCTATTAACTGTTAACAATTCGAAGACTTTTATTTTAGACTAGCTAACCCGGCAAACTTCGTATTGCCTCAGAACGAAATAATGTGTCAAAGGTTTGATAGATACGGACTATTTGTATGGAAAAATAAAATTGTGGTTTTTACTGTTTCCCTTCAATTTCTTCATATTGTCTTTTAAACCTTCTCTGGACTTTTAAAAATCATTCCAAACCAAAATTAGCCAAATTGGTCCAGCCGTTCTCGAGTTTAATCGAGACTAACGAACAGCAATTGATTTATATATATGTAGATTATTGATGAAAATAGGAATTATTACGTAATAGGTTGAGCAACGCGTGGACGATATCGTCCACGAACAAAATTAAATCAATAGTCATATTTAACTGCAGCTCAAGAGGTTAAGAGCCCTTGTACACAGTAAGAAATTTCACCGTGTCTGCTGCAGATAAGACTAATTCCTTATGTACACGACAAGAATTTTGTCTGATCTAGAGACGAAAACTATTCGTGTCTACTACAGACAAGACAAATAGAAACGTGTACACGCTAAGATTGTTTTCGGGCAGTCGTGCGTAGGGTGTGAGAGACAACTCGGTGTCAGACATAATAGGTATTTTACCTACAAATAAACGTACAAAAACTACCTTTTACTGGTGGCAGAGCTCCAGTGAGGGAGCTCGTGGGCGTAGGCAACACCGCATTACCTAATATACTTGCCACTAAATGGTAGTGTTCAGCACTATCGTGTTCCGCTCAGGTGGTAATGTACGGCCCTGTAATTTCCGGCACAGAGGCATAACACCTTAGGCCTCAGGAGTGGTAACGCACCTGCATTTTGACCTTGGTCTTTTTGTGGGTCTCTATAAGCTGCAGTCATCACTTAACATCAATGTGAACTGCATGCTTGTTTGCCACTTTAAATACATAAAAAAACATCCAAGATAGGCATCGAGTTTATAATCCAGGAAAAATATTCCTCTTTTGTACAGTGCGGCGTCCGATCAATAAACTAAATTCATGGGTTACTATTGACCAATAAAATGAAGGCATCGTACATGGAGCACGTTACACAGACATGTCGGGATGTCCGTCCATAAAGGGGAGCATCGCTATCGATTTACTTCACCCACAGTTCCCCTGGGGAAAACTATTGATCTTGAACAGCCCTACCGAGCTCGCATCAGTGTGGAAACGGCGCTTTTATTGAATGAAATATACAGGACAAAATATAGAGGACTAGACCCCCTTACAACTTTGCTGACGAAAGAAAAAGGGAATATGTTATTTGCTGATAATATAGCTTTTGATGGTGGAAGTATTTTTTAAAGGAGATGTTGCAAAAATGTATGGACCTCCGGCCATGTATTGTTCACAATATCATTAACAGGCAAAATCAATATTAAAACGTTTTTTGCTGCATATTTTCACTTGTTTAGCTTTGTTTGCAGTTACAAAACATTGTTTGCAGTTAGAGTTGCAACTCAAACCAACATGGCGAATATCGCGGGCGATGTCATTTTGACATTTTCATTTTTTAATTGTTTTTTGATTATATAGTACTTGGAGAAGAAAGTCTTATATTCTAAATACTATCGAAATCGATTTCATGTGTTAATACTAAGAACTTAAACTAATCGATTTCCAATTTAAAGAAGCGTCGGCTGTATCGCCGCCATGTTAAATATGGTTGAAAATGATAAAATCGTTTGAATTAAATGTGGTAGTAACTCTAAAATATATTCTTGAATAAATTAATTGTATTTTTGTCGGATTCTTCTTTAATTTACCCATTTTTTATATGTATTTTATTTTTATGTCATGAAGTGATATAGAAACTTAAAGTTTTATAAACAACTTCATTTTTTTGTATCATGAGGTGGCAAACAAGCTAACAGTTCACATTGACCATCACGTTTACATTCTTAGATATTCCAGATTCTGACTTTATCCTAATTCAGCCAAAAACGTAACTTCACGCCTGTAATCCCCTAAGGGGTAGGCATAGGTAAATGCGTGCATTCAAGCATACATGAACACACCCACGATTCGCCGGTTACGTTTTTGGCGCATGTAACAAGTGGCGAGCCTGTTGACATCTCCGGGCACATAACCAAACTTCGAAGTAAAAGGAAATTTCCAGAAAATGGAAAAATACCAATAGAACCAGAGATAAAGGACTTTACACCATTATCTCTGCCATTATCCTCTATAAGCCCCTACCCGGGAATCAAACCCAGGACCTCAGCGTAGTAGTAGTGGCCTGCTACCACTAGGCTACCGAGGCAGTTAATGGTTATGGTTAACTCAGCCAGTTACATTTTATCAAGTTTGAATAGAGGTAGTACAATGCTCATCCAAAAATATTACACATCGCGTCTATAAAAGTGACAATCGGCTAGTTTCGACTTCGTAGAGCGTTATCTCTACTGCACACTGTCTACGTAAGCACTAATATTCCGGTATTGGTCAAAACTTGATCAAAATGGCGGACAAACGTCATATTTTCACTGGTAGTATAGTTCCAGTGACGGAGCTCGCGGGTGTAGGCACCACCGCATTACTTAATATACTTGCCGCTAAACGTTAGTGCTCAGCACTGTCGTGTTGCGGTCAGGTGGTAATGTACGGCCCTGCAATTTCCGGCACATAGGCCTCAGGGGTGGTAACGCATCTGCACCACTCCTGAGGCCTAAGGTGTTATGCCTTTGTGCCGGAAATTACAGGGTACCATTACCACCTGACCGGAACACGATAGTGCTGAACACTACCATTTAGTGGCAAGTATATAAGTCAATGCGGTGGTGCCTACGCCCGCGAGCTCCGTCAATGGCGCTCTACCACCAGTATAAACTGACTGTGAGGGTATCGAGTAGACGCTTGTGTGCGAATGACGGGAATAGATGAAAAATAATCTACACTCGTTTATTAACCAATTTGTGTTTATGTGTGTGTGACATTGAAAAAGGTTTTATGGAGGGTTGTTTGTGGAGGGTGATTATGGGTGATATGCGTGTATCTATACAAATAAATAAAATTGAAGTGTCTGTTTGTAATACAACATAACATTTTTTACAATTTTTGTGTGTTTGTCTGTCTGCTTGTGTGTTCCCGCTAATCTCGGGAAAGACTGAACCGATTTTGACGGGACTTTCAATGGCAGATAGCCCTGTTGTGGGCCTACAAAATTTTGTTCAACAGTTGCCCTCTATTGCCTAAAGCCCTTTTGATGGATGAAACAAAAAAAATCAGAATTTATTATAAAAAGTGCAGCAAGTGCAAATAGTACATAGATCAAACAAATTGTATTTGTATTTATTTATTTCAAAATAAGGAGTACATACAGTGTAAAACAAAAAGCACCATAAAACCTTGAATAGGTTTGTCAAGGTACTTCCATTCGTCTTAAATGCTTATAACGGCTTTATAACAAAAACTTCCAATAAATAGGTTTGTACATTGAAAAGAAAGACACAGGAAAAATGTTTTTCACACTATCTGCCTGCCCCGTAAGGGTCTTATCGTGAAGATACATACATACATGCTCATGAACAGTACCTTTACAATATAACATTGTTAAGAAAATACAACAGAATCGACATAATTAGGTATCTACCTTCTTTGAAATAAAACTATTTTTACGGATTTATCTCGCGTGTATTAAACTAAAATGATTTTCGTCCCGCCCGAAACGTCGGGTTGATTTTAAAAATCATTTTAGATTAATATACGCGAGATAGTAGTAGTGTAGCTCGCGAAAACCTAAGAACATATCTACCTTCTGTTTAAATGTTAGAGAATAAGTAAAATATTATAACCCATATATATTATATAGGTTACATGATTTATAACGGTATATAGAAACCTGGCGTCATCAGGAACCTTACTGCCTTATATATATATATATATATATATATATACTTACTGCCTTATATATATATATATATATATATATATCTTAATATATATAAATCTCGTGTCACAATGTTTGTCCTCAATGGACTCCTAAACCACTCAACCGATTATAATAAAATTCGCACACCATGTGCAGTTCGATCCAACTTGAGAGATAGGATAGTTTAAATCTCAATTCATAGTCGTAATATTATGTAAGTACCTAAATTGCAACCGTGCGAAGCCGGTACGGGCCGCTAGTATATATATATATATATATAAGGCAGTAAGGTTCCTGATGACGCCAGGTTTCTATGTACCGTTATAAATCATGTAACCTATATATTCCACGTTAACAATGGCTTTAATATTGTTCACCATATCAGCGTAGAAGAACGTATTTCTTTTGTCTGTTATAATTTGCCTACACACGAAGCGAAGTACCAACATAATCCACCCTCCCCTATCTGCATTCCAATTAAATTATGCTAATAATATTTCAACGGTGTATAAAGGGAGGCTATTTTTGTGGAGAATAGTGTAACATTTTGAAATATTTTATTTTAATTTGTAATATAAATAATGAGGCTTCGCAAGGTTTATCCGTGAAGGGAAGGTATCTCGCCTGAGGGCCTACTTTATCGTCGTTTTCGATGTTGCAAGGAACCAGGGCGTTGTAAAAAAATATTAAATGTTATACTTTTACCAAGCTTCCTCACGAGATTTAAGTCATTCATTTAATTGGTACATTTGGCAAAATATGATCTTTGATAACCATAGAATACTGTATTAGACCCATTCTGTCCTACAGCAGATGTTGTGTCTTTTTTATAGTGAAGAGACAAAAATCTATTCTCTACGTATACCTATATACCTTAAAATATAAATAAAATAAGAACATATTTATATGACTCTCAGTTCCCGAGAAATCGCCGGACAAACATACACTTACGAAATTTTGCTCACGTGCCTGGAAACTACGAGTATAATAGGTAATATTATAATAGGCATAGGCCAATATTAGCCTATTCCCACGCTAGTACATACATTCATATCGAACTGATAACCTCCTTTTTATTTTGAATTCGGGTTAGAAATGGTATTTCCAGTCAAATTCCACATAGGTATTCGTTACAACAGATCATAACTCTCTACCCTTCGCCCTCTACATGTATAGGTACCGAATTTCCTTCAATACGTTCTGTATCAATATGCAAAATTATGTATACGATAGCCTGCAGGTACTGTAATGGACCACCGTACATAGAAGCGTATGTAGAAATACCACGTCTGTCTGGAGCGTGCATTTGACGTGAAGCGCGTATTTACATTATACAACGTGTAACAGGATTGAATGTACAACCCGAAACGAGTTTGTTCGGAATCGATAACCGAATCAATTTCAGTCATTTTTGATATAGGTAACATTTTGTCCCTAAATTAATTACAATTACGGAAATTATGGTCACCCATTTGGTGAACAGTCAATACAAACGAAAATGAGACTAACGTCTATCCAAAATAAAATTCTAGTCGCAACAAGTTTATTAGAACTTGTTGAGACGTGCATTTTATTATTAATAATAATAAAATAAACAAAACAGTGAAAATGAATCTTATTACTAGCGAGTGTTAAATAGGGCTACGCAGGTTACGCTACATCACATTGCGACAGTGTACGTGTGTGAGTTGGTTTGTGTTTTATGTGCGGTCGTAAGTAGAGATAGGGTAAGTATGCATAGGGTGTGCATACTGTTGGTACAAATTGAGGACAACTTGTTTATTAAATAAAAAATATTAAATACTTAAACATGTAATTTCAGTTCATGTATTATGACTGTAACTGGATTTGCTAGTCAAGGTGTTTAAAGAGTGTGCATTATTCCGGCCAGAAGCGCGCATGGCCCAGCGGCTGGTGTAGATCGTAAGCGATCTGCTCGGTTAAGCACTACGGGTGCGGTCGGGTAGTGTGATGTGTGACCGCTAGTGGCAAATTAAATGCGCGTTTCCGTGCTTCGGAGGGCACGTTAAGCCGTCGGTCCCGGTTGCTATCGATAGATAGCAGTCGTTTAAACCTTGTCGGAGGCCTTATGGGCGGTTTGAAAACACCCGACAGTGGGTTGGCCACTAACCCACCCACCTCCACCAATCCGCATTGGAGCAGCGTGATGGAGTAAGCTCCAGGCCTCTCCCCAAAAAGGGGAGAGACTCGTGCCCAGCAGTGGGACGTATAATGGGTTGCCATTATTATTATTATATTATTCCCGTTACATGTTGTATAGTATAGAAAGGTAGAAAAACCTTTGCTTACTTGTATGACGGGTTGGTTACTTCCCATAAAAATGATCGAGGAGAGCAATGGCTGCCACATGCATCATACTCGTGAACGGGTGATTGGGGACTGGGCTCTTGTGGTTAGCTGGTGTTGTCTTTTATCATTGTATTTTGTTTTGTTAATGTTGGTATGAAGCATCGTCTATAATGTGTTTCTTAAATATTTTCCATCTTATTCATAAATACATTAGATACGTTTTAGTTATAGATTGCTTTGCCTTTGTCAGTTGCATTGTCTAATGTGCAGGAAAGAAAGAGACAAAGGAGAGATTAGCAACGCTATACCTTAAATACGTTTATGAATAAGGGGGTTAATGTGTAACTATGAGGGTGGCATTTTCGAACGCTGTTCGATTTCCCTTATCCCTCGATAAATAAAAAAAATGACATAGGAATATCTCAATTTTCTAAACCTGACTCAACATGATATTGACAATACGCGTCCAGGGGTAGCCAAAAAAGGAGTAACTCGGGTGTCCCTCTATACGTTCGTTATAACACATACCTACCGATAACGTAGCCTGAACACAGGCTCTATGGTAGAAAATAACTACAGCCTGTAGTTATTTTCTACCATAGAGCAACACCGGAGGGGAGTAGCCATATGCAGGCTTTCCCTTCTGTCAAAGTACAAGTCCAAATAGGCTTGTACCTTACCTGTCGCCTAGATGTTTAAATGTGTGCCTGAAATTGTTTCTGTATTTTGTTAAAGTCAAGGTGTGAGTTTCGTAGTAATAGACGATTTTGGAAGTGTGCGTGTGTGTCGCACGTATTTCCCCCCCTCCACCCCAAAAATGACAGACTGTTTACCACACGCCATGGCTACTCCCCTCCCCTCCGGTCCGCCGCGGCCGGTGGGCCGAGTTGCTCTATGTTTTCTACTAACGACTTGACATATGAATTTGTTGCTTAACTTTTTTTTTCTTATGTAATGGAAGTGGCAAAGAAGCATGCAGTTTACATTGATGTTAAGTGATGACTGCAACCTATAGACACCCACACAAAGACCAAGGTCAAAATGCAGATGCATTACCACACCTGAGGAATACCACCATTTAATGGCAAGTATATTAGGTAATGCGGTGGTGCCTACGCCCGCCTTCTCCGTCACTGGATCTCTACCACCAGTAAAATTTATATTTTAACTATTTATTTACTTCGTAGCTGCCTCGGTAGCCTAGTGGTAGCAGGCCACTACTACTACTACGCTGAGGTCCTGGGTTCGATTCCCGGGTAGGGGGTTATCAGAGATAATGATTTAAAGTCCCTTATCTCTGGTTCTATTGTGATTTTTCCATTTTCTGGAAATTTCCCAACACCTCGAAGTTTGGTAATGTACCCGGAGATGTAAACAGGCTCGCCACCTGTTACATGGGCCAAACCGTAACCGGCAAATCGTGGGTGTTTGCATGTATGCTTGAATGCATGCATTTACCTATGCCTACCCCTTAGGGGATTACAGGCGTGAAGTTACGTTAATTACTCCGTTTGTAGTTTTTGTTGAAGCGACAACAGAAATACATCATCTGTTAAAATTTCTACTCTCTAACTATCACGGTACATGAGATACAGCCTGGTAACAGACAGACGGACAGCGGAGTCTCAGTAATAGGGTCCCATTTGTATACGTTGGGTACGGAACCCTAAATAAGTAATTTTTCATAAATAAATTTCCCAAATTTAATCAATGTTATTATAAAATAGGAACTTATAAATATATTGTTATTATTTAGCAATGGAGTGGTTTAATTTATAAATAACTACCCACAATACTTTGAGAAAGCTTTTTGATGAACGGTTTGTTCCACTTGTACCTTGAAAGCGAATACTTTGTTTTTTTTTAACTAACTGGTGGTAGAACTCCAGTGACTCGCGCTCGCGGGCGTAGGCACCACCGCATTACCTAATACAATTACAATATACTTGCCACTAAATGGTAGTGTTCAGCACTATCGTGTTCCGGTCAGGTGGTAATGTACGGCACTATAATTTCCGGCACAGAGGCAGAACACCTTAGGCCTCAGGAGTAGTAACGTATCTGCATTTTGACCTTGGTCTTTGTGTGGGTGTCTATAGGCTGCAGACATCACTTAACATCGATGTGAACTGCATGCTTGTTTGCTTCTTCCATTACATAAAAAAAAATTAGGCAATAATATGTCGTTTAAATAATGGGTAGAATATATAAAATAAATATTGTTACATTTTTTATGTGATGCAAAGGTGGCAAACAAGCACGCAGTTCACATTGATGTTAAGTGGTGACTGCAGCCTATAAATATCTACACAAAAATCAGAGGTCAAAATACAGACACTTCGTAGAGTTGCGGAGTTTGAGGCCATAGGCACCACTGCGTCACCTTATCTACCTAACAGCAACTACAATAGACAAAATAAAACAAATAAACACATAATACATGCAGTATAAAAGGTGACCTTGCCGCTAATAGCGATTTCTTTCATGCAACTTTTCTGGGGAAAGAAAAATAAAATAAGTTGTAAAAAGAACCATGCAAAATTGGAACGCCTAGAATATGTGGTTCCTGAGATGTCGTGATGTCACTCATCTGTCCATATGTCTAAATTTTTAGGTTTTAAATTTTTAATTTCCTAAAAAATAAAATAAATCAAAAACATTGATCCAGTAACTATCATGTACATTAAAACAATGAGAAATACGTTTACAGATATTTATATAGACATACTCGTATAACAATAAATTTAAGTCCAATTCACGTTTCACCCGTGACATATCTACGGGCCGCCGTTGGATACCATCCAAGGGACCACATATTTCTTGGCTTCACATCGTTAGGCACTAGATAAAATGGTCTTTATAAATTTATGCTGGTTAAAAGGTCAGAATTGTTGGTGACGTTGAGAGGGAAATATATTATGGCACCCATTCATAGTACGTTAAGTTGAAATGTAACGTTTATACAGTCATCAAGAAATATTCCACATCGAGCCTATGAAAGTGACAATCGGCTAGTTTCGACTTCGTAGAGCGTTATCGTTGAAGCGCGCATGGCCCAGCGGCTGGTATAGATCGTAAGCGATCTACTTGGTTAAGCACTACGGGCGCGGTCGGGTAGTGTGATGGGTTACCGCTAGTGGCAAATTAAATGCGCGTTTCCGTGCTTCAGAGGGCACGTTAAGTCGTCCGGTCCCGGTTGCTATCGATAGATAGCGGTCGTTAAACCTTGTCGGAGGCCTTATGGGCGGTTCGAAAAACATCCGACAGCGGGTTGGCCACTAAAACACCCACCTCCACCAATCCGCATTGGAGCAGCGTGGTGGAGTAAGCTCCGGGCCTCCCCCCAAAAAGGGGAGAGACTCGTGCCCAGCAGTGGGACGTATAATGGGTTGCCATTATTATTATTATTATAGAGCGTTATCCCTACTGCACACTGCCTCCGTAAGCACTGATAGACCGGTATTGGTCAAACTTGATCAAATTGGTCGACAAACGCCACATAGGCAAGGTGCGAAAGAGATAACGTTCTACAGACCGGAAATAAGCCGAAGTCACCTTCCTAAGGTCCATGTGTAATATTTCTTTATTACGAAACGTGTGAGTTTCGTAACAATAGACGACGACTTGACTTTAATAAAATACATAAACAATTTCACGCACACATTTATATATCTGGGCGACAGACAACATGGTCCTATCCATTTGGTTTTGTACTTTGACAGAGGGGAAAGCCTGCATATGGCTACTTCCCTCCGGTCCTACGCGGCCGGTGGCCCGTGTTGCTCTATGAGTAGTAATAACTGGAGACAAGTGGATCAAACCTCCCGAAGTTTAGTTTCATCTTAATTAATATTGTTGTTCAATATCAGCTTATAATCGTTATAATGGAATAGCAGAATATTATAATCGTTTGAAGTTCTCTTCAATTAAATTTTAGCAAATAATTAATATTTACAACTTTAAACAAGGCATTTGAATTTGTAATTTTCGTTTATTAATATTTTAAGAGGTGTGGAAATATCGAATCCAGTCATTATAAAATAATCTTTATCTTAATGAAGTCAATATAATAATAACGTATAGAAGTGTAACGAACCCAACAAAATTATTCCACGTAAATAGACACACACTGGGCGGGGAATAAAAAGGACACACCGCGTTCGAATACAATATTCTGACGCGGTGTGTCCTTTTTACGTTTCCTTGCCGCTCAGCGAAATGACCTTGTCGTGATCAATCCAATGCAAGCATTTCTATGTAGAAGTGTTTGTGATGGTTGCAGTTAGTTTGTTCGTGCGTAAACAGAACTTTGGTTATGTTAGTGTATAATAATTTAACTTTCATTAATCAATTCAATGATTGTTTGAAATTTACATTTCTATGCATTTTTAATCGTACCTACCATAAAAGCATGAAATTATGACGTCATATCAGAACACCTCTACAGAACACCATAGCAATGATGACAATGAATACTGCCCTCTATTGGCAAGTAAAAAGAACAGTGCCTACGCGCTTAAAATCTATTATAAGAATTATAAACCATTAAATAGCGGACACAATCATAAATTAAACCGATTAACAATCTTTCATTCTGACCAAATAATTTCATCACATCAAAGTAACAGATTGAAAGCAATTATAGAGATTAAGAGTGTTAATCTAGAATGCTATTAACCGTAAAATACCGTTCTGGCAACATGGAATGCTAATTAAAATTTGGTGCAGCTACCCGCAGTTTTTCATAATTTACGACCTGCATTTCCTTGGATGGAACATTTTGTGGGGAATTGAGGAAATAACGATAAGTCTGGTTCAAATTAGACGTTCGAAGCTAGTATGTTTGGATTGCAATCGTGGATATAAAATTTTGATGAAAACTTTTGTGTTTTTGTATGTATGTTCGTAACGTTTTCATACAAAAACTACTAAAACGTTGGTTTCGTCAAAATCGGTCAAGGGAAAAAGAAGTAATCAATTGAAAATTTCCTTCAAGCACTGCTTCAAAACTTTTAAACAGAGTTGAACGCGGTTAACTTAAATGTATTTAATTTGGATTTCCCCACCTTTTATCCCACTATCAATTTAGGAGTGGCTTTTAGGTCCTAATGACCCTGTAATAGGCTGCGTCTACTCTTTTAGAGACAAAGATATGATAGTATGTATGTTATTATTTTCAGTTTGATATCGTAACAAATTTGATACATAATCCCTACTAATATTATAAATGCGAAAGTAACTCTGTCTGTCTGTCTGTTACCTTTTGACGTCCAAACGACTGAACCGATTTTAATTAAATTTGGTACAGAGATAGAGCTGACTTTGAGAAAGAACATATAGGCGATTTATAAAACGACATCCACGCGGGCGAAGCCGCGGGCAACAGATAGTGGCTATATAAAATTGGCACGGGAATAGGATATACTATAGAATTAACTATAAGTCTATTATACTACTGGATAATTGTAGTTACCACAGGTTACGCGAAAAGCGACATGCACGCGGGCGTTGCCGCGGGCAACAGCTAGTCCTTAATAATTGTCTTATTTACACTAGTAAAGTTTGTTGAAAAACAGCGTATTCCCTATAACATACAAAATAATACATTCAAGCCAAAATCACGTTTTCGTCTCATAAATATTCATTCAACTTGACGTTGCAATTAGACAGATGGACTTTGTATTATGCTAATTCATTTCCTTTCTGGCGAAATGATGTTCATCCTATTTTTTATAATTGTGGTTATATTTGAGCTTTAATTTTTAATTTATGGCGAGAATTTCACAGTGGCGCAATAAGGTCATCAGAGGCCCGGGCGGCATTTGGCATTAAGAGGCCCAGTAGGTGAAAGCAGCCTGACGTACGACCATTGACTGGTGGTAGAGCTCCAGTGACGGAGCTCGCGGGCGTAGGCATCACCGCATTACCTAATATACTTGTCGCTTCTCCTCTTCTTCTCGTGTCAGCGGCTCGACTTAAATTTTATCGGCCCAATATTTCGCCACAATTATTGCTGCGTCGTTTGCAGTACTTAGATCTTCCAAAGTGCAAGAGCTGGGGCAGAGCGGGCATTGGAGCATGTGTTCCATCGTTTGAGCTATAGCTCCACAGTCACACCGCTCCATAGCATAGGCGGAGGGATGAAGCCCCAGTTGCACAAGTTTTGTCTGCAACGCCCTACCTGAGTACGGAGTCGTTTAAGTGATCTCCAGGCCATTGCTGATCATGACCTGGGGGGAGCTCTTCTCGCAGGTTTGCGTGTGGAGGATAGGGATGTTTCATCTTCCAACGTATCACTCTTTCCTCAGCATTTGCCGCTAAATGGTAGTGTTCTGCACTATCGTGTTCCGGTCAGGTGGTAATGTTCGGCCCTGTAATTTCCGGCACAGAGGCATAACACCTTAGGCCTCAGGAATGGTTACGCATCTGCATTTTGAACACTGGTCTTTGTGTGGGTGTCTATAGGCTGCAGTCATCACTTATTGCCACTTCCATTACATAAAAAAAAAAAGGAAAAAAGGCTCAGCAAAGTCGAAACTAGCCGATTGTCTCTCTTGTAGGCTCGATGTGCAATTTTACCTTGTTGGTTACCAGTACGTAGTTTTTTTTTTTTTTTGACGTGACAACTTCTTAAATTAGATTGCGGCTCGGAGTCACTCATGAAAAAGTGTAACGCCCGGTAACGTAACGATGAGTCACCGAACGAGAGAGAGGCCTGCCGGACCGGCGAATGCCTTTCTAGCGAGAAAAAGACGTTGTCACGTAAAATCTTCGCCCGTGAAACCGACTTTACAGGCAACCAGTTTTTGTTATTATGGCATCGCTATTACGCATATTGCCAGTATCAAGTAAAACGATATTTCGTATTTATTTAAGCAGCGTAAAAGTTAGTATAATATAGTCATCAAGTATAATATGTAAGTATCAAGACCGGAGATGTCAACAGGCTCGCCACCTGTTACATGGGCCAAAACGTAACCGGCGAATCGTGGGTGTTTGCATGTATGCTTGAATGCATGCATTTACCTCTGCCTACCCCTTCGGGGATTACAGGCGTGAAGTTACGTTATCAAGTATATTATGTCAGTCAAGTGAGTTACAGTCAAGTTATTCGAGTAAAGCGATGGCTACTTTACCAGAACATTTACAATGAAGTTTTGGAGGCAACCTGAAAGGTCGTGTTTTCGCACTGTTATTCTATTTCACTATACACGGGCACTGTAATAAACCTATTTCAAACAAAATGCCACCAACTTCATTCAATATAACTTCAAAATACACGAAGAAAATGAAATAAAATAAGAGCACCATACGCCTCTTTCAAGGTTCCCGCCAAAACTCCCACTACGTAGTTGTTGTAGATACTTCACAAAAGGCGTAATTCCAGTGGTGGACTAGGGAGGGGGAGGCGGCAGGGGCGGTCCGCAATGGGCCTCCGGTTCTAGGGGCCTCTAAAGATCGATTAGTCGTTGGGAATCGTGGAAAATATATAGAGCTTCCAGGGGTTTTGTTTTTTTTTGTTCGCGCTTTTTTCTTGATGTGTATTTTAGAATCTATTTACCGTATCAATAGTAAGGGGGGAAGACAATAAGTGTGTTGACGGTTCCTTGATTTTACTTCGTCAAAACCTAAACCTCGTTAAAAACTTTCACTCGAAGATTTCGGAATATAACAAAATGCAAACTATAAGTTTCCGCATCGCAATACTTAATTGCATTGAAAAAGCAATTGAAACTAACCATTTAAAGCAGGATAAGTCCGTCAGGAGTTACAAAGTGTTAAATAATCGAATTTGTTCCAACTGAATATTCATAGCGAATTCTGTAATTGGATTGAAGAGTAGACTACGGTAATGCTATGCCACGCATATACATATCGCAAACCATTACCACCGATCATTCGAAAAATCACCAAACCTCTTAAAACCATGGAATAGAGTTCAAATTCGATTGAGGATTAACTATAAAGCAGCAAACGATACCCTGCCACAGATCGAATACGTCCGGACATCCTTACAATGTTATATATTCAGTTGACAAGTCTATTAATAACATCGACGTGTTTTATTACGCTTAATATAAGGTGTAGTTTTGCTTGGCACGACCAAAACTGTTGATTAATAGGGAATAATGATTATTGATTACACAATAATTAGTGGGGATGACGTATGGACAGTAATTCGGATGTATTGTCCGGTTTTGTCCCAATGTTTGACAAGGTCCGTTTAGTATTATTGATAGCAGTTCGTTGACTAATTAGTTAATCTTCAACTTTGTTCGCTGTTTGATAGATTACATATCGATAGGGACGAGGCTTTGGGACTTACGACGTATCTCGGCGGGGATGTTGAATAGTATGAAGGCACTACTTTTTATGATTTCATATGAAAGTAGAAGACTTGCAAATCACACTTATCACACTATCACACTTCACATCACACTAATATTATAAATGTGAAAGTTTCTTTGTTTGGATATTTGTTCGTCAAAACACGCCTAAACTAATAAACGGATTTTGATGAAATTTATTTTTTAAATAAAAATGGAAAGAAAAATTTGACTTCAGGCGAGACTCGAACTCGCGGCCTACTGGAAATCTAGTCCAGCCGCTCTTCCAACTGAGCTACCGAAGTCCTGCCCGATTTGTCAAATCTTTCCTTCACATTTATTGTATTGCCTTATGGTGGCAGCAGCGCCATCTATTGCTATACTATGCTAGTTAGGCAACCGATATAATAAACTTTGCAGTTTATTGAAGCCTGAAGTCAAATTTTTCTTTCCATTTTTCTTTTAAAAAATATATTTCACAAACATGTGTTAATGCGAAATAATATAATAAACAATTGATGAAATTTGTTATACAGATGGGTATTCGCTGAGTTAGATTATAGAATACTTTTTATCCCGAAAAAATGTTTCTGTGGGATACCATGGGTTGATTTGATGAGTTTTTTTTGAGTTACGCAAAAAGCTACTTACACGCGGGCGGAGCCCCGGGCAACAGCTAGTGGGATATAAAGATACAAAGTAAAAAAAACTGGTAGTATAGTTCTAATGTCGGCTCGAGGGCGTAGCCACCGCATTACCTAATCTATCTGCCGCTAAATGGTTCAGCACTACCGTTTTCCTATTAGATGGTAATGTATGACCCCGTAATAACTATCATAGAGTAACAACTTAGGTCTCGGGGGTGGCAACGCATCTGTTTTTTCTCCTCTGGTGTTTGTGTGAGTGTCTATAGACTGCAGTCATCACTTAACATTAATGTGAGCTGCGTGCTTGCTTGCCACCTGCATAACATTAAAAAATCCAGAATAGAGTAACCGTCTCCATCGCTGAAACATTGAAGCATTTTTCAAGACTATACAGCCCGTACGAATTGAAATCACCGACTATTTATTGTAATCTGTGGCTGCATTCAATGACGTACGTACAGTAAATATTGGAACATAACACCTCGTGCTCGGCGACATTTCGTCGCCATTTATATTTAATAATAACGACCCTAACAGGGGTGTATCACAAAAATCGATACCCCCGTCTGCGAGGGTGCCGCCCTCCGAAATCCTAGCAAACATCTGCATTTCGAGGGGATGCAATGGGGATCAGATAAATCAATATGATGGACGACTGACGGGCGACGGGATGCTGCAGTTGCGTGTGTACGAAAATGGTCAAGACAATGGTTTTACCTTTCTATATTTCGAGGATTTATATAATGTTTGGATGTTATACATAACATACTAATAAATTTATACACAAAGTGTGTATCCTTATGTATTAAACGTCTATACATCTACATAACAGTTAATTCAAGCTATACCTACTTCTTTTGGCGATTGAAAAAATGAAAGTGTTTTTTCGCGCGCACACCGACGATCAAAGCGACAGTCTGAAGTTAGTTGCTAAACAGATAAAAGCAACAGTCTGCTACATGATATGTTTTCGCGAAATACACTAATTGAAACAAAACGATTCTTACGGATTTATCTCGCGTATATTAAACTGAAATTATTTTTAAAATCAACCCGACGTTTCGGTCGTTTTTCAACTGCCGTGGTCCCGGGCAGAACAAATTTAAAAATTATGTATTGCTACCTCCATCGATTTCGTAGCGTAGCGTTCAGGATAAACGCAAAATTGACTAATGGTATCTTGAGGTCTTGCAGACTGCTGCGGCTGGGATTTATTTTTGCTTCGATTTAATTTAAGCCTGAAGTTAGTTGCTAAACTTTTTATCCAATCGCATATAGATATAGATCGGTGTAGATATTTATTGATAATTTATCAGTTGAAATATTTATTTTGAATGTTTGTGGCAAAACTGGTTTTAGTTTACCTAGATATTGATTAAGTGCATTTATAGATTTGTGGCTAATTGTCGGTATGTATAATTTATTTACATTGTGAATTATAAATTATAACGTTATTAGGTACCTATCTAATAAGTATTTTTGTCGTTTTGTTTTATTTAATTAAAGAAGTATACCTACCGTTTTTTTGAAGACAATGGAAAGAAAAAATTGTAAAATATTTTCACTCGTTTCATGTGTTTTTGCGAAAAAATAAAGTAATATAAAAAAGGAAGTAGGTATAACTTCTTACGTACATACGCACACACAATGTATATTTTTTTTATTTATCTACATACCTGTGGAAATGTCCTTGGACTGGCAGCATTGCCACGTTGAATGGCAACGCTTGTTCTTTGTGTCGAGAATAGACCAGTCCTCTGATCACGTGTGCGTCGACCAAAAGTTTCGAAATGTCTTATGAAACATGGATCGATGTTTGGATGTTATTTTGTATAAAACCAAAGTGAGCAACATTTCAATATTTTTTCTTTGTTTATGTATTATTTGGTCCTGATTTTTTATAATGATAAACAAATAACATGCAGTTTACATTGATGTTAAGTGATGACTGCAGCCTATAGACACCCACACAAAGACCAGAGGTCAAAATGCAGATGCGTTGCCACCCCTGAGAACTTCGTTATTATGACTCTGTGATTATTACGGGGCCATCATTACCACCTAACCGGAACACGATAGTGCTGAACACTACCCTTTAGCGGCCTTTAAGTATATTAGGTAATGCGGTGGTGCCTACGCCTGCGAGCTCCGTCACTGGAGCTCTACCATCAGTAAAATATATAATACTAGCGGGCCCGACAGACTTCGTCCTGTCAAAAAGATTTGTTGACTCTTTGACTTTAGGAACACACCTACATTGCTTAGACAACAGTGATTGCTTGTAATTAAATATGAACCTTAAATGATAGCACTAAAGCTCAAATTGAATCTACGTTTTACTTAGAAAACGTTTGTATGGGATTTACCGGCAATTATTCGATTTGTTCTCACCATTTAAACTTTCCCTGGACTTCTAAAGATCATTCAAAACCAAAATTAGGCAAACCGGTCCAGCCGTTCTCGAGTTTTAGCGAGACTAACGAACAGCAATTGATTTTTATATATATATACGAGGGTGGATCCAAAAGTTCGTGGCGCAAACTACAAGGAGACATGACATCTTTAAAAATTTACCGTCATTTGTTAGTATGTCTTCTATTGATTTATTGTGCGCAGTTTCATTCCGATACTGCACAATATACATTTTCTGTGATTATTTGTTTGAAGCATTCTGACGCGATTTTCAATAATGGAGAAAATTGAACATCGTGCAGTCATTAAGTACCTCAATAAAAAAGGCCTGTCACCAAAAGACATCCATCAAGATATGGTGGGCACTTTGGGGGAGTCTGCTCCATCGTATTCCAGTGTCAAGAAGTGGGTAGCTAAGTTTAAGCGCGGTCGTGAGAGCATTGAAGATGATCCTAGGAGTGGACGGCCTACAACCTCTACCACGAAAGAAAACATCGATAAAATTTGTGATCTCGTACTGGGTGATCGACGTTTGACCATCGGTAAGATAGCTGAGACAACAGACATTAGTTATGGCCGGGTGCAACAGATAATAACGAAAGAATTGGGATTCCATAAGGTTTCTGCTCGCTGGGTCCCGAGGTTGCTTTCACCTGAACAAAAACGAGTTCGATTCACAATTTCGCGAGACTGTTTGGAACTTTTTGAGACTGATCCCGAGGACTTTTTGTCTAGATTTGTTACCATGGATGAAAGCTGGGTTCACCACCATTATTTTTGTAAATTATTTACCGAAATGTCAAACTATTAATTCTAGTTATTATTGTAACCTTTTACGAAGACTACGAGAAGAAATAAAAGAAAAAAGGCCGGGAATGTTGCGTAAGAAAGTTTTGTTCCATCAAGACAATGCACGTGTTCACACTTCGGTTGAAACAATGTCTGTAATCCATGATTGTGGCTACGAATTGCTGCCCCACCCACCTTATTCGCCGGATTTAGCCCCCTCAGATTATCATTTATTTCCAAATTTAAAAAAACATTTGGATGGCTCGAAATTTTCGACCAAAGATGAGGTGATAGTCGCAATAAACGAGTATTTCGCCGACCTTCCGGAATCTTTTTTTTTCGAGGGGATTAACAAGTTGCAGTTCAGGTGGAAGAAGTGTGTTGAGCTAGATGGAGACTATGTCGAAAAATAAAAATAAAATTAGACCCACTTTTCTTTCATTTTCTTGGTCGGGCTTCGAACTTTTGGATCCACCCTCGTATATGTATATATATATATATATATATATATATATATATATATATATATATATATAAATTGTAATCGGTTGCGTAGCTATAGTTGGCCAATATTGCTACATGATTGCTGATTGATTGGCTTAATCCCTAGTAAGTGCTGTTAGTTCTTTTCCATTTCTGACAATTATTACTGACATCTTGAAGTTTGTTAAATGTCGACAGGTACGTCACCTCCAACGACATAAAACTCGGGAAGCATAGCTTGCTTCAGATTTGCATACAGGTGTTTTCCTGTATGCACAATTTTATACCCCAAAGGGTAATCGCTTTAGGGTATACAATCGTCGTATACCCTAAAAAGTGATCGTCGTTGAAGCGCGCATGTCCCCGCGGCTGGTGTAGATCGTAAGCGATCTATTCGGTTAAGCGATACTCAGGCGCGGTCGGGTGTGTGATGGGTGACCGCAAGTGACAAAATAAAATGCGCGTTTCTGTGCTTCGGAGGGCACGTTAAGCCGTCGGTCCCGGTTGCTATCGATAGATAGCAATCGTTAAACCTTGTTGGAGACCTTATGGGCGGTTTAAAACATCCGACAGCGAGTTGGCCACTAACCCGTATCTCTACCGACCCGCATTGGAGCAGCGTGGTGGAGTAAGCTCCAAGTCTCCCCCCAAAAAGGGGAGAGACTCGTGCCCAGCAGTGGGACGTTTAACGGGTTGCCATTATTATTATTATTATACAATCACAGGTACATCAACATAAGCTGATTGGTAAATACTGATATTGAAAGATGAAACTTCAAACGATCGTCAGCGTCAACCGATTCCGCTGGAGAGCAATCCGCGCTAAGTGCAAATTAGTGACGCGTTCAAGTGCCACCCGATTTACATTTGCTAAATTAAACGGTGTGTAATTTAATGGAAATCAGGTTGAAAATGTTTTAGATATATGTAAATTTAGAGTATACCGTCTCAGTGGTTTTTTGTACAAAGCCATAGGTAGCAAAGAAGACAAGAAAATATAACAATTTCCAAGTGATTTCATTAATTTTCAATCTTGAATCTTAAATGATGAACAAGTGTAGCGCGATTTGCATCATTTCACTATAATGTGGTCCTTTCTAGCAAAAACAAATAATATTGGCAACGTTCTTGCAAGCAAAAGCATAGAGTAGTACTGCGCAGTATAGCGAAGCACTGCGCAGCATAGCTTAGCACTGCGCAGCCTAGCTATGTATTATTGGTCTCATTACAGGAATAAATGGTACCGCATTGTCCGTCGTAAATAATAACAGCTTCATATAAAAAATAACAACGCTAACACTTGTAATTCGGCTATATAAAATAATATAGCGTACACTTATCACCCACAGACGGCAATGTATCACCTTCTTTTATTAAGTTTGTATATTTTTATTCATCTTAAACATACAAGTCTGTTGACTATTGAGTCTCAAGTGTCTGTGTAAAAACGGAGTTTAACTAGTGAACATTATTGAATCATTGAACTGAAAAGTTGGTCTCCCAGAACTTTTCGGTGAGTTGCATTGCGTCTTTCAATACAGTAAAGATCTAAATAATAATGGCAACCCGTTATATGTCTCACTGCTGGACACAAGTCTCTCCCCTTTTACGGGAAAGGCCTGGAGCTTACTTCACCACTCTACTCCAATGCGGTTTGGTGGAGATACAGGTTAGTGGCCAACCCGCTAGCGGATGTTTTCTAACCGCCCATAAGGCCTCCAACAAGGTTTAACGAATGCTATTACCAACCGGGACCGACGGCTTAACGTGCCCTCCGAAGCACGGAAACGCATTTTTAATTTTCCACTAGCGGTCACCCATCACACACCCCACCGCGCCCGTATCGCTTAACCGAGTAGATCGCTTACGATCAACACCAGCCGCGGAGCCATGCGCGCTTCAGTACGTAGCTAGTATGGAAATTGAAATACATGGCATCTTACTCCCTAGCCACCGTGTGGTGACGTCACACCGTACTATCTGCTTAGATACGTAGTCAGCGACGTGGCCAGTGCGTCCTTATGAGTTAGAGCCCTTATAATAATAATAATAATGGCAACCCATTATACGTCCGACTGCTGGGCACGAGTCTCTCCCCTTTTTGGGGGGAGGCCTGGAGCTTACTTCACCACGCTGCTCCAGTGCGGATTGGTGGAGGTGGGTGGATTAGTGGCCAACCCGCTGTCGGATGTTTTCAAACCACCCATAAGGCCTCCGACAAGGTTTAACGACTGCTATCCATCGATAGCAACCGGGACCGACGGCTTAACGTGCCCTCCGAAGCACGGAAACGCGCATTTAATTTGCCACTAGCGGTCACCCATCACTCTACCAGACCGCGCCCGTAGTGCTTAACCGAGTAGATCGCTTACGATCTACACCAGCCGCTGGGCCATGCGCGCTTCAGAACCCTTAACATAATACTTAAAGGATTGACATTTCGGGGCACTAAACTCCGAAGAGGGCACTGGCAAACTTCCAGAAAATGAAGGAAAAACTGTGCGTGTACTTATATTCGCACGTACAGTGCTCAACAATAAATATTATTAATATAGGTAGGAGACTTCGGCTTATTTCGGGTCTGTAGAGCGTTATCTCTTTCTTTTATTTGACATTTGTCGACCATTTTAATCAAGTTTTGACCAATACCGGATTCTCACTGCTTACGTAGGCAGTGGGCAGCAGAGATAACGCTCTACGAAGTCGAAACGAGCCGATCGTCTCTTTCGTAGGCTCGATGTGCAATATTTATTGTTGAGTACTGCAAGAAGTTATACTTCTTTAGCGTAACAACCCAATATACTAGAAATAAAACAAAACGACAAATAACATTCAGCAACTAACTTCAGACTATTCCTTTTATCTGTTTAGCAATTAACTTCAGACTTGCTTTTATCTGTCGGTATGCGCGCGTGTCGTAAAGATTCGGATATCGAACCGATGACTCTAGCGTACCAGTATTGGCTTGATACGATGGTAGTTTTGCCGCTAAATGGTAGTGTTCAGCACGATCGTGTTCCGGTCAGGTGGTAATGTACGGCCCTGTAATTTCCGGCACAGAGGCATAACACCTTAGGCCTCAGGAGTGGCAACGCATCTGCATTTTGACCTTGGTCTTTGTGTGGGTGTCTATAGGCTGCAGTCATCACTTAACATCAATGTGAACTGCATGCTTGTTTGCCACTTCCATAACATAAAAAAAAAAAATGTATGTAGCATACGATAGCAGTATTTTCAGAATTCGGGATGATCACCAAGTAATACTAGACTGGACTGTGATTCCTTCACACGAGTGGTCATATTGGATTTCGGTTTTTCCCTCTATGGAACCAATCGCATCAGAGCGAATGTGTCTCCTAAGTCCTAAATATTAAATTAAAATTGATATATAAATCTGGCACGAATCCCGATTCAGAAATGGTCAGAATTTGGCTCGGTTACGTTGCGTATGGAGAGGTGTGTCGACAAGAAATGGTAATTTTATGGTTACCGGATCCGATCACCGGAGAACCGATAGGTAGCAAAACAATGCCGGATCGCCGGATTCCGGATCCGTCCGGACCGGATTCCAATCCCTATACTAAAGGCATGTTCTCAATTCATTAATTTCATTCTCAACGTCGAGGAACCGACTCTTTCCTTAAATCTCCCATATAAATTGTGTCTGATAAGCCACCAATAAATCAGTTCACAGTTATTAAGTTGAACTCGACTGCTCGTGCGACTCACGAAGCCACTTCCTGTAGGATATTTGCATATAAATTGGTGTTGTGATTGACTTGGACGTATTGGAAGGTGTATATTATTTGCCCAAGTTACCTTAAATATAATATATAATATATATGTACTAATCATACTTTGATCTTTAAAATAAAATAACGTAATTTCATGCTAGTACTACTGAACCCTTAAAAGATCACTTGTGCGTCTGTCCGTCCGCCTGTCGTTGATTTTGAATTTGATACACGTATGTAAACTAGAGACCAAAAGTAAGTGTAAGGTTAATAAATGAAATCGAAAAGTGGGGGACACTTTTGGCGGACAAATTTGACTTTTTCATATAGAATTTTTTTAAAGTATAATAAGTTACACATATTGAATAGTCTTATTATAAGGATATCAAATAGTTTCTTTCTATAATTTAATAATATAAGTTTTTAAATGATTAAGAAAATAGACGGAATTTGATAATATTTCTCCCCCTTTCTCCTATTCCATTATCGAGAAATTATTTTCCTAGGAAAAAAAATAACGGTTAACTTTTGAAAAAAAAAGTTTTTTAGAAGATATTGTATAGAAGTCCTAGCAAACCCTGTAAACGCGAACCCAATCCACACTTAGCCACTTTTTTTTTTCAAAATTTGAATGAAAGAAAATAATTAATAAAAAAAGCTCAGCAGTAGTCTTGAAGGTATAAAAACATTATTATCATAAAATAGGAAGTTTAATCTGTCAGTTTTGATTCCTTGTCCCTTTAGTTTAGTTTTATTACCTTTAAATCAGAAAGTGAACCAGTATCAGTACCAGGAGCATATATTAATAAAAACTGAAACTAATTTGTCAGCGGCCAAGCAAGTTACTTGCAATTATTTTCTTTGTGGAGTCCATAACTGAATTATCAATGCTTGGTAGATTAAAAATGTTTGCACTTTATTATACAAGTTTAGTTCAACAAGATTCCAACTTT
Source organism: Macrosoma leucophasiata (assembly GCA_036365455.1). Lineage (NCBI taxonomy): Eukaryota > Metazoa > Arthropoda > Insecta > Lepidoptera > Hedylidae > Macrosoma > Macrosoma leucophasiata. Next base: position 13,774,612 of record JAWQUS010000026.1, read on the forward strand.
ATACTAAGTTGAAATAAGCTTTCTTACTGGTGGTAGATTTCCAGTGTAGGAGCTCGAGGGCGTAGGCAACACCGCATGATCTAATCTATCTGCCGCCATATTGAGTGATTTTCGGAAGTCCAGGGAAGGTTTAAAGGGTAAGAAAATATGAAGAAATTGAAGGGAAATAGTAAAATCCACAATTTTATTTTCACATACAAATAGTCCGTGACTATCTAACCTTTGACACATTATTTCATTGTTGACACATTATTTCATTGTGAGGCAATACGAAGTTTGCCGGGTCAGCTAGTGTATGTAAAAAACCGGACAAGTGCGAGTTCGACTCGTGTGGTGAAGGTTCCGTAATTTAAATAAATATTTTCGAAAATATTACAGATTTAAAATGCAGGGACACAGCGGTTACGGTGGTACCGGCGGTACCGGGTTCCGTACCTTAAAAGGAAAAAAGGAACCCTTATAGGATCACTCGTGCGTCTGTCTATCTGTCTGTCTGTCCGTCTGTCACAGCTAATTTGCTCCGAAACTACTCGACCGATTGAGTTTAAATTTGATGAATATATGTAAATTGGTGACCCAAAGATGAACACGTCAAGTAAAATAATAAATTTTAAACATTTCCTCATTTACCCTCCGAAAGTGGCCCCACTTTCGGAGGGTAAATGAGAAAATTAAGAAAAAAAAGTATTCGTAAACTGTGTCGTGTGACATATCAAATGAAAGAGGTTATTGTCAGCATCTCAGATATATTTTTTTATAATTTTTGCATAAACAAATTTGAAGTTATTTAAGAAAAACGACGAAAATTGACCATTCTTCCCCCTATCTCCAAAACTACAGAACTTAAAATTTTGAAAAAAAATGTGGAAAATAGTTCTTTGACTATAGATTACTGGAAAACCTATAAGAAGTTTGAGTATTCAAATTAAATCGAAAATTCTTAATAATATGACCCCCCCTGCCGGTACCACCGTAACCGCTATGTCCCTGCATTTTAAATCTGTAATATTTTCGAAAATATTTATTTAAATTACGGAACCCTCACCACGCGAGTCGAACTCGCACTTGTCCGGTTTTTTCTTAAATAACTTCAAATTTGTTTATGCAAAAATTATAAGAAAAATATATTTGAGATGCTGACAACAACCTCTTTCATTTGATATGTCACACGACACAGTTTTTTTTTTTAATTTTCTGATTTACCCGAATGTGGCCCCCCCCCCTGTTTAAAATTTATTATTTTACTTGACGTGTTCATCTTTGGGTCACCAATTTACATATATTCATGAAATTTCAACTCAATCGGTCGAGTAGTTTCGGAGCAAATTGGCTGTGACAGACGGACAGACAGGCAGACAGACAGACGCACGAGTGATCCTATAAGGGTTCCTTTTTTTCCTTTTAAGGTACGGAACCCTAAAAACTATCACAGAGACATAAGAACTAAGATCTCAGGGGTTGCAACACACCTGCACTTTGACCTCTGGCCTTCGTGAAAGTGAGTAGAGTATTTAGGCTGCAGACATTACATAACATCAATGTGAACTGCATGCTTGTTTGCCACCTTCATACCATAAAAAACCCGTTGGAAGTAGCGTTGTCACAACTGAAGCCTAAGCTGCTTTCGTGCCAGAAATTAATAGGCCGTTCATTACCACCTGAACGGAACACGATATTGTATCACTACTATTTGTAGTTCATTATGCCACTAGGACCCACCGTCAAAAACCCTAGGCGTCAAAAGAGTCCTTCAGGGCTGGCAGCGCGTTGGCAACTCCCCTGGTGTTGCAAATGTTTATAGGCGACGGAGAAGCGCGCATGGCCCGGCGGCTGGTGTAGATCATAAGCGATCTACTCGATTAAGCACTACGGGCGCGGTCGGGTAGTGTGATGGATGACCGCTAGTGGCAAATTAAATGCGCGTTTCCGTGCTTCGGAGGGCACGTTAAGCCGTCGGTCCCGGTTGCTATCGATAGATAGCAGTCGTTAAACCTTGTCGGAGGCCTTTTGGGCGGTTTGAAAACATCCGACAGCGGTTGGGCCACTAACCCACCCACCTCCACCAATCCGCATTGGAGCAGCGTGGTGGAGTAAGCTCCAGGCCTCCCCCCAAAAAGGGGAGAGACTCGTGCCCAGCAGTGGGACGTATAATAAGTTGCCATTATTATTGTTTTCTTAAATAAATATTTTTCTTTCTTTCTATTAAGCGGCAAGCGATTAAGATAATGTGGTGGTGCCTACGGCCTCGCAAGGAAGCTCCGTTGCTGCAGCTTTACCATCAGTAAAGCATAAAACTTTTTTTACATAAAATAAACGTGATAATATTATTTTATGTCACTTCTAAAAGACACTATGAGTTTGATTAGTTTTCTTATAAAAGGTACAGCGATGTTGGCAATTTCCTTTACGTCATTAGGTACAAGCTTTGAAAAGACCTTCAGATACAGGCCCAACGAGCTAGAATTAATTTATTAGGTTCTTGCTGCGTCCTGCGCTTGTACCTACTTATTGGGGTTCCATAGCCTACAAGCATCACCAGTTTTTACTTAAAAAATTATGAAGTTTTAAGATATTTACCGCTAACCGCTCCGCTCATTAGCATATGAACATCACAATGTCCCTCAATTAAACAAACGGACACCGGGGTCGAACCCGGTACGATGTTTAACGAATTCACGTAAACAATTCCGTGTGATTTAGTGGTCCATCCCCTTCAGCTTCGGATTGGTGAGTTAGTTAATTGTTTACTGATTTTAATTACACGTTATAAATTACTTTAAGTGTACTAGTGATTGCCCAATGGGCCAAATTCGACCGCAATGCATGAAAAGCTAAGACTGATTTTTTTTTATGTTACGGAAGTGGCAAACAAGCGTGCAGTTCACATTGATGTTAAGTGATGACTGCAGCCTATAGACACCCATACAATGACCAATGTCAAAATGCAGATGCGTTACCACTCCTGAGGCATCTTATGCCTCTGTGCCGGAAATTACAGGGCCGTACATTACCACCTGTCCGGAACACGATAGTGCTGAACACAATTTAACATTTATTTTTTTTTAATTCAACATTTAGCGGCAAGTATATTAGGTAATGCGGTGGTGCCTACGCCCGCGAGCTCCGTCACTGCAGCTCTACCACCAGTATATAGGATTAATTTAAATTAGCGCTTCACCCCTTGCAGGCAGCCTCTTTAGATTAATCCCAACAACTACAAACCCAAAGTCTTCGAGCTTTTAGAAATCTTGTTAAAAAACCAAGAATAAATTACAAAATAATGTTTTCAGAAGTTATACCTACACCAGAGAATATGTTATAATACTACGTATAGAATGGACACTTCGACGTCCCGCACGATTTCCCCGCCTCACCCAACCTCCTCCCCTCTTATGGGCGACGTCTGGTATTCTCTACGTGCTACGCACACAGGTGCACGTGTAACATGTCACTGATTGATGTCTGTGTACCAGACCAAAATAAGCGTTTGTATGGATTTTTGGCGGAGTGTCCGCGGTGTGCCTACACTCAGAGTAAATGCCAAATAAGTAATTCTATTATATATGCGAAGCGCGCATGGCCCAGCGGCTGGTGTAGATCGTAAGCGATCTGTTCGGTTAAGCACTACGGGCGCGGTCGGTAAGTGTGATGGGTGACCGCTAGTGGCAAATTAAATGCGCGTTTCCGTGCTTCGGAGGGCACGTTAAGCCGTCGGTCCCGGTTGCTATCGATAGATAGCAGTCGTTAAACCTTGTCGGAGGCCTTATGGGCGGTTTGAAAACATCCGACAGCGGGTTGGCCACTAACCCACCCACCTTCACCAATCCGCATTGGAGCAGCGTGGTGGAGTAAGCTCCAGGCCTCCCCCCAAAAAGGGGAGGCCTGGACTCGTGCCCAGCAGTGGGACGTATAATGGGTTGCCATTATAAGTAATTCTATAGAAGTGTATCTCTCATACAAGGCACGATAAAAAGATGGCACCACGGCTCGTTGCTATGGGCTTAACATTGACAGTTACTACTAATACTAGTTATCTAAAAAGTAGCACCAAGTGGTCCGTGTAATATTACAATAGGCGCTGGCCAGCCAATTCCTTTGCTCAAACTTGGCTTGGGCACGCTGCCGCGTGTCTAGATTGCATGAACAATGAGTAAGGCCCTTAGCAACGAAATATAAACAACTTTAGACGCATAGTACTTTACTTTTATGTATTAGATGTCAACATAGACCAATCAGCCTTCCTTCTGGTGTCAAACTTGTGGTGGCACTTTTGGTGTTTGATTACACTTCAATAGAATTACTTATTTGTAGATTTTTATGTTCTATTTGCCTTTCTATAAAATAGAACATCTGGTGGCAGAGACAAATATGATCGGCCAATTAAAGTCCCAAAGGCTTCGCTGGCTTGGCCATCTTGAGAGAATGGTAGAGGATCGACGTAGTAGCCTAGTAGCCGACGTCCAGTTGGTCGTCCCAGGTTGGCCGTTGGACGTCCCAGTTATCGTTGGAGTGATGAGGCGCTAAAGGATCTCCGTGACCTTCAGGTCGAAGACTGGCGAGAGACAGCGCAGAACCGACAAATATTGCGCATTCTTCGAGTAGTATCGGAGGCGTCAATTAAGACTCACTTTGGGTCACTGCATAATTTGTATGTATGTTTATTGACATACATACAAATTCTTATATTCAAGAGGCTTTTGTTACAGTATAACAACTTCATTTAAGTACGGCCTAATCCTAATCCGGGCAGTGTGGGCACAGCCTGAGCTTAACAAACACTATATTTTACCTTGTAGAGTCTGTTTTACTTTGCGTAGTTCCAGTTATTAATGCTTCAGTTTATCGCAGTTTGTTTTGTGTATGACAACATGACTCGGTGACTGAGTCGTAGAAAGTCACTACTTCAAGTCCTGTATTCGTTTCCCGGGTCGAAAAGTAGGTATTCTTTAGAGTTCCGTATCTCAAAAGGCAGACAGACGCACGAGTCGGGTTGCCATTTGCCCGGATTTTGCTGGACATGTTCGGCTTTTTTGAATCGTGTCCAGCCAAATACTAACTTGTCCGGCAAGTTCAGCTTTCGGTAGGCTTTTTGTTTGTACGAGAGAAGTCAAAATTAAGGGATCGCGGGGGTAAGATGGGATGAATTTAAAAAATAAAATAGTGGAAAATAAAAATTAATCTTATTACTAGCGCTACATCACTTTTTTTCGGTTCGTGTTTAATGTGTGGCTGTAGGTGGTAGGGTATGCATAGGGTGTGCATACTGTACGTACAAAATTAGGACAACTTATTTCTTATATAAAAAATATTAAATACATAAACATGTAATTTCAGTTCATGTACTATGATAATAACTCGATTTTCTAATCGAGGTGTTAAATAGTGTGCATTATTCCCGTTACATGTTGTATATAATGAGTTAAAACGTAACTTCACGCCTGTAATCCCCGAAGGGGTAGGCAGAGGTAAATGCATGCATTCAATCATACATGCAAACACCCACGACTCGCCGGTTACGTTTTGGCCCATGTAACAGGTGGCGAACCTGTTGCCATCTCGGGCACATTACCAAACTCCGGGGTACTGGGAAACTTCCAGAAAATGGAAAATCCCAATAGAAGCAGAGATAAAGGATTTTAAACCGTTATCTCTAATATCCCCCGACCCGGGAATCGAACTCAGGACCTCCAACGTAATAGTAGTGGCCTGCTACCACTACGCTACTGAGGCAGTTTATTATAATGAGTTAATACTAAGATTCAGAATAATTTGGACAATAGCCTCAAATTATCAATTTAAAAAAAATACAATTAGATTGGGTTTTATTACAGTACCGACTTTTACACGATTGGTGACGATATTCTTATTTTAGATAGGTATACAAACTTTTTTGTACGTGTGACTGAACTCCTGCTAAAAAGCGAGTCTTTTCTAATGAATTCGAAAATTCTTAGCGTTTTATAGTGCGTAGTTTTTACGATTGGATCGGATTTTTTTTTGTATAATGGAAGTGTGCAAGTTCACATTGATGTTAAGTGATCACTGCAGCGTATAGACACCCACACAAAGACCAAGGTCAAAATGCAGATGCGTTACCACTCCTGAGGCCTAAGGTGTTATGCCTCTGTGCCGGAAATTACAGGGCCGTACGGAAATTACAGGTTTGATAGAACTACAACAGTTACAGTAAATTTTACCCATAGATTAACTTTCTACTGTTTGACGTTGTTTAGTATATTTTCAAGGCTAATAAAACTGTATGTATAAACTCAATCTGTGAACAATTGTAGTACCTACACTTCGTTGAAAGGAATTAATTGATTGTCAGAACGGATTACCGGGTAATGTACCCGATTTGTGGAGATGAGTAAATTCAAGAAGACGGCCATGATTTACGATTCTTCCGACTGTACATTACTCTTACGAGACAGTTATCTGTATTTTTCCGGAATACAAATTGTTTTTGTATTCACAGAAACACAATAGCATTAGGTAAGATTGGGCTTTATAGAACAGACTTCTTCACTTTTGGTTCTGATATCTTAATATTCGTCTTGAAAAAAATAGGGCGTGATAAGCAAATGAAATAAAAGCCTATGGCATAGTTATTTATATTATTTTTTTATATTTTCTAACTTCATCTGAATTTAAAATTTCATTAAACATTTCTATACATTATTCTATTTTTAATTTTAGAACACTGAATTTCAACAAACAAACGCCGGCAACTTGACACGATCCTGTTTTTGCAAGTTTTGTAGGTAATAGAATAATGAATAGAAATGTTTAATGAAATTTCAATTTCAGATGAAGTTATAAAATATAAAAAAATAATATAAATAACTATGCCATAGGCTTTTATTTCATTTGCTTATCACGCCCTATTTTTTTCAAGACGGTAAAAAAAGTCACCCAGTATAAATACGTGTCACGATGCTTGTCCGCGATGGACTCCTAACTGATTTTAATGAAATTTGCACACCGTGTGCAGTTTGATCCAACTTAAAGATATGATAGCTTACATCACGCTATGACGAATGGGAGTAGAGCAGCGCGGGCGAAGCCGGAGCGGGCCGCTAGTATACATATAAATTACTTAAATAAGAATAAAATTCGCTTACATTCACAGCTCCGCACTAGGTTTAAACCTGTCGCGGGTGCCGTTGTTCAAACACAACACATACACAAACATCCAGACCCGAAAAAAATATTTATTTATTTATACTTTTATGCACATAAAATATACGTTGTACGCTATAGAGGACTTAACGCCACTAGGCGTTTATACCAGTCAACCATTGGGTTGTGTAGAAATCAACGATGTATGTGCAACACTGTAATAAAACAAATATCTGTAGGCCATAGAAATATTTGTATTTTTTAAATGTAATTTTAGTGATAAACAAGCATGCAGTTCACATTGATGTGAAGTGATGACTGCAGCCTATAGACACCCACACAAAGACCAAGGTCAAAATGCAGATGCGTTACCACTCCTGAGGCCTAAGGTGTTATGCCTCTGTGCCGGAAATTACAGGGCCGTACATTACACCACACACACCATTTAGCGGCAAGTATATTACGTAATGCGGTGGTGCCTACGCCCGCGAGCTCCGTCACTGGAGCTCTACCACCAGTAAAACTATTATTATATATTTATACGGGAATCGAACCTGTGAGCCTCGCTTCAAACGATCGTCACACACCGCTGGACCAACAGGCTGATTTTCAACTGGAAGCCATTCGGTGACACGAAATTCAACGAAACAAGATTATAAATTTTCGTTTTCTGCCGGTTTTTAGCTCGTACGCTAAAAAAGAAATATTCATTATAATATTAACTATTATTATCACTACAATAACTTAAACGAAATACGCAATAAAACGAAACGTTGGCGTTTATTGTTTTTTCCTTTACGTCTGAGGTGATAAACTAAGTTCTATGTACTAGTTTATTGAGAGTAAGGGTAGCTATGATTTTGGGAGTTGTTCGACATTGTTTTTATTTTATTTAACAAGCAAATATATACAAATAAATAAAATTGGAGTGTCTGTTTATAATATTAAAATCACACCTTTTACCTAAATGCAAATGTATACCAAAACAAATTTTTGTCTGTCTGTCTGTCTGTCTGTCCGTCTGTCTGTCTATCTGTCTGTCTGTCTATCTGTCTGTCTGTCTGTTTTTTGGGACTAATCTCGGGAACGGTTGGACCGATTTTGACGGGACTTTCACTGGCAGATAGCTGATGCAGTAAGGAGTAACTTAGGCTACTTTTATACTAGCTGCGCCTACGACTTCGTCCGGGTAGATACTGAACAATCATAAATTCTCACGCAGACAAAGTCGCGGGTACAGCTAGTTTTTTATATATTTTTTGCATGTTTTCAGTGCCATCCTTGTACTTTGATAATCCATTGGTATGAATCTCTGTTCTAAACATTATTTATCAACACGTGCTGATATAAAGTTGATTGACTCTTGCGGCATCGATGACATTAAAATTATTAACTTTTTGTTATATTTTTCATGTTAGAAAGGTGGCAAACAAACATGCAGCTCACATTGATGTTATGTGATGACTGCAGCCTATAGACATCTGCACTAAAACTAGAGATCAAAATGCAGATACATTAGCACCTCTGAGACCTAAGTTAAGTAAGTGTCTCTTATACGATAAACTTTTACATAATACAACATAAACTTTACGTTCGACCGAATAACAAAGATGCAAAGAAAAAATGGAAAGATACAAAAGTCTTCGAAATGCACAATTTAAGAAACACACAACTTGCCTTTGTTCCAGTTTTTACAATCCTTGTCCTACGAAGACTAATGAATTGGTTGCCCTATTACGAAGCAACCTCCAGTTTTATCGACAGTAAAGTTACGCGGACGTCTCCAATCTGTCACTGCCCGTTGTTTACGCTGTCTATCTGGGCTACGGGAGAAAATGCTGACTGAAACTTCACGCATGTACTTCTCGAAGGGATAGCTAGAGCAAGAGGCGATAAATGCATACATTGTTTACTTTTTTATGTAACGAAGGTGGAAACAAGCATGCATCTCACATGGATTTTAACTAATGACTATAGCCTATAGACATCTATATAAAAAAGGGATTTCAATGTAAATACTTTGCCACTTCTGAGGCTTCGGTTGTACGCTCGCTGCCAGAAATTGCAGATCCGAATAGTAGCATTTACTGTACGAATCTATATTTGGCGATCGCAGGACGCTGCTGCCCATCTTGCGTTATTGCACTTACTACCCTATTGGAATGGTTTAAGCACCGACCACCATTGTTCGGTTGACTGTACATTCGGTGACTCTGTACTAGTGAAAGAGTTCTCTTCCAGTTGAAGAAAATTCTTCCATTAATAGGCAGTGGGGTCGTCACGTCCCGACGCCAGCCTAGTACTATACTACTACTACTTTACGGTAATACTTAAAAAAAAACCTCGGAGTTTGGTAATGTGCCCGGAGATGGCAACAGGCTCGCCACCTGTTACATGGGCCAAAAGCGTAACCGGCGAGTCGTGGGTTTACATGTATACTTGAATGCATGCATTTACCTACCCCTTCGGGGATTATAGGCGTGAAAACATTTTTTTTTTCACTTAAAAAAAACTCTGTCTCATGTCATGCTTATTATCTGTTTTATATCCGTATGTATGTACCTTGTATAAGTATTAGTACAATTATCCTTTATTATAAATTTGACATCCGTGGTTCACTCTCTTAGGGTCCTGTTGAAAACCAGCGTCAGGTACCTTTTATATGAAGGTACCTGACATTTGCTGAACAGGACACCTTTTTGGCAGCCGTGAGACACATATTACGTGTATAGGTATGTATTCATTTTTAGAAAATGTGTTGTCTTTTCTCTGTTACCTGTTACGTTTTATGTCTGTTTTATGTGTCTCGCTGTGTGTCAAATAAATGTTTCTTATCTTATCTTATCTTATCATGTGGGACACCTGATTGGAACGAAGCTCCTCTTCAACTTCTAATGAATAAATTTCACAATCCATTGTTTCTTTTTAAAAATATTAAAAATAACTAATATTACATACACACGAACACTACAAAACAATGTACGCATACATATTTACTGGTGGTAGAGCTCCAGTGACGGAGCTCGCGGGCGTAGGCACCACCGCATTACCTGATTTACTTGCCGCTAAATGGTAGTGTTCAGCACTATCGTGTTCCGGTCAGGTGGTAATGTACGGCCCTGTAATTTCCGGCACAGAGGCATAACACCTTAGGCCTCAGGAGTGGTAACGCATTTGCATTTTGACCTTGGTCTTTGTGTGGTCTTTGTGTGGCTGCAGTCATCACTTAACATCAATGTGAACTGCATGCTTGTTTGCCATTTCAATTACATAAAAAGAAAAAAAAAAAAAAAAAACATACACAGCAGACGCGCGCGTCCCGTTGCTTGTCACTGTCGAGAGAGAGAACGAATAAGTCGAATCCTATACTCGGCCTGCCCCCTCTTCTGCCGCTACGCACTATAGCAAAAGTGTCGTGAGGATTCTTCGTGACGCTCGCCTAGCCCCCTTAGCCAGCTTACCGCGCGATAAGGAACATTATATTCAGAAACCGATTGCCCGTATGAAAGAAGTGTCACAGATTTCTATCTCTCTATCGCGTGAAACCATCGATTACCTTGAAAGTGTATTTGTTCGTCTGCCATATATAAATAATCAATTTCCACATAAAGTTGACGAAATAGTTTGGAAAATCCAAACGTATCAGTCGCGAATGAGAATCGAAGTAAAAACCAATTTCAGATGAAACACACTTGAGAGCTGTTTGCGCCCAATCTGCGGAGATATTACCGCTCACTAATATTTGTTTATCATTGCTCTTGCCTAGAACGATTTACTCGACGACTTTATATAGCAATTTAGTCATGATAAGCAGCAAATAAAAAAAACGATTTAAAACTCAACCCGAGGTTTCTATCGTTAACAATTAAACTCTCAGACCACTTGTTCATATGGTCCTTGTTACTGGTGGTAGAGCTCCAGTGATGGAGCTCGCGGGCGTAGGCACCACCGTATTACCTTATTTACTTGCCGCTAATAGTAGTGTTCAGCACTATCCTGTTCCGGTCTGGTGGTAATGTACGGCCCTGTAATTTCCGGCACAGAGGCATGACACCTTAGGCCTCAGGAGTGGTAACGCATCTGCATTTTGACCTTGGTCTTCCCGTCTGATGGTACCTATAGGTTCCATCTGAACAATAATAAGCGTTGATAACCACTCGCTAATATTTGTTTATCATTGCTCTTGCCTGGAACGTGTTACATACGGCGACTTTATATAACAGTTTAGTCTGTTTTAGTTATTCTGGATTGTACTTTTTTTACTTTTTTTTTTTTATGTAATGGAAGTGGTAAACAAGCATGCAGTTCACATTGATGTTAAGTGATGACTGCAGCCTATAGACACCCACACAAAGACCAAGGTCAAAATGCAGATGCGTTACCACTCCTGAGGCCTAAGGTCTTATGCCTCTGTGCCGGAAATTACAGGGCCGTACATTACCACCTGACCGGAACACGATAGTGCTGAACACTACCATTTAGCGGCAAGTATATTAGGTAATGCGGTGGTGCCTACGCCCGCGAGCTCCGTCACTGGAGCTGTACCAATTACTTTTCCATTTTTAGTTTGTTATTTGTACCGCAAGTTAAAATGTTTTTAATTTGTTACTTGCGGTACAGGTAATAAATTTAAAATGGAAAAGTGCTAAAAGTAATTAAAAAGTACAGGCCTGTAAGTTAATCTGAGGCAAAAAATCTTATGCCTCGGGGGTGGCAACGCATATGCAATTTGAAAACAGATTTTGTGTAGACGTCTACAGCCTACAGTATTCACTTACTATTGTGAACTGCATGTAAGTAAGTAAGTAAGTAAATATTCTTTATGTACACCAGTAATGTTCAATAAAAACAAAAATAGAAAAAACAAAGTGAAAGTACAATCAGGCGGTCTTATCGCTAAAAGCGATCTCTTCCAGACAACCTGTCGGTGGAAAGAGAAATGTTAAATTACAGAGGCAGGGTGTACATCAAAGTAAGGACAAACATTGTGTAATAAATAAATAAATAAATAAATAGATAGGTACACACATTTCATAAATATATAAACCTAATTAAAACACAAAACTTAATAATATTGCAATTGGAATGATGATGTTAAGTTAAAGAAGAAAAGTAGTAGTCAAAGAGTCGTTTTTTAAACGACTCAAGAGTCTGTGCTTGCCTTATGTTTAAGGGCAAGGATAGTCGTTTTTTTTTTTTTATGTTATAAAAGTGGCAAACAAGCTTGCAGTTCACATTGATGTTAAGTGATGACTGCAGCCTATAGACACCCACACAATGACCAGAGGTCAAAATGCAAATGCGCTGCCACTCCTGAGGCATTAGGTGTTATGCCTCTGTGCCGGAAATTACAGGGCCGTACATTACACCACACACACCATTTAACGGCAAGTATATTAGGTAATGCGGTGGAGCCTACGCCCGCGAGCTCCGTCACTGGAGCTCTACCACCAGTATAATCGTACAGCAGTTACTGTAAAAGAATTTGCAACGAAGGAAGACATGTAGTGATGAGAGTAAAATGACATGACTGACATGAAGGTGATCTGGGAACCTATCTGTGAGACGTACTCGTATTGACTACCTCTTTTGTTCTTAACTGTTGTATGATATTTTTTTTTGTTTATGTCTCTATGTGCTGTTTGAACATAAGGGTAAAAAATCATCTAAAAATACATTACTTATAATGTTTTAAACTGGTGGTAGAGCTCCAGTGACGGAGCTCGCGGGCGTAGGCACTACCGCATTACCTAATATACTTGCCGCTAAATGGTAGTGTTCACCCTATAATTTCCGGCACAGAGGCATACCCTAGGGCTCAGGAGTGATAACGCATCTGCTTTTTGACCTTGGTCTTTGTATGGATGTCTATAGGCTGCAGTCATCACTTAACATCAATGTGGACTGCCTTCTTGCTTGCCACTTCGGTTACATAAAAAAAAATATTCTACGATATTCATAAGGGCTTTTTTCTGTCGTAAAAAATCCTTTTACAAGTCCCGGCTGTTCGTATATACCCTACGAGAGATGCTACGTATTCACAAAGTCGTAGACCATCTACGAAAGTGACGATGCAATTCGTAGACATATTTGAGTCTACGAACACATAGATATGTATAAATATTTTGTGTTAAAGTTACGTATGATTTGACCTTTGATCTTTGTGTAGGTGTCTATAGATTGCAGTCATCACATAACATCTATGTGAACTGCATGCTTGTTTGCCACCTTCATTACAAAAACTTAATTGCAATGTAAATTGTATTGTATTGTACCATCACACCGTTCGTTACTTTTCCTAAGGTTCCCAACATACCTCCTTTTAGGATTAATGAACAAAGGAAAACAAACAACTTGACCTCATCTTCCCAAGAACCAATTAGTTACCAGACATTAGTTATTCTACGTTGAAAGCGTTTAAAGAAGTGCGAGAATTTATGTGTCTGCGAAATTTCTCCGCTCTGCAAACCGGAGAGATCGGTAATGCAATAAAATGCAGACAGACCGACATAGGACGTAACGTGTTGCGTTTGGGGATATTTCATGTTTCAAGTTTGGGAAACCCTGACTGATGTATTAGATTTAAAAAGAGCTCCTATTAAGTTTGTTTAGTACAGGAGTTCTTCTCAGTAGTCACTTTAAGCTCTAATTTCAAATTAGGTAGAGTTTGTTTGGTAGAGGCGTGCTTCTCAGTAGTGCCTGCACTTGGAACTTTGATTTTAAGGCATAAGTTTCTCCTTTTCTTCATATCTAATGTTTAAGTAATAATGACCTTTTCAACAATTATTCTGTATTTTAAAGATAAATAAAACATAACACCTAGTCACAAGCTCACGGACTTCAATTATATTAAAGCGAATAATCCATTTTAACAACTAAAATAAAAAATGACGCCATTAAATATAATATAATGTATAATATTATATAGTTAAAGTCGTTTTTTAATACTTCTAAAATTATGCTAAGAAATATTTACAATTGGAATAATTATAACCCATAGCTCACGTAAGTCTAGCCCGAATAATAACAATGAAATCGGGTTGTAATAAAGATCGTCTTTCTATAGCTCATCCTCTGTTACAAGCCGCAAAAAACGTAACTGATATATTATTAAATATTATTTAATAAATATCAGTTAACACTAATTTTTAATTTACAGTGAATGTCGAAACGTTCGCAGTAACGTGGCAAGCTCACGGAAGTCTAGCCACAAAGGCCGCCACAGGTGTCGATCGATGCGGCGCGACGCCGATGTCCTGCCGCCGTCACTGCTATCAAAAACACTGCACCGAATAATGGCGATGGAATCGATTTGTATAATGATCACCTATTAACAGATCGACCTCGATTATGTAAGCATTCAAACGTCCATAATTAATATGTGAGTATTTTTTTCATCTGTTTAACCATTCAAATAAAAAATGAGTGTTTTAAATATTATTGGAGTAATTTTTAATCCAATGATATAAGTAAGATCACAAAAGTCTTACACTAAAAGCCACCATAAGTGTCGATCGATGCGGCGCGACGATCAGTCCTGCCATCACTGTTATCAAAAAGATAGCCGAATAATAACAATGCAACCGGGTAGTAATAATAACCATTTATCTTAAGCTCATTTTCTATTAAAGGCTGCGAAAATCTGAACTGATATTTATAAAACATGATTAATAAATATCAGTTAACACTAATTTTTAATTTACAGTGAATGTCGAAACGTTCGCAGTAACGTGGCAAGCTCACGGAAGTCTAGCCACAAAGGCCGCCACAGGTGTCGATCGATGCGGCGCGACGCCGATGTCCTGCCGCCGTCACTGCTATCAAAAACACTGCACCGAATAATGGCGATGGAATCGGTTTGTATAATGATCGTACAAAGGATCGATTGATTACATTCGATTTATCTAGGCATGAACATCGACTACTGTATGAAAAAGTTTCTCCAAATATTTCTTAACTCTTAATTTAAAGTAATATTAAGTATAAAAATTACTTCATTGTATACAAAGAAAGACAGATAAAGAAAATATAAATAAGATAGAAAAATACACATACATTTAAACTTCTTTTCATACATTGTATTGAAAAAAAGTTTAATAAGTATAAATTTAAAAATATCATTCAAGTTCTAGTTAAAAAAAGACCTCAGGCGGGATTTGAACCCGCGCTCACTGGGATCTCCTGTTCAACCGCTCTCCCAACTGAGCTACCGAAGTCTACACTACCGCATTACCTAATCTATCTGCCATCAAATGGTAGTGTTCCGCGCTATCGTGTTCCGGTAATATGTTAATTTATAGCCCCGTAATATAATTATTACAAAGACATAACAACTAACTTAGGTCTCAGGGGTGGCAACGTATCTGCATGTTGTCTTATGGTTTTTATGTAGTCATCACAACATTAATGTGAACTGCATGTTTGCCACCTTCGTCACATAAAAAACCACCAGTAGAAGAGTTTAGGCGGGAACATTGAAAGAGGCGTGTTGTGTCTTATTATATTTTAGTACCTGGTTGACCGCTCCGTAGCGATTTTTTAAAAGAAATATGAATAAAAACAATTGATTTTTTTGGTCTAACCTCAAATCAAACACTTCTTCTTTGCTAAAAACGCCATCTATTGATGATAGACGTTAGTCGTCGGTTATGAAGAAAATTTATTATTAACTTGGAACCGAGCTTTTCTTGGACCTGGAACCTAAATAAATCGATTTCTTGACCCGAAAAACCCCTAATCTGTAAGTTTTAAGAAAATCGTTGGAGCCGTTTCCGAGATCTTGATTCTATATATACAAAAATTGCTCGTTTAAAGGTATTAAATTTTCTTGATGTATTTTTGAGTTATATTAAAATTAAATAAAGGCATTTTGTTTGATATAGGTTTATAACTGTGCCCATGTATTATAGTGAAATAGAATAACGGTGCGATAACACGTCTATTCGGGTTGCCTCCAAAAATTTAATTTTAATTCCGGTAAAGTAGCCATCACTTTACTAGAATTACTAACTGTGACTCTGACTGACGGATTGATAAATTGACTGACTGACTCTGACTTTTACGTTGCCTATTATCTACGAATACGAAATATCGTTTTAACTGACACTGGCAATTTATGCGTTATAGAGATGTCATAACATTAACATCGGAGTTTTGGCGGGAACCTTGGAAGAGGCGTATGGTGCTCTTATTTTATTTCATTTTCTTGGTGTATTTTTAAGTAATATTGAATAAAGTTGGTGGCATTTTGTTTGATATAGGTTTATTACAGTGCCCGTGTATAGTGAAATAGAATAACAGTGCGAAAACACGACTTTTCAGGTTGCCTCCAAAACTTCATTGTAAATGTTCTGGTAAAGTAGCCATCGCTTTACTCGAATAACTTGACTGTAACTCACTTGACTGACATATTATACTTCATAACTTATTTATTTGATACTGACATATTATACTTGATGACTATAATAAACTAACTTTTACACTGCTTAAATAAATACGAAATATCGTTTTACTTGACACTGGCAATATGCGTAATAGCGATGCCATAATACCAAAAAAAAAAAAACATTAACATCAAAAATCACCAGTAAAATGTTCAGTACATCACAAAGTTCAATTTGAAATTGATGACAGAGAGCTGTCAACGTAGAGTAAAAACCAATTTGTTATCTGTCCACTTTCATCTAACTATAAACATTTTAAATTGTTCTAAAGTACAAAAAATGTACATACAAGTATTTAAAACTGTACAAATAAATAAATCTAATCCTCAACTTTTAAATTGAATGTAAATATTATTATTTAATTAGGTTTTTTATCTGTTAAATAGAAGAGAATGTTATTGACCTTATCGGTAAGGTATTTTTATAAATCAGTATAATTTAAAAAATAAAATAAGCTTCATATTATGTATTTACCATAAGAAAACATTGTGGAGAAATTAAATAAAATGTTTATCTTATCTTATCTTATCTTATAGGTATTGATGGTGGCAAACATCCATGTAGTGTAGTTCATAGATGGTAATATTATACGTACCTATTTAGTTATGCGGTGGTACCTACGCCCTCGAGACTCAATCGATTATTTAGTAAATAATTTGGTTATCTATTTTCAAAATTAAAAATCCAATGCATCCCTATCATGCATCGATCGTACACACAGCGTTAGTAGCAAATAAAAGAAACCCACCCCCACCCTAGTATAGTGACTAGACAACAAAGAGTGGTCTCGCAAGCTTGTCTATTCGATTCCAACAGCGAATGTAAGCTTTATACAGTCGCATTAAGGTCTAGATAGAACGCAAATGTTGTTGGTGGCGCCCAGGAAGCGATGTGTTAAGTGAAGTTTAGACTTAATTGCGTTTACAGATTTCACGGTAGAGATGTTGAGAGCTGCTTTATAACGCTTTAGTATTTTGATTAAAAATCCCATATAAACACATAATATTTTATATTCATATATTATTCTATTTATACTGGTGGTAGAGCTCCAGTGACGGAGCTCGCGAGCGAAGGCACCACCGCATTACCTAATATACTTGCCGCGAAATGTTAGTGTTCAGCACTATCGTGTTCCGGTCAGGTGATAATGTACGGACCTGTAATTTCCGTAATTTTTCCTTAGGTCTCAGGAGTGGCAACGCATCTGCATTTTGACATTGGTCTTGTGTAAGTGTCTATACGCTGCAGTCATCACTTTACATCAATGTGCACTGCATTCTTGTTTGCCACTTCCATGACATATAAAAAATATACAGGCCTTCCTTTTAACTTTAATAATAATAATGGCAACCTATTATACGTCCCACTGCTGGGCACGAGTCTCTCCCCTTTTTGGGGGGAGGCCTGGAGCTTACTCCACCACGCTGCTCCAATGCGGATTGGTGGAGGTGGGTTTAACTTTATTTTGTCCCAATTATCGTTGTTATCAACCGAATAATGACGGTCAAACCATTCCAATGGAGTGGTAAGAAGTCAAAATTATAATGATTTTTACTGGTGGTAGAGTTCCAGTGTAAGAGTTCAAGGTCGTAGGCACCACCGCATTACCTGCCTGCATTATCTGCCGCTAAATGGTAGTCTATAAACTATCACAGAGACATAATAACTAAGGTCTCAGGGGTGGCAACGGCATTTTGACATATGGTCTTTGTGTAGGTGTCTATAAGCTGCAGTAATCACTTAACATCAATGTGAACCAACATGGAACTTGTCTTTTAACAATTGTTTTATATTATTTCGCATTAACACATGCTTGTGAAAGATATTTTACTTTTAAATAAAAATGGAAAGAAAAATTTGACTTCAGGCGAGACTCGAACTCGCGACCTACTGGGAATCTAGTCCAGCCGCTCTTCCAATTGAGCTACTGAAGCCCTGCCCGATTTGTCAAATCTTTCCTTCACATCTATTGCATTGCTTTATGGTAGCAGCAGCGCCATCTATTACCAACTATGCTAGTTAGGCAACCGATATAATAGACTTTTCAGTTTATTGAATATCGTAAGGAAGTCGCTTTTACCCTTAATAATTGTTTTATATTATTTCGCATTAACACATGCTTGTGAAATATATTTTATTTTTAAAGAAAAATGGAAAAAAAAAATGACTTCAGGCGAGACTCGAACTCGCGACCTAACGCAACTCGCGATAAATCGGGCAGGGCTTCAGTAGCTCAATTGGAAGAGAGGCTGGACTAGATTCCCAGTAGGTCGCGTGTTCGAGTCTCGCCTGAAGTCAAATTTTTCTTTCCATTTTTCTTTAAAAATAAAATTTAAGGTTTATACCTACTGTGGGGCTGTGAGTGTAAGCGTATTTTATTTATTATCTTATTTATAAATGCTTACATGTGACTCATGGCACAAGGAAGCTGTATCTTATACAACGTGTAACAGGATTGAATGTACAACCCGAAACTAGGTTACCCAGAATCGATAACCGAATCGATTTTAAGCATTTACAATATAGGTAATATTTTGTCCCAAAATTAATTACAATGAAGGAAATTATGGTTACCCATTTGGTGAACAGTCAATACAAACGAAAATGAGAGTAACTTGTATTCATAATAAAATGCTTGTCTCCACAAGTTTATTAGAACTCGTTGAGACGTACGTGAGAAAGGGGTACGCAGGTTACGCTTCATCACATTGCGATAGTGTGCGTGTGTGAGTTGGTTTGTGTTTTATGTGCGGTCGTAGGTGGAGGTAGGGAAAGTATGCATAGGGTGCCGTAACTTATTTCTTAAATAAAAATATTAAATACATAAACATATCATTTCAGTTCATGTATTATGATTATAACTCAATTTTCTAATCGAGGTGTTTAAGAGTGTTCATTATTTCCGTTACATGTAAAGGATTAAATCCCTATCTCAAAAATAAAAGCGTGTTCTTCGTGATTTCAACAATTGTATATTGACCAAACTTCCTTATAGTTTCGTGTCGGTTGTAAGAATGCCCATTTGACAACTCAGCTGTCTTTTTTTTATAATTTGTGTCATGAATGAACGAACTATTGAAATGTGAATGTGAATTGTTCGTTCATTCACTGATTGCACAGATTAAAAATAATGTAAATATTTATCGATTACATAGATTTAAAAAATAAACGAAATACGATAAAGCCAACATGAATGAACGAACAATTTAAATACGAATTGTTCGTTCATTTATAGATTACACGGATTAAAAATAAATATAAATTTAATAAAGCTAACAATGAACGAACAATTTAAACATGCATTGTTCGTTCATTTAATGTTGTCATTGCAATACATTTGATGACACAGATTAAAAATAAACGTAAATTATAACAATAAAGCTAACACATGTTGTATAATCCTAACATTCAATACTGCCATAAAAAGTTCAACGCTCGACCAAGCGTAGAAATCTCAAGCGCAATTAATCCAGAGAAAAACTTTTACATACCTCTCCATTGGAAAAAATCGATAAGCACTTAGCACGAAGACAATACGTCCATAACCAAACTTTGATTTTCCAATGACTATTTCAATCTTAAGCAAGCTGAACTTTAATTGACTTTTTAATTACAAAGTTACAAAGATACACCCGGAGTTATGAAATGAGATATTTTAAAGTTGATATTCAAGATTCGCATTGAAGTTTTCCGTCCGCGTTTAGTTCTGGTTTAATTGGTTACTTGTTTCTACCCGGTAGTGTGGACTGATTGCATTAAAGGGACTTTTGTTTATTTAATCGTGTGGCGTCTTACATGAGGCAAAAATTTAAAAAAATGATTCATTTTTGTAACAAATTAGCGGCCCGCCCCGGCTTCGCACGGGTGCTATGTTACCTACATTACTACAATCATAATAAAATATAGAGTATAGCACTACTGAAGAGTGTACATTTCTGATTGTGAAAATTGTGTCCGAAAAACTCAAATATCTTACGGAACCCTATTTTTTCTAAAATAAAATATAGCCTATGTTACTCGTGGATAATGTAGCTTTCGAATTGTGAAAGAATTAAAAATCGGTCCAGTAGTTTTTGATAAAGGCGACCCAGGGTTTAAGGTATATACATTTTACTGGTGGTAGAGCTCCAGTAATGGAGTTCGAGGGCTTAGGCACCACCGCATTACTGCCGCCAAATGGTAGGACCCCGTAATAACTATCACAGAGGCAAAAAAGATCTTAGACCTCAAGGGTGGCAATGCATCTGCACTTTGACCTCTGGTTATTGTGAAGGTTTCTATAGGCTGCAGTCGTCACTTAACATCAATGACAGCGGCATATCTGCTTGCCACCTTCCTTACATAAAAAAACATGGAATAACTTTATGGCAAGGAGATCCTTTCCTTCATTCAGATTTTTTTTATGTAATGGAAGTGGCAAACATGCATGCAAATCACATTGATGTTAAGTGATGACAGCAGCCTATAGACACACTAAGATCAAGGTCAAAATGCAGATGCGTTACCACTCCTAAGCCCTAAGGTGTTATGCCTCTGTGCCGGAAATTACAGGGCCGTACATTACCACCTGACCAGAACACGATAGTGCTGAACACTACCATTTAGCGGCAAGTATATA
Organism: Macrosoma leucophasiata; assembly: GCA_036365455.1. Lineage (NCBI taxonomy): Eukaryota > Metazoa > Arthropoda > Insecta > Lepidoptera > Hedylidae > Macrosoma > Macrosoma leucophasiata. Next base: position 13,795,792 of record JAWQUS010000026.1, read on the forward strand.
AGGTAAGTAGGTATATTAGGTAAGAAGCGCGCATGGCCCCGCGGCTGGTTTAGATCGTAAGCGATCTACTCGGTTAAGCTCTACGGACGCGGTGGCGTAGTGTGATGGGTGACCGCTAATTAAATGCGCGTTTCAAACCTAACCTAACCAAACCCACCCACCTCCACCAATCCGCATGGGAGCAGCGTGGTGGAGTAAGCTCCAGGCCTCCCCCCAAAAAGGGGAGAGACTCGAGCCCAGCAGTGGGACGTATAATGGGTTGCCATTATTATTATGTAAGGTAATGCGGTGGTGCCTACGCCTGCGAGCTTTGTCACTGGAGCTCTACCACCAGTGAAGTTATAAACTTCATTTGACCTCTTAGTAGGTATCAGTTTTGCTCTGAATATATCTCGGTTACATACTTGTTTTGGCGAACAAAAGCGAGATTATAAAAAGGGCTATCGAATGAGGCATTTTATTTTGGCAACCTACCAGTCTAGTTAGCCAAGTTCCTTGTGACCTTCATAAAAATTTATGTTATGCAGCACTGTTTAAGCTAGTACAATATTGTGGACATCCGTTTAATGAAATTGGGGCAGATGTGAGCAAAAATACAATTAGATTAGCAACTAATGAACGATCATCACTCCACCCCATAGAGCAACACGTGCCACCGGCCGCGGCGGACTGGAGGGGAGTAGCCATAGCGTTTATTACCGATGCAAAACAGTCTGTCATTTTTTGCGGGGGGAAATGCGTGGGACACACACGCACACTACAAAAATCATCTATTATTACGAAACTTGGCTTTAACAAAATACAGAAACAATTTCACGCACACATTTAAACATCTAGGCGACAGGCGTAAGATCATTTGGTCTTGTACTTTGACAGAGGTGAAAGCCTGCATATGGCTACTCCCCTCCGGGGTTGCTCTATGCTCCAGCCGAAACACGACCATAGCTAGACAAAGTCTTCCCGAAAGACGCCCACAACGGAGATGTCCGTCATTAGGGGAGAGTTTGCCATAATCTCCAAGCTTGGCAGGTGGATTGGCGAATTGGCGCAGTGTCGGTAGTTTTACTGCGGGAGGCTGCTGCCCATGTATGTCGCCGAAGGGGTCAGAGGGAGAGCTGCCCTTCTCTAAAGACAAAAAAAAACAGTACAATATACAGCAAAGGCTGATATCTGCCATAAGTATAGGTACCAACTTGGCCCCCCTATAACCAAGCTGCCCCCCTCTATATTATTGGCTGGCGACGACCTTGAGTACTACCCTGCTACCGCCCTTTTGTAATGGTTTGACCGCCATTGTTCGGTTGATGGACATAAGTAGACTAGTCTATAATAATAATGGCAAACCCTTGATACGTCCCGCTGCTGGTCACGTCTCTACCCTTCTTGGGGAAAGGCCTGGAGCTTACTCCACCACGCTGCTCCAATGCGGGTTGGTGGAAATACGGGTTAGTGGCCATTCAAACCGCCCATAAGGCCTCCGACAACGACTTGTATCTATCGATAGCAACCGGGACCGACGGCTTAACGTGCCCTCCGAAGCACTGTAACGCGCATTTTAATTTGCCACCAGCGGTAACCTATCAGACACCCGTATCGCTTAACCGAGGAGATCGCTTGCCATCTACACTAGCCGCGGGACTATGCGCCGCACTTCCTAAGCACTTATCAATGTCACCGGGTAATCGGCGAGCGTCAGGAGGTTCTTGTTACAGAAAAGTAAACAAAAAGCTTTCAGCAGTAACTAGGAGTCTTTTTTATGCACAGACCAATCAGCCTTCCTTTTTTTATGAAACAAATTTGGCAAACAAGCATGGAGTTCACATGGTTGTTAAGTGATGACTGCAGCCTTTAGACACCCACACAAAGATCAGAGGTCATTTTTTTTTTTTAATTAGTCATGACCATAGATACAGTGTCTTTCAGTCGTACACATATTGAATTTCACATTTCTTTAAATTAATGAATATCCATATGGAAGATGACGATGATTAAATGCTTCCATGAGGAATATGCTGAGATGATGGGGTGGCTCCAGTAAAGCGATGGGGACTTTACTGAAGTTTTTACGAAGTTTTGGAGGCAATACGAAAAATTACTTTTCACTTCATAATATCACTTTCTTACACTCGTGAACATTATCGAATGCTTTATGATAAAAATCCCACCATTTTTACACATAAAAACGCGACTATACACAAATTTCGAAAATAATATCACGCAGCGACACAGCTCTTTTCCGCGTTCTCGCCAAATATTCATCAGAGGTCAAAATGCAGATGTGTTGCCACCCCTGAGATCCAAACTGGAACTCTACCACCAGTATATTTTATATTTTTTATAGCAAATCCTGGTTACGAAAAAGCCAACAAAAAGCCTTCTGTACTTCCTGCAGGAACTAGTAGTCCTTAAAATGTAGTAAGGGGTTTCACTTGGTACGACTCACCTGAGCGTTGGGGACACTGTGAGGAAAACATTGTGATGCAACTTTAATTTCATTGCATTGTGGTTTACTCATAAAGACTTACTTACTTACCAATTAGGTACTTTTTCATGCTACTTAGTATATTTTGTTGAACAAAAAACGACCGATTTCAATTATGAACTTTTGTATCCAATGTAGAGGAAGAAAATTCCTAGGCTTTGTGTAGCATTAGGGGTCCATAAAAGGGGTCTTAAGAATCAGAAAAATTATACATCACAAAAACGCAGACCCCTACCCTTGAATACATTTTTTTTAATCAGTAATGGTCTAAGGAAATGTAGGTAAATAAGTACACATTACATTTTCACCAATAAAACATCCTGTTGATGAAGATAATACATACATAATTTATTAAATTTTAGACCCTGAACAAATCTATATTTGCCTATTTATAAAAATCGTATCGCCGTCTTCTCAATTGAACATGTGAATTCAAGGCATTATTAAATCTTCTGTTACGAAAATAAATCGGATATTCGGAATCAAAGCAAATAAATTAGCCAGCCTATTGGAGAATATTCGAATCGAACAACAAATTACATTTCATAAATTGCCCTTTGAATCTTGAATAAACATACGTTTAACTAAATAAAAGAACATACAATGTGGAACGAAATTATAATTTATATCTAAATAAATACGCTACATTCACAGCCCCACACTAAGCATAAACCTGTGTCGTGGGTCCGGTTAAAACACTACACTACTAATAATCATCATCCCTCCCTCCGCACGTGAAGCGTAACAGAGGAAGGGGATGGGTCGGGGGTCGAGGTGCAACTCTCCTTCCCCGGGCCTATCTGCTCCCGAAGCGTCGGGGGCGTGGTCGAATTGGGGGGGATGGTGGCACGCAGGGAAACTCGCTGAAGGGGGGCCAATTTTTATTTTGTTATTTAAACGTTTTTTTTTTTTTTTTAATTTTTTTTCCTTTTATTTTTTTCCCCTTTTTTTATGGGCATATTCTTTTCATCCTCTCAGCTATTCCCCCGTATACCGCTTACAATTGAATAAATAAGTTTAAATTCCCTATTGTCAGGTCCCGGTGATGCAGGAGGGAGGATCTCGCGCGGCAACGGACGACCCTCGGGTGGACGGCTGTGGAGAGGGGCGAATCCGCGGAGATGTTCGTGGGGTCCATTGTCCGCGCGGTCGAACATTCGACGCGCTAGACGGACCACAAATTCCTCCACGGACTCAACCCCTAGGTCGTGGGCGATGACGTCGTTGCGCACGTACCTCCCCGCGCCCGCGATCAGCCGGAGAGACACGTTCTGCTGAGCCTGAAGCCGACGTCGCTGCGCAGCGGAGCATAAAGCATACCATGCAGGCGCAGCGTACGTCAGCCTCGAGCGGACATAGGTTTTGTATAGCCGGATTTTGGTCCGGAGCGGCAGTCGTGATTGCAATAGCCCGGTATTGCGCGCGCAGCAGCCGCCTGCTGCACCACGTGATTCACTGTGGGCACCATGCGGAGCGCGTGGTCAATGCTACACCCCAAGTATTTAACCGAAGACTGCCAGGCTATGTCCTGGCCTCGCAGCCGGAGTGGCTGTGGCATACGGCGGACTCGTGTTACGATTGCGGCCGTCTTGTCTACGTTGACGGCCATCCGCCGCTTATCCAGCCACTCCGGCAGCAGGTCCAGCAGGTGTTACATTTTAGCGATTGCCAAGTGCAACCGAGACGATGTCGCTATATAGACGCTGTCGTCGGCAAACAAGGACAGCGTGACGTCCCTCTCTCCTTCACGCAGTTGGTCGCGCAAGGTGGTGGGGTGGTGGTGGTGGGGTGGTGGTGGTGGTGGGTGGAACGTCGTCTGTGTACGCCGCATAGAGACACGGCGACAGACAGCTGCCTTGTGGTACTCCGGCACGGATTGGATGCTGGGCCGAGTCGCAGCCCTCCGCCGTGACGTAGAACCGCCGGTCTTTGAGAAAGTCAGCTACCACCCTATAAATGCCGGGTGGTAATTTGGCGGCTACTTTGTCGAGGAGACCAACATGCCACACGCGGTCGAAAGCTTATTCTATGTCTAGAAAAGCTGCCTGTCGGTGAAAAGTGATCTCAACCGCCTGACTGAGCGTCTGAGCGCTGCCGTGAGCGTGCACCGTGGGTTTTTCTAGACATAGAATAAGCTTTCGACCGCATAGTGGTCCCTGTTGGTCTCGACGGCAAGGTGATGCAGCACTCGGGTCAACTGGAGCGTGGTTGAGTATCCCGTGCGGAAGCCGAATTGCTCCTCCCTACATGGGAGGAGCGGTCTCAGCCTCCGCAGCAGGAGACGCTCAAATAGCTTACCCAGATGCGACAGTAGCTTTATAGGGCGATAGCTTGACGGGAGTTGGCGGTCCGTGCCCGGTTTCGGGAGGGCAATGACCTTTCCAATCAGCGGGAAAATGGCCAGTCCGGAGTACTCCGTTAAAGAGTTTGGCTAAAGAAACCAAACTCCTCCACGGCAGATGCCGGAGCGCCTCGATGGGGATACCGTCTGGCCCGGCGGCCTTCCGACTGGGCAGCCGGAGGACCGCCTTGCGTAGCTCAGACGGGGAGATAAAGTCCTCTCCCCGGAGCGGCGCGGCGGGGGCCGACAGGGCTTCCCTAACTCGGCGCTCACAGTCATCCAGATGCTCAACGACAGCGCCGTTGGCGGGGTTGGGGGTGAACACTCCCTCTAGGTGGTTGGCCATAATTTCGGCGCGGTCCTGTGGCCTGTAGCACCGTCTACCGCTGCTATCAAGCAGCGGATAGATAGGTGCGGCTTCGCGCGTGAGCGCTCTCGTGAGCGCGTAGAGATTCGTGTCTTTCTCTCCCGCGCGGTCGATCGTGGTTTCCCACGTCGACCCACGGTGCACGCTCACGGCAGCGCTCAGACGCTCAGTCAGGCGGTTGAGATCACTTTTCACCGACAGGCAGCGGGTGCGCGACCACAGCTGGCGCAGCGCACGCTTCCGCTGGCGCATGGACTCGAGTGAGGCGGGCAGGGCGCCCCTGCGGTATGTTCTTGGAGGGAGGGTCGTAGTGGCCTCCTCCTTGGCGGCCTTGATGATTGAGGCGAGGTGGCTGGTAGCCACCTCCACCTCCTCTGGAGTTTGCAAGGCGCCCAGCGGTTCGGCCCCACTCAAAGTGCGCGCGAAAGCGTGCCAGTCGGTGCGCCGTCGCGGTGGGCGCGCGATGGTGAATCTGCTCGTCAGTGACAAGGTGACCAGAAGTAGCAGGTGCTGCGTGTCGAGGTCGTACAGCACCTCCACATGGACCGACCATGGCAGATGTTTGTGTATGACGATGTCCAAAACGTCGTAACTTAGTGATATTCTTGACTTTACATATATTTTTTATCTTGTTTGACATGTATATCAATTGTTATTCACTTTAGTTTATTTTGTTTGTTTTTGACGTGTCATAAGAGGTGCCTGTCACCCTAAATGAATAAATGAGTTTCTGATTCTGATTCTGAAGTGCGCCTGGGGATGTTGACTGGGCCTCGACACTATTTGTGCCCGGGGTTGTGTGGGTTCAGGCACTATTGGCGCCTGAGGTTGACTGTGCCCTGGCACTGTTTGCGCCTGGGGCAAGGATGGCCACTCTGGCCCCGACACTCGTTGCGCCTGGGATGTTACGGGCCCCGGCACGACATGTGCCTAGAGCAAACTAAGCCCCGGCACGACACGCGCCTGGGGCAGTACGGGCCCCGGCGCATCCTGCGCCGAGGGTGGAATAGGCGCCGGTACGCCCGGGACTGGTGGGGGTACGCGGTCGCCACGCCTCCTCACCACCTTCACAAACACCGGGCATCGCCGGTCACTCGCTGCATGGGGGCCCTCACAGTTGGCGCAGTGCGGTTGATCCCTGGGGACGACGCACTCCGCCACGGGGTGGCCGCCGGCGCATCGGACGCACCTCATGGGCCGATGACAGTTGGCAGAGGCGTGTCCGAGCGCCTGGCAGCGGTGGCACTGTGAGGGCCCGATACGGCCTCTCCAGGCACGGATAGTGACGCCTCGCATATACAGCAAGGTGTATGTCCTGTACAGTCTGGCCAGCTCTTTATTGCTCAGGTGGCCAAGCTGCACGAAGAAAGAGATGCATGGTCTGTCTTTTCTGCCTTCCAAGGGGCGTGCCGACTGGGCGTCAAAGCCCTTAGCTTGAAGGGCAGCAAGTATGTCCTCAGTAGGTGTGTCAATAGGCAAGCCACGTAGGCACAATTTGGTGGGTATGTCATTCTCCGGTGAGTAGCAGAACCATTCTATTGTTCTGTCTGCTGCTGATTCGGTGGTCAAGTACGCCTGTATGATCCCATACTCCTGCGCCGTTGTAGGTATAAAACGGACCTCCCTGCCGAAGGTCCGCGCGTTAGGCGTGTGTCCGAGCCTGCCCACAATCGCCGCTATGTGTCAGTTTATTTGAAAAAAAAAAAACACTACATTCACAGCCTACACTAGGCATAAACCTGTGGTGCCTGTGTCGTGGGTGCGGCTGTATACACACAACACATACACAAACACCTAGACCCGAAACAAATATCTGTAGGCCATACAAATATTTGTCCCAGTGCGTGGATCAAACCCGCGACCATTCGAATCGAACGTTCGTGTCACACTGCTGGATTAACCGAGGCTCGAATAGGCTGGGTCTCGACAAACACCATCTCAGGTGCTAATAAATAGATACAGTATTCAAAAATTAATATTGCATATCGAGCCTGCGAAAGAGACGACCGGCTCGTTTCGACTTTGTAGAGCGTTATCTCTGTTGCACACTGCCTGCACTGCTACGTAAGCACTGACAGTCCGGTATTGGTCAAAACTTGATCAAAATGGTCGACAAACGTCAAATGTGTCCGGTGCGAAAGAGATCTGAAATAAACCGAAGCCTAGGCTCGATGTGCAATATTTATCAAAAAGAAAATAATATTGTATATCGACCTTAGGAAGGAGACGTCGGTTTATTTCGGATCTGTAGAGCCTATCTCTTTCGCACCTTACCTATGTGACAATGTGTCTGTCGACAACTTGTATCAAATTTTGACTACTTTTGACCAACCGGATGATCAGTGCTTACGTGGACAATTTGCAGCATATATAACGCTGTACGAAGTCAAAACATCTATGGTCAAAACTAGCCGATTGCCTCTATTAATTGTGGGCTCGATGTGCATTAGTACTTGCTGGGTATTGTAGCGGACTAGTTAGGTGTGTGTAAAAAATTAAAGTGAAAGGAAAATATTTTCAACAGTTATTTAATACTGGACACAAAATTCAAAAACTAACATTATTAGAAACATGAGCAGGACCAGTAAATCCAGATGTCACACAAATATTTCCGGTCATTAGTCTCGAATGTTGTTTATGTCTCATAACAACTGGTGGAGGCTGTGGTCTAATCTTTGCAGGGGCGGGGTATACTATTGGCAGACAAGTTGAATTCACAGCTATTGGAGTAGTCTTGAAAAATACCCTGCACGAGTTATATAAAGAACCACCACAGGCCAAATGGTTCATTGTTAATGAAATTATAGAAAATTCTAAATTGTATAGTTAAATGGTTTTTCAAATGTTTTTAGCTATACGTTATCACACCTATTTAAATAATTAATTGTTTTCAAGACAATTCCTAGCGCGAACAATCAATAAACCATAGATTTATTATACTACTTTGCAAAAAACAATACAAATGTCATCAACAAATTAGTTCGTTGGCAGTCTGTGGTGAACCTAAAGCAACTCGGGTCACCGGCCGCCGCGGCGCACGGAGGGGAGTAGCCATAAATAGTGTTTATTAAATAATTTGTAAAACAGCCTGAAATGCACACACTACAAATATCGTCTATTACGACATAACACACACCACGCGACAGGCATAGGCCCATTTGGGCTTGTACTTTGACAGAGGGGAAAGCCTGCATATGGCTACTCCCCTCCGGTCCGCCTCGGCCGGTGGCCCGTGTTGCTCTATAGTGGTGAATATGTATGGATGGCAGATTCAACCCAGCCAGAATAACACCCAGTATGTGGTGTGGCCTGTTTTTTTTCGCTACGGACTAAATTGACACATGAAAATGTCAATTTCCAAAATAATGATACCAGATTTCTAGTATTAGTGTTGTACGATACCGGTTTTATGAATCGTTACTTTTTACCTTACCACATAATTTTATTATTATTTGACAATAGACAAATCTTTTAAAAATTAGGGTTACTATGGAGTATCACAGATTTAATTTAAATTACTTATTGCACTAAGTAAACACGACAATTATTTATTATTGTTGAAGAATACGCAATAACAAGTTTTTGACAGGAACGACACAAGAAATAGGTCGATGTACTGTAGCTATCAATGCCATAAAAACGAAAATACGGCGCCATTTTGAATACCCGGCATTCGTCCTTCAACTTCCGAAATGCGATTTCACGGGCAAAAAACATGGTAATGAACGCGTTCATTATGTACACTCCGAAAAGTAAACAGAATCTCCAGCCGAAACGCCGAAGAAAAACGAATGTGTGACTTCATCTAGTGACTCCCCAGCGCTGGAAAAATTATATTAAACATGTACCTAATAATTGAAGTTGAGAAAAAAAATGTGTACTCCAGGCCATATTGTCGACGACATTACCGACTGATTAATTATTGAAGTAGGTGACAACTCTGACGATTCGGCATATCGAGGTACGGAGTCATTACCTGATTCTGATTATTAATTTGCATGTCATTATTAAGATTTATAGACACTTAAAAAATAAGTGTGTTGCATTTATATTTTATCATATCTATACATTATCCATACAGGTACATTATAAAGGCATGCCTATTGGTACATTACGGGTGTCGCCACATTCTAAAATTTTAAAGACACTTTTTTGTAATTACCTAATTTTTATTTAAACCTCAAAATGTTAGAGGGTTCTCTTTAGGCGCTGGTTTAACATGCAATTAGGCGTCTTTACCATTTCTTCTTTACTAGCGCAGTGTAAAATATTAATAAGATATAATATTAATTAAAAGGCTAGGAGCAGTAAACGTACTAAGTTGCACTAAATTTCCTTATATTATTGATTTGTTGTTGTTGATATTGTTTTTTTGTTTTCTGTTTTGTTACTGTTGTATGAAACAATATGCAATTCCTTAGATGTCCGAATACGGAAACTTATAAATGGTCTGATGAATTTTTATTAAGATTGTTTGTAAGCAAATAAGACTGTTTGTTCTCTTGAATAATAAAATAAAATAAAAATTATTACTGAAAAACGATACTAGATTGTAAATTACGTAAAGTTACGGTAGTGGCACATCACTATTAATGATTCCCAAAAACCTAGCCACACAGCTTATGTCAATTTATTCCGTACCGAAAAAAAACAGACTAGAGTAGGAGTAGCGATTCATCAAAAAATCTAGTTTTAATCGATTCGAATCGAAGTGTGATAAATCGATCAACACAATCTACGCAATAAAAATCGGTTCCCGATTAATCGATTAATTTTGAACTTTTTAAATTTATTTTAATAAGTTAAATAAATTATTCATTATTACGTATTCTTTGCTTATACTACAAAATCAATGATAGACAGAAAACAGGACAAAAAGATTTTTTTATTTCTCCGACTGTGTTTGGGTGAAACCTGAATTTTACTATTTCTAAGGTTGAGTACAAAAAACGATTTTTCTTTAGCAGAATTATTCGCCATTCCCTATGGTTGTCAATTGTCAAATGTCACGTCAACGGTCAACGGTCAACGTCATTGTCAAATTTGTCAGTCAGCTTGTCAGTCAGTTAGAATTTGGATTTGGAAGTAGTATTTGTATACTCTTTGTTGGAATTTATTATACCTATCTATTTCGTCCTAAAATGAAATTAAAATAGGATGAATACGTGATTGAGATTCTATCCGTTCTTATTGTTAATTAAAATACCACATATTTACTCGTGTTTGTGAATTAATACCACAAAATGTCGTTTGCATTCGGCACGCCATCGAGTGCCCCGGCATCAACGGGTCTCAGTGGGTTCAGTTTTGGCGCTAACAAGTAAGTTTTTCTAATTCATTGTCAAAAAAACATTAAAACCTCCTTACCAAACCATAAGTCATTACGTAAAAAAGAAAAAGTGGAGAAGTGTTAAAAATTGTAACCTTTCTTACAAACTTGTCAATATTTCAACTTTATCACAGTGGTTATATTTGATTCAAAGGCAAGCGACGCCAGGTTTCGGACAGCCAGCAACGTCGCAGCCGTCAGGGTTGTTTGGAACGCCGGCATCATCGTCAACTTTTGGCACACCCTCATTCGGTGCTACGCCAGGCTTCGGGGCAACTTCTACTTCGACATTTGGCGCACCGTTTGGGACTACCTCAACGGCTCCCACGTTCGGTTCGACACCTGCATTCGGAGCAACATCCACGGCTCCTGCATTTGGGGCCGCTGCTCCTGCGTTTGGTGCAACATCTGCAGCCCCCACATTTGGTACAACCTCCACTGCACCTGCATTTGGAACTACAGCGTTTGGTGCCACTAGCACTGCACCGTTTGGTAAGACTGATGAAATAACAATACAGTAGAATCCCCATTCATCCGTTTGTCTCATTTTGAATTGCCAAGTTTAAAAATGTTTTGTCACAACAAGACATGTAGTCCCATCTCTTGACCCAATAATATTATAATACCATATTAAACTTTAATAACAAGTTATTTCCAATTAAATTTTTAAATAATAATGTCATTCATTTTTGTTAAAGCTGATAATTAATTATATCTTGTTATCTAAATGATGCATACCTACAAACAGGGCAGTCTTTAACTATGCTGGGGCCCTTGGGCACACAAGAATTCGGGGCCCTTTTGGCTATGTAAAGAAAGCAACCTATTAATTTTTTTTTTCACTGTGATCTGCTTTCTTATGCACACAATACACACAATCACTCATGCAAACATACACTCACATTCACATACCTACACACACACACACACACACACACGGATGGGGATGAGGATGGGGACCCTGGGCACTGGCCCCAAGTGCCCTTATGGTAGAGACGGCATTGCCTACAAAACCTATTTCATAATTAAAGTTGGTTATTATTAAAATGTTGTTTGATTTAGCTTTGAAATCAGTTATCCAGATAGGTTTACTGGTGGTAGAGCTCCAGTGACGGAGCTCGCGGGCGTAGGCACCACCGCATTACCTAATATACTTGCCGCTAAATGGTAGTGTTCAGCACTACTGTTCTGGTCAGGTGGTAATGTACGGCTCTGTAATTTCCGGCACAGAAACATAACACCTTCAGTCTCAGGAGTGGTAACTCATCTGTATTTTGACCTTGGTCATTGTTTTTTTGTGTAATGGACGTGGTTAACAAGCATATAGTTCACATTGATGTTAAGTGATGACTGCAGCCTATAGACTAAGGTGTTATGCCTCTGTGCCGGAAATTACAGCGCCGTACATAGTTGTTAAAGCTATTGTCTGGTTAAGTCCATTAACAACAGGCCTGTTAAAAGAACACATTGCTTACTTCACATTTTAAGGGTTTCATTAGGAGCAAATTTATGCATCACTAAAGTACAAAACTAACTTTTACAAAAAGGAATAAGGAAAAACAATTAACAAATGTGTATTATCGGCAGGTGCAACAACAACACCGGCTTTTGGAGCTACCACTGCACCATCGTTTGGGGCTTTAGGCACTGGTGGTGGCCTTAGTTTTGGTACAGGCACCACTACATCCACAGGTAAATAAGCTTAAAATATACCTTTTATTCTTTTTTTTTTTTTTTTCTGTAATGAAAGAGGCAAACAAGCGTGCAGTTCACATTGATGTTAAGTGATGACTGCAGCCTATAGACACCCACACAATGACCAGAGGTCAAAATGCAAATGCGCTGCCACTCCTGAGGCATTAGGTGTTATGCCTCTGTGCCGGAAATTACAGAGCCGTACATTACCACCTGACCGAAACACGATAGTGCTGAACACTACCATTTAACGGCAAGTATATTAGGTAATGCGGTGGTGCCTACGCCCGCGAGCTCCGTCAGTGGAGCTCTACCACCAGTATTCTATTCTATTTTCTCTTTATCATTATGGGCATTCTGAACCTGTAAATGTGAAAATAGACGTGTCCCCAACCCCTTGAGAACCATTTTGGAAGCCATGTATACTGAGGTTGCAGAGTGGGCAACTGTGTGTGTGTAAAAGCATGTCCTGATGGATGTCTGTGTAGTAGGTAACCAGCATAAGCGTCTGTATCAATAACATTGATCTTGTTTTCTTCATTTATTATCATTGAAGGAATTGAAAAATTTTATGATTATTATGTTTTAACCAAATAGATTAAATTTTAATTTTTAATTTACTATTAATATATGATTTTGCTTTTACTATATGTAATGGTTATTCGCTCTAGGTAGTTTATGATTTATTGACGTTTTGAAAGTATCTGTAAAGATCTATTCGAAATAAAAATATTTTCTATTTCTATGGAATTTAAGAAGAGGGTCCGCAGTGTGGTTACTTTTAAAATTGTTTATGTTCCAGGTTTGTCTTTTGGTACAACTAGCACAACGAGTGCTGGGTTGGGCGGTCTTGGTGGTTTCGGTTTCGGTACCACTACGACAACAACAACCACTACTGGTTTCGGTTTATTTGGTTCCACAAGCACTACTGCGTCGAGCGGGTTATTTGGTGAGTAATAGATTTTTATATTAATGATGCTCTAATAATTCTGACCTGCTTTAGTAGTCTTGTGGTGGTAGGTTACTATTGCTATGCTGGGGTCTTGGGTCCCGGTTTGGGGATATCAGGGATTAAGATATATTATCCTTTATTTCTTGTGCTATTTGGCTCTTCCCATGTTTCTGGAAGTTATCTAGTTTAATTAATGTGCCGGAAATGTCAATAGACTCTCCAGGTGTGCCAAATGGGCGAATGGGAAAATCACGAGTATTTGCATTTATGCTTGAATGCATTAATTCATCTCTTTTTTTTATTTCATGAAGGTGGCAAACAGGCATGCAGTTCACATTGATGTTAAGTGATGACTGCAGTCTATAGACCCACACAAAGACCATAGGTCAACATGCAGATGCGTTACCACTCCTGAGCCCTAAGGTGTTATGTCTCTGTGCCGGAAATTACAGGGCCGTACATTACCACCTGACCGGAACACGATAGTGCTGAACACTACCATTAGCACCATTTAGCGACAAGTATATTAGGTAATGCGGAGCCTACGCCCGCGAGGTCCGTCACTGGAGCTCTGCTACCAGTAAACCTAAACCTAACCTTATCCCATTTCCCTTCCAGTATCATGTTCCCCTACCCATTCCCAACAACTCCCACGCAGATGTTTGAAATGTCTCCGAACATTAACACAAAAGGCTGTGGCACACATCCCAAGGAGGGGGCAGGATATGTCATTAAATGTGCTACACGTGATGCCTATCCCACTATTACACCTAATATCGGTGAGACAATCACATTATTTTAGTAGAGTCATCTATGGGTTTTGATGTGTTCGGTGAATTCAAAAAATTATGCTAACACTCAAAGCCTAACTAGGTGTAAAACTGTGTCGTGGTTGCCGTTGTTCGCATACAAATATCTGTAGACTAACAAGCCCAGCCGCTTTACCACTAAGCTGCCAAAGTCCCACACCGATGCGTCAAATTTTGCTTTCCCTTTTTTATTAAACCGATTTAGGGTCGGTGAATGACATCCATTGATAACTTATTAATAGCTATACAATCCAATTTTACTGGTGGTAGAGCTCCAGTGACGGAGCTCGCGGGCGTAGGCACCACCGCATTACCTGATTTACTTGCCGCTAAATGGTAGTGTTCAGCACTATCGTGTTCCGGTCAGGTGGTAATGTACGGCCCTGTAATTTCCGGCACAGAGGCATAACACCTTAGGCCTCAGAAGTGGTAACGCATTTGCATTTTGACCTTGGTCTTTGTGTGGGTGTCTATAGGCTGCAGTCATCACTTAACATCAATGTGAACTGCATGCTTGTTTGCCACTTCAATTACATAAAATAAAAAAAAAATAAAAAAAAATCGCATATCGGTTGTATAGCTAATAATTAGATACTGATAGACTTTGCATCGTTAAGATGTCGCCGTGCCCTTAATAATTGTAATATTTTATAATAATTGTAATATTTATTGAAAAGAAAAGGAAGGCAAAATTTTACGCATCGGTGTGGGACTTCGGTAGCTGAGTGGTAAAGGGGCTGGACTGGTTATCCTGAGGTCGCAGGTTGGATTCCTGCCCAAAGTCAAATCTTTCTTTCCATATCGATGGTCTAGAAGAGAGTTCGAGTCTCGCCTGAAGTCAAATTTTTCTTTCCATTTTTCTTTAAAAATAAAATATATTTCACAAGCATGTGTTAATGCGAAAATAATATAAAAAACAATTATTAAGGGTAAAAGCGACTTCTTTACGATATTCAATAAACTGAAAAGTCTATTATATCGGTTGCCTAACTAGCATAGTTGGTAATAGATGGCGCTACTGCTACCATAAAGCAATGCAATAGATGTGAAGGAAAGATTTGACAAATCGGGCAGGGCTTCAGTAGCTCAATTGGAAGAGCGGCTGGACTAGATTCCCAGTAGGTCGCGAGTTCGAGTCTCGCCTGAAGTCAAATTTTTCTTTCCATTTTTCTTTAAAAATAAAATATATTTCACAAGCATGTGTTAATGCGAAAATAATATAAAAAACAAAAACATGCTAAGTACCTACAGACCTAATTTTTTTGGAGACAACAGTTTTTATTAATTCCAAACATTTAAAATTCATTTAAACTAGAAAATTCCAAACTTCTAAATACTATAACTTAAACTGTACCTAGAAATTGTATATATACACAAGTAAAGTAAAGAAGTACTGTCCTCCCGAAAAGAATGTTGGTCTGTACTTAGCGTGTTTGTCTTCTAGACCATCGATATATTCTTTAATTTCTAAAGTTCACTCGCATGTGTTACTGCGAAAAATAAATAGTACAACTTATGAATGCTTACAAAAAGTCGGTGCATAATATTTATTTTGTATTACCAGGTACAACAACTCCGAGTCTCGGACTGGGGGGCGCGGCACCCGCCGGTGCGAACACTACTACTACCGACAGTAAAAGTAGTAAGTTACTTCAAAATTCTACTCTCACTTTAAAACACAAACTAATCCGTTCATCGAAAAATATTGTTTTTTTTTTATGTAATATAATGTACAGTGGTAAACAAGCATGCAGTTCACATTGATGTTAAGTGATGACTGCAGCCTATAGACATCCAAACAAAGACCAAGGTCAAAATGCAGATGCGTTACCACTCCTGAGGCCTAAGGTGTTATGCCTCTGTGCCGGAAATTACAGGGCCGTACAGTTCAGAAAATCACAATACTTTTTAAAACCTTTTCAACGATCCCACATGATGGGATGCGCGAGAATAAAAAAACCTTTAATTTTTATCAAAATTTAATTATGCTACTTTTAAACCGAATTGTTGCTTTCTAGTATTAAAAGTCTAAGCAAAGCTGCAGACAGATGCCATATCTGACCATCGACAGATGTGGCAACCAACTAATTTAGTATAATATCCAATCCTCAATCTTTCACATCCATAATTTCAGGCATGAATAAGAATATTCTCTCATTACAGGTGAACCACCGAAGCAGACGAAGTTGCCAAATGAGATATCAACTACGATGGACTCGTTCAAGGAATTCGTCAAAAAGCAGAAATCTTTAAGTTCGGACGTGATGCGTGTGTCCATCGTGAAACCTCTACACAAGGTACGTTTTCGCCAATTGCTAACTTGAAAGTTTTATGAAATACTAGCTGTTGCTTGCGGATTCGCCCGCGCGGATGTCGTTTAAAAAGTAAACCTATGTACTTTCTCAAAGTCAACTCTATCTCTGTACCAAATTTCATTAAAATCGGTTTAGTCGTTTAGACGTGAAAAGGTAACAGACAGACAGACAGACATATTAGTAGGGATGTTTTAAAACTTGTGAAATATATTATTACTAGCGCCCCGCACCAGCTTCGCACGGGTTCAATTTAAGGAGTTAGCTCCTTGAGGCTGCCTGTCCATTGACGCGGAGCGAGGCGGCGGAGATGGGCGAGCGAGTATTGCGGGGCGGACTTGCGGACTCTGTCTGTCCATTGACGCGGAGCGAGGCGGCGGAGATGGGCGAGCGAGTATTGCGGGGCGGACTTGCGGACTCTGTCTGTCCATTGACGCGGAGCGCGACAGCGTTGCGGAGCCAGCGAGTATGCCGAGTGAACTCGCGGCACACCGCGGACATTCCGCCAAAATTCCACACAAACGCTTAATTTGGTCTCTATTATACAGACATCAATCAGTGACGTGTATTTACACGTGCACCTGTGTGTGTAGCACGTAGTGAATATCAAACGTCGCCCATAAGAGGGGAGGAGGTTGGGTGAAGCGGGGAAAGCGGGCGGGATGTCGAAGTGTCCATAGTAGCACCGTAAATAGATACAAACAGTATCTAACCGCCGTTTGATTCGAAGGGTCGCGGGTTCGATCCCCGCACCGGAACAAATATTTGTATGGCCTACAGATATTTGTTTCGGGTCTGGGTGTTTGTGTCTGTGTTGTATGTGTACAACGGCACCCACGACACAGGTTTAATATTTTTTACATACATAAGTAGTTATAAAAAAAACAAACGTATACTATAAGAAATTAAAAAAAGGTGCGCCGCCGGCAGCGGGAACAGGGTCCAAGCTATCGGTGGTTAGGGTCACGGAGACAGGAACCTCCTCACTATACGTGCCGTGCCGAGGAGTACCGCCTTCTGTATTTGACCCATGATCCCACCTTGATCTTATTATTATTATAGTTTTAAGTACGACACAGTTTAATTTTGATATAACTTGTAGATCTTTTTTTTGTTGTTTTGTCTTAAAAATAACAAAACAGTGCTAATTACTTGGGTGTTTTTATAGTTCTGACGACAGTACAATCTGTGGAATACTCCAACGAGTTGTCGAGACCGGGCGAGTTTCTCTTCCCCTCACCCACTCGGGTAGGCAGGATAATAAATAGCTACCCCGACAAACTTCGTATCGCCTTAGAGGTATAAACAAATTAACTGTCCAAAATCGAAAAAAAAAATGGTGAGAATCACCCTTACCATTTAGGGATATATAAAAAGACTACAACCGTTTCTCATACACACAAAATTTCATAATGACCGGTCTAGCCGCTGCGGAGGAGTATTATTACAAACACTGTCACACGCGATTTTTTTAAATATGTTAGATATTATAACAATACATCATTCTTGCCCTTCAAAATCACCAGGAATTTTAAAAAACGATAGCTCCGGTTTTGATGATGCAGAGATCAAACAGTCGTATACCACGCAATACGCTCGTGGCATCTTTAAAACACTCTTGGATATAAAAACAAATCGCAACGTGACCGCTCGTCTCGACGCGACACTCGCTACTATAGCACTGCGAGAACCGCTTAGAGGCCTCGTAGATGCGCATGTTTGTGTGAGTGTGCCGTTTTGAACGCTTTGTATGTAGTTACTTTACTGTTTACAATCTATTTACTGTGATAGTAGTATTATTACAATAATATTCTCTATATATAATATCTCTAATATTATGTAGAGGGCAAACGACCTCGGGGCCGATCTTCTACCAGATGGACTGACCAAGTCACCAAACTCACTGGCCATGAAGAGGACCGTAGCCACCAAGACACTTCAGGACAGGCATGACTTTTAGTAATGAAGAGTGCGGCATTGATGATGATGATTTAAATTGCAGGTGGGACGCGAAGCCGACAGCACGCTGCGCGCGGCGCTGGCCCTGAGCGCGGACACGGGCAGGGCTCGGGCCCAGTCGCGCCGCCTGCGGGCCGCCGCCGCCGCCGCGCTCGCCGCCGCCGAGACCGCCGCCAGGGACCCGCCCGGTGGGTACTGCTGTAGGAGGCCGGTCACCGGTCGCAGGTGGGCGCCGGCCCTGGGCGCGGACACGGGCAGGGCTCGGGCCCAGTCGCGCCGCCTGCGGGCCGCCGCCGCCGCCGCGCTCGCCGCCGCCGAGACCGCCGCCAGGGACCCGCCCGGTGGGTACTGCTGTAGGAGGCCGGTCACCGGTCGCAGGTGGGCGCCGGCCCTGGGCGCGGACACGGGCAGGGCTCGGGCCCAGTCGCGCCGCCTGCGGGCCGCCGCCGCCGCCGCGCTCGCCGCCGCCGAGACCGCCGCCAGGGACCCGCCCGGTGGGTACTGCTGTAGGAGGCCGGTCACCGGTCGCAGGTGGGCGCCGGCCCTGGGCGCGGACACGGGCAGGGCTCGGGCCCAGTCGCGCCGCCTGCGGGCCGCCGCCGCCGCCGCGCTCGCCGCCGCCGAGACCGCCGCCAGGGACCCGCCCGGTGGGTACTGCTGTAGGAGGCCGGTCGCCGGCCCTGGGCGCGGACACGGGCAGGGCTCGGGCCCAGTCGCGCCGCCTGCGGGCCGCCGCCGCCGCCGCGCTCGCCGCCGCCGAGACCGCCGCCAGGGACCCGCCCGGTGGGTACTGCTGTAGGAGGCCGGTCGCCGGTCGCAGGTGGGCGCCGGCCCTGGGCGCGGACACGGGCAGGGCTCGGGCCCAGTCGCGCCGCCTGCGGGCCGCCGCCGCCGCCGCGCTCGCCGCCGCCGAGACCGCCGCCAGGGACCCGCCCGGTGGGTACTGCTGTAGGAGGCCGGTCACCGGTCGCAGGTGGGCGCCGGCCCTGGGCGCGGACACGGGCAGGGCTCGGGCCCAGTCGCGCCGCCTGCGGGCCGCCGCCGCCGCCGCGCTCGCCGCCGCCGAGACCGCCGCCAGGGACCCGCCCGGTGGGTACTGCTGTAGGAGGCCGGTCGCCGGCCCTGGGCGCGGACACGGGCAGGGCTCGGGCCCAGTCGCGCCGCCTGCGGGCCGCCGCCGCCGCCGCCGAGACCGCCGCCAGGGACCCGCCCGGTGGGTACTGCTGTAGGAGGCCGGTCGCCGGTCGCAGGTGGGCGCCGGCCCTGGGCGCGGACACGGGCAGGGCTCGGGCCCAGTCGCGCCGCCTGCGGGCCGCCGCCGAGACCGCCGCCAGGGACCCGCCCGGTGGGTACTGCTGTAGGAGGCCGGTCACCGGTCGCAGGTGGGCGCCGGCCCTGGGCGCGGACACGGGCAGGGCTCGGGCCCAGTCGCGCCGCCTGCGGGCCGCCGCCGCGCTCGCCGCCGCTGAGACCGCCGCCAGGGACCCGCCCGGTGGGTACTGCTGTAGGAGGCCGGTCACCGGTCGCAGGTGGGCGCCGGCCCTGGGCGCGGACATGGGCAGGGCTCGGGCCCAGTCGCGCCGCCTGCGGGCCGCCGCCGCCGCCGCGCTCGCCGCCGCTGAGACCGCCGCCAGGGACCCGCCCGGTGGGTACTGCTGTAGGAGGCCGGTCACCGGTCGCAGGTGGGCGCCGGCCCTGGGCGCGGACCCGGGCAGGGCTCGGGCCCAGTCGCGCCGCCTGCGGGCCGCCGCCGCCGCCGCGCTCGCCGCCGCCGAGACCGCCGCCAGGGACCCGCCCGGTGGGTACTGCTGTAGGAGGCCGGTCACCGGTCGCAGGTGGGCGCCGGCCCTGGGCGCGGACACGGGCAGGGCTCGGGCCCAGTCGCGCCGCCTGCGGGCCGCCGCCGCCGCCGCGCTCGCCGCCGCCGAGACCGCCGCCAGGGACCCGCCCGGTGGGTACTGCTGTAGGAGGCCGGTCACCGGTCGCAGGTGGGCGCCGGCCCTGGGCGCGGACACGGGCAGGGCTCGGGCCCAGTCGCGCCGCCTGCGGGCCGCCGCCGCCGCCGCGCTCGCCGCCGCTGAGACCGCCGCCAGGGACCCGCCCGGTGGGTACTGCTGTAGGAGGCCGGTCGCCGGCCCTGGGCGCGGACACAGGCAGGGCTCGGGCCCAGTCGCGCCGCCTGAGGGCCGCCGCCGCCGCCGCCGAGACCGCCGCCAGGGACCCGCCCGGTGGGTACTGCTGTAGGAGGCCGGTCGCCGGCCCTGGGCGCGGACACGGGCAGGGCTCGGGCCCAGTCGCGCCGCCTGCGGGCCGCCGCCGCCGCCGCGCTCGCCGCCGCCGAGACCGCCGCCAGGGACCCGCCCGGTGGGTACTGCTGTAGGAGGCCGGTCGCCGGCCCTGGGCGCGGACACGGGCAGGGCTCGGGCCCAGTCGCGCTGCCTGCGGGCCGCCGCCGCCGCCGCGCTCGCCGCCGCTGAGACCGCCGCCAGGGACCCGCCCGGTGGGTACTGCTGTAGGAGGCCGGTCACCGGTCGCAGGTGGGCGCCGGCCCTGGGCGCGGACACGGGCAGGGCTCGGGCCCAGTCGCGCCGCCTGCGGGCCGCCGCCGCCGCCGCGCTCGCCGCCGCTGAGACCGCCGCCAGGGACCCGCCCGGTGGGTACTGCTGTAGGAGGCCGGTCACCGGTCGCAGGTGGGCGCCGGCCCTGGGCGCGGACACGGGCAGGGCTCGGGCCCAGTCGCGCCGCCTGCGGGCCGCCGCCGCCGCCGCGCTCGCCGCCGCCGAGACCGCCGCCAGGGACCCGCCCGGTGGGTACTGCTGTAGGAGGCCGGTCACCGGTCGCAGGTGGGCGCCGGCCCTGGGCGCGGACACGGGCAGGGCTCGGGCCCAGTCGCGCCGCCTGCGGGCCGCCGCCGCCGCCGCGCTCGCCGCCGCCGCGCTCGCCGCCGCCGAGACCGCCGCCAGGGACCCGCCCGGTGGGTACTGCTGTAGGAGGCCGGTCACCGGTCGCAGGTGGGCGCCGGCCCTGGGCGCGGACACGGGCAGGGCTCGGGCCCAGTCGCGCCGCCTGCGGGCCGCCGCCGCCGCCGCGCTCGCCGCCGCCGAGACCGCCGCCAGGGACCCGCCCGATGGGTACATCCTACCTCATTAGTTCTATAGTTCTAGTAATAATAATGGAGACCGTCGACACGTCCCACTGCTGGGTGAGAGTCTCCCCTTCTCGGAGGGAGGCCTGGAGCTTACTCCACTATGCTGCTCCGATGCGGGTCGGTGGAGATAAGGGTTAGTGGCCAACCCGCTGTCGGATGTTTTCAAACCGGCCCATAAGGCCTCCGACAAGGTTTAACGTTTGCAATTTATCGATAGCGACCGGGACCGAAGGCTTTACGTGCCCTCGGAAGCACGGAAACACGCGCATTTTAATTTGCCACACACCCGATCACGCCCGTATCGCTTAACCGAGTAGATCGTTTCCGATCTACGCCAGCCCGCGGAGCTATGCGCGCTATCGCGAAATTTGTTCAATAGGGTACAAATTTGAAAAAAAAATGTTTATTTTTTTAAATTACGAAGTCGAAAGTAATACCAAAATGAAAAGTATAGATTAAAAACTTTAATTTAGATATTTATTTGTTATCATACAAGAATAGATTACGTTATCTCAGAGTTAAATTTAATTTAATTAATAAAAATATAAATCATTCAATTTATATTTAATTCATTCAATTGTAATATAAAATAGAGTGCTCTCTCCCGCAACCTAACTGTTGAAGTTTACTCGACTGCCTCTCGAGGGGGGGTGATGGGTGAGGCGGGGAAATCGCACAAGACGTCGAAGTGTCAATTCTATACGTAGTATAATTAGATATTCTCTGTTACAGGTTCGGAGTTAGAAGGCTCCATCCCACCGGCGTACGTGAAGGAGCTGATCGCGGAGCTGGAGCAGCAGCTCGTCACGTTCCGGAGGCAGATGGACGTGGCCGACAAGCAGATGCAGTCTTCCCCGAAACTTCTCACTGAGCAGGGTATGTCTGTATTGAAATTATACAAGTATTTTATCTAGTGAGTCATCATCATTTCAACCCTAAACTTATGTTGTTAGACAAAGCCTTCCCGAAAGACGCCCATACCAGTATTTTGCATCATTAGGAGAATATGCCATAATCCCCACGCTTCGCAAAGTGATCTAAAATCACGAAACATTACATGGGGGAGGGGTGAATGTATGGAGGCATCACGAGTATTTATTTCTTTTTTTTTATGTAATGGAAGTGGTAAACAAGCATGCAGTTCACGTTGATGTTAAGTGATGACTGCAGCCTATAGACACCCACACAAAGACCAAGGTCAAAATGCAGATGCGTTACCACTCCTGAGGCCTAAGGTGTTATGCCTCTGTGCCGGAAATTACATTACCACCTGACCGGAACACGATAGTTCTGAACACTACCATTTAGCGGCAAGTATATTAGTTAATGCGGTGGTGCCTACGACCGCGAGCTCAGTCACTGGAGTTCTACCACTGGTAAAAAATCACGTGTATTTATTTCTTCTTTGAGCGCCCTACCAGAGAATATGTAATTATACTATGTATAGAATGGACACTTCGACGTCCTGCCCAATTTCCCCGCCTCACCCAACCTCCTCCCCTCTTATGGGCGACGTTTGGTATTCTCTACGTGCTACGCACACAGGTGCACGTGTAAATACACGTCACTGATTGATGTCTATGTAATGGACCAAATTAAGCGTTTGTATGGAATTTTGGCGAAGTGTCCGCGTTGTGGCCCTACTACGCTGTGATCCTGGGTTCGATTCCCGGTTCGGGTACTACCAGAAATAACAGTCTAAAATCCTTTATCTCTAGTTCTATTGGGATTTTTCCATTTTCATAGTTTGTTGATGTGTCCGCAGATGTGAACAGGCTCGCCACCTATTATAGTCGTTACAGGGGCCAAAACGTAACAGAGGAATCGAAGGTGTTTGCATGTATACTTAAATGCATGTCATTTATCTGTGCCCACCCCTTCGGAGAGTACAAACGTGGAGTTAGAGAGTTCTTATAACGTAAACGTACCTTCACGCCTGTAATCCTCGAAGGGGTAGGCAGAGGTAAATGCATTCATAAAATTATACGTGCAATCAATCTTCCTGGTGGTAGAATTCCAGTGACGGAACTCGCGGGCGTAGGCACCACCGCATTACCTAAAATACTTGCCGCTAAATGGTAGTGTTCAGCACTATCGTGTTCCCCTCAGGTGGTAATGTACGGCCCTGTAATTTCCGGCACAGAGGCATAACACCTTAAGCCTCAGGAGTGGTAACGCATCTGCATTTTGACCTTGGTCCTTGTGTGGGTGTCTATAGGCTGAAGTCATCACTTAACATCAATGTGAACTGCATGCTTGCTTACAACTTCTGTACGGGCTAATGCACCGCACATTAGTTAGATCAGCATTTTACACCTTACGCCTCATTTCAACACACTTATTTTATTATTATATTCTGTTCGCATTAGGTAATCAAGTTCGCCGCGCGTTCTCACATTTTATTCATATCAGTATCAGTTAGTTATTTTTGGACAGTTTTTAATATACAAGTTTTTATCAGTTTATCAGATTTTTATTTATCAGTAACTCTTTGGGGTCTAACCCAAACAACTTCCATTATAAAAAAAAAACACCCTCGATTTGCGTATAACGTTCTCTTATAAAGGGGAAATGAGACATTCTACTGATATACTTTTTACATTAGTATATTATATTTAGTTTTATTTTAGAGATATTCTTGACTATACATATATTTTTTTTATATTGTTTGACATGTATATCAATTGTTATTCACTTTAATTTATTATTAGGTTGGGGAAAAAGTTTCTTCGTATTTTTTAAGATATTTCAAAACATTTTTTAATATAGTTTATTTAAATTTAACTAAAGTATGTATGTACCATTTTGTTCGATAACCTTTTGCCATCTTGTAGGTAGGGACATTATCCCATTGCTATAAAAATTTTGGGACTTCTCATCAAAATACCGCGACAAGTGGATTTGGCAGTCCTCTCGTGATGTTAACCTAACATTGCATAAAGAATTCTGAAGAGACCGAAACAGGTGGAAATCTGAAGGTGCAAGGTCAGGACTATACGGCGAATGCATTAACACCTCCCAGCCAAACTCTCTTAATTTTTGCTGAGTGGCTATAGATGTGTGAGGTCTAGCGTTATCATGATGAAACACCACACCCCTTCTGTTGATCAATTCCGGCCGCTTTCTCTCAACTTCTTGCTTTAATCTCATCAGTTGTTCGCAGTACAGTTCAGAATCGATAGTCCTGCCTGGTGGTAATAGCTCATAATGAATAATACCCTTCCAATCCCACCACACACACAACATCACCTTATTGCGAGTTAACCCGGGTTTCGCCACAGTCTGTGAAGCCTGACCGGCCTTTGACCACGATCTTTTTCGCACGTTCTTGTCATACGTGATCCACTTTTCATCACCAGTTATCAGCTTCTTTCATTCGGTTTCATTACGTCGTAATGAGTACACGGTTCATTAGGTTTCTTTCAGTGAGCTCGTGAGGTACCCAAATATCGAGCTTTTTTTTGTACCCAGCTTTTTTCAAATGCGCCAAAACTGTTTTGTGATCAATTCTCAGTTCTTCAGCTACGTCGTAACTACTGATATGTCGATCTTGCTCCACTTTTTCAAAAATGGCATCCATTTTAACCGTAATAGGGCGACCAGAGCGAGGTGCATCTTTGACATCAAAATTTCCGGATTGAAAACGCTTAAACCAAATTTGTGCTACTCTCACAGACACTAGGTCCATAAACATCGCAAATTTTTTTCGCTGCTTGCGTTGCATTTTTACCTTTTTTGTAGTAAAATTTTAAAATGCATCGAATTTCTTCATTAGATTCACATCTTGACAGTACGAAAAACAAATGAAAATCACACATTTGCCTAATTTGAATTTGGAATTATGTTCTTTAAAATTTTAACTTTCAATGATACCAAAACCAGCCAGATACAAATACTACAGCCAAAGAGATTTTATTACAAGTTCATACATACTATAATGCGAAAAGACTTTTTCCCCAACCTATTATGTTTGTTTTTGACGTGTCATAAGAGGTGCCTGTCACCCTAAATGAATAAATGAGTTTCTGATTCTGATTATAATTGTTTCAGAACTGACCCTGGGCATCCGTCGCATGCACGAGTCCCTCGTGGCGTTGGCCGGACGTCTGCAAGCGGTGCACACGCAGGTCGAGGCGCAGAAGGAACAGTACCTCAATCTGCGCAAATACATACTCAAGGACCCCACCAACGTGTTCGATAGTATATCGCGTGAGTATCTTAATATTTGTATATATTTTTATGTCTCTCGTCACCACGGGGTCCAATTTGAACTTTGAACTTATGATTACTGGCACCGACTTAAAACCTATGAGTAGGTAGGTACGTAGCCCAAGTAAGTGTTTAATGTTTGTAAGATTATAATAAATAGGTTATGTGTTATTTCCTTGAAATGAAAGTATCAAGTTGATTTAAAAAAAAAATGCAAAGAAAAATTTGACTTCAGGCGAGACTCGAACTCGCGGCCTACTGGGAATCTAGTCCAGCCGCTCTTCCAATTGAGCTACTGAAGTCCTGCCCGATTTGTCAAATCTTTCCTTCACATTTATTGCATTGCTTTATGGTAGCAGTTTTTTTTAATATTATTTCGCATTAACACATGCTTGTGAAATATTTTTTAAAGAAATACCTGCTACCATAAAGCAATGCAATAACTTGGACTTGTCGCAGTATTTCTAATCGCCCCAAAAGAAGTATAATTTTGAAAAATCGTGACGGATATTACGGGCTGTCCTTAAAATGCGCCACGCTAAAACAAGCCTTTTCTGACCTATTGTCACGCAGCGTCACATAATATGACAGTTTTTTAAATGTTCTAACGAAATATTAAATTACATTTTTTTTATGAACTCTTCATGAAGCGCGCATGTCCTTGCGACTGGTGTAGATTGGAAGCGATCTACTCGGTTAAGCGATAGGGGCGCGGTCGGGTGTGTGATGGGTGACTGCTAGTGGCAAATTAAAATGCGCGTTTCCGTGCTTCGAAAAGCACGTTAAACCGTGGATCCCGGTTGCTACCGATAGATAGCAGTCGTTAAACCTTATTGGAGGCCTTATGGGTGGTTTGAAAACATCCGACAGCGGGTTGGTCACTAACCCTTATCTCCACTAACCCACATTGGAGCAGCGTGATGGAGTAAGCTCCAGACCTCCCAAGAAGGGGAAAGACTCGTGCCGCGCAGTGGTACGTATCAAGGATTGCCATTATAATTATTATTTTATTGAACTGCGAACGTCACGATGCCGTGGACCCCCGTTCCTTCCTATCACATTTTATCACTCTGTGCGAAACTCCTTCCCGCCTTGTATGCGAACGAATTTACGGACGGCCCCCTACGGGTGTGTATAGCTTGAACGTATACTTATGTGATGTTTTGTTTTCGCCTACAGCCAGCACCAGTTTAGACCAAATCCTGCGCGACGCCGAGGGTTCGAGGAAGAAGTCTAAAACCGGCAACATCTCTGATTTCGGCCTTAGTAGCGCAGTGCTCTCTGATCCCAGAGCCGCTTTAGGTATACATTTTTTATTTTATGCTATGAAATAGGCTTAGGCTTTAAGCGATTACCACTTAAAGCCTATTTATTTCTGTTCAACATTTTATGTGCTTATTATTAACTGATATTTCATTTTAGATAGTAATGTACAGTGCTCAACAATAAATATTGCACATCGAACCTAGGCAGGAGACTTCGGCTTATTGCGGGTCTGTAGAGCGTTATCTCTTTCGCATCGTATCTATTTGTCGTTTGTCGACCATTTTGATCAAGTTATGACCAATACCGGACTGTCCGTGCTTACATTGGCAATGTGCCTAATTTTACTGGTGGTAGAGCTCCAGTGACGGAGCTCGCGGGCGTAGGCACCACCGCATTACCTAATATACTTGCCGCTAAATGGTAGTGTTCAGCACTATCGTGTTCCGGTCAGGTGTTAATGTACGGCCCTGTAATTTCCGGCACAGAGGCATAACACCCTTAGGCCTCAGGAGTGGTAACGCATCTGCATTTTGACCTTGGTCTTTGTGTGGGTGTCTTTAGGCTGCAGTCATCACTTAACATCAATGTGAACTGCATGCTTGTTTGCCACTTCCATTACATAAAAAAAAAAAAAAAAAAAATGTGCAGCAGAGATAACGCTCTACGAAGTCGAAACGAGCCGATCGTCTCTTTCGCGGGCTCGATGTGCAATATTAATTGTTGAGTACTGTACCATGTATTTGTTATTTATTTTAAAAGTGATAATTTCACTGTAATACATATTCCTAAAATATAACTAAGTTTCAATTCTATAACGAACTATGGTAAAATCGTTTTACCACAGGCTGGTACACAGCACATGTAATTATGTTTGACATTTTGACATTTAACAATGTGAACGTAATTTACTGTGTTGTCAAATGCATGGTAGTGTGTGTAATGGTTTTATAGATACATGGTATTGTGTGTAGTGTTTTATTTATTGATCTAATGTACTTTATTAGCACTATTATTGAAAATATTAGCGTTCTGCATTTTGTCTTTATATAAACTATAAATTTGCCAAATTTCATACTCCTCCGTAAGCTGTCTGGTTTTGACTGGTGTTAGAGCTCCAGTGACGGAGATCGCGGACGTAGGCACTACCGCATTACCTAATATACTTGCCGCTAAATGGTAGTGTTCAGCACTATCGTGTTCCGGTCAGGTGGTAATGTACGGCCCTGTAATTTCCGGCACAGAGACATAACACCTTAGCCCTCAGGAGTGGTAACGCATCTACATTTTGCCTTTGGTCTTTGTGTTGTCTATAGGCTGCAGTCATAACTCACCATCAATGTGAACTGCAAGCTTGTTTATCACTTCCATTACATAAAAAAAACTCAATTTTCGTAAATTGGGTCTAAGTATATGCTTTAATATTATGATATATTGTTGTTTATAGGTAATATTCAACAGTTGGCGGGACCAACACCATTTACGTACCTCGGCGGACTGTCACCATATGGTGTTCCTGATGCTTCTGGTAGGTATCCTTTTAATCTGTGTTATTGTAATTTTGTATGTATTTTTTTATTTTTATATTGAAGATTAGCTGTGCCCGCGACTTCGCCCGCGTGAGAATTTTTAATTGCTCAGTTTCTACTCGGACGAAGTCGTGGGCGCAGCTAGTATTAAAGTAGCCTTAGATACTCCTTATTACATCAGCTATTTGCCAGTGAAAGTCGGTCCAGCCGTTCCCAAGATAAGTCCCGCCAAACAGACAGACAGACAGACAAAAATTGTAAAAAATGTTGTTTTGGTATATGCATCGTGTATACATATGCATTTAGTAAAAGGCGGTTATTTTTATGTTACAAACAGACACTCCAATTTTATTTATTTGTATAGATGTAAGAAAGAGGCTTTTTGTGAATAGAGAGTATTGGTGTAAGAATGAAAAAAGGTATAAGAGAATGATGATTGAAGAAAAGAAGTACAGGGGATGTCAGGACCGGGATATCTGGTAAACCTACCCCGTAAGAGACTTGACATACATACATATTATTTAAGAATATTTTGTTTTCAATATATTGAATTTGACGACCCGGTTAGTCCAGCGGTGTGAGACGACCGTTTGATTCAAAGGGTCGCGGGTTCGATCCTCGCACCGGGACATATATTTGTATGGCCTACAGATATTTGTTTCGGGTCTGGGTGTTTGTGTATGTGTGTACAACGGCACCCACGACACAGGTTTATACATAGTGTGGGACTGTGAGTGTAAGCGTATTTTATTTATGTTTTTATTTCACTTATTATCGGAGGGTAATCATTACTCAGACAGTTTTTTTCACGTTGAAATAAAACTATTATATTATATATACGAAATATAAATATTATATTATTATTTATATAAATATAAATATTATATTTCGTATATTAAACTAAATTATTATTTGAAATCGAACCTGACGTTTCGGTCGCTTTTCAGCTTCCGTGGTCTAAAAATCGTAAATCCGAAAACTAGTTTTTTTTTCACGTTCCTAAATTCACCCTATAACGGTTTCAGGTTCGAACTGGCACCCGCAGCCACAACCGGTCAACCCGTCACTGAACTTAAGCGGGTTCGCACCGACCAGCGAGACGTCAACCTTCCAGCTGCAGAAACCGCCTGGAAAACGGGGCAAACAATGATATTGGCGTTAGGGTATTATATACCCTAAAATATTTTAAAAACACATTAGGTTGAAACGTCACTGTCTTCTTAATAATAATAATAATGGCAACCCTTGCACGTGTCTCTCCCCATTTTGGGGAGAAGACTGGAGCTTACTCCACCACGCTGCTCCAATGCGGGTTGGTGGAGATAAGGGTTAGTGGCCAACCCCCTGTTGGACGTTTTTTAAAATCGCCCAAAAGGCCTCCGACAAGGTTTAACGACTTCTATCTATCGATAGCAACCGAGACCGACGGCTTAACGTGCCCTCCGTAGCACGGACATTTTTAATTTGTCACTAGCGGTCACCCATCACACACGACCGCGCCCGTATCGTACAACCGAGTATTTCGCTTGCATCATCATCTACACCAGCCCCCCATCTACGTGGCCCCGCGCCATGCTCGCTTCTGTTCTGTTTTCATAGGTCTTTATTTCACGGGACACCACGGTGGCGCAACCAGTCGCACAACCGTGGTGTCCGTAAGCTACCAAACTAGACACCATACAGACGCCAGAGTCGCCACACCGCAGCGACAGTAACAAAATGTACCGTGAAGATACTATAAGGACGTAGGAAAAGAAAGATCTAAAAAAAAGAAACAGTTTAGCAGTTAGTTCATTACTCCAGCCGAATGTCGTCCGTCTGCTGGACAAAGCCTTCCCCAAAGACGCTTACAACAGTATTGTGCGTCATTAGAGCAGAATATACCGTAATCGCCACGCTTGGCAGGCGGATTGGCGATCGCAGTGACGGTAGTTTTATCGCTGGACGCTGCTGCCGCTACTACCGCCCTATTTTAATCGTTTGACCGCCATTGTTCGGTTAACTGACTGCACTAGCGGAAGAATTCTTTTCCAGTAGAAGAAAATTGGTCGTTATTTTCGTTAAAGTTCTCCGCGCCTATTTCGTTGTTTTCGACTATACCCAAAGGTTGACTGGTAGATAATGCCTTTTAGTTGCATTAAGTCCGCCTTTTGTACAAAATTATTTTTGTGCAATGAAGTTAAATAAATAAAATTCTTCTGCTAGTGGGGTCGACACGTCCCGACAACAGTAGTTTGTAAGTTTTAGTTTAATGAAATTTTGTATCGGGGTCCGAGCTAGTCGCGCCGCCAAATTGGTTGCGCCACCAAACGGACACCAGGTAAGTAACTCTATAGAGCTATATCCCTATAGTAGCGGCGACTGGTTGCACCGCCATGATGTCCCGGTGAAACATATCCCTTAAGGTGCGGACTCATGCAGCGACAAATCCACTCACGTGACCCCATTTTGAATTGCCCGCGTCTCAAGAAGTTACTGCCTCATGCAGTCGCTCGTCGCTCGATTTTCAGAGATAAATCTAGCTACTTATCCCTATTCTCAATTTGTCGCAACTGAAAAACAGTAGTATCCAACTGCTGATTTCCTAACTTCCTTCGTAATAGCGACAAAACTCAACATTTTCAGCTTTGTCGCTACATACCACGTGACCAGATTGGTCGCTGCAATCAAGCGTTGAGCGGCTGCATGAGGTCACACCTTTAGGCGTCCATTACACACTCATGCCAGCGTGGCATTTCATTAAAAATACTAGCTAGCGGCCTATTTTGATAGGCCCTATACCTTATTTTGATAACCTAGTGAATGTATTATTATTATTCTCTAGACATCATAAAAAATATGCGTAAGAATTAGGTTTGTAACATGGGTCTGACGCAGACTGAACACTTCGCAAAATGTATATTTCGCAGAATGTGCATTTCTCACAAAGAGCACTTCTCAAAATGTGCATTTTGCGAAGTGCACATTACGCGTAGTGCTCATTTTGAGAAGTGCTCCTTGTGAGTAATACGCAATCCGCGAATTATATATTTTGGGCATAATGCTCATTTTTTATTTATTTTTTTATTTCCGTTTAAAGAGTTTGGTCAAAGGCCATGACATACGTTCACATGAATTACAATCTTAATTTAAAAAAATAATTAAACAACATTAGCTCATTGACAATTGATATAGTTGCAACAGTATTCTGGTGTCATCCGTAGTAGGATCTGCCAGGACACTGTTGCAATGTCCTATTTCTAATGAAGCCCTGCGATAATGCTCATTTTGCGAAGTGCAGTCAGACCCTGTAGCATATCTCGATGAACGAAATAATTCTACCGCGGGGTCCTATCCTAATACTGCTATTGTATCGAGGCAGTTAATGGGCATGTGTATTTTGTAGGTAGCAGGCCATTACTACCATGCCGGGGTCCCGGGTTCAATTCCCAGTTTACTACTCCCGCCACTGGGGGCTTTCAGAGATAACGGCCTAAAATCCTTCATCTCTGATTCTATTTGGATTTTTTAATTTATCAGTAAATCCAACATACTGGCGAATTTCCGTAAATTCCCCAGTTTGTTGGAGTTTGGCAATGTGCCCAGCGATGTTAACAGGCTCGCCACCTGTTACATGGGCCAAAACGTAACCGGCGAATCGAGGGTGTTTGCTTGAATGCATTCAGTTATCTCTGCCTATAGGCGGCCACACAAAACTGCGATGCGATGCCGTATCGCAGGCGATGTGTTCGTGCGAGCTCACAGATATTTGCGATGCGATGCGAATTCGCAGTTATGTGTTGTATTCGCGGATTACAGGCGGAAGTTACGTTTTATTTCCATTTAATGTGAATTATGTAAACCCTAGTTTCTGATGTAAATTGTAATGAAACTCATAATAAATTCATTTTGATAGGTATTGTAGTTATGTATTCAAAATTGTTATTTTTGTAATAAATTTAATGTTACATACAATGTTTTGTTTTATTTTTGTGTTATGGCCAGGTAGATCATCAGAACGTCTGATATATGTGAGTGCACGCATTACCTAATGTATCTTTTTTATGTAATGGAAGTGGCAAACAAGCATGCAGTTGACATTGGTGTTAAGTGATGACTATAGACACTCACACAAAGACCAAGGTCAAATGCAGATGCGTTACCACTCCTGAGGCCTAAGATGTTATGTCTCTCTGCCAGAAATTACAGGGCCGTATCTGCCACTAAATGGTAGTATTCAGCACTATCGTGTTCGGATCGAGATGGTAATGGATGGCCCCGTAATAACTATCACAGAGACAACAGCTAAAGTCGCAGGGGTGGCAGCGCGTCTGCAGAAATTAAAGAAAAATTTTACTTCGGGCAGGAATCGAACCTGCGACCGTAGGACAACCAGTCCAGCCGCTTTACCACTAAGCTATCGAAGCTCATAAGGTCGATGTGCTTTATTGGTAGATATTGTATGCTGCTTAGACTAAGTACCTATAGAAAGAAATTCAACTCCATAGAAAAAAAAATGCTACCATAACCAATACACTTGCGTACACTAGCGCCATAGCGGATTAGCAACTAACACAAAATATGCGCGGGAACTTTCAAAAGGAGGTTTCAAAAAAGTTTCAATTTCATTACAGTAGACAGGTACTACAAGAACATGAAGCAGAATAAAATTTATTCACATTAATATGGTGACTTTAAAATAATATACCATTTTGATATGTTAAACCATATTATTATTACGAATAATTTTATTCTACTTTATGTCCTTGTAGTACCTGCTTACTTGTAACAAAATCTATCACCAGTTGTACCTGCATTAATCTTTCATGCATCTTATTTAAAATAAAACAACAAAAACTGTATAAACGTATATTTCCCAATCATATACATAAAACTTGATACAAAATAAAATAAAAAAATACTTCAAACAAATTATTAGAAACAATGAACTCATTTATTTTTTAAATTCTTATCTTACGTTCTAATGCTTTCTTTTTTTCCTCTTCGTCCATATTTCTATTTATTAAAACACAATATCTTTTAATTATAATAAAAAATGTACTTACTTTAATATGAGTTTCATTTATTTCATAATGTAGAGTACATTTTCTCAAAAAATCAAAATCTACACATTCTAACAAATTAAATATGTTGATTTTCAACTCCTTTTTATGTGCATTTTTGTTTAATGAAGTATTTATGAGGCTGGCCATCATTTCTACACACGTCACCATATCTTTAGATACATAATAAATTCTGAGCAGGGTCATAGTCCTTAAAACTTGTGAACATGTGTATGGTTTCTTGTGTATTTGATAGGAATGCCTTTCAACAATCAAGGCAGTTACTGTTCCTCAATTTTTTATATATAAAACCACACACATATGCACAAGCTTGACTCTCAGACGTCCCCTGGTCCACTGCTTCAACTGCATCCGATAATATGCTCTCCATTGCTCCCAACTCGCATTGAAAAGTTGGTTCATTAATGTTTGTAGGAGAAATGTTTGCTGTCAAAAACTTTGTTAAATTATTTGAAATCATAGCTTGGTCATCTTCACAATTTTTTTTTGCCCTGCATGTTTTAGGTTGGAAATTATGGCAGTTTTGATGCCAGCTATAAATTGATTAACGGTTGGATTGTTATTGGATCCACAGCTATATCGGATGCAGCCAAAACAATTTTCTAGTGGATCTTGGTTGAGGCCACGTGTGGAAAGACTCTTAATGCCTATAGCCTGTAAATTTTTCCACAATCTTTCTATAGCGTTCATGGTGTGAATCCATCCTTCTTGAGACGGAGGATTAGATTTACTCCCTACATATTTCATATTTTGTATAAATTTCCTCATTTCCTTGAATAAAGTTAAATGGGGAGTCTTTTTAGTTATATTGGTGGAATATCTCTTTCCTCTTCGCAAATCTTTACTATCGGCATTAACGGCATCAAATAGTTCGTCGAATTTCTGCACGAACGTTGCCATTGCATGAGCTTCTGCTGGTAGTTCATCTGAAAAATAAAATATTTAATATTGTTATCGGCGTGCATATATGAAGAGAATGATGCAGGTAGAAGAAGCACGAGAGGTATGTCAGGATCGGAATATCTGGCGCTCCACACTCTCTGCCTTCCCCGTAAGGGACCTGGCGTGAAGATATATACATATTTACATTACATAGTAATATTTAAAAAAATCTTTTTAATTCTTAATTCAGATTGCAATACTGAAATGTAAATGTTTGTCTTTCCCAAAGGTTAGGATAACTTAGTTGAGCAAATAGTGTCAGTCAAAAAACAGAATTATACACTTTTTTGACTAGCTATTGCATGAGATATAGTAGATACGTTGACACCCCTGAGTTCTTAGTTATTAGGTTTCTGTGATAGTTATTACAGGGCCATACATTACATACCAATCTTCAAATTACAAATAATACTGTTACAATTTATATTACATGTTACTACAACATTTTCACTCGTAACAACGTCAAGATATGGATATAGACCCTCTATATCCATATCTTGACGTTATATCTTATATATATATATCTTTGTTTTTCAAATTATCTAAATTCGATATTTATATAATATAGCTGACCCGGCCACGCGTTGCTGTGGCTAAAGTTTTTGTTATATTACATTATAGTAAACAATCTAAGAGGAACAATAAGAGAACATCAGTCACGGAGTCCACTATGCTTTTTCACACAGATGGTATTTGTAAAAAAATTTGGTGATCTCCTTATTTGACTTTCTACTACTATAACCCTTTAGTACAATGAAATTATTTACGAACATAGACGAAAATGTTGGTATACAAATTCACTGGATTGAGATTTGAAGGGGAAGTACGTTGAACACAATTAATGAAAATGTTCTTAAACTTGATATTAAGCAGAAATCAATAGGTACAAAATAAAAATTTATAGCGTCAACAACACGTGGTAATTAAGCTGTTTAAATGTATCATAAATGACATGTTTGTAGATTTACCATAGCAGCGCCATCTATTGATTACTTACTCAACCCAGTCGAAAGGTATCGACATCTGTTAGAATCATTTGGAGTTAACAGATAATTGTGACTGTCAAATAATAACAGACAAATAGTTAGCAATAAATTAAAATTGCGACTATAATTTGAGATTTAAACTATCCTATCTCTCAAGTTGGAACGAACTGCACATGGTGTGCGAATTTTATTATAATCGGTTAAGTGGTTTAGGAGTCCATTGAGGACAAACATTGTGACACGAGATTTATATATATTATAAGATAAGATATACATTTACTTACTTTGAGCAATTTTCATTAACATGCCAGTTAAAACAGAGTGACTAAATACTTGAGCAGCAAGCTTCACTCTCATTTGCTGCTGGCAATTTGGACGCAAATGACTGTCAGTCAGCTGAGGAGCATTAACCAAATTAGGATTGGTTTTGTCGAGCTCATAAAATGCTTGTATGTGGCTCCATTTCACTGTACCTAAAAAGTATTTTTTATTAGAAATTGTGTAGTTAACATGTGTTTTTTTATATGATTTTTTTTAAAGTTTAAGTACAACTTTAACTTTACTTTAGTTTGGTTGCTCCAAAATATTTGTTTAGGTTAAAGTTTTTATAAAATTTACCATTCTTTTCTAACTTAAACAATTTTTTGTTAGAGTGTAGTGCACTCTTTGGTGCAATCGAACCTAAGATATTTATTCACTGATAAATGAATATATGAGATTGTACAGAATATTTAAATTTAATCTTCATGTTAGTTATCCCTCAAAGGGATAGGATAAAGATAGAATAAATATATTTCCAATTAAAGAATTATATAGGTTTACAAATACTGTACAAACTTATTTTATAAAAACTACTGGTACAATTATAATATTACTTACCTTTCAGTCTTTTCATTGCACTGAAAATCTGAGGTGATTTCAATGTCATGTTTTAATAACAAATTTCTTGTACACTTTAAGAGGTGTGGAGGATCAAACATAGTCACAATTTCCTTTCCATGGAAATCAAAATATGGTGAAGTTGATGATGCACCTAATGTTTTCAATATTTTAACATTAACAGATGCTAAGTCACAAACAGTACCAACAACATTAATATTTGCTGCAATGGACTCGCTCAGTATCTGAAACAATTTATATTATTATGTATACATACAAATTACTCATAACATTGAATATAAAATTAACAATAAAAGTACATTTAATATTACCTCTTTTAAAATAACTGTCATTCTGTCAGCATTTAATAATTTTTTTTTTTTTTTTAATTTTAGAAATAAAATGCAACGGGCTGTTTCCAGTTTTTTCTTAAACCAGTCAACATAAATACTAGTGCCTTAGAGGCAATATCTGTTGTCCTGCCATGATTGCCATGGTCTTGAAATCCTTGTAATTCGTCCAGTTTTTGGTTATAAAATAAATGTTTCCTTATGGACATTTCATCACAGGTTAAAATACATAATGTATCTTCTTCTTCTAGATTTTGCGTCATCTTTTCTAATGACGTAAATATATGTTTATGAATGCCAGGTTTAAGAGGTACTCTATTCAGTAATAGTTTTAAACTTGTTTGACTTGGCAATGCAAACATTCTTCTTAATAACTTATAACAAGCTGGAGACTTCTTGTATATCACTAAAGCCTGAATTTTTTGGTTAAGAGTGTATCTTCTCCCTTTGGGCTTCTTAGGGCAATTGCGCAATTGGCTTTGCAGCAGAGTTACAAACGAATTGCTGATCTTCATATCATAAAATTCCTTAATATGTTCGCTTTCTAAAACTCTCTTTATACTTCCTTTCTCATATTTATACAGTTTTCTTTCTCTAGGCGTCATTTCATTGAGTTTTGTAATACCAAGATTAGTTAAGATTGTATGTTTCTTAGTTGAAATTGCCTTGCTATAGGTTGTGACCACATATTCTTCAGTAATCGATGGATTCTGAAATTACAAATACAATTGTATAAAATGACTACCTGTGCTTTTTTGGATATAACTTTCGGTTAATTTTGGATCTTAAACACTTTTAATTACTTAAATAAAATCTGGTTTACATTAATGCTTCTCTGTACACGAAATATTGTATGGATGGCCATCGGGATGAAAGCATACAGGCTGCTAGTATTGCCAACACGTGACAGAGTCACATGTAACTGACCGTGCGAAAAACAGTTTATTATATGATGTATAAACTTTAATATTATAGGCTTTAGGAGTGTTAACGCATATGCATTTTGAACTCTGGTCTTTGTGCGAGTGTCTATAGGCTGTAGTCATTACTTAACATCAAATCAATATAAAGTGCAATGGAATAGGAAAAAAAAATCCCCGATTTTGAAACATTCTTCACTGGTGCTCCGCTCCTATTGGTCTTAGCGTGATGATATACAGCCTAATGTGAATACCCTGGCTGAAAATGAATTCCATCTTTTATTTTGCCGTATGCATATCCGGAACAGTCATGCACGCTTAAATGTCTTTGCCTTTGGCGGCGTCGTGTGGCGGGTTGCTCACTTCCCTCTAAAATGGTCGAGGAGGGCAATGGCTGTCACATGCGTCATACTCGTGAACGGGTGCTGTTGGTGGGGACTGGTCTGTTCTGGTTTGCAGGGGCTACATCACATTTAGTAGATAGCAGTTTATTTGCATCTATGCTATGGACGTTGACATTATTTGATTTTTCACGATAATCTGTACTAGATTTAAGCTCTCATTTAAAAGAGCTCTTACTGAGTTTGTTGGGTAGCGGAGTTCTTCTCAGTAGTGACTGCACTTGGAACTCTGCTAAGTGAATAACATTGATCTTGACGAATAAGTTTTTCTTTTTCTTCATTTATTATCACTGAAGGAATTGAAAAATTTTATGATTATTATGTTTTAACCAAATAGTTTAAATTTTAATTTTTAATTTACTATTAATATATGATTTTGCTTTTACTATATGTAATGGTTATTCGCTCTAGGTAGTTTATGATTTATTGACGTTTTGAAAGTATCTGTAAAGCTCTATTCGAAATAAAAATATTTTCTATTTCTATTTCAAAGCCTTCCTCAATAAATTGACTGTCTAACATTAAAATAATTTTTGAAATCGGACCAGTAGTTCCTGAGATTAGCGCGTTCAAACAAATAAACAAACAAACTCTTCAGCTTTATAATTATAGAAGAAGATATCATAATCTTATTTAGCCTATTTAGCCTAGTGGTAGTGGGCCACTACTACTACGCTGGATTCGATATCCGGGTCGGGGGCTATCAGAGACAACGGTGTAAAATCCTTTTGGATTGTACCATTTTATGGTAGTTTCTCATTACCTCGGAGTTTGGTAATATCGCCGGAGATGACAACAGGCTTGTTCCCTGTTACATGGGACAAAATGTAACTGTAACTAATCGTGGGTGTTTACATGTATGCTTGAATTCAAGCATTTACCTTTACCTACTCCTTTGGGGATTAAAGGCGTGAAATTATATTATATCATTATTTAAAATATAAATAGTATATCTTAACTAAATTTTAAGTTTTGTAATCAAAAGTTGAAAACAAAAAAATATATGCTATATAATTTACACACCTGTATACTTTTGATGAATTCCACTGATTGCGGGACTTTCGCTAAAGCATATCTAGCCACTGCACTAGTGCCAGGTTCCACTGAGATATTTTCAATTTGAGACAGAGGTCCTTTCAACTTAGCAGCAACACTGGATTGCTGTACATTCTGGAAGTAATTGTTACAAATACCTATATACCTAGATATTGCATGACAAAAATTATAATAGTCCAAAAAATTGGAACTGCCTTAGTAGTCTAGTGGTAGCAGGTCACTACTGGACACTCTCAGTTCAATAGCCAGATTGAAAATAGATACTATTGGGATTTTTCTATTTTCTGGCAACCTTGTGACATCTTCTAATAAACAGCCCCGGCTTGCAGACGCGCGTCAAAAGTCACGGGTTGCCGGCCGGTGGTCTAATTCATAATGGAGTTATAAAATTATATGTCTATATCTTTACCCTCAGTTTTTTAGAGGTTAATTGAAGAGCATGGAGCTTATAACATCTCTATCTCTACAATTGTATATTATTTTACATTCATCACTCTATTCATACATGCAAGCCAATTTTATCAAAATCCATTACAAAAAAAAATACAATCTAAAAGCAGAGTTTTTAGATTTTAAAAGATTGATTAGCAACTACAATCTTGTCTCCTACAAAAAAATTGGTTAGGTAAGGTTGTATATGTAATAATATATTATAGTTATTCCGGTAATTACTTATTAATAGAAAGGCTGGGTTTATTCTGTCAGTAACCAGATGAATTAAATATTTTAATGGCTGAGTCTATTCTGCCAGTAACTGGTTTAATTAATTTTTTACATGACAAATAATTAGTAGTAGCTAGTATTTATTAAACAAAAGTTCGGCGCTGGCGCTTCGCCGTCCGCTGCCGCGGCACGCTCGCTTGCCTCGCTCTTTTATATATACAACCTAACCTAAGCAATTTTCTGTAGGAGACGCCATGGTAGTTACTTGTAAGTCTTTTGTTAGTACGTGAAAACAATCTGAGGTGACATCTTGTAGTTGAGATCGTTTTCACGTACTAACAGAAGATTTTAGCTGGACAAATAATAAGATATTATTTATCCAGTCACTGTTCATAGCCTCATATAATCTTAATAATGGTTGGATCAATTTTGATGAAATAAAATAGTTACGTTAGTATACATATATAAAAAATACATATGAGTAACAAAAGACATAAAATTAAAATGTACTACCTGCACACTTTCAGTAATTTCAACTGATTTTGGGACTTCCACTAAAGTATGTTCAGCCATTACACTGGTGCAAGGTTCCACTGTTATATTCTCAATTTGTGACAAAGGTACTCTGAACTTAGCAACTGCAACATTGGACTGTTGTAAATTCTGAAATAAATTTTTAAAATTTGATTAATGTTTGCAGTGAAGGCCATGATGTAACTGGCAAATTGTGTACATTTGCATGTATGCTTGAATGCATGCATCAACCTCTGCCTATATGTAACACAACTTATATCAGAGAAAAAATAAATCTTAGACCACAGGAGTGGCATGCATCTTTGTGAAAACTATACGTATACAATATAATATACAGTCTCAATAGAGCTCTATGTTTTGTGGAGGCATAGATGTCTATAGATTGCAATATTCACTTACATTCAATGTGAACCGTTTTCCACTTTAATTACATTTAAAAAAACCTGCCTCAGTAGTGGTGAAAGCAGGTTACAATGTCTTGTGTTCAATTTGTGTCAGAGAGTAATTTATATAGAGATTATTCCATTACAAAAGATACAAGACTCAGTGACACCATATAAAATTCTAGCTATAATTCATGACTTCACATCTGTACAATTAATTTTAAAAGAAGCCTGTCGTTTATTTTTAGCTATTAAACTGATTGTGAAAATATAACAGAGAGACGGACAAAGTTACTTTTGCATGTATAATAATATGTAATAATGGATATGGATCTAATACAATCTGTGAAAATATAATATTTATTAATGCTTCCAGACACAAGAAAAATATGACAATTGAAATTCAATTGTGACTCGCCGACGGTGGCCGTACGGTCCTTGAAGGATTAATATCACAACTTTTCAGTCTTACATACCTGATGAATTTCTCCTTCACATGGTGGTTCATTCACTAGGGCTGATTCAGGAACAGCAAATTTACTGAACTTTTGCCTTTTGCTGTCATAAAACTGGCTTGAATGAAAGTGTCTTCCACATAACACTTTATTCTTAGTATGAAGTGAACGTAATAATTCTGTTGAAGTCCAATCTTCATTTGGCCAACAATATTTTGCCCAGATGTGAGCCCTGAAATTTCAATGTGATTCATATAATTTCACTAACAAAATTATGTTTGGTTTAATGTATTATATTCCCCGTGATGCACATGGGAAGAGCTTTTTTATTTAGTAAGTATGTATCTTCACAGGGTTAGGCAGATAGTGTGGAGTGCCAGATATTCCTGTAGTTACACACCTCCCGTGCTTCTACAACATTATTGTGGAAGAAAGAGGGCTTTCAGTTTGAGTGTCTCCATACTTTGTCAGATACATTAAGATGTTGGTTATAGCTGTAAGTGTTCTTGTTATTAGTTGTACAATAAGCTGGATACCTCATGGGTTCAGTTTCATATAAAATCAAAATCCTCCAGCAAATATGGTCTGGTCCAATCCATGTGTAAGATAGATAGTTAAGAGATGTTTATAAGTATTTGTAAAATGCTTGGAAGGTTAACAATATAAACACGTTCCACTGTGGTAGCGGCATGGACCGTACATTTGAAATTTGAATAATAATAGTACGGATATCGCCAATTGCACCAAAAGCCATTTAAAAATCACTGTGGCTACAGCGGGTTAATTTGCTGTAGGGTTTCATAGAGAGCAGTCATCCTGTATAGAAGACTCGAGTTCCTACTGTCTAAAACACATGTCTTGTAAAGGCGTTTTGGGTATCACACACAGATACACAGGGGCTACATACATTGACAGTATGGTGGTGACCGTTGGGTATGTATGCAAGTTACTTGGACGCATGAGTCAGTGCCATTAGTAGTTTGCTCGGCAAACCACTGATGGCTATATAGTATGGTACGGTGGGTATACGGTCACAGCAGTCACTGACATAAACTTGTTGTTAAATAATATTGTGTACGGATATAGACGTACGCCAAATTTCTATGAATAGTGTCATAGCAGAGTGGAGTATCGCGCTGGAACGTGTTATGTACCTACCTATACAAAAAAAAATTAAACGATAAGTGGAAACTTACCGTTTAAAATTAGTTGTGCCTGGATTCGGGAACCTGTGATAGGTCATCGTCATGTCTTCAGCACGTGTTCTTCCGCACTTAGCACATTTTCTATGGTCATTTACGGACATAATTAAAAATGTTCCCAAATAACCTATAACAATAATACTAAACTAACCGAACTAAGCAAACCTAAACTAATAGAAAAAACGTCCTTCCGTAAATTAGCAAACAACAAAACGTGATGCTGTTTGTTTAACACAAAACACAAATGTACCCAAAGGTCACAATCACAATTAAAACTAAGAAAACACTGAGTTCTTATCCTAACAGAAAACCTAAATTTAAAAACGTCCTTTCGTAAATGAACACAAGATGTGGATGTACGATGTACACAAAATGCACCCAAAATTACTGTAAAATGTGGAGAGCAGGAGTTACTCGATCGACACAGGTGACAGAAATGTATATTTGGGCTATAAATATCCAGAGATCCACTCATTTTAAACGGCAGCCATTTTCTCGTAAACAAAACAAAATTAAACAAATTCGACACGTAGTGTGATCAGAGTAAAGAAATATGTAATTTGTTAAATATTTTCTCCTATGGTATATATACGCAACGCACACATTCTGATAATCCTTATGTGTGCAGTCAAAAAATCTTGTAAAGAACTTGACAGCCCCGCTCGTGATCGACTCAGGTCTAGTTCCACAGAGTACATTTTATCTATATGAAATAGAGACCTATGTATAGGTGTATATTGGGCAACATGCGTAAAGTGACATCTACATAATAAAATTGGCAACTTTCTATCATACCTACCTATAACAACTGTGCATATATAATGTCCATACTTTTTAAAAATGTAATTAATGTACTATATAGCCAATCCACAGATTTATGAATTTAAGAATCTTGTTCATAAATCTGTATTCGATTAGCTAATAATACACATTGACC
The DNA here is from genome assembly GCA_036365455.1 of Macrosoma leucophasiata. NCBI lineage: Eukaryota > Metazoa > Arthropoda > Insecta > Lepidoptera > Hedylidae > Macrosoma > Macrosoma leucophasiata. The sequence goes on from JAWQUS010000026.1 coordinate 13,838,958, forward strand.
TATAAATTTGGGTAGGTATCTGCTTTTACTAATGTATGAGATACTAATTAAAACAATGGTTTAATAAAGCAATAACATTTATTTTTTGTTTTTACATAATTTTTTAAAATAAGTTTGAGCCATCATTTGCACACTATCATTTAAATCGTCCACGCTCCGCTTACCATACGCAATTTTATTAATAATTTTACAGTATGCGTAAATAAAAAAGCGAACAATGTGATTAATCATATATTCTCTTAATTTGTTGTTGTGTACAGGACAGTCCATATAATTTAAATTAATGATACTAGCCACAATGACCTTCATGTATTCTTTTAAATTTTTTTTTTCTATATATTTTTTTATTACATAATTGGCTATGTCCTGAATTTCTGACAGAGAATTTATTAATAAATCACTTGGACTGTAAAGCCAATTTCGACCTGCGTATTCTCTGAATCTTATATAGTCAGATTGCTCCCCACATAGTGTATTCTTACATGTTTCACATGTTTTCCAAACTTTACATTTAGATTTTTTTATAAAATACCCACTCACATATTCCAGTGGCGCCAAAATTCTTGGATCACTTTTTGATGCCACTGGTGTGAGTTGTATTTCAAATAAATCATTTAAATCAACTTCACAGGTCGTTTTATTGGCTTCACAATCCTCATTTAACAAAAGAGAATACAATGATTGCGCATTATCATTTTCGCAGTTTGAACCTGGAGCATGGGCACTAGTCAGATTATTTATTAGTAAAGTGGCAAATGCAGACTCAAACTGTTCTGACGTCGGGTTGATGTTGCGACAACCTTGGCTGCGTATAGCACCAAATAAATTTTCCAAGCAATCCTGGTTAAAATGACGCATCCAAAGAGAAGTAATTTCGTAATCTCTTTTCAATTTGTTTACTATATCTTCCAAGCCATTAATAGTTTCCTTCCAACCCTGCACTGTTGGTATGGATTCCTTTTTATTATTTTGTTTGTTAATGTATTGCAGTGAACACAAAGCTTTTTTCGCCTCCTTCCATACTTTATGACGCGGTGAATTATTGGTCACTGGACCTAAAAGTGGCTTTGCATGCCTATTCTTGGTGAAGCTGCCATTGACAGAGTCAAATAAATTATCCATAAATATCAGAAAATCTGCAGTTTCTTTGCATTCTTGTGGAAGAATTCCTTTTTCTGCAAAATATAAAAAAATATATATGTATAGACAAGACACATGACGACATATATTGCAACAGTGTATATTAAAAAATATTGGTGCAGTGAAGCATTTGCTAACTATATTCAATTTCTTTTTACATACTACAACCTATAAATCTATACTAATACTATAAACAGGAAACATGTGTGTCATCTACTGCACCGATTACAAAAATGATTTCATCATTAGATTCTATATTACATTCGTTGGACCCGCGCGAAGCCGGGGCGAGCCGCTAGTATTTACATAAAAGTGCAATGTAGATATATTGTGTCTTGAGGCATAGCATTCTTTATCTCTGCATTAGAAGATTTTACTGGCAGACTGAGTAGGTACAGATGCAAAAATAAAAAGATATTGAGTAGATATGAAATTACTCCTTTCTATCATACCACATATAAATTTGATGTAAAGGTACAAAATTAATGGAAATTGGAGTATTTTTATACGAGAACGAAGAAATTTAAAATGGCGAAATGTGAAAAAAGCAAAAGTTAACTTCAAATGAGCTGTTTTAAGTCATTTCTCAACTTGCAACATTTTGAGACATTATAATATATTTTAAAAACTTTAATTTCTAAGACAATATGTATTTATTTTTCCATTTTTTTTTTGTAATTATAATAAAAATTGTCGACATCCCTAATATTCCAAATATATCTAGAAAGTTTAATAAATGGAAATAAGAATAATAGACACTTTTATGATTAATATGTGATAATATTATTTATTACCTGCAAGATATCCCATATTTGAAGAAATCTTCCTACTAAATATTTGACTCGCATATTTTACTTTCATTCTGGGTATTTTAGAAGGAACAACATGTCTTTCTGTTAATGTTGGCATTAAACACATGCCTTTGTATCCTGGGTTTTCTGCATGTAGCAATTCCAAATGTTCCCATTTAGCTGTCCCAGATTTCTCATTTATAATATATTTAAGATTTTTTGTTATAAGATTATTCCTTATTCCCTTTAGAAGATGTGGTGGATCGAAAATTGGAATTATTTCATAAGAATTGATTAAGAACATGTTCTCTTTAGGAGGTTCAGCTCCTTCTCTTAGATATTTACTCCTTGTCTCCTCTTTCAATATTTTCAATGCCTGTCGATTGTTAGTGCCCTGGTCACATATTGTTGTTATTACAACAAACCCAGCCTGTTGCAGTTGACCAATTACATTTTTAATTTGCTTGGCTAATTCAAAGCCTTTTGTCGCCCCTGACGAAAAAGTATAAGCTACCGGCTGTTTAAAATTTTTGATAAGGCCACGGATTAAAAATACCTGCGCATGATCAGCAAGAACTCTTTTGGTTTCTTGTCCATCTGTCACAAAACCACTTATTGCATCTTTTCGTTCATTATATGAAATGCCGACTCTTAACTGCATTTCATCAAATATTAATGCACACAGTTTATGTTCATCTTTCATTTTCTTAGCTCTTTCCTTTAGCTGTTTGAATATACAGTCATTTATTCCAGGGCTTAATGTGCATCTGTGTAATAAATTGAGCAGTGTTTGACGTGATGGTAAGATGAATATTTTCCTTAAAAATCTATATGCTTTAGGGCTTTGTTTTAGCATGGTCAGTGCAACAATTTTTTCTTCTGTCGAAAATCTACGACCTTTACCTTTCTTTTGTTGCTCTCTAAACTGCATTATAGTGAACAGTTTGGCAGATGTAGTCCAGTTGTCCATTGTTTTTATAAATTCAGGATTTGTATAAATTTTTTTCGCCATCTTTAATGTTATGTTTTGCTTCCTGATTTTATTCTGACATTTGCTTATTTTGATTTGTGCAGCTCTCAATTTTTTATGAAGTTCCCTTTCAGATTTTGTAACTACTTTACAAGGTCTTACCATCTTCCGGGATTTAAATACAGGCACTGCAAAAAAAAGGTAAATAATTATAGAGTTAAAGACACAGACACACAATGGATAATAAATTTCTTTATTGTATAATTTGCAGCTCAGTCTTCACATTCAACATATTCCTTATTGTTTAGCACCATACAGTATGTTTTGGTTTTTCATTCATAGTATGTTCTTAGGTTTTCGCGAGGTGCACTCATTGAAATAAAACTAGTTATCGGATTTATCTCGCGTATATTAAACTAAAATGATTATTTAAAATCGAACCCGACGTTTCGGTCGCTGTTCAGCTACAAACTCGATTGTGATTGTGGACTTTCTTATATAGGCCAAACAAAGAGAGCGGTTTCCACCAGAATTAAAGAACATATTGCTGATGCCAAACACCGTAGAGCAGGAAGGTCTGCTGTCTGTGATCACAAAGCGGACAAACCAACTCATTATATTCGGTTTGACAAAACTCGGGCACTTGCTACAGAACACAGACCAATTCCAAGAATGGTTCGCGAGGCTATTGAGATTAAAAACCGGACAAGTGCGAGTTCGACTCGCGTGGTGAGGGTTCCGTACATAATCTAATAATGAATGTATAGTGCCGGATCGTATAGGAAAGTTGCTATATTTTGATTTAATTTGAATACTCAAACTTCTCATAGGTTTTCCAGTAATCTATAGGCAAAGAACTATTTTCCACATTTTTTTCAAAATTTTAAGTTCAGTAGTTTCGGAGATAGGGGGAGGGGAATGGTCAATTTTCGTCGTTTTTCTTAAATAACTTCAAATTTATTTATGCAAAAATTATAAAAAAAAAGTATCTGAGATGCTGACAACAACTTCTTTCATTTCATATGTCACACGACACAGTTTACTTATTATTTTTTTTAATTTTCTTATTTACCCACCGAATGTGGCCCCCCTGTTTAAAATTTATTATTTTACTTGACGTGTTCATCTTTGGGTCACCAATTTACATATATTCATCAAATTTCAACTCAATCGGTCGAGTAGTTTCGGAGCAAATTGGCTGTGACAGACGGACAGACAGACAGACAGACGCACGAGTGATCCTATAAGGGTTCCTTTTTTCCTTTTAAGGTACGGAACCCTTAAAACATCCAAATTTCAATAGAGAAGATGGATGGAAATTGTCACCAACATGGAATCCAATACTCAGTAGAATAAAAGCCCAACCGCAACAGTCTATAAGACTTCAAGATACATGATGTACAATTAATAACTTTTGTGTTAATCCTGAACGCTACGCCAGACGTTTGCAAAATAGATGGAGGTAGCTGTTCATAATAATTTTTCAAACTGCTGTCAGACAAATACCACCTCAGTCTGCCAGAGACCACGGAAGCTGAAAAGCGACCGAAACGTCAAGTTCGATTTAAAATAATCATTTTAGTTTAATATACGCGAGATAATTCCGAAAATTAGTTTTTTTTCATTTATCATCATTATATTATCACAACAATCTATTGTGATATTTTTATTAGATAATCAGTTTTCATCAATGCTATGGTATATTTTGTCGGAAATTGCTTTTCCTTAATTAGAATGTAATTGATAGAAATACAAACAAAAACTTATATAAAGGGCTTTTATAAAATATGTATAAATTAGCTGTCCCAGCAAATTTAGGTAGTATAGCTTTAGTAATATAAAAATAGTTTACGACCTATCGAATATACACAAATAAAATAATAAAAATAGTTCAAGCCGTTTTGGAGGACTTTGATTACAAACATCGTGACAAAAATTATATATTAAATAATACGTTTTTACCTTCATTTATTGTGGTTTTGCTATGATCATGTTTTTCTACCTGCACTCCTTCCTGTGATACAGTTTGTTCAATTGTTTTATCTACTATATCCACCAATTGGTCTGAAATAAATAAAACATCATTAGTATAGCAACTTTTATTGCTTATTTATGTACTGTGGCTATTTTTATGTAGTTGAAGTTTAAAACATGTATCATATTTCGTATTTATAGATTTTTATAAAGAAAATATGAAGTTTTTGGTAGTATGTATCAATCAGATACTTGCTTAATTCTACAATTACAATACAAATGCTATTTTAACTTTATGTTAAATACGCTCACAATCACAGCCCCATACTAGGTATAAATAAACCTATATCGTGAGTACCGTTGTATATACACACCCAAACCCGAAACAAATATCAGTAGATACAAATATTTTGTCCCGGTGAGGGGATCGAACCCGCGACTCTTCGAATCAAACGGTCATCTCACACAGCTGGACTAACTGGGTCGTCAAGTATTAATAATTCTATAATGGACTGCTGACCAAAGACAAACAGATCACCTATTTTTTTATTGTCATAGATACACATACTGGCGGACGAGACGATCCCACCGCCCACTAACGAAAGAATTTCCTTCTACTGGAATAGAATTCTTCCACTAGCGCAGATGGGCGACAGCGTCTTGCGATAAATCTACCGTCACCGATCCTCAATCCGCCTGCCAAGCGTGGCGATAATGGCATATACCTAATGACGCACAACACTGTAGTGGGCGTCATTAGAGGAAGGCTTGGTCCAGCAGTGGACACCATTCGGTTGGAGTGATGATGATGAGATACACATAACTATAATGGCATCCCAATATGGAGATATAATTGAAAATGATTTTAATTGCCAAAATGAGTAAAACAATATTCATTGTATTGTATATTGTACACATTGCTGTTCAGCAGCATATATTTTTTTTTAATGTAATGGAAGTGGCAAACAGGCATGCAGTTCACATTGATGTTATGTGATAACTGCAGCCTATAGACACCCACATAAAGATCAAGGTCAAAATGCGTCACCATTCCTGAGGCCTAAGGTGTTATGCCTCTATGCCGGAAATTACAGGGCCGTACATTACCACCAGGCTTGAACACGATAGTGCTGCAAGTATATTAGGTAATGCGGTGGTGCCTACGCCCGCGAGTCACTCAGTCACTGGAGCTCTCCCACCAGTATATTCCAGGATAGATGATAGCTTTCTGTCCCTAGTTTCTGACACACAGCCAAAACATGTTGGGCCTCAGAGGTAAGTAATACAGTAGGTCTTTATGCGGCAATTATCACTTATCATTAATGTGATCAGCATGGTAGTTCCATGATAATACATAAAAATAACAATTAAATAAGTTACTGTAAGTTAAGTAAACTAACCTGTAAATAGACACACATTTTCTTTTTCTTCAATCAGTATTGTAGGCACATCTTCAAAAATTACTGGAGCTGAAAAAATATGACAATATTAACACATACAGACATTATTGAAAATTTTTTACAAAAAAAAAACGTAACTTCCCTCCTGTAATCCCTGAAGTAGGCATGGTAGGTAAATAATGCATGCATTCAAGCCTACATGCAAACACCCACGACTCACCGTTTACGTTTCGGCCCATGTAACAGGTGGAGAACCTGTTGCCATCTCCGGGCACATAACCAAACTCCGATGTACTGGGAAACTTCCAGAAAATGGAAAAATCCCAATAGTACGAGATGTAAAGGATTTTAAACCGTTATCTTTCAAAGACATGGACATATATCTGCCTGAAATATGGTACATAATAAGTTCTTAGTTTTAAATAAATAAGTATAATAACTCACCAATACAATAAAAAATAATTACCGTCAATACCTCAGCGTATAAGAGAAACGTACATATAGACAAAAGTTCTGTACGCCTAACTAATCGTATTTAAAAAAATAGTTCAATTCAGTTATTAAACAAAAGAGTGTAAACGGGCGGGATTTTGATATAAAAATAGTGTGCAGCGGCGCGTTTGTCGGTAAGTATTTTATAGTTTTAAGTGAATTTTAGGATATAGAATAAGAGAATACAAATAAAAATTATTATTATCATGTACATTGATACATTCATGTCAATTTTAATAAAAATAGTGCGCTTAAAACAGTGTTGACAATTTTTTGTGTGGCACTAGTACCCATGGTAAGATTTAACTTGTGTTATGGATACCAGGACTCCCGCTCAAGTTAAATACATTTAATGAACATTTATAATATTATAATTATACATGCCAGAGAAAATAAAAATCATTAAAATAATAAGTAATAAAACATAACAGAACCAAAAATTTTAATCAATAAAAAATGTCCCGTATATTACTGTGTGTGTGTGTGTTATTATGATATTATTATATTATAATATTATGTGCCATGCAACTACGATTATAGTGTTGCTATTTTTATTAGGCTCTCAGTTTGAGCGTACGTCTTAGTTAAGAGCCAATTAGAAATTACATTTTTACATTTTATATTGGTAAGTGGATAAATATTGCAATATTCATTGGCCAAATTGTAAAGATGGCAGCTGATAACTTTGTAGTGCCTTGCTGCTAAAGAGCTTTTATAGACTTGGGTTCGACAAACTTTATATATACGGCGTTTTTTTAAGCATTTACGTCATAAAAGAGAGACTTGTGCTTTTTAGTTACTATCTGTAAAACATAAAGTTGTCTAACAGTAAGTATCTTACACTCGTAAAAGAGTTCAGTTGTGGGATACCTGAACGGCTTACGAGTCATCACCTAAGTACAGCCCTCTGTGCACGTTCTAAAGGCAGTAGATGTGTTTTGGCTGCTCCCCCCCAAACAGGAATACAATAACTCAGTATAGACTGACACTTATAAAGCTGTGTCTTATGAATTTGGTTGTTTTTTTTAAATGTTAACGGTCAAAATAAGGTGGACGCGAATTACTACGCCGAATTCATGAAACTTCCACTTTGCGTCCACAATGGACGCGATAAAATAAATTAATGTCTTAGTTAGTTGTCTATTTTTATGTTAACAAAATATGAAAGATAAACTGTTTAGATGTTAATTTGAACATTGATAATATACAATTGTATTGGCCAATTTGTGTCCACATTATTATGATGGTAGAAAAAGATACAAATGTTTATATTCACACATAAGGGCAATCTGGGTATAGTACTGGGGATAATATTATAGAAAATTGCGTTGATTTTTCATTAAATACTGTTTGAATTTCATGAAAAAAAAAAGCATAAATGTATTTTTAACTTAAATAATGTAAATATATTATACATTTATGATTACGAATACTAGTTTAAAATAATTTATAAATTATTTTTTACGAATTTAGTCCAATAAAATGCGTAATTTTATGATTTTGTTATGAGTTTTTAGTTTTTTCGTGTTTGAGATGAGTTTTTCGGAAACAAAAAAGAAGAAGAAAAAGAAAATAGGTACACAGCAGATTTCAAGAGAGTGTTACATAACATTCGTGAGAAGCACTTTAGTCAACTTAAGAACTACAAAAAATGGATTTTTATTTTATCTCATTTTTTATTTTTTTAAGTGATTTAATAATAGTAAATTGGATAAATAGATGAAAATATTTTTATATTAAGAAATTGTGAAAAATAAAACAATTTTTCTTTACATTATCGTACAAATATGACCCTTATTTCTTCTCTAATCAGATGGACACAAAATGGTCCACAGGTGGACGCAATCTGGAAAGTTTGGACGCAAACTGGGTAAAACGCCTAATTTTGATGTTTGTCTATTTAAAAATAAAACACAAGATGTTTGCAACAAAATTGCAAGATAATCTTAAAATAGACTACATAATGATCACACTACATGATTTTCGCACTGAAATTAGTACTGGGACATTTTTATTTTCCCCTCCAAACTAAGCAACTGCACTAAATGGACGCGAACTGGCGAACCGACCCTATTTCGTCAGATTCTTGACATGCAACATAGAAAATGTACATTTTAGGATACAAATACCCAAATTTATTACAACAATCAATTATATCTTAATATTTGGTCATAATGAACTCAATTAAACACAAGAATGTTAATATTTTCTAAAATAAATTTATGGCTGTATTTTCCAGTGACGGAGCTCGCGGGTGTAGGCACTACCGCTTTACTTAATATACTTGCCGCTAAATGGTAGTGTTCAGCACTATCGTGTTCCGGTCTGGTGGTAATGTACGGCCCTGTAATTTCCGGCACAGAGGCATAACACCTTAGGCCTCAGGAGTGGTAACGCATCTGCATTTTGACCTCGGTCTTTGTGTGAGTGCCTATAGGCTGCAGTCATCACTTAACATCAATGTGAACTGCATGCTAGTTTCCCACATCCATAACATAAAAAAAAAAATTGTTTTATATTATTTCGCATTAACACATGCTTGTGAAAATCTTTAAAAATAAAATATAAAAAAAAAGCTTAAAACTATAATAATAATAAGATCAAGGTTGGATCATAGATCTAATACAGAAGGCGGTACTCCTCGGCACGGCACGTATAGTGAGGAGGTTCCTGTTTCTGTGACCCTAACCACCGATAGCTTGGACCCTGTTCCCGCTGCCGGCGGCGCACTATTTTTTAATTTCTTATAGGTATATGTTTGTTTTTTTGTAACTAAATAATAATCTAAATATTAAATAAAAACAAGAATAAATGAGTGAATAGTAATAATAATCGTCTTTTGCCGGGATTAACCAACACCATAAGATTATCAACATAGACTACATATTATTATTTGTAAACTGTTTTACCGCGGTGTGACGTCATAACGTGCTGCAATTATATATAAAAATAAAATAATAAAATACGCTTACACTCACAGTCCCACAGTAGGTATAAACCTGTGTCGTGGGTGCCGTTGTACACATACAGCACATACACAAACAGCCAGACCCGAAACAAGTATCTGTAGGCCATACAAATATTTGTTCCGGTGCGGGGATTGAACCCGCGACCCTTCGAATCAAATGGTGGTTTCGCACCGCTGGACTAACCGGGTCGTTTAGGCCGTTTTGAGTCATTTCACTATTCGAAACATTTTGAATCGTTATATCTTAACAACTTTTAAGTACTTATTGACTACCTATATGTTTCAAAGACAAATAGTATTTATTTATTCAATACTATTACAGGGTAACCAATAAAAAAAATAGTCAACATCCCAATACGATTGACTAAACGTCAGTAAATGCTAAAATAATAACACCATTATTTAAAAAAAATAGTGGCATCCCTGTTGCTTCAATGGAGTGTAGGTAATTATTTTATAAACTGGGCTTAGTTTCCATACTGTTTTTTCTTTATATTGTGTAAAATGGACAACTAACTAAGACATTAATTTATGTGTTCGCGTCCATTGCGGACGCAAAGTGGAAGTTTCATAAATTCGGTGTAGTAATTCGCGTCCACCTTATTTTAACCGTTAACAATTTAAAAAATAACCAAATTCATAATGAATATCAATTCTTTATCATTATTAACGTCTAGAGTCTAGACACAGCTTTGTATCCTAAAATTCACTTAAAACTATAAAATACTTACGGACAAACGCACCGCTTCACACTATTTTTTATCAAAATCCCGCGAGTTTACACTCTTTTGTTCAATAACTGAAGTTAACTATTTTGTTAGCACGATTAGTAAGCCGCACAGAACTTTTGTCTATATCTGCGTTCTTCTTATACGTTTGAAGTAATGGCGGGCGGTAATTATTTTTCATTTGATTGGTGAGTTATTACATTTATTTTAGAGATTTTTGTAAGGGAGATCCGTAAAATGGACGTGATCTGGCTTATGGACGCGAACCGGCGAAATTACCCTATATATGCGCATAACAAATATCTAGACCACCTATCGTGATAATTTAAACGACAACTACTTGCCAAATAAATTGTCTCTCTAAATATAACAGTATAAAGAAGCTGATATTTGCAATAAATAACTAATCAAAGAGTTTATCACAGAAGATTTTTTTCCGATTTTTTTTTCCCTATAGTGGCATAAATTGAGTAAAAATACTTCATAACACTTCAATAAAGTCTATATACCTATTACATTCCAGCAATTATTTAGTCGCATACTTCACAAAAATATGCAAAAATATCAAATCGAAAATGATGAAAAATGTGATTTTTTTGAATGAAAATTAAAACGACATGAAGTATGTATATTTTTATAACAACATATTCATGTGACTAACCAGGTACATTCACACACAGCAAAATAACTCAATGATTACCTTTAGAAGTAGATGGTGTGGGATCGTTCATTAAATTCTGTTTTGTCCGTAGAGGCTGGCACTCCACAACACTAAATTGTGGCATGGCTAGTGGACCTACAAAATAGAGATAATTATTATATTAAATCATAGGTAATATATATAGATCTGTGGTGTATCACTGACCAATTGCGTTCGTAATGAAGATGTAAGAAAGAAGCTGTGTGAATGATAGTATCGGTGTAAAAATGAAAAAAGATATGCTCCGATGGTTCAGGCATATAGAAAGAATGTCGAACAAGCGAATGACTAAACAGATATACAATGCGAATGTGAATGGTTGCAGAGGCCCAAGAAAACCAAGACTGACCTACCATGACCAAATAGGTCGAGTTCTGTCTGATGGTGGGGTCAAAAGTCTTAGGAATCGGTGTGCATATATGAAGAGAATTATGAAGGTAGACGAGGCACGAGAGGTTTGTCAGGACTGGGATATCTGGAGCTCTACACTCTCTGCCTACCCCGTTAGGGACCTGGCGTGAAGATACATACAAAGGTAATATAAGATAATTATTTTCAAAATTATTTCTCCCGCATCACAAAGTAAGAAACATTTAATCATATAAATATGCAGGTGCCATTGATATTGTGAGCAATGTGTTTGATTTATTTTTACACATGCTTTTTCTTGTGAAAACTTGTAAGATTGAATAGTACATAAAATGATTAAGGTGATTAAGTAATTAAAACTGTGCCTCTTTGATCATTTGATTTAGGCATATATACAACTAAAGGTGGTGATTACCACAGCAGAGAAATAGAATGAAATAAACAAACATTGACTAAGGAAGGTGTGTAATTCAATATTTTCATAATTGAAAAAACCTGTACCTACATAGCATTGCCCATTACAATATAATTATTGGAATTAGTTATAATAGTTAAACATGCTTTGTAAATGCAAGTAAATAGATGTTCCATAGACAGGCGGTATATTACTATACACATGTTTTAACTATTATTACTTTATTATAGTAATTGTAATCAATTTCTGATAATAAACTACATGAAATACATATTATTATAACAACATATTATTGTGACTTACCAGGTAAATTTAAAGTTGGGACAGCTATTTTGCTAATTCTGTTGAAGCGACAGCAATACTTTTGCTCAAAATGAGCATGGCAAACTCGTCGAAGTTTATAAATAAATTGATTATCTAAGCCCAGGATGTCACCTCCCACAGCATAAATCCACGAGTTGAATAGTGCTGGATTCTTTTCTGGGTCAGGAAATCCATGCAACACAGCGTGTGATTCTGTGAAAATATATTAATACTAATAAGTTTTCATGATGCATATATGTATTATAATGACATAACCATTGCTTTATAGTAATACAACTATGAGTATTGTTGAGATAGTTGATTAATGTATTCCAGTACCACTATTTTATTCTATTATTGATCATTTCTAAATGTTCCATGCTGCTTGCACTTGTATGGAAGCTTGAGACTCGTTCTAAATTATATACATTATAATATGTCTGCCTTTTTCATTAAGCCTGGGTTGCAACAAAATATTTGTTAGTTAATGTAACAATAACTCTAACAAATATCATGGTGCAACCCCGGGGTAAGTGTATTGGTTCATACATTTCTGTTATATTCCCAATCTGGGTTCCCATTTAAGACAACTTATTATGCACAATTTACTGAGTATTTGAAGATTCATGGCACAGCCGCTTACCGGTTCATTTAATATATAAGAAAAGATGGTTTCACAGAATTAACTAAAAAATAGGACAAGTCACACCACGTGTTATTTTCACGATCCGTGAAATAAAATTGTGTGTACGTACGTAGCATTTCTGTATTCATTTATCTAAATAATCTTTCAATACCTAATAAGGGTATTGTGTATTTTGAGGCTATGATGGTGTAACAAGATGTTCGTGTTTTTCGATTTATAAGATTGCTAGAGATACTTACTCCCCCCTGTAAAGCATCCGGGTACACAGCAACGGTCTCTTGACATTTTCACTAAGAAAATATCAAAAACCAACACTTAACTAATAGAGTCCTGTCTCAAATCGTTAGTAGATCACTTGCAGATTTCAAGTAGACTTGCGTTATTCGGAGGAACTATGAGCTCAACTCAACGAAATAGCGGATAAGCACACTGAATTGCAAAAACCACAACGAACACGGTAAACCTCCCAGCACAACGTACGGCACCAAACAACATGAACAACACAAACACAATTTAAAAAAATACCACGCCGTCGTCGCCATATGCATTTTTAGTGATCTAAACACTTTTTCAATTTTCTACTAAAATCATTTTAAAAATTGTGAATTTCAATAAATGTTAGTTGGAAATCACAATTCATTACTAAACATTTACATATTTTAACATGTTTCTCTTAAAATTCATTTAAATTTTAAATATCCGTGCATTATTTCTGTTCATAAAGTAGCTCCTAGATTTTTTTGAAGGTAATATTACTACTAAGTAGTAGAATTGGAAAGAAAATCTTCTAGACTGGTAACTGTAATAATACTTCCAAATTAAAAGGAACCAAAATAGTCTTACAAAATAATAGTGACAGTCTACATTTTTTTTTCTTTGTATTCTCTTCGATACCAGAGCACTCTGATTGCCTTACGAGACATTAACAAATTATAACCCTCCTAAATTAAAAATCTATGAATCAGAACTCGATTCTTGGTTAACGGAGGACCGTTTGAATTAATAGGATTTCATCGTCTGTGTTCCCATAATTTTGGTTGAAGATTGCATCGCCTGTCTAGTTCGTTCGTCACCCAAACACGACGCAATCGCAAAATTCGCAATTCCCAAATCGCAAGCAAGTGAAGCCGTGAAGCAAGGAATTTCAAAGTAGCACATCATCATCATTCAATGTAATAAAGTTGATGGAAGCCATGGAACTCGAAGGCGTGGCAGCCAATTGTCAAAGAAGAAGAACTTTGGAATAATAAAAATAAAAAGACGAAACCAACACCCCTAAAGACAAAATTGTACGAAAACCATCATCGTGGACTATTTCTATTCATCGCTGGACGGTCTATTTAGTTGGACTGGCTAAGCTACCACTATGTTTACCACATTTGATCGCGGTGGAATTTCATTGTCGTGTCTTCAATCCGCTCACATCATAGGTTTTGAGTAACACTAACAGGCTAATAATAGCGGACAGCTCCCATATTCGTTGTTTGCAGTGGACTTGAGTGGACTATTTTTTTTTGTCAGTGGCACAGGCTTATGGTGCACTCATGTCGTTGATAGTGCTTGATTAGGTCACAGAGCGTGGTTCTTTCCAAGATAAAGTCTGCTATTTATTCACTACTTCTGATGATTCTAAGTCGTGTGATTTATTATTAATTGCAAGGTATTTTGTGTGTTTTACATATCTTTGTCTCATGCAATTGTTATTCATTAAATTATTATTGCCTTTAAATAACACATGGCAAGAAAATATTAGTTGGATTGGTTTTTTACATTCAAATCAAATGGATTATTAAGTTGTTGGTTTGTCTTAGTCTTGTGCGATTGTTATTCAATATTAAATTATTATTTCCTTAACAACACATGGCAGGAAAATATTAGTTTGATTGGTTTTGTACAGTCAAATCACATGGATTAATTTTTTGGTTTTTACAGTATTTCAGTTTTAAAACTGTAGTTAGTGTGTGTCTAATAAAGATAATAATAGTGTACCAATAGATTGCTGTAGTGTTTACTTATAAAAGTTGCCTAATTTTAATTCTCTATGGGTGAATGGAATTCAAAATCATTCAAGTGGTTTGAGAGTCAATTAATACTAGTTGTGTGATGTATTAGGTGATTAATGCCCATACATACTAAAGTTATTGAATAATAAATTAACTTCAGTAAAAATGCAAAGAAATAGTCAACAGAAACACACATAAATAATTAAATAAACCCAACATATAGGGTGCAATAGAAATCAAACAAGAAAACCTCCCAGTAAGTGAATAATAACACTTGAAACTGCACAATCATACATATCGATGGAGCTGTTAGGAACAGTTATATCAATCAACAACAAAATTAAACTTTTAACAGCGTTGAAACACGATTGCTTTCCATCATTGAGAGATGAATATTTACATTGGGAAGTATTCTTACAATTTCCATAGACCTCTCTCAAATATCACATCTAAGATGCAAGTGATGTAACAATTTACTAATTTATTATTAAAATTCAAGTTAATTGTATTAAAATTGTTAGGAAATCGTAGATCTGGTCTAACATTTTGTTTCTCTAGATTGGTGATACTACTACATCTTCTCTACCAATGTTAGTGGTGAATCGAATAGAGAGTATTATCATGCAGGTGGTATACAATCCTTGAACAAAAACATATGAATGCATCAACAATCGCGAATGATGGTATGTCCAATTAATATATCTATTGCCATGGTCCACATACATGTGTCTTTGTGGAGCTCTGGCAAGATGAGAATTCAATATATTAGCAAATTCAGGTGTCTTGAAGTAGTGTTGAACCACTAAATTAATGCATCTATCGATTCGACTTTGATCCGATGCATCTTATTAATGTCACTAGCTAATTTAACTATCAAACTCTTAAACTTTGAGGTATTGCTACCTTTACTAAACAACTCCGCTAGTTGAATTGAAAAGTGGAACAGAATGAGGATCGTGTGTGATGAAAGAGCGTTTCGATTCTGTTTCAGGAATGACAAATTCGTTGGCGATTGCCAATTCACCTTGTGATGTTAATCTTTGTTGTTGGCTTCGTCCCCGCGGCTACTCACACTGCTGCACACCGGATAAATAAAGTATATTTGATTGAGGGGATAACATTGTGAAACAATTTATAGACTATTATGGTAAGGGTATTATGCCCTAGTTCAGTGATTCCCAAAGTGGTTGATATAGACCCCCTGGGGTCCATGGGAGACTCGATGGGGTCTACGTATATGCGTAAATAAAACTGGAATATATGGGAAAGTGAAATATAGGTTCAAGAACTTTCTACCTTCGAAGACCGCTGCTTCTGGTACAATCACTTAATTTTCCAGCTTTTGATTACGCTGATGTTTGTTATTCCCACCTTTCTCAAGAACTTCTATTGAAACTGGATCGTATTCTCAATAACTGCATTAGATTCATCTTCGGTCTCCGTAAATTTGATTATTATTATTTCTTTGTTTATTATTTTCCATACTTAACGATCCTTTATCTCCTTCTTATCTCAAATGTCATTTTAAACTTCTCGGTTCTACTCACCTAATTGATCTTCGTTCATCACTCATACAGTACAGTACATACTTCAAGTTCCTCCCCATCGTACTGGGTTTATGTCTAACTCCTTCGTTGTTACTGCAATCAGGCTCTGGAACACGCTGCCAATTGACATTAAAAAAGCTCCGAGTAAATCATCATTCAAAAATAAGCTTCGCAGCCTTTTCTTAAAATCCTCTTAATAATGTATGTATTGTTTATTCTCGTTTCATTCTTAAGACTTGTACATTTTATTTATATGTTATATATATTTTAATATTTTATATATTTATCATCATATATAAAAGTATATTTATATTTTGTATGTATGTATGTGTGTTTTGTATGATTGCTATATTCTTATATTTATAGCACGCTGTATGTATAAATATATCAAATGTAGTTTCGTATTATTACATTTCTTTTTATCTTATGTTTTCAACACAACCCAAAGGTTGGCTGGTTGATAATGCCTTGATGTACCATTAAGTCCACCTTATGTACCTTTTGTGTGCATTAAATTTAAATAAATAAATAAATAAATATAAATGTTAGCAAGGGGGTCCACCGAAACCAGAAAAAAATTGAAAGGGGTCAATAAACCTTTTACTGGTGGTAGAGCTCCAGTGACGGAGCTCGCGGGCGTAGACACCACCGCATTACCTAATATACTTGCCGCTAAATGGTAGTGTTCATCACTATCGTGTTCCGGTCAGGTAATGTACGGCCCTGTAATTTCCGGCACAGAGGCATAACACCTAATGTCTCGAGAGTGGCAGCGCATCTGCATTTTGACCTCTGGTCATAGTGTGGTTGTCTATAGGCTGCAGTCATCACTTAACATCAATGTGAAATGCATGCTTGTTTGCCACTTTTATTACAAAAAAAAAAATAAAATAAATAAAGAATAATATTTTGAGAACCTCTGCCCTAGTTCCTCTGTCTGTCTGTATATATGAATTAAAAACATTCTCACGAAGTAATGACGAAAAAGAACTGACAGACTGTTGGCAATCAGAAACAGAGACAGTCTCTGAAATTAGATAAATTAAATGACTTCTTGCAACTCATTTATCTATTGTGTGTTAAAAAAAACATATTTCAAGGTATTAAAGAATGTTTCTTGAACCGAAGATGAATTTGTGCAATATAGTTGTTGTTTGGTGATTATGGCAATTATTACCTCTTTTTCTTTTTTCCTTCCTAAGTACCGATTTTATGATAATTGTTTTATATTAATTTTATGATAACACAATAATTAAAGGTAATAATAGCATATTGAGTACTATACTCAATATTCTAACTTTTTCTTCATTTGTTAGATTTGTTTTTTCCTCCTGTTAATTTTTTTTTCAAAATTTCTGTCCCCTTCTTTTTCAGATTTTTTTTCTGTATAAGTAACGATCCGCCCTGGAGGATTTGTTCACCAGTTCTCAAAGGCAACATAAAGGACAAGTCTAAAAGTTACATTATCACGTCTACGTTTCTTGTGTGGCTGTAGGTAATTACCGTCAAGCGCCAACAAAATAGGGTCTTCTTTGGATGTTTTCACTGTGGACTGTGGATGTTTCGGATACTTTACGCACAAATAAGACTGCATCCAACCAGAAAGATCATTCACTGGTTAACTGAGGAGCTCCATCCAGTAGTCCAGCTTTCATGTTTTTCCTTGGGAACTTCATTAGTGGAAGTATGAATGGACCAGAAGCTGACATGCAAGTCACAATAAAATGACAATTTATGAACTTCTTTTTTCCCTTTCACTGTTATGATTATTCTGTCTTTATGCTGCACAGCGCCTGTCTCGTCTACATTAAATGTTTTATTAGGTAGTTTTATGCAAGTCACAATAGTTATACTTTCCAAACTCTATATATTGTTATTATGCAATTGCCCAATCGAGCAGTCGGCATAGCGAAATTTTTGGCTATATGGTCAATATAATTTGATAGCGATACAGATATCTGTCGTTTCAAAAATTTATTGAATTTAAATTTTATTGCTTTCAGGATGAAATTTGACAAGCACAAATGTGCCAGTTTTAATGTTGTGCACTGATACTTCGGTACATGGTTCTTCCTCGTACGAATCTTAATAAACATCACTGTGTTGAAGTCGTTTTTTTATTCTTTCCTCGGCCTGAAGATTACCTGAAGAAACTGGTACAGCTGTGGAGTACTGATTATAAATGTATGTATATATCTTCACGCTAGATCCCTCATTATCAGTGTCACATGCAATTTCATGTAAAGGGTTTCTCTTTTGTTGCGAATCGTTATTGATTTAAGAGCCTGCACTCATAATCAACAGGGGCAAATTCAACTAACAACAAATTGCTAAGTTCAGTCCATGAAGACCCTTGATCCTTCACACCCCTATACAACACACAACAGAGCTTGGTCAGTGAAAAAACAAAAAAGCAGACTTAAAAAGTAAAGTGTCGCTCACTCCAAACGCTACCGCACGCTGCTTGACCAACTCCAAAAATGAGTGTGTATTAATTCCATTAAACTTATTGTTCCATTTAACAAACACTCGCTACTATTTGAAGATACCCTAACATCATTAGACCCTGAGGGTTCTCCTTCCTGTTTCTTAGTGTGAAAGCTATTCAATAATGCAAAACACCCGTCCAACTTAGACTTAAAAATACCTTTGAAATCCTGATCTACTGACTCTTTATAGGTAACCCTATCTAACCTATATCCAGTGGCGGATTTACAAATTTGCCGCCGTAGGCTATAAAATTTTTACCGCCCCTATACGAGTATTTTGATATCGTCCACTATTATATCAATTATATTTTCTGTCAATAAAATTCCAACTTTATGTTTTAGGCTTCATCCTCTTTACATCAACTTTTTTATGGTTAGAATCATTAAGAACTATGATCTGAGCCTTGATAATTTTAACAGTAATTTTATAAATAGAAACAAAAAAAATATGAACTAAATCTGCCGCCCCTTAAAATTTGCCGCCCTAGGCTCCAGCCTACTCAGCCTGCTGGTAAATCCGCCACTGCCTATATCGCCTTAGAACGAGTAAGTTGGTATCGATCTCGTGTCTTCTTATAGTTGTCCAAGTTTGCTTGCAGCTCTTTTAACTTCTCACCAACAATAGGTAACTCCGTACTTTGTCTCATATCCTCATCGAATATTTCATCTGGTGTGAAGTCTTTGATTAATGATTTCATTTGTTTTTTCACTTTGGTAACTGTGTCTTCAGGTACCTCTGCCCTACAATTGCAACCTCATAAATGAGCTCGTCACGCAACAAGGAATGAAAATTAATTGTTTTAGTGTCCATTTTGGAATGCAGTAATAACTAATCACCTCTTCCAAAAAAATATCTTAGCAGGAACCTGTTTCCTTTAAGTATACAGTATTTAGGTACAAAAAAAAATTAAATGACAATACCGCAAACTTACAATATTTATAAACACAATTCGGTTATTAAATTAACCCAAAGTATATAGGTATCAAAAGAAACAATAAGTTTAGTACATACCTATCATTACTAAATATTTAAAGGTTATTTTACATACAACCATAAAAACAATGTTTATTTGTGAAATGTTTGCAAAACCCAATACAAGTAAACTAAACTTAGTTTGGTATATGCTTTTAGGTGCAAAAGCAATCCCAAAAAAATCAAACTTAGTTGTATGTAGGTACTTTATTTGTACTACAAACTTAAATATAGGTAAAGGCAGGAGCAGGAGGCACATAACACAAAGTGAACAACACATTTAAAAAAAATCCAATTGAGCAGTTTCCCTAAAGTGAAATTAATATTTATTTAATAGTAGAAAGTTATTTATCCGTCCGATTGCCCAAGATATCCTTACTAGAATATCGAAGCTATTTCCTTGGATTAATGATTCAAATGTCGTTGTATTATCGGTCATGCGGCATATCCTCGCTAAGAACTGTCCCAGATGAAAACAATGTTTCGCTGAGTTAATACATTTTTTCAAGTCCGGCTCTTCTATATTCAAGTAGCCTGCCACCTTGCTGTTCTGAACCAGGAACAGGTCCAGGCAGAGTTACAGATGTCACCTCACGCCAGGCTTCAGATGCGGCATATCCTCGCTAACAATTGTCCCAAATGAAGACAATTTTTCGCTGCATCAATTCAAGTTTTCAAGTCCGTCTTTTCTATGTACCAACGCCAGCTAACTGGCTGTTCCGAACCAGAAACAGGTCCAGGCAGGGCTTCCGATGCGGCATATCCTCGCTAACAACTGTCCCAGATGAAGACAATTTCTGGCCGAGTCAATACATTTTTTCAATGCCGGCTCTTTTATTACCAACGCCTGCTACCTGCCTGTCCCGAACCAGAAACAGGTCCAGGCATGGCTTCAGATGTCACTCCACGCGGGGTTTCAGATTTCACCTCACCCGTTTGTTCCACGGGAGGTGACATCTGTCTTTGTGGTAGTTCTGGTACCGATTCCATCGCCATCGTTAGATGCGGCATATCCTCGCTAACAATTGTCCCAAATGAAGACAATTTTTCGCTGCATCAATTCAAGTTTTCAAGTCCGGTTCTTCTATGTACCAACGCCAGCTAACTGGCTGTTCCGAACCAGGAACAGGTCCAGACAGGGCTTCAGATGTCACCTCACGCCAGGCTTCAGATGCGGCATATCTTCGCTAACAACTGTCCCAGATGAAGACAATTTCTGGCCGTGTCAATACATTTTTTGTAGTATTTTTGATAGTATTTTTGTGTAGTATTTTTCCTTTATAAACCGCTTTTCGATGGTGAATCCGCGATCGCCCAGATACGTCTGTCTTCTGTAAAGCCAGTCTTTCAAGGGTTCCAATCTGTTACCAAATGCCAGGATCATCATGCAGCCACAATCCCAATATTTTCGCCAGAAGTGGTCAGAATCAACACTGAGTGAGCTCAAAATTAAAAATTTTTTGGGCTGCGGAACCCATCGACAAAGTAGCCGTCATTCATTATTCTGGCTGTGTCCGACAGGCCCTCCGTGTCCGATGATGTGCGATTTATCAGCCAAGATTCTTCTTCTATTACCTCCTGGAACATCCCCGAGAGCCTCTGCTCTCTATATTTTTGAATTGGTACTGGATCCATTATTACAAAATTATATTTCCTACTTCCACTCTTGAACGCGGTTGATAGGCAACTGGATGTTTACCGCATCGGACTCATCTTATAGGCTGCACGGTTTACATAAATTAAATTTTATGCGGTGTAGAGTGATTTAAGTGGATTCTGCCGAGTGTCGTTATGTTTAGTCACAATAGCATGGAAAGTTATATGCCGTGTTGGTCACGTCGGCCCGATTTCACAGAATCATTTTATTATCGGGAAAATAGAATTTTACAACTCACTAAAATGTACCATAGATTTTATTATACAATTATTATGATGGTTATTTATCTTCTCATTGTATTATTACGATATAATTACTTTTGTGTACATTTAGTTTCTATAATGTTTTGTTTATCAACATAATGCCGGTTTAATTACTGTTATAGAATGATTCGATATATAATCATATCTAAAAATTGGCCAGGTATAATTATATATAATCATACATCTTCACGCTAGATCATTATCAGTGTCACATGCAATTTCTTGTAAAGGGTTTCTCTTTTGTTGCGAATCGTTATTGATTTAAGAGCCTGCACTCATAATCAACAGGGGCAAATTCAACTAACAACAAATTGCTAAGTTCAGTCCATGAAGACCCTTGATCCTTCACACCCCTATACAACACACAACAGAGCTTGGTCAGTGAAAAAACAAAAAAGCAGACTTAAAAAGTAAAGTGTCGCTCACTCCAAACGCTACCGCACGCTCCTTGACCAACTCCAAAAATGAGTGTGTATTAATTCCATTAAACTTATTGTTCCATTTAACAAACACTCGCTACTATTTGAAGATACCCTAACATCATTAGACCCTGAGGGTTCTCCTTCCTGTTTCTTAGTGTGAAAGCTATTCAATAATGCAAAACACCCGTCCAACTTAGACTTAAAAATACCTTTGAAATCCTGATCTACTGACTCTTTATAGGTAACCCTATCTAACCTATATCCAGTGGCGGATTTACAAATTTGCCGCCGTAGGCTATAAAATTTTTACCGCCCCTATACGAGTATTTTGATATCGTCCACTATTATATCAATTATATTTTCTGTCAATAAAATTCCAACTTTATGTTTTAGGCTTCATCCTCTTTACATCAACTTTTTTATGGTTAGAATCATTAAGAACTATGATCTGAGCCTTGATAATTTTAACAGTAATTTTATAAATAGAAACAAAAAAAATATGAACTAAATCTGCCGCCCCTTAAAATTTGCCGCCCTAGGCTCCAGCCTACTCAGCCTGCTGGTAAATCCGCCACTGCCTATATCGCCTTAGAACGAGTAAGTTGGTATCGATCTCGTGTCTTCTTATAGTTGTCCAAGTTTGCTTGCTTTTAACTTCTCACCAACAATAGGTAACTCCGTACTTTGTCTCATATCCTCATCGAATATTTCATCTGGTGTGAAGTCTTTGATTAATGATTTCATTTGTTTTTTCACTTTGGTAACTGTGTCTTCAGGTACCTCTGCCCTACAATTGCAACCTCATAAATGAGCTCGTCACGCAACAAGGAATGAAAATTAATTGTTTTAGTGTCCATTTTGGAATGCAGTAATAACTAATCACCTCTTCCAAAAAAATATCTTAGCAGGAACCTGTTTCCTTTAAGTATACAGTATTTAGGTACAAAAAAATTTTAAATGACAATACCGCAAACTTACAATATTTATAAACATAATTCGGTTATTAAATTAACCCAAAGTATATAGGTATCAAAAGAAACAATAAGTTTAGTACATACCTATCATTACTAAATATTTAAAGGTTATTTTACATACAACCATAAAAACAATGTTTATTTGTGAAATGTTTGCAAAACCCAATACAAGTAAACTAAACTTAGTTTGGTATATGCTTTTAGGTGCAATAGCAACCCCAAAAAAAATCAAACTTAGTTGTATGTAGATACTTTATTTGTACTACAAACTTAAATATAGGTAAAGGCAGGAGGCATACACACAACACAAAGTGAACAACACATTTAAAAAAAATCCAATTGAGCAGTTTCCCTAAAATGAAATTAATATTTATTTAATAGTAGAAAGTTATTTATCCGTCCAATTGCCCAAGATATCCTAGAATATCGAAGCTATTTCCTTGGATTAATGATTCAAATGTCGTTGTATTATCGGTCATGCGGCATATCCTCGCTAAGAACTGTCCTAGATGAAAACAATGTTTCGCTGAATTAATACATTTTTTCAAGTCCGGCTCTTCTATATTCAAGTAGCCTGCCACCTTGCTGTTCCGAACCAGGAACAGGTCCAGGCAGAGTTACAGGTCACCTCACGCCAGGCTTCAGATGCGGCATATCCTCGCTAACAATTGTCCCAAATGAAGACAATTTTTCGCTGCATCAATTCAAGTTTTCAAGTCCGTCTTTTCTATGTACCAACGCCAGCTAACTGGCTGTTCCGAACCAGAAACAGGTCCAGGCAGGGCTTCCGATGCGGCATATCCTCGCTAACAACTGTCCCAGATGAAGACAATTTCTGGCCGAGTCAATACATTTTTTCAATGCCGGCTCTTTTATTACCAACGCCTGCTACCTGCCTGTCCCGAACCAGAAACAGGTCCAGGCATGGCTTCAGATGTCACTCCACGCGGGGTTTCAGATTTCACCTCACCCGTTTGTTCCACGGGAGGTGACAACTGTCTTTGTGGTAGTTCTGGTACCGATTCCATCGCCATCGTTAGATGCGGCATATCCTCGCTAACAATTGTCCCAAATGAAGACAATTTTTCGCTGCATCAATTCAAGTTTTCAAGTCCGGTTCTTCTATGTACCAACGCCAGCTAACTGGCTGTTCCGAACCAGGAACAGGTCCAGACAGGGCTTCAGATGTCACCTCACGCCAGGCTTCAGATGCGGCATATCTTCGCTAACAACTGTCCCAGATGAAGACAATTTCTGGCCGTGTCAATACATTTTTTGTAGTATTTTTGATAGTATTTTTGTGTAGT
Organism: Macrosoma leucophasiata; assembly: GCA_036365455.1. Classification (NCBI taxonomy): domain Eukaryota; kingdom Metazoa; phylum Arthropoda; class Insecta; order Lepidoptera; family Hedylidae; genus Macrosoma; species Macrosoma leucophasiata. The sequence continues at coordinate 13,863,489 of JAWQUS010000026.1, forward strand.
ATTTTTCCTTTATAAACCGCTTTTCGATGGTGAATCCGCGATCGCCCAGATACGTCTGTCTTCTGTAAAGCCAGTCTTTCAAGGGTTCCAATCTGTTACCAAATGCCAGGATCATCATGCAGCCACAATCCCAATATTTTCGCCAGAAGTGGTCAGAATCAACACTGAGTGAGCTCAAAATTAAAAATTTTTTGGGCTGCGGAACCCATCGACAAAGTAGCCGTCATTCATTATTCTGGCTGTGTCCGACAGGCCCTCCGTGTCCGATGATATGCGATTTATCAGCCAAGATTCTTCTTCTATTACCTCCTGGAACATCCCCGAGAGCCTCTGCTCTCTATATTTTTGAATTGGTACTGGATCCATTATTACAAAATTATATTTCCTACTTCCACTCTTGAACGCGGTTGATAGGCAACTGGATGTTTACCGCATCGGACTCATCTTATAGGCTGCACGGTTTACATAAATTAAATTTTATGCGGTGTAGAGTGATTTAAGTGGATTCTGCCGAGTGTCGTTATGTTTAGTCACAATAGCATGGAAAGTTATATGCCGTGTTGGTCACGTCGGCCCGATTTCACAGAATCATTTTATTATCGGGAAAATAGAATTTTACAACTCACTAAAATGTACCATAGATTTTATTATACAATTATTATGATGGTTATTTATCTTCTCATTGTATTATTACGATATAATTACTTTTGTGTACATTTAGTTTCTATAATGTTTTGTTTATCAACATAATGCCGGTTTAATTACTGTTATAGAATGATTCGATATATAATCATATCTAAAAATTGGCCAGGTATAATTATATATAATCATACATCTTCACGCTAGATCATTATCAGTGTCACATGCAATTTCTTGTAAAGGGTTTCTCTTTTGTTGCGAATCGTTATTGATTTAAGAGCCTGCACTCATAATCAACAGGGGCAAATTCAACTAACAACAAATTGCTAAGTTCAGTCCATGAAGACCCTTGATCCTTCACACCCCTATACAACACACAACAGAGCTTGGTCAGTGAAAAAACAAAAAAGCAGACTTAAAAAGTAAAGTGTCGCTCACTCCAAACGCTACCGCACGCTCCTTGACCAACTCCAAAAATGAGTGTGTATTAATTCCATTAAACTTATTGTTCCATTTAACAAACACTCGCTACTATTTGAAGATACCCTAACATCATTAGACCCTGAGGGTTCTCCTTCCTGTTTCTTAGTGTGAAAGCTATTCAATAATGCAAAACACCCGTCCAACTTAGACTTAAAAATACCTTTGAAATCCTGATCTACTGACTCTTTATAGGTAACCCTATCTAACCTATATCCAGTGGCGGATTTACAAATTTGCCGCCGTAGGCTATAAAATTTTTACCGCCCCTATACGAGTATTTTGATATCGTCCACTATTATATCAATTATATTTTCTGTCAATAAAATTCCAACTTTATGTTTTAGGCTTCATCCTCTTTACATCAACTTTTTTATGGTTAGAATCATTAAGAACTATGATCTGAGCCTTGATAATTTTAACAGTAATTTTATAAATAGAAACAAAAAAAATATGAACTAAATCTGCCGCCCCTTAAAATTTGCCGCCCTAGGCTCCAGCCTACTCAGCCTGCTGGTAAATCCGCCACTGCCTATATCGCCTTAGAACGAGTAAGTTGGTATCGATCTCGTGTCTTCTTATAGTTGTCCAAGTTTGCTTGCTTTTAACTTCTCACCAACAATAGGTAACTCCGTACTTTGTCTCATATCCTCATCGAATATTTCATCTGGTGTGAAGTCTTTGATTAATGATTTCATTTGTTTTTTCACTTTGGTAACTGTGTCTTCAGGTACCTCTGCCCTACAATTGCAACCTCATAAATGAGCTCGTCACGCAACAAGGAATGAAAATTAATTGTTTTAGTGTCCATTTTGGAATGCAGTAATAACTAATCACCTCTTCCAAAAAAATATCTTAGCAGGAACCTGTTTCCTTTAAGTATACAGTATTTAGGTACAAAAAAATTTTAAATGACAATACCGCAAACTTACAATATTTATAAACATAATTCGGTTATTAAATTAACCCAAAGTATATAGGTATCAAAAGAAACAATAAGTTTAGTACATACCTATCATTACTAAATATTTAAAGGTTATTTTACATACAACCATAAAAACAATGTTTATTTGTGAAATGTTTGCAAAACCCAATACAAGTAAACTAAACTTAGTTTGGTATATGCTTTTAGGTGCAATAGCAACCCCAAAAAAAATCAAACTTAGTTGTATGTAGATACTTTATTTGTACTACAAACTTAAATATAGGTAAAGGCAGGAGGCATACACACAACACAAAGTGAACAACACATTTAAAAAAAATCCAATTGAGCAGTTTCCCTAAAATGAAATTAATATTTATTTAATAGTAGAAAGTTATTTATCCGTCCAATTGCCCAAGATATCCTAGAATATCGAAGCTATTTCCTTGGATTAATGATTCAAATGTCGTTGTATTATCGGTCATGCGGCATATCCTCGCTAAGAACTGTCCTAGATGAAAACAATGTTTCGCTGAATTAATACATTTTTTCAAGTCCGGCTCTTCTATATTCAAGTAGCCTGCCACCTTGCTGTTCCGAACCAGGAACAGGTCCAGGCAGAGTTACAGGTCACCTCACGCCAGGCTTCAGATGCGGCATATCCTCGCTAACAATTGTCCCAAATGAAGACAATTTTTCGCTGCATCAATTCAAGTTTTCAAGTCCGTCTTTTCTATGTACCAACGCCAGCTAACTGGCTGTTCCGAACCAGAAACAGGTCCAGGCAGGGCTTCCGATGCGGCATATCCTCGCTAACAACTGTCCCAGATGAAGACAATTTCTGGCCGAGTCAATACATTTTTTCAATGCCGGCTCTTTTATTACCAACGCCTGCTACCTGCCTGTCCCGAACCAGAAACAGGTCCAGGCATGGCTTCAGATGTCACTCCACGCGGGGTTTCAGATTTCACCTCACCCGTTTGTTCCACGGGAGGTGACAACTGTCTTTGTGGTAGTTCTGGTACCGATTCCATCGCCATCGTTAGATGCGGCATATCCTCGCTAACAATTGTCCCAAATGAAGACAATTTTTCGCTGCATCAATTCAAGTTTTCAAGTCCGGCTCTTCTATGTACCAACGCCAGCTAACTGGCTGTTCCGAACCAGGAACAGGTCCAGACAGGGCTTCAGATGTCACCTCACGCCAGGCTTCAGATGCGGCATATCTTCGCTAACAACTGTCCCAGATGAAGACAATTTCTGGCCGTGTCAATACATTTTTTGTAGTATTTTTGATAGTATTTTTGTGTAGTATTTTTCCTTTATAAACCGCTTTTCGATGGTGAATCCGCGATCGCCCAGATACGTCTGTCTTCTATAAAGCCAGTCTTTCAAGGGTTCCAATCTGTTACCAAATGCCAGGATCATCATGCAGCCACAATCCCAATATTTTCGCCAGAAGTGGTCAGAATCAACACTGAGTGAGCTCAAAATTAAAAATTTTTTGGGCTGCGGCACCCATCGACAAAGTAGCCGTCATTCATTATTCTGGCTGTGTCCGACAGGCCCTCCGTGTCCGATGATATGCGATTTATCAGCCAAGATTCTTCTTCTATTACCTCCTGGAACATCCCCGAGAGCCTCTGCTCTCTATATTTTTGAATTGGTACTGGATCCATTATTACAAAATTATATTTCCTACTTCCACTCTTGAACGCGGTTGATAGGCAACTGGATGTTTACCGCATCGGACTCATCTTATAGGCTGCACGGTTTACATAAATTAAATTTTATGCGGTGTAGAGTGATTTAAGTGGATTCTGCCGAGTGTCGTTATGTTTAGTCACAATAGTATGGAAAGTTATATGCCGTGTTGGTCACGTCGGCCCGATTTCACAGAATCATTTTATTATCGGGAAAATAGAATTTTACAACTCACTAAAATGTACCATAGATTTTATTATACAATTATTATGATGGTTATTTATCTTCTCATTGTATTATTACGATATAATTACTTTTGTGTACATTTAGTTTCTATAATGTTTTGTTTATCAACATAATGCCGGTTTAATTACTGTTATAGAATGATTCGATATATAATCATATCTAAAAATTGGCCAGGTATAATTATATATAATCATATATACTATTCATAAGAATAAATTTATTGATTTTTCTAAAAATATTTGATATTGTTTTTATTGAAATACTAAAGTTAATAAGGGCCGATATAACCTCGCATGATCAACACGGATTTTATAATGAATCATGAATTTGAAATGATAGCAAGTAATATAATATATTTTTTATTTAATTTTATATTTTATTTATATATTAATTTTTATTTATATATCCGTATCCAGTTTTAATTTTTAAAAAATGCTAGCTGTACGATGAACAGCGTGGCTCAATGGATATAGAATAAAGTGAAAGGAAAATCAATATCGATCCGGTAGCTCAAATGGTAGAGCAGTCGACATGTTATCGGTTCTGGGTTCGAATCCCAGTACGAGCTAATTGATTTTTGTAGATTTTTTTGATAATTGTAGATTTTAGGCATGCTTAAATTATTTTGTTATGCTTAAAAGATTCTGACTGACCTCTGGATGCGGGGTGTGACCGGTTACCCTGAAGCCTAGTGGAGTAGATAATACTGGACCCCTCCGTAAGCTGTCTACTAAGGTACCATCTTAAGGATTTGTAGAAAGGATTAGGGTTACCGGCATTACCATGCCCGGGGACAGGTAATTAAGTAAAGTATAAATTAAATTAAAATAAAGGAGCAGTAATCGTCACCACTCGAACCATTTGATATTCACGACCCTGTTTTCTTGACAGTTTGGTTCTGGATCACATTGGTAAAAAACATGTAATAAGAATTTGTAAGTTACAATTAAAAAACATATAGATTAATTAACAATAACAAATAAATATCAGTGTACCAAACAAACAGCTTTTTATTCATTCTTCATTAACAAAACTGGGTTCAAGTAATAGACAAATATTCTGCGAGCCCGGTTACCAGCCGGCTTTCACTGGGGATAAGGCTGCGAAGTTACTTTTTGTTAAGTATAATTTACCTTTGCTCAGTTTTGATTGTTAAAACCATGATTTAGAATTTTAGACTAAATGAAAGTTAAGTAAATAACTAAGTATTCCAATAAATAATAAATGAAACGTTATTCATATTTAAATTAGAGTAAATAAATATGTGCAATGTGATTTCCAAATATTCTCTCTTCAATACGAATGTAATAATTAAATAAGTATAATAAATAATTAATTATAACATTTTTATTTAAGTAGGTACTTAGATAACAAACAACCAATTGGTTTTTGTATGAGTTGTGTGAGTAATTATTACTTATAGGCAGATTGAAGTACCTGCCAAATGATGACCTAATTTATAAATAAAACCATTTGATTATCTATTTGTATGTTACTTTTGAAATTCCTTAGAAATCTAATATCCGTAACCGAAACTATCCGAAACTACCGGATAATTTGGAATAATTTCTTATCCGTATCCGAAACCGGAACCGATATAAAAAAAATCCACTATCCGTATCCATATCCATATCCGATATTCCATATCCATAACATCCCTAATAGATACATTGTTTATCACACTCCGCGAGTTTATGAACCTGTACAACGTCAGGGTTACTGAAATGACTAACTGTATATATGTTATACATCGCGCTGACAGACAAGTTATAGTGCTAATATGAGTTAATTTTCCTTTGAGATTCATTATATGTATAGTTTATATGACACTCATTAGGACTAAATTGGAATTCGGTGTGGTGACGTAGACTCTATTCTAGCCCGATTTTCTCAATTGTACCTATGAGCTCGCAGGAATAGTGTTGTAAATAAAAATTGTTTTAGTACTTGCAGATCATATTTTATTTTACGATAAAAAATAATACTAAGACAAGAAAACAAAAGACAAGATAAAAAAATAATAATTACAGTAAGATTATTAATCAAAATAATAAAAGAAGGAATGATACTCCACGAAAGAAGAAACGATTACAAACTTATCCTACTTCATATAGTTTAAAACATTATACTGTTGACTATTTTGTTTTGGACAAAATCAGCTGATACCGCATGGCACTTTTAATGGACCTACCACTCGATCTGCGCCAATTCAAAATGTTCCCATACGTCAGGACGAAATTGACTATGGCGGCGGTCGCACCAGCATCTAACCGAAGATCACGACTACAAGATACGTTATTAACGTACCGGCATTTTCTCAAGCTAGGAGAAAATATGACGGGTCAGAAATCTCGCCAACTGGGTACAGTTCATTGATTTTCTTAAACAGTCTTTAAGTTCTGTTTCCGTAATATATACACCAGTATTTGGCCAGAGCTCAACGAGTCCTGGTGATGGTTGACGATGCTTTAATGTCCATCGGTTGCCGGTACCTTCGGGGCTGGTGAGTGCATCCTCTAATATGATTGAGGCTTTTGATCGTTTGTCCGTCCCTGATGAACTTATAGACAGGTCACAAGGAGCGTCATCATCATCATCATCACCATTTTCGCTTTGTCGAATACTTACAGTTTCCGATAGTATAACCTGTAACTTCGAATTTTCATCCAGTTTATTCATTATCGATGACCTTGGGCAGCGAGACTTGGAAGATTGAGAAACCATGTTTGAAAGTCCGACCGAACGGTGTTGCTTTCGTTAATGTTAAAAATTTGCGACGCATTAGGCGATAAGGGAACATCCGAATTTTCAACTTCTGTGATAATTACTTCAGGACAGTTAATGTACTCTATACTATCTTCCTGTTCGTTGGTACAACGACTCTCAGGGGATCTCATAGATAAATCACAAGGAACGTCATCGTCACTATCTGCATTGATTACACTCTGATGACTCAGATTGTAGCTCTGAAACTTCTATTCCCTTCACCATTAGAAAATTTGAGTCGGCAGACTTTGAAGGCCATTTTTGGAATTCCGATAGATAAGAACAACCAGGACTTCCAGCTTCTGAGACGATTACCTTACAGTCGTAAGATTCTTCTACACCATGGACATTTTCATTAAGGCAACGAATCACATGATCGTAAAAGTCTGGAACAAAAATGTTATTGCCATTCAAGTACAACTAAGGTCTAAATTTATAGTCTGTATTTGACAGAAAAATGGTATTAATTTGACTCAAAAATGTTTACTGTGTAGATATTGAAACAGCTCTCAACTAAACTTCAATCAGTCATTTTAGTTTTTAAATATGTATGTAATCAGTAATTTTAGTCTGTCTTTTTTTTAGCCCAGTCTCAAATATTTTTTGCATTTTACGTTTCATACTCCTCAAGGTATGAGTATCATCAATATCGAACTGTTCGTTAAAGGCAACAAATTTTTGCAAAACTGTTACAGCGTTAAGAGCATCGGAAATTGTTGTTGGCTGAAACTGTTCTTCAGGGTCTTGCTGGTCTTCATTTTCTTCGTCAGTGTTACGGTTGTTACTTTCAGCTTCTGCAAGAATTTCTTCCTCAGTAGCTAAGGCGCACACGGCGACACTGTCATCTATTCCAATAAATTCCTCTATCTCAATTCTTTGTTCCGTAGCAGTATATTTTTGCAACTGGGTAACCAGCTCAGCAAGTGGTACGTTGTCTTCTTCATCTATAGATTGTATCAGTCTCACTAGCGGAATATCATCGTCGTCCTCCACTTGTGATAGAGAGAGATCTTTGAAACCTGCATGGCGAAAGCAGTTAGCTATAGTGGTCTGTGTGACCTTTTCCCAAGCTTCCGATATCATTAGAATTGCATCCAGAACAGAGAGAGTTTTAATGCTGTTATCAATATCAATATTCTGTATCATTTGTAACACTTGAAGTTTTCTGTATTGTGTTTTTAAAGCTTTTATCACTCCTTGGTCCATGGGCTGCAAAACAGAGGTGACATTGGGCGGTAAAAACACAAGCTTTATGCATTTCAGATTGGAGACTACAGGGTGAGCAGGACAGTTGTCTACTAGGAGAAGAATTTTTTTTCCTGCAGATTTTAATTCCGCATCCCAGTTACGCAGCCACTTTTCAAAAATTTGCGATGTCATCCAGGACCTAGTGTTGTTTTCATAAGTTACAGGCAAACATTGAATGTTCTTAAAGCAACGCGGTTTTTTAGCTTTCCCTATCACCAACAGTTTTCTTTTACATGAATCAGTCATGTTCGCCGCAACCAATACTGTAATTCTTGTTTTGGACAACTTTCCGCCCTTGCATTCCGCGCCTTTGAATTTAAGTGTTTTGTCAGGGGTTAAATTGTAAAACAATCCTGTTTCATCAGCATTAAAGATTTCTTCTGGCGTGTATCCTTCGCACAGTACAGGCCACTTATGAGAGAGCCACTCTTCAGACACTCCTTCAGGAACGCCAGCCGCTTCACCGCAAACTTTTCCTGCCACAATATTATGACGAGCACGAAAACGTTGTACCCAAGACGACGAACACTCAAAGTTTTCTTTACCCATAAGACGAGCAAAGTCATTGGCTTTTTGTTGCAGAATCGGACCACTTATTGGGACGTTGTTTGCCCTCTGATGCTTAAACCATGTTAATAAAGCATCTTCTATAACTTTATGTTCACTTGTCCTCGCTCGTTTAAGTTTTAAAGAGTTGTTTTCGAAAAGAACTTTTATTTTATCTCTATTCTTCCAAATCGTTGATATCGTCGAGTGCGAAACTCCACATTCCTTTGCAATTTCACTATTCGACTCGCCATTTTCTAATCTCCATATGACATGAGATTTTTCTTCAATAGAAAACGTTTTCCTCTTTTTTTGCGACATGATAACACATAAATGCAGTCTAAACAACACCAACACTTTTAAATCAAGCTGTTACTCACGCAGTCAACTAGCGCACTAAACAATTGGTCTAAAATATGCAAGGTCAAATGGGGCCGCAAAGAGGGAGTAAGTAATATGTAATATACAAAATATTTCTTCAATGCTTATCAATAAGATTTAAAATCGTTTGTATTGTTTTGTTTTGAGCAGAGGATCGGTTGGTCGTTATAGCCGATGAATATTGATAAAGTTTCGTCGTTGTAAGCGATATGTCGCTGTATCCAATGTTGTTATAAGCGGTTTGTTTACTGAATAGTTTACTAGGAATTCGGACGGGACCATACAATCTGGCTGTAATAACCGATAGGTCGTTGTAAACGATGTCGTTATGAACAGTTTTGACTGTATATATCTTCACGCTAGATCCCTCATTATCAGTGTCACATGCAATTTCTTGTAAAGGGTTTCTCTTTTGTTGCGAATCGTTATTGATTTAAGAGCCTGCACTCATAATCAACAGGGGCAAATTCAACTAACAACAAATTGCTAAGTTCAGTCCATGAAGAACCTTGATCCTTCACACCCCTATACAACACACAACAGAGCTTGGTCAGTGAAAAAACAAAAAAGCAGACTTAAAAAGTAAAGTGTCGCTCACTCCAAACGCTACCGCACGCTGCTTGACCAACTCCAAAAATGAGTGTGTATTAATTCCATTAAACTTATTGTTCCATTTAACAAACACTCGCTACTATTTGAAGATACCCTAACATCATTAGACCCTGAGGGTTCTCCTTCCTGTTTCTTAGTGTGAAAGCTATTCAATAATGCAAAACACCCGTCCAACTTAGACTTAAAAATACCTTTGAAATCCTGATCTACTGACTCTTTATAGGTAACCCTATCTAACCTATATCCAGTGGCGGATTTACAAATTTGCCGCCGTAGGCTATAAAACTCACTAAAATGTACCATAGATTTTATTATACAATTATTATGATGGTTATTTATCTTCTCATTGTATTATTACGATATAATTACTTTTGTGTACATTTAGTTTCTATAATGTTTTGTTTATCAACATAATGCCGGTTTAATTACTGTTATAGAAAGATTCGATATATAATCATATCTAAAAATTGGCCAGGTATAATTATATATAATCATATATACTATTCATAAGAATAAATTTATTGATTTTTCTAAAAATATTTGATATTGTTTTTATTGAAATACTAAAGTTAATAAGGGCCGATATAACCTCGCATGATCAACACGGATTTTATAATGAATCATGAATTTGAAATGATAGCAAGTAATATAATATATTTTTTATTTAATTTTATATTTTATTTATATATTAATTTTTATTTATATATCCGTATCCAGTTTTAATTTTTAAAAAATGCTAGCTGTACGATGAACAGCGTGGCTCAATGGATATAGAATAAAGTGAAAGGAAAATCAATATCGATCCGGTAGCTCAAATGGTAGAGCAGTCGACATGTTATCGGTTCTGGGTTCGAATCCCAGTACGAGCTAATTGATTTTTGTAGATTTTTTTGATAATTGTAGATTTTAGGCATGCATAAATTATTTTGTTATGCTTAAAAGATTCTGACTGACCTCTGGATGCGGGGTGTGACCGGTTACCCTGAAGCCTAGTGGAGTAGATAATACTGGACCCCTCCGTAAGCTGTCTACTAAGGTACCATCTTAAGGATTTGTAGAAAGGATTAGGGTTACCGGCATTACCATGTCCGGGGACAGGTAATTAAGTAAAGTATAAATTAAATTAAAATAAAGGAGCAGTAATCGTCACCACTCGAACCATTTGATATTCACGACCCTGTTTTCTTGACAGTTTGGTTCTGGATCACATTGGTAAAAAACATGTAATAAGAATTTGTAAGTTACAATTAAAAAACATATAGATTAATTAACAATAACAAATAAATATCAGTGTACCAAACAAACAGCTTTTTATTCATTCTTCATTAACAAAACTGGGTTCAAGTAATAGACAAATATTCTGCGAGCCCGGTTACCAGCCGGCTTTCACTGGGGATAAGGCTGCGAAGTTACTTTTTGTTAAGTATAATTTACCTTTGCTCAGTTTTGATTGTTAAAACCATGATTTAGAATTTTAGACTAAATGAAAGTTAAGTAAATAACTAAGTATTCCAATAAATGATAAATGAAACGTTATTCATATTTAAATTAGAGTAAATAAATATGTGCAATGTGATTTCCAAATATTCTCTCTTCAATACGAATGTAATAATTAAATAAGTATAATAAATAATTAATTATAACATTTTTATTTAAGTAGGTACTTAGATAACAAACAACCAATTGGTTTTTGTATGAGTTGTGTGAGTAATTATTACTTATAGGCAGATTGAAGTACCTGCCAAATGATGACCTAATTTATAAATAAAACCATTTGATTATCTATTTGTATGTTACTTTTGAAATTCCTTAGAAATCTAATATCCGTAACCGAAACTATCCGAAACTACCGGATAATTTGGAATAATTTCTTATCCGTATCCGAAACCGGAACCGATATAAAAAAAATCCACTATCCGTATCCATATCCATATCCGATATTCCATATCCATAACATCCCTAATAGATACATTGTTTATCACACTCCGCGAGTTTATGAACCTGTACAACGTCAGGGTTACTGAAATGACTAACTGTATATATGTTATACATCGCGCTGACAGACAAGTTATAGTGCTAATATGAGTTAATTTTCCTTTGAGATTCATTATATGTATAGTTTATATGACACTCATTAGGACTAAATTGGAATTCGGTGTGGTGACGTAGACTCTATTTTAGCCCGATTTTCTCAATTGTACCTATGAGCTCGCAGGAATAGTGTTGTAAATAAAAATTGTTTTAGTACTTGCAGATCATATTTTATTTTACGATAAAAAATAATACTAAGACAAGAAAACAAAAGACAAGATAAAAAAATAATAATTACAGTAAGATTATTAATCAAAATAATAAAAGAAGGAATGATACTCCACGAAAGAAGAAACGATTACAAACTTATCCTACTTCATATAGTTTAAAACATTATACTGTTGACTATTTTGTTTTGGACAAAATCAGCTGATACCGCATGGCACTTTTAATGGACCTACCACTCGATCTGCGCCAATTCAAAATGTTCCCATACGTCAGGACGAAATTGACTATGGCGGCGGTCGCACCAGCATCTAACCGAAGATCACGACTACAAGATACGTTATTAACGTACCGGCATTTTCTCAAGCTAGGAGAAAATATGATGGGTCAGAAATCTCGCCAACTGGGTACAGTTCATTGATTTTCTTAAACAGTCTTTAAGTTCTGTTTCCGTAATATATACACCAGTATTTGGCCAGAGCTCAACGAGTCCTGGTGATGGTTGACGATGCTTTAATGTCCATCGGTTGCCGGTACCTTCGGGGCTGGTGAGTGCATCCTCTAATATGATTGAGGCTTTTGATCGTTTGTCCGTCCCTGATGAACTTATAGACAGGTCACAAGGAGCGTCATCATCATCATCATCACCATTTTCGCTTTGTCGAATACTTACAGTTTCCGATAGTATAACCTGTAACTTCGAATTTTCATCCAGTTTATTCATTATCGATGACCTTGGGCAGCGAGACTTGGAAGATTGAGAAACCATGTTTGAAAGTCCGACCGAACGGTGTTGCTTTCGTTAATGTTGAAAATTTGCGACGCATTAGGCGATAAGGGAACATCCGAATTTTCAACTTCTGTGATAATTACTTCAGGACAGTTAATGTTCTCTATACTATCTTCCTGTTCGTTGGTACAACGACTCTCAGGGGATCTCATAGATAAATCACAAGGAACGTCATTGTCACTATCTGCATTGATTACACTCTGATGACTCAGATTGTAGCTCTGAAACTTCTATTCCCTTCACCATTAGAAAATTTGAGTCGGCAGACTTTGAAGGCCATTTTTGGAATTCCGATAGATAAGAACAACCAGGACTTCCAGCTTCTGAGACGATTACCTTACAGTCGTAAGATTCTTCTACACCATGGACATTTTCATTAAGGCAACGAATCACATGATCGTAAAAGTCTGGAACAAAAATGTTATTGCCATTCAAGTACAACTAAGGTCTAAATTTATAGTCTGTATTTGACAGAAAAATGGTATTAATTTGACTCAAAAATGTTTACTGTGTAGATATTGAAACAGCTCTCAACTAAACTTCTGTTTAACTACTAACTGTAATCCAATGACAAACTAGTTCGCTCTATCAGTTCATTCGTTCTTTTTTTGACATAATTTATGTAAGTTATTATTTAAAATTTTGATATTGTAACGGAACCCACTCTATCAAGGGATCATCTCTTCAGATAAAGGATATTTTCGTAGTCAAATCTAAATAAACAAGAATATAATACTGGCCAAGTGATGTCTAAAGGAACCCTACAAGTTGTGAAATGGTAGAAACCTTAAGTTCTTTAATAGAGGTAAGAATAAAGTTAGAAATGCGATAAGATTATTAAATATAACCCCAAAGAGTAAATTACTGAATACACAATATAATATAGGGGGGGAAAGTTAAGGAGCCCCAAACCATCGCCCCTTAGTGTGAGTACCAAACCAGGAATCTGTACTCTCCAGACGAGCTTGGAGTATATTTGGTAGATGAGCGTATAAATAACGCATGTATAATGACCATACTATGATGGAATCAAATTTATTCTCAAACTGTTGTAAAACAACAGATATAAAAACAAAGCCTCAAATTGTAGATGATGTATAAAGACAAAGTCTTAATAAACTGACAAAGTCAGTAAGTTGTAGTAGACTGTTGTAAACAACAGATTAGATGGCATAAGCCTCAAATTGCAGGTATCATGTAAGACATAGTCTTAATAAGCTGACAAAGTCAGTATGTGGTAGTAGACTGTTGTAAACAACAGATAAAGTGGCATAAGCCTCAAATAGTAGATACTTTGTGTAAAGACATAGTCTTCATAAACTGACAAAGTCAGCGGATCATATTTCAATATTAATATAGGCCATTAACAGGCAATCAGGTAAAATATACTCATTTGAGTATTCCAATGATGAAGTTGATATGTATATTATCAATCGTCGCAGACACCGTTAGGCGCAGTAATTGTTGCAGTAGTAGATCGTGATCATAATATGGCATAGCCATTAAGTTGTTATACCGTAAACACAGTTTACTCATTCTGACATAGTCAGTAAATAAATATTTCAGGCAATGTCCTGTAATTATGAGTATTATCTCATTGTATATTGTCAGTATCTGACATCGCAAATAAATGCAATATTGTAGTTTCCATAAGGTAGGTGCATAACACACAATAAATGTAGCGGTTCCATGACCGATCATCGCAACAAGGCGGATAATGATCTGTTGCTCATATTATAATATTAAATATGTGTTGTGTTTGTTCTGAAGTAACACCTCTTCATCCAGATGGATATTATCTCCAACGTTAATGGAAGCGACCTATAAAATAATATATAAGTCAAAGCAAAACCAGACCCAAGGTACAGGTGAAATTACAACACCACAAAATAACATTTGCTAGGGGCTCTGCCCATTATCGCAAGAACAGGTAGTGTGTAACTCACAGCGCACAGGTATTAGCAAGCCAGACAACGTCGATGAGGATAGGTCGACCCACAACTGCTGATACCCACAGACTAGACCAAAGGTACACTAGGCGGAGACCGCGGAGACTACAAGACTACAAAAATAATATTTGCTAGGGCTCTGCCCATTATCGCAAGAACAGGTAGTGAGCTACTCACTATATATCACCCAGCATACAGGCCAGCTGTCAGTAAATATGTTTTAAATATTCCAAACTGAACGTCGAAAGTATACGTACAGAATCATACAGAACAGTATAATGTATCAACAATACAGGTGTGATATTTATAGTGATTACCTGTATTGTGTTTATATAATGTTTATGGGTTTATACATAAACCATGTATTTTGCACACTGCCTTTAGGCAAACCTTATTAGGGTTCCAGATTCAAATGAGTTTTATAGATGTCTATAAGTAGCAGGTTATTATAAATATGTTTAGTGTTGGTTGTTCTGAAGTATTAATAAAGTATGTGATTTCGTAATAAAGTATGTGATTGTACAAAAGCACAGTATAGATGTTGACAGATTTTAATGTCAATGTATGTCAGTAGTCCACTAACTATTTATTATTATCATTAGATGTCCATAGGCGAAACGACTACATCCAATCCTAAATAGATGTCCATAGGCAAAGTCACTTGCAGTCAATAATTAGTAAATGTTTATAGACCAAAGTCAGTAAATGATAAAACATGGGTATAAATTAACTAACAATGTCTATAGGCTAGATGAATTCTAGTTACTTACTCGCAGTAACAAAGTATGTATATAAACAAACACCAAAATGTTCAAAATAATTTAAATAATGTTTGTTGAACATTGATGCGGTATTATTTAATTAAAGTATTAATTAATCTCAGCTTCATTGTCAAATAAAATAATATTCATCTTATATGAATGCAATACAGCACTAACTGTGTAGTATTAATATAACCTACACGTTCCCTATTGTTATATGATCAATAACTCCAACTATGCAACAACCACCTTGCTTTGCGATGCTATTTATCAGATTATAATAATACACATAAAGAATATGTCAATTAAGACAAAACTATTTAAAATCATATAATTACTCCAAGCTTATGGGAAAAATAGACTTAAGAACCAAACGGTTAAGTATGTACCTACCTAAAATGACTAACAAACATAACGTGGGGACCTTAACCCTTTCCACCCGGGGTAGTGATTTTTGACGAATTTCCGCTTTTCAACTTTATTATCATAATAAGGTAGGTAAAAGGAAACGCTCAGATTATTTTAAGATTTTTATTGTACCTAGAAGTATTATTTCCAAGACCTAGACTTAAAAGTACCGTCAGGAACTTTGTGTTATTACAATGTTAGGAACTATGATAGAAACTACAAAAATAATGAGATCCAATATTTACTTAGTTATAATTAAATAAATAGGTTTTTAATTACAAATTGACCTCGTGGTATTCAGCAAAACAATTTTTCTTTTCATTTACACACAAAAACACGTTGCAATGAGAACATTTACTATGAGGTTTCGACTGAATCTTTTTCAAACTACAAACCTCACACCTTCCCCTATTTTCTACGAAAGTAGGCCAATGGATGCCTCTATTACCCAAGCGAACGTCTTTTATAGTAGAGTACTCAGATTTGCGTCTTTTGGAAGGGCCAGCTTTCGCAGTATTATCAGTAGAAGTCTTTCTTTTCTGACTAACATCTTTCATTGTCATCAAGCCTTGAGTAACAGAGCGTCGAAAATCTTTTACAGTGGTTTGTTTCATTATGAGTCCATGAATGACATATGAATTGACAAATGCGATGTCCAGAAGACCCCAAAACAACCTGTGCCACCATTTCGGAGATTTGCGATCTATACAGTAAAGGGCTCTCAAACGATCAGCTGTATTTACGCCGCCCATATAGCTATTATAATCTATGACAGCCACAGGACATGTAATGGCAGACTTGGATCCATTTTTTTCTTTACGTAACACAGTTGCCGTTTCATTACCATGAAAATTTGATACTAAATGAACCACTTTGTTATCCTTCCATTTCCAATATCCAATTAAATTTGAAAATCGATGATCACTGTCGCCCCTTTTCATTTGAGAATCAGCGATCATATTTCCGGCTAGTCCTTTTCTATTACTTCGGATAGTTCCACAGGCGTAGGTGTTCTCAGTTTTCAGTTTCTCAAGCAAAGCAACAGACGAGAAAAAATTATCAAAGTAAACTATCTTCCCTTTTCCCCAATCTTGTTCCGTCAGCTCCAAAACCACTTTCTCTCCCAAGCCATACCGGTAAATTTAGAGTTCAGTTCTTCGTCCTTTCCTTGGTAAATTTGAAACTTCTTTATATAGCCTCTCTGGTCAGCTAGACACCACAACTTGTATCCCCTTTTTATGGGCTTCATAGGAAGATATTGTTTCAAGACAGACCTACCTTTAAATTTAATCATAGATTCATCTACACTCAGTTCGCGAGTACCATTATAAACCTCTTGAAATTTTTTATTGAGTGCATCAATCATCAATCTAATTTTATACAACTTATCTTTGCAGTCTCTAGGCTTTTGGGAGTTATCATTGCAATGCAGATGAGATAAAATAATAGCAAATCTGTCTCTGGGCATTGTTTTGCAGAGAAGTGCATTGTTGAGATCAGATGCCGAAGAGTAATGGTCTCTCCACGCCGGACGAGTATTGTAACCCATAAAAAAGTTCATACCTATAAATGTTAGAAGTTCCTCCTTTTTTAGGTTCAATACTTTGCCTCTCTGAGTAGCATAAAGGTTGCTTTGGTACACAATATTATCAATAATATCTTCAATCAATACTAAAAATATATCAGTCGGGGTGTTACAGTGAGCAAAGTAGTCTTCTATTACTCCAGTATCTAGAACGTATTCCGGTAAAATTGTATCTAGGTCCTTCTTTTTCCATTTACGGTTTGGTTCAGGTAATCGCTGATTAGTTCTGTGTGAGGACGTATTTGCAGACGGTAGATCAGTCTGAACACTAGATCCAGGTATTGGTGATGGTGGTACCTGATTTACAGGGCACACCAGTTCAACTTGTTTTGAAGGCGATGATGGCGGATCTTCGGCTAAAGTATTTTCTAGAGCTCTTTCAAAAATCTCATCGAAGCCTATTGGTGAGGGTAGTTGAATATTTTCCACTTCATCATCGGACACACCTGCATCAGACTCTTCGTTACAGTCCGGAATCTCTTCTAATAGCAGGGCTTCAATTAGAGCAGTATTCTTAGTAATATCCATCTCAATGGCTAAAACAATAAAAAAATAGCTCAGAAAAAATAGTAAAAAGAAAAAACAATAATGTTTGATAAACCAAAATACCTACTTCATCGAGTATGTGTATTATCAAAGTTCATGATTTTTTAGACTAAAATCACCTGACGGTACTTTTAAGTCCTCATCAGTTTTCATCAAATATTCTTATAAAATAAAGTGATTATATGTTATACTAGCTTTTATAAATGTACTCCGTGATATAAACAACGTAATTAGTAAAAAAAATAGTACTTACCTATGATATTCTATTTATAAACATTTTACAATTACACCGCACAGTAAAGTGAAAAAATGTCCGACCTGTTCAAATTTCTCGACAATGTCGCGCGGTAATACAAAATAACGCGCTGTGATTGGCTTACGGAAACGGTACTCTAAAGGAACGTCAGTTGTTGTTAACATAAAGTTATTTCGTACTTAAGTTATTAGACGAAAAATGTGGAGGTACTTCTAAGTACCGTAAGGAGGGAAAGGGCTAAAGTAATAAAGGAGAAATTTATTACTTTTCAACCTAAAGCCGATGACCAGATGTTTGGACTTCCGCATTTGTAGTGCGAAACCCATAGTTGTTAAAACAATAAGCCTAACGTTACGCAACGGGTTCCTATTGTTTAACTCGAAAGTTAAGACATTTAATTGCGTAAAATACATCAGTGAACCACGTGTCGAACTGTTCATGCTGAAGACAATAAATAATCCATTGTTTCATTTAAGATTATTATGTCCAGTTCCCTTATATGATCGACACATTTGCCAGTCATACCTACCCCTAAACACTTGAGACAATATGCATCGAAACTCTAGAGAGTTTCAAATATCTTTCTCACACTCGACCTCTTGAAGATTGTAAATTAACAGATGTGTCAAGTGTAGAACCAAACCGCAATAAACTTGTCAATCCCTGTACCCTAGCATAAATCACATGTAATAATGACCCATATGTGTTTTTGTATTTATGTAATATCCTAACATTCACATAGTAAATAACGAGAGAGATGACGCCAAGTGTGTTATGTATGTACTCGTATATAAATGAATTTAATATTTAGATTATTAATCCGCCTAATTAAACCTATGGTAATACGAAGCATTAGAGGTTTTACCTAATGCAGTACGTATCGCTCATTTAATACAAACTCCTACCTAAATACATAACGACAATAGAAATATACACATGCACAAGTAATGAGCATTTAACGATTTACATTTGAAAATGAGAATTATCCTAACACATACCTTGATATACATTATTTGAAGATGCTGGAAGGGAATCTGATTAGTACCTATTTAATTACCTACTACATTACAGGTTCCATGTGCATACAACCACATTTTCTCATTGTTTAATGCTTTTGATAACTTTATTATTGGTCCAGAAATTGAATCCTGTATCATTGCGTAATACTTTTACTCACGAATAACTAGGTGAATGATGATGAAATAACATCCATTGACCAGTTACTTATATACGAACATCGAAATTCATTTACCTGTAACCCTTTACATACATATAGGGTAAAAGAGGGTAATGCGGGTCACTTAAGCGAGAAATTAAATATTTATTTATTTGTAAATAAAATATTTATTGCAACCGCCTTTAAACATAATTCACTTAATAACCTATCAATTGAGATCAGTTTCAATCACTTTGGCAATCAACTTTGGAAATTACCAATGTTTAAAAAAAAAAACAGATTTGACTCCCATTACACCGATATCAGGGAAATGGTGGTCGCTATGGGGGGCAATCAGAGTCAAAGAAAACCTAACACATATCGCAGACATAACCTTCAGCTGAATCCCACCCAGTGCAGTCCGAGTGAGCCCATAGCCCACATGTGGTACATCAGAACCACATCTCGTTATGTCGGCCAATATCGTTGCATACAAGGCACCTGTATGCAACGATATTGGCAGAAGATGCAGGAACTTCTGCGTCATCATCCTCATCGTCCTGGCACAAATCGTTGGTCCCAACATCAGATACAGAGGTTTCATTCGATTCTTGCAGTACTTGACGCTTTACTTTTTCAAGACCTTTCTTCTGTACTTTGGTTTTCTTTCCCTGACCTTTACCTTTCCATTTCTTATTTTCTTTCCCTCTTTTTGTCTTTTTTTTCTGATTTTCTTTTTGTATTAGATTTTCTTTCACTGGTGTTGAAGTTAAGATTTTTGCATGTTGCTTCCTTCGGCCATGTCTTGTATTAATAATATGTGTCTTCTCTGGCAACTTAATTAAATTACTAATTTGAGTTAAAGTGCTAGGACCTGGTGGTGTGCTCGGTACTGCGGAATGAACTTCTTTAAATGTGCTCGGAACTAGTGATTGAATTTCTTTGGATGTACCTGGAACTGGTGATTGAACTTTTTTTGATATGCTCGGGGCTGGTGAGGAAACTTCTTTTGCTGCGCTGGGAGTGGTTTTTATAGTTGGAATAGATTCATTGCAATCATGGATTATAATAGTCTCAGGTTGGAGAATTTCTGCTGCTAGAAAATCGTCTTCTGTGAATACTTCTGGATTGAGTGGAAATATTCCAGTTGATCTAAATCCTGATTCTCCTTTGCTGATAGATGCAACATTGCTAAATGCTTTCTTCACCAAAGATGCTACGTCATAAGGGGTTATTTTTTCGGCGAGATGGCTTTTCAAAAATAAATCACATTCTTTTTTGTAGGCTGTTTTGAGCGGCCCAAAAAAAGAAACATCTAGGGGCTGCATCCTGTGAGAAGTATGTGGTGGCAGAGACAACATATGAATGTGATTGGACTTGCAATATTCGAAAATTGGGAGAGAAATATGACTAGCATGGTTGTCAAGTATTAAAAGGATGGGTTCATCAGCGGACGGCTTAGTGTGATGTTTAAAGTGTGCCAGCCAATCAAGAAACAAAGCTTCATTGATCCAACCGTTGTCTGAACATTTGTAAAGCGCTCCTGCTGGACCATCCTTCTCAAGCAAATGAGTCAACCTTTTTCGAGGAAAAATGAACATTGGTGGGATATATCCACCTGCAGCACTCATAGCACACAACAATGTTATATTTTTTCCTCTCTCCCAACTGGTTATGGATCCCACTCTCTTCTGTCCTTTTGTAGTCAGAATTTTTCCGGGAGTCTGTACGGTTGAAAAGCCTGTTTCGTCGCAATTATAAATGTTTTTTTGTGCAAATCTATGCTTTTCCATCAGCTGACCAAGTTGGTCATAAAACAGACGTACCTCTGTTTTGTTAAAGGCTGTGATCCTATTTATGCTGATCGCCTCCAGCTTTCTGACCGAAATATTATTTCTATCCATAAAAGCATGCAACCAATCACGCCCAGCCATTTTTGAAACTCTGTTAAAATTATGCTTCAGGTTACAATTTTCAGCATATTCGAAAGCCACTCTTCTTATTTGATTAGCGGTACAACCATAGAAAATATTTGCCATTTTCTTTACCAAGCCAGTAGTATCAGGACTGAACACACAGTATCGTCCTAGATGTGGTCCTAATGTAGAACCTTTTTTTAGCCTCTTCTGAAGACTTGAAAATGGAATTCCCATTGTTTTAGCAGTTTTTCTTATAGAAGAACCACTGTTAATAAGCTGCAAAGCATTTTCAAGGTCATTAGAAGACCAAGAAGCCTTCTGAGTTGTCCTGGCTCGTACTTTCGGCATCTAAAAAAGAAATAAGAAATAATGTAGACGCTTATTGTTACATTAAAATTACTTGCGGCTAATAGTGATCATTTGTGGGAAATGAGAGTCACCCGACTCTCATTACCCACATCTATACATATCAGAAAAACAATTAATGGAAAAAAAACTGTAAAACACTTAGACAATATGAAGTGCACATCACAATTTTAAATGTCTAACTAAGTATGTGTAAAAGTCTTATTCGTATTCCTCAAAATATTCGACACTTACCTTCAAATTTACATTGACGAAAAATTATATCAGCGGAGCGTAAAAACAAAACACGGCCGTATCTCAGAAGCGCGGGCGCTGACTGGTCCAAGCCGTCTGGGGCAACGCCGGGGGGCCAGGGCGGGGAAGAGGACATCATTTACGCGTCACTCGCGGCCACTGTTTTGTGGATATGTAGGTGATTCCTATTACCCTCTGACTCCCATTACTCTACTAAAGTACTCCTCATTGGCACTAATATTAACTTGTAGCGTCCACTACATTAAGGCGCCAACTAGTGGAACACATATGAAAACCTCACAGTACTTGTCTAGTACGGTAGATGGCGTGCATTCGAATTACATCGCACATGCGAAGATTTCTCAAGAGTTGGCATATATACAACTTCCCAACGTCAATCGTTGGGCCGCGGCCCGCCAGGCGCTACCACCTCGCCTGGTCGGAGGATCCTCCCTTTTCGCCGGAGGAACACTTCCACCCGTTCCTCCACAAACTGAATCGAACAGTTAATTTAGTAAACTTCAGTGTAAATATAATTGTACTTTCTTGAAATTATATACATAGAGTATGACTTTTACTAGATAATTATTAAATTATCTACCACTCTATCGAAATCTACATGCACCTATTTGTTTGACAATTTACCAATATTATTACTAATGTAACTGAATCGAATAGTTTACTTAGTAACATCAATGCATTCCTGAATTTACATACATAAAGTATGATTTTCTTAAATGTATTGTATTTAATATTTTTGTTAATCTGTCATTTTTAATATTATAACAAATACAACTGATTCGATAATAACACTCTAATTGAACAGGGAATTGAACCCGTAGTAACTAGTAGTGTCTAAAATCATACATTTGTAAATATTTAATGATAATTAAAGAATCATCTTAATCGATAATACTTTATCAATCTGTGAACTTCTAGATTTGTAACCACATGAAAGTAACCTTTTCACTTTCGTTGAATAATAAATTATAATAATCATCATCATCATTTCAGCTGAAAGGCGTCAGAGTTGAACACAGCCTAAATAAATAGTTTTCCGCTGTAATTATGCTATTCACTAATTATAATTATTAGGCAACAATCAAATACGTAGTAGGTATTTCAGATTATCAAATCAAATATCAAAACATCATCATCAACATTATACTATTATATGTTCAGTATACAATTTAGACTTAAAGAGTATGTAGTGCCAAATATCTCAAGTCTTAGTTTCTGCCTGTAGTATGATGCTATTGTAACATAATTATCTGCATTTTGTACTAACGTTATTAAACAATTATTATTTCTCTGTAGTGTAACGCTATTTAGTCACTATTATTTACCTATAGTTTATTCAGTTTGTCTGTAATACAATTTTATCAGAGAATATTATTGTCTACCTATAATATAATGCTGTTGAAGCACTATCATCTGACTTCAACCTAATACTATCAATATTCTGCTATCTGCCTGTAGTGTAATGCTATCACAATATAATAATAAATAATGGCAACCCATTATACGTCCCACTGCTGGGCACGAGTCTCTCCCCTTTTTGGGGGGAGGCCTGGAGCTTACTCCACCACGCTGCTCCAATGCGGATTGGTGGAGGTAAATATATTCTCCTGTAATCTAACATTATAACAACACTAATACAGGACTATAATTTAACGTCTATCTGCCTGTAGTGTAGCACCATAAAAACACTAATATCCACCTATAATTTAATATATTCGGAACACTGTAATGAGCATAGAAAATAGTCTAAATCCAGACAAATTATTGAATATTAACTCACGGTTAGTTGACGGCTCCCCGCTCTGCTGGTTGGTGATAATGCGCATACGCATTACGTGTGAAGATAACTCGATCGCTAATTTATACCTATTTATTTCTGTACACAAATGCCTATTCTAATAATTAAATTCCTGAAGATCCCTAACTTAAAAGAATAGTAATCTACAATACGTTTTAATTAAGAGTGGTTTATACTGCGTGTAATTGTGACTAAAACTGGTACAAGGTATTATAATGCCTACTTCTCCTTTTCCTAATCTGAAAATATAATTTTCTAGTAAAAGACCTATGGTTTCCCTATTGCATTTATACTACCTATGAATTCCTATCAGGTTTGTTTAATTTAAATAAATGAATCTACTTCTTGTTCGCAAAACGAAATAAAGCTAATTTATATTGTACTAGCGACCCGCCCCGGCTTCGCACGGGTGCAATGCTGATATACTAAATACGCTACAGAAAAACTGTGAACGTTGTTTATAAAAAAACATAGCGGCCCGCTCCGGCTTTGCACGGGTTTAAAATATGTAACTCACTGAAAAAATGATAAAATCAATCCAGTAGATTTGATTTATTCATTTACTGCCCGTAGCCCGCACGCGTTTTTGGAGTACTTAAAACAATTCCCCTTTCCTTATCTTTGGAATATCTTTTATACACAATATTTTCACTTTTTTTTACATTTTTACTTTTTTTTTACATTTTTACAATTTTTTAACATTTTTACTTTTTTTTACATTTTTACTTTTTTTTACATTTTTACCTATTTATTTTACAACAATAATTAATATATTACAGAATATCTTTATATACAACGTTCACAGCTTTCTTGTCATTAGACAATACAAACATGTTTTCTCTAGAGGTTACTCTTGAAAGAGCGACATACAGTTGGCCATGTGAAAAACAGTCAACGCTCAAATCTAAGCCTGCAACGTTGAAGGTTTGACCCTGTGATTTATTAATGGTCATTGCAAAAGATGTCTTTACCGGAAACTGTAAACGTTTAAATTGGAAGGGTAAATCCGATAGTATCAGAGGGATTCGGGGAATCAATACATCTTCTCCGGTACCACATCCTGTGAGTATTGTGCACTCTATTATGAAAGTTTTCAGAGATTTTACCAGCAAACGCGTGCCATTGCAAAGTTTAGGTGGATTCAGGTTTCTAAGTAAAATAACAGGACAACCTACTTTCAGCACCATTTTGTGAGGAGGGAGTCCAGACGGGTTCAAAGAATTTAAAAATTCTGTAGGAAAATGAACAGCTTCTTCCAAATCGATAACAGTATCGACCGAGTAGTATATTTTCGTCGGCGCATCAATCTTTGAAAGAATCAAGTTATTTAACTTATCTACCTGTTCGTTAGTTGGTGACAGAATCGCTCTTTCTTTAAACCAAGATATTGTCTTAGAACTTATGTTATCAATGTCAGGATAGACATTGTTGACTAACTCTTGGATATTGTCTATCAAAACACAAAGGTTTTCTAGGTTAATCCTTCCCTCACTTTGTGTTAACTCTCCATTGCCAACTTTTAGCAGTAGCTCTGGAAATAGCCTGTTCTCACGTGAATATGACGAAACCCTCATATTAGTTTTAAGCTCTAATTTATTGACATGTGGCCAAAGGTTGGATCTTTTTAGGGAAGCATTTATTTCGTCAGCACGTGTTCCTCGAGTCACAACTGGTAGGATTTGACGGAAATCTCCTGAGAACAGAATTGTACATCCACCCATAGGTGAATTTACGTTGCGCAAATCGCGCATTGTCCTATCCAGAGCTTCCACAGACGCTTTGTTTGACATAGTAGCTTCGTCCCAGACTATTAATGAGCAGTCCCTCATCAATTTTCCTGTGTTGCTCTGTTTAGAAACACTACAGACGCTGTTATTATCATCGGTGGCGATTTTCAGCGGAAGTTTGAATGTAGAATGTGCGGTTCGGCCTCCTTCCAAAAGCGTAGCGGCAATACCGGATGACGCAACAGCCAACGCAATTTTTCCAGTAGATCTTACTTTTTTTAAAAGCAGATTGATTAAAAATGTTTTTCCTGTACCTCCTGGGGCATCAAGGAAAAACATTTTCCCTTCATTGTTCTGAATTGTTGATAGTAATGCAGTAAATACTTTTTTCTGATCGATGTTTAATCGTGGCTCATCTTGAGCTATATCTTGTAAAAGTCTCGTTTGATCGTATGATGTTTCTCTTGTGTATTCGGCACTGTTAGTTAAATCTGAGTTAGTAGTATTAGCTGGCATCGGCAGCCCAAAATCCTTGATCGATTTACCCGAAAGTAATTGCACTACTTTATTCAATTTAAATAATGCTTCGTCAAACATGTTTTGATCATATTGCACATCATCTGAGTTTAACTCTCGCCGTCGCCGAATGAGAATATCACTGGCCATATTTTCTTGAAACTTATTCCATAGATTAACAGAATCAGTTACTTGACAAAACGCTACTATGATGGCAAATAAATATCTTAATGATGTAGCTGAACTACAAACAGCTGCTTCTAATAATGTGTTTTCCCACTGAGAATCGTCTTCCAAGAGCCCCATAGCTTTGCATGCTGCTTGATAAGTATTGTGAACAACACCTTGTACAGTTCTTAGGTGTGCAAAGGATGTCGGGCCTTTTACAATATGCAGTAACATTCTCAGATAAAAGCATTCGCTGTTGTTGGGATGAATCACGTAGACTCTGCCAAGAGCATCCGTTTTTTTTACTCCGGGGAAACCATCAACCGCAGTACCTTGTTTTCGCCGTTGAAAAGTTTTAGAGCTCTGGTTCCATGTATAGTAACTTGGAACTCTGTCATATGTCAGTGTTTTCGCGAAATCATCTTGAGCACATAACTTGAAGAATGCTGTCAATGTTGTATCCCGCGGGTTATTAACAACTTCTTGTATATTGTTCTCAGTGAAATACACCCTTTGTCCATTCTCTAAATGAACTGCAAGGTGAACAATTGTGGGAGCCCGGTCGTGCACTTCGAATGATAAAATCCTCCATACAGCTTCAGAGCTGCAGATGTAACGTCCAGACTGATATTTTTCCACTTAATTTGGTGATTGTATGCTGAAAGTGGCTTGATCACTGCCTTTGTTAATGTACTTAGTAACATATTGGATTGACTTTATCGAATTGCACAACTCTACGTTGATGTGAGCATCAAAAATTTTCAAAAGGAGCGGATTATAGGGAACAATCCATCGGTTATCAATATCACAGTTTCGGACGGTAGCATTTTGCCCACCCTGTTCTGGCGATCGTCGACGATATTTGGGATATCCGTCATCGCTAGTACTTGTTTGAGTTTGGAACGGCTTCGGAAATTTTTTGCTGCATTTAGAATCTCGCATACATGGAGAATGCGGGTTTAAAGTCCCGCAAGGGCCGTGCACCATATGTTTCTTTACGATTTCGTACAGGATAGGATCTTCATCTTTATCCGGTAATTCAGCTGATATAACCCTGTCAATTTGGTTTGGTCGAATTTTGTTCACTAACCACACCAACAGGTGTACATGTGGCAAGCCACGTTTCTGCCATTCTATTGTATACATATTTATGACAGCGCACGGGACCGAATATATGACACTTGTTAATGAGGTGCAGGAGTTTCTGTACTTTTAAATGGAAGACTCTGTTAACTATATCGTATCTGTCTTGTGGAGTTAAATTGGGGTTAATATTTTCTTTTATTTCCGGCCAATTCGGATTACATGTTGCAGTTATAAATAAATCAGGTTTGCCGTAATTTCTGACGTAAGTCATGGCGTCTTGTGATTTTTCGTGTAAATATCGAGGTCCACCTGTGAATGATGAAGGTAGTATAACCAACTGCCCAACGCCGTTGTGATGTTCATTCGCCTGTAAAGCATCCTGAAGATGAACGTAATTTTCAGCTCTCAATTTATTTTGATTATTACGGATGTAGGCCAATCTCTCAGATTCAATTTTCGCATATTGATCTACCAAGTACTGGTTTGTTAACATTCCATATCTAAGCAAAGTGTTGAAATTGTTACGTCTTGTCATTATACGGTAGCAATAGTAGTTCATACATGACACTGTTTTACGGAGAGGTGTACCACTGATTGGGTCAACTTGAGAAACATTAATGGCATAACCATCTTCTCCACGACATAGCATCAAAGGATATTGTAGGCTGTCATAAGATCTGTGTAACTCTGAATTTTTTTGCAAATTATCATCACGACTATGCAATACAATATCTCTTTTGTCAAATTGCTGCCCAGCTATCACCACTGCTACTTCACTCGTGGAAGGCGCATTGTATCGTCCTCTGTGTTCTCCAACAGGAGCTTTATTTGCATGGATTACGACATTAAAGTCAGGAGTATCTGCTGGAATACTCTCAATCGCAGTTTTGAAAGACTGTATGTAGCAATTATGAGAATGTAACATATCTTGGAGAGATCTAATCAAACCAGTATCAATTGGCTGTGCAACACTTGAGCACCGCGTAGATGCTTGTGTATCTGGATCTGCGATAAAATATATTTGCAGAAATTTGTGATCATCGGGTCGAAGTGGTAGCAAGCTCCCAGCTAAGTGGTACACTTGCCCTTGAATTTTAAATGTAGGCATAAACCCACGCTCAACGACTTGCTTACTCTTAAAAGAGGTCATTTGAAATGCGTTATTATAACGGCGTATATTTCGCATGAATTGTTTTGATTTTTGATGATCACCCGTAAGAAGAGAGTAAAGTGGTTCAGGTGGAGGGAGAATTTCTTCTAATTTGACTTTTCCTTGTAAGCAACACATGCCTTTCGATTCGTCCTTGAATTTCAACGCCAAGCAATGTTCACACACTACTGACATAGTACCTATTGATACTATACGATCGTCCTTGTAAGAAATCGAAGGATCGTAATTCATGGCAGAATTTTCCTTATCTACCCACGAATTAGTAACTCGTGCTGATGATTCTCTGGCTCTCTGTATTCGATGTCTATCCCTGTCTCGGCTGCGGCGAACCTCACGCTCTAATGAAGATTCTCTCTCTCTCTCAGCTCTATATCTGTCCCGAAGCTGACTGAGTCGAGCCTCACGCTCCACTGACAATTCTGTCTCTCTCTCAGCTCTACGTCTATCCCGAAGCTGACTGAGTCGAGCCTCACGCTCAACTGACGATTCTGTTTCTCTCTCAGCTCTACGTCTATCCCGAAGCTGACTGAGTCGAGCCTCACGCTCAACTGACGATTCTGTTTCTCTCTCAGCTCTACGTCTATCCCGAAGCTGACTGAGTCGAGCCTCACGCTCAACTGACGATTCTCTGTCCCTCTGCACTGTATGCCTATCTCGATCCCGACGGCGGCGAATCTCACGCTCTGCTGAAGATTCTCTCTCTCTCTCAGCTCTATAATTATCCCGAAGCTGACTGAGTCGAGCCTCACGTTCCGTTGACGATTCTTCATCTCTTGCTGAACGTAATCTTCTGGCATTCGCTGTACTACGACCTATGTTCGAACGACGACGTCTTCCAGGCATGACTTTATAATTTGTGTGCAAAAATTAACTCAATTCTATATATGTTTGCTTATGATTACCTATACACAAATTGCCATATTATTAGTAACTGCCGCAGTAAAAAATATCTAAATACTTATCATTCAGAAACAAAAAACAAAATCCGATCGCTGCTAAATTCAATGTGCTATAAGGAAATCCGCGGCCTCCGACGCGCTATTTATAGGCACGCTGCCGCCGCGCCGCGTCGCCGTAAACGCTACGTTCCGCAATTTTTAAATCTGTACATCTTCAAAAATATTGATTTAAATCAGATGCTGTAAAAGGCCAAATAGATCTATATTAAATCAACAATGTATTTAAGGTATTTAATTGGATAAGGATTAATGCTGTATTGGTTAAAATCGCTTCGAATATTAGTCATTATATGTCGTAAAAAGTAAATGACAAAAAAATGTTATTGTGGGATATCCATAAGAGATAGACATATACCATCGCGGAGTTTTCTGTAGACCTTTTCATTGTGTACAATACTTAGTACATTATTTTGATAAATCTCGTAGGATTCAGCCTGCGTTTGCAATGTAAGCGGAAAAAATGTAATTATTTGCGACATCACATTAGAAACCTCAAAAATAACAGTATTTGTCCACTATTTAATGGATAATATTATACATAAAAACCTTCCTCATGAGTTACTCTATCTATTAAAAAAACCGCACCAAAATCCGTTGCGTAGTTTTGAAGATTTGAGCGTTCATAGGGACATACAACATGACACATGACAGAAAAAGCGACTTTGTTTTATACTATGTAGTGAAGATTATATGAAGTACTTCATTTTATATAAACACATCCTAAAAATCTCTCAAATAAAAGAATAACCAGAAGAGTAAAAAACATAAAATAGGTAACCTTCAGTGAATTTAGTATGAAGTTATCGTTATTAATTAATGAGTTAAAATATTATATGAAATTAGTGTAAACTATTTTATATTTAAAACAAAATCACACACCAACCGCCCCGCTACCACTACCTATTTCGCACCAATTCGTAATCCTCCGTCGCCCGGGCTCTCAAACTAAATCTCCCCCTCTCCCGTCAACATTCCCTTATATCGATCCTTTTTTCTGAATTTGGGATACGGTGGGGATGTGGGCTATGCTCGCATGTTTCATGAGCGTCCTATGGTTCTCAAACATACCTTACCAATAGTGTATCTCAACTATTTATTTATGACACCTATAAAACAGGTATATATTCATATAGTTATATGCAAAAAAAAATATCTATCGTGCTTTGATTAAATTCTATGTGACGGCATATGGATGTAGTTACAATATCTTATTTAAAAAATAAGTTGAAACTATTTGTTTATCTTAAAACATTCTACTCGTTACTGCCTAATACGTACACTGAAAAAAAAGTATCGGTCTGAAACTTATACACTATTTTAACGCGCTGGTATCGCTAGAATAAAAATACGGATGAGTGTAGTACTTTTATGAGTATTTGAATCTGTTGAGTAAAATGAAACGTACCGTATGACAAAATGCAATGTAATAGAAGGAGACAACAGTATGGTAATGTAGATGCTCTCTCTCTCTCTCTCTTTCTCTAATGTACGTGTGGTTCTGTGTAAGGTGTTTCTTAGTGAAAATAAATAGCATTTATTACAATATTGAGTATATTTTCTATCCAACATCCTTCTGGTTATGGGCCCAGACTCGTAATCAGATTGGGTAAAAATATACGCAAGAAGTCATCACTGGCAAATAAGTATCGACGTAAAATAGAAAGCGCGTGGCGTCGCGTGCTTGGAGGTTAGAATTTTGCCGGGAAGGAATTACTTGTTTTTGATTAAGAACAAGGCAAGAGTTCAGGAAGCAAGAAAATACAACGGATTCCTTATTACACGGACACGGAGCAATAAAATTAGAAGGTTCCAAGAATTGGAATATATGGCGTTTCCAGACTACGGTTTTGCTGCGAGGCCAGGGCTTGTACGACGTAGTAAACGGCATTACGATAAAACCTGAAAATGTCGCCGACGGTACTCGATGGGAAACTCAGGATGCAAAAGCCCAGACACTGTTGGTTACAAGGATGACATTACAGGAAGATGTCATGGTACATATTTTATCATGCGAAACCTCGGCTGAGATGTGGCGAAAATTACTAAGCGTCTATGAACAAAAATCGGAGACGAGCATTCATATCATCCAGCAAAGATTTTTCCAATTTAAATATGAAGAAGGTGCAGAGATGTCCACTTTCCTATCAAAGAAACAGGAAATACAAAATCAATTGAAACAGCTCGGTGAAACTATATCTGATAAGTTCGTTATAACGAAAGTTTTGATGTCGTTACCAGATCAGATCATTATAAACATTTCGTATCTGCTTGGGAATCTGCGCCTGATGACAAGCAGACCTACGATAATTTAGTATCCAGGTAACTGATAGAAGAGGAAAGGATAAAGGAGAAAAGCTGCGGTGAAAGTGCGCAATCATCTTCTACTGCATTCGTTGCTAGGAAAATCTTTAATAAAAAATTAGTGAAGTGCTACAAATGTAACAAACTAGGACACTTTCAAAATGAATGCAGATTGAATCAAAGTGCAACTTCGAACAATTATCGTAATAATAATAAAGACAGTTTTGAGCAGAGGTGTTTTTACTGTAATAAGGTTGGGCATGTTAAAAGTCAGTGTCGCTTCAAGAAACAAAAAGAAAACAATGCATTCGTTGTAGAAAGTGCAATCGTTGACAGTTTTTATAAAACCCAGTGGCTAGTGGAATCCGGCGCTAGCGAACATATGTGCTGTGATCAGAATCTTTTTTCGTCATATTCAAATGTTATGAACAAGATGGTGACAGTAGGTAATGGAACACAGATTAGTGTCGAAGGATGTGGGCAGGTGGCGCTTGAAGTATGGAACGGAAACGAATGGATTCACACCACCATAGACACTGTCCTCTATGTTCCTGAACTGAGAATGAACCTTTTATCTGTCAATCGTGTCACGAGTAAAGGTTATGTTTTGTTAACAAATCAGAATAGTTGTGAATTTTATGATAAATACAAAGACATTGTAGCAGTGGCACAGCGAAACGGCAATATGTATGTGCTGGATTGTCGTTTTTACACGGATTGCTTAGTTAATGCAGAAAAAGTTACTCACGGGGACTTGCATTCATGGCACGAAAGGTTAGCCCATCAAAACATCCAATATGTAAAGGATATATTGAAGAAAAACAATGTCGGTTATCATGAGCTCGACTCTAATAAATGTGAGAGTTGTTTGAAGGGGAAAATTCACCGTTTGCCCTATCCTGCTAGTGATAATGTGAGCACCAGAATTTGTGAAATAATCCACGCAGATACCTGCGGACAGATGGAAGAGACGTCAGTCGGAGGTTCCAAATATTTTGTTGTATTCAAAGACAATTACTCGAAGTACAGGATGGTTTACTTTGTGAAAAATAAAGAAGAAATTAAGAAGTGTATAAGAAACTATATTGCTCGGGTGGAAAATGAAACAGGAAACTCCATCAAAATATTCCGAAGTGACAATGGAACAGAATTCATTAACAAAGAGGTTCAAGAAATGTTCCAAGTAAAGGGTATTATTCACCAAACATCGGTTCCGTACACCCCAGAGCAGAACGGCAATGCAGAAAGGGAAAATAGAACGCTAGTTGAGGCTGCTCGGACAATGCTGTGTGCTAAGAACTTATCAAAGAAATTATGGGCAGAAGCGATCAATACTGCGGCCTATGTTATAAATAGAACAGAGAAAAGCAGTGTTCCAACAAAAACTCCCTATGAATTGTGGTTCAACAAAACATATGATATAAATAACCTAAAAGTATTTGGCACTACTGTTTTTGTCCACATACCGAAAGTACAGAGGAAGAAGTGGGATCCAAAAGGAAAAAAAGGTATCCTGGTAGGATATGGAGAAACAACAAAGGGATATCGCGTGTATTTCCCTTGCAGTGATAGTGTTGAAACAAGAAGAGATATCGTTTTCCTGGAGAATAATCAGAGTGATGCCAGAGAGTTTGACAGCAACTTATATGATATCCTACCTGTACAGTTGTCTGCCAGTGAAGCCGGTGAAGCACAAGACCAAAGTGGAGAGGCATGTTTAGATATTCCAGAGGACAGTTGTCAAGAAAATAGTAGTGGTACAGAAAGTGAGGGAAGTTTGTATGAACAAAGTGAAAGTGGGGACTCGAGTGGACAGAGTGGAAATGAATTAAATATCAGACAGCGGGGCATTCGTGTAAAAAAACAAACTGAGTTTTATGAATGTCACAACACAATGACCGAAAGTGAGCCAAGGACGTTTGAAGAGGCCATGACAAGTCTGGACTCTCAAAAGTGGAAAGAAGCAATTCATAAAGAGCTGCAAGCTCTTAATGAAACCAAAACCTGGAATATTTGTAAGTTACCTGATAATTTTAAACCAATAAGTAGTAAATGGGTGTTTAAGATTTAAAAAAGTAATAACACCTTGCAATATAAAGCTAGGTTAGTAGCTCGGGGGTTCGAGCAAAATTATATATTAGATTTTAATGATATTTATGCACCTGTAGCAAAATTATCGACATTCAGATTATTTTTGGCAGTAGCAACAAAATTAAACTTGCCAGTATCACAAATGGACGTAACAGGGGCATTTTTATATGGAGATATAGAGGATGATGTGTATTTAAAATTACCTGAAGGGGCGTATAACAATGGCGAAAATATTGTAAAATTAAATAGGTCTCTGTATGGTCTTAAGAAATCTCCAAAATACTGGAATGTCTGTTATGATTAGGGAAGGCTTCAAAAGATCTCAGTGTGATTCATGTCTTTACTCTAAATGTAATGACAAACAACAAATGTATGTAATAATATATGTTGATGATCTACTAGTTTTTGGAACTGATGCGAGCCAAATATGTGAATTTAAATTAATGCTAAATAGAGAATTTAAAATGAAAAATTTGGGGTTGGTTTCAGATTTTTTGGGAATAAATGTTAAACAGAATTTAGATAAAGGAGTAACAGAATTATGTCAAAAAGCCTATCTGGAAAATATTTTGAAAAGATTTAATATGTATAACTGCAAACCTATGAGTACACCTATGGATCAAAACTTTAATAATAAAATATTGGAAAGTGAATGTAAGACAGATAAAAATACAGAAATTTTATGTAGACAGATCATTGGTTGTTTGATGTATGCGGTATCAGGCACTCGACCTGATCTATGTGTGGCAGTATCAATAATAAGTAACTTTATTAGTAGCTTCAAAAAGGGTTTTGCGATACATTAAACATACAATCAATTATAAGCTTGTATATAAAATTAACAATGACAAGCTATTGGGTTATTGTGATGCTGATTGGGGGGGAGACCTCAGAAATACGAAGTCTACAACTGGTTATTGCTTTATATTAGGGATGCTCGATGAACATCGATGTTCGATGATCATCGATGTTGAAAGCAAAAACATCGCTGTTTTAACATCGATATTGCTATACGAAAAATATCGTAACATCGATGTTAACGGCATCTGTCATCGATGTTAACTCACGGCCTCACGCACGACACGACCAATGCAACTTACGAAGTTACGAAACAAAATATGTCTTTTATGAACGCATCCACAACACAAATCAAGTTTATTTTGAACTTTGAACGCGTATTCATTCATTCAGGGCGCACCGGTCGTTCCTTTTATTCGTCGTACGTTCTTCGTCGTCTCCTCGCTCGCTCTCTCTCACTCCCCTGACCCCTCCCATTCGTTTATTGATAAAAAAATTTGTTGTGCGTGCGTCGGCTGTTTTAATTTACTCATTTGATAGTATTCTATTATTGTGCATATAATATTACGTGAAATACAACAATATGTAAGTATTTATTGATTGACTTCTAAATATTGAATTCATCTGTTTGCTTTCTGTGCATGCTAAACGAAATTGTTATTTTTTAAGGTTATGAATGCTGTATATGAGATAAAGAGAGCATAGAGCAAAACAATTATCGTTTTCTTTCGCGCAAAATTTGAATGTCTCGGGCCATAGACAATTTATCTCTTTTTTTACGGCTGTGGTGTGGATTCTTACTGTTTTGCTTGCATTGAAAATAGTATATTAAGGTGACAGAACATTTTATTTTGTGTATTTTCTATGAATATTTTTGCATGTTCTGGTTATTTCGAGTTCGTGTCTGAATTTTATTTAAATTTCATTGTTTGTTTTCAGGAATACAGGAACAGAATTAAAAATGCCGCCAAAAAGTCGCTTTTGGGAATTTTTTGAAAGACTTGAAAATAATGAAGCCAGATGTCGGTCTTGCCATAAAATCATAAAAACTTGTGGCAACACCACAAATCTTAAGTTGCACATTGAAAAAATGCATAGTTCATTATTAGGAAAAAATAGCAACGAGGAGAACACAGTTCATAAAACAGGCGCCAAGAGATCATTTAAGGAGACATTCGTAAAACCTGTAATGCCAACTGCTTCTACTTCTGCTGAGATAATCGCACCTGTCTCTGCTTTACATGAAAATAGTTCAGTTGATTCTGATTGTAGTTTTAATGAAAGTGACATAAGTGCATCGTCTATTCGCACAAAAATATTTCAGCCGACATTAAATCAAAGTTTCAGGAGCATATCTGAATTTTCTGAAAATGGAGCTAAAGGAATTCGCCTTACAAATGCTATCTTGTTTATGATTTGCAAAGATTCACAGCCGTTCCAAATGGTTGAAAATGAAGGATTTCTAAACTTAATGAAAGCAGCTGCACCTCTGTATAAAGTCCCATCCAGGCATACTTTCAAGAAAATGCTAGAGAACCGATATGAAGTTACGCAGAATCTTTTTAAAAATAAAATCAAAGGCCTACGTAGTAATATTACCCTGACAACCGACATATGGACGGATACCATGCAGACTAGGAGTTTTCTTGGTGTCACTATACACTTTTATGACGAAGAACGTATGGCAATGGCATCAGTCACTCTAGGAGTTTATGAGTTAGCCGAATCACATACTGCTGAATACATTGGAAGAATGCTGTTGCAGGCATGTCATGAATGGTGTATAGATCCAGAAAAAGTATCCGCTGTGGTAACTGATGGAGGAGCAAATGTTGTTAAAGCTGTAGATATCTCATTTGGAAAAAAATGCCATATTATTTGCTTTGCTCACTTAATTAATTTGGTAGCTCAAAAATCAATCGCAAAAACAAAGGAATTGCCAGAATTAATTGGATCTGTCAAAAGGATTGTCACTTGGTTTAAGCATAGTGTAGTGGCGAGTGATGAATTACGAAAGCATTCCGATCTAAAATTAATACCAGAAGTCAGCACTCGCTGGAATTCCACTTTTTATATGGTGGAAAGATTTTTAGAACTGCGACCAACAATTAATCAAATTGTTAATTGCCATACAAGTGCTCCTCCAATGATAACTGCAAAAGGTATTGAAGAGTTGACTGAAATTTTTGAAGTTTTACGCCCTATTTGTACTAAAGAAATATATTGCTACTAAAGAAATCTGTGGAGAAGACTACGTTACCAGCAGCAAAGTTATTCCCATAACACGAATGCTAAACTTAAAAATGAGCAACATTAAAACAAACAGTTCTATGGGTCAGGATCTTAAGCAGAACATAATGACTGAAATCAGTAAACGCTTGTTACCCTCGGAACATGTTCAAATACTTGCTTTATCTACATTGCTAGACCCAAGGTTCAAAAATATTCACTTTCAAGACCGCATAGCATGTTCGAAAGCAATCAAATTAGTCAAAGAATTACTAACTACTACAACGGAAGCAGAAGTAATTGAAGAAGTTATGAGTGGTTCGCCAGATCCAACAGAAGAATTTAATTTGTGGAGCGAACATTATAAACTTGTAAATGTCAAAAACTCTACGCCTTCCCCTCATGATCACGAAATGCCTTCCGAGTTAAGCTACTTTTTGAAAAATACAGTATCTGATCTTAAACAAGATCCTATCCAAGTTTGGAATAATGTCATCGGTTCCACTTACCCGAAATTAAAAATAATAGCGCTGAAATATTTGAGTACTATCGCGACATCAACGCCATCCGAAAGACTGTTTTCAAAAGCTGGCTCTACTCTTTATCAACAAAGAAATAGATTAAAAGGTTCTTCTTTATCAAAATTACTCTTCCTGCAGTCAATTGATAAAAAATATTGGAATATGTAATCATTTGATCTCTTTCTTAATAAATTCCGAACTTTTACACTGTGTTTTATTTTTTTGTCAGTTATTATTGCATAAATCATCGATGATATCCAACATCGATGTTCAGTTTTCGATAAATATCGAATATCGATGTCGGGCTTTCGATTATGACATCGATGTCAACATCGATGTTTTTCGAATATCGATCATCCCTACTTTATATTTTCCAACTGTCTTATATCTTGGTGCTCAAAAAGACAAAGTACTGTAAGCATTTCATCTACTGAGGCGGAATATGTAGCAATGAGCATGGCATCAAGTGAAGCTAGTTGGTTGATTAATATACTTAATGATTTTAGTATACCTAATGTATCTCCAGTCACAATATTATGCGACAATCAGTCGGCTATTATGGTAGCAAATACTAATACTGTAAAAAGATTAAAACACATAGATATAAAACATCATTATATAAGAGAGTTAATATTGCTTGGGAAAATTAATATAAAATATGTATCTATCTACAACTGAACAAGTAGCAGACATGTATACTAAACCATTAAAAAAGGAATTGTTGTTAAAATTTATTAAAAAGTGTGGTATTATGCAATAATTAAGTAATATGCATAGCAATATATCTTACCTGCACTGTTAATGTTATGTATTACTTAAATATGTGCTATATTAAATTGGTAAGGGTTGTATGGAAATATGTATGTCATAGTGTAGTCCCATTTATTACATTGAGGTAGGGTGTTGAGTAAAATGAAACGTACCGTATGACAAAATGCAATGTAATGGAAGGAGACAACAGTATGGTAATGTAGATGCTCTCTCTCTCTCACTTTCTCTAATGTACGTGTGGTTCTGTGTAAGGTGTTTCTTAGTGAAAATAAATAGCATTTATTATAATATTGAGTATATTTTCTATCCAACATCCTTCTGAATCAGTGCGATACGTCGTATCGGTGTACGGCTTATAGTTTCAGTATAATACTATAGCAAGTCTACAGTGAGTATAGTAAAAACATTCCCGCTTGTTTATGGCGTTTAATCACTGTCATCTTAACATTATTATTTATCGGTGACAAAGAATAGCGTGATATTAGTTTAAATATAATTAATAATTTATTTATTAATTAATGGATTCCTGGGTGCATAAAAAACTCGAAGAGTGGAGTTTATCATCCAATCAAGAAGTTTTTAAAAGTATGGTTTTTACACAGTGAATAATTATAGCAATGACATCGACACATAGAGTATATTGTGCTTAACCCTATTTAAAAAAAATGTAGATTCATAAAATAAGTAACCTTATTATAATATTTTTTTTAAATATATTTAAGATGACTGAAACATCCAAAAATTATAATATATGCTCTACTAGCATATCTTGCTTAATCAAATCTTTTCATGTTTATTATTCATATTTTTAATGTAATCAGATCAGATGATATGTCTTACCATAACCTAGGTTATGTAAGCTTGCATTTTAGTTATTTATAGAGCCTACATGAATATCATGATGGCACTCAAAGCTCGTATCGGTGTGGAGCTTATACAGATATCGCTGGGATACCGAAAAATATCGGTGGGGGATATAAAACGTTGTTATAGTTTCCAGCCGATACGAATATTGTTACAGTACCGAAACGTATATTTTTGAATAAATACATAATATAATATATATTAATAATTAGTCGATAGCTAGTCTCGTTCCTAGTATAATGCGTAATTATATTACGATACTAAAAAAGTTCAATTTTTTACAATAAAAGTTCTTACTTCTATTTATGGCAAATAAGATCTGTTACACAAATAATAATGAAAAAGTAAAAAAACAAAATATTTTAAAAATTGGATAAAAACCCCTTTAAAAATTATGATGAATTTTATGCTTTAATAGGAAACCCGGATTACTTAAAGTCCGTTATTAGATGTGGATGTGAAGTTGTTTAGTATCGATATCAAAATAACAAGTCGCGCACAGTAAAAGTAAATAACTTGGTTGGTCTCATAACGCCACTGTTTAGTAAAACAGACGCTAAAAAGAATATAAAAAGAACTAAGAGCGAGATCATCGATGAACTAGTTTGCACAGTTCACCTGAAGGAGCGCTGTTCCCACCTAGGTCGTTCGTGAACTACGTAAGACTAGATCATAGAACTTACCTGTACTTTACATGATTTGCGCCAAGTACGAGTTCCAGTCTCTTTCAGGGCTCTCGGAGTTTCTGATCCGTTCTCTAGTGATTACAAATGGTTCATCAGGATACGCCACCAAGATCATTTTACACTCTTTATCTTCCCATCTAATCCAGGACGTCGGGATACAACGGACTACTCTAAGCCCATTGTTCTGGATG
Organism: Macrosoma leucophasiata; assembly: GCA_036365455.1. Lineage (NCBI taxonomy): Eukaryota > Metazoa > Arthropoda > Insecta > Lepidoptera > Hedylidae > Macrosoma > Macrosoma leucophasiata. The sequence continues at coordinate 13,903,157 of JAWQUS010000026.1, forward strand.
TTTATAAATTTTATCTTGTGATAAGCCGGGGCTCGCCTTGCTTCCATCTTAAAAAAAAACAGGAAAAACTGGTCAAAATTTAATTTCATCAATCAAGCTTAAACACCTGTCGCGTATAAATATATCAATAGTAATAAAAAAACAGACTTGTTGTTCGTTACTATAAAATATGAATAACTTTATTCCACACCATAAATTACAATCGTCTTAACGGTGAATGTTCCTGGACGCGAAAGGATAATTGACGAAATTGCAGCTTGAACGATACATTTTAAATTATCGCTCTATATTTTTGGGATTTCACAGTAGGTATAACAACACTTATCCGCCTTATAATTTTGTAATGAGAATTCGACGTATCGGTAGAGCTGGATGTTTTTTTCATTGTTTTCCCTATAATTAATGAGCTCTGGGTTATTATTAATTAAACCAAACAGCCATTTATAGCAACATGTATATTAATTACGTGAAATCTAATATATATAATTCTCGTGTCACGGTGTTCGAACTTGAACTCCTCCGAAACGGCTGGACCGATTTTAACCAAATTTTGCATGCATATTCAGTAGGTCTGAGAATCGGCCAACATCTATTTTTCATAACATTTTTGGACATTTTTTTTTTTAATTTTCTAGGGCGAAACGAAGTTTGCCGGGACAGCTAGTACAATATAAATACTACGTCACTAACTAAAAGAGATAAATCCAAAATAGCAACAACAATATTGCGTCATTGATAATGTGATTCTACATTACCATTTCGCTTTGTAATTTAAACAATAAAGCATTTGAAATTACTTGTTATTATTCTGTGACAATTGGAGCTTGTACTAAATCGCGTTCCTAATTGACGTCGTACTGAATCAAGGCCAATTTCTACCGTCCATGTTCCTCAACAAAGTTCACAGTAGCCAAGATCGCGTTTTCGTCTAAGCATAGATTAGGTTTGGACTTTCTTCTACAAATATAGAGGCATTCTTTCAACGCGAACTTATTATTGACACTAGACGTCGCAGCTTAAAGAACTTGTCTAAACTCTTAATCACTAATAATGACTTGTTTAATGAAATAACATTAAGAAGGTCCTTTCCTTTTTCCATCCTCAATCCCTTCACTTCATAACATCTTAGTTACGTGAATGTTGGAACGCTTCACGAAATTATATCCGTAACTCCTGTTCTTTTCCGCTTCAAAGTTATATTTAATTTAATTTAGAATGCTTACCTCAAGGACAGTGCGGCTTAATGTATATAGAATAAGCGAAAAGAAAATTTGGTACAGACCGGGTAGCTCAAATGGTAGAGTAGCCGACATGTAATTGGAAGGTTCTGGGTTAGAGTCCCAGTCCGAGCTGTTCCGGATTTTTTTTCGCATATTACTCTATTATTTGATCTCACAGCTTTATTCAATTTAATTTAACCCCTTAAAGAAGATGGCTGCCCACAAAACCATTTTAAGAATTCTTATCTAAATTTTTCGCGACTTAGTTCTGCGCTGTGTGTATTCACACAACGCCCATCAGCGGACTATGATACTATCTCTCTTGAGTACCTACGGTCACGTTCGTTAACGCAACAAGAAAAGAACGTGGCTAAAGTTACGGCTAAAAGTAAGGTACGGAGGGTGGAAAGTGTGACTTTATTACACAGGTGTGTAGGAACCCACTACTTATCACGCTCCGTATCTTACTTTCAGCCGTACCATTAGCCTATTATTATTTAACAATGTTCTGCTCAAGCTTCACCAGAATTACATATCCTGCCATGCCAAATAAAGTAACGATGCAATGTTACAACTTTTGTGATGAACGAATTGAATAATTATAAATCGTCCAGCTCACTAGCGCTGTATTTAATAAGGTTATTATCCTACACTGTTAACAATCAAGCTATGTCAACAAATAAGCATTTTTGAAAATAATTTCTTACCTCTTTATACAACAACAATCTATTTTTGGCACAGATATTTACAGTGCTAATAAATATTCAATTACGACCCCCTTCCCCTATTATTACAAATAAAATGTCATTTTTATTTCGATTACACGTAACCTCAAGTCTTGATTCGCAGAACTGAGTTCTTATCGTACTTCGGCTGCCCAATTTTAAAACACAGTAACTGCAAAATTTTTATACCTGATTTTTTTTAGCATTGCTGGATTTCTTATAACTTTTAGACCTTAATTTCAAGTAATTTTTCTTAAAAATATTTATGTTTAAGTATTTTCTATTCATAAATGATTTTTTTTATCAATTTAGCGCGCAAACTTTTTTTTAATAAGAAAGATTTTTAAAAATCTTAAAATTGTCAGTTACTGTGTTTTGAAATTGGGCAGCCGACTTGCTATCAACTATATTTTCGGTGAAACCGGAAATAAATAATTTTGCATACAAGTAAATTATGTTTTTTTTTTTAAGAAACTTTATTATTAATATTAAAAGACAACGCAGCTTTACATGTCAACGTCTACTTTGAATCAGCATTCATTATAACCAATAATTGAATGACCGCTTTCTTAACTTCATCACTAACTGCTTTACCAGCAGCGCTAACACCAGACGTATCTGACGTAGGCGTCGATAGCAAGTTAGTTTCGTCGATAACATCTGTCCAGGTCAAACTCATGTAGCTGGTTATTTTGGCTTCCGAAAACTCGGCATAAGTAGAGGCCCGCTCCTTCAGATTTTCGTAATGCGGGTTAAAGTGAAAAAGTGAATAAAGTGATCGGTCTTCAGATTTGTGACTCAACAGATCAATTGATCGAAGAATGCTAACCACTAATGGCCGAATGATCTTAAATTGTTTCATCAATGTAAGCCCCCTCGTGACAGTCAGTACATTAAAATACGACTCAGCGACGGTAATATTTTGAATGTTGGTGATATCTTTTGGTGTAGAATTAGATTGGGCTCCGTGCCACAGAGATGTGGACTGTGACGCGTACAGTAGTGCGTCACCAAGGTCATCTTCGTAAGAAAAATAAAAAGGAATAGTGAATCTTATCGAATAATAAGAGACGGCTAATGATTAATAAGGTACCGACTAACCTGATTCATAGTAGACGGTAGCCAGATACGTTTGCCAATACCAGAATGCTGGCAAGTTCTTGGTGATGTATTGTAGCACGTTCTGATCCGCATTTGGAGGCGGGTAGCGCACAAACACAATCTTGCCCACGTCTGAGTTATGCCAATTACTCAGAACGCAGGTCAATTTTTTTTTTTTCGATTCAAATCTGTCTACGAACTTAACAACCAAGTATTGTTTTACTTTCGGCTTAGACGTCATCTGGAAGGTACGAATGTTGGTTTGAGAAGCAAATTCACGTCTGTTTAGCTTATCAATGCACAATAAAATATAATACATGAACTCACCATAGGTTTTATCGTCGACTTCACTTCACTTCAAAAACATATATTTCTGTGCTCGTATCAGGATAAAATTGTTTGACAATAAGATTTTATTTATACACTAGCTCCCAAAATTTCCCCTTCAGACGTTTTCGAATTCAAACGTGTTCCATTGAAATGCATTTATTCGATCAAGTCTGGGAGCTGTCAAATTGAATCTACAAGTTAAACGCAGGAATTGATACCGGACGCAAAAAACAATGTCTAAAGTTGTCAATACATAAATAAGTGATTTTGACCATGAAAAATAAAAGGCCAGGTGTCGAATATGTAAATATTTTCTTACAAAAAAATACATTGCTCAGCGGACACGCTACCATCACATTTTCACCTTCATGAGTGACGATCCATGATTTATGAATGCACATATATGGAAAACGACAGAAAACTCGAGGCAAACCGACGAATTTCACCACAAAGAATTTTTTATCAGAAACTGTTTCTGGCATAATTATTATCAACGATGCAATTAACGACTCGCTATGACGGCAGTCAGAATAATATTGAGATAAAAACAAAGCCAGATATTTTTTTTGCAACCGATGTATTCGAACATTTTTTAAAATAAAAACACCTTGTTATTGCGATGGCAAATATGCATCGGAACTTTTCCAAGAGCATTGTACTCTAACATATATTCCCGTAGAGTTTCGACTATTAGTTAGATCGTATTCGACTATTAGTTAGATTGAACCGATTCACATGAAACAAACACTAAATATTAAGTAAAACTTGCCACAATATATTAGTGAACAGCAGATCGAATACGCCGTTTCTGAAATTAGCATGCACAAACACACAGACAAAGAGACATTTTTCCGGGATAAAAGTACCCAGTGTTGTGCGCCAAAGGTTATATGTGATGCTTGAACAAACAGACAGACAGACAGACAGACAGACAGACAGACAGACAGACAGACAAACAGACAGACAGACAGACAAAAATTTTTCGAATCACATATTTGGGTTCGGTATCGATCTAGTGACATCCCCTGGTATTTATTTTTTCAATATTTTTAATGTACAGAATTTTCACTTCTACAGATTTATTTTAAGTAGGTTTATAGATTTCTTACAAATATCTAAATGTCATCCATACTTAATTACATAGCTGTCATTATACGTCAATTACATAGCTGTCATTTGCGTTTTGTTATTCCAAGTCTGATTCTTTTTTGTTGTTATACCACGTTTTATAGTGACTGACGTTTCATGTCAAGTCACACGGGAATGCTGTCGAACGAGATAAAAAGTATCCTATGTCCTTCACCTGGCTCTAAACTACCTCCCTGCTAATTTTCATCTAAATCGGTTCAGCCGTTCTTGAGTTATAAGTGGAGTAACTAACACGCCTTTTTTTATATACAGTATGCTTCATTAGAACGTACTGCCTATTTCTTAAAACTCAAGCCTCCGGCGTAGCGGAGGGTGATAATTTAACAATCTAGAGTTCGAGCTCTATGATGCAACGGTCTTAACACCTAGGCAGATAAGTTTGAGCTGTCAGAGTGCAGTTATTGTTGCACAAAGTGCAGTGCGACACTTAAATGTGCATATCGGTTGAACCATTTGACCTGGAAGATCAAAATGTGTTCTATGCATAGAGTCGCCTCTTGGCGAGTCTCGATACCTCTGAGACCTTATCACGCTAAGTCAGTTACGTCAGCTAGTCGGCATACTGACGCGACAAGCTTATCGTATTGTGCTGGCTATGTCAGCACTTATCGCGCCAAGTTGGCTGTGCCAGCTGTCCGGTTGGGATAGTTGTTACAGGTGCTTATTGGGTTACCTTATTCTATGTCAGTAATACAACAACATATGCCACAATTTTTTTTATTTTCATCAGCAATAGCAATCATATAATATACTTACATATATAATCTAACATAATAAAACATAATACAATATAATGTAATGTATCAATAAAAGACACAAATTATTGTGGCGGGATCACCCTCCGGCACAGCTTCCCCCTCACCCAGTAGATGTTCGGGTCGGGCATATCGTCCCACCCGATGCGTGTCCCAAGCACGACCTCTCCTGGGGTAGTGTCTATTACTAGACCTCCACATTCCACGGTGAGGGTTGACTCCTCAGGATCAAGTTTCTGGAAATAAAAAATTAACGTTAGTATCGTTAAAGCTTACAAGACGGTCTGAGTGGTTGGCTACGCCGGGACATGGAACAGTCTTGGCTTGGGAGTTGCAACACTTGCGGTATACCGGGTCTGACGGTTCGTAAGAGTTTGTAAGAATGTTATACTCACGTCTAGCAATAAAGGTGGTCTCTCCAAGAAGGTTTCAGGGCGTGCACGTGCCAATGCGATGCACATCATCAAAGCCACCACAATACGCATTCTTTGCAAAGCTGTAAATGGAAAAAATAAATAAAATATAATATACCGTCATAAAAAGGCCATAGATTCTTCGAAAGAAACGTATAGAAATATAAAATCAAAAATAAAATAAAATAAAATAAAATCTAATATTGTATACTCACAGAGAGAGCGGAGGATCCAATCACAAGAAAACCTCTTGTGATTGGTTGTTGGTTCAAGTAACCAATCACAAGAGACATTTAAATTTCAAGCAAACAAATTTTACTATCTACGACTGGTTGATTCGAACAACCAATCAGCTATTAGATCTATTTGGCCAATTAAAATCTCTATGTATCTCAGATCATTACCAAAAGGAAACAACAGACATCAAAATCTTTATTTTCAGATAAAATAAACATATATTACAACTATAAAACTCACATAAAACTATTACAAATGATCAAAACTATAGAACAAAGTCAAATAAACAAACATGCTATGCTAAACTATGAAATTATACACAAAAAACTGTTAAATTATACAAAACAAAGTAATATTAAATACAAACGAGCTTTAAGTGACACAAAACTATTAATTACACTCTAAATTATCACAAATATTACATAAAAAGACAAAATCTAAAAATAGAAGTTATACAATACTTTAACGCTATTGGTCACTTAAGCTCTATCTACGTTCCGATAACGTATACTATTGTGTACTATGCTATTGACGACTACACAACGCGATTGTTATTGGTTGTCTACGCGCTGACAACGTATACTATTAAGGACTGTATGGCCGATCACTATCAAAACTGTTTTTTAATCACTAACACTGTACGCTATTCATGAGCGTCCTGCACACTATTCATGAGCGTCCTGCACATATATAATGAGCAATAATGTAAAAACCACAATGACTCCATAGGACAACGCATGCCTGAAATATACCTATCAAAAATATTTGTTCGTGGTGATTGCGTCAACATCAAAATCATTTACCGATAGTACCATATTAGGTAACTATTTCAGTGGTTTTCCTCAACTGTTGACGTTCATGGAATTGTTACATTTTAATTACACATTAATTTAAAAAATGTCATCATACTCGTTGCATTGAAACCTAACGAGAGCTTGTACTTAACAAAGTAAAAAGTGCCTACTGTAAAATGTACCTAGTGTGAGACCATCGAGCTCCCGATAAGACGGTGGCACACGTGACTGTCCGGCGTTGCATGGAGCGCGTGGTTCTGCAATAGATCAAGGTGCAACGATTACGCTATCGTGTTAAGAAAAGCCATGCATATCACTCGAGTACATAGATAGCAGGTACGGCTTGTCGGTTAACGACTTGGCACGTACCTATGCAACTCGCTTCTTGGCATATTGTACGGTGTGGCCCTAACATAAGTATTTAGGCATGTTGTACATTTAGGTTCAGAGCCTGATTCCAAAAATGGAACTATGCAAGGAAAATATATTGGAAAATACGCGATGGATTATTTTTCTGTACAATAATTGATGGGAGTTCCATAAATATAATTAACAACAAGATAAAAATACCCATTGTGTATTAATTATATTTTCGTTTCTCCCCACATAACTGGGACGATAATATTTACCATACCTACCGTGTAACTGGTATTTTACAAAATCACGTAGGTAACTAACCCGAACTTGTAAAACCGCGGCGATCAGATGTTCGTAATATACTTTGGTTGCTAAGCGGTTACAACAGAAAGGATCGAGTGACATGTTTCTTAAGACATACTTGTTACCGGTGTCTCACGGTCGAGGGAATCCGCAGTGACTCAATCGTTTCACAATGTTTATAAACAAAGGAACATTCTTATGAGATGAATATGGACCCCGTGGGAACCCGTGCGCGTGTGCGTGTCGCTACTTAAAATACGTTATGCTTGTGTACGTGCGTCAGGAGCGCGCACACACACGTACGCATACAAGGGAAACGTCCTGTGGTTTTCACGTACGTCACGAACGGTTTAAGAAGATAACGCTAATGTGCCTAGCAACGGTCTAAATGTAGGTGAGCCTTGCCTAGGTACTTCAGATTGTTATGTAGAAGTCAACTAGCCTCTAGGATCGATGTTACGTTACTTAAAGTCCGAGTGCGATACGGATTTCGTGTCACCTCAAGTGCAGTTCTCTTTTTCACCTTTCTACAATACCTGGCAAGTTTTTATAATATTTCTTGCCTCGTACGTGTCCAGGAGGTGTAAGAACCCTGGCAAAACATCGTTATTCATTAAAAAAATCGAATGCATTTTTTGTCAAATGCACCCCCCTAGTGCATCGTATTAACTTTGCAACAGTAAAGTTTATAGTCGTACCTTAATCCCCAAATTGGAGTTATAGACCCTATGCTCCTATGGAAAGGACTGTATATAGATTTATACCGTCGTAAGTTCAATTCGAAAGCAGCCATATCATTAACATTCGTCGATAACTCTATTACATGATAGATAGCAATTCAACAGAAAAACAATACCAGGAGTGTTGTTTTGAAGATTGTTATTAAAAGCAGCAATTAAACTATATGTCTAAACAACAAGTTTATCTAAATTGACTGCTGTTGACCGTTAGTAATTTCGGTTTGAGCATGGAATGTTTCAAGGCCAACATCCGAACAGGTTTCGGCTGCGTGTTACGTCGCTATTGGCTCCTTACATTGCCTACGTTGCGGCGTCATAGTAGCTAGTTTACGGGTTAGTATTTAGGCACTTAGTACAATAACAAATAAACTTTCGCAAAAAAAAATTTTGCTTTTCGTTGCAAGTCAATTTTATGCGAGTTAAACGTCAGCTGTTTTGTAAATTTCTACATGGATAATTCGCCAGGTATCATTTGCCATTTGGCTCATAAAACGGTCAGACGAATCTTCAACTTCGTCAACTCCAACTAAGTGCTATTGGAGTAAAACAAAACTTGCTGAAGCTGTAGGTGAGAAGTTCTTCTTAGCAAAAAACATTGACAAAATGAAAAGAACTCCAACAGCCCCAGTTAAATGACATTGACTTTACAGCCGTACTCACAGACAGTCATTAAATTAGTCTTTACTGTCCGTTTACTAATTAAATATAAATCTGTTAAGTATATTTACATCCCAGAGAGAATTTAAGGATTCGTTAGTTCAAGGTCGATTTAAGTGACCGTAGAGAAAGGCTACATCCGGAATCCCTATCGATACTTTGTCGATAAAGCGTCTGTGTTGTCATAAAAAAAAATATTAGGTTTAATTTTAACAAATAAACTAGTAAAACACATCGAAAAAATATTAACAGCATTTATTAATAATCAATATTCTAGTTTACACTAAAATCATGAATTAAAATGGCTTTATTTACGTTATTTAAATATTCGTTTTTTCTTAGGCAATATTTATTATTGCGTGTTGTATTCGATGTCAATGTCAATGCTAAACATCTGTCATCATCACAGAGTACATTGTATATATGAAATAGAGGCTTAACTCGGCCTTGGAGAATGATAATTTTATAGCAGCGCCTCTGTACGCAAAAGATAGCAACTTTTGAAGCAAATATATACCTATAGCATTACTACGAGTTACTTATTTCAATCAATTTTTTTGTTATAAAATAACGTAACGTAACTTCACGCCTGTAATCCCCGAAGGGGTAGGCAGAGGTAAATGCATGCATTCAATCATACATGCAAACACCCACGACTCGCCGGTTACGTTTTGGCCCATGTAACAGGTGGCGAATCTGTTGCCATCTCCGGGCACATTACCAAACTCCGGGGTACTGGGAAACTTCCAGAAAATGGAAAAATCCCAATAGAAGCAGAGATAAAGGATTTTATACCGTTATCTCTGATAGTCCCCGACCCGGGAATCGAACCCAGGACCTCCAGCGTAATAGTAGTGGCCTGCTACCACTACGCTACTGAGGCGGTTATAAAATAAAATAAAACACATTTTTCATATATACATGAAAAACACGTTTTATTTATTTAAGTGCTATCGCAGAAAAGCATAATGATTGTGGTGAAAAAGAAACGAAACATTTAGTTTTATAATTTACTAGCTGCTTGACCGGTCAATTAACTTTTATGTGAAAACGTTACAAAATACATACAAAAACAAATGTTTCCTCTTTATTATGTTACTTTAAAAGTATAAATGATAGCAATGGTGTAAATGAAAACAAATTATGTATTAAATTGTTTATTTTTATAGTCTACAATTGGTTACACTTCATCAACATGTTCTCATTTACAATTAACATAAAAAAGTAAAATGATACACTCAAATATTTAAACCGGTGGTAAAATTCTAGTCTCTATTACCGTGGCAGGTGGTAGGTGAATACGGACACAGCTGTCCGCCACTGAACGACCAAATTTATATGGCGACAAAAGGTAGTATTCATCATTAACATGTTCCGGTTACAACGCATGTAATCACTACCATCGAAGGAAATTAACTTTGGCTTCAGGTATGGTGGCAATGCATCTGCATTTTGACATTTTGTTTTTGTGTAGATATCTATACGCTGCAGTATTTACTTAATATTCATGAGAACTGCGTGTTCTTCTATACACCAAAATACATTATACATGTTCAACAATAATAATTAATTTAACAAGATTCATAATGGTATCGTGATGTGTCAGTCATGGTGTCACTTTATATAACTGATTATAATTTTCCCAACTGTTTATACGTAGGGGTACAGGACAATACGTTTTTTGTCAAATATGATTAAAAAACAACGGGTCGCACCCTGGGAGTGCCGGCAGAACTGAAAACTTGAATATTACCGTTGTGCATTTTAGACTACGACCACCACCACCACCACCGCCGTCACCACCACCACCACCGACACCGTCGTCACTACCACACCACTTTGAAAACATGAATATTGCATTTTAGCAGCTACGAAACCATACATTACTTATTTATTTAGCTTACGTTTAAAACATTTTGTAAAATATTTTTTAGCTTTTGTTTTGTACATGTCATCATCATCATCATTATCCCTCTTGCCACATAAAATTCTATTTATGTCTTTACAATAGTTGAATATAAAAAATCTGCAAGATAAGTTTATCAAATATTCTATTACATCATTTTTGTGTTTTTCGCAATGAACAAAATCAAAATCAGTTAATAAAAATATGTATGTTTTTAGAAATGCTTTTAAATGATTTATTTGAAGATTTTCTTTCAAAATTGAGTGCACAATATCTTGCAGACTTGATATGCATGCCAATAGGGAGTCACTAGGACTGCATAGCCACTTTTTGCCTGAATACTCTCTATATTTTAAGTATTCAGACTCGTGTTGCGTTATTAAATTATTGCAGCAAATTTTGCAATTTTTAAAAACATTACTTTTTGTTTTTTTTGCCAAGTAGCCACTGACATATGTCAGTGCTCCAATGACACGAGGATCTATTTTTTCACTGAGTGGTTGAAGGGTTATATTCGGCATGGTGTCAAATTGAGAACATGTGGCTTTGCAACTGTCCTTTGAGATGATGAGGGCATGAAGAGCATTGCAGTTGTCACTCTCACAATTTGTTCCTGAAGTATGGACGCTAGAGATGTTGTTTATCAATAAACTTGTAAATATTGATTGGAATTTGTTAGGTGTTGGATTTACGTTTCGGCATCCATGGCTTCTAATGGCCCCAAAAAAATTTTCTATCGGGTCCTGATTGAGATGCCGCAACCAAACAGATGTAATGTTGTATTCTGTTTCAATTTTTTTAACCATAATATACATTAAAAACCATAATATACTATATATGTCGAGTGAGACACAAAAACCATTTTTTTGTATAAAAATCTAGATTTTTTTTGCATTACATTTAAACGCGTTTATTTTACTCATGCTATCAATTCTTATCAAAATAAAAAAATAAAAAAAAACATTTCATCACTAAGTACAATTCATGTAAATAATATTTGGTCTTTGAATTATTAAAATTGGACGTTTGGTTTTTTGAAGTTATAGTGAAATTAAAATATTATGATTTCTGCTGCACGGTCCGTCTATAATATTATAAAGAGGTAAAGATTTTTACCTTTGTTTGTTTGTAGGTGCTAATCTTAAATAATGAACCGGTTATGAAAATTCTTTCACAATCAGAAATGTACTGTACTGTGTAATTTTTGCAATTACGTATTTCTATATCTAATTTTTGATAAATATTTTTATTACTAATACTAAAAAATAGTTTTGTTTGTATTTAATGTGAGAAGATTATCACTTAGCCAAGCAGCAATTTGAGCCAAACCATCATCTACAATTGGTTTTAACTTTTTCCCAAGAATCCCCAGTAAACACAACAGCAGTATCGTCGGCATATGAAAAAATATTAGCATTTTTAATTTCCATCTTTAAATCATTTATATATAACAACTTACATATTAATAAGTTATATCTTAATGATACATTTGATTACATTTTTTTAGTTTGTAAATTGACATGTACATAATAATATACTCGTATATCTATTGTTATTTGCTTTAATTTATTTTGTTTATTGAGATGTTTCGGAAGTGGTGCTTGTCAACCTAAATGAATAAATAAATTTCTGATTCTGTCATACTAATGGAATGATATTTAAATATTTAATTTATTTTTTATTTCTTTTTAATGTAATTGGTAAACAAGCGTGGAGTTCACATTGATGTTAAGTGATGACTGCAGCTTATAGACACCCACACAAAGACCAAGGTCAAAATGCAGATGCGTTACCACTCCTGAGGTCTAAGAAGTTATGCGTCTGTGCCGGAAATTACAGGGCCGTACATTACCACCTGACCAGAACACGATAGTGCTGAACACTACCATTTAGCGGAAAGTATATTAGGTGATGCGGTAGTGCCTACGCCCACGAGCTCCGTCGGCGATCAATGTGAACTGCATGCTTGTTCGCCACTTCCAGAACATAAAAAAAATATATTATATTTTATAAGGACTCACCTGGCATATGTAAAGTTGGCACAGCTATGTTACTCAGTCTATTATTTCGACAATGAAACTTTTCCTCAAAATGTATAAGACACACTCTGCATCTTCTGTAGATATCATCCGAGGTTAATCCTAGAAGATCACTGTCAATATTCCAAACCCAAGTTCTAAATTGTTCCTTTTGCTTGTCCGGGTGTGGAAATAAGTGAAGTATTTTGTGTACCCCTGAAATGAGATAGATATATCTATCTTCAATATATATAAAAAACAAATGTCACTTTTCACTGTAATTTATTAACTCAAGAACAGGCTCACCTATCCAAACCAAATGTTTAGGCTTTATTTGGACTATTTAGTAGATGGTTTATGGGAAGTTTACACAAAATCGCTAGAGCGGTTCTTCATTAATCACATTTTTTGTAACAAATGAATTCAACAAATGGCGGATCTTATTGGTTTATTTAGTCCAGCAAAAGAAACAGAAAAATATATAACTTATAAGTACAAATTAGTGTACCTATACGTAATATTAATTGTGTAAGGGTTTCTTTTTATTTCTGTACACACAGAAATCTTAAAAAGCGTAACTCACACACACAGCACGAAATCTTAGAAACTAAAATTGCTTGGAGTTTAAAATTTTGCATAGGGGTTGTTTGCAGCAAGTCGGGATTTTGCGGAATTCAAATTCATAACCGTGTGTTTTCGGCCTTGATAATATAATAATATGAAATAGATAGAACAGGGTCGGTTTAAGGGAAGCGAAAAGATCTGCTTTCACAACCCTATAGATTCATACTATTTTTAATGTAATGGAAATGGCAAACAAGCATGCAGTTTCACATTAATGTTAAGTGATGACTGCAGCCTATAGACACCCACACAAAGACCAATGTTAAAATGCAGATGCATTACCACTCCTGAGGCCTAAGGTGTTTTGCCTCTGAGCCGGAAATTACAGGGCCGTACATTACCACCTGACCGAAACACGATAGTGCTAAACATTACCACTTAGAGGCAAGTATATTAGGTAATTCGGTGGTGCTTCGTATTGTATTAGTAGTAGTAATGTAAGCAACATTGCACCCGTGCAAAGCTGGGGCAGGCCGCTTGTTTTATATAAAACATAACCCCCTCTATTCATAAACATAATTTAGCTAAAGTGTTGCTAATCTCTCCTTTGGCTTTTTTATCCTGTACATTTGACAATGCAACTGACAAAGACAAAGCATTCTATAGCTAAAATGTATCTAATGTAAGTTTATGAATAAGGGTGTAAATATTTTGAGAAAATATTTGTTGTGAGTTATAATTAAAATGGCGTCTAAACTATAAAATAATAATGAAAGGTTAATTGAAAAACATGTTGAATATTTTCTTCAACCTTTAAATGATATACCTATAGAAATTTAAATATTATTTTATAGACTAAAACATTGTGTGCATGGATAGGTAAGGCACCAGATCAGTCAGCAATCAAGCTACTTTAACTGAGATATACCTAGGTAGTATTCTAACTATGAATATAGAAGCTATAATATTTTTGCTGTGTTTTGTAGATTTCTATATGCAGCAAGGCTTATGCATTGATAAGGCATCCATTTACACACTCATTCCAGCATCAGTCAACTCCATTAGACATGAAAGATGGTTGCCAAATAATTTAATATATAAATACTCCATGCAACCATCAGTCACCACTTTATATGGCATTACACAGTAGGTTATCTGTGAGTGTGGTTTAAACTGACAACAAAACTTATGATCTGGGGTACCTTGAAAGAAGCGTGTGGTGTTAATTTATTTCGTTTTCTGGGTGTATATTTGAATTATATTAAATAATGTTGGTGGCTTTGGACCATTATCTATTTTATTTTTGTTTACTTTGACATGTTAATCGCTTTCTTTACTTTGACATGTTAATTTGTAATTTGACCTATCATAAGCAAATTCTATTATTTCTAAGTGATTAAATTCATGTTTGAGTTTGGCATTTTGTTTGATATAGGTTTATTACAGTGCCCGTGTATAGTGAAACCGAAGAACAGTGCTAAAACACAGCCTTTTAGGTTGCTTCCAAAACATCATTGTATACCTATGTTCTGGTAAAGTAGCCATCGCTTTACTGACTGTGACTCACTTGACTAACTGACTGATTCTAACTATTATGCTGCATATATAATACGAAATATGGTTTTACTAGACACTGGCAATATGCATAAATAACGATGCTACTTTAACTTAAAAAAACTTATGGTCTTACGGATGCCTAGAAGATTTAAATGAATGCATAACAATATTAAACTCAAGGAATCTAGAATCACATGGCACAAATTTAGGAAAGGGACTGCAAGGGAAGGAATGTTCTTCCTCTTCATTTGACCTTAGTTATATAGGGTTGATGACAGTTTGATTTATAATTTCTAAGTACCTATGTGGAGCTCTGTCTTTATACAAATATCAGAAAGCGGTTGGTATGGTATTTTTTGCGTAATTTGTAGGTAATTGGTTGGCATGTTTGTCGGGTTTTTTCTTTATTAAAATAAGATTATTGCTATTACCTTCTATGGGAACACATCCAGGAACACAACACTTTTTGGCTGAAAACGACATCACACTTCACTTAATTATAGAGTCCTGTCTCAAAATACGAGTATCGCAATACCACAAGTAGGTACCTACTACAACACAAACAGCGTGCTACAACTTTAGACCGGAGGCATAGATTATACAGTATAAAACTCGACTCAATGGAATTAAAGGAGTTGGAGAATATTGTATTAGATTAGCAAACAACGCACAAAGACCGTAAACGTTCAATGGCGACGGCTAAGCAGAACCCAATAAATATAAAATAGCCGGCCGGCATTTCCACCATTTTGAATAGTTGGGAGTGACCAGCATATTTCAACGGTTTTCTACTATTATCTTCCATCTAATTTTAAAAACAATAATATTTTTTCAAAAATAACATCTAGAAGCCAAAAGTCACAATCCTTTAAATATGATGAAAAACTACATGTTAAACAGCATGTGATTAGAAATACATATTTTTATTACTGATCAAAAAAAGTAACCGTAATTAAGTTAATTCTGTGATAATTGTACTAAGTTGGTAGTATACACAGACCACACCACTCATATACTCCCATCTCGAAAAAATGTCAAAGAACTTGAAGAAAATACATGAAATCCGTAGATATTTAAATTTGTCTCGTAATAGTGCGCAGTAGTTCCATCTCTTATCCTCGGCCCGAAGAAACTAAATTAAAATGATGCAAAAGTGAAATGTTATTTGTATACTGATACTATGATAGTTATTTCAGTACACCTTAATTTAGTACAGTAGCATTCATGTATGTTCTCAGAGTTTAGTTCTAAGTTTGCATACCCTGGTCATCATCTAAACATTTACTTCGGTTCGGTTTGTTGTGGTGCATTTTGTAAAAAAAATATCATAAATAAAGACTCGGTTATTTATTGAAATCATGTTAAGTATCGATAAGTAATGTTATAAGTTGATAAAAATAAGTTCTAAATTTTAATGTGATCAGTATGTATCATTGATTAATTTTAGGATCTGCAAGCAAAATCTCCACGCCAAAGGGTGGCCAATTACACCGCAGATGAAAAGGCGTTATTAGCTCAATTTAATAAAGAACAAGCCGATTATTGAGTCAAAGTAAACAGACAGCAAGTCAATCGCTAAGAAGCAAGCAGCGTGGGAATTAATTACACAGCAATTCAACTGCAACGCGAACGTCATAAAGGTTAGATTAATAATAGCTTGCTACTGCTATAAGTGTTACCCACGAACAGAAAATAACATTCCAACTCGATTCTTTACTTTGTTTTCTTATTTCAACGTCAGACTATCACTTTAAAGAGGGCAAGGGATAATATGAAATCGATGGCCCGAAAAACTCAATACCAAGGACCGGCAGATTATATTCGCCGTGAAGCTGTTTTAAGGATAAAATACTTGGAAAATAAAAATGAGATTGAAACTCAAATATTAAAAACATAGGTATGCCGCCTGTTTCTGAATAATAATATGTATGTTTGTATCTTCACGCCAGATCCCTAATGGGGTAGGCAGAGAGTGTGGAGCACCAGATATCCCGGTCCTGACACACTTCCCGTGTCTCATCTACTTTCATCATTCTCTTCATACATGAATAATAAACTTAGCTTCAATTGGCTCAATTTTATTTCATAATTTAAAAGTGCAATAAGTTATAAAGTTTAACATATAAAATTTTTCAAAAATGTTTAATGTGGTTTGAAGATACCCAAAAAGTATTATATATTTTATAATATATATCCTCATAAAATATACAAATTACACAGGATACACTTTAACAAATCTTAAAGACAATTATTATTTTAATACCAAATTTAATAGCGTGAACAAATTTTTCGCAGTGATTATGAGACGTTATAGAGATTCTGGGACATAAAAACTAGGTTTGGTCTCATTTATGAGCTCCAGCTGTAGATGTGCAGAAAAATAATATCCGTCTGGCCATATGAACACGAAATTTCATGGGGTGACCCACTAGTTACTACGAAGCTTTAATAATTTTAAATGTTTGCAGTTGGAAACTGAAGAAATAAAAAAAGGGCAACATTGTTGGAGGAGGAGAGGTGTTATTAGAAAAAACAAAATTAGAATTAAATAAACTAAAACAAAATAATTGATAGTGTCACATATAATGGTAATTTAATAAAATTATAAATAGTACATGTACAATATTTTATTTATGTAAAAAAATTGTCCACTTTTGACTGTCGCACCAAGAATCCGTTACTGTTGGGGTTATCAACTGGAGTTTCAACAATATTGTCAATTTGATGTTGAATGCTCCAGTTTGATGGAATGACATCGTTTGCTGACAATGCAATATTATGCAATGTAGCACATGCTCATATTACAGCTACTGCGGTTTCCTTTTTAATGGCCATTCCGATTTGTAGGCATGGAAATCTCTTCCACACACCAAAACATCTTTCTATAGTGTAACTGGTTTTAATGTGGCTTTTATTAAAGTTTTCTTGGGCGACTGAATTCGATGATAAAAATGGTGTCAATAAAACATTGCTTACTGCATACCCGCTGTCTCCTAAAACAAGCCCTTGCAATACTCCATTATTGAGTCGCTGCTTTACAGCACTGCTGTTATATATAAAACTGTCATGAGCGCTGCCAGGCCACCTAGCAACCAGGTCCAGGAACTCCAAGTTTGGACCAGTAACTGCCTGCACATTTATTGAAAACCACCCTTTTCGGTTTCTATATACTTCAGATATTATTCCTCCAGGGCTCCTGATTTTGATATGTGTACAATCAATACAACCAATCACCCCTGGAAACTGGCAGATTTCATAAAATTTTTGCTTTACTGTGTTTTCTCCTACAGTAGTAGGGAACTTAACGAAATTCTTCATTTGATTTGCTAATAGTACTGACAACTGAGCAATCATTCTCGAAACAGACTGTTGACAGATGTTCATTATATCTCCATCCAATTTTTGCAAAATAAATGAGAATAAAGTAAGGATATATTAACACAAATTCCACATGATGGAGATATTAAAAATACCACTTCGGTATATCGACTAACCTGAAAAGTGCCTGTCGCGAAGTAACGTAGTGTTATGAGAAGCATTATTTCTGGCACAAATGGTAATCCTCTTTTTGAAGGTTTTTTCAGTTCAACCAGCATCGGTAATAGAAGATTTTTTACCGTTAGAGGTAAAAATCTGTATCGCGCAAAGAATTCTTCATTCGAATATTTGGTAAATGGGTCAGCATAATCTCGTAGATACCGACGTGGCCCTTCTTTGAATCTTCTAGCGTAGTCCGCATTCTCGCCCTTCCCCCTCATGACTAATGGCTGCCCGCCGGCTTTACTCATTGATGTTATTAATTGGATCAGAACTATTGTCATGTTTATAAAACACCCTCGTAAATAATGCATTATTTTATAAAAAACTGGCAAGCATAAAAAAGGTTATAGTGAGCTAACCTTAAAAGATAACCATATGCTGTCGGCGCTGTCGCGGACTTTTTTTAGAACTTTTAAAGGGAAACAATTTTGTCATAGATTATTTTTGCGAAACTTTAACCGTTTACACAGCGCAAGCAGCGAAAGCTCTAAATTAAAAAAAAAAACGATTTTGAAACATTCTTCATTAGTGCTCCGTCTTATTGGTTTTAGCGTGATGATATAATAGGTTGGGGAAAAAGTTTTTTCGCATTATAGTATGTATGAACTTGTAATAAAATCTCTTTGGCTGTAGTATTTGTATCTGGCTGGTTTTGGTATCATTGAAAGTTAAAATTTTAAAGAACATAATTCCAAATTCAAATTAGGCAAATGTGTGATTTTCATTTGTTTTTCGTACTGTCAAGATGAGTGAATCTAATGAAGAAATTCGATACATTTTAAAATTTTACTACAAAAAAGGTAAAAATGCAACGCAAGCAGCGAAAAAAATTTGCGATGTTTATGGACCTTGTAGGGTTACATGTAATTGTATGTGTAAATGTAAGTATGTGCATGTGTGTACTTAACGGCGGCTGAGCCGCCCAGGAACTAATAGTCGCACAATAAACCTGTTACTGAGAACACGCTTCTTTCACTTCACAGTCTATACCCGACACCTCACCTAACCTAATTTATATATAGATACATATTACCTAAAGTGGTGGCATTTTTTTTTTGGGACTTGTGGTGAACCATGACTACCTCAGGTGTCGGTATAAACGTTAATCCAACTGTGAAGTCTATTCAGAAGCCAAGTTTTGAACCACGTGGTGAGGGTGAAGCCACGCTTGCTAGTATTACCGTTTCTTCAAGAATTCCAGATTTTTGGGCAGACCAACCGCGACTCTGGTTTGTCCAGTTTGAAGCTGTAGTGGAGAATCAAAAACTGAGTGATGCCTCAAAACTGAACTTGGTCGTGACTAAGTTGACCAAGAGTGCAGCAGGTCAGCGATCTGTTGTTAGCACCATCAGAGACACGGAGGTACCAAGCATTGAAGGATCGTCTGCTGCAAGTGTTCGAGGAATCCGAGACGAGACAATTTCAAAAGCTTTTGGGAGAGATGCAGCTTGGCACCCAAAAACCTTCGCAGTTGCTCAGACGCATGAGAGACCTGGCGCGTGGGAAGATACCTTACTCGACGCTACAAATAATGTGGAACGGTCATCTTCCGGTTGCGGTGCAAGCTGTGCTGGCAGTTACCGAGGTGAAGGAGCTCGAGAGTCTGGCTACCGTGGCCGATAAGGTCATGGAGGCGACCAGATCAGCGGACATCGCGGTGGTGAACTCGAACCCCTTGCACATGGAAGCCAGCCCACCATCGGATTTAGCAGCTGCTGTAAAGGAGCTGAGACTCGAAGTAGCAGAATTACGGCGATCACGTCATCCCGTTCGCACTAGGAGCGCAGGGAACAAGTTTCGTCGATCGAGGTCACACACGAGAGATTCGAGCAGAGGTCGGAAAAACCCAGAATGGTTGTGTTTTTACCATTATAGGTACGGACCTAAGTCCGCTAAATGCGTAGACCCCTGCAATTGGAAATCGACGAAAGGTGGAGTTGCTCCATCGGGAAACTGAACGCGATACGTCCAGTCGAGGCGGAGGTATGTATCGGTTCAGCAAATAATCGCCTTTGTGTGTCGGATAGGAAAAGTGGACTAAATTTTTTAATTGATACCGCAGCAAACGTCTCAGTAATCGCTGTGTCAAGTAGGTTTTTAAATAACAATAGCCCTAGTGATAAATATAAATTATATGCGGCTAATGGGACCGAAATTAAAACTTATGGTGTGCGTACTTTAATTTTAAACTTTAATTTAAGAAGAGCTTTTAAATGGACCTTTATCGTTGCCGCTGTTAAACAGCCTATAATAGGCGCAGATTTTTTAAGCCATTATAGGTTGTTAGTGGATTTAAGCGCACGTAAATTAATAGATCAAGTTACTAAGTTGAATGTCGTAACGGCAGTAGTGTGCAACAGTAATTGTGAGTCGTCAAATAAAACAATAATAAGTAACAATATGTGGCACGAAATATTGTGTAATTATCCGGACGTAACTAAACTAATATCGTATAAAGATATACCGAAACATTCTGTATCTCATTATATTGAAACTTCGGGACCACCGGTATATGCGAAAGCGAGACCGCTTCCACCTGATAGATATAGGATGGTTAAGGAAGAATTTCAAAACATGTTAGAATTAGGTATTTGTCGACCGTCTAAGAGTCCGTGGGCAAGTCCACTGCACGTGGTTCTCAAAAAGAATGGCGAAATACGCCCGTGCGGGGACTATAGACGCTTAAACGCAGTTACAAAGCCCGATCGTTATCCGATTCCACGAATTAGTGACTTTAAGTATTTGTTGGCGGAAAAAAAAACAATTTTTAGTCGATTGGACTTAAATAGAGCTTACCATTTTATACCGGTTGCCTCGGAGGATATTGAGAAAACTGCAATTATAACGCCGTTTGGGATGTTCAAATTTCCGCGTATGACTTTTGGGTTGCGTAACGCAACGCAATCGTTCCAGAGATTTATGGACACGGTAGTACTACGTGGGCTCGATTTTTTATTTACTTATATCGACGATGTTTTTATAGCAAGTGAATCCGAAGAGCAACACAAACAGCATTTAAATGTAGTTTTCCAAAGATTTAATGAATTTGGGGTAACAATTAACATTTCTAAGTGTGTTTTCGGTGTATCCAACATAGATTTTTTAGGTTTTCAGGTGTCGACGGATGGTGTTCGTCCGCTCGATGATAGAATACAAGCCATTGTAAATTTTCCGAAACCGGAAACCGTGGAACAGTTACGTCGTTTCCTCGGTATGATTAATTTTTATTGCTTACATATTCCTAAAGCTGTTGATTGTCAATCTGAGTCAAATAATTATTTACATAACACGAAAAAGCGTGACAAAACTATCATAGTATGGACTGATAAGGCCAACGAAGCATTTTTGAGATGTAAGGAGAGCTTAAAAAGCGCCGCTACATTGTCATATCCTTGGCCTGACGCTAATTTATCGTTAATGTCCGACGCTTCAAACACTAGTTTAGGTGCCGTTTTACATCAACAGATAAATAATAATTGGCAACCTTTGGGTTATTTTTCTAAGAAATTAACTGAAACCGAAACTAAATACTCTACTTATGATAGAGAACTGTTAGCAATATTTATGGCCATCAGACACTTTAAGAATTTATTAGAAGGTCGTAAACTTACTATTTTTACGGACCACAAGCCATTAATTTACGCGTTTACCAAGGTCAATAGTGATAAGGAAAGTCCTAGACGAATTCGTCAACTTTCCTATATCAGTGAATTTAGTACTGATATCCGGTACATACACGGTAAGCAAAACGTAGTAGCAGATGCTTTGTCGAGGATAGAAACTATAAGTTGTCCCACGATACTAGATTACACTGAGTTAGCTGAATCGCAATCCAGTGATGAATACCTACAGCAGGTGTCACAGCAAGTATCGGATGACAAATTACAGTTTAAACAAATGTATCTACCAGACTGTGAGAAACAAATTTATTGTGAGATATCATCTTAGCAGAATTAGACCTTATTTACCTGAAAGTTTTCGTTTAATAGCTTTTCATTCTGTGCATAATCTTAGTCATCCAGGTATTAAATGTAGTAAGCGATTAATGAAACAAAAATTTTTCTGGCTGGATATGGATAGAGATATTGCCAGGTGGGCCAGAGCTTGTCTTAATTGTCAAAAAGTAAAAATTAGTAGGCATACTATTTCCGGTGTAGGAGAATTTGAATGGGCCGAACGTTTTCAACACCTACACATAGATATAGTTGGGCCCTTACAGATCTCAGAGGATGCTTATAAATATTGTGTAACCATGAATGATCGCGCTACTGGATGGCCCGAAGCCAATCCTGTTCAAAACATTACAGCGGAAACCGTAGCTAGAGTAGTGTTTGAGAGTTGGATATCTCGCTTTGGCTGCCCTTCGAAGCTAACAAACGACCAGGGTAGGCAATTTGAGGGCGACCTATTTAGCAGCTTGATGAAGTATTTAGGTATTCGCAAATTGCGCACGACACCTTATCATCCACAAAGCAATGGCATGATTGAACGTTGGCATAGAGCACTAAAAGTGGCTCTCATGGCACGTTTGCAATGCAATAAAAGTTGGGTGGACGAACTTCCAGTCGTGTTACTAGGTCTTCGTACAGCTGTTAGAAGTGATAGTGGCGTGAGCGCGGCTGAATTTACTTATGGTAAAACAATTAGGTTACCCGGAGACTTTTACGACGATTCGAAAATTATTTGTTCGGATTCGGAATATTTACAAAGGCTCAGGGATACCATTGGCAAGTTAAAACCGCGTCCATCTAGTCACAGTAATTCTCGACCATTATTTATACCTAAAAATCTAAGTACTTGCGAAAGTGTGTTTGTTAGGAACGATGTCGTAAAAAGGTCTTTACAACCTCCTTATGAGGGACCCTATACAGTTTTACAGAAACAAAATAAAACTTTTGTTATAAAAGTAGGAGTCAGAAAAATGTCTATTTCTATTGATAGGCTTAAACCTGCCTATGTAATTGAAAATTCTACATTAGATTCTACGCTAGACTGTTCAAATAATAATTACGTTCCTCTAAATAATAACAAGAGCCCTTCTAGTGAAGTTTTATATCCGAGAACGACACGAAGCGGCCGCGTTATCAAAACACCCATTCGTTTTGCTTAGTAGGTATAAGTATTGTTCGATGCTATTATTGTGGAACGCAAGATAATCATTTAAATATTGAGTACATATTTTGATTGCACTATTTTGTAACCTTTTTAAGTTTAAGCAATTGACATCTTTACACCATTACAGTAAAGTTTATTTCATACACTTAATTTTTTATGCATACTTTTGTAATTTTGTTTATATTTTACTTTGTAATTTTAATATACACTTTTACCTGTTTAGATGTTTCCAATAAACATCAAAATTAAGACAAAACAATTTTCATTAGAGTCATGCAAAATTAACTATATATTATATATAATGCGTTTTGCTAATATCTTTTCATTTTACTGCCAATTTCACAACGTAACTGATTGACGTCACAATGGGTGGGGGTTATAGTAAAGAGCAAGATAAAAGTACTAATGTTATCGCTCAGACAGTGAACAACAATAATCATTTTTCAGAAAAATTGGATACTATAACTTGGATAATCATAGCGCTCATAGTCGTGATATCAATAATAATTTTGTACACGACATGGAACTGCTGCAGAAATTCACTGAAAGGTTGGGTACGGAAGCAAATAGGTATAACCCATAGCCCAAATCTTTCGGCCGTGATAACGGTGCCGCAGCAGCAAGCAGCGTCACCGGCTGCGACGTATATAATTATGTAAACATGCCTCGCCCAGTGTATAGTGTTGTGCCCGTGTTATAGATATATACTACCAATAATATTTTTTTTTTGTTAAGTTGTCATGATACCTGTGTTGGGGACCAATTGCTTTTTTTATAAAGGGGGGAATGGTGTAGGGTTACATGTAATTGTATGTGTAAATGTAAGTATGTGCATGTGTGTACTTAACGGCGGCTGCGCCGCCCAGGAACCAATAGTCGCACAATAAACCTGTTACTGAGAACACGCTTCTTTCACTTCACAGTCTATACCCGACACCTCACCTAACCAAATTTATATATAGATACATATTACCTAAAGACCTAGTGCAGTGTCTGTGAGAGTAGCACAAATTTGGTTTAAGCGTTTTCAATCCGGAGATCTGAAGATCAATCAGTTTTACCTACATCCTTGGAGTACGAATGTACTGAAGAAGGGAATGAAGTAGTTGAAATGCCAGAAGATTTAGATCAGATAGGTGGAATATCTTTTAGAGAAATTGAAGATGAAGGTCAAAGGACTTATCAGTTAAGGGATAGATCCAAGATAAGACCATCGATCAGATATAATGACTATGTAATGATGTCATACGCTGAAAGTTTGTGTCAAGAAGATCCAACTACGTACAAAGAAGCTGTGACAAGTCCTCAAAGAGAACAATGGCTGAAAGCTATGGATAGTGAGATAAAATCTCTCAAAGAGATGAAGACGTGGATTTTAGTACCACTACCAAAAGACAGGAAAACGATTTCCTGTAAATGGGTATACAAGACTAAAACCAATGCTGATGTATCTCTAGACAAATTCAAAGCTCGGCTTGTTGCTCGAGGATACACACAGAACAAAGGAATAGATTATGAGGAGACATTTAGTCCAGTGGCCAAAATTACTACAATAAGATCAGTATTGAGCATTGCTGCAAATGAAGGTCTAAAGGAGATGTTGGAAAAAATGTATGGACCTCCGGCCATGTATTGTACACAATATCATTAACAGGCAAAATCAATTTAAAAACGTATTTTACTGCATATTTTCACTTATTTAGCTTTGTTTGCAGTTACAAAACATTATTTGCAGTTAGAATAGCAAATCAAAACCAACATGGCGGATATGGCGGGCGATGTCATTTTAACATTTTCATTTTTTAAATTGTTTTTATGATTATGTAGTACTTGGAGAAAAAAGTAATATTTTCTAAATACTATCGAAATCGATTTTATGTGTTAAAAATACAATAATCGCTTACCAATTTTTAAAAAATCATCGGAACTTCTTTAAATTGATCGATTCGATACATTGTTTTTTTTTATAATATGTGATGCACTAGTAAGATACAGTTATCATTAGTTTTGTTTTATCTACATAGGTACCTACTATCCCAAGCGTCGGCTGTATCGCCGCCATGTTGAGCATGGTTGAAAATGATAAAATCGTTTGAATTAAATGTGGTTGTAACTCTAAAATACATTCTTGAATAAATTAATTGTATTTTTTTCGGATTCTTCTTTAATTTACCCATTTTTTGAGGACATGTACGAACTAGAGCCGAGCTCGCAACATCTCCTTTAACTCAATTCGATGTTTCTACAGCCTTTCTTAACGGTACGTTGAATGAGGAAATTTATATGAAACAGCCGGAAGGCTATAGTGATGGCTCATGGTTTGTAAACTAAAGAGAAGCCTCTATGGATTAAAACAAGCACCTAGATGTTGGAACCGATGCATAGTAGATTATTTGAAAAGTATTGGATTTAATCAATGTGATAATGATCCATGCTTGTTCACAAGGAACACTAGTAGCAATAAAATTATATTGGCTCTCTATGTTGACGACGGACTTGTAGCAAGTAAGAATCCTAAGGACTCACATAAATATATTTTAGAGCTGAAGAGAAGGTTCAAGATAACTGCAAAGCCACTTACATACTTTTTAAGTCTCGAGATTGACAAAACGGAAGATGGCGTGAGATTATCACAAAAGCACTATGCATCCAAAGTCATAGATCGCTTTGGAATGACGGACTGTAAGCCCGTATCAACACCAATAATAAAAGATGGACCTACAGAATCTGAAAATGGTACTGAAGAGGTAAACTCTTTTCCTTATAGAGAAGCTGTGGGAGCCTTGGCTTACTTAATGGTAGGAAGTAGACCAGACCCAGCTTACGCTGTGAGTGTGGTATCCAGAGTTCTGGATAAACCTACAAAAGATGACGTTGTCAAAGTCAAGCGTATTCTAAGATATGTAAAAGGAACTTTAGACTCGAGCATCATTTATAAGAAAGGCTACAAGACAGGCATTTTAGAATGCTACAGCGACTCAGATCACGCAGGAGATATGACAACAGGACTTTCGACGTCTGGCATCATATGTATGTACTCAGGAGCTGCTATATCTTGGTGTAGTCGAAAACGGACCTGTGTAGCTATATCGAGCACTGAAGCTGAATTAGTGGCATCTAGTGAAGCAGCAAGAGAAATTGTATGGCTTAAGAGATTATTCGGTGGAATATCAAGCCTGAAAGAAGTACCCAAGCTTAAGGTTGATAACATAGCTGCCATCAGAATTTCCCAAAATCCTGATATGCATAGACGCATCAAGCATATTGCTATAAGACATTTCTATGTCAGGGAACTTGTGACGAATGGCGATATATGCGTAGAATATGTGCCAACGGAATTCCAACTGGCTGACATCCTGACTAAAGCTCTACATAGGCCAAGAATGGCAATTATATCAGCAAATATAGGGCTAGTCCAAAAGGGAGGATGTTAAAGGAGTTTGGACGTCCATTTATTTTTAATTGTTTATAAAAATAGAATGTCATTGTGATGTACATTTTTGTTAGAATTTTTACGTTTCAGTTACGAATAAAATCGATCTTGTTAAAATTAATAAACAATTATTTTTCATTAAAACACGAACCTCAACACCCACTACATACAACATTGCATACAGACACACTGAGCAGAATTCCTTATGTTGCAGTTACTGCAATGCAGAGAAAGAATTTTAAAGAAGCACAAGATGATGATGATGACGTTTTGAGAGCCGTTATAGAAATTTTAAAGAAGACCTCTTATGAAGATTTTTGTTTAGAAGGTTAAGTGTTTTATATAGGTGTCCAGAAGCAGCTTGTAGTTCCCGGAACACTAGAGAGAGAGAAAATTAAGAGAATACATTTAAAAAAATGGCCTAATAAAATTTTCACCTTGCCGCAGTGGCCATAAATGGCCACTGCGGCAAGGTGAAAATGATAGATTTTCTCTAAATAGACTCTTATATCAAAGATATTGACCTATGCACGGTGACAGCTGTGATGATTAACACATTTATTTGTTTAATACCTATTTTTTTTCAGGCAAGGAGTTGTCAGAGTAATTTTGAACTTATTCTTTGTTGTAACAGTTGTGGATATGAAGGGAATTGTAACCTGAAGTTGTATACTTACCTAAAAGTAGTTGCACTCTATTTTCAGTATTTTGGTTTCTGGTCTATGAGTTGTTTTAAGATAAGATTAATTAAGTTCAGTATATTGTAAGTTATTGTGTACCTAATTAAAATATTTACACATTACTTTAAATATTTTGGTTTGTGTTCAAGTTTGTTTTCTAGCTAAATTTGTAAGATGTTATTTGAAATGTAAAATTTCACTTGAGAGGTTCAAGATGTTCGATGTTATTGTTATGTTAGTCTTGTTAGCATGTAATTGGAATTTTCCTAAGGAATTTTAATTCTAAAGTTGTAAGTTACTAAAAACTTATAGTTGGATTTGTAGGGTGTATATCCTAAGACTAGTTTGATAGGTAAACGTGTAAAATGTATTATCTTAAGATGTCATGTGTTTATTAAATTAAGTTGAAGCTGTATATTGAAGGAGTGAATGTGTGATGTTGTTTTATATAGTTTTGTTATTAATTAGAGTCAGAGTGAAAGTTGTCTGGGGACAGACAAGGAGCAGGAAGGCCGAATTGTGGGAATTGTCGGATGCAAGGGACGGAACGTAAGGATGAGCGAGCGCGAGATGAGATGAGTGAGTGAAAGGAAAAGAATAAAATAAGATGGCGGAAAGTAAACGATGTGGTACGTGCAGCTCGGAAGAATAAATAAGTGTTTCAATTTTCTGGCTTTTACTTTCGCAATTTCCAACACACACCACCCCACACTTATACAGTAACAACAATGTTATACACACTTAAAAATTCGTTATCACATGTTATGAGTTTGGCTAAGATTCCGTGCCGATGAGGTATTTGCAAAATATTTGCGAGATGGAATCACATAATTGGCGCTAAAACTGCTTCAAACCTTTACCCTCCGCTATGGAAAATGGTTGTACATTATTTATGAATAAATTCATATATGTCGATCGATAGAAGTGACTGATGAATTTCTTTTATTCTCTATTTCTCTAATTTCTTCAGCATCCTCCATCATTAAGTCAGACAATTCAGGTACGTAACCATCGAATACCGTCCATGGTTTCTTCAGTGGTGGTTATTCGAGCGTAATCAATTTATAGCCATATGTACATGGTTTTGTTAGACTTCGTATCAAAATGTAACCTAGATCGATATATAGGCACATGAGGCTCATTGCCGCCAATTATAACCGATCTGTGTACACTGGCGGAATCATATTCTTGGCCCCCCGTCGTCCACTGATATCAAAAATTCCTCACCCGAGGTATTCTCGTAATTGTAGGTCGTCGACGTGAACACCGGACTTCTGTCCGGCGGCCTGAGATAAACAGAATACGTCACGAAACACCAATTTTCACGGACGCTTATTTTCTCCGTCAAATTGTTCCTCTTCATCTTATCATCTTTCTTGGCCTTTACGTTCCTTTCTGAAGACATCGTCTCGATTGAAACCTTCTCAAAGTGCTATGTCTATATAGTGATGTAACGGATATTCGCATTCGCGAATATCCGCATATTTCTCAATATTCGCAATCGCATTCGCATTCGCGAAAATTATGCTAATATTTAGCGAATGTTTTTAATAATCAAAAAGGAAATTATTATATGCCATGCATATGAAATAAAATACAATAGATAACACTTAGATATTATTATTAAATCATACTTCTACATTCTAAATTTAAGTTTCATTTATGAAAAAAAGAACTTCAGAGATCTAACATTAATCAGCCTTGTTATAACTAGGTTTGTATTTATTTAGTAGTATATTATTACTTTACTACCATTTTAAATAACGTTTACAATTTCTATTTACTAAAAAACTAAACAATTACTTAAAACAAAATTATTAAACTTTAAATATCTAATGTATTAAGTATTAATAACCTTTGGCTTTAAAAGTATATTTCTTCATTGCACTTTATTTATCTGAGGAATTAAAAATTAACTTATAAAACAAAACAACGAATACTTAACTATTTGTAATAAACCTTTTTCAAAAACAAAATTATAATTATTTTTATTTTAAGCTAAAGTTTCTAATACTTGTTATGTTAACATTTGGTTTCAATTGCAAGTTATTTATTTATATATAAAAATAATGATATATAAGTTAAGTAAGTAAGAAGGTACACAAAATATAGATTTTCTAATAACATGTTGGTTGACTATTTACTTATTAAAGTTGTTGTATTTTTTTATTCTTTCTTAGTAATTAAATTGAAGCAATGGAATGTTAAATTTTAAAAATAAAAGTTTGGAGGCTCTTTCTCCGTGCAGCCTGTTTCGGTGAGGTGTGTAAAGTAGTCCAGCTCCACTAAAAACTCTTTCACTGGGGACACTTGTGGGCGGAGTTACCAAATATTCTCTGGCTACTGGAGAAAGAATGCCATATTTGTTGCTATTTACTTTCCACCAAAGAAGTGGGTCTTCTTCATTTCCAATACGTTTATCCAAAACATATTCATTAATATTTTTTTTTATTAATACTTCTAATGGATTTGGAATATCATCATCAAGTTCTTCCTCGCTTTCACTTGAGTCCATCATCATTTTCATAGTTTCTTTTAATGTCACAGATTTTTCTGAAAGACTGGTGCTGGAGGCCAAGTTTTCATTATCCTGAATATCCTGATTCCTTATTTTAGGACGCTTTGGCTTGGAACATGACGGCAGACTTAAGTCCTCATCTCCAAGTGAATCTTAAATATTTTTTATTACTTGATGTTTTGTTGAAAGATTTTTGAAGAATTTTGTTTTGTATCTAGGATCAATAAACGTTGCTGTAGCAAATAATATGTCGTTTTCTAAGTAAGAAAATCTGTGTCTCATTTCTTGTTTTAAAACAAGTATGGTGTTCCTAATGCACTCGTCAGATGCATCATATTCATCAATCACCTTTTCCAGAGTGGCTAATAACGGAATCACAGATGATATGGAAACATTGGCTGCACTTAGTTCTCGAGTTATTTCTTCAAAAGGTTGAAGCAATGTCATCAATTTTTCCACAAGTATCCATTCTTCTGAAGTTAGTTGTGAAATTTTGTTGCTGGTGGAAGCATAAAGGCACAGGGAATCTTTGTTTTTCAAAATGCGTTCTAGCATGTAAAAGTTGCTATTCCACCTCGTAACACACTCTTGGATTATCTTGAGCTTTGGTTGATTAAGCTTTTCTTGCAGATTAACAAGTTCATCTTGAGCTACATTAGTGGTGAAAATGTGTTGCTATCTTTTTACATTTGTTAACGGTTGCGATGATAGATTCTTGTGACTTAAGCCCTTCTTTTACAACAAGTTGGATTTGGTGCGATAAACAATCAATGTTTTTAATATTTAATAAAGAAATACCTTTTTTCATGTTAGTGCCACCATCTCTAACAATACATAATACGTTTTCTTTGGGAATTCCCCATGATGACAACATAGTTTCTAACTTTGCCGCTATATTTTCTCCTGTATGTCGCCCATCATTGAATACTTCTGCTTTTAATACAATCATTCTTCGTTCAAAATTATTTGTAATTCCGTGACAAGTAAAACTTATAAGCGACACTCCAGAGCAAGAGTCAGACCATATATCAGTAGTAAATGCAAATTTTTCAAATGATTTGATTAATTCCAGAATTTTATCTTTTACCTTGCCGTATAATTTCTCACAAATGAAGGAAGTAAAATATTGCCGACTTTTTAAATTATATGAAGGGCATACTTGGTTAATCAATCTGACAAATCCAAGACATTCCACAAAACTAAATGGTAAGTCCTCCAGTGCGATCATTTCGCCAATCAAATTATCCAGCACCAAAGACTTGGTGTTGTTGTTATCCCACTTTTTATTTTTTTCAACGCAATCACTCAAACACATTTGCTTAAGGTCACTTTTGGTACATTGTCGCGAAGAGGACGCCAAAGAATTAATTTTAGCAGCACTTTGCTTTTCATGTTCTCTTTTTTTCAATTCTTCATATTCATTTTTGTGTTTAGCTTCCAGGTGATTTCTCATAGCACTAGTGGTCCTTCCTTTGCGCGAGTACTTTTTATCACACAACTTGCAATTAACATTTTCAGCATCACATATTGTAAAATAAGTCCAAACTTCGCTAATGTGTGATTTACTCATGTTTTTATGCCACTTTGTTTCTTAAATATCAGTTAAATTTGAAAAATAACATAAAACTAACCTCAAAACAAAACAAAACTTTTAGAATGAACTTTCTGTGACTTAATTCATTCAATTAACCAATATCAGCTCGGCTATGTTCAAATTATATATGGCTGACACGAAACGTCAAACCTGTCAAACATTTTACGCGCGCTTTTTTGAAATTTTAAAATATTCGCATTCGCATTCGCGAATGTTGAAGATAAATATTCGCAATCGCATTCGCATTCGCGAATGTGAAAAATCCGACATTCGTTACATCGCTAGTCTATATTAACCGTCGCAACTCCGATTCGTCGCCACCCGAATTAGAGATAGTAAATGGATTACCCACACCGGGGCCATCCACGCCCGCGCCCGAGGTCCATCAGGAGGAGACGCCCATCACCTTGCCACCGTATCCGGGTTGGCACTCCAAGTATCTGACGCAGAGGAAATCATTTGTCTGATGCCTTTGTGTTGACTCACGGTTAACCCAGGTTTATCTTTGAGCATTTACTTATCCATCGTGTTAACTCGCAGTTAACCCCCAGGAAAGCTTACCGATGCTATATATAAACTATTTGCATAAAAGACACTTCACTTGTCTATTTTCGATATTTGTAAATAAAAAAAAAATAACAACTTACCTATATTGTTCTCGGAATCTGATGAAGAATAGATAACAAAGCGACTTCTTCGTTTTTCATTTTAATCACTTCGTAATCTTTTGATTTTATCCTTATAATATTTAATTATGACTTCGGAATTACGTTTAGGCATCTTTTATGACTATTAACTATTAATAGCCGGCGAATCGTGGGTGTTTGCATGTATGTAGTGGGGTGGAAATGGAACTGGATTTAATTTTTTAAGTATTTAAGTTCGTAGTTGCGACATCTTTTAAAAAGCACCTGTATCAGGTAGTCTACATACTAGTCAACAAATAGGGCATGTCTTAGAATGCGCCATGTTTCTTAATGTTATGAATGTGGCAAACAAGCATGCAGCTCACATTGATGTTAAGTGATGACTGCAGCCTATAGACACTTACAGAAACACCAGAGGTCAAAATGGTCTAAGGTGTTATGCCTCCGTGCCGGGAATTACAGGACCGTACATTACCACCTGACCGGAACACGATAGTGCTGAACACTACCATTTGGTGGCAAGTATATTAGGTTAAGCGGAGGCTAGGAGGTTACGCCTGCGAGCTCCGTCACTAGAGCATCATCTATCACCAGTAAATGTAAATAATAGCGCCATGTTGTCAGTGTCCTGTCAAGAGTCACCCGAGTTAAAGACCAAGAGAAGGGCTGTTTCTTAGTTTGTTCTAGTAAGTTACAAATTTGTACGCATCTCAACTTTTTCGAGAAACACACAAAGCGATTATCAAGATTTCGAGAGATAGAAAGGAGGCATATTTTATAGAGTGTTGTTATGAGAATTTTGACGAGTATAAAACTCGTTTTGTGAGAAGATGAATGAGTTGACGAACGTAATGAGTGTGAGACGCCTGGATGTTTTGTGTGTAACAGAGACTAAACGAAAGGGCTGCGAGGTCGAAGATCTCCCGGGTGGCGCGATGGCTCTGTGGGCAGGTGTGCAACAGAGCGATCATGCCAGCGCGGGGGTCCTTCTGTCCTCTCGTTTAGTCACTGGAGTGAAAGATTATGGTTTGGTGAACCCGAGACTAATCTGGGTCCGAATTAAATTGGGCGTCACTAGGGTGTTTTTGGTAGCAGCTTTTGCACCGGTTAGCTCAGCGACGACCCAAGACCTGGAGAAGTTTTGGGAATCTACTAGGGAAGTTCTCGATATGGTCGAAGCTAATGAAAGGGTAATTTTGTGTGGTGATTTGAATGGATGGGTCGGGACCAGGCGGCCAGGATACGAGGCCGTTCTAGGTCCATATGGTGATAGAAGAGTAAATGATGCTGGTAAGCTGATACTTGACTTATGCTTGGAACGAAGTCTCCTTGTGTCTAACACAGAATTCCGTCATAAGGACATTCACACGTATACATGGAGGAGGAATGAACAAAAAAGTATGATTGATTTGATCATGATTGATAGTCGTCTTCGGAAGAGCCTGATGGACACTAGAGCCTACAGAGGTCCCACTCTTGATACAGATCACTACTTGGTAATAAGCCGGTTTAGGGGTCTGTTCAAGAAGTGGCGACATTGGCGTGTCCGTATGCCTTTCGGAGGACTTGAAAGAATAAAGAGTGAAAAGTTACAAGACATTAGTGCAAGGAGAGTGTATGAACGTCAAGTCCGTGAAAAATTAGACAAGGTTTGTCTTACGGACTTGGACGTGGATGAATGTTGGCAAGTTATGAAAGATAGTATGGTGGAAGTTGCGAAAGAAGTATGTGGTTATGCAAAGATACGCAAATCCTTGAAAGGGGATGCGTGGTGGGACAAGGAGGTACAAGACTCCGTTGAAAGAAAGAAGAAAGCATGGCTGGATTATGTAGCATCTTTGCAAATGAATAATGGTATGAGAGATGAGAAGAGAGAAATTTACCGTCGGCTCAAGAATGACACCAAGATTTTAGTGAATGAAAAGCGTGAGAGAGATAAAGTGGAAGCTGATGAGAGACTGGCGAAGAGCTTTGAGACTAACATCAAACTCTATTGGAGGGAGGTGAAAAAGTCTAGAAGCTCTTCTCCAGTTTCTGGAATGAATAGAATAAAATCTAAGTTGGGTGACATTCTTGAGAACACGCAAGATGTGTTAAAACGATGGAGCGAGTATTATGGGGAAATGTATGATTATGCTCACAACCCTGACGCCGGAGTTACTGACTTGACGGTGCCGGCTTGTGAGGATATAACAATAGATGAGATTGTATGGGCGATACGAAGTTTGAAATGTGGCAAGGCTGCGGGTATTGATCAGGTTTCTGCCGAAATGATCAAATATGGTGGTGCTGCCCTTTGGGATTCTTTCTGGGTGTTGTGCAACCTATGCTGGAGATCCGGAAGAATCCCAAAGGATTGGCGGTGTGCGGTCATCGTGCCTTTGTATAAAGGCAAGGGTTCACGTATGGATTGCACCAGCTATCGAGCGATCAGTTTGATCAGTTTGGCAGCTAAAGTGTATGGGAAAGTCTTAGAAAGAAGAATGAAAGAGAAGTCCGACGGGTTGTTGTGGGATGCACAGGGTGGTTTCAGAACTGGAAGAGGATGTATGGATCAAGTTTTCTCCCTCCGCAACATCGTAGAGAAGCATCTGGCCTTGAGCCAGAAGGTTTTCTGCGGTTTTGTGGATTTGGAGAAGGCTTTTGATAGGGTATTACGAAAGGAGCTGTGGGACATTTTGCCAGAGTATGGTATTGATGGCAGTCTGCTCCGTGCAATACAGTCCACGTATGTGGGCTGTCAAGCTTGTGTGCGGGTAGATGGTAACATGTCACCCTGGTTTGATGTTAACATCGGTGTCAAACAGGGTTGCGTGCTTTCGTCTAGGCTGTTTATTATATATCTGGACAAATGCCTCCAGAGGGTGAAGTTGATGGATGTGGGAGTGCGTATGGGTGACTTAGTGGTGAACTGTCTGCTTTACGCAGATGATGCGGTAATTGTTAGCTCTACACCATCTGGGCTACAAGCACTAGTCACAGTCATGAAAGAGGATTGTATGGAGAAAGGCTTACAATTGAATGTGGATAAAACTAAAGTATTAGTATTTGAAAGAGATGAACAGAGAACAAATGCAAGGGTAGTAGTAGATGATGCAGTGTTAGAACAGGTTGATGAAATTGTATATCTTGGATGTGCTTTTAGCAAGGATGGTAGGTACACCACTGACATAGAAAGAAGAGTGCTTGCTGGGAATTGCGTGAATGGAGCGTTGGGTAAGCTGCTAGAATCCAAACATCTCAGCCAGCGGGCTCGACTAGCCGTACATAATGCTGTACTTACTCCAACGCTTTTATATGGAAGCGAGAGCTGGGTATGCAGGAAAGAGCATGAAAGTAAGTTGAACGTGGTCGAGATGAGATCTTTGCGCAAGATCTGCGGTGTATCACTCACCGATCGCGTTCCGAAGATGTAAGAAAGAGACTTTGTGTAAATGATAGTATCGGTGTAAAAATGAAAAAAGGCATGCTCCGATGGTTCGGGCATATAGAAAGAATGTCGAATGAGCGAATGACTAAACAGATATACAATGCGAATGTGGATGGTTGCAGAGGCCCAGGAAGACCAAGACTGACCTAACATGACCAAATAGGTCGAGTTCTGTCTAATGGTGGGGTCAAAAGTCTTAGGAATCGGCGTGCATGTATGAAGAGAATGATGAAGGTAGACGAGGCACGAGAGGTTTGTCAGAACCGGGATATCTGGCGCTCTACACTCTCTGCCTACCCCGTTAAGGACCTGGCGTGAAGATACATACATACATAAAACTCGTTATCTATTCAATACAAAACAAGCATACGAGAAGTTTTGCAACAGATTTTAGTGCAACTATGTGCTTAATCATCCATGACCATACCTACGGCAGCCATTAGCAAGGATAATAGTTTCGGCGATGTTAAGTTACCGCGAATAACATTACCTACATTTGGAGGCAAATATGAAGAATGGCAAACGTTTTACGATATGTTTTCGTCATTAATTAACGACAGTAAAACCATAAGTTCTGTTCAAAAATTGCATTATCTGAAAAGTAATTTTACGGGAGAAGCTTTGAATTCATTACGCAATTTTTCAACTACGGAATCTAACTACTAAGAAGCATGGATGTATTGATTAAACGGTACAATAACAAGAGATACAACTGTAATTATATGTTTAAGAACTTTTTTGCACTGAAGAAAATACCCAGTGAGTCGGCTAATTCTATTAGACATCTGTTGGACACTACAGCTACGAGTTTGAAGTCATCGAAGAGTATGGGTATTCAACCTGATTCGTGGGATGCAATCATTGTATATTTAACAGTCAAAATTAGATAATAAGACCTTGAAACAATGGAAACAACAACTAAACACCACGAGTGATGAATTGTCTACTTGAACACAACTGAAATATTATTGTTTGGAGTGCAGATTCAGGTCATTGGAAATGATTGATTCAAATGCGATACGCTCAGTTTCAGTAAAGCCAGCGAGAACGAAAACTTTTCATGCAACTATAGAGTATAAACCTAAGTTCACGGAGGTTAAGTGTGTCAGGAAAATTACTATGTTTACCAATGCAAGTGTTACAAAACAAGACACCTAAAGAGAGACAAGACTTCGTACAAATGAGCAGATTGTTAAACATAAACCAGCTTACTAGTGCAGTCCACTGTGTTCTCCTTTCAAAAGTCTCAATTTGTTAAACGACATTTATAAAAAATAAACCTTTTTGCATTGTTAAGCCTCGAATAGCTGACAGAGACACCTGTGTTTGCAAAATAACATGGATCTAAAATTTATTGCCAGGAAAAAAGGGACTACAAAAGGAACTATAAAATAAAAGGAAAAAAATATTTTATATGCCCTAAATATTAGGTTGGGGAAAAAGTTTCTTCGCATTATTTAAGATAATTCAAAACATTTTTTAATATAGTTTATTTAAATTTAACTAAAGTATGTATGTACCATCTTGTTCGATAACCTTTTGTCATCTTGTAGGTAGGGACATGATCCCATTGCTATAAAAATTTTGGGACTTCTCATCAAAATACCGCGACAAGTGGATTTGGCAGTCCTCTCGTGATGTTAACCTAACATTGCATAAATAATTCTGAAGAGACCGAAACAGGTGGAAAACTGAAGGTGCAAGGTCAGGACTATACGGCGGATGCATTAACACCTCCCAGCCACTCTCTTAATTTTTGCTGAGTGGCTATAGATGTGTGAGGTCTAGCGTTATCATGATGAAACACCACACCCCTTCTGTTGATCAATTCCGGCCGCTTTCTCTCAACTTCTTGCTTTAATCTCATCAGTTGTTCGCAGTAGAGTTCAGAATCGATAGTCCTGCCTGGTGGTAATAGCTCATAATGAATAATGCCCTTCCAATCCCACCACACACACAACATCACCTTATTGCGAGTTAACCCGGGTTTCGCCACAGTCTGTGAAGCCTGACCGGCCTTTGACCACGACCTTTTTCGCACGTTCTTGTCGTACGTGATCCATTTTTCATCACCAGTTATCAGCTTC
Source organism: Macrosoma leucophasiata (assembly GCA_036365455.1). Taxonomy (NCBI): domain Eukaryota; kingdom Metazoa; phylum Arthropoda; class Insecta; order Lepidoptera; family Hedylidae; genus Macrosoma; species Macrosoma leucophasiata. The sequence continues at coordinate 13,941,027 of JAWQUS010000026.1, forward strand.
TTCAAAAATGATTCGGTTTCATTACGTCGTAATAAAGAATCACAAATGAGTACACGGTTCATTAGGTTTTTCAGTGAGCTCGTGAGGTACCCAAATATCGAGCTTTTTTTTGTACCCAGCTTTTTTCAAATGCGCCAAAACTGTTTTGTAATCAATTCTCAGTTCTTCAGCTACGTCGTAACTACTGATATGTCGATCTTTCTCCACTTTTTCCTGGTTCTCAACTTTATATTCAGTAGTGATAATGAAGTGAAGTGATAGTGTAGTGTGCGTGTACGTCGCACGCATTTCCCCCCGCAAAAATTTACAGACTGTTTTCCATCTGTAATAAACGCTATGGCCCTCCATTCCGCCGCGGCCGGTGGCCCGTGTTGCTCTATGTTGTCCACGGTATGTCGCGGCTTTCTTTTCTCAGTTTGTAAATAAATAAATACAGGCCACATTTTTTCAGGAAGAACAAAAAACTGAACATCTTAGACCCTACTTAATAATACGAGAAAATAATTTTGTGAATGACATTCTGCGAAAGTGACTTTTTGCGAAAATGACTTTCTGAGAAAATGACCTTTTGCGAAAGTTACCATTTTTTTCAATATGACGTTTTGTGAAAGTGACATTCTGCGTCAAAACCTAATGAAGATGCGCTAGAATATCATTAACTGAATACTCGTTTGCTAAATAGCCACTGACAAAAGTCAGTACTCCCTTGATACAAGGATCTATTGATGTGATGTTATATTTTGTTTAATTTTTTTTTTAATAATTATTGTATATTTACAACCCTCCTCCCATACCTTGTGTTTGTGGGAGGTGGAGGGTTTGTGGTGTTACAGTTCCTAAAAGCGGCACAGCGTGATTTCTTTTATAACTTCCAATAATTGAATAAAATATTTTATCAAAAAATATGAGGATTGTTTTATATTATTTCGCATTAACACATGCTTGTGAAATATATTTTTATTTTAAAGAAAAATGGAAAGAAAAATTTGACTTCAGGCGAGACTCGAACTCGCGGCCTACTGGGAATCTAGTCCAGCCGCTCTTCCAATTGAGCTACTGAAGTCCTGCCCGATTTGTCAAATCTTTCCTTCAAATTTATTCAAACTGCCTCAGTAGCGTAGTGGTAGCAGGCCACTACTATTATGCTGGAGGTCCTGGGTTCGATTCCCGGGTCGGGAACATCAGAGATAACGGTTTAAAATCCTTTATCTCTGCTTATATTGGGATTTTTCCATTTTCTGGAAGTTTCCCAGTACCCCGGAGTTTGGTAATGTGCCCGGAGATAGCAACAGGTTCGCCACCTGTTACATGGGCCAAAACGTAACCGGCGAGTCGTGGGTGTTTGCATGTATGATTGAATGCATGCATTTACATCTGCCTATCCCTTCGGGGATTACAGGCGTGAAGTTACGATTTTATATTATATCTTACCAGTAATACGCCTGGGCAGCTGTGGACCTTGTATTTTGCCGGGGCTAGACACAACTTGTGGCGTGGGCACTGTATCTGAAATTATTAATGAGTTGTATGTTAATTTATGGATCGTTCACAAATATAACTTCATTTAACATATCTATGAAATAAAAAATACTATTGATAATTTGAATAAAGAATTCTGTACTTTTATAAATATAATGAGGAGATATGAGATCGAGGATGTAAAGGAATATTGAATAAGACTATAGATAGAAGAATAAAATACTTACAATTTGCACCAATATGTCCACTGGTTGATGGTGATATTGCTGTCAGAATTATTGTTGGTGGTGGTGGGAACACTAAAACAAATAAGGTGTCTAAATAATAATAAGCCGTTCTTCCAATTGAGCTACTGAAGTCCTGTCCTCAATTGGAAGAACGGCTGGACTAGATTCCCAGTAGGCCGCGAGTTCGAGTCTCGCCTGAAGTCAAATTTTTCTTTCCATTTTTCTTTAAAAATAAAATTTATTTCACAAGCATGTGTTAATGCGTTTCATTACCTACTCAGTCTGCGGGTCAAGTTCTCCTGGGTACCGCTATAGTTGAGATTGTATGTATGTATCTTCACGCCAGGTCCCTAACGGGGTAGGCAGAGAGTGTAGAGCGCCAGATATCCCGGTTCAGACAAACCTCTCGTGCCTCGTCTACCTTTATCATTCTCTTCATACACGCCGATTCCTAAGACTTGACCCCACCATCAGACAGAACTCGACCTATTTGGTCATGGTAGGTCAGCCTTGGTCTTCCTGGGCCTCTGCAACCATCCACATTCGCATTGTATATCTGTTTAGTCTTAGTTTGAGATTGTAAACCCTGAAAATAAAAATACTTACCTTACTCGTGTTTTACTCGATGCCGGCAGCCAATCGTCATTCATAACGACACACCTGTAAGAAAAAATTGGATTAATTTATAACACATTATACATATCTGGTATAAATAACTGTAAAATGCCAATATCTTCCAGTTGTAAAATGACTATACAGTCTTGTGTTAATAATTATGATGCACATATTAACTGCTTAGTGGTTCCTTAAATAACAGGAGAACTACCAAATTTCTTGATTAACCCCAAGGGTCTTAACTTACCTAAAAATATTCAGCTTGCGGATCCCAACTTTTTCATACCTTCAGATGTTGGCTTGTTATTGGGAACGGATATATTTTTCGACATCATGTCACCTGATCAAATTAGGTTAGGATTTGATAAGCCGGTACTACAACGATCAAAACTAGATTGGATAATAGCCGGCCCTCTTAATACTAATAGCATAAAACAAAACAAGCAAGTTCATTGTAATTTCACTAAAGAAATCAGTGATCAGTTAGGAAGATTTGGGATTTAGAAGAAGTTACAAATTTAAAACCAATCATGTCTCCTGAACATGAATTTTGTGAGCGTTACTGTACTGCCTAAGGGGCCATCCATAAATTACGTCACACGAATTTCGGGACTTTTGGACCCCTCCCCCCGTCCTTGTCACAGGTTGTCACATTTTTATAAGCCCCCCCCCCCCCCTCCTGATGTGACGTCACATATTTTTAAAATTTATTCATGTACTCAAAAATAATCGAGAGAAAACAGCTTTTTCCATTTTTTGCTTATTTTTATTAAATAATCTTATAAAATCAACATAAATTCCAATATTTCAGATAACTGAAAAAACAACGACTAGTTAAAAAACAATAAACGACTAATAACGTTAATTATATATATAAAAAACTTAATTATCTAGTGTCCATGGGCTTTGGATCCACTCTTTTATATCAGCAATTACTGGTAAATCAGGCACTTCATTTTCGTTCTTAATTTGAACATCAGGAACATCCTTTATGTCGACATCATTTTCTTCCATCCATAAAGCATCGTCATCATTCATTAAACAGAGAATTTCTCGGGCACGTCTAGCTGCAATTCTTTGAGGACGAATTTTTGTTATAGGTAACATCTCTTGTTTTTTATGTGATTGTTTATGTTGATTAGAGGCTTTATATGATGAAAAATATAAACCACATACGCTACCCGATCTTTTAAAAATGTATGACTCGACACTAGGGCAATAACTGTCGTATGGAACTTGTTTCAACGTCAAATAATCTACGGTAGAGAATACCTAAATCTGTCTTTTTATTCATTTTAAAATAATTTAATGATAAAATTAAGTATTTAAACTGAGATAACTTTGACTGTCACTCGGCAAAAGACAATGGTCAAGTAAACAATAGGAACGTATTGAAGTCACTGCGCCGGCGCATGTGGCAGTACTTGTCGCAGGTCTCGCTAACAACCGACGCGCGGAACGGTAGAAAAGCGAGCGAGCACTCGCAGACGACTTAAACCTATTTAAACCCTTACCATTCAAAATTCTTGTGAAGTTGAGTCTCACTCGAATCAATAAATATAGTGAATTATTGATAAATATAGATCAAGTTCGTAGATTTTTAGAGTTTTTTATTCACATCTAGATTTCACGTTTCAGTATTTTAAATTTTAACATGTGACGTCACAAAACTTTCGACCCCTCCTGCCCCTTGTCACACATTGTCACATTTCGGTGATACCCTCCCTCCCCATTTACGTGTGACGTAATTTATGGATGGCCCCTAACAACTAAACGGTTCGATAACGGTCAATTTTCTGTTTTCAAGCCCTTTAAAGAATCTTCAGAGGAAGTACTCGGAGATTCACTTAACGTTGCAGAAAAAAGTCTCGAAAGAAAACTCAATAAAAATCCTGATTTGAAAAATGAATACAACAAATTAATTCAGGAGTATGAAGACTGAGGTCACTTAACTGTAATTAATAAACACGATCGGATATTATATGCCGCATCATGCTGTGATCCGCCAGCACAGTGAGACAACAAAACTTCGCGTAGTGCTTGATGGTGCCGCAAAGACGTCATCTAATAAATCTTTAAATGACATCCAGCACACAGGGTGCAGGTTTCAGGCTTGGCATCCAAATTTAATGTGATTCAGACCATAATTGAGGAAAATGTCTGCGATAGTGACTTACCCGAACAATTAAATAAACGGGAACAATTTGAAAATTCCCACACGGTTCCGGTCTCAAGCCCTTGTAAATTGGGAGAGGCTTACTCCACATACACCCAATACACTTACAGATACACACCCACATTCCCACATTCACACAAATCACACACACACACATAACTCACACAATAACACTTTTCACTCCCGTTCTTAAAACGTCTATCTCGTTTATACCGTAAGACGAGACGATCTAGATGTCGCGTCTGCGAGATATTCATCGGGACCCGGTGGCACAGGCTATGCTCATACCGTAAACCTTCCTACGGGTAGTACCCGACGATGGAAGAAACGGGGATCTTGGCCTTCAACAGCCGGATCGCGAGGATGGACAACACCTTCAAAAAACCCTAATCCTCTTTGTTGGAAATTGTAACCGTCCAGTCCGCTGCGTGAAGTGCACCGAGGCCCACGTCTCAGCTTACTGCACCAAAGAAGAGGATGCACCAGTCAGATGCTGCAACTGCGGCGGCCAGCACGCGGCGTCCTACCGCCAGTGCCCACAGCGCCAGGCATACCTGGCGGCGGTACAGAACGTCGCGAGCGCACCCAGCGCTCCACACAAAAACACAGCCATGGCGCGCCAGTTCGTCTCGAACATGGCGAACGGCCGTGGCTGGGCCTCTGTCGCCGGCACCGCCTCGTACTACTCAGGCCCTCAGCTACAGGGCCTTCGGCCACACCCCAATCACATCACATTCAATGTGAGTGACATTAACTTCCCCGGCCTAAAGCCCACAGGCCCGCTTCCAATGGAACTAGCAGAGTTCATAATCCGTTACGAAAAAAAATTAAAAACGAATGTCTCTGTACCATGTTCTCAGGTTATAAAGGAGTATAATGCCCACATGGGAGGCGTTGATCTGATGGACAGTTTCATCGGTCGATATGATTGAATACACGGAATAAAAACTAGAAATAGAAATAGAAAATATTTTTATTTCGAATAGATCTTTACAGATACTTTCAAAACGTCAATAAATCATAAAATACCTAGTGAATAACCATTACATATAGTAAAAGCAAAATCTTAAATTAAAAATTAGAATTTAAACTACTTGGTTAAAAAATAATAATCTCAAAATTTTTCAATTCCTTCAATGATGATCAATGAAGAAAAAGAAAAACTTATTCGTCAAGATCAAAGTTATTCACTTAGCAGAGTTCCAAGTGCAGTCACTACTGAGAAGAACTCCGCTACCCAACAAACTCAGTAAGAGCTCTTTTAAATGAGAGCTTATATATAAATAAACTGCTATCTACTAAATGTGATGTAGCTCCTGCAAACCAGAACAGACCAGTCCCCACCAACAGCACCCGTTCACGAGTATGACGCATGTGACAGTCATTGCCCTCCTCGACCATTTTAGAGGGAAGTGAGCAACCCGCCACACGACGCCGCCAAAGGCAAAGACATTTAAGCGAGTATGACTGTTCCGGATTTGCATACGGCAAAATAAAAGATGGAATGATAGATGATAGGTTATAGATATTGACTTCTTCTTTGCACAAATAAAACCATTGAGAAGAAGAAGAATCTCGAAGAGGGATTTAGAATACAGATAAGGACACTTAGCTGCAATGGTCGGCTGCGCTGCGGTTCCAAATAACAAGGCCCGGCGATACTATTCCGTGTTCCCCTTAACTGTACTATTGTGTTATGCTCGTTCCTCAATACTTGGCTGGAATCGGTGCGATGCTGCCCAATAGCTATTTGCTACGGCGCTGTTGCTGACCAATTCCAACAGGACTCCAAGCTTCTGCAATTCAATACAAATATCTTCGACAGGTTACGACGTCCTGTCACGGTCGCCAAACTATGTCCACCACTGGGCCACTGGAATTCGATTAAGAACTTAATGGAAACTAAATCTTGCTTTAAAAACTAGTATATTGTAGAATTTTAGAAATTATAGTTACAACTTTTATATGTACGTCATGGATAAAAAACCAAAAGAATATTTATTGACACATTCTTTTTAAAATCTTTTTTTTTTCGTTTTGACACATTTTTTCCTTTTTGCTTCAAAAAGGCGCGAACACATTTGCTTCGGCGTTCAGACACGGGAAACATTCCCTGTGCGGAAATAATGTCATATCTACTGTGTGTTATTCCCAAAACTTGGGAATATTATCCACCCTGGTTGGTTGGGCTAATTGTTTACGCCCACCTCGTCGCACTGGGACGTACATCAAAGCTTAATCGGTGCAACGATTACGCTAGAAAATGAGACAGCGGTTTCCGAGAGCCACGTCTACGGCCAAGTCACCGGGGAAAACGCTGCTCATCCCGATAGCGAGAGGTACAGCCTCCTCAACGACAACGTTTCGAGTTGGCGATGTGTCCGTCATTTTTACTCAATACTCAATATTTATTGCTTTCATTTGTTACAGTAGGTAATTACAATAATTATAATGGTGGTATATTACATTTTTGTTAGAATGTCACAAATGAACCCTATTTGGGTATTGCAATCCATTTAATGCAGTGAGAGCAAACCGATTCATTTTTAAGCATTTATATATTTATATTTTTAGCCAGTCATCAGTGTTTTCAAAATATTCTGATAGTTTGTAGAAACATTTTTTGAGGAGATACTCTTTTAATATTTTAATAAAATTTGGGCTATTTTTGGATTCTCTTATATTTCCTGGTAGTTTATTAAAAATTTTAACGCACATAGCATAAGGCCCTGAGTGATATATCTTAAGTTTAGAGGCGGGGATTTCTAACTTGTTTTTTTGGCGACTTTGATATCGTCGCGGTTGTTCGTCTCGCATATTGAAAGTTTCGGGATATTTTTTTACAAAATTGCATGCTTCTAATATATATATATAAGTCTGTTTTACTACATGAAAGAAATAAACCTTGTGTTGCTGAAAAGAAGATTTATTGTTAGTTTTTTTTATACAGAGACTATTTTATTTAGGTAATATAAAACAATATGAACTCAAACCTGAAAAGAAGAAACGACAATGAAAGTTTATTCTTTCACTTTTAAAACATAAAATAATATAATATTAAAATTTTCATTGATTATGCAATTGTCAATCAACTCGTATTTAAATCTGTCATCTGACATTCTGAATTCGTTTCTTCTTTAAAATCAGACAATTAAAAAGTTAAAAACTATAACCAAACTTCATGGTAAATAAACACACAGAGTGCGAAGAAAGAAATAGTATTTCTTTACATATATAGATGTCAATGTTAACAAATTATTGCTTATAAAGTGCGGTTCACAAGTGTCTCTATTGTCAATATTAGTCAGGATACAGATGCATATTTTTTTTGTAACGTAAAGACGTGGTGAACGTCCACGCTGTTGCCCCAAAGTAATATTACATACCTGAGCCACGAGTACGCATATGCGTAATACGCGGTTAGTGCAGTTTTTTGGTCAGTAGCTTTTCGGAGTTCTTTTAGGGCATATGTAAAACTTGATAGTTTGTTTCTAATTTTTTGTACGTGATTTTTCCATTTAATGTTTGTATCAATTTCTAGTCCTAATAAGGTAAACGTGTCAACACATTCAATATTTGAATTTTTATATATAAAGTTGATGTCAAGTGGGGCTTTTTGGTGAGGTTTATATTGCATTAATTTTGTTTTATTAAAATTTATTTCAAGATTATGGTCATTCATCCAATTTATTATATTATTAAATATGTCAGTAAGGTCATTATTTAAATTGTCAATGTTATTACAAGATGTCAAGAGGGAAATATCGTCAGCAAATAGAACACAGAAATTGTTAATAATTTTTGGAAGGTCATTTATATACAGTAAAAATAAGATACATCCTAAAACGCTGCCTTGCGGGATTGAATTATTTATGTCAATAGTATTAGATCTAGTCATTGTAATTATACCGGTTTCGGAGTCAAAGTATTCTAATTCTACAATTTGCAATCGATTTTTAAGGTATGAACTGAACCAGTCATGAGCTATTCCACGTATGCCTAAGTCATATAATTTGTCTAGCAGTATATCAAACTGTACTTTGTCGTATGCTTTAGTCATATCTAGTAATATTCCTATTGCGTATTTTTTTTCATTAATAATGTCAAGGGCTTCTTGCATATACTTATAAACGGCTAGAATAGTTAACGGTTTTTTCTAAATCCATTTTGAGAGTCATCGTATAGGCCATACTTTTCGCAATAAGAGTTTAGGCGTTTTTGCATTGCTTTTTCAAAGATTTTTGAAGAAGTCGGCAGTAGGGCTATTGGTCTATAATTATTTGGGTCTTGTTTCGATGATTTTTTATGTATAGGTTTAATTATAGAGGTTTTTAGTAGGTTTGGAAAAGCACCTTCTAGGAATGACTGGTTTATTAAAATGTAGTAAGGTAATGTCAATTCTTCAGCGCATTTTTTTAATAATATAGGCGGGAGCTCGTCCACACCATAGCTGTATTTGGCCTTGAGGTGTTTTATAATGAGGTATACTTCGCGTGGTTCGACTGGGCTAAGGAATAAGGAGTGCTCGACGCGGTGCAGGGCACGACGTGCACGCGCTGCGCTAGCGCCGGCCGCACTACTAATTCCAGTCCCTCCCACCGATGCAAAAAACTCATTGAAGTGATTAGATACCTGGTTCGGATCGGACGTTATCTTATTGTGGATATTCAGTGTTATGTTTTTATTAGGTTTGATAATATTTTTATTTGTGCGTTCTTTTATTATTTTCCACATGGATCTCGTTTTATTTTTAGAATTTTTCATTTCAGATATATATCGATTTCGTTTTGATTGAATGACTGTTTTTTTTTAAATTTTAACATATAAATTAAAGTAATTCCTAAGTATATTGTTTTTTGAGTAAGTCACAAAAGTTTTTAGAAGTCGCTTATTTTTGCATGATACTTTTATGCCTCGCGTCAACCATGTATATTTTCTATTTTGTTTCAGTTTTATAACTCTTTTTGGCAAACACACATTTAGAATTTCTTGTAATTTTTTGTTAAATATATTGTAGTTTTTGTTAATTGTATTTGAATTGGTAAGTAATGTATCCCAATCTATGGATTTTAATTTATATTTAAATTGATTAATGTTGTACTGATTGAATAATCTTTTTTTAATTTTCCAATGTCCTTGTTTAGTTTTCGTGCTATTCATGTTCTTAATTTTCGTAATTACACTTTTGTGATCTGAGAACCCGTAATCATGTACGTTTGTATTTTGAATAGATTTATCAAAATTTGTAAAAAGTAGGTCAAGACATGTTGATGTGAATTTTGTTACGCGTGTTGGTTCATTTACGTATTGATTAAAGTTAAATTCAAGGAATGATTGTAATAGTAAGTTTGATTGTTCGTTTATTTCTAATACGTTAACGTTAAAATCTCCTCCTATTATTATGTTAACTGAGTTATATTTCTTATTTAAGTGTTTTAACAAAAGTTTTAATTGATTATAAAATAAATCAGGCTCTCTACTGTTCCAATAAATAACAATAATTAAAACGTTAATCTTCAAAATAGAAACTGCACAAATTTCAAACACATACTCAATAGTCATATCAACAATATCCTTTCGTTCTAAGAATTCTATGTCTTCCTTTATTAATATGCATACTCCGCCTCCAGCACGGTTTAGTCTGCAGTAGGATGAAGCGATGATATAACCGTTAATATTTATTAATTGCTGTTTGTCCGGAGACAGCCAGGTTTCAGATAAACATAGTGCGTGAAACTCTGTTCTTTCTTCCAAGAATGATTGTAGTGTGTGAATCTTGTTAAACATGCTTTGCATATTCTGATAAAAGATGTTAAAGCTCTTTTCTTTATCATGTGCGAAAGGAATGCCGGTTAGGAGTGGTTTTTTGTGCTGTGATTTTGTCTAAACTTGGACATTCACTGTGTCTATACGTGATGTGGGACAGCTGCGGTTTTTGTTGTGTCTGCGGTAGCTGATTAGGTGGTACTTGGAGGTAAGAAGAATTATCTATCTTTCCATCAATGATAAGTTTATTATTTTTTATGATTGCATGGTGTCCGTTTTGTCTAGCCTGGCGTAGCCTATCTTGTAGATTTTTTCCTGGAATCGGTGCGATGCTGCCCAATAGCTATTTGCTACGGCGCTGTTGCTGACCAATTCCAACAGGACTCCAAGCTTCTGCAATTCAATACAAATATCTTAGACAGGTTACGACGTCCTGTCACGGTCGCCAAACTACACTCAGCGGCACGGAATCTTGGCCAAACTAATAACATGCGATAACAAATTTTTAAGTGTGTCTAACTTTGTTGTTATTGTACAAGTGGGTAGAAATAATGTTTACGTTAATCCTAAGAGGGTAATTAACTAAGCTGAAGTGCAGTTTCGTTTGGGTTCTGAAGTTTAGTTGAACCGTGTCATTTATCCGACGAACTCTACGTTTTGAATTGTATTCTGGAATTGGATAGTGTTAAGTTGCCGAAGATCTTTGGTTTTATTGTGATAAATTAACATCTAAAGTTGCCTAAGGATACATAAAAATGCCTTTGTCACCAAGTCAGGTAGCACAAGCAGTGACATTAGTCGAACAAGGGATGACCCATCGTGAAGTGGCTACTATCCTTAACGTACCACGTTCTTCGATGCAATATACACTTAAACGGTACCAAGAGACTGGCCGCTACACACGCAGACCAGGTAGTGGTGGAGTACGTTGCACGTCAGCTCGTGACGACCGCTTTATTGCATTAGAAATTTTAAGAAATCGCTTCCTTACCGCTGTTGAGATCCGACAGCGGCTTCAAATGTCAAGGAACGTAAATGTTAGTGAGCGTACGGTGAGAAGACGTATGGAGGAACGTGATTTAAGAGCAAGAAGACCAGCCCCTGGCCCACAGCTTCTCCCACAACATAGAGCAGCTCGACTTCTATTCGCCCGCGAACATGCTAACTGGTGTCATGAACAATGGGCAAGGGTTTTGTTTACGGACGAGTGCAGGATCGCTTTAAATGCACCTGATGGTCGACAACGTGTGTGGAGAAGGAAAGGTGAACGATATCTGGCAATAACTACCACTCCAACAGTGAGTTTTGGCGGAGGCTCTATAATGGTATGGGGTGGCGTTAGTTCTGATGCACGTACAGAATTGGTGATCATCAATAACGCTCTAACTGCAACACGATACGTCGAGGATATCCTTCAAGAACACGTTCTACCCTTTGCAGGGTTTATTGGGTATAACCAATTCATTTTAATGCATGATAATGCACGTCCACACGTCGCTCATATCGTAAATGAGTACCTTCAAGAGGTTGGTATTCAAAAATTACAGTGGCCAGCTCGCAGCCCCGACTTAAATCCAATAGAGCACATTTGGGATAAGCTAAAAAGAACAATTAAAACAGCATCGAACCCACCACAAACTCTTAGCCAGCTTCAAGATGCTGCACTGACTGCTTGGCGCGACTTATCGCAAGTAGACATCAGAAATGTCATCCAAAGCATGCCAGACCGAATGCAGGCGGTCATAAGGGCTAGAGGAGGAAACACGAGATATTAAAAAGTACAAGATGATATCACAGATCAAACAGTTTTTAATTACTAGTGCTCAAAACTGCAGTGTTTAAATTTATGTAAATGTGATTTTGCGATTAAAACGTCATTACAAATTAAAAAAAACATTATTGATGAGTAAAAATGATTTAAAACGTTAATTGGATGAACAAAGATCAAAATAAGCCTAAATTTGGAGTGTAAACTAAAAAAAACTGAAATTCTCAGTAATTTCATACTTGGCCAAGTTTCCGTGCCGTTCAGTGTATGTCCACCACTGGGACACTGGAATTCGATTAAGAACTTAATGGAAACTAAATCTTGCTTTAAAAACTAGTATATTGTAGAATTTTAGAAATTATAGTTACAACTTTTATATGTACGTCATGGATAAAAAACCAAAAGAATATTTATTGACACATTCTTTTTAAAATCTTTTTTTTTTCGTTTTGACACATTTTTTCCTTTTTGCTTCAAAAAGGCGCGAACACATTTGCTTCGGCGTTCAGACACGGGAAACATTCCCTGTGCGGAAATAATGTCATATCTACTGTGTGTTATTCCCAAAACTTGGGAATATTATCCACCCTGGTTGGTTGGGCTAATTGTTTACGCCCACCTCGTCGCACTGGGACGTACATCAAAGCTTAATCGGTGCAACGATTACGCTAGAAAATGAGAAAGCGGTTTCCGAGAGCCACGTCTACGGCCAAGTCACCGGGGAAAACGCTGCTCATCCCGATAGCGAGAGGTACAGCCTCCTCAACGACAACGTTTCGAGTTGGCGATGTGTCCGTCATTTTTACTCAATACTCAATACTCAATATTTATTGCTTTCATTTGTTACAGTAGGTAATTACAATAATTATAATGGTGGTATATTACATTTTTGTTAGAATGTCACAAATGAACCCTATTTGGGTATTGCAATCCATTTAATGCAGTGAGAGCAAACCGATTCAGTTTTAAGCATTTATATATTTATATTTTAAGCCAGTCATCAGTGTTTTCAAAATATTCTGATAGTTTGTAGAAACATTTTTTGAGGAGATACTCTTTTAATATTTTAATAAAATTTGGGCTATTTTTGGATTCTCTTATATTTCCTGGTAGTTTATTAAAAATTTTAACGCACATAGCATAAGGCCCTGAGTGATATATCTTAAGTTTAGAGGCGGGGATTTCTAACTTGTTTTTTTGGCGACTTTGATATCGTCGCGGTTGTTCGTCTCGCATATTGAAAGTTTCGGGATATTTTTTTACAAAATTGCATGCTTCTAATATATATATAGATGTCAATGTTAACAAATTATTGCTTATAAAGTGCGGTTTACAAGTGTCTCTATTGTCAATTTTAGTCAGGATACGGATGCATTTTTTTTGTAACGTAAAGACGTGGTGAACGTCCACGCTGTTGCCCCAAAGTAATATTCCATACCTGAGCCACGAGTATGCATATGCATAATACGCGGTTAGTGCAGTTTTTTGGTCAGTAGCTTTTCGGAGTTCTTTTAGAGCATATGTAAAACTTGATAGTTTGTTTCTAATTTTTTGTACGTGATTTTTCCATTTAATGTTTGTATCAATTTCTAGTCCTAATAAGGTAAACGTGTCAACACATTCAATATTTGAATTTTTATATATAAAGTTGATGTCAAGTGGGGCTTTTTGGTGAGGTTTATATTGCATTAATTTTGTTTTATTAAAATTTATTTCAAGATTATGGTCATTCATCCAATTTATTATATTATTAAATATGTCAGTAAGGTCATTATTTAAATTGTCAATGTTATTACAAGATGTCAAGAGGGAAATATCGTCAGCAAATAGAACACAGAAATTGTTAATAATTTTTGGAAGGTCATTTATATACAGTAAAAATAAGATACATCCTAAAACGCTGCCTTGCGGGATTGAATTATTTATGTCAATAGTATTAGATCTAGTCATTGTAATTATACCGGTTTCGGAGTCAAAGTATTCTAATTCTACAATTTGCAATCGATTTTTAAGGTATGAACTGAACCAGTCATGAGCTATTCCACGTATGCCTAAGTCATATAATTTGTCTAGCAGTATATCAAACTGTACTTTGTCGTATGCTTTAGTCATATCTAGTAATATTCCTATTGCGTATTTTTTTCCATTAATAATGTCAAGGGCTTTTTGCATATACTTATAAACGGCTAGAATAGTTAACGGTTTTTTCTAAATCCATTTTGAGAGTCATCGTATAGGCCATACTTTTCGCAATAAGAGTTTAGGCGTTTTTGCATTGCTTTTTCAAAGATTTTTGAAGAAGTCGGCAGTAGGGCTATTGGTCTATAATTATTTGGGTCTTGTTTCGATGATTTTTTATGTATAGGTTTAATTATAGAGGTTTTTAGTAGGTTTGGAAAAGCACCTTCTAGGAATGACTGGTTTATTAAAATGTAGTAAGGTAATGTCAATTCTTCAGCGCATTTTTTTAATAATATAGGCGGGAGCTCGTCCACACCATAGCTGTATTTGGCCTTGAGGTGTTTTATAATGAGGTATACTTCGCGTGGTTCGACTGGGCTAAGGAATAAGGAGTGCTCGACGCGGTGCAGGGCACGACGTGCACGCGCTGCGCTAGCGCCGGCCGCACTACTAATTCCAGTCCCTCCCACCGATGAAAAAAACTCATTGAAGTGATTAGATACCTGGTTCGGATCGGACGTTATCTTATTGTGGATATTCAGTGTTATGTTTTTTTTAGCTTTGGTAATATTTTTATTTGTGCGTTCTTTTATTATTTTCCACATGGATCTCGTTTTATTATTAGAATTTTTCATTTCAGATATATATCGATTTCGTTTTGATTTAATGACTGTTTTTTTTTAGAATTTTAACGTATAAATTAAAGTAATTCCTAAGTATATTGTTATTTGAGTAAGTCACAAAAGTTTTTAGAAGTCGCTTATTTTTGCATGATACTTTTCTCTTAACTTCTTCTAAAAATCTACAAATTCTATGATCACAGTACGTATCTCCACGTTGACCGATGAAAAAAGTGTCTATAACCTCAATTGACATGTTAATGTCTTGTCAAATCACTGACACAATCATTAACAGTTTAAGCAAGGGTGGAGCGCCCCCTTAAAGTAAGTAACTTTAAGCTTACTAACGGATGATTAACCGACTCTGAGATGTAAAGTTTTCAAACAAACGGTTACTTAGTTTAAGCTTAAGTAAGCATTAAACGTCTCTGAGTGCGGCTGTTAGTGTGTTTAATTTAGTGCTGCAGCTTGTACGCTAACTAGATGATCATTGCGATGACAATTTTAAGTCATTTTCTGCTACAACTATTACTGTAGATGTAGTTGAAACTATAGCTGAAGCTATAAAAGCCCAAGCAGACTCTAAGATGGCATTCTATGCGTCAATGAAGAGTCACGGGGTCAATGAAGCTATTAACTGGAAAATGCTTTAGTACAAAGCATTTTAGGAGGTTACAAGGTGCCAGGAACAAAAGCGTTCAAACGGGGCAAGGTATTCGAAAAAGAAGTACTCAAGTAGCCAAAAAAGAATTTTGAGCAATTCAACACTAAGGTTGATTTCTTACGTCCTGATGTTACTATGAAAATATAAGATCACACTTCATGCGCATCAGAAAATCATTTAGGTACTTACATTAAGATGGTCTTCCCATACATATGATACGTCCATAATGTGCACATATCGATACGAGTGAAATTAGAACAAAGTTCATCGACAAACAAATAAAAAAAAAATACAAAAATTTATTTTAGGATTTATAATTATTTTATTTTTATATCTCAGCACTCAATGTAAAGACAATTTATCTAATCATCATTCGCCTCTCAGATTTTGGCGTCTAAAAATGACGAATGAATCGTTGATCTTTCAATATCTCTTTGTATCCTATAACAAATTCATACTTTCTCAGTTTCTTTTGTAATGGGGAAATGGAGGAATTTGTAAATAATTGATGCTTTCCATGTTATACAAAATTGTTCAGTTTCTATTTAATTTATTATGTGTTTATGATTACTATTAGTGGTTATTCACTATAGGTTAGTTTAAAAAAAATGACGATGTAAAAGTACTCTCCAGGAGCCTAATTATATGAAATAAATGAATAAACTGAAATAAACTGAACAAACTATACTCCCTGATAAAAATCACACAAACACACCCATAAATTCCTCATTACAATATATTTTGTCATGTTACTCACCTCAATTTAATGTGACGATGGAACGAAAAAAATACCTTTGATGTATAGTACCTGGATGTAGTATTACTCGTATTACGACTCCAAATAAATTATTCATTGACGTACCAAGAACAGCAGATATATGAAAAGAATGACAAAATCTTGCGAGACGAAAATACGACGGGATATCCTTGAATTTAGTTATTTACTTTTGCGAAGATCACTTGGTTGTGAGTATCTACACAATTAATAAAAGCTCCGTGTCTCTCTCAAATAATAGTCTATCGTTAATAAAATGTAGCAATCATAAGTTATGAAGAGAATGATGAAGGTAGATGAGGCACGGGAGGTGTGGTCAGGACCGGGAAATCTGGCGCTCCACACTCTCTGCCTACCCCGTTAGGAACCTGGCGTGAAGATACTTACAAACATACATAAGTTATGTTTACAATTAAGTCATTATAATTTCTGTTTAAGCTGCCGAACAACATGGAAAATTACATGAGGATATCACGTGATGGGCTTTGTAAATCATCAAAAAAATATCCAACATCTAACTAACGAATTTGGAATAAGGCAAATAAACACAATGTTGTTCTTTACAAAGGCGCAAAGCTTAGAGTGAAATATGCACGATGAGGTTATCACAACACAGCATGTTTTCCCGTTTAAGATCGTGGGATTAAATGTATTTCAAGCCATTCCTCGAAAACCTCGGTAGCTATACAGTCCAATTCTGAGACTGCCATTCTAGGACCATGTGGTGCTTGAAAAAGCTAGTCGGACCCTAAACTTTTTACCTTAAAAAATTAAGAATGGCAAAGACTCCGACCCTATTCACACAAAATACTATATGTATGTATAGCAAGACTTTTTTGAGTTTTTCATAATTTCTGGTTGGAGACTAACACTGCATAACAAGTTTCTTCTTGCCAGGAGCATCACGAAAGCCTGACTCGTCCATATTATTTCTCCCATTAACATAATATTTAATGTTCATTTATATTTCACCGATGTCACCTCTTGCCAATATTTGTCATCACAATTTTGTGTTTTAATATTTCTTCATAGTTTTCTGATATATATATTAAATTTAATTAGGTGGTCTTCTTGGTGGTATATTTATGAATGTAAAGTGTACTATCAAAAATAAAATAAAATTTCGTTTAAGAGGAAAAAAATTGGCACATATTTACAAGGGTTGCCAGATTGTTCGTATCGTTGTTCATGTAACGCGAGCCTAGCTCTCTTATGACCCCGAGTCTCTCGTTTTACCCTGTAGCGATATGTGCGAGCATGACATGCCCGGCGAGAACGTCGCAGCTGTCATCCAACCGTATTGCGTATCAAGGCGTTCGAACAACCTAAACTATTCCGAGGGTCACATTAAGACGGACTGCCCAAGATAGTACGCGAGAGAAAATGAGGCCGTTGAGGCAGATGCTGACAGAATTCGAGTCCGTAATTGGATCAGGAGCACCTGACATGAACCCGTATGGACTCTACATCCTGATGATGTTATTAACATTTTCGCAAATCCCATGAACTTGAACGCGATATTTGCCAGGATGTCCCTCGCGGTATCATACAGCTCAGAACTGATACTTGAAACCATATTTCCCGAGGCTGCCGTTACTCCTCTCTCTCCGTCTCAATTAATGATAAACGCAGCGCAGTCGACTTCGAAAATGACTGTGTTAAATACGTTTGCAGGAATTAATGAGCGTCCAGCAATGGATGCAGCCATGTGCACGTTCATCTCTTCTCTTCTGTGCCCCGGCAGTATATTATTTAGCATAAATCTAGCTCATAATCTAAATAATTATACTTTCATCAATAAAATACTGTGATATATTATTTAAAATGAGTCACAATCACTACCATTACAATGCTACTATAAGATAATGCAATGATAATTTTTCATACTCTCTCACGTTGTGGTTTTTGTATTTTAGAAGCTCACATTTGGTCATTTCAGTTTGCCGCTGTTTGCAAAAATTGTGTTTATTATTTTGTTGGTTATAGTTTTTGGAACATGGTCTTTTAACTGCTGTTAATTCGTTTGCAGTGATGTACAACACATTAGTGACATTTAGTGCTAGTTTTAATTTTTCCAATAACACTATCTCAGTACCGGAGGGATCCGCCGCTTCGCCCGTGGAGCCATCAGGAAAGCTACGGCGTGTTTACAGCCGCCTGTTAATGCTGAACAATCATGACATTAGACGCTAACCATTTTTCCTTCTTTTTCGTCCATTGTCCTAATTGCAGCATAAGATTTTGAACGAACTTTATGCTCTGAACATACTCGGTATTTGATCGTACACATATCCATATCACGACGAATTTATACATATCCTATGGCACTGTCGTCGTATGACGGTCTCGCCGATCTGCAAAAAGTATAAAACTAATTTATTTATAGACATTTTGACATAATTACAGAGATAAGTTAGGTTTTCTGTTTCGTTTCCTGTAATTAAAAATGGGATGGATGTTATACTTACACAGATGTTTTAACTTTTCGAAATTCAGCAGCACTGAAGTCTGAATTAGTGGCAAAAGAAATCGCATATCTTTGCAATATACACTTTAGGAAGATTGCTATTGTCTGCTTTGGTATATCCTGGTTTCATGGTAAAAAGAAGGTAAATATAATATGAACATGATTATTGTTAAAAGTAAAAAGACTGCTATGATACTTCTGTTGTATCAATCAGTAGAATAAAAGTAAAAAATTACCGTTCAATTGTTTAAAAGTAAAAATTGCCGTTCGTTATAATATAGTAAAAATTACCGTTCAATTGTTTAATAAAAAACTATATAATAGGTTGGGGAAAAAGTCTTTTCGCATTATAGTATGTATGAACTTGAAATAAAATCTCTTTGGCTGTAGTATTTGTATCTAGCTGGTTTTGGTATCATTGAAAGTTAAAATTTTAAACAACATACAGTACTGTGCACAAGAGCGTGCTATGCGCCAATAAGGAATAGCGGACCGTGGCCAGCGGAGGCTATTACTAATGCATACCGGAGAGACACGGCTATGATGCACATAGACCTTAGTAGAAAAAGATTTTGAACATATTTCTAGGCTTTTTGTACAGTAGTGAGACCGAGGGTCAAATCCTAAATTTCAGTTTCCTGTGATACGAGCTCTAAAACTCTTTACCTATAATTGTATGGCCGTAAAACTTTAGTCATA
Organism: Macrosoma leucophasiata; assembly: GCA_036365455.1. NCBI lineage: Eukaryota > Metazoa > Arthropoda > Insecta > Lepidoptera > Hedylidae > Macrosoma > Macrosoma leucophasiata. The sequence goes on from JAWQUS010000026.1 coordinate 13,960,464, forward strand.
CCGTCCTTTGGTCAAAGTACCAACATCCATATCAGTTAATTGCTGCGGTTAACGGACCACCCGTTGAAGACGATATGAGCGTTATCGCTAAACTCTGACGCTGATTGTTTTATTTGAAACACGGGCATAATTAATAACTCTTATCGCGCAAAGGAAACCAATTAAGATATCATTTTAATTCTGGGATATAAAACAAAACACCATTGATTGGTCTGACGTAATACCTACGATACAAGTCCACGTCTGTGGAATCTGTTAGGTAGACCGGTTTGCGAACATGGATGCAGGTTGCAACGTCCCAGTGGCTAAGCTCAGTGGAACTGAGATTCTACACAACATAACATGGTCAAGTAAAACTGTAGGTCACGTAGCAAGACGCCGTGCATACACAGCATGTGCGAGCTGCTTGCAGATTACGTTTTAAACGAACTTTGATTGCATTTGTAGCGTTACTATGTTCAAAACTGTTATAACAGTACCTAACGCTTATTCGTATTATTACATACGCAGGACAATAGCGCGAGTTAACAAGGAAAGTTAAAATAATTTATGATATTATTTTCCCAAAATGGTTCAAATATTAACTACATTGGGATAACAATAACCGTTGGAAACAATGGGGTTTATCCGACATCATTAAAACGCTGACATCACTTGTGCACCAGAAATAGAAACGCTATGTACGTACTATCCTCTACCTAAATTCCTTATCGTATGATTATTAATGCAAACCCAACTTTGCGTCACAATGGTCACATTATTCCTCATTAGCGAATTTTTCCTCGGTTACATCGCTGAACGACAAAGCTGCCTTTAATTTAACCATATATGGTAGATATCAATTTGGTATAAATTTCGATCAGGATCGGAATATTTCATCATTTGCATACCAACTGCGACATTAGAACTACCATGTGGCAAAATAATCACAACGTCTCCGGAGGAGCCGCCCGCCGGGAGGCTGCGGAAGCCGCCAAGCGAGACGAAGCCCGGAAAAAAAAAGAGGAGCAGACAAGAAAAGAAGAAGAAAAAAGAAGATTGGAGGAGCGCGTCAGGCAATACGCTGCGGCCTTGCAGGAGCAGGCTATGTGGCGTAGCATGCACAATCGGCCGAAGAAGTAGTATTAAGGTATTTTTAGATAAAATTAAAAACTAATTCTTAAAATAGATGAGGGTGACAACTGGGTAAAATGCTTTGACCTTAAGATCGACTGTTTTTAGATATTACACCCCGTTCCACGAGCTCACCGGATTTAACAGCTAGTCCAACGACAGTTTCCGTAAACGTCGAAAGCTTGCTGAAGCAGAAAGTGATATACAGACTTCCTTTTTGCTTCAGCAAGCTTTCGACGTTAGTTCGAGTACTGGACATGGTACTAATAACAATCGCACAGCTGCTCCAATTCGTGACCATTTTGACGTCTAACTGGGAGACAAATCTAAAGGACGTTACACACGTGACTAAGTCTGTGGACGGTGCATCAGGCAGCAAATACGTGGTCCGCTTTGTGAGCACAATCAATTACTACATAGCGGAGTTAACAACAGACAACTTGCACCTATTCTTGCGCAATTTTGAATTGAGAGAAACATTCCCATATCAGATTGACCAGCCACGCGTTGATTACGGAGTAGATTGCTACGGCAACTGGCATTATACCGCCCAGCTAACTATCAAAGCGGACAGTGACGGCGCCTGGGTATACTGGGGTGCCCCAGATATAGGTCCCAACATCAACTTATACAAAGTCAAAGACCTGAAATTTTACCGATTAAAACTGCAACAACATTACTCAATATTGCAGGGGTACCTGCAACTCACTGGCTTGACAGCACGCTGGGAAATTTTCTTGATCTTCGCTACACAGCGGGGTCCACACCACGTCCACAAGTATCTAGACGTGAGGAGAACGCACCTATACATCGCGAGTGCAGAAGAGTGTGGGCAATTCATAACGGCATTGTCTGCTTACGCCGAGACGAAAGGGGAGATGTTGTGGAGTGCTGATATGGAAATCATTCCAGAGGAATGCTTAAATATAGGCGCCATCCTCATATTGTTTGTTAAATATTTTATTCAGTTATTGGAAGTTATAAAAGAAATCACGCAGTGCCGCTTTTAGGAACTGTAACACCACAAACCCTTCACCTCCTACAAACACAAGGTATGGGTCATATATATACAATGATTATTGGAAAAAAAAAATAGAAACAAAATATTACATCACATCAATAGATACTCGTGTCACGGGAGCACTGACTTTTGTCAGTGGCTATTTAGCAAACAAAGAAACAAAATGTATTGATTGCAAAATGTGCTCCAGCAATTAATTAACACAAAACGAACTTGAATAATTAAAATAAAGGGAATATTCAGACCAACAGTGGCGTCAATATGGAGTCCTAGCGACTCCATATTGTCTCCAACAATCGAGGCAGCCGGTCCGGTTGATCATTTTCATCAGAATTGGTCAGCAATACGAGTAGCAAGATGCTTACCGTGTTTTTATTTAAGTTGGCGCTGTTGCAGATACTGCCGTACTTATACTTCGTCCAGCACAATGACAATACACAATACCTAACATCATACTCAGAAATTGACGATGTTATTCAAATTTCTGACGCCATAGTACGACTGCCGTATTGGACTACGGAGATGCGGATAATACACAACTCGTCGGCATCTTTTGCATTGGTCGACTTACCTGAGTCACTGCCACTATGCGACGTGCTTGGTTACGTAACGCGGCTGCTGCGCTGCGAGACTCCATACACTGTATCGGTGCGTAGCTTTAAGGAGAGCAGAGACTACGAGCTTGTAAAAGGGGTTTTCTCCTTGAGTTCGTTCAATTCCGCCAACAGCGACGACTTCTTGGCGCTACTCTTGTCTAACAACTATGACGAAACATGTATAATACAGTCGTTCCCAACGAAAGAAAACTTAGTAGTAAGTAGATAATTAAGAACAGTTTTTAAAAACATATTTTTATTAATTTATTTTGATTTTATTCAGTGCGAAAACATAAAAATAATGTTTTTAATAAAAAGATGATATTTTGAAATGATAAAAACTCTTAATAAAAATTAAATTAATGAACAATTTCATATACATATACTATGAGTATATGCCCATCTTGTTGCTTATCTAGTTGGTAAAAGGCCACTACTGCCATGCTGGGGTCTTGGTTCGATCCCTTGATTACAGTGGAAGACCTATGGGGTTTCTCTTTTTCTGGCAGTTTCCAAGTGCTACCTATTTTGGCAATGAGCTCGGAGATGTTTATAGGCTCGCCACCTATTACATGGAATAAAACGTAACTGGCAAATAGGGGGTGTTTGCATAACCTCTGCCTACCCCCTCGACATTACAAGCGAAAAGTTACGTAGGTACCTACGTTATATCTCTTATTTTTTCGTATAGAGTCAACAGTATTTTTTACTTCATAGCTGTGCTATTCTGTGAATAATTTATCATTCAACTATCTGTATTAAACATAAGATAAAAGCGTAACCGTACCGCTTGGTTGCCCCGTCAATTATATTTAATGGACAAGATTTAACCAATCCAACTAAAACCGAATGTTTAAACTGTGTGATGGAAAAAAAAGATACGTAACGTCAAACTTGTCAAAGCGTGAGTGCGGAGTGAAATATTGTTCAGTGCGTTTGTATTGTTATTTTGTTATTTTGAAGACGTTAAAGTTTTGTTATTTTCAAGGTAAGTTATGTACTAATATATAATAACAAAGATTTCAGCATGAGACACAAAATTTAGCATTTTTAAACCCGAAACATTAGGTGGTATATTTTGGCGGTTGCTTTGCTTGATGACGCGACAATTTTATGCGCATTTTTAATATTTTTGGCTGTTTTAGCATTAATATGTCAGATCAAGTAATTACCTGCTGAAATATCAACACAAAAGTAAAATACGTCAATTTAATTTCGAAAATGTTGAGTTTCAAATTTTTACGGCCCGTGCCTCCAGTTTGTGCTAAAAAAAAGGTTTTAAAGAAATAATTTTGTATGAACAGGTGGTTGGTTTTATTTTACACTAATCTATATACTTTAAACATTGTATTTCAAAATAAAAAACCCTATGTCATCGCTTTACTTTTTAAGATATGATCATTTAAACATAAGTAGTGTTCAAAAACGCGCTATCTCTGTGTTTAGCGTATCATAACTCGACACTGTTGTTGAATACTAACAGACAAAACACTTAAGTATATACCTGCACTCATATTAACATAAAAAACATCACTTGATAGTATTACAGTTACAACTTTAGGCACGGTCAGTCAGTTTAGATATTGTTTCAGTCCTTTAATATCATAGTGTTAACAATGTTTTCAATATTGCAGATAACCGGCCACGTCAAAGGGTGGAGCCATCTTGGATAATAGACCTAGAGACGAGGCGAGTCAATTCAGAAGAGAAGCTGACGGTGGCTGCTATGATAGTGGCAGAAGCTTTCCGTGTCCAACAAGTTCTTGTTTCCGCTTTAGTAGAGATAATAAAAAAACTATTATATATAATATATTTAAATCTACAAACTTTGTTTACATATTAAACTGTTAGAAAAACGTCTTACTTTTGATGCTTAGTTAACGGCGGTCGACATCGCAAGATTTCAATATTTCAGCTACTTTCGTAGTATCATATCCTACGGTATTTTTGGGGTGGGATCGGGCAATTGATCAATTTTTATATTACAAAAGAGAGCTTAAGTAGTCGTGTGTCTTTGAAATAATTGTTCAAGCAAATAAATAAAATTACGGTCCCTAAGCAGTATATCAATGAACATAGAGATACTAGCCCAGTCACTGAAAAAGCAATGTGTGACATTTCTGTCGAGGCTAGTAATGCATGTGTGTCATGTGATGACATTCCGTATATTATAGTTAAGCCCTCATCCATTGGTAAAACAGGAGTTCTCCCTTACGAAAGCAACTGCAGTTTCTTCCTACCTAAAGTAGTTTGTTCAGACCAGGTGAAAATCCTTCAGCTAACTCAGAAGCCAGACGCCTGCGAGCTCAAATTTAAGGGGACAAATCAAACTCTCATGGTGGACATGGAGTATGATTTTATGGTGCAACTATTTTCAAGAGGAGTGTTGACATTCCAACCTGAGGAATCCTTCTCAGATAAAATGAAGCTTGCAATTAGCAGCCCAGACTTCTTGCCTAGTCTTTTCACGTTGTATTTTTTCTGGTTTTAAAAATGGTCACAACGCCATCTAGTTAATCACCGCCGTACTAGGTCAACATTATCAATAGTATCACGTATTCCATACGTCGCATAGTTTGATTACATAATTTATCTAATACTTATAATTTGTTTTAAAAATACAATTTCGATATTTCCAAATTAAATATTAGATATAACGACAAGAACATAATTAATATATTCGGTGAATTTCATTAGCATTGTGGCTGAAAGTCTAAAAAAGACACGAATCCAGGGCCGGTAAAGGGAAAGGTCTGAGAGGTTATTAGACGTCATCGAGCATTTGATTTTTCTCTGTCCAACTATGACGCACTCGAAATTATGAAAAGGCAGGAAGCCTTGAATATTTTAGCCATCATGGCCTAAATGCCTATTCAATAGGTATTTTTATCACCAATTGAGGTAAGATCTTCAAGAATCTTTGGATATTTTCTCGTTCACATGTCGATTTGAGAAATGGCGTGATGACTTCATGTTGGGTTGTTTGTTGCAGCCAGTTTCCCTAATGTCGAGAGGAGTTGGGATGCAGAGGCTTTATTCAGTTATGAAATGATAGCGAAAAGTCCTCGTAAGTAATAATTTCCACTTCCACAAGTTTTGTATAGGGAAGCTGTTTGATTCATGTTGAGTTTGGTACTAGATTCTTCATGAACCAAACAGAGATAATGCAGATTGTAACCAGTGTGATTTTGTTTCAGATGCGGGTTTTAATTTGATCAATTTTAATTTGTTCATACGTTTTAATTTGTTCATATTTTTAATTTGTTCATATTTTAATTTGATCATACGTTAATTTGATCATTCGTTAATTGGTTAGGTCATACTTTAGCATAGGGTATATATTTAACATGGGGAATCCTCAACTTACCTTTTAGGTACGGATCATTGTTAGAATATTTTTTTCCTTCCCCAATGATGGTGTTAAATCTGACTGACCTCTGGATGCGGGGTGTGACCGGTTACCCTGAAGCCTAGTGCAGTAGATAATACTGGACCCCTCCGTAAGTATTCAGGCAGCTCAGAGGTCCGTGGATCGTCGCGTGTAGACAACAGCGGGTGACCAATATTATAATGGAATGCGTACAAGACTTTCTGGAGAGAAGGAATTCCGAGAACATCTGGACAGTTATTGAACACGAGCACAGCCTTGTGAACCAGATATCCTTCAACATGGATACCGTGCCGAAGAAAGCCAGAAAAGGGACTGCCAACAGCATCGTCGACGGATTCCGCAGTGCTGGAAAGTTTGTAATCTTAGACAGTAAGTACACTGGAAGTCGAGTCATGCAAGTTCTGGAGAGAAGTTTGGGATAACGGCAGCAGGATAATTCTCAGGGTCGACAAGAACAACCCACCCGTTAGGCACTGGGTAAATAGCACCCAGGACAGGTTTAATGTAGGCGAGTTTCGAATCAAGAAGAATATCATCACCGACAAAGTTAACACCCACACGGAGCTGACTGTTCGGAGCACTCCGATAAATAAGACCAGTAAGATCTCACACTTCCAGTATTGGGAGTTCATAGATCCAATATCATCCTTCAACTCGGCACAACTCGTTAGCTTTCTCGAGGCGTGAATGAAGGGCATAAGAACCCGGAATTCGGGCGCGAACCTCGTGCAATCGCTATCCACAGCGTTGATTGCTTCGACAGGGCGGCTTCGATCTGCACCCTGGATATCTGCAGGGAGCAGATGATCATCACTGACTAGATCGCGGTCCCGCAGGTTCTTCGAGGCGTCATGGACCAGATGTCGATGAGCTCATTCAGCTTCGATGAGTATGCATACCTCATCTATATACTGGTCAATAGCGTCGACACCGTCAATGAGGACCAGAGCTCCGATGACGGCGACGACACCTTCATAAGATGGAGCAGAAATAGCATCGCGATTTAACGACACGCGGCTCGTACGTCAGTGCACGAGTGATCAACCCTAGGATTAGTGACTAAAGATTTCTGGTGATAGGAACTACATTTGTGAAATAGATTTGAGCTATTAACTGTAAGTTTTTTATTGATTAAATATATGATATTTCTAATCCAAGAGTTTATTTTGGGTTTTTTAATATTATCGAAATCTGAAGGGATTGCGATATTTATAATTTTACGACGTCGTTAATCATTTCGATGCGTTGTCAAATGCAACGTTATCATCAAAAGCATCATAAAAAACAAGATTGTTCTTTGTTAATTCTGTCAATATGGGTAAAAAGCAGCAAACTCTTCTTAAGTTTCGGCCGCCATTAAAGACGAAACTTAGTGCTTTGGGTAACAAAACGGGTTGCAAATGACACTGGAGTACCCGAGGGCCTGATACCTCACCTGAAAGTTCAGATCGGACGACCTCCTCCTGTAACTAAACTAACAGAGAGTCGGCTCCAAATCCCAAAATAACCGACTTAAGGGTCATGTTTGTGCCCCATATTGACACATTCTCACTAATATGGCCGCCTAGCGTCTCCACAAAGACCCTCTGTGGGCGGAGGGGCAGCGTTTATTAATAAGCGAATATACGCTGGACTTTTTGGCACAAATGGCTTCGATATTACTCAATGGAATCCTCGGAAATTGATCTGAGGATAAACAAAATTTCGAATTGATGATCGGTTAGATTCCAAAGGTCGCAGCTTGGGTTAGCGGCCAGTTTAGTAAACAAAAAAATATTTCTACCCCTGCGTGTTTTTTTTTTATAAATTTCTATTTGGCACACGTACCTGGTCAGGCCCTAAACAAGTGAAATCACCCAGTTTCAGAGTGGTTTTATTTACTTGTGTTCATAATTTTGCCCAAACTGCCAATCAGAATCAGACAGCTATTTGAGGAGAGATATGGGCAAGACCGACCAACTTCCCACTCTCAATCAGTTGCTCGACCTGCTGGATGAGCAGGATCGTCTTCAGTTGGCTGTACCTATTCAGGCAGCTCAGACGTCCGTGGATCGAGGAGCGGCTGCTGGGGCCCGACGTCAAGTGGCTGGACTGTGTGACGTTGCATTTTTCTATTTCCTTTCACATAGGAAGAATAGCGACACCTAGTCTTATTTCACCCAACTATGTCGAAGGCTACTCAGGTCGATCAGATGAAGAGTAGACAGGCACGCCAACTAGTAGTTTGCTGAGGTACTTCGTTGACATAGTCAATAGGTACATTAGGTATGTAATTAATTTAATATAAAAAATAATAAAAATTAATACATACACCTATATATACTATAAATATTTACAGAAATATAATAAAATTTAAAATAATAAATAATAACACTATTTAGTAAAGTTCATCCTGAACATTATGATGGTATAGAATCGGGTGTTTATGGTCGTGCTAAGGATCTGCTGGTGATCTTCTAGTATATCTGACGCACTATTGGTCTCACGCCTTGGACAAGAGTGGGGAGGCATTGGCTGTAAGCCTGGATATTGCTAAGGCCTTTGACCGGGTCTGGCACGGGGCACTTCTCGCGAAATTGCCATCTTACGGTCTTCCCGAGAGGCTATGCAACTGGACAGCCAGTTTTCTGTCTGAGCGTTTTATACAGGTCTTAGTTGACGGTCAACGCTCAGACAGACTACCCATCAACGCTGGTGTGCCGCAAGGCTCTGTGCTATCTCCCACGCTTTTTCTTCTGCATATCAATGAAATGTTGGAGCAAAACTCCAATTTTCATTGCTATGCGGATGATAGCACGGGAGATGCACACTATACAAGCCGTGCAAATGCCTCTCGGACACTTATCGAAGAAAGCAGGACTAGACTTGTGTCTGAAGTCGAGCACTCTCTGGAGCGGGTCTCTGATTGGGGTCGACTCAATTTAGTGCAGTTCAACCCCTCGAAGACACAAGTCTGCGCGTTCACCGCTAAAAAAACCCCATTCATTGTAGCACCACAGTTCCAGGGCACTCCGCTTGCCATTGGTAAGAGTATCGGTATCCTGGGCGTTGACATATCGAACGAAGTGCAATTTGGGAGTCACATTGAGTGTAAGACCAAGTTGGCATCCAAAAAGTTGGGGGTGCTTAACAAAGCGAGGCAGTATTTCACATCGGGGCAGCTACTACAGCTTTATAAGGCCCAAGTGCGGCCCCATCTGGAATACTGCTCTCATTTGTGGGCGGGAGCCCCCAAATACCAGCTTGGTCCACTTGACTCCCTACAAAAACGCGCCGTTCGTATTGTTAACGATCCGGGACTTACAGACAGGCTCGAACATCTGAGCCTGCGCAGAGATATTGGTAGTCTGTGCGTGTTATACCGTCTCTACAATGGTGAGTGCTCTGTCGAACTGTTCGACATGGTACCACCGTCTCTTTTTCTACACCGTACTACCCGCCGAAGAGAGAAGTTTCACCCTCACCGACTGGACACCTGGCAGTGCTCAACGGTGCGGTTTTCTCGTTCGTTTCTGCCCAGAACGTGTAAATTGTGGAACGAACTTCCCTCTGAGGTGTTCCCTCGGTGCTACAATATGGGGTTCTTCAAAAATGGCGTCAAAAGAGTCCTTCAGGGCTGGCAGCGCGTTGGCAGCTCCCCTGGTGTTGCAAATGTCCATGGGCGACGGTGACCACTTACCATCAGGTGGCCCGTCTGCTTGTCTGTCAACTTAATGACATAAAAAAAAAAAAAAAAAAAAAAAAAAAAAAAAAAAAAGGAACCTTCGAGAACGAAGGACGACTGGGTAGGTCAGTTCTCTTTGGATCAGGACAGAGGTTGTCAATGGTCATGATTCCGTGCCAACAGTCCTGAACATTATGATGGTATAGAATCGGGTGTTTATGGTCGTGCTAAGGAACCTTCGAGAACGAAGGACGACTGGGTAGGTCAGTTCTCTTTGGATCAGGACAGAGGTTGTCAATGGTCATGATTCCGTGCCAACAGACAGTGCGTTGGTGATAGGCAAAGCCTTAATTTTCTAGGCCATCATGGCCAAAAAGTTTTTAAAAGTATATAATGTGTTAAATTGAGGTGAGTTTCTCGTAATTGGTGTTCATATTTTTCGGATTCGATAATCGATTGTTAAATGGCGTAATAAAAAACATGGTTGGTTTTTGTTACAGCAAGTTTCCCTAAAACCGGGAGGAGCTGGGATGCTGAGGCCTTTTATTTCTAGATAGCAATGATATTTAGCTAAAAGTCCTCGTAATTTACTTAGGTAGTTTACTTTTTCTTTCGGTAAACTTACAAATTTCTGAAGACCTGCTGGGCTTATGGAGCTTGAATGATGACGATGCACAGTAGGACCTGATACCCGGAAGATGGTTGAGGAAGATTGAGGAGACCTTACACCCCACTCACCGTAAGCGGTTTGATCAGGTACGAGGTCATCGTGTAACCCGTTTAGGGTTACCTGCGTTGCCATCATAATACAGCTTAAGTTTTTTTAAGTGATCAGGTTAAAGATAAAGTTAATAAAGTTATTTGATATTAATTAGTAAAGGAGCAGTAATCTTCACCACTCGAACCCAAATTCAAAGACACGACCCTGTATCATGGGGTTTGGTACCATTTCATAGAATCTTTGTTAAAAGTATGATAATTATAATAATTAAAAGCAAAGGTTTCAATAACAATAAATGTCAGTGTGCCAAACTCTGCAGTTTAAATTATTCAACAAAGTCATAACTGGGTTGCAGTAATATATAAATATTCTGCTAGCCAGGTAACCCTCCAGGCTTTCAACAGTCGCCCACTTCAGTCCCAACACCAGCGCATCAGTCACGCTCGGTGAAGTGCTCCTATTGTCAGAGCCAGGAGCACTCTCTCTACAAATATAGATACTTTTCAAAGATTTATCCGTATGAACGGAGGATATGGGCAGCCAGGGAGCAGTTTTGCGACAAGTGCCTGCGTCAACACAGTGGTGAGTGTAGCCATGAATCATGGTGCAAACACTGAATCAGTGTCTCACAACTCCTTGCTGTGCTTTCAGGACGCACATAAGAGCCAGGGTCAACGCACTGCTCACACTCGGGCACCTCAACGTCAGACCCAACGTCAGGTTAGCCATACGTTTGTGCCTATGAGGACACCTGAGTCTAGGCAGCAAGATGATCAGACCCCGTCAGTCAGTCATCATCAGTCCCCTATTCAGGTCCAACATCAGACCCCACGCCAATCACAGCGTCAGTCTCCGCCTTTGGATGAAGCAGCCTATTCCCTCCGGTTATCAGAATCGATACCGGTGAGGAGGCATCACTATGGTGATCGTGTGCGTTAGGACAACGCCATGTTTGAGGAGCTTCGGTTTGGTCAATGCCTGCCTTTTGTCGATACAGTAGCACCCTCTATTGGGGTGTCCCCCACAGCTGCCGTTCATATCAGACATAGTGAGGGACAATATATCAGACACTGGTGCTAGTGTCTCACTAATTATACATGCATTAGCTAAGAAATTAAACCTGCATCAACAATTTCATTCATGTAAAATAGTTGGTATTGGGAACCAATCAGTCTCAAGTCAGTCTAATCAAGTAGCGAAAATGGTAGTGAAACCTGTAGACAGGATAGTTCCTTTAATTAGTACAAATGCCATCATGTTTTCCCTAACCCCAGTCAAGCTTGCTCAATATATCCAGAGGAAAAATATATTCAGTCAGTACCCAAACCAACAATATTCAGTTAGCAGATAATTCATTCAATGAACCACAAGAGGTGGATATTATATTGGGCACATAAATCCTGGCTTAGTAAAAACATGTTTGAGCAATTAAGGACAGTGTCTCAGAAAATGAAGATTTATGAGCGATTATGCATTTTGTTTTTCGATGAAATGTCATTGAAGATCAACATTATGTATATATATGGAAAAGAAAAATAAAAGAATTGGTTAACAAATGGTGAGCATACGAAGCCAGAATATGCAGACTAAGCACAAATTCTCATGGTACGTGGCTTGTTTAAGAATAATAAAAAGCAGAAACATGAACGTTTTCTGAAGCAACTACAAAAGGGCCAATTAGCAATACAGCTTAAGAAATTCATAAAAGAAATCCAAAACCCAGGCCTTATTTCGTTGTTGCCACGGTATGTGATCAAGGCACGAATAATAGAAATGCATTAAATATGTTAATTCAAGAAACCAGAGGTACATATCTGAAGAGAAGCCAAGAAAGAAAAAATAAAATCAAATATTTGAAATTGATAATCAAGATATATGATATGTTCTTAGGTTTTCGCGAGCTACACTCATTGAAATAAAACTATTTTTACGGATTTATCTCGCGTATATTAAACTAAAATGATTTTTAAAATCAACCCGACGTTTCGGTCTCTTTTCAGCTTCCGTGGTCCCGGGCAGACTGAGGTGACATTTGTCTGACAGAAGTTTGAAAAAATTATATGTAGCTACCTCCATCGATTTCGTAAACGCCTTGCGTAGCGTTCAGGATTAACACAATAATTACTTATGGTATCTTGAGGTCTTGCAGACTGCTGCGGCTGGGATTTAATCTTGCTAAGTATGGGATCCCATGATGTTGATAATCGCCATCCATCTTCTCTATTGAAATTTGGGTGTTTTTTAATTTCAATATCCTCGCGTACCATTCGTGGAATGGGTTCTCTAGCGAGTATTTGAATTTTATCAAACCGGATGTAATGGTTCGGCTTATCCGCTATGTCACAGACTGCAGACCTCCCTGTTCTTCGGTTTTTGACATCAGCAATGTGCTCTTTAACGCGGGTGGATACAGCTCTCTTCGTTTGACCAATATATGAGAGTCCACAATCACAATCTAATTCATAAATGCCAGAATTTTGTAATGGAATATTACTTTTTATGGGTCTTAAATACTGATGAATCTTTTTATATGGTTTGAAAACTGTTTTAATGGAATTCTTTTTTAAAATGTTGCTGATTTTATCTGTGACACCCTTAACGTAAGGTAGAATAGCTGGTTGTCGTTCTACTGTAGGTGGTTTTACGCGGCCTCTGTGACGGACGGGTGGTTAGATATAATACCAGAATCTGATTCACCTCATCTTATTAAATGTGCTAGAAATAATTTATTTCGTAAGGATTTAAAATGCAACGCAGATGGCAAATTTCAATTTGCAAAATGGTACTTATAACATATAAACCATATTGTCTTATTTCATACAGGAAATCCGGAATACAGGAGGATAAGACCTGGCCTCAAACAAACAGATATCCACGACGTCATTCCCGAAATCATATCAATTATGCCACTCAGGTGTTTAGCCAAAAGGTGGCATCAAATACGGGATATTTGGCAGGTATAATTCTTATTATTTTCTATGAGATAGATCATAATAAAGCCATGACAAAATTACGTTAAATATGTTTTTTTTTTTTTTCATTTTAGATATGGGTATTATTCCAGAGGAATGCGTCACGACAGCCGCCATCCTCATATTTTTTGATAAAATATTTTATTCAGTTATTGAAGGTTATAAAAAAAAACTCACGCTGTGTCGCTTTTAGGAACTGCAACACCACACACCCTCCTTCCACAAACACAAGGTATGGGAGGAGGGTTTAAAAAACTTGTATGACATTTATTTTAAAATCTACTAAGTGAAGGTAAGGGTAAGGACACTAGAGTAGTCTCTAGTGTCCTTACCCTTACCTTCACTTAACACACAATAATTATAATAAATATACAATAATTATATACTTAATATACAATAATTATACACAATAATTATAGAAAAAAAAAATTGAAACAAAATCAACAATCACATCAATATATCCTCGTGTCACGGGAGCACTGACTTTTGTCAGTGGCTATTTAGCAAACAAAGAAACAAAACGAACCTGAATAATTAAAATATAGGGAATATTCAGATAAACAGTGGCTTTGGAGTCCTAGCGACTATGGAGTCGCTAGGACATAATATGGATTATGTATATCAAATCTGCAAGATGTGTATGCAATATTGAAAGAAAACCTCTAAATAATAATTAAAAACAGTTTCTAAAAACATAATTAAATTGATTTTGATTTTATTCAATTCGAAAACATAAAAATGATGTTTTTCATAAAAAGATGATATTTTAAAATGATAGAAACGAATGCAGCAGCCAACTGATTGGCAGCAGATAAAAAAGTATGTGAAGAAAACCCAGGGTATAAATAGGTCACATCGATCCCAAAACTAACTAAAAATCATGTAAACCCACAACAAAATAAAATTAAAAGTAAAATTTGCATGTCAAATATTCAGAAAAGCTGTTGCATCTGTTGAAAAATTTTGCAGGTAAGGTGAACAATTTCTATAATTTTAATTATCTGACCCTCAAGATGTAGGACTGCTCGCATCGTCCGATGCAGTACGCACGCGCACCCCTTGTAATTTACTGTTATAATTTATACAGTCTGTACAAAACATATATTTTTTTAATTTATTTTATTAGTAAGACCCCTAGCAAACAACGCTGGAGCTTGACATGCCACGTGTCCAAGGTAATTGTGAAACTGTGGACTTATTCTCATTATGGCTTCGTTATAAATCAAGAAAATGAAATTACAATGTCGACATTTGAAATCAATATTAATATGTATGTCATCGGAAATAAATATTCAATCCCGTAATTTCAACACGAAACACCTAGAATTATAGCACCACTGCAATATATTAGTGGTTATTTCATAAAAAAGACAAAAGGTTTTTTTTCAAATATTCTTAACATGCTAAGGTGTGTTGCTAAGTGAATAGCAGTAACATTGAAACAATATCAAAAATGCATGCACAAAGAATCATAGCAAGTTTCATACATTGATTTGTACAAAGAAAGCTAGAAAAAGGTACAAGATAAAACGGATTAGAAATATTATCTAGGAAACCTAAAGAACATTTTCTGGTATGTAAATTATTCTTAAATCACCAGAATAAAAATCGTCTTTCCTAACAACAGTAGAAGCACTCCATACTAGTTGAATTTCAAACTTTTTATTCCGGAGAGTTAAAAATATTATAAGTATCAGGAAATTATGTTTAGGTTCAGTGAATAATATTTCCATGCTGTTTTACCTTGTCCCTTTTTTCATTATTTTTGTACAAATCTTGCCATGATCCTTTTAGATTTGTAACGCTGACTTAAATATTTTAAGTGTGGATTCCTCATTTGGTGGTGCCACATGTGATAGTTTTGTCTTTAACCAGCACCGAGTCAACAGTCACTTACAGAATTTGTTACCTATTGGGGAACAAGTTTATTTGCTTGGTAAGTGTTTGTCAAAATCAGTATTTAAAAGTTATTACAATCATAATATAAGTAACTAAAAAAAAATGTTTGAAGTGATTCAGGTTATCCTCAAAGAGAATACCTGATGACTCCTATAGTGGATGCACCTGCAGTTTCACCTGAAGACCATTACACACAATTACATTGTGTGTAATTGTCCTATATGCCAAGGTTGGGGAAATTTGCTTTTACGAGACCTTTTCAGCGTAAGTGATTGTCTTGCATATTCCTTCATAATTCTATAAAATCACATTATACATTTTTTACATGATGCATACAGTCCACTTAGAAATTCGAAGGCGAAGAGTCAGCGTATAATCAAAAACCGCACAATTTTTTTGGTTAGGTATAGGTAATTTAATATTATAAACTGCTTGTATTTATTACATCAATAGCCAAAATATGTGGGTAAGTACCTAATGAAGTATCAATCATAGTGTGAACGTTATAAATCAAAAAGGTTTAAATTAAAATGAATCATATTTTTTATTTTTCACTTTCTAATAATTGGAGGCACTTACGGATTTTCTGGTAGACAATCCAGGGATTGCGAAAGGCTTCCTGCGTACCGCATATGCCAAACAAGAGACAAAAAGGAAATGGGATGAGATTTCTGTAAATCCCAATGCCTTACGTGGTGCACAGAAAGATGAAAGAGGCTGGGCGAAGGTAACGTTTTTATAAAACTAAAAAAATATATTTCATATATGAAGCAATAAGTATAGATATTTTATATTTAACATACATATTTCAGTATTGGGCAGATAAGAAGTGTCCCTTAAAAAAAATATGTGCACAGCATGCGCGTTCAATGAGACGTACCGGTGGAGGTCCAGCAGAAGCATTGCTCGCTCTGATGTCCACTGACCAGCGGTTGGTTGCTGTGATGGGAGGCATACAATATGCAGTCGGAGACAGTCATGTAGCTGTTGACCCCTTTCCAGAACAAACTGTATCTGTCTTCTCGGACTCAGTCCTTTGTTTTAAACTTAGGGTATCATGAAAGTGAGAAATTTACATTAAATACGTAATATTACAGTATATCTGACAGACTGTCTTAGGTCAATGGGAAAAATAATACTCCAATTTTCTTTCTTCACGAAGAAGAGGGAGGGAAGGGCAAGAGCTTTGTTAGAGATACTTAGTTCAATCTCTACAAATGCCCTTGCTCTGGATCCTGAAGGGGGAAAGGTAATCTGTTCCTTTTGTTCGCAGGTTTCATTTTCCTCACTTCTTTATACATTAAGCTTGCAACTCGCGGTCGCGGAAGAACAATAAGTCAGAACCAAAAGGAAAGTGTGTGTGCTAGTAATATTATATTATAGTACTTCACTCTACTACTACTACTACTCTACTCGCGACAGGGCTCTCTTTTCCCCTAGTATTATACTACTCTTTGGTCACATAGCAGGTGACAGTGACATAGGTAAGTCAGCAGTCGTGTGACGTGATCCCTCTCTTGCTAATTATAACAATAAAATGACCGCTACCAATGCTGAATCCGACTTAATATATAAAGTTCACGCCATTGATGAATCTCGTGACGCAGTTTCCTACGGCATAAAACCATCAGATAATGATATTACCAGCGACGTCAATAATTGCGTTGGTCTTTTACCGACTAAATAATTGTTGAATGTTTAAGCTAATTATCGCCGTTTCCGATGAACTCGTGAACGGGGCTAAAAGCGTTGTGAAATGGTTCAAATGGCCAGCGTTACGGAGAGACAAGTTGAAAGAGGGGGAAATGCCAGACGTTGTCCTTGTCAAGTTTGATGATGAGACAATCGGTAGCAGATTTAAAGACGCTAATGGTTTCATTTCCATTCCGCTTTTGTGTGCAACGTTTCAAGCAACTAAAAGATATGGTAACGTGGAGCGTCGAATGCCACCGCTTATTTTATGTTGGGCTGTAACCGTACATAAACTACAAAATAAACCGTGCATAAACTATAATAAATTTTAAGAAAATATCGTCAGTGTTCACGCGCGAACAACACTGCTCAACGCAGCACAACCCTAGCGGCCTCCCGGCGTTGCTCAAACAGACCAATAGTGGCCGTCAATGAATGAACACGTCAGGCGCCGCCTCCATTACCAATTTTACGTTAGAAACATTCAGTTCAGTACCCCAAGCACGAAAAACTGTCGAATTCGTATAGCAAACGTATCTAGTCCTCGATACGAACACGGAGTACGACGATAGTTGGTAGCACGAAGCACGTTCTGTCACCTATCGAGGGCTCGATACGATAACGTTAGTGACGTCATCCTAAGGTAAGTTAAGCTTTGTCTACGCTGGCGAAATGAACGGCATTTTGAGTGAATGAGACGTTCTAAAACTCATTAAAAGGGAGAATGTATTTAACTTGTTGGTTAAAGTTATTGATTAGTGGGACGGAATTTGTAAAACATACACACTATGATGAAAAAGTATAAATTATATATAATTAAATTAAAGATTGGTATAATTTTACTTACTCGTAGATAAAATAATTCATGAGGTGGATTGGCACAAGCGTGACAAAATTATTTAAGTTTCCAAACGTTGCCGACAGCACCACTTCAAACTAATACAAACAAACTACATTGTATTCCAAAAATAGAAACGATTCGAAGTCTTTGTAAACTTTTGATTTTATTTTGGTCCGTGTATGTTGTAAAATTATTTTAATCAAGGGAGATTATCGCCGACAGTGTGGCTTTCGTTTACTTTTATTTTAGCATTTTTAGCGTGTTGATTTGTACGTTTATAAAATTAAAACAAGTTACTTACAATATACGACTATGGTGGAATTTATGGAAGCGTTGGTATTAAGAATGAAATCTATTCGTTAAAAATAAATAAGGTAATTAATGAGATTTTAATGTGCAATACAATTTTATTACAGCAATGGTGATTTGTCTACACCCCCTGGTGGCCCGCGAGGTCGCCATTTCATACAGTTTTGAATTTGTTGGATAGCCTAAATGTAAATACGTTCCACATTCCTTCACTTCAAAAAGATTTTAAAAACCATTAAATTTAGGCATAATAGAATTGTTGGAAACAAATCCCGATTGATCGAAACGACCATACGATCTGTTACACTATATATATATCCTAGAACCGTTTCGGCGTCCACTATGGACTTAAAAGCATTTAAAATGGCGTCCACCTGCTTTTGGCGTCCCAAATACGGACGTCAAATCAATTAACATTGCCAAACAACACGTCTTGGTCTAAAGTACCATGTGAACGAAGAGATAAAAAAAATGGACTTCAGTTTAAAGCCACAGTATATGAAATTGTATTTTGATTAGTTCTTGACGATTCCGTTTGAATCGAGCAGCGCTGTTGCGGCGCGGAGTATAGGTGGTCTTACTGGTGGTAGAGCTCCAGTGACGGAGCTCGCGGGCGTAGGCAGCACCGCATTACCTAATATACTTGCCGCTAAATGGTAGTGTTCAGCATTAAAGTGTTCCGGTCAGGTGGTAATGTACGGCCCTGTAATTTCCGACACTGAGGCATAACACCTTAAGCCTCAGAAGTGATAACGCATCTGCATTTTGACCTTGGTCTTGAGAAAGAGATCAGCAGAGAACAAATGCAAGGGTAGTAGTAGATGATGCAGTGTTAGAACAGGTGGATGAAATTGTATATCTTGGATGTGCTTTTAGCAAGGATGGTAGGTACACCACTGACATAGAAAGAAGAGTGCTTGCTGGGAATTGCGTGAATGGAGCGTTGGGTAAGCTACTAGAATCTAAACATCTCAGCCAGCGGGCTCGACTAGCCGTACATAATGCTGTATTTACTCCAACGCTTTTATATGGAAGCGAGAGCTGGGTATGCAGGAAAGAGCATGAAAGTAAGTTGAACGCGGTCGAGATGAGATCATTGCGCAAGATCTGCGGTGTATCACCGATCGCGTTCGTAATGAAGATGTAAGAAAGAGGTTGTGTGAATGATAGTATCGGGGTAAAAATGAAAAAAGGCATGCTCCGATGGTTCGGGCGTATAGAAAGAATGTCGAATGAGCGAATGACTAAACAGATATACAATGCGAATGTGGATGGTTGCAGAGGCCCAGGAAGACCAAGACTGACCTACCATGACCAAATAGGTCGAGTTCTGTCTGATGGTGGGATCAAAAGTCTTAGGAATCGGCGTGCATGTATGAAGAGAATGATGAATGTAGACGAGGCACGAGAGGTTTGTCAGAACCGGGTTATCTGGCGCTCTACACTCTCTGCCTACCCCGTTAGGGACCTGGCGTGAAGATACATACATTCTGCGAAATTGACTTTTTGCGAAAATGACTTTCTGAGAAAATGACCTTTTGCGAAAATGACTTTCTGCGAAAGTGACCAATTTTTTCGAGATGACGTTTTGCGAAAGTGACGTTCTGCGTCAAAACCCTTCATTAAGGGTGTCCACCAAAGATTCGATCCAAATGCAACCCGCAGACTTATTACGTAAAAATTAGCAGACAGTAACAAACACACGTGAGATGCGCAACCGAAAGCAAAATGTTAAAAAATCGTATTTCGTAAAGCAATCGCTCATTATCTGCTTCTGCTGTCACGATGCACGTGTACTTTTTTGTAACGAAAGCAGCGCTACTTGCGATCGAGCGATGACAGGTGGTACTACGTTTTTTTATAATAATCAGGACGCCAAGCCAAAATGTGTTTTTACGTTTCTTATATGTAGTTTTTTTTTAAATGCTTTGTGCTTGTAAAAAATTCAAGTGGACGCCAGGGACGCCAAGCCAAGCCAAATACATTCTTTTAGGTTTCCTTTGTGAATGCAATGCGTAACATAAAGTTACAGTGGAAATTAAAGTTTATTGTGTTAACTCTATTATTTTAAACACTATAAAAGTGAGTAACTATTATTTTTGGAGATAAATACACTTGTTAATTAAAGAGATTTTTGTGCACGTTAGTTTGAAAAAATGGAGCACAGGGTATCGAATGCTCAATTGGAGGACCTTATCAATTATCTAATGGAAAATCAGAGTATTGCCAAGGGCGTTGGTTTGGAGGCACGGTCCAAAGAAACTATGGACCGACAGTGGGAAGAACTAGCTTCCAAACTAACTTCAAGAAAGAAAAAAATATCAAATTTGATAATCACGATATAATACCACTATCTGATCCACCACATCTTATTAAATGTATTAGAAATAAATTATTTAGTAAGGATTTAAAATGCAACGCAGATGGAAAGTTTCCAATCCTCAAACTAACAGATGTCCATGACGTTATTCCCGTCAACATCAAATATGCCACTCAGGTGTTTAGCCAAACGGTGTCATCAAATATGGGATATTTGTCAGGTATAATCCTTATTATTTTCTATGTGATCGATCATTATAAAACCATAACAAAAGTACGTAATTTATTTTAATTTCAGATAAGGATATCATTCCAGAGGAATGCATAAATATAGGCGCCATCCTCATATTTTTTGATAAAATATTTTATTCAGTTATTGGAAGTTATAAAAGAAATCACGCTGTGCCGCTTTTAGGAACTGTAACACCACAAACCCTCCACCTCCCACAAACACAAGGTATGGGAGGAGGGTTGTATACATATATACAATGATTATTGAAAAAAAAATTGAAACAAAATATAACATCACATCAATAGATCCCCGTGTCAAGGGAGCACTGACTTTTGTCGGTGGCTATTTAGCAAACGAGTATTCAGTTAATGATAAATTCTAGCGCATCTTCATTAAGGGTGTCCACCAAAGATTCGATCCAAATGCAACCCGCAGGCTTATTACGTAAAAATTAGCAGACAGTAACAAACACACGTGAGATGCGTAACCGAACGCAAAATGTAAATAAATCGTATTTCGTAAAACAATCGCTCATTATCTGCTTCTGCTGTCACATATAGTTACAGTGAAAATTCAAGTTTATTGTGTTAACTTTGTTATTTTGAACACTAAATGTGAGTAACTATTATTGTTGGAGACAAATACAATACGAATTTACTTGTTAATTATTGAGATTTTTGTGCAAGTTTTAGTTAAATAATGGAGCACAGGGTATCGAATGCTCAATTGGAGGACCTCATCAATTATCAAATGGAAAATCAGAGTCTTGCCAAGGGCGTTGGTTTGGGGGCACAGTCCAAAGAAACTGTGGACCGACAGTGGGAAGAACTAGCTTCCAAACTAAACGCCTATGGCCGGGATTCATCTAAGAGTGGTCAACGCTGGAAGCGCGTAAGTATTTACACTTGATTTCTATTTGTAATAACCATACAAATGATATCCTTTGTTTTCTAAGTTTACATGCATTTTGCGCTTCTAGTATTGGGCAGATCTAAAACACAAGGTGAAAGCAAGGGCAGCAGCTCAGATGCAGGATGCTTGTGGTGGTAGACCGAAGGTCCTGTCTATAATTGGAGAGGCTGCTGTGTATGGGGTTATCCAGCATAGAGTGCCTGCATTTGTAAGTGTATATTTTATAGTATAAAATATATGTAGCAGTATGGATAGTGACGGTACCTACTCTATAATGATTATTATAAATATGTATTTTAAAGTAGGTATATACCTTTTCATTGCAGCCTACACCTTCAACGTCAGTGTGTACTTTGAACACTATAGCAGCAACTCCAATATTTGAAGACTTCAGCCTTGACTGTGCAGAAGTAGAAATAACCCACACGTAAATTGATACTGAATTATCTTTTTTCAAATTTTTACACTTATTGAAGCACAATAAGTAATATATAACTCATTCTTAATATTTAGACACCTTATTTGTTTTAGTGTTCCCACCCCCACCAACAATAATTCCGACAGCAATATCACCATCAACCAGTGGACATATTGGTGCAAATTGTAAAAAAAATATTCTTTTATCTATAGTCTCATACAATATTCCTTTACATCCTCAATCTCATATCTCCTCATTATATTTATAAAAGTACAGAATTCTGTATTCAAATTATCAATAGTATTTCTTATTTCATAGTTATGTTAAATGAAGTTACATTTGTGAACGATCCATAAATTCATCAATTCAGTGCCCACGACACAAGTTGTGTCTAGCCCCGGCAGATCACAAGGTCCACAGCTGTCCAGGCGTAATACTGGTAAGATATAATATGATTACCATATATTTAAAAGTACAGTTTCAAAAGAGCCGAAATTAGCAATACAGCTTAAGAAAATCATCCAAAAGAAGTCCGAAACCCAGGCCTTATTCTAGTTGCAACGGTATGTGACCAAGGAACGAATAATAGAAATGCAATAATTATTTTAATTCAAGAAACCAGAGGTACATATCTGAAGAGAAGCCAAGAAAGAAAAATTATCAAATATTTGAAATTGATAATCAAGATAAAATACCACTGTCTGATCCACCACATCTTATTAAATGTGTTAGAAATAATTTATTTAGTAAGGATTTAAAATGCAACGCAGATGGCAAATTTCAAGTCCTCAAACTAACAGATGTCCATGACGTCATTCCCGTCAACATATCAATAAACAAGTAATCCGTTTTAATTACAACAGGTTATGGGCCCAGAGTGCTTTAATCTGTCGAATGTATAGCGAAAAAGTAAAAGTGATAATTAAACGTCCATATTTTTCCGAACAACGAAACGGAGACGCCGCGTGCATAACCTCAGTTACCGGCACGAGTGAAATATCAAATTTTCAAGTTAACTATCATTTATTGGTCTGTTATTACCGCATAATGAATAACAGCATGTCAATATCTAAACTCACGGGCAGAGAGAATTGGGCAAGTTGGAGCTTTGCCGTAAAAGCAGACCTACAGCATTTATCTGAACCAGGTCCTGATGATCTAAAGTCCATGAAAAATGATATCAAAGCTAAGTCTAAACTCATACTGTTATTAGATCCGATTATATATATACATATACAAGATGCTCAAAATGCAAAGCAGATATGGCAAATTTTGACAACGGCTTTCGAAGACAGCGGATTGTCAAGGAAAGTGGGCTTGCTAAAAGATTTAATAAATACTACGTTGGAAACTAGTGAAAGTGTGGATTCATATGTTCACAAAATTATGTCTTCTGCTCATAAGTTCAGAAATATTAATTTCAACGTGGTAGATGAGTGGTTGGGTACGTTAATGCTTGCTGGCTTACCTGACAGTTATAAGCCGATGATAATGGGCATCGAAAGCTCCGGTGTGAAGATAAGTGCTGATATGATCAAAACCAAACTCCTTCAAGAAATAAAATCTATTGATTCAGACACTTCCGCTCTTTACACAAAGAATAATAAGTTCACAAAGCCCAATAATTTTCAACTGAGTCCGAGAAAAGGCCCTAGATGTTTCAACTGCAACCGCCATGGCCATATTAGTAAGAATTGCAGATTCAAGAAGTATGAAAAGGAACAAAACAAATATTCTGGTTATGTAGCCGTGTTCTCCGCCACAGTAAAGAATGATGAGGGGTGGTATATAGATTCGGGAGCATCTATGCACATGACAATGAGGCAAGACTGGCTTTATGATAAAATACCCCCTCCGATCACAAGTATTAAAATAGCAAATGATAAAATGCTTCCCGTCCAGAGCTGCGGCAAGATTGATTTAAATATTGTTTCGAAAGATGGAAGAAAGCAGACTATCCAGATAACGAATGTTCTATATTTACCAGAATTAGCAATTAATCTATTGTCGGTTAGTCAGATAATAAAAAATGGGTGCTCCGTACAGTTCATGAATGACGGCTGTAAAATATTCAATAACAAGAATACTGAAGTATCAATTTGCATAACAACTTTGACTCAATTTATATTAAAAGACTTTCAGGAGACTTCATCAGCATAACAGCTGACCGGGAAAGTAGTTGCTTTCGCCAGTTAACATATAATGAAATGATACTTTATTCTCTGGTTCATATCAAATACGACAGGCTCATTCTTATTAAAGAGAACATCTGAAAATAAATGGTACCTACATAATTGAACTGTGTCCATAATTATCTCGCTGTATTAATATTTCCACAATGAATACAACTGATACTGAGGATGTGACATTGGCAAAATACATTCACGGCATATAGGAAGAAAGACATATTATGTCTATATCCTCAATATAACAGTTACCCCCTTATTTATAAACGTACATTAGATACGTTTTAGCTATAGAATGCTTTGTCTTTGTCAGTTGCATTGTCAAATGTGCAGGATAGAAAAAAACACAGGAGAGATTAGCAACACTTTAGCTAGAATACGTTTATGAATAAGGGGTTAGTATTTAAGTGTTAGAGGTTTGGCTGTAAACACAAAGTTGGAACTCTTGGCTGTTGTGCTCACATCATGACAGTTGTATGTGTCTATACTAGCTATATATCTAGTACATGTATTTATTGAAGATGAATAAATAAGTTATCAGAAAGCCTGTTTTACTAAATATTAACTCAGTCTCTTGTGATTTGTTTGGAGCAGTCTCATTTACCATACAGTATGGTACAGTATAGGTACTGGGCCAGTTAGTGTTGTTTATTATCGTCGTGGATTCTCTTTTGAAAGTAATATATAAAAGAAATATTAAATTTCGCTGGACAAGTTATAAGAAACCATTCTAATGAACCGAAAAAATCAAAAGGCGCTAAATACCAAAAAATAGCAAGTATCGAAAACAAATTTTCACACACTTGCGTAATAAAGGAAATTATATGACTAATAGTCAAAACTCTACGTTTAGGCCCATGGAAAAAAAAATAACACAAATAACGACTACTAAACGCTTAGAATTTTACTCTTGTAAACAACTATGGAAGCACAAAAACGATGTGATGGTAATAATCTCACATCAATTCAAGTTGATGCACGAAAATTTTTGGTTAGTGACATCAAAGTAAATCAAAAATTACAAGAGGATGTTTTTCAACTTACGAGACCGGATAAAATTAAAACTTAGACCTAAATTGTGGTAGCACATATGGGTCACACAAAATGGCTGCCACATGTATCATACTCATGAACTGGTACTGATTGCGGGGACTGGTCTGTTGTGGTTATCTGGTATATCATTTATAAAATTCTATTCAGTTTTTTGTATTGATAATAATAAATCAATAAATTTCCTTACACTCGCAGCCCCACACTAGGTATAAACCTGTGTCGTGGGTGCCATTGTACACACACAACACAGACACCTAGACCCAAAAAAAATACCTGTAGGCCATACAAATATTTGTCAATATATATTATTATACCATGGGCTTTCACATTTCCATGTCATTCTATTTTCTATTCTTATCTGTATTTGATTTAAGTTTTTATTCAAAAGAGCACCACCATACTGAGTTGTTTATTAGCAGGGTTCGTCACAGTAATTACTGCACTTAGAATTCTGCAAAGTGAATGACCATAATTATGGATGAACAAAGGAGACTAATTGTAGAGGAGAGAGGGTAATTTGAGACCGCAAAATCATTACTGGTTAACCCATCACACAGTACATTTTGTAATTAAGTTAACAATTTGCAATCTAATCCAACTTTTACTTAATCAGATTATATACATCAATAACTAAAAGATATTCAATAAATAAAAGATTGTAGGTATACCTAAAGTCCCCGTCACGAGAAGCTATAAATTATGTAAACAAACATCTTTTACTAAGTAAACATTTTATACTGCGAGATAATAATAACTTGAACATATTCAATCGACATGAAATATAGACGGGTTATATGAAAGTAACAACCTATTTAATTTAGTCGAATTATATTTTAACGACGCAAAGCGCTATCGTTTGTGTTTCTTGGTACAGGAACGCGTCCGTCGCAGGGATTGTAAACTATCGGGACGCCATTTTGAAATAAACAGTCATTCGAGTTTCGAATGCGTACGAGTTTGTTTGTTTCATTGCTTTGCATATATCGCGGATCTGGTTGTTATTGTTAATTTTGTTTTTGTTTCGTTATCACTTTTTAATTGTTGTAACTTTAATTGTTGCGTTAATTTTATTTGTTATTACGTATAATGGAGCCAGTAGCCAGTACATCTAAGGAAATAAATTCGCCACGAAAAAAACATCAAAAGGTACGTAATACAATTTATCTAAAATATATAATAAGTAAAAAGAAAGAGTTGTTTGTTCAAACGCGATAATCTTTGGAAACTTTTATTAGAAGTACGTTTTAAATTGTGAAGTAATTGGTTAGGTTAATTGGTATGCCTGGAGATATAGCTTGAGCTTCGTGTGAAAGTGACTGAACAGGTGATTTTTACAGGTGACGAGCTTTACGGCTAATGAGAAAAATATGGTGATCAACGTATATAAGTACGTGAAAGAAAATTGGCCATCGAATGAATATCCCTACAAAACCGAAATAAATAAAAAAACAGCAACGATTTTGGGAATTGGCATCGCATCTGTGTATAATATATTAAAAGAATATAAATCAGAAAAGGGAATAAAATCACCTATCAAATCTAAAGACAGGCCTAAATTTTATCAGAAAGTAGACGATTTTGATAAATCCGTAATTAGGAAAAAAATTCACAGTTTCTTTTTAAATGGCCAATTACCAACAATTCCCAAGATTCTTCAGGCAGTAAATGACGATGATGATTTGCCAAATTTTAGCGAAACAACTCTCAGGCGGCTAATAAAGCATTTAAACTTTAAATACATAAAACGACAGCGAAATAACGCACTGATTGATAGAGATGACATTGTAATATGGCGGCGAAAATATTTAAAATCGATTAAAGACTATAGACGTAAAAATCGCCAGATATTTTACATGGATGAGACATGGGTGAATGCAGGTTAGTGTGTTTTTTTTTAATTGCAGTAAAACGGCAGACTACCATACGGTTCGCCTGATTGTAAGCAAATACCATATAACATATATATAAATTAAAGAATTAATAAAAGACGCAATTGCATCTCTATTATTCTGTTTTGTTCAGTGAGCAATATTGAAAGTTAAAGATTATTTTTTTCTCTATCTTTTGATATCAATAAGTCATTTTAAGGCGAAAAGGAGTTAGCAAGTTAGATTATTTAGCCAACGAAATGTTTAATTGTTTTTACAGGACATACCGTAAATAAAACTTGGGTAGACAAACAAGTTAAAAGTAAGAAGCAGGCTTTCCTAGAAGGACTTAGCATTGGTGCACGTAACCCAACGTCAAAAGGTAAACGATTAATAATTACCCATATCGGCAATGAGAACGGTTTTGTAGAGGGCGGCGAAAATATATTTGAATGCAAGAAGACGGGAGATTACCATGAATCAATGGATGCAACACATTTTGAACAATGGTTTGAAAACGTTCTCCCAAAACTAGGAGAAAATGCAGTAGTGGTAATGGACAATGCACCATACCACTCAAGGCGTCTTGAAAGAATTCCTACTACTGCCTGGAAAAAAAATGATATACAAAATTGGCTTGTAAGTAAGAATATTTCTTACGACGACAATGAAATTAAGACTGAATTACTGCTAAAAGTAAAAAATGTTAAAGACCATTTTAAAACTTATGTAGTGGACGAGCTCGCAAAAAAATATAAGGTGGAAGTATTGAGACTCCCGCCATATCATTGTGAGCTTAATCCAATTGAGCTAATTTGGGCCAACGTAAAAGGATATGTTGCTCGCAAAAATACAAATTTTAAATTTGACGAGGTAAAACAATTATTACAAGAGGGACTGCAGCAGATTACTTCGGAAAATTGGAAGCGTTGTGTGGAGCATGTTATCAAGGAAGAAGATAACTTTTATTCCAAAATCGATGAGATGATTGATAAAACTGTAGACAGCTTCGTGATACATGTCACTGATTCTGACTCAGAAATGGAAACATCTGAATCTGACGAATAATTATTCTGAAATAATATATGTTAATTAATAAATTATTAAATCTTAAACAAATTCTTTTTTTTTATTGGTCCAAATGTTGTGAACTCCTGAACACTTGTTTACAAAATTTATAGCTTCTCGTGACGGGGACTTTATATGTAGTTATAGCACCAGCGTACATAGTGAATTGTTTGATGTAGATTTGCATTTGAGACAAAACTCAGTGGTTTTAAGTAATGCATTGTAGGCAAAAAATTATTTATTATTTTTGTGTTAAATAAAAAATAAAAAACTGGCAATTCAAAAAATGCCCAAATTTCAATTTATTTATTTTATAGCCATTTGAAAATGTCATAACTTGTAGTATTAAGACCTGGGCCCAGAAATGTATGGAATAGTATCATTCTCCTTTTTTCTTTTCTTCTATGTGAAAAAATAGAACATGTAGAGATTGATGAGAGTTATGTTAAATGTTATTATATTTTGATTATAATTAACCTACAGATTTACTATTACAAGGTTCACTAAGTTCTTCTTTTGAGAAAAACAGTTTGTTAGAAACCAATTTGGAAATGAACAATTTCATTTGGTTTCACACAGATCTACATTTTCAATCGTGTAGATGTTGTCATGCTAATTGTTTGTTATCTTCATAATTTTGAATCAATGTGTTCTTTTTCAACAATAATAGTTAGGTAAACAATGATTAGTACACCCGCTGAAAGTGTATTTTAGTTTTTTACAATTTCTAGGCCCTGAAGCCAGATTTTTAACAAAATTTCTATTGGATACAAACACTAGACCATAAGGAGGATTATGAGACAATTTCATTACCTTCATCAAAAGCCATAAAAAAGGTATGACTTTATAATGGCTACAACAAAACGTACCAAACAAAGAACTTATGCAAAAACAACCACAATCTCGACAACTAGAAAACATCCAAAAATAAAGATATTACATATGAACAAATTTCAACTAGTCCCTATGGAGAAGAGCCAACAATGACCAACAGATACATAAAAACATTCAGAAGGACAAAGATAAACTCTGAGCTCAGCCCATTAAACTTAGTAACAACAAAAGGATAACAGGTTAAGAAGAATCCACTTCCATTTAGGCATGTGCTACTAATGCTACCAACTCATAGTTATAAGATATAGAAGAAACCATTTTGTAAAATGTATGACCTATATTTTCTAAAGCTTCAAATTTATTACAGGTATGTTGTGAACAGAACAGGCTAAATTGTAGTGAACTTACATCTTGAACTGAACTCATAACAATATAAGCCGGAGTGAAAGAGCGTCTAGCGAAGCGTTGAAATGGACAAGCTGGCACGCTTTTGGCGTGCATTTAAACCGCAAATAACTTTCAACCCACATCACATATTAAAAGACGCGGCTGACTAACGTGATCTGTACCATTTTCTTCAAGATTGCTCACTATCAGATGGAAGTTCAAAGCGATCTTTTCTGCTGGACTCTTCAAAACTGAGCACATAATATATATATCGGACGCGCCCGACAGTTCGTAACTTGTTTTCAGCTTCAGTTTAGACTTTACTAGCACTCCTGTATCTTGCGATTATTGACCACTTCTCGTGCTTGTGAGTAGGAACAGTAGGAACATTCTGGCAGATAAAATGTACTCTGTGATTCTGGCGTGGGCTAGGGATGCTCGATGAACATCGATGTTCGATGATCATCGATGTTGAAAGCAAAAACATCGCTGTTTTAACATCGATATTGCTATACGAAAAATATCGTAACATCGATGTTAACGGCATCTGTCATCGATGTTAACTCACGGCCTCACGCACGACACGACCAATGCAACTTACGAAGTTACGAAACAAAATATGTCTTTTATGAACGCATCCACAACACAAATCAAGTTTATTTTGAACTTTGAACGCGTATTCATTCATTCAGGGCGCACCGGTCGTTCCTTTTATTCGTCGTACGTTCTTCGTCGTCTCCTCGCTCGCTCTCTCTCACTCCCCTGACCCCTCCCATTCGTTTATTGATAAAAAAATTTGTTGTGCGTGCGTCGGCTGTTTTAATTTACTCAAATGATAGTATTCTATTATTGTGCATATAATATTACGTGAAATACAACAATATGTAAGTATTTATTGATTGACTTCTAAATATTGAATTCATCTGTTTGCTTTCTGTGCATGCTAAACGAAATTGTTATTTTTTAAGGTTATGAATGCTGTATATGAGATAAAGAGAGCATAGAGCAAAACAATTATCGTTTTCTTTCGCGCAAAATTTGAATGTCTCGGGCCATAGACAATTTATCTCTTTTTTTACGGCTGTGGTGTGGATTCTTACTGTTTTGCTTGCATTGAAAATAGTATATTAAGGTGACAGAACATTTTATTTTGTGTATTTTCTATGAATATTTTTGCATGTTCTGGTTATTTCGAGTTCGTGTCTGAATTTTATTTAAATTTCATTGTTTGTTTTCAGGAATACAGGAACAGAATTAAAAATGCCGCCAAAAAGTCGCTTTTGGGAATTTTTTGAAAGACTTGAAAATAATGAAGCCAGATGTCGGTCTTGCCATAAAATCATAAAAACTTGTGGCAACGCCACAAATCTTAAGTTGCACATTGAAAAAATGCATAGTTCATTATTAGGAAAAAATAGCAACGAGGAGAACACAGTTCATAAAACAGGCGCCAAGAGATCATTTAAGGAGACATTCGTAAAACCTGTAATGCCAACTGCTTCTACTTCTGCTGAGATAATCGCACCTGTCTCTGCTTTACATGAAAATAGTTCAGTTGATTCTGATTGTAGTTTTAATGAAAGTGACATAAGTGCATCGTCTATTCGCACAAAAATATTTCAGCCGACATTAAATCAAAGTTTCAGGAGCATATCTGAATTTTCTGAAAATGGAGCTAAAGGAATTCGCCTTACAAATGCTATCTTGTTTATGATTTGCAAAGATTCACAGCCGTTCCAAATGGTTGAAAATGAAGGATTTCTAAACTTAATGAAAGCAGCTGCACCTCTGTATAAAGTCCCATCCAGGCATACTTTCAAGAAAATGCTAGAGAACCGATATGAAGTTACGCAGAATCTTTTTAAAAATAAAATCAAAGGCCTACGTAGTAATATTACCCTGACAACCGACATATGGACGGATACCATGCAGACTAGGAGTTTTCTTGGTGTCACTATACACTTTTATGACGAAGAACGTATGGCAATGGCATCAGTCACTCTAGGAGTTTATGAGTTAGCCGAATCACATACTGCTGAATACATTGGAAGAATGCTGTTGCAGGCATGTCATGAATGGTGTATAGATCCAGAAAAAGTATCCGCTGTGGTAACTGATGGAGGAGCAAATGTTGTTAAAGCTGTAGATATCTCATTTGGAAAAAAATGCCATATTATTTGCTTTGCTCACTTAATTAATTTGGTAGCTCAAAAATCAATCGCAAAAACAAAGGAATTGCCAGAATTAATTGGATCTGTCAAAAGGATTGTCACTTGGTTTAAGCATAGTGTAGTGGCGAGTGATGAATTACGAAAGCATTCCGATCTAAAATTAATACAAGAAGTCAGCACTCGCTGGAATTCCACTTTTTATATGGTGGAAAGATTTTTAGAACTGCGACCAACAATTAATCAAATTGTTAATTGCCATACAAGTGCTCCTCCAATGATAACTGCAAAAGGTATTGAAGAGTTGACTGAAATTTTTGAAGTTTTACGCCCTATAGAAGTTGCTACTAAAGAAATCTGTGGAGAAGACTACGTTACCAGCAGCAAAGTTATTCCCATAACACGAATGCTAAACTTAAAAATGAGCAACATTAAAACAAACAGTTCTATGGGTCAGGATCTTAAGCAGAACATAATGACTGAAATCAGTAAACGCTTGTTACCCTCGGAACATGTTCAAATACTTGCTTTATCTATATTGCTAGACCCAAGGTTCAAAAATATTCACTTTCAAGACCGCATAGCATGTTCGAAAGCAATCAAATTAGTCAAAGAATTACTAACTACTACAACGGAAGCAGAAGTAATTGAAGAAGTTATGAGTGGTTCGCCAGATCCAACAGAAGAATTTAATTTGTGGAGCGAACATTATAAACTTGTAAATGTCAAAAACTCTCCGCCTTCCCCTCATGATCACGAAATGCCTTCCGAGTTAAGCTACTTTTTGAAAAATACAGTATCTGATCTTAAACAAGATCCTATCCAAGTTTGGAATAATGTCATCGGTTCCACTTACCCGAAATTAAAAATAATAGCGCTGAAATATTTGAGTACTATCGCGACATCAACGCCATCCGAAAGACTGTTTTCAAAAGCTGGCTCTACTCTTTATCAACAAAGAAATAGATTAAAAGGTTCTTCTTTATCAAAATTACTCTACCTGCAGTCAATTGATAAAACATATTGGAATATGTAATCATTTGATCTCTTTCTTAATAAATTCCGAACTTTTACCCTGTGTTTTATTTTTTTGTCAGTTATTATTGCATAAATCATCGATGATATCTAACATCGATGTTCAGTTTTCGATAAATATCGAATATCGATGTCGGGCTTTCGATTATGACATCGATGTCAACATCGATGTTTTTCGAATATCGATCATCCCTAGCGTGGGCTTTGAGCGTGGGGTGGGAATCGGTGGGATTGGTGATTGGTGAGATTTTCTCAAGTTTTTTATGTATGTCAAATGTCAAGTTTTCTTTTTTTTATAATTGTTTTACGGCTACGGATTCAAGTCCTTAACAGCCAATCTTCAGTAATGTTTATCTTCATTTCTTATGATAATGAATAAAATATGGAAGATGACGATGATTGGATGCTTCCATGTGGAATATGATGAGATGGCTTCAGTAAAGTGATGGGGACTTTACTATAAGATTTTACGAAGTTTTGGAGGCAACATGAAAAATCACTTTTCACTTCATAATATAATAACATGTGAACATTCTCGAATGATTTATGATAAAATCCTACCATTTTTACACATAAAAACGCGACTATACACAAGTTTCGAAAATAATATCACTCAGCGACACAGCTCTTTTCCGCGTTCCCGCGAAAACTCTCGATCACTACCACAGAGTACCATAATACATACTGAAATACCAAACCAATTTTCGATATCAAAGAAGACAACAGCTCACTTACGCCGTCTGGCGAGTTTGGTGTTTCGTTTTGGAACTACAACCTAAGGTCAATAGCCCGTGCGTTGCTATTCACTGCTATTCCATTAAAAAAACAGTATTTTGGGCCGCTTTCTGTATATCTATCTGTGACGTGTTTTCCATACATCTCAACTCGATGGAAAAATCGCGGAAAACGCTTAAAAAACACTCTTTTTAGCTAGCGTGAATTTTGTATTCGGATCATGGAACTGCCTTATAAAAAGGAAAAATATTCCCAGAAGTAACTTGTTAGTCTTGAATGGAAATCATAAGAAGAATTAGGAGGATGGTTGAAACCGGTTGCTGGTGTTACAACAAAAGCAATAGAATAGAATAGAATATTCTTTATTGTACACCAATATTTTTTACAAAATAGAGGTAGATACATAGCAAATAGGCAAAAATAAATTAAAATAAAATTAGTGACACGCTTAACTGAATAACGAAAATCATCTTTCATATTTGTTTAGCAAGTAATAGAAAAGAAAAGTAGTTGAAATCATCATACCGATAGGTGGTCTAGATTTTTTTTGAGCGCATTTTTAAGAAATCAGTTTTGATTGGAAGTCCGGAACTGCGAATTAAGTTATTGGGCATGCAAAATGTGACAGATTCAGATCGTGTTTCCTGAGGGGTTAATAAAATATAAAGTTTTAATTTACGAAGAAATGAATTTAAAAAACCACAGTCCTTTCAATTCAAAATGTGAAATGACGGTATTGTTTTACCGACTGAGTTATAATATGTTTTCAAGGCACTAGATGGCGTTTAAAATAATTTTATTATTGAGCTGCTGTTAAAATATTAAAAGTACGATGGGAACTACGAAATAAATCAATAATCTATTCATATAATTAAAAAGAAATCGAAAGCATTACGTAAATTAGCAATAATTAAAATCGATAAAAAATCGAGCAAATGAATCCATTATTCATAAAAATAATCGAGTTTTACATATTTTTTACATCCCTGTCCTGTCCTTCCCTCCTGGAGTTTTGGGGGGAACGCGGAAAAGAGCCGTGTCACTATGTAATATTGTTTTGTGTATAGTTATGTTTTTATGTGTAAAAATGGTCAGATTTTTTTTCATAAAGCATTCGATACGTGCACGGGTGTAGGAAAGTGATATTATGCAGTGAAAAGTGATCTTTCTTCTTGCCTCTAAAACTTCTTAAAATCTCCTATTATAGTCTCCATCACTTTACTTGAGCCATTTCATCATATTCCACATGGTAGCATCCAATCATCGTCATCTTCCATATGGATATTTATTATCATAAGAAATGAAGAAAAAAATATTAGTGCAGTTTGGCTGTTAAAGACTTGAATCCGTGGCCGTAAAACAATTATTTTTAAAAAATCCGTCCTTCTTTTCCTTGCCTTAGATTGGTCCAAAGAGTATAATAATATACTGGGTCTGTGGACTAAGTACCTAACCTAAGTTCCTTGCTATTCATATTCATGTTAGGAGTTTTGGCGGGAACCTTGAAAGAGGCGTATGGTGCTCTTATTTTATTTCATTTCCTTGGTGTATTTTTAAGTTATATTGAATAAAGTTGGTGGCATTTTGTTTGATATAGGTTTGTTACAGTGCCCGTGTCTAGTGAAATAGAATAACAGTGCGAAAACACGACCTTTCAGGTTGCCTCCAAAACTTCATTGTAAATGTTCTGGTAAAGTAGCCATCGCTTTACTCGAATAACTTGATTGTAACTCACTTGACTGACATATTACACTTGATAACTTATATACTTGATACTTACATATTATACTTGATGACTATATTAAACTAACTTTTACGCTGCTTAAATAAATACGAAATATCGTTTTACTTGACACTATTTATATAAGCAGCGTAAAAGTTAGTATAATATAGTCATCAAGTATAATATGTAAGTATCAAGTATATAAGTTATCAAGTATAATATGTCAGTCAAGTGAGTTACAATCAAGTTATTCGAGTAAAGCGATGGCTACTTTACCAGAACATTTACAATGAAGTTTTGGAGGCAACCTGAAAGGTCGTGTTTTCGCACTGTTTTTCTATTTCACTATACACGGGCACTGTAATAAACCTATATCAAACAAAATGCCACCAACTTTATTCAATATTACTTAAAAATACACCAAGAAAATGAAATAAAATAAGAGCACCATACGCCTCTTTCAAGGTTCCCGCCAACCAATTCCTATATTCATGTTATTCCTTGAATTCCTACTTCCTGAAAACTAGTGATGCGATTCGAATGGAATTTTGTGACTCGAGTCACTCGAGTAATTTTACAGCCTCACTCGAGTTATACTCGAGTTTTCGAGTCACTCGAGTAAAAAATCTCACTCGAGTAAAAATCTCACTCGAGTAGAAAATCGCACTCGAGTTGCAAGTTTGCAATTCAAGTGCAATTTTTATTTTCTTATTCACTCATATTTTTTAACAATAAAATTAAGTAGGTTACTTACAATCAAATACCTAAGGTATAATCACTTTTACACTTTAATTTATATTCACCAATACTAAGAATATCAACTCTTTTACGTATTTTTCACTTTTAAACACTAATATTTAATCAATTTTGGTAAAAAAAACTTAAAGTACGGTTAACTTCGAGATGCAAGTTTAAACCTGTCAGTTTTGATTTGTTTGTACCGGCCCGACACAGATAATACGAAGACTCACCACAAAAATCGCCTTTAAAAAAGGGGTCAAGGCTCATTATGCGTCACATGCTTCTCATAGTCATCATTAGATTCGTATGTGTATATATAATATCTATATTTCTTTAATAATATATATTATTGTATAAATATGGTATATAGTATTTATCTTAAAGTATAATATTGTATGTGAGTAAAACATTAGATTGTATGTAATATTCTATTATTAGATCAGATTTATCTATTATATAATATCTTTATTCGTTACACCGCCTACTATTTTCTCTATACTACCAACGGTTGACTGGTAGAGAATGCTTTTAGCATTAAGTCCGCCATTTGTTACATCATTTGTCAATTATTTTGTAACAATAAAGAATAAATAAATAAATAAATAAATAAGTAAAATAGAGTAGTGAAGTGACATCTAGTGGCAACAGAATTAACTCGATGCGCCGAGTTGACTCGGTAACTCGAGTGCATAGAGACTCGAGTAATTTTTTTTTTCAATCGAGTACGAGTTTGACAAATTCACTCGAGTGACTCGAGTAAAAACAGGGCTCGAGTCGCATCACTACTGAAAACCCCGAAGAAAACTGTGTTTTTAATTTTTTTGTTTGTAGAAAAGACTCCGGCTATAATATTTGCGTAATCTTGTGTTAAAATAGACATATGATAAAAAAAATGTTTGGGTATACCAAAATATCAGAAATACTTCATGCATTTCTGATATTTTGGTTAGATTCTAAGATCCAAAACAACAGGTTACACCTTCAGTAGAAGTTTATTAGAGAAAATAATTAACTATTTTTATTATTATTATAAGTGCATTTTAGTGGTAGAATGAACTGTAAAAGTTCAAGGTCTTTTTTTCAGCTATTACTGGTTTATCCAAGACATCTAGGTGTGTTATGGCCACTGACTGCTGCTTTTTTACAATGATTTCATCTAAGAGGGCTTCTTTATTGTTGGAATACCTGTAAAAACTGATGGATGGAAATAAAAATTAAGTACCTAATTGGATTTTCAACCATTCTAGCTTGGCATTCCAAGGATTTGTGAATACAAAATCATCTGCTGTCATTCTTACAATCTTGAAAGGTTGCTTTTCCTTCTGTTTTATATATCTTATCAAACCTGTTTTCTGACATGTAAAAATTCTTAAAAGAAGTTCTTGTTTATCCAACATCTGTCTGTTGACTCGTAACGTCAGAAGAATAAGAATTTATTAATCGAGATTAAAAATGAATTATTACACAATTGAATTTTATTAGCATATAATTATGTCAGAATAATATATGCTAGTTGTCATAAAATTCACTATGTGTATAGAAAAGTTTGTAGTTGAGCAAATGTTTTAGTTATGTTAAAAATCTATTAGGATTTGTCTCCTTTGTTTGATCTGTGTTTGCAATACAAGCTTAAGGGCCTTGTTAAAGAGGTCAATACGACATAAAGTTATTTTAAATTGGTATTTTTGGTTTCTTCGTGTCTCATAAAATCTGTTGGGCTTTGCATTGTCAAAAATAGTGGGGTTTTTCTTGTTATTGGGCATCCAAAATATACATATTCATGTAAGTCCATCTATAAAAAGTATGACTGGTCTTGTAGTAACGTTGTTGTCTAACCATTTCTGAAAAACATTGTAGGTTTGTCTTGTCATTCAACTACTGTCTGAATGCCCTATACGCCCTATGATGGTGACTGGTGGTAGAGCTCCAGTGACGGAGCTCGCGGGCGTAGGCACCACCGCATTACCTAAGATACTTGCCGCTAAATGGTAGTGTTCAGCACTATTGTGTACTGGTCAGGTGGTAATGTATGGCTCTGTAATTTCCGGCACAGAGGCATATCACCTTAGGCCTCAGGGGTGGTAACGCATCTGCACTTCGACTTTGTTCTTTGTGTGTGTCTATAGGCTGCAGTCATCACTTAACATCAATGTGAACTGCATGCTTGTTTGCTACTCCATTATATTAAAAAAATGTAAGAACTGATAAAGATATCTCTCGATGATTGATCATTTTGTATTTAAAAATACCATTGCAGGTATTACCATTTCCATCTGCATTACCACTTGAAAGTGCAGTGTACCATTATTCTTCATCCATGTTAATATTTTGGTACACTGACCATTCTCCTTTAGGACTAAGAGACTTTGTTTCGTTTGGAATTTATGAAAAAACTGTCTCATCCTTTATAATATTTTTATTGAAGAACCATGTTCATTTTATGACAGAATATTGTCAAAATTACAATAGGAATCAATATTGTTAGAATATGTTAGTATTTAAGTATTTACTTGATAAAACTAGGAAATTAAATAATAACACGAACTAAGCAAATCGACGGAAAAAAAAGTATATTGTAAAAGTGACAAGGCAATAGATTACAGAGTAAGGTTGCCAACAGTAAAAGTTTGTGAACAGGTACAAAATATAAACTATGGATGGCGTTCAGTGTTGCAATTAATCATTTCAACATCCTCTTCTTAATTGCAAACCCATAGCCATGGAACAGTCATCAGTCTTCTTCGGAGAAATTGGTTTTGTAAGTATGTCGGCAACCATATCTTGAGTCCCAACATAGCAGAGTTGAATTTCCTTATCAGCAACTCTTTCTCGGAGGAAATGATGTCTCAGATCAATATGTTTGCTGCGAGCACAGTAAGAATCATTACCTGCAAATTTGATAGCGCTTTGATTATCACAATAAATTATGGTGGGCACATCTGTAAGCTTCCAATTTAGTTTCGACTCTAAATGCCTTAGCCACATAGCCTCTTGTGTGGCCGTAGCTAGTGCCATATATTCAGCCTCCATGGTTGATAAGGCAACTGTGTTCTGTCGTTTAGAACACCATGAGACTGAAGCACCCTGAAACAAAAAAATGTAGCCCGAGCATGATCTCCGGCTGTTAATGTCGGAAGCCCAATCTGAATCACAGTAGCCAAACACTCCTCTTTCATCTCTATCTTGGCAAAATTTTAATTTATAATCCTTAGTTCCTTTTAAGTAGCGTAGCACTCTTTTTACTGCCAACCAGTGTTGTGATTCTGGTTTGTTGTTGAAACTACTCAATTTGTTTACAACAAAACAAATATCTGGTCTTGTTCCTTGTGATAAGTAAAGTAAACTTCCAATAGCTTCTTGATAAGGTGCATTACTAATAATATTATTTTCATCTCCTGTGCTGATCAATTTGGAACTAAGATCACAGGGCGAATGGACTGGATTACAATCTGTCATATTGAATCTCTGTAGGATTTTTTCTATATAAGCAGTCTGATCAATATAAATTTGGTCTCTGGCCGCGTTTTGACTTATCCTCCAGCCAATAAAATAATTGACAGGTCCAAGTGATTTCATTTCAAATTTACTTTTAAGTTGTAGCTTGATCTCTTTACCTTTTTCTTCATTATTATAAAAAAATAATAAATCATCAACATAGATCAATATAAAGATGATGTTTCCATTATCATTTTTGTAGTAAATACATGGATCAACAGATGTACTTTCCAATCCTAACTGTTTGAGAACAGAAGTAAGTTTCAAATTCCATTGGCGGCTCGCCTGTTTTAAGCCATAAATAGACTTATTTAATCTGCAAACTTCTTTTCCGTGTTCATAGCCAGGTGGTTGATTCATATATATTTCAGCATCTATGTCTCCCTGCAGAAATGCTGTAACTGCATCCATTTGATCTATATATAAATTTTCTTTTACAGCTAGTGCAAACAAATATCTTATTGAAGTGTGCCGTACTACGGGAGCAAAAATTTCATTATATTCAGTTCCTTTCCTCTGTCTGAATCCTTTTATTACTAATCTTGCTTTGTATCGTACAACTTCACCATTTGCATCTATTTTCATTTTATAAACCCATTTGCAAGGGATTATTCTTTTGTCTTCAGGTAGAGTTACCAACGTCCATGTATTATTCTGAAGAAGCGATTCATACTCGCTATCCATAGCTTCTTTCCACTCTTTTGCTTTTGGGCTTGATAGAGCGTCTTCCACAGTCTCTGGTTCCTTTAATAATGCTGATGAACATGTTGATTTCTCTTCATAACAAAAATAAGTAGTAGGTTTGGGTTTGATATTCCTTGGCCTCAGAGTTATATTTCTTAATGGTATAGAATCGTCATCATGTCTTTCCGGTGTGTAATCTGGGTCATTACCTCTTTCTGAATTTGACATATCACTGCTGGCATCATACAATTGTTCCTCTTCTGAACTTTCACTTACTAAAGTATCGGTATCAGATTCTTGTTTGGCTGTTGTTTCCTGTTCTTGCAAAGAAGTAAGTGGCATAATTACACAATTATTCCTAGCTGTGTGTTCCAAGAAAACAACATCTCTACTCTTGTATATTTGTTTTTTACTCTCATCATACAATCTGTAGTCTTTAGTATATTCGCAATAACCCACAAATATCATCTTAGTAGCTTTTGAATCCCATTTTCGTCTGCTTTCTTTTGGTACATGAACCATTGCGTGACAACCAAATATTTTCATGTTATTTAAGTTTGGTCTTTTACCTGTCCACAATTCATATGGCGTCTTTTAGTCCAAAGCTTTTGTTGGTGAACGATTTGTTATATATGCCGCTGTTGAGACCGCTTCAGCCCAAAATATTTTCTGTAATCTGGAATTCAAAATTAGGCATTTAGCTCTCTCTACTAATGTGCGATTCATACGCTCTGCCATACCGTTTTGCTGCGGTGTATATGGATTACTTGTTTGATGCTGGATACCAGATTTACACAAAAACAATTTAAAATCATTGTTTACATATTCTTTTCCATTATCTGTGCGTAACGTTTTTATTTTCTTATTGGTTTCATTTTCTACTAAATTCTTAAATTCTTTAAACTTATCTAAAGTTTCAGACTTGCTCTTCATGAAATAGACGGATACTTTCCTACTATAATCATCAATGAACGTAACATAATATCTGGCACCTCCAATAGAACTTGTCTCCATCGGACCACATAAATCTGAGTGAATTAATTGGAGCAATTCTGAAGCCCTAGTACCAGTATTTTTAAATGGTTGTCTACTCATTTTTCCTTCTAAGCAAGTTGTGCAAATTTGATTACCTTTTTTTGATAATTCAACTCCGTCTGCGCTATCAGTTACCTTCTGTAAGTCTGTGAAATTGAGATGGCCCATTCTTAGATGCCATAAATTTATATCTCGCTCATCTGCTGTTGATAGCAATGCCGGTGCTTCAGAAACATTATTCAATATATACATGTTATTGCGATGCAATGCTGTCAATATTAACTTATTACTTTGGTATATCTGACAACTATCTCTCTCAAATTTTACTTCACAGCCTTTATTTACCATTTGGCTTACAGAAAGTAAATTGACTGTCAGGGTGGGTACATATAAGACATCACTGACCTGTATTGTCCGTATTAAGCCATCTGAGTCTCTAATCTGAAAATCTACCTTGCCACTGCCTTTTACTGCTACTGTTTTATTGTCTGCAACCTTAATATTGTTGATAGTTGATGGGGATACATCATACATCCAATTCTTGTTATTGCACATATGCAGTGATGCTCCGGAATCGACATACCAGCAACTCCCATCCAATGCAGCAGCAGCTGAAAAAGCAGCATAATAACCATTATTTGAATTGTCATTGTTTGACAGAACGTTTTTTTTGTCTTTAAAGTAGCAATCCCTACTCATGTGACCATACTTGTTACATACAAAGCACCGTGGCCCTTTGGATTGCCCTTTTTTCTGAAATTGGTTATTAGGATTTTTTTGCTTTGACATACTTTGCTTATTATATGACTTGGCATAGTAAGCAGCTGAATCTGATACCTTAACTTCTTGTAGCAACTTAGTTTTTACATAATCTGCAGTAATATTCACACCGGAGCTCTCCAAAGCCATTATCATAGGCTTGTAGTAATCTGGGAGACCAGCGAGCAGCAACGTACCCAGCCACTCGTCACCTACTACAAAATTGATATTTCTCAACTTGTGAGCTGTTGACATTACCTTATTGACATATTCTTCGACACTCGAGCAATTGTCCAAGCTAGTGGTGATCAAATCTCTCAATAAACCTACTTTTCTGTTAAGCCCTGAGTCATCAAACACTTTTTCTAATTTAGTCCAAACCTGTTTCGCTGTTACAGCCTCTTGTACATGGACGTAATTAACTGGGTCCACCAACAGTATTATTTTCGATTTTGCTTTTATATTTTTCTTGCTATCAGATATATAGGCTGGATCAGGTTCAATCTCTTGCCACAATTCTTCATGTTCGAGGTAGTTTTTTACGGCAAACTTCCAACTTTGGTAATTTTCTCTTCCAATTAGTTTCTCAATAGTACCCATTGTTATTTGTGATGCCATTTTATGTACTTTTCTCAAAAAATAAGCTGAAATTGCTGGGAGAAAAAAAAAAAATTAAGCACGCCGGCAATGGCCGATTTTGATTTGAATTTTTAGGTTAACTAACTTTAATCTAATTGAATCACAGCGTTTATATTTTGAAATAATTCCCTAATATACTATCGGACATATATTGCCCATAACCTGTTAGAATATGTTAGTATTTAAGTATTTACTTGATAAAACTAGGAAATTAAATAATAACACGAACTAAGCAAATCGACGGAAAAAAAAGTATATTGTAAAAGTGACAAGGCAATAGATTACAGAGTAAGGTTGCCAACAGTAAAAGTTTGTGAACAGGTACAAAATATAAACTATGGATGGCGTTCAGTGTTGCAATTAATCATTTCAACAAATATTAAGTGATTTTTTTTCTAGTAATAGCAGAGATTCTGCTAATGCATTGCATCTGCAGAGCATACATTGATTGAAGACCATATAAATTAAACCATTTTACAATTTTTTTAAATCCATTTGTGGGATAAATTGAAGTCATCTTCGTGTAGTCTATACTATGTGTATAACTTTTGATTTGTTTTATTGCTTGCCATTAAATTGTTGCATACAGTAAATTGAAACCGGCTCCCTTTAATATGGCGATTACTTGTCCTTGAACTTCTTTGGCTTCTTCCAGTGAATTACTACCGTAAAATAAGTCATCCATGTAGTACTTATTGTTCAGTACATCTACGGCTAAAGGATATTTATGACCATCGTCGAGGGCAACTTGACGTAAGGTACGCATTGCTAAGTAGGGAGCGGCCTTGGTGCCATAAGTCACTGTGGTTAAATGATATTCGGCCATCTGCTGATTCTGATTATTTCTCCAGATGATAATTTGAAGATGCTGATCAGATTCTCTGATAAATACCATTCTAAACATTTTCTCTATATCTGCGCTCATACCATAACGATATTTTCTCCAATTTAAAATCAACTCATGAATGTCCTTGTGCAAATTTGGCCCACGGTACATAAGATCATTCAGGCTTTTACCAGAGGTTGTTTGGCTTGAAGCGTTGAAAACAACCCTTAGCTTGGTTGTTGTGGAATCCATTTTCCAAACGCCATGATGAGGTAGGTAATACGATGTGTCACTAACCTTGCTCGCCATACGCATATGTCCCATTTCTTTGTAGTCACTCATAAACTCGCGATATTTTTGTAAAAAGTCCTGATTTTTTGCGAATCGCTGCTCTAATTGCCGAAATTGTGCTAGTGACTTAGACTTTGATTTGCCAAGTTCTTGCTCAAAGTCACTTTTCATCGGCAGCGCAACTTCATACTTGCCACTGCTTAATCGTCTAGTAGAGATTTTATAAAATTCCTTACAATACTTATCTTCTTCACTCTGACTTAACGGTTCAGAGGCGATATCTTCTAACTCCCAATATTTTGCTAATTCTGATAAGTCATTAATAATAACGTTGCAGTTAAATGACCTTCGTACACTGCCTGACAAAATCCAGCCAAGCTTAGTCTGCTCAGCTATAGGCGCCTGCGGTGGGCCTTTGAAAAGACCGCTCATAATGATGTCCGAATAAACGTTAGCATCTAATAATAAGTCGATAGACCTTGATATGTTATATTCGGGAT
The DNA here is from genome assembly GCA_036365455.1 of Macrosoma leucophasiata. Classification (NCBI taxonomy): domain Eukaryota; kingdom Metazoa; phylum Arthropoda; class Insecta; order Lepidoptera; family Hedylidae; genus Macrosoma; species Macrosoma leucophasiata. Next base: position 14,004,591 of record JAWQUS010000026.1, read on the forward strand.
CTGCTAAATTAATGTTGTTTAAATGCGGCCATGCTTGCTTGTTTATACTAGAATTGTTTAAATTATTGATTAATTTTGATACAACTAGCGCCTGCGTTTCGAATTTAAAATCATCATAAATTGAATGGCATTCCATTAAAATAATACCTCTACTTTGTTTCGATCCGACCCCTATGCCGGAAATTGATGCGCTGTACTTACTTCTCGGCAAGCCTAACCTTTGCGCGGCGGCTTCCGATATCAAGGAGATTTGAGACCCTTGATCTAAAAGTGCCCTGAGGGTGATAAAATTCCCATCAAATGATTTGACATTGATAAGCATAGTAGTTAATAATATTTCCTCATCATTACTTGCTACATGATTCACATTGAGCGTCATATTGTCAGTGTGCGGTTTTGCTGAATTGCTTGTACCTGATAATGGCTGGGAAAAAGATTGCGACGATTCGACTGCGGCCTACGTCGCTACAAAGGCATCGTGTAACAGAGTATTATGTTCAATGCCACATATTTTGCACTTCTTCGGCGAAATGCAATTTTTACCGCGATGGTCATACAGGCAATTGAAGCACAAATTTAAACTTTTGTAATTTGATATTTGACGGCATGTTCATGAATTGGGTACAACGAAATAGCTCATGATTTTTATTACAAAGAGAACATTTATTAATTTTATTGATAGTAGCTATAGCTTGATGCCATCTTTGATATTTATTATTATTACCTTGATAGTTAGAAGAATAAGGTTTAAAGTAATTTGAAGGTTGGAAATTAGGCTTAGGATTGATTGCAAATGGTGCCCGATTTTGCTGATATGACCCCTTCTGATTATTAGGTCGGAATTGATTGCTATGAAATTGTTTAGGTTTAGCAAAAACATCTTTAGATATAGGTTCACGAGCAGTAAATTTATTTTCTAAGAAGTTCATAAATTCATCGAGTGATGCGGGCTCACGTGGCTCCTTACGTGATTCTTTGAAATCGGTATATGTAGCGGAATCCAATTTCTTCGACATGAGGTGAACGAGGAGTGGGTCCCACGTGGTCGTGTCGATGCCGAGGTTATGAACTGCATGAAGTGTCTCCAAACTGGTATCATGAAGGCGTTTCAGTTGAAAGGATGTTCCAAGATCCAAATTGAATTTGGATTTTGTGGCACTGGCGGCCATGAGAAGTTCAGGGATGTTTTCGCCCGGCGTCATGCAAAGGATGGCGATGTACCTGCGGGATAAGGAGGCGGCACTGGAAGGAGAGGAGCTGCCGTCTCTAGAAGAGTTGGAAGCAGAGGGACTGGGCGAACTGGCCCAATACTTACCGGGCGAGAAGCGCCCCCGCAGCCCTGAGGGAGAGAGATGCATAGAAGAGACGCCCAAGCGGTCATGCATCGCCCCCCCCCGCCCCCCGCGACCCCCGCCTAAGAGGGAAAGATGCCCCCCCGCCTCCACCGCAGCCAGCCGCGTCGACACTACGGACCCCCGCGTTCGCCGCCTCCCCCGCACAGCGCCGCGCCCCCCGCGCTCTCCGTTGCCATCTCGCCTGCTGTCTCATTTGCTGACGCCGCGATAAACGGAGCGCAAACCAGGACCGCCGAGTCCGCCGCAGCCCCTATACCGGGAACCTCTGAGGAAGGAACACCCGCCGCCACAGGAGATGGCGTGAAGAGTGTGAGCAGGAAGCCACGATATCCGCCGCTGGTGGTGGAACACATGCCGGACTGGACCCACCACATGAAAGCCCTGAGAGAACGTCTCGGCCACCCACCCAACGCGAGGCCCTTCGGGAAGGGAATAAGATTCACTATCGTGGTTCTCCTACAGCCTCCCGGCAGATAAACTCCTCAAGGTGGCCATCAGGGGACTGTCTGCAGACACACCGGCCGAGGAAATAAAGGACGACCTCCGCGCTAAGGGCTACGACAGAATTCGTACGCCCAGTCCGGGCCAGGCAAGGCCGGCCCGGATGTATTTTCCATGCCCTGTTGAAGGCCACGCCAGGCCTCACCCCGGGCATCTACAACGTTACCGAGATCCTCTTCATGCCCGGAGTAAAGATCGAGGCCTGGAGGGGGAAGAAAGGACCGGCACAATGCCATCGGTGCCAGCAATTCTGACACTCCTCGTACGGCTGCCACAGACCCCTCGCCTGCGTCCGGTGCGGAGGGCCGCACCACGCATATGAATACGAGCGGCCCAAAGAGGAACCCGCCACCTGTGCCAACTGCGGGAGACCGCACCCGGCCAATAACACCTCCAGCCCGGTATTTAAGGCCGAGGCTAGGAACAAGAAAGCTGGCACCGTGGCCCGCTCAACCGCAGCCGTAACAACTACCGCACCCGCCACCGCCGATGCCCCAGCCGGTCCCAAATGGCCGCAGCCAAAACAGGCATCATCATCCCTGATGGCTGCAGCCAACTACCCCCAAGAGCGTGGAGTCGGAGGAATCACGCGGAAGGGGAAGAGGAAGCCAAGGGCAAAAGGCAAGAAGGGCCAACGCCCCCCGCCCGCGGCCCAGGACCCAGCACCCGCAGTGACAATAATACCCATGGTGGCGCCAACAGCGGAAAAACCACCACAAAAACCCGGACCCGTGGTACCACGGCCGCCACCAAGAAATACAGGAGCCCCATCCGCCACACCTGTGTCTGATGACCAGGTGTGGCGGACATAACCACTTGACATAGCTTCAAGCAGTTCGAATGAATGGCATTATTGTTCTAGCTTGTTGTATTGTAAGATTTGATGATTATTTGTGTATATATAGGTACTTACCTAATAATGCATGTACTAACAAACGTTTCCTTTTCAGTTCTGGGCTGATAAGAAATATGCCCTCAAGAAATGTGTGGCTCAAAGAAATGCCTCTGCAAATCGTACTGGTGGTGGAACTGACAACTTTCCACCTTTGTCTGATCACGAAGAGCGGCTATTAAATGTAATGGGTGGATCCAGCTTTGCTGCGGGTGATCAGGACTTGAGTGTCCCACTTACTATCCCAGAAGTAAGATCTTATCTATTCATGTAATTGAAAACCCGGTTTGTCCAGTGGTGTGGAACCACTGTTTGATTCGAAGGGTTTCAGGTTCAATCCCTGCTACGGGACAAATATTTGTATGGCCTATATTGGTTTCGGGTCTTGGTGTTTGTGTATGTGTTGTATGTTGATTACTTTGTGTACTTATATTCACCAAACATGTCAAATGAACCTAATGAACAACATTTACACACAGGAACCAGAACACCAAATGCTCCAGTTTGTAGACAATACTGTGGTTTTAGTTGGTGATGAACCCATGCCCAGTACCTCCAAACCTGTGATCACATCATCATCAACTTATATACCATCAGCACCATCCAGTTAGTATAAAAAAGGTTGTAACCAACCAATATAACTTATTTTTAATAATAATATAGAAATGGTTTTTAAATGAAAGCTTTGTTCTAATTTAATATTTATTTCTAGTTTCTAAAATAAAGTTCAACTAGATAATAATATACTCGCATAGATATTTATATTAACCATTAATGTCCAATGATTATTGTCCACTGAAACTTTCCTTCTATTTTATTACAGCTCCTAAACGCAGCCCATACACCCGAAGACCTCGTAGGTTACAACAAAATCAGTTGCATACAGAGCGACAAAGGCTTATAAGGATTGAGGAGAAGAGAGTGGCAGCTGAATTGGCTGCTGCTGCTGGCTGGAAAAGCCTTGTAGAATCGATAAATAACTTAAGTAATGTCATAAGTATAGGGGCAGATAAGATTGCAGAAGCATTGAACAATTCATCTAAAAATGTAAGTTGCTTTATAAAAGTGAAACTTCACGCCTGTAATCCCCGAAGGGATAGGCAGAGGTAAATGTACGCATTAATTACCAAACTTCGAGGTACCAACCAGAAACCAGAAAATGGAAAAATCCCTGTTGTAATATTAGTAAATATTAATAATCTTATTTTAGCTATTTTGATACTCATAGCGCCACCTATTATTTTATAGACGCAACTTATTATATATTATCTATGCTAGATAAAGTTCAATCATTAACTTTTTTTTTTGTTCTTATCTACTACTTGTGCAATATGTCATAAAATAAAGTACAAAGTTTTTCTCCAGCAATTTATGTTCTTTTATTTCAACATGGTAGCAGAGCGTGGTTGGTCAGTTTTCATAGTAATGTCCGTAGTTTTTTGAAATCAGTCAATCAGTCAGTACAAAAGTAAAATCAGTGAAATATCAAGAAAGTGAAAATGCGAGTGAGGTTATACCGCGTGTCTATGCAAAATTCAGAAAGATTCTAATAATTCAGTAAAATCAAACGTAATTATCATCAAAATGGCCACGCAGGCAAGAATTGAGGACATCATGTTGCCTATTTTTGATGGAGCCAACTATTCGAGCTGGAAATTGAGATTGCTCACCCTACTAGAGTACAAAGAATGCCACGAGCCGGCCACCGCCATGATGCCAGCGCCGAGTAAAAATGAAAATGTTGAGGCGGAATGGAAAAAGAAGGATTTAAAGGCAAGAACGATTATTATGAGTACAATATCGGACAAACAATTGGAATATATTAGTTTATGTTAAACCGCATTTGAAATGTTGAACAAATTTGACAAGATGTACCTAACTCAGTCTACAGCCATGCAAATAATATGCAGAGGAAAACTTGAAGAGATAAAAATGAATAATCATAGTACAGTAGAAGACTTCTTTGTTGATTTTGAGAAAACAATAAATGATTTCAAAGTGGCTGGAGGAAAGATAGATGAATCCGAGAAGTTGAGATATTTACTTAGAGCCCTGCCACCGAGCTATAGTTATATTGGAGATTTTCTTGATGTTATTCCAGAAGAACAACGAACCGTTGATTATGTACAGTCAAAAATAAAAGAGAAAAATATGACTTCTTCAGAACCAAATCAGAAAAACAATGTGTAACTAAAACAAATGCCCAATGCTTTGTATGTGGGAAGCTGGGCCATATGAAGAACGACTGCTTGTATGCGCAGAGAAATAACCAAGGAATAAACAGCTACCGAGGCCAGCGAGGACAGAGAGGACACCGTGGCCAACGAGTTTTTAACCGAGGAAGATATTGGCCAGAGGTTATAAAAACAGCAGCTTATTTAAAGAATAGAACCATTGCAAATACTGTTGAAAATAAAACTCAATTTGAGATATTTTTTGGAATTAAACCTAATGTAGAGCATTTAAAAATATATGGGAGTAGAGTCTTTGTCAGAGTTCCTAAGGTTCTGAGAAAAAGTAAATGGGATGATAAAGCCCAACTAGGAGTTCTTGTGGGTTATAATTAAAATGGTTATAGAGTTCTATTGAAAAACAGAATAATTAACGCTAGACATGTGAAAGTAGTAGAAGATAACATTCAATTAATTTGCTTAGAAAAACTAGATGATCAAAGAGAAGAAAATAAAGATTTAGATAATTATGTAACTTCAAATGTGTCAAATGAAATGCTTAACCCTTAACCGGTATCGTGGGGGCCGCGCAGACCCCACACGTTATATTTTTTTGAATTTCTTAAAAACTATGCATAGTACGCGGCTGCCATTTTGAGTAATCTCATTACGTCGCGACACGCGGCGGGTGCCGGACGTTCGGCGCTGAAGCTTTTACCAGAGCGGAGCTACGTACGTTGCGGGGGCCGTGCGGACCCCACTATACCAGTTACGTAAGTTTTTAGTAAATATTTTATTTAACTTATTTGTTTGTTTTACAGTTATTTTGCTAAGATGGCGAGACCTTTGAGTGATAGGACTATAGAAGAAATACTGAACGAGGATTCTGACTCCGAATCAGTACTCGGTGACCATCTAGAAGAACAAATCAGTGACAATGATGGAATTAGCGATTGTGAGGAGCCGCCAACACAAGCTTCAGATAGCAGTGAGGATCTGGGTCCAGAAATTGAAGCATGTTCTTCAGAGAGTGAAGATGAACCTATTACTGGACTGAGTCAGAGCAGTTACTATGGAAAAAATAAATACAAATGGTCTAAAAATCCACCAGCAGCTTCACGAACTCGTCAACATAACATCGTTAGACAAAGACCTGGATTGATTGGTCCAGCAGCGTCAAAAAATAAGATGACTACCAAAGAATCATTTGAACTACTTATAGATGGTAATATTATACAAATTATATGTATGTGTCTTCACGCCAGGTCCCTAACGGGGTAGGCAGAGAGTGTAGAGCGCCAGACATCCCGGTTCTGACAAACCTCTCGTGCCTCGTCTACCTTCATCATTCTCTTCATACATGCACGCCGATTCCTAAGACTTTTGACCCCACCATCAGACAGAACTCGACCTATTTGGTCATGGTAGGTCAGCCTTGGTCTTCCTGGGCCTCTGCAACCATCCACATTCGCATTGTATATCTGTTTAGTCATTCGCTCATTCGACATTCTTTCTATATACAAATTATAACTAACTATACAAACGAAAAGATTACAGAGAGTTCAGAAAAGTATTCCACAGTGGCGTTTTGGACAAATCATGTTTCTGAAACGGAGATGAAAGCTTTTATAGGTCTTATGTTATTGGCCGGAGTATTCAAATCTGGACATGAAGATGTAGAATCTTTGTGGGCCACAGACGGAACTGGTCGCGAAATTTTTAGAACAACCATGGCATTGAAAAGATTTTTGTTCATTTTGGCAAATCTACGGTTTGATAATATTGCATCAAGGGAGGAACGAAAGGCCGTAAATCGGGCGGCATTGATTTCTGAAGTGTTTGACAGACTTATTGAAAATTGTCAGAAGAATTACAGTTGTTCGGAATATATAACCATTGACGAAATGTTATGTCCATTTCGAGGCCGATGTTTGTTCCGGGTTTACATGAAATCAAAGCCAGCTAAATATGGCATCAAAATATTATGCCTGTGTGATGCTAAGACTCACTATTTATATAATGCTTTCATATATACTGGGAAACAGCATGATCGTACCAGGTGTCAACAATCCATACCTACACAATCCGTACTACAGTTAGCTACTCCAATTTTTGGATCAAACAGAAATATAACAGCAGATAATTGGTTTTCTTCAGTGGAGCTGGTAGATACATTGCTGGAAAAGAATTTGACTTATGTTGGGACATTGAGAAAAAATAAACGTGAAATCCCCCCCCAATTTCAACCACATAAGCAACGTCAACCTGGAACCACTATCTTTGGATTTACGGCGAGCAAAACACTAGCTTCTTTTGTACCGAAAAAGAATCAAGAGTGTAATAATGATTTCTTCAATGCACCACGACCAAACTGTCAATGAAAGATCTGGGAAACCTGAAATAATAGAGTTTTACAATTCCACAAAAGGTGGAGTTGATGCTTTAGACCAAAAGTGCGCTAATTACTCTGTAGCTCGCAGAACAAGACGTTGGCCAAGTGTAGTGTTTGCTGGAATGCTAAATATTGCTTGTGCGAACGGCTATGTGTTATGGAAAAGTTCAAATACTGAAAAAAAAATGAAACGGAAGAACTACATAAAATCAGCTGGGATAGAATTAATAAAAGAACATGTCATAAATCGGAAAGCTGAGTATTCAAAGTACCCACGAGAACTGCGAGAAAAGATTGATCGTTTAGTAGCATCTTATAATATAACTGCAACATCTGTGACTAATTCCACGCCTGAAGTTGCCACCTCGAGCCGAAATGATCTAAAAAGAGGGCGCTGTTACTTATGTGATAGAAAAAAAGACGGGAAATTTGTTACAAAATGCAATAATTGCAAGCATTTCATATGCAAATTGCACAGTAGCACAAAAATACTGTGTGATAGTTGTCAAGACTGAAATTAGTCCGCTTAGTACACTTAGGTTTATAATTTTGTGTTAATTTTTTTCTAATACGTTGAAATACTTATGTTTGAGTTTATTTTTTCAAAGTTTATTTTATAAGAAATAAGGAAACATACATATGTTAGGTAAAGACTTTCGAAAAAATAGTTTTTTTTTTATTTTTATAGTGCTAAGAAAAAAATACCAAAAAACTGACCAAATTTTGTGATCTCTTGTAGTAAATAAGTTAAAAAAAGTATATGAATAAAAACTTATTAATTTCATAAAACAAGCTTGTTATTTATCCTAACAAATTAATTCTTGAAAAAACTTGTAGACATTTGTATCCTAGAATCTAATTTTAATAGGGGGCCGCGCGGCCCCTCGATACTAGTTTCGTTAGTCAAATTTACGATACCAGTTAAGGGTTAAGAATGAATATGAATGTGATGAAAATTTTGAAGATGCCAGTGAGATAAATACTAATGATAAACATTTGATTAAAAATGATTGTTTTGATGATAGCGAAGAAAAATCTGTAGAAACGCCAAAAAGAAAAAGAGGCCCTGTTAATAGATATGGTAATCCAATTTCTCATTTTATTTATGTCAATAATGTTGATGCAAATGTACCAAATACATTTGAGGAGGCGATAAACTCCTATGACAGTAAACAATGGCAAGTAGCTATGAACTCTGAAATAAACAGTTTATATAAAAATAATACTTGGCAACTTGTTGATAGACCGAAAGATAAAAATGTTATAGATGTTAAGTGGATTTATAAAAAGAAAAATAATAATGTGTTTAAGGCTAGGTTAGTTGTAAGAGGATTCCAACAAAAGGAATACATTGAGAATGTTTACTCGCCAGTAGGTAAAATGCAAACATTAAAAATTTTATTTGTCATATAGTTGCAAAAATAATTTATCTATTGAACAAATGGATGTAGAGACAGCCTTTTTAAATGGTCATGTTAAGTCAGAAGTTTATATAAATCAACCAGAAGGTTATGAATCTGGAGACAATAAAGTTTTCAAATTGCAAAAGGCTCTCTATGGTCTCAAAGAAAGTCCTAGAGTATGGTATGATTGTTTTGATAAGTTTATTCAAACATTAAGTTTTGTTAGAAGTAACTATGATTACTGTCTATATGTAAATAGAGCAAACAAAGATCCAATATATATATTTATATTTGTAGATGACCTTTTGATTTGTTGTAAAAATAAAAATATAATAGAAGAGATTAAAACTAGTTTGATGAAAAGATTTGCGATGAAGGATTTGGGAAAAATTAAAAGTTATATTGGGATAGATATTGATTATAGTGATGATAAACATGTAATGACCCTAAATCAAACAAAATATATTGAATCTTTGACTGCAAAATATAATTTAGAATTTTCTTAGTTATATGATACTCCGATGGAAACAAATTTAAAATTAGAGCAATCCCAAGTAGTTGATGAAAGCATAAAATATAGAAATATTATTGGTGAATTATTGTATATTAGTACAGGCACACGGCCAGATGTAGCTTACAGTGTAAACTATTTAAGCAGATATCAAAGTTGTTACAATCAAACACATTTTAAATATGCAATGAGAGTTTTGAAATATCTGTATAAAACTAAGGATTTGAAATTAACATACTATGATAATGCAAATGCCGAAATATTGGATTGTATGGTAGATTCTGATTATGCAGGAGATAATGTTGATAGAAAGTCTACTTCAGGTTTTATTATTCGATTTTTTGGAAACTTAATTTTTTGGAAAACACATAAACAAAATACTGTAACTAAATGTTCAACTTTTGCAGAATATATAGCTATGTCAGAGGCAGTCTCAGAAGTACTTTTTGTTAGAAACTTATTATGTGAATCATTTGATATTAAGTTATGTAAACCAATTAAAATGTACGAGGATAATTCAGGTGCCATTGCTATTGCTAAGTATGGTAACTTCACAAAAAATTTAAAACATATTGAAGTACAATACCATTATATAAATGAGAACTATGAAAATAAGATAATTGATATTGTAAAAATTGATACAAAATTTAACTTAGCAGACCTTTTAACTAAAAGTTTAGATAAAACCGAATTCTTAAAAAATAGATTAGAGTTAAATTTAATGTAGTGTATTTGAAATTATTGTTTCTTTTGTATTTTTCATGTAAAAGATATAAGATTATAAATTTAAGGAGGCGTGTTGTAATATTAGTGGTTACGCCTAATATTAACTTTTTACATGCCTTTGTCATATTTTCTTTTTAAATTCATAAAACAAATTTAATTTGAATGCGTATTCCGAACGTTCTTCCCTCTCGCCCCGCATCCTCTCCCCTCTCTCTCTCGCCCCTTTTTCAATAAGAAATGGACGGTTCACGCGTACGCTCCGCAAAAAGATATTAATTTAATAAACTAAAAGTGCAGTGCAGTGATTGACTGTGTTTTGTAATGTGTGTGTGAAATCCAAAGAAAACTCAAATATAAAAGTTAACACCTGGAGAAGACACGGGGGCCCCCTTCAAGAACCAGTGACCTAAGTAAGAAAGATGCCGACTATCCAGGTACATTTGTTGTTGTTGTTGTTGTATCTTCACGCCAGGTCCCTAACGGGGTAGGCAGAGAGTGTAGAGCGCCAGACATCCCGGTTCTGACAAACCTCTCGTGCCTCGTCTACCTTCATCATTCTCTTCATACATGCACGCCGATTCCTAAGACTTTTGACCCCACCATCAGACAGAACTCGACCTATTTGGTCATGGTAGGTCAGCCTTGGTCTTCCTGGGCCTCTGCAACCATCCACATTCGCATTGTATATCTGTTTAGTCATTCGCTCATTCGACATTCTTTCTATATGCCCGAACCATCGGAGCATGCCTTTTTTCATTTTTACACCGATACTATCATTCACACAAAGTCTCTTTCTTACATCTTCATTACGAACGCGATCGGTGAGTGATACACCGCAGATCTTGCGCAAAGATCTCATCTCGACCGCGTTCAACTTACTTTCATGCTCTTTCCTGCATACCCAGGTACATTTCTACCCCTTAATTCCCCGGCTCCTCCAATTAGTAAATATTAATAATCTTATGTTAGCTATTTTGATACTCATAGCGCCATCTATTATTTTATAGACGCAAACTTATTATATATTATCTATGCTAGATAAAGTTCAATCATTAACTTTTTTTTTTGTTCTTGTCTACTACTTGTGCAATATGTCATAAAATAAAGTACAAAGTTTTTCTCCAGCAATTTATGTTCTTTTATTTCAACAATCCCAATAGGATTTTACACCATTATCTCTAATATCTCCGACCCGGGAATCGAACCTGGGACCCCAGCGTAGTAGTAGTGGCCTGCTACCATTAGAGCGCCTTCACATTAGGTCGCAAGTAGTGCGGCAGCAGCGCGGCAGTAGCAGCGCGACAGTCGCGCAGTTCACGGGCTGCAAACTTCTATACTAAAAACAGCCGCGCGACACGTGATTGTCATAGTGGGCGGCAGCGCGGCAGCCGCGCGCGGTCAGTCGGTATCGAGCCTGTGTTGCCAGCGCACGTCCGAACACATACGCACAATGAGCGAATTTGACACGGAACAATTTATTATTGAAGTTCAAAGGCGTCCTGCTTTGTGGGATTGAAGCACTGATGATTACAGCAACAGGGTCATAAAAAAGAAAAGCTGGAATGATTTATGTGAATTGTTTATTCCAAATTTCAATATTAAAACCGGGCCAGAGAAAAGTGCAGCAGGTATGTTATTATATTATTTATGCGTATTTAAGGTTTCTCTTAAGAGTTCTAAATCATACGATACTGCCACGGGACTTATCCTTCGGGCGATACAAAATAGTCAGCAAAAGCGTTACGAATTGTAGCTCCTCCTAGATTGCGCGCATCAGTTGGATCGTGAATTTGATCCTCGTCTTCCTCTGCGAAAACATGTGATAAAATGTGATTATAATTGAACCCATCTCGTTGTCGTACAAAGTTATGCAGAACACAACAAGCCTTTACTATATATTCAGCTAAATCAATCGAGACGTTTAATGGGCGATGGAATATTCTCCATTTATTACTTAATATGCCAAACGTGCATTCTATATACCGACGTGCTCTTGACAATCTGTAGTTGTAAATTCTCTGCTTGATGGTCAAATCGTTTCCACCGTACGGGCGTTGCATATGATCAGAGAGTGCAAAAGCCTCGTCACCAATGAAAGTATAGTTCAGAGGTTGTCCACCATCACAGATGGGTGCAGGACTTGGTAGACCCAATCTATTTTCTGAGATTGCCTTAGATATTGAGCTGTTTTGAAATATTTGAGAATCAGCACTTTTTCCAAATGATCCTACATCTATGTATGTAAAGTTATAATTTGCATCACATATAGCCAACAGTACAACTGAAAAATATTTTTTGTGATTAAAGTACAATGAACCACTATGTTCTGGTTTTATTATTCTGATGTGTTTGCCATCAATAGCTCCGAGACAATGAGGAAAGTTAGCATTTTTTTCAAATCCTTTTGCTATAATTTGCCAGTCCTCTAGTGATTTGGATGCTATCGTTATTTCTTTTAAGATATTGTATATATGTATGCAGGTATCTTTTATTATATAGCTGATTGTTGAAAGCCCACACTTGAATGAGTATTGAAGGTCCGTCATTGTATCCAGTGCCCAAATATCTGAAACATTTTTTTTATTTCAGCAACTGATTTACAAAAAAGGTGGAAAAACATAAGGGACAGCTATTCGCGGGAGATAAAAAATAAAAGAAAGGTTAGCAGCGGATCTGCCGCCGAGGCACGGAGAGAATATGTTTATTATAAACAGCTTCAATTTTTATCGCCTCTTTTAAATACAAAGCGAACCCAAGACAAAGACACCGACGAAAATAGTGTAGCTAGTCCGCCTACATTGATTTTACCATCAACATCATCATCTACGGCACCTGTACTCAAAACATCTACTACTACTACTACTACAAAGAAACGTAAATTATCTTCTGATGATGATAGTGCTGCTTTGATGTCTGTTATTGTAGAAAAAATCGAGGCTATTAATAGCCAACCTAAATGTGATCCCGATATGCATTTCATATTATCATTGTATGATGATTTCCACAAAATACCATGGGAGAAAAAGATGGATGCTAAAATGGAGTTGATGAGCGTAATCAGAAAATATAACGATCCAATGTACCAGCCCAATGCTTATCAATATGGGTACTACACACGGAACACGCAAGCACAATTTAATAATTTAATATCTCAAGACCAGTATGATTCACCATCATCGGCTCAGTCAAACTATTCCAATACACTGTCAGAATTTAATGTTGATACACATATGTTTGATGATGATAATAGTTCTTTGCCATAAGTGACGAAGACTAAAATGTATATAACAAGTTAACAAAATAAATCGGACTTTACGATTTTGTATAGGTACTTAATAAATTATTATGGGTGCCATTTTTTTATAACCAAGTTTATTTCGATATTTTTTTTACTTCCTTACTTAATATTGTAAATGCGAAAGTAACTCTGTCTGTCTGTTACGCTTTTACGTCTAAACTACTGAACCGATTTTAATGGAATTTGATACAAAGATAGAGTTAACCTTCGACATTGTTAAAGATAAAACTGCGACAGAAAAATTTGCATGAAAGACCGTTATTGTTGACAGACAGCCACTTTAAACTTATAACACCTCTACTTTTTCGTCGGTGGTTACAAGTAATAGCCCGCATCCATTCTCCAAGTGCCATTTACAATAAATGATTAATGATAAAAGCTGGTTTCAATATTACTTTCCTTAATATAAAAAAACAATAAGTAAAAAAGGTGTTACAAATTCCTGTAATAGGATAAAACCTTTTATGTGAACAAATGGGTTCCCTAGGTGGTCAATGGTAACCCCCATAGACTTACCTAAGTGTTATAACGAGTCTTTCTTCTGCGGAAATGCTGTTGCGAAATCGAGTATCACGGCGTTGAACAACACTTTCAAGAAGACGTAGTAATTCGCTGAAAGACATTTTTGACATGCGAACGTAATTTAAGAATTTTTTATCACTACCATATTTCAACACTTTGAATACTGTTATATAATCACTATTCACATGCCGATTTCGAAACAAAGGATCAATCCAGTATTTTCTTTTTTTATTATGAATGCGACGTCTATGGCGCTGAAGTAGAACCAATAAGAGCAGGAGTAACAACGATGTTCCCTCGCCGGAGTCTATTATTGAAATGTACTGACCACCCTAATCTAAGCAAGTCGCGCGGCTGTATTTGTAATGAGAAGGCATCCGCTGTCGTCGCGCGGCTGCCGCGCTGCTGCCGCAATACTTGCGACCTAATGTGAAGGCGCCCTTAGGCTACTGAGGCAGTTAACTTATTAATATACATAGTTTCTTTATAAATTTTTGAGGACATAGTTTTAAAGGATGGTAGTATATGAGTCTAAATTCTTAATCTAGCCTAATCTACACAATACTTTTACAAAGACAGATTCTTGGTTGAACGAAAAAATATACTGATATTATATCAGATTATATGGACTACACCAGAACAAATGGTCTTTGTAGGGTTCCGTAGTAAACAAGTAGCCCTTATAGTTTCGCCATGTCCGTATGTCTGTCTGTCTGTCCGTCCGCGGTTTGAACAACTCCAAAGAAAATATTTATATACTTTTAACATTACATTAATCAAAACTAAAAACTACGGAACCCTACACTGCACGTGGCCCGACATGCACTTGATCGGGTTTTTTTTAGTCATGAAGTGGAAATCAAGTATGTATACAAAAACATGTTAACTCAATATTATCACCATCAAAAACAATTACTAACCTATGATTTAATAAAGATTTATGCAATTAATGTTACTAACTGAAACAAGAAAAATATCGTTTTTATTACTTAAAAATCTACATCCACAGGCCCCATATATAAACATATTATACAGAGTATGTAAACTAACTATTTGCATGTATATACATACATATTATTCGAAAATAAGCTTATTCTTAGTACTATGAACTTACAAACTAAACCCATGCACTATATTACAACATTGGTTAACCACTCTGCCTACCATATAAGAATTGTTATAAAGACACATACATACAATCTATCTGTTAATTATTTATAAATAAATCTAAAATATAAATTAAAACTAAAAGTAAGTTTTGATAAACCTAAAAATAACATTAATAACCCCTGGCAACGTCGTAACAAGAAGATGTCATTGAAAAATTATCCTCAGATTTTATAATATTTTATTTACTTATATTTGTTTAAACCGTTATACAAACCAATATAATCGTGGAAAAACAAAGAGTTTAGATATATAAAACAGCAAAAAGCAAGGCGAAACACTACAAATGAATTATCTACTGTAAGCTTTTGTTAATGATTTTATCAATTTAAAGGTCTAATAATGTAATTTAATAAATTATATAGTATTTCTTCCATAAACTTACCAATTATTCAAACATTTAGTTCGCAACTTGACTTCGGTACTACTATAAAATAAAACTCGGTCGGCCATCATGACTCATTCCAATTTTGACAGTCGTGTCAAGAATTAGAAAAAAGTGATACGAAAAATATAATTGTGGTGTGAACGACTGGTTGTTTTACTTGCTACACTTCTGACTATAAAAGTTTTATAGTTCAGAAGTGGGATGGCAGCAAGAATATTTCTAAATATTCTAATCACGTCCACGCAGGCCATTTTACAAGGATAAATCAGGTATAATAAGAGGCATAAACCAGGTGAGTTGTATTTTTATCCAAATTTAGCAAGCCAATTGAACCGTTAATTCTAAGTTAATGATAGCCGATATTTTAAATGCAAATCCTTTGCTTGAACATTTTGAACAAAGGATTTTCTTTAAAAAAAAAAAAAAAAAAAACCGTACGTAACTTCACGCCTGTAATTCCCGAAGGGGTAGGGCAGAGAAAAAGGTAAATACATGCATTCAAGCATAAATGGAAACATCTACGATTCGCCGGTTACGTTGCATGAACCAGAGTTATTATATTCTGGTTAAAAACCCAATGGGTATATTGTGATTAATCCATATCTAAGCACACTTTCTATCACTGCTACTTATTGTTGACGTGTGAGTTTAAATAATTATTAAAAGGAAGTAATGTCATCATTTAAGAAACGTTAGTGTTAATTGTTATTAAATTTAATGACTGCTATTTAGCAGCATTTCAAACTCAGGCAGAAAATTTAATAGCGATAGGGAAGTATAGTCTAGGCATTTTCAAGTATCGGATTTTAATTCTGATCATCAAAGAGGTAGTTAACTAACAAAGTTAAAAAAAACATGTACTTAGAAGTATAGTGTATACAGCAGTGTCAGAGCATCACAGCTACACTGGTTAGGTCTTATGCATATTTTTGTTATTATTTCTCCTTCAACGAATGTGGATCATGGGCTCCAACTGTCTTGAACTAATCATTCGTATACAATAAAAAAAAAAAAACAATATATGATTACAGAACCAAGTGACATGCCAAGGTCTAAGGAGGAAGTGAGAGCACGTGAAGCTCCTGATCGAGATGGGACTACACCACCACGCGGGCGAAGCCGTAGCCGCGTGCAGCGACAGCGCAGGCATTACGAGAGGAGCCATTCTCGTACGCAGCGCTAGCGTCGTGTACGAAGCAGCTCAGGTTCCTCGCGCTACGCTGGTTCAGCAGGCCGTATGCTAGGAAGGCGTACGGGCTCTGACATGAGCTTTGAACATGGTAAGCATCGTCGCAGCGGAACGCGACATTCGAAGTCACCACGGTCGCGTTCGCGTTCTCGGTCTGCACACTCACGAAGGATAAAACGGCGACGTCATCGCAGACGCAGTGCTGTGGCACTGAGGTCTCCCAACAGCAGGACTACTCGCAGGTGTCGTGAAACCGAGAGAGATATATCGTATACTAGCAGTTCAGATAATGATCGTAATGCTAACACCAATAATGTAACTAACGTACCTAAGAGTAAAACTGTAGATAGTCAAAATCTTAGTATCCATGATATCTTAGAATTAATTAAATCACTACCCTCGTCGTCGTCACAGACTCAAAATCATTTCAATATGTCGACTAATGCGGTACCGGAATTTGATCCCTCCAATAAGGAACAAACTATTGATTTTTTTTTTTTTTTTTTTATGTAATGGAAATGGTAAACAAGCATGCAGTTCACGTTGATGTTAAGTGATGACTGCAGCCTATAGACACCCACACAAAGACTAAGGTCAAAATGCAGATGCGTTAACACTCCTGAGGCCTAAGGTGTTACGCCTCTGTGCCGAAAATTACAGGGCCGTACATTTGATTTGTGGATCACGAAAATTGAAGAGTGTGCAGCTTTATATAAATGGTCTGAAACCCAACTTCTTCACTACGCATTACCTAAATTGTCAGGAATAGCTAAAGTATGGTACCAAGGATTACCGCCACTGAGTCATAATTGGTTAGAGTGGAAAGACAAATTGACAAAGACATTTCCCACAGTTCAAAATTACGCTCAACTTCTACATGAAATGCTAGATCGAAAGGTTAGACATAACGAATCTTTAGAAACATACTTTTATCACAAAATTAATCTGCTCAATCGTTGTGGTATAGACGGTAGGCGGGCCGTAGATTGTGTTATATATGGGTTAGAGGATAAAGGTATGCGATTAGGAGCTCAGGCCGCGAACTACTCCGAACCTGAGGAGTTGTTAACTTATTTTAAATCTATTAAGTTAGAGGATGTGAGAGATAGAGTGTCACGTCAGCCGTTTTTGAGAAGACGCCCTGATAGTATTAGTGAAAATTTTAAAGGTAGTAGTACAAGTATCAAGTGTTTCAATTACAATGGAATAGGTCACCCCTCCTTTAAATGAAAGAAACCTTTGCTGACCTGTAGTATTTGTAAGAAACTTGGGCATCAGAGTATTAATTGTAGGCGGCTTCTTAGAAACGGTAATGAAGGCGGTGAACGTAGTGAGAACAATAAGGCAGTGTCTGAAGTTAAGTTAACTGAGGAGCTAGATGATAAATATGTCCTTCTCGTTCAAGTTAATGGGACCAAAATGTCATGTTATGTGGATCTCGGTAGCCAAAGTACCTTGATACGCATTAGTGACTTCAAAATTTTGAATGTTCCTTACAATAACGATAATCTACCTACACTTAGAGGTTTTGGTAATTCAATTATAAAACCTATAGGTAAAGCGAAGGTTCAATCTGTCTCAACATTTGTTGAAGTACTAGTAGTACCAGATGAATTGCTCAAACATGCGATTCTGCTGGGACATACTTTCACCGAGCAAGCCGGTATAACTATAATAAAAACGGATGAACATTTAGTATTCCAAAAGAAGCCTGATTTTTTAAGTAGTTTTAAATTAGATAATTGTAAAAAAGTTAACTTATTCATTGATTCAGACGTTAGTGTTAACTCCATTAAAATGATACCGGTTAATGTAGATACAAATGCTACTATAAAAATTTATATAAGGGAATCATTGAGGAGAATAGGTAACTATATAAGGGAATCATTGAGGAGAATAGGTAGGAGTTGTGTTTAAAAAAGTTTGTAGGGAAAGTGGAAGTGTTGATGATGCAGTTTGCTTAGATTGGCACGGTAAATTGAAGACCTTGATTAAAAACTATCACGCCCGAGACATTTTTAATACTGATGAAACTGGTCTATTTTTCAAATGTTTACCGGACAAGACGCTTATTTTTAAAGATGAAAAATGTCATGGAGGAAAACATAGTAATGATAGATTGACAGTTTTACTTGCAGTAAATATGGACGGATCGGAAAAACTTAAACCCTTAGTGATAGGAAAAGCAATGAAACCGGATGATGTTTCAAAGGAGTGAAGTCGTTTTCTACTGATTATCGTGCTAACAAAAAAGCTTGGATGACGACAGAACTTTTTAACAATTGGCTTTTAACAGTTAATGGGGACATGAAACGCCAAAAGCGGAAAATGTTACTGTTTTTAGACAACTGCACTGTCCACAACAGTCCTCCTACATTATCCAATGTGGAACTCTACTTCTTTCCGCCAAATACAACTTCCAAATTGCACCATTGGACCAAGGGATCATCCATAATTTTAATCGTTCTATCGCAAAGAAATTGTTAAGTTTTAGAATCTCTCGATCTCAAGCAGCTAACTGCAAATATCATGGTTCTGACAGCTATTTTACTGATTGACAAGGCATGGAGAGCTGTAACACCCCTAACGATTCTCAACTGCTTCAAAAAATCCGGTTTCTTCAAAGAAGATCAGGAAAATCTTACAATACTTATGGATGATCAAGAACCAGCAATAGAACCATTAATTGACATCAGCGATGTGAGTTTCCCTGACTTTGTTCAAGTGGATGAAGATGTTGCTGTCTCAGGTACATTAACCGATGGCGAAATTTTATCTGCGACAGATACTAATGAAAAAAGTAACGATGAAGATGAGGACAATACATCAGAGACCTTTGGCAGAAGTGTCAGTTAAGGAAGCAAGATCCTCATTCGATACCTTACAAACCTTCTGTCTACAAAACGAGTGATGAAAAAGCATTTCAGGCACTTTTTCTCTTAAAAAAAAATATTGAGAAGTCTGAGCAGCAGCAATATGCTTTGAAGCAAACCAGTATAACAGAGTTCTTTCGAAAAATTAATTAATTCACATTATGATTACTTGCACAAACAAGTACAAACGTGTATTATTTTTGTTATGATTAGTTTGACTATTTGACACACACTCCAACGAATTGGTTTGTGTTATCATTCAGTTACTGTTACTATTTCGTTGTGTATACAGATTAAAATTTTCTGTTAGTCATGAGCCCTAGAAAGTATAAATGTATGTACCTCTAAACTTTTGTCATTGTTATAGAATAGGAGTTAATAAATTATAATTGATCAACACTTAAGAATTCGAAGTTTTATTTATTTACTCTCACAAATTTCGAACCATTTGATATTTCAAACACTCGATAATTCGTAATATTTTAAGAGTCCCTCGAGTTTCGAATTATCGAGAGTCGACTGTACTTTAATAGTGATGTCGGTGCGCTTAGTTGGCATCTAAGCAAAATATAACTAATGTTTGGTCACGGAACAGATAATTAATAACAAAATCAATGTTTTAAAAATAAAATTTGTACAGCGCAAATTCTCTGAGGTGTGGTGGTTCACTCCACGAAACTCAACAACTTTTGTTCCATAGAACAAATTTCGCATAAAAAAATGTTGGTTCTAGAAAAATATTCAACTGTGTCATAAGGGGGTACCTACAATGAAAATAGTTCATTGTGATGTGCTTTTGCACTTATATACAGTTAAAATAAAAAGTTTCTTTGTTGGACAACATTTATTGTACCTATTCACTTATACCTAGCATATTAGAAAGATCAAAAATAGGTATTTACTCACCGAGTTTTGTTTTTCCTTTTTTGTCCTTGTCGTCGAAAGACTGATAAATATTTTGGCAGACTTCTTTCCACGCTTTTGTTTTAAAATTTTTATGTTTGAAATCCTCCCTTGACTTGTCCCAAAGAACGGGACGTGCTTCCACCAAAGAAATTAAATAGTCGATATCTACATCAGCCATTTTTTGAAGATCGCGTGCGTATATTGCAACAGCAAAATACAAACTGAGCGATGCACCGATGCCGGCGCGACGCCGAGTTGCGTGAAGTGTCTTAATGAACGATGAATGAATTGATTAAACGAGGACGAAATTATTGAACTAGAAGGTTGTGCGTACGTCCCTGATTTCTCTGAATGATTACTAATTTCACCTTGTTTTTTTAGATGAAAATAGTGATGACGAGGAGACTCCCGGGTCTGCTTCTATAACTGGTCTGTCTATGCCCCTGTTTGACGACGATGTACAGGCCGAGATCACCCAACCAACCTCTCCAGTGGCAGGTACCAGCGAAAACACTGACATGACTTGTGTCGAGGACGACTCAACGTCAGGAGAGGCCGTGTAAGGAGTTTCCAGATGTCATCATCAAATACCCCACGAAAGTCAATATAAGGAGGGTACTTTGATGAGACGCCCCATTTCTTCCTTTGCGCTTGGAGTGTACGGTCGTTTTGTGATAATCAGCGTTGGTGGTAAATGTCACGTGAGCCATTTTGTTTTAATTCCTAAAATTAATTAATTATTGAAGTGTGCAGTATTTGGTAATTGATTTGGTGAGTTGATACATTTTTATTTGAATTGTAATAAAACGGATTTCTTGTTATTTTGTTTTTTTTTTAATATAAAATCCACTTCTGTAGCTAAAAATATATAATTGACAAAGTAGGTTGATTATCTAAGCAGCTTTTTTCGTTGATTTCATCAACGAACAGTAAGACACACGTAACAGTTGTCAATGAACATAAAGTCGTTATTAAAAACAGTTGGTTCATAGTTTCAGTTCAAAAATAAAAGTTGCTGTACCTTTCGTAGTCCGAGTCTAGTCCTCCTTTCATTTATAATGTTACCTGCCTTCGAAAAAAGCCTCTCGCAGGGAACTGATGTTGCCAATAAATTTAATCTATTTCTGGCTAAAATGGGACAAGTGTGCTGGAATGTTTTCCACCACTGCAGCGGATTTTCTGTTCTTTATAAAACAGTAAATCAAGGTACCTTTGTAATAATAATAATAATAATAACGGACTCATGGCGAAGAGCCTCGACCACCACCTTAAGAGGCTCTCGCTGGGAAGTTGGATCAAGGGCTTGGTACAGAAAGCGGTACTCCTCGACACGGCACGTATTGTGAGGAGGTTCCTCTCTCTGAGCCCCTAACCACCGACAGCTTGGACCCTGCTCCCGCTACCGGTGGCAACCTTTTTATATTTTTTAAAATATATGTTTTGTTTTTATTTTTAATGTATATGTAAATAAATATAAAATGTGAATTATAATAAATGAGTGTCATAATAATAATAATAAGGGGACAGAGCAGCTTGTGGCGAGCTGTTGGTGAGTAGCGACACCACCCCCTACCATCATCTCGAGTTCCTCCGAGAGAACTGGGCTCCGCCTCGTCGGCCACACAGAGGTACGGCCGGACAGAGCATCAGGTCTCTCACCTCTGGCTTGCCTTCATTGGCCGGTCAGAGTGGGGCGCTAGAGGTATGACATTTGCAGAAAATTTAGATAATAGGCTGTTGTCTAAATTTCTGAAAAAGCCATACACTCGGGGGTGGAAGTGTCTAAAGGCATAGTAGCGGGGAAGCCCGCTCCGAGCTCGAGATTACTCGCTCGTGATGGTGAAACCGGGGCCACACCTCTCGACACCCCCAGCCTCTCTCAACAGTGTTGCCCCCTGTCGACCATCGGGTTGGCTGTTTGGGGGGCTCACCAAGGAGAGGCGAGTCACCACCTGCCTAAAGTAGGATTATATGTTGAATATAGGCAGGTGCCGGATCTCACTCCATAGGCCCAGCCAGCTAGTCCCCCCCAGTTCACCCACATAGCCCAAAGTTTGGCAAATCCCTTTTCATTACAATAGTCCCATTATTATATTCTGATAGGTCACTGAAACCTATTAAGGGTGCATCAGCGCAACGCCGAACGCCTCTAATCCTTTCAGTTACAGTACTTACTCATATTGTAAGAGTCAGTAGAGCGCATCATGTGTCACACGCGAACACTCGCTGAACTCCACGCGCTAGCTACTCGCATTGTTAACGTCTCTAAGATCATTAATAAATTATTGGAATTTCACTTACTGTTTGTCTACTCCTCACTACAAGTTTTATTAATTATTAATTTAAATATGTGGTTTCATTTTACTATAGTAAATAAAAAACAAGTTTAACATTCCTGTGTTTAATTGAATTCTAATCTCTATTCACTTTTACAGTAAACTTAAAGGGCAATGCAAACGAGATACTTTAACCTCCGATAACAAAAATTAGCTCTCTTACAATCCTTTGTTTTCTGCCAGAAAGGTATCAAGGTATCAAGTAATTGAGAATTAATCTATCCTCTTCGATTCCCCTTTCTAAATCACCAATTGGTACAAAAATATCAATTTTCACAAAAGTATTGTTTTTGTGGTTAGGGGCCATTCAAGTATTACGTAAGCACTATGGGGGGGCGGGGGAGTCCTTGCTCTGCTTATTTTGGATGACATGGGGGGGTAGGGGAGTCTAGATGATGATTACGTCATCGGTAGTTATTTACTTATTACATCAGTAAAATCTAATCTCCATCCTAAATCTATTTTCTTATTTCTAAAATTATAATTATAACATAAAAATAAACAATACATTAATTGAAAAATGTTTACGTAAGCAGGGGGGAGGGGGTAAGAGCTTTGCTTACTTTTTCTGACAAGGGGGATGGGGGGGGGGTAAAGAATTGTAATAAATCTACTTACGTAATACTTGAACGGCCCCTTATTACTTTGCCGCAAAACATTAACGTCTCTAAAAACTGAAAAATTGGAGGCAAAACCCAACGTAACCTCAAAACGTCAAATAATCAGACAGATAAACCCCTATGCGGCCGTCAAATGAGCAGATAATTTTCTTCTTTGGATACAGACTTTATTCTACGAATAACATCTATCTAATCATTTAAAAATTTAAAATTTGACTACCGGACGAATAACAGCTGTCTGACTCTTCTAAATATTGAAAAATCTGCACTTAATAGATCTGACAAACTGTGCAAATGTGTGGTGATGCAAGTAGATACCGCCAATACGTGCCATTAATACCTAACTCACTTGACCTCAAAATCTTTGTGCTGGGTGCTCGGGATAGCCTGCAGGCTTACTCCCGACAGGATCGAGTTCTGTATCAATCGAATTCGATTCAGTTTAATGTTTCAGATAAATGAGCCGCTCTAACACCCGGGCCTTGGAAATAGATGCAGAAGAATTTCGTAGAAATTATCGTCTAACGAAGGAGTTGTTCGAAGTTTTACTCTTGGATTTATCACCCAACATGAAAAAAACAACTACACGAAGTGATATTTCTATAAAATGCAAGGTGAGTTTCTAATGTTTTGTTGTATTTTTTTTATTTTAAAGAAGTTAGTAGTTAGTAGTTAGTTAGTAGTTTTGTTGTTTGTTTTTGTGAATATAAGATAGCTAATCTTATTTTTATTTAAAGAAAAATGGAAAGAAAAATTTGACTTCAGGCGAGACTCGAACTCGCGGCCTACTGGGAATCTAGTCCAGCCGCTCTTCCAATTGAGCTACTGAAGTCCTGCCCGATTTGTCAAATCCTTCCTTCACATTTATTGCCTTGCTTTATGGTAGCAGTAGCGACATCTATTGCCAACCATGCTAGTTAGGTGAAAGTTATAAAATTGGCCAGATATAATAATCGCTGTTACCATTCCATCCGTTATACTTGGTTTAATGAAGCTCTGTAATCTTCCGCTTTCGTTAGACTAACTTGGAGACCACGAGGCTGACTGCCTATCTGTAATACTTTCGTAATGACATCATCTTGTCAGTTTCGTACCGCCTAACCTTTTTCCTGGAAGTATTTTCGTCCGCAGGTATAATATACGAGCAAAATGTTACGAAACTGTCAAGATAACGTTATAAACGACAGCATTAGAGTTAGGTGGTCGGGCCCCTCGAATCTAGATTGAGGCAGAATTAATAACAACAAGAATAATTCTGCATTTTGACCTGTCTTTATGTGAGTGCCTATAGGCTGCAATCATAACTTAACATTAATGAGAACTACATGCTTGTTTGCCACCTTTATTACATAAAGAAAAAGAAAAAACAGACAAATCACAAGACTTGAGTTAATATTTAATAAAACACTGGATTTGTAATAACTTATTTATTCATCTTCAAGAAATACATCTAGCTAGATGTTCTGAACTTCTATAGGCACATTCAAATCAAGAAGGAGCATATCATATTTCTTCAGTACCTTTTGATACAGAATGTTTACCGGAAATAGTGACCCTGATATGAATAGACTAACTAATCCCACTATTATTTACCTAATTGTAGCATTACTTTACATAATTTCATTTGGTCACATAGTCAGTGCGACGATTTAGGTATTTCACGATTATTTTAGTTCCCTACGTGATATATTTCTGTGTGCGCGTGTAAAAACACGTCACTGATTGATGTCGGTGTAATAGGTAAGCAGTATAAGAGTTTGTATGGGATTTTAGCCAACGTGCCTCAGGACACGTGACCTGATAGAAAATTCGTAAGACGGAGGGAGAGTAGACCACCGACGCAGCGAATGGTGCATAGTGCATAGACTGAAAACGTTCGAAGCGGTGACGCCGGTGGTGTCGGCGTCCAGATGGGAGGAGGATACGTACGAGGCGCGCGTGCTTAGCCAACTCGCCGAACACGTGTATTGCACCATGGACATGAGTACGGTCAGAGGTGAACTGGCGAATATTGTGCTGTACGCAAAAAGATCAAACATTCGTCTGTCGGAGGACGTGATCGTAATGCTGGATGCCATCGTGCAATACGAACTCGCCGACTCGTATCTCGGCCCTTTCCAGCCTTCACAGATCCGTTTCGATCATGCGAGAACGATCATGGCCCGACTGTTGCCGTGGTTAGTATGGTCGGCGAGACTCAAAATCGAGTATTGCGAGGTATAGGATGGAACGTTCAAAAGACTAAGGTGACGACGACTCGATGGAATTTACGTTCGGTTCGGAATCGTTGTCGTCGAGAGGCCGACGCAGGGCAGAAGCCACTCGGCGACTCGCGAATCGCCGAGGCCGAAACCTCGAGAAAAACCTCGGTCAGAGTGCCTAGTGCGAGATTTTATGCGAATTCGATCGCGTAAGAGTAAACGCAGATTTGTATGGAATTGAAGGAGCGTCATCTAGCGGTGAATAGCCGAAGCATTCCTATATTGCATAGAGCGATTCTAAGTTCCTAGCACGTTCACTTTCGAGCGCAATTTACAAGCTCACATTCGAACGTGAAGACATCGAGGCTCGTGATTGGTTGCTTTATGAATTACGTGAGTGCGAGTCACAATTTTTGACATTTCGCTGTGACTATATAGCGAACGCGACGTAAAAGTTGACAGTGGTTGCTCACGACAAAAAACTAAGTGAGAACTCTCTTTTTAGACTTCAAAATCTTCAAATAACTTTTATTTCGCCATTAAAAACATGGCAGGACGTCTTTTTTTCGCTTGGAGGATGTTTGAGATCGCTCAGGTGCAAGATTGCAACAATTTCAACGCCAAAATTGAAGCTAGTGCTCGTGCATCATATAATCCTTTGTTTGATCTTTCGGAGACGCAATGCAGACAAAAATATCGCTTTTCCAAGAAGGTGTTCAAAATTTTGTGCAGGCAGCTTAGAGAGCTAACAAATTTAAGGTCTTCTCAACGAGTTTCTTTAGAACATAAAGTAAGTCTATGAAGTGTGACAATGTCAGTGTAATTTTTTTTATAAAACATCAACATAACCTAATCAAGCGTCTTCTCTTTTGAGGTGCTCACAGCTCTTTTATTTTTTGCAACTGGATCCTATCAAAGGCCAGTTGGAATGGCGAAGCATGTATCGCAAAAAATGTGCAGTGTTTATATAGAACAAGTGACAGAGGTCCTAACACATCCAAATATTATTAACAAATATATCCAATTTCCTAAAACTCCAGCTGCTCGACAAGCTATTAGTCAATGGTAACAAAATACTCTTGTTAAACATGAATTAATCAATAAAGATTAAATACTAATATTGAATCATAGGTTTTACAGGCATTATGGAATACCTGGAGTGGTTGGGTGTATTGATGGCAGCCATTTTAAAATTGTAGTGCCACCAAAAGAAGAGGAACACATATACTATAGCCGTAAACACTATCATTCTCTTAATTTTCAAATGGTGAATATGCTATACTTTACATTAGGTATATACATTAGACTGTAGCATAATACATGAAAAATGATTGTTTCCTTTTTATTAGGTATGCGATGGTGAATACCGTATTTTAAATGTTAATGCCAAATTCGGAGAATGTTAATGCCAAATTCGGAGGTGCAAATCATGTCTTCTTTATATGGGAAAACAGCAATTTAAATACCTATATTCAATCTTTGCAGGTGGTAATTGTTGTTTGGTTCCTCCAAATTCAGACTCCACAATTGGCTTACTATTGTGCGATCCGTGTCGTCGGTGGACGGAATCTTGTTCTTGTCCCCCGTGCACTGCACCAACAGCTGCATGTACGACAGCTCCCGTTACGTTTTAAACTTGTCCACCAGCGTTCGGCGTTTCTCCAACGGTTTCGCAGTGAACAGTCGCCGCAGCCAATTGTCGTCCCGCTGAAACACTCGGCTCATGTATATTTTGCTTTGAACATTTATCGACTTCAGCAGCGCCTCCGTCAACGCGTTCAACTTTTCCGTCACCTCTAGCACACGTTCTAACCATGCGCGTTGTGCCTCGCGCGGGGTCGTCGGCTCCCACAGCATTTAACCGTTTTCGTCGTGCAGTATAATCGACGTGGTATCGGTATTCGGATTTGACATCAGAAGACGAGTGGTTCTCACCATCCAGTACGTGGACAGCGTGGGATGCTCCACTTGAAGTAGCATTTGTTTCACCTTCAACTGCATACACGCGTCTTGTATCCATTGTAGGTGAGCGCGAACTAGCAGCACTTGTACGAACATTGTCAACAATGTATTTTCAGTCGATCAGCGGTAGACCGAGCCGGACGATGCACTGCGAATAGAACTATTCGGAGCATTTTTTTTTTTTATGTCGGGCTCTTTATGTAGGCGGCCTGTCTCGAGACGGCACTAGTCTATTTCACCGGGCAATCGGCGAGCTCAGAAGGCGCTCCAGCCTAGCAAAAAAGTCTGAGTAGTTTTTGCTAGGCTGGAGCGCCTTCTGAGCTAACTTCAAGTGGAGCATCCCACGCTGTCCACGTACTGGATGGTGAGAACCACTCGTCTTCTGATGTCAAATCCGAATACCGATACCACGTCGATTATACTGCACGACGAAAACGGTTAAATGCTGTGGGAGCCGACGACCCCGCGCGAGGCACAACGCGCATGGTTAGAACGTGTGCTAGAGGTGACGGAAAAGTTGAACGCGTTGACGGAGGCGCTGCTGAAGTCGATAAATGTTCAAAGCAAAATATACATGAGCCGAGTGTTTCAGCGGGACGACAATTGGCTGCGGCGACTGTTCACTGCGAAACCGTTGGAGAAACGCCGAACGCTGGTGGACAAGTTTAAAACGTAACGGGAGCTGTCGTACATGCAGCTGTTGGTGCAGTGCGCGGGGGACAAGAACAAGATTCCGTCCACCGACGACACGGATCGCACAATAGTAAGCCAATTGTGGAGTCTGAATTTGGAGGAACCAAACAACAATTACCACCTGCAAAGATTGAATATAGGTATTTAAATTGCTGTTTTCCCATATAAAGAAGACATGATTTGCACCTCCGAATTTGGCATTAACATTCTCCGAATTTGGCATTAACATTTAAAATACGGTATTCACCATCGCATACCTAATAAAAAGGAAACAATCATTTTTCATGTATTATGCTACAGTCTAATGTATATACCTAATGTAAAGTATAGCATATTCACCATTTGAAAATTAAGAGAATGATAGTGTTTACGGCTATAGTATATGTGTTCCTCTTCTTTTGGTGGCACTACAATTTTAAAATGGCTGCCATCAATACACCCAACCACTCCAGGTATTCCATAATGCCTGTAAAACCTATGATTCAATATTAGTATTTAATCTTTATTGATTAATTCATGTTTAACAAGAGTATTTTGTTACCATTGACTAATAGCTTGTCGAGCAGCTGGAGTTTTAGGAAATTGGATATATTTGTTAATAATATTTGGATGTGTTAGGACCTCTGTCACTTGTTCTATATAAACACTGCACATTTTTTGCGATACATGCTTCGCCATTCCAACTGGCCTTTGATAGGATCCAGTTGCAAAAAATAAAAGAGCTGTGAGCACCTCAAAAGAGAAGACGCTTGATTAGGTTATGTTGATGTTTTATAAAAAAAATTACACTGACATTGTCACACTTCATAGACTTACTTTATGTTCTAAAGAAACTCGTTGAGAAGACCTTAAATTTGTTAGCTCTCTAAGCTGCCTGCACAAAATTTTGAACACCTTCTTGGAAAAGCGATATTTTTGTCTGCATTGCGTCTCCGAAAGATCAAACAAAGGATTATATGATGCACGAGCACTAGCTTCAATTTTGGCGTTGAAATTGTTGCAATCTTGCACCTGAGCGATCTCAAACATCCTCCAAGCGAAAAAAAGACGTCCTGCCATGTTTTTAATGGCGAAATAAAAGTTATTTGAAGATTTTGAAGTCTAAAAAGAGAGTTCTCACTTAGTTTTTTGTCGTGAGCAACCACTGTCAACTTTTACGTCGCGTTCGCTATATAGTCACAGCGAAATGTCAAAAATTGTGACTCGCACTCACGTAATTCATAAAGCAACCAATCACGAGCCTCGATGTCTTCACGTTCGAATGTGAGCTTGTAAATTGCGCTCGAAAGTGAACGTGCTAGGAACTTAGAATCGCTCTATGCAATATAGGAATGCTTCGGCTATTCACCGCTAGATGACGCTCCTTCAATTCCATACAAATCTGCGTTTACTCTTACGCGATCGAATTCGCATAAAATCTCGCACTAGGCACTCTGACCGAGGTTTTTCTCGAGGTTTCGGCCTCGGCGATTCGCGAGTCGCCGAGTGGCTTCTGCCCTGCGTCGGCCTCTCGACGACAACGATTCCGAACCGAACGTAAATTCCATCGAGTCGTCGTCACCTTAGTCTTTTGAACGTTCCATCCTATACCTCGCAATACTCGATTTTGAGTCTCGCCGACCATACTAACCACGGCAACAGTCGGGCCATGATCGTTCTCGCATGATCGAAACGGATCTGTGAAGGCTGGAAAGGGCCGAGATACGAGTCGGCGAGTTCGTATTGCACGATGGCATCCAGCATTACGATCACGTCCTCCGACAGACGAATGTTTGATCTTTTTGCGTACAGCACAATATTCGCCAGTTCACCTCTGACCGTACTCATGTCCATGGTGCAATACACGTGTTCGGCGAGTTGGCTAAGCACGCGCGCCTCGTACGTATCCTCCTCCCATCTGGACGCCGACACCACCGGCGTCACCGCTTCGAACGTGAACGTGATTGGCGCCGTCGCCGCCGTCGTCTCCGCCGACTCTACGTCGTTGGCCGCTTCGGTCCACGTCGTACAGGGAGCGTGCTCCATAGCCGACGCCGCTTCTACCGTGCGTGATGGATCGGAGGATGTGCTACTGAACGAAGCGATCTGTGTCCCCGCCCCATCGTACGTGCGCACGTTCTTCCATCGTCACCCTTTCCACCGCCGTCGCCGCTTCCGAATTCGACGTTTCGAGAGAACTCGTCGCCGCTATCAGAGCTCACACTATGCTGGCCGCGTCCATCAGCGTCCCGGGCGATGCCGGTTCGGGATGAGAGCTGAGCGACAAAGTCTCGGCGGCAACCCTGTCGCCGACGTGGTCGTGCCCGATCGGCTCCATTTCACAGTCGGCGATATTGGAGACGGCGGTCGCTATGGCCTCGACCGACTCATACTCGTAGTTGAGCAGATGCAAACAAGATGTTATGTCCAGAAATTTCGAGAGAACATTCGAGCTCGTTTCCGCTACCATCCTATCGATTGTCGCCTCCATGATGATGCCAGTCGGTATTCCGTGGGCACGCCGATCAGAAAGGTGGACCAATCGTTATTACTCTCTTTTTTTAAATGGATATCCTCGGCTTTCATTCTGTTTTTAGTTCCCACCAGAGGTCCCATTTCGGCGGGACGTAAGCATCCATGTGACGAGTGCGATTCTTCGTGGTGACCACTTTGGTCAACGTCAAGCCCTGGTCTAAGAGCGTATCGGTGAACGTGCGCATTTTCCCGACAAACTCTGCGTCCACTCGGTGCGGGTCCGAGTCGCTGCAGGTACTCTCCCGTTTACAGAGGGTCTTGCTCTTCTTGCAGACGAAACACTTTGTCCTGTCGACGCGGCCGTGACCGATTTCATAATGATTGTAGATCACGTCACAGGGCGCGGTCACTCCACAGCACGACAATATCCGAGATTTAACGCGGGGCTTGAAAGATCCTCTTCTTACCGGCGGGCAGCTCAAAAGGGTTACGTTTATAAACTTTGATTTCCCTTTCGAGTCTTCGTACACGCCTAGCTAGTACGCCAAGTACGCGCACATCAAAAAAAGGCGTTCTTCGAGCACGTTTGTGTGAATGCGTTCCTGTTTCAAGAGGACCATTATGGCGATTCTATTGCAAACTTTTATGCCGTCCATTTCTTTTTAGCAATTAGTGCGTCCGAGACTGGGAGTTGTAATTGACTGATCGAGAATGGTTATGCTTTTATAGTTTTAATCCTAGCGGAAAGCTGATATCTCACATGTTCGGGGAATGCCGTGAATCGGCAGGAAACGGGATATTTGCGCGATTTGTTTTCATCCTAGCGGAAAGCTGATATCTCACATGCTCGCGACATGATTCAGCAGGAAAGTAGATAAGCCACCCACGACGCGAGAATAAACTATTTAATTTACCCTCCCTCCAACCCCCTCTCACCACCACTCACCTCTCCAATGATTCACGGCGCGATGTCACACGCAAGTTTAGAGCCGGCATTTCAATTAGAGAATTTACAATATGCGCAGAAACCCCCATAGGTTCGCGGTTTTCTTGACATTCCAAAAGTTAAAGCTTTTCATAATATCAGGCGTGTGTATAGAACTGGATTTAAAATCAATTTCACATCGTTACATACATGATTTTAAATATGACTCTGCCTCAGATGGGAATGACTTTGACGAGGATTTTGTAATAGATGGAAAAAAATAGCCACTCGTTATGGAGTTGTGTCGATTTGAAGTTGCACACCCTACATACAAAACCAGTGACGTACAGGGGTATTTTCGATAGTTTTGTTCATTTTTCTCGATTATTTCTTCTACTTTAGTGTTTAAAAACGTGGCTCTATATCGTTAGTCTAAGTAGGTGCGCCGTAATAGTTTACATTCCGTATAGACAATGTAATGTATCAGCAGGAAACAGAATACTTGCCACCCACGGCGCGATAATAGTCCTGCTATCAACCGCTCCGCTTGTGATAACTAGTATTAACGTTAAGTTAAATCAAAGTTAATTGAAGCTATTGTGATGTCGCAAAATTTTGAAACCCGTTTTTTCCAACTTCGGGAAGCGCTGGATTCGCTACCTCTTCGGGACCTCATCCACGCACCTACACTGTCCGTGGCCGAATTTTTGTCTCGGTTGGGCTTCAACATCAGATACGGCGGCGACGACGCCGTGCCGTACTTTTTGTCCGACCGAGAGCAGATCGAAGTCAACGGTGCGTTGCTCACGTGGATGGGATTGATAAGAACGTTCGAAGAACAAGTCGACGCGTTCCTAGAGATGATGGTGCGCCGCAGGGAGTCGTGGTCGCGCTTAGTCACGCAACATGGGGTGACGATAGTCGTTAGAACGGCCGTCGTAGAAATGTTGAGTGATTTGAGTGCTGAATCCACGATTCGAGCGTGGAGACACCTCACCCTCGTGAGGATGGCTGTGCAAAAGTATTATAACTACCAAGTCACAGACGGACGTGCTGTTCGGCCATCTCGCTGCCGCCGTCGGCATCCTCGGTGGGACGGCGGAGCTCAACACGCCCGGGATCGGGGTACCTGGACTGTACTCTCCGCGAGAAGCTAACGAGGATGCGACGCCCCGCGCCTCGCGAGCCGACGGAACGAGCGACCCTGAAACCGGACCGGGAGTGCCTAGGTATCCGCGCGCCGCGCGCAGACAAAGACAATCCTCTGGGTACTCACCGGCGTCGCCGCAGCTGTCGAACGAGGACGATAGCGACGAAATCGACACCCCGTTAGCGCTCAGAATACTAAGGCGCTTACGTGCGGCGCATAGAAACTGATCGTCTTTTTCGTGCTCGCCGGTGTCAGACGAAGACGACAGTGGCATCGGCGGAATAGTTCGAAATCTTAATAAAGATGAGATTATGACGTTATAAAACAATCAAATTATAATCTGATAGAATAATATATTAAATGCTGCATTACTACTACCTAATTTTTGCGATGCCGCCACGGGGTGTTACATGTTTTAGTGCATAAGATTACATTTTTATACCTTTTATGTAACCATGTAACAAGTAAATAGCGGTGGTGGCGCGGTCGCCATCTTCGCCGCTGTCTCCGCGTACCGCTTTAAGGAAAAGCACAACAGAACCGCTCGCGTCACCTGTTCCGACAGAGGGGAGTGGTGAGAGGCGCCGCCCCCACGTGCCATCCTTTGCGACACGTAGTTGGTCAGAACGGTATAAAAGGTGCCGAAGGAGTCGAGAAACTCTACGTCATCGCGCAGCTCTTTCAGAGTATCGAAAGACATTCGTCGGCACAGGTCCAGTATTTCCGCGACGTGTCGACCGTTCTTGTGGTCGGATTTGAAGGCGTCCGCGAATCTACTCGAGCGCTTTTTCTGGGTACCGCCATCCGACCTTCATAGTTCATTACACATAAATACGAGTATAATGTGTCATTCGGAACCAAGGTATCAAAACGTTTGTTACTTGCACCACACGATATCTATCTAAAATGTTACAGAGCAGGTGCGCAATCGATTAAGAAAGCGTGAGATAAGCAATGAAGAGGTGGCTTTATATTATAATGCAGAAGTTTTTAGTTTTAGGCAATAGGTTAACAAATATATTAGAAAATAAATAAAACAATATATGTATCATATGCTCATCGCCGGCGTAGAGGTCAAGAATCCTCTCCAATCTACAGGACTCGCCACAAACACAGTCACAACTGGACAATTGGCAAGGCAAGCCTTTGTTAGATCTGACTGTGAATGGCGGGCCTTCCACCAGGAAACCTCTTCAGTGAATGTGTCAGTGAATAACGCGACTCGAGAAGATCATGAATATCAGGATTCACCAACTCTCACTCTCATCAATGTCACTGCTGAAAATGACCGATGTCGACGCTTCCGTGCAACCTACAGTAGAAGAATAAGCCATTTGTACGTCTTCGGAAGTTCTTAAAATTTCAAATGACTTGGGAAAGTTCCTGAACAAGAAATTGAACGACAATCTATAAAGGAGTTGTTCGATTTGCGAATTTAGGTATCGATATGCACTTTTTATTTAACTTATTCTGTATGTCTTTGTCTCAATTTGCTAGCTAATTGATTTCGTAATTCTCATTCGCGCATTATTAAACTACTGGCTCCTTCATTTTCCATCACCACTCTTCTACAGAAGAAAATTTATCAAAAAGTTGGGCTTGTCGTTAGAAAAACACCAGAAAATTAGGAAACAAAATTAAAGACTGCCTAGAGACAGCAGAAGATGTAAGAGAACTGCTCAGCCCACCGAAGAAAAGTAAAAACCAAACTCACGCCAAAGATGTTCCCAATGGCCACGACCGCAAATCAACACATGCTTGCGAGCGATGTGATGCACCGTTTTGTTTGAAACAGAATTTATGTGTGTGAAACTTGCGCAAATGTGCTTAAAATGTTTGATTCTAATAGTACCTTTGTTTCTTTCTAATTATTGTTATCTGTGAAGATCTCATAAAAATGTGTTCTGATACCTTCTGGATCTTTAACGGTACGACCGTGGATTCAGAGATTTTATCGGCCCTTGGGGAGGCAACGAATGAAGGACCAAAGTGGGGTCAAAAAATTAACTGTAACTGTGGTTGCTTATTTTATTATTTATACTTAAAACGGGAATGGCGAAGGGCACTAAGAGAAAATGCTAAAACAATATATTTTACCTAGCAAATTAAAAAAGTTGAAACATCTCAACAACATGGGTATTGGTATAGGGGATTATTAGCCGAGCGATGACGTCATGGATAATAAAATCAAAGCGATTAAAACGCTCAGTGATGGATTTAAGATATTATGTGATCGTCATTACTGCGAGACCCAAGCGCGAATTAAAATGGTCATGCCTAGACTGGCAAAACCCTTCCTCAACGTAATACGCGATGAACGAGATGAGACACTCTTCGAGTCTACTATGCCAGATAAAATTAGGGCATCCAAAACCATCGAAAAACAGGACTTCAGATCAAAAAGACGTCAGGTGCAAAATCAAGTGCAGTCATTCTTACTCAAAATATAATGCCTAATAAAGTGAAATCATCTTTAAAGAATGCGGTATACAAAGATTTAGGACCTATACAGATTGTGAAGAACGGTTGAACATGTTGAAGATATATTTTCTAATGATCATCACAAATTTAATCTGCTTAATCGTTGCGGTATACATACATGGTAAGCGGGCTGTAGATTGTCTAATATATGGCTTAGAAGACAAAAGTATGCGACTAGGAGCTCAGGCTGCGAGCTACTCTGAACCTGAAGAATTATTATCTTATTTTTAATTCATTTTAGGTTCAAATTAGAGAAAGAGTGTACGTGCTGTGTCGAGAATATACACACAATGGCTTCAGTTGGAAACTCATTTTGCTATAGCTAAGTTGCATGAAAGATATCATACGGCAGAGTTACTGCACTCTATGTACGCGAACGAGATGAATTATGCGTATATTTAGTTTTTATATCTAATATTGATTGATTGATCCAATACGATACCTAAACATAAAATTAATATTTTTACCCAAAATGCCTCTGCGTTACAGAGGTGGAAGTGCAGCGCCGATCGCTCGCCAGTACCATAATCAGTTGACCAGCTTGGTGGACAATTACAACCCCTGGGCAAATAAAAGACGCTCCAATATAATTAAAAATTGTGCTCAAAGATGACATCCCTGTGGCTCAACGACCCCGAACAGGGACCCCTCTTGGAGCCGCCGACGACCAAGCCACGCCGCGCGTGTCGGAGCTGGCTGCGGTTGGGTTGGTGGCTCCCAGAAGAGGGTATAGCAGAGAAGGTGGAGGCTGGAAAAATTTCCCGAGAAATTACAGACGTCTCCTGCGAACCCTCCGCGTTACAGAGGTGGAAGTGCCGCACCGATCGCACACCCACGACGAATTAGAAGAAAGCAGAGCGCGGTGGGTCGGTGCAGTCGGGCGGATCACAGATCATCTGTGATCAGTTCTCACTCTTTCCCACTCATAAGAGAGAAAGAGTGTAAACCACTTAACTAGAACAGATTTAATTAATAAAAATCTTATTATACCAGACGGTTAGTTCGGCAATAGAGCAGAAAAAGTTTCTATTGTCATTTGTGATGGTACATATTAATACATATGTATACCTACAGAAATCATCTAATTACTTATTTTAAAAAAATGCAGCTTGCACAAATACCGGAATTTAGTCAAACCCTTTTTGCTACTAGTTCCATAATATATATTTAATGATTTAAGTGCAGGCACACGTTTCACTAAACTCTTTTTTTTGTTTTTCTAGGTCGGGCTTTGTGTAGGCGGCCTGTCTCGAGACGGCACTAGTCTACTTCACCGGGCAATCGGCGAGCGCAGAAGGCGCTCCAGCCTAAGCAAAATAGTTAGCGCAACTGCCTAAGGGTGACCCATGCGGGTCCGTGCCTCGGCTTAGGACGTTGCGGAGGGACATATGAGACATATGCGATTATGGGCTAACTTTCGCTCTACTCCATTCGGTTGGTGATAACCGGAAAGTCATCGGCCTCGCGGGGCCGGAGATAGGGTCGGGATCAGGGGCGGGCGCGGCGCGAAACGCGTCGGCGCGTTGTATTGGCGGTTTGTGCAGTGTGATGATTGTGTGTGTGATTCTGTAAATGATTGTTCATAGCGGCGATGGCCAACGTGGTCTCATCGTCCGGATCTTTTAAGACATGTTCACTAAACTCGACTTATCGGAGTCTTAACTTCTTGGATTACGCGATAATAGTACTAGAATTGTGATCACAGCACATTTTGGCTCAAAACACGTGCCGAATATCCTGATTTAGCAAACAAAGCTTTAAAAATGCTAATACTATTTGCCACCACCTACAGCTGTGAGAGTGGCGTTTCTATTAATAGTGGAGTTTCTACTTAAGTGACACTGAAAACAAAGGCCAGAAATCGTCTCAATGTGGAACATGATTTGAGATGCGCTTTAAGTGAAACAAAACCTAACTAGTTTTCGATTGTATGTGTTGTCTTTAACTACAAAAAATGAAAAAAAAAGTGGAAAAATGTCAAAGTTTTACTTTACAATGAGAAGTACGAGTATGTGTCATAATAGTGCCGCGAATTTAATAAAGTTTCAAATTACATAAAATCTCAAAAGTTTCGAAGTTTTTTTCTATCTATTTGTATTATTCAAAGAGTTAATAAGTTAATATGGCTGGCAGTCGTCCAAGCTACAGCCAAGTTGAGCACTAGATGGAATTCCTGGAACAAAATCCAGAAATTGCCAAGGGCTTGCTGCGGACGGCTCATGTAAAAATAGAAAGACGAAGAAAATGGGAGGCACTGGCATCATCTATTAATGGTATAGGTGGTGCATGAAGTATTTTATGCACCACCAGAAGCATAAATAGGTGGAGCATAAAGTATATTATGTGCAACACTGCTGTACTGATATGAATCTGTGTGTTTTGATTATAAACAACGAACATTGGTGAAGCCTCTTAATTTTGGTTCTTCATTATTTTGTCCCTCTGGATAGAATGCCTAATGGCTAATGTGTATCGCTAGCACTAATTTGATTTGCCGGGCGTTCAAAAAGTTTTTACTTGGCCTAATAAAAATTAGCGCGGCCATGACTGGCCGAAGCAATATTTAAAAGAAAAAACTTTATTTTAAAATAATCGAATTAAAATAAACAAATGACGATTTTTTCATTACTCTCTTACGGATCAACTGTGAATACACGATTTTATAAAAGTAAAAAATCTGTGAATTTGCACTGAGTAACTTTTGCACAGTTTTAACCTAATTCCGAAGTTATCGGACCCTCCAAATAAGCTGGTGGAGATCAATTTATGGTCGAAGAAGACGCCGGCGTCGAGAAGTATACACCAAACCTGATTACGTGATCGTCAAGAGCAATAACCAGATCTGCGGTACCTCGGTACAGTCTCCAATTTGGTGAGTGGCTTGCACGTTTTTGTTGCCGAAGTTTTGGGAGTGATCATTTTACTATACCCAGGATTTATAATCCGCCTTGGTGTGGACTATTTACACGTCCCATCAAACATTCTTATGAAAGTTACATAATAACCATAAATATCACCACCAATATGCCTCGTCCTCTGGTTCGATCCCTGGATATAAAATATTCCAGTTTCGTCCTTGGCCCTACTTAAATAATTTTCCCAATAGATGTCAATAGGCTCGTTACCTATGAATTTTAATGTAAGTGTTTGCAAGGTGTTTGTATTTCTCTGCTTACCCCATTGGGGAATACAGGCATGTAGTTACTGAGCTGAGAAAGAAAAAGGAATTGTACTTACTTCATTCATTGAGAACTATGCTGATGCTTGCCTAAATATAGAGGCATGTTTGCTTAAAAAACAGCATGTGCATGATTTTTAGTACCGGGCAGTGAAGAAATGTGCCCTGAAAAAGCAGAGTGTATTATTAAATACTGCATTTAAGCGCACGGGTGGAGGTGTGGACCACGGATTACCCCATTTGTCACCTCTAGACAAAAGACTGGTGGCAATAATGGGTGGACCAGAATTTGCCTCGGGGGACTCCGGTTTAGCAATAAATCCATTCCCAAATACGGTAATTATTTTACAAATATGAATTTATTTATTCATCATCATAATCATATCAGCCATAGGACGTCCACTGCTGAACATAGGCCTCCCCCTAATTTATTTATTGAATATATATAATTACTGAAATTCATAAATTATTCCCCTTGTTTTCAGAATTTAAATATTGATAGTGTTGGCATAGCGGAGGAAACAGGAGGGATCATAGAGGAATTACCAACAGAACCAGTACTTGATCTGAATTGTGCTGTCATCCTAACAGAGCACCTGGAAGCACCAACTTCACGTTAGTTTTTGTACTTATTTACTTGTCTTCGCATTTTCTGTTTTTGTTATAAAAATTAACTTAATTTTTCTTTTACGTTTACAGCTGCTCCAACTCAGTCCACACCACCATCCACACAACTGCAGACAAGCAGCGAGCGAAGCGGGACTAACAATCGGATTGCTCCACTTGTCACCTCTAGACAAAAGACTGGTGGCAATAATGAGCGGACCAGAGTTTGCCTCAGGGGACTCGGGTTTAGCAATAAATCCATTCCCAAATACGGTAATTATTTTACAAATATGAATTTATTTATTGAATGTATATAATTACAGAAATTCATAAATTATTCCCTTTTTTTAGAATTTAAATATTGATAGTGTTGGCGCAGCGCAGGAAACAGGAGGAATCATAGAGGAATTACCAACAGAACCAGTACTTGATATGAATTGTCCTGTCATCCTAACAGAGCACCTGGAAGCACCAACTTTATGTTAGTTTTTGTACTTATTTACTTCTCTTCTTATTTGCTGTTGTTGTTATAAAAATTGACTTAATTTTTATTTTACGTTTGCAGCTGCTCCAACTCAGTTCACACCTCCATCCACACAACTGCAGGCAAGCAGCGAGTGGAGCGGGACTAACAATCGCCGACGACGCAACAGGCTATCTCGGAATGTAGATGCTGCAATGGACCGGCTTGCTCAAATTGAAGCAAACCGTGTCGACGCCGAATTCAACGGCAAAGGCGTTCGTGAATGTTGCCAACTGACTGCCACTTCACATTTTTCATTGATGGCAAGTGAATACTGAAGCCTTTAGACATCTAGACAAAAAGTGGCTACCCCCAAAATACGTTTTTTTTTGGCACGGGTGGAGGTGAGGACCACGGATTGCCCCATTTGTCATCTCTAGACAAAAGACTGGTGGCAATAATGGGTGGACCAGAGTTTTCCGCGGGGGACTCGGGTTTAGCAATAAATCCATTCCCAAGTACGATAATTATTTTACAAATATGAATTTATTCATTGAATATATATAATTACAGAAATTCATAAATTATTCCCTTTTTTTAGAATTTAAATATTGATAGTGTTGCCGCAGCGGAGGAAACAGGAGGGATCATAGAGGAATTACCAACAGAACCAGTACTTGATCTGAATTGTCCTGTCATCCTAATAGAGCACCTGGAAGCACCAACCTCACGTTAGTTTTTGTACTTATTTACTTCTCTTCGCATTTTCTGTTTTTGTTATAAAAATTAACTTAATTTTTCTTTTACGTTTGCAGCTGTTCCAACTCAGTCCACACCTCCATCCACACAACTGAGGGTAAGCAGTGAGCGGAACGGGACTAGCAATCGCCGATGACGCAACAGGCCATCTCGGAATGTAGATGCAGCAATGGACCGGTTTGCTCAAATTGAAGCAAACCGTGTCGACGCCGAACTCAACGGCAGAGGCGTTCGTGAATGTTGCGAACAGTAACAATATAAAATTTTATTTTATAAACTTAGTTTTATTGCTATCATAAAGTCACAAATTCTTTTCTCAATTTTCGTCTCTTTGATTACTCAGTCTCAGTCATTACGAATATTAGGTTAAGATCCCATAACAGAAACATTTCGTTCATCGAGTTTATGCTGCAAACCCATTTTTTACGCATATTCATGATCCAGAAAATATAAATCCACTAGGTTGCCAATCAAAATGTGGCCGCAAGTATTTTTAATTATTTTTTTTATTTTTGGCACAAAAATTCGTAGACTTGTTTTTTCAATAAAATATCGTCCACTTCACGG
The DNA here is from genome assembly GCA_036365455.1 of Macrosoma leucophasiata. Classification (NCBI taxonomy): domain Eukaryota; kingdom Metazoa; phylum Arthropoda; class Insecta; order Lepidoptera; family Hedylidae; genus Macrosoma; species Macrosoma leucophasiata. Next base: position 14,045,280 of record JAWQUS010000026.1, read on the forward strand.
CAATATATGTAAAGACTCCGAAAAATCACGGCAGCCGCCAGGTGTAAACAAGTATGATCAAGGAAACGATTTTACGTTCATAACGTAGATTAGTTACTTGTATATCAAATTAAAGCTATTTTTATTCTCATTATTATGGTATACAGTTGCCAAATTAAATCTGGCCGCAAAAAGGGTTGCTGGCTGTTAAAGATGGTTAATATTGTAAATAGAGTGAAAAATAGCTAGCGCGTAACATTACCAGTCAGACGAGGACAGCAATACGACGCTTGTAAATCCATTGCGCATGCGTGGGCTGCTACTTTTCTCAACTATGAAATTACTCTATAAATATAAAATCAAATGATTTAAAGATGAAGGCGTGTTTTCTGTGTGACAAAACAAGCAACGTTAATGACTTTAATGATGCATCATACAAGAAGAGTTCGTGAATGTTATTATTTCGTCGTAGGAAAAAATATAAATATGCCGACACTTTATTAACAATTAAATCCACCAATGCTTTTGAATATCATACAAAGTGTTTTAAAAAAACAGTTTTGAAGAAAAAAGATAAAGATGAAATTTGAAAAATTTTACAGAAAACATAAAGTTAGTAAAATTTTAATTGAATTTAAAAATAACTAGCTGTGTCCGCGACTTCGTCCGCGTAGAATTTCAGACAAAAACTGTAAAAATTGTTTTTAATGAACAAATAATTTACATTGTATATTTTATTTCAAACTTTCTTATACCTAAACTGCTACTCTGGTTGTCTCCCAAAGGAATCGCCTGAAATCGCTAACCTGCTACTTTTCTTCGATGACTTGTTCGACAGCGCCAACGGCAACTACAGTGGGGTAGTAGGATGGAAAATCTATAGAATCACTGTAACGCTAAAATCATTAAATCACAAATTATGGGCCAAAAGTTTGCCTGTACTAAAAGCTATGAAATTTGACACTCCCCTATGAGGCGTAATTGTTACGCCTTTCAGGAACTGGGTAAAAACTATAGCATCATTTAAAAAGATTTGTATGTTATTACATGAAAAGGCATCAACGCGCTTTTGTTGGGTAATTTCAATCGCTTTTGAAAATAATGCCTAATTTGTAAAAATAATGTGGAAACTCAAGTTATGAAGAGTTTCCATTATTACATAAAAATCAAAGAATATGAAAATAAAAGATGGCTCTGCTATCCCACGAAGTGTTTGTTTGACTTCTTTGCATAAGTTGAAAATATAACATACGTTTTCATATCTTATCCTATGCGAGCTCGTCCGGAAAAAACCTCGGAAATCATTATATTAAATGTTGGAATTTATACACGCGCTTCACGTAAACTGGCATTTTTAAAATAGGTTGGGGAAAAAAGTCTTTTCGCATATCTGGCTGGTTTTGGTATCATTGAAAGTTAAAATTTTAAAGAACATAATTCCAAATTCAAATTAGGCAAATGTGTGATTTTCATTTGTTTTTCGTACTGTCAAGATGAGTGAATCTAATGAAGAAAATCGATACATTTTAAAATTTTACTACAAAAAAGGTAAAAATGCAACGCAAGCCGCGAAAAAAATTTGAGATGTTTATGGACCTAGTGCAGTGTCTGCGAGAGTAGCACAAATTCGGTTTAAACGTTTTCAATCCGGAATTTTTGATGTCAAAGATGCACCTCGCTCTGGTCGCCCTATTACGGATAAAATGGATGCCATTTTTGAAAAAGTGGAGAAAGATCGACATGTCAGTAGTTACGACGTAGCTGAAGAACTGAGAATTGATTACAAAACAGTTTTGGCGCATTTGAAAAAAGCTGGGTACAAAAAAAAGCTCGATATTTGGGTACCTCACGAGCTCACTGAAAAACCTAATGAACCGTGTACTCATTTGTGATTCTTTATTACGACGTAATGAAACCGAATCATTTTTGAAGAAGCTAATAACTGGTGATGAAAAGTGGATCACGTACGACAAGAACGTGCGAAAAAGGTCGTGGTCAAAGGCCGGTCAGGCTTCACAGACTGTGGCGAAACCCGGGTTAACTCGCAATAAGGTGATGTTGTGTGTGTGGTGGGATTGGAAGGGCATTATTCATTATGAGCTATTACCACCAGGCAGGACTATCGATTCTGAACTCTACTGCGAACAACTGATGAGATTAAAGCAAGAAGTTGAGAGAAAGCGGCCGGAATTGATCAACAGTAGGGGTGTGGTGTTTCATCATGATAACGCTAGACCTCATACATCTCCTTGCACCTTCAGATTTCCACCTGTTTCGGTCTCTTCAGAATTCTTTATGCAATGTTAGGTTAACATCACGAGAGGACTGCCAAATCCACTTGTCGCGGTATTTTGATGAGAAGTCCCAAAATTTTTATAGCAATGGGATCATGTCTCTCACCTACAAGATGGCAAAAGGTTATCGAACAAAATGGTACATACATACTTTAGTTAAATTTAAATAAATTATATTAAAAAATGTTTTGAATTATCTTAAAAAATGCGAAGAAACTTTTTCCCCAACCTAATATGTATATATAAAAAAGGATTGACAGACAAGCAGACGGGCCACCTGATGGTAAGTGGTTACCGTCGCCTATGAACATTTGCAACATCAGTGGAGTTGCCAACGCGCTGCAAGCCCTGAAGGACTTTTTTGACACCAGTTTTGAAGAACCCCATATTGGAAATAACCTCACGCTCTGTTAACAAGGTTTTGAAGGTACTAAATAAATGGACACCGGCTCCTCCTAAAAAGAAACCGGACCAAAGCATAGTTTCAAAGATAAAATTTATGAATTAACATTCTACGCAATACGACGAATTTTTCATCAGTTCTTTTACAGAAATGAACCTCCAACCATTGCAAAGGTTAGTCAGTCTATCAAGCAGTACCTATTATTTTTATACCTACATCTTTTATACACATAATAATATTAGTAATGATTCCAAACTTTAAAACATTATATAATTTTTATTTTGCAAATGCTGATCCAGAAATGACCAAGGTTTCCAAAGACACCCACAGAAAATTTTTGAAGCATCTTAATTTTAAATTTGTAGCACGGTCACGCAACAATACGAGTGTACTGTTGCGTACTGTTGCGTTGTTGAGTATCGATCGAAATGACATAATAACATGGCGCCAGAGTCACTTACGTTCTATGCACCAATTTCGACGTGAAGGGAGACATATTATCAAGAGATAAAACGATTGTTTCAAACCCAGCATTATCCCATAACGTTCAAATCAAAGATGTCAGTGTCTACATCAGCCAATCAGAGCATCGTATTCTGCTGCCGTTAGTATGGCAAACCGACGCTCAGCGAGGGTGGATTGCTTAAAGTTATTATTCGTTTTTTATTATTTTTTATATGTTTTTTGACTGAATCGTTACTAAAATTGAAAATATGGAGTGTAGGGCGGCCCCTAGTACGTCAGCTAAGACGCGGAAACGGGTAGCTAAACCAGAAAACTGGAAAAGAAACGTGGCGAAGCGGGAGCGGTAAGCAACCTTGGATAAAGTATAGTTGATACTTGAAATCCGTGTTCAAATTATGTATTTATGGAAATAATCAGAATTAGTTTTTTTTTTAAATCTGCATTGTATTAAATGCAAAGAATCTAGCCTAAATGTTATTCATCCTTCTAATATAATAAATGTGAAAGAGTGTTATGTATGTCTGTATGTATGTATGTATGTATGTATCTATGTATGTGTCTATGTATGTATCGATGTATCTATGTATGTATGTTCCGATTTCACTTCAAACGGCTGAACTGAAATTGATAAATTTTGTTTAGCCTAATTTTTATTAATCCTACTAATATAATAAAATGCGAAATTGTATGTACCTATGTTTGTATATAATGCATGTTCCGTTTTCACGTTAAAACCGATTTTTTGATAAATTTTGATACAGACTACAGATACAGATTTTTATTTTAGGTACTCATCCGTTCAACTGCCCACAAAACCAAGATGTGAACACCGTACGGGACAATATAATTGCCATACACTGACTATGCTAGATTTGGTCAAATTTCATGACAATTTTTACAAACATCCACACAAAGAAACTCAAGATGCATTTCTACTTAACTATTGCACTCCGAAGATACCGAAAAGAAAAAGACCTCGTCAAGGAACTCATGCATGCAAAAAATTCCAAACTCAGTTTTTCGTTTATAGCACCGTGCAAAAAAAGAAAATCCGTGTATGTCAAACAGCATTTCTGGGTATATTAAATATTACAAAACACCGCATCCAATATATAGCAAAAACATTTTTGGAATCAGGAGGAGCGCCAGTCAAAGAAAAAAGAGGAGGAGACCGAAAAAGTGAGATGTATGCTGCAAAAAAAAGAGCAGTAATGTTGTTCATCAACATGTTTTACGTTGATGAACCGCATTATTGCCGGGGACATACTGAAAGACGTTATTTGTCTGCGGAGCTATCTATTAACAAAATGTTTAAAATGTACAATAACCAGGACGGATTAGAAGAACACCTTAGAGTAAAAAAAGGATATTTTCGAAAAATATTTAACAATAACTACAACCTCGGCTTTGGTAGTCCCAGAACTGATGTGTGTTCTGTTTGCCTGCAAATTTTAGAAAAAATCAAAAGAGAAAATAGTGAGACTGAAAAGCAACGACTACGTGTAGAACATCGAATCCACAAGTTAAAAGCCAAAGCGTTTTTTGCATTAGTAAAAGAAGAACAGTCAGACTTAAAAACTTTGTCCTTTGACTGCCAGAAAAACTTGCCACTCCCAAAAACTCCTGACCAAATCACATACTATTCTCGTCAGTTGTACCTCTACAATTGCACAGTTGTAGAAGGTACTTCCAAGTCTCCACTGACCCCAGAAAATGTATTTGCGTATTGCTGGACTGAAGACGAATATGCTAAAGGAGCCAATGAAATCGCGTCCATAATATATCATCGACTCATGAACACGGACTTCACTGGTATAAAAACAGTAAGGTTAATAGCAGACGGTTGTCCTGGACAAAATAAAAACTCTATTATGATAGCTATGTGCTCAAAATGGCTATGTACTTCAGCTCCAAGTCACGTTCAAGAAATCCAAATAGTTTTTCCGGTCGTTGGTCACTCTTTTATCCCTCCAGACAGGGTATTTGCTCATGTAGAAAAAGCGACAAGAAAATTAGAGTGTATCATAACTCCGGAGAACTACTTAGACATAATAAGATCACAAAGCAGTATTGTGCGTTTGGGTTCTGACTGCGAGGTGTTCGACTTCAAAACTAGTATGAGTAGGGTACTGAAAGATGTAGGGTCATGGCATTTTCAGTTCAAAAAATGCAAAAGATTTTTTATAAAGCGATCTGCTCAGACAGGAAATATCCTTATAAACGGTGAGGTTCATTACAACAACCGTGAAGGTGTTTTCAAAAAAGTAACCCACAAAAATAAAGTTGTCGCCGATTTAAATCCCGAAACCATCACTATTAAAACAGTCAAAATAAAGTCTGCCAAGTTAGAAGACGTGAAGAAATTATTAAAAAGCCATTTTGGTGAAAGCTGGGAAGATCAAGAAGAATTATTATTTTATAAAAATATGCTCGTTCATGAGTCCATTGAAGAAGAAGACGTGACTGAAGTCATCTGCGAGCCGCGTAATGAAAACAATTGTGTCGTCTAACAACGTGTGTTATTTTGGATTAAAAAAAATTGCCTTCTGATGAAACCAGTTTCTCATTTTCTTTTGTTAGTTATACCAGTATTACTAAGTATTCTGTGGTTATACTTAACTTATAATCACTATCATTGCATAGTAGAAAACAAAGTCGCCCTCCGCCTCTGTCTGTGCCTTTCTAAATCTTCTTGTAAACCGTGCAACGGTTTTTAATACAGTTTTCACCATTAGGTACTTAGAGCACTCAGACTAAATTAAAACTATAGACACGACTCTGTCATATTCACAAGTGAAGCCAATTTATAGAATATGAAATTGACATTTCCCATACGATTCTAAAACACAGTGTAACACAGTGTTACGGAATCGTATGGGAAATGTAACACAGTGTCAATTTCATATTCTATAAATTGGCTTCACTTGTGAATATGACAGAGGCGCATCTATAGTTTTAATTTAGTCTGTTTCTCAAGGGGTTTATTATCTAATAGTGTATAATGAACATTGTCATGCAATTTCGCAAATAAATACGAATTTAACGCTCAGCGAAGCGAGGGCGGATAGCTAGTAAACAATAATTTATAATTTTAAGAACACACAAAGAAAAATAGGTATAATAATATTAAGTCAAGACAAAGAAAAAAAGATAAACATCAAAAAGTACGCATAAAGTACCAAAATCATAATCATGACTATGTTTGAATAATGGTAGTTATTCAATATGGCGGACATTCATATCATACATGTCAATGTCCAGGTCTGTTTCAGTCAAGTACGGCAGTGTCCAAAAGTCTCTAACAAACCCGGTAGTGTCTATCATTTTTTTGCAAATATAGAGCCTAATCTAACTCATTTGTATAAATTAACCGAGTTTAAATGTTACCTATAAATCCTACATTATTATATGATTTATTTCAAAGTAACTGTAGTGATAAAACTGATGCTAAACGATTTTTTCATTTGCTCTAAAAATCGTTAGGGTGGACACTGCCGTCTTTGTCATTATATGACTCATATCTTCCAATATCAGAAAGTTTTCAGCGGCGAAAGTCCACTCACTGTAGTTTTCACGTCCTATTAACCTAGGCACATTGACTAGATAGTTCGTTGGAGACATTTTCAATCGATTCGAATCCAGCACACGGTTGTCAATCGAAATGCAAAACGAACTTCAACTGCCACGAAATATATATTTTTACACGAATCGTCTTATATTTCGGCCTAAACTGATTAATAACTGGCTCACTACAACTTTCCCTAGCTAAATATGGGTCTGGGCCCATAACCTATTATAATTGGAAATGAAACAACGAGATGCGCTTGCATCGAGAATTCGAGAATGCGAATGCAATGATTTTTATTATGTCACACTGACATTTGACATAAGTGTAAGTATTACAGACACAGATAATATAATATACATATTTTGATATTACTTACAACAGATATTTTGAATCAAAGTTTTAAGAATAACTGTACTGAGTCACAAAATCAATCAATTGATGAAAGTATGGTTAAATTCAAGGGCAGAAGCAGTATGAAGCAGTATATGCCCAAAAAGCCCATTAAAAGAGGCTATAAAAATCTGGGCTCGGTGTGACTCTGAAACTGGTTATTTATATCAGTTCAATATTTACAGTGGTCACCATCACCATCTTCATTTGTTTCACATCGAAACAAATGAAGATGGTGATGGAGGACTGGGCTACAAAGTTGTAATGGAGTTGTGCAGAACTGTGGAGCCTGACACGTTAGTAGCTTTTGATAATTTTTTCACTAGCTTGCCGTTGTTAAGATGTTAAATCAAAGAAAAATTTATGCCGTCGGTACTGTAAGAGTGAACAGAAAAGGTTTGCCATCTTATCTCTTGCCAAACAAAGGTGACAAAAAAGAAAACAAATTAAGTGTTGGGGAATTTATGTTCCAGTATTCAGCGCCCGTGGCTGCAATAAAGTGGCGTGACACTAAAGATGTATACATATGTACAACAACACATGATCCTAAAAAAGTGGTTACCATACAGCGTACCCAAAAGAATGGCCAAAAAGCACCAATGCTATGCCCATATGCAATTGAACAATACACTAAGAATATGGGTGGTGTTGATAGGCTAGATCATTTTCGGTCATCCTACTGGATCGGCAGAAAATCAACCAAAAAAAATTGGTTGAGATTATTCTGGTTTATGCTAGAAGTATCCTGCATAAACGCATACATAGTGTATAGTTTGACACACAAAAAAACAAGTAGCAGCCACAGAGAGTTCCGGCTAAGAATGGCTAGAAGTCTAGTAGACAACTTCACGACTCGAGTAAGACAACCTGTCCTATACAAAATTAAGAAAAGAGGCCAGTATGGTGTTGATGAAGAAGTTAGAACATGAAATGTCGCAAAATCACATGCCTTATGATTCAGGGACAAGGAAACGTTGTAGATTCTGCAGCACTAAGACTGAGACTAAGAGGTCTAAAATAATCTGCAAAGTGTGTAAAGTTACACTCTGTATAACACCATGCTTTGAAAATTTTCACTTGTAATTTACGGCATTACTCAGAGTGTAACTTTGCTCACTTTCATATAAGGTGTTAAATTTTTAGGTATCCTATATTGTAATTATCTTGCTTTATTATAATTCAAATTTGTGTTTTTTGTACGGGCAGAGGACATATAGGTGCCACCACTTTTTTTTAATATAAATAATAGTAATAAAAAAAAAAACAAGAAATTAGTTTTTTTAAAACCCTTCATTCTACCATAATTAAGTATCAATACATAATAGTTAGCTCAACCTGGCTAAGGGTTAAATAATAATCAATAATAAAGTCCCACAACTGGGCACGAGTCTCTCCCCTTTTTGGGGGGAGGCCTAGAGCTTACTCCACCACGCTGCTCCAATGCGGATTGGTGAAGGTGGGTGGGTTAGTGGCCAACCCGCTGTCGGATGTTTTCAAACTACCCATAAGGCTTCCGACAAGGTTTAACAACTGCTTTCTATCGATAGCAACCGGGACTGACGACTTAACGTGCCATTTAAAACGCCACGGAAACGCGCATTTTAATATGCCACTAGCGGTCACCCATCACACTACCCGACCGCGCCCGTAGTTCCCCGTAGTGCTTAACCGAGTAGATAGCTTACGATCTACACCAGCCGTGGGGCCATGCGCGCTTCCACACTTATTACATATTCTCTGCCAATAACCAAGAAACTTAATATCAAAAACATATTTTGAAAATATAACATTGCTGTTGGCCATCTGTTGGCTGATGTCAAGTTTTGTCAAGATCACAGAGTTCACAGACCAAAGACCAATATCCACAGTCAATAACCAATTCACAGACCAACAACCTAAAGGTGCGGCCTCATGCAGTCACTAGTCGCTCAGTTCCAGCGATAAATCCAGTGAAGTGACCCCATTTTTTAATTTCCCGCGTCTTAATTTAAATTTCCCACGTCTCAAAATTTCTAGCGACTAGCGACTACAAAACGCCGATGCGGCCTCATGCAGTCGCTGGACGTTCGATTTTAATGATAAATCTGATCATATGACACGATTTTAAAATTTACTGCGTCTCAAAAAGGTCTTGAGTGGTGCAGTCGCTTGACACTCGGTTTGCAGCGATAAATCTGGTCAAGTGTTTTGTGTTTTTCAATTTCTCGTCGTGTTGTCGCATCCACCAGCAGTGCGTCACTATAAATTGATCGAAAATTATCTAACCTTCTTCGTAGCAGTCGTGGCAGTGACACGAGTAAAAGAAAGGGGTGCATAAAAATAACAACCATATCCTTTTTACAAAATTGATGAGATGGCGTTTGTTAACAAATATTAAATATTAGCACTTCTGATGCTGAAAAACTTGAATTATATAAAACAAATGCTTCACGATCCAAAAAAGAACGCAAAACGTCTTATCTTTTTTTTTTTGTTTAAAATGCCATTTGTTTGGAGTGCTCGAAAAAATCTAATAGTTACGGCCCGTGGTTACGGCATTACAATACTGTTTTATTTTAAAATATATATTATTTGTTTTATTTTATTTATTGTTGATTTTGATTATTAGAAAAAGAAGCGAAAAATTAATGTTCCTAATGATAAAAAATGAAAAAAAATATATTAGCACTTACCAATTTTTTTTTGACGAGTCTTATTTCTAGTTAATCTCTACAGATATATTATTTCTTTGTTTGTTTATTTGTTGTCCATGAGCTCAAACGTTGTATTCGCAACGGCACATCAGAAAATTAATAGAATATTAGGTTTATAAACTGGAGAATAGGTTACTACGGGTTTTTTTGTTGTATTCATTTCACCTATTTCGCTAACCTAAACTAAAAACTAAATGTGACAAGCCTGAAGCATTTGGCTAAATTTAATGTAAAGGAAGGCGGCATTTTGCAAAACTTCAAAGACACTAAACAACATTGTTTTTCTTGATACTGTGGTATTTAACATTTGTAGCTTTGTCGCTGAAGCCGCTACATACCACTTGACCGCGTGACGTCAGAGCCACAGACCAATAACTAGCGACTTTATCGCTCCATGAGGCCAGCACATGTCAAGTGATGTCAAAAACCAAACTGTCATTTTTTTTTATTGTTTTACGGCCACGGATTCATGTCCTTAATAGCCAATCTTCAGTAATAATGGGCCCATAGAATTTGGGCCTATACCTGTCGCCTAGATGTTTAAATGTGTGCGTGAAATTGTTTCTGTATTTTGTTAAAGTCAAGATGTGAGTTTCAAAGTAATAGACGATTTTTGTAGTGTACGTGTGTGTCGCACGCATTTCCCTCCGCAAAAAATTATAGACTGTTTTGCATCGGTAATAAACGCAACGGCTATTCCCCTCCAGTCCGCCGCGGCCGGAGGCCCGTGTTGCTCTATGCTTTTAAATTTCTAACAACAACCGTTTAGTTCGCAGTCGGGGGACTTGACTCTAACGAAAATTGGCACTTTAAAGTCACGAACAATTAAACTAAATTGAAAAATGATTTTCGCACATCCCTAAAATTTTTGAAAGACCTATCACGTTGTATTTGTATACTCTTATTACTCTTTGGCGTTTCTATGGCCGATCCGTTAAATAAAGGTACTCTGTGCAGATCCGTCTGTTTGTTCATGGTAATTGGGGTTGTTGGTCTGCCTCTGTGGTTATTGGCACATTTGGCACAGTTATTGGTCTGTGTGTGATGCAATTTTTGTCTGTGATGCAATTCACCAAAGAAATTCACTTCACTGCAGTGCAATCCAAGAGTACACTGAGTGACAGTACAAGAGTGACTTAGCTGGCAAAAAACTTGAATAATCGATTTCCAAATAATCGATTATCGTATAAAAAATAATCGATTGTTTTAGTTTTTAATTTAAAAAATCGTCAATTTAATGCTCTTATTTTAAAAAAAATCTATTTTATGAGTTTCAATAATAAAAACCGTAAATTCAAAGCTTTAATTAAAAAAAAAAATCGATTTTTATAGTTTTAATTAAAAAAATGTAAATTTGAAGCTTTTACAATTAATTATCTTTATTTGTTAATCGAAACAACTTGTTAAATAAACATAAACAAATTATTTCGGGTATGAAATTAAAAAATATATAGTATAATATAAAAATATATAATATATAGTGACACGCTTTACTGAATAACGAAAATCATCTCTAATACTTATTAATATATAATAAAACAGAAAAGTAGTTGAAATCATCATATCGATAAGTGGTCTAGCAATTTTTTTGGGCGCATTTATAAGAATTCCGTTTTGATCGGAAGTCCGGAACTGGGAATTAAGTTATCGGACATGCAAAATGTGTCAGATTCAGATCGTGTTTCCGAGAGGTTAAAAAATAAAGTTATAATTTACGAGGAAATTAATTTAAAAAACCACTGTCTATTCAATTCAAAATGTGAAATTACTGTATTGTCTTACCGATTGAGTTAAAGTATGTTTTCAAGGCACTAGATGGCGCTGAAAATAATTGAGTTGCCTATAATAGATTAAAAGAACGATGGGAAAGCACGAAATTAATTAATAATCTATCTAATAAATTAAAAAAAAATCAAAAACATTACGTAAAATAGCAAGAATAAAAATCGATTAAGAATTGATTATTATTGTGAAAAAAATCTAACAAATAAATCGATTATTCAGGAAAAAATCGATTAATTAAGAAATCGATTAATAATCGATTATTTCTACCATTATCTATTGAATCCATGCAATGAATTGAACTGCAAATAACTGCATAAATAGCATTACTTATCTCTCTAAACTGTATTCAATATATTTTTGCTTATTCTTTTTCTTTCTCTCTGGATTTGTTTTCGTGGAATATAATTAAGCTTTAAAGTGGAAATATCCGTTCAGTATTTTACGATCAATAATAATTTGTGAAACAGCCACGTAAAACAATGATTTTATTGACGTAAAACTTCGGAATACTTCGAAACTTCGGATTCGTCCGACATGTCACTAAATGACACATATCAATATATCGCGCTGCAATTGCATCTGTCTAAACTACAGATTGCCAGGTTGGTTTCTGTTATTCTGTTGTGTTCTTACTCCTTCCGTGAGTGTTTGTTGCTATCTCGCATAGAGGTATAGAATTAGCGTTATAATTCTATGCTATCTCGGGGGTGAAATGATCAGGAAATAGCTTCCATTTTATACATATTCCATTTTATATTCATAAACGTATTTTAGCTAAAGTGTTGCTAATCTCTCCTTTGTCTTTTTCTATCCTGCACATTTGACAATGCAACTGACACAGACGAAGCATTCTATAGCTAAAACGTATATAGTGTACGTTTATGAATAAGAGGGATTGTATTTACTCAATTGTCTACCACTGAAGGGCTTACGCTCTTATGTAAATTACTGAACATGCTTAGCTCGACCAAAAGTGATCCAATATCTGTAACTTGTTACTGCCATTGTCAGTAATACTTACCATTTTGCTGTCGCACAACCCCCAAATGTCAAATTTTAATAATCGTTTCCTACAAATATTCTTCATGATGATCATCATGACGTGGTTCACATAAATAAATAAATAAGCCTTTTATTCTGTATCTATAGGGTTACAAGTTTACATGTATGTATTTTTGTTTCTATTAACAAGTTTATGAATAGTGTTATTTGTTAGTTCCTAGTCTTATACCATGTTAGTAGTGTTAGTAAGATACAGTCCCATTTTGGGTGTAGGCCTCCTCCATCCTTTTCCAAATCTCCTGGTTTTTGGCCAAGTTGAACCATCTACTGCTAGCTGTCTGGGCTATATCGTCAACCCAACGTTTATTAGGTCTGCCAACCTTCCTGTTTCCTAGTGGTTCACATACAATGTTAATTTGACTTCATTTAAAATTTTTCTATGAAATGTACTGCTATGCCTAAAAATCTCCTTGTCTGTAAAGCTTTGAGTAACCATAACTTTGTATGACAAGTGTTTTTCTTCATGTTTAGTATCTACGAGGTCTCTGGTAGTTTAATGGCACGGAAAAAAAAGAAGAGTATGAGTCCTCATTCATTTCTTGAAACCTAATCCTTCTATACCAAAAGGTAGATTATCGTGGTATATCATTTCTGCTCTGGTTTGAGTTAGGATATAACTCAAATTTGTATTTTCTTCTGAGGCATAGGCCAACATTTTTTGTTGGATTTACTTTTGGGGGATGAAATAGAAATTTAAATAGTTCTGCAATATGTTTTATTTTGAGATCTTTTGATTCTAAAAAAACAAGAGAAAAATTATTTTTTCATTTCACAAGGTGTTCTACTAAAGTTTAGTAGAACATCTTGTGAACTCAGAAGTCATGCTATCTTCGGAAGTTCTGAGTCTTATTTTAGGATTTTCAAAATGTTCATTTTGGTGAAACTACTAATATAAAATAAAATATCAAAGTTTAGACCCCACTGATCTCGCCCCGCTGGTCATTCATCTGTAGATGTTGATAGTTTTAGACCTTGCTTCATTTAAGGGTTTGGGTAAAGCTCACGTTCCTGTCAATTAGGCTTTGAACTCTGATACACTTGAGCACTATTGCTGTGCTTTCCATCGAATCTCCAGATAATGTGATAATTAACAGAAATTAATTTCGCAATGTTTAGTCTCTGTGTTACAGGCTGGACCAAAAGTCAGTTTATATTTGAAATATGATTATAGGTAATAAATATATATGTATCTTCACGCCAGGTCCCTAACGGGGTAGGCAGAGAGTGTAGACCAGCGGTAATAAATATAAAAACATAAAAAGCCTTTTATTCCTTAAATAGTAAAGTAAGTTTAACATAGTAAGTTTCTTAGTTTTTAATTTAATTATATTAAGGACCCCTTTCGAGTATAGGCCTCCTCCAGTATCTTCCAGTTGTCTCTATTCTTTGCATGTCTGACCCAATTTGGACCAGCAATGGCACTAATGTCATCAGTCCATTGTGACCTCGGTCTGTCTGTTCTTCTCTTACCCTGTGGCCCGTGACACTTTAGTACTCTGTTGAACCATCTCTTGTCACCTGCTCGGGCTATGTGACCCGCCCATCGCCAGTATTGTATTAAAACAAATGCTAAAGCGTCTGTGACTTTAGTTTGTGATCTTATGTAGTCACTTTGAATTCTATCATATAGGTACCTTAACCCTCAAGAGAAGCACTATCGCTGCTGCGCGATCCAGAAGCACTGGGTATGCCATACCCGCGTGTCTTTGATTAATAATATCTTTCGATCAAATTGTCCGATATAGAATTTTTTTTTTCATTTTAAAGCTTAGACAGTGTAGATTAAGAATATATCCATAGAATTGTCATAAAGAAAAAATCATCTTGAATAATATAGAAAAAAATCAACATAAACCCTTAAAATGAGGTGTTTTATTCAAATTACCATATCTAGGCAGAATTTATAGATAAAAATTTTTTCCCGACGGCATTTGAAAGGGAATTAAATGTACTTTTAGATAGTTATTTCGTCATTTAACTGTAATTGATAAAAGATATTTATTTAGTTAGGTAAAGTTCAGTGTTTTTAGAATGATATTACTTAATTAAAAAATATGGATTCATTATTCTTTTATTAATACAAACATTTAAATTACTTTATAAAACTTATATTTTAAATGGATTGATGCTACAAAAAATTAAGAATATAACTTCAAGCTACATTTTTCACAGATTTTGGCTGTATGTTCTTTACACATTGGAATATCACATTTTAAACACTTATAACATGTTTTTCGGTCTAATGAACTGGGACAAAATCCACATCGCTTATATTTTTCTAGTTTATTGTCAGCTATCAAATCTCTAGGGTCTTCTGTTTCAGGTAAATCTTTATAATCTAGGAAAGCTTCTATTTGTGAGCGTAATGTCGTTTGTAAAGTAGGCAGTTGAAGTCTTCTTATCAAAAATGGCTTAATAAGAGATAAAGATAGATCTAAAATATAATCATTCCGAGTTATCGTTTTATTACTACTTATTAAATTATAAATAATGAAAGAATTCACATTAGCTTGGTCCAGCATTCCATAAAAATTGCGCATTGGCCATCTCAGGGTTTTTCGAGCAGTCGTAAAATCATGGCATTTTTTATCGAAACTATCAGTTCCTCCTTTTGTCTTATTAAAAAATGTTCAATTTCTGGCTTTCCAGTGTCTGAATCGATTCTAGCACTATGATGATATGAAGACAATAATAATACAATCTTTTTGCCTTTAGGATTAAATGAAACAAGAATTTTCTTATCATTATATGCGAACCGGATTTTATCATCTTGGGGTTTTACAATTTTAAACGAAGCTGGAATTTCTGGTTTATTTTTATAATTGTCCCAACCATTGTTAAATTGTATTCATCTAATAATTTGTCACATATAGGAATGGATGTGAACCATCTATCACACGTTATATTTCTACCTGTATTGTAAATTGGTTCTGACAATTTTCTGACATAATAAGATGGCACTGATTCATTACGATCTTTATCAGTTACTGCGCCACAATAAGGAATAGCGTTGAATAAATAATGTGTTGTAGAGTCATTCAAAGTTACAACTTTGAGACCATATTTATCTGGTTTAGCTGGTAAATACATTCTAAAACGGCATCTGCCATGAAAATAAAGCAATTGTTCATCTATTGTACATTTAGAATCAGGCTGATAATTATTTTTGCAATTGTTTATGAATTTGTCCCAAATTTCTCTGATATTTGCAAATGGGTCATCTGCTTTTCTTTCTTTTCGTGTACTCTTATCATCAAATCTAATACATAAAATTATAAATTTAAATCTGTTTACAGCCATTGTGGTTCTGAAAAGAGACATTCCATAAGGTGACCATAAAGATTCTACACTAGTATGATTTGTTTTGTGCAAACCAGAAAAATATAACAATCCTACAGTGGCTTTCAATTCATCCATATCTACTTCTTTATGATGTGATTTTATTTGAATGTTTCTTCTATTATAATCTACGATTTTCCGTGTTATTTCTTGATTTGTATATTTTAAAATAATTTTCAAAATTTCTTCATCAAAAAACACATTCCAAGCTTCTAATGGGCTGGTAACTCTGCTTGCTGGGCCTATCGGAGTTGCAGTATATGCCGTATGAGCACGCTTACCCCGTCTATCAGGTATTTTGAGAGACCATTTGTAATTATTTTTGCCACGCAGATAGCTTGGTCGACCACGTTTCCTCTTGCCTGATGTACTAGGTATTGATTCAGACTCATTGCTTGATGACTCACTTTCAACAGCTTCTACCTGCTCTTCTTCGCTTCCGTCTTCATCACTCTCATTATGCTGCACTTCAAAAACTGATTCAGTCTCGCTTTCACTTTCTTCGTCGTCAAAAACATTTGCAGCCTCATATAATGCGTTTACTTCAGACGCACGGCGAGTACGAGAACGTGTATTCATTTTGAGCTAGAGAAAAAATGAAAGAAACCGATAAATAAATGTTAAAAAAATAGAAAATCAAATTTTTAATAAAAAATACTATAGAAAATGTAATATTTATAATTTACTTACGAAAAACTGTCACGATCGGTAAAATTTCAATGTAAATACTCCAAAAAATGCATTTGAATTAAGCAATATATATAATAAAACTGACTGATGATATAAAATATCGATCAGAATTCTTTTAAAATAGATATTTTAGAATTCTAATTGTATAAATACAAAAAAAGAACTGAAAAACACAATTTTATGCAAAACGTTGAGTCAGATAAAATAACAAAATACTGACGCTACAACAGCACTGGGTAGCGCATACCCATAGACTGACTACGGCTGCCTATATTTTAGTCCGTATTCACATCTCAAGATAACTATGGTGGGGAATCTGTAGTGGGGATAGTAGAGATTTTTCCCCTAGGCAAAGTCACCTTCTCATTGTAACCATTTCTGAAGGAGAAATATTTTTAATTTACACCTGGGTATCCCATACCCAGTGCTTCTCTTGAGGGTTAATTATGCTCCTCTCCATAGTCCTTTGGCATGTTCTCAGGTCTTGCTTTGTTTTCTTGGTATGGACCCAAGTTTGACATATATTAGCCATACGTTAGACTTGGCAGTATTCAGGTGTCCATTACCGTTTTCTTTAAGGTCAAATTAAACTTTCCCTTTACCATTTTTTTAAGACTCCAGAATTTTTTTTTAGCTTATGGCTATTCTTCGATCAATTTCTTTCTTATTATTGTTAGGACTGAATGACACATGTTTGCCCAGGTAAATGTAATGGTTGTTTTATATTATTTCGCATTAACACATGCTTGTGAAATATAATTCATCATATATATTCTTTAAAATAAAATAAATTTAATGGTCCACATACTCAATCTCCAGATTGTCTATGATGACTGTGTTTAGTGCTATTAGTCATAATTTTAGTTTTTTGGTAGTTCATTTCTAGACCTTGAATTAATGAATGTAATACATGAATATGCCGTTGACAGTTTCGACTACCCAACGGCGTATAGTAACAGTTCTTGATTGATTTGTTGCTGGAGTTAAAGTAGCATTTCACCTTCTTCACGGAATGCAGTTTCTAAGAGAGGCACTCAGCTTCTGAAGCCCTTATCCAGAATGAAATAAGGGCTAAGTGTCGTCCCTAAATTCCATTTGAATTATTTGGGTGCCTTTTGTTATGGCTGGCCCAACACATCATTAATATAACCATCAGTACAAACAATCACAAATGGTTTCATCAGTTTCCAATACTTGTGCATGGAGTATCTTCTTTTTGATAAATGTAAAGTTGACTGTGCTGATTGCATTTTAATTAAATGGCCAAAGTCTTTGCCAATCTCATCACTGAACATTACATATTTATGTTTAACATTATTTGATTGTAAGGACTGTCAGAGGATGTGTTAGATGAGCTTTGGGACAGGTTTGTTGGTGAAGCATATACTGGCGCTGAACAAGTTGAAGTGAGCACAACTAGCTCATCAACATTTACTGTACCGAAAAACATGGCGACTTTGCCCAAAAAAAGTAAATATTTTTACATGAACTGTGATAATTTGCAAAACGGTTAGCCTATTTTAATTTTGTTCGTACCAGGCAACAGTTTAGATCAGTTTCCTAATATTCATTATTAATTATTTATAGAAAACGTAGTCGTTTTTCTAAAAAAAACAATTCTAAGTGCTTGGCAGAAAGTCATAGGATTTTGGCAACTTTACCCATTTCTCATATTTCCGATATTACGAACCGCAAAATTATTTCAAAAATAGCTAAATATTAAAGCAACCATATAACAATATTAAAGCAAAAGTTTTTAAGTGTCAATTTATGAAATGAATAAGCACATGGTAGCTCTTTCAAAAATGAGTAAAGGCAAAGTAATAAAGCTTCGTAGAACACTTTTTAATACCGTTATGGTGAATACGCAAGGGTTGTCACCGCTGGCTGAAATTGAATGTAACAAAAACGTGTTGGATGTACTTATAACATTTTTATTAGGAAATAAACATAAATTCTTAAAATATGTGGATGCAAAACAATTAATATTCAATCGCGTTTATAACATATTATATTTTAATATAAAAAAGTAGTTCACAAGATACGCGTAAAATCACTAGGAACAAAAATTACAATTGAGATCGAGTAATTCTTACCGTTATACAACGGAATCTATTGTATAAAATTTATTACAAAACAGACATACATAAGAATTAAATTTAACAGACACTTATATAGTACTAATACTTTCAGTAATTATTAAACAGCAGTCTTTATATATTATTTAAACTAAAGTTAATAGTAGTATTGAGATCGATAAGTTTTTGAACACTAATAAGTATATAATAACAATAAATAAACATAATTGTTTATAATTTTGGTATATCAATCTATCAAATTTACATATATTTGTATAATTTAATAACTACCAACAGAATCATTTTTAATACAACAAGTAAAAAATGAGTTTATCAAAAACTAACTTTGGTTTACAACTTACTAGGAGTTATATATATATTTATATATATAGTTATATGTATAATGAAGTAATTATGTAATCATAAATTAAGCCTTAGGAAAAAAGTGGCTATACGCTTTATTTAATGACATTTCGACGTAGATAAAGCATATTATCTTCAGATACGTCTGTAATTACCTCTTATCCGTCATTTGTAACTCATTGTATATTTTATATCCATTAAAATCGAATTCGAACATAACTTGACCCCTTCTTGTCATGGTAGGTTGCGGTAACATGACAACAATGTCATCTACGTGGCGTATGTCGTAAATATCTTCGACTACTGGATATGTGAAGGCTAATCTTTTACCAACATTCTGTACCGTATTTTTATTTTTAACTTTACCAGGGGTTTAAATCGAAAAGCCGGTCGCTAGTGTTAAAAATCCTGTTTTCTGAGAAAAGATCCTGTCTTTGGTCTAAGTTTTATTATAATTTATAAATTTAATATTATTTGCACACTTAGTTCTTACTTATATTTCTGTTCACTAGCAACAGCTTTCAAAAAGTCTTTTTTAGTAGAAATTTCGTTGTAAAATTCTTCACAGCTCAGATGTTTGAAATTATATTGTGTAAGTAGTATTGCTCTTATTGACTCAACAGACAATCGGTTTCTCTCCTTCGTCCACTGTGAAGTCATAAGGGAAAAAACTCTTTCCACATTTGCGTTATGGGGTATGATACTGAAAAAGTACTGACAAATCTTTTTCAGTATCATATTATATATATGATACTGCAAATCGAGCAATATTCGGTGCTGTAAAACAAATCGAGTGCTGTCGTTGCATGCTTCAAAGAAAATTACCCATTTACTTTCAGCTTGTTCCTGATAAAATTCAGAAGGTTTAGAGTTAAGAAATTTTTTTAATAGACAAAATTCTTCAAATAACTTCACATCATCAATACTGATTCCTATGTTTCTCAAAAAGATAAGCGATTCTATAATATTGTCAAATTGTAACTCATTATTTTGCTTCAGTGCCAACCATTCAAAGCATTTAAAAGAGTACAAAGGTTTTATCCAAATATTTATGTAGTTTATACATTCTTGATACATGCATTTATGTCGGTATTTATTTTATTGCGTTCGTCTTGGTTAATGTTATTTTTTTCAAAGAGATCTCGTACTTTTAAAGGAACGAAGTTGTGTTCCATCCTTAGGCTTAGTGACTCTGTCGTTTCCTTCAATGTACACAGCACTTCGGCGATTGAGTTTTTCTCTTTTTCTAGTGAAGCAATTCTTGAGTGAAATATAGCCATCAATGAGTGAAGATAAAACAAATATATTTCGCTTGTATCACTCTCAAAAAACTTTTTGATGAGAACCGGAGATGTATCTGTCGTTAAAAAATATTCTTTCAAAGCCACATATAATTTTAGGATTCTTTCAATAGCCGGAAACAGGCTGAGCCACCTCGTCTTGCTGTGATACAGCAGTTTCTCATAATTTATTTCAACGTAATTGCATAGTTCTTTCAAATTTTCTGTTCGTACAGTATACACTGAAAAATGATTGAATATCTTCATTACTATAGATTCTATGTCAAACTCCAACAAATCTGTAGCATGACGTATTGAGTTATGAAGAATATGAGCTGGACAGCCACAATTTCTTTATCAAACATGTGATTTAAATGTGTTATCACGTTGTTACCTGCATTTCTAGCAACACCTCCGAAATTTACGTTAGCGTTATCGCCAGTGAAAGAAACGCATTTATCTTTTAATTTATACTTTTCAACCGTCGTCAGTATGTGATTGGCAATACTCATCGAAGTTTCGTTTGACAACGCTGATAACTCCAGCAATTTACTCAGCATTCCGATTTTCCAATCAAAGTATTGAATTATTATGGGAAATATTTTGTCAACGTTGTGATTGCTAGCATCAGTCGACAATCCCAAAAATACAATATCTTGAAGTTTCTGTACAAGCATTTGAACAGAATATGGTGCGATGACATGAGTGATAATTGCCTCACATTTTGTCCTCGCACAAGCTACGTTTCTAGCCAATTCCGAATCAGAAAACAGTTTTTTCAATAATGGCGAAGTGCAGTCCATACTTTTATAGGATTGGTGGTGTTTCACCACATGGAATGCAAGAGTAGTATCAACTGCGCTATTTTTATCTTTACCATGCTTAGAAACAAAAAAGTCCAACTTACTTGTCGATGCGCATAATCTGTTCTGTTTTTGTGCTTTTCGGTATTTATATGTTTTTCTATGTCAGCAGCACCTTTATAACTAATAGAAACGTAGGAATCGCAAACAGTACATTTAACTTCGTGTTCGTTTCGCCCCTCGACGAACGACGGATATTTTGCTTTTAATATATCAGTGAATTTACAACGTTTTTTATTAGAAGATGCCATTGTAATTACCGATGTAACGCATGCACGTAATAAATACAATAGCAGTAAGTGCCTAACACAATTTACTCTATGATACCTAATGAGCAAATGAAGCGCCGATGTTTCACGCTCGCTCGCACGGTGCGAGTCGCACCGCGGAGTGAAACGCGGACGGGGCGCCGCCCGCGCCGCGTTTCACTCCACAAAGTACAAGTCACACTTTGCTCGGCGGCCGAAACATACCTACACAGACAACGTGCATACTTTTATTGTTTTAATTTGTCGTGCGCCTATTATTTATTGGCTTGACTAAAAATCCGGTCTGGAATGAAATCCGGGAGGAATCCGGTCTATTCCTTTAAACTCCGGTCTAGACCGGATTTATCCGGTCAGATGGTAACCCTAGTCCCGTTCCTCGCTTGCTAACAAATATTGGCCGTGTAGTTCTGCCATTTCCTTTTTTAATTTTGTGTCCCTGGCTAACACTTCAAGCAATTCCTTCTCACTGTCATCTCTCTCCCTATGCAACTGTTCAACTAACTCCTTGGTGACCTTTAATTCTTTTAAAGTAATTTGGAGTTTGGACTCTTCTTGACGAGAGGCCTTGCGAGTTATCATTTTAAGGTAGGTAATATTGATATTCTAATAGGTTGTTGGACACTTTTGAAGTGAGTTTTGGGATTGAAAATACTCAACACATATATTCGTAAAGAAACGAATATTACAATAATAGGTACGCGGGAAACAGTCAATATGTAACTGAATGAGTACTGTATTACTCAGTACAGGGTTTTACAATAGAGATAACAATGATTTACACGATTTATTTATTTTTATTTATTTAATCTTCTATGCACTAAAACGATACATAAGGCGAACTTAATGCCACTAGGCATTTTCTACCAGTCAACCTTTGGGTAGTGAGGATAGCAACGAAGTAGGTGCAACACTGGTGAAAATATATGAGAATAACAAAAAAATAACTATATTAAGATGATTGATGTATAATATTAGGTATAATATAATAATATGATTATATATATTAAATATATGTATTAGATATAAATATATATAAATATACATATATACGTATATAACTAAGACGCAAATATATAATAAATATAATAATTATAATTAGGAAATATCACGATGAATAATTACTACAGCCTGTGAAGCTACTAGCCAACTAAGTTTAAGTAATGTTCCCGAATTTTCCGCTTAAAAGAGTACTTGCATGTTGATTTCTTGATATTCACGGGAAGCGTATTCCATAGTTTTATTGCCGAAATAGAGAAAGAGTTTGAAATAAAGCATGAGCTGTGAAGAGGAACATTCAGGGTAAGATTTTCCGAAGATCGAAGATTAAGATTGTGAGAATTGCCCAAGATTTTAAATTTTGAATTAAGATAGTGAGGAGAACATGGATCATTAAGAACACTGAACAGTAAGGAAAGCATCCGGACAGATCTTCGCTGTCGGATGGGAAGCCATTTTAGTTTTGAGCGATAGTGAGAAATGTGGTCGAACTTGCGCAGACCATAAATGAAACGGATGCAGTTATTTAGAAGTCGATCCAATTTGTTCAAGTGCTCCTGGGATATGTCAGAATAGCAAACATCAGCATAGTCAATAACGGGCAAAACGAGACCTTGAACCAGAAGTTTTTTGTTGCAGATGGTAAAAAGTTCTTAAACCTATAAAAAGACCGCAGCGAAGAAGTGACAATTTTACTGACATTGTTGATTTGTTTATTCCAACTCAGAGTAGAATCGATGTGTAATCCTAAATCTTTTACTGATGGTGAGAGAGGAATAAGAGACCCGTTGTATAATAAAGGTGGCAATGCACACATATCAATATTCTTTATATAATATCTACTGCCCAAAATAATGGCTTGACATTTTGACGGGTTAACCGTAATGCCGTATTCATGGCACCATTGAGAAATCACTTCTAAATTCGTATTAATTACTGAAATGGAACGTGCTAAATTATTTAAATCGGCTTGAAAATAAAGTTGTAAGTCGTCGGCATACAGATGGTAAGAGCAGCCAAGTCTAATGGTTAGAGAGTTAATAAATAAAGAAAACAATAAGGGAGAGAGTATAGCGCCCTGTGGTACACCAGTGCATAAGTCACGCCAATCGGATAAATCCCGATCAACGCGAACAGCTTGCTGGCGACCACGAAGAAAAGATGAAAACCAATCCTGAACTATCGACGAGGCTCCAGCTTGCCGGAGAATAGCTATTAAAACGTCATGGTCCACGGCGTTAAAAGCGTTAGAGAAATCAATAAGTACTAGCACTGTTAACTGAGAATTTTCCATTCCGGCTCTCACGTCTTCAGTGACTTTAAGTAAGGCTGTAGTGGTGCTGTGACTTGGCCGAAAGCCAGACTGATACTGTGAAACAATATTATGTGTAAAAATATGCCGTGCAAACTGCTTATGGACAACAGCTTCCAGAACCTTGGATAGAAACGGTAGAATGGAAATTGGTCGAAAATGGTTTACTAAACAGGGATTAGAAATCTTGGGAAGTGGAGTAACATAAGCTTTGCGCCAAATTGAGGGGAAAGACCCTGTTTGTAGTGAAAAGTTGATAATATGGGTGAAATGAGGAATAATACAGTCTAAAATAAGGAATATCATCGTCCTACTTACGTTATCACAGCCTGTGGCCTTTGATTTAATGGAGACCATTATCTTCCTGACCTCGTCCATAGTTACAGGAGAAAATGAAAAAGAAAACGATATCGGCAAGGAAGTTATTTTATGAAGTGTTTCAGATTTAATTTGATGGTCGAGAACTAAAGTAGAAACGAAATGCTGGTTAAGAAAGTCTAATGACATATTAGAAGGTACAATTTTAAGTTGAGATTTAGATAAGCCGAGAGATTTTAAAAACTTCCATAAGTCTGCCGGAGAACAATCCAAGACATTTTTATAGATATATTGGCGTTTGGCAGCCCTTACCATCTGATTGCAACGATTACGAGCTTGCTTAAATAAAACCCAGTTATCTTCGCTGCGGTCTTTACGGAATCTACGGAAAGCCTTATCTCTACGAGACATGGCCATCCGTACCCCCCTAGTGATCCAGGGCGCAGGTGGTCGTTTTACACGAACCGCCCGCACTGGAGCATGAACATCAAATAATTTTAAAATGTTTGAATTAAAAACTGCAACTTTGTCGTCAATGGAACTTTTTTCTTCAATCACGGACCAGTTCAGGGTGTGAGCATCTGAGTTAAGCTTTTCTAAGTTAATTCTATTTAAATTTCTTACCAATATTGTAGACGGTTGAACTTTTGGTCTTTTAATTTTATACGTCATGTAGACAAAGTCATGTCTGGAAAGACCGGGAGCAGCAAATTGGCCATGGCAACTGACATGTTCCAAAGATGAAGTGAGCATCAAATCGAGCCATGAGTCGTCAGAATCTACGTTGTGATGTGTGGAACTGAGTTAAGACCTGTCGACTCAAGGATCGATCGAAGCCTATCGGATCGCGAGTTAACTTTCAACATGTCAGTGTTGAAATCACCCATGACTATGCAGTGTTCGCAATTCGTGACGACAGAGTCCAGGGCGGATTCTAACAAAGAAAAGTAATCGATAGCGGGCGGACAATAAACTACTCCAAGAACAGCTTTAACCCCGCGAACAGAAATCTCAACAAACAAGTACTCGGGATCGCCTGTACCAGCGGAGGGTGATGAAGAAAGGATTTGAAAAGGGATGTTGCTTCGTAGGTACAAAGCAACACCTCCGGCTCTTTTACCTGTTCGGTCATTGCGGATAAGGATAAAGTTGGGTAAACCGAAGGCGATAGAAGGTAACTCGGGCTTGAGCCAACTTTCCGAGACTAAAATTGCATGCGTAGCGGTATCTCCAAAAATACCCAAAAGTTCCGAATGATGTTGTGGTACACTCTGTGCGTTAACGTGACATAAATTAAGAAAATTTGAAAAGCGAATAAATTCTTCATTTAATTTGTGGCATAGCGGAGCCGAATCATCTGTATCCAAAGAAGTAAACGATATAGAAGAATCACAAGCTGAATAAAATGATTCATTATCGGACATGCCTGGAGCAACTATATATAAAAATAGACAAAAATATATTATTTATAAATAAATTACTTAATTATTTACACCTTTTATATGGGTTAGTAATTCAAATACATACGTTAGGGGTTATGTAACTTCGCCGGTACTGTGTCCCTCAAATCTTGAAATGATTGCACAGTTATTAATGCTAAGATCAACACTCGAGATGATGGATCAGCTGGTTCACGTGGTCGCATAGGTCGTGGAGGGGTGTCAAGTTCTATCAGCTTATAACGCAGCTTCTTGTTTGGGATAGGGCTGAGATCATCGTGGTCGCGAAGTGGTGAAGGTGTATACTGCATCGGTGAAATCATCTTCATTGCCGCTCTTAATCTTACAAGATCTCACGTCGAACGTCAGCATAGCCGCTTTTAGGAATACTATCTCGCTTGACAAGCTTATTAATTGGAATGTGCGTTTCGGATCATCCAAGACGTACCAAACTCGTTGGGTTAGGTTAAGCACAATGCCGACTAGTTCTAAAAAGTCAATATCCAGTAAAGTTCTGTTGTCGTTGGCTTCAATGATTGCAGAGATTGATCAATGATTGACGTTCATATCAATGGTAAATGTTTAAGCATTGTTGGTTGTAGTTTGCAATGCGTGAAACGATACTGGTTTTGGTAGCGTTTATTTATTTTTATACATCTCGCAAGTGCTTTGGAAGTCGCCTGGAGATCCACGACCATAACAAGCTATTTTCATTTCTTTTTGTACTCTTTTTGCGTTCTTTTACGCGAAATATCGTTTAGGTGGCCTTTCTTACCACAGTACGAACACCTTTTTGGTTTACGCTCAGTATTCGTGCGAAAATGACTTCAACTTGAATTGAACTTTCTGTTTCTTTTACAAGGCTTTCTAAATGTCGGCCGCGTTCTAACAATTCCGAGAACGTCTTCATTTCAGAGCGGACAATTACGTTATTAAAAGTGATGTTAAGAAGTCCATAGATGAAATCTAATTCTTCGAAGTTACGTTTCTTCATTGTCGTTAGGCTACTTTGTATAATCCATTTAAACAAAAAACTGGGTTTCTGGGTAATTTGTAATTTTCCCATTTACCTGTCCCAGTTTTTCCATTTATTACATATTTGAGATGTTTAGTAATGAAATTATTGCTTATTCCTTTAAGAATTGGTGACGAACATGTATTCTTTAGGAATAATGTATTCTTAAATATTTACTCATTTGTGTCCTCTTTCGATATTTTTAATGCCTGACGATTGTAACTGCCTTAGTTACATATTGTTGTTATTGCAACAAACCCAGCCTCTTGCAGTTGACCAATGACATTTTAATTTTCTTGGCTAAATCAAAGCCTTTTTTTTTACGAAAAAGTGTCAGCTATTGGTTGTTTATGATTTTTTATAAAGCCACGGATTTAAAATACTTGAGCATGGGCAGAGAGAACGTTTTTGTTTCTTATCAATCTGTCACGAAACCACTTACTGCATCTTTTCGCTCATTATATGAAGTGCCAACTCTTAACTGCATTTCGTCAAATATTAGCGCAGACAGTTTTTGTTCGTTTTACGTATTGTTAGCTCTTTCCTTTAGCGGTCGATATCAAATCATTTATTCCAGGACTGAATATACATTTGTGCAATAAATTGTGCAATGTTTGACGTGATGGCAAGGTGAATATTAAAGGTCTTATTCAAACTATCACCCGCGAAGTCTAGTTGTTTTTTATTTGTTCGGCTGCTAATGATATTGTCTCTGAACTCTTCAACGGATGTTACACATGATTGATAGACCAAGTCTTTCATGTGATCCTAGAGATAAAAGTCGCACAGGGTCAAGTCTGGGCTTCTCGCAGGCCATGGTGTGGAGCCTCCTTGACCTTATCCACCTCATTAGGTAATTAACATTGAGCCACTGTCGCACACCTCGATAATTATGTCCTGGACACCACATCTACGAACGTAAAATGCAGTCTTGTTTCTGTCCTCCTCTGTAATAAGTATTTGCCAGAAGGCCTTGGATAAGTCGATGCTGCTCAGAAACCGCGCATCGCACAAGTTATCCAAGATCTCGGATATAAAAGGCAAGTTGTAAGCGTCTCGTTTGGTGACAGAGTTCAACTTTCTACTGTCAAGACAAATACGAGGCTGACCATTCTTCTTCCTCACGAGAAGAACTGAAGACTGCCAAGCACTCTTTTTTTCATTTTAATGTTTTGTTTTAATTTAGTACTCGTATGTTAATTTGATGCACCTTTACAACAAGAAATAATAAGTACAACAAGAAATATTGCACATCGATCTTAGGAAAGAGACTTAGGTTTATTCCGAGTCCGTAGAGCATTATCTCTTTCCCATCTTAAGTTTGTGACGTTTGTCGACCGACCATATTGATCAAGTTTTGACCAATTCCGGACTATCAGTGCTTACTTAGGTATTGTGCAGTAGAGATAACGCTCTACGAACTAGCCGATTGTCATTTTTATATGCTCGATGTCCAACATTTCTTGATCAGTACTGTATCTAAATCTTTTGTGAAAAATATTAATATCTGCCGAAGCGCGCATGGCCCAGCGGCTGGTGTAGATCGTAAGCGATCTAAAACTATTTTTACGGATTTATCTCGCGTATATTAAACTAAAATGATTTTTAAAATCAACCCGACGTTTCGGTCGCTTTTCAGCTTCCGTGGTCCCGGGCAGACTGAGGTGACATTTGTCTGACAGAAGTTTGAAAAAATTATATGTAGCTACCTCCATCGATTTCGTAAACGCCTTGCGTAGCGTTCAGGATTAACACAATAATTAATTATGGTATCTTGAGGTCTTGCAGACTGCTGCGGCTGGGATTTAATCTTGCTAAGTATGGGATTCCATGATGTTGATAATCGCCATCCATCTTCTCTATTGAAATTTGGGTGTTTTTTTTAATTTCAATAGCCTCGCGTACCATTCGTGGAATGGGTTTGTGTTCTCTAGCGAGTATTTGAATTTTATCAAACCGGATGTAATGGTTCGGCTTATCCGCTATGTGTTCACAGACTGCAGACCTCCCTGTTCTTCGGTTTTTGACATCAGCAATGTGCTCTTTAACGCGGGTGGATACAGCTCTCTTCGTTTGACCAATATATGAGAGTCCACAATCACAATCTAATTTATAAATACCAGAATTTTGTAATGGAATATTACTTTTAATGGGTCTTAAATACTGATGAATCTTTTTATATGGTTTGAAAACTGTTTTAATGGAATTCTTTTTTAAAATGTTGCTGATTTTATCTGTGACACCCTTAACGTAAGGTAGTATAGCTGGTTGTCGTTCTACTGTAGGTGGTTTCACGCGGCCTCTGTGACGGACGGGTGGTACATGGAGCTTGTTGTTATGTAGCACCTGGCGTAGGTGCTTCAGCTCCCCCTGAAGATGGTGGTCGTCACAGATGCCTCGTGCTCTCTGAAATAGAGATGAGCCAACGGCAGATAAATGTGCCGGGTGATGGTGTGATTCACCATTAAGGTACCTATCAGTATGGGTAGACTTCCTAAACACAGTGTGACTGAGTGTGTTATTGGTTTTTCTAATTAATAAAGTATCTAAGAAGGCTAATTTATTGTCCTGTTCCAATTCCATAGTGAATTTGATTTTATGGTGTATGGGATTGAGATGTGAAAGAAAAACAGAAACATTATTGCTATCCAATATGGTGAATGTGTCATCTACATATCGTTTATAAATGCGAGGTGTTATGGTTGTAGTGCTCAGGGCTCTCTCCTCAAAGTCCTCCATATATCGGCGACTATGGGAGAAACTGGGGAGCCCATGGCAACTCCATCTATTTGTAGGTAGAATTCCCCATTCCACATTAGATAGCCAGATGTCAGGCAACATTCAAGTAGTTCTGCATATTGACGGGGCATATTGTGAGCAATTAGCTTTCTTTTAACAATCTCGACACAATCCTTAACCGGTAAACATGTAAATAAGGATTCAACATCGAAGCTGACCATTATTTCATTTGCTGATAGTTGTAGATGTTTGACTTCAGCAATGAAACTGTACGAGTCTTTGACATACGCTCTAGTGTGTCCCCGCAGTGGTGAAAGTATCTGTGCCACATGTTTTGCCAATTTGTAAGTTGGAGTGTCAATTTGACTAACTATGGGACGAAGGGGAGCGCCAGTCTTATGTATTTTAGGGAGCCCATACAGTTTGGGTGGCTTTGGACAAGCAGGTAAAAGTTTTGGTACGTCAAGATCCAATGAATATGAATATTTATGCAGTAAATCGGTAGTCTTTTTTAATATACTAGAGGTGGGGTCTTTGCTTACTTTTTTATATGTGCTTTCATCCGATAACAGCGATAAGATTTTATCATTGTAGTCTGACGTGTCCATCACAACCGTAGCGTTTCCTTTATCAGCACGGAGGACGATGATGTCTTCTGATCGTCTCTACGTCGTCAGTGAGCGGAGTTCTTCACGAGACAGATTAGGTTTTGGTGGCCGGCAGTGTCGTAACGCAGACGATACGTCCTGTCGGATTTCCTCGGCTGTCTCCTTTGGAACTTGATTCCGAATGACGCAGTCCTCGACGTAACTGATAATCTCTTCGTACGGTATCCTCGATGGAGCTGGTGCAAAGTTAAAACCCTTTTCCAGCACCCCAATAGTCGAATCATCCAAAGTTTGTTTTGATAGATTGACAACTGCTTTGACGTTGACATTGACGGATGACTTGTCGTTGTCTATGGGTGTGTTCAGATTTGAATGTATTTGACCCGTAACCGACTGTTTTTCTAATTTTTCGTATTTACTTATTTGTTTAATTTTGCAGTTATTTAATGTAAATTTTGCGCGAAAGTCGGTTTGTTCGTTACAATTTTGCCAATCTTCTATTTTTAATGTATTTTCGAGGGTTTTAGAGACTTCACTGGTGTCGTGTTCTGTATGTGCGATTTCCGAACGATTTTGTTGAATTGGCTGACATAATAATTTAGTACTTGCTTGACGGAGGATGATGTTGCTCTTTTTTATGTCTTTTTTTGGAGCAATGCGCACACATACTGGTATCAGTTTAATATACTCGAGATAAATCCGTAAAAATAGTTTTATTTCAATGAGTGTAGCTCGCGAAAACCTAAGAACATATCACGTAAGCGATCTACTCGGTTAACGACACTACGGGCGCGGTCTAGTAGTGTGATGGGTGACCGCTAGTGGCAAATTAAACGCGCGTTTCCGTGCTTCGGAGGGCACGTTAAGCCGTCGGTCCCGGTTGCTATCGATAGATAGCAGTCGTTAAACCTTGTCAGAGGCCTTATGGGCGGTTTGAAAACATCCGACAGCGGGTTGGCCACTAACCCGTATCTCCAACAAATCGGCTTTGGAGCAGCGTGGTGGGGTAAGCTCCAGGCCTCCCCCCAAAAAGGGGAGAGACTCGTGCCCAGCAGTGGGACGTATAATGGGTTGCCATTATATTAATATCCTCTCTCGAATGTTAATAACCGCGTCTGCACCGTACGCACGCTCGGGCGAGCCAGCCTCATGAGCGAAATGCTCGGTCGATGTGGACGTGCCTCGGGATTGTGAGGGCGCACGGTGCCTCGGTAGAGCATGCCTCTGAGCCGAGCTATACGGTGTCGGTCAAGCGAGCGTGCCCAAAGGCGCCTCAGCATCGCAGCAGCATCAGCAGTTCGGTGGGGACTGTAGCCAGTTTGGCTCGCGAACACGAATCTTTAATCAAATAAGCTACCGAGGCAGATAATGACTATCCATTATTTGCCTCGGTAGCTTAGTGATAGCTGGCCACTACTTCTATACTGTGGTCCTGGGTTCGATTCCCGGGTAGAGGGTTATCACAGATAATGGTGTATAGTCCTTTATCTCTAGTTCTATTGAGATTTTTCCATTTTCTGAAAATTTCCCAGTACTAATTTACCCTACTCGAAGTTTGGTAATGTGCCCTTAGATGTCATCAGGCTCGCCACCTGTTACATGGGCCAAAACGTAACCGGCGAATCGTGGGTGTTTGCATTGTATGCTTGAATGCATGCATTTACCTCTGCCTACCCCTTCGGGGATTACAGGCGTGAAGTTACGTCCATTTTGAATTGCTCGGCCGAACTGATGGCTCGGGATGGCTCGGCTTGCCTTGCGAGCCCCGCTTCGATGTTTTCGGTAAACTACGAGGCTGCCTCACGAGCCAGCGAGTATTATATATTTTGCATAGATTTATTTTTGTTAAAGTCAAGGTGTGAGTTTCGTAGCAATAGACGATTTTTTTAGTGTGTGTGTATCACACGTATTTCCCCTCGCAAAAAATGACGGACTGTTCTGCATCGGTAATAAACGTTATGGCTACTCCCCTCCGGTCTGTCGCGGCGGGTGGCCCGTGTGGCTCTATGTTCAAAGATAACCTTAAATTATTAAGTACAAATTTCAATGAAGAAAAAAAGCCTTTCAACGCTGACTTGTGTTGGCGGGGTGGCGTATGTTATCTTTGTAAGAAAATACGTATAGTTGTGGATCACTATTTTTCTTTGTATCCCAAAATTCTAGAATATCTACGTTTGGTGGCAGTAATGGTTGGTCCAAAAAAATTTTTAGTACCTAGGTTATATTGCACACTCATAGTATCATTTTTTGGTCCTGTACAAACTATCACAGAGACATAATAATCAAGGTATCAGGGGCGGCAATGCATCTGCATTTTGACTTCTGGTCTTTATGTGGGTGTCTATAGGCTGCAGTCATCACTGAGCATCAATGTGAACTGCATGCTTGTTTGCCGCCTTCGTTACAAAATAAATAATCATTTTGAGGATCACGCCGCCGTAAACGCAGCACTTGTGTGATGTAGTAGTAGTTTTGGCTTAAACCGGTTTATTTAGGTTTTTGAAGCGCTCTCTTCTCAATTGAGAATAGATTCGCTCCAAGCGGAGTTCTTAAAACCGTTATGAACCGGTATTTTTCGAACCGGTTTCAAGCCTTGTCACGCGCAATAGACGCGCGCAAGGGGCAGGATATTGCCAGCGGCCGCTCGCGACTGCTCGAGCATTCTCGGGACTTCCCGCGACTTCTGACGTAGTCGCACGGTTCCGTTTGTGGAATTCGCCGGAACGGAATTCCCGCGGTGCCGCGGCCATCCGCGCGACTCGTTCGAGTTTCTCATGCGATAATAAGTATTATATATGTAGTATGTAATGAAAATAAACACTGAAACTGCGCTTCGCCTCGCTGCTCTTCGCCGCTCTTTCGGTGTGAGTTGGCCCTTAGAATCTAAAAAACTTGATGCTCACCAACAAAAAAATACAGGAGAAAACAATAGGTATAATAAAAAAGACAGATTTCATACAGTCCTCATATAATTAAAACAATCACATTTTACTAGTTACCACGATTCATATATTATATTGTTACAGCAAACATAGTGACACTGGTGGTAGAGCTCCAGTCACGGAGTTCGAGGGCGTAGGCACCACTGCATTACCTAATATACTTGCCGCTAAATGGTAGTGTTCAGCACTATGGTGTTCCGGTCAGGTGGCAATGTCAGAAGAACAGCCAGCCACCTAACGATTAACTAAATTATTGCAAGAGTAAATTACTAAACTTAATAATAATGTAAATAAAACTTACCTCTGCATTCTACTGCTACGGCAACATTCTTCCAACTTCTTTGTACTAATAAACGATTCCTATAATGTTTATGTTTTTTGTTCCACAACAATATTTGCTCATGCACAGCGGCGATCAATGCTTCTGAATCAACCATTCGTGGTGTCGCATCTGGTCGCCCTCAAAACAAGTGCGCGTTCCGTCGCGTCTCGCCGCAGACTGTCATATAGGCCGCATGTAAGGTATGCCGTTGAGTTGATCGCGTTCGTCACGTTCGCAGCGTCGCGTTCGTCGCTCACGCAGGACACCGCGTTAGCTTTTAGAAAACATTTGACAGACTTTTTAAATACTGTATGGCTTCGACAGATTACAGATCAGACACAGACCACACTACCTCCATGTTTATGAACTCGCGCAAAACACGTCCACACCTGTTGACTTTTGTTTATAAACTAAATGTTTCGTCTTGCTCTCCACTCGTAGTGGGGAGCACGGCAACACATATCATAAATAATGTTTCATCACCTATGTTTATGAACTGTTTATAAACTGTTTACAGAGATGATGAAACATTATGAAACATTGTTTATGAACAGTTTATATACAGTGTTTATTAACAAATGTTTACTAATGAATACGTGGCTTAACGAATTACGTTGGGTGCAACCGGAGGATCCAAAAAAATGCAAATATTTACTTAGAACAAAGTTTTTATTGATTAAAATGAAATACAAGAATTAAGTTACACTAAACCTAAAAATTATGACAATTGGTCGTTGAATGTACCTAAGAGTGATTTATCCACGTATTTTCCAGAGGAAATCATAAAACTACAAAGCAATGAGAACTTGGAAGAGTATTTTTTTAAATTTGAGTCCGTTGTTAAGGGTCTTGAAAACGCTGATAATGAAATAACGTAACTTCACGCCTGTTATCCCCGAAGGGGTAGGCAGTATTTATGCATTCAATCACACATGCAAACACCTACGATTCGCCGTTTGCGTTTTAGACCTATAATAGGTGGCGAGCCTATTGACATCTCCGAGTACGTTACCAAACTTCGAGGTACTGGGAAACTTCCAGAAAATGGAAAAATCATAATAGAATCAGAGATAAAGGATTTTACCGTTATCTCTACTGCCGCCTGCTACCACTAAGCGGCAGTCTAATAAAATTCATCCGAAGAAGCTTACAAAGTATACCTTTCCAACGAGATTATTAGACGTCATTTAGTAAGGGAAAATGGTGGTAAATTTCTTTCTTCTAAATACAACTATACACACATTACAGTATATACGCTAAAATTATGCGTGGAGAAAAATGTATTTACGTGTTTAATTCAACATGCATTTAATCACAGAATTCACTTGATTCAAGCAGCAATAAATAAACACACAATTATTTGTTTAGTTCACGAAGCTAAAGTTATAAATTATTGTTTTTTCTGAACATCAGAAACTTAAAAATTAATCATTGTTTATAGGAAAATAAAGTTTGACATGCAGAAATTTATTTTTATTTTACTATATTTGAGGAAGCTCGTGAACAAAGCCGGTAAAGTCAGCAAACATAAATTTTACACAGTGGCTAAAAAACTAATATCAATCAGATCAGTGAACCAATGGCTAGAAGATTTACCAAAGAAAGGATTCTGGCCCTCTGTGTTTACAAAATGGGGCCTAAGGCATACCGATGGCTGAGTAAAATATTAATGTTGCCATCCCTAGTTACACTTAGTAGAATGATATCAAGAGCTAACTTGAAACCAGGCATATACAAAAACATTATAACAAACTAAAAAAAGAGTTTAAAAAATGGAGGATGATGAAAACTTGTGCTCCATTCTATTTGATGAAATGGCAATCAGTCCTCACTCACTTTGATTTTGTCAATTATAACGGCAAGTCTCAATAAAAATGCTGATCATGTGCTTGTCTTCATGATCAGAGATCTTATAAAGAATTACAACCAACCAATTTATTACTCGTTTTGCTCTGGTAGTGAGCCTAAAGACAGTTCCTCCTCTAATGAATTGGTTTTATTGTAGTTGCCACAGTATGTGACCAGGGCGCTTCTTTCGTTAGTGCAATAAACTATTTCTTATTGTTCTCGGACCCTATAGGGTCCATCTGCTGCTTTAAGGATTAATTGAAGTAACGACAAGAAACCATGTAAGAAAAATAAACTATAAATACAGGATTTGAAATTAATGGCAATACCATAATTCCATTGTTTGACGTGCATCACCTTTTAAAAGGACTAAGGAATAATTAAATAGATAAAAATCTCAAGTTTGAAATGACTGGCTAGATGAAAATAGCGAAATGGTATCACATTACCAAACTTTACCAGAATAATCCCACTTGCCAGAGTTTGAAATCAATTGTTAACCTTACAGAAAATCACTGCAATAAGGAAAAAAATCCAGGTTAAATATGACTGCCAACTGTTTAGCCACACTGTCGGTAAACCTAATGGGCTATTTTATCTGGTAATTCAATTTTTAATAAGTTTTACTGGAAATCCTTACCAATTTGTACAATTGAATAACATGTAAATTTTTCCATGATTTCAGAGTAGCAAACAAGCATTCAGTACACATTGATATACTCGTACTAATAACATCTACACAATATCAAGCAATTAACCTTCTTTTGACGATGTCGACACAGTCCTTAACTGGCAGACAAGTAAATAAAGACTGAATGTCAAAGCTAACCATAGTTTCATCTGCGGTGAGGTGCAGGTGTTTTACTTCACCAATGAAACTATATGAATCCTTTACAAATGCTCTAGTGTGTCCCCGCAGTGGTGAAACTTGTGAGCCAATTTGTATGTTGGGGTGTCAATTTGGCTAACAATGGGACGAAGTGGAGCGCCAGTCTTATGTATTTTAGGAAGCCCATACAGTTTAGGTGGCTTTGCACATGCCGGTAGTAGTTTTGGCACGTCTAGATCCAATGAATGAGCGTACTTATGAAGTAAATCCGATGGAGGTAGCTGCACATAATAATTTTTCAGACTGGTGTCAGACAAATACCACCTCAGTCTGCCCGAGACCACGGAAGCTGAAATGCGACCGAAACGTCGGGTTCGATTTTAAATAATCATTTTAGTTTAATATGCTTGAGATAAATTATTTTTTTTCAATGAGTGCAGCTCGCGAAAACTAAGAACCTACTATAATAGATACAAATATCTATATTAAAGTGTCCCTTGTATGGGCAATTTTTTTTTAAATATCGTAATGCATACCTCCTATTTCTTTTTCTACTTCCCAGACTTACTCATACAAAATTTTATCTAAACCCGTTAATCCAACAACATTAACCCGTGCCGACAGAGCTCTGAATATTTTGGCAATTGCTGTTTTTACCGTTTTCGTTAAATAGCTCAATCAGTTAATATTTCATTAACATTTTTATGAAACATTTATTAAAAGAAGATAAATAACAGATCAGGCAAGATATTTTCTTTTGAGGGTCTCTTTTTACAGTCTGGATATAGATTTCTGTGCTCCTGAACACAGCGCATTAGGTTATAGGTTTAGCGAACTGCCAACCCAATTCAGAATTATAAAATACATATAGATATATAACTAACCTGATTCTGCTGTCCGTCACTATCAAAGATATTTGTATCTTCTTCGAATTCTTGTGGTATCAAACTTAAAACAGTTTGTGTGTCCAAGTTTGAACTTGTTGGCTTTTCTCCACCAGACAGACAGTTTGCATGACTTTTTGTTGCCGGAGAGACTTCTTTGCATCTAATTTCTTGGGTCGCTACTACTGTTTTATTTCTGACAAGAACCGTTTCCGTGATTTGAGTTCGGTGAATCTAAAATACGAATCCACTTACACCAATTCCATTCAGAAAAACTTTATAACAGATATGAATTCGTTTATATCAGTTTGGTGTCTGGAATATTGTATGAAACCAATTTCTGAATCAAATCTTGTGTACAAAATTAATTTCACGTTTTTATATTATCTATATAACTTTTATGACACAAGATATGATGCATCTTGTACCTCGGAAAATAATTTTGTTAGTTTGTCACTTGGGTAACAGAGATACTTTTTACCTCCAATATATTCTTTATGTTGTAGATAAACGTTTTGACTTGGTTCATTGCTAAACAATGCAAAGCATGTCGCTTTGCATTGTTTACAATTTTTTAATATTATTTTACATTTCCATAATATATATCCTGTGACGTACTGTAACTGTGCAATTAAGGTCATTTTTTGTTATATCAAAATTAATAATTGCATTTTAATTTAAATCATCTAGATCAATGTCGTTAATAAATTTAACGTTATTCTCATCAGGTGGAAAAATAGTGTATCGAATGCTGGTGTAAAAATCTTTTTCACAATTAGGCTCATATTGTTCACAAGAAGCAAAGCAAATGCCGATTCAAATGAAGCACAAATGGGTGAAATATTTCTCATACCGTGACTCCGTATATGCACGATGAAGTGTCTGCACTAAAATAATTTAATATTAAATTCATTAAATTATTTGTCAGTAGGTAAGATACACATATTTTCGATAGTTATTATCTAATTTGAAATTGAAGGAACAGAATCAGCACCTTTTAAAGTTACAAACAGCTTAGTTTTAAATATTTTTATAGCTGCCTGCCTTATTTCCTTATGTTAAGAATTTGGTTTTACATTTTTTAACAATTTGCCTAAACTAATATTTCAATTCCGGCAACTTCCATTCCATTAAATTCAAGAACGAAACTTGAACTCTTCGAGCAATGCGCTCATACTCATTATTTTCTTGTCCATGTCTAAGTACAGGTACTTGTGATAAAGATAATACCTACACAAGTTATGTCTACAAGTTCGTCCCCAATATTAATCGCTATGTTGTGTAGAATAGCCAAGGCAATTATGTACAATTTTACATGTGCAAGCGACACTGAAACCATTTAATAAGAACCGAAACCTTTGCTTCCAAAGACCAAAACACCGTGTGTACTGTGTTTCTTGAATGTGAGAACGTTTATATGCTTCTTCTTTCTGACTCGATGGAATTTGAAAAGGTGTAAACAGATTACACCTGAATCATCAAGTAGAATACCTTGGAAATGACCCGATTCAAAACGTCCATTTAGGAAGCTTTCTCGAAAAAGTCTGGCATCATGTGTGCTTCCACGCCATCTTACAACAATGTCTCTAATTCTTAAAGTGGAATCACAAACTACTTGAACGTTCTTTGAACAGTATCCCTTACATATTACGATTTACATAATACTGCTCAGAATCACCTACAACTTTCATTATTTTTAGATGTCACGCAGTCAACAGCTCCGATCATATTTCTAAAAGCAAATATATTTCTTAAACCTTGTATTACTTCTTCTTGTTCTGATTAACTTGATGACATTTGAAAAAATTGGCAAGATTGTATTATAAGAGATGTTGGGATACTCGGCGACATATATTAGTTACAGATTGTTGACTAATGCCATGAAAGTCAGCTGTATCATTTAGTACCCTATAGGTAATGATACTTCTTCCGCAATGTTTTTTTGGAGTCACTCACCCCATGCGCCTAATTGTGTGATTTTCTTTAAGGGTTATCGCTAAGTCCAAAATTTGTGTTGGCATACTGAGGGTATGTTGTTTGCTCTTGATATATTTGTGAATCACATATCATACCAATTTGCTAGGACGTACGCTGTTACGAAATGATAATTCGTAATTGTTTTTAAAAAATATATTTATTTTAATTATTTAAAACTATTTATAGCTACAATACGTCTAGTTACTAAAAGGCTTAGGATGAACTCGACTTGGGTAGCTAAAACTATCTTACATGTGAACATAACGGCATGATTATAACCGTGTCCCAATTTAGGAAGATGACGAAAAAGTTACTCGTGCCGCGGACCAAAACAGAGAGCTATTGATAAAGACAAAAGGGGAATTATATTCAATGAGGACGCGATTACTTAATTGGGCGAAATATTGCATCAGCCATGGGGTGACGTAATCAAAAAAAAGGGTTAAAATATATTACTCATACTATAACACCCCCCGACCTAGATTGAAAATTATACTCAAATACTTTTGACATGAGTATTTTTCAACAAATTTCAAAAGTTAAAAAGTGTATTAATAAATTCCATTTTGATAGTTTTTGCTTACAAATTTGACATTAAACAAAAGTATAGATGTTAAAACATTAGACAATATTATAATTTTTTTTTAATTCAAAATGTAAAATTGTTATTTAGTCATTATTTAATTGATGCATCTCTACTCTTTATTTTAATCTTAAAGAATAAACGATTACAAACTTTTTTTTTTAAACTGTCTAAGTACAGGTACTTGTGATGAAGATAATACCTACACAAGTTATGTCTACAAGTTCGTCCCCCATATTAATCGCTATGTTGTGTAGAATAGCCAAGGCAATTATGTACAATTTTACATGTGCAAGCGACACTGAAACCATTTAATAAGAACCGAAACCTTTGCTTCCAAAGACCAAAACACCGTGTGTACTGTGTTTCTTGAATGTGAGAACGTTTATATGCTTCTTCTTTCTGATTCGATGGAATTTGAAAAGGTGTAAACAGATTACACCTGAATCATCAAGTAGAATACCTTGGAAATGACCTGATTCAAAACGTCCATTTAGGGAGCTTTCTCGAAAAAGTCTGGCATCATGTGTGCTTCCACGCCATCTTACAACAATGTCTCTAATTCTTAAAGTGGAATCACAAACTACTTGAACGTTCTTTGAACAGTATCCCTTACATATTACGATTTACATAATACTGCTCAGAATCACCTACAACTTTCCTTATTTTTAGATGTCACGCAGTCAACAGCTCCGATCATATTTCTAAAAGCAAATATATTTCTTAAACCTTGTATTACTTCTTCTTGTTCTGATTAACTTGATGACATTTGAAAAAATTGGCAAGATTGTATTATAAGAGATGTTGGGATACTCGGCGACATATATTAGTTACAGATTGTTGACTAATGCCATGAAAGTCAGCTGTATCATTTAGTACCCTATAGGTAATGATACTTCTTCCGCAATGTTTTTTTGGAGTCACTCACCCCATGCGCCTAATTGTGTGATTTTCTTTAAGGGTTATCGCTAAGTCCAAAATTTGTGTTGGCATACTGAGGGTATGTTGTTTGCTCTTGATATATTTGTGAATCACATATCATACCAATTTGCTAGGACGTACGCTGTTACGAAATGATAATTCGTAATTGTTTTTAAAAAATATATTTATTTTAATTATTTAAAACTATTTATAGCTACAATACGTCTAGTTACTAGAAAGGCTTAGGATGAACTCGACTTGGGTAGCTAAAACTATCTTACATGTGAACATAACGGCATGATTATAACCGTGTCCCAATTTAGGAAGATGACGAAAAAGTTACTCGTGCCGCGGACCAAAACAGAGAGCTATTGATAAAGACAAAAGGGGAATTATATTCAATGAGGACGCGATTACTTAATTGGGCGAAATATTGCATCAGCCATGGGGTGACGTAATCAAAAAAAAGGGTTAAAATATATTACTCATACTATAACACCCCCCGACCTAGATTGAAAATTATACTCAAATACTTTTGACATGAGTATTTTTCAACAAATTTCAAAAGTTAAAAAGTGTATTAATAAATTCCATTTTGATAGTTTTTGCTTACAAATTTGACATTAAACAAAAGTATAGATGTTAAAACATTAGACAATATTATAATTTTTTTTTAATTCAAAATGTAAAATTGTTATTTAGTCATTATTTAATTGATGCATCTCTACTCTTTATTTTAATCTTAAAGAATAAACGATTACAAACTTTTTTTTTAAACTGTCTAAGTACAGGTACTTGTGATGAAGATAATACCTACACAAGTTATGTCTACAAGTTCGTCCCCCATATTAATCGCTATGTTGTGTAGAATAGCCAAGGCAATTATGTACAATTTTACATGTGCAAGCGACACTGAAACCATTTAATAAGAACCGAAACCTTTGCTTCCAAAGACCAAAACACCGTGTGTACTGTGTTTCTTGAATGTGAGAACGTTTATATGCTTCTTCTTTCTGATTCGATGGAATTTGAAAAGGTGTAAACAGATTACACCTGAATCATCAAGTAGAATACCTTGGAAATGACCTGATTCAAAACGTCCATTTAGGGAGCTTTCTCGAAAAAGTCTGGCATCATGTGTGCTTCCACGCCATCTTACAACAATGTCTCTAATTCTTAAAGTGGAATCACAAACTACTTGAACGTTCTTTGAACAGTATCCCTTACATATTACGATTTACATAATACTGCTCAGAATCACCTACAACTTTCCTTATTTTTAGATGTCACGCAGTCAACAGCTCCGATCATATTTCTAAAAGCAAATATATTTCTTAAACCTTGTATTACTTCTTCTTGTTCTGATTAACTTGATGACATTTGAAAAAATTGGCAAGATTGTATTATAAGAGATGTTGGGATACTCGGCGACATATATTAGTTACAGATTGTTGACTAATGCCATGAAAGTCAGCTGTATCATTTAGTACCCTATAGGTAATGATACTTCTTCCGCAATGTTTTTTTGGAGTCACTCACCCCATGCGCCTAATTGTGTGATTTTCTTTAAGGGTTATCGCTAAGTCCAAAATTTGTGTTGGCATACTGAGGGTATGTTGTTTGCTCTTGATATATTTGTGAATCACATATCATACCGATTTGCTAGGACGTACGCTGTTACGAAATGATAATTCGTAATTGTTTTTAAAAAATATATTTATTTTAATTATTTAAAACTATTTATAGCTACAATACGTCTAGTTACTAGAAAGGCTTAGGATGAACTCGACTTGGGTAGCTAAAACTATCTTACATGTGAACATAACGGCATGATTATAACCGTGTCCCAATTTAGGAAGATGACGAAAAAGTTACTCGTGCCGCGGACCAAAACAGAGAGCTATTGATAAAGACAAAAGGGGAATTATATTCAATGAGGACGCGATTACTTAATTGGGCGAAATATTGCATCAGCCATGGGGTGACGTAATCAAAAAAAAGGGTTAAAATATATTACTCATACTATAACACCCCCCGACCTAGATTGAAAATTATACTCAAATACTTTTGACATGAGTATTTTTCAACAAATTTCAAAAGTTAAAAAGTGTATTAATAAATTCCATTTTGATAGTTTTTGCTTACAAATTTGACATTAAACAAAAGTATAGATGTTAAAACATTAGACAATATTATAATTTTTTTTTAATTCAAAATGTAAAATTGTTATTTAGTCATTATTTAATTGATGCATCTCTACTCTTTATTTTAATCTTAAAGAATAAACGATTACAAACTTTTTTTTTAAACTGTCTAAGTACAGGTACTTGTGATGAAGATAATACCTACACAAGTTATGTCTACAAGTTCGTCCCCCATATTAATCGCTATGTTGTGTAGAATAGCCAAGGCAATTATGTACAATTTTACATGTGCAAGCGACACTGAAACCATTTAATAAGAACCGAAACCTTTGCTTCCAAAGACCAAAACACCGTGTGTACTGTGTTTCTTGAATGTGAGAACGTTTATATGCTTCTTCTTTCTGATTCGATGGAATTTGAAAAGGTGTAAACAGATTACACCTGAATCATCAAGTAGAATACCTTGGAAATGACCTGATTCAAAACGTCCATTTAGGGAGCTTTCTCGAAAAAGTCTGGCATCATGTGTGCTTCCACGCCATCTTACAACAATGTCTCTAATTCTTAAAGTGGAATCACAAACTACTTGAACGTTCTTTGAACAGTATCCCTTACATATTACGATTTACATAATACTGCTCAGAATCACCTACAACTTTCCTTATTTTTAGATGTCACGCAGTCAACAGCTCCGATCATATTTCTAAAAGCAAATATATTTCTTAAACCTTGTATTACTTCTTCTTGTTCTGATTAACTTGATGACATTTGAAAAAATTGGCAAGATTGTATTATAAGAGATGTTGGGATACTCGGCGACATATATTAGT
This sequence comes from Macrosoma leucophasiata, assembly GCA_036365455.1. NCBI lineage: Eukaryota > Metazoa > Arthropoda > Insecta > Lepidoptera > Hedylidae > Macrosoma > Macrosoma leucophasiata. Next base: position 14,088,508 of record JAWQUS010000026.1, read on the forward strand.
TACAGATTGTTGACTAATGCCATGAAAGTCAGCTGTATCATTTAGTACCCTATAGGTAATGATACTTCTTCCGCAATGTTTTTTTGGAGTCACTCACCCCATGCGCCTAATTGTGTGATTTTCTTTAAGGGTTATCGCTAAGTCCAAAATTTGTGTTGGCATACTGAGGGTATGTTGTTTGCTCTTGATATATTTGTGAATCACATATCATACCGATTTGCTAGGACGTACGCTGTTACGAAATGATAATTCGTAATTGTTTTTAAAAAATATATTTATTTTAATTATTTAAAACTATTTATAGCTACAATACGTCTAGTTACTAGAAAGGCTTAGGATGAACTCGACTTGGGTAGCTAAAACTATCTTACATGTGAACATAACGGCATGATTATAACCGTGTCCCAATTTAGGAAGATGACGAAAAAGTTACTCGTGCCGCGGACCAAAACAGAGAGCTATTGATAAAGACAAAAGGGGAATTATATTCAATGAGGACGCGATTACTTAATTGGGCGAAATATTGCATCAGCCATGGGGTGACGTAATCAAAAAAAAGGGTTAAAATATATTACTCATACTATAACACCCCCCGACCTAGATTGAAAATTATACTCAAATACTTTTGACATGAGTATTTTTCAACAAATTTCAAAAGTTAAAAAGTGTATTAATAAATTCCATTTTGATAGTTTTTGCTTACAAATTTGACATTAAACAAAAGTATAGATGTTAAAACATTAGACAATATTATAATTTTTTTTTAATTCAAAATGTAAAATTGTTATTTAGTCATTATTTAATTGATGCATCTCTACTCTTTATTTTAATCTTAAAGAATAAACGATTACAAACTTTTTTTTTAAACTGTCTAAGTACAGGTACTTGTGATGAAGATAATACCTACACAAGTTATGTCTACAAGTTCGTCCCCCATATTAATCGCTATGTTGTGTAGAATAGCCAAGGCAATTATGTACAATTTTACATGTGCAAGCGACACTGAAACCATTTAATAAGAACCGAAACCTTTGCTTCCAAAGACCAAAACACCGTGTGTACTGTGTTTCTTGAATGTGAGAACGTTTATATGCTTCTTCTTTCTGATTCGATGGAATTTGAAAAGGTGTAAACAGATTACACCTGAATCATCAAGTAGAATACCTTGGAAATGACCTGATTCAAAACGTCCATTTAGGGAGCTTTCTCGAAAAAGTCTGGCATCATGTGTGCTTCCACGCCATCTTACAACAATGTCTCTAATTCTTAAAGTGGAATCACAAACTACTTGAACGTTCTTTGAACAGTATCCCTTACATATTACGATTTACATAATACTGCTCAGAATCACCTACAACTTTCCTTATTTTTAGATGTCACGCAGTCAACAGCTCCGATCATATTTCTAAAAGCAAATATATTTCTTAAACCTTGTATTACTTCTTCTTGTTCTGATTAACTTGATGACATTTGAAAAAATTGGCAAGATTGTATTATAAGAGATGTTGGGATACTCGGCGACATATATTAGTTACAGATTGTTGACTAATGCCATGAAAGTCAGCTGTATCATTTAGTACCCTATAGGTAATGATACTTCTTCCGCAATGTTTTTTTGGAGTCACTCACCCCATGCGCCTAATTGTGTGATTTTCTTTAAGGGTTATCGCTAAGTCCAAAATTTGTGTTGGCATACTGAGGGTATGTTGTTTGCTCTTGATATATTTGTGAATCACATATCATACCGATTTGCTAGGACGTACGCTGTTACGAAATGATAATTCGTAATTGTTTTTAAAAAATATATTTATTTTAATTATTTAAAACTATTTATAGCTACAATACGTCTAGTTACTAGAAAGGCTTAGGATGAACTCGACTTGGGTAGCTAAAACTATCTTACATGTGAACATAACGGCATGATTATAACCGTGTCCCAATTTAGGAAGATGACGAAAAAGTTACTCGTGCCGCGGACCAAAACAGAGAGCTATTGATAAAGACAAAAGGGGAATTATATTCAATGAGGACGCGATTACTTAATTGGGCGAAATATTGCATCAGCCATGGGGTGACGTAATCAAAAAAAAGGGTTAAAATATATTACTCATACTATAACACCCCCCGACCTAGATTGAAAATTATACTCAAATACTTTTGACATGAGTATTTTTCAACAAATTTCAAAAGTTAAAAAGTGTATTAATAAATTCCATTTTGATAGTTTTTGCTTACAAATTTGACATTAAACAAAAGTATAGATGTTAAAACATTAGACAATATTATAATTTTTTTTTAATTCAAAATGTAAAATTGTTATTTAGTCATTATTTAATTGATGCATCTCTACTCTTTATTTTAATCTTAAAGAATAAACGATTACAAACTTTTTTTTTAAACTGTCTAAGTACAGGTACTTGTGATGAAGATAATACCTACACAAGTTATGTCTACAAGTTCGTCCCCCATATTAATCGCTATGTTGTGTAGAATAGCCAAGGCAATTATGTACAATTTTACATGTGCAAGCGACACTGAAACCATTTAATAAGAACCGAAACCTTTGCTTCCAAAGACCAAAACACCGTGTGTACTGTGTTTCTTGAATGTGAGAACGTTTATATGCTTCTTCTTTCTGATTCGATGGAATTTGAAAAGGTGTAAACAGATTACACCTGAATCATCAAGTAGAATACCTTGGAAATGACCTGATTCAAAACGTCCATTTAGGGAGCTTTCTCGAAAAAGTCTGGCATCATGTGTGCTTCCACGCCATCTTACAACAATGTCTCTAATTCTTAAAGTGGAATCACAAACTACTTGAACGTTCTTTGAACAGTATCCCTTACATATTACGATTTACATAATACTGCTCAGAATCACCTACAACTTTCCTTATTTTTAGATGTCACGCAGTCAACAGCTCCGATCATATTTCTAAAAGCAAATATATTTCTTAAACCTTGTATTACTTCTTCTTGTTCTGATTAACTTGATGACATTTGAAAAAATTGGCAAGATTGTATTATAAGAGATGTTGGGATACTCGGCGACATATATTAGTTACAGATTGTTGACTAATGCCATGAAAGTCAGCTGTATCATTTAGTACCCTATAGGTAATGATACTTCTTCCGCAATGTTTTTTTGGAGTCACTCACCCCATGCGCCTAATTGTGTGATTTTCTTTAAGGGTTATCGCTAAGTCCAAAATTTGTGTTGGCATACTGAGGGTATGTTGTTTGCTCTTGATATATTTGTGAATCACATATCATACCGATTTGCTAGGACGTACGCTGTTACGAAATGATAATTCGTAATTGTTTTTAAAAAATATATTTATTTTAATTATTTAAAACTATTTATAGCTACAATACGTCTAGTTACTAGAGAGGCTTAGGATGAACTCGACTTGGGTAGCAAAAACTATCTTACATGTGAACATAACGGCATGATTATAACCGTGTCCCAATTTATGAAGATGACGAAAAAGTTACTCGTGCCGCGGACCAAAACAGAGAGCTATTGATAAAGACAAAAGGGCAATTATATTCAATGAGGACGCGATTACTTAATTGGGCGAAATATTGCATCAGCCATGGGGTGACGTAATCAAAAAAAAGGGTTAAAATATATTACTCATACTATAACACCCCCCGACCTAGATTGAAAATTATACTCAAATACTTTTGACATGAGTATTTTTCAACAAATTTCAAAAGTTAGAAAGTGTATTAATAAATTTCATTTTGATAGTTTTTGCTTACAAATTTGACATTAAACAAAAGTAAAGATGTTAAAACATTAGACAATATTATTATTATTTTTTTTAATTCAAAATGTAAAATTGTTATTTAGTCATTATTTAATTGATGCATCTCTACTCTTTATTTTAATCTTAAAGAATAAACGATTACAAACTTTATTTTAATTAGTTAGACATAACTCCCAAAAGATATATGGTACTTATTTTGTTAAACAAAGAGCTATGCCTATTCCGTAATGGATTAATAGCGTAAAGATATATCTACTTATCGAATTTAAACATTCGTTAAAAATAACATGATTATATAGAAAAATACAGTTATGCAGATTTACAAATTATTACACATTTCTTGACAAGTAGTACAAAATTTTGAATAGAACCTATACATTTTATTGTGTCACATAGAAAAGTTTTTGAAAACACTGAAGTTATTCAGAACCTCTGAAAACACAGTACATCACTCGCGATTTTTGCACAACACTATAGGGCGTCTTCGTTAATCCGCCTAGGGTTGCTACGCTGCATATCTATGTCTACGCCGCTACGCTGCATTTCCATGTCTACGCTGCTACGACGGCGAACACGTCGCTCCCAACAGCTACGAGACTCGCATAGCGAACACGAAGGGTAATATGGTGGTTGTTTGCAGTAACACCTATATAATATATATCCGACTATGCACCCTATTATTGTATATAGTAGCATAGTGTCATATCGTTGAAACGTGCTAGTTGGCGATCTAATTTTGTTTATTTCCCTTTCAATGTTTTTCATTCGCATAGAAGCCTCATTTAATTTGTCTAATTTTATGTCTTTCAGGGATTCCAGTTTTATATCACTTATGTAATTATTGAAAGACTTGTTATTAAATTCTTTGACAATGTCAATTGTCATAATAGGAAAGGCAATTTCTGTTTTCAGTTCGCCTTCTCCCTTCAGTTTTGTAGTCTGTATGGTGGCTGAACACTTCTTAGTCAAGGTTAGTATTCCAGCGCCTTCAAAAGTATCTACTTTTATTATACCTCCACATGTTTCAATAATATTGATTTTGTTTGAAAACAATAGTAACCAAATATTTTGTTTCAGGTGATGAATTATGCGGAATTTACCTTGAGTAATCATAATGTGACAATGGTTCCTATAATTATCATTGTCCTGTTTAAGAATACTTGTTTCGCAGCAAGGATCAGCATTTTCGTTGCGTACGATGAGGTTTCGGCAAATGTAACGACCAGCTTCATAATTTTCGCAAATGTCCAGGTCATCAATGGTGATGTAATACCTTCGATCACGGGTCAATCCTACATACACTGAGCGGCACGGAAACTTGGCCAAGTATGAAATTAGTGAGAACTTCCGTTTTTTTTTAGTTTACACTCCAAATTTAGGCTTATTTTGATCTTTGTTCATCCAATTAAATTTTTACTCATCAATAATGTTTTTTTAAGTTAATGATGACGTTTAATCGCAAAATCACATATATAAAAATTTAAACACTGCAGTTTTGAGCACTAGTAATTAAAAACTGTTTGATCTGTGATAACATCTTGTACTTTTTAATATCTCGTGTTTCCTCCTCTAGCCCTTATGACCGCCTGCACTCGGTCTGGCATGCTTTGGATGACATTTTTGATGTCCACTTGCGATAAGTCGCGCCAAGCAGTCAGTGCAGCATCTTGAAGCTGGCTAAGAGTTTGTGGTGGGTTCGATGCTGTTTTAATTGTTCTTTTTAGCTCATCCCAAATGTGCTCTATTGGGTTTAAGTCGGGGCTGCGAGCTGGCCACTATAATTTTTAAATACCAACCTCTTGAAGGTACTCATTTACGATGTTAGCGACGTGTGGACGGCATTATCATGCATTAAAATGAATTGGTCATACCCAATAAACCCTGCAAAGGGTATAACATGTTCTTGAAGGATATCCCCGACGTATCGTTGTGCAGTTAGAGCGTTATTGATTATCACCAATTCTGTACGTGCATCAGAACTAACGCCACCCCATACCATTATAGAGCCTTCGCCAAAACTCACTGTTGGAGTGGTAGTTATTGCCAGATATCGTTCACCTTTCCTTCCCCACACACGTTGTCGACCATCAGGTGCATTTAAAGCGATCCTGCACTCGTCCGGAAACAAAACCCTTGCCCATTGTTCATGACACCAGTTAGCATGTTCGCGGGCGAATTGAAGTCGAGCTGCTCTATGTTGTGGGAGAAGCTGTGGGCCACGGGCTGGTTTTCTTGCTCTTAAATCACGTTCCTCCATACGTCTTCTCACCGTAGGCTCACTAACATTTACGTTCCTTGACATTTGAAGCCGCTGCCGGATCTCGACAGCGGTAAGGAAGCGATTTCTTAAAATCTCTAACGCAATAAAGCGGTCGTTACGAGCTGACGTGCAATGTACACAACCATTACCTGGTCTGCGTGAGTAGCGGCCAGTCTTTTGGTACCGTTTAAGTGCATATTGCATCGATGAACGCGGTACGTTAAGGATAGTAGCCACTTCACGGTGGGTCATCCCTTGTTCGACTAATGCCACTGCTTGTGCTACCTGACTTGGTGACAAAGGCATTTTTATGTATCCTTAGGCAACTTTAGCTGTTAATTTATCACAATAAAACCAAAGATCTTCGGCAACTTAACACTATCCAATTCCAGAATACAATTCAAAACGTAGAGTTCGTCGGATAAATGACACGGTTCAACTAAACTACAGAACCCAAACGAAACTGCACTTCAGCTTAGTTAATTACCCTCTTAGGATTAACGTAAACATTATTTCTATCCACTTGTACAATAACAACAAAGTTCGACACACTTAAAAATTTGTTATCGCATGTTATTAGTTTGGCCAAGATTCCGTGCCGCTGAGTTTATTTATTCTCTACCATGTATAATAGACTGAATGATTACTGTCTTTGGCAGGCAAATATAATAAGAAAATATCTTAAAGATATTTTCTTTTACTATTCACTCTGGCTAAACTTCTTTCTTTGCTTTTAATATTTGTTTCAATCGCTAATTTATGAAATCGTAACAGTTTATTCGATAATGTTTTAAAGTAAAAGTGCGTATTTCTATCAGTATTTATACTACGTAAATGATCCCTAGTTTCTCCAAACATCATTTCCATAGGTGTGTAACCCGTGGATGAATGTTTTGAGTTATTATAAGTCATAACTGCTATGCTCAATGCTAAACTCAAAGGATATTTCGCTTTTGCTGTGATACATCTAATAGTATCTTTTAAAGTAGCATGTACGCGTTCTATGCTTCCATTAGATTGTGGAAAATATGTAAGAGATTCAGTTTTTTCTATCTCTAATATTTCGCATGTCTTTTTCATAGCTTTGGATATAAATTCTGCTCCTTGATCTGAATGGATTCGTAACGGTATGCATAAATGTTGACAATATAGCAATAATAATTCGGTCACCTCTGTGGTTGATTTATTTTTTAACACATAGGCTGAAAGATATTTGGTAAGCTCATCTATCATGGTAAGAACATATTTTTTATTAGTTTCACTTCCAATTTCGATAATATCGATATTAATTCTTTCTAAAGGCTTATTTGCGCTTGTAGTTATAATATAAGGTTGATTCCAGTTACGCCTATCTATTTTTACGCTTTGGCAGATATCGCATGTTTTAACATAGCTTTTAACATCAGTGGTCAATCTTGGCCAATTATAATATTGCTTTATTCTCCTAATAGTCTCGTCTATACCTTTGTGTGAGGTAAAGTTTGAATCATGAAAGTATGAAATATTTTTTTGTCTTTCATTTTCAGGTGGCGTGATTATTTGATCACTGAGTGGACACAAAACAAATTTACAAAAGTTATCGTGAAAAATATATGAAAATATTTGTTTGAATATTGCCTTATCGAATTCTCTTTCATGAGATGTTACGAAAGGAAAATAAATATATAAAGTTTCGTCTTGCATGTTCCTTTCAATTAAGGTACTTTTAAGTTTGACCACAGTCTTGAATAAATTCAATACATCTTCAGTATCTGAATTATGAAAAATATTCCTTTCATTTGCATATGGGTCCTCGTAAACAAACACATCATTTAAGTTTTTACTAATATTCTGGATATCAGAGCCATAATAGTTTAATAGCCTGTCGTATAAAATATTGTCACTACTGAAATTACATGGTAAAAATAGTACAATATCCTTATGCTATAAAATTATAAAATACAGATTGCTTGGAATCCGGTATGTCAATAGGTTCAATCTCATCTCTTAATAATTGTTCTTTAAAATTCGACATATAGTCATCTTTATCATTTAAAAAATTAATCGACGGTCTGGACAATGCATCAGCATTTTGATTGCATTTTCCCGGCCTGTAAGAAACTTTATAATCATACTGTTCTAACTCTTAACGCCATCTCATTAATTTCGAACCTGGGTCTTTAATAAAAAACAACCATGTTAATGGTTGATGATCAGTAACGATAGTGAATTTTCTACCGAATAAATATGGTCTGAAGTGTTTTATACAGCATTTTATAGCTAATAACTCCAGTTCAATAGTAGAGTATTTTTGTTCGGATTCATTTACGGTTCTACTAGCATAAGCAATAGGTTTATCTTCTCCTAGTTTACCTTGTGAAAGAATACCTCCTAATGCGTATTGCGAAGCATCCGTAGTTAAAATGAATTCCCTTTCAAAATCTGGGTACTGAAGTATAGGTGCCATCTGCACCTATAACAATTCTTTAATTTTATTCATTGAGTTTGTACATTCTTCAGTCCAAATAAACTTTACATTCTTTTTAAGCAATTTAGTTAAGGGTTTCGTTATGTCTGAAAAATCTTTTATGAATCGTCTATAATAACCTGCCAGTCCTAAAAAGGCTTTGATCGATTTCGTATTTTGAGGCTGCGGAAATAATTTAACTGCCATAATTTTATCAGGGTTCGGTTTTATGCCTTTATCCGATATAATGTGACCTAAGTAGGCTACTTCCTTTCTAAGAAATTCGCATTTATCTGGCTGTAATTTAAGATTATACTGTCGCAATCTTTGCAGGATATATTTCAGTTTCAGTTCGTGCTCCTGAAGTGATGAAGCATGTATTATAATGTCATCTAAATATACTAGACAATGATCGTCTGTCAGTCCCGTTAACACAATAACCATAACTCTCTGAAAAGTGGCGGGTGCATTTTTCAAACCGGCATTCTGAGATATTCAAAGTGTCCGTCTTCTGTTGAAAATGCCGTTTTCTCTATATCATCTCGGCTGAGCTCGATTTGATGAAATCCGCTAGCGAGATCGAGTGTGGAAAAATATTGACTTTTACCCAATTTATCTAAGATATCTACGATGTTTGGTATTGGATATTTAACAGACTTAGTAGCTTCATTTAATTTGCGGTAATCGATAACCATTCTCCATTTTACTTTTCCACTGGCGTCCTGTTTTTTAGGCACGATCCAGATTGGAGAGTTATATGGGCTATGACTATGTTGTATTATTTTCTGAGCTAACAAGTTTTTTATTTGATTTTTTACTTCCTCCTTGTGAACTTGGGGATATCTGTAGTTTTTTGTATAAATGGGTGGTGAATTTCCAGTATCGATTTTATGTTTTATCACGTTACTGAATGAAAAAGTATCACCATCTAAATGAAATACATCGTTAAATTTTTTACAGATATGCAATATATTGTGCCGTTCGGATTCATTCATATGATCCGTTCTTATAATTTTTTCTATCACCACTGATCTCTGATTTTGTCTGAAAGATCGTTCAAAATAAATCTCTTGCAAATTAATTGGGATAACGTTGAATATTGGGATTTCAATCTCGATATCTTTGAAAGTTGGTTTTATACAAGATATTAAACTTTTGCGATTTTCAACAGAAATCAAGGTATTTGGTAACAATAATTTATTTATTTGTATTGAATCAATTAAACAATCACCGTCAGATATATTATTAATTTGTATCGGGATCGTTTGTTCTGTACGAGCCTTTATAATATTTTTTTCGGGCTTATCTGGGGAACTTTGTAACTTTACGTCTCCCACTCCAAGATCAATTCTTGCCTTAAAACGTTTTAATAAATCCAATCCAACGATTCCATCATACGGAATGTCTAAATCAACTATATAAAATTTGTGAGTATATTTACTCGTTAATGGTAACTCAACATTTTCAGATACTTGGAAGTGCTCAGAGCCTATACTTTTTATTTGTAAACTTTCTTTAAATTTAGGTAGTTGTAGTTTACATAATTTTTCGGGTTTTAAAACGGATATCACTGCTCCAGTGTCTACAAAAAATGTTAATTTTTCATTATTTACGTAATGATGTACGGTCATTAATTTATATTTCTTTAATTGTTGACATTGAGCAGATTGAGGAGAGTCGACGCTTCCTCTACCTCGAGTAGGGGTGCTGACTGCTCCACAGTCCCCCTCCTCTGAGTTTAAACTGTTAACATTATTAATTGGTCTGGATCTAGATGTACTAACGGGTAATCTTCCTCTTTCCCTATCACGACGCCTACAATAATCAATAGTATGTCCTGTCATTTTGCAAAAAGTACAATAACGATTATTATAGTTGTTAGATCTATTTTGCATAGTATTTTGGTTCGAAATGCCAGAAGGATTTCGGGTATTTGGATTATTATCCCTGTTACGATTTTGATATCTGTTATTATGGTGTCGTGTAGAATTTCCCCTATTCTCTCTAGTCCTAGATGAGGAATAATATTTATGTGCTCGTTCTGCTTCCAGAGCCATTTTAAACGCTTCGTTTGAGGTTGCCGGATTATGCGGCCATACCTATCATAAAATTGGGGTTCTAAGCCCACTAAAAAACTATTCAATATTAACCTATCCCTCTCATTAATTATATGATCATCGATAGGGCCTCTATCGATGGTCAGGAGTTCATCCCTTAAGGTAGACATTTTGTCCACGTAACTTGCCATTGACCCCACCTGTCGGGTGTCTTGTACCTCTAACAATATTTCTCTAAAAGTCCTTTTGTTACTAAAAGTATTGTTTAATTCATCTAACAACACATTTATGTCTTTAAAACTTCTATTATTTGCAAACACCGCCGCCTTTCCTTCTAATTGCGAAACAACGTATGGCAATAATAATACTTTTTGTGTTGGATTCGCCAATTCTATCGCCTTTTTAACATTATCAGTGAAAACATTTCAATTGTTTGTTTTTTCACTGAATTTAGGTATAATGGATAAGAGTTGATTCGTGGGCAACAATGGCTCCACAGGTACCTTTGTTACTCTACTATCCACCATTTTTATACCAAAAAGAAGAGAAAACCACACAAAACACAAATAGTTAACACAAATAGTCAACAACAATAATAAGACAAAAAGGTTTTATGGATACGCACGTCTATCATCACCTTCCAGCAAGAAAAAGATATGCAAGGACTTACGCGAGAAGAAGATATGCCGTCTTCATACTTGCACAGGTCTTGGTTTTCTTTTTTCTTGCCCCTGGCCGTTACCGACGTACGGGAAGATTCTGGATGGGATGTCTGCTCGAAGTTAATATGCCGTTAACTCGAAACGCGACGCGCACTATAATATCCTACCGCGACTGCGCCAACTGTTACGAAATGATAATTCATAATTGTTTTTAAAAAATATATTTATTTTAATTATTTAAAACTATTTATAGCTACAATACGTCTAGTTACTAGAGAGGCTTAGGATGAACTCGACTTGGGTAGCAAAAACTATCTTACATGTGAACATAACGGCATGATTATAACCGTGTCCCAATTTAGGAAGATGACGAAAAAGTTACTCGTGCCGCGGACCAAAACAGAGCTATTGATAAAGACAAAAGGGGAATTATATTCAATGAGGATGCGATTACTTAATTGGGCGAAATATTGCATCAGCCATGGGGTGACGTAATCAAAAAAAAGGGTTAAAATATATTACTCATACTATAACAACGCCTGTCGGATTCGGTTCATTGCCAAGTAAAGTGTATAATCATCTCATCTATGGAGAGATGTTCTCTCGGCTGAATTTTGCATCCCTGTTTAATTTTATTGAGTAATGGGCGGACTTTCCATAATTTATCGTAGATCGTAGTACCTCTGGGCTAATATCGTCGTCATAGATGAATTTTAATCAATTCCTTAGCAAGGAAAATCTTTCTCGTGGCATGCTGAAATCCGTGAACAAAGCGACGCCATATTTGGATTCCCAATACATCCCCAGTTTTGGGTAATTTATACTGGCCATTATCATCGTGATGCCTAGGAACACATACTTCTGACTCAACTAGGTACAAGTAAGAAACAGTTTTTTTTTAAGTACGTACGATTTGATTTTTCCACAATCAATTTGATTCAATCGTTATATACTGCCTAAAATAATCAAAATGGTCAGCATAATCACTGAAGTCACTGTCTGCATAAGCAGGTCAAGTAAACGTAATATTAGGTAGTGTAAAATCCACTTCTGTCCATTCTTCTGATCTTTCGCTGGTGGCTATTAAGCACCGCTGCTGAGTATCCTGAATTTACGGACCTGATGCAGATAGCAGGTGGAATTCAGACATCAATTCGAGAGAGAGCACCAGTTTGAAATTTATGTAAGCACACTTGAATTGTTCTCGAATCAAATATATCCAATAAATCGGCAAGTACCAGCTGTGCCCATGGTTTTTTTAAATTGTCCCAATTGAAAGCCGAGCTTTTTACCGGGCTCGCAGAAATTTATTTATAATTTACTGTAACCCAGTTATGACTTTGTTGAATGGAAATAAAACTGCAGAGTTTGGCACACTGATATTTATTGTGTTATTTATTGTTATTGAATCTTTTTAATTATACAAATTATCATACTTTTTAACAATGTTCTCCTAAGAAATAAATAAATAAATAAATTGTTTATTTCAAAAAAGTTAGTTCACAAAATTAATACAACAACAATGCACTTTATTGTACACCAGACATAATATTAATAGAAATACATAAAAGATAACTTAACACAGTACAATAGGCGGCCTTATCGCTATATGAGCGATTTCTACCAGACAACCTTTGGGTAGAGGAAAAGATGTGATAGAAAATGGATAGGGGTGTACATACTGAAAAATATACGTTAGAAATTAAAATTACATATTATATTATTATAACAAAATAAGTAAATAATTCTACTAATATACTACTTAAATAATATAAATAAACAAACATATACATATAAAAACATATATAATAATATCTTAATATTAAAAATAGTACAAAAACAAAATATGTATGCCCGAACTAGGTAAAACCTGTGTTTCGGGCTGGAGTTGGAGTTGTAGTAGTTTCTTGAAAACAAATATTAATTTGCGTATTCTTTTAACAAGGGATTCAAAATGTAATCTAAATGAAAGTGTATCGTCTATCAATATCCCGAGATATTATTAAAATTCACGATATCAAAATTTGATATCGTGAATTTTAATAATGGCAGGATAATTGTACGAGTTACCTGATGGGTTATTACAACGGTGCACATAAATGCGTTGGTTATAGCTGTTACTTGAAAAATTGCGCATTGAAAAATGTATATATTATGTCTTGTCTGCATTTTATGTAAGTAAATTATCTTGGAGCCAATTGTTTACTTTATTGAAACCTAATTGAGCAATCTCATATAATTCGCTGGAGGTTTCGCCGGTAAATATTAAAACTGTGTCATCGGCGTAAGATATAAGTTTGCCTTGTTGAATGGTTAAATTACACAAGCCATTTATATAGATAAAAAATAATGTTGGACCCAAAATACTTCCTTGCGGGATACCAAAGCCACTGCATTTTTGATCCTCACTGGTGACAGTATTATCTATTTTTACGCATTGGTATCGGTTATCTCAATAGTCTGAAAACAGTTTAAGCTGTGTGTCCCTTATACCTAGAGCTTCTAATTTATTCAGAAGCATGGGAACAGATATGGTATCAAAAGCTTTGGCCATATCAATGAAAATACCTAAAGTCTGCTGTTCTTTCTCAAGTTCTTGCGAGATATAGTCTGTCAGTTCGTGTACTGCATCTGCAGTGGATAGTTTAGCCCTAAAACCAAATTGCATAGACGAAATAAATTTATTTTTTTCACGATAATTTACTAACCTACTATTTATAATTTTTTCTAATATTTTAGATATTGAAGGGAGGATCGATATCGGTCGGTAATTGGAGGCTAGATCTTTTGTTCCCCGATTTAAATATAGGAATAACTACTGCTTTTTTTAAACAATTCGGAAGCATGCCAGTTGAACGGCAGAGTTGAAAAACGTAGGTTAAGGGGGAGACAAAAATATGTGTGAAACGTTTCAGAATATGATAGTCTATGTTGTCATAACCAACTGCACAGTTATTTTTCATCCTCATCTGTGTCGAGCATAACAAAAGATTTCAAACAGTGACTATTTATGTCTTTTTGGCGGGACGAAAAAGACCACTTACTAGTTTTTCTTTGAATCTTTTCGGTTAAATATTTTCCTACATTGATAAAATAATTATTTACATAATTAGCAGACATAAGCGAAGTGGGATTAGAATACAGCAAACTCGAATTTGATACACGCTGTTTAGATGTGTAAGACAAGTTTTTGATATTTTTCCAAAGTTCCTTGCAATTTTTACCAGCTTTATTTAGTTCATTACTATCATAATTCTTTTTCAAGTTTTTTAAGAGGTTATTGCAAAAATTTCTATATCTTTTATATGTTGTTTGTAGTATTAAATTATCAGGGAAGTTTTTAGCCTTTTGATGAAGTTCATCTCTTTGTCTTATACACCGAATTAATCCAGGGGTTATCCATGGTTTTATATTATATTTTTTATTATTTACTGCTATTGTTTCGGTGTTACGAAATATCGCTAGCTGGACATGTTGTATAAGGTATGATAATGCCTCGTTAGCGTCAGCAGTTTTGTAAACTGGGTCAAAATCAATATTGCGTAAATTATATTCGAGTGTGTTTATATTTAGTTCAGTCTTTGTTAGTGTACGATTTCGCTAAGGTAGCGTTAAATTTATTGTTAATATGACGGCGTGATGGTCGGTAATGGTTGAATTAGCGACGAGTGTAATATATGGAAGGCTACATTTGATCATCATATGATCTAGGCATGAACCACTTTGATGTGTCGGTAGGGTATGGGAGGGAAAGACCCCATGGTAAGAACATATATTTAGGTACTCTTGAGTGCCTGTGTCACGTAACTCTGAAATAAGATTTATATTAATGTCACCTGTAAGAATAATATTTTAAAAAGTATTTAATGATTGTAGAGTCTGGTTTAAAGATAAATTATAATAATCTAAGTTTCTAACAGATGGCGATCTATATACTGCAACTATGGCTGTATTTTTATCAATTTTGACAATAAGACAATTACTATCCTGTAAAATTGGTTCTTCGACTATGACCTTTAAACTTTCCCTTGCATACATTACCACGCCGTCATTTTGAGTGTGATTTAATGAGCTATAATGTGTGTATCCCGGGATTACTGGGAGGCAATCAGAACGGTTGATTAACCAACATTCGGTCAAAACTATTATATCACACTCAAAATTAAGTCTATGGAGAAAGACGTTAAAGCTATCGATATTTTTATAAATAATACGAATATTTTGGGTTAATATTGTTAAAGATTCTTTGTATGTTGAGAGATATTGTCTGCAGTCCTAAACCTACATGACTTAGACTCAGTTGAAAATGTATTATCTATTTCCGAAATTAAACTAACATCCATACTTAATTTAAAATAATATGAACAATAGGTTAAGGCTAAATATAAACTAATATGTGGCGCTCTTAGGCGCCTTCATAGTCAATGGAGTTTATATACATATATTCTGCTGCTTTTTTCGCCGGACAGTCGATGTCCCCCGTTTTGTGATTGCTTTGCTTTTTAAACCGCAAGCAACTTGCACATCTAGGTGAGTCTTGTTTTTTTGGGCACTCTGATCGAATGGCCATCTTCTCCACATTGTCCACACGTAGAGGTCGTAGATTTGCAAGATTTAGCGGCATGGCCATACTGCTGACACATATAACATCTTGTTACTAAAGTATAGTCCTTTACAGGACAAGATGTCTAGTTAATAAGCAACCTGTCTTGTGTTATACGTGCTTTACGTATATTGGCCGGTACTTCTATTATATAATTACATGTCTCCGAATCTCTTCTGCCTGATTTGTGACTCAGTCTTACAGAGGCCAAAAATATCTCCCTAGTTAATGATGGTATCTTTTCTGTTAAATTCTGCTCAAATATACATTTGAAGACTTCATTTTCAGTCATCGTGGATCAACCGTGGATACACTCCAATAATTATAATGCAGGGCTTGCGTTTAAGGTTCTCTTCTAAATGGTACCAAACCCCATGATACAGGCTCGTGTCTTAGAATTTGGGTTCGAGTGGTGAAGATTACTGCTCCTTTATTAATTAATATCAAATAACTTTATCTTTAACCTGATCACTTTAATAACTTAAGCTGTATTATGATGGCAACGCAGGTAACCCTAATCTGGAAACTTGATGACCTCGTACCTCATCAAACCGCTTACGGTGAGTGGGGTGTAAGGACTCCTCAATCTTCCTCAACCGTCTTCCGGGTATCAGGTCCTACTGCGCATCGTCATCATTCAAACTCCATAAGCTAAGCAGGTTACTCAGAAATTTGTAAGTTTACCGAAAGAAAAAGGAAACTATAAAAAACATTATATTTTAATAAAATATAAAATAGTAAAAAATAAAACCCGCATCTGAAACGAAATACAGACACTTATTAATATCACATTCCTGGTTTGCTCCATGTTGAGTCCAGGACCAACTCAACATAAATCCAACAATGGAAAGTGGTGAAAAAACTACTTACGAGGACTTTTAGCTAAACAGTCATTGCTATATAGAAATAAAAGGCCTCAGCATCCCAGCTCATCCCGGTTTTAGGGAAACATGCTGTAACAAAAGCCAACCATGGTTTTTATCACGCCATTTGACTATCGATTATCGAATCCGAAAAATATGAACACCAATTTCGAGAAACTCACCTCAATTTAATACATTTAAAACTTTTTAGACAATTTTGGCCGTGATGGCCAAGAAAATTAAGGCTTTGCCTTGAACCAACACACTGTCTGTCAGCACGGACCCATGACTCTCTCTCACCTATGACCTACTCCATCGTCCTTCGTTCTCGAAGGTTCCTTAGCACGACCATAAACACCCAATTTTATACCACCATAATGTTCAAAATGAACTTTACTAAATAGTGTTATTATTTATGAATTTAAACTTTATTATATTTCTTTAAATATTTATGGTAGGTATATCTATTAATTCTTATTATTTTTTAAACTAAACTAATTACATACATAATGTACCTATTGATTTTGTCAACGAAGTACTTCAGCAAACTACAAGATGGCGTGCCTGTCTACTTCATCTAATCGACCTGAGTAGCCTTCGACATAGTTGGGTGAAATAACACTAGGTGTCGCTATTCTCGCTATGTGAGAGAATATTAGAAAAAATGCAACGTTACACAATAATTCACTTTGCTTTTATTCACTTTGATTATCCCAGAACTGAATAACTTCATTTCGGAGGTCACATAACCTTGCTAGCATATTACCCTTTGAGATCCGGCGCACCTCAGTAGAAAAAGAAATAACAGTGTAATATGTTCTGTACCCAAATCTTTACAGAGTCGCAATAAGTCTCGTATTCAACGCACTTTTTTGACATAAATGAATATCTTAATGCATCACACTATCACACTTCACACTAATATTATAAATGTGAAAGTTTGTAACACTTTCTTTGTTTGGATGTTAGTTCGTCAATCACGGCGAAACTACTGAACGGATTTCGATGAAATTTGTTATACAGATAGGGTATTAGATGACTAAGATTATAGCATTGGCGGTGTATAATACAGTTAATGACACATACATTGGGATTTTTCCCCTCACCAATGTTACCAATCCTGGATGAGATCCAACTATATTGGGGAGGCCTCTGCCCAGCTGTGTCTTTTGGGTGAAATGATGGAACTGTTCCAATATTAATTTCGACGGATCGTACCATAAATAGCAAGAGTTTCGTTGATCCAATTAGCCGACAGCCGGCCGGTGTGGTCGAGTGTGGCTCATCGTACCAACTTTTAAACTTCATATAATTCGAATAACTATGGAAAAGGTGGAGGGACTAATAGCATCGGAAGAAGGCAGGCTGAAAAAGTTAGAAAGGACCTTCAACAACTTTTTAAAAAGTCCCCGAAGGAGCGTTGCACTCAAAGTTATATAGAAACGAGGTTGGAAACCACAGAAAAAACGTGGAAAAAATCTAATTTAGCGGAACACGTACCGAGCTAGTGAAAACCGTAAAAAGGCAAAACAAGCAGGAAGTATCATTCTCTTCAGAAGATTTATTTAACCAATTTGAAGAAATGTATCAAAATTACAAGCTATCATTGATGGACAGTTTGGTACGCAAAAGTACAGGAGTCGCTAACGAAGTCAAGTTACCTCCTATTCATTTACCAAGCTTCTCAGGAAGTTACACGGAGTGGCCAACATTAGAATAAATTAGATCAAGAATCACGTAGACAGTGGGCGATTCAATGTAGTAGAGGGTTTAAGACTGTGTGTAGTACTGTGTCAGATGAGCTCTTTACTTTTGAACAACTTGTTACATTCTCGGAGACGCGGTTTAGAACTTTAGAAATGATAGATAGTTCAACCGAGTCACGTCCGTCAAATTATAGTAACAACGCTAGTAATAAAGTTAATAAAAGTATATTATTATATACTTATGGCTAAAGATATATTACTTTTGAGATTGCACAGTTATATAATAATAATAATTTACCTGACTCAATAAAAGCCTGTAAAACGTCTTCATTGTATAAAAAGAAATTTAAGAAACATATCACTAATAGTATATTTTAAAACAGTCCGCCGATTACTGAAATATGAATGTAATAGAATTATTATGTAATGTTACTAAGCTCTTTATATGCAGGATAAAAAGAATGTTAGTATCAGTTGTGTGTTTTGTTTGGAAGCGCATATGCTTTATCAATACAAATTATTTCATAAGCCGTCTCCTTATTTTATCTTTAACCCATATCTTCCCAATATACTAAAAACGCGTCGCAATTTGATTAATTTCGGTATATATGACAACGATAGATTAGTAATAATAGGTAAATAACCAAAAATCAATTATGTACTTTAGTTTTTGTGGAATCAAACCGTTCCGAAAGTGGAACAGTAGGAACTTACTAGCATGGACATTTACTATTGGACTATGGAAGGTTTATATGAAATAACAAGTCGTTCTATGTTTCTTTTTTATTTATATTACACATAAATGAATTATTTAACATATTAAAAGTAAAAAACAACAATTATAGAGTAATTATGTACCACTCATAGTTATTTTGTGTGCAATGTAACGGTACATTTCATGTGTAATGCAATAAATGCACTTTGTGCGTTGCACAAATCACATCGAGTTTGTTTATCCTGTGATACAATGTGGTGGTGTTCTTTGCCATCTAATTGAATGTGATCAGACTCTCGCTTTATGAACGAGGCATGAAATATGGCATTTGAGATGGAAGTCGAGTTGTAACTTTCTTTCACGAAAAAATATGACGATTCAATATTTATTTATCTTTTTATTTATTTTATGTAAGGAAGGTGACAAACAAGCATGAAGCTCACATTGATGTCAAGTAATGACTACAGCCTATAGACATCTACATAAAAACCAGAGGTGAAAATGCAGATGCGTTGCCACCCCTGGGACCTAAGGTGTCATGCCTCTGTGATAGTTATAATGGGACCATAGGTTAGGTAATGCGGTGGAGCCTACGCCCTCGAGCTCCTGCACTTGGAACTCTACCACCAGTGAAGTCTAGTAATCATTTCAGGATTTCAGGGCTCAGGTTTTCCAAACCGGTGAAAGTCTATATATACGTAGCTGGAAAGCATTGCTTACACATAACTTCGTCATAGTAAACATTTTGAAAAATTGAACAGGGTTTTCAATTTTACAAAAAAATCAGGTGGGGGTTGGCTTTTAGTATTTGGTTTTTAGACAATTTTTTATATTGCCAGTTTCTTCATTACCAGTATCTTCATCACTTCTATAGCCGCTAGGAGGTGTGATGTAATTGTCTGCGGACTGAACATCGTCATCTTCTTCCAGTTGATATATAATCTCATAATTAATCATATTACTGACAAACTGCAACCAAAAAAATAAAAATACAAATAATAAATAGTATAATGACTCAACATGTTACATTGTTGTATCTTCCTACTGTTCCAATATTGGAACACTATATAAAATTACTTGTATCACACTAACTGCGTTATGTATTGAAAAAGTTATATTTGCAGTATCAATTACAGTACTACAGCAAGTAAATTTTCACAAATCTCAACACAATAACAAATAAATAAAAACCAAATACTTACATCTTCCGTCGCTCCATTTTCCGTAAAAATATATTGCAACAATCTTTATTTCTTTACAAACTTTCACGCTTTTCCAAAGTGTCAAATATTGCTACTGATAGCTTGTGGGGTCAGTAGAGCAAACCTAAAAAAAAAAATGGGTGTGTTCGTTCTAATAAGAAAAAAAATTAAAATAATATACCGTTCCATTTTTCAAACACTAGGAATATATGGGTTAATAATGGCCTTGTAGCTATGGTAAAACTTATGTTCTAGGAATAATAATGAATAGAAATGTAACTCAACAAACATTGAACCGTCGCTTCGATTTTGGTTATAATTTACGCAAACAAACTAACTGCATTAAAAAAAAAGATTTCCAGGGTTGCCTCTAACACTCAGATATTCAAGTATTTCCTTGATATAAGTAGTATAAGCTACGAATAATAATGTAAAGAAGTGTAACTAAGCCAGAAAATTTGTTTTAACTGATATGGTGGACCGTGGGCGGTTATGGACTTATGGTCCGGCATCCGGCTAATGGACGTTTCCTTGCCACTCGGCGAAATGATCTTGTCGCAACTAATCGAACTCCAGCATGTTAAATCTGACTCTCCAAAAAGTCTTTCACACTCTTCGAGTAAAACAGTCTGCTCCGATACTAGCATAAAAAGCCTATCGCCTATTAGAGTTTGTAAATCAGCAATTTTTCTGTTCCGTTTTCGACCTTTTTCAGGCGTTTTATCTTCAACTTTGCTGTTTATATTTTTGCACAATTCTTGCTGTTTTTAGATTTACAACTGAAACAATATAATAAGGCAATATTTTAAAATTATCTGCTAAATTAATCTGCTAATATAATAAATGAAATTATAATAACTCAATTACGCAACGGGCAGATTAATTAAGAAACTATATTATATCCAGCAATGATGACGCTACCTTCTTGGGAATAACGCTTGACTCGAGGTTACAATGGGGACCACATTTTAGGCTGACTACTGACGAAACTTAATACAGTTTCCTAAAATAAAGTGTAGACTTTTACAACAAAATCCCATCCGGGATTACTGAACTTACCAATAGTAAGTTCAAAGCATTTATTAAACGCACTCTATGAAAAAAGACTTACACATAAACACGAGGACTATCTTAAGTATAGAAATGTTTGGCTGAATGCTGATCTGGCTCAACAAAGGTTGTTAAATGTATTACTTAAAGTATAATGTTGATATCATATTGTTAATTTTAAGTTTGTTTAAATTATGGAACATTAGGTCTAAGAGATATTTTTAAAAGAGCCAACTGAGTTTTATTGCGCCCGGTTTTCTTAGATCATATTGGCCTTTGGAACTCTGCCAGTGAATGACAAAGAGATTTAAACGATATCCATTCTTGATAGTTGCCAGAAAAGTAAGGAATATTTATTTGTGGATAATTAGCATTTGTTGTCCTTGAAGAGTTAGAAATCGTTTCATTAGTTTGTGCCATCTGTTTTGATTCAAATTTGTTTCATAAAGTTTTGAGTACACAGTTTTACTCTAAATAACTTTCTTCGGATTTATCATAAAGATCATTAGTAACATATGTCGACGCATAAATATCTTAAGCTGTATAATTTCGCACTAAGTCTTTGTGTCCGGACAAGAATTAGAACCAAAGTTGATCAAGTATCTCCACTCTACCATCAACATATTCTTTAGTAATACGTTCTTTGAACGATTTTTTGAAGTAAATTTTGGCTTTAGTTATACGATCATGCAAGTTTTGTCGGAAAATAGAGGTGTGTTTACAAATTAATTGAAAATGTATTTTAATGAATTTAAAGTTTACAATTTTTTATATGTTTTGTTTCCTAGTTATAAACTTTCTCTATAAAATTTTGTATTTATTATATTGACCAGAAAAATGGATGGAATGGTATTTTCACGTAATCTAGTCACACTGGTCAAGGGTTCTATTGAAATAGATTTCTTCAAAATGAAGTGAACAGATAAATAAACCACTCTTTCTGTCTACTATTAATATTTTCAATCCCTATTGCATCAAGCTACATTTTCTCAAAGACGTCATTCCTTGGAAACTTTAAAAATATACAAGTAAAACAGCAGTTTTCATTGTAACTGGTATCGATAAAGGTACAAGTGCTACAATAACAACACATCACTAGCGAAATGTCATTCCTTTCATCTAAACAAACATTAATGGACACATTGAAAATACAGATGTTATTTATCAATATGATGCTATATATATGTATTATGTGTAAATATATTCCCTTTGAAAAGGTATTCTTCAGCCACAATCACAAATTCATCCAGCTATCGCCTGAATACCGGCTACAAACCTGTGAAGAGTCAATTAAGGTTGACTTTTGTTTTTTTTTGCTCCCACACTGCACAATACAACATATTGGCATCTTGTATAATAATTCCTACACACTTTCACGAAATTATATGTCAATATTCCATGTATTTTCCATAAATAACACAATAATTTAAAATATGCACAACCACTTGACAACGAATGTACCACAAACACCTTAACACAAAATGGCGACTGGGCACCCGAACGAAAAATGTCATAGAGAAATGTTAACGACAGTGACATTGAAAATAAACAAATATAGTGTCGTCTCTTTTTCTACAGTCAATTTTTAAATTAATAAGAAATAAATCAACTCATACTCTACTGTTTCGGGCCTTGGGTAGTCATAATTTTTACTTTTTCCGGTAATGAACTAATGCCATCTTTTGAAACTTCGTAACCGTCTATTTTTGTCTTACCAAAAACACATTTACTTAAATTTATTGTAACACCTAACTCCAGGAACCTTCCCCTTTTACGTGTTCGCCATAGTAGGAACGCGTTTGTTTAAGCTGGTATGTGCCACATGCTATTAAAATTAATTCACTGTATTCCATTATTGGAAATGATACATTTTCAATGTTTACATTGATGCTGAGAAAGTCTGCCCTCCGTCTATTTAAATTATTTTGAATCACAAACTCAGCTAATGTATTTTCTCTGTACATATTTTGATTTATTATTTCCAGTATTTGCACTGCATCCTCTCTGTCTCTCACCCGTAGGTGAAACTTGTTAATTAATGCTGCAGCAATACGGAAATCTGTCATAGCATGTTTGGAAGCACGGTTAAAGAACTCATGTCTGAGTAATTTAAAAGATTGTTTGAAAATTCCATTTATTGCTTCCACTACCCATCTACATACTGTGACAGATCTCGTTTTGTTTGCTGCAATTGTTGATAATTGTGTTTCGCCTTGTTGTAAGGATGCAGGCATGTGGACAGAGTAAACAAATGCTTAACAACGGGACAGAATCTCTAAAGCCCCGATCCAGTATAAAAACATCTCTATTTTGGAAAAATTCTCATAGTGGTCTTGTTTTATCTTGAAATTCCTGTGACATTATGTCTGCATCTGATGTTGTTGCTGGATAGGGGCCCAATACATCGACAATGTATCCATCAGAACACACAATTAAAAAGAGCTTAATCAGGTTCCTATACTTATGTAATGAGTAAGTATCTTTTTGGTACATATAATTGGAACTTTTCTGAACATACAGGTATGTTCCATCAATAATTACAATTGGCTTTCTCTCACTACCACCTAAAACGCCATTCGGTATTATTAAGTTGCGTTGAGATATTTCAGCTCTTGTAATATTATTTATTCCCAACTTCTGGGTGACAAAATCTTGGTTCAATATATCACGAGCTTTACCCATTAACCTCATTAGTGTGGTTCGAGGTATTTAATAGCGTAGAAATTCGTTGGTCATTATCACCTGTTCTCAACTTCAATAAATAAGCACCAAGTGCTAAACCACTTTGGGGTCCATTTAATCTTGGTAGCTCTCGACGTAGCTCCCTAAACTGATATTTCGATAGCCCTATCCAATAATGAAGGAGTTCATCTGATACTCTCTCTACAGCATTAAAATCGAGCATAAGCGGTGTGTCATTTAAAAATCATGCAAAATCTTATGCATGATCTGCAGTGAAACTGTGTACTGGTTGAGGAATAGCAGATAAAATCTCCCAATTATCATTATACAAATGAAAGGTGCATATTCTTCAATTCTGAGCCACATAAAACTTATATTCGGTAAATAACTTTACCCTCAGCCATCTCGGAACGGCAAGTCTTTGTAATGAATGACATTCCGCGAAAAAACAATGACCTTGTGTGTCAAATGCGCGAGTATACAGAGGCATAAGGTTGCCCCATCATTGGACTGTAAGGCCCTGTAGATCGGGTAGCAGTTCTATGAAGTCTCTGCCAGCAGAGATGACAGATTTGATCTGATTCTCGAACCTGAAACAATGAATAATTATTAAGATCTGATTGATAGAATAGGTAGGCCTATTGCAGATTTTTTTTATGTAATGGAAGTGGCAAACAAGCATGCAGTTCACATTGATGTTAAGTGATGACTGCAGCCTATAGACACCCACACAAAGACCAAGATCTAAATGCAGATGCGTTACCACTCCTGGGGCCTGACGTGTTATGCCTCTGTGTCATTATTATTATTATCTCACTCATTTATGTTAAAAATTATTAAATACTTTTTTACATATATAAGTATAAAAAACAAATATATATAAAAAAATAAAAAATAGCTTTCCGCCGGCAGCAGGAACAGGGCCCAAGCTATCGGTGGTTAGGGACGCAGAGAAAGGAACCGCCTCACTATTCGTGCCGTGTCGAGGAGTACAGCCTTCTGCATCAAGCCCTTGACCCAGCCGCCCAACGCGAGTCTCTTAAGAGGTCGAGACTCTTAGCGATAAGGCCATTGACCGAAACGACTATCGATACAATGATCGCGGCATCCACCATGCCACATGCCGACAATCTCGTGAGCTAGATCCAGATATTTTAATTCTTTATCCTTCTCAGCCTTCACGAGATTCTCGTCATGAGGAATGGTAATGTCGATGATCACTGCACGGCGCTCCGTTCGATCTACCAACACTACATCAGGCTTGTTAGCAACTACAGTCCGATCAGTGATGATAGATCGATCCCAGTACAGTGTAATACTACCATTCTCGAGAACTGGGTCGGGCACATACCTGTAGTATAGCACTTCCTCGGCCACTAGACCATATTTCAAAGCAAGTTGCTGGTGTATGATCCTGGCCACTTGGTTGTGTCTATGCAAATATTCACCATTAGCTAGACTCGAACAGCCGGACACTATAATATGTCTGAGAGATGCACCGGGACGGTGGCACGCCCGACATATGTCAGCCGTACCGTCTCTCAGAATATACTTCCGGTAGTTATAAGTCATAACTACTTCGTCCATAATTGCAAAGACAAAACCTTCAGTTTCCCCGAAGAGGTCACCAAATCGCAGCCAGGATACCGATGCCAGAAAATCAACATCGGGCCCATGGAGAGCCCGGTAGAAGCGGCCATGCCATACATTCTTGCGGTCGCTGGTCGCAGGTTTGCGCCAGTTCTCTTTAGCCAGAGAAAGTGGGGTGAGTCCGCTGTCGACTGCCACCACGTCCTTATGCACTTTTCCGTCTGCGGAACGAAAATAATCTCTGAGACTGCACACCTCGCGGTTATGTAGCGTTTTGGTACTTAGGAAGCCACGTCCCCCACACCTCCGCGGGATGTACAGCCTCATAACCGACGAGCGCGGGTGATGCATCCGATATGATGTCAGTAAAGAGCGGACCCGCCTGTCCAGGGCTTCCAGATCAGCCTGAGTTCACTTGAGTATGCCGAAGGAGTACATCAAGACCGGCATGACCCAGTCGTTGAAGGCGCGCACCTTATTGCCACCCGACAAAAGACTCTTGAGAACTTTTTTCAGGCGGCCAAAGAATCGCTCCTGCAACGACTGCCTCATGTCAGCCTCGCATATACCTAAGGCCTCCGACATACCCTAGTACTTGTAATTATCGGATGCGGAGAGAGAGCGAAGTGAAATGAAATCCGGGAGTTGTATTCTCTCGGGTTCCATTTTCGGTTCGGGTTTACCTTTCCATGTTCAACATGCATAACTGCACATTTATCGATTCCGAATTCCATCCTGATGGAGCTACTGAAGTTTTCAGTGACCTTCAGTAGTTTCGCCAGTTGTGAATTATCAGAACCGAACAATTTCAAGTCATCCATGTACAACAGGTGAGATATCACCTGACCCTCTCTACGCAGCCGATAGCCCAGCCCCGAAGCCTCTAACAACGTACTTAGAGGATTCAGGGCTAGGCAAAACCATTAGGGGTTCAGGCTATCTCCTTCAAATATGCCCCTACTAATTTGTATAGGTTCACCAGCCTCCAGAACCCCTCGAGACCCTGGATAGTTAAGGACCGTTCTCCACTGCGACATACATGTCTGCAGGAAGGCCCTCAGAGTTGTATTTATTTTATACAGCTCAAGCACCTTCAAGAGCCATGTATGTGGCACGGAGTCGTAGGCCTTTTTGTAATCTATCCAGCATGTGGAGAGACTCTTTCGGTTACGGCGGACCTGCTTATTAATGGTAGTATCAATGAGGAGTAGCTAAAGAGCTACTCCTCATTGATACTACCATTGCATTGCACCGCGGGACCCGCTCCTACATCCATTCTGAGAGGCTGACATAATGGTATTGTCTTCTAAGTGTTTTGAGATTTTATCGCTCAGAATGGATGTGAGGAGTTTATATAAAGTGGCCAAGCATGTAATTGGCCTATAGTTTTTGGGTTCCGCTGTGTTACCTAATTTGTAGAGCAGATGGGTGATTCCTGTAGATAGAAATTGGAGGAGCGATCCTTATTCAAGGGCTGACTGGAAGTAAGACGACAGAAAAGCGTGCGAGCTGCGTAGCCATTTAAGCCAGAAATTGTGCAGTCCGTCCGACCCCGGTGCTTTCCAGTTCGGTACCGTGCGGACTGCACAAGCTACGTTTTCAGGTGTTATGACTACTTCATTCATCTCGTTAATGGTTTCGCACGCTTCTCTGATTTCCCCCATCCAGTCATCCTCCGAGTGACTGACAGGCACCGACCAGATGCTACGCCAGAACTCACTCATAGCGCTATCATCCGGTGGGCGCATGACGGTCACTCCAGTGTCCATTCTCTCCCATTCCCTATACACCCATCTTTGATCACTTTGGAACATGCGGTTTCCTTTGTACCGATCTTGTGGTTCTCTGTAACGACGGATCCGGTTTGCCCATGCGTAAACTTTTTGTTTTAGATAGTCGATGCGTTCTGTGGCACGGGCAGCGTAGTCTAGAGGTCTGACATCTGTCCCCAAAAATGCCCTTTTTCACAAAACGCATCACCCTAGGGCGTGTGTTGCCTGTCCTGAAACATGATAGTTTGCCAATGAGTACCCTTGTCACGGCGATGCGACGCTCAATCCTGCACTGCCAGGCCGGGGCGGTAGTTTTTGGTCGCGTAGCTGCGTCAATATTTGGGAACTTGACACGAGCTACGCGACACACCGCTACAGCCGCGCAGTACAGGACAGAGTGGGCCTCGCCGATATCTTCACATCTGTCAAAGTGGGTTGACAGTTGCGGATCCAGGGCACTCACTAGCGCTATGTTCCGTTTGTGCATGGGCAACCGGGGTAAGCGCGGTCTACGATCGGGTGGTATAAATCGGTACTCGGAGAGCGCATGCTCCAGAGCGCTCCTCAATAATTCACTGCAGTGGGAACTCACAGTTGTAATCACGTCATCATCTTCATCAACTTCAGGGTGCAGCACAATCGCGGGAGACGGCGGCCGGGCCGCGGGGTTCGGCGGTGGAGGAGCAGCACTCCGTAGCGAGTCAGGCGTGGCGCGATTACCCTGTGACTCAGTGCGTAGCCGTTCAAGCGCGGCGGCATCCAACATGTTGCCACGCTGAATGACGCGCACCTGATCCGACAGTCGTTGGGCCGAAACGTTGACAGCTGGTTCAAGTACCTGAAACAGAGACAACATCCGACTTCGGTACGATGTGAGGTTGCTTCCTCCCTCTGTGGCCCCGTAGTACGCGCGCATGACGTTTTCATTTATTGTTCGCGTCCATCGCATGCGCGGCACTGTACCACCGACAGCGGGGGCCCCGTTCGGGACCGTTTCATCCCGGGGTCCCAAGCTAGCCAGCAGCCGGGGTCCCCCTCGTCGCGGAGGTGGTGGTGGCGGCGCCGGGGAGAAGTCCTCGTCACTCGAGCTCGACGCGACTGCAGCGACCGATGTTCCGTTGCTCGCGGTGGAGGCGGCGAACGGCGGCTGCGAGGCGGAGCTGATCGACGAGTCCGGTGGTGTTAGGTGTGCTCTGTCTCTGGTTCTTGCCCTCGTGATCATTTTTGTTCTAAATTACATCTCCGATATACCTATTATGCTGTTTGATTTTTATTTTACAATGTCATCTGTTATCAATGTTTGTCATTGTAATTGCTGTTGTACATATTTCTTCTTTATTTTAGTTTTTCATAGTTTTATAATGAAGATTTTATACATATAATAAATGCCACTTTATTTTTAAACTTCGTGGTGGTTTATTCACATAAATACGATGTTTTATCAAAAATATGTAGATTTTTTATTTAGGAGATAAATTTTTGGCAAAACCACTTTTATGGTATTATAATGAACAAAGTTATAAAAGTATGTTGGTAATACATGATAAGAAACTGGGAGAGTTTCTTGATACATTTCCCAGCTCTGAATCAGGACTGGGGTATTGGGCCCTCCACTGGCTGCCTACGCCTTAAGGGACTTGGTGTGAAGATACGTACATACGTTCCAAGCTCAAAAAACTTTAAATTGTTATTATACAATATCAGCTCCGTACTATTCTCCAACCAATTGTCCAATCAATCTTTGTGTGTGAGGGGCGTTGAGATCCTAAATCTATCTCACTCACCAATTTATGAAACTGCCGTTCGGCACTTTCTTCGTAAGCCGTCAGGAGTCTGTTTTTGATTACCGAGTATTTGTTTTCTTCAGGTGGCGTCATGATCAAATCGCCTACCTGTGGCAGAGCGTCGCGATTAAGCTTGGCTACCACCATATTAATTTTGCTGTGTCCCCTTGTTTCTGTGGTTCCATAACCGTCTCAAATTGCGCGAACCATAGCCTGGGCATGTCAGCCCAAAACTCGGGTATCCTTGCCGATACGGAGATGGTCGCCAGGTCACTCGCTTCTTGGATCATACCGGTAGCTTGAGGTTTATTCATATTGAAGTCCAGCAGTCGTCAGCGATAATCGTAAGTCGCCAGTAGCATAGTTTAAAAAATAATGTCGATGCATGTTAAAGAGATCACGTCGGGGTGACCGATGTTGGGTTTGTTGTATATCACTTTGGAGAGAAATAAAAAGTCCGAATCTTATTGAAGAGTCTATTGTTCATACCCACACAATATTGACAGAAATACGACTGATTTATACAAGGGGAGCAGGACGACTGGCGGGGCAAACAACATGCGCGGCTATGCACACTTACAGAAACCTTACTCAGCATATTATAATGTATCAAGTCACTACAATCGTCTAGGCTTGTCAGCGTTCATTCCTTTTTTGTGCGTGGCAGCATTCCCACGCGCCTTCAATTCGCTCACTATACCGTAGCGAAGTGCGCAGTCGAAAATAGAACATTATACAAAAAAATTACGCAAACTTCAAGAAAAAGAACAACGGAGAAGGTTAATTTCTCTGTTTAAATCATCCGATGAAGACGAAAGTACGCACTTTTTTGTGTAAATCCTAAAATTATATTCTGTGTTTTAGGTAACGAAGTGCCCGATCCGGTCATGGATATGGATCCAGACACGGAAATTGGCGAAGATAAAAGCACCGACGTTACACTAAATTATGACCTATATCCAGTACCACTAGACACGGACCAATTTGTAGACGTTACTACCAAAGAAGTTACGGCCACAGGGGAACCGGTTTAGGAACGCGATGTATTATTGGCCCTTGGCGAAACCATTTCGGATACTCCGGAATACGGAAACGCCATTCACGAAAATCTGGCGCAACTGTGGCTTCCTTTACTCAAGAAGGGTTTACCAAAAGACCAAAAGGAAAACATAATTAAACTATGTATGCCACCTGAAAATTGTAAACTATTGCAAGCTCCTCTGCTCAATGCTGAAATCACGGCTGCATTGCCGGAAATTATCCGTAATAGAGACAAGGGCCTTATTGCCTCCCAACAGCAAATGGGATACGGAATTACGACTATCAACCATGTCACCTTGTCACCACAATCCAGTAGTTCTTTTATACTGAACTTCTATGTATATGATTCGCCGACTTGGAAAGCCGTAACTAATCAATTAGCGGCAGCCAAAACTAAATTGGACCTTGTATTGTTTCTGTCTTGGTGTGTTGAAATAAAGAACAGCGTGCGATTGGAGGTCTGTTTTATTAGTAGTTTACAAGTTTTAATTATTCAAGTTTTAAGTTACCACCACCCAAACCGGAATTGGGAAAGGAGAGGTTTCGGGTTGCCAACTTCATTACACGGAGAGATCAGTTCGGGGTTGCTAACGTCATAACAGACCTACTTATGCAAACAAGAACCAATCCACACACATGCCAAAATCAAGATAAAAACACAGAAGCTTTTAAAAAATAACCTTTTATAAACCCTGTAAATATCAAAATGATCTGACAATTTTAACAGTACAAAACATTTCTATGACAAGGTTATCAACCAACATAACAGGAGTTGTTCAATACAAAGTAAGAAATTACATGATTCATCACATTGTTAGCTTTTTTATTTATGCCTTTTGTACAACAATTAATAAAATTGCGTTTGGTAACCGGAGCTTGGATGATACAAATGATAGTGTGTGTGGGGCACAAATTGGTTTTTACACCAAAGTGAAAACACAAGTCTGCATCGACGTATTAAAGCGGACTGTATCTTTATTTTCAATTTCTTCAATGGTTCTTTCTAATCTAACTTATTCACTAGCTTATTTCACTATACTATAACTAACTAGCGAACCAGAGGGTCTGGTACTACTCTAAACTTTCACTGGCAATACCTTCACGGTCTGGAAGCACTTTTCTTGCTGAGAATCGAACGAGGACAATTTAGCACCGAAATGTACCGAGTTATATACGCTTCCAAACCGTCTCCTTCCATGTCAAAATTCCGTGACACGCCCAAAATACGAACGTCACGAAGGTCTGGGTCAACAGAGATAGGACTCTAAAACACTACGTATACGGTCTAAATTACCACAACCGTCATACATCTCTGCCGACCCGCCCTCGCCTTGATACAATTCATACGCAATATCTCTTTATTATATCAAATTTTCTTATACAAACTTATGAGATCTTAATTCTAATTCGATACATTACCAAAGTTTTTACTTATTAGAAAAACATAATTTTTTAGGGGCTCTGTCACGCTCTATCACCTATGACACGATTAAATATCGCTAGCCAAACCTAAATACAATTCAAAAACCGCAAACGGTATTTGCCTATCCCCTTTACTCTAAGCGTGAGAGACAATTTTATTCAACAAGTAAGATTAGGTACGTTCGTGTTTTCCTTATTATGAGTCTACTTACACTTTTTACAAATATACTTCCCTGAGGGGGCAACAAATTGAATCTACCTACATACAAATTGATATTTCTAATCGGAATATTCTATACAATTTGTGTTACAATTTCTCAATTTTCTCTACTTTCTACGCGCGGTGCGTGGTCGTACACCCCTGCACGTTCTCAGACCAGTGTGTGTGTGATAAGTATGTAACAAAATACCTAATTTACATTATACTTTGCAAATTCCATCTCATAGTAATGCCTACTAAAGCGAACTTTGCCAGTCGATAACTACTCATCTGCCTATGCCATGCGTGGGGTTGGTCGTGAATATGAATGATTAGACATTCCTACGCCGAGCTCTGCCACTGAATGAGCTCTATAAAAGTGCGCCGCGTATTTACGCTTCCTCCGCGTCACTTCCCCGCACTTCACCCCCGCCCCCGCCGGCGGATCAGGTGCCCTGTCGGCCACCTCTCCGTGGACGACCCTCTCGACCAAACGAAAATACCTACACCTCCAAATTTAATATTTCCTATGGCAATCGCTTGACAACAACTCTTTTATCATTATACTCAAATATTGCGTGTCTACTCTGAGAACCTAACGAGTTATATCGAATTAAAACTGCCGCTGCATACTACCAACATACACCTGGCGGTCATTACAAGCTTTACTAACTTTACTTATTTTCATCATGGAAATACGACGCCTATTGATTCTATCCTTTACAATTCTCCCCCCGGCGTAGACCTTCGAGCCTCATCATCCATCGGAAGGATAATCAATCTACATACAGGGCGTCTAAATATTCCACCTCGAGTCCGGATCTCCGCACTACGTACCACGCCATCAGGTCCCGTGTATACCTTTTCTACTAAACCGCGGGGCCATACATTACGGGGCAACAACCCGTCTGCTATTATCACCAAATCACCTATCCTTGTGGATGGTTGCAGAGGCCCAGGAAGACCAAGGCTGACCTACCATGACCAAATAGGTCGAATTCTGTCTGATGGTGGGGTCAAAAGTCTTAGGAATCGGCGTGCATGTATGAAGAGAATGATGAAGGTAGACGAGGCACGAGAGGTTTGTCTGAACCGGGATGTCTGGCGCTCTACACTCTCTGCCTACCCCGTTAGGGACCTGGCGTGAAGATACATACATACATACATACCTATCTTAATGTTCTCTTTACCGTTATGACTATCACCTCGCGGAGCCAAGGTTGGCAAGTACTCATTTATCCACCGCTGCCAAAACATATCAGACAACGCCTGCGTAGCTCGCCACGCCCGCCTATCCACTACCGCGCAGTTACCAACAAAGGGCAAGCCGACCGCTGATCCGATAAGAAAATGATTCGGAGTGAGAGCCTCAGGGTCGCTTGCATTAACTGATACGTGAGTCAACGGTCGCGAGTTCACCGTGTGTTCTACCTCAGCGGTGAACGTCGCAAGTACATCATCTTTTGGTGCACGTTCATTCAAAACTATCAATAAAGATTTCTTAACACTCTTTATCAACCGCTCCCAGGCGCCTCCCTGATTGGGAGCGCCGGGATCTATAAATCGCCATGACATTCCTTTTGTCGTGGCGAATTTTTCTAACTCAGGCAACCATTCTTTATATGCATTACATAATTCTACATCGGCGCCCCGAAAGTTAGTTCCATTATCGCTTACCATGGTATGGGGCGCACCGCGGCGCGCTCCCATTCGTCTAATTGCCATGATAGCCGCGTCTGTACTAAGACTCGAAATTATTTCTATGTGAATGGCACGCGTTATCAAACAGGTAAATAACATTCCCCAGCGTTTCTCCCTTCTCCTACCTACTGTGACGAGCATCGGACCGTAACAATCTACACCACAATATGCAAAAGGTCGCGTATACGATTCTAAACGAAGGGCCGGTAGGTCACCTTTGACTGGGTCACAGGGCTTCTCTATGCGCGTTCTACACCTGACACACCGCCCTACTATCGTTCTAACTGCC
The DNA here is from genome assembly GCA_036365455.1 of Macrosoma leucophasiata. Taxonomy (NCBI): domain Eukaryota; kingdom Metazoa; phylum Arthropoda; class Insecta; order Lepidoptera; family Hedylidae; genus Macrosoma; species Macrosoma leucophasiata. Next base: position 14,122,327 of record JAWQUS010000026.1, read on the forward strand.
GGACGAAGCCGCGTTATCCAAAACTGATGTCTAATAGTGTTAACTAGCGCCTCTCTACCCATTTGATTGTTACGTTCGTGTTCACGTTTTATATATAACTTAGCTAACAAGCTCCGCCTGTCCAAAATAGGTGGATTTTTACGCTGAGCTGGTATGTTTGCCGCGTCTATCCTACCATTCAATCTCATAAGACCGTCCTCTCCTATGACGGGATCCAAATTATAAATTTTACTAGACCGTTCAACAGTTTTACCTACTCTAAGTCTGTCTATTTCACACGGAAAGCTCGCGCGCTGCGCCTGCGAAATTATTAGCAATTTCGCACGTCGTGTGTATATTGTATTTAAATTGGAAGGAATCTTTTTGCATCTATCTATGAACAATAACACGTAGGCCAGGTCACGGACAAGGCGGTCGTACGATGAAAATCGTTCCACTGCGATTAGGCATGGGCTACACCTCATGTGTGCAACCAAAACCTCCTCCAGCGGCGCGACCAACTCCTTTCCGAACGCACTCGATGGTGGTTCTTCGTTTCTTAAGAGAAACGAGGGGCCGGTGCACCATCTGGAGGAGGGGCCCAATCGCGAGTGGCCGACCCTCGTCGCATCGTCAGCTACATTCGATGCGGTGGGAACCCACCTCCACTGTTCGGTTTTCGTTAATTCTGCTATCTCCGCTAGCCTATGTGCTACATACGGTTTATACCTAACCGTGTCGTTCCTTATCCATTGCAATACGGTTGTTGAATCCGTCCAAAAACACACCCCTACATCTGACCAGGGATGTTTCTCTATGACGTCACTAGCTAAGCGCGCACCTATTAAAGCCGCCTGCAGTTCTAATCGCGGGATACTTTGAGTTTTTATTGGTGCCACTTTCGCTTTCCCGGCCACCAACGACACCCTCACTACCCCTGAGCTATCCATAAATCGCCAATACGCCACTGCCGCGTACGCTTGTTCGCTTGCATCGCAAAATACATGTAACGCATTCCCCGCTATCTCCTTTGGTGCGTGAGCGCGATCACTCTCCGGTACCTCAGATATTACAGAGTCGAGATTCGAACTCCAACCCGCCAAATCAAAGCCAGCCTGCGCGTGACGTACCTCGCCTACCGTGCGACGGGCAGTCTCCTCAGAGTCAAAACTAACTATCCAATCATCCATATATGTACTAGTGGTAATGGTGTCAAACGCCAGCGGGTGTGATGTTTTATAAACCGCTGCGTTTTCATCCCTCACGCTATGTGCCAAAAACGGCGAACTGCGCGCCCCAAAAATCATAGACGTCATTACATACTTTCTGGGGGGGCTCACACGATCCTCCCCCCGCCACAGAAACTGTTGTGCTACGCGGTCCTCCTCCCTAATTTTAATTCTTAAAAACATCTCGCGGATATCCGCGGTTAATGCTATCCTGCCTACCCTGAATCCATATAAAACTTTATTCAGAGACTGTAATAAATCCGGACCTTCTAATAAGATGTCGTTTAAACTTTTTCCATTCGATTTTGCCGCCGCATCGAATACCAAACGCACCTTTCCCGGTTTATTAGGGTTTGTAACTGCAAAATGAGGCAAATACCATTCCCTTTGTTTGTAGGTATTTGCCTCCTCTTGCCTCCTTTTAGTTTAATAGAGAAAGGCTACGCGGAGCCCTTAGGGGCTCGCGTAGCCTTTCTCTATTAAACTATTTATTTGAGCCGTATAAGCCTCCCTAAACTCCTGAGACCTATCCATTTTACGTTCAATACCTACTAAACGGCTATGTGCCATGTTATAGCTAGGCGGAAGGGTTGCATCGTCACTGACCCATGGCAACCCCACTTCATAACGGCCATTTACTTTTGTTATAGTTCTTTTCACTATTTCCAATGCGCGCTCCTCCCCCGGGACTACCCTTGGTTCTCTGCCTATACCAAGAGAGTCAATTTCAAAATGGGACCGCACTATATCATTCAGATTCGCATCTGAGGGACTCTGCGTGGTGTGCACATGCAACACCGACGCCCTATTAACAACAATGCTTTTAGGCATTGACCCATGTATGACCCATCCTAACTGGGTCAGTGACGCGGCCGGTTGCCTACGGCTACCGGTCACCAACTTCCGCGACACTATAAGATGCCAATTATCCGCACCTATGAGAATTTGAGGTCTCACTCCCTCATAACACACCGCATCCGGTGGTAAAGCTCTGAAATGCGACATTTGTAACAACTCCTTACTAACGGTCTGTCTACCTAAAGTGAGGTTCCGCACCGTACGCGCTTTAATCTTAAAGGGGCGTCCGCTCTGCCCGGCCAAGCTAATACCTACTAATCGGCTTTCCGACTCCTGCTGACTAGAATTAGCACCTATTATATTAAGGGCGCGGACTGGGCCCTGGGCCCCTATCGACTTTGCCAACTGCTCGTCGATCAAAGTGATAGTGGACCCTTCATCTAACAATGCGTATGTCTGTACCCCCTTACCCCTGCCACCCCCTATTCTGACAGGGCAGACCTTAAGTAGCACCTGCGTGCTATCAACTGGCGTATGCGCCGACGCCGTAATTACTGACTCTATTTGTACCTCTTTTACTTCCGGCCGCGGCTCGGAATGCAACAGCATGTGGTGTGATCGTGTGCAATCACCCTTACCACATCGCTTTGCCTTACATTGAAAACGTCTATGTTTCCCGTTTAAACATTGATAACAAATTCGCGCCTCCCGTGCCCAGTTCCAGCGCTCCTGTACTGACATCGCTACAACCTTACCGCACGCATCGGTCCGGTGCCCACTACCACAACAGAGACATGTAATTGCCGCCTCTGTTGTGTTATACACCGGCCGGCGCGCGCGGTCTAACTTTTTAAACATAGGCCGCGATGCCGGCGGCTGCACTGCGCGCGCGCTTGCTACCGTGCTTTTCTCGTATGAGAACTGAATAGCCCTTTCAGCCTCCTTCATGAGAAAGTTCGCTAATCTAGTTAACTCGGATTCCGGCCCGTCCGCCCTATCGAAAGCATAGTCATACCACTTGTTTTTAAGGTGGGGACTAAGTTTCTCACTTAACATCCTAGGTAGCCGTGGATCCGTATTTTTACCTACCGGATCCACACTTTCAATTACAGTGACCACATTTTGAACTTTAACTGCAAAGATGTTTAGTTCATTGGCCGATGCCCCCACATTAGGTAGTCGCATTACCTCCCCTACTGCCTGGTCTATAATAGTGCCCGGGCGACCGAAACATTGTTCTAGGGTTTTCATAATTCTAGCCGGGTCTGACGCCGAATATAAAAGGGCCGACACCGCCTGTCGTGCCGGACCCCGCAAGCACGGACTCAACCTAGCCAAATTCTCTATGTCCGTAAGTCGATAGTTTTGCGTAGAATCTCTCGTCGCTGCTTTGAATGGCAACCACTCCCTAGGGTCCCCATCAAATAAGGGTAACTCCTGGGCCTGTCGTGGTGGGGGTCGACCCCGCGACATATTCTCTAACGCGTACACTAAACGATCTAGGACTTCGTCTTTAGAGATATTGGTTTTGGCGGGCTCGTCCTGCTTATCGTTATTCGGTACCCTACCATCCCCTAGCCTATCCTCCCCCCGTAAAAATTCCCGCGGGGGATGACTATCATTTAACCAATGTTCTATCTATTTGCCCATTTACACTATCTCTATCCGTTTCCTCTGGCGGCGTTATCCTATCCTTAGCTATCTGCTTATCCACTAAACCGGCTTCTATTTCTAACTGCCTAATTCGTGCTTTCAACATGTCTGTTTCCGTATTAATTTGCTCCCGCCTAGCGCGCGCACTTTCGGTTGACCGTCGCGAACAAACCGATGGCGGTCGCGTACCTAAAGTTTCCTGTTCGGTAACTACTTGCTCGGTCCTACTGGTCCCTGGCAATGGTACGTCCTGCGGAGCCTCGGAAGGAGACTCTGGATAGTCTGGTATGACCCTAAGCGCCGCGCGCTTCCTAGTGGTAGGTGGACTCCTTGGCATCATCACTGTTAAACTACCTCAACTACACTGAAATAGGTCCCTACCTCCCTAACTGAGATGGTCCCTACACAGATACACAAATTCAACAAAAATTAAAAATTACTACCGGCCTAACACACACACAAATACACTGGCCTGAAAATATACACGGATTACGACTCACTGAATATCCGTCCGTATCCGCGAAGTTGCAGGCGCCGCCGTCGTCCCGACGCTCGGCCGCACCCGCCCGATGCCGCTGTGCTGAGCTGTGCAGACGCTGACGCTGCCACGAAGCCGCCGCCGCCGACGCCGTTGACCCGACGTCCCGGCTGCTCCGATGAAGGCGCCCAAGCTGCGATGCTCAGGGCGGTCCCGCCCGAGTTGCGTATGCGCTAGCGTACGAAACGCCGCGCTGTACGCCCCTGCTCAAGGCGGCTGCCCAAGCGGTGAACGCGCTGGCGTTCGAAACGCCCGCGCTGTGATGCTCGCCGACCCGGCCCGCTGCGGTCGCTGACGCTGGTAGAGCGCCCAAGCCGCACGGCCCGTGCTCAAGGCGGTCAAGCCCGAGTATCGCCCGTGCTCAAGGCTACAATGCCTGAGCGATGACGGTGCTGGCGTTCAAAACGCCGAAGCTGCGATGCCCGTCGACCTGGAGCTTGTGTGGTCGCTGGCGCTGGATAGCGCCCAAGCCACGATGCCCGTTGACCCCGAGGTGCAGCTGCTGACGCCTGCTTGGCGCCCTGGTCTCGCTGCACGTCGACCCTGTTCCCCGTCGTTCCCTGACCGGCCTCGCCCTCAGACTGCGAGACCTGGAATGCACGTTCCGATCCGTTAATAACGCGCCGGTATCCCAACTCCGGCTCTTCCTTGCCGGTCGTTACCACTACCCTCTCGTATTCCTTTCCCGGATGGCCGCTGGTGGCCACTAATCCGGCGTCGATGGACTCGTCTCTGGCTCCTTTATCCGGCTCCGAATGACCAACAACTTGTGGGGGACAAATTGTTTTTTACACCAAAGTGAAAACACAAGTCTGCATCGACGTATTAAAGCGGACTGTATCTTTATTTTCAATTTCTTCAATGGTTCTTTCTAATCTAACTTATTCACTAGCTTATTTCACTATACTATAACTAACTAGCGAACCAGGGGGTCTGGTACTACTCTAAACTTTCACTGGCAATACCTTCACGGTCTGGAAGCACTTTTCTTGCTGAGAATCGAACGAGGACAATTTAGCACCGAAATGTACCGAGTTATATACGCTTCCAAACCGTCTCCTTCCATGTCAAAATTCCGTGACACGCCCAAAATACGAACGTCACGAAGGTCTGGGTCAACAGAGATAGGACTCTAAAACACTACGTATACGGTCTAAATTACCACAACCGTCATACATCTCTGCCGACCCGCCCTCGCCTTGATACAATTCATACGCAATATCTCTTTATTATATCAAATTTTCTTATACAAACTTATTAGATCTTAATTCTAATTCGATACATTACCAAAGTTTTTACTTATTAGAAAAACATAATTTTTTAGGGGCTCTGTCACGCTCTATCACCTATGACACGATTAAATATCGCTAGCCAAACCTAAATACAATTCAAAAACCGCAAACGGTATTTGCCTATCCCCTTTACTCTAAGCGTGAGAGACAATTTTATTCAACAAGTAAGATTAGGTACGTTCGTGTTTTCCTTATTATGAGTCTACTTACACTTTTTACAAATATACTTCCCTGAGGGGGCAACAAAAATACATCTCGTACATAACTTTCAGCTTGGTATCTTTCTTATTTACGAAAATACAGCGACTTTCACCTCTCTCTCCATACAAAGCATCGAATTCAACATCAGCTGTGAACAAACAAATTGAATCTACCTACATACAAATTGATATTTCTAATCGGAATATTCTATACAATTTGTGTTACAATTTCTCAATTTTCTCTACTTTCTACGCGCGGTGCGTGGTCGTACACCCCTGCACGTTCTCAGACCAGTGTGTGTGTGATAAGTATGTAACAAAATACCTAATTTACATTATACTTTGCAAATTCCATCTCATAGTAATGCCTACTAAAGCGAACTTTGCCAGTCGATAACTACTCATCTGCCTATGCCATGCGTGGGGTTGGTCGTGAATATGAATGATTAGACATTCCTACGCCGAGCTCTGCCACTGAATGAGCTCTAAAAAAGTGCGCCGCGTATTTACGCTTCCTCCGCGTCACTTCCCCGCACTTCACCCCCGCCCCCGCCGGCGGATCAGGTGCCCTGTCGGCCACCTCTCCGTGGACGACCCTCTCGACCAAACGAAAATACCTACACCTCCAAATTTAATATTTCCTATGGCAATCGCTTGACAACAACTCTTTTATCATTATACTCATCATGGAAATACGACGCCTATTGATTCTATCCTTTACAGTGTGCAAATGATAGCTCAAACTTATTTTAAAAAATATTGTTAAAACAAAAAATAAATGTTATTGCTACATATAATAAACCATTGTTTTAATTTATATCTCATACATTATTAATTTAGGTATTGTTATGGACTCAAAACTTCACTTTGATTCTCACATAAAAAGTCATGAACAGAGCTTTCAGACTGTATGGTTTTGTCATGAGGACATGTATTCCTTTTAAAAGACCTGCAACTTATTTACTTTTATATAAATCTCTTATCCGATCTCAACTAGATTATGCTACTTCTGTATGGAATCCATGCTATGATAAATACAGCGAACAGTTAGAGACCGTTCAACGTAAGTTTTTACGATCCCTTAATTATCGCTGTTTTGCTTCTAAGTCCCCTTATGAAACACTTTTATCAAAATTTTCTTTATCAACACTCAAAATGAGAAGATTGCTTTTAAATCAAATGTTACTAACAACATATGTCACTACAAATTTGACTGCAATAGACTTAATAATCAAGTTTATATTAGTATTCCATGTCGTTCTACGACACGAAATACCCGTAAGAACAACCTATTTGCACCCCCTAATTGTAAAACTAATGCAGGTGATCGAGCACCTATAAATAGACTCATGAAACAATATAACAAATATTTCACTAAGGTAGAATTTTTTGAAACGTCACCTAACGCATTTAAGCGAAATGTTCTAAATGTAATGCAGAACGTTAATAATAACATAATGTAAGATTAACTATTGTTTACTTTGTGTTAACATCTGTGGTGTAATCTTTTTTTTTTTTTTGTTCAAAAAAATGATTCTGTATTTTCACACCGCTACCCTAAAATGTCCTAATAGTTTATTTGTGGACAACGGGGTTGATTACGCTCTTTGTAAAATTATGTACCGAGTAATTGTTCTTGTTACTTTATGAGTGTAATTGTTTGTTGTCCTAAATAAATTAAAAAAAAAAAAACTTAAACCACCATGTAAAGACCAGTGCAGGCTGCAATGTTCTAGCAAGATTGATTCTATTCAAAGACAAAGTATTTTCGATGCATTTTGGGAACTTGGAGATATTCATAATCAGCGCTCTTTCATTTTGTCGAGTTTATCTGATATCACACCCAGATATAGATATACGAATGCATTGACCCCACGGCATTGTAACAAAGCTTTCCATTTTATTGTTACTGGTAATCCGATCAGAGTTTGTAAGACCTTTTTTACTAATACATTGGACATATCCGATCGTATGATTCGTACTGTTAAACATAAGACTGATAAACATTTTTAAAGACTGATTATAGAGGAACAACCGGTAATCATAAATCAGATGAAATATTAATTTCTGATATCAAAAAATTTATCAATTTTATACCGAGAACTGATTCTCATTACACACGACAATCATCGACCCGTGAATACATAGACGGTGGAAAAACGATAGTAGATCTCTATAAAGACTTTGAAGAAGTCCAAAAACAAAAAATAAGCCAGCAGGAAAGTATTGCAAGTTTTATAAGGTGTTTACTACACAATTCATTATATCATTTTTTCGCCCAAGAAAGGATCAATGCGACACATGTTTGCAATACCAGAATTCATCGCCTGAACAAAAACTTGTTATTCAAGAAAAATATGACACCCGTTCAGAAGAAAAAACTCTCAGCCGACAGGAAAAATACGATGACCGACGTAAAATTGATAACAGTAATAAAGTAATTTTGTTTGACCTACAAGCTGTTCTTCAATCACGTAAAGGAGACACCTCAGCTTTCATAGCTATAATTTCTCTATTGCCTCCTTAAACAAAAAAAGTAGTAGGCAAAATTTAGGAATCGTACAGCTACGTGCATTGTTATTTTTAGAATGAAACCGATGCAAAAAGAGGTGCCAATAAAATAGGCACTTGTCTACTCCATTATTTCGAACAACTTTGTATCGAATCCAGGGCTAATAATGAGGAAGGTATCAATCTTATACTGTATTCGGACAATTGTGGAGGACAAAATAAAAATAAATTTATCGTTAGACTTTATCTTTACGCAGTTGCACATTTTAATATGAATTCCATCACACATAAATACTTAATCAAAGGACATACACAGAACGAGACCGATAGCATACATAGCCTTATAGAAAAAGAGGTAAAAATGAATTTAAGATCTGGACCTATATATTCACCACACCAATATGTATCGATAATTAAAAATGCACGAAAATCAGGGAACAGATTTATAGTAAATGAGCGTATATTTCATGACTTTTATGACTTGATAAAGTTACAAGAAGATTGGGGATACAACTTAATAAAACAAAGAATGGAGATAATATTGTATGGAATGACGTAAAAATTATTAAGGTGACAAAGACTAACCCTTTTTCATTTTTTACTAAATATACTACTTTAAAGCAATATATAATAATACACCAATACATAACTACTCCATTTACTTCTATAAAATAACTAGCACACCCGGCGAACTCCGTTTCGCCACCAGATGGCTTCGTTTTATGTAACATTTCGTTTGGTGATTAAAAGATGAACGAAAAAAATTTTTTTGTTTTATATTTGAAAAGGAAAAATTTTATTTCATTTCACAATAGTAATGAATTCATTTAGATTAAAATAAATTAAGTGTTATTTAGTTGAACTTCTCTAAGTGAATGAAAGTAAATACTGAATCGAATCGTTATACGTGTCCGCAAATCATTCGTTTCATTGAAGTGCTCTTTGGTAAACCACATTTTTTGTTTTTTGGTCTGACGTTAACACAAACAAAGCGGATGGTTTTCCAACTCGTGAACACGCAACGTATAACTGCCCATGTGAAAAACAATGATTTTCTAAATTTATCCCGCAAACACTAAGCGATTGGCCTTGCGACTTGTTAATTGTCATTGCGAACGCAAGGCGAACTGGAAATTGCAATCGTTTGAAGTCAAACGGAAGATCAGTCGGAATCATTGGTATTCGAGGAATACATACATTTTCACCTGCGTACTTTCCGTTAATAATGGTTGCCTCAATCAAATTCGGCATAAGTCTTTTTACCGCAAGTCGAGTACCGTTGCAAAGTCGCGGTGGATTCAAATTACGCAATATCATAATAACTGTACCAACTTTGAGTTGCAAGTTATGTGGTGGAAATCCTGGTAACTCGAGAGAGTTCAAAAACTCCGTTGGATAATGTACTACATCATCGGGATTTGTTATGGAATCAACGGATTTGTATGTCACCAAATCGCCATCGATTTTTGATTGAATGGTGAAATTCAGTGCGTGTACATCATTATTCTTTGCGGCAAGAATTGCTCGTTGACTTAACCAAGCATAATTCTGATAATTCTCACTAATGTTTGGAAAACATTTTCAATAAGAGCTAGTTGAGAGTCTACAAATCGGAAAAAGTCGTTGGTAAGAGTAATTAATCCAGATGTCGCATCAACTGTGACTTTTCCATTTCCAACAGCTAACAATTGTTTTGAAAATTGTGCAGCACTTTGATCATTTTGAAGTTGAACTCTCATATTAGTGGTTAGCGATAACGTTTTTACGTTATTCCATAAAGGTGATGCCTTCAGGCAAGCATTCAATTCATCTGCAGGCGTTCCACGGGGAATTACTGGCAACGTCTGCCTGAAATCGCCTGCCAACAATATCATTAAGCCACCAAAGATGTTGTTATTTCGCCGAAGATCCTTCAGTGTGAAGTTAAGTGCTTCAAGTGATTTCTTATGTGCCATTGTGCACTCATCCCAAACAATGAGCTTGCATTGCATCAACAATTTTCCCATTGCACTGGATCGTGAAATATTGCATGTTGGAGTATCAATTGTGTTTAAATTGAGTGGCAACTTAAGCGCAGAATGTGCAGTACGACCGCCATCTAGAAGAGTCGCCGCAATTCCAGATGATGCTAACGCCAAAGCTATGTCACATCTTGATCGAATAGTGGCCAAAATCAATGAAATGACAAATGTTTTCCCTGTTCCTCCAGATGCGTCCAGGAAGAATAGACCACCAGTATTATTGTCCACCGCTTGCATTAATGTTTCGTATACTTGTTTTTGCTGTTCATTCAGCAACAGCACATTATTTTGAACGAATTCCTGCAATGTATCAACATTGTATTGCAGCTCTCGATTTAATTCTTGGTTGAATGCATCGTGCATCGATCGATTTGGTGCAATCATTCCTACTTCAATCAGTAGCTTGTTTGCAATAGTCAAACATTGATCCTCAATCAGAATCAATGCTTCATTGTAGATTTCATCGGTTATTTGCATGTCAGGATTATTCGTTTGAATGCGCAAGCGATGCAAGATATCTTCACATATGTCATCTTTGTATTTGTTCCATAACTGAATTGGTTGTGAAGGAAAACATGTGGTGATGATAATTGCGAACAGCGTTCGTATTTGGTACGCATTTCATGAAACAACTGAATCCGCAAGTGTTAAATCCCAATGAGAATCGTTCTCTAGCAAACCCAATAGTTGACATGCTTCTCGAAAAGTTTGGCATTGGTGGTCATTCACAGTTTTCAAATGCGCAAATGATTTTGGTCCACGTACATTTACTAACAGCAGTCGCAAATAAAAACATTCATCATTTCTAGGATGAACAGTATACATGCGACCTAGTGCATCACTGGAAAACACCTGTGGCCAATCTGGAACTGGGGTTCCTTGTTTGCGACGTTGGAATTTCTTTGTTGATTGATTCCAAGTGTAATACTTGGGCATTTCAACGTACATCAGCGTCGCTGCGAATGGATCTGCTTCACACATTGCAAAGAAGCTAGTCAATGTTGTCGATGGTGGTCTCTCAGCTCGTTGTGCTGCATTAGCCTCAGTGAAGTAAACTCTTTGGCCATTTCCAAATGCACTGCTAAATGTACAACTGTGGGATATCTTTCATGAATTAGAAATGAAAATAATCGCCACAGTGCTTCATTAGTACTGACGTATCTGCCCATTTGGAAGTTGCTGATTTCGTCATTCGCATTTTCCGACGCAATACCAAACACAGCCATGTCGCTGCCTTTTGTGACGTACTTGCACAAATATTTGATTGATTTGGCCGAATGACAACTCTCAACGTTTGCATGTGTTTCGAAAATTCGTGATAGCAGCGGGCAATATGGTACAATGAATTCATTTCCGATCTCAATCTCTTGATTTTTAACTTTAACTTTGATAGTTCGACCATTATCTTCTTTTGAACGCCGACGATAAACTGGATATCCATCGTTCCCTGTAACTGTTTCAGCAACTAACGGTCGCGGATATCGTTTTGTGCACTTTCCATCAGCCATGCAAGGCGATAATGGATTTAATGCACCGCACGGTCCATGCACCATCTGTGTCGTCACAATGTCGTGTAGATGGGGATCAGTGACTGGATCAGGAATTTCAGCTGATATGATGTCATCCACTTCATTTGAATGTAATTTGTTCAGCAACCAAATTAGGATATGAGCATGCGGTAGTCCACGCTTCTGCCATTCCACCGAGTACATATAACAACGTGTGTCACCAAAAACTCGATACTTAGTAAGCACATCCATCATAACCTTGAGTTTTTGTTGAAATACTCTGGCGATTATGTCATGGCGATCTTGCGGTTTCTGACCCGGTTCCAACTCACGTTCAATTTCCATCCAATTCGGATTGCATGTGAACGTAATAAATAAATCGGGAGTTCCATAATTTCGCACGTATGTCATAGCGTCTTGAGCGTATTCATGCATGTGGCGTGGGCTTCCGATATAAGATGATGGGAGAATCGTCAGACGTCCAACACTCTCAACATCACCATCTGAATGAATAGCATCACGCAAGTGTATATAGTCCTCAGATCGTAGCTTTGCCTGATTGAATCGGATGAACGCTAAACGTTCTGTCTCGACTTTGACATACATGTCGACAGCGAATTGCTGGAATAGCCGACGGCACTTCAGAATGACATTCTCCTCATGTGTACGAATCATCATACGATACGCTTAGATTTTTATTCGTTGATACGCCTGAAAATGCAAAATTAAATGAATTGTTAATGGAAACCAATAATAGCAATAATTAGTGTGTGAATATTGTACTTGTAATTGGATCGACCATCTTCAACGTGATATCGTATCCGTCTTGCCCTTGCCAATAAATGATTGGATATTGTAACGCATCGTACAAACGATGTGTCTCGTTTACACGATGCATGATATTGCTTCTTCGCTGAACGACAATGTCTCGCGATTTAGTTGGATCGCCAACAATAATTGCAGCAACATCATTAACGGTGGGTGCATTGAATCTTCGCACATGTTCACCTGTTGGGGTACAATCCGCTCTTATGACAAATTTGTGCGTATCCGATGGCATTCGTTCCAATGCTGTTTTGAACATATTAACCACAGCGTTATTAGCGTGAAAAAATGCTTGCAACTGTTCAATAATTCGTCTCTTTAACTGTTCTGTTCCCTGTATATTGCACCGCACATTCAGCTGATCCACCATCGACGAAATGAAATATATTTGCAGAAATTGATGCGGTTCATCTGGTGTTGGCACCATTGAACCATGCAAATGATATATTTGTCCTTGTATCTGTAATTGCAAACAATCATTTGTTAAAGAATATGGTGTAACTTTTGATCGTGTGTGTTGTATGTTTTACCTTGCAAGTCGGCATAAAGCCGCCTTCTCGAATGATATTAGCTCCAAAGGAAGTCATGCGAAAGCAGTTATTGTATTCAAGGATGTGTTGAAGAAAATGGCTGGAATCGGGATCATTTCCATCGAACAATGCTTTCAGTGGCTGTGGTGGTGTAAGTAATGGATCCAGTTTGACTTTTCCACTTGCGCAGCACAATCCAGCCGTTTCTCTTTTGAACTTTAACGCATTGCAATATCGGCATACAGTCGTCATTGGTCCAATATCTAAATTTTCATCATCACTGTAGTTCGCAGTGGGATCATATTGGAATGCCAAGCGATGATGTATGATGCCAATGATCTTCGTGTGCTCACGCGTTGTCTCAATCGTGCATTTTCTCTTATTATATTTTGTCTTTCTTCGCTTAAGTTCTGTGAATACACTTGTTGCTGACTTGCATGTCTTGTGCGGCGGCCGATGTTCGCACGTCGTCCTCTAGGCATTTTGGGCTATGGACAAAGTGGTGAATTTAACCTCAAATGCACGATCCACATAATTTACACAGTTCAACTTACCACCTTAAAGACAAATACCTGCTGTTGAAATTGAATAAAAATGTACACAATACACTTGATTGATTTGATGGTTTCCAATTAAAATGTTAAGAAACGAATAACTATTTTTTTTTACTTTTTTTTCATTATTTCACAGTGTACACAATACCGGTTTGTCACATGAAATTAACTGATAAGAAAACAATAAGTAGCTGTCAAGCAATGTGTCACGCACCGACGCCATCTACTTAAAATATTGGTTTGTAGTACATGTTATGTATCAGAGATGGCGCTGTATTTAAAAAAGTACATGCTATGTATCAGAGATGGCGCTGTATTTAAAAAATGATTTTCCCTATTTTTCCGCTTTTCTATTGAAATTTTTCCTAGATTTTCGTTGCTATAAACCTCACGGAGCCCGAGACCTTTCCAACGAATGCAAAACCGTGGAAATCGGTTCGTGCGTTCTGGAGTTATATCGTCAGGAAGGAAAACCCGACTTATTTTTATATAGTAGATTGACTTTTACTTATCACCAACAGCCTTAATTATTCATAAACAGGCTTTTATTTTAATTATGCAAAGTAAATCTTAACTTATTCTTATGTAATGTCAGTCTTTAGAATCAACAAGTATTTTAATAGTTTACCATCATAAAGTTATATTTTTAAAAAATATTAACTACATGTAACTCTTCTCAAATTGTTCATTACCAAATGACAAAATTAATTAAAGTTTTAAGTACAAAACTATGAAATACAAGTAACAACCTCTTCATATTTCATCATAAACAGTCTCTATGAACAGAATTCGCAATTAAAGATATCATCATTGTCATCACAACCCGAGCATGCTTCATGGGCCCATCGCTTACAATAAGAACACTGTATCCATCCATCTTCATGTTTTGATTTCGACCAAATTTCGCCACAGTAAAAGCATTCAGGGTCATCATCTTCGTCGTCATCATCATCATCATTGTGGTCAATTTTCTCATTTTTAGCATTGTTAGTATTTTTCCACGTTTCTTAGTTTTAGGCTTAGAAAATGTCAAGTTGAAAAGTTATTCTGAGGTATCTTTATTCTTCGATGACTTTGAAAAGGCTGTGAATGCGCTAAAACAAACAGGGACAGTGATTTCTGAAACGGAAAAACTAAATTACATGTTATAAGCTACCGGAAAGTTACAGCTACAAAGGCGATTTAATTTATGTCTTGCCGGCGAAAGAAAGAACAGTTAATTATTTAACGAGCATAATGAAACTAAAGAAAACGGAAAATGTGAGTGAGACATCATACAATGACTCTTCTAATGTTTTTAAGGTAGATGCCAAGTCATCTAATACAATTGTTTTGTTTGTGGAAAACCTGGCCATTTAAGAAGAGACTGTAAATCTGGAAGTGTCAACAGTGGTCGAGGACATGTACATTTTAATATCATGCACGTGGATTTTCTCATTATTGAAAATTGAATTTATCTAGAGGCAAAAGAATACAAAATTATCACCAAAATAATAATGAGAGTCAGGGTAACAGTTTCTTCTTCTTTCACACAAGTGAAGTAGACAAGCTAAAAAAGGTCAAATAAGACAGTGGGTGTACAGACCATATTACCAATACTGATGAGAACTTCAATGTCTGTAAGGTATTAAATAAACCTGTCAAAGTTAAAATTGGTGACGGAACAATTTTAGAAGCTACATAAATTGGTAATAAAACATTTTTTTTAGTCGACGGAAAAAAAACTGAAGTAACTCTGACAAAAGTTTTCTATTTATTTATTTTTTATTATTTATTTATTATCACAGACAAACATTCAATTGTTTCAAGAGGGAAAGTGTCAAAAATTTACAATTATCCCTTGAAGCACGCTCCTTGAGGACGATTTTAAGAGAAGTCTTGATGCTCCTTATTAGCCGCTCCCATGCCCCACCCCAGTGTGGACTTGCAGGAGGTATGAACGTCCATTTGGTACCGTTGCTAGCAGCTTCTAGCTTCAGTGCGCATTCATCGAGCTCTTTGACCGATTGCTTCAGTTCGGTGTCAGACAAGTCCAGAGTGACGGCGGCGGAGGCGCTCACGAGCGCATCGTCGCCCCACGCGCCGCGCACCCGTAGGCGCTCGGGTCGCCCGCGGAGCCCCGCACGCACCGCCAGCGAGCCGCTGATCAACGATACGGTCGATCCGTCATCCAACAACGCACTCGCACTTATAACACCATTAGGTCCATGAACATTAACCGGAACTACTTTTAACAGTACCTTTTTTGTCCGTTACACTTATATGCGCGATGGTCTCCGTTGGCGTGCTCGCCGGCGCGGACTCGGCCTCCGCAGGCGTTGCCGCGCGATCGTCTCGGCGCGGGGGGTTATGGAGCAGGCGGTGGTGCGCTCCGCCGCAGTTGTGATTATATTTCGACAATTATTTTACAAGCTTGCCACTGCTAGAATACTTGTCAAAAAATGGTATACTGAGTCTTGGTACAATACGCCGAAACAGGATTACGGATTGTAAACTACCTACAGAGAAGGAAATGACAAAAACAGCCAGAGGCTATTCTATTGAGTATATTGCTGATGTCAACGGTGTGGATGTAGCAACCGTAGCCTGGAAGGATAACAAGATAGTTACTCTGGCATCAAGTTTTGTAGGAGAAATGCCAAAAGCACAAGTGAGGAGGTATGACAAGAAGACCAAGCAGTACATAACAATTGATCGTCCAAATATAATTGGAGAATATAATCGCCACAAGGGTGGCGTGGATCTAATTGATAGCATTATGGGATGCTACAAAATACGGCTTCGTAGCAAAAGGTGGCAGGTGCGCATGTTTTACCATTTATTGGATTTAACCATGGCAAATGCATGGCTTCTTTACAAAAGAATTCATAAAGCAAACGGTTCGCAGGGAAAACTTTTGAACTCGGCTGATTTTCGGCTCGAAATCGGAACGACTTTATGTAAGCTTGTTGTTCCATCCAAGTTAAAGAACCGTCGATCTATCGAAGACGAGCTGCAATCAAATCGACACAAAGGTCCAGCGCAACATGTTCCACCAGTGGCAATAAGGCAGGATCAGACAGGACACTGGCCTGTCTGGACAGAAAAGAGATTACGCTGCAAATTTCCCAAATGCTCTGGTGTGTCACAAACCATTTGCGAGAAGTGTGGAGTTGCTCTATGTTATAATAAACACAACAACTGTTTTAAAAAAAATCTGTTGTGCTAAGTTTTATAATTGCCTTTATAATGCAGTGTTACAGTTATGTTACACTCCCTTTAAATATGAATTTCTGAAATAAATTAAAATATTTAGTTTTTTCCAGAAACACGTGTATTTTTATTTCTCGCGATGAACATTTTTTAATATTTATATTAAGAATTGGAGATGTTAACCTACAGAGGGTTAGGAACACTTATACGACTCAGCATCTTTGTGTTTGGTTGGTTATTAGCAGAAGCGGTAGCCAGGCGCTCGATTGCGTACGTCAACGTCTCGATGGGTCCATTATGTGGAATCAGCTCGTCCTGAGTATTGCCATTTTGTGGGCGTTGCCGTTCCTTCCCCATCTCATGCTGGCTGTGCTCCAACCATTTGTCGACATCTGTGCGAGTATTGATGCACTCGCGATCTTCTTCCCGTGCACTGTATTCCTCTTCTAGGTCGGCTAGATCTGCTTCTAGCTTTTTGTCAATTAATGCCATTTGTATTCTAGCTTTTTCTTCTGCTGCCTCGAGTTCCAACCTTTTTCACTTAATTCTGGCAGATGATGACGTCGATACTCGAGAGAGAGGTTTTCGCGGAGCCTGATGAGTCGGCAGCTCGACCTTCGGTGTCGCCGATACTTGCGACGGTCCATCTTGTTGCGTAGCCGGCTGACGTAACAACGGTGCCAGTGGCGAGTGAGGCCCCGTTTTACAAGATGGCGGCTCTTGAGCGGACACTACTAACAATTTTGCAGGCTCTGATTTAACACTTTCTTTGGCAGACACACTTACTAGTTTTTTACTTCCATTACGCGTAAGTACCATTTTTGACGGCGGCGTATGATCCATAGAAAATTGATCCGGCCGAATGACCAAATGTAAATGTTCTTGTCTGGTCTGGTAAGGTATTCGTAAGAAAATACGCCGTATTTAGAAGCACAAGAGTTTATTTGCACTTTGAAAACACTAGTAATTAATAATTAGTGAGCGCGAGCGACACGGTGTCTCAACGAGTACGATCATCGGAAGACTGCGGTGCAGACGCGCGGGGGACCATGTGCCACGAAGGCGGAAGTCTGAAACACAGTGTTGAATTAAAAATATTAAAACTATATGTGCGCGTCGCTAACAGTTACAATTAAGGATGAGAGATTATAAAATAATATGCGTAAAAATTAGTCATTTGAAGGATTACCAAAAGATGTTGAATTTTTTCCTTAAAGAATATATTAAGCATAAAGTAAATATTTTGTATACTTTAAGACTACTGAACACCGAAAACAATTCAGTAATATTATAATTAAATTATTTAAAAGATTTTATGAGTGTACAGAGCAAGTGATATATGTGGAAGATGAGTATTAACTTAAAGCGAGTGTAAAAACATCACGAGTGAAAAACATCCAAGAGACTATGGTTAGAATTCATAGACATTATTGTTGGATAAATATGCAAGACACAATTTCAGCAATCATTAATACATGTGAGGCTTGTAAAATGATGAAGTACGACAGGAAATCTCTTAAACCCATATTACAATTAACTAAGAAACAACATGCACCTCTTCAGTAAAGTGATAGTTTTGCGACCCTGTCGATTATACAACGTTTGCTACTGTTCCTATTTTTATGTTATGTGTGATAAATATAGAACGAGAATATATCATGTAATGTGAAATCAACAGTTAACTACGCCAACCGATAATTTCGCACTTAGCGAGGAGTTATACAATGCAACTGGGGTGTTAGAATATCTGTGTAAATTTCAATGTCAAATAATGTCAATATGTCAACTATCTCTCTCTCCAATACGATCTCTTGCAATGCACTTGCTAAATGTAACAAATAAGTTGAAATTAATATTTAGAGTACCAAAGTCAATCTTTCACTGAAATAATTTAAAATTAAGTTTGTCGGTCTGAATAGCGTTTTAGACTCGATCCCACACCGTGGTGGTGTCCGTTGCATAACCGCGCCATAATCTTTCCAATACAGGCATTTTTCCATGAACATTGTATGACTCATATCAATCTATCTTAAAATAAGTTAGAATATTTTTCAATCAATAAATGTTAGCATGAACTTCTTTCATTTGTTATATTTACTTTAATTTAAATTAGTTTTTAAAAAGTAAAATTAATTGGAATCATATCGATAAATTGTTTTAATTATTTTCAATGTAATAAGAATGAATGTACTAAATTTATTAATGTATTTTGAAATTTTATGTTTTGTATTTTTATAATTAATTGATGTATTTTATGGTAGCTATGTATTAATTGCTTGTCTATCGCATTGGGTACTCACCTGTAAAGATAGATTTAAGTTGTGATAAATAAATTATCCCTCCCGCAAACTTGATATGTGTTTGTTGTGAATGATGGATCAAATACTGGAATTTATTACAAATCAAAAAGGACATTTAAGTTTGAATTTAAATGGATTTTGATTACATAAATACAGGTGCTTTAAGGGCGGAAAATGAATATGTAATATTATACACAAGCAAATTACGTCTTTCAATAGAGCAGTTTGTGAGGATCTTAGGTGATCGGTGATAGGTTCATAAATTCAGGTTATTTATGAAGAACGAGAACGTCCTAATTGTAATGACCTTCGTTTAAATCAATAAAGGACACTTTGTACCGTACACGCATAAAGCTCTTGAATACAGACGTATTGAAGAATTCCTCTAGTTGAAACATAGAATACCGCATTGACTCAGTGAATTTTTTTTGGTTTGTGTAGATGGCGACACGAATAGAATAATAGTATTTGCAACAAAATTATGTAACAGAATCGAAAGAAAACGGAACAAAAAAAATACAAACAAATAATATGCAATGTCCATGAAATAATTATTGTTTAAGTATCATTCTATTTTATCTGTGAGATGTATGCTAAGCTTTTCGTCCACAAAACTTTGACAGGACCTGGATATCCATAAATGTTGCCTTTGAAACTGGAAGGCTCTCATTATAGGATTGATCTGGCAGTACAAACTCTGAGTCACCTAGGAGTCTCTGAGAGAGATCTGACTATGAGAGTCATTATGGGATTTCGACTTTTTTTAGGTGACATGAGAAAAGAGGACGTCCAAGAGGAATTGTAATGTTCTCTGTGAGAACTCAATCTTGGATGATACTCTTCAACCCTGATTTCTCTTATGGGTCGAGATAAAAAAAAGGACATATCTTCATATACATTGGAGACAGAAAGGTTGTCCATTTTGTGACAAGTTGTTCATCAACTTCAAGGCGTTTCACAAGGTCATTTCTAGTTTATGCAACCCATATTTCTGTCACTGTCCAATTATAATTGCCCGCGGATGGGAAATATGGTTTTAATGACATCCAAGCGTTTTGCACTGTGTACAACATAGTGTATGAAACGAAACACTGTATAATTCTTATTCTGCTCACCGCAGGAATCCCAGAATCACTATTTCTCGAGTATTTTATCAAGCATATTAAATATACAGTGATGGATAAATGAACACACTGCGTCAGATCCTTTTTTAGAGTTCCGTACCTTAAAAGGAAAAAATAAACCCTTATAGGATCACTCGTGCGTCTGTCTGTTCGTCTGTCACAGCCAATTTGCTCCGAAACTACTCGACCGATTGAGTTGAAATTTGATGAATATACATATGTAAATTGGTCACCCAAAGATGAACACGTCAAGTAAAATAATACATTTTAAATAGGGGAGCCGCTTTCGGGGGTAAATCAGAAAATTTAAAAAAAAATCGTAAATTGTGTCGTGTGACATATCAAATGAAAGAGGTTGTTGTCAGCATTTCAGATATTTATTTTTTACAATTTTTGCATAAACAACTATTAAGTTATTTAAGAAAAACGACGAAAATTGACCATTCCCCCCCCCATCTCCGAAACTACTGAACTTAAAATTTTGAAAAAACAGTGGCAAATAGTTCTTTGCCTATAGATTACTGGAAAACCTATAAGAAGTTTGAGTATTCAAATTAAATCGAAAATTCTTAATAAATAACCCCCCCTGCCGGTACCACCGTAACCGCTATGTCCCTGCATTTTAATACTGTAATATTTTCCAAAATATTGATTTAAATTACGGAACCCTCACCACGCGAGTCGAACTCGCACTTGTCCGGTTTTTCTGTTAAAGTTTATGGCTAGCAGAAGATATACGTTTTATTTTAAAGAAAAATGGAAAGAAAAATTTGACTTCAGGCGAGGCTCGAACTCGCGACCTACTTGAGCTACTGAAGCCCTGCCCGATTTGTCAAATCTTTCCTTCACATCTATTGCATTGCTTTATGGTAGCAGTAGCGCCATGCTAGTTAGGCAATAGATGGCATGTGTTAATGCGAAATAATATAAAAACAATTATTAAGGGTAAAAGCGACTTCTTTACGATATTCAATAAACTGAAAAGTCTATTATATCGGTTGCCTAACTAGCATAGTTGGTAATAGATGGCGCTACTGCTACCATAAAGCAATGCAATAGATGTGAAGGAAAAATTTGACAAATCGGGCAGGGCTTCAGTAGCTCAATTGGAAGAGCGGCTGGACTAGATTCCCAGTAGGTCGCGAGTTCGAGCCTCGCCTGAAGTCAATTTTTTCTTTCCATTTCTCTTTTTTCGTTTAATGATTTACATTAGGCTTCAATTTATGTAAATTATACTCAGTATCTATCTTTTTTATTTATTTTTCAATGTCACCTTTTTGCGAGCTTTTTGAGAGCTTTTCTCTTAGCCAGAAATTCATCACAAGTACTGCAGGTACAACTTCTGGGATATCCTACAATTCGTTATCGAACATTCGTTTCACATGCGATATGTTTTGATGAACAAGTTTCTCATGCCACTCGCTCAAACTTGATTTAAGCTCGGTTACATTTTTAATTTTGTATCGAACATCCATGACATACATGTCGCCAAGACGAGTTGCAGTTGCTCGTACTTATATCTTTCTTGTAACATTTACACGTTTTTATATGTCATCATGACATATTCTTTGTTTGCTTTGTTGCAAAATTTACCGAAAAAAGATATGTCTTTAAATTCGGTAAGCAGAGTACATTATCTAGGGTTGATTCAAGCCAATAATGCCCATTGACTACTTCTAGTGCAACTTGTCCGCAACCTATTACACACTATACACTTATCTGAGCCCGTCACCTATTATCACAGATTTTTCTGATTCTTATGACGAGAATGTTAAAATAGATTTTTAAGTTGATACATTTCGCTAGCACCCGTGTCCACCACCAACCACTTTAATTGTTCATAATTTTTTGGTGTTTCTGGCAGTACAAGATCATGTTTTCTTTGCTTTTTTAAACCAGCATTCATTTATATTGTGCCTGACTTATTGCAGTACTAACATTTCTTCTCGTTATGATGACATTAAAACCTTCGTAAAAAGCTCTGTATTCTTTATAAAAAGACTGACATGGCCATTCTTTCCTCATTCTTATATTGAAAAACTTCTATTGTATTATATGAATATTTGTTTCACTTTTTTGTTCATGAATAGTAGTTAATTTTCGTAACATTTGTACCGACGCTGTGCAAGATATAATGTACAACAGGACTTCTTCGGTCATCCTTCACTAACATTGTTTGAGCATTGGCGTCGTGTATTTTCCATGTGTGTGCTTACAGTCTTCGAGATTTTACCTTCGGTCAATCAGGTTATGACCCTCAATTTGATCTCATATTTTGATTTAAGTTTATTATTTGTATAAGTAGTGTCGCCAAAGATGGCCCAGCTCCCAAGATAGCCCACTTAAAAAAAATGCAGTTATGACTATTCGAATTATTTGAAATTTCGCGGGTTTATGCTACTAGTGCCACAGACAACATTGCAAGCGTGTTTCACTTGCGACGCGTCGCCTTTCTGAAGATTGATGACAGTTCATTCGGTCATGTCAAGAGGATACACGTTTTGTAACCTCCTTTATGTGAATCTTTTTGAAAATTAGTAAATTTAAAGCAAACCTGTTTAATATAAACGGTGACAATTCATATTTGAACTATTTATCGTCGAACTACAGGTAAGTGTTATTATTTTATTACCGTTTTTGTATTTTTACTGGATTATATGTATCCTGGGTGTTTTTTCCTATCATAGCCCATTTTAGGGCTATTGAAATATAGTGTTACTATATTTATTATTTATGTAATATATTATATATATATTTATATTTTATTCATATATTATATATATATATATATTTATAGTGTAACCCCCTTATTCATAAACGTATTTTAGCTAAAGTGTTGCTAATCTCTGCTTTGTCCTTTTCTATCCTGCACATTTGACAATGCAACTGACAAAGACAAAGCATTCTATAGCTAAAACGTATCTGATGTACGTTTATGAATAAGGGGGTTACTATATATACTTAGGTATATCCTTTATAAAATAACTAAAGACATAGGATTCATGTTTTGTACATTAACAAATTCTGTCAGAAAAATATTATTTGTATCAACCAATATTTATTTATTTAAAAATGAGGCCCTGCAAAACCAAGACTGACCTACCATGACCAAATAGGTTGTGTAGTACCCTGCCTACCCCGTAAGGGACTTCATAATACTATTTAAATAGTATAATATCGGTCTAAATAAATTTATTTATGTAATGTTTATAGCCTTTGAACATCACATAATAATCATAATAGGTGTTGCCCGCGACTTTAATCATTAAATATTGTAGTCTATATGTTATTCCAATGTACCTATATTACTGTAAAGTTTCATCCAAATCTGTCCAGTAGTTTTTTCATGAATGAGTAACAAATATTCATACTCACAAACTTACGCATGTATAATATTAGTAGGATTATAACATTACTGATACAGGGTATTATTTATTTTCAGGAGGAGCCCAATCTGAACTGTATCGCAACAGAAAGGGATATTTTTCATTGAATGTGCAAATGGTGTGTGATACAAGTTTGCGCATTAGAAATGTTATAGCAAGATGGACACCGCGGACACTCCGTCAAAATTCCATACAAACGCTTAATTTGGTCTCTATTACACAGACATCAGGGCTTTTAGTGGCAGTCCCTTAATCCCTTTTGTCCCTTTTTTTTCAGCAAGTCCCTTAAAGTCCCCTTTTTTAAGAAATTGGTCCCTTAATCCCTTTTTCTGTCACTAAACTTAAAGTCAACTGCCGAAATATTAAAAGTGGTCTTTGAAATTTTCTATAAATGAAAGGAAGTCAAAGAACTGAGTTGGTAATTGCTTTGTTAACTTCTTGCAATATCCATTTATTTTCCTATAGTGTTAAAACATATTGATACGTCGTCAATTTTTCGAGATCAACGCAATTTTTCGGGTTGTCAAAGATCGCATACTTACTAAAACTTTTGTGCCATATTTTACATCATTTTAATTGTGATGTCTAAATGTGCATTTTATGTAAATACATGTTGTAATACTCTCCATATAGCCCATCAAGAAATGATTGTATTGAATAAAACCGGTCAAGTGCGTATCGGACCAAGCGCAGTGTAGGGTTCCGTAGTTTTTAGGTTTGAATTATGTAATGAAAAAAAAAAAAATATATTTTCTATGGAGTTGTTCGAATTTTTAATAGTTAAATACATTTGGTCGACTATTACTCGCAAACTTGTAGAGCCAACTTAAGTGTGATAGTTTTCCTTTTAATTTCGTTATGTGTAGCTACTATTGCCGTAACGTTTGAATTTCTAACAATA
Organism: Macrosoma leucophasiata; assembly: GCA_036365455.1. NCBI lineage: Eukaryota > Metazoa > Arthropoda > Insecta > Lepidoptera > Hedylidae > Macrosoma > Macrosoma leucophasiata. The sequence continues at coordinate 14,146,868 of JAWQUS010000026.1, forward strand.
ACCGTTTAGTTGGTAGTGGGGGGGACACTTGACTCTAACGAAAATTGGCACTTTAAAGCTTAATAAGTCACGAACAGTTAAATAAATCTTAAAATGATATAAGCACACCTCTAACATTTTTGAACGATATCTTACACTATAGAAAACGAAAAATAAAAAAAATATTCGCGCGTTAAATGTAGGGGAGGTACCCTAAATAATTTTATTTTTCATGTTTTTATTCTACCACTTTGTCGGCGTGATTAAGGTGTATACTTGCGCCAAATTTCAAGTCTCTAGTATTAATAGTTTTTGCGCTAAAGCGCGGACGGACATGGCGAAACTATAAGGGTTCCTTGTTTACTACGGAACCCTAAAAAAACAATGGGTTTCACTCCATAAGTGCCGGCAGAAGTGAAAACTTGAATATTAATGTTGTATTTTAAATATTTTGGCATGGTTAGGGAATAATTTTTGACGAACGGAAATCTATTATATAAAAACGAATCGCAAAATTTTTGGTAAGCGCATAACTAAATAACGCACTGAACAATTTAGCCAATCCTTTTTTTAAAATGTTCGTTGAATTTCAAGGATTGTATTCACGGCGAGAAAAATAGAATAATTGCCGGAAAATCCCTAAAAACAGCCATTTTCTTTTTCCCATACAAATGTTTTCTAACTAAAACGTTAGAGTCAATTTGAGCTTTATTGCTAGTGTATAAAGTTAGAAGTTTTGTAAAGTTTTAAAAGTTTTTGTAAAAGTAAAAATGATTGATGATGATTTGTACATCCCTTTCAAATAAATAAATGTTTCTGTAACATATTTAAAAGACCTATCCAATGATATCCCACACTAAATAAAAACCGAAAAAAAAAATTATTTTCCAGCGCGATTCATATCTCTAAATATAGTAGTAGTAGTAGTAGTAGTACTCTTTATTGTACACCAAAAGTAACAATCAACAAAGAAAATAGTATGGATATGCACAATATATTTTTTTAATGTTTTTATTCTACCACTTTGGCGGCATACCAATAGTTTTTGCGCTAAACAGCGGACGGACGGACGGACGGACAGACAGACAAACGGACATGGCGAAACTATAAGGGTTCCTCGGTTACTACGGAACCCTAAAAACAGATTGTTTTTGGGCTCCTTTTGGGTCCCTTTTTGTCCCTTTTTTTTGGAAAAATTCAGTCTCTTTTCCTTTTTTTGTAAAAGCGACTGTGCTAAAAGCCCTGAGACATCAATCAGTGACGTGTATTTACACGTGCACCTGTGTGCGTAGCACGTACAAAATACCAACCGTCGCCCAGAAGAGGTTGGTGATACGGGGAAATCGGGCGGGACGTCGAAGTGTCCATTCTATATTATACACTAGTATTATTACATATTCTCTGGCCAGGGTCTGTACATGATAGTACAATATAATATATTCACCATTGTGTGCCCAATTTGAGCGTGGAGATTACGAAAGTATGGATATTCTTGGAGACAGTGGTTATCCATGTCGGTCATATTTCTTCACCCCACTTATCCACCCACGGACACCTGCTGAGGAAGCATACAATCGGAGCCAAATAAGCACCAGAAATTCCAAAGAGAGGCTTTTTGGGGTCTTAAAAAGGAGATTTCCTTGCCTACAAAACGGGATGGGCCTTCACATTAAAAACATCCCTCCAATAATTGTGGCATGTGCGGTTTTACACAACATTGCTCTCGCTCGACAAGACCCATTATTGGTAGAAGATATGTCAACCTAACACCTATTATTGATGAAGAGCCTACCGTACAACCTGTTGGCCAAGAGTCAAACCAAAATTTTGTGACCAGGACCACGTTAATAAATGGTAAACAATTGCAACAATTATACATGGCATGGACCTCACCTATCCAGCAAAAATAAAGAAACAATAATTATTTTTGCCGATTGCCACTAAAAAATTCCATCGATATAGAAAGATTTAAAGAAAATATTTTGTGTGATTGACATTAACAGTGCATCTACGTATAAAGAACTAACTAATAAACTAATCTATAGGGACTAACTTATTGTTTGCATTTCTAATGTGTTTATTTTTCTTGTTTTACCTATGTGCATGTACCTAATCACAATTGTCTTTGTGTCTCTTTGTCCAGAATAATCTTGGGGAAATTTTGTGCCAGGTCCTTCTTTCCCACTGGGCACAATGGGCACGTGCCCAGGGCCCCGCGATCGATTGGGGCCCCCTACTCGATTACCAAACTACAGATAACATATGACCAAATAGCTAATCTACTCTCGCCCGAAAATCAGGCTTACCGATTGCAACATGATTAATAAATTTCATGTATAAAAATTGTATAAAATACCTATATATTTAAAATTTACTGTGTTAAAAATATCATCGGTGAATTATTTTTATTTTGTGTCTTGTCTCTGAAAAGTGACGCCACTCACAACTTACCATAGTAAGTCGCGTCATTCGAATACAGCCAAAAAGTGAAGTCGAAGCTCGTTGTATATATATAAGACTGTTTTACTACATGAAAGAAATAAACCTTGTGTTGCTGTAAAGAAGATTTATTGTTAGTTTTTTTTATACAGAGACTATTTTATTTAGGTAATATAAAACAATATGAACTCAAACCTGTAAAGAAGAAACGACAATGAAAGTTTATTCTTTCACTTTTAAAACATAAAATAATATAATATTAAAATTTTCATTGATTATCCAATTGTCAATCAACTCGTATTTAAATCTGTCATCTGACATTCTGAATTCGTTTCTTCTTTAAAATCAGACAATTAAAAAGTTAAAAACTATAACCAAACTTCATGGTAAGTAAACACACAGAGTGCGAAGAAAGAAATAGTATTTCTTTACATCTCCCCCCATGGGGAAGAAAATTCACCCGTGAATTTTCACTCCAGTTCTCCATTTGATACTTGCACATTCTCATCCTCTGTTATCTGTACTGGAATTAGTTTTGTGATATGAAAAAGATTTGACTCTGTTTTTCTATGTCCTGTATCTATCTTGTAAATTGTATTAGATTTCTTTTTAATTATTTTATATGGTCCAATTCTCAATTCATCTAGCTTTTTCCTATTTAGTTTATTCCCATTTTCTATATATACTAGATCTCCCACACTGAATTCTCTTTGTTTTCTATTCCTATCATACCTCATTTTGTTATAGTAATGTGATTTCAAGGTATTATTAAGCGCTGTTTTCTTATCTCCGATCCAGTCACTATTTATACCTCCTTGTTGTAGTTCTTTTGGTAAAACTTTAACATCTGTTCCGTATAGCAAATAACATGGTGCATAGCCAGTTACTGAGTGGTTAGTCTGATTGTATTTTTCTACACATTCATGTGCTATTGTAGTCCACGCTCTGTTTTCTCCATCTTCATTGATTTTGCATCTAATTTTGTTAACTATCGTTTGATTCAACCTTTCATTTAGGCCATTAGAAAACGGTGCATTCACTGCTGTAAAAATTATTGTTATTTGTTTGTCAGTAAGGAATTTCTTGAATTCTTTAGAGTTTATTCCAGGATACTGGTCGGTAAGGAGCATCCCAATCTCTTCGGTTTCAGCGACCTTATTTATTAGCTTTATAAAGTCATGTGCACCCTGGGTTTTTGATGTTATAATAAATGCATATCTAGTGAAGTGGTCCACTAAAAGATGTATGTATTTCTTGGTTGATCTAGAACCACCAAAACCTCCAATTGTGTCTATTGATACTATTTCAAAGGGTCTTGTCGCTGGGCCTAAATATGACATTAATCCGTATTTGTGTTGTCCTCTTGTTTTGTTTTTTATGCAAATTTCACAATTCCTACAAACATTTTTAATATTTTTCGTTAAATTTTTTGTTGCGTACAGTGAACTAATAGTCGTTAGCATTTGTCCCACTCCAATGTGACATAGATCTTCATGTATTCGCTTTATAAATTTAATACTGAATTCTTCTGTTATTATTACTTTCTCTTTGTTCCTAATTCTTTTGAAGTATAAATTGTGTTTTTTGATTATTTTATTATTGTTTCTCTGTATTTCTTTATTTTGATTCTGATCTATTACAATATCTTCTAATGTAATTAAGTTCACAACTTTCAGTTGTTCTTCTAGATTATCCTCTGGTTCTAATACAGGATTCCGACTTAAACAGTCCGCTTCTAAATTATCTTTTCCAGGGGAATATTTGATTTTAAAATCATATTGTGAAAGGTAATAAGTCAAATCACCTAGTTCTTCGTCTGTTCTAGCTTTTAAGTTCATGTTTTCTAATGGTTTATGGTCTGTGTAGACTGTAAACGATTTACCTATCAGCCAGTACTGCCAATATCTTAGTGCTTCTTTAATAGCTAAGCATTCTAAATATATTGCCTTTTTCTTCTTTTGCGCTCCATTCAGTTTTTTTGAAAAATAGGCTACTGGTTTTTCTTTACCATCTAGTTGTACTTGTTTTAAAATTGCTCCAACACCCAGCAGAGAACCATCAGTATAAATATTTATTGGTAGATTTTGATCATAAATTTCTAGTATTGGCTGTGAACACAAGAGACTCTTTATTTTTTCAAACGCATTTTGACATTCTTCAGACCAAACAAACTTTTGATTTTTTCTTAGCAAATTATGTAATGGGTCAAGAATTATTGCGCTCCTTGGTATATATTTATGGTAAAAGTTTACTTTTCCCAAAAATTGTCGAATATTCTTCTGTGTTTTTGGTACTGGAAATTCTTTTATCGAAATGAGATTGTCCTTCAGTGGTTGGATAGAATTATATTGAATGATATGTCCCAGGTATTTTACCGAATCTGATGCAAATGTACATTTTATAAATTTTAGTCGAAATCCTTCTGTTTGAATTGCTTCTAGTAACTGTTTCAAGTGACTTATGTGTTCATCAAATGAGTTTGAAAATATCAGGATGTCATCTATATAATTGACAGCAAAATCGGTGAGTTTATATTTTCTAAGTATGTTACACAATATTCTTTGAAATATTGCTGGAGCAGTCTTCAAACCAAATGGTAGGCAAGTCCATTGAAAGTGTCCCTCTTGAGTTACAAACCCTGTCTTCTTCCTGTCCTCTACTCGTAGAGGTATAGACCAAAAAGCTGAATTAACGTCTAAGCTTGTAAAAAAATTGCAATTTCTTGTTTTTGTCATTAAATCGTCAATTAATGGGAAGGGTTGAGCCTGAGGAACTACAATTTTATTTAAATCCCTGAAGTCTATACAGAGCCTTGATTTTTTATTTTCTTCCTTTTTAAATGTCAAAGTTACTGGTGCTGCGAATGGACTATAAGATTCTTCTATAAGCGCATTATCCAATAATTCGGCTATTTGTTCTGCTATCTCTTTTTTGTCTTCTATAGTGCATCTGTATGGCCTCTTGCTGCAGTATTTATCCATTAATAAATCTATTCTTGCTTCATATCCTTTAACCTTTCCCACGTCATACTTGTTTTTGGCAAAAACTGATTGATATTGTTGTATTAGCTTATTTATTTCTTCCCTTTTATCATCATCTAAATGACCAACCTTTATTTCAAATTCCTCCTCTTTGATATGTTCATTAAAATTAATTTTGTTTTCGTTTTCATATTTATTACCTTCATTTTCACCTTCGTCTATCTTTTTCTCCATTTTTTTACTATTCTTTTCATGTAAGTATTGTTTCTGAGTTATTTTTAACTCCTCATTTTGTACTAGCTTGTATTTCTTTATCATATCTAATCCTATTAAGAAATCATATCTGAATTTGTGTTCGTCAATGATGTACACATCGACATTTTCTTCTATTTCAAAAATTTTTATTTTTAAATTTGTCAAACCACTTGTTTTTTGGACACCATTAATTGTTACTATATTTTCTTCATTCGAGTTATGTCCTTTTGTATTTAGTTTTAGTAATTTGGAATTAATTAGAGATACATTTGAACCTGAATCGTATACTCCATAAATTTCTAATTTATTATTTAACAGTAGTTTGATCTTAATTAATGGTGTCACTACTAGTTTTTTGTTCTGTTTCATTTAACTCTGCTTCAATCACTGAATTATTTACATGTTTAATATATCTTTTATTTAATTTATCATCTTCTCCAACTCTAAACCAGCATGTAGCTTCGGAATGATAGCGAACCCCTTTATTTAATTTTACGCATATTTTGCAAGGATAACGTCCTTCATTTGTAATATTTATCCTTTGATTTTCATACTTTCTGTACGTTCCATTTCTATTTTTATTTACCAAATGTTCATACTTTCTCACCTCATTGAATAAACATACTATATCGTTCATTGCTTCTCTATTTATCTTCTCTAATACAAAACCTGGCAAACCTACCGCTATCAGATCCACCAGTGTACCTGTATCAATTGAATTTCTCATGTCCAATAAAAGTTTTTCCTTTTTAATGGCATAGTCCACTAATGAACCATCCTTATATTTAAATAACAATGCATAGGTCACTTGGTTCCAGTTTTGGTTTGCAAATGACTCACACAATTTTTCTTTCCAAACTATCCACTCTGAGTTGAGTGTTAATTTTATAATCATTGAGCTGTACCAATCAACACAACTTTTATCCATAAATAGTCGGAGAATCTCAATTTTTTGTTCATCTTTCATAATACCGAAGCGAGAACATTCTCTCTCAAAAATGTCAATCCATTGCCTTGCATTCGAGTTTTTGCTCGTAAATTTCTCAATCACAAACTTCTCTGCGACATATTTCAGATTCGGTTTTTTTAAATCATGTGTATTTTCTATTAACTTTGTAAACATTTCTTCCAATGAATTCGAATCTCTAATTTGTTCTTCAGATGCTCGGTTATGTTCAATTTCCTCCAGATATTGTTCTCCAAATTGTAAGTTACCATCAGCATCTATGTAAATTTCTCGTAATTTATCTGTCATAGTTATCCAAACTCTTCGTGTCTGATGTCTTTTCTTTAAACTATTTTTTACTTTGTTGTACACGGCTGTCTCAATTAATTCTTCGTGAAATCCAACAGACTGTAATTCCTCTGGTATAGCAAATTTTTTTTCATCTTTAGTTGTGATTGAGGTTACACAACAAATATTAGATTTTCCATCATTCGCCGGTAAAATCGTGAATTCAAAACGTAACTGCTCCATTTGCATCTTTTTATAAACAAAATTGTCGTTTTATAAGACTGTTTTACTACATGAAAGAAATAAACCTTGTGTTGCTGTAAAAAAGATTTATTGTTAGTTTTTTTTATACAGAGACTATTTTATTTAGGTAATATAAAACAATATGAACTCAAACCTGTAAAGAAGAAACGACAATGAAAGTTTATTCTTTCACTTTTAAAACATAAAATAATATAATATTAAAATTTTCATTGATTATCCAATTGTCAATCAACTCGTATTTAAATCTGTCATCTGACATTCTGAATTCGTTTCTTCTTTAAAATCAGACAATTAAAAAGTTAAAAACTATAACCAAACTTCATGGTAAGTAAACACACAGAGTGCGAAGAAAGAAATAGTATTTCTTTACATATATTATTAAAATAAATATTTGAAACACTTATATATTTACAGTCTTCGAGATTTTACCTTCGACAGCGTCAATCAGGTTCATCATCATCATCATATCAGCCATAAGACGTCCACTGCTGAACATAGGCCTCCCCCAAGGACCTCCATGCCGACCGATCGGAAGCGACGTGCATCCAGCGGGTACCTGCAGCCTTGATCAGGTCGTCGGTCCATCTTGCAGGTGGACGTCCCACGCTGCGTTTGCCGATACGTGGTCTCCACTCGAGAACCTTTCTGCCCCAGCGGCTATCGGTTCTCCGAGCTATGTGCCCTGCCCATTGCCACTTCAACTTGGAAATCTGCTTGGCTATGTCAGCGACTTTCGTTCGCCTACGGATCTCCTCATTTCTGATTCGATCCAGTAGGGACACGCCGAGCATAGCCCTTTCCATTGACCGCTGAGTGACTTGGAGCTTTCGTACGAGACCCATAGTGAGAGACCACGTCTCGGCACCGTAGGTCATCACCGGCAAAACGCACTGGTTAAAGACTTTCGTCTTCAAGGACTGCGGGATGTTTGACGAGAAAACGCTCCTTAACTTCCCGAACGCTGCCCAGCCGAGTTGGATTCGGCGAATGACCTCTTTCTCGAAGTTCGACCTGCCTAGTTGTATGGTGTGTCCTAAATAGACATATTCGTCGACAACTTCGAGGATCGAGTTCCCAACGGATACTGGAGTGGGCGATACAAGGTTGTTAAACATGACCTTGGTCTTATCCATGTTCATTTTAAGGCCCACTCTTTGGGACACTCGATTGAGGTCTTCGAGCATTGTGCTGAGATCTTCCAGCGACTCTGCCATGACTATAATATCGTCGGCAAACCGAAGGTGAGTGATGTATTCGCCGTTGACATTGATGCCTAGTCCTTGCCATTCCAGGAGCTTGAAGGCGTCTTCCATTGCATTGGTGAAGAGCAAGGGTGAAATGACATCTCCCTGTCTTACTCCCTTCTGCAAAGGAATCGCCCTCGTGCATTGGTCCTGTACTCGGACTGACATGGTGGCGTTTTTATACAGACACTTCAACACTTCGATGTACCGATAGTCAATGTGGCAACGCTGTAAAGACTGCAGCACAGCCCATGTTTCAACCGAATCAAAGGCTTTCTCATAGTCCACGAACGCTAAGCATAATGGCCGGTTATACTCCTCGGACTTCTGTATAACCTGCCGCAGCGTGTGTATGTGGTCTATGGTACTATAGCCTTTTCGGAAACCGGCTTGTTCGGGAGGCTGGAAGTCATCAAACCTGCGAGCGAGACGGTTCGTGATCACCCTCGAAAACAGCTTGTAGACATGGCTCAGAAGCGAGATGGGTCTATAGTTCTTCAATAGGGCTTTATCACCTTTTTTGAAGAAAAGCACCACCACGCCTCTGTTCCATGCTTCTGGCGTAGTACCTTCGAATAGGACGGAATTAAAGAGCTTCTGAAGGACTTTCAGTAACGGTGATCCACCCGCTTGCAGAAGCTCTGTAGTGATTCCGTCCTCTCCAGGCGCCTTGTTGTTCTTAAGCTGTTTGAGGGCCATCCTAATCTCGTACAGGCTGATGTCCGGGATATCTTCGGTATAGTGTCGGGTTAATTTGGCTCTCGGGTCTCTAACCAAATCAGAGGCAGGTTGTGCGACCGAGGTATATAACTGCCCAATCAGGTTATGACCCTCAATTTGATCTCATATTTTGATTTAGGTTTATTATTTGTATAAGTAGTGTCGCCAAAGATGGCCCAGCTACCAAGATAGCCCACTTAAAAAAAAATGCAGTTATGTTTATTCGAATTATTTGAAATTTCGCGGGTTTATGCTACTAGTGCCACAGACAACATTGCAAGCGTGTTTCACTTGCGACGCGTCGCCTTTCTGAAGATTGATGACAGTTCATTCGGTCATGTCAAGAGGATACACGTTTTGTAACCTCCTTTATGTGAATCTTTTTGAAAATAAGTAAATTTAAAGCAAACCTGTTTAATATAAACGGTGACAATTCATATTTGAACTATTTATCGTCGAACTACAGGTAAGTATTATTATTTTATTACCGTTTTTGTATTTTTACTGGATTATATGTATCCTGGGTGTTATTTCCTATCATAGCCCATAGTATAATACCCTAACATAGCCCATCTTAGGGCTATTGAAATATAGTGTTACTATATTTATGTACTTGCTTTTACGTAGCTTGTCTGTGAATGATTTGGAAAGTATGATGAAATGCAATAAATCTTGAATAAATTATAATCCAACTAAAAAATAGTGCAAGTTTTAAAAAATCATGAATTGAACATGCATGAAATATTATTTATATATAGATTTGAGAAGAGCTAATTTTTGTAAATACGTTTTAGATACTAAATTAATTTAACTCTAATATACTATTTTTATCGCAGATAAGAATGGAGCCTTCCAATTCTACTAAAAAAAGCGCGGGGAATGGACAGAAACACAGTTGAAATCCGCCCTCCAAGTTGTAAAAAGCGGCCAAATGTCACAGCGGAAAGCTGCTGAAACATATGGCATACCCAGGCGCACATTAAGAAACCACATTGAATCTTGTTCCACGGAGAAGATAACTGCTCGTGTGCCTATTCTTAATAAAGCCGAAGAAAAGGATTTATGCAAAAGAATAATTAGACTGTCACAAATAGTCAGATTCAGAGTCAGAGTCGGAGATCAGTTCTACTGTGAGTGTTGATAGTGTAATTGAAGCATTACCTCCAAGAGAAAAACGTAAACCAGACAGGTATGGCTACTCAAATATGTGCACTGAAAGTACTAGTATTGACGACGATGATTTGACCCTGGAGGAAGCTCTGGAAGGCCCGGAGAAGGAACATTGGTTGCGTGCTGTACAGGATGAGTTACAATGCTTCAAAGACAATAGTGCGTGGGAGCTTGTTGATGCCCCTAAAAGTGGAACTATTGTAAAGTGTAAATGGGTGCTGAAGAAAAAGTGTGACAAAGATAATAACATGTGTTATCGTGCTAGACTAGTTGCGAAGTGATATAATCAAAAAAGTGAAATGATTACAATGAGACATTTTCACCTGTAGTGCGGAATACTACCTTAAGATTATTGTTTGCGCTAGCAGTGCAGCTTGATTTGGAAACTACCCATTTAGATGTTAAGACTGCATTTCTTAACGGAGAATGGGAGGAAACCATATATATGAATAAACCAGATGGTCTTGAGTGTTGTGATAATGATAAAAATAAAGTTCTAAAGCTTAATAAAGCTATATATGATCTCTAACAATCTTCAAAGGCTTGGCATAAAATGGTTGACACTGTAATGTTAGATAATGGTTATAAAAAATCTAAATTGGAGCCGTGTTTATATACAAAAATCATAAATGGACTTAGAACAATTGTCACATTGTATGTTGATGATTTTTTTATTTTTTCTAATGATAAAAAGAAAATGCAATTGTTAAAAGAAATTTTAAGTAGTAAATTTAAAATTAAAGATCTTGGAGAAATTTAGTCAAGCAAAATATATTTGTTATGTAAATTTAACATGACTGAATGTAAAACTTATAATACACCTATGGAGGCTAAACTGGATATTGTAAAAAGTGACAGTCCCAAGAGTAAAAATCCATACCAAAAGCTCATAGGGAGTCTTATGTATTTGGCTATTTTAACAAGGCCGGATATAGCCTATGCGGTAGAATATCTTAGTCAATTTAATAATTGTCATAATGATGGACATTGGTCCTATGCTAAGAGAGTTTTGAGATATTTAAAAGCAACTAAAAATTTAGGTTTAAAATATTGTAGAAGTGGAAATGTTAATATCAGAGGATATGTTGATGCTGATTGGGACAACAATTCTGTAGATGGGAGATCTTATAGTGGATATTGTTTCATGTTGTCAGATTCAGTTGTATCATGAGGTTGTAGAAAACAGAAAAGTATAGCGCTCTCAAGTACAGAGGCGGAGTACATGGCTCTTACTGAGGGTTGTAGGGAAGCTGTATACCTCATGAACTTACAAAATGAGATAACTGAGCAAATGTATACAATCACATTATTCAGTGATAATCAAAGTGCAAAAAAATTATCTGATAATCCTATTTTTCACAACAGAACCAAACATATTGATATCCGTTATCACTATTGTAGAGAAGTTATTTCTAATAAGATTGTTAAAGTTAGGTATTTACCTACAGACCATATGCCAGCAGCTTTATTGACTAAAAGTTTGAATTCTGTTAAACATATTAAGTTTACAAACATGTTAGGTATTGTAGATTTATTTTGATATGTAATGATAAACAATGTTTTGATATATTGTTATGTATTGTATTTTGAGAGTGGGGGTGTTATATTTGTACTCAAAATATCTTTCTAGATACTGGTAACATCGTCTATGATTTAATTGTAGAATCTGATTCTGTCTATGACAGTTGTCTATGTACCTATTCTTTTACAAAAGAAATAAAAATCTTTCTTCCGTTCATGTCAGCCATCACAAGCACGTTGTTTTATTTCGAAGAACTTAATCAAATAATAATACATCTTGATATGGAACAGCTAGAGAGCCACGCGGGTCAATTAATATGAGATTTATTTTGATAGCACTGCCCAGCGGTCTGTTTGAGCGAAACGAAAACTCGTAAAATGCGGTCATCACTGACTGACGCGTCTATATCGTCGGGTATAGTGCAAATCTGCCTAACTAACATTGGACAATACCGCGTATCTGACAAATGTAGCTAATTTTAAATTTCGCGGGCATTCCACGTAAAAGCCCGTTTAGCAGCCTTCCCGCTGGAGTGACGTTGATTCGACCGATAGTGTTACCGCCAAATTTATACACCGCATTAACCGCGCGCGCGCATCGCATTGTCGCCTTCCTTCCCCCTGCCCTCTGCCTTCCACCCTTCCTTCGTCCTTGCTCCTGAGACGGTGGAGGTGCGACGGAGAGGGCCAGCGCTGCATCGACACAAGCCCGTTGAAGGCGAACGCGCGCGCACGACACACCGCAACGCTACCGCTAACCCGCGACCGCTATAACATCGGCTGCAGTAGCAGCCCCCGCGAAGTGCAGTTCAGTGCCGAGGAGTTCATCCACCATCGTCAAGGTACCAACATCCAGTCTTTTTCCTCTCACTAGCAATCTTCGGTATTCTAAACCGCTTAAAAAACCGCATCACCAGATAGAATGCTCGGATTCGCCAAAAACAATACTGCGTATCTACAATCGGCGATTTACAATACCGCGTATGTCCTAAAGACGTCGTCTTTTTCACCGATGCCGCGATGGATGTACATCACAAAACATACATGTTGTAGTTTCGAACGTTCTTCTACAATTGGCGATGCAAAAAAACGTGGTCTTCACACCAAAATATTTCGTAAATGGCAATACGCATATGGAGATGAATTCAGTACACTCCATAATCGAAAGACAGTTAAAACATCGAGCAATCATTTTACCTAGTCAATACTTTTCATTAGCCAAAGAAGCTAGACTGAATCCAATTCCATGTGTAAAATGAAAGGACCTGATGTTGAGAACGGAAGTTGCAAAAGATTTTATTCTTTTACAGAGACCATTCTGTTGAGGTGTATAAGGACAAGATGTTTGATGGATCACACCTTTTTAGGGTTCCGTAGTAAACAAGGAATCCTTATAGTTTCGCCATGTCTGTCTGTCTGTCTGTCTGTCCGCCTGTCTGTCTGTCTGTCTGTCCGTCTGTCTGTCTGTCTGTCTGTCCGTCTGTCTGTCTGTCTGTCCGTCCGCGGTTTAGCGGAAAAACTATTAGTACTAGAAACTTGAAATTTGGCACAAGTATACACCTTAATTACGCCGACAAAGTGGTAGAATAAAAATGTGAAAAAAAATTTTTTTAGGGTTACCTCCCCTACTAGTAACGCGTGGATATTTTTTTTATTTTCGATTTTCATATAGTGTGGGGTATCGTTGGATAGGTCTTTTTAAAATATTATGGGTGTGGGAACATTGATTTTCGATTTAGTTAACTGTTCGTGACTTATTAAGCTTTAAATTGCAAATTTTCGTTAGACCCAATTGTCCCCCCCCCCCTACAGACTAAACGGTTGTTGTTAGAAATTCAAACGTTACGGCGATAGTAGCTACATATAACGAAATTAAAAGGAAAACTATCACACCTATCACACCAAGTTGGTCCTGCAAGTTTGCGAATAATAGTCGACCAAATGTATTTAACTAGAAAATTTCAAACAACTCCATAGAAAATATTTGTTTATTTTTTTCATTACATAAGAGATGTTACTCTGTAACTACGGAACCCTACAATGCGCGTGGCCCGACACGCACTTGACTGGTTTTTCTTTCAAATAATTAGCAAACTCGGTGTTACAAAATTCTTTTCCATTATCACTTCTTAATATCTTAATTTTCGTGTTGGTTTGATACTCTGCCATTGCTTGAAATTCTTTGAAACTGTTTAAAGCTTGACTCTTATTTGTAAAAAAATATATAGCTGTCATGCGGCTATAGTCGTCAGCGCACAGATGTCTTTGTGTATAATATTCAACACTTCTGTGCTTCTGGTTCCTTCGTGCTTAAACGGTAATCGGGACTGTTTGCCCTCTCAACATATTGAGCAATTGGATTTAGTGATCTCAACTTGTTATTAAAATTTAACCCGCTTACAGCATCATACATTGTATTTAGTGAGTCACTATTTACATGGTCTAATCGTCTCTGCCATAGTTCACCAGATATAATTGCCGCTGCAGACAAATTTTCTTTGATATGCAGTTTAGTTTGTACACTCCATTCAAGAGATTTGTATAAGCCACCAACGTTCCATTTCTGTTAATTATATTACAACCATTCGCAGTAAACACTACTCTATTTCCTCTGTTGATTAATTGGCTCACTAATAGTAGGTTAGTTGTCACACACAATAGACATTCAATATATCAATATCAAAGTTGCAACTATCGGTCATCGTAGTAATATTCATGTCTCCTATACACAATACTGGTACCTCCTTCTTATCAGCTATCATAATATTTTGACCCTAGTTATGTTAGAGCTCTAGCATTTCGTCGCTCCCGAAATCTAAGTCCCTTCATGGCATAACAAATATTATTAAGCCACTGTTTGTTTGGTGTCAGGTGCACACTTGCACCAGAGTCCACATACCATTAATTTTGGTTGAACTCACCACTCAAAAATACTGCACAAAGCATTTGACTTTTTATTTTCTGATTTGTATATACTTTTCGAAGAATCTCTATTTTCACACTGGTTTCGGTAGTGACCATACTGTTTACAATCCTGAATCGTCAAATAACATCTGTAATTGATTCCACAATTCTTTTGACGTTTTGGTATTCTTAAGCTGTAATACATATAATTTTATTGTAAAATAGAAGATAATCGAAAAGTTTTCACGGAGAAGCACGATATAAGTCTCGAAAGAATTGAAAACCTCCACAATATTGCCGAATATCGCGAAACAGGAACAAACATAATCTACATGTTCGTGATATACCTTCAGATTAGGCTCCAAGAGAAATTAAATAATTTGCATCTTTTGCCAACAACTGCAAAAGTCAATGTTGTCAAAGTTTGTTTGAATATAGAGCTGTAAGTCATCGGCGTACAAATGATAAGAGCATTTCAGGTTATGTGAGAGAGTATTGATAAAAAAAGAAAATAAGAGTGGAGAGAGTATACCGCCTTGAGGTACGCCAGAGGATAAGTCGCACCAGTCGGAGAATTCACTACCAGCTTTGACAGCCTGCTGACGACCTCGAAGATAAGATGAGAACCAACTCTGAAGAAATGCCAGCACGCGAAAGGATGGCATCCTTTCGCGTGCTGGCATTTCTTCAGTAGAACAGAGTTGGTTCTCATCTTATCAATACTCTCTCACATAACCTGAAATGCTCTTATCATTTGTACGCCGATGACTTACAGCTCTATATTCAAACAAACTTTGACAACATTAATAATGCCATAGTATCTATTAATAATGACCTTCAGTCGATCTTTGTGTGGTCCCAACGTTTTGGCGCTACTGTCAACGCATTAAAATCGCAAGTCATTATTCTGGGCAGTGCGTATTATATTAATAGTTTAAATTTTGACCGCTTAACGCCAATTCTATACAATAACTGTATAATACCGGTTTCTTCGGATGTTAGAGATTTAGGTTTGACTATAGACAGTACTTTAAGTTGGAAAAAACATATTATTGAAATCAACAAACGCGTTATTTTAATTTTACGTTGTCTCTATCGCTTCAAACACTTTTTACCAATTAGGACAAAAACTCTTTTAGTACAGTCACTTGTGTTGCCCATTATTGACTATGCAGATGTTTGTTGCTCTAACATGACACAAGATCTCCTTAACAAAATGGATCGGATGCTTAACAATTGCACTAGATACATCTTCGGGCTTCGCAACTACCGTTCCCAGCTTAAATGGCTGCCTATCCGCGAAAGGAGATCCCTTCGGATACTCTGTATGTTTTTCACCATCATCAACGATCCTTGTGCTCCTAATTACCTAAAATGTAATTTTCATAAACTCGGCGATTTACACAATTTGAATCTTCGTTCGTCCGATAGTCTTAAATTCAAAATTCCTTCTCACCGTACTGGTTCCTATTCCAATTCTTTTGCTGTAACAGCAGTCAAACTGTGGAACGCGCTTCCCCTAGACATCAAGAAGGCTCCGAGCAAATTTGCATTTAAGAGCAGACTAAAAAAATATTTCTTATCTTCAAATAAATGAGTTACAACCGTCGTCATCATTGTATACCATATATATATATACATTTTCTAATATATATTTATTTATAATAAAGTTTATACTTTTATACATATATATTATAGTTGCATATGTATATTTATGTATATATATATATATATTTATTTACTTTTGTTGTATGTATTTAGACATTGATATTTATTTTTAGAATCTAAGTATTTTCAAGTAACATTTGGCTATATCATTCTTAAATTAATTTTCATTTCTACCAACCACTGCACTTTTTGACAGTTTTATTTGGCCCTAAGGTTGACTGGGAGAGAATACCATTTGGTATTAAGTCCGCCTTCTGTACATCATCCGTGTGCAAAAAGAATAAATAAATAAATATTTCGTTCGTTTATTCCTTATTTTCTGTTCTTTCTTCCTGTTGTAATATTTCTACTCCTTCTGCCTTGCTGTGGCGATCTTGTGTGTTGTGCATATTATATATCTTTACTGTGATCTTTCTTATTTCTTATTTCTTTCCTCTTATTATTGTGCACTATCTTAGTGCTATTTACAAACACTTAAATACCACAAAAATATGAAACCTTTAAGAAAAAAGTTTTCTTTGTTATGGTTTCTGTCTACCCAGTCAGAAAAAGAAGTTGATTAAATAAACATTTCAACCAAGTATATTCAAATTATTTTAAAATCTTTGTTAATGCTAACAAAAAAACTTACGCCCTTGCCCTTCGTACCTGGAGCTCTTTAATCAGTATAATTACTTAGATTTTGTACGTTGTCGTTTATATATATGCTCTTATTTAGTAGGTTCATATATGGGTGATTCACTTGTTCATTATTAGGACAAATGTGTTCATATACAGGTGATTTAAGTAATTTTGTGTTTGCGCTTTAGTTATTATTAAAATACACAATTTATTATTGAACTGACTGATTTATTAGTTTTTTTCATTCTGTAGGTACGTTGTGACAGGCATCACAATACGTCAATTTTATGTTAAGTAGAGTAATTCGAATTTGATTCTTTCAAAACCGATTAAGTGTTCATTCACTGATACATCTACCCAAGTCGGTTTTTCGCGCCGCGGAACTCTCTCTCTCTCTTGTTTCGCCGACGCCGACGCACCAAAGACTTAAGATCAGTTTATTGTAAGCACATTGTAAGTGTATGAACAAAATACTAACCACAGTAACCACCTCACAGACACATGCATTTACCTCTGCCTACCTCTTCGAGGATTACAGGCATGAATTAAGTTTTTGTTATTTGATTACTTCGAATGGTGGAGCACGATTGCCAGATTTACCCTAGCTCTCCATACAAAAAAGCTGTCTGCATATCTAGCTGTCTTATGTTTAAGTTTTGTTTTGCAGCTATAGATAACAATATTCTTATAGATTCATATCTAGTAGTTGGTAAAAAATTTTCACTGTAGTCGATTCCTTCAACTTGTGTGAACCCATGGGCACAAAGTCTTGCGTATAATTACACCATCTTGGTTTATTTGATACTGACTGAACACTCACTTTGAAATAATAGTTCTCTGATTCTCTCTATCAATATAACTCCAGGTATTGTTATCATGGTGAACCTTTAATTCTTCAGCTTTGGCTTCTTCCCATAACTCACTTTCTCGACTTTTAATGGCATCCTGATAAGTCACAGGAATTCTGATTCCATTATATATGCTTCAGAGAATTGATTTCTTCGTGGTCTTGGCGTGATGGTTGATATATCTGTACTGTTAAAACTAATTTCTTGTGAAGATTCAAATATCTAATCGTTTCAATAGGTTCTATAACCTATTAGATTTTTAAAAGTAACAAATTAGTAAAAAATTTACTATTTATTTTTCGCAATAACACATGCGAGTGAACTTTAGAAATTAAAGAAAAAACGGAAAGAAAAATTTGACTTCGGGCAGGCATTGAACCTGCGACCTAAGGATAACCAGTCCAGCCACTAAGCTTTCTTGCCGTTTTTTCTTTAATTTCTATAGTAGAGATAGCAAGAAAAGCACTATCGTCGGGTAGAAGTATGATTCAACAGGAATAGAGTTATAGCAGACAAAGATTTTGTTATTTTAGCACATCGTCAGTAGTAACAGAGGAAAAATTAAACGAAATTGGAGAACACGGCGTGGAAATTAGGTTAGATATATTTTGGGTGGTAACGGTATTACTAACGGATGACATTTGAGAGAAATGATTGTTAAGATCGTTCAAGGATAGAGAAGAGGATTTGAACTCTGATTTAACCTTGCCAAAGCCAAGCGAACCCAAAAATTTCCACATGTTAGCCGGTGAAGAGTTTTGAATGTTGTCACGGATATAGCGGCGTTTTGAATCTCTTATCATTTTGTTACACCGATTTCTTGACAGTTTGTATAGATCCCAATTATTGTCGCTACGGTTCCTTTTAAATTTACGAAAAGCTCTACTATCTAGAAATATGCGCGCGGCCAAACGAATACGCGATGGCGAGGGACACAGTGGTTACGGCGAGAGGTCTGAACGGACTGCCTGGCCGTCGGGCTCGATGTGCGAGCGCAGCGCGGTAGGCCACGCCCCCAAGCACCGTTAGATCTCTCTAATAACAAACTCGGTTTGTTTGTCCGCGCAACATACAAAAACATTAATTTCACATTATAAAATATACAATTACAAAACATTTAAATTAAATTACAATTACACAATACAATTATTTACAAACAAATTAACAAAAACAATAATTAATAGAATTACAAATTAAAACAAATATAATTAAATATACGCTACACAACCCCTTCCCAGAGACCGTCACTACGGGCGATAATAGTCCGGGAAATGAACTTTCCGACCTGACCTAGTTGTCTTGGTGCTTTCCTTCAGTTCAGGTAACTTGGTGGTGGGTGTGAGTGTGTGTTGCGTGGGTGTGTTTTTGTGTGTTTGTATGTTAGTGTATGCGTTAGTGTCAGTGATGTATGCTGGTTTGAGTCTGTCTATAGAAACTGTGACAGTCTTGCCATGGATGAGAAGTTTAAAAACCTTGTCACCTCGTGTCAGGACTTTATGTGGACCTGTATACGTAGGCTTAAGTGACCCAGATGTGTCATCCTTCAAAAATACATGACTTGTGGTACTGAGGTCTTTAAAAACAAATGTAGACCTATGACCATGACGCGATGTTGGAGTTGGCTGTAGACGTTTTGAAAACGAGCGTAAATGTGCTACGTAGTCAGACATGTCCAACGTGTCATCGGCCGTAGGGTGGAACATTTCACCTGGTAGCCTAAGCGTTTCACCATAAACTAATTCAGCTGACGTAGCTCCTAGGTCTTCTTTATAAGCGCTTCTAATGCCTAAAAGAACTAACGGCAGTGATTCAACCCAATTGACATTATCATGGCAAGTAATAGCCGCTTTTAACTGCCTGTGGAACCTTTCTACTAAACCATTGCAGGCAGGGTGGTAAGCGGTTGTACGTCTATGCCTGAAACCGATAAATTCTGATAGATGTTTAAAAAGTGTCGACTCGAATTGTCGACCGCGATCAGTTACTATGTCTAACGGACATCCGAACCTCGCGAACCAACCTGATACTAAGGCCTTGGCAACAGTCTCTGCAGTTATGTCTGGAATAGGTATTACCTCAGGCCAACGCGTAAACCTATCAATGGCAGTGAGGCAATACCGAAATCCTTGTTGCAGTGGCAAAGGGCCTATCAAATCGATATGAATATATGAAAATCTAGCTTTAGGTAGCTTAAATGTACCTAACGGTGCAGAAACAAGACATTTCGAAGACCGCCATCGTCACCCCGTTTGGCCTCTTTGAATTCCCATTTATGACCTTTGGTCTGCGTAACGCGGGCCAAACCTTCCAAAGATTTATGGATGAGGTCACACGGGGTCTCGATTTCTGCTTTCCATATGTTGACGACATCCTCGTCTATTCAGCAGACGAGGCTAAACACCTGGAACACCTGCGGATCCTGTTCAGGCGCCTCCAGGATTACGGGGTAGTGATCAACCCTTCTAAATGCGTCCTTGGTGCCCGCGAGGTGACTTTTCTGGGTTACAATATTAGTTCCGAAGGAACTAAAACCCCGCAAGAGCGCGTCCAAGCGATCCTGGATTTTCCCCCTCCGAAGACCGTCCAGGGCATGCGTCGTTTCCTTGGCATGCTTAACTACTACCGTCGCTGCGTGCCGCGTGCCGCACTGTTTCAGGCAGCACTCATCGATGCTGTGGTTGCTACCAGCGGCAAGGGCGCAAAACCATTTATTTGGTCACCTGAGCTGCTGGAGCAATTCGAAGCGTGCAAACAGAGTTTGTCCTCTGCCACACTTTTACAGCACCCGAGAAACGATGCACCGCTGGGATTATTCACGGACGCATCCAGCGTACATATAGGGGCTTGCCTCCAACAAAAGATCGACGCCGAGTGGTTCCCCATAGCCTTTTTCAGTAAAAAGCTGACCACTCGCCAAGCACAATGGCCCGCCTATTACCGCGAGCTGCTGGCGGTCTACGAAAGCGTACAACACTTCCGCCATGTACTCGAGGTTCAGCACGTGACGATCTTCACGGACCACAAACCTCTGCTGTATGCCTTCGTACACCGTCGAGAAAAACTACCGCCCTCCCAGCTAAACCAGCTGTCTTTTATCAGTCAGTTCACGACTGACATTAAATACATAAAGGGCATAGACAACGTTGTAGCCGACGCTATGTCAAGAGTCGAGGCCATAGAATGCGAACAGGATTTCGAGGCTCTAGCCAAATCACAAGAGTCTGACAAAGAATTGAGCGACCTTCTTCGCCAAGGCAGCAGCCTTAAACTGTCCAAGGTTGCAATCCCTGGCAGTAACATCTCCATCTCTTGCGATGTCTCGACTGGCAAACCTCGTCCATATTTAACCCCTTCCTTCCGAAGAGCAATTTTCAACAAGCTACACAACCTGGGCCACCCAGGCGCACGTGCTACCACTCGCCTTGTGACCGAACGCTTTGTCTGGCCCTCTATCAACAAAGATTGTAAGGAGTGGGCTCGTACGTGTGAAGCGTGCCAACGCGCCAAAATATCGCGTCACAACTCTGCTCCACTTGGTAGTTTCGACCTTCCACCTGGGCGATTCAGGCACGTCCATATCGACATTGTAGGCCCGTTACCGGTCTGCAATGATTTTCGATATTGCCTCACAGCTATCGACAGAGCGACCAGATGGCCGGAAGTCTGGCCAATGCGTTCCATCACCGCAGAGGAGGTAGCCGATACATTTACCCGTGAGTGGATCCCTCGCTTTGGCGTACCGTCGGTCATCACCACCGACCAAGGCACCCAGTTTGAATCGGATCTTTTCCGCAGACTGATGCGACATTTCGCCACCAAGCGCATCAGGACCACCGCCTATCATCCTTGCGCAAACGGCATGATTGAGCGCGTCCATCGCCAATTGAAAGCTGCTTTAATGTGTCACCAAGACTCCTGGACCCGATCTCTTCCCTTCGTTCTCCTCGGCATGCGATCTGCTTTCAAAGAGGATTTAAAATCCACAGCCGCGGAGATGGTCTACGGAGAACCTCTCCGCCTTCCAGGAGAGATGCTCGTTGCAGATCCAGGACCAGCGAACTCCGAAGATCCATCAGATTTCGTGGCACAACTTCGAAAGAAGATTGCGACCGTGCTACCTATCCCGGCTTCCAACCATTCCAAGCCGTCCTCCTTCATTTTCAAACCACTTTCATCCTCGACACACGTTTTTCTTCGCGACGACACTGTCAGACGGCCACTACAACCGCCATACACCGGCCCGTACCAGGTCATAAATCGTGCCGAAGACGGCAAGACTATGACCCTGGACGTTAAGGGAAGGCACGTCGTTGTAAGCGTAGACAAGAGTCAAATCTGCTTTCATGGACCTTCACACCTTTGTCCCAGTTCCAGCCAAAACCCCACTGATACTCCTCCATTCATACCTCCTACAGAACCTATCATTCACCAGCATTCATCAACTCCTGCGTCCTATGTACCTTCGGATACCACAACAACCTCCACTAACCTGCCATACACTACTAGATCCGGCAGGCACGTCAAATTTAAGGATTTTCCGGATCACGTTTAATGATCCTATCCTTCTCCGTGGGGGGGTGGTGTGGCGTTTGCCACTCAATAATTTATACACCAGTGTAGTCTGTGCTGTGCACACCGGTCCGCAGTCCTGGTTAGCGGTCTGTTTCGGTACAACCCTAACCAGTTCCGGTCCGCAGGATTCGCGTCGGTTGCGGCGCGACACTAGGACAGCCATTTTTATACGGACAGTTTTTCTCTGAGAACAGCGCAGAGATAGGCGTGAGATTCGGTCCGTCCGTATTTTCCTGTGTATTTTCCCTCAACAAGTTGTGAGTCAGTGTTGTTAAATGTTTTCAGTTATCCCACAGTCAAGTGTTGTAATTTGTGCGGCAAATATACGTTCATCCAACCGAACGACGTTTTTATTGCCGGTGACGGCGACGTTCCACGGGCCTCTTGGGAGACGGGGATCCTCTCCGGGCGCACGACATACCTCGCCGCCCTCAAATCCCCAAAATGTCCTCAACCTCATCAGCCACGCCAGGCTCCAGCTTCGAAAGGATGTGTCCATACTTGGTGGCATCTTTGGTTACTCCAGTTATCTCAAACTGAGCCTCCGCTTGGGCAAACCAAATTGCAGGTTTGTTTGGCCAAAATGGTGACAATTTTATGGCTACTGCGTTAACCTGTGGCTCATTGCCAACTTCAGTATGCTGATTTTTTAAAACCAAAATTTTTTATCTTTGAGTTGTTTTTGGATTCGCTTTGATTCTGACATGCTTACGAAATTGTTTAAGTACTAAAATTATTATAAAATATTTTATATTGTAATAGCAAAACTAATACAACTTTCACAAGATACACACAAGGTTGGTTATATGAAAATGTTACTTACTGTGTTATTAAACAATTTACTCATGTACAGAAGGAAAAAAAATGTATAATATTTGGATACAACAAAATCCACAGGATGTGTAGAAACAAAAATAGACCTTTTTGTTGTAAAACAAAAAAACAATTAATAATTTTAATGTACACTTGCCACCATGTAGTAAGACCTTAGTTTAACTATTATATAGGTGTTTTTTATTTGTAGAATGTCATTGTAAATATTATGCTTATGCACAATGATAGAACATATACGAAAAAGTACAATGTCACACAATTAAGCATGTATGTGACATGAGTTCTCCAAAATATATAGTTGATCTCCACCAGATATAAGCAATTGTTAAGAATATGCTCTAAACACAACATTAAACAGAAAACACATGAAAATACGACAAGTCGCCAAGTATTGGTAAATGTTAAATATAAGTATCCCGTTGCAAGACACAAAATTTCTTTCTCAAGATTATTCTGGGTAAAGAGACACAAAGACAATTGTTATTAGGTACATGCACATAGGTAAAACAAAAAAATAAACACATTAGAAATGCAAACAATAAGTTACCTCCTATAGATTAGTTTATTAGTTAGTTCTTTTTAGATGCACTGTTAATGTAAATCACACAAAACATTTTTTTTAAAAATCTTTCTATATCGATGGATTTTTTTATTGGCAATCACTGTGTTCCTGTTCCTATATCCTCATGCAGTAGGTCAGTAATTTAGCACTTGTTAATGATGCAAAGCGTCCCTCAAGTTTGTTTTCAACTTGGGTTAGTGTTACAGCAGACTAATATATGGTTTGTTGTAAATAGCTTGAGAAAGACACGCTCAGGTCACTTGCAGTATTATCCCAACACTTAGAAAGAAAGCCAACGGATGCCACGATGCGGAAGACCACTCATTCACCCACCAGACTTAACAAATGTTTAGTGGAAAAGAAAAATGAGGCAAACAGTAGGTACGTGCGTGCGGGCGCCCTTCATCCAGGCAATCTGCGCACCGCACCAGTGCGAGACGATTCCTCTTCAGATTCAGGCGGTCACGACGAAGTCGACGCTAAGTGCCTGATCACGTCGGGGGTCACCAATGTCTCTGAGGTAGTTACTGTGGTTAGTATTTTGTTCATACACTTCCAATGTGCTTACAATAAACTGATCTTAAGTCTTAGGTGCGTCGGCGTCGGCGAAACAAGAGAGAGCGGCGCGAAAAACCGACTAAGTCATTTTTTTGACGTTTGCCACTTGTAGGGTTGTGGGCGAACGATTCGCCACACATGTATATACATATGTACCTACTGTTGAAAGACGATAAAAAATGTGCAGTTCCCATTTAAAGAATACAGGCTTGAGTAGGTTTTCTCTAATTGCAAGAAATCGTTCTGAGAGCGTATAACATCTATCGCGTTGGCGCTGGCGGCAGTTAACGACGCGTAGGTACCGACGACTGATCGCATGCACAAGTGATGTGCCGCGACAAACTCAATTTACGAATAAATTCAAAACAAAGAATATGAGAGAATAAAGACTTAAAACAATCTCAGACGTAAGATTATCAAGAGGAGTTTTGAAATAACTTTGACCATCTTTTCCTCCTTTGACAAATATTTGTTCATATGATACTTTAAAAAAGTTACATGCGTGTTGCATGTAATTGCGACGTTGTCATTCCGACCGCTTTATTTTTTATGTAAAATTGATAATATTTTTATCAATAAATATTAATATTTTTTATGACGTCGTTTTCTTTACAATATCTTGTGTCTATTTATTGATCTGTACGATAATATTATACATACCGATACCATTTTTGCCATTTATTAACCCCTGATACAAATACGGATTCATAAAGGTTTGACGTGTGTTTATTTTTGTTTTGATGTTAAATAAACCGTACTAAACTTTTGAATATTTTCGCTTTTAGGGAATAAAAATGGAATCTCGAGGCAGAAAATTTTTGAGGATGGTCGATGATCAATTTAATATACAAGCTATTGATGAATCTCAAATTAATGAAAATTTAGAAAAATCTAGTTTTGAAGAAAAAGTTTGTCAACTGAGCCCCCAAAAAAAAAAAGTAATCTATAAATGGAAAAACTAGATCTGCCGAATTTTGAACCCACTGAGTTTAGTTTCTTGTATGAGACATGATGTCAAATATTTTATAGGTACTCTCAGTTAGATTTACGATTTCGTTCAAACGTACCTCCAGAGATATTCTACACCACCACTTTTTGCAGGACATCCATCCACTAGTAAATCTGGAAGGATGGTGTTGAGTGGCGTTCAATTTGATGGTGTAAGCCATTTTCCAAGGTCTATAAATAAAAGACGGACGTGTGGCAATTTATGTGCAGTTGTTTGCGTGAAGTGCGACGTAGGACTGTGCCTTAGTTGTTTTGAAGACTATTGAGCAACCTTGAGTACCGGCAACATACAGCAGAGGCCTAATAAATAATTTTAAATGTAGACAGCGATCAAGACCCACATAAGTCTCTGATAAGCTTCGTATTGGCAATAAACGCAGTTTGCCAGCTCACAACATGCAAAAAGAAGAGAAAATGAAGAGATGTGTAAATTGTGGTAAATGACGTATAGAAAATAGGACATAATACAATAAATGTGTTATGTGCAATGTCCACTTGTGCTTCACAAGTAGACGCTTTAATAAAGAGTCAATTATGATATTCTGCGAAACAATTTCGCTTTAAAGAGTCTTTATACCTACAAATTTTCTATCACTTATATTTTTTTTTCTGTTGCAAAGTCATAAATATAACT
The DNA here is from genome assembly GCA_036365455.1 of Macrosoma leucophasiata. Lineage (NCBI taxonomy): Eukaryota > Metazoa > Arthropoda > Insecta > Lepidoptera > Hedylidae > Macrosoma > Macrosoma leucophasiata. Next base: position 14,172,884 of record JAWQUS010000026.1, read on the forward strand.
ACTACTATTAAAATAGGGAAAAATATTTCCCATGAAATTACAGAAAACCTTTACGCCCTGCTGTTTTTCTGGTGATATTCCCTTACTTTGCACCCAAAATAGCTAAAATATTGTGTTGCATTTGAATATTTAGTTTTGGATATCTTATGTTCCTCTAAAGGTTAAATAATAAAAATCTATGTCAAGTTAATTGTTTGTATAATGTTAAATGTTAAATATCTGAGGTATGTGATCAATTTATCATAGGTAAATACTTTTTATAGGTTTACCATTTTTTACACAATTTTTAATGTAGTTTTTTAATTTCTGTGTGTTATTTTTTTCTCTTAAGGGAAGAGTACTGTGCCGTATAAGCACATTATGTCAAAGTTCCTATATTCAATCTTTGATGAATATATGTCTCGTCTGTTTATATTGTATACTTACCTATATTTTATGTATTGTATTTCATTCAGTGTATCATTGTATATCCCAATAAACAGTCGTATCGCAAACCAGTTTTTATATTTTATTTACAACTCAAATATAAGCCTAAGCATTCTTAATTGTATATTTGGCTTTAGCCCAATTAAACAAAGAAGGCGGACAGGATCGAAAATGTGGGACTAGAAACTTAGGACTAGGGACTTATCTGGAATTTTAAAAAATCTAATACTGTTTGTAAGGTATGAACTGTACGAAATATGTATGTGATGTTTCTATTATATTTACATCTACTTATGTTATATGTTCTTGTAAGGTGCATTACGAATAAACCAGTTAGCTTCCTACCGCCGTGTTTTATTAACGTCACACTGACGACGAGTACGGGATATATTTTTTTACATAGTTGTGCGTGATAATAAAGTGCTGTGTGTATTCATAATAGCGACTACAATGCCTTTCGGAAAAATAGAACGTTTTGATTTACACAGTAGGCAATGGTCGCAATATGTACGCCGCGTAAAACAGTTCATACTGCTGAACGAAATAAAACCTAACCTGCAAGTGGCTACATTAATAACGTTAGTCGGTGAACCCACGTATAATTTAATGTGCGATCTATGTGCGCCCGTGAATCCGGAAGATAAAACGTTCGACGAATTGGTAAAAATATTGACGGATCATCTTGAACCTCAACGATCTGTGATAGCCGAGAGACACGTGTTTAGATTACGCCGGCAGAAACTAGGTGAACCGTTGACCGAATACTTGCAAAATTTGAAGCATCTCGCCGCGACTTGTGAATTCGGTAAAATGTTAGAGGAAAACCTTCACGACCAATTCGTTTCGGGGTTGGCAAGTGACGATATGCGATCGCGTCTGTTCGCTGAGAAGGACATCCAGTATAAGAAGGCGGTGGAGCTAGCGTTGGCTCTGGAGGCGGCCGAGAAGCACGCGGAGCGGAGCGCCCTGGGCGGCGGCGGCGCGGGCGCGCCGGCCGGCTGCGCGGGCCTCGCGCTGGCCGCGAGCGGGCCGCACGCCGGGAGCAGCGAGGCGGCGGAGGGCCTGCACGCGGTGCGCCACGGGCGCGCGCCGGCGCAGGCGCCTTCGTGCTGGCGGTGCGGTAAGGCGCACCGAGCAGATAAGTGCCGTTTTAGACAATTTAACTGTAACGCGTGTAACCGTAAAGGCCATTTAAAAATTATGTGCAAAATGTTCGATTCCGATCGCAGACGTCCCGCGGATAGAAATCATAATTTTATTAATGATGACTCTGAAAATGAATTATTTAATATTCAAGTGAGCGCGGAAGGCGACAAACCGTATTTTCTGAATGTGAACATAGGTAGCATTTCATTAAAATGTGAAATTGATACGGGTAGTAAAATTTCGGCAATTAACGATCAATGTTACAATCGTTTATTTTCTAAGTATCCGTTATGTAATGATAAAATAAGTCTGTCTTCATATACGAGTGCACCAATTGAATCTTTGGGATATATTAAAGTGAATGTTTGTATTGATAATATTAAGAAAAATGATTTAAAATTGTATATCATAAAAAACGGTAATAGACCCATTTTAGGACGAAATTGGATGCGTCATTTTAAAATCAATCATTTAGCTATTAATAACATAGAGGTCGATGAAAATAAAACACGTGATATTATTGTCGAGGAACTAAAGAAAGATTATCCGAATGTGTTTACGGACGAGTTAGGTAAATGTAAAAAAGAGATTCGATTACAGCTCACAGACAATGAACCGGTGTTCGTTCGGGCCCGGCCGGTACCTTTAGCGTTACGCGGAGCGGTCGAACGTGAACTTGAGCGGTTGCAGAGCAATGGTTCTATTTATCCCATAGAACAATCAGAGTATGGTACACCAATCGTACCTGTGATTAAGCCGTCTGGTGAAATCAGAATTTGTGGCGACTATAAAATTACAATCAACCCCAAATTAAAACGTGATTATTATCCACTACCACGTATCGAAGAACTTTTCACGGCATTGAGTGGAGGGGTGGAATATACAAAAATCGACCTCACCACCGCTTATTTGCAAGTACCATTAAATATTGAGTCGCAAGCCGTAACAGCCATATCGACACACATAGGAACTTTTGCATTCCGTCGAACTCCCTATGGCATAAATTGTGTTCCTGAAAAATTTCAAAAGATAATGGAGGAAACGCTTAGGGGTATACCTAATACAGTATGTTTTTTGGATGACATTTGTATCACGGGTAAAGATAGAAATACACATTTAAGGAACCTGCGAGCTGTAATCGATCGACTTGCTCAAATGGGTCTAACGGTTAAATTAAGTAAATGTATGTTTTTGGAAAGAAGCGTATCATATGTCGGCTTCGTTATTGATAAGGAAGGATTACATCCTGACATGTCAAAAGTAGAAGCTATAAAAAAGGCCCCTAGACCCTGTAATGTTACCCAACTGAAGGCATTTCTAGGTATGCTCAATTATTATGGTAAATTTATAAATAATCTAAGCTCATTACTTCATCCTCTGTATAGTTTGTTAAAGAAGGACAAAGCTTGGCAGTGGGATGATCAATGTGAAAAGGCCTTTAAGGAGGCAAAACTTTGTTTATCGAGTGATAAGGTGTTAATCCATTATGACCCAAACCGGCCGTTGATATTATCAGTTGATAGTAGTTCGTATGGCGTGGCGGCGGTATTATCTCATAAACTAGACGACGGCTCGGAAAGGCCCGTAAGTTGTGCGTCCCGCACCCTCTCAGACGCAGAAAAAAACTACAGCCAATTGGATAAAGAGGCGTTGGCTATTGTGTATGGTGTGCAAAAACATCATCAGTATTTGTTTGGAAAATCTTTTTTATTACGAACCGACCACAAACCCCTTACATATATATTTGGGCCTAAGGGGGGCATTCCACAGACCGCGGCGAGCCGGTTACAACGTTGGGCGGTAAAATTAGCAGCATATGATTTTAAGATTGAGTACGTAGCATCAAAAAATAATTGCAATGCGGATGCATTGAGCCGTTTACCGCTACCTAACACCGCGCACACAAAACAGGCTAGGGACCAAAATCATTACCTATTTTTAATCAATGATACATTGCCGGTTAGCTGTAAAGATATATCTGTAGAAACTCAAAAAGATGCTTTATTAAGTAAAATTAAGGGCTATATAATGTTTGGGTGGTCAAACGTATGCGAACGGGAAGAAGAGAAACCTTTTTATTTCAGACGCTCGGAGCTATACGTAGATCACGGGTGTATATTATATAAATATAGAGTAGTGATTCCATTTACATTACAAGATCGGGTGCTAAATGAAATACATACGGGTCATTTGGGGATAGTTAAAATGAAATCTATCGCTCGGAATTATGTATACTGGCCGTCTATAGACAAGGATATTGAAATTATAGGACGGGACTGCCAGGCGTGTTTAAATGTGCGCGACGCGCCACCAAAGTCCGTAGTGCACCCATGGGAGTTCCCTATGGCACCGTGGCAACGTTTACACGCGGATTTCGCTCAGTATAATGGCAAATATTATATAGTAGTTATAGATGCACACTCGAAGTGGATCGAAGCAGAGGAAATTCGTAGTACTAGTGCTTATGATACGATTAAATTTTTTAGAAAATTTATTTTCCAAATTGGGTCTACCGCTTCATTTGGTAACAGATAATGGACCACCTTTTCAAAGTAACGATTTTAGAGAATTTTGTTTAAAAAATATTATCAGACATTCCACAACGTCCCCATATAGGCCACAAGGAAACGGAGCGGCAGAAAATGCGGTCAAATCTGTTAAAAAAGCTCTCAAAAGAGCTTATTACGAATGTAAGGATTTGACTGTCGAGCTTAATCGATTTTTATTTCAGTATAGGAATTGTGAACATGCAACCACGGGGGTTGCACCAGCTGTCGCAGTAATAGGCCGCAGGCTAAGAAGCCGCCTCGATGCCATACGCCCGAATACGGCAGACATCGTTAGGGAGGCACAAAATAAACAAGTGTTAGCGGCAGGCGGTTCCAATAGGTGTTATGAAGTAGGCAATAAGGTATTGACCAGAGACTATTCAAATCGTTCCGATAAATGGGTGGAAGGAAGCGTTATAAAAAAAACCGGCCCAGTGTCATATCAATTAAATTTGAAAAATGGTACCTTTTGTCGTAGGCATGTAGATCAATTTTTACCTACTAAACCGAAAAGGTATTCACTCGCTAGAAAACCATCGTGCGCAGACGAATATGTTGAGTCGGAGATGCAGTCTCCTTCAAATAATAATAATAAGTCAGTTGTCGAAGAATTGGACGGAGATGAAGTACTGAGCCCATCACCTAAGCATGACGATATAAACTCTCAGGCAGGGCCTACCGTACGACCGCTGGTACCAGGTGCAGAAAATGAGTCGGGTGTTACCACGAAACGGGCTATTCGTGCGTACAATAGAGAACTACGTAAAGGTCTTGACAGTACCTAAGACACTTTGTTATTCTATTTTTTTTTTTTAAAAAAGGAGTTGTAATTGTAGTCTTCACTTGGGTATCAAATCTTTCATATGTATGTGTGTAGTATAAGAGTAATATTAATCAATATAATAGCACGATATACTCTATATACCTACACTCCTGTTGGTGTGTAATTAACTATGTCATACCTGTTTCTTTTCGTTTTATTATTTTTTAGTACATAGGGAATTGCAGAAGTTAGATATCAGCATCTTTGTGTTAAGTTTTGTTTTTATGTAATTTTTTTTTTGTATCTTCTCATCCAAGTACTTAACCTCTATTAGAGGTAACTTACCGGGGAGGGAAGATAATGTTGTATTTAAAAGGGAGATAGTGTAAGGTATGAACTGTACGAAATATGTATGTGATGTTTCTATTATATTTACATCTACTTATGTTATATGTTCTTGTAAGGTGCATTACGAATAATCCAGTTAGCTTCCTACCGCCGTGTTTTATTAACGTCACACTGTTAAATAAAAGACCAAATACATACATTAGGATTTAATTAGAAGTAAGTTTGAACCTTCTAATTATTCCTAGTGTTTTTCCTTTCAAGTGACAGGGTCAGCTTTCCTATTCTTGACGACCCGGTTAGTCCAGCGGTATGAATTGACTGTTTGATTCGAAGGGTCACGGGTTCGATCCCCGCACCGGGACAAATATTTGTATGGCCTACAGATATTTGTTTCGGGTCTGGGTGTTTGTGTATGTGTTGTTTGTATATAACGCACCCACGACACAGGTTTATACCTACTGTGGGGCTGTGAGTGTAAGCGTATTTTATTTTATTCTTCCTCTATTTCGCTCTATCGGAATGGGACAGGAATTTGATTGTGCTGAACACTACAATTTAGCGGCAAGTAAACTCCTGGAATACATCCTGCTCTGAGAGATTGCAGCTTTCATAACAACACTCAACCACCAAAAAGATAGCATGAATTAATCAAAATGGGTTTTCATTTTATTGAAAGATTCAAATGCAATGGTGATACAATTTAAGAATTGATATATTAAAGAGTGGAGAAAACTTCACTATCCAAAGAGGATGTTGAAGACTACTTGTGTTCTTGATTTATAATGAAACTCTTCAGAAGGTAGTAGAATATCAAGAACACGAGTAGTCTTCAACAGTGGTGACAAACCGACGTAATAACAAGGAAATCCAAGGATCGCAAGAAATCCAGGCAAATCCCTGCCAGCCTGCCCAGCGACCACATCAAACAAGGCGAAGCCCTGCCCGGCTGTACAGCGAGCTACAGCATACAGCGAGCGCAGAAAAATAAGGCGAATCCCTGTCCGGCTGCCCACAACACAACAACCGTCATGGAACCCAGCCAGCCACTCGCCCCAGGACGCCTCCACGAAGCCGCCACACCAACGACGTCTCACGCACCACACGCCGATGGCATAGCGCTGTTCATGCGCATTCCACCATTCTGGCGCGACAATCCACGGCTGTGGTACATCAACTTCGAGACCGCCACTGAAGACCTCAAAAGAAGCACCGCCCAGCTCACGCAGATGGTCCCCGTCCAGCTCGACAAAGGGGACGTTGAGCAGATCGCCGACATCCTCTGCAACACACCGCGGGACGAGCAATACCAGGCCATCAAGAAGAGACTGATTTTCGTTCACGAGGAATCAGATAGCCGGCAGCTACAGAAACTACTGGCTGAAATGGAGCTCGGAGACCAGAAGCCGACCCTTTTCAATAATAAAAGAATTATACTACAACTTTTTAATCTAGTTACGCCATATTCCCTTTCTATAACATGTTTTCAAATACGCAGTCGCTGACAAACAATAATAGAGTATAGACTCAGTTAAAGCGATTATCATAATACCAAAAAGTATGTATATCTAATATTCTAACACCCCCCTTCAATGTTAAAATCATATTTGTAACATTGCAAACAATTACTAAAACAAAATATTACTAAATTATAACATACTTCTATCTTGCATAACACCAATCAACAATGCTTGTTATTTTAACAGTAGATAACATTTTAAGTTTACTTTGACTTTTACATTATTACAATATATTCAATTTAGACGAAAAATAGTTATGCTTAATCTCACATAGTGGTTTTGTAAATACATCTGCTACATTTTCTTCAGTTGGTACATACATAATATTCATTTTATGAATCCTAATTGCATCTTTAATTGATATTGAATGTCGATATGCTTAGTTCTTTTTCCATTTTCTCTATTATTTATCATTTTTATGGCACTCTGGTTGTCTATTAAAAGTAAAGTTTCAAAGTTATGACTGTAAAAATTACTCAGGATACCTTTAAGATAGACGAGCTCTGTAGTGGCCGAAGCTGCTGCTATGTACTCCGCTTCTGCAGATGATAACGAGACAGTACATTGCTTTCTAGATGACCAAGATATTAAATTATTACCAAAATAAATTGCAGATCCACTTACACTTTTGCGGTTAGTTTTATCACTTGCCCAGTCTGCGTCTGTATATGTAATCAGTTGTATCGGTTCGTCCGTCTGTAAGTAAGTAAGACCTTTACTGATAGTGTTTTTAGGTACCTAAAGATCCTCTTTGCTGCTTTCCAATGCTCTGATGTAGGCCTGTCTAAGTATCTACTCAAGAAAGAAGTGGCTTAAGTGATATCAGGTCTACTTGTCATTGAAAGGTATGTAAGACTTCCTATTAATTCCCTGTAGGGTACGTATAATTGAGTAACGTAATAGGTCGATATCAGTAGAAATGTTGGAGCACTACCCGGCCGCGGGGTGCGCGGGCGGGTGTCGACTGTGCAGTGCGCGGAAGCCGGATGGAGGACGAGCGCGGGTAGGTGCGCGCGGGCGCGGCGCAGGGCCCCGCCACCCCGGGCCGCCTCACCGAGTCACCGTGCCGCCGCCGCCGCGCGCCTCTTCATTCCATTTTCATCAATCATCGACGACACACGTCTGATCGCTCAATTGCTCGCTCTCATTTCTTGCTTATAGTCATCATCATTGTCATAATCATTCAAGTCATTCATTATACTACTTTAACATACAGTCCACCTTTTATTTTTATCGCTCCCACTAGCAAAAGTAGGAACAAGAAATGTTGAGATGTTTTAGTTCGAAAGGCTAAATTTCCTTTATGGATGGTAGCCAATATGTCCTTTGTCCAGGCGAAGAACTTTTCAGATAAGAAAATAGAAGGAACAGTATGCTCTGTCTGCCCAGGGCTCTGGGAGAAGATCGTGGCAACCGGAAGAATGGGGATAGCACTTCCCTTTACAGAACAAGCCCAGGAATCAGTATATGTTCCCCTGACAAAAGAAGTAGCCGCAAATATTATCTTAGCCTTTTTCAATTCCAATCTAGACCCTGTGGATAGAGTTAATCAAGTTGTAAACTTAACAAAAGATGGGTCGAAAGCTACAGCGGGTCGATTACCTACAACATACTATTTGAGCTGTATTAAGTATTTAACTGATATAGATTATGACAGATATATTAACCAGTAATTCTAAATGTGAAGCTCTATTGGACGATCTACAAATGATTTCTTCTAGACATAGAATAATTACTTAGGATTAAAGTCACAAAATCGAGAAATTCCTAAAGAGCTCGTAGCCTTCCATGCAGTTTATATTGAAACAATGGCTGTCAAAGACTTACTACTTTTATTCATTGCGCTAAGTGATACAGATACAACAAATACATCATAGATGGCGTTACAAGTATATTATTTTGATACTAATTCTAACATCCCGACTTATCAAAATAATTACCACTTTGGAATATACAAAAAAAAAAAAAAATTACAGCTAAGTTGCCCGTTAAACAATTTCTTGGATACCTAGCTCCTTTACAAAGTAGGTATGTTTCACACTACCTAACCCCTTGGTCAGCAAGTCTGCTGGCATCTCAGATGTAGGCAGATAAACAATCTTGATGAGATTGTTAGCAACCGCTTCCCGGACAAAATGATGACGCACATCTATGTGCTTGGTTCTTTTATGAAATATTGGGTTTTCAGATAACTTCTGAGCACCTTGATTATCATTATACAATGTTATTACATACACACAATTGCCCACAATTTCAAAAAACAAGTTTTTTAGATAAATGGCTTCTTTACAGGCTTCCGCTATTGCCATATATTCTGCCTCGGTACTTGACAAGGCTATTCTGTGCCTGATAATTTAAAGTAGTAACCCGTGTATGATTTTCTATCTAGGGTGTTAGAGGCCCAATCTGCGTCAACAAAACCTTCCAAAATATCATTATTCTTGCTAAACATTAGCCCGTAAGATTTAGTTTTACACAAATATCTTAAGATACGCTTTGCATGCTTCCAATGAGTATAGGTATAACAATTGTTGAATTGGCTCAAGTAACTTACACTAAAAGAAATATCTGGCCGAGTTAAAACACTTAAGTACATTAAACTACCTATTAGTTGTTGATATGGGTATTGCTTACAGATATCTCCACCTTTTTCTGATTTTAAATTACTTTCAATGGGAGTATCAACAACATTACAGTTTGTCATATTAAATTTAGTTAACATATGATCTACAATTTTTTTTTGATCTAAGGAAATACAGCCATTCTTGTATATTTTAACCCTCATACCCAAACATTGTTTCAATTTTCCCAAATCCTTAATTTTAAATGTTGACATTAAACTAGTTTTTAACTCATGAACCATATCAATACTGTTGGAAAAAATGAAAAAATCATCTACAAAAATAGCTATTATGATCTGCTCTTTTTGATAATTTTTAATGTATAGACATGGTTCTAATTTTGATTTGACAAAATTTAATTTAAATAAACAATCATTTACTCTTTCATTCCAAGCCCTGGCTGATTGTTTTAAACCATAAATTGCGCGATTTAATTTGAGAACACAATTTTCTTTACAATCAAAATTAGGTGGCACTTGCATATACACATTTTCATGTAGGTAACCATTTAAGAATGCTGTAGTTACATCTAAGTGACTAATTTCATAGCTAAGTTTGACACTCAGAGCAAATAAAAGTCTTAATGTAGAGTAACGAAGCACTGGTGAGTATGTTTCATTGTAGTCCACACCTTCTTTTTGGGTGAAACCTTTTGCTACCAGTCTTGCCCTATAAAACACGCTATCGTCACTTTGGTACTTTTTCTTGAATACCCACTTACACTGCACCACTCTATCAGCTTCTTTCCTATCTACAAGTGTCCATGCTTGATTATCGTCAAAAGCCTTCAGTTCATCTGTCATCGCCTGTTTCCACTGTTCCTTATCTGGTCCACTTATCGCAGCTTCGTAGCTGAGTTCTTCATGGCATGGTTCCAGATTGTCCAGAATACAAAGATTGCTTATACCATACCTTTCTACTGGCTTTCTACTACGCTTAAAATTCATGCGATCCATTGCAGTGGCAGCGAAGAAATAAAAGATCTTTCAGAATGAGCCAAAATCGAACTCTTGAATCCCAGAAGAGAGGGTTTTCACTACCAAAACTCTCTATATGGATCCTCGTAGCAAGAGGAAACTCTTCATTACATCAACTTATAATTACGAAAACTCTAGTGGAGAAGAGTTTTTAATCAGAATTCAACAATGGACATCTGATTCCGATGATGTAGGAGTAAATCGTTTAGTATTTGTTTCAGGATCAGATGTACATGTACCAATATAAAGAACTAGATTACATACTAATGATGCAGCTAGTTTCGTATATACTCAAACTCAAACTCAAACTCAAAAATTCATTTAATCACTTGGAAATAATAGAATTTGCTTGTGATAGGTCAAATTACAAATATAAAATTAAAGCGAATAACAACTGATACGTTGATTAATATGTCAAAGAAAACAAAATAAAATAAATAATAGTCCAAAAATACTTAATGATAAAAATAGGTATCAACAGAATGTTCCATACTTTCTTTTACAAACGGCAAGATAAGACAAAACAAAAAAATATGGGACATTCTTTGTCATTCACTGGCAGAGTTCCAAAGCCCACATTACTGAGAAAATCTATATGTCCGGCTTGATTCATAACGGAAGTAGAACAATGTATACTAAATTTCTAGAAAACGAAAATGTAGCTGTAACACGCGTTACACGTAATATCTTCAATGATGCTGAGCAACGCTCTCATGGAGGAAGAACAGAAATTGAAGATGAGTTAAATGCATTTGACTTGAAACTAATAGAACGAGTAAAGAAAACCCAAGCCCGTAAAGAAAGAAATAGCGAGCTTCCCATTGTAAAGAAGACAATTGAGACCAGTACTTCAACTAAAATCGAAAGCGTAAAGAAGTCAGATGATAAAGATATGGGAAAAGCAACATCAACCAATAATAGCATTTCATCGATAAAAGCAACATCTAACATTCTCAAATCTTATTTAACCGAATCTATCAAAAAAAATATTCAGAATAGACTTTTAGCGCATCCTAACAAAATTGATCCCATTGAACATGGATTAAATCTGTTATCCGGTGATAGCACAGAAATAGATAGAGATAATGGGCCCAGACGAGATCGAAGATTTCTTACATGGTGATGTGAACTTAGAATAGAATAGAATAGAAAAACTTTATTTGTAACAACTTATAAAAACAAAAAACTAAAACTAAGAACACAAAATCAAAGTTGTTACAAAAAGGTCCCCAATTCAGCATAAAGCCGATCTTACGAGCGGCGCTGGTCTTCCATTGGGGCCGATTTTGTGACATAGGACCTAAATCACGCCAGCAAAGCGTCTGAAACTAAACAAAAATAATAGGCGTTATAAGAACTAGTATACCGTTGTAACGTTAGTTGCCGTTGCGAACAGTTCTAATGCCATTGACTTGTCAATCTTGACATTTGACATATTAACATATTAATTACAGAAAGAAGAACAATTATGAATTACAACCTTATCGCTTAAACTATATTATGAAGAAAAGTGCAAATAATAAAAGGAAGCAATAATATGTATCTTCACGCCAGGTCCCTAACGGGGTAGGCAGAGAGTGTAGAGCGCCAGACATCCCGGTTCTGACAAACCTCTCGTGCCTCGTCTACCTTCATCATTCTCTTCATACATGCACGCCGATTCCTAAGCAATAATATACACTAGAAATTATATACCTTGCGTAATATAAAACCAAAAAGTTACATAAAATATACTTAACCTTATCTTCAGGTAAGCTAAATTAGTACAGAGTTCATCAGTTCTGTATTTTGTCCGTGCGACATCAAAAAACACTAGTGTCATGTATAAGATCCTCCTCCGACTTCTGATGACAAAATATGTATAAACTTTTTAATCGAGTGTTTAAGGGCGCCTTCACGTTAGGTCGCAAGTATTGCGGCAGCAGCGCGGCAGCCGCGCGACGGCAGCGGATGCCTTCTCATTACAAATACAGCCGCGCGACTTGCTTAGATTAGGGTGGTCAGTACATTTCAATAATGGACTCCGGCGAGGGAACATCGTTGTTACTCCTGCTCTTATTGGTTCTACTTCAGCGCCATAGACGTCGCATTCATAATAAAAAAAGAAAATACTGGATTGATCCTTTGTTTCGAAATCGGCATGTGAATAGTGATTATATAACAGTATTCAAAGTGTTGAAATATGGTAGTGATAAAAAATTCTTAAATTACGTTCGCATGTCAAAAATGTCTTTCAGCGAATTACTACGTCTTCTTGAAAGTGTTGTTCAACGCCGTGATACTCGATTTCGCAACAGCATTTCCGCAGAAGAAAGACTCGTTATAACACTTAGGTAAGTCTATGGGGGTTACCATTGACCACCTAGGGAACCCATTTGTTCACATAAAAGGTTTTATCCTATTACAGGAATTTGTAACACCTTTTTTACTTATTGTTTTTTTATATTAAGGAAAGTAATATTGAAACCAGCTTTTATCATTAATCATTTATTGTAAATGGCACTTGGAGAATGGATGCGGGCTATTACTTGTAACCACCGACGAAAAAGTAGAGGTGTTATAAGTTTAAAGTGGCTGTCTGTCAACAATAACGGTCTTTCATGCAAATTTTTCTGTCGCAGTTTTATCTTTAACAATGTCGAAGGTTAACTCTATCTTTGTATCAAATTCCATTAAAATCGGTTCAGTAGTTTAGACGTAAAAGCGTAACAGACAGACAGAGTTACTTTCGCATTTACAATATTAAGTAAGGAAGTAAAAAATTATCGAAATAAACTTGGTTATAAAAAAATGGCACCCATAATAATTTATTAAGTACCTATACAAAATCGTAAAGTCCGATTTATTTTGTTAACTTGTTATATACATTTTAGTCTTCGTCACTTATGGCAAAGAACTATTATCATCATCAAACATATGTGTATCAACATTAAATTCTGACAGTGTATTGGAATAGTTTGACTGAGCCGATGATGGTGAATCATACTGGTCTTGAGATATTAAATTATTAAATTGTGCTTGCGTGTTCCGTGTGTAGTACCCATATTGATAAGCATTGGGCTGGTACATTGGATCGTTATATTTTCTGATTACGCTCATCAACTCCATTTTAGCATCCATCTTTTTCTCCGATGGTATTTTGTGGAAATCATCATACAATGATAATATGAAATGCATATCGGGATCACATTTAGGTTGGCTATTAATAGCCTCGATTTTTTCTACAATAACAGACATCAAAGCAGCACTATCATCATCAGAAGATAATTTACGTTTCTTTGTAGTAGTAGTAGTAGTAGATGTTTTGAGTACAGGTGCCGTAGATGATGAAGTTGATGGTAAAATCAATGTAGGCGGACTAGCTACAATATTTTCGTCGGTGTCTTTGTCTTGGGATCGCTTTGTATTTAAAAGAGGCGATAAAAATTGAAGCTGTTTATAATAAACATATTCTCTCCGTGCCTCGGCGGCAGATCCGCTGCTAACCTTTCTTTTATTTTTTTATCTCCCGCGAATAGCTGTCCCTTATGTTTTTCCACTTTTTTTGTAAATCAGTTGCTGAAATAAAAAAAATGTTTCAGATATTTGGGCACTGGATGTACAATGACGGACCTTCAATACTCATTCAAGTGTGGGCTTTCAACAATCAGCTATATAATAAAAGATACCTGCATACATATATACAATATCTTAAAAGAAATAACGATAGCATCCAAATCACTAGAGGACTGGCAAATTATAGCAAAAGGATTTGAAAAAAATGCTAACTTTCCTCATTGTCTCGGAGCTATTGATGGCAAACACATCAGAATAATAAAACCAGAACATAGTGGTTCATTGTACTTTAATTACAAAAAATATTTTTCAGTTGTACTGTTGGCTATATGTGATGCAAATTATAACTTTACATACATAGATGTAGGATCATTTGGAAAAAGTGCTGATTCTCAAATATTTCAAAACAGCTCAATATCTAAGGCAATCTCAGAAAATAGATTGGGTCTACCAAGTCCTGCACGCACCCATCTGTGATGGTGGACAACCTCTGAACTATACTTTCATTGGTGACGAGGCTTTTGCACTCTCTGATCATATGCAACGCCCGTACGGTGGAAACGATTTGACCATCAAGCAGAGAATTTACAACTACAGATTGTCAAGAGCACGTCGGTATATAGAATGCACGTTTGGCATATTAAGTAATAAATGGAGAATATTCCATCGCCCATTAAACGTCTCGATTGATTTAGCTGAATATAAAGTAAAGGCTTGTTGTGTTCTGCATAACTTTGTACGACAACGAGATGGGTTCAATTATAATCACATTTTATCACATGTTTTCGCAGAGGAAGACGAGGATCAAATTCACGATCCAACTGATGCGCGCAATCTAGGAGGAGCTACAATTCGTAACGCTTTTGCTGACTATTTTGTATCGCCCGAAGGACAAGTCCCGTGGCAGTATCGTATGATTTAGAACTCTTAAGAGAAACCTTAAATACGCATAAATAATATAATAACATACCTGCTGCACTTTTCTCTGGCCCGGTTTTAATATTGAAATTTGGAATAAACAATTCACATAAATCATTCCAGCTTTTCTTTTTTATGACCCTGTTGCTGTAATCATCAGTGCTTGAATCCCACAAAGCAGGACGCCTTTGAACTTCAATAATAAATTGTTCCGTGTCAAATTCGCTCATTGTGCGTATATGTTCGGACGTGCGCTGGCAACACAGGCTCGATACCGACTGACCGCGCGCGGCTGCCGCGCTGCCGCCCACTATGACAATCACGTGTCGCGCGGCTTTTTTTAGTATAGAAGTTTGCAGCCCGTGTACTGCGCGACTGTCGCGCTGCTACTGCCGCGCTGCTGCCGCACTACTTGCGACCTAATGTGAAGGCGCTCTAAAGCCATGTATACTTTGCAGGTTTCTTATAGGCGGTGGAATGTTATTCCAACATTTCGACGCGGAGTAACGGAAGCTACCTCTAAAGGCGTGTGAGCTGTGGCGTTGTGTCATTAACTGAACCGCACACTGTCGAGTTCCACGGGTACTAGACATCCAGGATAACTTTTTATGTAGATATGGAGGGATGTTAAATTTAATCACACCAAAAAGAAGACATGCCATATGAAGCTTTTGCCGATGTCTCATTTTTAGCAAAGAACGACTGTTAAGAAATGGTGTGACATGAGCCCTGAACGGTATATCGAAGCAAAACCGGGCACAGGCATTTTGGACGCGCTGGATGAGTTTTTGTGTCTTGGTTAGTGTGTCCATATAATTCAGCTTTGATAATATTAGGCTTTCAGTTAACTGTATACGTAACTGTTCTTTCAAAAATGGTCTCATTTTATAAAGTACCTTCAACTTATAAAAACAATTTTTTATTGTATTAGCGACATGTTTTTCAAATCTGAGCTGGGAATCCATATGTAGACCTAGATTACGTGCTTCGTATACTCGTTCTAAAGGTTCTCCCATTAACAAGACAGCCCGGGATGAATTTAAATTCCTTAACAGATGGCCACTACCAAAAACTAAATATTTTGTTTTAGATGGGTTAAGAAACATACAATTTTTATGTGACCAATCAGCTAATCTTAAGAGAGATATCTATATCAGAGGGTTTGCATGATATGTATATTTGTATATCGTCTGCATAAATATGGTACCTACAATTTTTTATGACGGTTTTAATGTCTGCTGAGTACAAATTAAAAAGAATTGGGCCAAGGATAGAGCCTTGAGGAATACCTCTACCTACCAGCCCCTCATCTGATATAACTGTAGATCCATCAGTATTGTTCAATTTTACTTGTTGAACACGATTGCTCAAATAGCTATCAAACCATTGCACCTTAGTGTCCAGCTCCTCCTGAATTTCATCCTCTATGATAGACTCTTTTCCAATTACAGATTGAAATGAATCATCAGATTCAGAGGTTGATGACTCACAAGTATATATTGAATCATTTTGATCTGAAAGAGTATTATCTAGTAAACTTTTATTATTTTCTAAGTTTTTACCTTTCTCTGACTTTTCTTCACAATTATTTACTACTATCTGAGCTGTGTCCGACTCTGTTTTTTCCATTATAATGACATCTCTGCTCGTAGTAATTTTTCTAGTTTTTGGGTTATACAATCTGTATCCCTTTATATTCTCCGGATACCCAACTAAAATCAGTTTGTCAGCCTTCTTATCCCATTTTTGCCTTTGCATTTTGGGGACATGCACCATTACCTTACTGTCAAAAATTCTGACATGGCTTAGGTCTAGTTTCTCTCCTGTCCACCTCTCAAATGGTGTCATCATGCCTAAACTGGCGGCTGGCGTTCTATTCTTCAAATATACTGCAGTATTAACTGCTTCAGCCCAAAAACTTTTATTGAGATCCGCTTCAAACAATAAGCATCTCGCCCGTTCAACTATAGTTCTGTTGAACCTCTCTGAGAGACCATTCTGCTCCGGAGTATGAGAATTGGTCTTCTGATGGACAATACCAACTTGTTTTAAGTAACTCTCCATCTCACGTGAACAAAATTCACCTCCGTTGTCGGTTCTCAATACTCTGATTTTGTTTCCTGTCTGATTCTCAACTAAGCCTCGAAATTCTTTGAAATGTTGGAACACCTGGTTCTTTTCTTTCAAAAAGTAGACAAAAGTCGTCATTCTGCTGGCATCATCCACAAATAGAAAAAAATACCTTGTTTGACCAATTGATTTGGTCTCCATCGGCCCGCATAAATCTGAGTGTACTACATCCAGTAGTTTTTCACTTCTAGTTAGCTGATGGGAAAGGTAAGCGTGTCTGCTTTCCCTCACAGCACACTTCACAATTCTGTATTTGTATGTCAGCTTTCTTGTCAAAAGAAACTCCTGCCACTGCTCCCTCTTTCATTTTCTGCAAGGACTTGCTATTTATATGTCCTAACCTTTTATGCCATGTTGACATCGCCTATAACGAATTCTCGAATTTAATTGTGTTTAACTTGTGCACACCATTTATCAAATTTGCAAAAATTAAAAAAAAAATATCGTTCCAATGAGCTCATTCACTTGGTTGTATATCAAACAGACATCCTTTTTTAATACAACTCGATTACCATTAACCATAAGTTGGCTCACAGACAGTAAGTTTGTCGTCAGATTTGGAATGTACAACACATTCTTCACAATCACATTATACTGAGAATTGTTCACGCATGTCGTTATCTGTGTTTCACCAACACTAATTACAGGCACTGTCGTTTGATTTGCCACTACGATTTCTCTGTTTTCATGCACAGGTCGGGTTCGAAGTTAACAGTTTTTATTTGACGTCATATGTGCGCTTGCGCCCGAATCAACATACCAGTCTTCTGTGCTATAACAACCGTTGAAAAATGCCGCACTAAAAGCGTTTACATGTTGATTCGCTTTTAATTCAGGACACTTATTTTTATAATGTCCGATTTTCTTGCAATTATAGCACTTTATTTGTTTTGAAGTTGCCGTGACATTTGACGTTGACATGACATTTGACGTTGACATTTGTTTTCAATTCAATTCAATTCATTTATTGCATAAATCATGAGATGTTTAGTACAGGTGGTAATAATAATTATCGAAGTACATCATGAAACCCTCTTGGGTATGGCAATATTGTTGGCGAGTAATTAAATTATAGGTACATATTTTAAATCGCAAAATTACATAAAACTATTTGAACGTGAAGCAGATTTCATTTCATTTATGTATTATTATCATGTCAATTTAATATTGGAAAACAGTATTGTTATTATATAATAAACCTTAAGGCTTTAGTTTTAATAGGTATTTTCAATAAAATATTCAAATTAATTAAAAATGTCATTGATGTTTATCATTATAAAATTAATTAAGATTGTAATAGCATTTGTTGCTAAGAATGGATTTCAATTTATATAAAAATCGATTTGTGTTTTGCTCCTGTTTTAATTCAAATGGTTTATTGAATATCCGTATTGCACTGGCATACGGGCTTTTCCTGAATAGGTCGATGCGACTTGGAGGTAATTTTAATCGATTTTTTTGATTTTTCCGTCCCTCATACAATCTGCTACGTTGTGCATTAACAAATACAGCTGGATTTTTCTTCAAAAATTTACATAGTTCCAGTATGTACATGCTTGTCAGGGTTAAGATTCCTAAATTGGTGAAATGGGGTCTGCAGGATTCGGTGCTGTCAATATTTATAATAATACGTATTAACTTCTTTTGGATGAGGAAAACATCTTCTACATTTGTAGCATTTCCCCATAGGATAAGGCCATAGCTAACCAAGAGTGTGCATATGCGTAGTACGCTGCTAGTGCAGTATTTTTGTCAGTGCTTACTTTAAGTTCGTAGAGCGCATATGAGAATCTGCTTAGTTTAGATTTAAGGTTTTCAATGTGCGTTTTCCAGTTTAAATTAGTGTCAATTTGTAAACCTAACAATGTACACGTTTTAACCTTTTCTAGGCGGATATTATCAATTTGTAACTCAATGTCTAAAGGTGATTTTTGGTGAGGTATGAATTCTATGAGTTTCGTTTTTTCGTAGTTTACTTTAAGATTATGGGCCTCTAACCAATTTATGACAAGCCTGAAAGTTTTGTTTAAGCGATTCTTAAAATCAACAGTATTTTCATACTCAAATAAAAGCGATACGTCGTCTGCGAACAATACACAATGCGTGTCAATTATTTTAGGAAGTTGATTAATATATATAAGAAAAAGTATACCTCCTAGCACGCTTCCCTGTGGAATAGAGCAGTTAAGTACTTTTTTATCAGACACACACTTTTCTATTGTATTTGTTTTTATGTTGTGAAAGTCAATTTGAACATATTGTTTTCTATTTTTGAGGTACGACTTCAGCCATTCGTACGCAATACCTCTTATTCCTACGTCATATAGTTTTGAGAGAAGGATATCAAATTTCACTCTATCATATGCCTTTGTCATATCCAGCAGGATACCTACCGCATATTTCTTTTCATTTATATATGAATAGGCTTGCTGGATATATTTATATACTGCTAGAACAGTAGATCGACCCTTTCGAAATCCATACTGATTTTTACTTAAAATATTATTTTTCTCTAAGTAATCGTATAAGCGGTTAGACATCGCTCTTTCAAATACTTTAGATATGGTTTTCGGTTAGTGTTGCCACTTTTCGACCGCTGATGTTTTGTCCATAATGCAGATTCGGTTCCAGAACTGCCAACCTCCGAACACATATCAAGCAACTTTGTTTTTATGACGTCTGCGCTAATGGCGATTCCAGAGTGTTCTATCGCCATTATCATATAGAGTAAGATCCCAGAGCGATAAGACACAACTTATTTTCTAAAGCATAGAACTTTCGGTTCTACACACATGTATATATTGTGATCAAAAGACTAAAAGACACAAACTAAAAAGACTACCATTGCATGCGTCTGATAAAAATGATTTTTTAAAGAAATTGAATGAAGAAGAGGGAGACTTTGCGGAATTGATTGAGAATGTTGAAGATGTTACCAATTCAATAATATCACAATAAATGTCAATTGGAGTATACTTATAAAATATCATCTAAGACAAACACAAACAAAACATCCTGGCATGATCTTCGCCAACACCATCAAGCTGTTTTCATCTAAATTTGTAATTTTATACGAGAAAATATTATAAATAAAGGTCGGTGTTACTTTCTTACGTATCTCCATAGAAATTATATTGAGCTTTTTAAAGAGGAAGTAGAAAACTTTGAAGAAGTGATGGGGAATTTCACTCCACAAAACTTGGAGAGTAAAATTAATAAAGAATTTAAGAAAGAAATTAAATTTTTTACGTGTCAAAATAAAAAGGTATTGGCTCCTAAACATGTTACTGCTATCGATGAGAACTTGTTAGAATTTTTAAAGAATGAAGATATTCTTGATAAAGCTGCTTTGATATTAAGAAAATCAGTATTGCAAGCCGAGAAAAAGAAATTGGCGAGTAATTTATCAGTACAAAAATTGACAGAAGGAGAAGTATCAGTGCCGCAAAATTTATCACAATTTTACTTCACTCTTATAGCTGGTAGGGACAGTAAAAGGAAAAAAAGTGTATACGACAAGTTCAATTTTTGAGTGAGGATGCTGTATATGCTATTTATAACGGTAAATGTAAAACGTCAAAGCATATTAAACTTGGAATGGCCTTAAAAAGTTTAACAAGCAGCCGTAAAATAATCGACATTATTCAGATATGGGCATTGCATTAGCTATCCAGGTATAGAGGAGCTGGAAACTGAAACTACTTATTACACAATCCAAAAATCCTCTATATGCCCTGAAGCTATAAAAAAAGTCATAATCTGTGCACTGTAGTTGCGTTTGACAATTTTGATTGGTTTGTAGAAACTAGAAGTGGGAAAGACACGTTGCATGACACAGTTGGTATAATTTATCAAAACGAGGACCCAAATACTCCATGTCAATCCGAAACTCCAAATTTGTCTTCTGCCACCAGTGAAGAACCTGGAACGTTGGGAAAAAGACGACGAAGAAAAATGGAGGTTACTGAGGTAGAAGGAAGACCATACATGAAAAAACCCAAGATGACCGACGATTTACAAATTTCCATCCATGAAGTTGAAGGAACACTGTCTGTAAATTTACAATTATATAAAGACATTGATACAATTTGGATGCTAAGCCATGCTTACCAAATACCAAATCTTCCAATGTGGGTAGTTTATAATTGTTTAATCAGTAATAATGAGGATAATCCGAAGCAAATTGTTTCTTATCTTACTCCGATAAATTTATCGTCCACTAATACATCAGTTGTTTTGGAAACAATGGAGCAAAGCTTAAAAATTTGTGATGAGGTTAAACAAATTTGCATTCAAGTAACTTATGATCTTGCAATAGCAAAGGTTGCCTTACAAATTCAAGCTACTGAAGCACCGAGGTTTGATAAATTATTTATACATTTGGGGCCATTCCATATAATGATGTCATACTTCAAAACTATAGGCAAATTTATAGTGGATTGCGGCTTGTCCAACGTCATGGTGCAAAGTAATTTGTTAGCTTTGGGGTCGCTTGCTGGATTTCAGGAAGGAAAACACTTCAATCGGTGTAAAAGGCTTCATCCGTTGATGTCAGTGGGTCTAGAGATTTTACATTTTAAATCTTTTTTAGATATTAACAACGTTTCGTTTTTCGTTTCGTTACAGGTTTCGGATACAATTATTGAGGAAATTACGCGTCTGAAAAATACTCCAATATCATCTTTCAAAATTGAGAATGAAGATTTGAAGGAACTTTTGAATAATTATTACATTTATAAACAACAGACTCTGAACGGCGAGCATGGGAAAACACCGCAGTTTTATTTAATCTATATCAATCTTGTCAACTATTATTTAACATTATCTAGAAGCATTCGAGCTGGAGATTTTGATCTATTGAAGTACGTACTACCAAAAATCACGAATTTATTTTTCATCTGTAACCAACCAAATTATGCTCGTTGGACTGTTAGATACTACGCAAATTTATTAAACGTAGCCGAATCTCATCCTAATTTATACGAAGATTTCCAAGAAGGTTTTTTTTGGCATTCGGAGAACCAATAAGCCTTTTTCTAAACAACCAATTGATCTTGTTCTTGAACAAACTATAAACGCTGACGCAGCTAGGAAACTCACTGGTATAATACATTTCACCAATTCAATTTCTGCACGTCAACGATGGGCCCGGAGTCATGATGTCAGATCTACAATAATTAGTTCAGTATACGAGGATTTAGGTTTGCAAAAGAAGCAAGACGTTTCGGCCGAGCTCACTAATCATGCTATGAAAACTAATGCTAAGCAGTTGAAAAAATTTATCGAAACTTTTGATTTATTTATAAATCCATTCGACCCACAAGTGTCAAAGATCATTTAATCAACATTTCTTCGGGTAAAGCTGCGTCGGAGTCCGTAGAAAAATTTTTGCTCAACATTGAAAGAAATGGTGACGCTAAACGTCAAACGTTTATCTCAGAGTGTGAATTGGATATAAGCAGGTTTGAAAAAAGTATTAAAAAACACCACTGGAAAACTTTACACTGGATTATTTAAAAAAAAAGAAAACGAAAGTAGGTAGTAAAGTGCAAGAGGTACGGATTCAAACAGATTTTTTTGGGCGTGTACTTGGCATATCTATAGATCATAAGGCCAAAATTCTATCCTATCCTATTACTCCAGTGCCATTATCCATGTGCCATATTGATGGAGCCATTTGTAAAACTCAGAAATCAACCTTAATGAAGTCCTTAGAAAAAGGTTTAGAGCACAATCCACCTCATCGAACAGATGTTTTATTGATTGATGGTTTTTTTTACTACATACTATGAAAAATGTCCCGAAAACTTTTGGAGCTATTTAAAAAAAATGCTGCTAATGGTAACACAACTCAAAGCGACAAGATACGACGTTATTTTTGATCAATACTTCTCTCCTTCGATTAAAGATTACGAAAGATCTCTCCGCCAAGAATCTACACAACTGGATTTTAATATTGCTGCTCCCGATCAAATTAGACCGTCTGATTTCTAAAAAGAACTCAAAAACATCAATTTTAAACAGGCTCTAGTGGATTTTTTCATTCAACATTGGGCATCTGATGAGATGGTACCATTTATCGAAAATAAACTTATATTTATAAATTTCAAACAATGTTATTCTTACATCGTTGAAAATAATAAAGTTGTATCAAGTGTAGATGACAATTTATCGTGTCCAGAACATGAAGAAGCTGACACTAAAATTATTTATCATGTCTGTAATATAGATGCTCAAGCAAATTTTGTTATACGGTGTTCCGATACTGATATTGCAATAATAATGTTGGGACATTATGCATAATTTGAAAAACTATGATTCGAATGTGTGGTTATACACAGGTACTGGAAATAACCAAAGATACCTTGATTTAACCAAAATTTACGAGCATTTGGGACCGTCTTTGTGTAGAAGTTTGCCAGGATTTCATGCATTGACTGGATGTGACTTCAATCCCGCCTTTTTTAAGAAAGGTAAACAAAGGCCATTTAATATAATGATGAAGAAATATGAATATCAGCGAGCTTTTATGCGATTCGGAGATCCAGAGTCGTTCACCGATTGAAACTTACAACAAGATATTTTCAACCAAATACAAAAATTTATCTGCGAAATTTATAATGTTTCTGGTATTATTGACGTTGATGCTGCCCGGCTTCAGCTGTTTTTAAATAATTACACTGATATTAACGAAGAATTTAATCCAAAAAATTAAAAAAAAATTCGATGCAAGCAATTTACCACCATGCAAAACTGAGTTATTTCAACAATTTTTCCGAGCTAATTATATTACCAGCATATGGAATAATGCAAATGAAAAACGACCGTCTACTTTTACTCCTGAAAACAATGGATGGACGTTTGAAGATAACCAGTATCATTTTTATTGGTTTGATGGTGACCAATTACCAGGACTCGTTAGCGAATCACTTCAAGAATCAGGTACCGTACTTTGATTTCTAGTTTACAATTTATTATATTTGTCGTTCTATGTTTTTTAATTTTTTGTCTTTTTGTTTTTACAGAAGATGCTACCAGCAACAACAATATAACTAGGGATGATTAGGATGATGACTTGAGTGGACAGTATCGTGATGTACTTAATGATGAAAATTCAAATGATTATTATGACGATGATGAAGATGATTAAGAGACATCAAAGTATTTCATTAATTCATCATAATTAATTATTTTTTATACTAAAATTATTACAATTGATATCTTTTTTAAAAGAAAATAAAAATGATTCTTTTTGAAAGACAATTTGTTACCGCCAAATTTATACACCGCATTAACCGCGCGCGCGCATCGCATTGTCGCCTGCCTTCCCCCTGCCCTCTGCCTTCCGCCCTTCCTTCGTCCTTACTCCTGTGACGGTGGAGGTGAGACGGAGAGGCCAGCGCGCGCACGACACAAGCCTGTTGAACGCGAACGCGCGCGCACGACACACCGCAACGCTACCGCTAGCCCGCGACCGCTGTACAGCGGCTGCAGTAGCAGCCCACCGCGCAGTTCAGTGCCGAGGAGACATCCACCATCGTCAAGGTACCCCAACATCCCGTCTTTTTCCTCTCACTAGCAATCTTCGGTATTCTAAACCGCTTAAAAAACCGCACCACCATAAGTGGTCCGAACGAGCCGGATCATATTTATTTCGATGTTCTTTCTGTACCTCGCCCTTTAAGGAATACCTTTAAATAATTTATCTACACGCTTAGTATATAAAATATAACACGCATACCTATATACACGCATTCATATACGCATTTTATATCATATATCATTAAACAACCGCTATATACAGTCCACTTGCTAATCATTATTCATAGTTCTATTCTATACACATACATGCGTTAGGATATTATCTTGAATCGTGATTTTATACCGCTTGCCGCTCTTATTACGTAATACTAATACGTATCGCTGACCGCCATTTTGTGCATATTCTGCAGTGTCAATCGTAACGAGTTTTTCGTATTAATATTTCGTAGGCATATATTTAATTCGCATTTTTTTTTGTCTTTTATTCTGAACTTATTTAATTTAATATGTCTAAGAAAATGCAAGACGTCGCTGTTGAGATCGACAGGAAGTTATTGCTGTTGGAAAACAAACGTAATTGTCTGTTCGAATGTCTACAACAAATTTACGATTTGTCAATTAACGCTAAAACAAACGATTTAATAAAAGAGGAATTTTTGGATTCCTGTAGTAACATTGAAACACTTCGTACTGAATTTCATCAGGTAGTAGACGATTATAACGAACGTTTGATGGATTTAGATTCAAAAAAGATGCCTGATTTTAAATACCTTAGTTCTTTCGAAAGATTATTTAGTAAAGTGAAACGACTAAATAATATTCTTTGTTCTTCAAATAATGGGAAAAATAACGACAGTGGTGATTCAGTGAAGAAAGTTTTTTCCCGATTACCGCCAATAGAATTGATATCGTTTAACGGAAATATTAAGGAGTGGCCGTTATTTTTTGCGAGTTTTAAATCTAACGTACATGATAATCCGTCCCTTACCGACGCGGAGAAATTATATTATTTGCTCGGTAAACTACAAGGAAAGGCTAGTAATTTTTGTTCGCGAATCACGCCTTCACCAGAAAATTATTCGTTAATTATTGATTCTTTAATAAATAAATTTGAAGATAAACGTACACTTGCTGCTGCATATATTGATCAAATATTGCAGTTTAAGGCAGTAACACAAGGTTCCGTAGATGGTTTCGAGTCATTTTTGGACGGATTTGTAGGCGCTTACCGTGCATTAAAAAATATTAACATAGAAAATTTATTGGATTTATTCGTTTTACATATCGCTCTCAAGGGGCTTGATATGAATACAGTGAGCTCCTTTGAGATGAGTAGGGATAATGATGAAATACCTACTTTCGATAATCTTGTTAATTTCGTAACGAAGCAGCTTAAAATATTGCAACAAACTTCAACTACCGCCGTAAAAAATGTTAACGTGGCTAAAAGAAGTTTGCCTTCGCGCTCTAGCAATGCAGCCCCTAAGTACCAATCATATGTTACTAGTGCTATGAACAATAATAATTTTCAACGCAAGAATTGTCTTTGTAAAGGGCAAGTCCATAGTGCTTTATATTTGTGTCAATGCTATATCGATGCCTCTCATGAGGAACGCTTTCGTAAAATTAGAGAATTAAACGCCTGCACTAATTGCCTCAGTATTCATCATAATTCGTCTAAATGTCGTTCCATGTCGCATTGTAAAATATGCAATGGACGCCATCATACATCTTTGCATCATGAGCGGCCACGAGGCCGATTAGATAATGTAACTAAAACGCCACCTATTGCTTGTAATACCGCAGCACCCTCACTACCAATGCAAGGTAATCCGCACGAAAATGTGGCGTTGTGCTCCTACCTTCACAACAACGAGATGCGCTCGCGTAGTAAGTTAGCTACGAGCGCTACGACCTGTTTGTTAGCTACAGCGCAGGTTCTCGCGTATGATGGTGACAATTCTCTAGTTAACATTCGAGTATTGCTGGATTCGGCAAGCCAGTCTCATTTCATTACGACAAATTGCTGCGAGCGTTTAAATATTAAACCGCATAATATAGAACGAACGCTTGTAAAAGGTTTTGGGGGTTCGGAAAAAATTGTTAAGGGTTCTGCACATTTAAAATTTACTTCCCGCTTTAATACGCAACTTAATTACAATATCAACGCTTTAATTGTCGATCAAATCACGGATACTCTTCCATCCGTAGTTGTCGACAGATCCGCTTTATCATATTCAAATGAATTACCGCTTGCAGACTTGACATTTGATACGCCTGGTCCAATAGACGTTTTAATAGGTGCTTCTTTGTTTCCGCATTTGCTACTACCGAACGTAGTTCGGGGGGGTGACACGCGTTTGCCTCCAGCAATTGAAACTGTACTAGGCTATGTAATTATGGGATCCGTTCCCATCGCTTTCGATTATAACGCTACCTCGTCGACTTGTTGTACTGTAGTTGAACCTCAGTCGTCGATCGACGGTTTCATTAAAAAATTCTGGGAGCTTGAGGAAGTTCCTAGCGCGCCTACGCAACATCGCGATGATGTTGAATGCGAAGAATTATATCGTGCCACCACTGTACGTGATCCCGTCAGTGGGCGATATGAAGTAGCATTACCTTTTCGGGGTGATGTTTTTACGTTAGGTAGTTCATACGATATAGCTCGTAAACGATTTTTGAGTTTAGAAAGAAAACTTGAGGCTTCGACCGCTTTAAGAACTGCTTACGATGAAGTATTTAGAGATTACATACGTAACGGATATCTCTCTATCGTTCATAGCAATGAACATAGTAACTTTAATAATCCGCATTACGTAATTCCGCATCACGGTGTTATTCGTGAAGACAAATCCACTAGTAAAGTCCGTCCTGTTCTCGATGCAAGTTGTCAAACAACTTCTGGTACCTCGCTTAATGACATTTTACATAGTGGACCTAATTTACAGGGAGATCTCTTTGAAATAATTTGTAATTTTCGTTTATATAACGTTGCAATGACAGCCGATTGCAAACAGATGTTTTTTGCAATTGCCATAACAAAAGACCATCGCCGCTACCAACGTATTTTATATCGATTCAACCCACAACAACCGCTGGTCATTTATGAATTTAATCGAGTATGTTTCGGAATTAAATCGAGTCCGTATCACGCTTTGCGTACTGTACAACAACTAAGTAAAGATGATGGGCATAAATATCCGCGAGCTCGTGATATTGTCGCAACATCTATTTTTATGGATGATATCGCGTTCTCAGTGCCCTGCGAGGCTGAGGCCACTTTGGCCGCTAAAGAACTTATTAATTTTTTCAAGGGTGCTCAATGGGACTTAGTCAAATTTAATAGTAACTCGCAAACGGTTTTAGATAGCATTCCACCTAGTCACAGATTACCTAAAGAGATTGAATTCGATAAGACAGTGTCGCATAAAATATTAGGTTTACACTGGTCAACTGAATCGGATGAATTTTATTTTAAAATTTCACTTTCAGATGACGGTTGTACCAAACGCATTATATTATCAACGATAGCTCGTTTGTGGGATTTGATGGGATTCGTTGCACCTACGGTTTTATATGCTAAATTACTTATAAAAGAACTTTGGCAACTCAAAATTGATTGGGATGAAATACCTCCCAAGCATATCGTAAAGGCATGGAAAATATTCTGTGCTGAGCTTCCGCTTTTAAATTATTATCGCATACCACGTTATTTAGGTGTAACCGCTGATTGTAAGGTAACGCTGATCGGTTTCGCCGATGCCAGCGAAAAGGCTTACGGAGGTGTGATATATTTACGCGTCAGCTCACCTGTAGGTACTAGCGTCCAACTCGTGTGTGCAAAATCTAAGGTAGCACCTAACGCTGCACATACCATTGCACGATTGGAACTCTGCGCGGCTATGTTATTATCAAATTTACTCCGTATTGTACGGAATAGTTACAGTTCGCGTTTCGTAGTCGACGTATATGCCTTTACAGACTCAAAGGTGGCATTGTATTGGATAAAGGGTTCCCCTCATCGCTGGCAAGCATTTGTTGCGAATCGAGTTATTAAAATAATTGAGAATATCGCAGCAGAGCATTTCCATCACGTTTCAGGGTTAGAAAATCCCGCTGACTGTTTATCGCGTGGTATAACGCCATCTAAGTTAATAGCGCATCCGCTATGGCTACACGGGCCCCCATGGCTAGCCATGGAGCCTAGTCAATGGCCTATTTACGCCCTGGACGAACTACCAACAGAAAGTATACCCGAACAAAAGGTGATCGTACAGGTAGCCGTCACACCTACAGTAGAATGTGTTCTCTACGATCTCGCGCTACGCAAATCTTCGTGGAATAGATTACTACGCGCGATTGTATATGTTTTCAGATTTTGTAAGTTATTACCACGTAATGAAGAACCGACTATAACCGCTAAAGATTTAGAATTCGCAGAATTAAAATTGCTTCAAATTTTACAACGCAAATATTTTTCGCAGGAGCTCATTCAATTACAAAATAATGAATCATGCTCCAATGTTTTTAATAAGCTTCGTGCTTTTTTAGACCGCGACGGTTTAATCAGAGTAGGAGGCCGGTTAAGTAATTCTGATTTATCATATGATCAGAAACACCCAATAATTTTACCACGGAATGATCATATAGTCTCTTTATTAATTGATCATTATTATCGCATAAATATGCACGCTGGACCAGAATATTTAATGTCGCTTTTGAGACAAAATTACTGGATTTTGTCCGCTCGTAGAATTGTACGTCAGCGTGTACACCTCTGTTACCGCTGCTATCGTATGAAACCGCGTTCTGTTTGTCCAATAATGTCAGATCTGCCGGATAGCAGATCTGTCGCCGCTGTTAAAGCATTTATGCATACCGGTTGCGATTATGCCGGTCCTATCGCTTACACCCCCATACGTGGCAGGGGTGTTAGAAGTAGAAAAGCATATATATGTGTATTCACTTGCTTAACAACACGCGCTGTTCATATTGAACTAGCTACTGATTTAAGTACACCCAGTTTCTTGGCTGCGTTAAAGAGATTTTTGTCGCGTCGCGGTCCCGTTCAAGTTATGTATTCTGACAACGGGACTAATTTTAAGGGTGCAAATTCATACCTAAGAGATCTGTATAAGTTTCTGAATGAGGATTACAAATCACGTTTCGAAGAACAGTTATCTGAAAGTCGGATTGAATGGCGATTTAATTGCCCCGCTGCACCGCATTTCGGTGGTTGCTGGGAAAGTATGGTGAAGGTTATAAAAAATCACCTTTTCAAGGTCATTGGTCAGCAACTGCTTTCCTACGAGGAATTAAATACGGTTTTAATTCAAGTAGAGTGTTTGTTAAATTCGCGTCCGCTCACTGTCCTCAGTTCAGATCCAGCAGAACCTTCGGTTCTAACCCCTAGTCATTTTTTACATACCGCACCATTGGGGTCTTTGCCCGCACCTGAAATACAAGATGGCGCAACGCTTCGCGAAAGACACGCACTTCAGGATAAAATAGTGCAATCGTTTTGGGCTAGATGGAAGCTGGAATACTTAAGTAACTTACAGATTAGGAGTAAGTGGAATAAAGCATCCGCTCCTATTGCACCAGGAACAATTGTTGTTATAATGACTAACAATACTCCGCCATTGTCCTGGCCATTAGGTATTATAGAGAAAACTTGTCCTAGTAATGATGGTTCAGTACGAGTTGTTTCTGTGCGAACTGCGACTGGCGTATACCTACGTCCGGTTGTACGTGTATGTCCTATACCACAGCATTAATTTCTTGTCCATCCACGCTAAACGAATCACTATTCTATATATTTATTATAATATAACTTATTTACTTTATTTATTTTTTTTTTCTTTTTCTCACACACGCATTATTTTAAAGGTGAACCTTTAAGGGGGGGTGGAAATGTTACCGCCAAATTTATACACCGCATTAACCGCGCGCGCGCATCGCATTGTCGCCTGCCTTCCCCCTGCCCTCTGCCTTCCGCCCTTCCTTCGTCCTTACTCCTGTGACGGTGGAGGTGAGACGGAGAGGCCAGCGCGCGCACGACACAAGCCTGTTGAACGCGAACGCGCGCGCACGACACACCGCAACGCTACCGCTAGCCCGCGACCGCTGTACAGCGGCTGCAGTAGCAGCCCACCGCGCAGTTCAGTGCCGAGGAGACATCCACCATCGTCAAGGTACCCCAACATCCCGTCTTTTTCCTCTCACTAGCAATCTTCGGTATTCTAAACCGCTTAAAAAACCGCACCACCACAATTGCTCCGAAAAAAATCATTTTTCCCTATATATCTGTAATATATATAATTACTTTTAAAATGATTATTATTTTAATTAAAAATGTTATCTTATTTAAATAGATATGCAAAAATATGAAATTGAAAGCAGTAAGTATTTTTCAAATAATTAGGTATTTTACTCTGAGGCGCATGCGCATAGTGCTCTCGCGCTCATACTCATAGTTGAGTAATTTTTGTGTTTAGGGGATGTTTGGTCATTACAATTTGTCTGACTGATTAAATATAACTTTGTAATATTTATTTGAATAACATATATAAAAATCAGACATTTACAAATAAATTAAGTTCATTTATTTTTTGTAGAGCTTTAAAGCGTCTGACAAAAGTTCTGGCGCATGGAAAGCGTCTGACTTTTTTGATATTACTTCAGAGTAATATTCTACAAAATATATATAAAAATCAGTCATTAAAATTTAACTTAAGTAACTCTGATTTTTAGTTACCTTTCTCACCTGGTACCTGCGCAGGTGTCACCGAGCCAACTCCACAAGCGTACAGGTATTAAAAAGTACACGAGAGACTACTTAGAACCGAAAGTTCTATGCTTTAGAAAATAAGTTGTGTCTTATCGGCCTGGGATCTTGGACTATCTGGGAGTCCCGCCAAAAGTAATGACCCGATCCACTCATCTGTGATTTCAAAGCCTGTCCCCTTCAGTTTATGTGCTGTCTCGACCACTTGAGATACATAGGACGTCATAGATTCACAATTATCGAGACGTATTGAAATCAATGTTCGAAGTAAACTTATTTTTCGTTGATATCCCTTGTCATCAAATAACTGTTTCAATTTTTTCCACACACCGTCTACTGTAGTCTCACTTTTGATATGCACATATAACGAACAGTCAATAGTCATCACGAGTTTTGCTTTGGCTTTCTTCATCTCAGTTTCACTTATTGTCGCCGGCACATGTTCAATGTCGATGCCTTCAAGTAACAGAAAATTGCTTGTCGCGAACACCCAATTGTCATAATTTTCGCGTCCTTTAAGTTTCGGCACATTTACTAAATACCCCGATGTCGACATTATCACTTTTGCACAGTAAAATAAACGGGACTGGGCCCATAACCTATTGAAACACAATGGCTGTCAAAGACTTACTACTTTTATTCATTGCGCTAAGTGATACAGATACAACAAATACATCATAGATGGCGTTACAAGTATAGTGGTATTTAAGTGTTGTGGATAGCACTAAGGTAGTGCACAGTAATAAGAGGAAAGAAATAAGAAATAAGAAAGATCACAGTAAAGAGATATAATATGCACAACACACAAGATCGCCACAGCAAGGCAGAAGGAGTAGAAATATTACAACAGGAAGAAAGAACAGAAAATAGGGAATAAACGAAAGAAATATGCGCGCGGCCAAACGTATACGCGATAGCGAGGGACACAGTGGTTACGGCGAGAGGTCTGAACGGACTGTCTGGCCGTCGGGCTCGATGTGCGAGCGCAGCGCGGTAGGCCACGCCCCCAAGCACCGTTAGATCTCTCTAATAACAAACTCGGTTCGTTTGTCCGCGCAACATACAAAAACATTAATTTCACATTATAAAATATACAATTACAAAATATTTAAATTAAATTACAATTACATTATACAATTATTTACAAACAAATTAACAAAAAGAATAATTCATAGAATTACAAATTAAAACAAATATAATTAAATATACGCTACACAAGTATATTATTTTGATACTAATTCTAACAGTTTACGGGGCATATGTCATGTGCAGACCTGTCGCAACCAAAAGAAGCTTTCGAGAATGGGTTATGAAGAGGTTATAAGAACGTAAATTAGTATATGATCAAAACAAAGAGTCATGCTGCAACTTCAGAGACGAATGAACCGATTACCTACAAAAGAAGCTATTAACAATTCAGAATGGACAGAATCAATAGAAAAAGAACTAGATGCTCACAAAAAACTACAAACATGGGCAATTTCTATATTACCAGATGGACATAAGGCTATTGATACTAGATGGTTCTTTAAGAAAAAGACAGATGGAACAAAGAAAGCGAGATTAGTAGCTAAAGGCTATCAAGAAAATAATATCAATGATGTTTATGCACCAGTGTTGCTAAACTATCGATAGTTGCGCTATCGATAGTTGACCTCGAAAAATAGTCGATAGCGCGATGGTACTATCGAAAATATCGGCATGCTGCAATACAATAGTTAAAAATAAGCAATACTATTGCCAAAGATCAATAGTATCGATAGTATCGATAGTATTGTTATAAACAATAGTCAATAAGGTCAATAGTATCGATAGTATTGCAGCATGGCGATATTTTCGATAGTACTATCGCGCTATCGACTATTCTTTCGAGGTCACGATAGTTCACAATACTATCGATAGACTATTACTATTGCAACAACACTGTTATGCACCAGTTGCTAGAATGTCAACTGTGAGGTTGTTATTGAGTATATCTGTTCGTTTATATAAAAATAATTGTAAAAAAAAAGAAGGTAATAAAGTTCTGTGGTTCAGTTCGTTCCATGTGTCAAGTGAGCAAGCACGTCGTTTTATTTTCAATCCAATTATCTAATAGGTTATGGGCCCAGTATTATAGCTCTTTAGTATTTTTTGTTAAAGTATCGCGAAAGTTTAAAAAGTCATTAAGTGTGATTGATAATAAATCGCAGTAGGATACTTAGATTAGCTAGCTTAGGCAGTTCTATTGTATTAGTGCACAGCAAAGTAATAATGGCGGCAAATTACATCGTCAACGTGCCGAAGCTAAGAGGAAGAGAAAATTACAGTGAATGGGTATTTGCGGCGGAAAACTTCTTAATCCTAGAAGGGATGATGAAATGCATCAAATCAGAAGAAAATGTGAGATTGTCTGCCGAGGATGATGCAAAAACTAAAGCTAAACTGATTCTTACGATTGACTCTTCATTGTACGTGCACATTAGAAATGTTTCTACTACTAAGGAATTATGGGAGAAGCTAAGGGCCTTATTTGACGATTCCGGATTCGCAAGAAGAATAAGCTTACTACGAAATTTAATCTCTATAAGACTCGAAAATTGTGGTTCCATGATTGAATATGTGACCCAAATTATAGAAACAGGGCAAAAGTTGTGTAATACAGGATTCCAGTTAAACGACGAGTGGATTGGTTCATTATTATTAGCAGGGCTTCCTGAAAAATATGCCCCAATGATAATAGCCATTGAACATTCAGGTATCCAGATAACAACCGACGCCATTAAAAGTAAGTTACTTGATATGGAATCAGGAAATGGAACGAACGGAATGAACGAATCGAATGGTGCTTTGGCCAGTGGTTATAGAGGTTGGCAACACTCATCGACGGCCAGGAAGTCTATGGTTAGCAAAAATAACAATCATGGCGGTCATCATGGAACGACATTGTCAACAAAGGCGAAGAAAGAAATTAAATGTTATCGATGCAAGCAGATAGGTCATTATAAATCACAATGTACGGCTGAAGTGTCGAATAACAAAGGATATGAACGTAAACAAACAAACGCGTTCAGTGCGGTCTTTCTAAGCGGAAACTTTAATAACCAAGATTGGTATGTCGATTCAGGAGCCAGTGTGCACTTAACGCCGAATAAACAATGGCTCACGAATATTTCTTACGACAAAGAAGGTCAGACTATTATAGTTGCTGACAAAACAAAAGTGCCAATTGCGTGTTCCGGTGATATAAAGATTTCTACTTTAGTAAATAAATGTAGTTTTGACGTGGACGTAAGAGATGTGTTTTGTGTACCGGAATTGACGACAAAGTTGCTGTCAGTTAGTCAGTTAATTCACAAAGGGAATAAAGTTGTATTTACTACAAACGCATGTGAAATATATAATCAGAAAGGTACACTGGTTGCTTACGCACCGTTAAGCAATGGAGTCTACAAGCTACAACTTCAAGAAAATATGTCTGCGGCAGCGATCGTATCTGGTGAGCTCTGGCATCGCAGGCTGGGACATGTAAACAGTGTATGTTTGAATAAAATGCAAAATTCAGTTAATGGTTTAACCTTGAAAGAGAAAGTTGACATTACAAAGTCTACATGTATCGTATGCTGTGAAGGGAAACAGGCTAGACTACCTTTTACGCATATTGCTAAGAGAAGTACCGAGGTGTTGAATATCATTCATACAGATATATGTGGTCCTATGGAGTGCGATTCTATTGGAGGTTCTAAATACTTCATTTTATTTGTCGATGATTTTAGTAGAATGACGGCTATTTATTTTCTAAAAAACAAGAGTGATGCCTTGAAAACTTTCAAAGAATACAAAGTGTTAGTTGAAAACCAGACAAATAAAAAGATAAGAAATATTAGAAGTGACAATGGGAGAGAATTCTGCAATGCTGAGTTTAAGGATTACTTTAAAAAAATGGGAATAGTTCATCAAACAACATGTCCATACACGCCGGAGCAGAATGGACTATGTGAGAGAATGAACAAAACCTTAGTCGAGAAAGCTAGGTGCATGCTTTTTGATGCACAGTTAAGCAAGTCATTTTGGGCTGAGGCTACAAACACAGCGGTATATTTGCACAATCGCACAGGTTTGTCAACATTGCAAGGAAAAACACCTTACGAACTATGGTATAGTGTTAAGCCAGATATAAGTAATTTGAGAGTTTTTGGCAGCATGGTAATGGTGCATATAGCTAAGGAAAAAAGACGAAAGTGGGATAAAAAAGCCAAAAAAGGAATTCTAGTGGGCTATGCTGATGGGAGCAAAGGTTATAGAGTATATATATAATCCAGTTAATAGGGTGATAACAACGAGTCGAGATGTGATAGTTGTTGAGAAAGAAAACACTACCATAGCAGTAACAGAAAAAGTAGATGAGACGATTGGGGATACTGACCAGCCATCTTCAGTGGGGGATATGGAAGAAAAACTATCTGATACTCTCACATCTCATGAAAAACCTACAAGGGAAGTTAGAGATGGAAAACAACCTGATAGATACGGTTTCAGTAGTCGACAAAACGTCTGTATTCAAGAAACTGCAGACTTAACATTACAGGAGGCGCTGACTGGACATGAAAAAGAGTATTGGCAAAAAGCATTGAAGGAAGAACTTCAATGTTTCGAAGAGAATCAAGCTTGGGAGTTAGTTGATGCGCCAAATAGTGGTTGTGTAGTTCAGTGTAAATGGGTGTTAAAGAAAAAGTGTGATGTGGATGGTAAAGTACTATACCGTGCACGTTTAGTGGCAAAAGGTTTCACACAGCGACATGGTGTGGACTACAATGAAACATTCTCGCCTGTGGTAAGGTATTCTACCTTGAGATTATTGTTTGGCTTGTCTGTAAAATTAAATTTTAAAACAACACATTTAGATGTAAAAACAGCTTTTTTGAACGGACATCTTGAAGAAGATATTTTTATGCAAAAACCAGATTGTTTTGGTGATTTAAATGATGGTAAAGTTTTAAAGTTAAAAAAGGCCATTTATGGATTGAAACATGTTAGAATATGTTAGTATTTAAGTATTTACTTGATAAAACTAGGAAATTAAATAATAACACGAACTAAGCAAATCGACGGAATAAAGTATATTGTAAAGTGACAAGGCAATAGATTACAGAGTAAGGTTGCCAACAGTAAAAGTTTGTGAACAGATACAAAATATAAACTATGGATGGCGTTCAGTGTTGCAATTAATCATTTCAACATCCTCTTCTTAATTGCAAACCCATAGCCATGGAACAGTCATCAGTCTTCTTCGGAGAAATTGGTTTTGTAAGTATGTCGGCAACCATATCTTGAGTCCCAACATAGCAGAGTTGAATTTCCTTATCAGCAACTCTTTCTCGGAGGAAATGATGTCTCAGATCAATATGTTTGCTGCGAGCACAGTAAGAATCATTACCTGCAAATTTGATAGCGCTTTGATTATCACAATAAATTATGGTGGGCACATCTGTAAGCTTCCAATTTAGTTTCGACTCTAAATGCCTTAGCCACATAGCCTCTTGTGTGGCCGTAGCTAGTGCCATATATTCAGCCTCCATGGTTGATAAGGCAACTGTGTTCTGTCGTTTAGAACACCATGAGACTGAAGCACCCTGAAACAAAAAAATGTAGCCCGAGCATGATCTCCGGCTGTTAATGTCGGAAGCCCAATCTGAATCACAGTAGCCAAACACTCCTCTTTCATCTCTATCTTGGCAAAATTTTAATTTATAATCCTTAGTTCCTTTTAAGTAGCGTAGCACTCTTTTTACTGCCAACCAGTGTTGTGATTCTGGTTTGTTGTTGAAACTACTCAATTTGTTTACAACAAAACAAATATCTGGTCTTGTTCCTTGTGATAAGTAAAGTAAACTTCCAATAGCTTCTTGATAAGGTGCATTACTAATAATATTATTTTCATCTCCTGTGCTGATCAATTTGGAACTAAGATCACAGGGCGAATGGACTGGATTACAATCTGTCATATTGAATCTCTGTAGGATTTTTTCTATATAAGCAGTCTGATCAATATAAATTTGGTCTCTGGCCGCGTTTTGACTTATCCTCCAGCCAATAAAATAATTGACAGATCCAAGTGATTTCATTTCAAATTTACTTTTAAGTTGTAGCTTGATCTCTTTACCTTTTTCTTCATTATTATAAAAAATTAATAAATCATCAACATAGATCAATATAAGTTTAGTCCGACGGGTTGTTGTGGGATGCACAGGGTGGTTTCAGAACTGGAAGAGGATGTATGGATCAAGTTTTCTCCCTCCGCAACATCGTAGAGAAGCATCTTGCTGTGAGCCAGAAGGTTTTCTGCGGTTTTGTGGATTTGGAGAAGGCGTTTGATAGGGTATTACGAAAGGAGCTGTGGGACATTTTGCCAGAGTATGGTATTGATGGCAGTCTGCTCCGTGCAATACAGTCCACGTATGTGGGCTGTCAAGCATGTGTGCGGGTAGATGGTAACATGTCACCCTGGTTTGATGTTAACATCGGTGTCAAACAGAGTTGCGTGCTTTCGTCTAGGCTGTTTATTATATATCTGGACAAATGCCTCTAGAGGGTGAAGTTGATGGATGTGGGAGTGCGTATGGGTGACTTAGTGGTGAACTGTCTGCTTTACGCAGATGATGCGGTAATTGTTAGCTCTACACCATCTGGGCTACAAGCACTAGTCACAGTCATGAAAGAGGATTGTATGGAGAAAGGCTTACAATTGAATGTGGATAAAACTAAAGTATTAGTATTTGAAAAAGATGAACAGAGAACAAATGCAAGGGTAGTAGTAGATGATGCAGTGTTAGAACAGGTTGATGAAATTGTATATCTTGGATGTGCTTTTAGCAAGGATGGTAGGTACACCACTGACATAGAAAGAAGAGTGCTTGCTGGGAATTGCGTGAATGGAGCGTTGGGTAAGCTGCTAGAATCTAAACATCTCAGCCAGCGGGCTCGACTAGCCGTACATAATGCTGTACTTACTCCAACGCTTTTATATGGAAGCGAGAGCTGGGTATGCAGGAAAGAGCATGAAAGTAAGTTGAACGCGGTCGAGATGAGATCTTTGCGCAAGATCTGCGGTGTATCACTCACCGATCGCGTTCGTAATGAAGATGTAAGAAAGAGACTTTGTGTGAATGATAGTATCGGTGTAAAAATGAAAAAAGGCATGCTCCGATGGTTCGGGCATATAGAAAGAATGTCGAATGAGCGAATGACTAAACAGATATACAATGCGAATGTGGATGGTTGCAGAGGCCCAGGAAGACCAAGGCTGACCTACCATGACCAAATAGGTCGAGTTCTGTCTGATGGTGGGGTCAAAAGTCTTAGGAATCGGCGTGCATGTATGAAGAGAATGATGAAGGTAGACGAGGCACGAGAGGTTTGTCAGAACCGGGATGTCTGGCGCTCTACACTCTCTGCCTACCCCGTTAGGGACCTGGCGTGAAGATACATACATAGATCAATATAAAGATGATGTTTCCATTATCATTTTTGTAGTAAATACATGGATCAACAGATGTACTTTCCAATCCTAACTGTTTGAGAACAGAAGTAAGTTTCAAATTCCATTGGCGGCTCGCCTGTTTTAAGCCATAAATACACTTATTTAATCTGCAAACTTCTTTTCCGTGTTCATAGCCAGGTGGTTGATTCATATATATTTCAGCATCTATGTCTCCCTGCAGAAATGCTGTAACTGCATCCATTTGATCTATATATAAATTTTCTTTTACAGCTAGTGCAAACAAATATCTTATTGAAGTGTGCCGTACTACGGGAGCAAAAATTTCATTATATTCAGTTCCTTTCCTCTGTCTGAATCCTTTTATTACTAATCTTGCTTTGTATCGTACAACTTCACCATTTGCATCTATTTTCATTTTATAAACCCATTTGCAAGGGATTATTCTTTTGTCTTCAGGTAGAGTTACCAACGTCCATGTATTATTCTGAAGAAGCGATTCATACTCGCTATCCATAGCTTCTTTCCACTCTTTTGCTTTTGGGCTTGATAGAGCGTCTTCCACAGTCTCTGGTTCCTTTAATAATGCTGATGAACATGTTGATTTCTCTTCATAACAAAAATAAGTAGTAGGTTTGGGTTTGATATTCATTGGCCTCAGAGTTATATTTCTTAATGGTATAGAATCGTCATCATGTCTTTCCGGTGTGTAATCTGGGTCATTACCTCTTTCTGAATTTGACATATCACTGCTGGCATCATACAATTGTTCCTCTTCTGAACTTTCACTTACTAAAGTATCGGTATCAGATTCTTGTTTGGCTGTTGTTTCCTGTTCTTGCAAAGAAGTAAGTGGCATAATTACACAATTATTCCTAGCTGTGTGTTCCAAGAAAACAACATCTCTACTCTTGTATATTTGTTTTTTACTCTCATCATACAATCTGTAGCCTTTAGTATATTCGCAATAACCCACAAATATCATCTTAGTAGCTTTTGAATCCCATTTTCGTCTGCTTTCTTTTGGTACATGAACCATTGCGTGACAACCAAATATTTTCATGTTATTTAAGTTTAGTCTTTTACCTGTCCATAATTCATATGGCGTCTTGTAGTCCAAAGCTTTTGTTGGTGAACGATTTGTTATATATGCCGCTGTTGAGACCGCTTCAGCCCAAAATATTTTCTGTAATCTGGAATTCAAAATTAGGCATTTAGCTCTCTCTACTAATGTGCGATTCATACGCTCTGCCATACCGTTTCGCTGCGGTGTATATGGATTACTTGTTTGATGCTGGATACCAGATTTACACAAAAACAATTTAAAATCATTGTTTACATATTCTTTTCCATTATCTGTGCGTAACGTTTTTATTTTCTTATTGGTTTCATTTTCTACTAAATTCTTAAATTCTTTAAACTTATCTAAAGTTTCAGACTTGCTCTTCATGAAATAGACGGATACTTTCCTACTATAATCATCAATGAACGTAACATAATATCTGGCACCTCCAATAGAACTTGTCTCCATCGGACCACATAAATCTGAGTGAATTAATTGGAGCAATTCTGAAGCCCTAGTACCAGTATTTTTAAATGGTTGTCTACTCATTTTTCCTTCTAAGCAAGTTGTGCAAATTTGATTACCTTTTTTTGATAATTCAACTCCGTCTGCGCTATCAGTTACCTTCTGTAAGTCTGTGAAATTGAGATGGCCCATTCTTAGATGCCATAAATTTATATCTCGCTCATCTGCTGTTGATAGCAATGCCGGTGCTTCAGAAACATTATTCAATATATACATGTTATTGCGATGCAATGCTGTCAATATTAACTTATTACTTTGGTATATCTGACAACTATCTCTCTCAAATTTTACTTCACAGCCTTTATTTACCATTTGGCTTACAGAAAGTAAATTGACTGTCAGGGTGGGTACATATAAGACATCACTGACCTGTATTGTCCGTATTAAGCCATCTGAGTCTCTAATCTGAAAATCCACCTTGCCACTGCCTTTTACTGCTACTGTTTTATTGTCTGCAACCTTAATATTGTTGATAGTTGATGGGGATACATCATACATCCAATTCTTGTTATTGCACATATGCAGTGATGCTCCGGAATCGACATACCAGCAACTCCCATCCAATGCAGCAGCAGCTGAAAAAGCAGCATAATAACCATTATTTGAATTGTCATTGTTTGACAGAACCTTTTTTTTGTCTTTAAAGTAGCAATCCCTACTCATGTGACCATACTTGTTACATACAAAGCACCGTGGCCCTTTGGATTGCCCTTTTTTCTGAAATTGGTTATTAGGATTTTTTTGCTTTGACATACTTTGCTTATTATATGACTTGGCATAGTAAGCAGCTGAATCTGATACCTTAACTTCTTGTAGCAACTTAGTTTTTACATAATCTGCAGTAATATTCACACCGGAGCTCTCCAAAGCCATTATCATAGGCTTGTAGTAATCTGGGAGACCAGCGAGCAGCAACGTACCCAGCCACTCGTCACCTACTACAAAATTGATATTTCTCAACTTGTGAGCTGTTGACATTACCTTATTGACATATTCTTCGACACTCGAGCAATTGTCCAAGCTAGTGGTGATCAAATCTCTCAATAAACCTACTTTTCTGCTAAACACTTTTTCTAATTTAGTCCAAACCTGTTTCGCTGTTACAGCCTCTTGTACATGGACGTAATTAACTGGGTCCACCAACAGTATTATTTTCGATTTTGCTTTTATATTTTTCTTGCTATCAGATATATAGGCTGGATCAGGTTCAATCTCTTGCCACAATTCGTCATGTTCGAGGTAGTTTTTTACGGCAAACTTCCAACTTTGGTAATTTTCTCTTCCAATTAGTTTCTTAATAGTACCCATTGTTATTTGTGATGCCATTTTATGTACTTTTCTCAAAAAATAAGCTGAAATTGCTGGGAGAAAAAAAAAATTAAGCACGCCGGCAATGGCCGATTTTGATTTGAATTTTTAGGTTAACTAACTTTAATCTAATTGAATCACAGCGTTTATATTTTGAAATAATTCCCTAATATACTATCGGACATATATTGCCCATAACCTGTTAGAATATGTTAGTATTTAAGTATTTACTTGATAAAACTAGGAAATTAAATAATAACACGAACTAAGCAAATCGACGGAATAAAGTATATTGTAAAGTGACAAGGCAATAGATTACAGAGTAAGGTTGCCAACAGTAAAAGTTTGTGAACAGATACAAAATATAAACTATGGATGGCGTTCAGTGTTGCAATTAATCATTTCAACAAAACAGTCTTCACGAATGTGGTATAAAAAAGTTGACGACTGTTTGTGTAACATTGGTTATGTAAAATCAAAATATGAACCTTGCTTGTTTATTAAGAGAAACAATAAGTGTGTAACTGTTATTTCTTTATATGTTGATGATTTCTTCATATTTTCTAATGATTGTAGTGAAGTAATAAAGTTAAAAAGGTCATTAGAAAAAAATTTCAATATTAAAGACCTAGGTGCTATAAGACAATGTTTGGGTATGCGAGTTGTATGCAATAAAGATTCTGTAACATTAGACCAAGAGGGTTATATAGACCAGTTGTTAGGTAAATTTAATATGTTGGAATGTCACACATCGAATACACCAATGGAATGTAAATTGAATCTCAGTATAGGTAACAAATGTGATACGAGCATACCATATCAATGCCTGATAGGTAGTTTAATGTATTTGTCAGTTTTAACTCGCCCTGATATATCATAATCTGTTAGTTATATGAGCCAATTTAATAATTGTTTTACTAAGGAACATTGGCATCATGCCAAAAGAATTTTAAGATATTTAAAGAAGACAAGTCCAAGGCAAGGCCCCTAGTCCCCGGTAGCTTCGCTATTCCTGACCATGGTGGTACCGGTCATGGTAACGGCGGGGCAGGGGGTGCTAAGAATCACCGGGAGATGCCAGGGTACCACACCCGACGACAACTGGCCCTGGCAACATACAACGTACGGACGCTGCGGACTGACGAGAAAGTTATGGAACTGGAGGAAGAATTGAGCGGGTTACGGTGGCACATTGTAGGGTTATCGGAAGTCCGAAGACAGGGGGAGGACTCGATAACCCTCAAGTCTGGTAACCTGCTCTATTTCCGGGAGGGCGACCAACTGTCCCAAGGTGGTGTCGGGTTCATCGTCCACAAGTCCCTCGTGAACAACGTTGTCAAGATCGAGAGTGTGTCGTCGAGAGTGGCGTACCTTATACTCAGAATAACCAAACGGTATTCGCTGAAGGTCATACAGGTCTACGCCCCAACCTCCGCACACTCCGATGATGAGGTAGAAACTATGTATGAGGACATTTCCAGAGCCATACATAGTTCGAAGACCCACTACAACGTTGTCATGGGGGATTTCAACGCAAAATTGGGCGTTCGAGGTGATCATGAGCTGAAAGTGGGACGATTTGGATATGGGCGACGAAACACCAGGGGCCAGACTCTGGCTGACTTCATGGAGAAAGAGAGCCTCTTCATGATGAACTCT
Source organism: Macrosoma leucophasiata (assembly GCA_036365455.1). NCBI lineage: Eukaryota > Metazoa > Arthropoda > Insecta > Lepidoptera > Hedylidae > Macrosoma > Macrosoma leucophasiata. The sequence goes on from JAWQUS010000026.1 coordinate 14,216,198, forward strand.
TTCTTCAAGAAGCGGGAGTGCCGGAAGTGGACCTGGATCAGTCCTGATGGTGCGACTAAAAATGAGATAGACTTCATTATGTCCACGAGGCGGCATATATTCAGTGATGTCTCTGTGATCAATTCGGTAAAAACCGGGAGTGATCACCGATTGGTAAGAGGCACACTGAATATAAAGGTCAAGATCGAAAGATCCCGACTAATGAAGTCTACGCTCCGCCCAGCACCTGCCCAAATCCAAAACCCCGAGAGCTTTCAACTCGAGCTACAAAATCGCTTCGAATGCCTGAGAGAGTGCGTAGATGTGGACGATTACAATAACAGGTTAGTGGAAACTGTCCGTACGGCGGGCTCTAAGTTTTTCAAGACCCGCCCTACGAATAAAACCAAAAAGATCTCCAGCTCAACTCTCAAGCTTATGGAGGAGAGGCGCGGTATGGTGCTGAAGTCCTCTGAAGATGCTTTAGTGTACAGGCGGCTCAACAGACAGATCTCGAAGTCATTGACTCGCGACCTTCGGCACTTTAATACTGATAGTATTAAAGCAGCCATAGAGCGGCACAAGGGCTCTAAAGTGTTCGCCAAAGATCTGTCCTTAGGGCAAAGCCGTCTCACTAAGCTGAAGACAGAGGACAACAGAATCGTATCGTCGAAACCTGAGCTTGCAGAAGAGATCGAACGGTTTTACGGACAGTTATACACGACAGCACGACCACCTGTTAACAGTCCGGCAGCAGATCCTAGAGCCGGACTGACCCGACACTACACCGAAGATATCCCGGACGTCAGTCTAGACGAGATTAGCACGGCTCTCAAACAGCTCAAAAACAACAGGGCGCCGGGTGATGACGGAATCACTGCTGAACTCCTGAAAGCGGGCGGAAGGCCAGTATTAGAAGCTCTTCAGTTGATGTTCAATTCCGTCATATCCGAGGGAAAAACGCCACAGGCGTGGCACAGAAGTGTGGTGGTACTGTTCTTTAAGAAAGGCGACAATACCCTTCTTAAAAATTATAGGCCCATCGCACTTCTAAGTCACGTCTATAAGCTGTTTTCGAGAGTGGTTACGAACCGTCCATCTCGCAGACTCGACGACTTCCAACCTCCTGAACAAGCCGGGTTCCGTAAAGGTTTTAGCACCATAGACCACATACACACGCTGCGGCAGGTTATACAGAAGACAGAAGAGTATAACCAGCCCCTCTGTCTAGCGTTTGTGGACTATGAGAAAGCCTTCGATTCGGTCGAGATTTGGGCTGTGCTACAGTCACTCCAGAGGTGCCAAGTCGACTACCGATACATCGAGGTGCTAAGGAGCTTGTACGAAAACACTACTATGTCGGTTCGCCTTCAGGACCAGAACTCGAAACCTATCCAACTGCAGCGAGGTGTGAGACAGGGAGATGTCATATCTCCGAAACTGTTCACCGCTGCATTGGAAGATGTCTTCAAGCTTCTGGACTGGAACGGACTCGGCATCAACATTAACGGCGAGTACATCTCCCACCTCCGATTTGCGAATGATATCGTAGTCATGGCTGAGACCCTGGAAGACCTTGGCACAATGCTCAATGGCCTCAGTAGGGCCTCCCAACGAGTGGGCCTTAAAATGAACATGGACAAGACGAAAATTATGTCGAATGTCCATGTTACGCCCACTCCTGTTATGGTCGAGGGTACTACACTTGAAGTTGTTGACGATTACGTATACCTGGGACAAACGGTCCAGTTAGGTAGGTCCAACTTCGAGAAAGAGGTCAATCGCCGAATCCAACTCGGATGGGCAGCGTTCGGGAAGCTGCGTTATATCTTCTCGTCCAATTTACCGCAGTGTCTGAAGAAGAAGGTCTTTGACCAGTGTGTGTTGCCAGTGATGACATACGGCACAGAAACGTGGTCGCTCACTATGGGCCTCATAAGAAGGCTCAAGGTCACTCAGAGAGCGATGGAGAGGGCTATGCTCGGAGTTACTCTGCGAGATCGAATCAGAAATGAGGAGATCCGCATGAGGACCAAAGTAACCGACATAGCCCATCGAATAGCGAAACTCAAGTGGCAGTGGGCAGGGCACATAGCTCGCAGAACTGACGGCCGTTGGGGCAGAAGAGTTCTAGAGTGGCGACCGCGTACCGGAAGACGAAGCGTAGGCAGGCCCCCCACCAGGTGGACCGACGACCTGGTGAAGGTCGCGGGCAATCGCTGGATGAGGGCGGCCCAGGACCGTTCGTTGTGGCATTCTTTGGGGGAGGCCTTTGTCCAGCAGTGGACGTCTTTTGGCTGAAATGATGATGATGATGAAATAAGACAAAACATTATGCTTTAAAATATGACTCAAAACTTAATTCTGAGATAATTGGTTATGTTGATGCCGACTGGGGCAGTGATGTTATTAGTAGAAGGTCATATACAGGTTACGTGTTTGAATTATCAGGTGCTGCAATATCCTGGGAAAGCAGAAAGCAAAAGGTTGTTGCGCTTTCTAGTACAGAAGCTGAGTACATTGGCATCTCAGAAAGTTGTAAAGAAGCTATTTACCTACAAAACTTACAATGTGAAATTACTGAGAGTTTATATACTATTATTCTGTACAATGACAACCAAAGTGCACAAAAATTGTTATTAAATCCTGTTTTTCATAATAAATCTAAGCATATAGATATAAGATTTCATTTTTGTAAAGAGATTATTGCTCAAAAGTTGATAAAGGTTCAGTACCTATGTACAGCTGATATGCCAGCTGATATGCTTATAAAAAGTTTAAATTCAATTAAGCATGACACTTTTGTAAATGCTGTTGGTTTAGTTAAAAATTAAGTTACTGGTGTTATTTTTATATAGTGGGGGTGTTCGTTTATATAAAAATAATTGTAAAAAAAAAGAAGGTAATAAAGTTCTGTGGTTCAGTTCGTTCCATGTGTCAAGTGAGCAAGCACGTCGTTTTATTTTCAATCCAATTATCTAATAATATCACTACAAGAAAATAAACCTGTAAAACAGATGAATATACCTACAGCTTTTCTAAATGGAAACTTGAAAAAATGAAGTATATATAAAATATCCTGAAGGAGTTAAAGAAGAAGGAAAAGTATTGAAACTCAGAAAATCTCTTAACGGATTGAAAGAAGCGCCACGATGTTGGAATGAAAGAATACACAATTTTTTTATTGAAAACAATCTTGAACAATCAAAGTACGTATGATGTTTGTTTATACTTCAAGCCTGGAACTTGGGCACTTATTTTTGTTGATGATATTGTGTTAATGGGTAATTTTAAAGAAATAAAAGAAAAACTACAGATCGTATTTAAAGCAAAAGATTTAGGAGATGTTAAAGAATATTTAGGTATGGAAATACACAAAAGCGGAAACACGGTATGTATAAAAATAGAAAAATTAATAAGGAAAATACTGAATAAATTTGGAATGGAAGATAGCAAAGTAGTAAAAACACCTATGGAGAAAGAACCTATAACCACAGGAGACGAAGAAATAATAAATGAATTATACTACAACTTTTTAATCTAGTTACGCCATATTCCCTTTCTATAACATGTTTTCAAATACACAGTCGCTGACAAACAATAATAGAGTATAGACTCAGTAAAAGCTATTATCATAATACCAAAAAGTATGTATATCTAATATTCTAACAGACCCACCTACTACGACGTATGCGCATGCTCGCGAAGGACAAGGTCACCGATACAACGCTGCGCATGATGTGGACCAAACTCCTCCCAGCCCACGTCCGATCTGTCCTCGCCGTCAGCGACACATTTAGCCACAAAACAACACTAGAAGAGCTAGCTTTGCTCGCCGACACTATGCTGGAGCAAACCCATGACGTCGCCGCTATCTCCATGCAACCACCAGCACCGCCTACCCCAGCACCAACCAGTCAAGCCGACACCCAATTCCTCATCGACGAGATCCGCAAGCTCACTATAGAAATCAATGAGCTAAAATCAAGACCGCCGTACCACAATAATAACAACATGCACCGGTACCGCCAGCGCTCCCGCCAACGAAGCACCTCTCGTCAGCGTTCCCGGACGCCCACTGACTCTTCGGCACACTGCTATAGGTCGCGCCAGGTAAAAAGAACGCTGGCGGTGAAGCTGCGCAGTAGACGATTTATCGATCTATTTGGTGGTATGAGGTGCGGCGCGGGGCGGACGGGTGACGCGCCGCATGCTTACCGCCGCGCTGTTGGATCGTCAGTCGACCTTTGCTATCCGCCCTGTGTCCACGTTACGTTTGTTCTCGAAATACCATCGCGCACAAAAGTGTTTACTTACGAAATGGTTCTACATAGAAAAGAAAGGAAAATGATTTACAATGTATATTGTTTTATGAAGACAGAGGCTGATAATAATGCAGCTGTTAATTTAAAACAATGTATGAAACGGACAGCTGAGGCAACAAAATGTTCCGAGTCTGCAGTGAGACGAATTGTAAAAGGTTCAAAAGATTCGGAATTTCTTACTGTATTCCGAACTCCCGGCAAAAATAAAAGAATTAAACAAAAACCAGTAACAGAACCGGACAGCTTTGACCAGGGTGTAATAAAACGAATGATCCACAATTTCCACGACACGGAAAAAGAATGGCCTACCATAGGCAAGTTGCGAAGGAAGTTACAGGATGACCTAAATTTCCAAGGATCTGCTACAAGTCTCAGGCGAATAATAAAAAAATGGGTTTTAAGTGGGCAAAAACAGAAAGCAATAGAAAGCTTTTAATTGAGCAGTCACAAATACGCTTTCAGAGGATTGAATATCTGAGAAAGATAAAAAAATAAAGAGAAGAAGGAAGACCAATCATTTACACTGATGAATCATACGTGGATAGTTCCCATACGTCTCATCATTCTTGGACAGACGGTCCCACAAAAGGCATTAAAAAACCTATCTCCAAAGGTAGCCGCTTGGTCATAGTGCATGCGGGTGGTGAATCAGGTTTTGTGCCGAATGCTCTACTGACATTCAAAGCCGGCACAAAAGGCGACGGCTACCATGACAACATGAACTCTGATAATTACGAGCGGTGGCTGCGTACTAAACTAATGCCGAATTTACCGCCTAATTCAGTCGTGGTAGTGGATAATGCGTCTTATCAGAATAAACAAGTCGATGCTGCACCAACGGCCAACACAAAAAAAGCAGACATGCAACTCTGGCTCCGTCAAAAAGGAATTCCATTTGAAGAATGCATGCTAAAGCCGGAGTTGTACAACATAATAAAAAAAAACAAAGAAGAATTTAAGAAATTGAATAGCGATGCTATTTTAAACGAAGCAGGCCATTCTGTACTCCGTTTGCCCCCGTATCACCCGGACTTGAATCCTATAGAAATGGCCTGGTCCCAAATAAAGATATATGTCGCCAGTAAAAATGTGAGTTGGGTCAGGTTCTAACTCACATTTTTACTGGCGACATAATGAATTAATTATTGAAAAAGTAAATCTAATGGGAGCTACAGAATGGGGAAAATTATGCACTAAAGTCAAGAAAATAGAAGCCGAGTATTTTAAAAGTGATCATGTGGTCGACATGATGACACAAAAATTTATAATTCGCGTAGATGATGATGATTCGGACTCAAACGATGATGAAGGCTCAAGTGACGACAGCGACGAAGATGAAGTGGCCGAATCTAGTACCAACACCGCGTCGTCATCTGGATTTCACGCCACCCGCGACGACTTAATGGAAGGCGTTGCGCCGTTAGTTTAATTTTTTATAGTAGTTATGAAAATTAAACATTATAGTCTGAAATAAACATGTGTTTTTATTTCATTTTATGTTATTCTATGTAATATAGTTTTCAATCTGCCTACCAATACACGAAACCGCAAGCGAAAGCTAGATCAAAAATAAACCAATAGGGCTAGTACTTTCGTGCGCGAGTGTACCGATGCGCGAACACATCCCTTCTACTTTCTTCCAGCGTTCTTTTTACGTGGCGCGACCTATACTACCATCGACGCTTCGGTAGTCAAGAGAGACGTTGCACCACACCATGTACTACAAACAAGTAGTCTTCAACAAGGAGTAAGACAGGGGGATCCTCTGTCTCCGAAATTGTTCTCTGCCGTGCTGGAAGAGGTGATGTGGACGCAAACTCAACCATCTTAGGTTTGTAGACGATTTAGTCCTAATAACAAATAATCCAGAGACTTTACAGTCAATGCTTCAACAACTAGCTACCAAAAGTGAGGAAGTCCATGACAAATAGTAAAAAAAAAGTAAGAAACTTCAATACAAGCTAAGAACTGCCCAGAGAAGCATGGAAAGGAGCTTCCTCGGCTATAGAAATAAAAATGCGTGCATCAGACCACGTAAGATCACCAAATTCGAGGATGTTACAACCAAATGCAGAATATTATTGTGGAGATGGACCAGCCACATGCTAAGGCAGCCAGTAGATAGATGGGTAAAAGTATTGACAGAATAGGTACCACGATACCAAGCAAAAAGAAAAAGAGGTAGTGTAACGTTGCATTTTTCTATTTCCTTTCACATAGGAAGAATAGCGACACCTAGTGTTATTTCACCAAACTATGTCGAAGGCTACTCAGGTCGATCAGATGAAGAGTAGACAGGCACGCCATCTAGTAGTTTGCTGCGGTACTTCGTTGACATAGTCAATCGGTAATGTAATTAATTTAATATAAAAAATAATAAAAATTAATACATACACCTACTATAAATATTTAAAGAAATATGATAAAGTTTAAATAATAAATAATAACACTATTTAGTAAAGTTCATTCTGAACATTATGGTGGTATAGAATCGGGTGTTTATGGTCGTGCAAAGGAACCTTCGAGAACGAAGGACGACCAGGAGAGAGTTCTCTTTGGATCAGGACAGAGCTTGTCAATGGTCATGATACGGTGCCAAGAGACAGTGCGTTGGTGAAAAAGAAAGCCTTAATTTTCTAGGCCATCATGGCCAAAAAGTTTTAAAATATATTAAATATGTTAAATTGAGGTGAGTTTCTCGTAATTGGTGTTAATATTTTTCGGATTCGATAATCGATTGTCAAATGGCGTGATAAAAAACATGGTTGGTTTTTGTTACAGCAAGTTTCCCTAAAACCGGGAGGAGCTGGGATGCTGGGACCTTTTATTTCTAGATAACATAATATTTAGCTAAAAGTCCTCGTGAGTAGTTTTTTCATCACTTTCTATAGTTGGATTTATGTTGAGTTTGTCCTGGACTCAACATGGAGCAAACTGGAAATGTAATATTAATAATTGTCTGTATTTCGTTTCAGATGCGGGTTTTAATTTTTATATTATTTTATTTTTTATGTTTTTGTTTCATTTCCCAATTTTTTATTGGTACTATGAAACATTTCATTGAAACATAATGTCTTGGTAGTTTATTTTTTCTTTGGGTAAACTTACAAATTTCTGAAGACCTGCTGGGCTTATGGAGCTTGAATGATGACGATGCACAGTAGGACCTGATACCCGGAAGATGGTTGAGGAAGATTGAAGAGTCCTTACACTCCACTCACCGTAAGCGGTTTGATCAGGTACGAGGTCACCGTGTAGCCCCTTTAGGCATTGCCATCATAAAACAGCTTAAGTTTTTTAAGTGATCAGGTTAATAAAGTTATTTAATATTAATTAGTAAAGGAGCAGTAATCTTCACCACTCGAACCCCAAATTCAGAAACACGACCCTGTATCATGGGGTTTGGTACCATATCATAAAAATATTGTTACAAGTATGATAAGTAGAATAATTCAAAGCAATAGGAATCCATACAATAACTAATAAATATAAGGATAGGCTTACAGTGGCGCCCTTCCTTGGTGAGAATATTGCTCCTTCTAGTGTACCAAGTTACATTTAACGATTTTAGGGTTGTGCTCAATTATGTTTATGTGTTTTGTGTTTTTATTATGTGTATGCCTCCTACCTAGATTTTATATGTAACAGTGTTTAATGTAACAAACAGTTACTATTGTTACGGTTTTGCTTTTGTGCTATACATATAGCATATAACATTTTGGAAATGAAACTTTGTTTCAATTTTAGTACGGATACAAGAAATTTGTATTACGGTTTTGCTTTTGTGCTATACATATAGCATATAACATTTTAGAAATTGAACATAGTTTTAATTTGGTATGTATACAAGAAATTTGTATTACAATTTTGCTTTTGTGCTAGTCAGATAGTATATAACTTTTTAGAAATTAAACTTGTACTTAAGTTTAATTTTGTGCGGATACAAGAAATTTGTATAACGATTTTGCTTTTGTGCTGATATAGGCATATACACATCTATTGGTCAGTTAAGGTACTGGGTTTATTTGCTTTTGTGCTATACATAAATAGCATATAACATTTTATTTGAATATGTTTTGATTTTGTGCGGAAACTTGTATTTAATTTTTTGATAGTATAAACAGATTTTTTTTTTATTTTGTGGTACCTTTACACTATAATTTTATATGTAATAAACATTATTAACAGAGAAAAGTGTAATAAGGTACCTTTTTGTTTTATTGGTTCTTTACTGTAAGTGGACATTACTGCTTTTTTTTTTGTTTTGTTATTATGGCATCGCTATTACGCATATTGCCAGTGTCAAGTAAAACGATATTTCATATTTATGCAGCGTAAAAGTTAGTATAAAGCGCAATACACATTGAGCCCGCCGGGCCGCCGACAAAGCCCGGCGACACAACCCGGCGGCCTGTACGAAAAGAATCATGTCGGCAACATGCGTCTGCGCGTGTTACCCGCCGACATGTTGGCGGCTTGAGTACGCCTGCACTCAGTTGCCCGGCGACGCTCGACCTGTAGTGACGTGCTTGTATTTTTTTACGACATGGAGTGGGACGACGAAAAATGTCTTACGTTAATTAATCTTTATCATGAGAAGGAGGTATTGTGGAATCCAAAACACCCAGATCATAAAAGTCGACCAAAGCGTTTCGACTCATTGAATGAAATAGCAAACCATTTTAATACAAATGTATCAGAAATAGAAAGAAAAATTAAAAACTTGACAAGTCAGTATTATAAAGAGAAAAAAAAAGTGACTGACTCAAAAAAGTCGGGTATCGGTACAGATTGTGTTCATCAGAGCAAGTGGTTTGCATATAAATCATTTAGTTTTTTGCAAAACAAGAATACTCCTACAGCCACGATCGATACTGTAAGTAAAAATGCATTTATTATTTTTATCCAAATTTTTTTATTGTACTGAACAGAACAAGTTCAAAAGTGCTGACCCACCATAGTGTTAAATGTAAATAATATAAATATACAAGGTTCATCGAATTTAAGACAACGTGTTTCTAGTAAGCCCCCTCCCCCTCCCCTCCTCCCCCTCGCTAAGCTCCGCCTCCTTTTTTATTAGGGTTTTTACTTTGTTACAAATGTCCTTGTTTGTTACTTCCACAAGGTCTCCTTTTAAAGGGAAATTAAAGATAATATATTTTAAAGGGAATAAAATAAAAATATTACTGAAAATAATATCGACACTGGTACAATACTTTCGTATGCTCACTGTTCATAAAGTAACCCTGTATACATCCGATTTAAATCTTGACTATATTATTTATCTTTACTTTCTATGTAACACAATACAACAGATTTAAAATATTTTAATTTCAGGAGACATCAAACGAGAGCAGTGTTGTACAACCCCAGCAAAATGATTCATCTCATTCATTTGCCGATGACACGATTAAACGTCCCAGAAAAAATCTAAACAATGAAATGATTTCACTCTGAATATTATGAAATCTGTCTCCGATCGTCAAAATCAAACACAAGAAAAAGACGAAGACACTCTTTTTGGAGAATATATTGCAGCAAAACTGAGAAAAATGGATAAATCAACAAATGCAATAGTAAAACATCGAATTAATAACATTCTTTTTGAAACCGAAATTGGATATCAGACAGATATGTATGTAGATTACGCAAGACCCTCTAGCTCTCGTAGTCATCCAGGGTACTATACAGGTTCTCCAAATGATCAGCCAAATGCATATCCTTCTAACCGCTCATCATCTGTATATTCTACTATTACGAGCCCGGATCATCAGCATTCTACCCCCACAAATTCTGATAATCAGCCAAATACAAACCCTTCATCTCTATATCCCATCAACATAAGCCCTCATCCGCACCTTCCTGGAGTTGAACCATCGGTACCAGTAGCGCTTGATGAAAGTTCTAATAGTGAACGTATAAGCAGCCAAGATATTGAGAACGTTTTTAAATCCCTAAATGAAAAGTAATTTTCTTTCTTTATCTTTATTATATTGTTATAATTTGAAATAAATATAGCTTAGTATGAGAAAAGAAGTCACGAAATAAATCTGTCTTTTGAAATTTTATGATTAAGTAAGAGTCACTAATTTTAAACACAAATTAAAATATAACTATTATTATTATGATTTTTATTAAATCTTTATATTTAGATTTTGATTAAATTGATCATTGATCATACTGCCATTCTAAGCTTCCGACATCCGAGAGAAAATATTCAACCAACTCGTTCCTTGTATCTTCAGGACACAGATTTGTATTGATCTCTCTTGGCAAGGCAACAAAACAATTATTTTCAGGAGTTATTGTGCGCCATTCACCTGGTATGATTTCTCCGTTATCATTTTCAGAATCATATTCGTTTCGATGTATATTTTTTTTAATATAATTGAACAAATGTACACAGGCCAATGTCACAATAGCAGTTTTTTGTGGACATAACTGGATAGGTCTCTTGAATATTTGAAATTTGCTGGTTAACTGCCCAAACACATTTTCAACTACTCTTCGTCCTCGACATATACGATAATTGAAAACTCTTTTAGGAGATCTTTTTGTGTGATTACCATCGTAAGATTTTATAATGTGGGTTTGTAATGCAAAAGCATCATCACCCAAAAAAAAATATGGCACTGGTACATTTCTCCCAGGTAGAGGTTTGTTGTCCGGCAAATTTAAAGAATTGTTATATAACATTCTGCATAACGCAGAGTTATTAAAAACACCGCCATCTGAAATGCGACCCTGACATCCAACATTAGCGTATAAAAACTTGTAATCTGCATCCACTAATGCAAATAGTACAATACTGAAATAAGTTTTATAGTTAAAATATTCACTTCCACTTCTTGGTGGACATTGAATTTTTACGTGTTTTCCGTCCATTGATCCAAGGCAATTAGGAACATTCCATCTATCCAGATATCTATCTGCAACTTTTTTCCATTCGTTTGAAGTTCTCGGAATCTAAAATAAGAACATTAACTAAATTATACTTCGAACTAAATTAAACAGCACAAAAAATATAAATCTATTTAAAATTTATATTTATCAACATTTAGATTTATTTAAAAAAGTTAAACATTTAATTTTACCTTTACATACTCCGAAAGGCCATCGATTATAGCTTGGCATACTTCTGGGATAATGTATGATATAATTTGAGGAGATACTTTGAACACATCACAAAGGCTAATGAATGATTCGCCCGTACTCAGGTATTTTAATGTTATTGCTAATCTGTCTTGTGACGAAATTGCAATTCTGCAATTTGTATCTTTTTTAACTATTCTCGGCCCAACAATATTCAATAAATATTCAAAGTCGGTATTGGTTAATTTCATGAATGTTTTAAAATGTATGGGATTTTGTACAATCAAGTCATCTGCTTTCAAATCTCTTAATCTGTCATGATTGCTATAACAATTGCGACTCAGTAAACTAGGTCTAACCCAACAGCTTCGTTCCTTTTGTAGCGATCCAGCAATAAACATTCCACAAGCTGCTATCAAAAGATCACTGCCATCGTCCATTTTTAAGATTATTTCTATTTACTGAATTATCGAAGATACACCATCAAAATTATATCGCACAACCACACAACCTTTATCGACACGGGGCAATCACTGACTGCCAAATAAATTTCTTATCTCAAGCCGCCGACATGCCGCCGACCAAATTTTCCGACTTGTAATAAGTGAAGCCGCCAACTATACCGCCGACAAAAAGTTGCCGACATATGTCGGCGGCCCGGCGGGCTCAATGTGTATTGCGCTTAATATAGTCATCAAGTATAATATGTAAGTATCAAGTATATAAGTTATCAAGTATAATATGTCAGTCAAGTGAGTTACAATCAAGTTATTCGAGTAAAGCGATGGCTACTTTACCAGAACATTTACAATGTAGTTTTGGAGGCAACCTGAAAGGTCCTATTTTCGCACTGTTATTCTATTTCACTATACACGGGCACTGTAATAAACCTATATCAAACAAAATGCCACCAATTTTATTAAATATAACTTAAAAACACACCAAGAAAGTGAAATAAAATAAGAGCACCATACGCCTCTTTCAAGGTTCCCGCCAAAACCCCCATTACTGCTTAGTAAGATGGATACCAAAACTGTTTATTACCATTCATTATTGCGTGACGAGCTGATTTATGAGGTAACACTTAGAGCAGAGGTACCTGGGGACACCGTTGCAAAACTTAAAAAACAGATTGTCACTATTGATGGACTTCACACCCGATGAGATATTTGATATGGAACAACAACCAGGCACTGAGTTGCAAATTATTGGTGAGAAGCTGGAGGAACTGCAAGCTATCTTGGATAGTTACAGGAAAACTTGTGAGCGTTACCAACTTGCTTGTGCAAAGGCATTATACTGTCACCTGTTGTTTAGGTTAGACAGAGCTGTCTGTAAGCAGTCTGTTGATCTGGAGTTTAGGCATCTATTGAAATGTAAGTTAGATGTGTGTTTTACAACATTAGATAGCTTTCTCACTAGGACACAGGACGGAGAACTCTCAGATTCTGGTGTTAATGTTAGGGAATCATCGGTCTGTGTTGGTTGTGTTTCCAAAGTAGATAAATGGGACATTAGGTATGATGGAAAAAATGGTCCTCATTCATTTTTAGAATTGGTTAGGGAGCGTGCGATGGCATATGGTGTAACTGATGCATCACTATTGAAGTTTGCTTTTGTTTTTTTTACCGACCAAGCTCTTTTATGGTATAGGGGTGTGAAAGATCTGGTGTCTTCATGGAGTGAGCTCAGTGATTTATTGTTAGAAGAATTTACCCCGGTCGATTATGACTATAGGTTAATGGGGGAAATTCGTGCTCGTACGCAGGGTCAGGATGAACCTGTCCACATTTATTTTGCCATTATGAATTGTTTGTTTTCTAAATTAAAAAAGTCATTGTCTGAGGAAGATAGGTTGGAGATTTTGCTACATAATATTAGGCCATTGTTGTCACAACACCTTGCTTTAATTGATTTTAATTCAGTTCAGGACTTAAAGCTAAAATGTAGAAAATTAGAGTCCACCTTGGAACAGTCTAAAATTTTTATGGAACCACCGAAACAATCTGACCTCCATCCAGAATATGTTTATAAAGGCAAACCATCTAAGCCTGGGGTTACAGCTGTAGTACAGTGCCCCTCAACAAAACAAAATTTTCAAAGGGACAACAAACCAGTAAATAAAGTTAAGTTTTGTTGTCGCTGTAAGGTGAATTCACACAATACTAAATTTTGTAAGGACAAGCGCTTGTTATGTTTTAGGTGTGGTGAATTAGGTTATACTATACGTTATTGTCCTAAATGTAAAAGTAGTTCAAATTCTAAAAATCTCTCTTGTTCATTGAAAGTGGAAGCTGTTAATACTCCAGTTCTGTCTAACTGTGATAATAATTGGTATCATAAGATATTTAGTGGTTGTACAACTCATCCTAAAAACTACCCAAAATATAAAGTAGATAATGGTAAATTGTACCGGTACTGTAAAGGGAAGTTCACGCTGTCACAGGAGTTTGACTGGAAAGAAGTGGTACCCAAGTCAGATCGCAATCAGGTTATTTCTGCCATTCATGAATCCCCTACCTCAACTCACTTGGGAAAATTTAAAACACACCGAAAGATGAGTTTGAGATATTTTTGGCCCGGGATGTATGATAATATCAACAATTTCATTAACAATTGTGCTACCTGTTCTGATAATAAACATAAAACTTCTTTAACACCGAAGAAAATGGGCCAACCTAAAAGTAATGTTCCTCGTGTACATGATGAGCCGAGATATACACCACAAATTAACATGGTAGATAAAAATAATAAAATAGCCATGACTGCTGTATCTTCTTATGTCAAGGATGAACATAGAACTTGGGAACAACAATTATTTGAAAATCAATATGCTTTTAATGGTTTAGAAGATAAATATACAGGTTTCACGCCAATTTTTGTGGTCCAAGGTCGAGAACCTGTTAAATATGGCTTATTATGCCCAGGGGTCTCGAGCCGTAGGACATGTAATACATGTGTTCTTGGTAATATTTCTTACCAAGAACGATGCCAAGGCTGACCATTAGAACAACTTAGCTTTTGGTTTAGGTTAAGTTTGTTTTAAGTAATTAGGTAGGAGGCCCATTTTAAATAAATGAAGTATTTTACACACACTTAAGTTAGTGTAAATACATATAATATAGGCTTTGTTATATTTTTTTGTTTAGGTCACCCATTGTGTGCCTTTTTCTCTCTATATTTTGCTAACGCGATTATGTTGTATTAACTAGCGTTATAAACTGGTACTACTTTTTAGTAGAACAATGTTTTCATAGGTATTTGTGTATATTGCTTGCTACACATACCATATTGTTTTTATTGGCTACTGTTATAGCTCTAGAGCTGGCAGTTAGTCAATTTATTTAGAGAAGCGACTTGACAACTTCTGAAGTCAGTCCTTTGAATTTAAAAGAGTAGAGTTCTAAATGAACTTTTACTTTATATTTAGGTTTTGAGTCCCACTGTATATCAGGAGGGATGTCCTTTAACCAAGAGCCAAATGTCACCTACACTAGGTGACATTTGGCTCAAATATACTTATGCCAATGTTTACAAGTGTGACAGGTGAAGTATGAATGGAGAGGATTGCTATTGCTCGGACAGGCAGGTAAAATTTTGAAAGTAGAACAACAGTCCTGGCAGATTGGTAAACTTAGGAGGCAGATCACTTATGGTTAGAAAAAAAAAATAGGTTTAGGTAGGTTAGTTTTTTAGCACACTGGCAGTTATAAATGTTTGTAACTGACCCCACTCCTTATGAAACACTGTTGTTAAATTTGTTATTGCTATTAAGGATGAGAACTTTTATTTTTTTTGCACTAGTGGTTGTTTTTAGCCTTTAAGTAGGTTCACTAGTGTTTGTTTGTTTAACCTTTAGTAGGTTCACTAATGTTTTTTTAACCTTTTACAGGTTCACTAGTTTTTTTTTAACCTTTTACAGGTTCACTAGTGTTTGTTTTACCTTTACAGGTACATTAGTGTTTGTTTTAACCTTTATTAGGTTCACTAGTTTTGTTCATAACCTTTAATAGGTTGTGTTGTTGTTTGGTTTTGTTTTTTTATGTCCTTGCCTTTTCAGGACCAAGGCAGAGGGCAGTAAATTTAAGTAACGCTGAGGGTAGCGCAGTTTCTCACTTGGTTCGAAACTTTTCGTAAGGAGGGGGGTATTGTAATTGTTGCATTTTTCTATTTCCTTTCACATAGGAAGAATAGCGACACCTAGTGTTATTTCACCAAACTATGTCGAAGGCTACTCAGGTCGATCAGATGAAGAGTAGACAGGCACGCCATCTAGTAGTTTGCTGCGGTACTTCGTTGACATAGTCAATCGGTAATGTAATTAATTTAATATAAAAAATAATAAAATTAATACATACACCTACTATAAATATTTAAAGAAATATTATAAAGTTTAAATAATAAATAATAACACTATTTAGTAAAGTTCATTCTGAACATTATGGTGGTATAGAATCGGGTGTTTATGGTCGTGCAAAGGAACCTTCGAGAACGAAGGACGACCAGGAGAGAGTTCTCTTTGGATCAGGACAGAGCTTGTCAATGGTCATGATACGGTGCCAAGAGACAGTGCGTTGGTGAAAAAGAAAGCCTTAATTTTCTAGGCCATCATGGCCAAAAAGTTTTAAAATATATTAAATATGTTAAATTGAGGTGAGTTTCTCGTAATTGGTGTTAATATTTTTCGGATTCGATAATCGATTGTCAAATGGCGTGATAAAAAACATGGTTGGTTTTTGTTACAGCAAGTTTCCCTAAAACCGGGAGGAGCTGGGATGCCTGGGCCTTTTATTTCTAGATAACATAATATTTAGCTAAAAGTCCTCGTGAGTAGTTTTTTCATCACTTTCTATAGTTGGATTTATGTTGAGTTTGTCCTGGACTCAACATGGAGCAAACTGGAAATGTAATATTAATAATTGTCTGTATTTCGTTTCAGATGCGGGTTTTAATTTTTATATTATTTTATTTTTTATGTTTTTGTTTCATTTCCCAATTTTTTATTGGTACTATGAAACATTTCATTGAAACATAATGTCTTGGTAGTTTATTTTTTCTTTGGGTAAACTTACAAATTTCTGAAGACCTGCTGGGCTTATGGAGCTTGAATGATGACGATGCACAGTAGGACCTGATACCCGGAAGATGGTTGAGGAAGATTGAAGAGTCCTTACACTCCACTCACCGTAAGCGGTTTGATCAGGTACGAGGTCATCGTGTAGCCCCTTTAGGCATTGCCATCATAAAACAGCTTAAGTTTTTTAAGTGATCAGGTTAATAAAGTTATTTAATATTAATTAGTAAAGGAGCAGTAATCTTCACCACTCGAACCCCAAATTCAGAAACACGACCCTGTATCATGGGGTTTGGTACCATATCATAAAAATATTGTTACAAGTATGATAAGTAGAATAATTCAAAGCAAAGGTTTCATTCAATAACAATAAATGTCAGTGTGCCAAACTCTGTAGTTTTATTTATTCAAAAAGTCAACGGGGTTTCAGTAATATATATAAATATTCTGCAAGCCGGGTAACCTCCTAGGCTTACAGTAGCCAGTTCAAAAGGTGAGCTGATGACCTACATGCCAATGCTGGCCCTTTTTGACTAAGAACAGGAAGAAACAGAGGAAGTTAGAGAAGGCCTTTGTGTCAACAGGACACACTGATGATTGATGTGAAATTGTATAGTAAAAAACTGTGTACTTATATTGTAAATTTGATCAGTAATAAAGGTTTTATCATTATTATATTAAACTGTACTAGGTACTTGATAACTATGTAGAGCAGGATTTCCCAACCTTTATTTTGCCGTGCCTCCCCGAGCCATAACCAATATTTTCATGCCTCCTTATGTAAGTTTCAATAAAAATAAGAAACACACTTTTTTAATAATTAAATTAGGTATTTCAAAAGGTTGATACTATATATTAATTAAGAACAGTAAAGTTAATTTACCTACCTACTCGTTATTTTTTTTTTTTTTTTAAATCTATGTAATTGTACATATTACGTATGCCCCCCCTGACAAATCTCTACGCCTCCCTAGGGGGACGTGCCCCCCTGGTTGGGAAGTCCTGATGTAGAGTATGCCACCAAATTATTTATTTTATGAGTATCATTTATAGTTTACACTGTTCTGGCATATCTGCTGCATTTTGGTTAGTGGTATAAATTAGAATGATCCTAATCTGTGTCGGTCTGAACGATGATATACACATCACCAACAACTACTTTAGGGTGTTTTAACAACGACGAGAGTAATAAAAAAATAATTACTAAGAAAAATTGAACTGGCCTAAGAAAAATTTGTTTATCATTTTGGCTGTTGTAAAAGTTGTCTCAAGTCACAATTAGTGTTGGTGCAAATATATGAACGTAATCAATGAAATGGTGTTTTAATGGCGACGCTCCCACTCCTCCTCCGGGAGGGCCTCCTTGGGCATAGGGCTCCTATCCGTGCAACATACACCGATGCCCTCAAAATTTCTTGTCAAAAATTCAACACTAATACAACAGGCTTGTATTTTACCAATAACCGAGAAGACAGAACTTCAAAAATCAAAACAATGTCAAACGAAATTAACTGTACAAAAAATTACATCTAACCTACGATATTAAACCTAGAAAACATGAAAATTATATAAAAAATCAAATATTATTGGCTGAGAATCAGAATTTCATTTAGGGTGACAAGCACCGCTTATAAAAAGTCATAAACGAACAAAATTTTAAGTGAACATCAATTGATATACATGTCAAATTACAAATTAGAAAAATTATAATGGAGAATATCACTAAGATAAAACTAAATACTTATAATAATGTAGGTAAGTATATCAAAAGAATCTCTCATTTCCCCTTTTACAAACTGGCAACAGAGTAAAATGAAAAGAAAAAGTCATTCTTTGTCATTCCCTGGCAGAGTTCCAAAAGTCATTATGATCAAATGAGACTAATTGACACGCTGAATGCAGAAGACTATCCAACACAAGGAGCCTCAAAAGACCATTCGGAGAACACAATACACATTGCATAGCACGAAACAAGCAAGCATCACGTTAAGTTAGGGGCTGATGATGAGTCAATATATTTGGAATGTTGAAAAATTACTTCATATACAACTTAACCACGGACCGTAGATCTTGGATCTAGCCTAACAGAGAGAATGAGATATTTCATTTTACTTCACGATTGCCGAATTCGATAATTTTCTCAACATGGCTCTGACAGTGACAGGTTTTTTTTTTTATTAATTTATTCATGACCATAGATACAAAGTCTTTCAGTCGTATATATATTGAATTTCACATTTCTTTAAATTAATGAATATCCTTAAGGAAGATGACGATGATTAAATGCTTCCATGAGGAATATGATGAGATGATAGGATCCTAAAAACTCCTAGTAAAGTCCCCATCGCTTTACTGGAAGTTTTTAGGATTTGGAGGCAATACGAAAAATCACTTTTCACTTCATAATATCACTTTCTTACACTCGTGAACATTATCGAATGCTTTATGATAAAAATCCCACCATTTTTACACATAAAAACGCGACTATACACAAATTTCGAAAATAATATCACGCAGCGACACAGCTCTTTTTCGCGTTCCTGCCAAAACCCCTCACAGTGACAGGTGACAGGTGAGTGTTGCCAACAAAGCGAAATGATGTCGCCATTTTTTCCAGCCTGAGTAGCCAGAATGTCAAAATAACGCAATAAACAGAAAAAAGCGCACTTTAATTAACTTATTTATATATACGTTATTTCACAATCACTAAAAACTTAACTGGCAGCGTTAATCTTATTACAATACGAAATGTTAGTTAAATTCTGTTTCGTTTGCCGGCAATAATAAGGCACCAATAAGATTTTCACCATCAACGTCCTCAGCGGTGGTTATAATTGGACTGGTACTGGCGTAAGCTGGGCTTGGATTACGGAAGACGTAAATTTTTCTACCCGCAAGCAAACTGACCATATGATTGCGTGGTTGGAAGCTGTTACAGCTAACACCTCTTACATTCGTATGGGTACGAATTCTAAGAATAGCGATCAACATGGACAGTTGCATTCGATTCCTTAATTTTGTCTTAATTGTACCCATAACTCTAAAAATTCTTTCAACGACGGCATTATTCAAAGGAAAAGAAAGAAGACAACGTAAGGCAAACTCCGCTAAGTCTTTGAACATAAAATCCCCACCAGCGTTCTATATTTTCAATACCTGTACCCAAAAATGTACTATGTCATTGGGAGAACCTGTGCCGATTATTTCCTGGACGCGCATAGTACTTAATACGCGCCATTGGTTCATAATAACTTCTCGGTTAATTTTAGGATCACCCATCTGCCATGGAAAATCTTTTGTGTTCGGCCTGTAAGTTGGCACACACACTTAGTGGGAAGTGTTCTAGTTTTTCCACTACTGAAACATTAAGTGGTAGTCTAATAACTAATTCCTTAACTAATCGCAATAGGAAAGCTAGACATCGACTTTTAACTTCTTTAGCTTTATCTGTAGAAATAGCGAAAAAATCACAGAATTTTTCACCAAATTCAACGAAGTCCAGTGGAAGTACCGAATTTTGTCTAAAGCTCGCTTGACAGCATCTATATCTGCTTCATGAAGCATTGCTATTGAGGCGTTTTCAGAAAGACCTCGACCTTTCAGAAATATTGGAATTCGGAGATAGCTATATATTGTTGTAATATTAGCGTCCAATGCTAGAAATGGAAGATTGACACTTGTAATTTCTTGTAAAATCGGTGCCAAGAACAACAAATACAACAAATTTGCCTCATCATTGTAAATTGTAGCAAGTTCCCTTGCTGTATAGCATTTCTCGGTAGACTTAAAAATATTAAAATGAGTTTTTAACTTGAGTCACTGGTTTAAGTTTGTGTTTACTGACGCATAAGACGCCAACCATCTAATGGCAGGTAGTTGGGGTAATTTGTTAGGTATTTTACCCTCGTTAATGTTTTCAAATAACGTCTGATACACGTTTATTCGCAGTGGACTATGTGAAAATCAATTCCTGATTTCTCTCAATAAATATTCAAGACAAGACGGTAATTCAGAGCAAGCTTTAGATGCACACAAACAAACTGAGTGGCACACACATTTCAAAAGTTGTAAATGGGGTATGTATGTGTGTAATGATGTTTACCACAAAAGTTA
Organism: Macrosoma leucophasiata; assembly: GCA_036365455.1. Taxonomy (NCBI): domain Eukaryota; kingdom Metazoa; phylum Arthropoda; class Insecta; order Lepidoptera; family Hedylidae; genus Macrosoma; species Macrosoma leucophasiata. The sequence goes on from JAWQUS010000026.1 coordinate 14,236,781, forward strand.
CTTGCTCTATCAATTCCTATTGCAATAAGATTTTGAGTGTTCCGTTTTCTGTTTCGAGTAGCCTAAATGACGATAAATCGCCGACGTTGGTTACACTGGTGAGTGACAGCTCAGGTAAGTGAAAAGTGATTTTTCGTATTGCCTCTCTCTCTCTCTCTCTCCTAAAACTTCGTAAATACTCCTAGTAAAGTCCCCATCGCTTTACTGGAGCCATCCCATCATCTCATCATATTCCTCATGGAAGCATTTAATCATCGTCATCTTCTATATGGATATTCATTAATTTAAAGAAATGTGAAATTCAATATGTATACGACTGAAACACTCTGTATCTATGGTCATGAATAAATTATTAAAAAAAAAAACAGCTCAGGTATTTTTTTAAATCATTTTACGGCACGGATTCTAGTCCTCACAGCCAATCTTCAGTAGTTTTTATATTCTTCATTTCTTGTACTAAAGAATATCCATATGGACGATGAATGAATGCTTCCATGTGGAATATGATGAGATGGCTCCAGTAAAGTGATGGGTTTGAAAGTAATATCAAGCAGCGACACAGCTCTTTTCCGCGTTCCTTCCAAAACTCAGGCACAGTCTAAAGAAAACGAACGTGTTTATACTGTGGCTCAGGTATGTGACATGACAAATTAGGGCTGTTGATAAACTTTTGATATATAGAAATATCGATCTAGATAACCAATACTTTTTGGACGATATATCGATAGTTTGATATTGAAATCGACACTCGATATTTTTATCATTTTTTTTGTTTTTCTAGATAATTAGTCATCGTATCTAATTTATCCAATGGAGTCCACAGGGTTTCCGCCAAAACCCACCTTACATTTTCATGCAGGTCAATTAAATTATTATTATTTTTTTAATTAAGCCGATATAAATAAAATATTGAAATATCGAGATATTTTTTTTTCAATATATCAAAACCGATAAAGATAGGACAGAATAGGAATGGCAATCTGGCATCGATTAGTCTGTAAAAGTATTGTTGAAGTGGCAAACAAGCATGCAGTTCACATTGATGTCAAGTGATGAGTGCAGCCTATACGAAGACCAAGGTCAAAATGCAGATGCGTTACCACTCCTGAGGCCTAAGGTGTTATGCCTCTGTGCCGGAAATTACAGGGTCATACATTACATAAGGTGGTCGACGGCGTAGGCTCCACCGAATTCAGTAATCTATCTGCCGCCAAATGGCAGTGTTCCTATTACATGGTAATGTATGGTATCGTAATAACTTTCCCAGAGACAAAAACTAAGGTCTAACGGTCTGCATTTTGACCTCTGGTCTTTATGTGGGTGTCTATAGCACAGTACAAATAATATGAACAGTATGGAAACTATGTACAAAATGTTCAAAACGGCACACTCACACAAACATGCGCATAGACGCTCGTGTAGCGAGTGACTCGCTACTGCAGCACCGCGAGAATCGCTAAGAGGCCTCGTCGATGCACATGTTTTCACATTTTTCGTGAGTGTGCCGTTTCAACGTTTTTTACGTAGTTTCCATACTGTTGATATTTGTACTGTGTCTGTAGGCTGCAGTCATCACTTAACTTCGATGTGAACTGTATGCTTTTGTTCCACCTTTAGTACATAAAAAAGGTTCATTAAGCGGCATTAAGCACACCGTATCATACTCCAGTTTTGTCACTGTATTAAAAACCAAAACCAATAAAACAATAGTCAACATTTAATATTTTACAAATTACACTTGAAACCTTTAAGAATACTATACCAGGTAACTAAGCTGCCGACAGAGGTCGTGTTATCCGATGTAAAATTTTTTTTTTTTTCTGAAATCGTCTTGAGATTCAGCGACGAGATCAATTGATTCACATTAAATTCCTAGCTGTGCCCACGACTTCGCCCGCGTAGATCTTGAACAATAATTTTGTTAAATTCTACGCGCTCAAAATCGCGGGCACAGTTAGTCTAAATTAAATACGTCTATGTAAACCGCATTCAACACTTTAAAAATTTTGAAGCAGTGTTTTAATTCATTTTCAATAGACCATAACTTTTTCCCTTAACCGATTTTGACGAAACAATTTTTTTTGCATATATAAAACGCTCCCTATTATTTGTTATTCATCTGTGAAAACCGCGTACAAATTCGTTGAGTAGTTTCGAAGTTATAACATACCAGACAGACAGACAACATTTCCAAAAATCGTTTTCTTGGTTTCTGTTACTCTTCTTTAACAGCCCTGTTCAGTTTTTTGTAAAAATATTTAAAGTACAGACACTCGATATTTACTGTCTTATTATGTATTGATACTTAACGTGAAAAACCTTGTAAAATATTTTGCACAAAAATGATTACAGTTCATCTTTAACCAACTTAAAAATCTCATCTTCTTCATCCGTCCACTCATCTGGATCAGCAGTCATCTGCCCTAAAGCCTCCATGCGCCTCTCCATTGTCACCTTGTCCAAAATATGCTCCATCTTCATATGCATGCAATCGTTGAACACGGACGCAAATTCGCACACTTCGAAAATGCCTTCCACAACCCCCATACACTCAACTATCGCCATCTGCAATCGTGATACCACTTCGCCGTCCCCGTACACAGCTCTATTTAACTCCAAAAGGTTATCCTTCATTATTTTATTCATCATTATAATGCCATTTCGTTTTAATATGCACGCCACAAAACATTTGCCTTCCATAGACGTCTGAGGTATTCTCTTGAGAAAATTTTCCACGTCTACCATCGAGGCTTTGACCTGGCGCGCACATTCCGTGAGATTCCTTCTAAATGGTTCTACCTCATTATTCATTTTATGTATTCTTTGAATTTGCTCGTCTTTTGAGAGTGGTTCGAATGATGCAACTATTGTGGATAGCAGAATTATGCATGTGATTGTATACATTCTCAATTTTAAACATGCACACTTTGTGCTCTACTGTTTTGGTCTGGTTGTTACGTTCAGAATTTAATTGCTTCGTTAATACCAAGTGACGTTAACTCGATAGTATTTTAATAGTAAAAAAGTGAAAATCGATAAAAAGTTGTAGGTACATATTTTGTACGATAATAACAATGACTGGCTAATAGGCATTCATTTATTAAGGCATGTGAGGTTAACAAGCCTTAATAAGTGGCAAACAAGCATGCAGTTCACATTGATGTTAAATGATGAGTGCTGCCTAAAGACACTTACACAAAGACCAAAGTCAAAATGCAGATGCGTTACCACTCCTGAGGCCTAAGGTGTTATGCCTCTGTGCCGGAAATTGCAGGGCCGTACATTACCACCTAACCGGAACACGATAGTGCAGAACATTACCATTTAGCGGCAAGTATATTGTATGGTAATACGGTGGTGACTACGCCCGCGAGCTCCGTCACTGCCAGTCACTGGAGCTCTACCACTAGTAAAAACAGTATTTGTCCAATCAACAGAGAAAAAAGACAACTCATAACTCTCTGAAATGTCAGTAATTCACACATAGCTTTATAATATAATTTTTTATTGCAATATGTACGTACATATAATTATGTACATGACCAAAGATTTTATTATTTAAAACTTCATTCATTGCAACCAAAAAAGACTTTCTCCTCTACAACTTTTGTGAGTCATGTCACCTGATACTTTAGCAATTTGGCACCAGGCGCTGCAGTTATCTATATAGTACTAGCTGTTGCCCGCAGCTTCGCCCGCGTGGATGTCATTTTATTAATATTTTCCTGAATTTTCTTCGCTATAAACCTTGCGGAGCCCGAGACCTTTCCAACGAATGCAAAACCGTGGAAATCGGTTCGTGCGTTCTGGAGTTATAGCGTCAGGAAGGAAAACCCGACTTATTTTTATATTATAGATATATATAAATCAATTGCTGTTCGTTAGTCTCACTAAAACTCGAGAACGGCTCGACCGATTTGGCAAATTTTGGTTTTGAACGATTTTTGGATGTCCAGGTAAGGTTTAAAAGGTAAGAAAATAGGAAGAAATTGAAGGAAATAGTAAAAAACACAAATTTATTTTCCCATACAAATAGTCTGTATCTATCAAACCTTTGATACATCATTTCATAATCTTCTGAGGCAATACGAAGTTTGCCGGGACAGCTCGTAAACGAATACTTACTTTAGAAGAGGCCATCGGTTGCAAAAAGAGATTGTGGAGGGGACCATGACTTGCATAAACAAAACTCTGCATTTCTTCAATAATATGCTGTTAGTTATGCAACTAAGTAAAGATAAAAGTAAAATAAGTATGCTGGCGAAAAATTATGCATTTAGCACGCATTCGCGGCTGCATAACTTGGCAACACATTCACACTTAAATATTTAGGGCTGTGCTGTGCAGTTTGCAATTGTAGAAAAAAAGACAACTAACACAGAGATCTATGAACTAAGGTCTCAGGGGTGGCAAGGCATGTGAATTTTAACCTCTGTACTTATGTTGATGTCTGAAGGCTGCATAAAAATTTAGAGCATAAAAAATTATATAAACTACAGAAATTAAATTAAAATGAAAAAAAAACTATAGTCAGTAAGTGATTTAATTAATTCTTCTAATAATCGTAAATGCCATACATGTACATTTTTTCGCGAGATGCTTTATGGACACATTTTTGAGATTTAACACGTATGCGCGTAGGCAACTAAATGCTTTAAAAAAAACCACCAAATTTTTCCGCCTCCTAAATTTTGCCATCCTAGGCCCGGGCCTACTCGGCCTATAGGGAAATCCGCCCCTGATCATCACTTACCATCAATGTAAGCTGCATGCTTGTTAGCCACCCACGACTCGCCACTTACGTTCTGTCTAGTCACAGCATATAATATGATGACCAATAAAGTAACATCTATACTTCCATAATAGTAGTAAGATGCGAACCACCGTAGGCACCAGCCTCCCGAATTTAGACATAGGGCCCTTACTAACTAGGACGCCATGGCGTCGTGGCCGGCTACGTATCCAAGCAGTTAGCATGGTGTGGAGACGTCGCCACCACACCGCGGACACACGCCAAAATTCCATACAAACGCTTAATTTGGTCTCTATTACACAGACATCAATCAGTGACGTGTATTTACACGTGCACCTGTGTGCGTAGCACGTAGAAAATACCAACCGTCGCCCATAAGAGGGGAGGAGGTTGGGTGATGCGGGGAAATCGGGCGGGACGTCGAAGTGTCCATTCTGTACGTAGTATTATTACATATTCTCTGTTGCCACAAGGTCGCCAGGTGAGTAAGGTAACATCATAGAGCAACGCCGGAGGGGAGTAGCCATAGCGTGTATTACCGATGCAAAACAGTCTGTCATTTTTTGCGCGGGGAAAAGCGTGCGACACACACGCACACTACAAAAATCGTTTATTACTACGAAACTCACACCTTGACTTTAACAAAATACAGAAACAATTTCACGCACACATTTAAACATGTAGGCGACAGGCTTTGACAGAGGGGAAAGCCTGCTTGCCTACTCCCCTCCGGTGTTACTCTATGGGTGTCATATATTTCCATACCAGCAGCTTGGATACGCAGCTGGCGTCGCCACGGCGTCCAAGTGAGTTAGGTCTCTTAGAATCTACATTTCTGTACTAATATTATAAAGAGGTAAAGTTAGTAACTTTGATTGTTTGTTTGTTTGTTAGGTCTAATCTTCGGGATTACTGAACCGATTATGAAAATTCTTTCACAATCAGAAAGCTACATTATTAAGGGGTGCTATTTTATTATGGTAGAAGTAATGTAGGTAGCATTGCACACGTGCGAAGCCGGAGCGGGCCGCTAGAATTCTATAAAATATGCGGCCCTAGCTTAAAATGTACTTGTCATACCCACCCGAGCGTCCTCGGCGACAGACTGGTTTGTTACGCAAATCAGTTGTCTGCTCCATCCATTGTTTATTTGTAACACGATATTGGCGAGAAATGCGATAGGTCAGTGTCTTTTTTCTAATTTGTATCTGCAGGGTTAACTATATAGAATAACTAGATGTGCCCGCGACTTTGACCGCGTAAGATTTAACAAAATTATTTGTTTAGTATCTCGCCGGACGTAGTCGTGGGCACAGCTAGTATACTTTACATAATTCATAAATAAAAAAAGCCTAGTTTAAAAGTAACTCCCTATTACATGAGCTATTTACCAGTGAAAGTCCTGTCAAAATAGGTAAAGCCGTTCCCGAGATTAGCCGGAACAAACGAACAGACAAAAAATGGTAAGTAAGTAAGTATTTATTTGCATAAAATGTAGGTAACAATTGTTGGAATTGATTATACTGGTAACCTAGTACATTTTGTCACAATGCGACGTGCAAATATTATTAAAATAATATCTAATAAGCAATGTCAATCTTAATAAACGAAATTAATTACAATAAAATTAAGACAATTCATCAATTAATTAGATAATTATAAAATATGAATAATAAAATACCCACATAATAATTGATATTCTAATTGTACGGTCAAATAAAAATAATCAAAATTACGGATACAAAATGTCAGAAAAATGTGAAGCATTACATACAGTCAAGATTTTTTTTTTCAAGTCAATACATTCTGATACATAATAATAGGTTGGGGAAAAAGTCTTTTCGCATTATAGTATGTATGAACTTGTAATAAAATCTCTTTGGCTGTAGTATTTGTATCTGGCTGGTTTTGGTATCATTGAAAGTCAACATTTTAAAGAACATAATTCCAAATTCAAATTAGGCAAATGTGTGATTTTCATTTGTTTTTCGTACTGTCAAGATGAGTGAATCTAATGAAGAAATTCGATACATTTTAAAATTTTACTACAAAAAAGGTAAAAAAGCAACGTTTATGGACCTAGTGCAGTGTCTGTGAGAATAGCACAAATTTGGTTTAAGCGTTTTCAATCCGGAAATTTTGATGTCAAAGATGCACCTCGCTCTGGTCGCAAATATTCATACCTACCTACTATAATAAAAAAGCGAAAGATGAGTAAGAATAATTTTTTTTTTAGTTTTTTTAGGTCGGGCTTTGTGTAGGCGGCCTGTCTCGAGACGGCACTAGTCTACTTCACCGGGCAATCGGCGAGCGCAGAAGGCGCTCCAGCCTAGCAAAAAAGTTAGCGCAACTGCCTAAAGGTGACCCATGCGGGTCCGTGCCTCGGCTTAGGGCGTTGGGGAAGGACATATGAGACATATGCGATTATGGGCGGTGCAACTTTCGCTCTACTCCATACTACCGCATTTGGTGCCAACCACAGATTAAGTATTAGATACCAACCCATCAACCCATAGAGCAACACGGGCCCCTGGCCGCGGCGGATGGACCGGAGGGGAGTAGTCATATGCAAGCTTACCCCTCTGTCAAAGTACAAGCCCAAGTGGGCCGAAATGTTTAATTTAAATGTGTGCGTGAAAGAAATCGTTTATATGTTTTGTAAAAGTCAAGGTGTGAGTTTCGTAGTAATAGACGATTTATGTACTATTTTTCTCAATAACACATGCGGGTGAACTTAAGAAATTAATTAAAGAAAAAACGGAAAGAAAAAATTGACTTCGGGCAGTAATCGAACCTGCGACCTCAGGATAACCAGTCCAGCCGCTTTACCACTAAGTCCCACACCGATGCGTCAAATTTTGCTTTCCCCTTTCGGTCGGTGAACGACGTCCATTGATAACTAATTAATAAGCTATACAACCGATATTTATAATAAATAAAATATACGATAAAGACTTTGCAGTTTATACAATATCGTTAAGATGTCGCTGTTCCCTTAATATTTGTACTATTTATTTTTCGCAATAACACATGCGGGTGAACTTTAGAAATTAAAGAAAAAACGGAAAGAAAAATTTGACTTCGGGCAGGAATTGAACCTGCGATCTCAGTATAACCAGTCCAGCCGCTTTACCACTAAGCTACCGAAGTCCCACACCGATGCGTCAAATTTTCCCTAAACGATTTTTGTAGTGTGTGTATATCACACCAATTTCCCGCCGCAAAAAATGACAGACTGTTTTGCATCAGTAATAAACGCTACGGCTACTCTACTCCGGTCGGCCGGTGGCCCGTATTGTTTTATGTGCCAAATACATTTTTAAAAACATTGAAATAAAACTATTTTTACGGATTTATCTCGCGTATATTAAACTAAAATGATTTTTAAAATCAATCCGACGTTTCGGGCGCTTTTCAGCTTCCGTGGTCCCGTGGAGACTGAGGTGACATTTATCTGACAGAAGTTTGAAAAAATTATATGTAGCTACCTCCATCGATTTCGTAAACGCCTTGCATAGCGTTCAGGATTAACACAATAATTACTTATGGTATCTTGAGGTCTTGCAGACTGCTGCGGCTGGGATTTAATCTTGCTAAGTATGGGATGGGAATTTTTAAAAACAGTATAGTATTTTTTTTTTTTTTTTTTAATGTAATAAAAGTGGCAAACAAGCATGCAGTTCACATTGATGTTAAGTGATGACTGCAGCCTATAGACACTTACACAATGACCAGGGGTCAAAATGCAGATGCGCTGCCACTCCTGAGGCATTAGGTGATATGCCTCTGTGCCTGAAATTACAGGGCCGTACATTACCACGTGACCGGAACACGATAGTGCTGAACACTACCATTTAGCGGCAAGTATATTAGGTAATGCGGTGGTGCCTACGCCCGCGAGCTCCGTCACTGGAACTCTACCACCAGTAAAAATTTGTACATTTCCCACATAGATAAGAGAATACCTTTAGAAAATTAAATTGTTAATAAAGACATTCTAAGATCAAAATATTTTAAATGGAATGCTACTATCAAAGGTCTCATAATAGATACATCAATAAGTTCATTAAGACTGTTCTAAAATATGTAATTGAGTGAGGGTGGCGAGAGTCTGAGACCTTCTGTAGGGTTGTGAACTATTAATCGATATTATTGAAATATCGACGTTTAACATGACATGTGTAGAATTGTAGAATACGTAGATACACGATGTAAGCCTGATTAACACTTTGTTAAATGCAGGTGCGAATGAATAAATATCTTAATCCCTTTCCCCATTCTCCAATATACGTATTATTTTAAATATAAAACAAAGCATTTTCACAGAATTTAATTAACATAAGTACTTAGTAGTTGATACTTATTTGAAAACTTACCTATCACTTGAACATTCATTGAATGTAAATCAGGCTTTACGGGCAATGGGGGCCACAAAAAAACATGGAAAATCATAAACGTATATTAACTCGTTGGGAACAACCCACAGATATTTTTATATTAATATTACAGAATAAAATGTAACATCGATTTTACTCCGCTTATGGTTTACTATATGACGCTTCAAGTATTACATATCTTAAAAGAAAAAAAAATGGAATGTTTTGACTTGTGATTTTGGACCATATGTGTTATATTGTGTAGTATTTATTAGGTACATCCCCTACAGCACTACACCATCGATGTTGTAGACACAGATCACAGTTGCAGATCATCAAGATTTAGATTTTATTATAAACTATGTTAATAGCTTTCACAAATAACACCACAGTATTTGGCATGGTAAGTTACTTTGTACGAGTAAGAACATTCAACCCTTCTTCCACAGGCATTCGGTGCCGCGGTATCAGTTTTTTGCTGGCGATACAACACTTATTTCGTGTCTCTACTTACAAAGTAACTTAAACCATGACAGAACTAAAGAGCTATTTTGAGCATATTAACTTCACTTGTTTTTGTTTATGTTCTTAGGTTTTCGCGAGCTGCACTCATTAAAATAAAACTAGTTTTCATATTTATCTCGCGTATATTGAACTAAAATGATTATTTAAAATCGAACCCGACGTGTCGGTCGCTTTTCAGCTTCCGTGGTCTCGGGCAGACTGAGGTGGTAATTGTCTGACAGCAGTTTGAAAAATTACTATGCAGCTACCTCCATCTATTTCGCAAACGTCTTGCGTATTTTTTTTTTATTGTCTCACATCTAGTACAAAGGCGAATCCGGTCGCTTTTTTATAAAAAAATATTATATTCTTAAAATCATCGATACTTTTTATCTATCGATGTTTTTTATGAATCATGTTTGCATCCCAGGCGGTGGTGTCAGACCTTGTCGGTTGAAGGCCGGAGTGCAAGGTCTATGTACTTCCGCAACCCCCTACCCTTCTACAGCCGGGAAATGAGCGCAAGATAATGGTGAATGTACACTTGTTTGAGACGAACGCGTCTAATGAATAAGGTCGCGGAAGCCTCGAACCGAAAAGATCCACCGCACCGATTAAAGTTTTTAGAGCTGTATGAAATTACATGTAATTTTCTTGCAATGGAACTACTATTACTGCGAACGGCAGTTGACATTTTTTATACATTTGAAGCAACACCACGGTCAATCTGCATTTCGTTAGCAAGATCCCACCAGGCTGATTGTTACAGATGACCAAACGCTTAATTTGAAAATCCAGCTCAGAGTCCTACAAACTTAAAAAAATGTAAAGTAAACTACGACCGTCCCGAGACGAGTCCTCGTACTATTTATTGGGTGTACCAATAACAAAAACACCGCAGCGAAAAATATCTACTGTATCTAGCAAAATATCTTCCTTTAATTAAGGCTGTCGTAGATTTCCAGCATTATAAATATATATATAGCAACATAGATTCGACGCAGGTGCGAGGTTTCATAGGATTTCATTCAATTTTATAATCTTCGTTTCGTTCGGCTCGTTCAATGCGTTGAGATCGGATAAGGGTGCATTCACCTTCAGAAATAATTGAGATTACTCGATTTGAATTCCATTTGCATTCTTTTAACAAACGCTTTGAACTTGGGAGATATCTAAAATTCTTCAACATACCTTAATTTATACCATGCGTCCAATACTATGTTTCTACAGCAATGCTAAATATAAAAAGTTATATTTTATAGAATCATGGCAAGCGTACATTGATTTGTACAGAAAAAAATAAAAAAGTTACAAGGTAAAATAGCTTAGAAATATTATATATGGACCTAAGAACAGAAGCACTCCATACAAAACTCAAATTTTTAAATTTTTTATTCCGGAGCATTAGAAATATTTTCAATACCAGAAAATGTTCTTGAGGTTCACTATATAATATTTCAAGGCTGTTTTACCTTGTACCTTTCTTTTTTTTTTCTTTTTTTCTGTATAAATCTTGCCCTGATCCTTTATCAAAGTCCAAAATATATTCCTGATGGTAGAGCTCCAATTACGGAGCTCGCGGGCGTAGGCACCACCGCATTACCTACCTAATATACTTGCCGCTAAATGGCAGTGTTCATCACTATCGTGTTCTGGTCAGGTGGTAATGTACGGGTCTGTAATTTCCGGCACAGAGGGATAACACCTCAAGAGTGGTAACGCATCTGCATTTGACCTTGGTCTTGGTGTGGGTGTCTATAGGGTGCAGTAATCACTTAACATCAATGCGAACAGCACACTTCCATTACATTTTATGTAATGGAAGACATCCATTACATTTTATATAATGGAAGTGGCTAACAATGGTGGTATGTAATACCCTTTAAAGCTCATCTTCTAATATCTACCAGCAAGTTTTCAATGCTTTAATAAAATCAATGGTTGATCAGAATTACAAATGAAATGACCTATTGTCAAAAATGTAAAAAGAAACGTGTGTCTGTATTGTTCTAGTAGCTGAGCCCACGTAGCGTGATGTTATAGCCTTGTTCGAGTCCCTGTTAGCCTATAGCCTTCCTCGATAAATGACCTATCTTACACTAAAATATTTTTTCAAATCGGTGCAGTAGATTAGAGCGTTCAAACCAACAAACTAAATCTTCAACTTTTTATTTTTAAATATAGAACGTAGTATTATTACATATTATCTGGTATAGATTAGTACATAAGTTAATTATTCATATCAAAAACATCGAAAGCTACTGTTTAAGATTTTTTCTGAATAACTTGCCATTCAAATCTTTTTCCTCCAAATCCATGCTAGGTATATCAACTTACTATAAACCTATATACTAAACCTATATATTTAATATAGCTATTAAATAGACCTGTAGTGATGTAAGTATGTATATTTTATGAAAACCTCTATTACCTTCTATTATTAAAACTCTTTGTAACTTTCTTGGCACCAATATACGAGAATACATTATTATAATGTCGCATAATATCAGCCATTGTCTGGCTCCAATAAGAAACGAATGAAATATAATATTAGTCATGTTCTATTCATTCAAAAATATAGGTACCTATACCTACATAGGACTTCGGGACTTTCGTTTTTTTTTTTAAGTGTGTACCGTACCGTGTATACTATAGTCATTAACACGTTTGTTTTCTTTAGACTGTGCTATAGTAGCTACAATATGACAAGACATTCACGAATATTTAATTTTATTAATTATAAAACAAAAACGAAAACAACTTTTTATTCCATTATGTTAATATCGAGACATTTGAAGAGCAAAAACAAAATGTCTGTATTTACATACAATGACCGTTGAATTAATGTTTAAATTTATAGTTTCTAGTCAAAACCTACTACCTACTACCTAATACTTGTAGATATTATGGAAATATTATATGTAGGTAGGTACCTATACCAATTTCATAATAATATGTAATAGATGTGAAAAATTCTTCGCCTTCTAACGGTTGTAGATGTGTAACGAATCAACACGATATCGCATGACGGTGAGAATGTAGCCCGTGTTAAAGATTAAGCGAAACCAACGTTTACCAACGTTTTTAGACAATTTTCAATCAGGTAAAAAGTACGGAAGAATATAAAATTCCCATTACGATAAGTTTGTACTCACTAGATTTTGCGAGATTGCGTCAGCGATACGGTTAGAGGAATTTGACCTGAGGTTCGGTTGGTAAATAGCTTACTTTTTTTAGTACTTAGCTTATTTTTCCTCTAATTTTATCTGTTTCCAATCATATGAGTTTCCAAAAATGCCTTTGTACTGCCGTCCCTACTCTGAGAAAAATTGTTCAATGATTTATGCTTCTAAGTTAACTGGTCTATGCATATCGTGTAGGTACAGGTTGTTAGGATAAGGGAGCGTACTCAGTGTTCAAGGATTACGTACGTAATGGAATTCTTGAAGATTTATAAAAATTGTTAATGTCTGACTCAAAGTTAAAGTTAGAGAAGGATGAAAAATTTTACGAAAACCTTAAAGGAGATGTTGCGAGTTCGGCCCTGGTTCGTACACGTCCTCAAAAAATGGGTAAAACCTGCTACATCAAATTGGAATTAATTGATTGATTTTTTTAACAGTCTTCAACAAGGATGAGGTAATTCTTAATCCAAATATGGCAGCTTGAATCGTTTGTGCTCGTACACTACTGCCGATTCAATACAAGCCAGTCTACTAATTAATTATGTTAGAAAAAAAATGTTTTTTTTTTTAATTACCAGAAAAAGTCAATCAACCTACCCATTTGTTTTTATTTCGTTTAACTCTAGGTTTCAAGATTAATTCTCTCACAAAAGAGAAGTAGGTATACCCTTAGAGGAATAACGCTTCCTTCCTTCCATCCTCGTTGAGGACTGTTAAAAAAATCTATCAATTAATTCCAGTTTCATGTAACAGGTTTTACATTGCACATTTTGAAGTATATGGATGTGAATGCAATTGAATTTATGATTTATCGTTTACCGCCTTTTAGCCTGTTGTTTTGCAAGTTTCCGTGAATTATTCAATAAGATATTAAGTTAGAAATATGCGAACAGGAAGAGTTAATAATAGTTAGTAGGTAAGTGTAGTAATTAAGCATTGATATACATTTTTTTTTTATAAAACAACGTAATTAAGTAAACGAAAGGATCAAGACAAGACTTCATTAAAAATTATCTTCTTGAGAACCGTAGGAACATTTTCCGATGTTGAAATATTTTTGACTTACCGACATTTAAAAAATCATACTCTAATGTAGAACGCTATTCATAGGATAGAACATCTTTATCTCAGGTAAGGTGAGCATATTTTAAGCAACGAGGAATGTTTTAAAAAATTCACACCATGAACCTTTTTATTTTTGTTAATAAAAACCAGTGTAGGGACCTATGGTTGGTACTTTGGTAGGTAGCTAAGCCTACTTACTTCGCTTTTTGACAATTGCAAAGGCATATAAATAGGTATTTTAAACCTATGCACATTTTTGTTGTTACCTATATTGCAATTTAAAAAAAAAATGTGACCATTGAGATAAATAGTGTGTAACCTTCAAATTACTTAATGATAATGTTTACTGAACATTAATAACGTTCACAGAATAGATAATGTTGAACTGTGAATGTCAGATTAATTAACATTAAATGTTGAAACGTAACACGACTTTATAACAAAAACGTTATTCGCACATTCTACAAATTCTGTAATAGGGCACCCGTTATTGCCGGCCATTGTGCATGACGCATCACTTGACACTTGTCTTATTGACATTGTGTAAACAGCTTTATTTATTTTTTTTGAGTGTGTTCTGGCCTTAGAGGAAGGACTCATTCCTTAAAGGTCCAGTTACATTGCTTTTGGTCGAGCTTTAGCCTTAAGTTAAAAGTGGTTTATAAAATTCTCGTGTCACAGTGTTTGTAACCAAACTCGTCCGAAACGGTTTGGATGATTTTAATGATTATTTTTACATTCACATTTGATATGTCTGACAACAAGTCATAAAATATTTTATACCACTTCGACGATACGAAGTTCGCTGGAACAGCTGACTATTTTATGTTTATTTATTTAAATATAAAAAAGTAAGTACCTAAACTTTTTCAGTCACAAAATTGCAATATAATACCTAACTCATAATATAAAAATTCGTTCATAAAATCATTTACTGCTAGAACAATTTTAATTCAGGTTAGAATTCCATATTGATGAAGCTAATTTCAAGTTTTAATTAATTTGTTAGCTAGACGTAGCGTTCTTTTCGTTAAATAGAATTACACCGATGTTGATACATAAATCGAGTTAACATACCTAACTGACTGAAATTTACGCATTAGTTTCAAGTTTAAACTGACATCAAATTGGGCCTCTTTTATGCATTGACCAATATGTTGTAAAGTACTAGACAAACCACTCCCCTTGGTAGCACGGTTCCACTTTCCAGAAGTAATTTTACCACACTTTCCCATTACAGATGACGTGGAAATGTCTGACATAAATATCTGTCCAATTGATTTTATGACATGATATGGCAATCGAGCATAGAGTTCACATTGATGGTAAGTAATGTACGGCCGTGTAATTTCCGGCACAGAGGCTTAGGCCTCAGGAGTAGTAACGCATCTGCATTTTGACCTTGATCTTTGTGTAAGTGTCTATAGGATGCAGTCATCACTTAACATCAATGTGAATTGCATGCTTGTTTGCCATTTCAATTACATTAAAAACATGTGATTACTGTAGCCTATAAACACGTAAGTAACGCATCTACATTAAAATCTGTTTTTTATGTAAAAACTGATTTTAATCCTGAGGCTTAAATTGTAATGTCTGAACATGAGAAAGCTGAACACTACCATTTAGCGGTGAGTAGCTTAAGTAATGTCCGCGAGCTCCGTCACTATAGTTCTAACAGTTAAACTTCGAACCTTAGTTATCTAGTGGCGAACATCAGAAACTGTGTAACTTCAGAGTTTAAACTCGAATTCAGCTTCAAGCTTAGTTAAAAACGTCGGTGAAAACCACCCGTACAATGTGATTAAAATATAACCTTCTATTGTGCCTTTTATTTTTTTAAGTAGTCTATATGAGTTGATTTACCTTTTTCAACGTTCGACAGTTATTTTTTTTATGTTTCTGCATCGAATTAAAAGAGGTTTTTTATCAGAATCTTAAAAAAAAAATCTAAAGCCAAAGATTTTATAATTGATATTACGTAGTAAATGTGAAGGTAAGACAGACGTCCTATCGGAGTCACCCGCGAAATGTAGTAAGTAAATAAATATTATACATACTACATATATTATACAAACATATTACTTTAATACGACTATTAGTGCTAAGAGTTTACACAATATACAATCATGACAAGACTATTTCAAACTTATAATCTTTACAGACTTTATACAATACATTTAAAAGGCTGTTCTGAATGGATACAATGATATTACGCTAATACAAGATCATCCAAAAGATTAATGCGTCTTATAAGGACTTCTTACTTCATAAAACTTTAGACAAAGTAACAATGAACTTTACAAATCATTGTATAAATCCTTTCACATACAAGTTTACGCCAACATCCAGATCTTGGTTCGCCGGCTCACGACTAAAAAGCTTGGCTAGGCATAATGATTAATACCACTTTCGTGCGCTGGTGAATAAAAAAAACACCACTTTCACTTTCGCATCCCATTGCAAAAACACAGCCTCGTTTCGGCGATCGCAATCGCTGAGGCTTCGAACTTGAGCCGATGTAATTCACGGACCAATTAACTCTCCTCAGCCTCCACTAGCACGGGGAGACTGGTGTGGTGCTGGCAGGTATGGTGCTGCGAGGCGAACGCCGACAACCACGAGTCCAAATCGCGTTCTGAACACAGGAATTTCGCCGAAATAGTGTTATCGTAACCTTTCTGCCGCACGAAGAATCCGCTGTTCGAATCCTCGCGCTCAACAGTCGTGTTCCTCAGGTTCACGACCCCGATAGGTTTCGACAAACGCTTCCTCGGGTAAATAACAGCGAAATGTTCTAGCGAGGTACTATACACGACCACTCTCACGTCCTGTCTCATGCCGCCCGGCCCCAATAACACTAGGAAACCAGATTTCACTTCGGCATCGCATGTCTTTTTGAAGCCCTGCCCGAAATGTTCGCCTCTACAGGCTGACATTATATCAGTCGGCATTTTAATGTTTTTGCGGACCGACAACAGCGCGACACGTCCTCTCGGCGTGCTGTCTGAAATAAACTGAAGAGTCATTTTCCGAAGTCCAACCCAGAGCACTTGTAACCTTTCGACTGTGGTTCGGGAGCTTTCGGCTGCACTCGGGTTGCATTCACTTTGGAGACTTGAAATGAAAAATGTAAATTTCACGAAGTAAATAGTAAATTGTATTTGTCTCGGTTTTACGTCAGCGCGACGAGACATAACGAATGATCTACATTCCTTTTGGCGCTTTAAACCGCCGCATTTGCATTGTAATGTACGTACAAATCCGCCGGCCGGTTCCTAATAATACGCATCTGTAAGCTGCGTGAGCTGCATCCTCAAAAGCAAATTTCCAGAAGTTACCCCAACTTCGACTACTATAAACCTGATAAGATTAACCTGTGTCTAACCTTCGTCAAAGAAGCTACGTCTATCTCGGAAAATATGTTTACTATACAATAACTGTTACTGTTTAACGTTTGACGAGCCGGTTAGTTAGGGTTCGATCCCCGCACCGGAACAAATATTTGTATGGCCTACAGATATTTGTTTCGGGTCTGGGTGTTTGTGTATGTGTTGTATGTGTACAACGGCACCCACGACACAGGTTTATACCTACTGTGGGGCTGTGAGTGTAAGCGTATTTATTTAAAGTTAATTAATCTTACCTACTTAGTAAACGGTAAGTTAGACTGGACTACTATTGCCATCACCCTGGCACCTTCTTCCCCTTCGAGCAGGATCATTCCTCTCCCGAACACGCTCGGCGCTCTCTCTTTCTGGAGCATTACCTCCTCACAGAAAGAGACCACAGCTTTCCACGCTATGTCATACATACTATACCGAATACGATGGTAGGTTGTTACAAACTCGAGCTCCGGCTCCGATACTAAAAATTTCACCCTCTTCACTTCAGGCAAACGACGTCGTTAATGTGCGTTAATGTGCGGCCGAAAAACCGACACCGGTGACATTTCTCGACCATCCCACGCGCCTTAAGCCATCCAACACCACTCTACACTCTGGCCCATCGCAGTGGACCATCGCAATGGCCCATCGTGTAGAGCGGCCTTACCACGGGCAAAATCCAGAACCTTATAGAAACAACTTAATTTAGTTGTTTTCGTCCTATAAATAAAGATGGCGCTGTGAGGTATTTAAACAGTAATTAATATGCATTCGTTTCACCCCAAGGTGAAAGCTCTAAGTGAAGGTCGGATAGGGACTACTCGACACAAAAATTATCGTATTTTCTATGAGAATTATTTTTTAAATTATTGTGTATATACATATCAAGTCGATGTATTTTAACTACCTACATACCTACTAGTATTAGTAGGTATTTCCCGAAGATGTAAACTGAGGTAAACATTCATCTAAACGGAGGGATGGACGGATGGACAGATTGACTGATGGACTGATGGACTGATTGACTAATGGACTGATGGACTGATGGATTGATGGACTGATTGACTGATGGACTGATGGACTGATGGACTGATGGACTGATGGACTGATGGACTGATGGACTGTGGACGGACGGACGGACGGACGGACAAACAAACAGACGGAGATGATCATTCTATAAGACTCCTTTTTTTTAAATTTGGCTACAGAACACTATTATTCCGTATAGTAAGTAGGTACGTGATCTGCTTGTACTACAATCCATTTTACCAAAACATTTTTTTTTAAACAATGCATTAGCAATCAGTTTTGGTTTATAGTAGTTTGTACTTAATATTTGTAATTTTATAGCAATAATAAGTGCCCTAGGACTGAGTATACTAGTTCAATAATTCTTCAAAACTAAATGTTATTGTTATTATTATGCATGTATCTTCAATCCAAGTCCCTTGCGAAGTAGGCAGAGAGTGTAGAGCGCCAGACATCCCGTGCCTTTTCTACTTCATAACTAAATGTGTCCCCATTTTTTGCGTCAAGTTATAAAATAAATAACAAAACTGTAAACATTCCAGGGTAATGGTCTGCTCACTGCTTCTAGAAATTGATGAGTCATTTCAAATGTTTTTCTAAGTGTCATGTTGTTTTAACCTACTTCAAAAAAGACGATATTAATTTATGGTAGGCACAGGCAAATGCTGCATGCAATGGCATGCATTTACCATTTTTTTATGTGATGGTGGTGGCAAATATGCATGCAGGTCACATAGATGTTAAGTGACGACTACCGCCTATAGACATCTACACAATAACCAGAAGTAAAAGTGCAGATGCAATGCCTCCCCTGAGGACTAAGATCTTTCGCTGCTGTGATAGTTTTAACGGGCCATACCTCTACAAGCAAACTCCGAGATACTCTAGGGAACTGCCAGAAAAAATCCGGTATATCAAGGGGAAAAGGATTTTACACCGTATTACGATGTTACCTGATAGTCACTGACCCAGGAATCGAACCCAGAAGTATCGAACCCTGTAGTAATGTTTATCGAAGCTGGTTAAAAAGTGTCACAAACACGCATAAAGTGAGAGTGAACACATAAACTTTAATGCGAATTTAAGAGGATTACGTAATATTTAAACATAGATGATTTTGGGTCAACCGTCACATGATAATTAAGGTTTCGCTATTAAAAAGATAAGATTTATTTTAATCAAAACATGCCTATGGCGATAAGCCTCACAAATTGTTGTGAGAGCTACATGGCTTCAACTCTACCCAGTCACATCAGTTATTAATGTGAACTGCAGACTTATTTTGCTAAAGCGCCAAGGAGGTGATATCCTCTCCAGTGGTCATCATCATCATCATCATATCTGTCGAAAGATGCTCGAGACTGCTCGCTAAAAGGAGCTCCCCTAAAAAAATATTCTTCAAGATGATAATGCCCGATATTCGAAATTACGTCTAGTACTAAAAGTCTACGAGCATTATCTGCTGACAGACGGACGGATGGACATGCAAAAACAGGAACGAATACATATTAAAAGACTCGAAGTGAATGTTGTTTGTTGTTTTTTTTTTATTTAAAGTAGCATTTAACGCATGGCGGCACGAGACTAGAATAAAATTAATGTATGTTGATCAAACAGGTTTTACACCTTGCTCATGTTTTTGCCGTTTATTGTGCAAATAACTTAAAACAGGACTGATTAACATCTAACCTATTAGTTAAGCTGGTTTAAGTCTGCCCGTAATCATCTTTTTAACGTATTTTAGGGTTCCGTGGTCTTTAGGCACTCTGTTAGATACGCCATGTCCGTATTTTCCGCATCCGATGGTCCGCAGACTAGCTCAGAGATTCTTAGGCTAGGTTTTTTTTTACCGCTTTCACATTTAAAGTCAGATAGGGATTCGAGGTTTGGGCATTTGAATACAGGTCCTTGAGGTCTTTGCTAAAGGATACGGGCGGCCTGTTTCAAGTTTGTAAGATTGTAGCATTGATGTTTTTAGAGAAGCTGTATTGTTTTATAAAATATTTTTGTCTCAGTATTTTCGGAAATGTATTATATTTATCAATTTTATATTTAGTTGACATTTTTATTGAATTCCTTTAATTCAAAAATTCAAACTTCAAAATTCAAATAATTTATTTCAAATTGGTCTACAAGAACACTTTCGCATTGTCGGGTTTGCTACCTAGAGAGATTGACTTTTAATAATAATCCAATAGGTATTCATAAATACCAATTTCATAATAATATTTAACCGATATGGAAATCATCAAACTAATAAATAACTAATGACTGAACTACGTTATTTATATGTATCATGTAAGTTTTTAAGGGTTCTTCTTTTTCTATTAGTTCCTCGAGAATCTATGGATTATTTAAATTGTTCATTATACACACTTGTTCTTGAATTAGTCTAGTTCGATAGAATCTGGGGCATTTTTTCAGAATATGAGGAATTGTTTGTATATCATGGCTATCGTAAGGGTAAATGTTTGTATGTTTGATCCCGAATCGATATAGACATTGTAGGTAGTATCCATTATTTCTGTATATTTGAGTTAATTCGAATGTTCGGTTTACCTTTTTGAGAATATTTTATAAATAGGTTCTAGATTGGGGCATATTTGATTTGTGTATTGTCCAGTTATTGATCTCTGATATCTTTTTTCAGAGGCTTCTATGGAATTTTGTTTGATTAACCTTTTGTGGTAGCACAGGCAAAATTTGGCACAGTCTAGCTGTTGCATCATATTACTTTTAACTTTGATAAGATTTAAATTAATCGTGATCGGTGTGTAGTAGAGCTCCAGTGACGGAGTTCGAGGGCGTAGACACCATCGCATTACGTAATATACTTACCGCTAAATGGTAGAGTTCAGCGCTATCGTGTTCCGTTCAGATGGTTATGAACAGCCCTGTAATTTCTGTCGTATTAGACCTCAGGAGTGGCAACGATCTGCATCTGGTATCGTTTTTTTTATGTTATGATAGTGGCTAACAAGCATGCAGTTCACATTGATGTTAAGTGATGACTGCAGCCTATAGACACCCACACAAAGACCGAGGTCAAAATGCAGATGCGTTACCACTCCTGAGGCCTGAGGTGTTATGCCTCTGTGCATATCTGGCATTTACATGTACAGAAATATCTGGTTTTCATGTTGATATTTATAGGCCATACACTTACCTTCAATGTGTATTGTATGCTTATTTGTTTTCCACTTTATGACATAAAAATACCTTTTTTATTACGGTACCTCAAAAAAGGCAGTGTGCTTACTTTCGCACACAAATACCAATAAATATCTATACGTCTAAAATACTACATTTTATAAATACAAATTTATTGACGACTCGCCCCGGCTTCGCACGAGTGCTGCAGTGAATGTAAAATAGCCTATGTCACTCAGGGCTAGCCAGGGGGAGGGTTCTGTGGGTTTAAACCCCTCCTCCCCCCCGAAAAGTTAAGATTAACATTCATAAAATCAAAACAAAAGACAAGCGTGCAGCATATCTCATTCATTACCATTCCTACACTAAAATATGTGGTTTGGATAGGGATATCCACGCCACGGGATCGCCGCCGCGCTTCGTCACAATAGCTGAGAATATGTAATTGACAATAGTTTAACCGATCGCATTTGGTAACGTTCATAGGTATATTTTCAATTCTCATGAATATAAGGGTTATTTTATGTACTTTTGGTGTTTTTATTTTCTTAGTAAACGGTTTGTGACTTATAAGCTTTAAAGTTCCAATTTTCGGTAGAGTCAAGTGTCCCCTCCCCCCTCTTCCGACTAAACGGTTGTTGTTAGAAATTCAAACGTTACGGCAGTAGTAGCTATATACAATGAAATTAAAAGGAAAACCATAATACTCAAGTTGGCTTTACAAGTTTGCGAGAAATAGTCGACCAAATGTATTTGGCTCGAAAATTTCGAATAAGTCCATAGAAAGTATTTATTAATTTTTTTCATTACATTTCTTACTCTGCAACTACGGAACCCTACACCCAATACTGCGCGTGGCCCGACACTCACTTGACCGTTTTTTGTTTAAAAACGTTACAAACATACACACACAAACAAATGTTTCCTCTTTATCATATTTGTTTGGAAACTTAAGGTGATGCTACATTGATAAATTTATACACGTGACTTACCGGATAGTTAGATTGACGAATGAATGGATCCTAAATGTTCATATTTACTTATTCTCATCACCTGTCATGACCTATCAAAGGGGAATGATAGAAGATTGCGTCTTAATGAGTATTTGATCGTTGTACCTAAATCCCTGTCATTTCCGGCACAGGAGTATAATAATTAACACCTCACTACTAATTTTACCTTATAACCTTTTTTTTTGCTTGTTCGTCAGGCTACTGGGTCTCCAAATGCCAAATGCCGCCCTGGGCCTCTGATGATTCTAGCCGAAATCCTTTGAATAAGACAAAATTACCGTTTTATAATTGGTGGTAACAAGATTACAAAGTTTTATAATATTTTAGTTTTTCAGAACACAGCCAATGTGTTATGATTGTACAGGTAGGTATTTACTCACAAACTCACAACTCTTCTTGCTGTTTCGCATCGATCCAACAATTCGTATCATCTAAATAGGGTCACGTGACCATTCGAGTTGCCCACGTGATTTACGTGTCAGGTGTTCAAACCCCTGTGTCATACACAGCTTTCTGAAATGTGTGCATTTCACGGCTGTATTCGATAGAATGGGTAGACAGAGATAGGTAACGTTACTTCACGGCTATAGGTACCTAAACCCGAAGGGGTAGGCAGAGATAAAGGAGATGTTGCGAGCTCGGCCCTGGTTCGTACATGTCCTCAAAAAATGGGTAAATTATAGAAGAATCCGAAAAAAATACAATTAATTTAATCAAGAAAATATTTTAGAGTTACCACCACATTTAATTCAAACGATTTTATCATTTTCAATCATGTTCAACATGGCGGCGATACAGCCAACGCTTGGAATCAATCGATTTCGATAGTATTTATATTTTTTTTTTATTCTCCAAGTACTAGATAATCAAAAAACAATTTAAAAAATGAAAATGTCAAAATGACATCGTCCGCCATATTCGCCATGTTGGCTTTAAGTTGCAATTCTAACTGCAAATAATATTTTGTAACTGCAAACAAAGCTAAATAAGTGAAAATATGCAGTAAAAACGTTTTTATATTGATTTTGCCTTTTTAATGATATTGTGTACAATACATGGCCGGAGGTCCATACATTTTTGCAACATCTCCTTTAATGCTGGTGTAAATAGCTTTCCGCATGAAAATCCGTGCAATTGTCTCAAAGTTTATCGCGACGAAACAGACAGACGGGGGACTTGTGGTGTATTTATATACCATATGACCATTAAAAAATTATATAAAAAAAGTATCAAAACCACATGACAACGCTCCCAAAATGTCTGTCCAGAACTGAGGCAATAAAAGTTCTCCGCAATGTTTTTCAGGCAATACTACATTTCAGGGATAGCACAATGCAGACATAATATCATTGCGTAGGCGGCCAACCTACGCGCCCTGATTCCGCTGCCTACACGCTTGTAAGGTCACTCTTGTCACTGCATTCAGATTATTTCAGATTAACTGAATTACATATTTTTTGTTGTCTGCATCTTCAACACCTTAGGCCTCAGAAGTGACAATGTTTCTACATTGAAATCTGTGGATTCGTTTGTAGTCGTTTATAGGCTACACTACACTGTAGCAAGTACACTGTAGTAAGTAATAGTGTAGCCTCTACCAGAGAATATGTAATAATACTACGTATAGAATGGACACTTCGACGTCCCGCCCGATTTCCCCGCCTCACCCAATCTCCTCCCCTCTTATGGGCGACGTTTGGTATTCTCTACGTACGCTCACAGATGCGCGTGTACTTACACGTGTATACGTCACTGATTGATGTCTGAGTAATAGAGACCAAATTAAGCGTTTGTTTGGAATTTTGGCAGAAGAATGGACACTTCGACGTCCCGCCCGATTTCACCGCCTCACCCAATCTCCTCCCCTCTTATGGGCGACGTTTGGTATTCTCTACGTACGCTCACAGATGCGCGTGTACTTACACGTGTATACGTCACTGATTTATGTCTGAGTAATAAAGACCAAATTAAGCGTTTGTATGGAATGTTGGCAGAGTGTCCGCGGTGTGCCTCTACAGTACCTATTTATAGAGCAACACGGGCCACCGGCCGTGGCGACGCGGCCAGTAACATTGTGTGCCGGCAGCCTCGGACTTGTCCGAGCTGGACAAGTCGCCAAATTGGTTGCGCAACCAAACGGACATCAGGTGAGTAACGCTCTATAGAACTATAAGTTTTTTTTTTTTTTTTTTTATGTAATAAAAGTGGCAAACAAGCGTGCAGTTCACATTGATGTTAAGTGATGACTGCAGCCTATAGACACCCACACAATGACCAGAGGTCAAAATGCAAATGCGCTGCCACTCCTGAGGCATTAGGTGTTATGCCTCTGTGCCGGAAATTACAGAGCCGTACATTACCACCTGACCGAAACACGATAGTGCTGAACACTACAATTTAACGGCAAGTATATTAGTATACATTTTGTTGGTGGCGGCGACTGGTTGCGCTGCCATGGCGTCTCGGTGAAATATTAGCCCTAAGGGTAATGCTTTTTCCTTTTGAAATACGGAACCATAAAAAAGTGATGTTACCTGCTTACTTTACTTTTAATTTCGCGGTTTTCTATAATTTCAAAAGTAGGTAATAAACTTTCATCCAAATGCAGTCTGGTGAAAGTGTGATCGCATTATCTCGACAATGACAATGGACCCTGGGAATCGCATCGATTTACGCGGTTACACATAACCTAATGGCCAGAATAACATGACTTGTGAATTCAAAGACTTTTTAATACTTATTTCACTAGAGGGGCTAGAGGGGAATTTTTATTTCAAGCGAAAATGTTATATTTTTCGGTGTCATTAGTCATTGGTAACAATATTTGTCAATATATAATATAATAGGGATGATGACTAGGTATGAATCCACTACTTTGTATCATATCACATGGAAGCGACTTACAAATGGGAAATGACGATACAAAAATTACGAAAATTCGAGTTGAATACTATGAGATATCAAAATTTAAAAGTGACGAAAATTAGTGAACAGAAAAGTTAAGTTTAAAATATAAATAATTCCACCTTTAGATTCTTTAAACGATATCCATCAAATTTTAATAAGGATGTTTTTCCAAAAACGCATTATTGAAGAAGATATTTTAAAATGTTTTGATTTCACCATACAATTCACAAATTTTAACTGTAACGTGACGTCAAAATAGAGTATCGTCTTTTAAGAGCCGCTTTGAGTCGTTTCACAACTCGCAAGGTTTTGAATTGTTATATCTTTAAAATCATTAGCTGTTGAATAGTCGTTTCAAAGACAATATTTATTTATTTTTCCTGTACTTCTTGAAATTACAATAAAAAAAAAACTAGTCATCATCCCCAAAAAAAACATTTTTGACATACTAAGGTACTAATAAAAAAAAAGAAACATTTTTTACATACTTAGGTACTAATGGAATAAAAAGAAACATTTTTAACATACTGTTGACATACTTAGGTTCCAAATAAAAGGAAAGAAACATTTTTGACATGCTGAGGTATTTACTAATGGAATAAAAAGAAACATTTTGACATACTTAGCTACTAATTAAAAAAAAGAAACATTTTTTACATACTTATCTACTAATGGAATAAAAAGAAACCTTTTTTACATACTTAAGTACCTACTAATGTAATAAAAAGAAACTCTTTTTATATACTTAGGTACTAATGGAATAAAATGAAACATTCAATACAAACGCAGTGCATCCATCGCATGCTCTGCACTCATATAGTATCGCAACTCTTTTTTTATTATCTCTGCAGGTTTTGCATTCTCTTCTTACTTTTTCTTTCATGATTTTTGTGCTATCTCCTGTTTTCTTTTCTCTGATTTTTTAAAGAAAAAGTGGAACAGGGCCTTGACTTTGGAAGGGATTCAAACTTCTGACCTTCTTTTCGAGATTAGTAAACTTTCGTACAAATGCAGTCAGCTTTTCGATAACGGGACGGTCCGCCGGCGCGGCGGTCCGGGATTTTTCTTTAAACCTTAAGAGATTAAATGATATAAGTTTTAATTTATTCCGTCCAGTCAGTGCCGGATTAGCTATATAACAGAAGGCAGCAAATGCTACGGGCCCCGCGCCTGTGCCCAAAAAAAAACACAAATATGTAAATTCTCAAAGTGGCTACACTGTAATTATATAGGTATATTTATGTTGCAAGTTGGCAATACCACAATACTTACAGGGGGAATCCCCTAATATTGTTTTCGATTCCTTTTAGTAAATGTTCTGTTTTATTTACATTCTCAGTAGGCAATTTTATACCAAAGAAACTGCAGTTTTATGGTTGTTAAGATATATAAGATATAAAATCAATTCGCGAATTACCTGTGAATAGGTTTAAAGTTAAATTAAATGAATGGCTACTTGACAAATGTTTTTATAATATCAATGAATTTATGACATAAATAATATCTGTATCAATTTCATCAATTCTCATTATCTTATTATTCTTAATTACACAATTTAGATTCATATTGACTTCTTATGTAAAGCATTTGCATGCTATTCTTATTTCTAAATATAATTGTGACTATTTGTGTTTTCCATCGTTGTATACCCTATTTAATGCAAATAAATGAATTTTAATTTTTTAATTTTAATGTAACTCTAGGTGTCTCTCCCATGTTCACTTTGCTACGGGCCCCGCACCGGCTTTATCCAACACTGAGCCCAGTGAGTTGTGAAATTAATCGATAGTGTTGGGACAGATTAAATTAGGAATCGGCGTATGAAGAGAATGATGAATGTAGAAGAAGCACGGGAGGTGTGTCAGGCCCGGGATATCTGGCGCTCCACAATTTCTGCCTATCCCGTGAGGGACTTGGCGTGAAGATACATACAGATTTAATTTACGATAAACATTACTTTTAACTGGGGTCCGCGAAATCCATCGTTTGGGTAATCTGTTGATGTCATTCATATTTGCTTACGAAAAAGTAGTCACTCACAATACAAATATTTATTATTATCTAAAATTTTGCAATGTTCTGCGTTTTATTATTTCATAAGTTTATCTCATCGACGACACAACGCAGCTTTCATCTCTTAAAAGGTGGTTAAAATTGACCAAGTTGTAAACAATAATTTCAGCGGAGCACACAAGTCCTCGGTAGTATAGTGGTAAGTATCCCCGCCTGTCACGCGGGAGACCGGGGTTCGATTCCCCGCCGGGGAGGAACAACTTTTTGTCGTATTTTAAATATATTTTTTTTTTTGTATATTTTATGAAAATGTTCCATGTATTTTTCATTGAACTGTAAGTGCTTTGTGAATATCTTCACATTTCATGACAATGGAAAAAAAATATATTCATTAATTTAAATTTCGTGTATTTTGAAGTTCGTGTAATCTGACATTAGGTATTGTTTAATACAATCACGAATGTGGTCACGAGTAGTCTACTACTCACTCTCTTTAAAACAACTGTCAGTCCTACTCGAGTGTAGTTAGAGGTCGAAGACGCTCTGTGTGTTGTTTTTTTTTTAAGTGGCAAACAATCATGCATTTCACTTTGATGTTAAGTGATGACTGCAGTCTATACACTTACACAAAGACCAAGGTCAAAATGCAGATACGTTACCACTCCTGAGGCCTAAGGCGTTATGCCTCTGTGCCGGAAATTACAGAGCCGTACATTACCACCTGACCGGAACACGATAGTTCTGAACACTACCATTTAGCGGCAATTAAATAGATTGTACATTGTAAAGTGTTTTAAACATTAGGTTTAGTGTTGTCTCGTCTACCGCGCTATTAGTAGTGCATCTGGTATGAATGCAGACGCCCGCACTGACGATTTTCATGCGATTATTCATAAGCAATGGCGAAAGAGCCCATAAGCAAATAGATATATGTTGCAAGTTGCGATTAATCGCGATCCTAATAACAAATGTTTCGTTGATTGCCGAATCACAGAGATTTCGTTACAGTTTGCACGATCTGGGCATTAATGCGCGAATCGGACTGTCGAGCACTTCCTCGTATCCAATCCGTGCGGGTGTGACGTCACACTTCGGTGGGTGGTGCGATGTAGGAATGGAGACGATGGCACCAGATTTTCTCAGAGGGATAACATCTTAGGCCTCAGGAGTGACAACGCATCTGCATTTTGACCTCTGGCCATTATGTGGGTGTCTATAGGCTGCAGTCATCACTTAACATCAATGTGAACTGCATGCTTGTTTGCCACTTTTATTACAAAAACTAAAAATATCGAACAGTTCCTCAGAGCCTATTAATAATAAATAATGTATAGAAATGTAACTTTCATAAAATCATCGCTTCGATTTTGTTTCCATTTATTTTATTATTTATAATAATAATAATTTAATATGGGGGCAGAGCAGCTTGTGGCGAGCTGTTGGTGAGTAGCGACACCACCCCCTACCATCATCTCGAGTTCCTCCGAGAGAACTGGGCTCCGCCTCGTCCGCCACACAGAGGTACGGCCGGACAGAGCATCAGGTCCGTCACCTCTGGCTTGCCTTCATTGGCCGGTCAGAGTCGGGCGCTAGAGGTATGGCAATTGCAGAAATTTAGATAATAGGCTGTTGTCTAAATTTCTGCAAGAGCCATACATACACTCGGGGGTGGAAGTGTCTAAAGGCATAATAGCGGGGAAGCCCGCTCCGAGCTCGAGATTACTCGCTCGTGATGGTGAAACCCACACCTCTCGACACCCCCAGCCTCTCTCAACAGTGTTGCCCCCTGTCGACCATCGGGTTGGCTGTTTGGGGGGCCACCAAGGAGAGGCGAGTCACCACCTGCCTAAAGTAGGATTCGATAATGTGAGATTGTTGAATATAGGCAGGTGCCGGATCTCACTCCATAGGCCCAGCCAGCTAGTCCCCCCAGCCACCCGCACACCACCCACATAGCGCAAAGTTTGACAAATCACTTTTCATAAC
This sequence comes from Macrosoma leucophasiata, assembly GCA_036365455.1. NCBI lineage: Eukaryota > Metazoa > Arthropoda > Insecta > Lepidoptera > Hedylidae > Macrosoma > Macrosoma leucophasiata. Next base: position 14,266,148 of record JAWQUS010000026.1, read on the forward strand.
AATAGTCCCATTATATTCTGCGGGGTCTGTCTGTGTCTGTATTGACTATTGATGCAGTCAGAGAGGTCCCGCCGAATATAACCCATTACAAAGTAGATCAAAATTCTCTAAAGGGCCTCTACGTGTTGGACCCTCTATGTCCCCGCGCAAGCCTGACAAAAATCCGGGGTTCAAATTGGACCCCGTGCTGACGAGAGACATAATTTAATATAATCTTATTACACAAACAAACTGCAAACATAATAAACACACTTTCAACATACATAATGGCATTCAATTGGTCGCGACAAGGTAATTTCGCCAAGCTGCAAGGAAACGTCTAATAGCCCGATGCGCTGCGGTGTGTCCCAATTATGCCCCGCCCTCTGTGTATCTTTACGTGGAACCATTCTTTTGACAAGTTACACTTCTTTACATTATTAAATTATTATTCTTATACTTAACATTGTAGCGAATGGTTAAGGGTACTAAAATCGATATTACTTGAATCGTAGAAAGATTTGTAGCTGTTTTTTTATCCCCACCCCTTGAAATTTGGCGCACTGGGCCGTCGCCTCATCACTCCTTCCCCTACCCCTCCTTAACGCCGGCACCGGATGATTGAGTCTCGTTTTGACTGTCCACTCTTGGATACAAAGGGTCTTACACCCATATTCTAAATCGTAATCTCGACCTTAACTCAACCTTACTCAATGGAATTGATATAGTTGTAACTAAATACGTCAACTCGACATTCTGCCTCCGTTTGAGGTAAGAAAGCAATTGTCAAACTCCAAAGTACGTCACGACCTACCTTGAAGTTTCGAGGTGTTTTTATATTTACGCCATATTCTTGCGCTCAATAAGTTTTTCGTGTCGGAATACCATTGTATAAAAATCGATATATCGATATATTTCTATAAAAATCGATTTTCAAGACTTTGTGAATTATCTATATTATTATTCTATATGATAATCCATACACATGAGTTACTGTCAAAATACAACCAAGAATAGGGACCACAACCAAGTATCAGCCGAGTGTCAGTCAAGCAATGTTTCAAAGTAATGTCTTAGAATATGGGTCTGACAATCCGTAAAAATAACTGTAACAAAATTATCACTAGTATTTCGATGACAATTTAAAAATAAAAGATAATTCTTCTTAATCACGAAGAAATCTTTATTCCTTTCAAAATTACCTAATTCAACTCTTCGATATGATTCCCTTACTTTACATAAAAGCGATAGTTACAAAACCGAAACAAAACAACATCGAGTTTCATTTTCCAACTACGAATCATATTTATACATTATAAATAATATTTTAAAATCGGGAAATCAATTTACATGAACTGAGACAGTGTAACGCAATTTCCATATTATTTTACAAAATTACATCAACGAGATTAAAATTTAAACATTTAAAAAAAAGAATCGGAGCAAAAGAATTACCACATGCACGTAGTTGAAAAATGTTCTTTAATATAGACTATGCTATAAATACAGAATAAATATTATTGGTAAAATTCGTTGTGTTGGTACTCCCGTAACTAAAAATTCACATCGAATTGGTCGTTTATAGGGTTAAATTTTAATTTAAAGGTTAGTCGCGAATAAATAATTAAAACATAAATCAGTTCTTTCATTAAATGGAAGTGACGCGTGTCCAGCGCTACCTACCATCAATAAATCACATGGTTACAGTAAATTAACAATAAAATACATACAATTTTCATCCAAAAAAAAAAAAACTAATAAGTTATATTTTTAAATCGGAAATTAAATATTATGTTAGAAATTATTGTTTTGCATGATTACTGTTCTGAAGATACATAAAATAGAGAACATTGACTGCTATGTAATGCTGCAAATTAGAAAGTAAAATGAGCACCTATGTGTGTTACTTGTGGTATATTTCATAACTGTAAGTCGAATAAACATATCCAAACATTTGCAAAGTTTCCCATTTTCTGTGAGAGGAAACTAGTTTAACATACATGTCATGACAAAAATATGAAACCAAAAAAAAAAAAAGTATTTGACATAATAAAAAAAATAATAAAACAATGTAATATATTGTATATATCGTGTTGCACAACTACACTTGGGCGCTTAAGGGTGCTTTTCCACCAGAGATGTGCGAAACAGCTTTGCTGCGAAGATGTTATATCTACGCTACAAAAATATGTGACTATTTCCACCAATACTATGCTACGTAACTATACGATACAACATTCGCGACGGCCCATAGCACGCATCCTTAGTAGGCATCCATAGCACACATCCGTCCATACAAAAAAACATATCTTAGTTGAATCCTTTTCCACCAGTGCTAAGCTTTATAGAATAGAATAGAATAGAATAGAAAATATTTTTATTTCGAATAGATCTTTACAGATACTTTCAAAACGTCAATAAATCATAAACTACCTACCTAGAGCGAATAACCATTACATATAGTAAAAGCAAAATCATATATTAATAGTAAATTAAAAATTAAAATGATATGTTCTTAGGTTTTAATATACGCGAGATAAATCCGTAAAAATAGTTTTATATATAATAGTTTTATAAAAATTAAAATTTAAACTATTTGGTTAAAACATAATAATCATAAAATTTTTCAATTCCTTCAATGATAATAAATGAAGAAAAAGAAAATCTTATTGGTCAAGATCAATGTTATTCACTTAGCAGAGTTCCAAGTGCAGTCACTACTGAGAAGAACTCCGCTACCCAACAAACTCAGTAAGAGCTCTTTTAAATGAGAGCTTAAATCTAGTACAGATAGATTATCGTGAAAAATCAAATAATGTCAACGTCCATAGCATAGATGCAAATAAACTGCTATCTACTAAATGTGATGTAGCCCCTGCAAACCAGAACAGACCAGTCTCCACCAACAGCACCCGTTCACGAGTATGACGCATGTGACAGCCATTGCCCTCCTCGGCCATTTTAGAAGGAAGTGAGCAACCCGCACCAATGAATATGATTGGTGGATATCAAACGCATCCATAGGAACGTAGCTTAGCACATCTCTGGTGGAAAAGCACCCTTAAACTGGAATCACATAAACTGGGGTAACAATCCCTACGAATATTATAAATGCGAAAGTAACTGTCTGTCTGTAACCTTTTCACGTCCAAACGACTGAACAAATTTTAATGAAATTTGGTACAGAGATAGAGCTGACTTTGAGAAAGAACATAGGCTACTTTTCGACATCCACGCGGACGAAGCCGCGGGTAACAGCTAGTAGATAATAAAACAATAATAACAAATGATTGAACAAATCCCTATTTATGCGTTTCCAGTTAAAAGCTTGCAAGTGTATATTTTAACGTATAACATAGCATTCAATGATGAACTGAAACATTGTCATAGACAATAATATACATTTTGAGATCCACTTTCACAACAAACACGTTGTTTTTTTTTTATCATTCAATATATCATTACTGTCGCAAGAAATATGAGTATGGTTATAGAGTTAGTTTTCATTATGCTGCCATCAATATAAAAATCAATGAATTTATAGCACCTTAAAAAGTAATGTAACTGGTATATTATTATATAATGGAGTAATGACTACTATGATCTTAGGAGAAAATGCGCACAACAAATAGGATTGTTTATATTCATAGAGCAACACGGGCCACCAACCGACACCGAAGGGGAGTAACGTTTATGACCGATGATTAAACAGTTATTTTACACACACAAACACAACAAAAATTGTCTATTACCACGGAACTCAAACCTTGACTTTAACAAAATACATAAACAGTTTCACGCACACATTTAAACATCTCGGCGACAGGCATAGGATCACTTGTGCTTGTATGTACTTTGACAGAGGGGAAAGCTTGCATATGGCTACTCCCCTCCGGTCCACCGGCCGGCGGTCCGTGTTGCTCTATGATTATATTTGATGTAATTGAATAATTCGTAATAACACATACAAGTGAAATATTTTTTAAAGAAAAAATGGAAAAGAAAAATTCGCTTCAGGTCGGTGGCTCAGTCGCACTAGGTCTCTACAGTCCCTCTGGACTGGACTAGTGATACCAGTAATCACAATATCAAGTCTTACCTGAAGTTATTATTGCTGTATCGTTATTTCTGTTATGTCTTTAAAATGTTTTTTTTATTAAGCAGTACTAAAATATTTCTAGTATCCGACTTTTAGAACTTTAAAGTATTATTTTATATACTGTCAATTTTGTCCAGTTTAATACTAGCGTTGTAGGCAAAACGTCGCTCGCATCTCCTCTCAAGTCATATTGGGGATCTCTCAACAATTCAATTAGTACCATATCCTTTTCAATCCACGTGTAAACAGTTCTGTAAGTACTGGCAGTTGTAAAATATCATGCCTACTTATCAAATCACATTCCAATATTGAGTAAGACAGCCAAAGAGTTCGCACAGCCCAAAAGTACGCACACCAATCCAAAGCATTAAGTATTATTTAGCAATTCGAACTCTTTGACGGCTTTACTGTACACGGTTAATAAATATAAATTAGAAAAATTATAAAGCTACAAGTTAACAATATACAATGGCATCTAAATGTACATACAGCGAACGTAATCTTGAGCGGTTCACTATTATACAAATAATATGGATGCCTTATATTTGCTGATGGAAAACTATGTGTATCTATGTATATACAAAGAAACAAAAAGATAACTCAACTTGGACCGGCAGTCTACATCTATCTTTTAAAAAGGTGAAAAAATCTACATTAACCATTTCTGTAGCTTTGTAAGACGGTGGCGGTGGTTCCATTTCCGTACGGTTCGGTACGGTACGGTTCCATGGATGGTTATAGTTTGCAAATTTCATAAAATAGTCATGGAATTGTTAAATTTTACTAAAATAAATAAATACAGTCGAAAAATTTTTTACATTTAAATATTTCTCTAAAAAGATTTAATCACAAATATAAGACATCATGTACAAACTGCTACAAATTGTACCACACAAAACATATCCAATACTTACCACTAAAACAAAATATGTTACGATTATTTTACAATATCTAGTTATATCAGAATATTAGCTATTTCTTTAAAAATTAGATCATACAAAAAGAAATATCATACAGTCTTATGTCCGCTAAAATTCACTAGTAAACCAGCAAAACGTGTTTAGTATTTAAATTTCGCCATATTTCATTTAGTTGTAAATAAATTATTTGCTAAAATTTCTTAACTGACCATTTATACGTTATCTAAATATTTCGTCTATTCTAAAATACGCCTAATATGAATATACGAATTTTTATATCTAAATTATTTTAGTGTTCACGAGAATATAAAGGAAAAACTTATTACTAACGAAACAAAAATCATATGGCAGTGACTTAAAAATTAAAAAAAAAAAACTCTATTATATATAAAACGTTATTACACTGACGTAATTTTGCCGAGAATTGGACTCGATAACTTAATCGAATTTTAAATTAAATTAAACATAATAAGCGTATTGATTCTATATAAAAAAAAGTAGTAAATTCATTATTTGTTAATTAAAAAAAGTGGTGTAAAACTGGCTTAAAAACGGAAACATTATCTACTAGTTTTATAAGAATAATATCTTAGTATTGAAAAATATATATATTTAAAAATACCTACATTATTATTGCGGGAACGTTATGAATTATCTGATACCTACTAAAATTGTCAGTTTACAGGTTCCCTGTCCCATGAATCACATGTGAGAATTTGCATTGTTTAAGCTATTGTGTTTGCTTGGGACAGGGAGTGGGTTAAACTATTGAGTTTTTTTTAAAACTCGTGTGAAAATATTGCTTCTATTTTTTTTTTTAGAAAACTGTCTGACTATAAATTATGTAACCCATATTTGTAATATTTAAAATCGTTAGTCAAATCTAATGTATTCATACAGCTTCAAAATGTAATGATGTTCTTTAATCGGACGAAACCTTAATAATTATTAAAGTTGGCCAAAGACGCCATAATTTTGCTGTATATCAAAATATCAGTCATAGACAAAAGTCACTTCTCCGCCATTCAGAACTCCGTGAAGCCGCATTCACATCAATAAAAATATCTAAGTGCACGAGTGAAAGTACTCACATTGTGGAGTAAATCTGTCTCAACATTTTAGTAAAATTATTAAGTTTGTCAACGCGGTTTTATCTTCAATGCCGGTCCCCAACACACAGTACGCAGCAAGAAATATTGTACATCGAGCCTACGAAAGAGACAATCGGCTAGTTTCGACTTCGTAGAGCGTTATCTCTGCTGCACACTGTCTACGTAAGCACTGATAGTGCGGCATTGATCAAAACATGATCAAGGTCGACAAACGTCACATTTAACTGGTGGTAGAGCTCCAGTGACGGAGCTTGCGGGCGTAGGTAATAATAGTGTTCAGCACTATCGGGTTCCGGTCAGGTGGTAATGTAATAAACGGCCCTGTAATGTAATATCCGGCACAGAGGCATAACACCTTAGGCCTTAGGAGTGGTAACGCATCTGCATTTCGACCTTATCTTAGTGTGGGTGTCTATAGGCTGCAGTCATCACTCAACATCAATGTAAACTGCATGCTTGTTTGCAACTTCCATTACATTAAAAAAAAACAGGTAAGCTGCTAAAGAGATATCGCTCTACAGACCCGTATTAAGCCGAAGTCTCTTCCTATGGTCGATATGCAATTTTTGTTGTTGGATATTGTTACTACATATTTCTTATAATTATGGTGGCATATTCACCATACATCGGACCGGGATGCTGAGGTATTTAGTGACTCAAAAATGTATAACATCCACCAGGAAAGCCAGGACAGTTCGGCGAGCACCGTTAAAGTTAGAAGTGCCATTTAAGTTGAAAAATATTATTAACGGCAGTATGTTACATCAGACTAGCTGAACAAGTAAATATATTAGTTTAAAAACAAACATTACACATTAATAGTACAATAGTGGGTGAATTTGTATACAAAATAGCAGCAAAAATGAATTGTTCCGAGAACAGAGGGGATAATTTCGTTATACATGTACCCCCTTATTCATAAACGTATTTTAGCTAAAGTGCTCCTAATCTCTCCTTTGCCTTTTTCTATCCTGCACATTTGACAATGCGACTGACAAAGACAGAGCATTCTATAGCTAAAACGTATCTAATATACGTTTATGAATAAGGGGTAGACAGAGGTAAATACTACCCGTATTTACCTCTGTCTACCCCGTCGGGAAATACAGGCGTAATTTTGACACAATTTCTGATTGTACCAATAGAACAAAGTGATATTTAAACGGGCTATCACGAAACCCGTCATTGAATGAATCTTCAATCGATATTTTGTAAAATAGTAATTTCTTTTTGGTCAAAATTGAAAAAGGAGAACTTTTTACTTACTTTTACGGAATATGTAAATAATTGATGCTTTCCATATTATACAAAATTGTTCAGTTTCTATTTAATCTTTTATGTGTTTTTGATTATTATTAGTGGTTATTCACTCCAGGTTAGTTTAAAAAAAAATGATGATGTAAAAGTGCTCTCCAGGAGCCTAATTATATGAAATAAATTAATAAACTGGATACTGTTCCATATATTTCTGGGCCCAGGTGTTAACACGGTGTACAGTGTTAACCACTAATTTGTAAATCATGTCATTTTCAAATGACTCTAAAATAATTAATTTGAAATTGGGGCATTTTTTGAATTGCCAGTAATTGAAGTATAAATGATTAGGTAAGTAAAAGTTGGGTTAGATTGCAAATTGTTAACTATATTACAAAATGTACTGTGTGATGGGTTAAGCAGTAACAATTTTGCGGGCCCAAAATTACCCATCTCCTTTAAGTCTTTCACAGGTAGTTTTGGATCTTTTCACATTTCATTATAAATAGCAAGCAACATATTAATTGTAAGAAAGTGCCTAATTTTGTAAAGGAAAAATAAATATGATTTAATTATTGTATCACGCGTAAGTTTTTCTTAAAGACTCAATAATCAAAAGGATGCCAAGACTCGTTTTAATTAAATTCAATTCATCAATGCTTTTAGTAAATTTTGCTAATGTGTGGCTGACAGAGTTCCAAATTATCATGATTCATATTCTCTTTGATAATTATGGCTATATATAATGATTATTTTCTGATATTTATCAGAAGTCTTTTAATTTTGACCTGTTTATAATAATGTGGTAAAAGAATTTTTTTAAAATTATATACGATTAATGGAAAACCTTTTTTTTTTTAATTGGCCAATAAACTATTTTTGTTTGTTCTTTTTCTGTTCTGCCCATATCGTATCAGACATTAGCCGAAGAGCAGTTTGAACATTTTGAATCTGTGCTAGAGCGACAAATCGTTCGGCTCGTGTTAAATACATTCCTTATTATCGAGATAATCAGTGATAATTATCACTTCGATTTCGGTGGCAGGATAAAGATAGTATTTTATAAAATGTCACATATAATACTATCAACTAAGTATTATTTTATCTTTATTAAAATTTTATTATTACATACACATACGAAATGTGAACAATTTTCTTAAAGAATTGATTTACTATCTTGGAATCCACAGTTAAATATTTTCCTTAAAATTTTAAATAACTGCTTAAACTTCAATTATATAAAAATTGGATTCAATCAATGACAAAGTTGTAAAATCAATTTAAAAAATCAATCGAGTATTATAAAAAATTCAGTACCGTTAACATTTATAACAAAATTTTAGTATAAACAAATTTGTCCGTTATTTTAACTTTTGTGGCCCCACGACCCAATCCGCTAAGGGACAGTTATGGTCCGTAAAGTCTCCGATAAACATATTGCCACCATTCCATACATATCACAGGCCACTGTCCCTCCGTGTCTATCTAATCTACTCAATAAACTTAAATCTACATCGTTCTCAATGGTTTCTATACAAAACACCGCCACAAACGTCCGCACACCACCACTGAATACCATCGCGTGGCTAATATTGCCATAAATTTCCTCGAATTTCCACAAAAACTGGCACAAAACTACATAAGTCGGCAAAAACTTCCCGGATTTGGCAGTGACCGGCACTAGGAGTGGGGGCGCGACCGTCGCTCGGGCCAGTGGAGGCGTCAGTCGGGCGGGCAGCTCTGCACGAAGGAGGCGGGGAACAGGCCGGTGCGGCCGGTGCGCTGCAGCGTGCCCTTGTACCAGCCGTCGCCGCGCTTCTTGCACACCACCACTATGTCGTCCACCTTCAGCTCCAGCTCGTACTCGGAGTTCGGCGGGTACGGGACTATGCAGCGGAATCTGGAATTTAACATTGAACATCGTAAAAACTAGTGATCGTTTGATGGTCAAAATTCGAGCGCAATATATGAAAGGTACAAAAAAAAATCTAATTATTTATTTCAAATTGGTCTACAAGGACACTTTTGCATTATCGGGTTATAAGCTACCTTTATTGTGTTATAAGCTACCTTTTTATGAACTCTATAAGGAATTTTAAAGAAAAAATGGAAAGAGAAATTCGACTTCAGGCGGGACTCGAACCCTGGGATGGCAGCTCAAGCATCTCATGTCATATTCAGCGTCAGCTCGCGAGAAAAATATGACAATTGACTGCAATTGTCATTCGCTGCCGGCGATCTCTCGTGACTCGGTTTAACATACGTGAGATAAATTTGAAAAAAATGTTTTACCCTCATTGAAGAGAGTAGCTCGCGATAAACTTAAATCAATGTAAAGGCACATTGTTTTTAATGTAATGAAAGTGGCAAGCAAGCATGCAGTTTACATTGATGTTAAGTGATGACTGCAGCCTATAGACACCCACACTAAGACCAAGGTCGAAATGCAGATGCGTTACCACTCCTAAGGCCTAAGGTGTTATGCCTCTGTGCCGGAAATTACAGAGCCATACATTACCACCTGACCGGAACACGATAGTGCTGAACATTACCATTTAGCGGCAACTATATTAGGTAATGCGGTGGTGCCTACGTCCACGAGCTCCGTCACTGGAGCTCTACCACCAGTACAAAACTAATATACGCACTTTTCCTTGACAGGCTGCGAGTGGTGGCGGTCGCGGCGCGTGGCCGTCACGTCCAGCGACTGCGACTTGCGGTGCTGCGACTGCCACGGGCCCTCGTTACTCGACCTATAATTACCACCCGCCCGTATCAAACATAATCCATCTCGGTATGGAGGGTATTTTCTGCAGTGCAAATATTTCTTCTGGGATTGTTATCGATATTAAATCATATTAATGTAAACTGTTTTTTTTTCCTAAAATTTTTAAATTAATTGTTGACAATTTTTTTTTATTAATAATCTTTTTTCGATATCTTTCCGTCCAATTAATTGTGCAATGTGTTCTTATGTTAAACTCTACTGCGCGTTCAATTACTTATTTTTATTTTTTCTTAAAAATCAATGCAGATTTTTTTGTTTTGAAACAAGAATACCTAAATATTCGTACTGCAAAAAATCAACAAGTACCACGAGCAATGGTAAATACATGCAAACCCACACCAATTACACCTCTGAGTCCCATGTAAAACCCCATTAAAAATACAGCGGCCCTATTCCTTTTCTTCGGACACATTACTCCCACGAATCACAATACGAGGAGTCACTGAGAATCTTCTCTCATGTCAACTAATATATAATATCAGTAATACCTCGACCCGGAGATAAAACCCAGAATCAAAAAGTGAATGAGACATATATAGACATTTAAAAAAGGAAAAGGTCTCGGTATGCGTAGCGCGTGAGACCCTAAAATGTTTCGCTTCTACTCCAAAAATAACATGACCGTATACTAACATTACATGTAGGCGGATCTAGATGCTAATCAGATTTATATTTTTTAAATATCTTATAAATACTAAATTAAACTTAAGTATAAAAAATATTTAATTATATTCCAAAAATTACAAGATGTAAATTAGATTACGTATTTTGTTATTGACGATACTTATTTTTTAATCACTGATATTTTTTTTTATTAACTTATCTATTAAATTGAAACGGGTGATGGACACTAAATTAGTGCACAATTTTTCATGCAGTTTAATTACAAACCGATGGATATGAGCAGATCAAGCAGTTTTAAAGCAGTTTTGAAGATGCTGGCATAAAAATAAACTCTACAAAACTTTACAATATACTAATTGTTATAATAGCTTTCATGCCGCTATGTGTGGTTCAGGCTTTAAGCCTAATAAGAATACTAATACATTATACAAAGTAATTGGTGAGTCGTTTAGTATAACTTGCCTATTTTCAAAGGGTTATGAATAGGCAAGTCATGTAATCTTTAAAAATTGTGAACACATATTGAGTTCAGACTTTTCCTCTTACCGTTTTCTAAATTAACAATTAATTAGCTAATGAAATTAGTCACCAATAGCTTAATAGCAAATATAAACGAGCCTTATTTTCACTGTATGGTGCTTGCTAGCATAATATTGAAAAAATAGTGAAGAGTAGTAGTAATTTTTTTTTTTAATAATATTTAAATGACGATCGTCTAGCAACACATAAAGGGGCAACCTACTACGGATACTGACATTGTTAAATATTTGTTAAAAAATAGGCCATGATTTTAATTCATTTAATAAGTCTGCTTGTAACACAGATTGCTAGACAATTCTCTAATGTGGTTAATCAAAAAATCTTCCAGCAATATGTTGTTTTTGTGTTGCTAGACGATTATCATCAAAATATTCTATAAAAAAAAACACTTCACAACAATCCAGCAATCCTGAATCCTGGAATTCTAAAAATAATGAATACCTTATATCCATTATTTTAAGAATTCCAGGACATTAATTCAAAAAATGAAACTGAAAAAGCCAAGAAACTTAATCAGTTTTGTTCTAGTTAAAGCCTTTGTTTTTGTATCCCTCTCGTACCGGATATGAGGAAAAAGTATAAACATATTGTCGTTATTACTTTTGAAACTGATATGGAAATGATAGCGATAATTAGATTGTTACCATCGATATCATAGTACAAAAAGACAAAAATAAAAGGACAACACCCAGGACAAAACCAATTAGGTCAGGCGGTCAAGCCGTGGAATGCTCAGTTCGATATTATTACTAGCGGACCACCTCAAATTCGCACGGGTGCAACCTACATTACAGTGCTCATCGAGCTTAAGAAAGAGACAATCGGCTAAATTCGAGTTCGTAGAGCGTTATCTCTGCTGGACACTGCCTACGTAAGCACTGATAGTCCGGTATTGGTCAAAATTTGTTCAAAATGGACGACAAACGTCAGAAAGATTTTATTTTTAAAGAAAAATGGAAAGAAAAATTTGACTTCAGGCGAGGCTCGAACTCGCGACCTACTGGGAATCTAGTCCAGCCGCTCATCCAATTGAGCTACTGAAGCCCTGCCCGATTTGTCAAATCTTTCCTTCACATCTATTGCATTGCTTTATGGTAGCAGCAGCGCCATCTATTACCAACTATGCTAGTTAGGCAACCGATATAATAGACTTTTCAGTTTATTGAATATCGTAAAGAAGTCGCTTTTACCCTTAATAATTGTTTTATATTATTTCGCATTAACACATGCTTGTGAAATATATTTTATTTTTAAAGAAAAATGGAAAGAAAAAGTTCGAGCCTCGCCTGAAGTCAAATTTTTCTTTCCATTTTTCTTTAAAAATAAAATATATTTCACAAGCATGTGTCAATGCGAAATAATATAAAACAGTCAGAAAGATTGTGTACGAAAGAGATAACGCTCCACACAACCGAAATTATCCGAAGTCTCTCTCCTAAAATCGATGTGCAATAATATCTTGCTGCGTACTGTACTTAAGAACGCCACAACATCTCAGCTTAGTGAGCGCATATGTCCTTTAGGACAACATAACAACTCCATGCAAAATTTGAAAATCCTGGCATTTGTAGTTCTGTATATAATAATATGAAACATTACAACAGTTTTGCAGTTGCAATTGCCATGGTCGTGGCTACGGTGGGGCATAGTGGGGCACATGCCCCACCCTGACTCTGATCTGTAAGGATATCTGATCGTTAAATCAAACTTAAAATCATCTAGGTACTAACTACAAAACACTATAAAAAATCAATATATCCATGTGAAATTGTTTATAAATTGTATTTCCTACAATTCTGGTGTACAATAAAGAATATTGTATTCTATTCTATAAACCTTTAAATTTAATGATTAATAAATTGGCATACGCTCAGAACCGAAACGGCTGAAGTCATTTTTGGACGGTAGATTTCGTGGTGTACATACAACCTTTGTAAAACGCTGATCTTGCGCTCCTGCGTGTGACGCTTCCTACTTTTAATATATCAGTCTAATAAACTCATTCAACGAAACAACTTGTTTCCGTTACATACTAACTAACCAAACTAACATACAAACTTTATATATGTACCATACATAGTTTGGTCCTTCGAGCCGGATAGCAATAAAAAAGTGTTTTGGATAATTCGAATTATATTACACATACAGATACAGGGTGCTATGAGGTGTGAGTGTAACTTTTTTGTATGAAAAAATTAACTGGGGTAAAACCACGAGTATAGTTTGCTAGTTACATATTATTTGAGACTGCTGACCCTTACCCTGAGCCCACGGCTGGCTACGCCCATGGCATTTGCAGTAGAAAACATATTTCAGTGAAAATAAAGCACGTTGTAAGCACAAGTAAAGCGAGTGTGTAAGTGATCGAACCTGTGCATTCGGTGATCGTGAACGCGCTCCTTGTGGCGCGGCGCGGGGGCGGGTGCGGGCGCGGGGGGCACGGCGGCCGGGGGCAACGCCCGCAGCAGCTGCGAGGGGCACGAGCCCGACCTGCGGGTCCACCGCCCGGTTTCATCGCTTCCGTCTTGGCTACCTTTAAGGACTCTGTCCACTACACCGTATCATACCATGGCCGAGCTAGGACCGTATCAAGCGCAAAAACTAACACGATACGGACTGCTATGCCTACTAAAACATGCGTTACAGTTTGTGACTGGAGCGTGTATCGGCACCGGCAAAATATTATCGGCGACAATTCTTGACGCTCGGTGCATGGCACGCGACGTTGTCGATCGGTGGCAGAACGGTCTTATGGGCATGGTCTCATACTTTTCAATACAAAGAATATTTTTTTGCCTGACACGGTCCTAGCACGATCATGGTATAATACGGTGCAGTGGGCAGAATCCTTTATGTTACACATTAGGCGCTACGGTGTGCGATTACAGAATACTTTTGAGATCAACGAGGTCTCGGTTTACATCATTAGAGGGCCATCCATAACTAACGTCACACATTTTTTTATGGCACCGTACCTCAAACCTTTTGTGGAAAACCTTAATCGGCCGCTTATAAGATCATTTGTCCGTCTGTCTGTTTGCCAGTCTGTCACAGCCGATTTTCGCCACTATACCGATCAAGTTGAAATTTGGCATGTATCAGCGAACCAAAAATTTACGTGTAAATAAGTGAATTTGCAACTTGGGGGCCACTTCTGAGAGCAGACATATTGGTTACCCCTATCCCGTTCCTGTCGCATTCGCAGTCACTTTTATAGAACCCGCTTTTCGCGGCTGTGTCTACACATTTTTTCATTTTTATATTTTTTTTTTACACATGAATTGTATTTTTTATTTTATTCTAAGATTTTACAAAATCTTAGACGTTACGTTACGTCACAAAGTTGTGATCCTCCCTGCTCGTTGTCAAAATATAAATTTGTAGACCCCCTGGCCGGCTCCTTTAATGTGTGTCGTTATTTACTTATCAACGCTATAAAAGCTTCAACGCGCGCGTTTTGCTAATCCACCCTCAACGCAACATCGAATGCCTAATGTGTACTCTGATTTTATCATTTCTTACTATCCATGAAAGCAATAGCGAGAATCTACAGATAGTGCTGCCATGGGCAATACGAAATGACAAAATTAATAATTTATATACATTATAGCCAAGACGAAAGCGATCAAGTTAGGCGGTCGAGCCGCTGCGCCCATACCACCATCTCTTAGGGCGATATTCATTTACCGCACCGTTTAATTTAGTAATTGGATAACAATAAAGGCAAGACTTACAGGCAGCACTCGAGAATTCACTTTGAATGGAAATCTAACTTTCAAACATTGATGTAATAGGTGAAGAATCTAAGCTGCTAATACCCATTTCAAAAAAATGGACTTACGAAACGCGCAAGGTCTATGAAAATCACGGCGCTGGTAGTTTGGCTCACGCGTAAATTTCCTGTTTATTATTTGCTTTAACGGCCTGTAGGAGTACTGACCCAGGAAATGAGGTGCGGTGCGACGAGCTCTTTGCCGTTACTCATAGGCACAGAGGTTGTGGAATGTGTCCACAAATTCACTTACCTCGGGAGTGTTGTGTCGGAAGCTGGTGGGACGGAAGAGGATATCGCGTCAAGAATCGCCAAGGCGAGAGCGACCTTTGCACGGCTGCGTCCTGTATGGCAATCGCATAAACTGACTCGGAGAGTTAAACTAAAGACTTTTCGGTCCAACGTGAAAACTGTGTTGCTGTACGGATGCGAGACGTGGAAAGTCACAAAGGACATATCGCGCCGACTTCAGGTCTTCGCGAACCGCTGCCTTCGACGTATTCTCGGTGTTTACTGGCCCGAGAAAATCACAAATGAAAACCTGTGGGAGCGCTGCAATGAAGACCCGATCGCCCAGCAGATCAAACGCCGAAAATGGAACTGGATTGGCCACACGCTCCGAAGGGACCCTGACCACATACCGAGGCAAGCCCTAGACTGGAATCCCCAAGGAAAGCGCAAGCGTGGCCGTCCCAAACAGACCTGGCGGAGGTCTATCATCACAGAGGCGGGGAACATAGGAAGGACCTGAAGTGAAATGAAGCGCGAAGCTCAAGACCGACAGGGATGGCGACGCACTGTGGACGCCCTCTACCCCAGCTAGGGGACATAGGACCTTAAGTCAAAAGTAAGTCAAGGAGTACTGACACTGGAGTTTGTCATTTACAGATATTTACAGATACTGAAGCACGATTTCATTCTTCTTATCTTCTCAAACACTTACTAGTTAGGTACCTTAATGCCTTCAAAGCTGTTTTGTTTTCAGAGTCAGTAAACTCTTACTTTGAGAAGCCAACTTATTAACTTTTTACTTCGTAAAGGAGATGTTGCAAAAATGTATGGACCTCCGGCCATGTATTGTACACAATATCATTAAACAGGCAAAATCTATATAAAAACGTTTTTTACTTTTTATTTTCACTTATTTAGCTTTGTTTGCAGTTACAAAACATTATTTGCAGTTAGAATTGCAACTTAAAACCAACATGGCGAATATGGGGGGCGATGTCACTTTGACATTTACATGTTTTATATTGTATTTTGATTATATAGTACTTGGAGAAAAAAGTAATATTTTCTAAATACTATCAAAATCGATTGATCCCAAGCGTCGGCTGTATCGCCGCCATGTTTAACATAGTTGAAAATGATAAAATCGTTTGAATGTAATGTGGTCGTAACTCTAAAATATATTCTCTATATATTTTTTTTGGATTCTTCTTTAATTTACCCATTTTTTGAGGACGTGTACGAACGAAGCCGAGCTCGCAACATCTCCTTTGTGCTTTCTTGAATATGGATTGATTTTCTTCGATTGAAAGTTAGACTTACATTCAATAATTTTAAATCTGATTAGGTGCGACGTGTGAATCTCGGCGTTATTGCTATTCAATGTCTGCGAAATGGAACTGTAAATATTTGTCTGATTTCTTCTAACGCGTCGTCGTTTTATTAACAAATGAAACAACATTATACGATTCGTTTTAGGTCTCTCAATGAATCGCAATAAGACATCACAGTACGGGCTCTTATCGCGGAGTAAGAATCAAATTTAATGACGGACGGTCGTGGGGAGTTTGTATTTCACATTTTTGAATTGGTTTGCTATTAGTTCAAAGTTCAAAGTTTTATTGCTTTCATGTTTTAGGTGTTATTTTAGGTGATTTGTATCGACATGATACCCGTCGGGCGTAACAATTAACATAGTTATATATTATTATTCAATATCTTAATCATAATACTTAGGCATTTTAATTATGAGTGAACGTGAAACAGAAAAATGAGTAAGTATTTTTTATTTATTTCGTATACCTAGTTAAAAATGTGTATTTTTAATAGCGTTATCAATACTTTGGAGATGTGGACAATAGACCAAATATTACGCTTGGCAGTGGCGTAGCTAAAGGAGGGCGGCCCGCACCGGGTGCCAAAAGTTTGGGAGTGACTCTTTTTAAAAAAAAAAGTGCTGTTTAGACGAGAAAGCGCAACAGAAAACTCACTTTCGCATTTATAATACTAGGGGGAGCCAGAGACAGAGAATTTGCTCAAATAGAGGGGCATAATGGTGGAGAATAAGATACAAAAAATGGAAAGTATTTCCTTTTTTTTTTTTTGCTCATCCGCCCCGGGTGCCAACCATGCGAGCTACGCCACTGGCGCTTGGCAAAGGTTTTAACGCTTACTTTCCGTTATTTTTGTATCAGTCAGTCAATATTATATGAAGTTTTATCATCTAAAATAGAGTATTGTTACATGTATAAATATTCAGTAGTGACTTTAGTTAAAACTCTGCTAAGTGAGTAACTTTGACTATGACGAATAATATTTTCTTTTTTTCATATTCAATTTTGGAAGGTTTTCCTTCAAAAATGAAAAAAAATTGTGATATTTTCAATTAATCATACTTTAGTCTTTTAATTGTGGTTTTAATTTATTGTAAACAGCCGTTTTATTTTTACTATTTGAGTTAAGTTTTTTTTAAAAGTCTCTTAAAGATTTATTCGAAATACATACTTTTTTTTCTTTGTTTCTTTTCTAAAATCGCCACACAACCGTCCGTTAATACTCCATTCTAACTCCTCGGGTTAAACGCTTCGCTCCACGTTGTCACAACGCTCGAGCGCGCCATCGCACAATGATCAGTGAGTTTGTTAATGGTATCAAATTATATAATTTACTGATTAAATATTATTGAACTATATAAGAACTTGTTTGTTTGTAAAATGTATTAAATTAATCAGTAAGTTATTATAAAATTGAACATGAAAAATAGTCTATTAGCACAAAATATTCACAATTAATTTTTTTTTTCTACAAGTACATCACATTTAAATACAGAATTTGTTTAAAAATACATACAATTATTATGTAGTACAGCACTTTAAATAGACACTTTACAACTAATTACAATTTAATTTAAATTGTTATATTTTTTTTTTGTAAAATGTTATTTAAAAACGAAAATAAGAATAACTTAAAAAATAAAAATAGAGAATACTTTAAAAATACGATGTTACTAAAAATTTTTCAAGCCAAGAATAGACTATTTTTCATAAATACACACAATTAATGATCAAAACACACACAAATGCAGATATGGGGACAGGGGTGCTGTTATCACAAAAAAGGGGGGAGGGGGCACAAACAACACACATGCACATTTTACACATAGGGGAAAAAGTTAATTCGCATTTTTTAAGATAATTCAAAACATTTTTTAATATAGTTTATTTAAATTTAACTAAAGTATGTATGTACCATTTTGTTCGATAACCTTTTGCCATCTTGTAGGTAGGGACATGATCCCATTGCTATAAAAATTTTGGAACTTCTCATCAAAATACCGCGACAAGTGGATTTGGCAGTCCTCTCGTGATGTTAACCTAACATTGCATAAAGAATTCTGAAGAGACCGAAACAGGTGGAAATCTGAAGGTGCAAGGTCAGAACTATACGGCGGATGCATTAACACCTCCCAGCCAAACTCTCTTAATTTTTGCTGAGTGGCTATAGATGTGTGAGGTCTAGCGTTATCATGATGAAACACCACACCCCTTCTGTTGATCAATTCCGGCCGCTTTCTCTCAACTTCTTGCTTTAATCTCATCAGTTGTTCGCAGTAGAGTTCAGAATCGATAGTCCTGCCTGGTGGTAATAGCTCATAATGAATAATGCCCTTCCAATCCCACCACACACACAACATCACCTTATTGCGAGTTAACCCGGGTTTCGCCACAGTCTGTGAAGCCTGACCGGCCTTTGACCACGACCTTTTTCGCACGTTCTTATCGTACGTGATCCACTTTTCATCACCAGTTATCAGCTTCTTCAAAAATGATTCGGTTTCATTACGTCGTAATAAAGAATCACAAATGAGTACACGGTTCATTAGGTTTCTTTCAGTGAGCTCGTGAGGTACCCAAATATGGAGCTTTTTTTTGTATTCAGCTTTTTTCAAATGCGCCAAAACTGTTTTGTGATCAATTCTCAGTTCTTCAGCTACGTCGTAACTACTGATATGTCGATCTTGCTCCACTTTTTCAAAAATGGCATCCATTTTATCCGTAATAGGGCGACCAGAGCGAGGTGCATCTTTGACATCAAAATTTCCGGATTGAAAACGCTTAAACCAAATTTGTGCTAATCTCACAGACACTGCACTAGGTCCATAAGCATCGCAAATTTTTTTCGCGGCTTGCGTTGCATTTTTACCTTTTTTGTAGTAAAATTTTAAAATGTATCAAATTTCTTCATTAGATTCACTCATCTTGACAGTACGAAAAACAAATGAAAATCACACATTTGCCTAATTTGAATTTGGAATTATGTTCTTTAAAATTTTAACTTTCAATGATACCAAAACCAGCCAGATACAAATACTACAGCCAAAGAGATTTTATTACAAGTTCATACATACTATAATGCGAAAAGACTTTTTCCCCAACCTATTACAATGACAGTGTGTGAATGACACTAGAAAAAATATGAATGCTATGTTTACGACCACAGATCCTAAAATCATAAAAATACAACTATGTCTAAGAGTGATGCAATGCATGAAACAATGAATTTAGTTAACATTTTCTAATTATACGGTATTTAAAATTACAAAGGTATTAAATTAAAATTTTAGAGGATTATATTTAAACATTTGTTTAGACTCCAAACTTAAACAATAGCCCCCATGCTATGTGAATCACCAAACCTCCCCATCTATGAGATAAACAAAGGGGTTCGTGGGGTTTTGACGCAGAACGTCACTTTCGCAAAACGTCATCGTGTTTAGTACATTAAGTAAGGATTCGTAACGGTAAAGTGTGAGATAAGTTGTCTTAAAGTATTACCAATGCTAAGGTCGTATAGATGTCTGCAACATCTTGTAGATATGTGTACGGTATGAAATATATGTTTTAAGGTCTTGTGTGTGAAGTCTTATAGATGTGTTTAGGTTGCTGTGAATGTGTGTGAGGTTTTATAAAGATAAAGATTTTTATTTCATTTCTCCACAATGTTTTCTCAAGTTATGGTAAATACATCACATGAACCTTATTTTATTTTTAAAATTATATTGATTTATTTTTAAACATTTATCTCAGGGTATTGTGGAGACAGGAGCGCTCAAACTAGGTAAACCCTGTGCTATGAGACTCCTGGTCTCCGCCTCAGGATTTTGTTTACTTAATTACTAGTACAATTTTAGTAATAGCTCATGAGAGCAATAAAGAGAACTTAACGTTATAGATGTGTTTAAAGTTCTGTGAATGTGTGAACAGCCTTGCACGTGTTTATAAGGTCTTTTTGATGTGTGTTAGGTCTTAGAGATGTGTATAAGATAAGGTAAGGTTTAATAGATGTGTTTAAGTTCTTGTGAATATGTATGGTATTTCATAAGTGTCCACGTCTTGTAGTTGAGTTTAAGGTGTTGTGGATGCGTGTAACGTATGCATAAAGTCCTATAGTGTGTTTTAGGCCTTATGGAAGAATAAAAGGTGTTCAGATGTGTGTAAGGTCTTGTAGATGTACGAAAAGTGTGGTAGACGTGTGTGGTCTTACCGCACGTGGGCAGGATGGATGGGTGTGGCCGACAAGGATGGGCCGGGCCCGTCGTCGAACACGGGGTTGTCCATACTGTAGCCGGGCGGCGGAGACTTGCACTTCTTCATAGCTGCCAACCTCTTCATCAGACTCACGCCACTCGACATGGATTTCTCTTTAGGTTTTTCTTTTGACTGAAATTTATACACAATTTTCAAGAGCGCATCTTTCAATTGCATGAACTGGTTTCAAAATCGTATTTTCTTTTTTTTTTATACAGATTGAAATAATCAATTCAACTCCCAACCTGACGTGATGAACCCCTGATTCGACTAGCGGCTCGATCGCCTAACTGATTTGTTTTTGTGTTCGTTTACGTCTCCGATTTTTCTTGTCATGAAAGAAAGCTATTTCAAATGTTGGTCTGATGAAATCGAACTACTGCCTACTCTCCTTTTTGCGAATCCATCTAAGTTTTGCGCGAACTGTAGTTATACATGCGTTTATTCATTTATTCATATATTTAATACTAGCTGTTGCCCGCGGCTTCGCGAGAATGTCGAAAAGTAGCCTATGTTCTTTCACAAAGTCAGCTCTCTTTGTACCAAATTTCAATAAAATCGGTTCGTTCGTTTGGACGTTAAAAAGGTAACAGACAGACAGACAGACAGACAGACAGACAGAGTTACTTTCACATTACATTATACATTATTACATTTATAATATTAGCAGGGAAGTAGGGACAATTAGGGTACTATTAGATCGCTTTTTTTTTAAAACTACCTAGAGTGAATATTTTAAAGAAATGAGACAATCATAATATGAAAAGAATGAATTATTTACAAATTCCTCACTTCAATCCCTGTGTACTAACCTTTTCAGATCGCGGCGTGCTCTGTTGCGCCTGCGAACTCCACGGGTATGTCAGTGGTTGCGCTGTAATTATTAAAATATTGACATTAAAACTTCTTTAAACGCTACATTATTTTTTTGGTAGTTAGTAATAGTCCGGGAGGTAGCGTTGCATTTTCGGCAGTGATTTTACACCGACTGCTTGCATGTCCTACCATAGATCTCGAATGACTCATAACTGAACCTAGAGTCAGCTGGCGCAGCCGCGGTGGGTGTGGAATCGGGAGGTTGCGGAAGTGGTAAAAAAAAAAGAAAATTAAGTAGTAGTACGCCGGCTGAAACTTTTATTATAAATATTTGACACTATACTGAGCTGAAAAAAAATTGTCAGCTGCATCGTGGAGGGGGGATTATGCGTCAGCTGCTCGCATGAAGTTGTAAAAAAAAACCCTGAAATAAAGTTACATTACGCCGGATGAAATTTAACTACGTGATTGTTTACATATTGCAAAGTACGAAAACAACAAATTAGCTGCGTCTATAGTGGTGGAAAGACCGTCAGCTAACGCAGTAAAGGGACAAATTATTCGAGCAATACACAGAATCTTTCACAGTATCTTTTTGTCTTGTTTTATTTATAAAAAATGTATAATATGGAATGAATTCGATTCCAAAATTAAGTAAACATAAAATAAAATGAAGGCGTAGTATAGAAAATAAGAAGTGTGCAGGAGCTATTCGTTGTCGATGGTATCGCTGCCATAATCGCTCTCTGACGAATCACTATTCGAACTTTCTTGCAGGAAATCGCTTTTTTCGTCTTGATCGAGTTCTTCAGCTCGACTCTCTTCTTCATCATCTATAAATGAGGATGTTAATCATCAAAATTAGGCTACCAGAAATATACAAGTTCAAAGAAAGTGTCAGCGACAAAAATTCCATACCGCCAATAGTCTCGCTGCTATCCGTTATACTGGTGACTGATAGGGGTACCTGATCTCCGTCGAACCATTTGAAGACATATTTTTCGTCTTTTCTTCCCACCCCCAGTCAGTGGGAGATAGTTGAGTAGGATCTTGGAGGTGAGCATGGCTCCAAAAGTGCGCTTTATATGACGTGCGCAGTAAATACTGGCGTAGCTCGGATTGCCACCGTGGGAAGATCGCCACGTCGATACGGTTTTTCTACTTGAGTATATCGAGTGGAAAAAAGTGAGTGAGTGAGTGTATAGTGAGTGTTTTCAATAATGGTGTTATTTTTTTTTACTTGTAATTCATTTATTTAATACAATTTATATTTGCAAGTATTGTAGAGAGATATAGTAGATTTGAGGCATAAGTTGGTAGAGTTGGCAGCACCGATCCACACGGACAGGTTGCTTTGAAATTTTGGGGGCAGAGGCTTAGGTAGCCCGAAGGTCGTGTTATAGGTTCAAGCAAGGCCAGAATCTATCTCGAAATACGTTTATAAGGAAACGGCCTAATAGCAATCCTCCAAAATTTTAAATCTCGACTGAGTCAGCTGAAGGTTTTTACACCGCTACACAAGCAGCTGATTGTTGTTTTCATAGGCTAAATTATTTGAAGAATCACGTAGTTAAATTTCATCCATCGTAATATATGTAACCTTATTTTACTTTTTTTTTACAAGTTCATGCGAGCAGCTGACGCATAATCCCCCCTCCACGATACAGCTGACGTTTTTTTTTTCAGCACAGTATGATGTCAACTATCTATGAAAAAAGTTTTAGCCAGCGTACTATTACTTAATTTTATTTTTTTTATTACATTTTTCGCAGCCTCCCACACTCACACCCACCGCTACTTGAGCAGCTGACGGTCGATTCAGTTATTAGTGATATAAGATCAACTATCGATGTTAATATCAGCCGGCTTACTATGACTTTTTCATTTGCAACGCTACCTCCCGGGCTATAAAATTGTAGTAACAATGTAAATTGTTTTTTTTAAACACTCTCTCTTCAATCTTCTGTTGAAATTAACCAATTTTGTCTATCACACTTAGAAATTCAACCTCGATTTAACCCATCAGAATGATCGTCTAACATAAGGACTGATGATTCAAACCGAAAAGGACTGAAAAGGATATATACTGTTAGTCTAACCAACTAGGTTATTTTCTAGTCGGTCAGTCGTCGTAGCGATATGGCGAAATGGCGTATGTTCTATCAGTCAGTCTCGGATTGATCCGTGTAACCGTTCACACGGTCCATCATTCTGGTGTCAGTCGAAGTGTATTCAGACTGATGGATTGAACCGGTGCAATCAAATGTGAACGTACTTCGATGCGCAGGCTCTCGTTTAAACGTCTGCTACACGGTATTAAACGGCGGTTTGAAACAGTGTAGACCGTTGTTTTATGCCAAATATCACGTGACATTCATACGTCCTTGGCAGCAGGGATGGGTTGCAAACCATTGGCGCGAAGCGTTGGTTTGAAGCCGTCTAGCCCCTTGTTTAAAACCACGAGTACGACAGTCACTCTGCGTCAGCGAGCTCGTGCGGACGCAACTGATGTTCGACTAAAGTTATTCATGTCACGAAAGTCCAGGAGGATTAATAAACGTAACTTCACGCCTGTAATCCCCGAAGGGGTAGGCAGACGTAAATGCATGCATTCAATCATACATGCAAACACCCTCGACTCGCCGGTTACGTTTTGGTCCATGTAACAGGTGGCGAACCTGTTGCCAACTCCGGGCACATTACCAAACTCCGGGGTACTGGGAAACTTCCAGAAAATGGAAAAATCACAATAGAAGCAGAGATAAAGGATTTTAAACCGTTATCTCTGATAGTCCCCGACCCGGCAATCGAACCCAGGACCTCCAGCGTAATAGTAGTGGCCTGCTACCACTACGCTACTGAGGCAGTTAATGTGAGATTAATAAAATTAAGGTTATATGACTAAGCGTTAATCTCCCCTTTAACCACAGCCTCATCCATATTCTTTTTCTTTAATTGCACACAAAATCGCAAGACTCACCCGAACTATATGTTGTACAGATAGGTAAGGTGTCATGGCATCATTATAGCGTAATACACGGTATACAAACGAAATATCGACACGTCCTATCCGCGCAATTCAGTTGGTTTCAAACCGTGTAGCCCGCAATCCGTATCTCACTTCCGTTCAAGGTCACCTTGGTTTCATACCTCATTTCAAACCGTGTAGCAGACGCTTTAGCACGGGACGTCTTTCAGCTGAAACAGTGGGTACGAGGCACGGGCACGAAACAGTGCCTTCGGCGGCGTCGTGTGACGGGTTGCTCACTTCCCTTCAAAATGGTCGAGGAGAGCAATGGCTGCGTTATACTCGTGAACGGGTGCTGATTGTGGGGACTGGTCTGTTCTGATTTGCGGGTGTTATTTTCTATCACGATATTAAGCTGTTGATGAGTATTTGCGTATGTGTTTATATGCAAATATTTATATGCCATGGACGTTCAAATTATCTTTATTCTATGTAATAATATTTGTATTAAATCTAAGGTTTTGACAAAAGAGCATCACGCTGAGTTTGTTGGGTAGCGGAGTTCTTCTCAGTAGTGCCTGCACTTGGAACTCTGCTAAGTGAATGACTGTGATTATGACGAACAGATTTTTCATTTTCTTCTATGAAGGAATTGAAAAATTTGATGATTCACGTATCGGTTAAATATTATTATTAAATTGGTATTTATTAATACCTATTGGATTATTATTATAAGTCATTCTCTCCAGGTAGCTTATAACCCGACAATGCAAAAGTGTCCTTGTAGACCAATTTAAAATAAACGATTTGACTTAAGAATTTTTTGAATTTTGAGGTACGTACGTGTGGAGGCCTGTGTGAGGAGAGGGCTGTGGTCCCGTGGCGGGGCGTCGGGGGCCTGCGCGCGGCGCCCGGCCCGGCCCGCGCCCCCCGCGCCCCCGCCCCCGCCCGCGCCCGCGCCGCTTGTCCCGATGGCATTGCCCACATTGCCCGCGCTCGTCGCCTGCCGGGGATACACGACATTATTCACGATGTAACAATGAATTATGATGCTTAGTTTAAATTTCCATTTGTTCGTAATTTATTGACATTAATCACCCTTGTGAATTTAGTTTCTTTTTCTGTTGCGGTGTGCTCCAATGGGCAGAAAACAACTTGTCGATTCCGAAACAAAATACCAAACCTAAAGATACCGTTGAAAATGTTACGTAGGTATTTTACTTTTTGAAGTGAAAACTTCTTTATCATCAAAAGTTGATGAAACGAAAAGGCGACAGTAATAAGAGACAGACACAGATAAGATTTATCGTGGAAGAAAATGAGGTAGAAAGCATTATAGTGTCCATTATGAAAATTTTTGAAGATTTCCTTCACAACTGCCTACTAGAATAGATATTCATTTATTCATTTAGGGTGGCAGGTACCTCTTATGACACGTCAAAAACAAACAAAATAATTTAAAGTGTATAACAATTGATAAACATGTCAATTTACAAACTAAAAATATAGTCAAGAATATCTATAAATATTTAAGTATATCAGTGGAATGTCTCATTTCCCCTTTTAGTTCTCGGGGAATACACTACGCAGCCTTCCAAGTTACACAGCCATACCGCATCAGGTTTGGCGAGCGGCACTAGGGGCGCGAGGGGCGCGAGCGGCGTGAGGGGCGTGAGGGGCGCCACGTAGTTCCCGGGGAACACGCCGCCGCGGCCCGCACGCTCCGACCGGCCCTTGTACCACCCGTCGCGGCATCGCTCCGTCACCGTGTACACGCCTAAAACAATGACAAACACATTAACCTGAGAAAGTCTTGATTAAAGAATTTTTTTTTTCCGAAAATTTCTATTTTTGGCAAAATGCTCAGTGGCTAAACGCAAAATTATTTCTTTATAGGTCATAAAGTGAACAATTTTGCAATGATTTCTCTGAAGAATTCTGCACAAAAGTGCATACTTACTGCAAATTTAACCTCTGATAATATTGAAAAATGTTCTTCCTGTCCACTCAAATATTGCACTAGCACATCCGTTACTCTTTCCGTTAGTAGTTACCCTTAATCACACCGCGGACACTCCGCCAAAATTCCATACAAACGCTTAATTTGGTTTCTATTACACAGACATCAATCAGTGACGTGTATTTACACGCGCACCTGTGTGCGTAGGACGTACAAAATACCAACCGTCGCCCATAAGAGGGGAAGGGGTTGAGTGCGAGCAAATCGGGCGGGACGTCGAAGTGTTCATTCTATACTTATTATTATCGTTTATTTCGCTTTTTACATATTTTGTATATTTTTACATACATATATTATTACAAAAATAAATAAAACATACATATATAAAAACATACAAAATAGGTTCCGCCGGTAGCGGGAGCAGGGTCCTAGCTGCCGGTGGTTAGGGGCTTAGGGAGAGGAACCTCCTCACAATACGTGCCGTGTCAAGAAGAACTGCCTTCTGCACCAAGCCCTTGACCCAATTTCCCAGCGAGAGCCTCTTGAGGTGTTGGTCGAGGCTCTTCGCTACGAGTCCGTTAACCGTGACGACTACCGGTACAATGACAGCAGAATCCACGTCCCACATGGCGACAACCTCGTGGGATACTATACTTATTATTATTATTAAATATTCTCTGCCTTAATTATGCTATGCTGACACCATACAGTATCCAACAACAAATATTGCACATCGACCTTATTAAGGAGGCTTCGGGTATTTCGGGTCTGTAGAGCCACACCTTCCCTATGTGTCGTTTGTCGACTATTTTGACCAATACCGGACTATCATTACATATGTAAGCACTGATAGTCCGGTGCATACGCAGTGTGCAGCAGAGATATAATAATAATGGCAACCTATTATACGTCCCACTGCTGGGCACGAGTCCCTCCAACGCCTGGGGGCCCACCACACTGCTCCAATGCGGGTTGGTGGAGATACGGGTAAGTGTCCAACCCGCTGTCGGATGTTTTCAAACCGTAAGGCCTCCGACAAGGTTTAACGACTGCTATCTATCGATGGCTACCGGGACCGACGGATTAACGTGCCCTCCAAAGCACGGAAACGCGCATTTTAATTTTCCACTAGCGGTCACTCATCACACACCCGACCACGTCCGTATCGCTTAACCGAGTAGATCGCTTACGATCTACACCAGCCGCAAGGCCATGCGCGCTTCAGCAAAGATAACGCTCAACAAAGTCGAAAACTTACCGATTGTCTCTAATCGTAGGCTCGATGTACAATATTTTTTGCTGGGTACTGTATTTCAACGATATGCAGTGTCTACCAACCTCCTTTCTTGAGCTCGAGTTCATCAGGTTTTTGTGGCTTATATGGATATAGGGCGATGTATGCGGCAGGTAAAGGACGTTCGTTGCTACGCGATCGCCGCCGTCTCCGTTCCCCACGTTCGCCCACCGCGTGGTCTAGAAGACTGGTCGCTAGAATTTCTGCTGAGTGCCTGTAAGGTTCAAATATACATTGTAACATACGAACAGATTGATTCTTGTTATTAGCTGTCTATGTACGAGTGTTAGGTGGGTGCTAGTAGATGTAATATAATATGTCCTCTGAACATATAAACTTGCTTCATAATTATTTTCGATTTTATAGTTACCTTTGGCCTGTTGGGCCTGCTCCTTGTACACTATATTGAGAGAAAAATAGAAGAGAGAATAGGATAAATCGCCTTATCAAAAGATTTACTCCATTATTCATAAACATACATTAGATACATTTTAGCTATAGAATGCTTTGTCTTTGTCAGTCGCATTGTCAAATGTGCAGGATAGAAAAAGACAAAGGAGAGATTAGCAACACTTTAGTTAAAATACGTTTATGAATAAGGGGGTATATCTATTGATATAGTGTACAAGGCGCGGGCCCAACATGGAACTTGTCCTTTATACCGTATATAAAATGGATGTGTACCTATTTATTAAAATTATTAAAAATAAAAAAGATTGCAGTTCCTGTTCTTAGGTGCCACATTAATTTCACAGCATTTTCTGACCAATCTATTAGGCATCTAATAAAAAGAAACATAAAATTCAACTCGCCTGTTTGGTGTATGATTTCCTTGCAGATGCGAAGAGGGTGTCAGACTGTGTCTCTTATCTCTCTCCCTATGGTGATGATCTCTATGCCCTCTAGACGCCATATAGCTGTTATCCTTCCCGTGAGACGGCGATAGCGCCGCTTGAAGACCCAATCCGAAATTCAAAAGGGAATCTGGACCGCTAGACCTCAATACGTTCACATTCTTCGAAGACGACGGCGCATCGAGCCTCGTAGAGTCATTATTGCTCGCACATTCTTGACTCTCCCCTTGACTTTGCGACGCGTTACTCCCGCCGGACACGTTCAATTTCGGACTCTCCGACGGCGGCAGGCTCACGTTCAACGACGTATTAGTCGCGGTCGAGCTCTCGTTCAAACTCAACACGCCCATCGATGTGTTCAACGACTCGGGATTCTCGTTCTCTTCGGGATTTTGGGCGTTATTGCAAGTTATTACGGTCGCATTTCGTTCGGTGTTATTGTCGGGGGAACTGGGAAGGCTGGGCTCGGCGCTCTCGCAGGTACTGGTGTTGGAGCTAGTGTTGGGGGTGGTTGTGGAACTGACTCCGACGGACGGCGTGTTCATACTGGAGCTGGAGTCGGAACTGACGTTGTTCGAGTTGAAGTTCGCTATGGAAACCGGTACGTGCTCGTGCGTGCGTATATTTTGGTACGTCGTGTCCAATTTGTGTACGGGCGTAGTGTTGTAGTTGTCTTTGGCCCGCATCCTGTCGTATTCGCCGATACGCGACACGTTCTGTATGCCGACTGTGGTCTGATGGGATTTGTTGTGAAGATTTATAAGGTTGATGAGTCCCAGGGAATGCTTGGTTTGGGTGGGTTCCATGATGTTTCTCGGCACGGCGGTGGTGGTGACGAGTCCACCGTGTACTATGTGCTGGTTGACCGGTTGCGGGACTAATATTTGCGACGGTTGTGGCAACATTGGCTGCGTGTGGGTGGCGTGGTAGTTGGGGTGCGATTGGCTCATCGTGGCCATGTTCTGGTAGTTGCCTTGGCCGGTGGTGGGGGTGGACATTGTCATTTGCTGCTGGTATCTGTGCGAATGCTGCGGAGAGAAGATATTTTAGCATCAGAGAATATTATTCTTAGTATAATAATAATAATAATGGCAACGCATTATACGTCCCACTGCTGGGTACGAGTCTCTCCCCTTTTTGGGGGGAGGCCTGGAGCTTACTCCACCACGCTGCTCCAATGCGGATTGGTGGAGGTGTTGGGGTTAGTGGCCAACCCGCTTATTCTTAGTATTCTTACATATTTCAATAAACATTACAATTTAGAAGAAACAGAGAATTAGATTATTTACACAAAAAATTGATGACTTCAGGTGGAACTTGAACCTGCGGCCACTGGGATCATTAGTCCAGTCACTCTACCAACTGAGTCACCACAGTCTGATTTTTAAGTGGCTCAATTGTTAGAATGGTAGAGTGTGACCACAGATTCGAGTCAAAACTTTCTATATCATTTTTCTTTAAAAATATTTCACTTGCATGTGTTATTGAATAAAATGTTTATTTACTTCTCTTATATAGGTATATCACTTATAATAAATTATTATGATAATAAGTACCTGAGCATGGTGTCTATGGTCGGAGTGGCCGGCTCTCGCATGCTCGGGTAGCGGTGGGACGGGACGGTTCAATGGGGTACTGCAAAAAAAAACGATTAAATATTATACAAATTCATCAAATAACAAGAATGTCAGAAGTATTTTTTATCATTCAGGATTACACGAATCGCTTATGATACGTACAAAGTAGGTATGGTCAATAACAATATACGCATTGTTTTTTTACAAAATAAAAAAGTAGATAATCAAGTATTCCATTAACAAAGAAAATATAACCAAAAAACTACTGTGGAAAAATGTGTAGAGTGATAACTGATAAGTATATTCATCATGAAAACTGAATAATTAAAATATGCTTTCATCTAAACTAATATATAGAGGTAATATTTTTTTGTTTGTTTGGATGTTTGTTTGTAATGAATAGGCTCAATAACTACTGGACCGATTTTAAAAATTCTTTCACTATTCGATAGCTACATTATCGGGTAAAATAGGCTATATTTTATTTTGGAAAAAATAGGGTTCCGTAAGATATTTGGGTTTTTTAGACACAAGGTGTAAAAAATCAACCAGAAACTATAAAAAATTGAAATGGATGAGAAATACTTTAGGCTATATCTATGTATAATCATCACGCTAAGACGAATAGGAGAGGGTAGGCAACATTGCACCGCGCGAAGCCGGGGCGGGCCGCTAGTAAAATATAAAACTACCACTGCGATCGCCAATCCGCTCGCCAAACGTGGCGACTCTATGGCAGATTCACACATAATTACGCATAACACTGTAGTGGGCGTCTTTGGGAAAGGCTTTGTCCAGCGATGGACGTCTTTCGACTGAAGAGATGATGATGTATCTATTCTACACGATATAATCGAATTCTTCGCGACCCCAGAAACACATTTAAATTTTAAGCGTATTGTAGAAAAGCTGACCTGTTCATGAGCTGCCTGGCGGGCTGGTTGAGCTCGACGAAGGCGATGGGGAAGATGCCGACGCGCTGGTCCAGCCGCCCCTCCGCCCAGTTCTCGTCGACGCGTCGGTGCACTGTTATTATGGCGCCTGCAAGTTGGGATTACTTTTGTTAAGTCCAGCCATATTTGACAGAGGCCTTAAATAAAACGTGTTTGTGTGTTTCAGTTCAGTTATTAATTATTTATTTATTTATAAGTGCGTAAAATAAATAATACGTTTATTTGTCCTCTCCGTCACAATACATAGTGTAGGTATCATCTTATGACTGGTGCCTGAAATAAGTCAGACTTAGTCCCACTTGTAAAACCAGGGCACCAGTTTATTGGCAAAAAAAATATTTAAGACTTTTAATTGATATTATATATTCCAAAATAATTCTAATTGATCAAAAATGTGCTGTCTATCAATTAATAAAAATAGATTTTAATAATCTATTCTGTTTCTTAATATTTTTAGAAATTGTTACCTATAACTATTCATATCTATTATGACTTGTTTTTTACTACAAAATTGTGTATGATGACAATATTTTTGCATGTTTACAGAATGCTGTGGATGATAATTGTGGGACTTATGCTACACGGCATTGGGATGGGCAGTCAACTGGTTGCTTCATTTTCAGATGCTCCAAGCAGTCTTTTTGCGCTTCAATCGATCAATTTAGATAATTAATTGTAATCACAAAAATATTTTGCTTTATCTAGTCACAGTCAAATGTTTATGCAAAAAGCTGATGACATGGACATGAAATAATGAGTACAAAACCTACCTACTTGGCTACTTGGCATACATATAAATTAAATATACAATACCCAGTAAGAAATATTGCACTTAGAGCCTACGAAAGAGACAATCGGCTAGTTTCGCCATCGTAGAGCGTTATCCCTGCTGCACACTACTTACATAGCACTGATAGTCTGGTATTGCTCAAAACTTGATCAAAATGGTCGACAAACGTCTATGTGACTATTAGTTTAAAATGAATAAAATATATGATAATTTAAATAATAATCATATATTATGCATAATAATAATGCAATAATACGTAAATAATATCATATTTTCTTGGAAATAATTTTTATTTGACCAAAGATAATTACTATCTTAATAAATTTTTGAAACGACAGATAGCTGTATCGCTATCAAATTATACTGACCATATAGCCAAAAATTTGGCTATGCCGACTGCCTCTATTGGGCAATTGCATAACAATATACAGAGTTTGGAAAGTATTCCAAATATTAGAATAGTAAATGACAAATCAGTATTGAGTAGTTTTACTACCAATACTGTGAATAATAGTTTACAAATGACATCTAATAATGTGGACATTCAATTAAATCATTTAAATTAGATTTAGAGACAAAAGAGACAGCCTCTTGCTCTCATTTTCCTAAGGAAAATGTTTATAAATCTAGTATGTTGTTTCATAATAATAATAATAATAACCTGGCAACCCTCTTACGAAAAAGTAACATTCCAATCTGCTCCGATTTTATACAATTTTATTTTGCACTCAGTTCTTATTTCTTTTGTAAACAGTGATCAGTTACTTTATAAATACAAAATAAATGCATTGAATGATGATTTCGAGCATAACAAACTCTATATATGTACAAAAATTGTAATGAAAAAATATGATGACAGACAGTGCAGTGATGACAAATACTGACAATAAATAAATTGTAAAATATGTACAGTGCAAATTAATATAAAACGTTACACGATGGCAACCAACACCAAAATCATGGAATGTTAACAAGGGCCAGAGCCAGAGATGCAGCACGAGCACACCCACCACCACCGGAGTCGTCGCTGAGCTCCGCCTCGCAGCCGCCGGACGCCGCTCGCATTGCGAGTGCTGTGTCACCGGCCACTGCAGTTGCGTCGAGCTCCAGCGACGAGTACTTCTCCCCGACGCCGTCACCACCACCTGCGCGTCGTCGAGGGAGACCCCGGCCGCCGACTTGCTTAGGACTTCGGGACCAACCGGTCCCGAGTGGGGTCCCCGCTGTCGGTGGTAATGTGCCGCGCATGAAATGGACACCGAAAATTAATGAAAACGTCATGCGCGCATATTTCGGGGCTACAGAGGGGGGAACCAACCTTACTGCGTATCGTAGCCGTATGCTGCCTCTGTTTCAGACCCTCGAACCATCAGTCAACGTGTCGAGCCAACGTCTATCGGATCAGGTGCGTGTCATTCAGCGTGGACGCATGCTGGATGACAGTGTACTTGATCGGCTACGCACCGAGATGCAGGGTTACCGCTCAACCCCCGCCCCACCACTACCTACGGTACCGACGCAAAGAAACAATAACGCGAATGCACCGGAACCCGATGATGGGGAGGAGGTAGACCAGGTAACAACTGTAAGTACCCGATGCATTGATCAATTGAGGAGCGCCTTGGAGCATGCTCTTCGTGAATATCGGTCCACTTTGCCCGCGGATAGGCCACGTTTGCCTCGGTTGCCCATGCATAAACGGAATGTGGCGCTAGTGTGTGCTCTGAATTCGCTGTTGCCAGAATACATTGACAACAGCGAAAACCTCAGTGATACTCATTCGATCCTGTACTGCGCGGCTGTCGCGGTGTGCCGTGTAGCTCGTGTCAAGTTACCAAGTCCTGATACAGCTACGCGGCCGAAACCTACAACACCAGTTTGGCAGTGCCGGATCGAGCGGCGTATCGCTGAGGCCAGAGCACTCATTGGCAAGCTGATCTGCTTCAGGATGGGCAATACACGCCCAAGGGTAGTGCGTTTTGTGAGGCGGGCGTTTTCAGGGACTGGAGTCAGCCCCCAGGACTATCCAGCTCGCCTCACAGAGCGCATTGACTTCCTGAAGCAGAAAGTTTATGCATGGGCAAACCGGATTAGGCGTTATAAAGAACGCGTGGACCGGTATGAACAGAATAGCATGTTCCAGGGTGATCAAAGGCGGGTCTATAGACTGTGGGAGCGGCCTAACCAAGGAGTGGCTGACCGGGGTCGGCCGGATGATGACGCTATGCTTTCATTTTGGCGAAGCATCTGGTCGGAACCGGTCGGTCACTCTGAGGGTGGCTGGATGCGGAATGTTGAAAGAGCGTGCGAACCAATTCAGGAAATGAATTCCATAAATATAACAGAAGAAGACGTAGCCAATGCAGTCCGTCCGATGCCGAACTGGAAATCGCCGGGACCGGACGGACTGCACAATTTTTGGTTAAAGTGGCTGCGTAGTTCGCACGCTCGTTTAGCAGTCCAGTTTCAGTCATCTCTGGAATCAGGCTCTCTCCCACAGTTTCTAACGACTGGTGTGACCCACCTGCTCCATAAATCAGGTAGTACCGCGGAACCCAAAAATTATAGACCAATAACTTGTCTACCGACGGTTTATAAGGTTCTTACATCCATTCTGAGAGTTAAAATAACTAAACACATTGAAGACTCCTCCATCTTGTCTCTCTCTCAGAATGGATGTAGGAGTGGGTCCCGCGGTACTAAGGAGCTACTCCTCATAGACATGGCAATTAGCCAGCAGGTTCGTCGCAACCGAAAGAGTCTGTCGACATGCTGGATAGATTATAAGAAGGCCTACGATTCCGTGCCGCATACATGGCTCATGCGGGTCCTGGAGTTGTACAAAATTCATTCAACTCTTCGGGCCTTTCTGGGCTCATGTATGCTGCAGTGGAGTACGGTTCTTCGCTATCCAGGGTCTCGGCAGCCCCTGGCGGTTGGCGAACCTGTGAGAATTGCCAGGGGCATTTTCCAGGGCGATAGTCTGAGCCCCTTATGGTTTTGCCTGGCCCTGAATCCTCTCAGCACGCTGCTAGAGGCTTCGGGGCTTGGCTATCGGTTGCGAAGAGGTGGTCGGACGATATCTCACCTGCTATACATGGATGACCTGAAATTGTTCGGTTCCAGTAATGCCAACCTATCTGAGCTACTGAAGGTAACTGAAAACTTCAGTAACTCTATTAGGATGGAATTCGGAATCGAAAAATGCGCTGTTATGCATGTACGACAGGGGCAGATAATGGAATCCGAGGGAATGAATCTCCCGGGTTCCATCCCGTTCCGAAACCTCTCTGCCACCGAGAGCTATAAGTACTTGGGTATGGCGGAGGCCTTAGGTATACGCGAGGTCGAGATGAGACAATCGTTGAGGGAACGTTTCTTTGGTCGCCTGACAAAAGTACTGAAAAGTCTTTTGTCGGGCGGTAATAGGGTGCGCGCCTTCAACGGTTGGGTCATGCCGGTCTTGCTGTACTCCTTCGGCATACTCAAGTGGACTCAGACCGAACTGGATGCCCTTGACAGGCGAGTTCGCTCTTTACTGACAGCGCACCGCATGCATCACCCACGGTCTTCGGTGATGAGATTATACATCCCACGGAGATGTGGGGGTCGTGGCGTTCTAAGCGCTAAGACCCTACACAACCGTGAGGTGTGTAATCTCCGAGAATACTTTCTGACCGCCGGCGGAGAGATGCATCGGGATGTGGTGGCGGTCGACAGCGGACTCACCCCACTCTCTTTGGCTAAAAAGAACTGGCGCAAACCTGAGGTGCTCACGACTAGCGACCGCAGGATTGTATGGCAAGGCAAGGAGCTACACGGGCGTTTTTACCGGGCCCTCCATGGGCCCGATGTAGATTTCTTAGCGTCTGTGGCCTGGCTGCGATTCGGTGACCTCTTTGGGGAAACCGAAGGTTTTGTTTGTGCAATTATGGACGAAGTGGTAATGACCAACAACTACCGGAAGTTTATCCTGAAGGATGGAACGGTCGACATATGTCGGGCATGCCATCGACCGGGTGAATCAATCAGGCATATTGTTTCCGGCTGTTCGAGTCTTGCCAACGGCGAATACTTGCACAGACACAACCAAGTAGCCAGGATAATCCATCAGCAACTTGCCTTGAAATACGGTCTTGTAGCCGCGGAGGTGCCGTACTACAGGTATGTGCCCGACCCAGTTCTGGAAAATGACCATGTCACGATGTATTGGGACCGATCTATCATCAC
Organism: Macrosoma leucophasiata; assembly: GCA_036365455.1. Classification (NCBI taxonomy): domain Eukaryota; kingdom Metazoa; phylum Arthropoda; class Insecta; order Lepidoptera; family Hedylidae; genus Macrosoma; species Macrosoma leucophasiata. The sequence goes on from JAWQUS010000026.1 coordinate 14,302,494, forward strand.
TGACAGGACTATTGTTGCCAATAAGCTTGATATAGTGGTGATAGATCGCTCGGAGCGCCGCGTAATGATGATCGACATCACCGTCCCGCATGATGAGAATCTCGTGAAAGCCGAAAAAGACAAGGAAATAAAATATCTTGATCTGGCTCACGAGGTTGTCGCCATGTGGGATGTGGATTCGGCCATCATTGTGCCGATAGTCGTATCGGTGAACGGGCTGATAGCGAAGAGCCTCGACCAACATCTCAAGAGGCTCTCGCTAGGTGGATGGATCAAGGGTCTGATACAGAAAGCAGTACTCCTCGGCACGGCACGCATAGTGAGGAGGTTCCTGTCTCTGTGTCCCTAACCACCGGCAGCTTGGACCCTGCTCTCGCTGCCGGCGGCACACTATTTTTTAATTTTTTATATATATATTTGTTGTTTTTTTTTTTTTCATACATATATATGTAAAAAATTATAAAATAAGTTGATACAATAAATAAGTGGAATAATAATATTGTAAACCTGGTGCATCAAAATATACAAGGAATATTGGGTAAAGAATTAGAAATTGAGTTATTTTTAAACATTCATGACATACAAATTTGTTGTTTTACTGAACATTGGTTGAAAAATAGCGAATTAATATTCAATTTTAGTGGGCACCAGGTAGGCAGTTCGTTCTGTAGGTCACATGCAATACGTGGTGGCTCTCTTATATTGTTAAAAAAAGACATTAAACATAAGGAACGCAGAGATATAGTGAGTCTTTCCGTTGAACGAACTGCAGAAATAGCCTGTGTGGAGCTTGAGCGCTTGATTATTGTGTCCGTATACAGACCTCCAAGTGGATCTTATGAATGTTTTGAAAAAATTTTAGATGTTGTACTAAACAATCTAACTGCTTCAAAAAAATGTGTCATTATTTGCGGAGATTTCAATATAAATTTATTGGAGGAAACTCCAACAACTGTGAGGTTTAAATCGTTACTTATGTCATTTAATCTGCATAATTTGTTCTCAGAACCTACTAGAATTACACAGAACTCAGCGACATGCATAGACAATATTTTTATCGATTTTGAACCTACACATAAAAATATTTTGACTGAATTAAGCTCCGACCATTGTGGTCAGTTAGTTTCCTTCTGTAGTCAGTTACATAATGATAAAAATAAACGAGCAATAGTATTTGTTCCTTTCAATGCGAAGCGAATTAAGAAATTCAGAGAAAATATTGTCCCAAATCTTGCAAACATGCAATACCATAACGATCCTAACATATTATACAATGACTTTTTTGCCACAATTTTAACAGAATTTAATTTAGTTTTCACCAATAAGACAATAAATGTAAGAAGTCATAAGTCGTTCAATGAATGGGCGACGGTTGGAATACATAAGAGTAGACAGAGATTGTATGACCTGTATGGAGAAAAGTCACATAATCACACAAATTCGTTTAAAAATCATGTTAAATTATATTCGAAAATATTCAAGAAAGTGTGTTTTGCAGCCAAGGCACTTCACATTAAAAATAAAATTAAAAATTCAAATAACAAAATTAAAGCGACTTGGAATGTAATTAATAGTGAAACTGGGAAACAAGCTGAACGCAACTCTGATTTTAAATTAATAATTGACAATAAACATGTTACTACTGACGAAGAAGTTGCTTTAGCATTTGAAACATTCTTTGCTAATATTCCAGTCTCTTTGACTGGAGACCTCATTTCATCGCCTACCGTCGCCGAATCATTATTGAAAAAAAATGTACATCAAAGTAAAACTATATTTAATTTTAAGTTAGTTAATACTGCGGATGTTATACATGCCTTTAAGTCTATTAATATTAAGAACACAACTGATTTATGGGGCTTATCTGTAAAAGTTGCATATGAAATAATGGATGTGATTGCACCTTACCTAGCGGCAATGTTTAATAATAGTATTGTAAGTGGTATATTTCCTGACTTAATGAAACATAGTAAAGTGATTCCTCTTTTTAAATCTGGTAGTACAAGTGACCCCACAAATATTAGACCAATTTCTGTACTACCTGTCTTAAGTAAAATTTTTGAAAAACTTATTTTAATTCAACTACTTGCACACTTTAACCATCATAAACTTTTACATTGTCGACAGTTTGGATTTACTAGGGGTCGTTCAACTACCGATGCAGGTGTTGAACTTGTCAAACACATTTTTGAAGCTTGGGAAAAATCACATAATGCACTAGGGGTATTCTGTGACTTATCTAAAGCATTTGATTGCGTTCAGCATGAAACATTGGTCAGAAAGTTATATCACTACGGCCTTCGAGATACCGCTCTCGAGCTTATGACTTCATATTTAAACAATAGAAATATGTGTGTTGATGTAAATGGGACAAGATCTCCCGGGACCTCAATGGATATGGGGGTCCCACAGGGCTCTATTTTAGGGCCATTTCTTTTCTTAGTCTATATTAATGACTTACCCTACATTATCAATGATGGCCAAGAGATGGTATTGTTTGCTGATGATACTTCTTTAGTGTTCAAAATTAAAAGACAGGAGGTAGATTTTGACTGTGTAAACAATACTCTCTCTAATATAGTACATTGGTTTAGCGCCAATAACCTTTCGTTAAATAGCAGTAAGACAAAATGTATTAAATTTACTACTCCTAACGTAAAACAGGTTGAAACCAATGTTAAGATAAATGAGGAAGTATTGGAGATCGTAGAGTCCACGGTATTTCTGGGCATTACCGTGGATGCTAAATTGCAATGGGGTCCCCATATTGCCAAATTAGCTAATAGACTTAGCTCGGCAGCATTTGCTGTGAAAAAGATTAGACTATTAACAGACGTCGAGACGGCTCGCCTTGTTTATTTTAGTTATTTTCACAGTATAATGTCCTATGGCATTTTGCTATGGGGAAATTCCGCCGACGTCAACACTATTTTTGTACTGCAAAAGAGAGCTGTCCGGGCTATCTACGGGTTGAGTCCGAGGGTATCTCTTAGAGATAAATTTAAAGAAATAAATATTCTGACTGTAGCTTCGCAATACATTTATGAAAATGTATTATATGTCCGTAAAAACATTAATGAGTTTCCTACAATAGGTAACAATCACAGTATAAATACTAGGAACAAATACAAGTTGTCCATGCATGCAACGCGGCTTAATAGGGTCAGTAATTCTTTTAGAGGTCAATGTATACGGTTCTTTAATCAAATCCCCAAAAACGTTCAAAGTCTATCGATCAATAAATTTAAGAATGTAATGAAAGAACGTTTATATAAATGTAATTACTATAAGACCAATGATTATCTTAATGATAATACGTCTTGGGATTATAGCGATCGCTGCCAGGCTATTTCATGATCCTGTGATTTCGTGTATTCAGTAATTAGTATCTACTATTGTTAAGGGTTGAATAATGTGAATACCCTGGCTGAAAATGAATTCCATCTTTTATTTTGCCGTATGCATATCCGGAACAGTCATGCACGCTTAAATGTCTTTGCCTTTGGCGGCGTCGTGTGGCGGGTTGCTCACTTCCCTCTAAAATGGTCGAGGAGGGCAATGGCTGTCACATGCGTCATACTCGTGAACGGGTGCTGTTGGTGGGGACTGGTCTGTTCTGGTTTGCAGGGGCTACATCACATTTAGTAGATAGCAGTTTATTTGCATCTATGCTATGGACGTTGACATTATTTGATTTTTCACGATAATCTGTACTAGATTTAAGCTCTCATTTAAAAGAGCTCTTACTGAGTTTGTTGGGTAGCGGAGTTCTTCTCAGTAGTGACTGCACTTGGAACTCTGCTAAGTGAATAACATTGATCTTGACGAATAAGTTTTTCTTTTTCTTCATTTATTATAATTGAAGGAATTGAAAAATTTTATGATTATTATGTTTTAACCAAGTAGTTTATAAATTCTAATTTTTAATTTACTATTAATATATGATTATGCTTTTACTATATGTAATGGTTATTCGCTCTAGGTAGTTTATGATTTATTGACGTTTTGAAAGTATCTGTAAAGATCTATTCGAAATAAAAATATTTTCTATTCTATTCTATTCTATATATTTACAACCTAATTACTTAAACCTAGGTACAATAAATAATTGCATTTGACGAGCGCTGCGGTCTTCTATCACGAACGCAACTCGCGATTGTCGTCGCGTTCGGTCAACGCCGAACGCCGCCGAGGCGAGCGCTGCACTTCTGCCAGCGAATGCGGAGTCCATACAAAGTCATTCGCCGCCCTTACTAATAATCATCATCCCTCCCTCCGCACGGGAAGTGTAAATTAAAATGTCAAATTGTATGAAATTTCTGTATTGCGATTTCAAAGTAGGTTTCTTAATGAAAGACTGAAAGTTATACAGATTGACCGTCGGCAGAAAGTTTTCAGGTTTTGCGCACTTAACACTACACCCTTTATAACAAAAGTTGGAGCCACCCCAATTATAAACACCAGGAATCGCCACTGGTGACTAAGAGATAACGCTCTACAGACCCGAAATAAGGACGAACTCTTCTTCCTAAGGCCGATGTGTGATGTGACTTCTTGCTGGGTACTATTCATTGCAAGTGTACTATTTACCTTTATCAAACGCTAAACAGCCCTCTTCATCGGGCGCGGACATTCGGAAGTCGTAGAGAGCTTTGCAAAGCGCAGTCGGTACCGGCAACGGTACCGCCACCTGAAATGGTAAATTTCCCACATCAGACAATTCAAAGTACACAATATTTGAAACATTGACTCGAATCTCTGCCAATTTCTTCTAAATCTCTCTTGTCTACTTAAATGTTTCTTCTAATTAAATCTAAAAAATCTAATTAATTGTTATAAAGCTCTGATGTAAGTTGTTACCGCGCGACAGGTATTGCGTTGTGTGTGACATACACCATATTTATGATTCTATCAGTAAAAAAATCACACCAATGCAAATAAAGATAATTAACTTTGAAAAACTTTTACTGTCTTCAGAACATACCTGCACATATGTAATGGGAAACATGCCGGTGCGGCCCGAACACTCGCCCTGGTACCAGAACGGGTCCAGTTTCTTTTGCAGTATCACCGTCTCGCCCTTCTTGAACGAGAGGTCCCTGCAATAATGGAGCAAAGTGAGAAATGCCACGCATGGACGTAGTTAGGCATATAAGATGGAAATTGTCTACACCAACGTTTCTTTGCCGGGTCGCAACCCGGTACCGGGCCACCAAATAATATACCAGATCGCAATATTACCGCCTTGTTTTAAAAATATTACCTACTATCGATCGACGCATCGTAAATATTGTAAATAAATATTTATTGTTTTACCTAATGAAATCAGCTTGGGTTTGGAAATATTAAGTGGGTCACGAAGGTGCCGCGTGAAAATTACCGGGCCATAGCAGTGCAATGTTTGGGAAATACTGGTCTACACAACACAAAACTTAATTTAGTATATATGATTACCGAGCTAAAATAATTGAAAAACAATTTTTAGAGTTAGTAATCACATAGTGGACAAACCGAACCACTATATTCGGTTTCGGAAAAAAACCGAGTACTCCGTACAGGCAGCCGCAGACCGCTATACATTATTTTTAATATTTTTTTTTCTAAAGATTTTACTTTTTTTGGAAATGTGCGATCAATCCCCTAAGAGTGGAGGTGATAGTTTGTACGGGTTTTTTGTCAGTTTTTAATGCCTGAAAATTGGTGTACAGACTCTTTTGGTGCATCAATATTTTTTTTAATATTCCCCAAACCCCTAAAAATGGGTAGGGAAATTGGTATGGGGCTTTCCGCAATTTTCAAGTTGGAAAAGAACAGGCTATTTCAATAAAACAAATACGAATACTCTTGGGAAAAGATAAGTACCTATTCAGTAAGAAACTTGATTAGGACATTTCCACGGGATCGTAAAAGTTAAATACGATAATTTATAAAACGACATCCACGCGGGCGAATCCGCAGGCAACAGCATATACAACATATAAAAATCAAAAGAATTGATATAATTGGGATGTGATATTTCAAGAACAAAATGACAGACTCCAAAAGGTTTTAAATTCCACATGAGACTGGCCTTGGTATGAATATAATCTCAAATCAATATACACTATTTTCGCCCTCGCACCCTTGTGACATCGATAATTTTAGATCCCCAAGGCCGTGACAAGATATATAAAAATGTATGAGGATATTTTAGAAACATTTATCTGGTAATTTTATAACTTTTTTTTTTATGTAATTGAAGTGGCAAACAAGCATGCAGTTCACATTGATGTTAAGTGATGACTGCAGCCTATAGACACCCACACAAAGACCAAGGTCAAAATGCAAATGCGTTACCACTCCTGAGGCCTAAGGTGTTATGCCTCTGTGCCGAAAATTACAGGGCCGTACATTACCACCTGACCGGAACACGATAGTGCTGAACACTACCATTTAGCGGCAAGTAAATCAGGTAATGCGGTGGTGCCTACGCCCGCGAGCTCCGTCACTGGAGCTCTACCACCAGTAAAACTTTTACTAGGAGGAAAGTAGATATTAAAGGAAGTAGTAGCTTATAACAATTGTTTTTCTGCTGTGATAGGACATCAAGTTCCGGTGTTCGATTCGAGCCCAGTGTTCCCATCAGTGAACGGCTCTGTAACTTCCGACACAGGCGCAAAACAACTCGGACCTTATAAGTGTCAACGCATCTGAATAGAAATCTTTGTCTTTTTATTTCGATCGCTATAGGCTAGTGTTCACTTACCGTCAATGTGAATAGTATGCTTGTGTACCGTCACGTATTAAAAAGAGTACTACTAATCTTCATCATCCCTCCCTCCGCACGAACACAAAAGAGGGGAGGTGGGGATGGTTCGGGGATTGAGGCGAATCCTCGTACCCCGGGGCCTATCTGCCCGGGAAGCGTCGGGGGCGTGGTCCTAAATGAGGATTGTGGTACGCGGGGAAACTCGCTGAGGGAGGTCATATACACACATTTTTTTTTGTTTTTTTAATTTTTATTTAGTTAATAAAAAAAAAAGAGCGACACAATGTGCGACATACCCAGGCTCCTTAGATATGTAGTCATAGATGGCGCGGCCGTGCGGCGGCGGCTGCTTTCCGTCCGCCCGCGTCTGTTGCACCTGCGTCTGCAAAACATTACGGCACTCATAAGATAGTGTAGTAGCGTTGGCTTGGTGTAATCAGAACTAGCTTCATTTAAGCCTAATAACTCAGCGCCCCCTACCGCGCAAAATTGAAATGCCACTGAGTAAGGGCCGTTCATAAAATACGTTCGCATACAAGGGGGGAGCGGTCTCGCTGAGCGTGACAAAATGTGAATGGGGGGACGGGGGGTCCTTGGCAACGTGACGTTCGCAGTACAGTATTTTTTTAAAATAAATAATTCGTGAGACTATTATTAATTTAAAAAAATGTCATATTCAGGGGGACGGGTCTTAGTTTTTGTGACACAGTATTTTTAGAGGGGTCACAGATAGTGTGACACAGCGTGACAATAGGAGGAAGGGGGGTCAGAAGTGACGTATTTTATGGATGGCCCCGTACCTACAGTAACTTAAATTAACAATTTGCTAAGCTCTAGTATGGGCCAGTTAAGACACTGGCTGCTCGCGACGGCCACCCGAATGAGAAAGAAGATTACTTTTAAATGTTGGCCTCATGAAAGCGAACTACTGCCACATTTTACTCCTCGCGTATCCCTTCTATAACATAAAAATTGGGGCCGTCCATAAAAAAACGTTCGCATACAAGAGGGGAGGGGTCTCGCTGAGCGCGACAGGAGAAGGGGTGGCCCACAGCAACGTGACGTTCGCAGTTCATTAAAAATTTAAAATAACTATTACGTTAAGACTATGCCTGATTTAATAAAAAATCTTTTTTGTCTTTTGGGGAGTCTTAGTTTAAGTGACATAATATTTTTAGGGGGGTCACAGATAGTGCGACACAACGTGACAATAGGAAAGAGTGAAGTGCATGATTGTTTGTGATATTCGACACATAAAAAAAGCGTCAAAAGAGCCCGGGGCGGACGCAACTCCACTGGTGTAACTGGTGTTGCAAATGTCTACAGGCGACGGTAGCCACTTACCCACTTTTCATTAGGTTCAGCTGCTCGACTGACAATCGTTTCGATTTACAATATCTTTTTAATGACCTTCGTTTTCGGATAGTAAGTAAAATTCTAATTAACTTGCAGTAAAAAATAATATTGACAAACCTGCGAGTGCCCACTTCGAGTCCGCTGGCCAGGCTTCCTGGGCGCCGAGTTCCTCATGCCCTCCAGGATCCTCATGAGCAGCACGTTGGGCGGCAGCTCCTCCACCTTCGTCTCCACCAGAACCCGGCACTCCGGGCATCGTAGCTCCTTGTGCGACTCTACGATCACCTGCAATTTGATGATAGAAAATATAATTACGTGTAATACGATACTAGTGGTGGCGTAACGTTAGATTAATAGTCAAAAAAATTAAAAAGGTACAGCGCCTAACATCAGAATTAAAATAAGTAATAAATTCATCAATATACTTACCCCCTTATTCATAAACGTACATTAGATACGTTTTAGCTATAGAATGATTTGTCTTTGTCAGTTGCATTGTCAAATGTGCAGCATAGAAAAAGACAAAGGAGCGATTAACAACACTAGCTATAATACGTTTATGAATAAGGGGGGTACCTATATATATTTAAATATTGTAATCATTTAATCTTTTCTCCGATAACTTCGTTGATATTAGCATGTTATAAAAGTATATCTTTTAAGCAATAATTGGCATCCGCCATCGAAATCCACTCGAAAATTAGTAGAGCTGTATAATTCAGCACTGGTGTTCCAGCACTTCCAGCCAAATGGTAGTGTACCCCGTAATTTGTGATGATACTAAGGACTTTTTCTCCGTAGAGTTCCAGTCTTTACTTCCACAAATGGTAGTGTACCGCGTAATTTTGTGATGATACTAAGGACTTTTTCTCCGTAGAGTTCCAGTCTTTACTTCCACAAATGGTAGTGTACCCCGTAATTTGTGATGACACTAAGAACTTTTTCTCTATAGAGTTACAGTCTTTACTTCCAGTCAAATGGTAGTGTACCTCGTAATTTGTGATGACACTAAGGACTTTTTCTCTGTCGAGTTCCAATCTTTACTTCCAGTCAAATGGTAGTGTACCCCGTAATTTGTGATGACACTAAGGACTTTTTCTCTGTCGAGTTCCAGTCTTTACTTCCAGTCAAATGGTAGTGTACCCCGTAATTTGTGATGACACTAAGGACTTTTTCGGAGGAGAAATCCCGACTCGAGGGATGTATAGAAATTTGGTCTCGCTCGAGACGAGAAAAAATGGCCAAGAACTCGAGACTTCTTGAAACTTGATAAACCAATTAAAATTCAAAATTTTGGTTATTACACGAAAATAAACGAAAAAACAATAATTAATTAGTCAGTACTTTTAAAATACCTACTCTTGACTTGAAAGCTCGATGCTTTTTGCTTCGCCACCGGAACTCTAGTAAAAATAATAGGATTATACACAGCCGCTGATCTCCAAATACGTATACCTCTAATGAATAATAACCGGAAAAAAATTACCTCATCAAATCCATCATCCATAGACGCGAGTACAGCGACGCGGCCGACACCAAAGGTCACAGGTCGAGGTGACAGGATAAAGGTCAACGGTAAAGGGTGCAACAAACCGCTGATGTTTGTTTACGACCCTTTCAAAGGTCACAAAAATGTAAATCTCGAGACGTCTGCGAATGATCCGCGCCCCGGGAAGAGAGCGTTTTTTAAAGTTCCATAAAGCGAATAATAATGTAGGTATCCATAGAGCAACACTGGCCACCGGCAGCGGCGGACCGTAGGGGAGTAGCCCTAAGCAGGCTTTCCTCTGTCAAAGTACAAGACCAAATGGTCCTATGCCTGTCGTCCACATATTTGAATGTGTGCGTGAAATTGTTTATGTATTTTATTAAAGTCAAGGTGTGAATTTCGTAGTAAAAGACGATTTTTGTAGTGTGAGTGTGCATCACACGTATTTTCCCCGCAAAAATTGACAGACTGTTTTGCATCGGTAATAAACGCTATGACTACTCCCCTCCGGTCCGCCGCAACTGGTGTGCCGAGTTACTCTATGTAGGTCGCTTTGATTTTGGTTTCTTTTTACGCAAACAAACTGCAATCTTATCAACAATACACGCTTGAATTCTATTGGTCGCGACAACGTCATTTCGTCGAGCGGCAAGGAAACTTACAATAGCCTGACGCGCCGTGGTGTCCTTTTTATGCCCCGCCCACGGTGTGTCTATTGACGTGGCATCATTGGCTTAGTTGCACTTCTTAAAATACTTAGTTAACCGGACATGTAGGGCCTGACACGACCTTACAAACCAGCTAAAGCCGGACAGATAGCAGCCTTAATCCTGACAAAGAATACAGCCAATTTTTTGCCTCGACATGATAAAACATGCGAACAAGGACAGAGTTAACAGGAATATCTAGTCGTTTATTACAAATCCTTTCTAATTGATGAATGAAACACACACTGATGAATTATTATATGAATACGGGAAACATGAACTCACATGAAATCCACGGTCATCTAATCAATTGACGATTATTATCAGCTCAATATGTGTCAAGGTTTTCTTGTAGATATGATTATCTTTCCATTGACGAAAGTATTTCCGAATCTACTTTTGTCAATAGAAAGGACAGCTATAATAATAAATGATTTTCTACCTGCACTACTTCCAAAATGTTGTTTTACTGGTGGTAGAGTTCTAAAAAGTGTAGGAACTAGGAACGAGGACGTATGCACCACTGCATTACCTAATAAATCTGCCTCTAAATGGTAGTGTTCAGCACTATCGTGTCCCGGATGAATGGTACAACCCCGTAATAACTTATCACAGAGACATATAAACTAAGGTCTCAGGTGGCAACGCATCTGCATTTTGGACTCTGGTCATAATGAGGGTGTCTTTAGGCTGCAGTCATCACTTAATATCAATGTGAACTGCAAGCTTGTTTGCCACCTTCGTTACATAAAAAATGGGGGTAATTGACAGCAGTAAAATTTTACAAAGTTTCGCAATGTTTTCTAGAAGATGTGTATCAATAAGTGTTATAAAACTTGTGAATCTCCCAAACTCTTTATATTATGCAAATTAAACGGTAAAGTTTAGATGTAACTTACCTATTACAGTGATACGAAACGTGTGGTAGTTTCATTAGTTCGTATAACGTCAGGTTTTTAAAATAAAACCGTCTACAACTTAATTGCGAAGTCTGAGCGCTATGATGCTTGAACAACGAAAAGGGGATTTTTAAATAAAGCATCCTATGTAAAATTGCAATTGGTAAGTAGTTGAATCATCAATTCAGCTAATTTTTCCTAATCTAAACCTATGACTTTACAAAACTCATGGAAATAAACCCTTGAACGCATTTTTTTTTCAGTTTTCGGAAAGTTTTGAAATGGTGATTCAATTGACTCGCAAATTACACAAAAACCAGAAGTCAAAATTCAGATGTGTTGCCACCCCTGAGACCTTAGTTGTCATGTATCTGTGATAGTAATTACGGGGCCTGAGGCCTGAGGTCCCAGGTTCGATCCCCAGGTCGGGAAAATTTGATATTGGGCTTTTTTTGCGAGGAAATTTCTAGTAATAGCCCGGAGTCTGATAGTGGTGCCTCGTCCAGAGCTCGATCTCTCTCCGGTCGTGTCGGATTGTCGTCCCATCGGACTTTGAGAGTGTGGGAATAGAGAGACTAGAGAGTGCACCTGTGTCCTGTGTTTGTATATACACCTGTGCACTATAATATCTCCCGCGTAGTTGGCTAGTTCCCGCTGAGATTGGCCGCCATGTACGAAATTCGATCTGGAGGACATTATTATTATTACATTACCATCTAACCGGCACGCAATAGTCCGGCATACTACCATCAAAACGGCAAATAGGTAATGCGTTGGTACCTACGACCTCGAGTCCCTACTCTTCTATCAATGATTACTTTACATTTCTGTCGATACCCATAATTAATCTTCAGTTCCATAGAGCTTTGCAATATAAGGACACAAAACAGAGCTAAAATGGGCAACCGATGGGACACCACGATACGAGCGATCCAGTTAAACGATGAGTCACAGCGCTATCCAATTACAACATCCTCAAAACCATAGGAGGGACCACTTCATGTAATGGCTCGTTAGATGAGGACATTATAACTAGTGTTCACACTGTTCCATTCGACATACGTTATTATAATGTATGAAATTGGATGTTATAGTATCCAACAAGACATATTGCACATCGACCTTCGAAGGAGACTGCGGCTTATTTCGGGTCTGTAGAGCGTTATCTCTTTCGCAACTTATTGTGATGTTTATCGACCATTTTGATCAAGTTTTGACCAATACCGGACTATCCGTTACGTAGGCAGTGTGCAGCAGAGGTAACACTCTACAAAGTCGAAACGAGCCGATCGTCTCTTTCGTAGGCTCGATATGCAATATTTATTGTTGAGTACTGTACATAAAGGTAGAGATGCATACTTGCGAAGCCACTTTCGTAAAATAAGAGCATACCTAGTTGCTCGCTGCTACCGTGTGACAGAGCTGAGATTCACAGACCGCACTACGACTTTACTTTCAGCAAAGTGCGCTTAGAACTCTCGGTAAAGTATAAGTTTTGACAGTTCTAAGCATACTTTGCTAAAAGTAAAGTCGTAGTGCGGTGTGTGAATCTCACTCCTAATGTTTCCATTTCCCGGTGTTTCTCGTTACTGGAAAATAAAAAATCGGCTTCAGTATCGAAACTGCAAACCCTAGTCGCGACGTCTGCAGAACTAATGAAGTAATCGTTGGTCTAATCAAAAAAACGTATGCTTGGCTATAAATAAGACTAAATCCTGCTTTTGATGCAAAGAGTCCGGTCTAATTGTGCGCAGTCAGGTTTTTTTTTTACATTAGCCGATGGCAACCTAAGGTAGAAGGTCCCAGTGTAGTAGAAGTCGGTATGAGCTAGGTACGACAAACACCAACACATGTTATTTACATAAAACTTATACAAAAGATATAAAGATCAACATATTTTGAAAAGACCTTAACGAGTTTTGTTTTGGCAGGTTTTTTCTCAGTAATGTGGGCTTTGGAACTCTGCCAGTGAATGACAAAGAATGTCCCATATTTTTTTGTTTAGTCTTATCTTGCCGTTTGTAAAAGAGAGTATGGAACATTCTGTTTTGTCTGTTTTTTTATTATTAAGTATTTTTGGACCATTATTTATTTTATTTTGTTTACTTTGACATATTAATCAAGTAGTATCAGTTGTTATTCGCTTTAATTTTATATTTGTAATTTGACCTATCACGCAAATTCTATTATTTCCAAGTGATTAAATGAATTTTTGAGTTTGAGTTTGATCCAAACAGTCGTGCGCCAAAGCATATCTCGGCACTAGTCTGCACCGAACAGTCCCGACATAGCAACATTGTATCGACCACTAATCGTCCTACTTACACCACTTTATTTTGAGGTGAACAACACTACAGCCCCTGCCAACATTTGCTGCGGTCATCATTTCGAGGTGAAGGTGAGAATCAACCCGTTTATTTGATACGACCTATTTGAATGATATTTGGCACACCTAACTGGACTGCCAACATAATAGGCAGATTTTAGCCTTGAACTGTTTACTGGTGGTAGAGCTCCAGTGACGGAGCTCGCGGGCGTAGGCACCACTGCATTACCGAATAAAATTGCCGCTAAATGGTTAGTGTTCAGCACTATCGTGTTCCGGTCAGGTGGTAATGTACAGCCTTGTAATTTCCGACACAGAAGCATAACACCTTAGGCCTCAGGAGTGGTAACGCATCTGCATTTTGACCTTGTTATTTGTGTAAGTGTTTATAGGCTGCAGTCATCACTTAACACCAATGTGAACTACAGGCTTGTTTGCCAATACCATTGCATAAAAAAAACTTCAAATTGAGATGCGTTAACCGTTCCTTAACCAAGACATCATCACTCCAGCCGAAATACGTCTCCTGCTGAACCTCCCCCAAAAAGAAAGCCTTCCCCAAAGACCTCCACAACAGTGTTGTGCGTCATTAGGGGAGATATGCCATAATCGCCACGCTTGGCAGGTGGATTGGCGATCGCAGTAGCGGTGTTGTTGAAGGACGCTGCGCTGCTGCCCATCTTGCGTTATTGCACTTCCTATCGCCCCATTGGAATGGTTTGACCGCCATTATTCGGTTGATTGACGGCCAAATACTCAGACGTCACTTAAATCGAAGCGGCACTTCAAAATCTTCTGTCTTTATAAAACACCCTCAAACAAGAAAGAACGAGCACATTTGAGGGTTGCTTAAAATTGAGTGACGTTTAAGTATTCGGCCATGACTGCACTAGTCGAAGAATTCGCTTCCAGTAGAGATTTCTGCCGCTAGTGGGCGGTGGGGTCGTCACGTCCCAACGCTAATGACGACACTCTGCCCGACAAAAAAGTAATAATACTAAGACCTATTTTTATCATAAAATGAATCGGAACAAAACTTTGTTAACAAAAACTTGTAGAAAAACTTTTCTCGAAAAACTATTTTTAAGCGCCATTTTTCCAATATATATACCTATACGGTACAAGCGGCAAAGATACGAGGCGGCAAAATGTAGATTCGAATAGAGCACGTCTAAAACTCCCGAAAAACTTCCCAGGTATAACTACCTACCTAATGACTGGACTAATAGTTTTAGAGCAAATGTGAAAACCTCTAATGTTGCGTCATTAACCTATTTAAATATTACAAAATTTATACACGTAACGTTATTCAGCACCTTGTTACAGGCATTAAGTATTTATAATAACATCCTCTACGTATAATCACCACTAAAGTATGTATAGGGAAACCCACTAATTCATGCTAAATAGGTATATGCGCGCAGACAAGTCGGTTTTCTCTTTGGGTCATTCGTCATCTCGCACGACAAAAAAGTTCGCACGATCGTGATACTTGGCACCTTTTGAATTTAAATAATATTTCTGTCGACAACTCGTCCGATCATAAAATTGTGAGGTAACTAGGTACAGTCAACTACAAAAATCCTTTATAAAAAACTGGTTGCCTGTAAAGTCGGTTTTAAGGGCGAAGATTTTACGTGACAACGTCTTTTTCTCGGTAGAAAGGCATTCGCCGGTCCGGCAGGACTCTCTCTCGTTCGGTGACTCATCGTTACGTTACCGGGCATTACACTTTTTCATGAGTGACTCCGAGCCGCAACCTAATTTAAGACGTTGTCACGTCAAAAGTTTAACATTTTATGGTTGGTCTTTAAAAAAAAAAATTAAAATTATTTATATCATAATTCTAGTACGTACATTTCAATAAAAAATATGAAATAGAATCTACAATATCACAAAAGAATTTGGCTTGTTACTAACTGCAGCTTGTGAATATCATTATCAATGTAGATCCACTGCTACTCTTTAAGTATTGGTATACATACCTCTGTGCCAGAAATATCCGATTGTGAGTGGATTACCACCAACCGGAATACCATTTAACGGTAAGTAGATTAGGTAATGCGGTGGTGAATAGATTGTTTAGTATTTCCATGTTATTAACTAAATGACATTGAGTATCAAGTATGGATATACGTCATCCAAATAAATAATGTTTTCATGTGTAGGGAGAGTCAGTGATAGCTTAAGTTCATGTTCGTGGGGTCGCCACACTTGTCATCCGTCATTTGTAGCAAGTTTCCTTTAGGAAGTTACAATTTTTTTTCAGTTATTTGTTGTTGTTGTTCTTTAGTTTTACTTTCAGTTGATCATTCCTATTCTATTATTGAACTATTTTTTACTTTTTTCCCCACGCCCACCACCTATAAGGTAGTCTGGAGTCGCGTTTTTCTACAAAAATTCACCTCGTATGTATACTGATTCAGATGTTGACTCGCAGCCTGGACCAGTAGGTTAACCAACAACTGTCAATTGTTTTTCCGGAAGTCTGTTAAAAAGTATGGCGCTATCTTAAAAATAATATCTCAATCCATTGTTCGCTTCCTTGACACAGTTCCTAGGAATACCTAATTAAATTATATAAAAAGCACTAACATTAAAAATTTACTACGAACTAAAAAGAAAATCTTGATAAGAGTAACCGGGTCACGCACTTACAATTAAAACGCAGGCGAATTTTTATGTCAAAAGATTGACAGACACAGAACCAGAATCAGAAGCATCTGATGGAAAGTGGTGACTTACGAATGTTACAATAACTTGTAACTTTAACAAATATCGTGGTGCAACCGAGGCATCGTTGTGGCAAACTAAGTCATCATTTTCCCACCAACAGAAGTTTTACATTGCGACAAAGGATCGTAGTAAGAAATAACAATACCTACCAACAAAGATGACTAACACCATTTCTCAGGACCGGTTCTTCTCATGAAGTGAAACCAATGTTATCTCAGAACTTAGGACAGGTGCACAGCGGACCCTTTGGTGAATTAATAAGGAGTAAGGAAATATTTTAAGAAGAAATTTTAAGCTAAACCGCGTTTTATTACACGCAGTTCTCAGAGAAAAAAAACGGTGAAATTCTCCCTGAGACGGCATTATGCAAAATTTGACACCTAAGTGTTTTGTTTTTTTTGATGTAATGGAAGTGGCAAGCATGCAGTTCACATTGGTGTTAAGTGATTGCTGCAGCCTATAGACACCCACACAAAGACCAAGGTCAAAATGCAGATGCGTTACCACTCCTGTGGCCTAAGGTGTTATGCCTCTGTGCCGGAAATTACAGGGCCGTACATTACCACCTGACCGGAACACGATAGTGCTGAACACTACCATTTAACGGCAAGCATGTTTTTGGGGTTGATAGTTTGTATGAAACTTCGTTTCTACCAGTGAGTCTCAAATTCTGCGTAGGGCATCTTTTAGGACATTGCGATTGCTCGATGCTTGCGATTTTAAGTATAGAAGTATATATATTAGTGCCGTATTAGTAGGCCGTTGATTTCAAGGGTAATTCGTTCGTGACGTAATTCATAAATCTATTTTAAAAAATCAAACTCGGAATTAATGTTAGGTATAATTTTTAAATTGAAATCATACTTTGAGGTAATCTCAGGAAATAAAACAAATCCCAAACGTTATTTCGTGAGTGGGAGCCATTCGCAATTGGGAAGGTCGTTTTCGTTAATGTCGGATACGAGAGTAAGGGTCCGTTCTCACAGACCGGCTCGGAGAGCGCTTGGAATTGGCCACAACGGAGGCGACAATTATTTTCACATAGATCGACTCAAAAAGACCTGAAAGCGCAATCGGAGGCGATCGGCTCCTCTTATTATTTCACACGAAGCGCGTTCAAGCATTCTTTATGACAAAAAGAAGAATCCAACGAATTGAGAATCTCCTTTTTTGATATTGGTTCAAAAGAAGTGCACATGTAAAAATAAGCCTTAAAACAATTACTAAAACTCTGCTGAGCCTACGTCGAGCTGGTAGGTATACTTACTACGAGTACACACTGAGTGTACGCAACCCACCCAGATCGATTAAACTGTAGACAGGAAAGTCTGAATTTATTGACAACCCTATTGGTTAATTTATTCAATTCAAAAGAATTCAAACAACCCTAGCCCGCGAGATTCGTCACTGGATCTTCTACCACCCGTAAAGGGGAAAGGAGAGAATTCTGTAAAATCTGATCAGGCTTAAAGTCTCGCTCGTCTATATGATCCCTTAGGCGATCGAGCCTCCGAGTCACACCCGGGACACTCGGCTAAAATTCAATACAAACGCTTATTATACTGATAACACAGACATCAGTCAGTGACATATTTTTACACGCGCACACAGAAATGTAGCACGTAAGGTTATGACCGAAAACAAAAGTGAAAAAAGTCATCGCACTGACTAAGTGACCAAATAAACTAAAAATAGATCGCTCGCTCGCCTGCTCGCAACCTCACTGTTGATGTTTATCCAACTGGCTCTCAAGGGAGGGTGATGGGTGAGGAGGGGAAATCAGGCGGAACGTCGAAGTGTCCATTCTATACGTTGTATTATTACGTACTCTCTGACCGAGTGCATGCGTGCCAACTACCCGACACACATTGATCACAGATTAATTAACTCGTTCGACGCGAAAGTGGCCGTGAAATGTTTACGAACCAAAAGTTATGACCTATAAAGTGATTCCGAATGAAGAATCTTGCCGGTCGGTGAAACCACCATACGAGTCCGTTGTGCCTTACTTTCCGGTTTTTGCTATTCAGTTTTATCCAAATATCAACCATCAGTTTAACGCGGTTTCACCCGTGTTGTTCCCGATTTTATGGGATTTCGGACAAAACTAGATAGCTGTCACATACTCATAACATAGCTGTCACATACTCACAAACGCATAGAATATTGGTGAAATAACTAGTTTTTCTAACAAACAAACAACAAACACGTTTTTTTTCTATTTATAATATGAGTATAGAATAGACTAGTTTTAGCCTGTGATGTCGTCGGCGAAGAGTGCCTGAAATCCTAACACTCATTCTTCACCCATAAAGATTGAATATTCGAAAAATTTAAACACAATATGTTTCATTATACCTATATTATTAAGTTTACTATACAAAGTTGAAAGGCTTAGGAGAAAGGAAACTGGATTAACTTATTTTATTCTCCATGCTGCTTTCATATTTGTGCCACCATCTTGGGGATGAATTTCGAAAAATCCTTCATCTACACCGGAAGTAAAACCCCTGTGAGACAAATCAGCCTTTTTGGTCATAGGGTTAAGAATGTTATGACAGTCAGTAAGTCAGGAATTTTCTTTTTTAAGAAGCGCGCATGGTGCGGCGGCTGGTGTAGATCATAAGCGATCTACTTGGTCAAGCACTACGGGCGCGGTCGGGTAGTGTGATGGAAGACCGCTAGTGGCAAATTAAATGCGCGTTTCCGTGCTTCGGAGGGCACGTTAAGCCGTCGGTCCCGGTTGCTATCGATAGATAGCAGTCGTTAAACCTTGTCGTATGCCTTATGGGCGGTTTGAAAACATCCGACAGCGGGTTGGCCGCTAACCCACCCACCTCCATCAATCCGCATTGGAGCAGCGTGGTGGAGTAAGCTCCAGGCCTCCCCCCAAAAAGGGGAGAGACTCGTGCCCAGCAGTGGGACGTATAATGGGTTGCCATTATTATATTATTACACAAAAGATATCTGAAGAGGTAATGAACAACGTGTTATTTTATTTATAGATTTTATTTTTAATTTATTTATTTAATTATAACCTTACAACTATCTTTACAGACAGAATCCAATGCGATAGTGTAGTGCTGTGTAGTACTTAAAAAATGAAATTACCTATCACCTTTTAACTACCTATACAATAATATGATATCACATACAAGGCAACTTTTTCAACATACAAGTTAAACAGGTACTGAAAAGTAGTAGGTATTTAAAAGTGACGAATGTTTTATACTAGTAACTCGTTACGGCTTCGCATGATTGCAATTCTTATAATATGCGATTATGTTGCTATTGTATGTAACTATCGTTTGATATTGAGTTCAAACAAAATGGTATTAAAATAACTTACTGCCTCGGTAGCCTAGTGGTAGTAGGCCACTACTACTACGCTGAGGTCCTGGGTTCGATTCCCGGGTAGGGGGTTATTAGAGATAATGGTGTAAAGTCCTTTATCCTATATCACTGGTTCTATAGGGATTTTTTCCATTTTATGGAAATTGCCCAGTATCTAGAAGTTTGGTAATGTGCCCGGAGATGTCAACAGGCTCGCCACCTGTTACATTGGCCAAAACGTAACCGGCGAATCGTGGGTGTTTGCATGTATGCTTGAATGCATGTATTTACATCTGCCTACCCGTTCGGGGATTACAAGCGTGAAGGTGCGTTTAAGTATTAAAATAATAAAGCCCTACGCACATCAAAACTATTCGCCGCAATCGTCGTGATCACCGGACAGGCCTATACGCCGTATTTGCAATTCACATTATGACTCAGTATGTATGCACCGCTCTTAATAAGGATCTATCTAAATTATTAAAGGCCTATTGAACGACAAAGAAAAGTATTGAGCGGTGACATGAAGGAACTTGATAGGAAGCAAGTGTTTAAGGGGCCGTTCAAGTATTACGTAAGCAGTTTTATTACAATGCTTTACCCCCCCATCCCCCTTGTCAGCAAAAGTAAGCAAAGCTCTTACCCCCTCCCCCCATGCTTACGTAAATATTTTTCAATTAATGTATTGTTTTTTTATCGTTTTTTATGTTTTTGTATGATTTTTTATAAGTAAATTTTTGGGTTATTTTTTACGTAACCCCCAGCGCGCGGTAGTTCCTCTACTCGGTTCTAAATCGACTGCCTAATCGTATGCATTATTTGCGGGAATCCCCGAAAAAGCGTTTCGTTTTCAAGCAAAGACAATGTGAGGGTGGCCATTCGAGTAAAAAAGTAAAAAACTACCGATGACGTAATCATCATCTAGTCTCCCATACCCCCCATGTCATCCAAAATAAGCAGAGCAAAGATTCCCCCCCCTCCCATAGTGCTCACGTAATACTTGAACGGCCCCTAAGTAAATAGGCGGTTCAATATAATATACCGTCCTTTATGGAAGACCTACGTCCCTAGGGGTCGTGATACTCGTGATACTTGTGATATGAGGGACTTAAGTACATGAGAGTGTGGGGAGCCGGATACACTTTAAACTCTGCTCCGGTTCCACTTCGTCTTCGCCTTCAAGGCTCGTCCACGGTGCTTTTTTATGATTCCATGATTCTTTATAGGTACATATAGAAACATTGGTCCAAGATGTTCAGGGGGCCGACCGCCTAACTCAAATGCTTTTCGTTTAGCTTTTGATTATGAAAAATATTTTGATTATGAAAAAAAATGAAAATAATGCATATCTTATCAGTTTCGTACCACCTAACTTATTTTTTCCTGGGTGTGTTTTCGTCCGCAGGTATACCTATACTAGAGAATATGTAATAATACTACGTATGGCTTCCCCCCCAAAAAAAGGGGGAGAGACTCGTGCCCAGCAATATGTATCTTCACGCCAGGTCCCTAACGGGGTAGGCAGAGAGTGTAGAGCGCCAGATATCCCGGTTCTGACAAACCTCTCGTGCCTCGTCTACCTTCATCAATCTCTTCATACATGCACGCCGATTCCTAAGACTTTTGATCCCACCATCAGACAGAACTCGACCTATTTGGTCATGGTAGGTCAGTCTTGGTCTTCCAACCATCCACATTCGCATTGTATATCTGTTTAGTCATTCGCTCATTCGACATTTTTTCTATAAGTCCGAACCATCGGAGCATGCCTTTTTTCATTTTTACACCGATACTATCATTCACACAAAGCCTCTTTCTTACATCTTCATTACGAACGCGATCGGTGCCCAGCAGTGGGACGTATAATGCCATTATTATTATTACTACGTATAGAATGGACACTTCGACGTCCCGCACGATTTCCCCGCCTCACTCAACCCCCTCCCCTCTTATGGGCGACGTTTGGTATTCTCTACGTGCTACGCACACAGGTGCACGTGTAAATAAATACACGTCACTGATTGAGTAATATGTCTGAGTAATAGAGACCAAATTAAGCATTTGTATGGAATTTAGACGGAGTGTCCGCGGTGTGGCTATACTTAAGAGCAAAATTTTTTAATAGGAGAACGAAACGAACAATATAACGTCCTAAACGAAAGTATTTTAGTTAGGCGGTCGGGTCCCTGGTCAATCTGAACAAGGTCTTGGTTCTATAATCGGTTCGAAGCGTTTGGCACCCGGCGCTTGTAACAATTGCAAATATAGCCTCGCTCGGTCATGTTTTTATTTTGTGAACCAATATGCACATTGATGCATTGGTGCATTGCGCGTTGTTGCGTAAGGGAAATGAAATTCTGTTTAAAAGTATAAATTAAGTGTCGAATGAACGAATGACTAAACAGATATACCCACAATGCGAATCTGGATGATTACACAGGCCCAGGAAGACCAAGACTGACCTACCATGGCCAAATAGGTCGAGTTCTGTCTGATAGTGGGGTCAAGTCTCAGGAATCGGCGTGCACATATGAAGAGAATGATGAAGGTAGATGAGGCACGGGAGATATGTCAGGACCGGGATATCTAGCGCTCCACACACTCTGTCTACCCCGTTAGGGACCTGGCATGAAGATACATATTATTATAAAGGTATATTTGTCAAAATAATTAACATGATAATCAAGATATTTATCCCTGATATTATAATCACTTCATACCCTGCATACAATCCTTAATCATTTTATGATACTTATTTGTCAATCCAAACTACTCTCAAAGTATATTAAACAAGCAGCCAACTTCAATCCCTAAGAAGCAGTCTCTCAACTAACTTGTTACTGTCTTACATCCATAAAACACACGTCTTCATCAAACGCTCGGCAAACAAATAGGTAAACACAACCACGCGTGCATAGGTAGCGTCCTAAAGCTACGGCCACGTCCACGCGACTTAAGGCCGAATATTCAAACATCACTTAATTTTAAGCAACCCTCAAATATAAATTATCTCTGCCGATTGCACGTTAATTAGTGTTATAGGTATATAGACTTTTAAGTCCCACTTAGATTTAAGTGGCGTTTCAATATTTGGCCGTTAGAAAATAAAAGTTAAGTAATTTATAAAAACCATTGGCCATCATGGTCTTTAGTTGCCTATGATCGGTGACAATCGACCATAATCGGCGCTGAGTCGGTTTTTCGGACGATCATCAAAGGAAGTTCGGCCAAGATTGTAGACCCGTGTACACGATCGCCGATCATTCATTTCGTGTTTGTTTACGGTACGGTGCGGATATCTGATTGCCGTGTTTCTTGTTTGTCAATTATACTTTCTAACCTACTCTTCTATGACGAAGCCTCAGAGCACTAAATATGTGGTGCACTGAATCTGAACAATCTGAGGGTGAAACAATAATAGTCAAATCGAGCAAGTCGCACTGAGGAAACCGTACCTGTATCCTCCAGAGACGTATACGCTACTAAACGCGTTAAAATATGCATCCGTCCGTACAGCACATACCTCTACCAAACACGTACCTATAGAACTTAATTTTTTAATGACGTCTGCACCAAACTATACTAACGTAACTTCACGCCTGTAATCTCCGAAGGGGTAAAATTTCAAGCACGCATGCAAACACCTACGATTCGCCGGTTAATTTTAGGCCCGTGTAACAGGTGACGAGCCTGTTGACATCTCCGGGCACATTACCAAACTCCGAGGTACTGGGAAACTTCCAGAAAATGGAAAACCCCAATAAAACCAGTGATAAAGGATTTTACACCGTTCTCTTTGATATGCCCAACCCGGGAATCGAACCCAGAACCCCAGCGTAGTAGAAGTGGCCTGCTACTGCTAGGCTACTGAGGCAGTTACTTCACATATTCTATCAGAAGTTAAAATGATATTCCCAAATTAAAGCAAGACACGTCTATGAAACATTAAAACACCCCTGTTTTTTGTCAGGGGTTAAAAATAAGCATTTAAGGTATAAAGAGCGTAAAAAGCGTACAATACAGTGGCATGAATCTCGCCCTTAGACCTGTTACATGAAATGTGAAACGCTAATTCTCAATTATTTTGTTATTATCTTCTATTTGTTTGCATTTAGGATCGTATATTGAATGAATGCGTGAGATTTTTGAATAATAAATAGTGTGGCACCCTTTAAAATTCATTAATTTGCATATTAACAGAAATCATATATGTACATCATCATTCATTAGGAATTAATTAATTATTACCATATTAGCATAGAAATAGCAATTAGCATGCTAAGACTCACGAATTCACATGCTTATGAAATTTACGAGAAATAGCATTAATTGCCATCGCTATCAAGGGTTTCCTCTCTTGCAGCCCGAGAGGTGCGAAATCAGGCGGGACGTCGACGTGTCCATTCTATACGTAGAATTATGACATACTAGCTGTTGCCCGCGGCTTCGCCCGCGTGGATGTCGTTTTATAAATAACTAAGTAAGTAAGCAAGTATATGTTCTTTCTCAAAGTCAGCTCTATCTCTATACTAAATTTCATTAAAATCGGTTCAGTCATTTGGACGTGAAAATGTAACAGACAGACAGACAGACAGAGTTACTTTCGCATTTATAATATTAAGTAGGGATTCTCTGCCTCAGGGGTGATGACACTGGTGACCCGCGATAAAGCTGTCGATGCCATCTCTGTTTTTTTTTTTGTTTTAATATGTGTAGGCGGCTCGTCTCGGAACGGCACTAGTCTACTTCAGCGAGCAAGTGTGATTGTGTGATGTATCACAGTTGTATTAGCTGTATGAACACATTCAAATGTCCATAAAATGAACACTATCGGACACATCACCTTAATCATACTTTCTCAAGACTCCAATGGACAGTCGCGCACAATGTCGCTAGACGCTATTGTACAGTCCGTCGAAGGAGTGTCAATTATAAATTACGTGGATGACTCAACAGTGAGTCAAATGCGCCCGTTAGATCATTCAACTGTGTTTATTTACGTAGCCGGGAAGGGGATGCGTGTACGCTCGTGAAACAAAGTGTTTTAAATCCATTATTTTTAAACAGACACATTAATTACGGTCACATTAAAACGTCTCATCTTTTACTTATTTTAAACTTATTTCTTCTTCGATCAAATTTCATTTAGGGAGTAATAGGGAGACAAAAACAGAGAACTAGGTAAATCCTTCGTGGTTCGTGACGTAACTCAAAGCAAACACGTATCCTATCTGTTGTAGGTATCTTTACGATGTATAAGACGAGCCTATTAACATTAATCATTACTAACTTTTTTTTATGTACTAAAAGTGGCAAACAAGCGTGCAGCTCACACCGATGTTAAGTGACGACTGCAGCCTGCACCCACAAAATGACCGGAGGTCAAAATGCAGATGCTTTGCCACTCCTGAGCCATTAGGTGTTATGCCTCTGTGCCGGAAATTACAGAGCCGAATTTTATCCAAATTGTAAGTAGGTATACTAGTAGACCACAACACTCACACCACACCTATTTCTGAAAAACTTCCGTAATTGAAAAATAAATTACAGGTAGGTACCTAATTTATCTTTTACAATAGGGATAAAACCTACACCTACAGGGTCTCGAAGGAAGGTCTAGCCAAACTAGTTGACCAACGCAAAGCTACCGACGGATACTGTTGAATCAACTATAAATGTATACTTACCTCCCTAAGCCAAACTACGCACGTGACTATTTAAAAAAAAACATAAATCATAACAACTTATTTCCTGTCTGTACCACCTTAATGTATGTTTATATGAGTCGCCCCAATTTGTGAATGTGGAGTGAGGAAGCATCTACTTACTATCGCACGTGTTTTGTATTTTGGAAGCAAGAAAGTATTTAGGGTGCCGACAGATTACCAAGATAACTGTAGTCGTCATGAATCTCATGAGGTTACAAATAAATGATAACTTAAGAAAAGAATCCTTCCAAATTCCTGAATCTAAGATATATATAGCTTTTGCCCGCGAATTCGTGCGCGTGTACTACCTCTGAACGGGATAAAAAGTATCCTATGTGGAGTATATATGGCTGTAATCATATATACTCTACCTGTGTACCAAAATTTATCAAAATCCATCTAGCCGCTTTGGCGTGATCGACGAACCAACAAACAAACAAACATCCATACTTTCACATTTACAATAGTAGTATGATATAAGCTATTTATTTATCTTTTACCACTCATGATTTCAGCATTTAGAGTAAGACCTCTTTTGCTCCTACATCGTCGCTCTTTTCATAACCCAAAGGTTGACTAGGAGAAAATGCCTAGTGGCATTAAGTCCACCTTTATTTATATCTCTGTACATATAAAGAATAAATTAAAAAAATATATATCTGTTACCGAAACCAATACAAAATTGTTTTAAAATCCATGTCCATAAATGTTCTGTAAATCAACCATAAATGACCATGATTGCTCACCTTTAAACACTTAAGACAGAATGTGTGCTGACACGGCAGCACCCGCGACGACGTGTCGAGCCTCTCTAGGCACACGGAGCACTCTAGCAGGTCATTTAGCAGACCCTCATCCATGCCGCTCGCACTCTGAAAACAATTCATACAGTTTAGTTTTTCTTTTGGCCTGCCTGAATACTTATTTTTTTTCATATTCTTTGTATATTTATTACACAAGAGGAGTAAGTATCGTTGTGGATAACTTGACAGAAATCTGTGATTTTTAGTCTATGGAGATATTGTTTGTGGTTAACTTGGGTAACCTATTATAAGTATAAATACTGTAAGCAAGCCAGTAGTTTTTTTTTTTTTCTCCCATTTTATCTGCCATCAGCCATAAGCTATAATCAGATGTGATCTTTGTTTGGGTTTACTTCAGTGTCATTTCAGCAAATGAAACCAAAACATGAAGCAACAATTTGTGAGCAATTTCTGTAAGCATTTTTTTCAGAGATGCAAATCAAATATATGCCATCTCTTGAGGCAACTGATTCTGTTGGACTGGAGAAGGTTCTAGTAGGTTTAGGCCAGTAGTAGCTTGGGTAAGAAGGTTAGAGCTATAAAGATTTCCCCGCCCCTGTCACAGGCATATTATACCTTTTATTTCCACCACATATGAGGCTAATGACCTGAATATAACAGAAGGCATTGGGACATGATGACCCCATCGCCTTCTAGTGGAGGAAAATTCTTCTGCCCGTGCAATCAGTCAACCGAACAATGGCAGCCAAACCATTCACATAGTTGTTCAACAATAGGGAATGGGCAGCAGGGTTCCACGACAGAAAATACCATCACTACTACAATCCACCTGCCAAGATTGTCCACAATGACGCACAGCACTGTTGGTGTGGTGAGTGTCTTTGGGGAAGGCTTTGTCCAGCAGTGGACATCTTTCGTCTGGAGTATTGATGAGATAAGAGGCTAATGTGGTCAAACACCCAGTTTCTATTGACCTTTACTGACAATGTTACAAGGATAAAATGTAACAGGTGAATTGTGGATATTATCATGCATTTTACCTCCCTCTTTCTTCATTGAGCACATTTATTTTATTGTTTTTAAGAAGCAAACCATAATCACAACAGTTGGTTGTAGTTAACTTTATGGGATTACAAGAATCAACCTTGTAAATCAAGCATTATTGTGGAAAAAAATAAAATTTCCATCACAGCACATTGTTTGACTTGTATGCTTTCATAACAAAGGCCTTGTTCTATGAAAAGTGCGTCAGGGCCTTATGCAAATGCCTATGTTATGTAATGCTAATTATGGTGAATTAATATTGCTCTTGATTAATCTTATCTGAGATCTATGTTCAGTCATCAAAGAGAATCTATTAAATAATGTCCTAGCAGCTAATATTAGAATTATAATGATATCATTGTGCCTCTTTAATCACCACACTTTAGCAGAACTACCCTGAAGTTGATAATTGCCACTCACCCAAAGAAGAAGAATATTAGAGGTATATGCTTAGGTACGAAGTGAACCTAATGGTGGACTGGTGGTAGAGCTCCAGTGATGCCGAGCTCGCAGATGTAGACACCACCACATTACATAATCTACTTGCTAGTACTTGCCGGTTAAATGGTAGTGTTCAGCACTATCATGTTCCGGTCAGATGGCAATGTACAGCCCTGTAATTTCCAGCACAGAGGCAACACATTGTTCATTTAATTATTTAATAATGTTTATTTTATTTATTAACATAATAATATAATGAGAAAAGTATAATAATGACTTTATCATTATTATATTTTTCTGTAAATTATTTTAAGTTTTATCGATGTATACCTAAGTGCATGCGGTGTACATTTGTAATTGGTTGTGCATTTAGAAGGATAATTTAAAATGTTAAATTTTAAGATGTTAAATTGTAACAACTGTATAATAATAAATAATAATAATGGCAACCCATTATACGTCCCACTGCTGGGCACGAGTCTCTCCCCTTTTTGGGGGGAGGCCTGGAGCTTACTCCACCACGCTGCTCCAATGCGGATTGGTGGAGGTGGGTGGGTTAGTGGCCAACCTGCTGTCGGATGTTTCCAAACCGCCCATAAGGCCTCCGACAAGGTTTAACGACTACTATCTATCGATAGCAACCGGGACCGACGGCTTAACGTGCCCTCCGAAGCACGGAAACGCGCATTGAATTTGCCACTAGCGGTCACCCATCACACTACCCGACCGCGCCCGTAGTGCTTAACCGAGCAGATCGCTTACGATCTACACCAGCCGCTGGGCCATGCGCGCTTCAAAACTGTAAATGTGCCTAATAAATAAATAAACACACATATCAAATTAAACTATATTTGTAGGTATTTCGATTTGAGAATGAACAATATAGCTCTGTAATAACTATCACAGAAACATAACAACTTAGATCTCAGGGGTGGCGGCGCATCTGCATTTTGTACTCTGGTTTTTGTGTAGATATCTATAGACTGCAGTCATCAGTTAACATTCAAGTGAACTGCATATTTTGCCACCTTTGTTACACTAAAAGAAATATAATAATAGAGTTTACAACTCATGAAGATATTTCTAAAAGAATATTACGCAACATTTCAGATAACTTAACTAGGATTTTTAGGTATTGAAAACATCTTAACCGGTCAAGTCACGAGAAAAATATGACAATTGATGTTTAATTGTATCTAGCCGCCGCCGGCTTTATGTTCCTTAAAGGGTTAAAAAGGTTTAGTCACTATACAATATGATTTAAAATGTAGTTTTAATTAATTGCTCATGCTAATGTAATGCGATTATAAGGATAAATCAGCAATGTTAGTCAACTACTTATATCATTAGCATAATAAATAGCAGTGATTACAACAAGCTGCTATGTATATCAACAAACAGTTCCATGTTTTCCATATGAGTGTGCACAAGCATTATCTGATAACTGACAGCTTTTATCTACTGTATTCTTACTGATTGTTTACTCATAATGTAGAATGTATCATATGTTACCAAAAATGGCCCACAGCCAAAACTAATAAAAAAAACAAGTCAAACAGTTTACTTTGGTAGCGAATTACAGAATAGCATGGAAAACAATACAATAGTTATAAATAGTACATACATATCAGATACACGAAGGACTCGTGTTGCAACTTTTACTCGTAGATTTCGTATGGAATTTTCGTTTTATTTTCTCGTTATAAACACGTTGGTGACTCACCGAATGTTTTGAATTCCAACGATGCTAGCGGGCGGTCATTCCATTATTGCACGACACTACCAAATACTGGAATCACTGGACACTAGATAGCTGGATACCACCCCGACACAAGTCACTCACGATTTTTTTTGACACACCAACGCTTTCAAACGACACATAATTACGGTTACACCGGTCGATTAATTACAACACAAATACGCGGAGGGTCGGCCGGAGATAGTATTGTGAGAAATATGCACTTGTTCACACAAAAACTATTAAATTTTCACGCACAAATGCCATTGCCGCTTAGCCTTTCATTCGTTCTACCGACGGCGACGCGACGGACTGTGAAGTGAAGCGGGGCGGGGCGGGAACCAGGAGCAGCGAGGCAGTGTTGCCAACAGGGCAGGGCCTGATGTCGCCATTTTTTTCCAGCCTGAGTCCTGATAGCCTAATGCCTAAAGTGGCTACTTTAGCTAATATAAACAAAATGACGTCAAAATAACACAATAAAATAAAACATAGCGCTTTTTACATGAAATATCTATAACTACTAATGATTACTGCCTACCCCATTAGGGACCTGGCGTGAAGATACATACTAATGACTATGACTATTATAAAGAGGTAAAGTTAATTTTATTTATTTGTTTGTAGGGGCAAATCTAAAAACTACTGGTCTGATTCGAAAATTTCTTTCACTGATAGATAGCTCATTTATTAAAAATGCTCTAGGCTTTATACCATTACGCTATGACCAATAAGACGAAGCAATAATGAAGAATGTTTCAAAACCGGTTTTTTTTTCCTATTGAGAGCTTCCGCTGCGTAAACGGCTAAAGTTTCGCAAAAATATACTATGACAGTGTGGAGTAGACGTGTGTAACTCTTAACTGTTTCGAATCACTGTTACGAAATATTTCGATGTTCGGAAAGATTGGAACACCAATACTGTTTCAAATGCATCAATTGCATCATTTGGAACTCGAACATTATTGCTCTGTGTTCAGCGCGTTCATGTCGATTGAGTGAATGAGTGATTGAGTGTGACTGCATGACTGCAACCGAGACACTTGACATTTGAATCTGAATCAGTTAGCGAAGCGAGAGAGCGAGATAACAACAGAATATTAAACAAGTGAGACTGGGATACCAAATGAGATGATATTTTGTTACTTATTCCGTTGCGACTATACTGTACCTTATGCAGGTAAAATTAACAATTATAGCGTTTGTAAGACGAATAATTTAATTGAGAGCGTTATTCGTTTACATTATTTTGCTTTTATAAGCAGAGTTCTTTGTTTTGGACATTCGCCACAGTAGAACTTTGAAGCAATGTGCCAAATGTTCGAAATGATACATTCAAAGATTTTAAAGATTCGAAACAGTTTAGTGTTTCAGATGCTAATATTCCAATCACAAAGGTGGGACGTTTCTTTTTCATCATTTCAGTTAAAAGACATCCATTGCGGAAAAAAATCTTACCTCGAAAATTGTAACAACAAACGGTCCTAGGCCACGGTTTCTGTTAATCACTGTAGACTACATACTGTTCATGCGACGCCAGCTAGATTATTATTTATTATTATTTATTATACAGAAAGCTTTTTACTACTAAGATTCAATTGCAATATTTTGGCTAGTAACACTGTCATAACTTTTTTTTTTAGACTAACGAAAAGCCGTTTACTTAGCAGCATAGAGTAATTGCTTAGCAGTTCATGGATGGCACTTTCAAAGGTATTTAAGAATCTGGACACGCTGATAATGGAAACCAATAAAATAAAATATCATGATCAAATTAATAATTAATGTGCAATGTGAATAAATAGGCTATTTGGATTGGATTTACTCTATTGAGAATATTGGGATACCAGTGACACCTGTTGGAAGCTTTCAGTCATTACACTTGACAATTGACAGTTGACAGCTGATTTTTATCTAATTTGTCTTGCTAGAAAAAAATGGTATGACAGATCATGCAGATCATGCTACAAAGTGAATTTTATAATATTGCAAAATATAAATTGTAGACACTATGTCGCGAGATAAAAGCGTATGGTTTGCCGAAGAAATATTACTCGACGCAAAACTAATCAATTTCCAACTGGAGACTGGAGAATGGGACGCTGTGGAGGAAATGTTACGTGCCGAAGCCCAACTTTCTCGGGATGCCGAAACCGGAAGATTGCGGCCGTAAGCAATGATTACTTTTCTTCTATATTAAACAGCATGTCCACTGAACTAAAGCTATAGACATCATTTTCTTTTTTTTTCTAGTAAAAAGGCTTCAGAATACACACTCCGTCTTATAGCCGAAGTACTACACATAATGCGTCTAGACGTCGAACAAGGCTCATACAACCGTAGCACACTGGCGGTCGCTGAGCAGTGCCTCCGCCTAGTGCGCTCATGCGCCGCCGCGGGCACCAAAATGCAAACCTACATATCTAAAGAACTATCAATCCTCGACTCAATGCTCATTCTAGCCACAGAGTTCCAACACCGAAACGATTTCTTAAAAGACGATCTGCAGAAAAAATACGAATCATGCATGACGATCCTAGTACAGACCCTAGGAAATCTTGTTGTCAACAATCCGTTCAACCAAATAATGATTTGGAAAAAATTTGAACCTATTATATTAAATAGTTTGATAGGTGCAAACAATAAAATCGCATCAGCTGCTGCCATGATTGTGTACAATATTTTACTTGGACAACCCCACGTTTTGCCTGACGATGTATCATTACTCAATTCTTTAGCTTACATGTATAATAATGGGAACACGGAATATCCACACTTGATTATTGAATATTTGATTGGTGTTGAAAATACCTATATTGAAAGATTGTATTCTAAGTTGGAACCTGAGTGTAGGGTGCTGGTTTTAAATTTAGCCTACAATATATTAATGTCAACAGAATCACAAGATATTAATGTATCTGTGAACTTTGTGAAATTCATGGCGCATGAGTTTAAGAGGAAATCGGACTGTATTTTGAAGACTGTAGATAAATATGTGAATACAATAGAGCCGCAGGAAGTTGTGTTTTTGCTGGAGATCATTGCGACTGCATCAAGTATGGATGCTTACATGGATTGTTTGCAGAGTGACACTTCATTGTTTATCAACTGTGCATGTAAGTTATAAACATTGTATATTTTCTCTTTTAAAAATCAGCAATGCTGGCAGTAATTGCTATGGGCAGTTACAATTAAAAAAGAACTTCATTGTCTTTATTTGTTTATATTGATTCACTCTGAACACTACAAATACAATCCTGAATGAATAGGCAAATTGAGTGATCAAAGCAATGATGATTGCAGGTTCAACATTAGGGGGGGATTTGGCCCAAATTTCATTTTTATTTTACGGAGGAGGGGCTGACAAAGCTGAGGACTTGATTTATGGGGGTAAACTCTTAATCACTGGGGATTTCTCCTTGTTAGTTAGTCTCTGGATGATGAGGATTTGAAACGGGAGCTCAAGCACCTTACAACAACTCGGTAAATTAGTCTTCGTCCGCATAGCATGGTGTTATATGACCTATAGCCTTCCTCAGTAAATGGTCTATCTTACACTAAAATAATTTTTCAAATCGACACAGTAGTTCCTGTGATTAGCGAACAACAAACAATAATAACTCTTGGTCCTTTTTCGATTACAGTCTTATTACAGGCGATACATAAACTTGGTAAAGAGAGCAGCAACTTTTTCTCGTCCATCAACAAATTGTATGAAGCCACGGGTAAACAGGTGATCAATGATGAAAACATATCCGCAGCCAACACTCCCAATGAAAGTGAGTAATTTATTTCGTCATACACTCTTATTCATAAACATACATTACACATGTTTTAGATATAGAATGCTTTATCTTTGTCAGTTGCATTGTCAAATGTGCAGGATAGAAAAAGACAAAGGAGAGATTAGCAACACTTTAGCTAAGTATGTTTATGAATAAGGGCCCTAGCCTAAAACTAAAGACAAACTCTTTAGTTTTTGGCTAAAGTGGTGAATAATTAAAGTAGCACTCATTTTTATTACTTTTTTTTAAGTAATGGAAGTTGCAAACAAGCATAACATCAATGTGAACTACATTGATGTTAAGTGATGACTGCAGCCTATAGACCCACACAAAGACCATGGTCAAAATGCAAATGCGTTACCACTCCTAAGGCCTAAGGTGTTATGCCTATATGCCGGAAATTACAGGGCCATACATTACCATCTGACCAGACCACAGTAGTGCTGAACACTATCATTTAGCGACATGTATATTAGGTAATGCGGTGGTGCCTACGCCCGCGAGATTCGTCACTGGAGCTCTACCACCAGTAGAAAGTTACCGGCCATCCTTCAGATCACCGGCCATAACCCATACATCTAGTTCCACCTTAATCGCAAGGTTTTGGCAGAATTACCCAAACCAAGGTAGAAGGCATTTTATAAAGAAGAGTAATTTGTTGAAAGGCTTGTGAGAAAAGATGCCTTGCAAAATAAGCTATCTTTTAAGGGCGCAGTAACGTTTTGGTCTTCTTTTTTTTGTGTAGTTAAGGTGGCAAACAAGCATGCAGCTCACGTTGATGTTAAGAGATGACTACAGCCTATAGACATCTATACAAACATCACGAGGTCAAAATGCAGATGCGTTGCCACCTCTGAGACCTATGTTGTTGTCTCTGTGATAGTTATTATAGTTCCATACATTACCATCTAACCAGAACACAATAGTGCTGAACACTACCATTTTTTTAATGTATTAAAGTGGCAAACAAGCATGCAGTTCACATTGATGTTAAGTGATGACTGCAGCATATAGACACTTACACAATGACCAGAGGTCAAAATGCAGATGCGTTGCCACCCCTGAGGCTTACGGTATTATGCCTCTGTGCCGGAAATTACAGGGCCGTACATTACCACCTGACCGGAACACGATAGTGCTGAACACTACCATTTAGCGGCAAGTATAAAAGGTAATGCGATGGGCCTACGTCCGCGAGCTCCGTCACTGGAGATCTACCACCAGTAAAATTTGGCAGCAGATAAAAATCGTAATACTCACAGTGTTCGATTTCTGATATTTTACCGATAGTAGAGCGCCAGGCTCGAAGGCACACAATCACATTTTCTAAACTCTCTGTCGCCAAATTGTCGTGTTTAGCACTATCGTGGTCCAGTTAGATGGTAACGTATGGCCTGGTAATTTCTATCAAAGAGGCAAAACATCTTAGACATCAGAAGTGGTAACGCATCGCATTTTGACCTCTGGTTTTGTGTAGATATCAATAGGCTGCAGTCGTTCCTTAACATCCACGTGAACTGTAGGAGTATGCTTGTTTGCCACCATCATTGGGTACATAACAAAAAAAGTAACAGCCGTCGATCGATACTCTCTCAAAAGTCAAAGTTAAAGTCAAACCCCCTTATTCATAAACATATTTTAGCTCAAGTGTTGCTAATCTCTCCTTTTCTTTCTTTCTTTTTTTTATTTCATTGGCAATTTTGAGGGTAATTCTGCCAGAATCTGGTGATAGGAGATCTCTCCTTTGTCTTTTCTATCCTGCACATTTGACAATGCAACTGACAAAGACAAAGCATTCTATAGCTAAAACGTCACTAATATACGTTTATGAATAAGGGGGAAAAAGTTTTATCTACCATTTGGGATTACATGAATCGCTTATGATATGTTACGGCGAAGAATTCATCCTCCATTACCCAAATTGCGATCTTTATTTGCTGCCTGATATTATAGATTGTTTGCTATTTAGATGGGTCTCGTGTTATTTTTGCATTCCAATTTGTATCTTGATAGTAAAATGTAATCGCGAACAAAATTACTCTTTTTTAACTGTCTTTATTTTAATCTTCAGATCCTCTTTGTAAGAATGATTCAGCTGACAACATGCTGTCTTGCAATGAAACCACATCTGAATGCACAGAATCCGAAAGCAGCGAGCAATTCTTTGAATGCAACGAAAATCCATACATGGACAGACTGGACACGATAAACGCTATAGAAAGCCTCCAACCACCCTTAAAATTCATTGATCTACCAGAAAAAAATGGCAAACCTGACCAATCAAATGTAAAGATTGACAATGATCTGACAAAAGTTGCCTTTAAAAGAAGCAGTTCGGTACCGAAAGCGGACGATCGTGTTCACAGTCTACCCATGAGAAGAATAAGCTTAGAGCACAAAATAGATATGGGCGACGACAATGAACCCCCATTAATTATCGATACTCAGTCCCCGACCGCCAGTATGAACACTATAGCTGAAGTGATCCCAGTCGGGTTGCAACCCAGAC
Organism: Macrosoma leucophasiata; assembly: GCA_036365455.1. Lineage (NCBI taxonomy): Eukaryota > Metazoa > Arthropoda > Insecta > Lepidoptera > Hedylidae > Macrosoma > Macrosoma leucophasiata. Next base: position 14,338,074 of record JAWQUS010000026.1, read on the forward strand.
TCGAGTTGCAGGAAACCAGCCGGACGGAGTCCCAAGAAAGTTCGCCCAACGATCCGCCCACAGAAATACATCTCATCAAAGAAGAAGTGCAGGAAGTGAAAGCTTCTCCCAGCGAAATATCCCCACCTTTGTCTGACGCTGTCCAAGAAAATGAGTCGCAAAAACAATCGCCCGATACGCCGAAAGAGGTGAAGAAAAGCCAGAATTTGTCGACGGACTTTGATCTGAGTGAACAATTGCAGAAAATCTTGGGCATATCTTCGGAGAAGACGCGTGACGTTGAGAAGAAGAGTGAGCCGGCCAAAGAGGTGAAGAGCGATGATAATAGGGAAACTAAGGTGCCCTTCGTGAAGATTGATTCACCTGAATCACAAAAAACTAGGTACGTAATTAATCATGGCAAGCTCCGTTGATTTGTACAGAAAAAAATAAAATAAGGTTACAAACTTTGTAATAGATTCAAAATTATTCATTTAATCACTTGGAAATAATAAAATTTACTTGTGATAGATCAAATTACAAAAAAAAAGTAGGTGAATAACAATTGATTCATTGATTGATAATTGTGTTAGATTAAACCTTAAAAATAAAATTAATACGTCGTCCAAGATAAGCTAATAATTCAAATTAAGAGAATGTTTCATCTTCTCTCTCTCTTTTAAAAACGGACAAGATAAGACTAAACAAAAAAAAATGAGACATTCTTTGTCATTCACTGGCGGAGTTTTTAATACTTTTAAAGTCCACATTAGAAAAACCTGCCAAAATTAATTTCATAATTCATCAAAATCATTTCAAAATATTTAAATATTTTCATGAAAATGTTCTTTCCTACCAAAAGTATATTCTTCCCAAAATGACATTGTTGAGAAGGCCTTTGTCCAGTAGATCTTTCGGCTAAAGTGATGCTGAATCTTCTGTAAGACTATGGCATGTAAGCGGTATTTATTGGTTGATGCAGATTAGGAGCAGTGGACATGACGACGAGCAAGAAGGCGGTGACGTGCGTGGAGACGGTGGAGCGGCACGTCGCGTTCGGGTTCAAGGCGGGCCTCGTGCGCACACTCGCCAACCTCTGCTGGAAGAACCAGGAGAACAAGAGGCAGGTGTGTACACAGACATATTAATGGTGAAGATTTCGCGTTCATTTCTGTCTAGAACGAACTGTAGAACGAAGTTCGTTGAGGTCCTACGATATGGGTTTCTTTATGCGTTGCCATCTTGGTAGCAACGCGTCTATATTGAAATCTCTTTTTTTTAATCTATTAAAAGTGGCAAACAAGCATGCAGTTCACATTGATGTTTAGTGATGACTGCAGCCTTTAGACACCCACACAATGACCAGAGGTCAAAATGCAGATGCGTTGCCACTCCTGAGGTCTAGGGTGTTATGCCTCTGCGCCGGAAATTACAGGGCCGTTACATTACCACCTGACCGGAACACGATAGTGCTGAACACTACCATTTAGCGGCAAGTATATTAGGTAATGCGGTGGTGCCTACGCCTGCGAGCTCCGTCACTGGAGCTCTACCACCAGTAAAGAGTTAAGATCAAGATGTTAGTTAGGCACACGTTTGTCCGCGACTCCTAAACTACTTAACCTATTTTAATTTTTGTCTTGATCTTTCAAGTTGGATCAAACTGCACACGGTGTAGCATGTGCGGAGATAGGATAGCTTACATCTCAATTTCTAGTCGCAATATTATACAAACATATATTAATGGTGTAGATTTCGCGTTCATTTCTGTATAGAACGAACTGTAGAACGAAGTTCGTTGAGGTCCTACGATATGGGTTTCTTGATGCGTTGCCATCTTGGTAGTAAACGCGTCTACATTGAAATCTCTGGTTTCATGTAAATGTTTATAGGCTACAGTTTTACTTATCATTAATGTTAAATGCATGCTTGTTTGCCACTTTCGTTACATAAATAAAGTTATAAGTAAACCTTTGCGATTAGTTGACTACCCGCACATTTCGTACGCTGTACGAAAGTATAAGGGTACTTTTAGCGACCATACTTAGTCGGTTTCTCGTAATGTCTTTGTTTAATAAGTAGTTAAATGTAAATGAAAATATGATATAATCTGAGGTTGCTGAGGATTCCTCTTCCGATTCCTCACAATGCGGAAGTTCCGCAATATTTTGGGTTCCTCAACCGTTACCGCATCCTCATAAATAAAAGTAAAAAATCCTCTTCCGCTATCGCTTCCTCATAATTCAAGAGGAATTTCCCTGCACATGCGCGTCGCGTATCCATGGCAACGCACACACCGCAGCGCGAAGCCACCCGCGCTGTTCCTTGCTAACCTTGCTTATTCTGGGCTACGAAATCATCACCACTGGAGATGACGTTCTAAGAATGGTTTAGATTCATAGTTTGGTCCACTGGGAAATGCCCTTGTAATTAATTTTTGTGTATATACGTACCTAGTAATGCACAGGCGGACAGGTCAGCGGCTTTCAGGTTAGGTCTAGTAGTATTTATATTTCCTATCATCCTCTTTCTTCCTCTTCAGCTTCGTCATCCGCATCGTCATCCTCAAAAAAAATCTTCCTCATCCGCATCCTCTAAATTGGCGCGAGCAAATTTCTCTTCCTCCTTCTCTTCCACATAATCACTTCCTCAACAACTCTAATAATGTATACGAATGTGTTACAGATTCGTGAGCTGGATGTGATCCCGGTGTTACTGGACTGCTGCAATATTGACGCACGCAATCCGTGTATCCTTTTTGATGTACGTTGGTTCTTCTGTAGTAACCGCCTAATGAAATTGTTGTTGAAGTCCTTTTTTATTATAGAAATTAAACTTGCGGATTTTCTCGGGTATACAACACTCCCAAACTTCTTCATACACCCGACGTTTCGGTCACTTTCCAGCTACCGTGGTCACGGGCTGACTAATTCGACGATGTTCAGCCTGGTCTTATATAGCTGAGACAGAACAGAGTCCTTTTTTATGTAACGAAGGTGGTAAACAAGCATACGGTGGTAGAGCTCCAGTGACGGAGCTCGCGGGAGTAAGCACCACCGCATTACCTAATATACTTGCCACTTAATGGTAGTGTTCAGCACTATCGTGTTCCGGTCAGGTAATGTACGGCCCTGTAATTTCCGGCACAGAGGCATAACACCTTAGGCCTCAGGAGTGGCAACGCGTCTGTATTTTGACCTTGGTGTTTGTGTGGGTGTCTATAGGCTGCAGTCATCACTTAACATCAATGTGAACTGCATGCTTGTTTGCCACTTCCATAAAATACAAAAAAATAAAAAAATATGGTTCACATGGAAGTTGATTGATGACTGCTGCCTATAGTCACAAAAACAAGAGGTCAAAATGCAAATGTTACCACCCCTGATACCTTAGTTGTTGTCTCTGTGATAGTTATTACGGGGCCATACATTACCATCTAACCGGAACACGATAGTGCTGAACACTACCACTTGGCTTTTTCTGCTTATTTCTCTTATTTTAAGTCTGCTGGCTTCGTAAATGAATTTATTTTTTTTAAATAATATATTTCTTTATGTGCTGTACAGTAATAATGCAGTGGGTTATTTTTGCCGTTCGCAATCTATGCGAGAACTGTCCGGAGAATAAGGTTCTTGTTATACTTTTATTGTATTTGTTTTATATTATTTCGCATTAACACATGCTTGTGAAATATATTTTATTTTAAAGTAAAATGGAAAGAAAAATTTAAAAATATATTTAATTTAATAATTTTATTTAATTTTCCTTTCCATTTTACTTTAAAATAAAATATATTTCACAAGCATGTGTTAATGCGAAATAATATAAAACAATTATTAAGGGTAAAAGCGACTTCTTTACGATATTCAATAAACTGCAAAGTCTATTATATCGGTTGCCTAACTAGCATGGTTCGGCAATAGATGGCGCTGCTGCTACCATAAAGCAATGCAATAAATGTGAAGGAAAGATTTGACAAATCGTCCAGGACTTCAGTAGCTCAATTGGAAGAGCGGCTGGACTAGATTCCCAGTAGGCCGCGAGTTCGAGTCTCGCCTGAAGTCAAATTTTTCGTTCCATTTTACTTTAAAATAAAATTTTATTGTATTTTACCAAATAACACATCATTGGGTAAATAATGTAAGATGCTAACTCCGATTTAAGAAAATGGATAAGTGGATCCGGCCGTCCTTTTTCTACTCGATTGCAGCGCCAATCCAATGATCGCAGCGCCACCTATCGGGTCCAATTGTGAATCGGTGGCATTCCTGAACTCTTTGTTAATTTGTTCCTGAACCTCCTCCCCCGTGACAAAGGATTCAGGAGTCAACAATTTTCATAGAAATAAATCGGTAAATTTTTGAAGACTTCATGAAACTTCTAAATTGGAGGAATAAGGAGGTTGGATTATTAAGCTGATGACATGCAAGTGAAATGATGTACATTTTCTTTAAAAAAACATTTAAAAGGTACTTCCTATTTTTCATAGATATATAATTTAAATAAATAAAAATACGCTTACACTCACAGCCCCACAGTAGGTATAAACCTGTGTTGTGGGTGCCGTTGTACACATACAACACATACACAATTACAACAAAAACACATAATAATTGTTAGTATCATTCATACAGTTCAAAAGCCAACATTACGAATGTAGACGGTCACATCGAACAATGTCAATCAGTCATCATCATCATCATATCAGCCGAACGATGTCCACTACTGGACCAAAGCCCCCCGATCCCCCAAAATAAGGGGGATTTTTTTTAATGTTATGGAAGTGGCGAACAAGCATGCAGTTCACATTGATGACGACTGCAGCCTATAGATACCCACACAAAGACCAAGGTCAAAATGCAGATGCGTTACCACTCCTGAGGCCTAAGGTATTATGCCTCTGTGCCGGAAATTACAAGGCCATACATTACCACCTGACCGGAACACGATAGTGCTGAACACTACCACTTAGCGGCAAGTATATTAGGTAATGCGTGGCGCCTACGCCCGCGAGCTCCGTCACTGGAGCTCTACCACCAGTGAAAATATGGGATATGCCACAATCGCCACGCTTGCCATGCGGATTGGCGATCGCAGTAGCGGTAGACTAGTAGCGGAGTGCACTTACTACCCCACTGAAATGGTTTGACCGCCATTGTTCTGTTTACTGACTACACTAGTGGAAGAATTCTCTTCCATCGACAAAAAAGTAATAATACTAAGACCGATTTTTATCCTAAAATGAATCGGAACGATTTTATTCTCGAAAAACTATTTTTAAGCGCCATTTTTCCAATATATACATACGGTATAAGCGCCAAAGATACAAGGCGGCAAAATGTAGACTGAAAAGAGCACGTCTTAAACTCCCGAAAAACTTTCCAAGTAAAACTACCTAATGACTGGACTAATAGTTTTAATAAATAACACTAATAATAGATAGATAAGTATATTTTTTTATCCTGAACACTACAATTTGTGGGTAGATAGAATAGAATAGCTTTATTTGTAACAACAACATAAACACTAAAACTAAGAACACAAAATCAAAATGGTTACAAAGAGGTCCCCAATTCAGCATAAAGGTGATCATGCGAGCGGCGCTGGTCTTCCATTGGGGCCGATTTTGTGACATATAGGACCTAAATTACGCCAGCAAAACGTCTGTCAACTACAATAGACAATTTTGTTAAAAATTGGCTGATACACGGTACACGTTATAACGATGTATGCTTTAAATAATTTATTCTATATTGACGTTCATATCTATGAAATTTAAAATAGTAATATTATAACCAAAAACAAAGATAACTAAATAAAAATAATAGGCGTTATAAAAAACAGTGTACTGTTGTAACGTGTTATCACAGTCTAAAGAAAACGAACATGTTAATTACCTACAGTCAACCTTGAAATATAAACTGACGTGAAACACGACCGTTATTGAACTAAAAACTAAATTTGACAACCCTGAACCATTTGCGTATATGTGAAGGAAGGCGGCATTTTGCAAAACTTAAAAGGCGATAAACTACTTTATGTACTTATACTGTGGTGTTATCGTTAGTTGCCGTTGCGAACAGTTCAGATAGGCGCTTCATGATGCGGCGCCTACACCCTCGAGATCCGGCACCACAGGTCTACCCACCAGTGATAACAATGTTTTTTTTTATATTTTCCAGGAAGTGATATCGAAAATCACGCTGCAGGGTCCAGTTGATAACGAAGTGCTTCAAGAAATGGGCCTCACTCTTCACACGGACTTACAAGGCAACTCCGTCCGAATTGCGCCCTTACCACGAAACTAGTCATAGTTAATAATCAATATTCAATGTGAACTCAAATAAAACATACAAGTATTCCTACCGTTTAAATTTTGTGTATTTTTCCATTGATACCTGTATTAATGAATTTTGTTCGCCCATTTACTTAGTTCTAGATTATAGATGTACCTAATGCGGGTTTTAAACGAATTCGCGTAGGTATTTTGTAACGTAACATTGGGGTACCTCAAGGTAGCACATTGGGGTCCACGCTATTCCTGATATATGTCAACGAATTTGTCAAAAGAAACTAGTCAATGCAGATTACTGCAGACGTAATTTTGCTTGCAGATGATACTGTTCTCATATTTTATTGGTCCTACATGTTTCAGTATACAACGGTTTACTGAGGATGAATTACCATTTATAATAACTTTGCCGGCAGATAATCTGGCTCTCGACATCGACTGAAACTGAAAGAACTAAGTTATCCAAGGTCAGAGACTGTACTTGCGATACTCTTACGCGTGTTACTGACAAAGTAATAAGAAATAACCGTAGATCACATAATTTACATGAAAGATTCGAGTAGAAGCAATATCGAAACTCATAAAGAAATCAATTCATGTTTTCAAATTACTGCGAGTAGTAGCGGATTAAATATTACTCTTTCAGACATATAATTAACTTGGCAAATCTATGATCACGTATTGTATCTGCTTGTAAAGAAGCGCAGCAAAAAGTAATTTGATTGAAGGAAGTGGAGCGCGTGCTCAACGTGCTCTTCTAAAAGTGATTCTGTTTTTTTTTTCTTTTCGCCACTTAACCACTGATCTTTACGACACATGCAAGTTGTCTTAAAGGTGGTGGTTATATGTCTACGCTTTACAAAGTGTTCATCTCTCAATGTCTAATGAGATACCATAATTATTAAAATCGCATAGTTAGTGGCAAGAAATGTAATGCTAATGTGCCTGCATTTAAATGTATTGTTTCTTGGAGGCATTATAACCATGTCTCGCCTATCCTATTTAATGCTTAAAACTAAAGCACCAATTTCAACAATGAACACAAACAAGTTAAAAATAACTTTTTTTAATCCTCTACTGCATGAATGATGAAAAATAGGAATTCAAAAATATTTGATAGTTATTTAGGCTTTATTTCAGGATCAATTTATTTTTATTTTACTTTACCTCTGCCTACCCCTTCGGGGATTACAGGCGTGAAGTTACGTTTTTTTTTTTTTATTTTAGGATTAGACTACACTAAATAGTCTAGTGGCCTCAGCGTACATCGGAACAGCCAAAAAAAAAAACGTATTTGTTGACATCACGTCAATGTCATTTGTTGACATTTGACTTGCTATTGGGTTCGTGTTTAATTTTTCAATGTTTTTCTAGAAATTGTGGCGACCGGTAGATAAATTTTATTAATATCATTGAATAGACAATTAATTATTCCGTAAAACATAGATATGGTGAAAATAGCTCTTCAAATTAAAGCAACGTTGGAATGCGTAGAAAAGTTATACACAAACCATCCGCACTACCAATGGTTTTTGAAACTAAAGTGTGGTAGTTGCGGCGAAGAAACTGAGAAGTTTCACGACTTAACAGAAGCTGAGAAATTCCAATTGAAACACAACAGGTCAGAAACCAATCTCCTGATTAAGTGCAAGCTATGTTCAAGGGAAAACAGCATTGATGTCATTGATGGGAGCAACGGTATGTATAAACAATTTCTTTTTTAATTATATTTGAAGGGGCGGTTCGCCATAGGCCTCCGGTTCTGGGCGCTTCCACAAAGGTCGTCTGAGTTTTTAATCATTAATGTTTCACACCAAATTTCAGAGATATTTAAGGCCCATGAAGGGAAATGTCGATTTTAGTTGGTTCCTTAAAGTTCTTGCTTTAATTTATTATTGATATAAAATTATTTCTTTGTTACAGGAGCATTTACAAACAATGATCTTGGTAAATTCAAGACTTTAGTAATATTTGACTGTCGAGGTGTGGAACCTGTAGATTTTGAACCTAAGTCAGGATGGATCGCAGAGGCTGAAAATGATGGTATGATGTTTTGGAGAATTTTAGGAGGGTAGCACTGGCTTATTATGTTTGATCTATTGTTTGGTCCAGTGGTTTGTGGTATCTCCAATTTATTTAACTTTCTGCTGCTTCTCTTTCACTCACTGCTCCACCCTGTGAGTGTAAAAATTGTTAATTTCAATAGTAGGTAATATGCTAAATGTTAAAAAACATCAATAGGCCATGTAAATAAAAATAAAATTACTAATTTTACTGGTGGTAGAGCGCCAGTGACGGAGCTTGCGGGCGTAGGCACCACTGCATTACCTAATATATTGCTGCTAAATGGTAGTGTTCTGCACTATTGCGTTCCAGTCAGGTGGTAATGTATGGCTCTGTAATTTCCGGCACAGAGGCATAACACCTCAGGCCTCAGGAGTGGCAGCGCATCTGCATTTTAACCTCTGGTCATTGTGTTTGTGTCTATAGGCTGCAGTCATCACTTACCATCAATGTGAACTGCATGCTAGTATGCCACTTTTATTACATTAAAAAGAAAAAATAGAATATTTCCTTACACTTGTCTCAGAGTCCATGCCGGAAGTGTACTTAACAATTTTATAATTTTATGCTAAATGGCAGTTATATATCATGATAATTTGTTCCAATGTTATGTTTTATAGACTGCATTAAAACTTCTAGATATTTCACTACACTACTTTTACTTTTTCTTTCCTACTTACATTCCTAGACCTACATTTTTGGATCTCTGTACCATAGACTATGGAGACAGCATAGAAATACTTTTGGCCAACTAGGTTAATTTGTTTTTCCCTTTTGTATTAGGCAGTGTGGATTTCGAAAACATGTTTCAGCTATTTTATACAATACTAGCTTTTGCCCGCGACTTCGTTCGCGTGGACTTCAGGTTCGTCCCGTCTAGTCTAGTAATAAGTAAGAAATACGGTAACTAAGCACTCTCAGCGATGAGCCACTTCTTCCCCACCGCACCTACCCCGCTCCCCCCACGCCCCGTTCGCCTGGCGCCGCTGCCGGTATTTATCACCGAAACGGTATTTATCGCCGAAATTGCTATGACTCTGCATTTTAAATCTGTGATATCTTCGAAAATATTTATTTAATTTACATGCTGTAAAAAGCCATATTGATCTTTATTAAATGCACCATGTATTTAAGATACTTAATTGGATAAGGATTAATACTGTATTGCTTAAAATCGCTTCGTAAATAAGCCATTATTTCTCGTACAAAGTAAAGGATAAAAAATGGTTATTGTGGGTTATTCCTAAGAGATAAACATATACCATCACGGACTTTTTTGTAGACCTTTTTAAGTTGTACAATACTGTAGTAAATTGTTTTGATCTATCTTGTAGGATTCAGTCAGCGTTTGCAATGTAAGCGCAAAAAATGTGTTTTTTCTACGACCTCACATTAAAAACCTCAAAAATTGTAGCCTATGTGTTATTCTGATGTATAAGCTATAGCCTATGTGTTATTCTGATGTATAAGCTATATTGTGGTAAAGTTTCATTCAAATCCATTCAGTAGTTTTTACGTGAAAGAGTAACAAACATCCATACATCCATACTTACAAACTTTCGCCTTTATAATAGTAGTATATATACAATATTTCATTTCAGGTAAAAAATTTGAAGATGTGGATTTATCAGAGAAGGAATGGGTAGACTATGATGAAAAAAATCAAACATCTGTTGGAGTGTATGAACTGGAGTGGCAGTTTATTAAAGTCAAGTGATTTAATAAATATAACAAACATGTATTTATTTATGGATGAAAGCATTTCATGAGCAATATTTTGATGAAGTAATTTTATTGCATTATTAAATTTATTTTTACATTGATTCTATTTTTATTGTTATTTATTTACAATAATTCCTAATAGTTGCGATTATGGTGTAATCTCCCCTATGACTCACAACATTGTTGTTTGTAAAACAGAAGGCTTTTGCCCAGCAAATCCAGTATTGTACTTACTGCCATTTATTTTGTTTTGTTGGGACGTGACGACCCTACCGCCCTCTAGCGGAGAAATTTTCTTCCACTGGAAGAGAATTCTTCCACTAGCACAGTCAGTCAACCGAACAATAGCGGTCAAACCATTCCAATAGGGCGGGAAGGGCAGCAGCGTCCTGTGATAAAAACTACCGTCACTGCGATCGCCAATCCGTCTGCCAAGTCTGGCGATTATGGCATATTCTCCCCTTATGACGTACAACACTGTTGTGGGCGTCTTTGGGGTAGGCTTTGTCCAACATTTGACGTTTTTCAACTGGACTGATGATGAGACTTGTTTCTTGTCAAACTTACAATATTTTTAAAGACCTATCCAACGATTTCTTACGCAATAGGTTAAGCAAGAAAAAAATAGCATCCCTTCTTTCCGTCTTTGCTGGGTACACTGGGAATTCTTGTGGCGTTGGCATAGATATAAAAGGGCATGATCATAAGTTTAGTATTTACATTGAACTTGATGTGTTCTAAGTTTTCGTGAGCTACAGATCCTCTAATATCTTTGAAATAAAACTGTTTGTACGGATTTTATTATTAATATTCATTTAAAAAAATAATTATAATAAAAAGGGATTTGATTAATAATTAAATTTAAGATGCAGTTTACATTGATGTTAAGTGATGACTGCAGCCTATAGACACCCACACAATGACTAGAGGTCTAAATGCAGATGTGTTGCCACTCCTGAGGCCTAAGGTGTTATCCCTCTGTGCCGGCAATTACAGGGCCGTATATTACCACCTGACCGGAACACGATAGTGCTGAACCATTACCATTTAGCGGCAAGTATATTAGGTAATGCGGTGGTGCCTACGCACGCGAACTCCGTCACTGGAGCTCTACCACCAGTAGGGAGAGATTTATCTCGCCATTTTTAAAATCGACCTGACATTTCTATCCCTTTTCATAATCATAATCAGCTTACGTGGTCCGGATACTGCCCCGGGACAACCAAAAATCTGTTTTCGGTAGCTTAGCAGTGAAGCAGCTGGACTAGTTATCCACGGAATGCAGGTTCGATTCTTGCCCAAAGTAAAATTTTTCTTTTCAAATTTCCTTTATTTTCTAAATAAAAGCAAACATGATCCAAGAGTCAGGACAGGAACAAACGTTTCGGAGACGGGTCTCTACGCCTCTATTTCTTCACTAGTTATGCAGTTTTAAAGTCTATGTTCAACTTTTTTAAAACGCAATGTTATGTTAATAATCGATAATATCCACTGAGAAAATACATGGTACAGCGGCAACGGCGTTATTAAGTGAAACTCATAATTATAGGTATACCAATTGAAAATTCTAGTTCTTCAAGACTAGAGAAAATCTAGAGTAAACGCCATGTTCGCGATGTTATGGCCATACATTAACTTCTAAAACCGGAACACGATAGTGCTGAACACTACCCTTTGGCGGCAGATAGATTAGGTAATTCGGTGGCGCCTACGCCCTCGAACTCCTACATTGGAACTCTACCACCAGTAAAACAGTTTAGAACAACTGTTTCCAATTACCTGTAAGCTCGAAACTGCGTCAGCTATTAAAAAATCTAAACGAACGCATGTCAATTAGCGCTGGCGTTAACCGCGGAATAGGAAGCAAGATCGAAAGTGTGGTCACAGTCGAGTGGCGGGCGAAATCGCTCCATTCATACGGTCCATTTCAACAAAAACACTCTTTCCTGTCAACTCATCGGTGTTTAAGTTTATTTAATTCCCTAATCATATTTCTTATATTAGCGGAGTCGAAGGATTAAATTCAGAGATTGTGTCGGTCCTTCGAGTCCTTCGACATCGCAAAGGTTAAAAATATATTTACTAAAGACTAATAGACCACCCTAAACAGTTTCGAAGGAGCCTTGACTAACTGTGAGATTCACAGACCGCACTACGACTTTAATTTGAGCAAAGTACGCTTAGAACTGTCAAAACCCATACTGTAATGACAGTTCTAAGCATACTTTGCTCAAAGTAAAGTCGTAGTGCGGTCTATGAATCTCACCATAAGTGTCGGGTAGTGAAGACTTATGGTGAAATTCATGGATCGCACTACGACTTTACTTTGGGCAAAGTACGCTTAGAACTGTCAAAACCCATACTGAACTGACAGTTCTAAGCATACTTAAGCTCAAAGTAAAGTCGTAGTGCGGTCTGTGAGTCTCTTGTGAATCGCTTTGTCTAGCGGTGGATGTCATTCGGCTGGAGTGATTATGATGATGATCAAATCTTGGCAAGTTCCATACACACAGCCAAAGTTATTAGATGAAGTTAGATTAACAATACACACGCTTTTCTATGAAAACTGCTTTAACCACCGTATGGAGCTTATCAATGAGGCGCGAGACAAACACACCTGAATTCACCTGATTAGTGTTTGATCACGTTACAAGACATCACAAAAATGGCGTATTTATCAGTTTGTACACGAGTATAATGACGTGATTATACTACAAAATCGAGACGTCCGTCGTTTTCCGTGTGAATGAGTTAGCTGGCAATACTCCCTCCCTGTTTTGACACGATATATTTGATAACGAACGATGTGATAGGTTCTCAAGAAAATTTGAGAATCTCTCGAACACTTTCCGGTAGGTATATTTATATAGATATTTCTGCCTTACCTGATAGAGTGCATCAGCCAAAGACGTTAGAAGAGTAATTAATATCTTTGGTATCAGCTGTTACGTACAACATCCTATCCTATCTATACTTATTAATTTCCGTTACACAGGCATAATAGACTTCAGGAGTGGCACCGCGTCTACATTAAAATCTGTGGTTTTATGAGTATTTAGATGGTTCTAGACCACAGAATTGACTTATCATTTGAAATATATGTTTGTTTGTCTGTCATAGTATTTCTGGCAAAACTGCCTTAGTCACAACTTCATTTTTATCCCCTCTATTCTGTAGTAGTAGCAAATGGCCGTCAATGGGGTATTATTGATAACACGTAAATATCACAGCATCACTCATTTAATCCACCTACACACTCACACATTTATACACTACAAAGTAAATCTATTCTAAATCACGAAGTACCGTGACCCGTATTAAAACTAACTTTAAATTAAATATGGTCCATTACACATTAACTTATTGTTGTGCTGTTGTCACTGTGACCGCAGCCGCTGTGGCAGTTGAGACGGCCGTCGTAGTTTCTGAATTATCAGACCTAGATTGGAAACCTCCGTAGCGTTGGTCGTGGCCGTGGCCATGAATCGTCACACTGTGGTGAGGATAGTGAGTAACCCCTTCGTCTTCATCACGGTTACCCTCATGGTCTTCAAGTGGGTAGGGAGACGGACTGTGGATGTATACGGGCACTTCCACAGGCACCCTGACTGGAACTCTCACGGGCACAGTGTACGGTACCGGCACTTTAATTGGGTAAGGCACTTTCTTCTCTACCGGATACGGTTTGGGCACGTAGATAGGCACCTTCTTTTCAACGTGGATCTTATGCGGCACCAACACTTCAACCGGTACTGGCACTTTCTTCTCTATTTCGATCGGATAAGGTACTTTTTTCTCCACTCGTATGGGCACCGGATGAGGTACTTTTACCGGGTACGGCTGAGGGTACGGCACTTTGATTGGAATGTGTCTGACCACTTCGTACGGCTCTCTGACTTTCACTTCGACGGGGTAAGGCACTTTTGTTTCTACCGGATAAGGTTGGGGAACGAGGACTTTAACGGGTACAGGGTAAGGCACTCTTTTTTCTACTTCCACCGGTACGGGCACTGGTCTGTCAACCGGCACAGGGACTTGCACCTGGACTGGATAAGGCACTTTCCGTTCTACTGGCACGGGTACCGGATGGGGTACTTTGACTTCTACGTGCTTCACTACCGGAACGTGGTGGATAATCGGGTACGGTTTGGGGACGTATTCTTTTTCAACTACTTTGACAGGTACAGGTTGGGGCACTTGTACGTGAACGGGATAGGGTACTCGCTTCTCCACGGGAACGGGCACTGGCCTATCCACAACCTTTATCTTCTCAACCGGTACTGCTACCGCTACCTTTTTTTCTACAGGATACGGTTTCGCCACCTCAACTTTGTATGGAACTTTCACCTGTTTTTCGACAGTTTTAATGTATCTGTGGTGGTGGTGGTGATGGTGATGTTTCACTTTTGTGACGACCTTTGGATGTCCGCTCCCTTCAGGTTGGAGGTCGCCAAAACCAAATCCCGAAGGGGAGCGCTGAAATTTCGAGCCGAGACCAGGGGACGTGAACTGATATGGGTTGAGTTGACGCTTTCTTTTACGAAAAAAAACCATCTTCTTCCTGGATATGCCTGACGCTTGACTGGGATCGGATAGTGGGAGTAATCCATATGATTGTAGGTACATTAGCTGTTTGTTCGATTCACCGGGGTCGTCGTTCGAGAAAAGATCTGAGCGCCTACTTATACGAGTGGGTTTCTGTCGTGTCCTCTGCAGTTTAGTGTAGTGTGATGGAACGATAGGTACCCAATCATTTGCTCCTATTTTTTCGAAGATAGGTGTTTGTGGTGTCTCTGTTGTGGATTTAATTTTCGGTGCTCTCGTAACTCTGCGGTAGCCTCGCGTGGTTGGCTGTAGTGTAGAAGAGACGGGATTTTCTGTATATACAAGTCTTACTTTGTAATTACTTGCAGATATCTCCTGATCAGTCGAATTGTTGCTCGAATTCTTCGTTGTATTGTTTACTGCCACTGTCGTGTTTAGCGCGGTCGCGTTCATTTTGTCCAAAATCCTTTTTGGCCATATTCTCTTGGTTCTCAAAAGTCTCTGCGTTGTAGTAGTGGGAACTGTAGTTGTAGTTGTGGTCGTGTTGGCTACCTTAGGAGGCTTAACAAAGTCTGCGCGGATTCCGTTAATAGTTTGGACTGGCATGCTGAATTTTGGACTCTGCGAGATGATGGGTTTGCCTGTTGATGCCGCGTAAACGAGTGGACGAGGAGGTTTCGTATAGTAATGGTTCCCGTGTGGAACAGAAATAACGTTTGTGTATTTGTAGACTCCGTTGTGTTGTATTTTTATTGGTTTATTTGTGTAGATGTGCCGCGGCGGCAGTTTTTGTACTGGACCGTGGTAGTTTGGTGGGAATGGATAAAATTTCTGTTTGTCTGGTGCAGTATTAATCGGCGGCTTACTTGGAGGCCTCTGTTCGGGTTTGAGTGTGTTATTTGTCTTTGGGTGGTTTGAGGGGGTCTGCGGCTGACTTGGTGGGGTCTTCGGCTGGCTTGGCAGGGTCTGTGGCTGGATTAGCAGGTTCTGTGGCTGGCTTGGCGGGGTCTGTGGGTTTCTCGGAGGGCTAACATACTTGGGCCCGTCGACAATGGTCACGGCTTTGGTTTTGGCCTCCTCGGCCACTTGGTCTGACTTGTCATCTTGTGTGGCGCCGCTCTCCTTGACGACGATCGCTAATGCAATGATCAGGAATGCCGTCTGAAAAAAAAAATTACGTGTTTATTTCTCATACCGTTCTTGCAGTTTTTTCGGAGTTTGACATATTTTATACGCTATATTTTCGGATTGAACATGGGTCTATTACAAAATCAACCTTCTATTTTTGTTAAAGGAGCTGGAAAGCGCTCACAGGCGTACAGAGTGCCTAGTGCGAGATTTGTATGGAATTGAAGGAGCGTCATCTAGCGGTGAATCGATGACGCTCCTTCAATTCCATACAAATCTGCGTTTACTCTTACGCGATCGCGATCGACTAGGCACTCAGGACACAGGCAGGAAAATTAGGTGTTGGTGGCCTTGGTGGTTTTATGAAAATCGTAAACTTTCGCAGTAAGTTTCTACTTATTATGTTCAGCATATTATGCGTACCTGATGGTAGCGCCTTGGGGCTGTGGAATTTCTGAACAGTCGTTTGGTTTTCATTCAGTTTATCAAATCACATAGTTTTAAATAGTTTTCGTAAACTGATGCGTGTTTATCACTGTTAGTGGTTAATAGTATGGAATTTTGGAATCTTAAATTTTGTACGAAGGTTTGATGGCGATTTTTAAGGACTTATTCATATGTTAACTTCTCTTTTTGAGTTTGTTTTTTTACACAACTAGGTACTCTAGGTATTTCTATTGTTATCAAAATTATCCTATATTTTATAAATATATATTTCGTCTTTTTTGGGCGCTGTTACATAGGGAGCGTTCAAGTATTACGTAACGGAATTTTAAAACATTTTTACCTCCCCTCACCCTCATGTAACGTGCAGTAACGTTGTTATGTACCCCTTTTACTAGATCTACTAAATACTGTAAGAATTGTCCATAGTAAATATTTTGCGCCAAATGGTGGTGTTCAGCACTATAAGTGTGTATAAGGTGAAGTTGTGATGTACGGCCCTGAATTTGCCGGCGCAGAGGTATAATGCATTGGGCCTCGAGACTGGTAACGCATCTGCATTTTGACCTCTGTTCCCTGTGAGGTTGTCTATAGGCTGCAGTCATCACTTGATATCGATGTGAGCTGCATGCTTGTTTGTCACGTTGATTACATAAAAATATATACATATACATGAATAAATTGATGAACTTGTAT
Organism: Macrosoma leucophasiata; assembly: GCA_036365455.1. Classification (NCBI taxonomy): domain Eukaryota; kingdom Metazoa; phylum Arthropoda; class Insecta; order Lepidoptera; family Hedylidae; genus Macrosoma; species Macrosoma leucophasiata. Next base: position 14,354,944 of record JAWQUS010000026.1, read on the forward strand.
ATGAATGAATATATATGTATATATATATATATAATATATGTGTATGCATGTATATATAGGTTAGTTAATTAATTTAGTTAAATGGATGTGCAAATTATTTTAATATCGCTGTTGGCGTTCCACACTCTTTGCCTACCCCGAAAGGGACATGGCGTGAAGATACACACATACTTATATGAATTTGTCTTTACTTGCAAATTATGTATTTCAGAACGCATACTAGCTCTCTTATGTTCTGCACTCTAAAACATAAATTTCATAATTAACCTCTTATTGTACCTTAAAATTATACATTGCACTATCTGATTGTTTTGCGTATACTACATGATCGAAACTGGTTATCGACATGTATCGTATTCTATGAATATGAAGTACATTGGAAATTAGCTACTAAGTTCTATTGCTTATAATTGAATATGCTTGGGCGAGATTCTTACCTTGCCGTAACACAGTTTCGACTAGCACGGAAGGTAAAAAAATAATAATCTGTGTACCGCCAACTTATCAATTATTTCTTTTCATAAGTAATGATAATGTATCGCTTTTGTCGTTTTGTTATTCACGAACTAAATGTACTTATGTAATAGGTATAATATGATTTTAAATAAATTTACTGTTTACTGTTTACTGTTTTTCTCCCTCTCAAAACGTTACGTAACACCCAAAATGAGCATTTTTACCTATAAAAGTTTTTTCCCCTTTTTCCCTAATTTTAATTCCCTAATTTTTATTTAAATAAAAAATTGATACGCAACAAGATGTTAGAGCCCCTCCTGCCCCTGACGCCTCCTTCCCCCAACTTGCGTTACGTAATACTTGAACGCTCCCATAACTATAGTTACAGAAGAAGACTGAAACTGAGAAGAAACGTGATAAGGAGACAGTTTTAAAAATTGGAAGGCGAGGGTACGCTTCAAACATGCAAAGCCTCGGCCAGTTGCTGGTAGGTACCTAAGTGTTACATTCAATAAAACTAGGAAATATCCTGTGTCTTATACATTATTGATTCGCTAATTCACAATGTGATCTCGAAATCAAGTGGGCAAGTGGTGCAAACGATAAATATTTTATTAGAGGAAAGTGATAGCGTGCATTACGGACACGCGTTCTGCGGAAAGTTATTTCTGTTATGTTCCACAAACATTTACAAAAACTACACGTATGTGGCAGGCCCGATTTTTACTAGTGGTAGAGTTTCAGTGTAGGAGCTCGAGGGTGTAGGCATCACCGCATTACCTAATCAATCTGCCGCCAAAATGGTAGTATTCAGCACTATCGTGTTCAGGTTAGATGGTATGTACGGCCCCGTAATGACTTATCACAGATACATAACAACTATGGTCTTATTTTGACCTCTGGTCTTTGTGTAAGTGTCTATAGGCTGCAGTCATCACTTAACATCAATGTGAACTGCATGCTTGTTTGCAATCTTCCTTGCATAAAAAAGACCCAATTGTGGTGGTTTTTTAAACTAAAAACAATTATGTTTATTAGTGGAAACTTACTATAACTCACATTATATTTTCTAAACTAACGCAAAATATTGTCAACAAAACCAGGCCCGCTTGCCCTGCTAGTTTAGTCCAGTGCTAGCTTCAAAAAATATCTAGGTTTCTTCCTGGACTGAACTACCGTCACATACCATTAAGAAACTATTCGTGCTAAGCAAGCAGCGCTTTACAAAATAACACTTTACGGTATTATTTTTATCAGATTTCTTATGTGTAATCCTGTATCCATGTAACACATTATCGGCAAACTCCGAGGGTGGCACTGGGATTTTATTAAATTGGTATTCATTAATACCTATTGGATTATTATTTTAAGTCATTTACTATACACGTGTAGAGGAGGTGATTTGAGAGGTATTTAATTAAAGTCGGCGGACGCATACGCAGATGACGTCTGCAGATGCATCTGTCGACGTGTAGTGCCGGCATTAGAAACTAATACATAAACATTTCGCAATCATATCTTGTTTTATGATTGTTGTGACGCTAGATCAGCCAATAGATGGGTGTTTGTCTTATGTGTTGGGTGTACAACGGCACCCATGAAACAGGTTTATAGGTACCCAGTGTGGGGCTGTGAATGTAGGCGTGTTTTTTAAATGTTTTTTTTTATCTCTTTATTTAAGATAATCATCGAGTTTATAGTAGGTATTTTTACATAGTGTGCGTTTGATATATTAATATGCTTTGAATTTACAGAAAGAAAGTAAGAAAATGATTTTATTTCGGATAGATCTTTACAGATAGATATCATCGTAGTCGATATTAGTCGATAGTCGAAAATATCGATAATACCTACTACTGTCGGTAAGTTTCGAAGTTGAATGAAAACTTAATACGTCCCACTGCTGGGTACGAGTCTCTGCCCTTCTTGGAGGGAGGCCTATGCCTAGGAGAAATGGAAACTTATTAGAAAATAATTATGATGGACGTGTAAATTAATTGACTGAAACGAAGGAATGAGACATTGAGTAAATACCGTAAATACACAGACGACTTATCCATTTCAATATTCATGAATCACAACTAGTGATATCACTGCAATTATCACTGATAGCATTCCTTATATGACAACTTGCAGTTAGATTTGTATTTTTTAAACTATCGTTGTTGGGTGAGTGACACTCACGCTATGTTATTTATTAGGAGGTGATGTTGTTAACGTGTTTTCATTTATCCCTACTAATATATATATATATAAATGCGAAAGTAACTCTGTCTGACTGTCTGTCTGTCTGTTACCTTTTCACGTCCAAACGACTGAACCGATTTTATTGAAATTTGGTACAGAGATAGAGCTGACTTTGAGAAAGAACATAGGCTACTTAGTTATTTATAAAACGACATCCACGCGGGCGAAGCCGCGAGCAACAGCTAGTTGAACATAACTTCTCTCTTAACCCGTCAGCTTGCGAGAAAAATATGACAATAGGGTATATGACTTATATTTATTTAATTGTATGTATGTATCTTAACGCCAGGTCTCTAACGGGGGAGGCAGAGAGTGTAGAGCGCCAGACATCCCGGTCCTGACATACCTCTCGTGCCTCATCTACCTTCATCATTCTCTACCTTATTTAATTGTGATTTCTAAAAGTATAAGAAATGTTAGTAAATATCGTCATTGGAGTCACTAGTTTATAACTAATAGTTTTTGAGATATCACCCTTCGAAAGTTGCAAATTATGAAATGATCTCAAACGGCTCATACAAAATTACAGGTACAGTACAGGCTTGTGACGTCATACATTCGTATGCACCTACGAAATCAATGACCAATTCAAGAAATCTTAAAACATCTTCGTTTAGATTGCGTTTTTGTAAATAGTTTGCATAGTAAAAGTCGTTGGGATTTGTACAAGGAATCTAATACTGTTATTATTTTTAAAGTAAATAAAAAAAAACTTATTTATTTTATAACTGTTTTACAATAATGCACCGATTTTAATAATTTATATTTTCATACTTTTTATTTCCATGTTACTTTCGGACCATGACATTAAAAAAAAATTACACATTGTCAAATCAAATATATTTTATGTAACCTTAGTGATTACAAAGAGTATACAAATACTACGTAAGATATTTAATTGATTTTGTTCATTCACCGTTGGCGTCCTCTCTTATCTTGCCGGGTTAATATTAAATTGATTTATCAACTTAATTCCTTTATTTATTTAATAATCGCATTACAATCTCAATGTAAAATTAAAACATGAAACATGGTGTAGTAATGAAGTCAACTCAGCAGAATTTATTTACAATTTTTAATAGACTACAATATAAAAAGATCTATCTAGTGGCGAAAAGATGAACTCTCTTTGAGAGGTTTTCGAATTCAGATTCAGAAACAATGATAATTATCCAAAGATTTTAATGTATTATTTTCAATAGGTAGTCAAAGCAGATTTAATTAATTAATTAAAAATTAGGTAGGTACGTAAAAATAAAACAACGTTCTGTCTTGATAATGCCTTAAATGACCGGCCAGTTAGACTAAGAAAATACCTATAAAATAAGAATTAACTATAACAAGTTTAATGGTTTTTAAGTATGTTATCCAGCTACGTAAGTTAAATATATTATTATCACAGTTATGTAGTGCTACCTATTTATATTTACAAACCACAGTCCTTTTAAGCCACAACAATCCAGTCAGCCAATTCTGTTGTTTATCACAGTCCTTGTAAATCAAGTACAAATACACTTCACAAACATTTTAACTCCTTAGTAAAAATATATATACCACGTTCACTTCACACTCACTTTAAAAAACCGAACAAAAACCGCGCGAAATTCAAATTTAAGCGCCCGAACCTCCCGAATTTTTTTAACCGTAGTGATGTACCTACCGATAGGAGTTGCATATTGTGACGGCGGCCGGACTGGCGAACGTAATGATGGGCGCAAGGAAGCGTTAAACACTTATATAGCATTCGTGTAATGGGTGGTTAGATATGTCGGGACGCCAACTTTCTCTGCCAAATCAGCCACTAATTATAACGCGCGGGTCCCATGTCCATGGCCTCTGAAGGTCCTTCTATGGACATCTGTTCAGAATAGAGTTTCTCAAATTTGTATCTTCGAATTGCTTAGGATCTAATATTATTATTATAGTAAATTATTATGATCCATGAATCATAATAATTTACTTGTTAAATAAAACATTTTTATAATGGCTAATGCTAATGTAATACAGACGAAAGACATTAAAACTAGAAGAATAACTTCCTCAGTAGCTTAGTGGTAGTAGGCCACTATTTCTATAGCTGGGTATATTCCTGGGTTCGATTCCCAGGTCGACGCTATCAGAGATAGAGGTGTCAATTCTTTTACATAATTCTAATATTTATCTCTGGTTCTATTGGGTTTATACGCCCGGAGACGTCAACAGGCTCGCCACTTGTTAAATGGGTCAAAACGTAACCGGCAAATCGTGGCTGTTTGCATGTATGCTTGAATGCATGCCTTTACCTCTACCTACCCCTTCGGAGATTACAGGTATAAAGTTACGTTTCGGCTCGGTTACATAAGCCGTGGTCGGACAGTCCGTCCTCGACCACTTGATTCGTAAAATCAGTAAAATGATAAAGAATTTTATGAAGAAGTAGGTAGGTACATGAAATCAAGAGAACTCGGTCAGAGAATACTGTAATAATTGTAATAATACTACGTAAGAGATGTGCTCTAATAGCTTATCCTGTCGCCTAATATTCTAACAGACAAAAATATTCTGTCGCGTGAAATAATTCTTGAAATAGACTCGTAATGTTCCTCATTATCAAGTCTATGTACTATCAGACAGGGTCGGACTGAAACGCAGGGGCCCAGTTGGCTCCACCTACAAGCCGGAGCCCAAGACTGGGTTGTGTTAGCTAGAGGGAATACCCACGAGGTAAGATCCATAAGCCAGGCTCAAGGGGCCAGTAGTAGTAGGTATGTGGCTATCCCGACGCTACTACCAGGGAATATAATTTAATTGTAATATTTTTATTTTTCGTAATAACACATGCGAGTGCACTTTAAACGGTAAAGCAGCTGGACTGGTTATCCTGAGGTCGCAGGTTCGATTCCTGCCCGAAGTCAAAATTTTCATTCCCATTTTTCTTTATTTTCTAACATAATTTAAGTAAGGCGGTAATAAATTTCATGCATTATTTCATTTTGTTAAGCGGAGAGTTCCCTGACATGACATTGAGATGACTTTGAGCCGCACACAGGGGCCTACCTATTTACCTTAGGGCCACGTACGCCATGGTCTAGGGTGGCAAGCCATGAAAGTGGCAAGCAATGAAGCAGTTCACATTGATGTTAAGTGATGACTGCAGCCTATAGACACCCACACAAGACCAAGGTCAAAATGCAGATGCGTTACCACTCCTGAGGCCTAAGGTGTTATGCCTCTGTGAAGGAAATTACAGGGCCGTACATTACCACCTGACCGGAACACGATAGTGCTGAACACTACCATTTAGCGGCAAGTATATTAGGTAACTGCCTCGGTAGTCTAGTGGTAGCAGGCCACTACTACTACGCTGAGGTCCTGGGTTCGATTCCCGGGTAGGCGGTTATCAGAGATAATGGTTTTAAAGTCCTTTATCTTTGGTTCTATCGGGATTTTTCCATTTTTTGGAAATTTCCCAGTACCTCGAAGTTTGGTAATGTGCCCGGAGTTGGCAACAGGCTCGCCACCTGTTACATGGGCCAAAACGTAACCGGCGAATCGTGGGTGTTTGCATGTATGCTTGAATGCATGCATTAACCTCTGCCTACCCCTTCGGGGATTACAGACGTGAAGTTACGTATGCGGTGGTGCCTACGCCCGCGAGCTCCGTCACTGGAACTCTACCACCAACCAGGTTTCCATTACTAATTCCTCCTTCTCCCTCTCAGCCCACTAAACATACCTGAGTCAGATATAAACATATATGGAAGGTGGGATGACGAGCAGTAGTAGCTATCATGACTACTATGTAAATGTGTACATGTTTGTGCGCATTACCGATTAGCAGATTTTATTCATGTCAACGTCATGGTTAAATTTCTCGTTCAATCTCTCCCCTCATTTCCTTCGTTACAAAATGTCCCACCGCATCAAGTTTCACGATCGCACTGAGAATTTATCGGATGTGCGGCGGTGAATACAACTTGATATCACATCATCTTTTAATTTAGGCGTTATTTATTTCGGCAAATACGAAACAAGCAAACCTCTGTAGATCCCATTCACATTATTCTATGAAAAGCAAGAAGTTTATGTAAGTCCTCAGCTCCCTGCTTGACCCTACGAGAAGCAAATTGTTTCTAAGCCCTCACCCACCGGTTGCTTGATCCAGCTCGACCCAACTGAGGACAGATTTTTTTTTTAAGAATGCCCATTTTTATGGTAAAGTAGTCCTAAAATGAGCCTGGGTTGCACCACGACTTTTATTTATTTATTTAATCTTTATTGCCACAAAAAAAAATTGCAACAAATGGCGGACTTAACGCTAAGAGCGCTCTCTACCAGTCAACCATTGGTAGTGAAGAGAAAAATCGTAGGCGGTAGTAGATTAAACAACAAAAAAAAATTAACACAACAAAAAAAAGCAACTTAATACACTAAAAATTATCCATATAATTATGTTAATAGAATAAAATATATTTAAGTATATATACATATTATTTAAATACATATCTATACATAAATTAATAAATATATACACAACAATATATATACAATTATACATACATGCAAATATGATATAAATACAAAATATTATGACGATTTGAAAACTTTATGACTGAAAATGAGCCTTAACACACTTTAACTAAAGTTAGAGCAGGATGTGAAATGTTACAACTTTAACAAAGATCGTGGTGTAACCCAGGCTAATAATAATCCTAATCGTCAGTTGCCTATCTAAAAAAATTAGGTATTTGGTATTAGTGACCTGACCGTGACCTATATCAACAACTGTTTTCCAACTGCAAGAATAATATCAATTCAGATTATATTTTCATTTAAGTTTTTTTTTTTATGTAATGGGCTTGGCAAACAAGCGTGCAGTTCACATTGATGTTAAGTGATGACTGCAGCCTATAGACACCCACATGAAGACCAAGGTCAAAATGCAGATGCGTTACCACTCCTGAGGCCTAAGGTGTTATGCCTCTGTGCCGGAAATTACAGGGCCGTACATTACCACCTGACCGGAACACGATAGTGCTGAACACTACCATTTAGCGGCAAGTATATTAGGTAATGCGATGGTGCCTACGCCCGCGAGCTCCGTCACTGAAGCTCTACCACCAGTGAAGTATTAAACATTTTACGATAGAACCCTTGATATTATGCAGATGTCGTTCTCGACTTTGGTTTTTACTTAAAAGGCACACACGACACGGTATTGAGGGTCCGACAGAAAGGGTGGGCGTGGCCTCGCGCCGGTTTGGCGCTTATTACACTATCCGGTCGACAACGCCCTAACTCAATCACAGTACAAATACACGGGCCGCTCCGGTCGCCCTAATTAGGGCCCTAACTCCCTAAATGTTATTACACTACCCTGACCCTCGCTATCGTACCCTGAATACCATGCCGTGTAATAAGTCCTTTAATAAAACAGTAAATCAAGCATTTTACAGCGTAAGCACGCTTAACCACACATCAGCAGCCATATACCACAAAAATTCAAATCGAAGTGTACGTAACGAAGTAATTACTCACGTTTATTTATTTCCCGCTAATTCAGTGGGTTATCCAACAATGCAATAAAAATATGTACCGAATAGTATGTCTGTTGCCAATTTCCTATTTCCGTTCTTCCGTATTATGCTAATAGTAAAAATAATCAATAGTTATGCAACTGTAACAATGCCTGCACGCAAATTTAACGCTACAAATGCGTCACGACACTCACGACCACGCGGGTCCTCGGAAGGACTTTAAGAACCTAAGGTTCGATTGCACCAAATGTTTGTTAAAGACAAAGTTAATGCAAAATTTAACATTAACCTTAACTTTGACAAATATTTTGGTGCAACCGAATGTGTTAAGTATAATAAGTCAATAGTTAAATGTCAAGCGACTAGATTTATTGGTAGGTAATAGTAGGGGAGCCCTGAGAGGATTTTTGAATTTACTCCAGCGCATCAGATTAAGATATAGGAGATACCTTGCACCCAATTCAGTACTACTAAGATTTCCATAAAGAGCCGAACTCTTAGGGCTTCCGCCACAAGCTTGCCTCGCATCCAAATCGTCATATTTTTTTTTATGTAATCGAAGTGGCAAACTAGCGTGCAGTTCACATTGATGTTAAGTGATGACTGCAGCCTATAGACACCCACACAAAGACCAAGGGCAAAATGCAGATGCGTTACCACTCCTGAGGCCTAAGGTGGTATGCCTCTGTGCCGGAAATTATAGGGCCGTACATTACCACCTGACCGGGACACGATAGTGCTGAACACTACCATTTAGCGGCAAGTAATCGGTGGTCGGCGGTTAAATAGGTAATCCGGTGGTTCCTACATCCGCGAGCTCCGTCACTCACAGACACACACTCCGTCACAGTTGGAAAACAGTTGTCGATATAGGTCACGGTCAGGTTACCAATTCCAAATACCTAAGTTTTCAGATACTCTGACATTATTGAGTTATCATTCACCTTCATTTTTGAAAGATTCAAATGTTTTTGAAAAAGGCGCGGCATCAACTCATGGGTCAAGAGCATGTCAGATATTCCGAAAGGGTGTTAAATGTGCCCACTGCTCCTATCCAAAATTCAGACGATTTGGAAGATAGTAGCGACCTTTTTAATTTTTTAAAGGGCTCCCCTTCGGGCGCATCTCTACATACAAACTTTAGATTTAGTGGAGGTAACCAACAGGGTGCAAGGTATCTCCCATATCTTAATATGACGCGCTCGAATAAATAGAAAACTAGTGTGTGTGTGTATCTTCACGCCAGGTCCCTAACGGGGTAGGCAGAGAGTGTAGAGCGCCAGATATCCCGGTCCTGACATACCTCTCGTGCCTCGTCGTCAACTCATTCATCTTCTCACAAATTCCACCTCTCACATTCCACGTGCCTATCTGGCACTCCCCACTCCTCGATCCGCCGTATCGGGCCCGGCGTGACAGGTGGCGGTCCCCATCGCCGCTTTGGCCGCTTTTCGTACCGACGGGGACGGGTCGGTACGCGTCGCCTCGGGGGGACGCCCTAACCCGCACTGCGGTACGCCTTCGTGCCAGAATTGCAGCCCTAAAGGACTGGCAGGGGTCACGACGTGCACGCTTCTGGCATGACCCCCAACTAGAAAACTAGTATCCTGGGCTACCCCACTATAAGAGAGCTCTCTGGTGACGCAATTCGAGGGCGCGGGCACAATCGGGCATTTACTGGTGGTAGAATAAGTAGAGTTCCACTGTAGGGATTCCAGGACGTAATTACGACCGTATTACGTAATCTGCGGCCATACGGTAGTGTTCAGCACTATCGTGTTCATTGTCAACTAGCCAGGAATTACGAGTACAATGTCGAAAACAATTTCGATAGACGGTCGCACCGAAGGTCTAGAGAGCTGGCAATGCATCTGTATTTGAACTCTAGTTTTGTTTAGTAGTAGTTTATGTCAGCATATGTTGCAGCATTTACAAAATTAACACAATCCATGTGTTTGTTTGCCACGCTCCAATCATAAAATATGTTCGCATGATTTATTCAGAACCATTTCCCACCGTTCTTTCAACTGACTGAGTTACATCACCAAGGGTTGTATGGAATAAAGACAAAAACATACTTATTTATTCCTATAGGTGGATATATTGAAGATAATTATTTTCGGTTTAGTGAAAGACTTTTACCAGAGACACTGAACCCAAATAACTTCACGCCTGTAATCCCCGAAGGGATAGGCAAGAGGTAAATTTACTGGTGGTAGAGTTCCAGTGACGGAGCTCGCGGGCGTAGGCACCACCGCATTACCTAATATACTTGCCGCTAAATGGTAGTGTTCAGCACTATCGTGTTCCGGTCAGGTGGTAATGTACGGCCCTGTAATTTCCGGCACAGAGGCATAACACCTAATGCCTCAGGAGTGGCAGCGCATCTGCATTTTGACCTCTGGTCATTGTGTGGGTGTCTATTGGCTGCAGTCATCACTTAACATCAATATGAACTGCATGCTTGTTTGCCACTTTTATTACATAGAAAAAAAAATGCATGCATTGGAGCTTACATGGAAAAACCCCCCATTCGCCGGTTACGTTTTGGCCCAGGTAACAGGTGGCGAGCGTGCAGATATCTCAGGGCACATTGCCAAACTCCAAGGTACTGGAAACTTCCAGAAAATGGAAAAGTCCCAATAGAACCAGAGATAAAGGATTTAACACTATCTGATACCCAGCGTAGTAGTAGTGGCCTGCTATCACTAGGCTACTGAGGCAGCTATTTCTACTGAATCCACATACATCATCATATCATATTAATATTATAAAAGTTTGTATGTTTGTTAGTCCTTCATGCAAAAACTGCTGAACCGATTTCATGAAATTTGGCACACACATAGAGGGTAACTTGGATTAACACATAAGATTTTTTTATCCCGAAAAAATGTTCTTGTTGGATGCCATGGGATGATTTGATAAGTTTCCACACGTTACGCGAAAAACGACCTAGACGCGGGCGGAGCAGCGTGCAACAGCTAGCATAAATAAACATTAAATTGGCTGAGGACGCTCTGTTCGGTCTTGTACTACAACTTACAAATCTTACAATTTTTGTGGTTATTAATCATTCGATAATATTTTATTATCTATTCCGTGGATAATATCGATAAATCGTTTGACGAATCGGTTAGTCCAGCGGTGTGAGATGACCGTTTGATTCAAAGGGTCGCGGGTACTATCCCCGCACCGGTACAAATATTTGTATGGCCTACAGATATTTTATTCGGGTCTGGGCGTTTGTGTATGCTTACAACGGCACCCACGACACAGGTTTATACCTACGTGGGGCTGTGAGTATAAGCGTATTTTTAAAAATAATTCGGTAAAAGTTTCTATTTACGTAAAACGCTGTATTGGGTACATTGTAAATTAAATTTATGCGTGACAAGTAAAAGGCAATATAAACATTATAGATTGTATTCAAATCAATAATATAAAAGTACAACATTTATCTTATCTTATCTTAAAGCTTAATTTAGTTACTGTATTTCCTTCAATATTTTCAATCTGTACTTATTATCGGGGAAACGCATCTTGACAATCTGTCGGATTTCCTCGCACGTGTAGCTGTGGGAGAGCTCCTTGTTTTCGTTCCATAAATGTGATATTTCAAGTAATTGTGCCTTTAGAACTTGCGCCATCTTGGTGAATTTCAGCCATACATTGATTTTGCTTTCGAAACTAATGGGCTCCTGAAAAAAAGCACAGATTAAAAAGACTTTTTACTAGTTTTTACGTGCGAAAAGATTTGACGCTTATTAATAAGACGAAGCGATGTGCCACATCGTTGTACCAGTCAGTGGCGGACCAGTCATCCGAGTCATCAGAGGCCCGGGGCGGCATTCGACATAAGGAGGCTCACTAGCGTGCAGCACGAGCCAAAAAAAAGGTCATGATGTACGATTAAGGGCCCCTCGTCTACGCACATATTGCCCCTCCCCCTCGTATGATTGATACGGTAAATAGATTTTAAAATACACATTAAAAACACGCGCGAGCAAAGAAACGACATTTCCCTCTGTAAGCTCTATAAATCTTTCATGATTCCCAGCGACCAGTCGATCTTTGGAGGCTTTCAGAACCAGAAGCTCGTGGCGGATCGCCCCTTAGTCCGCCACTGGTATCACTCAACACAAATAAGGTCTGTAATCCAGTTCAGCCGGATTCGGCACTGTTTGGCTACCTTCCGGTACCGGTGCGCGCGACTTCATGGCGCGTAATCGAGAATAAGTTACACGTGCCCTTATTGATTACGCGCCTCTCCGAACACAACTCGCAACCAAACCGAATTTTGACTGTTGCTGAATCGAGAACGAATGGAATCTTAACAAAGTACTAATCCAGCAATTCAATGATAGCAGAAGATTCCAAGGCTCGAGTGTCAATTCCCCGGGGACTTATACCATGTCGTGCTCGCGGATGATCCAGATCATGTTGAATTGTCGCGTTGCTTACAATCAAGTATCAATGAGTTCTTATTTCGAAATAGTACATCTAAATAGAAATATAATATGTTTATTTTATATGAGTTACCTCAAACAAAGTATCAATATCAGCCACAGTGTCTTCAAATCTCACCGCCAGCACGAAGACCAGCTCTTCGCTAATCGGCCGACTGTCACTGAACACTTTATCGAGCATGGCCTGACACAGCGCCTCTATGAGAGTACACAGAGACAGCTCGTACATGCGGGCCGGTAGAATGTTGTACCAGCTACTTTTGAGGTCTTGCATCAGGGTTATAGCATGGTTTACGGCGCAGTCGAATACTTCGTATGAGTTTTCGCTCCATGGTAGTTCTGTGGGGAAATAGCGGAGTTTAGGAAGATATGTTATGCCAGTGTTCTTTCCGAAGTACACCAAGTCCAAGTTGGTAGAGTTCCAGTGTTGAGAGTTCAAGGGCATCACCGAATTACCTAATCGGTCGCCTGTATCAGTAGTTCAGTATCACATCACTTCAGCCGTAACATGTCCACTGCTGTACGAAATCCTTTCCCAAAAATGCTCACACCGGGCATGTGCGTCATTAGCCGCGTCTACACCGAACGCATGCTCGTGAGCGAAATGCTCGGTCGGTGTGGACGTGGCTCGGGGTTGCCGAGCCATGCGGCGTCGGTAAAGTGGGCGTGCTCATATTTTTTTTAACTTACCATTTTCTTCAATTTTCTGAATAATAATTGTTTTCTGGTTCTGTAAATACAAAGACATCTTCTCTAGACCCACTACCCTCAAATCCTGTATGCATTCTAGAAGAACAGTGTTCAGAAGATCAGCAAGGTCCGCTGGCAGTAAGTTTTTCCATGGTGGGCCAAGTAGGCTATGTGCTAGGTAGAAACAGTTATTGAAGAATAGAGCTGCAATAACAGAAATACGAATTTATTAATTACATAAGTATTACGTTATTAACTTCACATCTGTTTCCAAAGGGGTAGTCTTGGTCTTGGTATACAATTAATATAATATATGCATTCTTACACCACAGATACTTGTTTTGGGTCTGGGTGTTTGTGTATGTGTTGTGTGAGTGTAACAGCACCCATTACACAGTATGAAACCTAGTGTCGAGTTTTGTAAGCTTAATAATACACTTCAAAATTATTTTTAGCAGATCTATCTGCCACAAAAAGGTGGTGTTCAGTGCTATTGTGTTCTGTTTTTTTTCTTTTTTATGTAATAAAAGTGGCAAGAAGGATGCAGTTCACATTGATGTTAAGGGATGACTGAAGCCTATAGACACCCACACAATGACCAGAGGTCAAAATGCAGATGCGTTGTCACTCCTGAGGCCTAAGGTGTTATGCCTCTGTGCCGGTAATTACAGGGCCGTACATTACCACTTGACTGGAACACGATAGTGCTGAACACTACCATTTAGCGGCAAGTATATTAGGTAATGCGGTGGTGCCTACGCCCGCGAGCTCCGTCACTAGAGCTCTACTACCATTAAAATGATCCATCATCCATACGGTTGGATGACATTATAACTATTACAGAGACATTACACAACTTAGGTCTCAGGGGTGGCAAAGCATCTGCATTTTGACTTCTGGTTATCGTATAGATCTATAAGGCTGCAGTCATCACTTAACATCTATGTAAGCTGCACAATTGTCTGCAACCTACCTAAAATAAAAAAAAAATTAAATGCTTCTTACCAATATCAAGGGGACAACACTCCAAGTTAATTTTGAACTTCTTTGGCACAAGACATTGGTACATAACAGCTATATCTTTTATATAAGTAACTAACTGTTTACTATATTTCTCCGGCAATTTCACACTTTCTTCCAGATGATCTATAATCATAGTCATTACTTGCTTAACATTTTGGGATATTATACATTTCGGTAGAAACAGAGGAGAATCCAAATTGAATGCTATGTTCTTTTGCGTAGAGTCCAAAATTGAATCATTTTCAATTTCCATTGCAGTTCCAACATCAAGAGTTCCATAAGAGAGACTTTGCTTCAACAGATTGCGAACATCATACAGGAGTTTATCACATTTTTTATCATATAGAACACATTCTGTATCATTAACATACTTATTTAGTGGAGATTTATCTGCTTCCACAAATTTTATATCAATCAAAAACGCATTAAATGCTTCCAACTCAACCACTATATTCTTATAATCCTGATAACTACTGTTGCATGATGGCAAATTGTTTCTTATACAATCTGCGATTATTTTGTTAAAGAATTTTTGTCTTATAGAATCTGCGAAGACCTCAATAAATGTTCTATCACATTCCAAATGCGAGCCAATTGTAGAATGAAGGAATTCAAATATGGCTGTTAGATTATTGAAGATAGTCTGAAAGTTCGGTTTGTTTTTATCATTTAAATCAATCTTAATGTTGAATACCAATGCACCAATGTGATCTTCGGTAAATATCTCGCAATTATGTCTAATCACATTATGTAGGAGTTGGTCTATGAAGAAGTATGAAAAAACACCAAGTTCTGCATTCAAACGACCAACTTCATACAAACTCTTGAGAACTTTTTTCATAAGAATAAGATCGCTCTGCTGAACAGATAAACTGTATGTGAGATGGGTGATGCACTTTTTTTCAGACCAACTAAATATATCTTCCCACTCGATATTCAATTGTGCTGTATACAACGCTAACTGATTTTCCGCCTGGCCATTCAAATTTATTAATGCTTTTGCAGCATTACCTTGGAATTTGAGACTTTGTAGACGTTTCATCAACTCTTTAACACTTACAATCGCTTCAGTGTAGTTGTACCTTGCATTTTCATGGTTAGCTTTCTCCAATATTCTCTTGCTTTCAACAACAGTACACATATCGTTGAAAGTGCTCACGGAGGACTCCAGTTTTTTAAACCAGGTGTTAAATTCTTCTATCAGTTCACTCTTATCGAATTTCCCGCGAACAGAGTTCACATCTTCCAATACACTGTTATAGTCCGAAATTATATTGCCTTTTCTATTTTGATAATTAAGCTGCTCCAAGCTCTTAGTTACTGTGAAAATGAAGTAGGTGTCGATGAAATACTGCTGCAAAGCCCAAGTTAACATTTGCACTCGTTCTGTGAGGTCTTTCACTTTCGGAAGCAATTCATCGCGATGTTTTTTAAAATCTTCCGTAGTTGCCTTATCTGCTTCTTGCAATACTGCACTTAGTAAACTCATTTTAATGATTACACGGCTTTGTATTTTAAATTAACTGAGTGTTTCTTCGAAACTATTCAAAACAAAAAGTTTAAACTTTGCATCAAATTTTGAATTTACCGACCCGACCACAGCTGTTCGCAAAATTGAAATCAGTCTGTCATTTTGACATATGAGTGTTGTCATATTAATATGAAAGTTACAAAACGTAGAAAAAATTGTAATAAAGTTAGATTTTATTTCGTCATAAATATTATTTTACAATCAAATACATTTACGATATTTTTGATAACATGGTTAAGCTATCATAGCTTCTCTCTCTGTAACTACGAATGCATTGTATTATTTCAATGAACCAGTAAAATAAATTGTGGTCGTCATGGTAAGTTTAATCAATCGATCCCCACCCCATTTTACAGATTCGTATAAGATAACTATTTACAAAAAATTGGAATCAATTTCACACGCGCATTAGATTACATCTGTATAAAGATGAATGATACTGAAATTGATAATCTTAAAACCGAACTAGAACATGAAAGGACTTGCAGGTCAGTATAGTCGTTATATTTTATGCAAATCATTAGATAATAATATTTTTTTAAAGATAGTACAAAAAGACAAGGCATTTGCGAGGTATTTTCTAAAATTGTTAGCTGTATTTTTGTACCTCAAATATAAATGAGGCGAAAATAAATGCCACATTATTTTGAACAAAAACTGCCTTGTCTTTTTGTAATATCTTTGAAAAAAAAAAAACAATATTCTATTTGATACGTTCCTCAAAATCGAATCGTTTGCCATCTTTGAGTAGGTCACAATTTTTAAAAATATTTCTTAGCCATTCCATTCATGCGGCCTACTTAAACATCAAGACTCGATTTTCCATTACGGCGCCTCACACGGGCTTCTATTGAGTTCTAATAGATATATATTTAAATATATATATATATATATATATATATATATATATATATATATATATATATACATATTTAGCAGTGGCGTAAGTTTGACCATGCCGTTTGGTGGCAAATTTAGTGAAAGTAGTTCCTCGGCCATCGTAAAGCTCAACCAACGTTATGCAAAGCCATCACTTAAAAAAGGAAAAGGAACGGAAAGGGAACGGAATTTCTATTTTTACTGATGGTAGAGCTCCAGCGACAGAGCTCGCGGGTGTAGGGATCGCCGCATTGCCTAATCTAATTGCCGCTAAGTGGTAGTGAACATTTAGCGCTTTCGTGTTCCGGTCAGGAGGATCTACGGCCGCGTTAATTTTGGAACAGAGGTATAACAACTAAGACCTTGGGGTGGCAACTGTGTTGGTTTTATATAGATGTTTATTTTATAGTCTGCAGTATTCACTTACCACTCTTACCATCAGTGTGAACTGCATGCTTGTTTGGAACTTTATTACATAAAAAAAACTGACTCTGAGATTACTGCATTTGTCCTAAAATAAACTAGGACCTCGAAAATGTTGAATGCGTATTTTTTAATTACGTAGAGATGCCGCAGCTTGGCAAAATGGCGACCTCGAGAAACAAATTGTGCGGATGCAAGAAGAGCTGACAAGAAACGATTATCCATGGGACAATGATATCGATTTGCAGAGGGAGAGTATGAGACATAAGCAGCTATTGGAGGGCATAGAGATAATGAGGGAACAACTTCCAATGCTGAAGGACAGGATTAGAAATGCAAAAATATGCGGTCCAGGTAAGCGCGAGTAAAATAATAATATGAATTATAGATAACAAAATATTATGGTATACATGTTTAAGCTACTTTGACATATCGCACCTTTAGAATTGAAGTGGCTTATCGACTTCTTTTTTTTTTAATTTTCCATTTATTTTATTTGCAGACTGTAAACTGAAGCATGACGATCTAAACATCAATTTGGATATTTTAACTCCGGTGTGTATATTGTAATATTTTAATAAAAAAATATTAAAACCTCAATCCACTTGTTCATAGGGAAGGTAGGCACATAAATATACAACTAAATGCATTCTTATGTGAACAATATACATTATACAGTCATCAGTCGCCAGTTAAGTATTTTTTTCAATCATGACTTCAGCCGAAAAATCTCTACAGCTGGACAAAAGTTCCTCAAAATGTCCACAATGGTGTTGCGCGTCATTAGGGGAGAATTTACTAAAATCGAAACGCTTGGCAGGCGGATTGGCGATCGCTGTGGCGGCAGTATTATCGCGGCAAGCTGCTGACCAGTGGTCAGTGATCACTGACCACGCCGCGTTTTTGTATGTATTGCCGTCATTAATCTTGTTGACTGTGTCTGCATAGCAGACGAATTCTCCTTCCCTAATGGGCGGTGCGTTCATAATGTCCCAATGCCATCAATTGACCTAATAATTTATTGGAAATAAATAAATAAGTATGATAAATTAATTTATAATACTAATAAATATTTGACAGCCTTTTTTACCATTCCAAGAAGGTTATGTATTTATACTTCGCAGGCCGAGTTATTACGAACTGTAAAACGATTCGAGAGACTTAAAACGGACCTGATAAGTACTCTTCGTAGTAAGGAGTGGCGTTTGGATTCCGAATCCAAGGTACGTATCTAGATCCGGCCCGAAGGACCATTCACGCAGTAACGTAGATTATCCATTCTTCAGTAAGTACATACTATATTTTTTACATATTAGTTATTTATTATGATTTTTATTTTTTAAGAATAAACGGCGCATGAATGAAGCGCGCATGGCCCGGCGGCTGGTGTAGATCGTAAACGATCTACTCGGTTAAGCACTACGGGCGCGGTCGGGTAGTGTGATGGGTGACCGCTAGTGGCAAATTAAATGCGCGTTTCCGTGCTTCGGAGGGCACGTTAAGCCGTCGGTCCCGGTTGCTATCGATAGATAGCAGTCGTTAAACCTTGTCGGAGGCCTTATGGGCGGTTTGAAAACATCCGACAGCGGGTTGGCCACTAACCCCAACACCTCCACCAATCCGCATTGGAGCAGCGTGGTGGAGTAAGCTCCAGGCCTCCCCCCAAAAAGGGGAGAGACTCGTGCCCAGCAGTGGGACGTATAATGGGTTGCCATTATTTATTATTATACGCATTTAAATATACGCATGGGCTTTACGCGGTTAAATAATTGAAAATATACTATACTACTTACCTATTGAGTAATAGTAAATTGTTTACATTTTCAGTTATTCGTGAGAGTAAACGACCAAAGAACATATTTGCAGAACGAGTTGATGATATGCCAGAACAATATTATGCGCCTTCAGAAGAACAGCAACTATTGGCAGTAAGTTTTAAATGTTTATATTTTTTACGTTTTTTTGTTCTAAGACTGAATATTTTCTTAGCCAGTATGGAATACACTCTTAAAGAGTGTATTTCGCTAGATAAAGAGTGACTGATCAATGTAATTATTGAGATTGGAACAATTGGTAGGGAATCTACGGAACAGGGGTGAACGGCTGAGGCCCTCCTCATAGATTATACTCGTACCTACATACCTATATACTAGTTTTTTATGTAATGAAAGAGGCACATTGATGTTAAGTGATGACTAGCCTATAGACACTTACATAAAGACCAGAGATTACTTGGTGGTAGAGCTCCAGTGACAGAGCACCACCGCATTGCCTAATATACTTGCCGCTAATTGGTAGTGTTCAGCACTATCGTGTTCCGGTCAGGTGGTAATGTACGGCCCTGTAATTTCCGGCACAGAGGCATAACACCTCAGGTAATGCCTCAGGAGTGGCAGCGCATCTGCATTTTGACCGCATTTTGCTTCACGCACTCCGGTCATTGTGTTAGTGTCTATAGGCTGCAGTCATCACATGTGAACTACAAACTTGTTTGCCACTTTCATTACATAAAAAAAAGATTTTAAAAATAATTTGCGTTGCCACCCTTTAAACGTTAGTTTGTCTCTGTGATAGTTATTCCGTGGCCATACATTATCATCTAACCGTTTCTAACCGGAACACGTTAGAGCTAAACACTACCATTTATCGGTAGAAAATTAGTAAAAGTAATGCGGTGGTGCCTACCCCTTCAAAAACCCCCACTGGGACTTTACCACCAGTAAAGAGTCCCCCCTTCCTCCCCAAAATCTTTCAAGTGTAGTGAACTATAGCAAAATTTATTATTATTTGGATTGTTTAAACGCCTTGTTAATATTAGGGGAGCCCAAAAGGCTATTTAATTTTATAAACTAGCCTCGTCGGTACATATTTATAATAATACTTACCTAATTAGGAAGTAATCTTATGACAAGTGATGTTAAGATTGCTTTATTTTTCTATGTGTTGGTGTTACGTTCCAGGAATGTGCCACGCAAGAACGACGAACGAGTGCTGGACCCAAAGCGAGGGCCTATAAAGAAAATATTTGGTAACGAACGATTACCGCCGATAGTATCCACATAAATCTCCCTTGCAAAAATAAACATTGTTGCTGAGTGATGCTACCCAAATATTAAATCACAAAAATATAACAAGAAAGCAGTGAATATAATAATTGATTAGATAAAAGATACTGTTACCAGATTCGCAAATATTAGGTGGCGAATCTATTGCCATCTGCGGCACATTACAAACCTCCCACAGATGCATTGGGAAATTTGTGAAAATTTTCAAAATCTTTTCAAATAAAACTGTCCGACTCTGTTCGCAAACCCATAGGAATGGAACTTTGAGCACTTCAAAATTAGAACGATGGGATATTCCTTCATCGAGTTGATGTCTCGTCAAAACCATTTTTGACATTAGTGCATTTGGACGGAGAAGTGCCGTGTCTCATGGTGAGATTCCCAGACCCTACTACGACTTTACTTTGAACAAAGTATGCTTTAAAACTGTCAAAACCCATAATGTTGTGACTGTTCTAAGCATACTTTGCACGAAGTAAAGTAATAGGGCGAGGATCTCAGACCGCACTACCACTTTACTTTCGAGCAAAGTACGCTGCGAATTGTCAAAACCCATACATTTCTGACAGTTCTAAGCATACTTTGCTCAAAGTAGTGCGTTCTGTGAATCTCAAACATAGTGCGTCTGTGAATCTCACACTTACAGCCAAATACTCAAACGTCACTCAAATCTAAGTGGGACTTTAAAGTCTTCTGTCTTTACAAAACACGTTCAAACGATAGAGATAGCGCACATATGAGGTTTGCTTAAAATTGAGTGACGTTTGAGTATTCGGCCATTAGTGGTATAGCTAAACTGAATAGCATCCGGGGCGGATAAGCAAAAAAAAAAAAAGGAATTACTTTCCATTCTTTTGCGTTTGCACGTCTAAACCCGCTAACCAATTATTTTGGTTATTTAAACATAGATGATCACTGGAGAGGGTGTACTAAAAGGGTGGCACCCGGGGAGGGCTACCTCCACCGCCCCCCGGCTACGCCATTACTGTGTCTACAACACATTGTAAAATAGATCTGGCGTCAGCCATTTTGCGACTAGCTGTTGCCGAGAGCTGTATGCCACAATCGCAACGCTTGGCATGCGGATTGGCAATCGCAGTGGCAGCAGTTTTATCGACGCTGCTGTCCATCCTGGGTTATCCTCCGAGCCGTGTACCGCGTGTATATACGTCCAATTAAAAGAAAATCGAAACTAAATAAATAATTTTCACTGGAGGTAGAGCTCCAGTGACGGAGCACGCGAGCGTAGGTACCACCGCATTACCTAATATACTTGCCGCTAAATGGTAGTGTTCAACACTATCGTGTTCCGGTCAGGTGGTAATGTACGGCCCTGCGAAGTCAGCGCGGGCCGCTAGTCTATACTAATATTATAAAGCTGAAGAGTTTGTTTGTATGCTTGAACGTGCTTATCTCAGGAACTACCTACTGGTCCGATTTGAAAAAAATATTTCAGTGTTAGATAGCCCATTTATCGAGGAAGGCTTAACACATAACATGACGCTAAGATGAATAGGAGAGGGTAGGTAACATTGCACACGCGCAAAGCCGGGGCGGGCTGCTGGGACTTAATATTTTGATAGCAACACTCACTAGTAACGTAGAATTGAATTAGAAGAGTTTTGACCACTTAATCACTATTTTTAATGTCTGTTCCTTCGAGACAGATGGCACGGTTGGTCCATTGCGTACAATAATATTAGTAGTTGACAAATTTTAGACAAGATAAATAAATAACACATTTTAATATAATATAAATGTACAACTATTTATTCACATACAAATTTTATTGAATCATAAATAAATAAATTAAATTGAATTTTAACAGAATAAATTATTCTAGATTAACGATATTTTATTACAACCCTACATTCATACCATGAACTTAGAAGTAAAGATGGAGCCAGCAGTGGCCAGCACTATCAACGACAAATCCAGTCTATGACGTACTTACAACATCTGTGGTCGGACTTTTATTCTAACTTTACCATACATTAGAAAGAGAAAGTGTTACCGCAATGACGAGGATAACGATAGTTTTGTTTTACCTTACTTCATAGACATTCAAAATGTTGTCTAAACTTGTTTCCATTTTCATATAAGCTTCATGATCGATACTGACTAGTCTACAACAGGATAACATCTATAAAATATGAATTAAGAACAAAGGAGATGTTGCAAAAATGTATGGACCTCCGGCCATGTATTGTACACAATATCATTAAACAAGCAAAATCAATATAAAAACGTTTTTTACTGCATATTTTCACTTATTTAGCTTTGTTTGCAGTTACAAAACATTATTTTCAGTTAGAATTGCAACTCAAAACCAACATGGCGAATATGGCGGGCGATGTCATTTTGACATTTTCATTTTTTAAATTGTTTTTTGATTATTTAGAAAATATTACTTTTTTCTTCAAGTACTACACTTGAAGAAAAAAGTAATATTTTCTAAATACTATCGAAATCGATTTTATGTGTTAAAACTACAATAATCGATTACCAATTTTAAAAAAATCATCGGAACTTCTTTAAATTGATCGATTCGATACATTGTTTTTTTTTATAATATGTGATGCACTAGTAAGATACAGTTATCATTAGTTTTGTTTTATCTTCATAGGTACCTACTATCCCAAGCGTCGGCTGTATCGCCGCCATGTTGAACATTGTTGAAAATGATAAAATCGTTTGAATCAAATGTGGTTGTAACTCTAAAATATATTCTTGAATAAATTAATTGTATTTTTTTCGGATTCTTCTTTAATTTACCCATTTTTTGAGGACGCGTACGAAATAGAGCCGAGCTCGCAACATCTCCTTTAATGTACAGTCAGGGTACTCTCCGCTTATCCAAAATCAATCAAATATAGGATTCATCACCACCGCATACAAAAACTACATTACGTCAACATTAACTATAATTTTAATAGTTCTGCTAGTACTACACAATAAGTGTTAAGCTGGTCTTAATTAAGGATTGATCGAATTGATTTAAATTTACTGGCAGTGCAAGTCTCAATTCTTTGTCAACTTATTATCTGTATTACTGTTGTATCAATGTGTTGTAGATACATTTTTCGTTCTCACAAATACGGATAAAGGTTGGCGACATTGCATTAATTAAAGAATTCCGAGGCGTAGAATAGACAAAAGTGGAAAATCAATTTATGTACATGTATATCATCTTGTTACAGTTAGAATTTTAAACAAAAAAATCCCTCCGAAGTTGCTATATTAATTACATTTTAGTCATTTTTTAAATTTGACATTTAAAAAGAGCTACTATTTTTCATAGTCAATTACTCTGTTATTTTGTTATATTAGGCCTCTAGCTACAGACTTTCAAAGCAAATTTGTTAACACATACAAAAGATTCACTTATACTTATAATTAAATAGACTGCATAACACGCAGTAACTTATCAATGTCTAGAATATTTGGTGTACCTGGCCGGAAACTCTACCGATGTACTCAGGTAATCTTTCTCTATATCTTCATAGGGCTTGAGGTACAATTGAGCTGGGAACAAAACATTTACAATCAATGAGTTTTCACATTTCTCATTCAATTCACATTGAATGAGAAATATGCGCAGGTTGGTAATAAGTATTTTACTGGTGGTAGAGCTCCAGTGACGGAGCTCGCGGGCGTAGGCACCACCGCATTACCTAATATACTCGCCGCTAAATGGTAGCATTCAGCACTATCGTGTTCCGGTCAGGTGGTAATGTACGGCCCTGTAATATCCGGCACAGAGGCGTAACACCTTAGGCCTCAGGAGTGGTGACGCATCTGCATTTTGACCTCGGTCTTTGTGTGGGTCTATAGGCTGCAGTCATCACTTAACATCAATGTGAACTGCATGCTTGTTTGCCACTTCCATGACACAATGTATGAAGCTCGTGTAAAACCTACGAAAATGTAATTAAAATAGTGGTATACTGACGCGGCACGCAGTGCACCCGGTCGCGGTGCAGACGGAGGCGGCGCGGGCAGGCGCACACGTACCCGCCCGCCACGTTGACGCACGCGTACTCGCACCCGGCCGTCTCCAGCGCGCACTCGTTTATATCTGATCACATCAAAATACATTTACAATACATTTTTTTCCCACTTCGCATGTACTCTGAGAACAGAGATGATGACTAGTTTTTTGTTTATTGTATTATACAGGGTTAAATATATCTAACGCATAAATCGTCAAAGGTGAGTTAGGTACGTTAATACTAACGTCAAACCAGGGTGACGGATCTGTTCAGGAGAATTTAGACCTCGACTTTAAAATAGGTAGGAACAAAAAACTGCCAAATTATTTTTTTTTTGACAGGACGAATACTGTCGGGTCCGCTAGTAAGAAATATTTTTACGAAAACGCAGTATTGACGAAGATATTTTTAAATGTTTTGATTTTACCGTACAATTCAAGAGTTTGAACTCTAACATGACGTCTGAATAGAGTATCATTTTATATGAGGCGTTTTGAGTGGTTCACAACTCGCAACGTACTGAATCGTTATATCTTTAAAATAATTAGCTGTTGAATAGCCGTTTCAAAGGCAATATTAAAACTTTTGTTGTATGACTTTTGCCAAAACGCAGTACATCACATGATAAGAAATAAGATCGTTTCAAATGGGACTTCTATCAATTGTTAGCACTACGTTTCATATGTATATTTTTACATAGGACAGACGTCAGCTGTTTACGTAACGTGAAGTTAAGAAGCATTAGAACTGCAAATTCTATTTAATTAAAAAAAAAATTAATTAGAAAAAGTTGTGCAACAAAAGCGTTAGTTTTGATGAGCCGAAGCCTCCCTTTAAGAATTATGCGCTGGTTACAAATAACCCTGTATAAACAAAATACTTTAATTCAAAAAGTATAGGACAAATACATTAATATTGCCTTTGAAACGGCTATTCAACAGCTAATTATTTTAAAGATATAACGATTCAATACGTTGCGAGTTGTGAACCACTCAAAACGCCGCATATAAAATGATACTCTATTCAGACGTCATGTTAGAGTTCAAACTCTTGAATTGTACGGTAAAATCAAAACATTTAAAAATATCTTCGTCAATACTGCGTTTTCGTAAAAAAATTTCTTACTAGCGGACCCGACAGTATTCGTCCTGTCAAAAAATAATAATTTGGCAGTTTTTTGTTCCTACGTATTTTAAACTCGAGGTCTAAATTCTCCTGAACAGATCCGTCACCCTGGTTTGACGTTAGGAACACACCTACATTGCTTAGACAACAGTGAGTGCTTGTAATTTAATACGAACTTTATAAAATAGCAATAAAGCTCGAATTGACTCTACGTTTTTGTTAGAAAACGTTTGTATGGGAATGTAGAGAGGTTAATATGAAAAACGACTGTTCCAGTTGAAGGTTCGATTTATTCTCCGTTAATATAATTGTATAACATACATTGGTACAATATTAGGAGAGTGTGTGCATGTATGAAGTAGAACACACTACACCTCCCCTGTATTTGAGAAAAAAAATGGAATACATTTTTTTTGCATAAAAATTAAACAAACAATTCATTAATCACTAATAAAAAATGTATATAGATATACTCATTACGTATTTTTAACACAATTCAACATTGTAATATTTTATTTATTTCAGTTTTAAATCACAAATTTTGAAAATATGTTTGAAAATGTCACCCAACTTTTTTTTAAATAAACTTAAATCACAATGCTTTGTTGACGAGTTGACGAGATTATTACTAGAAAAAAATATATATAATAGAATTATTTATCTGGTGTACATTTATGTCTACAATACATATTTTAGGTATATTATTACAACTTTAATCAAAAATATTTTAGTTACTCAAAATAAAAAATATTTATAATGCGTCCTCTTTTTTTTTGAATTCTGTTAGCTTTCAATTCAAAAATTTTAATTAACTCTTATCAACAAATCTTATTCATTTTCTTACTTTACGCTTCAAATCATTTTCATTCCCTACTTTCTTTTCACATTTTATTGACTTCTATAATCCGTATCACTCTTCTATCTACATATCAACGTTTCCTTGGAAAGATACATTTTACTTTTGGTACATCGACCTATTATTACAACATTACAGAATACAAGTATACTTTATGTGTACACATCTCATTCACATTTAATTATTCTTCTACATAATAATCTTCCTCTTACAGGCAGTTCTTTTAACACGTCATCATAAATAGTGTCCAAGTATCTTCACGAATGGTAGCTCGACCGAGACATGATCAGTAAACAAGGATTCCGTGCCTGTCTTGTATTCTGGTGTATCTTCCTAATATTTACTTACTTTACACCAATTCGTTTAACAGTGCAACTCGGCTCCTTGTTAAATACGAAAAGCGCAAATAAATCATCACTAACCTTAACCATTCCTTTCAAAATTATCCATTCAATATCCTTACATTTTAAAAAATCTGCTACACAAATTGAAAACATCAGCCCATAAAAATTACAATAACTATCAGGTGATCAGTCTGATGGGTCATCATAAGTCATATAGCCATCAGAAATCCCAGCATCTAATACTTTCCAAAACCACTAATTACTTTAAACATCTGTAAATCAGCTATCTCAAGTCTTTCAAAATCCGCTTTTAAACAAAATCTACCCATTTACATTCCTTGACAACAAAATCATTCTATTCGAAACCAACTCACTTCGCTCATTCAAACAATCTTTAAATATCTGTTTTAATTAAGTATCTACTACTTCTTCCCTTCATATCCAAACTCCTACTTCAAATTATTTAAAATCTGATTAATGTACAATGTGGTCAAAATATTAATTTTAACAATAATAATAATCGCCAAAATACATCGAACATTGCAAAGTTATCTCAATTTAGTGTATGAAAATAAATCATTTCAACAATTTTAAAACTGCATAGAAACAATGCCTAGTGACACAAGTTCGCATACTGCAATATGAGATGTAATAACAGACGCGTGATGGAATGCGGCGTCTCTACCTACTTACTGTCTTTGTACGCAAATGACAATGATTTGATATAATACAATATGATCTATTTATAGACTTTATATAAATTGTACTATATGAAATCTTTACCTATTTAAGTCACATTCGTCAAAACCAATACTCAAAAAAATCGATACTAAAAAAAAAACAAACCTACATATTTCATTAGAATATATCAATACACTTCATAAAAAAAAATCCCATAAAACATTAATTGACAGCGCTTTTAAACAGTACATATTGAAAATAAGTACAAGACATTTATTAAACAAAATTAAATGGAGATCTAAATATATCTCGTCAACAAGCCGATAAATTCTAATATATGAGTAAAAATAAAATACTAACTTACAGTGATACGTACCCAAATAAACATTTCTTATTTTTTCTACAATATAAAACCTTTACAATTTTGTTTCAATAATTAGGTATGTTACACTAACAATATCCCCATTAATACAATAGTAATTTATTCAATCTAAAATATATGTGTGAGCTAAATACGTATTTCTTATTTTTATGTCAGCACTGAAAATATGTGTACTTAGGTAAGATTCAAGCAAGAAATATTTTTCTTAAATACCTATATTTTGGATGCTTATCACTTACAATCATATAAAATCCTCATAATAAGTAATAGTTACCCCATCATAATAAGAAAAATGACAACAAAATGCATAAAATAACATACAAAAACATTTCAAATCTAAGGAAAATTTAGAAAAAAAAAATACACGAAGAAAGATACCTCCATTATATTGTATTCTGAACTTCTTGACATGTGGTCACAGTCACACCGTGTAGGCCAACTTAGCACCTTCACGCTTCAAAATCCTCTTATATTTTCCAGAAATTATTGGTGACTCCTCTGGTCATCATGACTCCGTCTGTTTTTCTGACGACTCCTCTGGTCATCACGTCTCCTTCTGTTTTTTCTTACGACTCTACTGGTCATCATGTCTTCTTCTGTTTTTTCTTACGACAGAAAAATCGTCATGTAGCATCCGCATCTCAGATGAATTCAAAAGGTCTTACTAGTACATCTTCGATTAAAAAAAACTGATTGTCATCACATCTTCTTCATATTATGTATTTTCTCGTTTTTTGTTGTCACTTTTTCCATATTTAATATTATATAATCATATTAATATATTAATTAATATACAAATTATATATAAACTGCCACTTGTGCGCCGGTACCACCCGAAGGCGGCACTGGCAGGGTCGCTATGTAGAGAGGTTAATATGAAAAACGACTGTTCCAGTTGAAGGTTCGATTTATTCTCCGTTAATATAATTGTATAACATACATTGGTACAATATTAGGAGAGTGTGTGCATGTATGAAGTAGAACACACTACAGGAAAAAAGAAACGGGCTGTTTTTAGGGTTTTCCCGGTAGTTATTCCAATTTTTCTCACCTTTTAAACCTTCCCTAGACTTCCAAAAATCATTCAAAACCAAAATTAGCCAAATCAGTAAAGCCGTTTTCGAATTTTAGCGAGACTCACGAACAGTAATTGATTTTTATTTAAATAAGATTTACTATGGAAGGTAATATACAACATAAGACCTAAAAATTCTGAGAAAATTTTAAGCGTCTACTTGCTACCGTCATTATTATCGAGCAAAAAATATACGAAAAAACACACGTTTATTGTATGCCCCCTTGGACCCCTTAACATTTTCATGTTATTATTTTTAGTAATTAATTTTGTCTTTATAGCGGTATCAGAAATACATAATTTGTGAAAATGTTAGCTTTCTAGCTATCACTATTTATGAGATACAGGCTGGTGATATACAGACGGACGGACGGACAGACAGACAAACAGCGGAGGATTAGTAATCCATAGGGTCCGTTTTTTACCTTTTAGGTACGAAACCCCCTAAAAGATAGAACTAAGATACAGAATAGCTTAAAAATATTCCATAGGATTTTTTAAATTGACATAACTTTTTTATTTCTAAACCGATTCACGTGAAACAAACACTAAATGTTAAGTGAAATTTACCACAATTCGAACACCGCAAATCGAAAATCCGTTTCTGATCCGATAAGCGTGCACAAACACACAGACAAACAGACATTTTTCCGGGATAAAAAGTACCCAGTGTTGTGCGCCAAAGGTTAAAGTATAATCATACCAAGTTTAATTACCATACAAGAAGTACATAATTGGTTTACAGTAAATAATCTAATAATTAAATAGTAAAAAAACTAAATGTATTCGTTTTACTCTTCCAAATGTCAAAAGTAAAGAAGGGGAAATATTCTTCAACAATGATAAAACACAATTTGTTAGTGAAGCTGTCTTCTTGGGTATAACGCTTGATTCAAAATTGCAATGGGGTCCTCATATTAAACTGTTAGGAAAACGTCTAAGTTCATTTTCTTGGTGTATATCTTAGTTATATTGAATAAAGTTGGTGGCATTTTGTTTGATATAGGTTTATTACAGTGCTCATGTACAGAGCAATAGAATAACAGTGCGAAAACACGACCTTTCAGGTCGCCTCCAAAACTCCATTGTAAATTTTCTGGTAAAGTAGCCATCGCTCTACTCGAATAACCGACCGTAACTCACACAACTGACATACTTAATGTATAATTGATCGAGTTTATTATACTAACTTTTACGCTGCTTAAATAAATACGAATACGAAATATCGTTTTACTCGACACTGGCAACATGCGTAAGAGCGATGCCATAATGACAAAATAAAAAAGTGATCAAAAAGCGAACCCTGGCATCGCGTGCCGGCGGCGTGCGCGAAGTACCCGGCGGGGCAGCCGCACGCGTACCCGCCCGCCGCGTTGCGGCACGCCTGCGTCGCGTGGCACCGGTTGCTGGCCAGCGCGCACTCGTCCACGTCTGCGACACCACACCGGACAATATGTAGTAAAGAAAAATGGAAAGAAAAATTTGACTTCAGGCGAGACTCGAACTCGCGGCCTACTGGGAATCTAGTCCAGCCGCTCTTCCATTAGAGCTACTGAAGTCCTGCCCGATTTGTCAAATCTTTCCTTCACATCTATTGCATTGCTTTATGGTAGCAGCAGCGCCATCTATTACCAACTATGCTAGTTAGGCAACCGATGTGAAGGAAAGATTTGACAAATCGGGCAGGACTTCAGTAGCTCTATTGGAAGAGCGGCTGGACTAGATTCCCAGTAGGCCGCGAGTTCGAGTCTCGCCTGAAGTCAAATTTTTCTTTCCATTTTTCTTTAAAAATAAAATTTATTTCACAAGCATGTGTTAATGCGAAATAATATAAAACAAATATGTAGTAATACTACGAATAGAATGGACACTTCGCACTTCGACGTCCCGCTCGATTTCCCCGCCTTCACACCGTCACACCGTTACAACGTCAGAACGGCCCACCGTCTCGTGCAGATGACGGCTAGCTTCGAGCCGTCGGTTAATTCGATGTTTGTTTGTAATAGGTTGGGGAAAAAGTCTTTTCGCATTATAGTATGTATGAACTTGTAATAAAATCTCTTTGGCTGTAGTATTTGTATCTGGCTGGTTTTGGTATCATTGAAAGTTAAAATTTTAAAGAACATAAATTCAAATTAGGCAAATGTGTGATTTTCATTTGTTTTACGTACTGTCAAAATGAGTGAATCTAATGAAGAAATTCGATACATTTTAAAATTTTACTACAAAAAAGGAAAAATGCAACGCAAGCCGCGAAAAAAATTTGCAATGTTTATGGACCTAGTGCAGTGTCTGTGAGAGTAGCACAAATTTGGTTTAAGCGTTTACAATCCGAAAACTTTGAAGTCAAAGATGCACCTCGCTCTGGTCGCCCTATTACGGATAAAATGGATGCCATTTTTGAAAAAGTGGAGCAAGATCGACATATCAGTAGTTACGACGTAGCTGAAGAACTGAGAATTGATCACAAAACAGTTTTGGCGCATTTGAAAAAAGCTGGGTACAAAAAAAAGCTCGATATTTGGGTACCTCACGAGCTCACTGAAAGAAACCTAATGAACCGTGTACTCATTTGTGATTCTTTATTACGACGTAATGAAACCGAATCATTTTTGAAGAAGCTGATAACTGGTGATGAAAAGTGGATCACGTACGACAAGAACGTGCGAAAAAGGTCGTGGTCAAAGGCCGGTCAGGCTTCACAGACTGTGGCGAAACCCGGGTTAACTCGCAATAAGGTGATGTTGTATGTGTGGTGGGATTGGAAGGGCATTATTCATTATGAGCTATTACCACCAGGCAGGACTATCGATTCTGAACCCTACTGCGAACAACTGATGAGATTAAAGCAAGAAGTTGAGAGAAAGCGGCCGGAATTGATCAACAGAAGGGGTGTGGTGTTTCATCATGATAACGCTAGACCTCACACATCTATAGCCACTCAGCAAAAATTAAAAGAGTGGCTGGGAGGTGTTAATGCATCCGCCGTATAGTCCTGACCTTGCACCTTCAGATTTCCACCTGTTTCGGTTTCTTCAGAATTCTTTATGCAATGTTAGGTTAACATCACGAGAGGACTGCCAAATCCACTTGTCGCGGTATTTTGATGAGAAATCCCAAAATTTTTATAGCAATGGGATCATGTCCCTACCTACAAGATGGCAAAAGGTTATCGAACAAAATGGTACATACATACTTTAGTTAAATTTAAATAAACTATATTAAAAAACGTTTCGAATTTTCTTAAAAAATGCGAAGAAATTTTTCCGCAACCTAATATCTTCGGAAGCGCGCATGGCCCCGCGGCTGCACACAGGTGCACGTGTAAATACACGTCACTGATTAATAGAGTGTAATAGAGACCAAATTAAGCGTTTGAATGGAATTTTGGCAGAGTGTCCGCGGTGTGCTAGTGGGTCACATATCTGAACAAAATGCCCAATGTCCTTTGGGCCTAGAACGTACCAATGCATGAGCCGTCGCTGTGGAGCCTGAAGCCGGGCTCGCAGTGGCCGCGCTCGCTGTTGTCCAAGTTGAACGTCACATTCACAATGTAGTATATCGGCTTGCTGACATTCGCTGCAACTGTAAAAAGAAACATATGAATTGAGAGATTTGGCGGGAACCTTGAAAGAGACTTGTGGTGCTCTTATTTTATTTCATTTTCTTGGTGTATTTTTAAGTTATATTGAATAAAGTTGGTGGAATTTTGTTTGACATAGGTTTATTACAGTGCCCGTGTATAGTGAAAGAGAATAACAGTGCGAAAACACGACCTTTCAGGTTGCCTCCAAAACTTCACTGTAAATGTTCTGGTAAAGTAGCCATCGCTTTACTCGAATAACTTGACTGTAACTCACTTGACTGACATACTTAATAAATAATTGACTGACTATATTAAACTAACTTTTACGCTGCTTAAATAAATACGAAATATCGTTTTACTTGACACTGACAATATGCGTAATAGCGATGCCATAATTAAAAAAAAAGAAGTACATGTTGGTCTGTACATAGCAGCTCTCGCTACAAATGGCGCATGGCCTCGCGGCCGGTGAAGATCGCAAGCGATCTACCCGATTAAGCTATACAGGCGCGGTTGGGTGTATGATCGGTGACCGCTAGTGACAAATAAAAAATGCGCGTTTCCGTGCTTCGGGGGGCACGTTAAGCCATCGGTCCCGGTTGCTATCGATAGATAGCAGTCGTTAAACCTTGTCGGAGACCTTATGGGCGGTTTGAAAACATCCGACAGCGGGTTGGCCACTTACCCGTATCTCCACCAACCCGCATTGGAGCAGCGTGGTGGAGTAAGCTCCCAAGTAGGGGACAGACTCGTGCCCAGCAGTGAGACGTATCAAGGGTTGCCTTTATCTTTGGATAAGCGGAAGGTTCCCTGACTAGACCTACATTAAATAGCTAACGGATACGTTATAGGAACAAAACTATTTAACTGGTGGTAGAACTCTACTGTACATAGTAGCTCATGTACCAGTAGATAGGTAAAGCAACAGATTTTGTTACATGTAACTTACCAGGTGTAACATGAAATTCTTCAACATCATCAGAAGATGGAGAGTCCACCGTCTCCGGAAACATTTCGAAGGTGGCTGCCGGCATGTAATCCTGATTCTGAAATGTATCACCACTGACAATAATAATAATAGTAAGTATGAACGTTTTCTAATGTATTGATGGTGACGAACAAGCATGTAGTTCACATGCATGTTAAGTGATGACTACAGCCTATAGACGTCTACACAAAATCTGTTTTTTGTTGTCAAAATGCAAATCTGAAAGAACTTGTCCTATATTGCCCTCCTGACCTAAGCGGTTAATTTTATTATGTTTGATAATAATTACATAATCACTAGGTTTTTCTGAGATTAGTGAAGTAAAGTATTATATTGGTTTAAAATAAAAATAATCTAAAATACATATTATAATACATAGACAAATAGAACTATACTAAAAACATATTGACACTTCCATTAAACTTTTGAAACATTGTGTAATGGAGTAAGTATGCACATACTCTTAAACACATATTATAGGAGTGTCTATACCGAAAAAAAAACGTTACTTCGAAAATAAGTAAGGTCTGGGGGACCCTGGGATCTTAGACTATAATGATACTTACAGATAGATTTAGTTCTTCTTGACTGATATACACGTCATTGGTGATTGTCTCCGCGTCATACTCCTCACGGACACATTTCGGCAAGTTTGTGCACTTCCTTATCTGCAAGAATTGTAATGTCGGTTTATTTCAGAAGGTGAATCCAGCAAGCGTGCTTTCCAGTACCTTGGCAACTAATTGTGCAATATTGAAATGAATAGAGAAGATGTAAGTATCAGAAATGTATGGATTCTGGACACATCTATACTTATTACTCCCGAGGGTCCCATGCTAGACTCAGGGCGTTGTGGGGCACACATAAGACATACGGGATTATGGGTGATGCATACGGGGTTTAAAGCGTAATTCAACAGTTACCTGAAAGTTGTCCCCCTGGCAAGAGTGTCCCCGACAGCGCCGTGTGCGCGACTGCGTGGCGGCCCCGCACGTGGCCGAGCACACCGACCACGCCGACCACGCCAGCCACCGCGACACTTTGCTCTCTGTCTGTACACGCATAAAGACTGTACAGGGTGACGTTTTCGTGGGTTTTCGCGAGCTTCATACATTGTAGAAATTAAGCTTGCGGATTTTCTCGCGTATACAACACTCCCAAACTTCTTACACCCGACGTTTCGGTCGCTTTTCAGCTACCGTGGTCAAGTTTTGGAGTGTTGTATACGCGAGAAAATCCGCAAGTTTAATTTCTACAATGTACAGGATGAGTCAAACGAATGCCCACTTTGGGTGGCAAACAAGCATGTAGTTCACTCGATGACTGCAGCCTATAGACAATCACACAAAGACCAGAGGTCAAAATGTATATGCGATCTTAGTTGACTAATAGACTAGGTTATGCGGTAGTGCCTACGACTTCAGTATGATATAAAAACAAAAAACGTGGTAGAGCTCCAGTGACGGAGCACGCTAGCGTAGGCACCACCACAACCTTTAATAAATACTTTAAATTCTAATTTTAATTTACCTACTATTAATATATGTTTTTGCTTTTACTATATATATTATAATGGTTAACTCTTGATAATTTATGATTTCTTGACGTTTTGGAAGTATATATGTATGTATCTTCACGCCAGGTCCCTAACGGGGTAGGCAGAGAGTGTAGAGCGCCAGACATCCCGGTTCTGACAAACCTCTCGTGCCTCGTCTACCTTCATCATTATCTTCATACATGCACGCCGATTCCTAAGACTTTTGACCCCACCATCAGACAGAACTCGACCTATTTGGTCATGGTAGGTCAGCCTTGGTCTTCCTGGGCCTCTGCAACCATCCACATTCGCATTGTATATCTGTTTAGTCATTCGCTCATTCGACATTCTTTCTATATGCCCGAACCATCGGAGCATGCCTTTTTTCATTTTTACACCGATACTATCATTCACACAAAGTCTCTTTCTTACATCTTCATTACGAACGCGATCGGTGAGTGATACACCGCAGATCTTGCGCAAAGATCTCATCTCGACCGCGTTCAACTTACTTTCATGCTTCATCTCACGTTTTGGAAGTATCTGTAAAGATCTAAGTATTCGAAATAAAAACATTTTCTTTCTTTCTAATATACTTGTCGCTAAATGGTAGTAGGCAAAGCTACCGGAGGAGATGCTTTACCCATTGAAGTGGTTAAGGCCTCGGGGGAATATGGTGTCCGAATATTTCACGCTCTGTGCAATAAAATATGGCAAACAGGCAAATGGCCAGACGAGTGGACACACACCATCTTTATTCCTCTGCACAAAAAAGGCTCCACAAAAATCTTTTCTTTCTTTTTTTTTTTTATGTTTTAAAAGTGGCAAACAAGCATACAGTTCACATTGATGTTAAGTAATGACTGTAGCCTATAGACACCCACACAATGACCAGAGGTAAAAATGCAGATGCGTTACCACTCCTGAGGCCTAAGGTGTTATGCCTCTGTGCCGGAAATTACAGGGCCGTACATTACCACCTGACCGGAACACGATAGTGCTGAACACTACCATTTAGCGGCAAGTATATTAGGTAATGCGGTGGTGCCTACGCCCGCGAGCTCCGTCACTGGAGCTCTACCACCAGTAAAAAATCTGCAGCAATTACAGTCTGATTGCCTTGATAACGCATGCAAGTAAAATCTTGTTGCACATTCTGAACGAACGCCTAAAAACCTTTCTTTTAAAGGAAATAGCACGTGAACAGGCAGGTTTCGTTAAGCGTAGGGGAACTCGCGAACAGATACTGACAGTACGCCAGATCATAGAAAAGGCGCGGGAGTTCAACAGACCTACCTTTATATGTTTCGTGGATTTTTCGAAAGCGTTTGACTCTGTAAGATGGCCTGTGCTTTGGAGAACTCTGTTGGATATGGGTACACCTAACCATCTTGTGTATCTATTAAGAAAACTTTACGAAGACGGGACAGCATCAGTAAGAATGGACGAGGTGCTTTCTAGTCGTTTCCACCCTGGTGCAGGAGTTCGCCAAGGTTGCATCATATCACCTCTCTTATTTAACATCTACACAGAGATCATAATGAGAATCACCATGGAGGACTGGACGGACGAAATTGCGTGGGGGGGTTGAGGCTATCAAATCTACGATTCGCAGACGATACCACCCTGTTCGCAACTAGCATTCGCCAGATGGAGGATTTACTCCTTAAAATGGAAAGAGTGAGCCCCGAGTTTGGACTGAAAATCAACCGGAGTAAAACCAAAATGATGATTGTCGACCGAGCCAATAACAACTCACCTGAAGTCACACATATTGCGAACTGTGAAGTGGTCCAATCATACATTTATTTGGGTGCGCTAATCTCAAACAGTGGGGGATGCGTAGATGAAATCAAACCACGTATGGCGATAGCTAGATGTGCAATGGACAAATTGAAGAAAATATGGAGAAACCGTAACATTACAAAAGCCACTAAGATCCGGCTTGTTCGTGCGCTAGTGTTTCCCATATTTCTTTATGCAGCTGAGACTTGGACTCTGAGGGAATGTGAAAGGTGGACGCTCTGGAGATGTGGTGCTGGAGGAGAATGCTTGGAGTATCTTGGACCGAATTCCGAACAAATGCTTCCATACTCCAAGAACTCGGTATCAAGCAGCGTTTGTCACCCATAGTTCAATCTCGCATGCTCACTTTCTTTGGACACATATCTCGACGCGACGGTCAGTCTATCGAACGTTTGGTGGTGCAAGGTTGAGTGGAGGGAACCAGGCCATGCGGCAGATCACCAATGCGATGGACGGACCAAGTCAAAGCAGCAGTGGGAGGTCAACTGCACGAGTGTTCGAGAAAATAGTAAGGGACCAGTGGCGACGCATAGTTAAGCAAGTCACAACATCGTAACGACCACGCCCACTCTGACAAGAGTGTTACGAGTAAGAAGAAGAAGAAGAAGAAATAGCCCGGGAGGTAGCGTCGCATTTTCGGCAGTGATTTTTCGCCGATTGCTTGCCATGTCCTACTATAGATCTCGAATGACTCATAACTGAACCAAGAGTCAGCTGGCGCACCCGCGGTTTGTGTGGAATAGGGAGGTTGCGGAAATGGTAAAAAAATAAAAAAATAAGTTACAGTGCGCCGCCTGTAACTTTTTCATAAATATTTGACACTATACTGAGGTGAAAAAAAATCGTCAGTTCCATTGTGGAGGGGGGATTATGCGTCAGCTGCTCGCATGAAATTGTAAAAAAAACCTAAAGTGAAGTTATATTACGCCGGATGAAATTTAACTACGTGATTGTTTAAATATTGCAAAGTAAGAAAACAATAATCAGCTGCGTGTATAGTGGTGGGAAGACCGTCAGCTAACGCAGTTAAGGGACAGATTATTCGAGCACTACACAGAATCTTTCACAGTATATTTTTGTCTGTCAAAAAAATGAATTCGATTCCAAAATGAAATTAAGGCTAAAAATAAAATTAAGGCTAATATAACACAAGAAAATAAATATAGAAAATAAGAAGTTTGCAGAAGCTATTCGTTATCGATGGTATCGTTGCCATAATCGCTCATCACTATCCGAACTTTCCTGCAGGAAATCGCTGTTTTTGTTTTGATCGAGTTCTTCAGCTCGATTCTCTTCACCTTTTTTTTATGTAATGAAAGTGGCAAACAAGCATCCAGTTCACGTTGATGTTAAGTGATGACTGCAGCCTATAGACACCCACACAAAGACCAAGGTCAAAGTGCAGATGCGTTACCACTCCTGAGGCCTAAGGTGTTACGCCTCTGCGCCGGAAATTACAGGGCCGTACATTACCACCTGACCGGAACACAATAGTGCTGAACACTACCATTTAGCGGCAAGTATATTAACTCCGTAACGGAGCTCTACTACCAGTAACATCATCTATAAATGAGGATCTTAATCATCAAAATTAGGCTACCAGAAATATACAAGCTCAAAGAAAGTGTCAGCGACAAAAATTCCATACCGCCAATAGTGTCGCTGCTATCCGTTATACTGGTGACTGATACTTGATCTCCCTCGAACCATTTCAAGACATATTTTTCGTCTTTTTCTTCCCATCCCCAGTCAGTGGGAGGAAGTTGAGTAGGATCTTGGAGGTGAGTATGGCTCCAAAGGTGCTCTATATATGACGTGCGCAGTAAATGCTGGCGTAGCTCGGATTGCCACCGTGGGAAGATCGCCCCGTCGATACGGATTTCCACTTGAGTATATCGAGTGGAAAAAGTGAGTGAGTGTATAGTGAGTGTTTTCAATAATGTCGTTAATTTTTTTTTACTTGTTATTCATTTATTTAACACAATTTACATTTGCAAGTCATAAAATTAAGAAAATAAGTTTTTTTTTCAAATAGTTAGATTTGAGGTTGATAGATAGGTAGACTGAGGGCAAAGTAGGTAGATCTACCTAAAAGTTGGTATAGAGTTGGCAGCACTGATCCACACGGACAGGCAGATGTTGCTTTGAAATTTTGGGGAGAGAGGCTTAGGTAGCCCGAAGGTCGTGTTATGGGTTCAAGAAAGGCCAGAATCTATCTCGAAATACGTGTTTAAAAGAAAACGGCCTAATATCAATGCTCCAAATTTTTTAATCTCGACTGAGTCAGCTGACGGTTTTTCCACCGCTACACAAGCAGCTGATTTTGTAGAATCACGTAGTTCAATTTCATCCGGCGTAATATATGTAACTTTATTTTACTTTTTTTTTACAAGTTCATGTGAGCAGCTGACGCATCATCCCCCCTCCACGATGCAGCTGACGATTTTTTTTCAGCTCAGTACGATATCAACTATCTATGAAAAAAGTTTTAGCCAGCGTACTATTACTTAATTTTTTATTTTTTTTTACCTCTTTCGCATCTTCTAACACTTACACCCACCGCTACTTGAGCAGCTGACGGTCGATTCAGTTATAAGTGATATAAGATCAACTATCGATGTTAATTTCTGCCGGCTTACTATGACTTTTGCATTTGCAACGCTACCTCCCGGGCTAAAATGGTAGTATTCAGCACAATCGTGTTCGTCAGGTAATTCCAGGCACCTCTAGGCTTTGTGGGGGTGTCTATAGGCTGCAGTCATCACTTAACATCAATGTGAATTGTATGCTTGTTTGCCAGTTAC
Source organism: Macrosoma leucophasiata (assembly GCA_036365455.1). NCBI lineage: Eukaryota > Metazoa > Arthropoda > Insecta > Lepidoptera > Hedylidae > Macrosoma > Macrosoma leucophasiata. Next base: position 14,394,416 of record JAWQUS010000026.1, read on the forward strand.
AAGATATAACAAATAGCATGAAAAAAAATGAGAGGACAAATAATTTTTACAAAAAAAAATAATAGAATTACCTCACACGGTGGCATGTGACATTTTCGTCTGTCCACAGTAGAACCTTTACATCCAGATTCGTCTAGAATCAACTTGTCAGTCTGATTTGCTTTAGCTGTGAAAATATAAAAATCAAAATTTCGATGTAATTTTAGTGGTTGTTTTCTCGCATAACAAGAGTCCGAACTTGCAAAAAATCTTATATCGAGATATTCTTCACAAAACGAATCAGTAGGTCGTTTCTAACGACGCTTAAAAAGTTTTTTTCCCTTATTTACAACGATACATAGTACCTATTACAATAATCAATGACACTATCATACGGTAACCTCGCAGAATTCTATACATACTGATAATAAAGATTTAAGATAAAGATTTTTATTTAAATTTCGCCACAATGTTTTCTTAAGTTATGGTAAATACATCACATGAAGCTTATTTTATTTTTAAAATTATATTGATTTCTTTTTAAACATTTATGTCAGGGTATTGTGGAGAAAGAAGCACTCAAACTAGGTAAACCCTGTGCTATGAGTCTCTGATGATAATAAATTCCCCCATTCGTCCGCAAACAGATCACACTTAGGGGTACTCATCCAGGATAGCGTTCAGGAATAAGGAATGAATGGGGAAGATGGGAGACAGTAGTAAAAACTCACAAATAGCATTGTTGTCATCATCCAGATAGAGGCAGAGTCGCTCGCGGTGCTGGGCGCCGTGCCCGCAACTCACGTTGCACAGGCTCCAGCTTGACCACGTGCCCCACTTACCCGGCACTGACAAACCATATAACAAACACCGCTATTATAATCATCACGCCCAAAAGACGTCCATGGCTGGACAAAAGCAACTCTTTACCAACAACAGTGCGCCCTTTATCCCCAACATTAGGGGAGATTATATACTAATATTATAAAGCTGAAGAGTTTGTTTGTTTGTTTGCTTGAATGCGATAATCTCAGGAACTGCTTCTCCGATTTGAAAAATTATTTCATTGTTAGATAGCCTATTTATCGAGGAAGGCTTTAAACTTTATTCATAAACGTACATTAGATGCGTTTTAACTATAGAATGCTTTGTCTTTGTCAGTTGCATTGTCAAAAGTGCAGGATAGAAAAAGACAAAGGAGAGATTAGCAACACTTTTAGCTAAAATACGATTATGAATTAGGGGGTATATGCACGGTGAGATGAATAGGAAAGGGTAGGTAACATTGAACGCGCTTGGGGAGCGATATACACTAAACACACAAATTCCGTCGCGGCGTTCCATCCGGACATTTTTAGCGTTGTTCGCGTACATTACTAAGGTTTTCTGGCAGTTGCTGTCAGTATCGATACAGCGAAAAATGAATGGCGATAGACATAGAGCTACACGGGCCACCGGCCGCCGCGGCGGATCGGAGGGGAATAGCCATATGTAGGCTTTCCCCTCTGTCAAAATACAAGCTCAAATGGTCCTACTATATTTTGTTAAGGTCAAAGTGTGAGTTTCGTAGTAATAGACGATTGTTGTAGTGTGTATGTGTATCACACGTAATTACCCCCGCAAAGAATGTCAGACTATTTCGCATCGGTAATAAACGCTATGGCTACTCCCCTCCGGTCCGCCGCGACGGCCGGCGGCTCATGTTGCTCTACGGCGATAGATGATAATCTAAGTGGCCTACCTTGGACAATGACGTTGTGGCGCACATTATCGTCCCCCGCGCGGCTGTGCGCCACACAGACGTACTGTCCGGCGTCCCGCGCGCGCGCCGCCCACACGCCCAGCACGCTGCTGCCCGACGTTTGATGTACGTTGGCCAGATTGTCCGGCAGTTGTTGTAAGTCCTGGACACATTTTTGGAACAGTTTGATAATGGAATACGAAAAAACCCTAAATGTATTTTTAAGCATAGAGCAACACCGGAGGGGAGTAGCCATATGCTTTCCCCTCTGTCAAAGTACAAGCCCAAATGGGCCTATACCTGTCGCCTAGATGTTTAAATGTGTCCGTGACAGTGTTTCTGTATTTTGTTAAAATCGAGGTGTGAGTTTCGTAGTAATAGACGATTTTTGTAGTGTGCGTGTTTGTCGTCGCACGCATTTTCCCCCGCAAAAAATACTCCTGAGGCCTAAGGCCTGAGGCCTAAGGACCGGAACACGATAGTGCTGAACACTACCATTTAGCGGCAAGTAAATATTGACATGTTGAAAGTAAAGCCCAACCTCACGACTACGATGCTTTATGTTACGAGGTGTGCAAGTCCACTCACCTTGATCCAATACAACTTGGGCAAAGGATTTCCATCGGCTTCACACTTGAGCACCAGACTTCTGCCGAGCGCCACGACGTGCGTGTTTACCCTGTCCACACTCCCGCCGTGGGAGACGATGCGCGGCGCTTGCTCTACAGTCACGTCGAAGGTCACCTCCGAGCTGCCTACCACGTTCGTTATTATGCACGAGTATTTCCCACTGTCCGATATTTCCGAATTGTTTATAGTCTGAAACATATTTGAACAGGGATGAGAATAACGTTATTACAGGTCCATACATGACCTTCTAACCCAGAAACACGGAAACCAGAAAAAAATAGAAAGGGGTCTACGAGAAAAAATAGTTTGGGAACCTCTGGGTTAGCTGGTCATGTATGGACCTGTAATAATGTTATTCTCATCCCTGTTCCTTGCTACATTTATATCACATTCCCATATTTCCAAATTTTATTCACGCCTACGTAGACCTCCATCGAGTCCCATTGACCCCAGGGGGTCTATATGGACCACTTTGTGAATCACTGATCTAACCGGAACACGATAATGCCGAACACTACCATTTGGCGGTAGATTAAGTAATGCGGTGGTGGATGCACTGTAATTCTAACACCAGTAAAATCGTCATCAATATTTCAGGCGAAAGACATCACAACGAACGGTCCTGGGTCGCCCTCAAACAGTGTTTACCCGCAATCTTCACCAGGTCGTCGGTCCACTAGTTGGACCGCACCAAGCTTGCTTAAATACAAGCCACTCGACAATCCCACTTTCTCTCTAGAGAACACAGCCCGTACCGTGTGTATGGAATATGACAATTTTGATTTACCTTGGTATTTGAGTCTGGTAACAACGATTTCGCGAATCAGTAATTCCTAGACTAAACCAATTCAGCAATCAACTCACCAAAGTAAAGCGTTCGTCGTCGATGTCCATTCGAGAGATGTTCCCGGCGAGCTCGGTGTATGGATGCTTGAGCCAGCTGACAGTGGGCGGAGGCCTGCCCGCCGCTGGGCAAGTCAATTGTAGCGGCTTGCCCACTCCCACGCTCACTACTCGCACATTCTCTTTTGGCTTGGACGGGGCCACTGAATATATTTATGAACGATTAAGTATTATCAACGGAAATTTGTCCCACCACGTGTTGTGTGAGAAGCCACTGATTCCCGAAATACAGTGTACACTAGTTCGGGAATCTATGGATTCAATATTAACCATTGCAAAACTTTTTTTGTCAATAAAGGATTTTTTTTTATGCTCACCTTTGTCTACCGCTAGGCGAGTCAGCTCAATGGTAGTAACACAAGACCGACCGAATGCGGTGTCGCTACACACGACCGAATCCGCCGGCCAAACCCTCCGCGAGCGGACCTCATCGGACTTGAATTAATAATAATTCTGTCCGCCGGACTCCTCTACACACGGCCAGATTTGGTTCGGAGCGTACCGAATCCGCAGGCCGCTCCGTACCAAATCCGGACGTGTGATACGACTATTAGCTTCCTTTCACTCCTACGCTCACTTATCTAATGTACTATAATGCTCACGTTCAAAGGAATACAACATATTATATGAAGAACTCACCTAAAACATCAACAAGGTATACAACACTTGTTTCCCCCACTTTGTTCCTGGCCACACATGTGTAGTTTCCGGTCTGTTGGTCAAATTAACTACGATTAGTAATTTATTATACACTAGTTGTGCCCGCGACTTCGCCCACGTGTGAATTTATAATTGTTCAGTATCCACCCGGACAATGTCCGGAGATGTCCGGGAAATATCCTCGTGGGCGCAGCTAGTATAAAAGTAGCCTAAGTTACTCCTTAATACATCTTATCATCTTCAGTCTCGTCAAAATCAGTAAAGCCGTTCCCGAGATTAGGCGGGACAAACAGACGGACAAAAAACGTTGTTTTGGTATAATTATGTACCGTGTACATACTTGGAACTCTGCTAAGTGAATAACTTTGATCTTGACGAATAAGTTTTTCTTTTTCTTCATCTTTGAAGGAATTGAAAAATTTTGTTTATTATGTTTTAACTAAGTAGTTTAAATTCTAATTTTTTATTTACTATTTAAATATGTTTTTGCTTTTACTATATGTAATGGTTATTCACTCTAGGTATTTTATAAACGTTTTGAAAGTATCTGTAAAGATCTATTCGAAATAAAAATATTTTCTATTTATATACACATATATTTAGTAAAAAGCTATTTATAACCGATTTCAAAAAGGAGGAGGTTTTCATTTCGCCTGTATGTTTTTTTTTTCATATTACAAACAGACACTCTAATCTTATTTTTTTGTATAGATAAATAAGTATCGAAAGCGGACTGAATTAGTATCGGGACGCGAAGACCGCATCACCCTCTAGCGGAGAATTCTTCCGTTAGTGCAGTCAGTCCACCCAGATTAGGTAACTCCCTCACGGAAATTACCAGTAAAAAAAAACTGGTTGCCTGTAAAGTCGGTTTTACAGGCGAAGATTTTACGTGACAACGTCTTTTTCTCGGTAGAAAGGCATTCGCCGGTCCGGCAGGCCTCTCTCTCGTTCGGTGACTCATCGTTACGTTACCGGGCGTTACACTTTTTCATGAGTGACTCCGAACCGCAACCTAATTTAAGACGTTGTCACGTCAAAAAAAAGATGGATAACCACTCACTTGTTCTTCACGAGCTTTATCGGTTGATATCACTTCCCCGTAATCCCTGGACACCATGGAGTCATCAAAGAACCTGAGAGGCAGGTGTTCGTAGAACCAATAAACATCGGGCGGTGGGTTGCCGCGTGGGTGACAGTGAAGGTAATATGGGTAGCCCGATATAACTTGTAGATTTATGATATTTGAGCTGTTGGTGTACTGAGCTAGTGTTTCTATCGTTGGTGGTTCTGAAAATAAAAGGTTTTTTTTTTTAATGTTTCAAAGGTGGCAAACAAGCATGCAGTTCACACTGATGTTAAGTGATAACTGCAGCCTATAGACACCAGGTAAATCAGACCATTTGACCAGAGGTCAAAGGAGTGGTAACGCATCTCCATTATATTAAAAAAATCTATTACATACGAAAGCAATAACGACTGTCCGATTATCGGTATTGCTTATACGCGACCGGGCTTAGGCGGTCTACTCTCGAATACACGGTCCATCTTATTATTATACGTTAGATACATACCTAAGACATTCAATTTCAATTTCCGTTCATCCATCCCAGCCTCGTTGGCTGCGACGCACGTATAAATGCCGCCATCTTTATTTTCCACTGGCTCTATGAGTAGGTCTGCGTAGCGTATATTTTGTGAGTTTTGTCCTCTGAGCTCATCTTCGTGATGCCATTGTATTGTCGGTATGGGCGTGCCGGTCGCTTCACAAGCTACCCTTATATTGGTGCCCACCTGAGTTGTAAAATGACAGAATAAATAAGCTATTCTGGTACTTTATAACCCAGAACTGAGTCTAGTGTGAGTCACAGTTATTGTGTATTTTTTTCATATTCCAAGAGTAAGAAAGAGGAAAGCATTAAATACATCAACTTAGCCGAGAGACGTCCACTGCTGACATAGAGCAACACTTTCACTTGACTTTGACTGTGGGGAAAGCCTACATATGGCTACTCCCCTCCGGCCCGCCGCGGCTGGTGGCCCGTGTTGCTCTGTGACGAAAATATTTTTTTTAAATCGATGATCAACGTGGGCGTGATAAATAAGTCAAAATAGTTTTCAATCAATGTATGTAGTTTTCAAAAATCTAAGAACACAACATAATTTTGATTATATCAGCAGCAGCGCATCGATGATCTCGAGTCTACGCACTTTTCAGATCGTCGGTTCCATCTGGGTCCATAGGACAGGACCTGGGTGTAGTTCTTTAGAGTCGGTTGCCTGTCCAGGTTCAATGCCGAACCCAAGTCGGACCTACACATTTTTACTTCGAGACGTTGATGCATTAAAATCTCACCGGCACTCTATTTTTAGCCCGACCATTTTGATCAAGTTTTGACCGATACTGCACTATCAATGCTAGCACAGGCGGCGTGCAGCAGAGAACGCTCTACGAATTTGAAATTAGATTCTCTTTCGTGCAATATTTTTCGCAGGGTACTGGGTAAGAAGATTATTCACTGCAACCATTACCCGCGGATCGTAAAGTATCTCACTGGCACATCCAATGCTCCGTCCACAAGAGAAGCCTGCGGCCACTACCGCACGCGGTAGGCGAGCTGCGCCACTTCCGCCGCGTTGCTAGCTCTTAGTTTATTTCGGGTGTATAGAGCGTTATCTCTTTAGCACGTTGCCTATGTCACTTTTGTCGACCGATCATTTTGATCAAGTTTTGACCGATACCGCACTATCAGCACTTAAGCCTCGAAACGCGCCGGTCAGCACTCTGTGCTTTGTATAGAAACTGGTCGCCTATTACCAGTGCAGATCACTCGCGCTGGCCGGTTCCGATAAGCGCTGGTAGATCGGCGCCAGTTGACAGCTTTCTTTCTATATATTTACGTAAGGCAGCGTACGGCAGAGATAACGCTTTACGAAATTAGCCGATTGTTTCTTTCGTAGGGTCGCAGTGTAATACTTGAACGGATGAACTGGAGGGACTAGCTGGCTGGGCCTATGGAGTGAGATCCGGCACCTGCCTATATTCAACATCTCACGTTCTCGAATCCTACTTTAGGCAGGTGGTGACTAGCCTCTCCTTGGTGGGCCCCCCAAATAGCCAACCCGATGGTTGACGGGGGGCAACACTGTTGAGAGAGGCTGGGGGTGTCGAGAAGTGTGGCCCCGGTTTCACCATCACGACCGAGTAATCTCGAGCTCGGAGCGGGCTTCCCCGTTATTATGCCTTTAGACACTTCCACCCCCGAGTGTATATATTATTAATATTATTAAATACTCGCGTAACGTAAAGTATCTCACCGGCACATCCAACGCCCGGTCCAAGAGAGAAGCCTCCCCCGCACTGTACAGGAGCACCGCGCGCACTACGGGAGCGGCCACCACCCGCACGCGGTAGGCGAGGCGCGCCACTCCCGCCGGGTTGCGGCCGCGGCACACACTCGCGCCCGCCGCCTCCACACTCACGTTCGTCCCCACCAGGCTCGTGTTGTGTTGCCTCCACGAAGTGTTGCTACACAGATACAGGATTTTTTAAGTTGAGAAGGAATATGATTGTAATTGCGCATAGGCTTCGCACCGGTCACATTCCACTCAAACACACACAACCTTCGCACCGGTCACATTCCACTCAAACACACACAACACACGTCAAAAGTCATAGGAATCGGCGTATAGGAAGAGAATGATAAAGGTAGATGAGGCACGATGGTCACGATTAGATATCCTGGTCCAGGTCCCTAGATATCTAACGCTCTACACTCTCTGCCTATCCCGTTAGGGACCTGGCGTGAAGATACATACATACACATTCCACTCAATGCCTTTACGTTTCGCTGGAGGTTGGAGAACTCGCCAAATTGTATCACTTGTGGTAGGCTAGAGGACGTGTACCACATTGTGGTGGAGTGTGAAAAGAGCTACTTAAATATCTGTAATATTAGATGAACATTGTGTAGATTTAAGGAATGTCGATGTAATTCAAAGCATCTTAGTTCATCCACTGAGTAATATTACAAAAACGCATTGCAATGGTATATCTCTATATATATAAAATTCTCGTGTCACAATGTTAGTTATCATATATAGTCGTCTGGACCGATTCTCATGAAATTTTGTGGGCCTATAAGGTAATTGGGTAACCCTAAGGCGACACGAAATTCGTCGGGGCAGCTAGTTATTAGACGCGTTTTACCTGAAAATAAAACGCATATTAAAATACTTACCTCACTGGAAGCTTTATATTGAGAGAGCATATCCGTTTCCGTATTTTTTACCAGATTTTAGTACCTATGTTGACTCCATTTCCTGAGTTCAGTGGCGCCACCTGGCGTTTTAGTTTACGTAAAAGTGCCGAGGGAATCTTAGTTCATTGGCTCGATTTCACCAGACAGAATTAAAGTGAAAGCTTCCAGTGCGGTAAGTATTTTAATATGAGTTTTATTTTCAGGTAAAACGCGTCTATTAAAGTACTTGACCGTCACTGGAAGCTTTATATTGAAAGCCTGTTTGTTATCGTCTGGTGTCGCCACTTGCATCCTAAGATTTGCAATAAAATGATAATCATATAGATTTATTCATCGCCAATGTGAAAGGACCTTAATTATGTATCTTTGTAAAAAAATCAACACAATAGAATTTCTTAACGTTCAGGTAATCGTATTAATTGATTGCTAGAATTTCCTCCAAAGGATGATTATCCAGCCAACTTTTAGAGGCTACAGCTGATCGTGTACTTACTGGAGTGGCTGTAATATAGTTTTAATCTAGTTAAATGAGTTTGCAACATTCCGCCTTTAATTTAATAATAAAATAGTTATTATAATCCAGAATACAGGATCGCGATAACGGTTACTGGAATTTAAAAGTAACTTCTATTCCGATTGTCTTTAATTACTGCATTCAGTCCGAGCCGAAATTATATTATCATCAGATTCTATACAATGATTAGGGTCAATTTGGAGTAAAGTCAAATCATGTATACGTCTCCGTATACGTAAGGAGGGTACTTACAGTTTTCCACAACATTGCCTAAATGATTAAAAATTGTTTTAAAATACTTAGACACTTGTTCGATTTCTATAACTTTTTCACATTTTGAACACTGTATAGGTATAGGTATACACTATATAATTTATAAAAGCAACAGTGTCGCGAGGACAAGGTTGCTGCGTTGTTGCTTGGACGGAAAACGAAACGCCAATGAACTAAGATTCACTCGGCACTTTTACATAAACTAAAATGGCTCGCGAACGCCAGGTGGCGCCACTGAACTCAGGAAATGGAGTCAACATAGGTACTAAAATCTGATAAAAATTACGGAAACGGATATGCTCTCTCAATATAAAGCTTCCAGTGACGGTCAAGTACTTTAATATGTAATATTACAAGTACCTGATTAGGCGACATTAATAAGTTACCACGGGGCTGGCATGGTCACACAGAGAAACAAAGTCCCTAATAAATATAGAATAAAAAATACAGGGTTAAACAAATCATCGTAACATAGATTCTTACAGAAGTGAACTGCATGGTTGTGGAGCGGCGACCCAGTCACCCGACTCGCAGACGCCGTTTAGATTTTTCTTTGGAGATACTACACTCACTTAAAAGTCCATTCAACAGTAGGTTGTGGCGAGCCTCTGGCGTCGCAGGGCAGCGTGGCGTTGTCGCCGCTCCTCAACGTCACGTCTATCACGTCCAGCTCGGAGATGAACGGGGGCACTGTGATAAGTTAAAGTAATAAGTATGAGTCTCAACTCTCAACACTCATACCTCAAACTTTAAATTAAATTGTAATAGATAAGACATAATGATATAGAAATAGACATGACACGTGCAATATATAAACCTTTCTTAGAATTGTAAGAAATATAGATAAAAATATGTAAATAGATCTATAATAATGTGTCTAAATAGTTACTATGTAGAATTTCCCTATTATATTTTGTATAAAAAGCCCTCTAAACCCCTATCTCTTGCTGTGCCCAACAGGGTGTATAATTGATACATATATTAGACTAAATACCACCTAAGTCAGTATTGTACATTATGGAATGCAATAAATGATTGAGTATTGAGTATTAAACTAAAAGAATTCCTTTAGTCTGAGGTATGAGAGTTCAAATGATCATTATATTAGGTTGGGAAAAAAGTTTGTTCGCATTTTTTAAGATAATTCAAAACATTTTTTAATATAGTTTATTTAAATTTAACTAAAGTATGTATGTACCATTTTGTTCGATAACCTTTTGCCATCTTGTAGGAAGGGACATGATCCCATTGCTATAAAAAGTTTGGGACTTCTCATCAAAATACCGCGACAAGTGGATTTGGCAGTCCTCTCGTGATGTTAACCTAACATTGCATAAAGAATTCTGAAGAGACCGAAACAGGTGGAAATCTGAAGGTGCAAGGTCAGGACTATACGGCGGATGCATTAACACCTCCCAGCCAAACTCTCTTAATTTTTGCTGAGTGGCTATAGATGTGTGAGGTCTATCGATATCATGATGAAACACCACACCCCTTCTGTTGATCAATTGTCTCTAATGTATTGATGTACAATAAAGTATATAAATAAATAAATAAAATAAATAAACAAATAAATACAGACACAAACTCACAGCCCCACACTAGATATAAACCTGTATCACAGGTACCGTTGTACAGAAACAAACAGACTGGAAACAAATATTTGTCCCAGTGCGGGAATCGAACCCGCGACCCTTTGAATTGAACGGTCGTCTCACACCGCTGGACTAACTGGGTCGTCAATAGCAAGCAGACATTAAACTCACCTAAAACGTCAAGCGTGAACACTCTCTCGACGGAGCCATGTTCATTGCTCACGACACACTTGTACTGGCCGCCCTGGTGTGGCTGCACCTTCAACAGCTTCAGTTTCGACTGCCGCTCGCCCACCAGAGGCTTGTAGTTGAACAGCCATTTTGTCTGTAATTAACATATAACCGAATAAATTTCTCATCTCTCCCATCCATATGGCACCACCGTTTACTATTGAAGGACAATTCTTGCTAGAAATGAAGCGTTATCTTCAAAAAAAGTATGTAGCGTTTTAGTTGTTTACTTAGGTGCGGTTGCACCAATATATTTGTTAAAATTAAGGTTAATGTTAAATTGTATATCCTTCTCTAAGTTAAGAGAATAGTTTAAGTTTGTTAAAGTCTTAATTTGACAACGCTTAATTTGGTCTGGTGTAAATACACGTCACGAAGTCTGTATAATAGACGTCATCGAACGTGAACGTGACGTGACGTCGAAATGTCCTTTTTCTTTACGTAATATTATTACTTAATAGCTGACCCGGCTCGCGGTAGCTGGAAAGCGACCGAAACGTCGGGTATGAGAAGAAGTTTGGGAGTGAAACGCGAGAAAATTCGCAAATTTAGTTTCTACAATGTTTTGCATCTGTAATAAACGCTCTGGCTACTCCCCTCCGGTCCGCCGCGGCGGCCGGTGGCCCGCGTTGCTCTATGGTTAAAGTTAAGTTTTGTCAATTTTTTTCTTGCAAATATCCATTTTTTCTTCTATAAAAACCTTCTCCGAACAATTACAAATATAAACAAAAAGAATTAGCGAAATCGGTTCTGCTGATCTCGAGTTCTGCGCTAAGTAACACATTTAGCGTTTTTATTTATATATATATATGGAAATTATACCTCAGCCGTAGGGTTAGCGTCGACGCTACAGTCCAGATAAGCATCGTCCCCCTTCACGACGCTCACGTTCTGTTGATGCGGGTCCACAAAGGCTGGTGGCCAGTATACGCTGACCGTTACCGTGGCACTGGCCGTGGCCGCCACGTTGCTGGCCACGCAGGCATACCTCCCCGACGTGGCGCGAGACACGCGACCGATGTGTAGAGTGCCTTCCGATATTAGCACTGCGTCCTGTTCCAGAGGTAAACATTTTATCAATTTTTTATTTGTGTAGTATTATGGGGTAAGGCAGAGGAGCGCTAATACATTTAGGCCTCTAGTCAGAAGTATTGAACCTCGAGGGTGTAGACCACTGCCTTTCAGAATCAAAATCAGAATCAGAAACTCATTTATTCATTTAGGGTGACAGGCACCTCTTGTGACACGTCAAAAACAAATAAAATAAATTAAAGTGAATAACAATTATTATACATGTCAAACAAGATAAAAAATATATGTAAAGTAAAGAATATCACTAAGATAAAACTAAATGTAATAAACTAATGTAAAAGTATATCAGTAGAATGTCTCATTTCCCCTGTACAAACTGATAACAAAGAGTAAAAAGAAAAGAAAAAGAGTCATTCTTTGTCATTCACCGGCAAAGTTCCAAAGGCCAATATGATCTGAGAAAAACTTGCCGGAAAAAACTCAGTCGGCTCTTTTAAAAAATATCTCTTAGGCATATTTTTACAATTTTCCATAATTTAAACAAACTTAAATTTAATTAACAATATTACACTTTGATTATTACATTGAACACCCTTGTGGAGCTAGATCAGCATTTAGCCAAACATTTCTATCTGAGATAGTCCTCGAGTTTATAGTAAGCCTTTTTATATAGAGTGCGCTTAATTAATGCATTGAATTTACTATCGGTAAGTTCAGCAATCCCGGATGGGATCTTGTTATAAAATTCTACACTATATTTTAGGCAAGATGTATTATTTAGCGTCAGTCGAAAACATGGCAGAGACAACTTGTTCTTATTCCTCGTATTATAACTATGCCTATCGGAGATTTTATCAAACAGATGTAAATTTTTCCTCGCGAAAAGTATATTTTCATAGATGTAATGGCAAGGGACTGTCATTATACTTCTTTCTTTAAATAGTTCTTTCAAAGAATCACGACTACGTAAGTTATACATCGCTCTAATGGCCCTCTCCTGCAATACAAAAATTGATTGTATGTCAGCCGCTCGACCCCACAATAAAATACCATAGGACATGACACTGTGAAAAAAGCTAAAATAAACAAGTCTTGCAGTGTCTATATCAGTTGATTGCCTAATTTTTCTAACAGCATAAGCTGCAGCACTCAGACGTTTCGTTAATTGCCTAATATGTGGTCCCCAAGAAGGTAGCGTCATCAACAAATTGAATTTTGTCATTGTTTATAAAAATGTCTCCTTCTTTACTTTTTACATTAGGGAGGGTAAAACGGATACATTTGGTTTTATTACTATTCAGTGCAAGATTATTGACAGTAAACCATTTATGTACTTCTCCTATGACCTTATTTACAGTATCGTAATCTGGATTTCGTCTGTTCACTTTAAAAACGATTAAGGTATCGTCTGCAAATATTTTTTTTTCTAACCCGGTGGAAATGTCTTTCGCATTTAATCTCACTGGGTGAAAAGTCGATATACGTGGAACTTGTAATTTCTGGCACAGAAGCAAAAAAAACTTATGCTTCAGGGGTGATAACGTATCTGCATTTTCTACTCTTGTTCAAAATGTTTAAACCTAGTCTTTAAGATGTTTATTAGGCTGTAACAAGCACTTTTCATCCATCTAGCGATGCTTGTATTTGTTGCACGCGACCATCTATACCTAATTATTTCCGTCATTAATAAACACTGGTGGTAGAGCTCCAGTGACGGAGCTCGCGGGCGTTGGCACTTGATTGGTAATCTACGGCCCTGTTATTTCCAGCACAGAGGCATAACACCTTAAGTGAATTATTCCCAGTTGCCCCCGCGGAGTCAAGGCTCAGGAGTGGTAACGCATCTGCATTTTGATCTTGGTCTTTGTGTGTCTATAGGCTGCAGTCATCGCTTAACATCAATGCGAACTGCATGCTTGTTTGCCACTGCAAATACATTAAAAAAAAAACAACTTTATGGGATCTGTCATCATCGTTTCATCATATCGGCCGAAAGATGTCCACTGCTGGACCAAAGCCTCCCCATAAGGGTATATACCATAATCACCACGCTTAACACGCAGATTGATGATCGCAGTGGCGGTAGTTTTATCGCAAGTCGCCCATCATTACTACCGCCCTAATGGAATGGTTTGACCATTGTTCATTTGACTGACTGCACCGCCCAATAGTGGGAAAATTCCCTTCCAGTGGAAGAAAATTTTTCCGCTAGGGCGGTGGGGCCACGTCAAAGCAAAGGATCTCTACTTTATTAAAAAAAAAAACGACAGTCGAACCTTATACCATTTGACGGTGTCAGTGTTGCCGCGGACGGGGCACTCGACGTCCAGCGCGCCCCCCTCCAGGGCGCTCAGCGGGCCACTGCCTTCGTCCGACTGCATCAGCCTCAGCACAGCTAGGAAAAGAAGAAACTTTTACTGGTGGTAGAGCTCTAGTGACGGAGCTCGCGGGCGTAGGCACCACCGCATTACCTCTATCTGCCGAATGGTAGTTTTCAGCAGTATCGTGTTTTGATTAGATGGCAATGTATGGCACCGTTATGACTATAACAATATGACAACTTAAGTCTCAGGAGTGGCAACGCATCTGCACTTTGATCTCTGGTTTTTGTGTAGACGTCTATCTGCAGTCATCACTTAACATCAATGTGAGCTGCACGATTGTTTGCCACTTAAACATAAAAAAAAGAAAATTCAAGAGAATTTGTTCCAGTTCGTTCCAAACAATACGAGTAACAGCCGGTCTTAATATTGTTCCTTAGATCGCGGATTGCACTTATAAAGATTGCAAAGGGTGTTTTGGAGTTTTGGCTAACCTTGATAGATGCGTATGGTGCTCTTATTTTATTTCATTTTCTTGTTGTATTTTTAAGTTATATTGAATAAAGTTGATGGCATTTTGTTTGATATAGGTTTATTACGGTGCCCGTATATAGTGAAATAGAATAGCAGTGCGGAAACACGGCCTTTCAGGTTGCCTCCAAAACTTCATTGCAGATTTTCTGGTAAAGTAGCCATCGCTTTACTCGAATAACTGACTGTAACTCACTTGACTGACATACTTTATAAATAATTCACTGACTATATTATACTGACTTTTACGCTGCTTATATAAGTGCGTTTTACTTGACACTGGCAATATGCGTAATAGCGATGGCATATTATCAAAAAAAAAGGGGAAAAAAAGGGTGTTCTGTTCGAGTCATTGTCAGCATCCCAATAAAAACCGGGAGCCCCTTCGGTCGCATAATCTTTTTTCTTTTTCATCATAATGCAGTTTGGTATAACAGTTAAGTTGGTCGAAAATATACAGGTTGTCAAAAGACCTCTTCCGAAAAAAAGACTTGTGTAATGTAACATGTAAATGAATAAGATAAACAATTCCTTAAAATGACAAACCTATTTTAGTTTTCCCTGAAAGAGCAATGTAGATATATTTTGTGAAATAAAACATCGTATCGTCAGCGGCGCAATGACGGCCGTGTACGTCATAGATTATACATACATGGGTGTGCGTGGGCGACTCTTTGGAACTGTACGCTGTGCATTGCTTGTTAAAAAAAAATAAACCCTTTGAAATAACGAGATAAAAGGAAATGGTTATCACAATCGGTTTAGATTTTGGTGTCTTAACACCAATGTTTCGGCTTCGGAAGCGGTCTCCTTACACCCGGTATATTAATTTCACAATTTTATTAGAAAATTTGACAGAAAGGTGGTATGCGATACCAGGTCCATTAGACCTGGTACCAACCAGGTCTAATGGACCTGGTATTGCATAGTATAAAACTACACGAAAATCAGTCCCGCCGCTAGCGTGTTAATATAGTAAATAACAGTAAAAGTTTCATACTGTAGGTTGATACTCACGATAAATGTCCACCGTGACGGTGCGAGTGGCGTTCCCCACAGAGTTCTTCGCGAGGCAAGTGTAATTTCCACTGAGATCTTCGTTCGGGTGTTTAATTGTGAGTGTTCCGAACGCGTCGGTCTCGTAGCGGAAATCTGCGGATGTATAATAAGGTTCAGTTGCACCAAAATATTTGTTCAAGTAAATGTTAAATTTTACATCCCTCTCTAACTGTAATTTGCTAAAGTTAGAAAGGATGTAAAATTTAACTTTAACAAATACCTATTTTGGTGCAACCGAACCTAAGGGCGAGATTCACAGACCGCACTACGACTTTACTTTGAGCAAAGTATGCTTAGAACTGTCAGTACAGTATGGGATTTGACATTTCGAAGCGTACTTTGCTTGAAAGTAAAGTCGTAGTGCGATCTGTGAATCTCACCATTAGTGTAACTTCGGCATTTATCATGATCTCACAATTAGGTAAGTACTAAGAAATCAACATAATTTTGTTGCTTTCGAATTTAATGTAAAAATCTATACGAACATAGATAGTATAACGAATAAAGTGTATTTTTTTATTTAACGAAGAGACAATACAACCAAAGTCTCAGAGGCAACATCTGTATTTTGACCTGTGCTCTTTGTGTAAGTGTCTATAGGCTGCAGTCTTCACTTAACATCAATGTGAACTGTATGCTTGTTGGCCACCTTCATTACATAAAAAAAAAAAAAAACCATAATTGCACAACCAATGCAAGGGCATGCGTGGAGTAAAAAGTATGAGAGTCACTTACCTTTGTCTAAAAATTGGTTATTTTTGGACCACACAACGTAAGGTTTAGGTATGCCCTCCGCTCTGCACGGGATGGTAAGTGCAGTGTCCAAGTTGGTCGCGATGTACGGCCCCGAGTAATTGTCCGCGACTATCACAGGAGCTTCTGTAATTTTAGTACATTTCGCTATTTTTATTAGAGAGAGAGAGAGAGAGAGAGAGAGAGAGAGAGAGAGAGGGAGAGAGGGAGAGAGGGAGAGAGGGAGAGAGGGAGAGAGAGAGAGGGAGAGGGAGAGAGAGAGAGGGAGAGAGAGAGAGAGGGAGAGAGAGAGAGAGGGAGAGAGGGAGATAGGGAGATAGGGAGATAGGGAGAGAGGGAGAGAGGGAGAGAGGGAGGGAGAGAGGGAGAGAGGGAGAGAGGGAGAGAGAGAGAGAGAGAGAGAGAGAGAGATGATGGTGATGTTACTTTTTATTCAAGTTTTTTTGGACTCTATTGAAAATATGAATTGCCGCTTTCTTTCTAGATAATGTAAATACGTAATAAATGTCCAAATGATCAATTGGACATCTATCGGTTGACATGATGAATGTAAATATGAACCTTCTGTACCTGTTGATGGTAGTAGAGCTCCAGTGACGAAGTTACCGTTTTCCGATCAGGTGGTAATGTACGGAACTGTAATTTCCGGTACAGAGGCATAACACCTTAGGCCTCAGCAGTGGTAACGAATCTGCATTTTGACTTCGGTCTTTGTGTGGGTGTCTATAGGCTGCAGTCTCCACTTGACATCAATGTGAACTGAATGCATGTTTGCCACTACTATTACATAAAATAACCTGTACTGGCATAGAGCAACACGGGCCACCGGACGCGGTGGACCATAGGGGAGTTTGCATCGGTAATAAACGCTATGGCTACTCCCCTGCCGCCGGTGGCCCGTGTTGCTCTAAGTGTACTAGTGAGTAATCTATGTGCCTGGTTTGCTTACCGTGTACTCGCAGTAACATAGTGTCGTGAGCGACGCCGGCGATGTTTTCAGCGATGCAAGCGTACGGCCCTTCGTGCTGAGGGCTCACATTCTTTATGAAGAGGCTGCCTGACGGGGTGATACTTAAAAAACGAAAAAAAAACCTTTGTTAGACTGAAAATATAACCTAATACAGGGTGTAATTTGAGTAAATATTTTCATGTGTGGGTGGAGAACGATTTCGGTTCAGTAGAATCGAAACATTCGTGTTATTACCAAGCGTGAGAAATGAGGGTTCCGTAGTTACAGAGTAAGAGATGTAATGAAAAAAAATAATATTTATAAAATACATTTGTATGGACTTGTTCCAAATTTTCGAGTAAAATACATTTGATCGACTATTACTCGCAAAATTGCAAGGCCAACTTAAGTGTGATAGTTTTCCTTTTAATTTCGACATATGTAGCTACTATTGCCGTAACGTTTGAATTTCTAACAACAACCGTTTAGTTTGTAGGGGGGGGACACTTGAGTCTAACGAAAATTTGCACTTTAAAGCTTAATAAGTCACGAACACTTTACTAAATCGAAAAATGATGTTCGGACACCTATAATATTTTTTAAAGACCTATCCAACTATACCCCACACTATATGAAAATCAAAAATTATAAAAATATTTGCGCGTTACAAGTAGAGGAGGTTACCCTACATTTATTTTAATGTTTTTATTCTACCACTTTGTCGGCGTGATTAAGGTGTATACTTGTGGCAAATTTCAAGTCTCTAGTACTAATAGTTTTTGCGCTAAACCGAGGACGGACAGACAGACAGACAGACGGACATGGCGAAACTATAAGGGTTCCTTGTTTACTATGGAACCCTAAGAAAGAGTGTGTATTTATGTACGCACGTAAGTAGTTATACTTCTTTAGCGTAACAATCCAATATACCAGAAATAAAACAAAACGACAAAAAAGTTAAGCAACTAGCTTCAGACAGTTGCTTTTATCTGTTTAGCAACTAACTTCAGACGGTTGCTTTTATCTGTTTAGCAACTAACTTCAGAGTGTTGCTTTTATTTATTTATTGACACTTTAATGCATTCAGTATATAATAAGGCTCGGATGGTTCGGGCATATAGAATGAATGTCGAATGAGCGAACTAAACGACTAAACAGATATACAATGCGAATGTGGATGGTTGCAGAGGCCCAGGAAGACCAAGACTGACCTATCATGACCAAATAGGTCGAGTTCTGTCTGATGGTGGTTCGGTCAAAAGTCTTAGGAATCGGCGTGCATGTATGAAGAGAATGATGAAGGTAGACGAGGCAGGAGAGGTTTGTCAGGACCGGGATATCTGGCGCTCTACACTCTCTGCCTATCCCGTTAGGGACCTGGCGTGAAGATACATACATAGTATATAAGGCGGGCTTAATGTCACAAGGCATTCTCTGACAGCCAACCTTTGGGTAGTGGCACGAAAATTGAAAAGTTTAACTGTCGGTGTGCGCGCGCATCGTCAAAAATTACTCTCTTTTTTTTCTAATATCGTCAAAAGAAATATAACTTCTAAAATAAAATAATATTAGTTTACTTACCTGATATCAGAAGTGTTTTCCATAAGTATTTGTCCACGGAACTCCCACGTGAGGTCGGGTAGAGGGAATCCGACCGCGTTGCACTCTACGCTTAGATTGTGCCCTCGGATTACATGAGGTATTTCCGGAGATATCTCCACCGACGGTGGCACTGGAAATAAAACATTCTTAATTTTATTGTAAACTGCCTCGGTAGCCTAGTGGTAGTAGGCCACTACTACTACGCTGAGGTCCTGGGTTCGATTCCCGGGTAGGGGGTTATCAGAGATAATGGTGTAGTCCTTTATTTCTGGTCTAATTGGGATTTTTCCATTTTCTGGAAATTTCCCAGTACCTCGGAGTTTGGTAATGTGCCCGGAGATGGCAACAGGCTCGCCACCTGTTACATGGGCCAAAACGTAACCGGCGAATTGTGGGTGTTTGCATGTATGCTTGAATTGTTATATTGATTGAAAGTTACGTTTTAATTTAATTGTTAGTAAAGGTTATTTAGAAACGTTGTGGAGATAATTATATATTTTTTCCTACAAAAGAAAAATCTTCCAATCAGTTAAAAACACTTGAACTTGCTTTACCTAAAAATTGATTTCGAAAATTCATCGGGCATATTCAAACACCTATTAAGCCAATATAAAAACGTTTTGACGTGACAACGTCTTAAATTAGGTTGCGGCTCAGAGTCACTCATGAAAAAGTGTAACGCCCGGTAACGTAACGATGAGTCACCGAACGAGAGAGAGGCCTGCCGGACCGGCGAATGCCTTTCTACCGAGAAAAAGACGTTGTCACGTAAAATCTTCGCCCGTAAAACCGACTTTACAGGCAACCAGTTTTTTTTACTGCATATTTTCACTTCTTTACCTTTGTTTGCAGTTACAAAACATAATTTGCACTTAGAATTGCAACCCAAAACTAACATGGCGAATATGGCGGGCGATGTCATTGTGACATTTTCGTTTTTTAAATTGTATTTTGATTATAGAACTTGGAGAAAAAAGTAATATTTTCTAAATGCTATCAAAATCGATTGATCCCAAGTGTCGGCTGTATCGCCGCCATGTTTAACATAGTTGAAAATCATAAAATCGTTTGAATTAAATGTGGTTGTAACTCTAAAATATATTCTTGAATAAATTAATTGTATTTTTTTCGGATTCTAGATTAATTTACCCATTTTTTGAGGATGTGTGAACCAGGGCCGAGCTCGCAACATCTCCTTTATTTCATTTAAAATGTCAGAATGTTTATTTTTGATACAAAGAATATTGTTTTTATCTACTAAGACGTTTAACAATATGTGTATGTAGATATACACATACACATTTGTAATTATTAATTTATTACGAAATAAATTTACAACTTTAAAATAAAAGTTGAACTTACAAAACTATACAAAAAGACGTAATGATATAATACTTAACTGACAATAAATAAAACAAACGAAAATTATAAAGCAATTTGGGTCTATTATTACTTTTAAATGTATTCGTGTTTGTAGTAGTTTTAGTGATACCTCACTTGTATTACTTTAAACATGAAAAAAAAAATGCCTCTGTATACAATACTCACCCCATACAAAAACATTGTAAGTGACGGAAGCATTCCCGTACTGATTTTCCGCAATACATATGTATTCGCCGAAATCCGTCAGATTGGCTACGAACCTGTAAGGTAATTTAATACACGCATAACAAACGACACACATGACAAACTGTAGGGCTCCCACACATAACTGCGAGCTCGCACGAATGCATCGCCTGCGATGCGGCGTCCGCATCACATCGCATCGCAGTTTTGTATGGCCGCCCGTAGGTAGTGTTATTACAATCTCTTTCTATTGGTATCAGATATACACCCTAAAGGCAGATAAATCGTTTTTCCTATTAATGTTCCTGACTCAAGGGTTATCTATACTTATAATAAAACTGTAGAAGTGTAAATTATGTACATTTAAAATATTAAAAAAATAAATACCAGGGGTTGTTACTAGATCGATACCGAACACAAATATGTGATTAGAATTTTTTTTGTCTGTCTGTCTGTCTGTCTGTTTGTTCAAGCATCACAGAAAAACTACCGGTCCGATTACAATGAAACTTGGTATGATTATACTTTAACCTTTGGCGCACAACACTGGGTACTTTTTATCCCGGAAAAATGTCTGTTTGTCTGTGTGTTTTTGCACGCTAATATCAGAAACGGCTTATTCTATTTGCGGTTTTCACTAATATATTGTGGTAAATTTCACTTAACATTTAATGTTTGTTTCATGTTAATCGATTCAGAAATAAAAAAGTTATGTCAATTTAAAGAATTATATCGATTATTTTAAAGATATTCTGTATCTAAGTTCTATTTTTTACGGGGTTTCGTACCTAAAAGGTAAAAACGGACCCTAAGGATTGCTAATGCTCCGCTGGCTGATGGCCATACGTGTAATATCGTGTACAGAGAAGCATTACTGTGAAGTAGACTTTTTTAGCTACCCAAAATTTATAACCAAAAGGGCTGCCAAAGTCCCAAAGTCACGATTCCACGCGAACAAAGTCGCAAGCACAGCTAGTCTAAAATAAATCGCACTTTTTCGATAAGATCGCCTTTTGCATTTTTCTTACTTTTCATGTTTCTATTTTTTTTTTCCGGCGTATGATATAAAGTGTATAAATTAAATAAAAATCAGTTATATTCAAACTGTGTTCAGCAGAGCTATGGGGCTCTCCGCAAGGCATCTGTAGCTGCTCCAAAACAATATTGGTCATATTGAAATAAAAATTACAAAAGAAGTGCTACTTTTCTTCGTAAAAAAAGGCTGCGAAAAATAAACGTAACGTCCTGACGCCTTAGAACATAAATATATAGACTGAACTAGCTGCCCCCACGAATTTGTATTGCCTTAGAAGTATAAAAAAAAAGGAATAGGCAATCGGACAGCTATCGAAAATAAATGTAAACTATGATTAGAATGAATGTTTGTGAAATAATACGATGACTCATTAAATATTTTCGTGAAATATTAATGATTTATATTTTTAAATTGCAAAATAAAATGTAATATTTTTTATCTGTGCTCCATGTTGAACGAAACATCAATCACAGGACGTGACGTCATATGTTTGTACAACAAATATTTAACACAAGTGATACTGATTCATTGGCTCTTTTTTTTTGGATATTTTCTACGTTATTTACACGAAAAATAAGTTATGCGAAATTCAACAAAATTAATTTGCACTTGGTTAGTCGTATGGAATTAAAAGATTCACTTTGATTGCAAACAGTTGACGTCACATTATTCGTTCATTCATTCGGCACCGTTTACGCGGGATTTTTGAAATTATAAAATGTATGTGTAGTTTTTTTTTTTTTTTTTTATGTTATGGAAGTGGTAAACAAGCATGCAGTTCACATTGATGTTAAGTGATGACTGCAGCCTATAGACACCCACACAAAGACCAAGGTCAAAATGCAGATGCGTTACCACTCCTGAGGCCTAAGGTCTTATGCCTCTGTGCCGGAAATTACAGGGCCGTACATTACCACCTGACCGGAACACGATAGTGTTGAACACTACCATTTAGCGGCAAGTATATTAGGTAATGCGGTGGTGCCTACGCCCGCGAGCTCCGTCACTGGAGCTCTACCACCAGTAATTAAAATAAACGTATAAAGAATAATTTTAGACACATTCTCAAAAGTTGTCCGAATCCCTATTGGCAAAAAAATCGAAAAAAAAATTATTCGTGGAGAATCATCCTTAACTAATATTAAAAAAAAGACTACAACCGATTCTCATACCTATCAAATTCCATAGTGCTCGGCGCAGCCTTTGCGGAGGAGTATTGTCACCAATTGTCACAAACACTGTGACACGAGAATTTTATACAACGTGTAACACGATTGAATGTATAACTCGAAACTAGTTACTAAATAAATATTAATTTAAAAAATAAAATAGTGTAAAATAAAAATAATTTTATTACTAGCGAGTGTTAAATAAGGGTGGGTATACAAGATACGCTACATCACTTTTTTGCGGTTCGTGTTTTATGTGTAACCGTAGGTAGAGGTAGTTTAAATATGCATAGGGTGTCCATACTGTTGGTACAAATTGAGGACAACTTATTTCCTAAATAAAAAATATTTAATACAGAAACATGTAATTTCAGTTCATGTGTTATGATTATAACTCGATTTTCTAATCGAGGTGTTAGAAAGTGTGCATTATTCCCGTTTCATGTTGTATATTAGATTTATTCAATAATCACCTGAGGGCAGTCTCGTCGACGTACTTCCTGGAGTCATCCAGGGGCGCGCGGTCGTGCAGCCAGCGGGCGGCGGGCGCGGGCCGCCCGCGGGCCGCACAGCTCAGCTCCACCAGCTGACCCTCCCACACCTCCACTTCGGGACCACCGCCCGGGTTCACTATTTCTGGGATAGCTGGAAGCAGAATTTTGATGTTTTCATTTAAAAACTAGCTGACCCGGCAAACTTCGTATCGCCTCACAGTGAAATAACGTGTCGAAGGTTTGATAGATACGGACTATTTGTATGGAAAAATAAAATTGTGGTTTTTACTATTTCCCTTCAATTTCTTCATATTTTCTTGCCTTTTAAACCTTCCCTGGACTTCTGAAAATCATTCCAACCAAAATTAGCCAAATCGGTCCAGCCATTCTCGAGTTTTAGCGAGATTAACGAACAGCAATTGATTTTTATATATATTTAGATATTATCGACGTGAACGAAAAAAAAATGAGCCGAATTCTCTCGATCGATGTGCAATATTACTTGTTGGATGCTGTAGATATGCAAATCGGTAAAGCCGGCCTCGAGTTTTAACGAGACTAACGAACAGCAAGTGATTTTTATATATATTTAGATATTATCGACGTGAACGGAAAAAAAATGAGCCGAATTCTCTCGATCGATGTGCAATATTACTTGTTGGATGCTGTAGATATGCAAATCGGTAAAGCCGGCCTCGAGTTTTAACGAGACTAACGAACAGCAAGTGATTTTTATATATATTTAGATATTATCGACGTGAACGGAAAAAAAATGAGCCGAATTCTCTTGATCGATGTGCAATATTACTTGTTGGATGCTGTAGGTATGCAAATCGGTAAAGCCGGCCTCGAGTTTTAACGAGACTAACGAACAGCAAGTGATTTTTATATATAGATACACTTACATTCACAGCCTCACGCTAGGTATAAACCTGTGTCGTGGGTGCCGTTGTTCACATACAACACGTACACAAAACTCAAACTCGAACTCAAAAAATCATTTAATCACTTGGAAATAATAGAATTTGCTTGTGATAGGTCAAATTACAATTATAAAATTAAAGCGAATAACAACTGATACGTTGATTAATATGTCAAAGTAAACAAAATAAAATAAATAATAGTCCAAAAATACTTAATGATAAAAATAGGTATCAACAGAATGTTCCATACTTTCTTTTACAAACGGCAAGGTAACTCAACTCACAAACACCCAGACCCGAAACAAATATCTGCAAGCCATACAAATATTTGTCCCGCGACCCTTCGAATTAAACGGTCTGACTGAACGATCATCGCTGCTGTGCGCAAAGCGCGCAACTGCGGTACGGATCTACGAGGTAACCCTCTTGCCCGGGTACAATCTGCCCACGCTTTGACTAGGGCGTGAACTTAATTTTTAGGTATTTGTCGTGTGCGCAAAGAAGCACCGGGGAGCTTTATATATTATTTTATTTTTTTACACAATCAAGCGCTCATATCACAACATTGGACCAACCGGATCGTCAATTAAATGTTAAACTGGTAGAGAATGCCCTATGGCATTAAGTCCGCCTTATGTACTAGGTGCATTAAAGTTTAAATAAATAAATAAACTCACAATAGACGATGACGGTGTAATTCCTGCGCGCCGCGCCGAGCGGGCTGGTGGCGACGCAACTGTACTGGCCCGAGTCCTTCTCCTTCACTCCCTCTATTGTTAGACCACTTTCCTTCACCACACTGGAAACATGACAAACTTACTCAGTAATCCCTCGTAATTTTATCATTGACTAGTGGCGCGCCCCGGCTTCGCACGGGTTCGTTTATTATATTGCGAGGATGCGGCCGACTTCTTTGACAAAAACCGTGATATCTCAGTAAATATAAGTACGATAATGATAAATTATAGATATAAAACCTCTTCCTAAGAAAACCCTCTTTCCGACATTTCAAACAGGAACAAAATCCGTTCAAAACTTTCTGAGATTAGCGCATACATACAGACAGAGAAAATAAGGGGACGTTATAATATGTAGTGAAGTCATGTAGTGAATAGAAGGCAAACCACTGTTCAGGTATAACGACCCTGCTAAACTCGCTGTATTTTTTTAAATGTTTTGAAAGTGCATGAGACATAACATCTTAAGGAGTAGTAACACATCTGCAAAGAAGTCTCTGGTTACAATACAACGAGTGTAATATACAGAGAAGACACGGGGAACAAACAGCCGGTTCGGTGATTGATTTGACAGACACTTATGTCAGACAATAAGTAATAATACTACGTATAGAATGGACACTTCGACGTCCCGCCCGATTTCCCCGCCTCACCCGATCTCTCCCCTCTTATGGGCGACGTTTGGTATTCTCTACACACGGGTGCGCGTGCAGACGTTTCCATGTCATCTGTCATGTTACTTAGTGAATGTCTGGTTAATTGACTTCTAGAAACTGGAACTAGTATAGAGTTGTAAAATAACATGCTTGCTCAATAAACATCCTCGTTGATTTAATTATTAGCAGGGTAGGTTAACATATGTAAATATTTTGTATGAACCCATCATTGTCATGTTATTTGAAAAATTGTAAGCTATGTTCTTCTTATAATGTTATTTCAAGTAATGAAAATGACTTCTGCCTCAGTAGCGTAGTGGTAGCAGGCCACTACTATTACGCAGGAGGTCCTGGGTTCGATTCCCGGGTCGGGTCTATCAGAGATAACGGTTAAGAATCCTTTATCTCTGCTTCTATTGGGATTTTTCCATTTTTTGGAAGTTTCCCAGTACGCCGGAGTATGGTAATGTGCCCGAAGATGGCAACAGGTTCGCCACCTGTTACATGGGCCAAAACGTAACCGGCGAGTCGTGGGTGTTTGCATGTATGATTACTACTGCCTACCCTTTCGGGGATTACAGGCGTGAAGTTACGTAAAATGACTTCAACAACACACACAAATCTGCACACAGTAAGTAAGATAAAAACATGATGGGAAATACCTTAAATCGAGTTTTGGCGGGAACCTTGAAAGAGGCATGTGGTGGTCTTATTTTATTTCGTTTTCTTGGTGTATTTTTGAGTTATATTAAATAAAGTTAATTGCATTTTGTTTGATATAGGTTAATTACAGTGCCCGTGTATAGTGAAATAGAATAACAGTGCGAAAACACGGCCTTTCAGGTTGCCTCCAAAACTTCATTGTAAATGTTCTGGTAAAGTAGCCATCGCTTTACTCGAATTACCGACTGTGACTCACTTGACTGACATAATAAATAATTAATTGTCTGACTGATTCTAACTTTTACGCACCATTTATACGTATACGAAATATCGTGCACTGGAAATATGAGTAATAGCGATGCCATTACAAAAAAAAAAACTTAAACCTTAAATATACTTACATACGTTTAGAATACCTAAGTGGGAGGTTATCTTTTGTCCAAACCACGATGGGAGGTGGAAAGCCTCGGGCTTCGCACACTAGAGTGATATTCTCTCCAATTTTCACTTCCAATGGTAATGTCGTTTCCAGTTTAGACCCTTTGGGGTTATTGAACTGTGGCGGATCTGTGGGCAATTAATGTATGGTTATATATGTATCTTCATGCCAGGTCCCTAAACGGGTAGGCAGAGTTTGGAGCGCCAGGCATGTCGGTCCTGACACATCTCCCGTGCCTCATCTACATACATCATTCTCTTCATACATACACGCCGATTCCTAAGACTTTCGACCCCACCATCAGATAGTACTTGACCTATTTGGTCATGGTGGGTCAGTCTTGGTCTTCCTTGGCCTCTGCAACCATCCACATTCGCATTGAATATTTGTTTAGTCATTCTCTCATTCGACATTCTTTCTATATGCCCAAAGCATCGGTAATTAATGATGAAATATTTTTGAAGTGTGCTGAGCCTTCTTGTGATTTAAAAGTAGATGGAATTCCAAACAGGGTCGCAAAGTTTTGTTAGTTGGGTGTCCAGAGTAATCTCGAAGCAGTTAATGGCTTATAATAAATACTAATGGCAGCCCTTGACACGTCCTACTGCTGGGCACGAGTCTCTCCTCTTTTTGGGGGGAGGCCTGTAGCTTAATCCACCACGGTGCTCCAATGCGGCTTGGTGGAGATACGGGTAAGTGGCCAACCCGTTGTTGGAAGTTTTCAAACCGCCGACAAGGTTTAACGACTGCTCTCTATCGATAGCAACCGGGACTGACGGCTTAACATGCCCTCCGAAGCACGTTAAACGCGCATTTTAATTTACCACTAGCGGTCACCCATCACACAACCGACTGCGAACGTATTGCTTATCCGAGCACACCAGCCGCGGGGGCATGCGCGCTTCGTTTGGCTGTTATGGCTTATGGTCTTCTTCAATTATATCAAATTCACACTTGAGAATCGCAGCATATTCACCCATTCGGCAAGCACTTAAATGTTTAACATCATAGAGATACTCACACTGAACAACAAGTGCCATGTCATGCGTATCGCTCCCCACGTCATTGGCAGCGATACAGCGATACACACCGTCGTGTTCCACCGTCACGTTAGACAATAACAACTCGTACTGATTCTCCTTCATGGTCACATTACCGGTTAACTCTTTTACGTTATCTCCTTTTACGTACTGCCAACTTATTGTCGGTTTTGGGTTCCCTTTCAATATTCTGTGGTAAAAGAAGAAAAAAAATTATGTTCCTAATGAAAGTGGCAAACAAGCATGCTGTTCACATTGATGTTAAGTGATGACTATACAAAGACCAGAGGAGTGGTAACGCATCTGCAAAATGCAGATGCGTTACCACTCCTGAGGCCTAAGGGGTTATGCCTCTGTGTCGGGAATTACAGGCCGTACATTACCACCTGACCGGAACATAGTGCTGAACACTTAGCGGCAAGTATATTAGGTAATGCGGTGGGGCATACGCCGGCGAGCTCCATCACTAGTCAAAATCTCGCTAACACCAGTAAAAATGTTTTAATGTACTAATGTAGGCGGCACGTCTTGAGACTAGTCTACTTCACCGAGCAATCGGCGAGAGCAGAGGGTGTTCTCAGCCTAAATAAATTTAGCGCAACTGCCTAAGGGAGACCCCTGTGGGTCCGAACCTTGACTTTGGGCGTTGCGGAGGACACATAAGATATATGCGATTAGGGGCGGTGAAACTTTCGCTGTAGTCAACGGTTGGTGTGATGTCATGTAACATGATATCATACATTCTTAACGTGATATCCGACGGCGCCGCCAATGGAGGCCTAGAAAAGGCAAATTCTTCCTTAAAATAAGAAAACACATTAAAAAAAATCTTTAAAATACAAAGCACACGCAAGTAAACACTTCAAGCGATATCAAGAAACACCAACGGTTATACCACAGGCTTGATTCTCGTAACACAAAGTTGTTGAATCGAAATTAAATCGGTGCGCAGTCTTGCTCTAACATAGGCTGCGCACATTGTTTAAAGCAAGACACCAAATCGATTCTGTGGCAATTCAACGACTTTATGTTACGAGAATTAGGGCACATGACCCGGGGCGTCTCGTAACGTAATTGCCATTGAATTGTCCCGCTGTCTTACTCTAACCAATGCTCGCGACCTATGTACAGGGCCCCCTTATTTGTCTCGTTTCTTCCTACGGTCTAGTATACAACAACATAAACAAATGAAACAGGCAATTTGGCAGTTCCTAAATTGAATCACAATAAAAAGTCATGGTACGGCCTCTAGTGATAATAATATATTATTTACAGAAGGATTAAGAATGCTCTGATCATAGAAAATCTCACCTACATGTCAATATTGTTGATTGCCCCAGCTGCGTCTTTATATTAATCGGCTCCTTTAGAAGTAGTGGACTTTCTGGAAGGTTAAGAATATAAAGATTAGAGTCTTATTTATCTTTTTTTTTATATTATTAGGTTGATAGACAAGCAGACGGGCCACCTGATGGAAAGTGGTCACCGTCGCCTATGAACATTTGCAACACCAGGGGAGTTGCCGAAGCGTTGCTAGCCCTGACTCTTTTGACGCCATTTTTCAACGAACCGCATATTGTAGCATCGAGGGAACACCTTTAAGTTTGTTCCATAATTAACACGTTCTGGGCAGGAACGAACGTGAAATCCGCACCGTTGAGCAATGCCAGTTGTCCAATCGGTGAGGGTGGAACTTCTCTCTTTGGCGCGCTGTATCTCATCCAGTGGCGGAATTACAAATTTGCCGCCGGTAGGCTATTATTTTTGCCGCCCCTATATTTTGATATCGTAGTTTACAATCATATCAATTAGGTATATTTTCTATCAATAAAAGTTCAACTTTATGTTTTATGCTTCATTATCTTGAAGTTGATGTAAGCAACTTTTTTTCTATGGTTAGAATCATTGGGAACTATGATCTGAGCCTTGATAATTTTAACAGTAATTTTGTAAATAGAATTAAAAATATTTTGAACAAATTCTGCCGCCCCTTAAAATTTGCCGCCCTAGGCTCCAGCCTACTCAGCCTGCTGGTAAATCCACCACTGATCTCATCTTAATAGTATAGGGCACTAAAGGGTTCTTAAAAACTCTCGAAAAATTCTTTATTAGTTATTAGTCGTAGTTAGTACTATAACTAAAAATAAAATTGAACTAATACTGGTACACCAAGCACATTACCAAATGATTGAACATTACCAAATCCATTCTAATAACCTCAACATCCAAACAACAACCTCGATACTCAATTTAGGACCTCAGCAATTGTATTTTTATTTTGATTTTAATTAATTGTACTTTTTCATGTAGGCGGTACGGCACTAGTCTACTTCACACCTCTCCGGGCAATCGGCGAGAGCAGAAAACGCTCTCAGCGAAAAATAAGGTAGCGCAACTGCCCAAGGGAGACCCCTGTGTGCCCAATCCTCGGCTTATGGCGTTGCGGAGTGACAAATAAGACATATGCGATTAGGAGCGGTGCAACTTGGTTGTCAACTGCCAACCACTACACGGTGGTTACCCTGCATCCTAACACCTAAGCAACTTGACAACAACGTCTTTTTTAAATCAGGAAACAGAAATAGTGATAGAATAGTGATCAATCGCCGACTAATACATGAGGATAAAATTAACTGTCGAATCGTTCTTGTTTCCTAGTATGCGTGCATTTACCTCTGCCTAACCCTCCAGGGAATACAGAAGCAGATAATATGTAATAATACTACGTATAGAATGGACACTTCGACGTCCCGCCCGTTTTGCTCGCATCACTCAACCCCTTCCCCTCTTATGGGCGACGGTTGGTACTTTCTACGTGCTACGCACACAGGTGCGCGTGTAAATACACGTCACAGATTGATGTCTGTGTAATAGAAACCACATTAAGCGTTTGTATGGAATTTTGGCGGAGTCGCGGTGTGACAGAAGTACGGTTACGCAAATTTAAAAAAATATGACTCACCCAAACCCACGACACTCAATGTCCCATTCACAACAATGCTATCATAACCGTCATATGCTTCACAGGTATACTGTCCGAGATCAGAAAATCCCACCTTCGTTATATGAAGGGCATTGTTTTCTAGTAGTGTAATATGGTCGTTGGGGGTTATGGAGGTACCGTTGTGGTACCATGTTACTGATATGGGGGGATCCACGCGACAGTGTAGCTCTACTTGTGAGTATAGTTGTACGGAGTGATCTGCAACAAATAATACATCTTTACTGGTTTTAGAGCTCCAGTGACGGAGTTCGCGGGTGTAGGCTCATTACCTAATATACTTGCCGCTAAATGGTAGTGTTCAGCACCATTGTGTTCCGGTCAGGTGGTAATGTATGGCCCTGCAATTACCGGCACAGAGGCTAACACCTTAGGCCTCAGAAGTGGTAACGCATCTGCATTTTGACCTCTGGTCTTTGTGTGGGTGTCTATAGGCTGCAGTCATCACTTCACATCAACGTGATCTGCATGCTTGTTTGCCACCCTCATAACAAAAAAAATACCTTCTAAACTTTTAGCTACTGTTTCTTTTCATGTTTGAAATATAAGCATTCATATTTACCTGTGAAACCTTCCATTAAAGCGAGTTTGCGGCGAACAGCGATGGTAATGTTATCGTGGGCGATGCCCTCAGAGTTCTCGCCGAAGCAGAAGTAAGTGCCGTTGATAGCTTCCCTTCTACTGTTCAGTGTTAGTACGCTTGTGTATATGTCCGGCTCTTGGATAGTCATCTGCAATAAATACAAGTTTTGCATACAGTGTTACAGCGTTTTCACACAGCAACATACCATCCATACCATCTTCCAGACGAGCCAGTCAGTCCAGCGGTGTCTGACGACCATTTGAACCGAGGCTCATGAGTTCGTTTACAGGTATGAGTTTCGGATCTACTACTAGGTTTTAGTTTATTATCTTCTTGCTTCTGGCTTACAATTTTTAAGGTTCCGTAGTAAACAAGGAACCCTTATAGTTTCGCCATGTCCGTCTGTCTGTCTGTCGGTGCGCGGTTTAGCGCAAAAATCATTCATACTAGAGACTTGAAATTTGGCACAATTAAACACCTTAATCACGCCGACAGTGGTAGAATAAAAACATGAGTTTTTTTTTATTTAGGGTACCTCTCCTATATGTAACGCGCGGATATTTTTCGTTTTCTATATAGTGTAAGATATTGTTGGAAAGGTCTTCCAAAAATGTTAGCGGTGTGAAAATATTGTGACTGATTAAACTTTAAAGTGTCAATTTTCGTTTGAGTTCAGTGTCGTCCCCCCAATACCAACTAAAGGCATTCAAACGTTACGGCAATAGTAGCTACATATAACGAAATTAAAAGAAAAACTATCACATTTAAGTTGGCTTTACAAGTTTGCGAGTAATAGTCGACCAAATGTATTTTACTCGAAAATTCTGAACAACTCCATAGAAAACATTTATTTTTCATTATGTTATTTAAACCTAAACACTACGGCACCCTACACTGCGCCTGGCCCGATACGCACTTGACCGGTTTTTTTGTTAGTAGACTTATGCAGACGGCTCGACTCGTGACGCGGAGACGCGTTCGTCGGAGTGCTGTATATGATCATTCATCGCGGCGACGGCCAAAGTGGTCTCATCGTCGGGATCGTTAAGGACGTGCCTTGGACTTCTCCTTTAGACGCGATCAAAGGGGTGTAATTCGCGGCTGCTCTAACGAGCGGGTTCGGATGGTGACCCACGTTGTCAAAATATATTATGGATGCTCTTTTAATGAACTGCCGGATGGTAAGCAAGTTAGCATCGACATGGAGATTTTTGATACGTAAGTACCGAGGCGCGGCTCTGCGTATCAATCGATTTTGTTTTTTTTTATGTAATGGAAGTGGTAAACAAGCATGCAGTTCACATTGATGTTGAGTGATGACTGCAGCCTATAGCAACTTACACAAAGACCATGGTCAAAATGCAGATGCGTTACCACTCCTGAGGCCTAAGGTGTTATGCCTCTGTGCCGGAAATTACAGGGCCGTACATTACCACCTGACCGGAACACGATAGTGCTGAACACTACCATTTAGCGGCAAGTATATTAGGTAATGCGGTGGTGACTACGCCCGCGGTTGGATTACTTGTAAGCTATGGATGAATGGATGGATGAATGGACTGCTTTGTTGAACGGAACACGACAGCGCTGAACACTACTATTTGGCAGCAGATAGACAAGTTAATGCGGTGGTGCCTACGCTCGCGAGCTCCTTCTCTGGAACTACTCCAGTATACGTACGGTATGGTTAAGGAACTCTTCAGTCTCCCGATGCCACAGCACACGTGGTGAAGGTCGGGCTCGCACTTCACACGTCACGGTGATAATATCTCCCAACACCGCGGTTATGTTCCGTGGACCATGTATCATCACCATTGGCTCGATTAAAACTTTCACTTCTACGCTGTCTGACGCTGCAAATAATATTAAAATTAATGTGGTACCTGGAACACAGCCTTTAGAAGCGCTGTCCCTTTCTATAAATATTCTCTCTCTCTTTCCCTTAGCTTCGCCTGCCATGCAGACGGCTCCCGGATTAAATAAGTACATTTAAATTAATAAAGTGCTTTTATTTCGA
Source organism: Macrosoma leucophasiata (assembly GCA_036365455.1). Taxonomy (NCBI): domain Eukaryota; kingdom Metazoa; phylum Arthropoda; class Insecta; order Lepidoptera; family Hedylidae; genus Macrosoma; species Macrosoma leucophasiata. Next base: position 14,427,775 of record JAWQUS010000026.1, read on the forward strand.
GATAAAACAATTTGTTTATTTTTCCTTCACAAAACTAGGCAAAATCTAATTATCAACACATGTTAACATGCGTACGTGGCAACCTGTACGTTTTTGCGTACACGAATATCGCTTGTACAAAGCGAGAATAGGAGGGGGGGGGGGACAGGACGTAGCCTTGGGGAACACCGGTTGTAATAGTGTGATGATTAGAATGGATGCCATTCTCTATATCGAAAGCCTCTGTTCAAATTAAATGTGGACGATTTGCGTAAGCACGTGGAGGTTGTACAGCTTATATAATAAGCCGTTGTGCCACAAGGATCAAGGATGATCTACAAGTACCCCAAGATATCTCGGCGCGATAACGATGAGCCAAAAAAGTTTTATTGTTCATGAGTTTATTTGATGTTTGTGCGTGTTTATGTTTGTGGAATCAAAGTTCGGTAGAAAGTTATTAAAACCACTGCAGAAATAATAATCGATTCTTTTATGTAAGGAAGGTGGCAAACGAAAGTCGCTGACATAGCCAAGCAGATTTCTAAGCTGAAGTGGCAATGGGCAGGGCACATAGCTCGGAGAACCGATAGCCGCTGGGGCAGAAAGGTTCTCGAGTGGAGACCACGTATCGGCAAGCGCAGCGTAGGACGTCCACCTGCAAGATGGGCCGACGACCTGATCAAGGCTGCAGGTACCCGCTGGATGCACGTCGCTTCCGATCGGTCGGCATGGAGGTCCTTGGGGAAGGCCTATGTTCAGCAGTGGACGTCTTATGGCTGATATGATGATGATGATGATGAAGGTGGCAAATAACTATGCATCTCTAATTGATGTTAAGTGATTACTGCAGCCTATAGGCATCTGCATAAAACACAGAGGTTAAAATGTAGATGCGTTGCCACCCCTGAGAGCTAACGTGTCATGTCTCTGTGACAGTTATTATCATCTAACCGGAACACGATAGTGCCGAACACTGTTATTTAGCGGCGGATAGGTTAGGTAATGCGGTGGTGCGCCCTCGAGCTCCTACACTTGGAACTCTACCACCAGTGGTTTTTTTTATGTAATGGAAATGGTAAACAAGCATGCAGTTCACATTGATGTTAAGTGATGACTACAGCGTATAGACACCCACACAAAGACCAAGGTCGAAATGCAGATGCGTTACCACTCCCGAGGGCTAAGGTGTTATGCCTCTGTGCCGGAACTTACAGAGCCGTACATTACCACCTGACCGGAATACGATAGTGCTCAACACTACCATTTAGCGGCAAGTATATTAGGTAATGCGGTGGTGCCTACGCCCGCGAGCTCCGTCACTAGAGCTCTACCACTAGTAACTGAGGATAGCAAAATCTCACCTCTACGATTGCCTCTCAAAGCCAAGCAAGTCCAACTGGCGTCATCCGTCAGATTCCTGACTTCCAGAATCACATTGGTGTTACCATTGACCTTCTCCTCCACCAGCACACCCTCTCTGCCCACCCACCTCGCTACCCACGCGTTCTCCACGTGGCAGACCAATTGGACATCTGTATAGATACTTTTGGATAGGGAGTGAGGACCTAGGATTTGCGCTGTCGGTTCACTTACTACTATTATATACGAAGATTGATTTGTTTCACCGCCTGGAAAAAGTTGAATTTTAAAATAAAAAAAGTCGGCCAAGTGCGAGTCGGACACGCGCACAAAGGGTTCCGTACCATCGTATATGGTATAAATAGTATAAATGCCGCGGGCAACAACTAGTTATCTATAAAAGAAATTAATATTGAGCAAAAATACGAAAAAAAAAACTATACTCATTGTATCATTTTTAGTATTTCTTGTTATAGCGGCTAGGCTACGGAAACACATTTGTGAAAATTTCAGCTTTGTGGCTATCACGGTTTATGAGATACAGCCTTGGGACAGACAGACAGATGGACAGGCAGACAGACGGCGGAGGCTTAGTGTATTACTAAGCCTCCTTCCAGTTCCTTGTTTTACCTTTTAGGTACGGAACCCTAAAAACGGAAAGACAAATCCAAGTAGCCTTATCAAAAGTAGCTTTACCACTAAGCCGAAGCGTCAAGACGTTATCGAAATCATTCAAACCATTTTTCAATTATCAAAATACCTAACGTATGGCAATAGAAGATGACGTACTTCTAATAAGGCAAGGCGGTAGTATAATAAGTAATAAAGTGGGATGAGCAGCATCGTCTTGCCATAAAACTACCGCCCCTGCAATCGCCAATCCGCCTGCCAAGCGTGGCGATTATGGCATATTCTCCACTAATGACGCACAACATTATTATATATTACTAACGGCCCGCCCCGGCTTCGCGCGGTGCAATGTTGCCTACCCTCTCCTATTCGTCTTAGCGTGATGATTTTACATAGATATAGCCTAAAGTCTTCCTCGATATCCTTTATAGTTTAGGCAGCGTACGCAAAATAACTTTTCTGGTTGATTTTTTACACCTTGTGTCTGAAAAACCCAAATATCTTCTATTTTTTCCAAAATAAAATATAGCCTGTGTTAACCGTGGATAATGTAGCTTTCGAATAGTGAAATAAACTATAAAAGATCTTCCTCGATATCTTTTATAGTTTAGGCAGCGTACGCAAAATAAGTAACTTTTCTGGTTGATTTTTTTACACCTTGTGTCTGAAAAACCCAAATATCTTATGGAACCCAATTTTTTCCAAAATAAAATATAGCCTATGTTACCCGTGGATAATGTAGCTTTCGTACAGTGAAAGAACTTTAAAAATCGGTCCAGTAGTTATTGAGCCTATTCATTACAAACAAACAAACAAAAAAATATTACCTCTTTATAATATTAGTTTAGATTATATGCGTCTTTGAAGAAGGCTTTGACCAGCTGTGGACGTGTTTCGGTTGGACTGATGATTATTATTTTTTGTTTTTTCTAATATCAAAGCTACTTAAATAGTCCTACCTCTATTAGAAGCGACGCACGTATACAGTCCCGTGTCGTTCTCACTCACACTTTTAATCGTCTTGTTGAAGGTATAGAATCCATCTTCACTCTGTTCTATTTGGAAGTTCGTATCTAGAGAAACAAAAAAAAAACATTTAAATCTTTAAATGGGTTTTTAATAAAACAATAGTAGCTTAAAAACCTAAACCAAACTATCTTTATATAAATAAACAAAGCGGTTATGTACACGCATCAATAAAATATACATCTATTCAGGGATGGCAAAGCATCTGCATTTTGACCTCTGGTTTTTGTGTAGACGTCTGCAGGCTGCAGTCATCACTTAACATCAATGTGAAATGCATGCTTGTCTGCCACCTTCTTTACATAAAAATTTTGCTTATATCACTTATCCAATCATGTCCATCCATCCCGAGGATCAGACCGGGTATATCAGTGGAGTATCTGAAGTGAAAGTTGCACCGCCCCTAATCGCATAAGTCCGGGTCCGGGTACGCCCTAAGCCGAGGATCCGACCCCAAAGGGTTGGGTAAATTTATTTAATCTGAGAGCCCTTTATGATCTCCAATAGTCGGGTGAGGTAGACAAAAATAGTCTGGAGTAGTAGCGCCCAGCTACCATTAAGCCATAGAGGCAATTAAGAAGAAGATTTTTATTTTTCTTTCTTCATCAACATCATCATTTCAACCAAAAGACGTCTAATGCTGGACAAAAGACGTCCACGGCTGGACGAAAACCATTGATGTCTATGACATTGATACATATTTAATATGCATTAAATCTAAGGTTTAGACAAAAGAGCAACACGCTGAGTTTGTTCAGTAGCGGTGTTCTTCTCAGTAGTGCCTGCACTTGGAACTCAGCTAAGTGAATGTCTATGATTCTGACGAACAGATTTTTCTTTTTATTCTACGAAGGAATTGAAAAATTTTAAGATTAACATATCGGTCAAATTTCATTATTAAATTGGTATTCATAAATACCTATTGGATTATTATAAGTCATTCACTATAATAGGTAGCTTGTAAGCCGTCCGTCCTTTACTCTCATAGCCCGATTGGACGGCAATCCGACACGACCGGAGAGAGATCGGACGCAGAACCGACGGCTTAACGTGCTCTCCGAGGCACGACCAGGCTCCGGCTACTACTGGGAATTTCCTCACAGAAAAAACCAATATCAGATTTTTCCTGGGTATCGAACTCAGGACCTCAGGCTTCACCATTGCGATTGCGTCCACTGAGCCAACGAGGCAGTCAATGATTGATATCAAATTGATATTGTAGCGTCACATTATTAAGCGTTATACTAAAAACATCCGGACGGCGCCGCAAGCTTGGCGTTGCGTCGTCAGTTGTCCCAACACCTTAGAGCCGCGCATACGCACCTCAACCCGCCTAAAGTAACCGTAAAAATGTTACTCTGTTAATTCCGCATTATATGGTGATCACCAACATGGTCCTATCATTTCCATCCTCCACAACCTGAACACGCAGAACCTGGCTATCTATATAATAATAATATTCAAAGTTAAGTGAGTCCAATAAACACATAAACAAAATGGAATGATAACAAGGGCTAGAGCCAGAAATGCACAAGCAGCACACCAACCACCACCGGACTCGTCGCTGAGCTCCGGCTCGCAGCCGCCGGATGCCGCCCCCAACGCGAGTGCGTCACCGGCCGCTGTAGTTGCGTCGAACTCTAGCGACGAATACTTCTCCCCGGCGCCGTCACCACCACCAGCGCGTCGTCGAGTGAGACCCCGGCCGCCGTCTAGCTTGGGACCTCGGCGCCAACCGGCTCCGAATAGGGTCCCCGCTGTCGGTGGTAATGTGCCGCGCATGAAATGGACATCGCAAATTAACGAGAACGTCATGCGCGCATATTTTGGGGCTACAGAGGGAGGAACCAACCTTACTGCGTATCGTAGTCGTATGCTGCTTCTGTTTCAGGCTCTTGAACCAACAATCAACGTGTCGACCCAACGTCTGTCGGATCAGGTGCGTGTCATTCAGCGTGGTCGCATGCTGGATGACAGTGTACTTGATCGGCCACGCAGTGAGATGCAGAGTTCCCGCTCAACTCCTGCCCCACCAACACATACGGCACTGACGCAGCAATGTAACATTGTGACTGCGCTGCTAGCGGTCACCCATCACACTACCCGACCGCGCCCGTAGTGCTCAACCGAGCAGATCGCTTACGATCTACACCAGCCGCTGGGCCATGCGCGCTTCAGCTATCTATATCTATATTGGCAACTACACTAATCCACCGCCAAAATATCATATAGAGCAACTGGCTCGTGTGGAAGATGAGTGTATACTTACCGTAGTGGCGCCGAAGTCCCGTGTGGGTCAGTCGGGCGGTTAGCAGGCGCGCGTCGGAGAACAGCGAGCAGCTCAGCGTCAACTCGTCGCCCGTGTTCAGTGTCAAATTCACCGGAGATATCGACACTTGTGGACTTTCCACTGGACAAAACCAAAGGCTCATATTTAAAAAATCCTTAGCCAGAATAGTAAAAAATATCTAAAAAGTCATATTTTTAAGGTTTAGTAATAGTGAGATATAAACATTGAATATTTTTATATTAGTCTTTGCTAACACATGCTAGCGAAATATATATTTTTTTAAGAAAATTAAAAAATCCACTTCAGGCGAGGCTCGAACTCGCGACTACTGGGAATCTAGTCCAGCCGCTCTTCCAAGTCGACGTCTGATTTGTCAAATTTTTCCTTCACATTTTATTGCATTGCTTTACGGCGGCAGTAGCGACATCTATTGCCATCAATGCTAGTAGGCAACCGAAAGTTCAAGATATTCAATGTTTTTAAAAATACGGAATATCTAAAAATTTTTCATAATTATAATAATGGAAAAGAATACCGATAATATCCAGAACAGTTTCGGCGGTGGCCACGCCGGCCACGTTTCTGGCCACGCAACGGTAGGTGTCCACGTTAGACTCCGTCATATCTTCTATCACATACTCTACGCTTGTGCTTTGTCTGCGGAGAGAAATCATACATTTTCAGCTAAACTATAAATACTAAAGTCCTTACTAAACAATTGCAGAATGTTAAACACGGTTTATCAATGACGATATTTCGAACTTAATTTTGCAGTTTTACTTGTTTCGGCGAGATAGGAATTAATAATGATAAGAGTGATTTTACACGATGCGCGCGCACACCGACAGATAAAAGAGACAATCTTAAGTTAGTTGCGAAACAGATAAAAGCAACAGTCTGAAATAAGTTGCTAAACTTTTTTGTTGTTTTGTTTTATTTCTGGTATATTGTATTGTTACGTTAAAGTAATCTATCGTCTTACGTGCGTACATAAGTACACAAACGTTTTTTTTTTCATTAATATCGTAAATTATGTTAATGAAGTGATTATTATTTTTTTTATATTATTTCGCATTAACACATGCTTGTGTAATATATTTTATTTAAAGAAAAATGGAAAGAAAAATTTGGCTTCAAGCGATACTCGAACTCGCGGCCTACTGGGAATCTAGTCCAGCCGCTCTTCCAATTGAGCTACCGAAGTCCTGCCCGATTTGTCAAATCTTTCCTTCACATTTATTGCATTGCTTTATGGTAGCAGCAGCGCCATCTATTGCCAAACTATGCTAGTTAGGCAACCGATATAATAGACTGCAGTTTATTGAATATCGTAAAGAAGTCGCGTTTACCCTTAATAATTGTTTTTTGATATTATTTCGCATTAACACATGCTTGTGAAATATATTTTATTTAAAGAAAAATGGAAAGAAGTGATTATTGTAGCCTATAGACATGTACACAAAAAGCACAGGTCAAAATGCAAATGCGTTACCACCCCTGAGACCGTTGAGAGAAGTTGTTATAATAATATAATCTTTATTTGCAACTAAAAATTACATGTTTACTTAATATTAATTAATCTAAAACATAGTCACTTATTTTGTACTTGTAAGTGATCGTTGGCATCTGCAAAAGTTAAAACTGTGCTAACAGATACCAGCGCTTCCCTTATTATACATATATCACTAAAGGTGACGTTAATACATAGGTTTCTCTTTAATTAAGTACATTAAGTAACCAATAAATAAATAGAAACAACAAAAATATTTTGTAACTAACTTAAAAACTTAAAAGACACTGTATACATAATGTACCTATCCCTACATGGATGAAATCAACAAACAGTTACCAAAAGTTATCTGTGTGTGTTAGAAGTATGCATTGAGTGTTTTTGTGATGTCTGTGTGTGTGTATGTGTGTGTGTGTGTGTGTGTGTATGTGTGTGTGTGTGTGGACGCAAGAGTTAATATGACAACAGAAGAAAAAATAACAGATTTATGTCATAACCGTTAGCCGATCTTCAATTTCTTCATAAGTTATGTCTCGGTAATGACCATATATGTGAGCTTACCATGTGAGCTGCATGCTTGGTTGCAGAGCTGCAGTGACGGAGTTCGCGGGCGTAGGCACCACCGCATAACTTAATATACTTGCCGCTAAACGGTAGTGTTCAGCACCATCGTGTTCCGGTCAGGTGGTAATGTACGGCCCTGTAATTTCCGGCACAGAGGCATAACACCTCAGGCCTCAGGAGTGGTAACGCATCTGCATTTTGACCTCAGTCTTTGTGTGGATGTTTATAGGCTGCATTCATCACTTAACATGAAAGTAAATTGCATGCTTGTTTGCCACTTCCATTACATAAAAAATACAGCGAAATAAAACAATAGGTACAACTCTGGCAGTTTGATCCATAAAGTCGGGGTTACTCACGGGCGGGAGGCGGCGGGCTGCAGGCGCGCCCGGCCGCGAGCCCAGGCCACGGCCAGCGGCACGAGGCTGTCGGCGCGGCACCGCAGCACTACGCGCGAGTGGGCCGCCGCACTCACCTGCACACCGATAATCTATACATCTATACAAATAATTAAAACTGGAGTGTCTACAAACTAATATAAAAATAATCGCTTTTTACAAAATACGTATGTATGTATGGATGTATGTATACACGGTACATATAACAAAACAACATTTTTTACAATTTTTGTCTGTCTCTGTCTGTCTGTCTGTTTAGCGGGGTTAATCTTGGGAACGGCTAGACCGATTTTGACGGGACTTTCATTGGCAGATAGCTGATGTGATAAGGAGTAACTTAGGCTACTTTTATACTAGCTGCGCCCAGACTTCGTCCGGGTAGATACTGAACGATCATAAATTCTCACGCGGGCACAGCTAGTAAGTAATAAAAAAACCAGTCAAGTGCGTGTCGGGCCACGCGCAATGTGTTCCGTAGTTTTTAGGTTTTTGATTAATGTAATGATAAAAATACAGAAATAGAAATAGAAAATATTTTTATTTCAAATAGATCTTTACAGATACTTTCAAAACGTCAATAAATCATAAACTACCTAGAGCGAATAACCATTACATATAGTAAAAGCAAAATCATACATTAATAGTAAATTAAAAATTAGAATTTAAACTAATTGATTAAAACATAATAATCAGAAAATTTTTCAATTCCTTCAATTATAATAAATGAAGAAAAAGAAAAATTTATTCGTCAAGATCAATGTTATTCACTTAGCAGAGTTCTAAGTGCAGTCACTACTGAGAAGAACTCCGCTACCCAACAAGCTCACAACACAACATGGAAAATATTTATATATAATATGATTTCTACAATATAGTACACAATATATTCTTTTATTTTAACATAAATAATGTTCGTCAAATCTTTCAATAATACTTAAACAAGAACATACCTTCTGTGGCACCACCAGGTATGGAATATCTGCAAGAACATAATATGGAAAATTGATTAAACAATGCAGACATAAATATAACGTTAATTTTGGTTGTTTTATATTATTTCGCATTAACACATGCTTGTGAAAATATATTTTTATTAAAGAAAAATGGAAAGAAAAATTTGACTTCAGGCGAGACTCGAACTCGCGGCCTACTGGGAATCTAGTCCAGCCGCTCTTCCAATTGAGCTACTGAAGTCCTGCCCGATTTTTCAAATCTTTCCTTCACATTTATTGCATTGCTTTGTGGTAGCAGCAGCGCCATCTATTGCCAACTATGCTAGTTAGGCAACCGATATATTAGACTTTGCAGTTAATTTTGGTTGCTTAAATGAAAACTACATACAACTTACTTTTTGTTTTGCTTCTTAAAAGAAAAATAAATAAACACCAGACATTGTATGAATGTTTTCATGGGTATAACTAAATTATTTAGGGTACTCAACAATTAATATTGCACATCGAGACTGCGAAAGAGACGATCGGCTCGTTTCGGAAGCATTGACAGTCCGGTATTGGTCAAAACTTGATCAAAATGGGCGGTGCAAAAGAGATAACGCTCTACAGACCCGAAATAAGCCGAAGTCTCCTTCCTAGGCTCGATGAGCAATATTTATTGTTGAACACTGTACTTCGTTCTCCCTGACACGTTGCAAGAACATGGGAAAATGTTAATTTCGACTCATGTGTCTATTTACCAGGTTGTTTAGGTTGTAAGGCTGTGGCGCCTACTCGCCGCAATTCTTGCCCGTATATGTCCTTTCCGTTGATCTGAAATTAAAAATGTATAATAGAGACATTGACTAGTATTTTTTTTACTGTAATTTCAAAAAGTATAGAAAAAATAAATACTGTATTTGAAACATCTACCCAATAGTAAGTAAATAATTTCTAAGATAAAACGATTCAAAACGTTGGGAGTTGTGAAGCGGTTCATATAAAATGATAACAAAATGACGACGACACCTTTGAGGTAAAACCTGTGTATTGTATGATGAAATCCAAACCTTTTAAAATATCTTCGTCAACACTGCGTTTCTGTAAAAACATTATATACTTGAAGTCATAGCAAATCGATATCGAATAAATTTATTTTACTATCGAAAATCGATTATCGACTACAGAATCTAAAATTATTTTTATTTTAAAGTTTACTTTTTTGTTCACCAATTTTTGTCAATTTTAATTTATTCAATCGCTTCACTTCTAGTATGTTCTAGAAGAATTGTATGCGTATGTTTAAAATTATTTTACTGGTGGTAGAGCTCCAGTGACGAAGCTCGCGGGCGTAGGCACCACCGCATTTCCTAATATACTTGCCGCTAAATGGTAGTGTTCAGCACTATCGGGTTTCGGTCAGGTGGTAATGTACGGCTCTGTTATTTCCGGCACAGACCCATAACACCTAATGCTACAGGAGTGGCAGCGCATCTGCATTTTGACATCTAGTCATTGTGTGGGTGTCTATAGGCTGTAGTCGCCACTTAACATCAATGTGAACTGCACGCTTGTTTGCCACTTTTATTAAATAAAAAATAAAAAATGGTTGTGAAGTTCACCCGTCATGCTTTTCGCGGTTGTAATTAATTTGTTACTTACAGCTATATTGAAGAAGTCGTCCGGCGGCACGAAAGCATCTGCGATGTATACTTTGTTATCTCTATCCACTTCGCGAAGTGGAACTTCGAATAGAACTTTGCCATCGAGACCCAAGATCTCTGCGTAGTCCAACTGCGCGGATACGTTCGTCTGACTTAAACTTATCAGCATGTGGTTGTATGCGCCTGGAAAATTTATTTTTATAAGTCGTATAGAATGTATGATCTTACTAAAATATTAAGTTTAGATTTCTAAAGCTGAAAATAATTTAAAAAAATCAGGATAATTAATTTAGTTATCATTTCAACTGAAAAACGTCCACAGCTGGGCAAAATTGTTCCCTAAAGATGTCCTTTTGAATCGAGAATATAAATAAAATATGCTTACACCGACTAGTTGATTTGAATATTGTTGGTCGTTTGTACCATCTCAGTTTTTATAAATTTGTAAAAATATAGTTGTAAATCCCGTTTATTTAGAAGAATAATTAATTAATTATGGCAAGTTCCATACATTGATTGTGCAGAAAATATTAAAAATACAAGGTATTTTAGCTTTGAAATATTTTATACGGCATCTAAAGAACATTTGTCTAACGGTTATTTCGTAATTGTTTCTTTAATGTACAATCCTGATGGCTTATGATAATACATATTGGATTATACCAACAATGCATACCTTGCAAAGGGCGATAGCTAGTTTCATTCATAAGTTCGGTTCTTTCGACGGAGAATCCGTGCGTGAAGGTGAGATTGGAGAGGCCCACGAGCCTGACGGAGTGCGGCGCCGCACTGCCCACCGTGATGCTCCAGTTGCCCACCTCCGGTTGGAGTACCTTCACTATCTGCATAATGAGCATCTTTTTAATATCAAAACAGGCTTCAAAACAGGCGTCAAAAGAGGGCTGGCAGCGGGGTTGGTAACTCCCCTGATGTTGCATATGTTCATTCGGCGACGGTAACCACTTTCCATTAGGTGGCCCGTCTGATTGTCTGTCAATCCTTTGACATAAAAAAAAAATCATTTGAGGATTTTCGTAACATTACGAAAGTGGCTAACAGTTCCTATTATGTTGCCAGAAGGTGCGACTACTAGCGTCAGCTCTGGCTGATCTGTCAATTTAGTTCTATTTATATTATTTATTTATTTATTTATACTTTTATGCACATTGTACATATGGCGGACTTAATGCCACTAGTCATTCTCTGACAGTCAACTATCTAGATCAGTGATTCCCAAAGAGGTCTATATCGACCCCTGGGGGTCTATGACAACCAAAAAGGGGTCTGCGTCAGCGAAAAACAATTTGGGGTCCATGAAATGAAAATGGGTGTCCACGATAATGGATCTCAACACATACACTGATAGTACTAATTTTTTTACTTTTATTCTATTGAGCCACGAGAAAAATAAGACAATTGATTGTACTATTTATTTTTCACTAAGCTACCGAAGTCTTCTAAGACTTCGGTAGCTTAGTGGTAAAAGGCTGGTCTGGTTATCCTGAGGTCGCAGGTTCGATTCCTGCCCGATGACAATTGATTTTCTATTGTTATGCGGACGATAACGTCCTCTCGAAGCTCAGGAACTATAGTCCTTATCGACAATCTCCTCTGAACTAAGACAATAATGGTCTATTGTAAAGAAGGGAATGTCGATAAGGGCTATTTAGGAGAGGGATATTGGTGATAAAACACAGTTGTAAATTTGATAGTTGACGGTGAATAAATTTACAATGTAAAACGTAGCTTAATTTTTTGACAGTAGTTCATGGTTTCGTGGGAGTTCGGGCGTGTTGTACCGTCTCTACAATGATGAGTGCTCTGCTGAACTGTTTGATATGGTGCCACAGTCTCTTTTCCTACACCGTACTACCCGCCGAAGAGAGAAGTTCCACCCTCACCGTCTGGACATCTGGCAGTGCTCAACGGTGCGGTTTTCTCGTTCGTTCCTGCCCAGAACGTGTAAATTGTGGCACGAACTCTGAGGTGTTCCCTCGGTGCTACAATATAGGGTTCTTCAAAAATGGCGTCAAAAGAGTCCTTCAGGGCTGGCAGCGCGTTGGCAACTTCCCTGGTGTTGCAAATGTTCATAGGCGACAGTGACCACTTTCCATCAGGTGGCCCGTTCGCTTGTCTGTCCACCTTCAGACATTGAAAACAAGATTAGAGAATACAATTATATCATAATCTCCTCTAGCCATGATTTATATTTCCGACTGGATTTTTTTGAGGCCTTCATATCAAATTTTGGAAATCATTTTGAGGTAGTATCAAATATTGAAGAACGTACAAGAAGTACAAAGTAACGAGGCAATAATTCCAAAAATATCCCACCATAATCTCGGACAAGTCCAAGGTGGTGATGAGTTGCGGCGGGCCGGTGAGCTCGCGGCCGGCCGGGCTCACCACACGGATGCGGGGCTTCTCTCCCGACACAGACACCGTCACCTCATCCAGCGAACTGTCCACTGGAATCTAACGTAAGCAATCGTTTTATGAACTGACTTCATAAAAGGAGAAGGTCCTATGTTCGACTGTATGTTTTTATGTTATCATTGTTCAGAATGAGAATGGTCTCAATTTTTATAATGTAACAAAGGAGAGAAACAAACTTGCTGGTCACGTGGATGTTAAGTGATGACTGATCTACGACATCTACACAAAAATCAGAGGTCAAAATGCTGATGTGTTGCCATCACTGAGACTTAAGTCGTTCTGCCTCTGTAATAGTTATAACGGGGTATACGTTACCACCTAACCGGAACACAATAGTGCTGAACACTATCATTTGGCGACAGATAGGCTAGGTCACAGATCACCCCCAATAGATACCGCATACAGGGCAACAGACGCGCACAACACGTTGCTAGCTAATTTGCTAGCTTAATTTCAATGCTCGAAATCGCGACGCCAATGACGCCATTACCGACCAAGCCTCCGACCCGTTCGTAAGTGAGAAATAATTCATTTTCTACCGAAAATATCTAGGAAATGGCTTCCTGCGCACTAAAATCATATCTAAATACGTCTAGAACATCAAATATTAAAAAAGATGGTATGATAGTTCACCGGTAAGTAAATAATTCATATAAAACACGTATTATCAGAGATCAATTAAACTGGATTATGCACAAGTATATTTTCGCAAAGTCCTGCTCACTCATTACGTTATTTACATTATTTGTCCCTTTCTAAGAAAAGAAAGTCGATCGATAGTGTTGTACCGCATATACGTTAGTCGGTATCGATATTTTGAAAAAAAAATTGATTTGAAATGAATAATTTATTTCTGATTCTGATTCTGTATGGTATCCTCCTTTCAAATCGAAGATGGCGGATTTAATTATTTTTCTACATTGTGATATGGTGTTAGTTTCGCGGTTTCTTGGGGGTACTGATTGCGAAAATGTCATCTTTTTTCATATCCAAGATGGCGAACAGATTTTCTTTCAAAATATGATATGGGTATCAATTTCGAGGTTTTTCGGGGTGCTGATTACGAAAATGGCATCCGTTTTCAGATCCAAGATGGCAGACAGACTTTTTTCTTAAAAATGTGATATGGGTAAAAATAATTATGTCCGCCATTAACACCTTAAGGAACCCTAACATTGAACGGAACCTCGCTGTAGAATACCATTCCTTTGACAAAAGAGGAGGGAGGTTGGGTGAGGCGGGGAAATCGGGCGGGATGTCGAAGTGTCCATTCTATACGTATTATTATTAAATACTAGCTGTTGCCCGCGGCTTCGCCCGCGTGGATGTTGTTTTATAAATATTTTTTCCTAAATTTTCTTTGCTGTAAACCTCACGGAGCCCGAGACCTTTCCAACGAATGCAAAACCGCGGAAATAGGTTTGTGTGTTCTGGAGTTATAGCGTCAGGAAGGAAAACCCGACTTATTTTTATATAATAGATTATCTGGCTCTACTACCATACATTACCACTATCACTTAGCGGCAGGTAAATTATATAATATTGAGCTCGTTGAGTAAGCTATACCACAAATTTTCTATTATTTTAATTTTCTTTTTTTGGCTAACTATAAAATTGAATGTTGACAAGTGCGTGTGGCAATACACGTCACTCATTGATGTCTAAGCGTTTGTCTGGAATTCCATACAAATGTTTAAAATCGGGTAAAAGTATATAGATTAAAAGTGTAAGTAACTTTAAATGTGTTTCATGTACAGCACCGCGGATTATGATTATTTAATAAAATATCATTTAAATAGGCCACTTTAAAGCATCTCTTTAATTATAATAATTGTACGGAATGTCTATGTCTATGTAATAGGTAACCAGATTTTAAGCGTTTGTATGGAATTCCGCTTAAAATCTGTATAACGTAAAAATTACTTTATTGGCATTAATTTATGCGTTTTTATTTACCTACTCAAATGTTATACTGTCTTTATTTACCTATTTCTGAAATTATGAACATATTATTTCCAATTACTGACAACTGTGTTTTCCAAGTTCTGCTGAATTATCTTTAAAAAAGCAAATAAATGTGGAAAAATATCGATCAGAAATATCGACAGCTTCCCAGCTCAATGAGTGGGCGTATCCAAGTCTCCAATTCAAACAGCCAATCACAGCGCTTTAGTTACGTCTCCCCGCTACACCCAAAAACCTCAAAAACGGTGTACACAGCTCCGAACAAATATTCACTAATGCGGTATCTATTGGGGGTGATCTGTGGGCTAGGTAATGCGATGAATTAATTTAATATTTAAATTTTAAAATATTATTCTTATTAAAAAAGATGTTTTTATGATATTTGCGCCCTACACTTGAACTCATACAGTAGAAAAAACACATCTTACCATATCGTACTTTCTTTAGTGTCAGGAAAGAGTCAATATTTTTTTATAAGTACAATACGAAGTAATAACGTAGTTTTTTTTTAAGAAAAAATAGAAAAAAAAATTGACTTCAGGCAAGACTCGGTCTCGCGGCCACTGGGAATCTAGTCCAGTCGCTCTTCCAACTGAGCTACCGAAGTCCTGCCCGATTTGTCAAATCTTTCCTTCACATGAATTGCATTGCCTTATGGTGGCGACATCTATTGCCAAACAATACTAGTTTGCTAGTTTGGCAATCTATATAATAAACTTAGCAGATTATTAAATATCGTGAAGAAGTCGCCTTTACCCTTAATAATTGTTTTTATATTATTTATCATTAACACATGCTTGTGAAATACATTTTTTTAAAGAAAAAATGAAAAGGAATATTAAAATATAGAATAAGAATAGATTATTTATTACGGCATATATTGACTTACCTTCTGAGTATAATTGTAGCCGGGCGGATTGACTGCTGAGCCCAGGTTCACATTACGGCCCCGAATAGAACCGCGGACGAATTCTAGCACCTGCAATCCTTACTAAATTAATAAATTTTCTTTTATCAAATTTAAAGTCTCTGAAAGTTGAAGAAAGTAGGCAGGAAAGGAAAGTACAGTTCATCTTAAGAAATATTTCACACTAGCTGACTCGGCAAACTCCGTATTGCCTCAGAATTAAATAATGTGTCAAAGGTTTGCTAGATACGGACTATTTGTATGGGAAAATAAAATTGTGGTTTTTATTTACTGTTTACCCTTCAATATCTTCATACTTTCTTACCTTTTAAACCTTCCCTGGACTTCCAAAAATCATTCAAAACCAAAATTAGCCAAATCGGTCCAGCCGTTCTCGAGTTTTAGCGACACTGACGAACAGCAATTGATTTTTATATATACAGATAGAGCTTAGGAAAGAGACAATCTGCTAGTTTCGAGTTCGTAGAGCGTTATCTCTGTTGCACACTGCCTACATAAGCACTAACAGCACGGTATTGGTCAAAACTTGATCAAAAATGGTTAACAAACGTCACATAGGTTGTGTGCGAAAGAGATTTACTGGTGGTAGAGCTCCAGTGACGGAGCTCGCGGGCGTAGGCACCACCGCATTACCTAATATACTTGCCGCTAAATGGTAGTGTTCAACACTATCGTGTTCCGGTCAGGTGGTAATGTACGGCCCTGTAATTTCCAGCACAGAGGCATAAGACCTTAGGCCTCAGGAGTGGTAACGCATCTGCATTTTGACCTTGGTCTTTGTGTGGGTGTCTATAGGCTGCAGTCATCACTTAACATCAATGTGAACTGCATGCTTGTTTACCACATCCATTACATAAAAAAAAAAGAAGAAAAAAAAAGATAACTCTCTACACTGCCGAAATTATCCGAAGTCCCTCTTCTAAGGCCGACATGCAATATATTTTGTTGCGTACTGTAAATGCAACTTCACTCATGCATACATGCAATGCAAACACCTATGTTTCGTCAGTTACGAAGGTTACTATTATGAAAAGATGGAGTTTCTGTGTTCGACACGTATGTACATATGTTTTTTTTTTGTTTTTCAATAATTTTTATTGTTATCATTCATGTTCATCGATTTCTTCGTCAATTCTGGACTGAGTGTAGAAATTCTAGACCATAGATTCAGGTTGTGATTGGCGGCCCGACTCCAATTTTTTTTTTGACTTCTTTAAAAAGCTTCTTTAGTGTAGTATATAAATAGACAAAGAATGCTAATCTAAAGAATAGGCGAGCTGCAGTAACTGGTACGAAAGCGTGGTATAGGGAATGTAAGCTACCTTGTGCACGCTGGTTTTATTGAGGTTGAACACTTGTCCGGAGCTGGCGGCGGCGATCTGCTGGTACACCTGGTACGACGGCTTGTTCAGGTCGTGGCAGTGCCCCGTCATCACGAACACTACCTGCAAATTGATTTCTTCCTTTTTTTACTAGTGTTTTTGCGATCTGAAATCGGTTACAGAAGATTTTTGTATGATATTATTTTTTATGGGGTGCAAGTGGGAAACTACGGTATGCAAATATGAAAACCTAAAAATCGTTTGTGATGAACAGATTTCTTTTCATCGACTCATGAATTGAAAAAATTGATTTGTCGGTTAAATTTAATATATAAAGGAGAAGTTCCACGTTGGGCCCGCACCTTGTACACTATATCAAAAGATAGAGAAAAATACGCAGAATCATGGAAAAATACTCAAAAATTAATTTGAATCGTTGTTTTTTTGTCGGAAATATTTATTTTACGTAATTTTTGTATGACAGCAGTATGGCGCCATTTCGCTACTATCACATTCTTGTTTATGAAATATACTTACGACAAATAATTGAAGATTTATTAAACGATTTGAATAGCTGAAAATGATTAAGTATTTTATGCTTCATCTCTCACTATAGTGTACATGGTGCGGGCCCAAGCTCCATACATTTTGGAACGTCTCCTTTGTTATTATTTATACTTATTGAATTATTATAAAAGTCATTCACTATAGATAGGTTGTAATCTAGCAATGCAAGTGTCCATGTAGACCAATTTGAAATAACCATTCGAAGTTTGCATTATTAATTAGTTACTCGAGTTTGTTAGCAATCTGGATGCCACCCAAACACTACTCGCTATAGTCCCTGCCGCCGTGAACTTGCACGTTGTTCAAGACAGTGCCGGATTACCCATATAGCAGGAGTAGCAAATGCTACGGGCCCCGCGCCATTGGGGGCCCCGTGCCTGTGCCCAAAAAACACACAAATATGTAATACACCTTAGCTATTCTCAAAGGGTGACCACTAATTATATTACCTATATTATTATGTTGCAAGTTGGCAATACCACAATACTTACAGGGGGAATCCCCTAAATTTGTTTTCGATTCCTTTTCGTAAATGTTGTTTTATTTACATCCTAAATTTCAGTAGGCAATGTAACTCTAGGGCCCCATGGTCACATTTGCTACGGGCCCCGCACCGGCTTTATCCGGCACTGGTTCAAGACCGTCTCGAATACTTTTGGTTACTGACAGTGACCAACTATATTTACGAACAAATTATATATATATATATATATATATACATACATACATATATATATATATATATATATATATATATATATATATACACAACATGTAACGGGAATAATGCACACTCTTAAACACATCAATTATAAAATCGCGTTATAATCATAATACATGAACGTTAAATTACGTGTTAAAGTATTTAATATTTTTTATTTAGGAAACAAGTTGTCCTCAATTAGTCCGAACAGTATGCACACCCTATGCATACTTACCCTACCTCTACTTACGACCGCACATAAAACACAAACCAACTCACACGCGTACGCTGTCGCAATGTATTGAAGCGTAACCTGCGTACCCCTATTTAACACTCGCTAATAATAAGATTCAATTTCACTATTTTATTTCTCAAATTATTATTAATAATGAAATGCAAGTATCAACGAGTTTAAATAAACTTGTTAAGACTAGCATTTTATTTAAGATAGACGTTAGTCTCATTTTCGTTTGTATTGACTGTTTACCAAATGGGTGACCATAATTGCCTTCATTGTAGTTAATTTTGGAACAAAATGTTACCTATATCAAATATGTCTGAAATAGATTCGGTTATCGATTCTGAACAAACTAGTTTCGGGTTGTACATTCAATCCTGTTACACGTTGTATATACATATGTATATATTTTTTTATGCAATGGAAGTGGTTAACATGCATGCAGTTCACACTGATGTTAAGTGATGACTGCAGCCTATAGACAACCAACACAAAGCTCAAGGTTAAAATGCAGATGCATTACCACTCCTGAGGCCTAAAGTGTAATGCCTCTGTGCCGAAAATTACAGGGCCCTACATTACCACCTGACCGGAACATGACAGTGCTCAACACTACTATTTAGCGGCAAGTATATTAGGTAATGCGGTGGTGCCTACGCTTGTGAGCTCCGGCTCCGTCGACTACCACTTCTCGCTATAGTCCTTGCCGCCGTGAACCTGCTGTTGTTCAAGACCGTCTTGAATACCTGTGGTAACTCACAATGGCCCTACTATTTACGAACAGTTTTTAAAGTTACCTGGCTCTGTTTCCTCTGCACGGCATCCAAGACCTTCCCCACGAGCCGATGGTCGTTAGCAGTGGCATCAGTGAACACATACACGAAGGAGCGCGGTCGACTCACGTTCAGCGCCATCTGGATGCCGCCCAAACACTTTTCGGGGCAGTCCCCGCCGCCGTAAACTTGCAGGTTGTTCAACACCGTCTTGAATACTTCCTTATCTTTGGTTACTGTCGCTGGACCTACCACTTTTCGAACAAATTACTTGTTAAATACAAACATGCAACATATGAGAGGCAATATTGGAATTGTATTATATTAAGAGATGCCTACATTTTAGGTTGAACAGGCGCTATTGAGATTTTGTTTTTGATTGATAAAAAAATTCAAGACTCAATTATGTCTTTCCCGTAGCTTAGTTATACATATTTAAAAAAAAACAAACAAAAAGTGTATATTTGTAGCAGTTATATATTACATACCTTTTTTAATTCAAATAAATTTAATGTTTTTGAAGTTTTTAGTTTTCATAATTCTTAGATGAACAATACACTCTAAATTTTAAAGAATAAAGGACTACTCTTACCGTTTTGATAAAATTTAGTTGAAATAAGAAACGACTTCAATTTTTTAATGTCAGATAACCTGGTACATAATATTTAACCGGTAAGATGACTTCATGTTGCCATCTACTGGTAGTAGAACTCCAGTGACGAAGCTCGCGGGCGTAGGCACCACCGCATTACCTAATATACTTGCCGTTAAATGGTAGTGTTCAGCACTATCATGTTCCGGTCAGGTGTAATTTCCGGCACAGAGGCATTACACCTTAGGCCTCAGGAGTGGTAACGCCTTTTGACCTTGGTCTTTGTGTAAGTGTCTATAGGCTGCAGTCATCACTTAACAACAATGTGAACTGCAACCTTGTTTATCACTTCCATTACATTAAAAAAATGTTGCCCGAATCAGTAATTTTCTACCACATTGCAATTTGATTTTTTTTCTCAGTTAATCTTTAATTTGCCCTTTTGCCCATGCAAGTCATAAGGTTCAAATTGCAACTAAGCACTGACCTTTACAGATGACATACCTGGGTCATGGAAAGGCACGAACACAAAGTCAGCGATGACATTGCTATCTTCAAGCGCAGTCTTCAAAATCGTCTCTGCGCCCGCCCTGAGTTGCTCCAAATCGTTGTACATTGATCCAGTCTTATCGAAAACAAACACCAAACTACTTTTTCCATCATCGTCCGTCACATTATTTTTCGCCGACCGTAAACCTTGCGATTGCACGAAAGTTAAACAAATAATAATAGTGAACGAAAATAACAAAATTGACGCTGACATATTCGAACTTAGAACATCGTAATTCTTAAAATGTAAAATAGATTTTTGAAGACCGAATGAGTAGTAGTACGTTTGGTGAAGCGGTTTATCGTGACCTCTGGACTTATAATCAATGTGGGTTAAAAGGAACTGATTCTGTACGTGTGCGTTTTATCAGAACTAGTTATATTTTGCGAATTTTAGAGATCCGTGCACGTAATATATATCGTGCATTTGTACATAAATATAGGCACAATATATTACTCGACCGCCTAACTGAAACGCTTTTCTCCTCATTCAATAGCGATAATCTGACTATCGTTATAGCTTTCATTAGGCCTACTAAAGTATATTGCTATGTATTTAAAAGCTGTAGAGGACAAAAAATATCAGACTGATCAAGGCCAAAAGCGATTTTGTTCGGCGGTCGAACCGCTGGTCGCCTGCGCCGATTCGGGGCAGAAGGCGTTGTCCTCTTGCTCCTATTCAGTCATCTCCTGCGTCATTTACAAGTATTTCTTGACACGATATCTTGGTCTCGGTCATGGACTTGATCACGGTCGGCGGTGAGACATCGGCATTTAAGTTGTATTTTAATAATTTGTCCGAACGGAGAGAATATGCGTGTAGAATGGAAAGTTGTTCGTTTGATTGCGTGCACTTACTTCAATGTACCAAATTATGTTCTAAATTTCTGTAAATGTGTGTAAGTCAAATAAATGTGGTGAAGAGAAAGTTTTTGTTTTGATTATTGACCAGGGGCGCCACAATAAATATTTTGTTCTATCCGAATGTTCACATTTACCACCCTTTTTCAATTTCAATGATGATTCAATTTTATGGATTATGCTTCTTAATTATTTCTTTTCTACTCAATCACTTTTTTTCCTCTTTTAATTCAGTTGTTACTCGATTATGTTATAATGAAAACCTTCTGCTCCACACGCGGCAGTTCCCTGAATAGTATTTGCTGTTGTTTTGAAAAAAAATCAACTTTCTTTGCTCCACAATCTCTGTCAACTATTTCCTAGACCATATTTCCCGTTTTCTAGAACGTGACGTACCGTTCTAGGTCATGAGAATTTTTTTCTCATATTTATTAACAAAAATTACCAGTGCGGTCTCGAATAAGAATTGATAGAAAAATATTAACAACCTTGAATTAATGAGATATTACGTGATAATAATAATGTTCTTTGTTTGTTGATATTTGTTATTATTATGCTGTGTGATTTCGTCCTTCATAGCTGGTATATATAATATTACAAATTGATACTAGCGGCAAAATAGACAAAAATAAGTCCAAATCAGACAAAAACAAGACTAAAATCAGCAAAGCAATAACAGGGAAAATATTTAATTAAGGAACGATAACGAAAAAGTATATTAACTGTTTAAAAATAAACACTGGAGAAACTGTAGCTCCACTGACATCAAAGTTATGGATCTTAAGGAACGAATTATTGAACACATTAATTAAAAATAAAATCTTTATTAAAATTCACACTTCAAATTTCTATAGAAGACATCTTTCCTTAATTAAACAAGAAAACAACATAATACCTAATTACAGACAAAATTGCTCGAAAACTTATACTAAGGTGTAATTGATGAAACATAATACCTTTGGAATAGTAACATAGTTCTTACAACTTGAAGTATGGGATACTTGAAGTATACACATTTGACATATTGAAAAAATCCATGACATGTTGAACTACCTTATCCAAATAAAATAACTTCTATCAACGTCTCCATTAATTTTCATATCATTTTTCAAAGCACTGGTATCAAAATGCCCCTGAACTAAGTTACTATATGAAAGATAATATGTTAAATCAATTAGACCATGAAAAATAATCTATAAGTCATAATTTTATTGCTTATTTACGCATCAATAAAACAATGCATGAACACCAATTAATTGAAGATAGTATCCTTAGATGATAACTAACTAACTGGACTTATATCAAAATATTTTAAACCACCACAAAACACTTATTTAAAAACCTAGTCATAGCAAATCCAAAACCCAACTGATTTCGTCATATATATTTCGGAAAGTCGCATTTATGCTTTTACAAAAGTGAATAATAAAATCAAAAATACTCTCCGTTGGATGGAATCACACTTGTGTGGTTCGAAAATATAGATAGCATATGTCATTGGGTTCACATTTAGTACAACTAGTGCAAGTTCAAATTGTTTTATCTTTTAAGTCATTTAGCATTTTTACGTTACAATTGGGCCGGTACTTAGCAATACAAGATTGTCTTATCCAAAATCAATCAAATATAGCTTTTATTGCAACCGTATAAGGTGCACTTAGTCAAGCGCCAGTTCCCTGATGATATACACTATTAAGTTGGTCCACATGTTAACGCTCTCTTGATTAATTAATACGTGTATCGAACTATACTCAACGCAACGAGAAGCGATTCCAAATGTATAAATAGTTAATATTTAAGTGACGCCAAAGCAGAACCCTTTTTGAAGAAATCGTGCGCTTGCAAAAACAAATAAATGGTTGTTTGCATAATATCTAAACGCATCAAACGATTGATCCTTTTGAATTTTACATTAAATTTGACTTCGCCTTCCTTAAGTGAAAGGGCTCGAGTTTTTGTGTTAAATACTATGGGGGCGGGCATATTAGCGGTCACAGTCGTGGACGACGTGTATATCGCTAACTCGCTTATTTGAGCTATGTATATAGCTATCGCTATCGCTATATTTATACAACTTGGCACTGCTTTTATTTGATATTTCATATGTGAAATTTGAAAACTACAAATATATAATTTAAGACGTTTTTAGTCGACAAGATCTTAAGCTAATGCGTTAAAACATCTATAAACCGTCTTTCAGTTTTGAGCAATGCATTATTCTACGTGAAGCGTACACATTGGTGAATGCGCGCCAGATCTAACATTTCTGTAAATACACTAAAAACACCGTGACGTAAACATAAATACAAGCACATAATTTTATATCAACATTGTGTAAAATTACACGGAAGTAAATGTAGAAATGCATTTGATAAAATGCATATTTTGAATCAAATCTTGGCGCTCGTATCTACCAGTGGTGGTCACTAAGCCAATGAGACAGTCAAACATATATAAATGCAGGAAAAAAGCACATATTCGATTAATCAGGCGCGCATTCATTTATGCATACACATCCAACCTTACAAATTAATAATTATTACTAATAAAAAAATCTAAATTGTATTGCAATCCAATTTAATTATCTTATATTATCAATTAAAAATAAATTTAATTCACCATACGTAAGCGTGAAATTGACATTAAAATTAGTTCATAACAAAAATTTATGACTGGTCTTCGCTTCTATCTGTTATAATATAACGAAAGCTGTTAAATGTGACACCAGAGGTGTTTACAAGATCTATAATAATAATAATGGCAACCCTTGATACGTCGTACTGGGCACGAGTCTCTCGCCTTGTTGGGAGGAGGCCTGGAGCTTACTCTACCACGCTGCTCCAATGCGGGTCGGTGGAGTTCAGTGTTAGTGGCCAACCCGCTGTCGAAGGTTTTCAAACCGGCAATAAGGCCTCCGACAAGGTTTAACGACTGCTATCTATCGATAGCAACCGGGAGAGACGGCTTAACGTGCCCACCGAAGCACGGAAACGCGCATTTTAATTTGTTACTAGCGGTCACCCATCACACACCCGACCGCACCCGTATCGCTTAACCGAGTAGATCGCTTCCGATCTACACCAGCCGCAGGGCCATGCGCGCTACCACTAGATCTATAATTCAAAACTAAACACATCAAACACTACTTTTGATCATACTAATATGTATGGTATAATCTCGAAGTTTAATATGATAACGATTATTATGAAAATATACATTTGAAATCAATCAAGCTAATGTTTGATCGATGCGCATATTTAAGAAATGCAGCATTTATAAGAAAGAACGACTAGTGAAAAAATACTATCCAATAAAAATAATTCACCATAAGTAACGGTGTAATAGCTTTGTTTAGAAATCGATTCGTTGCTAGAGGTTTCCAACACAATATTTTTCTACTCTTTCTGGTATTATGAATAAAAATAAAAATTGTCATAATCCATATGTGTTATGCTTCCACTAAATGTAAAATTAGGCGTGTTCGAATATCCAATTCAACTTCAAATTTAAAAGGAAGTACATTGCGGTACATCAAGCAAAAATAGAAGCGAAGGCCAACCAACAAGGTTCATAATTAAATGAAACAGACCTAGGCGCGCATTTGTTCCTGTACCAATCACTGAACACTAGTCGGCACTAAGTGCCTTCCATCCGAAACGATGGTTAATGAATGAATGGCAATTAAGATTTTACACTGGTGGCGATTTTGAACTATGTTATTCATTGGAACACGAAATAATTGGGGTATTAAGCCTCAGCCATTAGTGCGTAGGCTAGAATGCGGGAATGATCGTACTTATAAGACCATTAAACGTTCTTGTGTTGCATTTCTCATTACATGCGAATGAGTTGTAAGCATTTATAGAAAAAAATACAGATAATTTTAATTTGGTCGATATTTAGGTAACAAAACTATTGTGTTACAGAGTCGATCGAATCCCAAATCCCGACCATTGTCAAAGATTTTGCATTTTTTTTAAAACATTGTTCATGTTTATGCCTCTATTTTCTCCAAAGGAAAAGCAGAAAGATATACATGTAGCTATATATTATTATGTCGTCACAGGTGAATATGATACATATACATGTATGTATAATTACAGGTGAATTATATACATGAGTAATATAGATGTACCTATATTTATTAATATAATATTGTACATAAATACAGCACCACCAGTCTAATATATTAATTGAACCACTTAATTCTATGATGAATAAAAACTAAAAACTATAGTGACTTCGGTGGTAGCAAAGTTCTGCGTTAGAATGTCATTTTGTTATACCCCAGACGAGAAATATTTTGTCTACAGTACAATTATTTCTATCGTGTTAGTTAAATAAAATAACTAGCTTTGGCAAGTCAGTAAACTATGCAATAATATATTACAATTTGATCCTGCGCAGTCATGGTATGATTTTTCTGTAATGGGCTTGTCACATTATAAGTTATTTTTATGAAATGTATTTTAAACTCCAAACAACTTCCTATCATGAATGGATTACAGATTAAGTGTAATATACATATTTTACATTTAAATATACATTGTATTTTTTCAAACGAAGTTCCTTATCGCGCGGTACGCTGGCTAAGGGGGCTAGGGAAATGACACGAAAAATCCTCACGACACTTTTACTATTGTGCGTAGCGCTCGGAGAGGGGGCAGGCCGACTATAGGATTCGACTTATTCGTTCTCTCTCTCTCACACTAGTTATTTTAAATATTTTTAAAAATAATCAAAGGATTGTGAGTGATTCATTAGAAGTTGAAGAGGAACTTCGTTCCAATCGGGTGACATGTGACACATCAGATAGTTTTTTACATATAATAGTTTTACCATGTCAAATATTGATATTTTTTTACTAATTTTATGTATTCCATGTCGCAATTCTTTTCTAAAAAAAAGTCTATTTAAGGTATAACTGTAACTTTCTTTTTTTTATAGTTCTATTATTTTCAGTCAATATATTGTATTTTAACAGTTCGTTAATTATAAATAAATCCTTACAATGTCTATTTAAATAATAATATAAAATATACCATTACTTTTAGCCTGCAATCCTCGTCAAACATTAAAATAAAATCATAACAAATTACTAAAATAAACTAAAATCTAATAAATCTTCGAGAATGAAAAAAAATACAGTACATTATTAAATTGTTAAATGTTTATAAATAAAAATATTATATTATAAAGTTACGTTCTGTCAGAACGCATTGTATGGGGCAACACTCCCACAAGTACATAGATAAAAAATGCGAAAAGGCAGGAAATTATCCTGATTAGATTACTTTTTACTTACATTATTCATTTATTTTGTTCGCCACTCTAAATGGTCTCATGTGTTTTGGAGATTTTTATGAAGACTGGATTCAAAAAATCCATAAAGTTTACTAAATAGCATTTTGAAATAAGTGACTATAGTAGAGACTGCTAATCTATTCAATCGAGGCCACGGAATAGCAATGTACAGGATTGACATAAGTCAACGACAAACTACATCAGCAAGTGTTGCGAATTTAATTTGCAGACAAGTAACTCAAGTGTAGCGAACGCTAGCTCAGTCTATTCTTTCGATCATTCTATTTTTAGTCATATTGACTCTAAAAATAGAATACTGGTCCCCTTATTCATAAACGTATTTTAGCTAAAGTGTTGCTAATATCTCCTTTGTCTCTTTCTATCCTGCACATTTGACAATGCAACTGATAAAGACAAAGCATTCTATAGCTAAAACGTATCTAATGTACGTTTATTAATAAGGGGGTGTGTCTATGAAAAGTCTATGTTCTCAATGTTATAGTGTCACGTGACGTCAGTTTATGCGAAATGTTTACACTAAACTTGACTCTACTTGTCTAGATTGATTATGTCATTACTCAAATTAGAGCTTTTATATCTAGATTATATTTACAAAACAACAAAAAAAAATGAAACCATTTAGAGCGGCCGTGTTTGTGTCAAAAATATGGCATACCCAAAATACGGTAGCCTAGCAAAATAGTATCTCATACATACTATCTTGTACAAAAGTACATATATGTTGAACAGTGTATATTTCGCTAGACGTGCGGCGTTCGTTAGACGGTTTCGTCGGCCTTGGCGGGCGGGCTGCTTCGTTTCTTGTACACTAAAAGCTTCTCGCCCACTTCGCCTTCTGGGAACTAAACATTACCAAAATTAACATTAATCATTATACATTTCATATCAATAACAACTTGTACTTGGTCTTTGCTCTGACCAATGGCATTATCTTTCCGATTTTTTTCCAATACACAAAAAATAAAAGTGCTGTGGTTTCTACGTGACCGTCTTGTCTAGTGACTGGCCACAGTCTACGGGGCGTAATAGTCAAACCAACACAGTCCTTCATTCAAAGCAACTTTTTAAGGACAAGAGAGCAAATCGATTCAGTTACGACTGAGCTGTTTTAATATTCCGAGAATAAGGTAGATTGGGGTTCCATGAATCGGGCTGTTACATTCACGTGCAAGTAGCTAACGGCGGCTTTGGTGAAGCGGTAAAAATCTATAGACTGTTATCGAGTGTAATAATTATCTGCGTGTGCAGCAAGTCGTGAATAAGCTCTGATCCTGATTATCAATTTTTTACAGTCGTAAATAGTTATGACATGTGTATTGTATTGTATCTTCACGCCAGGTCCCTAACGGGGTAGGCAGAGAGTGTAGAGCACCAGATATCCCGGTTCTGACAAACCTCTCGTGCCTCGTCTACCTTCATCATTCTCTTCATACATGCACGCCGATTCCTAAGACTTTTGACCCCACCATCAGACATGTGTATCTATTATTATTCACCTTAGTTTAACATACCTAGATAGTAATTCTGACATATCATAAGTGATTGTTGAAATCCTAAACCTGGGTTGCACCACATCATTTGTTAAAGTAAAAGTAATTGTTATATTGCACATCCTTCTCTAACTGAAGGAAACGCACTTTAGCACGTCGAATAATGCAACAAGGGTGGGAGTGAGATTCGTGGAAAACTCGGTGCGCCAATAGCATTGTAAGTAGTTGAAGAAAACCTTTGCTGCGAGTACTGACTTTATCCTCTATATATCCCGACAAGTTTTGTGTTGCAGAAAAGATCTTTCAGCTGATATACAAAATAAAAATAATCACCTGCGTATGCGGCAACTCGTGAATAAGCTCGTATCCTTGTAGCAAGGACTCAACCCGGCCCTTAAGCACGTCGAACAGTACGACAAGGGTAGGAGTTTGTCTCGCGGAGTACTCGGCGCGCCACCAGCGTTGCGGGTTGTTGAAGAATGCCTCCGCCTCGTATGTCACCGTCTTGTCTAGCGGCGGGTCGCAGTTCAGGTACCGGGTTGTTACGTTTGCGTGAAGGTGGCTGGGGACGATAAATGAACATTAAAATCAGTGGCGATTCCTGGTGTTTATAATTGGGATGGCACCAGCTTTTGTTAGGTATAGGTATAGGGTGTAGTGTTAAGTGCGCAAAACCTGAAAACCGTTTCTTCAGAAGGTCAATCTGAACAACTTTCAATCTTTCATTAAGGAACCTACTTTGAAATCGCAAAAACGAAATTTCATACAATTTGACATTTTCATTTTTGTATAAAATAGGTAGGTGGCTGATATTTTTTCGCGATTTTAGGGTTTAATTACTAAAGTAAATCAATATTAGAAAAAGAAAAAAGGCAGAACGTAACAAACACTACTACAAATCTACACTATCACGAAAAACATGCGAAAAATCGGTAGGTAGTGCGCCATTCACAGCGCTGCGTTTCAAACTCAGTGAGTAATAATAGGCGGGCGGCGAACGACTTTTTACGGACTCCGCATGCGCTGGCAGAAGCGCATCGCGCGCCTCGGCCGCGTTCGGCGCCGACCGAACGCGACGACAATCGCGAATTGCGTTCGTGATGGAAAACCGCAGCCCTCGTAAAGTGCAATTATTTATTGTACCTAAGTCGAAGTAATACGGTTGTAGGAATCGCCACTGATTAAAATATACATACAACACTCCCAAACTTCTTATACCCGACGTTTCGGCCGCTTTCCAGTTACCGCACCGTTTACTATTGAAGTTTAGTCGGCGTCGGGGCTTTAGGATCCCACCGGCCACTAGTGGAAGAATTTTCCGCTAGTGGCCGGTGGGTGCCTCCCCTCCGGGCCGCGTCGCTCGGTGGTACAGTCGTCGGTCTACATACCTGTAGAGCGGCGTGGAGTGGCACGGCGTCATGAAGAGTACGGAAGAACGGTTGTGCAGTTGTTCCCGCAGGAGCGGCATGACGGAGAGCGGCGCGCGCTGGTGCAGTACGCCGAAGTAGGCGGCCGGTATCGCGTTACCCAGGAAGATGCTCACCGCTACCAGGTATAGACGCCACCTGGAGACGAACGGTTTCTATTAAATAGCAATTTTCTGAGGAGAGTCGACGCTAGGATATAAGGTTTCAGTAGCTAAGCGATAATGCGGCTGGCTTCATTAGCTCGCTGGTACGAATTCCACAGAAATTTTTTTTTTTCCTGCATTCCTTATGCCATAAAACTGGCCAACAATGGCTCGCAGTAATGGTGAGTAAATAATGTTAATATAGTAGTATATAAACATCAAAAGAAACGAGAAAAATGGAGTAAAATCATCACAGACTGGTACCCCAAAAATAATAAATAAATAATAAATATTAGGTTGGGGAAAAAGTTTCTTCGCATTTTTTAAGATAATTCAAAACATTTTTTAATATAGTTTATTTAATTTTAACTAAAGTATGTATAAACCATTTTGTTCGATAACCTTTTGCCATCTTGTAGGTAGGGACATGATCCCATTGCTATAAAAATTTTGGGACTTCTCATCAAATACCGCGACAAGTGGATTTGGCAGTCCTCTCATAACATTGCATTAAGAATTCTGAAGAGACCGAAACAGGTGGAAATCTGAAGGTGCAAGGTCAGGACTATACAGCGGATGCATTAACACCTCCCAGCCAAACTCTCTTAATTTTTGCTGAGTGGCTATAGATGTGTGAGGTCTAGCGTTATCATGATGAAACACCACACCCCTTCTGTTGATCAATTCCGGCCGCTTTCTCTCAACTTCTTGCTTTAATCTCATCAGTTGTTCGCAGTAGAGTTCAGAATCGATAGTCCTGCCTGGTGGTAATAGCTCATAATGAATAATGCCCTTCCAATCCCACCACACACACAACATCACCTTATTGTGAGTTAACCCGGGTTTCGCCACAGTCTGTGAAGCCTGACCGGCCTTTGACCACGACCTTTTTCGCACGTTCTTGTCGTACGTGATCCACTTTTCAACACCAGTTATCAGCTTCTTCAAAAATGATTCGGTTTCATTACGTCGTAATAAAGAATCACAAATGAGTACACGGTTCATTAGGTTTCTTTCAGTGAGCTCGTGAGGTACCCAAATATCGAGCTTTTTTTTGTACCCAGCTTTTTTCAAATGCGCCAAAACTACTGATATGTCGATCTTGCTCCACTTTTTCAAAAATGGCATCCATTTTATCCGTAATAGGGCGACCAGAGCGAGGTGCATCTTTGACATCAAAATTTCCGGATTGAAAACGCTTAAACCAAATTTGTGCTACTCTCACAGACACTGCACTAGGTCCATAAACATTGCAAATTTTTTTCGCGGCTTGCGTTGCATTTTTACCTTTTTTGTAGTAAAATTTTAAATGTATCGAATTTCTTCATTAGATTCACTCATCTTGACAGTACGAAAAAAAAATGAAAATCACACATTTGCCTAATTTGAATTTGGAATTATGTTCTTTAAAATTTTAACTTTCAATGATACCAAAACCAGCCAGATACAAATACTACAGCCAAAGAGATTTTATTACAAGTTCATACATACTATAATGCGAAAAGACTTTTTCCCCAACCTATTATAATAAAAGAACTAGAGGTAAACAATTAAGAAGATGGGAGGATGAATTAAAGCTCACAGTGGGTCCAAACTGGAGACGAGTGGCTCGTGATAGAGCCCAGTGGAAAAAGCTAGAGGAGGCCTTTGCCAGGAGGCATACTAAATTAAGAGATATACTATAACCTAGAAATCTACGACAAAAATTCAGAATATAAAAGCTATAATAAATAAATAAATAAATATAAACATCTAAACAAAAACTAACCACTCCTGAAGTTTAAACTATTGTGCCTCTTTCCCGGAAATAGCGATGCCGTACATTAAACAAAACGCAGTGTACACCAAAGCAAGCGGTAATACATTCAGGTTAGATCAGCAGGCTTATCATGTTTTTTTTATGTAATGAATTTAGCAAATAAGCATGCAGTTCACATTGATGTTAAGCGATACACATTCAGCCTATAAACACTTACACAAAGACCAGAGGTCAAAATGCAGATGTGTTGCCACAACTGAGACTTTAGTTGTTGTGTCTCTGTAATAGTTATAACAGAGCCACACACTTCCATCTAACTGGAACACGATACTGCTGAACACTACCATTTGGCAGCAGATGGATTAGGTAATATGGTGGACCAGTGTAGAATCTCTTACCACCAGTAACAATTATATTTAATTGTTTTTATATTATTTCGCATTAACACATGCTTGTGAAATATATTTTATTTTTAAAGAAAAATGGAAAGAAAAATTTGACTTCAGGCGAGACTCGAACTCGCGACCTACTGAGTCTCGCCTGAAGTTCTTTAAAAATAAAATATATTTCACAAGCATGTGTTAATGCGAAATAATATAAAAACAATTATTAAGGGTAAAAGCGACTTCTTTACGATATTCAATAAACTGAAAAGTCTATTATATCGGTTGCCTAACTAGCATAGTTGGTAATAGATGGCGCTGCTGCTACCATAAAGCAATGCAATAGATGTGAAGGAAAGATTTGACAAATCGGGCAGGACTTCAGTAGCTCAATTGGAAGAGCGGCTGGACTAGATTCCCAGTAGGTCGCGAGTTCGAGTCTCGCCTGAAGTCAAATTTTTCTTTCCATTTTTCTTTAAAAATAAAAAATTATATTGAATTTCGAATCAGTGGCTTAATTATACCTTATAAATATAGTAAATATAGTAAAAAGAACTCTTCGGGGTTTCTCCTTTTACCCGACTATAGTACGTTTAAAGGTTAACCACTTACTTGTCAGCTTTCCTGCTCCAGGGAACGATGACATCTTGCGCGAGGTACAGAAGTATGGGCAGCAGGGGCAGTACAAAACGGAACTCCTTATGCGGGATAAAACTGTAAATATATGCAATAGCATGATTAAAGAAGTACAGTACCCGCAAGAAATATTGCACTTCGAGCCTACGAAAGAGACAATCAACTAGTGTCGACTTCGTAGAGCGTTGGTCGCTAAAAATCATGGAAGACTTGTAGAGTTGACGGAGGGAAATGTTTTTTTTTTTTGTCGCGCGTTTTTTTTATGTTATTGAAGTGGCAAACAGGCATGCAGTTCACATTGATGTTGTATAGTCACCCACACAAAGACCAGAGCTCAAAATGCAGATGCGTTACCACTTCTGAGGCCTAAGGTGTTGCCTCTGTGCCGGAAATTACAGGGACATTACCACCTGACCGGAACACGATAGTGCTGAACACTACCGTACAAGTATATTTAGCGCGTTCTTCTTGATGTGTTTTTTTTTTGGGCCAGTGCGTAGGCTACTGGGCCTCCAAATGCCAAAAGCCGACCCACGCCCCAGATGACCTTGGTCCACCACTACTTCTTGCTTTATACCACCAAAGAGCCTCAGTTATTCAAGTAAGGTCAGCATTGAAAATCCGAGTCTATACCCATTAAGCTTATTATCTTGAGGCAAACCAATGGATATTCGAGCAACTGACCTGTGGACGAGCAAATGTAGAGCGACGGCGATCAACAGCACAGCGCCGATCTTGTTCTCCTGCGGCCGGCGCGCGATCCTGAACGCGGCCCACAGGACCGGCAGCAAGTTGATGCCCAGCACGGCCGGCAGTCCTTGGCTCAGGTACCAGTGCCTGAAAACGTCAGGTGTTAGCGTTTGCTGATACTAAGTCTGGGTTGCACCAATATATTTGTTAAAGTAAAAGCTATTGCAACATGTAATATCCTTCTCTTACTTAAAGAAATCTGTTAAAAGTTAGAGCAGGATGTGAAATGTTACAATAAGTTTAACAAATATCTCGGTGCAACCCAGGCTAGGATGGAAAAAAATTGAATATCTTTCAAACACAGTATACATTTATAAAGTTAATTTATTTTGGTATGTATCAAATTCTAATAGTGGGTGTTTGTAGATTTTTAAAAAAAGCTTACGATAATGAACATAACACTCAATTTTTTTTTTCGCTAACACTCACAACCCCACACTAGGTATAAACCTGTATCATAGGTACAATTGTACACACACCACACATACACAAACACCCAGACCCGAAACAAATATCAGTCCTGGTGCAGGGACAAACGGTCTTCTCACACTCTACGTGGGTCGTACTAGGACTAAGGTCAGGGGATGACCTTACTCCGCCAGTGCTTGAAACATAAAATATTTCCTTTCTTTCTTAAAATACTCACCATGGATGCTTGCCGTAGAAGGACGATACGTCATTGAGGATGTTGAAGCGGAAGAACTCCCAAGGCGTGACGATGAGGCGGCCGTAGAAGTACGAGTCCAGGGCCACAAGAACACCACCCGTCAACAAACTAGTAAATAAAACGGTGAATGGATATATTATTTCCAGTAGTTTGGGGGCGTAAAGGTCGTTTTGATAAAACAGTATACAATATCCACCAAGAAATATTGACTTTAAGGAGATTTAGACTTATTTTGGGCCTGTAGAATGTTATATCTTTCGCACCTAATATATGTGACGTTTATCGACTATTTTGATCAAGTTTTGACCAATATCGAACTATCTGTGCTAGTGTGGAAGTCGAAACTAGCCGATTGTCAATTTCATAGGCTCGATGTGCAATATTTCTTGATGAGCACTGTTCATATTGTCTAATATAAAAAAAAAGTGTTTTTTATTTATTTGAATAAAGAGTTGGTCCGTGTCAGTGAAATTATTTACAATATTAAACTTATTGCATAGTTGCATTGTTTCATGGTAGAACATCCAGTAATTATAAGAACACTCTGTCTGTCTACCCATGTCACAGCTGATTTTACTCTGAAAGTACTGGACTGATGATGTTCAAATTTGGTACACATGTGTAAATCAATCACCCAGAACATAACCATTTGGTAACAACTGTTGGGAACTGTTGACAGGCCTTATTGCAAGGATCTCAAAGACATTTTTTTAATAGAATTTTGACATTAATAGATTTTTAAAGATTATCAAGAAAATAGACGAAACCTGATCATACCCCCCACCCCTTATCTCTGAAAGTACGGGGTTTAAAATTTAGAGAAATATTCCGAAAATAGTTCTTTACCTACACATTGTTGGGAAAGCTTTGGTCCAGCAGTGGGGGTCTTTCGGCTGAAGTGACAGTCCCAGCACCACCCACAACAGCGCGCTGGTCGGCCGCGTGAAAGAGCAAAACACCCATAGGAAACACGGGTTTAAAATATATCTTACACTATAGGCAGATAGGTCTTTAGGACAAGTTTCGCGCGTCCCTGGTTGGTGGTTACGACGTTGTACACTCCGAGCACCACCCACAGCGGCGCGCTCGTCGGCCGGATGAATACGGACAAGCACGCCACCCACACCCATTTGTTGTTCTCTAAAACATATCAATCATTTGTACCTTTATGATTTTAGACTACTTTTAGGCTGGGTTGCTCCAAGATGTTTGTCAAAGTTAAAGCTATTGTAACATTTCACATCCTTCTCTAACTTTAACAGATTTCTTTGAATTAGAAAAGGATGTGAAATGTAACAATAACTTTAATATCTTTTTTTTTTTTTTTTTTATGTAATCGAAGTGGCAAACAAGCATGCAGTTCACATTGATGTTAAGTGATGACTGCAGCCTATAGACACCCACACAAAGACCACGATCCAAATGCAGATGCGTTACCACTCCTGAGGCCTAAGGTGTTATGCCTCTGTGCCGGAAATTACAGGGCCGTACATTACCACCTGACCGGAACACGATAGTGCTGAACACTACCATTTAGCGGCAAGTATATTAGGTAATGCGGTGGTGCCTACGCCCGCGAGCTCCGTCACTGGAGCTCTACCACCAGTGGTGCAACCCAGCCTTAGCCTGGTTTAAGTGTGTGATTCAGACTGGACTATGACAACTTTGAGCAAAGTATGCTTAGACCTGTCAGTAAAGTATACGTTTTGACAGTTAGCTAATTGACAAACATAATTCAGAGATCTTAATACCGATCTGTATTTACTCATGTATCTAATCTTTTGCTTCAGTGTCTGGCTGTCAATACTGTACATTATAAACAAGAAGACTTCTATTATAAACACTAGTATCTATATGTATCTATATCTTAATGCCAAGTCCCTTACGGGGTAGGCAGAGAGTGTGGAGTGCCAGATATCCTAGACTTGATACACTTCCTGAGAATATTCTATATTCATCATTCCCTTCATATATGCATGCTGATTCCAAAGACTATACCACCCTCAGACAGTACTCTTCCCTTTTTGGTCAAGACAGGTCAGTCTTTATCTTGGCCTCTACCACCATCCACATTTGCATTGTATATCTGTTTAGTCATTCACCCATTCAACCCATTTTATATACATATATACTAGTAATTACAATAAAAATTATAACCTTTCTCATATTGACTCAATCTGCCACTCTTGAATGGGAAATTAGCTAGACCAATTGCAACAAGAGCTGTCTCTAGGGTCTGCAGTAAAGTTCTGCCAGATGTATAGAACCAGAACCATGAGGTCAGTATCAGAAACAGGGCCCATTTGCGACCACCCGTCCACTTGTAGAAGCTGTAATCGGCTGCTGTACTTATTACTGCTTGGAGAAGACGAGGAAGGAAAATCTGAAACAATATTTCTGTTTCAATATAAATAGGTACATATGTAAAATAAATATAATGATTCTATTAACAGTCTTTTATTGAAAGCATGTTTACTGGTGTGTGTGTTATTATCATATAGTCCCATGATTTAAGATGTTTACATAAATAAACATAAAGAACTTGTTTACATAAATGACCTTGCGTTTAAGCCCGCAGCATAGAATATGTAATAATACTATGTATGGAATGGACACTTTGACTTCCTGCTTGATTTCCCCTCTTGCCTGCACCTCCCCTTGAGTACCATGCTGGCAGCCTAGTGCACTGAGGTTGCGAGCAGGCAACTGTGTGTATACGTGTAAAACACATCCTGATTGATGTCTGTGTAGTAGGTAACCAGAATAAGCATTTGAATGGAATTTTAACCGAGAGTCCCCATTGTGCCCATGGGCTGACTCACGTAAGATAAAGAATTTACACTGACAGACAGTAGACATCTATAGCCATTATGGCAATAAAACTTTTATTCTGTCTCGTATACTGTCCAGAAATTACCTATTGCAAGAATGCCCTAATTGTGACTTTTATTATAACCAGAATTTTCAAAAAACTCACCACAACATCCGGATAATCCAGTCCAGTGAGCTTCAGTAAAGTGTACAACGCAGTCACAATACTAGGATACAAGTAGCTTCTAATGCCCTTGAACCATTCCCAGGTGAGCGCGCCGTACCCAAATGCATGTTTGTGCGCCACCTCCAAAGTCTGCCAGTATTCGTCCGGCACGTACCAGGTCTGCACCAGGAACACAGACAGAACCCGCACGAACAGTATCGCCATCGCCACCTGCGTGGGCTTCAAGCCCTTTCCCAATGCCATTCTCCCGCCTAAACACAAGAGGTTACAAAACATATCAGCTATAAATAGACATACCAAATGTGCTCCGTTTTCGACAAAATTTACACCGGTTTACACGTTTTGTATTCAAAATGCACGGTATAGCATCGGATTCTCGAGAGAATTTGACGAATAAAAGTTTTACAAGCGAAACTTAGTTTATCGAAAAAAATGTCAACTACCGCGTCTCCTTAATTAACGCCGATGCTGAATGAATGGTCCTGTTTTCATTGATTGCAAATACTCAGCATGATTTGGTATTTATTTTTAATCACATTTTATCAATTTATTTGTTGATATTCGACCGGAAAACAATTATTTCGTAATATTTTTAACACTAACCTCTCTTACAAATACCGCCGCCGCCGTAGTGATGCTTTTGAAGTTTTTAGTTTTACCGATGTGCTGTTTTACCGATTACCGGTAAGGATTTTCCGATTTTTTTTCAAACACTCATGTAAAATAAGAAGTGAGACACTAAACTTATCTTTAAATAAAAACCCTTATTCATATTTTTTTATTTCATTCAACAACAACGACAAACGCTACTTACATTTCTCGAACACCTTATCCCGTTCGATCTTGTGATTAAACTCAAGACTTCAGCATAGCAGAAATACCACGCTGTAACTTGATATTTTATATTTAACTGAATAGAGTATATTTTAGTATTGTTTTATGACTGTTAAAATATGTTATCAATTTCTTGGAAATCGGTTAAACGTTAATTTTTAAACTTGTCCATATTTGTTTAGCAGTACATCACTAATAAAGTGCGTTCGTAAATAACGATGTGATGATGTCAATCGATTGAATTCGATTCATTTGTCAGACGAACGCAGCACATAGATATGTCAGTCAAGTAGAGTCGTTCCAAAACTCATAAAAGTATTTATTTCAAAAGGTGTGGTTATACTTTATTTTTTTGTTTAGAGCAGAAAATTTAATAAAAATGTAATTCTTAACAAACTGCAATACGAATTACAACTAAATTTGGTCATTATTATGTAATATTGAAAACAAAGAAATCTCAATATATAATAATTGATTTTTATTACTTAGTCAAGCCTTGGTCAAGCCAACCAAAGTATTCAGAACGTACACGAATTTACGAATTTGTTGATTTTGTTGACTTAGCAAACTGCAAACTAATTAATAAATAATGCTGTAAATGAAATTTAATACAATAATGGGTGAGTAACGTATAATATGCGTGAAATAATTAACTGTTACATGTATGTCTGATTCACTTTTTATGTCTAGGCGACTCAAGCAAGGAATCTTTGGATCTGTCGAGGCGTGGGCTCAAGATTATAGAGAAAGCGCCCGCTGATGAATCGAAGACGATTATTAATTTGATCCTCGATCAAAATGAGCTGCAGAGACTGGACAACATCGACACATACTCTCGGGTGGAAAATGTAAATATTAAAAATTTATTTAACATCCTTTTCAGTATTTAAGTTTCTCGACCACTACGATGGTTTATAGATATTGAAATGTGTATAGATTGTTTGTTTACACTCGATGCGACCTTGTTTGGTATGTATAAAATTAGTATGCTCAAGTGGGTGAATTATAGAAGAATTCTTGGAATGCCTAAGACTATTATGTCATTTAAACTAATGTTTACTTATGCGTTAGTTTCCTATTAACCAATGAGCAGCATGTAAAGCATGTTTAATTTGTCATACTTTTTAATGTTTCTCAAAATTAATGTCAAACATACAAAAGTATAATAAATATAGGTACATACCTATAGTCCATTTTCTAATTGATGAACCCTGTCTGCTTTTGCCTAACAAACAGTTCTTATCATTGCTTCAACTTGAATGCGAGAAAACAATAAAATTTTGTTGCAAGATCTGAACGAAACAGCTTTTGTTCCTTATACTGTTAAAGCAAGAGAGACCGCCGGTGGCGAAAAAATAATTGAATTAGCCATTATCATGTTACTTGGCATAAAATTGAAAAAATAATGTTTTTTGTTTGCATTTGCAAATTTTACCAAGTCTTCAATTATGCAATAGTGCGCAGTGCAACAATAAACACAAAATCTGAAAAAGATAATATTGTTAGTAGGTAGGTACAAAAGACAACTAAAGTTTATGTTAGTAATGTAGTAACAAACACACAAACACACACACAACAGCTACAGATTAATTATTTACGAAAAATCTTATTTATTACAACCTAATCTTATTCATATTTTCAGCTGTCAATATGCAACAACTTCTTGCTACGAATGCACAGCGTGTCCAGACTAACAAACATCAGGGTGTTAGCACTCAATAACAATGGCATCCTGCAGATTGAAGGTCTCAAAGAAATGACATACCTGAAAGTATTAAAACTGGCTGGTTAGTATGTATATAGCTTAAAGTCACTACTCACTACATACTAATTTATTTAAAATCTCATCATTATTGCTATGGATTAACTTCTTATTCATTTTCACATGGGTCAATTATTACCCAACTGGTCTAGTTGTTTTAACTGGTGGTAGAGCTCCAGTGACGGAGTTCACGGGAGTAGGCACCACCGCATTACCTAATATATTTGCTGCTAAATAATGTAACTTCACGCCTGTAATCTCTGAAGGGGTAGGCAGAGGTAAATGCATGCATTCATGTAACAGGTGGCAAGCCTATTGACATCTCCGGGCACATTGCCAAACTTCGAGGTACCTACTGGGAAACTGGGAAACTTTTTTACTGGTGTTAGAGCTCCAGTGACGGAGCTCGCGGGCGTAGGCACCACCGCATTACCTAATATACTTGCCGCTAAATGGTAGTGTTCAACACTATCGTGTTCCGGTCAGGTGGTAATGTACGGCCCTGTAATTTCCGACACAGAGGCATAAGACCTTAGGCCTCAGGAGTGGTAACGCATCTGCATTTTGACCTTGGTCTTTGTGTGGGTGTCTATAGGCTGCAGTCATCACTTAACATCAATGTGAACTGCATGCTTGTTTACCACTTCCATTACATTAAAAAAAAAAAAAAAAACAGGATTTTACACCATTATCTCGAATATCCCCCGACCCAGGCATCAAACCCAGTGTAGTAGTAGTGGCCTGCCACCACTAGGCTACTGAGGCTACTAAAACAATTAATGAAAGTGAATAACAAATGATGTACATGTCAAATTACAAACTAAAAACAATTTAATCGAGATTATCACTCAGGTAAAATGAACATATAAACTTAAAAAGTTCAATATTAATTGCAGGTAATAACATCAAGTCAATAGAACATTTGAACCACAATATACATTTGGAACATCTTGACCTGTCCAACAACCAAATCACTTTCATAGCTGACATCTCATATTTGAAGAATCTGAAGGTAAATACATTAACATTAATACGTATTGAAGCTAGGTTTATGCAACAACATTAATTTAGGGAGTTTTGGCGGGAACCTTGAAAGAGGCGTATAGTGCTCTTATTTTATTTCATTTTCTTGGTGTATTTTTAAGTAATATTGAATAAAGTTGGTGGCATTTTGTTTGATATAGGTTTATTACAGTGCCCGTGTATAGTGAAATAGAATAACAGTGCGAAAACACGACTTTTCAGCTTGCCTCCAAAACTTCATTGTAAATGTTCTGGTAAAGTAGCCATCGCTTTACTCGAATAACTTGACTGTAACTCACTTGACTGACATATTATACTTCATAACATGGCTGGGCTGGTTATCCTGAGGTCGCAGGTTCGATTCCTGCCCCAAGTCAAATTTTTCTTTCTGTTTTTTTCTTTATTTTCTAAAGTTCACTTGCATGTGTTATTGCGCAAAATAAATAGTACAACATTAATTTAGTAGAGCCTACCCCCTTCTTTAACTTCATTTATTAGGTTGCCTGGAAATCGCTGCCTGAGCGATAAGGACGCTTACTGTACCTGTTATGTAATTTAAAATTCAATGGCAAAGAATATATTATTGAAATTCCTGTTAAAACACATTGGTTATGAGTCTGCGTCTTATTGAGATACTAATTTTCGATTAAAAAATTTCAGTTTATCTGTGACCATGGTCTGTGTGCAACCAATGTTATTCCATTGATGCATAAAATGTAATATAGAAAGAATATGTTCCGATAACATTTGATTCAGGAATCTGTTTGAGGTCAAATTACTTACCGCATTATTGTCTAACGTGGGTGTGACG
This sequence comes from Macrosoma leucophasiata, assembly GCA_036365455.1. NCBI lineage: Eukaryota > Metazoa > Arthropoda > Insecta > Lepidoptera > Hedylidae > Macrosoma > Macrosoma leucophasiata. The sequence goes on from JAWQUS010000026.1 coordinate 14,469,069, forward strand.
CGTACCAATCGTGAGTCGAACAATTGAACAGTCAATTGAAACTAGTCTCAAAAAACACGAAAATGATTTTACTGAAGTTGATTGTTGATTCTTTGTGTTTTTTTTTTTTTAGTTTTATGGTCATCATCTCGAAAACTCGAAAAATACGACTAATTAAATAAATGTAACGAATGTTTTATAAAGTTTTATTATGTACTGCTTGCACTAGTGCAGGCACATCACCGTGCTCTGCCGCGGAAAATGAAAAAACAATAATTATTTGTGCAGGTTGAGAGCAAAATTTTAATAAGCTAAATCAAAATCTATCATTTTGATTAAGATGGACAGGAAAAATAAAACCGAATAGGAGTCCGAAGGGACTTTGGTAGCATAGAGCAACACGGGCCACCGGCCGCGGCGGACTGGAGGGGAGTAGCCATAGCGTTTATTACCGATGCAAAACAGTCTGTCATTTTTTTCGAGGGGAAATGCTTGCGACACACACGCACACTACAAAAATCGTATATTACTACGAAACTCACACCTTGACTTTAACAAAATACAGAAACAATTTCACGCACACATTTAAACATCTAGGCCATTTGGGCTTGTACTTTGACAGAGGGGAAAGTCTGCATATGGCTACTCCCCTCCGGTGTTGCTCTATTTCCTGAGGTCGCATGTTCGATTCATGTCAAAGTCAAACTTAATAAGTTGTCAAACTTAACTTTATGTTGGTAATAACAACTAAGATCTCTGTGATGGCAACGCATCTGCATTTTGACCTCTGATCCTTGTGTGGGTGTCTATAGGAGAGAATATGTAATAATACTTCGTATAGAATGGACACTTCGAAGTCCCGCCCGATTTCCCCGCATCACTCAACCCCTTCCCCTCTTATGGGCGACGGTTGGTATTTTGTACGTGCTACGCACACAGGTGCGTGTGTAATTACACGTCACTGATTGATGTCTTTGTAATAGAAACCAAATTAAGCGTTTGTATGGAATTTTGGCGGAGTGTCCGCGGTGTGCCTATAGGTTGCAGTCATCACTTAAAATCAATGTGAACAAACACATTTATTACTTAAAAAAATATATAAATTACAGTAATATTATCTGTCAAAGCCAAACAAAACATATTCATTGTTTTATATTATTTCGCATTAACACATGCTTGTGAAATATATTTTATTTAAAGAAAAATGGAAAGAAAAATTTGACTTCAGGCGAGACTCGAACTCGCGGCCTACTGGGAATCTAGTCCAGCCGCTCTTCTAATTGAGCTACTGAAGTCCTGCCCGATTTGTCAAATCTTTCCTTCATATTTATTGCATTGCTTTATGGTAGCAGCAGCGCCATCTATTGCCAACTATGCTAGTTAGGCAACCGATATAATAGACTTTGCAGTTTATTGAATATCGTAAAGAAGTCGCTTTTACCCTTAATAAAAGGAAGGAAGGAGGAAGAGCGGCTGGACTAGATTCCCAGTAGGCTGCGAGTTCGAGTCTCGCCTGAAGTCAAAATTTTCTTTCCATTTTTCTTTAAACAAAAAACATATTCATTTATAAATTTTTACTTTCACATCTACAGCACCTGAACTTAGAACGGAACCGTATAATAGACTTGCGTCAATGCGACCGCTACCTGCCTTCCAACCTCACCCACTTGGGACTCAGCCACAACAACATTCAGGACCTGAACGAGATATCGCACCTGGTGCACCTCAGTGAACTCGACAGCTTCACCATCCAGGGCAACCCTTGCGTCGCTATGGCGGGGAAAGATAAACTGTATCCTTTTCATTCGAAATTAAGGTTCGGTTGTAACAAAATATTTGTTAAAGCTATTGTTAAATTGTACATCCTAAATTTCTTTAAGTTGGAGAGGAATGTAACATTTTAAATTAACTTTAACTCTGACAAACATTTTATTGAAGAGGGTAGGTAACATTGCAACCGTGCGAAGCCGGGGCGGGCCTCTAGTGACAAATATATTACCCCACTCATTCCGATATATAACCCATTGTGTATACACACAGTGGATTATCGGGGTTTTATTAATAACTAGCTGTGCCCGCGACTTCGTCCGCGTGAGAATTTATGATTGTTTAGTATCTACCCGGACGAAGTCGTTGGCGCAGCTAGTATAAAAGTAGCTTAAATTACTCTTTGTTACATAAGCTATCTGCCAGTGAAAGTCCCGTCGAAATCGGTATAGCTGTTCCCGAGGTTAACCCCAACAAACAAACAAACAGACAGACAGACAGACAGACAAAAATTGTAAAAATTGTTGTTTTGGTATGTGTACCGTGTATACATACACATTCATTTAGTAAAAAGCGGTTATTTTTATATTACAAACAGACACTCCAATTTTATTTATTTGTGAAGATTATTATTTAGATTTATTACCACAGCATTATTAAAACTTTTGTTGTTTACTTACATTTTCTTATCGTACTTTTTAAAAGAGGTTTTGACTACCGGCCATTTGTTCTCAACTGGATCATGAGTGTTAAGTCCATTGACGGCTTCATTGTCAGCGCCATTGAGAGGTTAGTTTTTTTTTTTAATAAAATCTAATAGAAATACAGCGACTTTTATGTATTCGGAAAATTTTTAACATTTTTGTAGTAAATTTACATGAATACTTATAATTCTTAACATTCCATAAATAATATTAGTGTTAATCCATTTTATTTGTACAAACTGACACGAAAAAATCACTAGCTAATTTCTGTAGCTTTAAGCCGAGTTATACGATCGAGTGTAAGATGACCTTCGGTCCAATACTAATAATATGTTCGTCCCGCGTATCCAGCCTAAAAGCGGAGTGGCTGTACAGCCAAGGCAAGGGTCGGCACTTCCACGGCGGCCAGCACCGCGACCTGTGCCACTACCTGGCCGCCACCTGCCCTCTCACCGCCGACGCTCTGGAGACCGAGGACCAGAGGAAGCTGCGCCTCATCCTCAGCAAGGTAGGCCTAAATATACTAACAAGTTCGATTTTCGAATTATAATCTTTATAATCTAAGGCTCGGTCATAATCTTAATAAAAAAATCTGTTGTACCATTTGAAAATTGTTAATTGACGTAATAACTCAAAAATATCAATCAAATTGTAAGGGAAGTCAACCCTGGTAACTGTAACAATGTTAATAAAACGCTCTATGGTTATCTTTATAATCTAAGACTAATCTTACCGGTACCAGAGAATATGTAATAATACTTCGTATAGAATGGACACTTCGAAGTCCCGCCCGATTTCCCCTCTTCACCCAACCTCCCCACTTATGGGAGACGTTTGCTATTTTCTACGTGCTACGCATACAGGTGCACGTGTAAATACACGTCACGGATTGATGTCTGTATAATAGAGACCAAATTAAGCGTTTGTATGGAATTTTGCGGAGTGTTCGCGGTGTGCCGGTACTTAAACAAATTTGTAAAAGTACCGGTTAAATTAAAAAAAACAGTTGCAATACATCATCCATTTAAAAATTGATAAAAGACGTCATTATTTTAACCGTTGGTTAAAATATCTGTCAGATTATAAGAAAATCTGTCAACCCTGATTACTGTAATAATGTCAAAAAAAAACGCTGGTGCAACGCAATCTGCAGTACCTAACTGTTTAAAGTCATGTAAGTGTTATCGTTAAAGACATGACTTTAATTTGAGATAATTGTATATTTAACAAATATTTTGGTGCAACCGAACCTAAATGATAAAGAATTTTCAAATTTCAGGCTCAACACCACCAGCAACAGTTGAAGGACCAGAACCACAGTCCAGTCAAATCTAAACTTCAGTCCCCCAGGATGCAATGTAAGTCATTTTTATTTAATATCCACAGGTTATTTTTTGCAGTGCGAATATTTTTTCGGGTGACTCGGAATCAATAGACGAACACATTTAGTCAAGGTTAAAATGTTTATTTTATAATATAAAGTTCAACGTTCAATGGCAGACTGATTTATTTCACACACACAACTTGACAAGTGACACCAGATGGCGCTAGTAGTAATACATTTTTTTTTGATGCAGAGTATAACATCTCCACTTATCAAAAACGGTACAATATATACTACTTAAGTCATTAAGTACATACTACTACTTATATTTACTGTTTTACCATCAATTCGTATTTCCAAGTTTTTGCATAAAATTATGTTTACCACTTAACAAACCAGGCATCTCATCAGTACATAGGTATCTTATATCTATTTTTAAAGAAAAATGGAAAGAAAAATTTGACTTCAGGCGAGACTCGAACTCGCGGCCTACTGGGAATCTAGTCCAGTCGCTCTTCCAATTGACTGGACTAGATTCCCAGTAGGCCGCGAGTTCGAGTCTCGCTTGAAGTAAAATTTTTCTTTCCATTTTTCTTTAAAAATAAAATATATTTCACAAGCGTGTGTTAATGCGAAATAATATAAAACAATCTTATATCTATTTTATTTTTAATTAATTCTTTTGTAAAATGATAACGCACATCAGTGTGCTTTGATCTGTTATGGGACTGATGATTTGTGGCCAGTTTCAAAGTACTTTGATTGTCACAATACAAAGTAATTACATTTAATTTATTGATAAGTTCAAATAACACATTCCTTAAATAAATAGCCTCTCTCGACGCCTCTGAGAGTGCCATGTACTCGGCCTCTGTGCTAGAAAGACAGGTTTTAACTGGTGGTAGAGCTCCAGTGACGGAGCTCGCGGGCGTAGGCACCACCGCATTACCTAATATACTTGCCGTTAAATGGTAGTGTTCAGCACTATCGTGTTCCGGTCAGGTGGTAATGTACGACTCTGTAATTTCCAGCACAGAGGCATAACACCTAATGCCTCAGGAATGGCAGCGCATTTACATTTTGACCTCTGGTCATTGTGTGGGTGTCTATAGGCTGCAGTCATCACTTAACATCAATGTGAACTGCACGCTTGTTTGCCACTTTTAAAACATTAAAAAAAAAAAGAGCCACTGTTCTCTGTTTCTTACTTTGCCATGAGATGGCTGAACCAGACATTACAAAACAAAAACCAGTGTAAGATTTTCTATTAATCTTGTCACTGGCCCAATCGGCATCAACAAAACCTACTTACTGTACATTTTTATTAGTATATTTTAAATGGTACTTTTTTGTCTTTTGTGAGTATTTTAGGACTCTTACAGCATAATGCCAGTGTGTTTCACTGTATGCATTGTTAAATTGATATAAATAGCTAACAACAAAGCTTAAATCAGGGCGCGTTAACACAGCAAGATACTACTACTAAATTAAACTACCTATCAATCTTTGGTAAGGAATGTTAACAGCACAATTTTCAGCCTTATTAATATTTAATCTACATTCAATAGGTGTATCAACAGTTCTACACTCTGACATTTGAAATTTATGCAAAAGCTGTTCAATATATTGCTGTTGAACTATGGTTATCATATTATTTTCTTTATCAACATTTATTTACATACCTAAATAATAATGTTATAATAATAATGTTGACACTGACCATCCCACTTTTGATAGTTGTTAACAAACGCCATCTTATCAATTTCGTAAAATGGATAAGGTTGTTATTTTTATGCACTCCTTTTACTTGTATCACTGCCACGACTGCTACGAAGAAGGTTAGGGAATTTTAGATCAATTTATAGTGACGCACTGCTAGTGGAGGCGACAACACGACGATAAATTGAAAAACACAAAACACTTGACCAGATTTATCGCTGCAAACCGAGCGTCAAGCGACTGCACGACTCAACACCTTTTTGAGACGTTGGAATCGAGCGTCCAGGGACTGCATGAGGCCGCATCGGCGTTTTGTAGTCGCTAGTCGCTAGAAATTTTGAGACGCGGGAAATTTAAAAATGAGGTCACGTGACTGGATTTATCCCTGTAAACCAGCGTCTAGCGACTCCATGAGGCCGCACCGGGGTATTTTTGTCGCTAGTCGCTAGAAATGTTTAAGACGCGGGAAATTTAAGAATGGGGTCACGTGACTGTATTTATCGCTGGAACTGAGCGACTAGCGACTGCATGAGGCCGCACCTTTTGGCTACAGCAGTTATTTTTTCTAGGCTGATGTGTATACCTGCCCAAAGTTCTTTTAATTTTTCATTTGTATAAAGTCCTCCACGCCTCGTGGTGTCGTGGCTACTTTTTGCAAGCATATGAGACACAAAAGTGGAATGTGTGACATATGCATTTTGTGAGATTCGGAATATCTTTTGCAAACAATGTAGACAGAGAAAAATGTTGTCCAAACATATGAATAAATTCTGTCAGCTGCAAATCCATCCACATTTTCCTGGTATGGAATGTTTTTTTCAAAATATTTTGTAGATGCATTATGTAAGGCTTACTGTAAGCCTAGTATTCGGCATGGAAAACTATCTTCAAAGTGAAAATCAACTGCATTTCTTTCAATAAGTGCGAAATGTTTCGTTAATAAGCTGTTTGTGCTCTCATCAACTATCAGTGATAACTTACTTTTTGTTATACATATTTCGATTATTAATTGATTTTCTGCGCCATTACCAGTAATATTTTCAACCATAGTATGTGCCTTTGTTCTTCCAAAAGTTAATTACATTTGCTGGAGATCCGGAAGAATCCGTAAGGGTTGGCGGTGTGCGGTCATCGTGTGTTTGTATAAAGGCGTATTTCACGTATGGACTGCACCAGCTATCGTTCGGTATACCAATCAGTTCGATCAATTTGGCAGCTAAAGTGTATGAGAAAGTTTTAGAAAGAAGAATGAAAGAGAAGTCCGACGGGTTATTGTGGGATTCGTAGGGTGGTTTCTCTTTTTTTTTGGTTTGCTCTTGTAAGCTTTGAATCTTGGGCTGATTATATAAGATCCATTAGATTGTCTGCTAAACAAAATGGTAGATTGTGCTCTGCTAGGAAACATGCCATCTTTATATCCCCGACTTAATTTTATATTAATGACTTTGATGCAAACTCGGGCAATGTTAGAGATGATATTAACTGAACCATATTTTGAACTTGAAACGTAGTATGGTTTTGGAAACTTAAAAAATCTTGACTCGAGTTAACAATCGCCAATCACAAAAACTCACATTGATAAATGATAAAATGCAATATTGATCCGTTCAAATTGATGACACTGTTTACCCTCAGAAATAATTTAGAGGAATTCCCTTTTTATAACTTTCGAATTTATCTGAAACTGAGTTGCCATGATTAAAGTCGTGTTACTACCTATCATATTTATTTTGAAATTAAGTTGAGTTCGATTGAGGTTTTCTGGTAAGGATTCGAGGGCCCCCTGAAATTGAGGGCCCCGGGCCAGTGCCCGGAAATTAGGAGCGTAGCTACTGTGTGAGTTGCACATCTTTCATGATTAGGTAATTGATATGTTTCTTCAGTTTCTTGGGATTCGGGATATTTCTGTATGAGGAATGTCTCATCATCACTATCATCCTCTTCATGGTCATCATCATTTTCATTTATTGGAATGTTTTCTTTATCAGATGATGAAGCGAATCTGCCAAATATGCCATCACTAGCGTCCACTCCTCCTGTTGATTTTCCTTAAACGCTTTCACCATATTTAAGCCATTATTACCTATAGTTTTTGTTATTTTTGGTAACCTCCAATGATACTCTGTTTGTATGTCTAATACAGAAAGAAAGAGAGAGGGAGAGAGAGAGAAAGAGATCACAAAGGAAAAAGGGACAATAAAAATGTTATTTGACTTAATAATATCTAATGAAGTTGAAAAACAATAGAAGAGGAAGGTCGTTCACAGTCCTACTCTCCATACAGTAAATAAGGTTTTAGAATAAGGGCATGATAGCAAATTTAAATAATGTATACTACACTAAGCCTGGGTTGCACCACGATATTTGTCAAAGTTAAAGTTATTGTAACATTTCACATCTTTTTCTAACTTAAAGAAATCTGTTAAAGTTGGAGCAGGATGTGAACTGTTACAATAATTTTAACAGAAGTCGTGGTGCAACCCAGGCTAAATGTCATACGACAGATACGACTTCAAGTGGTATTTCTTCTTAAAACAGCGTCTGCCAGTCTGCAAATATGGACATGAGACATTCTACTGATATACTTTTTACATTAGTATATTATATTTAGTTTTATCTTAGTGATATTCTTGACTAAACATATATTTTTTTCTTGTTTGACATGTATATCAATTGTTATTCACTTTAATTTATTTATTTTGTTTGTTTTTGACGTGTCATAAGAGGTGCCTGTCACTCTAAGTGAATAAATGAGTTTCTGATTCTGAATAAACATCTAAGTCAAGTATTATTGTTCCAGCTCGTATGTCGTCGCGGCACATGGGACGCTCGCCCGACCGGCTGTCGTCGAGCTACCACGCGGCGCTCGGCAAGAGCCCGCCGTCGCACCAGATGTCCACGTCTTGCTCGGGCGAGCTGCCCGGCGCGCCCGTGTCCGCCGCCATGACGCAGAGCTTCGACGCAGAGCTGGCGTGCGACAAGAAGGAAGTTAAGGAGAAGGTGCCAGGTATGTAAACATTTGTTTCAACTGCACTCATTTTACAAAACTGATACATGATACTGATTTCATTATTTTCTGGTTATGTCCAACAAATATGGTCATTTCCAGAACGTGAGTATCTTTCGCCTTCAAATCAAACTAAGTTTCATTTTAAAAACTGACTAACAGTGAACAGTATTAGCAAATCCGGTTAAGTTACTCGTAATGTTAGTTTAAGTGTTTTGATATCTGTAATGGTTACGTAATAATCGCCTGTGTACACATAACGATTACACCCTGTATATTCATACCCCCTTATTCATAAACGTACATTAGATAAGTTTTAGCTATAGAATGCTTCGTCTTTGTCAGTTGCATTGTCAAATGTGCAGGATAGAAAAAGACAAAGGAGAGATTAACAACACTTTAGCTAAAATACGTTTATGAATAAGGGGGTTAATATATACATCTCTCAGTATTAATAATCTTGCTTATTTGCAGAGCCAGTCAAACCAACGAATCAATCACTGGAGGCCGCATCAAAAATGGTCCCAGTCCCAGAATCCCTCATGAGCCCAGACTACCAGGATCCAATATACGACATACAAAGAACAATACCAAAGCCCAACTATGTCAATAGCGTTTCAAACACGTCCTCGCAATCCAGCAACAGCAGCGTGCAGGACGATAAGAGGCCTGCGATCAAAAACATAAAAGGTTCGCCCAAATTAACTAAGAGCGCGACCTCATCGCCGAAATTAAGACGGGCGGAACAACGAAAGGGGAGCTTATCGAAGCTAGATACGAAGAACGAGGGGAAAATGAACGGTGTGAATGATCAAATAGACCCGGAGAAACTGGAGGTGATAAAGTTGGCGTCCAACCAGCGGCGGCAGAAGAAGCTGAGTGTGGAGTCGATGGCGGCGATCACGATACAGAAGATGTGGCGCGGGTACCGAAGTCGTAACCTGAATAAGGATACACTGAGGATCCTGCATGCCATACAGGCTGCCAGAGCGCGACAGCATATACAGTAAGTTTCTGTTTAATTTGAGTACCTATATACAGAAATCCTATTTTTATTCCGATTGAAGCGCGCATGGCCCAGCGGCTGGTGTAGATCGGAAACGATCTACTCGGTTAAGCACTACGGGCGCGGTCGGGTAGTATGATGGGTGACCGCTAGTGGCAAATTAAATGCGCGTTTCCGTGCTTCGAAGGGCACGTTAAGCCGTCGGTTCCGATTGCTATCGATGGATAGCAGTCGTTAATAAACCTTGTCGGAGGCCTTATGGGCGGTTTGAAAACATCCGACAGCGGGTTGGCCACTAACCCACCCACCTCCACCAATCCGCATTGGAGCAGCGTGGTGGAGTAAGCTCCAGGCCTCCCCCCAAAAAGGGGAGAGACTCGTGCCCAGCAGTGGGACGTATAATGGGTTGCCATTATTATTATTTATTATAAACTCGGAATTTACAACTAACAGATGAATAATGTGTAGTACACGAAAAATTGGATCCATTTACCGATCGTCAAATGTTTGGCGCAGGCGGCTGACGTGCGACATGGAGGCGACGAAGGCGGCGCTGGAGAGCGAGCGCAAGATCCAGCAGCTGCAGATGCAGGCCATCAACGCGCTCTGGAAGAAGGTCTCCACCTTGCAGACCGCCGGTAACTCCCTTCTCACTCACCTCACTTGATTCTACTCTATTCACATTTCACACTCCGATTTATTTTAACAGACTGCTTAAGCCAATAAACTCAAATAAACTGACCGAAAAGCGAGTTTTTATCTTGATTTGGCGTCATCGTATCTTCTCTTCAATTTAGTTGCAATGTTTATTAGAGAGATTAGTTCCTTATTGTGAATCTAATCGATGTTTACTTTTTTTTATGTAGTGGAAGTGGCACACAAGCATGCAGTTCACATTGATGTTAAGTGATGACTGCAGCCTATAGACACTTACACAAAGACCAAGGTCGAAATGCAGATGCGTTACCACTCCTGAGGTCTAAGGTGTTAAACTACTATATTAATTTGTGTAAAATTCGTTAACTTCAATATTTTGAGTATTATCTCCTCCAGTGAAATTCGTTCGACTCATTCTATATATACGAGTATATATTATTGAGAAAACGCCCATAAACTCAGCAGGCTCTTTTCAAAATGTCCATCTAAGATCGCGACATTGTCGACAGAGTCGCAAAAGGAGAAATGCTCGCCCGACGAGAAGTGGGAGGCTCTCCAGCAAGTGCGGGCCACTTGCTCCCAGCTGCAGGCGCAAGTCGGAGAGCTGCAGACCAGCATGCGGGACGTGTTGCGGGCCCTGTGCGCCCCCGCCCGCCTGCCCCACCAGGCCTGCCTGGCCACCGCCACACAGACCGACATCACCGCTGTCCTGACGCCGCAGGTAGGTTACACCGCCCCTGCTACCGGCAAGAAAGTGGTAAATACCAGGCCCTCCGGCAAGTGCGGGCCGCTAGCCCACAGTAGCAGGCGAGCGGAAGCCAGTGCATTACAGCTTATGCCGTGTGTGCGTCGACGCCACTGCCCGAACGGGCTTCCTGGCCACTGCCATACAGACCGATATTACCGCTGTTCTAATGCCTCAAGTAGGTTATACGGCCACTGTTTTGCCGCTTTAAGGTAGTATCACCATCGTTTTCCGGGTTAATCTGTATATTATATAAAATTCTCATATCATGGCCAAAACGTAACCGGCGAATCGTGGGTGCTTGCATGTATGCTTGAATGCATGCATTTACCTCTGCCTACCCCTTCGGGGATTACAGGCGTGAAGTTACGTTTTTACGTTTTTCTCATATCACTATGTTAGTTACCATACTCCTCCTAAACGGCTGAACCGATTCTCATGAAATTTTTGTCTCGATTCTCAGACCTACCCAATAGGTCAGAGAATCACCTAACACCTATTTCCCACACCCTTAAGTGATATTTGTTGAGAACAGCTCAACAAATATTTTTTATCACACTCATTTTTAAGAATATATTTTTTATATTTATAAGGCAATACGAATTTGATCAGGGCAGCTAGTGGTGATATATTATTATAATGCATACGCCGTACACAACCACCTAACCGGAACACGATAGTTCTGAATGATACTACTTCGCAGCAGATAGATAAGGAAATACATTGCTGTCTACGTTCCCGAGCTCCTACAATTTTACCACCACATGTCTAAGTCATTTATCGCGGGAAAATATTTTTTTTTCTTTTTTTATATTTTCAATGAATATATTGTGTGTGCAGGAGGAGCGCGGCGGATGGCTGAAGAGGCCGCAGTCGCTGCCTCTCGCCGCGCCGCTTCTAGACAACTTGTACGTATCCACTTTATATCTCTGCTTGTTTATGATAAAAGGTTGACATGTAGTCACCGGGGAGTTTCGGCGGGGACCTTGAAGGAGGCGTGTGGTCTTATTTTATTTAATTTTCTTGGTGCATTTTTGAGTTATCTATACAAATAAATAAAATTGGATGCACGGTACATTTACCAAAACAACATTTTTTACAATTTTTGTCTGTCTGTCTGTTTGTTTCCGCTAATCTCGGGAACGGCTGGACAGATTTTTACGGGACTTTCACTGGCAGATAGCTTATGTAATAAGGAGTACCTTAGGCTACTTTTATACTTGCTGCGCCCACAACTTCGTCCGGGTACATACTGAACAATCATAAATTTTCTCGCGGACGGAGTCGCGGGCACATCTAGTATTAAATAAGGTTGGTGGAATTTTGTTTGATATAGGTTTATACGGCGCCTGTGTATAGTGAAATAGAATAACAGTCCGAAAAGACGGCCTTTCAGGCTGTCTCCAAAACTTAGTTGAAAATGTTCTGGTAAAGTAGCCATCGCTTTACTCGAATTCCTGACTGTGACTCTGACTGAGTGACTGATAATTGACTGACTGCCTCTGACTTTTACGCTGTTAATTACGAATACGAAATATAGTTTTACTTGACACTGGCAATATGCTAAAAGCGATGCTATTATATTGAAAAAAAAAAGTAGTCACCGTTATCTATGATCATTTGCAACACCAGGGGAGTTGCCAACTCGCTGCCAGTCCTGGAGGATTCTTTCCACGCCAGTTTTAAGCAACCCCATATTGTATCGTTGATTGATCACCTCGGAGAGAATTCGCTTCACAATTTGCACGTTCTGGACATAAACAAGTTGGAAATCTGCACCAGTTGTTTTAGAATGAACTGGCGGAATGGTGCTAAATAAACTGACGACTCTGTTTTGTTTTTTTGTAAGTAGATACGACAATTTTACGATGCGGTAGAAATGTTAACCTATTCCATTTACAGTGTGCCACCTCCGTTTAGGCATTTTTATACGCTTACACTCACAGCCTCACACTAGGTATGAACGTGTGTCGTGGGTGCCGTTATACATACACTACACATACACACACACACCCAGACCCGAAACAAATATTTGTAGGCCATTTAGAAGCATTTGTCGCGGTGCGGGGGTCGAACCCGCGACCCTTCGAATCAAGCGGTAGTCACACTCCGCTGGACAAACCGGGTCGTCAATTTCCCTTTTGCGGCGGCAGTTTTGACTTTTCTTTTTCCCTAGTTCTACCACATTTTTCAACGGGATCCCTTTCATATTGCAGACACAAAGCGAACGAAGTGGACACACTGGAGCTCGAACGTACGGAGTCCGTCATAGAAGACCAAGTGGCTGAAGACACGCGTGCCGAACCGATCGAGATCGTCGACTGATAAAGCAGTGAGCTTTGTTACTATAGTGTTAAGATACATTGTCGTGTGGAGCGATGCTTGCCCCGTTGCGCGGCGGAAGCGGAGGTGGTGACCAGTTCAGTCAAGTTTTGGTGTTGTTAGGTCTGTTAATACACGAATTGAGCTATTAATAATACCAGAAATAATGCAGGAAGTTATAGTTATTTCTACACCTGACACTTATTTTATTTAATATTTCTGTAAAATCACTTGAAATAAACATTTTGATCATGACAATATCTAAGGCAAGTTATTCATTGTTGAAATACGGTTGGTTACTAAAAGATTAAATTTCGAGAGTCGAGTACAGTTTGCGCAAGTCCTTAATCCGTCCGTGAAGTTACTAGTCGCTCTTAAAAAGGCGATTTATGGTGTAGAAGGAGTCACGCGTGGGAGAAAATGTCCCAGTTGTGCGCGTTCGTTACTTTGACTTCAATAAATTTATATAGCCTAAAGCCTTCCTCGATAAATGGGCCATCTAACACTGAAAGATCTTTTCAAATATGGGGCCAGTAGTTCCTGAGATGAGCGCGTTCAAGCAAACAAACAAACTCTTCAGCTTTATAATATTAGGTATAAAATGGCAATAACTGTACCTTTGACATATATTTTGGTGCAACCGAACCTAAGAGACTGGCGCAAAGTTAACTCGAGCAACTTCACTCAGTGGCATTTAAGTTATTCGCGTACGGTACAAACGTGAGTTTGTAATGTTTCAAGATATATCTTAAGACTTGAAGAACCAACTTATTATAAGTAAATTATTATCTATTTCTTGCGATGTCTTAGATAGTTCAGAGACAAAGGACAAAATTCACGCCGACCCCACCAGGACTACTTTGATTTGGAGTCGAACTCTCGCGCTCAACGCGTATTTTGTTTCACAAACGTGTCAAAACGCCTACATTGCTTTGGAAAATACATCTTTATTAAGTGAAGAATAAGTAGAGTAAAGTGATATAAGAGTTTAATACGTCTATGAAAACAAAATAAACGTGGAAGTTCGACTCCAAGTCCTAAGTAATGTAGTGTGACCTATGAATCTAATCTCTTAGGGACAGACCGCACTACGAATTTACATTGAGCAAAGTACGCTTAGAACTGTCAAAACTCATACTTTACTGATAGTTCTATGCATACTTTGCTGAAAGTAAAGTCTTTGTGCGGTCTGTGAATCTCGCACTTAGACGACTGTATTTGTGCGAGCCGATGATGCTATGTTGTATAACATCTTGGTCACCCTATTCAGATCTTATAACTTAGAAAATTGCGTTCAACAGTTGATCTTATTAAAAATATTCCAGCGCCACTTCACTATACATTCCTGTTTCCATTGACAAAATGGCTGTGCAAAAGACTATATTTTGTTATTTTTTAAGTTTTGTTTTTTAATTAATGTTACCGATGCCGATGAGTTAGTCGCGTCCAAAGAACGTTTGATATTGTTTAGTTAGGATAGTTGTTGTTTAATATGGAAATTATGTGATAAACGCTTATTGAAAGATAAACGTTTATATAAAAAGAAAAGCTAGATACTATGGTCACAAGAAGTAAAAAGAGGTATTAATTGAAATAAAACTATTTTTACGGATTTATCTCGCGTATATTAAACTAAATTATTTTTAAAATCAACCCGACGTTTCAGTCGCTTTTCAGCTTTTCAGCAGGACCACGGAATTTCAATGAGTGTAGCTCGCGAAAACCTAAGAACATATCATGTAAGAGGTATTAAGTTAATTTTAAATTTGTACTCGTTTTTCTACACTAGTGATTGACGTATTCTGGGTGCCGGCAAACAAAGTCAACAGAGACAAAACCAACGATTAAAATAATCACACAGTTTAACCCAGCCAAATATCAAACTACGCAAAATACAACTAAACACTGCTCACGGATACAAAACCTTGGTAATCAATTTCTGTGTGTACTTCTCTCGAGTGCTTCTTTTACAAAAGTTTCTGTGCTAAAAAAAACACTCAATAATCAAGTATGTCATACAAAATACAAAAAAACATAACTAAATTTATATTTTAAACAACAAATAATTGCTGTACATGATGCTACAACGTTTGCCTCTGTTGAACCTATGTGTATATATATAAAGTACTAGCTGACCCGGCCACGCGTTGCTGTGGCTAAAGTTTTTGATAAATTACATTATAGTAAACAAATTAAGAGGAACAATAAGAGAACATCAGTCACGGAGTCCACTATGATTTCACACAGATGGTATTTGTAAAAAAAATTGGTGATCTCCATTTGACTTTCTACTACTATAACCCTTTAATACAATGAAATTATTTACGAACAAAGACGAAAATGTTGATGTTGGTATACAAATTCACTGGATTGAGATTTGAAGGGGAAGTACGTTGAACACAATTAATTAAAATGTTCTTACACTTGATATTAAGCAGAAATCAATAGGTACAAAATAAAAAAAATGGCGTCAACAACACGGAGTAATTATGATGTTTAAAAAAAAAAAATTATGCTGTTTAAATGTAGCTAATATGACATGTTTGTAGATTTACCATAGCAGCGCCATCTATTGATTACTTACTCAACCCAGTCGAAAGGTATCGACATCTGTTAGAATCATTTGGAGTTAACAGATAATTGTGACTGTCTAATAATAATAGACAAATAATTAGCAATAAATTAAAATTGCGACTATAATTTGAGATTTAAACTATCCTATCTCTCAAGTTGGATCGAACTGCACATGGTGTGCGAATTTTATTATAATCGGTTAAGTGGTTTAAGAGTCCATTGAGGACAAACATTGTGACACGAGATTTATATATATTAAGATTTCTATAAGCATTCATGTTTTACAACCATCGCCTCCAATTCCACGTCGCGAACGGTCTTCATTGGCTTTGTATTCGTTATATCGTTTGCTTCCCACACAAACGACGTAGTAATATGTAATGCAACGTGCAATATGATTGTAACGCTTATAGAAGTGAATTATTCACCAAAGATACATCTAACCTAAAAACGTGTCCGGGTTAAGCTTAACGTTAAGTTCGCACTATAGTTTTATTGGCGGATAACCGCGAATCCGCCTGGAACAACCGCCCATGGGCGGTCTCTGCGAATTGCAAAGTCTCGAACGCCAATGGGCGGGTAGTGCACTAAATAAGTTAAAAATAGCCAAAATTCCGTATATATTTTATTAGCCTAGCAATATTCACTTCTTGAAGCGTGAACTGAGAGTGCAAAATGCTTAACCGATTTTGATACAATTATTTTAGCTATTGGCATCTCATTGGCCATGTGATATGTATAATGACAAAATCTCCAATTGTTGGAGGTGTATTCTTTTGGTGTTAAGCGTCGAGAGGGCTTTTTACCAATTTGAAACATGGAGCCAAAACAACTGTTATATTTAGATATATAAAATCGCCGAAAATAAATATATTAGTTAACTTGATTCTTATTAATTATTAAAAAGTTTAATTTTACATTATGTTTATTCAAAAGTGAAACATTTTTAACGTGACACTATTACTACCGTTTGGTAAAAAAAATATTGTGATTTCATACTAAAGTTTAAATTAAAAAAATCATGCAACATATTGATTGTGGTTTATGCAAAATAAATGCATCTGCTATTCAATGCAATTAATATACTATTTGCATTTGAATAGCAGATGCATTTATTTTGCATAAACCACAATCAATATGTTACCTACATATTTTTATGCAAAATAAATGCATCTGCTATAATAATACCTACAATCTAAACTCATTATTATTTTTATAGGACGTTTATTACTTACTCAGAGAATCAAGCTTTACTCGTCACTTACACCAAAAAGTCTTAAGTTTATATTATAAAGACAATTTTGGCTGTAATATACATCGCGATTGTTGATTAATACATGTTTGTTGTTAAGATAAGTTTTTGATGTTTTATTCACTGGTGGATATTTTATAATTGTAATCTGGGAAATCACATAGTCGGAAAAACTAGCTAATTGTCGAACTTATTGCATAATAGAAATAAATATAAGTTTGTCGCAACGTTACGAACGTTAGGATCGGTGGAGGTGTATGGAACACGTTGACGTGAACTATACAGTATGGACACGATAATACGATGTTAATTTAAACTAAGTACACCCGGCAGCATACCAAATGTGTCAGAAGTCAAATTGATTAATATTTCATAGTTTAGTCACATTACAATTTGGTTACACTGTATCTGTTATGAAGCTGTAATCATTTGAATTTGACAAATAATAGATTAATAATTTGTGCAGAAAGCGGTACTCCTCGATACGGCATGTATTGTGAGGAGGTTTCTGTCTCTGAGCCCCTTAGCACCCACAGCTCGGACCCAGCTCCCGCCGGTGGCAACCTTTTTGTATTTTTTATATATATGTTTTTGTTTTTTTTTTGTGAATGTATATGTAAAAAAGTATAAAATGAGAATTTTAATAAATGAGTGGAAAAATAAAGAAATTCGCTTACACTCATAGCTACCCACGCTAGGTATAAACCAGTATTGTGGGTATGTTCAACGGCATGGTGTGTGTTAGCGTTTTTTTATTATTATTAATTATGATAATCAAATGTTCCATTGCTAAGCTATGAGATATTTTGTATGAAAAAAAAATTCCATGAAAAAAATAAATGTGTGTAAAAATATTTTTGGATCATTTAATTTGATCGAAAAATAATTTTTTGATGGTCTCATGACATTTCAGTGGATCTGTATGACCAGTTTTTATTTAATATGTCGTATTCCCTTATCCAGCCTGTAGATTAATGCAACTTGTAGCTTATTTAGGTTCGGTTGTATCAAAAATTTGTTAAAGTTCGTGTAAATGTAAAATTTTACTTCTTTCACTAACTTAAATAATTGTTAAAGTTTGAGAAGGATGTAAAATTTTACAAAAACTTTAACTTTAACAAATATATTGGTACAACCAAACCTAAATCTATTTCTACAATCGTTAACTATGATGCAATTTTAAAGACATTAAATTGGTAGCTTATAATTTGTATTAGATGTAGTAAAAAATGTCTAAGGTTAGATGGTACAGCAGTAGTATAAACTTATTTGGAAAAAGAAAGATTTTAGGTAAAGTTTGCCAGATTGACCGATGTGACAAACGTTTAATTTTGTACCCTGCTGCAATGGTATCTTTCGGTATGCTACAATCTTAACTCGTATTATTTTGTAGTAGTATGTAGTCTGCATTTTAGTTGCTTATCTCTCGTCTTGTGCATTGCATTTTAATGTCGATTAAATTTAAGCCAGAGAAAGAGTTACAAAATAGAAGAGTTATACAAAAAAAAATACTTTAAATAATATATTACTTATAATCATTATTATAAAAAGTCCAGATTAATACGCACAAGAAAATTATAACCAAACACTACACAATAGGCAGTCAATCATACTTGATAGGTACATTAAGGTTCTTACAATGTCACAACTAAGTATCTGAAAGATAGAAAGATTTATTTATTTCGAAAAGACCTTTTCAAATCTATGTATCATAAATTACCTAGAGTGGATAACTACATATTACATAAAGTAAAAAAAGATTAAAATATCTCCAACGATAAACACCATTCACTGCCATTAATTTAACCTGATAAGCAGCTCAAATCACTAAGAAGAATTTTCTTCAATATTTCATGATTACACGATTTGGGTTGAATTAAAATCGTTTACTATTCGCGGATAACCACTTTAATATAATTGTTCTTAATATTTTTTTATCCATCGATAAATATTATAGCTTTTTATTAATTATACTAACCTCAAAAGGGACTCGGGGTGAAGATACTTGTTACTGTGATGTGATGAAAATGTTTACCATTAAAATTAATTGGATAAAATATAATGTTAAGGAGCTTATAAATCTTACAAGGGACATAATTAAAGAACGAGAATTAATTATCCGAATTTAAATTCAGTAATGCAACTAAGATATAGTTATTTTTACTTATAATGTTCGAAGCTTACCTTATTTACATCACAAATTTTACTTAAAATGAAAATGATCCGGCTCGAAGGACCAACGATGTTAATAATATTGTTGATGTTAAAACTTCCAGTAATTTTTGTCTAGGTTTTAGTTTTAGTTATTTAATTAACTGTCCTCGATTTAATCATACCAACACCAGTGAGTATTAAGTTTTTAATTTTAATATTTATTTTGTAATAATTGTAAGAATTGCAATGAACAAACGTCTTGCGTAAGCTTTATTTTTTTGCGTCACATATTTTTGATGGTAAGAGCACTTGCACACATTTTTGCATTTTGTAATGATGTAAAAAATAAGTTTGATATGTAGTTAATTATAAATATTAAACAAACGTTACATTATCGCTGTCACAATATCAAAATGCAAAAATATTATTTTATATTTCTTTTTAATTTTTAAGTCACACTGAATCTCTGTACGCTTGTGTAAAAGTATGTTTTTTATTTTTTATCTTTTTTCAAAGTTGCCTTCACCGTTTGATTCCCAGACATTGCCTTTTTCTAGACTGAATAATTGGCTGGGCTGATTGATGCCAATCTTTTTATAAAATTTACATGAATCTTGCCAAAACTATGATTGCGTGTGGTTTCAATTAAATTATTATTGGATACATTAAAGCGGGTTTCTGGTAATATACCGACATCTTCCCAAAAACAATTTTTGCACATCACAAATTATTCTAAGACTCGAAACAATATACGGTGCAAATATGATACGTCAATAGTAAAAAGAAACAACTACCTTCAAATAGTGTTGTTGCAATAGTAATAGACTACCGATAGTATTGTGATCTATCGTGACCTCGAAAAAACAGTCACACTATCGATAGGACTATCGAAAATATCGACATGCTGCAATACTATCGATAGTATCGATTGTTAAAAATAAGCAATACTATTGCCAAAGATCGATAGCATCGATAGTATTGTATAAACACTATCAATACTATCGATGGTATGCGTGTCAATAGTATTGATAGTGTTTATAACAATACTATCGAAACTGTCGAAGCTATCGATGCTATTGACACGCATACTATCGAAAGTATCGATAGTATTGATAGTGTTTATAACAACTTTAACTAACTTTAAACTATCGATACTATTGATCTTTGGCAATAGTATTGCTTATTTTTAACAATCGATATATGTATCGATAGTACCATCGAGGGTCGATGGTTTCGATAGGACTATCGCGCTATCTTCTGTTTTTCGAGGTCAACTATCGATAATTTATCAACACTACCTTCAAATTCAAGAAATAACTTCAACACAATATATTACATTTTGTCAAAATAATTTTTTTTTAGACCTCCTAATATTTAATTTAAATGTAATGTATCATTGGCTCAAGTTACGAAATACAAGACTTGCTTACGAAGTGCATTCAACCCTTCTAGATATTATAATTATTATAGCATTTATTACTTTTAAATCAGACCGAATACCTTTTCAAAAGTAGAACAAATTTTGTTTATAATGATGTAGGGAAGTTGCCGGTAAATTATCAAAGAGTATTTAATATGATGACTTAGCCATATTAAAAAATAAGTTTTTACAAAACATTTTTTTTTATATATGAGCTGTGTTTATTTTTTAATCAAACGGTTTGGTGCCTTTGATGTCTATTGCTATGTCTACTAGTCATTTTTAACAAATCATTCATTTAATACTATATACTTAATAGGATATTGATTCTACACAATTTTAGCAGACCTAATGGATAAAGGACCAAGGTTCTTAAGAATCATTAATTGCCCACAAATTGTCTATCTAAATCTCTTGACCGATATATGTGTATATATTGATATTCTTTAACGTAAGGCATTATTTCCACTCTATGTACGACCAGGAAAACATCCGCTTGTACACGAGCACTTTATGCTAAGGATAAGGTAATAAAAGTTATATTTGAATGTTTTTATTTAAACTATAAGAGGACAGTTCATTGATTGTACATTAATGTGTTCATACCTTTATTACCTTTGATTTGTAAGTAAATACGGAAATACAACGCTGGGATTTTATGTTGATAAAAGATAGACATAATATTGATCTGATTTGGCATTTAAAATTGGGATTAGCTTGTTCCACTAAAACGTATATCGTGATTATTTATGGGTCGTTAGGTAACTTTGGCAACAAAAATCCATGATGGTAACTTCATAAAAGGCGATGTTGCGAGCTCGGCCCTGGTTCGTACACGTCCTCAAAAAATGGGTAAATTAAACAAGAATCCGAAAAAAATACAATTAATTTATTCACGAATATATTTTAGAGTTACAACCACATTTAATTTAAACGATTTTATCATTTTCAACTATGTTAAGCATGGCGGCGATACAGCCGACACTTGGGATCAATCGATTTTGATGGTATTTAGAAAATATTACTTTTTTCTCCAAGTACTCTATAATCAAAATACAATTTAAAAAATGAAAATGTCAAAATGACATCGCCCGCCTTATTCGCCATGTTGGTTATGAGTTGCAATTCTAACTGCAAATAATGTTTTGTAACTGCAAACAAAGCTAAATAAGTGAAAATATGCGGTAAAAAACGTTTTTATATTGATTTTGCCCGTTTAATGACATTGTGTATAATACATGGCCGGAGGTCCATACATTTTTGCAACATCTCCTTTGTGCTTAGTACACTATCACATTGTGCGCATGCGCATCTCAAACTCATTTAGCTCAGCTCTCTAAACTGAAACACTGGCAGTTACAATAAATATGTACGTATAATCTAAGGAAATGTTTGTATTTGATTCATTAAAGAAAGGACTGTCATACATCCAACTTTGACGTCAACAAACAATCTATCTGATAATGATTTGCCGACATTAAAGAATCATGGCAAGTTTCATACATTGATTTGTACAAAAAAATTAAAAGAGGTACAAGATAACATTGATTTGAAATATTATCTAGTGAACCTCAGGAATATTTCCTGATAACTAGCTGTGCCCACGACTTCGTCCGCGTAGCGTGATGGTGCCTTTTAAATGGACTTACACTAAAAGATTTTTTCAAGTAGTTCCTCTGAGATTAACGCGTTCAAACAAACAAACTCTTCAGGTTTATATTACTAAGTATAGATTTTAACACTCCGGAATAAAAAGCTGAAATAACAAGTTCAGTATGGAATGCATCTACTGTTCCTAAGAAATTTTTACTGGTGGTAGAGCTCCAGTGACGGAGCTCGCGGGCGTAGGCATCACCGCATTACCTAATATACTTGCCGCTAAACGGTAGTGTTCAGCACTATCGTGTTCCGGTCAGGTGGTAATGTACGTCCCTGTAATTTCCGGCACAGAAGCATAACACCTTAGGCCTCAGGAGTGGCAACGCATCTGCATTTTGACCTTGGTCTTTGTGTGGGTGTCTATAGGCTGCAGTCATCACTTAACATCAATGTGAACTGCATGCTTGTTTGCCACTTCCATAACATACAAAAAAAAAAATACCATAGCTATTCCAGAGAGTTAAAAATATTTAAAATACCAGGAAATGTTCTATAAAGATAATCTTTCAAAGCTGTTTTACCGAGTACTTTTTTTCTTTTTTCTGTACAAATCTTGCCATGATCCTTTAATTTTACCAAAATATTTTTCACAAATAAATGCTTTAACACAATGTTGAAATTTTTTCTGAACACCAGTATGGAATCATAATATTGATCTGATTATCGAGCAAAGTTTTGAAAAAAACTTGCTATATTTTGGTTGGAATTGAGGAAGACTTGAAAATGACTCTTCATAAACTTTGTTAACAGATGAAATAGCATATTATTATGTGTGTTTAATTCTAATTTAGACTCCATAATTCATTAGCCTAGGGTTTTTATGAGGTACAATGCAGTACAGATGGTATTATCACAATAGAATATTAACTATATAATATATTAAGAATACAATGTAAAGTCTAGTGGTGTATGTGATGTATTAAATGTTATTTTTCTATGTTTTTGCACAGAATTTTCATTTAGGTTTTCCATATATGCCATCAATGAATGTCTTGAAAAAAAAAAGAATATTAAATTTATTATCTATTTGAGGCCTCTTCTGCCCGAACGGCCGTCAGTTTTTCTAGCTATGTGTTCTACCCACTGCCACCTGAGTTTCGCTATTCGGACCGTTTGTTGTGGTAATCTTTGGGGGAAGGCTTTTGTTCCAACAGTGGTTTTTATTATGCTATGAAGGTGGCAAACAAGCATGCATTTCACATTGATGTTATGTGATGACTGCAGCCTATAGACACTTACACAAAGACCAGAGGCCAAAATGTAGATAAGTGTAAACACTTCCTATTTGTTTTGCTATATTTGTGGCAAGTGTACGCAAAAATCGAAAAAAGTGTGAGCTGATATTTGAAAAATAGTACGACACTGATTTACATCTTATTACTGTGTTATGTATTCTGCAATGAGGCAACTTGTAAGTAATTTCAAAGAAATTCCTTTTGGTCTCACTGCGACCCAACTTCGCAGCGTAATTATTTATGTTTTACAATAGATCGATGTCACATACCCACTGGTCTAGTGACACTTACCGTCCTGTTAACTTCAATTATATCGCGTACCCACCTTATTTGTTGTCCATTACGTTATAGCCTGTATTTATTATGTTTTATAAAACCATTTTGAAAGTGTACAATGTCTTTTATTTTATTCGCCTCCCGTGAGTTTAGTTACCTTCCTAAAACGGCCTACACACGACCCTAAAATCAGTGGCGATATCGGGGCAGTAGTGGAGATGGAGGACCGTACCATAAATCGCCTCGTGTATAGGCGAATCGTAACCAGAATTTTATCACTTCCAGCGTTTTTTCACGATTTAGGGACGATCCCGATCCACCACCACCACTATCCCGATATCGCCATTGATTTTAGGGTCGTGTGTAGGCTGCTAGGCTGTTAAAAGCCTAAAATTAATTTACACTTGTTAAATAACAAGGCATAAATTTTCATCGTCTTCAGTTTACTATACCAAATGAACAAGTTTTCCCAAGGCACAGAGTCGAGAATTGTCAACTGATTTTAAGTTCATACAATGATACAGACGAGCGGAACATGCCGTATTGCCATCGACGCGCCGAGCCTTTGAACATGTTGCGATGCGACCGCTGCTGTCGACAGGATACGTTGGCTGTGGTCATTATTTATAGATTTTCCATTTTATGAAAGATTCCCAGTACCTCGGAGGTTTTTTTTTAACGTAACGAAGGTAGCAAACAAGCACGCAGTTCACATGGATGTTAAAGTGATGATTGCAGGCTATTATATAGACATCTACACAAAAACCAGAGATCAAAATGCAGATGCGTTACGACCTTATGTCGTTGTCTCTGTGATACCTAGTTATTACGGGGTCATTAAGACACTACCGATATAAGATACTACTCACCGCCGATTCCTAAGACAAAAGTCTTAGGAATCGGCGTGCATGTATGAAGAGAATGATGAAGGTAGACGAGAGGTTTGTCAGAACCGGGATATCTGGCGCTCTACACTCTGCCTACCCCGTTAGGGACCTGGCGTGAAGATACATATATTAAGACACTGGGACAAATAAGATCGAAAAAAATTGTTTACGAAAAAACCCTCTACCGCGCCGTTCCGTGCTGCGCTGGCAGTCGGCGCTGGTCCTTAAACAAATGTTGTAGGTATGTAGGTAAATAAAATAATTTACGATTTCATGTTTATATTAATCTGGACAACCGCGCTGAAGTTAAGTACCATCCAGTTAACCCGGGAAGTAATTAGACGAAAACATTATCAAATTCGTCTACGGGTTTTTTTTTAATAGCTGAAACCGGCCACTTTTCTCTAGACTCAATATTTTTTTATAAAAAAATCTCCACGTAGTTCATCGAACCATCAGGGTTTTGCGGCTTTATACAAATTACACGCTTATTTGAGTAATATAAAATGGGATAATAGAATTTAAATAACTAATAATTAGTTAAACTACAAGTTTATTTTTAGGACTTTCGTAGCGCACACAGTGTAATAAAATCAGATCTAAAAACATAATCTACGACTAACCTTGAAAATTATTTAGTAACAATGTACTAACAATGAACCAAGGCTGCCAATCTTAAAGATTATTAAACAGTCGCGCCGTCGCGTCGGTATAGATTAAAGATGTGAATGAACTCTATTTTATTAGTGTATAACGGTTTGAGCGCTTTGTAGAAAAGTATAATGCCCAACTAGATATATTGCACATCGACCTTAGGTAGGCGACTTCAGTTTATTTCGGGTTCTTGCTGGGCACTTACTGTAACTTGAAGTTCCTTTCATTAAGTAGTTTTTAACCGACTTCAAAAAAAGGAGGAGGTTCTCAATTCGTCTGGATCTTTTTTTATGTAGGTTCAGCGATAATTTGAAAACGCCTGTACCGATTTGGATATATTTTTTTGTTGTTTATGGTATCATAGCAAGAATGTTTTCTTGATTAAAGTAGGAGGCAGTGGCGTAGCTATTGCGGGGTAAATGAGCGAAAACAGAGGAAGTACTCGCCATTCTATTGTATCTTATTCCTCCATTCTCCACCGCTGTGCCTCCTATTTGAGCAAATTCTCTTGTCTCTGGCGTTCCATGACCATAATATTATAAATGCGAAATTGATATTTGTATTGAGCTTTCACGTTTAACCCGCTCAAATTTTGGTTATTTACTAAGGTGTTATGCCTCTGTGCAAATTACAGGGTCGTATATTACCACTTGACCGGGACACGACAGTGCTTTAGCGGCAAGTTTATTAATTAGGAAATGTAGTGTGCCTACGCCAGTCAGCTCCGTCACTGGAGCTCTACCACCAGTAAATCTAAGATCTAATAATCAAGAAAGTTTACTCGAGATAATGCTAGAGAAGACTAATGTTTTCCTTTATTTATTGATTACCATTTTTTTTTGTTAATGAGCCGCATAGTAACTTGTCTCCAAACAAACGCAGTATACTTCACCGCGTAATGAGCGAAGGCCAAGGGCTTTTAAGC
Organism: Macrosoma leucophasiata; assembly: GCA_036365455.1. NCBI lineage: Eukaryota > Metazoa > Arthropoda > Insecta > Lepidoptera > Hedylidae > Macrosoma > Macrosoma leucophasiata. Next base: position 14,495,335 of record JAWQUS010000026.1, read on the forward strand.
CCTTACTAGTAGACAGACCTTATTTTAGAACATTACAAAATATTATTCTTCGAAATAGAACCTATATTATAAGCACAAAACAATGTTTTCATTCACCCACACCAAAACAACTTCTTGAAACTTCTCTAAAATAAAACAACATTTCTGTTTAAAATCCTTGTATTGTATAATAGCCCTACCCCAGTACAAAATTAGCCTAGTCAGTGGTACGAAATTAGCAGTTGTGACATTGTCGCATCATATTACATTACAAGTAACATTAAAGCTATTACAATATATATACGAAGCCTTATCTTTACATTGGCTTTGAATTATTCATAAGAACGGAACAACGTTGTGCGATGTAGCAAAAAAATGGAAGATGGCGGGACAGGATATTTTTTATCCATGGTGACAAACAAGCATGCAGTTCACATGGTAATCACATCAGCATATAGACATAAAAAAGTAACTTCACGCCTGCAATCCCTGAAGGGGTAGGCAGAGGTAAATGCATAAAGCATACATGCCCCACCCACGATTCGCCGGTTACGTTTTGGCCCATTTGACAGGTGGCGAGCTTGTTGATATCTCAATTACTTTGGACAAAAAGTGATTATTTTGAGTTCATACTATACAGAGTAAACAATAATTTTCATTTAATGTACCATGATACTATAGTAGTATTATCTAAATATCTGTCTATAGCAGGTAATATTATCGAAATATCAGAGTTAAACTTTTAAAAATCAGAATTTTATAGTTTAAAAAAATATTCAAACTCGTAAACGTGAAAAAATATTGTAATTTACAAGACGTAACAAAGGAAAAGCACTAGCATGAGCTGTAGCACGTAGTAAATATGCATAATATTTTAAAAATAAGATAAATGGCTTTGTAATACATCATAATCATTTCACTGCGGGAAGACAGCCATTACAATTTCACCATGGACAATATATGTACACACACTAGTATTGGGGTTTAAATCTATGATAATTTAAATATGAAGCCGACACCTAAAACTTTCAGTGCTCATCAAGAAATAATGCACATAGAGCCTATGAAAGTGACAATCGGCTAGTTTCGGCTTTGTAGAGCGTTATCTCTGCTGCACGCTGCCTACGTAAACATCCGTAGTCCGGTATTGGTCAAAACTTGATCAAAATGATCGACAAACGTCAAATAGGTAAGGTGCGAAAGAGATAACGCTCTACAGATCCGAAATAATCCGACGTCTCTTCCTGAGGTCGATGTGCATTATTTCTTGTTGGATACTGTACATGGTCGTCCAGATCAGTTTAATGGACAAATCACCACGCTTAACTTTTTAACTCACACTGAAAATATATCTCAAGCCTTCATCACATAGAACACGGGGAGAAAGAGTATCATTAATAACATCACTATGCGAAAAATATTTTTTTTTTTAAATGTAATGGGCGCGGCAAACAAGCATGCAGTTCACATTGATGTTAAGTGATGACTGCAGCCTATAGACACCCACATGAAGACCAAGGTCAAAATGCAGATGCGTTACCACTCCTGAGGCCTAAGGTGTTATGCCTCTGTGCCGGAAATTACAGGACCGTACATTACCACCTGACCGGAACACGATAGTGCTGAACACTACCATTTAGCGGCAAGTGTATTAGGTAATGCGGTGGTGCCTACGCCCGCGAGCTCCGTCACTGAAGCTCTACCACCAGTAAAAAACTAATAACTTTAAATTAGTAGATCTTAATTATTAAAAACAAATTTTCCAAAATATCAAATTTATTACTAATAAAATAAGACTTACAGCATTTTCTAATTAAGTCAACTATTCTTGTCCGACATTCAGCGTCGTGAAGACTGAAATAATAATCCAACCGAACTTAATAATACAGCAAATCTTATTTAACATTACAAAATAATTTATTGTTCTAAAACCATGAAGTATTTTTCCTAAAACAAACAATCACAATTCATTTTATGAATTGACTATAATACAGAAGAAGCAGAGATCAATAACATTCCCCGAAAATATACAAAAAACAACAATGACACAAGGCTATTATAATTCTCCCCAATTCAACTAAGTCAGAAACTAAAATACACTAGGAATCTTTACCAATGTTCAATGTCGTAGCTGAGACGTATGTACAATGCATAGTGCAGTGCAACACGGGCCACCACCGACCGACTGGTGGGGCGTAGCCATAGCGTTTATATGCAAATTTTGCATCGCTAAAAATGACAGACTGCTTTGCATTGCAAAACAGTCTTGTCATTTTTTGCAGGGAGAAATTTGTGTGACACACACGCACAACAAAAATCGTCTATTACTACGAAACTCAAACATTGACTTTAACAAAATACATAAATAATTTCACACACACACATGTAAACAAATCGGCGAAGGCGGCTTCTTGAAAAAAAAAAACTCGGATCAGTCGCTCTAACGATCCGCGTATCGTATAAGGTATAATCAGTCGGCCCGACTGTGTTTTTTAAATCAGTCCGAAACAACACGATTGATATTATCGCATTTTTGAAGTAATTTTGTGATTAAAAATTACTAACATATGAAAGGTAACGCCATCTTTTTGTATACTTGATGTGGCAGATCTCTTTTTACAGCAAAAATAAAACAGAGCAAATCGGCATTTTTAGGACGTCAGTTCAGTCGCACAGCTTGATTTAGTCTAATGAGCAGTCCGACTGCAACTAGTTTTTATTATACGCATAGGACCACTTGGCAGACTTTGACAGAGGAAAGCCTGCATATGCCGGTGGCCCGTGTTGCTCTATGGTACAATGTTATAGTGGCCAAGATGTTGTTAGAACAAAAAAAGTGTTCTGTGCTACTGAGTATGTTTTTTTTTTTATGTAATGGAAGTGGCAAACAAGCATGCAGTTCACATTGATGTTAAGTGATGACTGCAGCCTATAGACACCCACACAAAGACCAAGGTCAAAATGCAGATGCGTTACCACTCCTGAAGCCTAAGGGTGTTATGCCTCTGTGCCGGAAATTACAGGGCCGTACATTACCACCTGACCGGAACACGATAGTGCTGAACACTACCATTTAGCGGCAAGTATATTAGGTAATGCGGTGGTGCCTACGCCCGCGAGCTCCGTCACTGGAGCTCTACCACCAGTAATGTCTATCTACTCTGAAAAAGTACCACTTTTAATTGATACCATTTTGGCTTCTTGCTTACAGCGATTTCTTATCTGCACGACTACTCTAGCCAGCTAGCCAGGTTGATTAGCTTAAATTGCAATCACTGTAAGAAACAAAGCAAACGCCGTCATCACTATCACGCGACTTCGTTGATGACGCCAAGAAATTACCAGCTTCGTAATAAGAAGCAGGATTGGCGCTGCCTTTAACATCAAGGAATCATATTAACGGCCGACTGATCGTGTGACCTGCCTTTGCCTCAACCACGACACATTGAACCGGATTAAATTAATACACTTAGCATAGAAGAAACTATCTACAATAGTACACGAAATTTTGCTAAATACTTTCCAAATGTATTCACTCTATAGAAATACGAGCTGTTGTTTTGTATTTTCGCTACACATGAAAGATGTCTCGCGGTTTCAACTCGATTTTATAGTGTTCAGTTAAAACTTTTGCTCTACTATCAGTAATATAGCATTTGCATCATGAAATCCAGGTTGAGTATCGCGGCTTTATGTCAACTTAGGAACAAACCCCAAATAATAGCAATTTCAATAAACATTGAAACATATTTATAATAGATATATTGGATAGCGATGATACGAAAAAACAATTTGAAGAGATTGTAAGATAGTTTACGGGGCGTATGAGTTCTGCAAATGCATAATTTAGAAAGTGCATACATATGATTTAATACTTCTCTAAAAAATACGAGAAGACAAACTAATATAATGTTTTTTTTTCCACAATACGATACATACAAAAGCGACGTACAGTAAGTGCACGTCGACGTGCACTAGATATATTGCACGTTGACCTTAGTCTTATCTAAGACTGTTCCGACAATTTCGCCACTGTGCAGCGTTATCTCTTTCGCACACAACCTATATGACGTTTGACGACCATTTTGTTCAAGTTTTGACCAACACCGGACTATTAGTGCTTACGTAGGCAGTGTACAGCAGAGATAACACCCCAAGAACTCGAAACAAGCCGAATGTCTCTTTCCTAAGGTCGATGTACAATATTTCTTGACGAATATACACGTCATATTCGGTCATTGCCCGTGGTACACCTACTTAGTCCACCTGGGTGAACCAGTTATGAATATAATTATAAGGTACCATATCTTTTGTATATAAAAGGATTTATTTCTCTCCGTACCCAACCCACTCATTGTACAATATGCCAAAAATATTCTATTATTTCGGAGAGGCAAGAACTACGTTAATTTGATTATAAAAAAGGTGCACTAATTCTATCTAGTTATTTTTTACTGATTATGTGGTAATTTAATACCACTTTATTTCGTAAAATGGTTGTAACCAATTTTAGGATGAGGATTATTAATTGCGATGGTATCCGGTGAAATCGTTACCATAATTAACTGCAAAAAACGTTTTATGCATAAAATAAAGCAGCAATGCAGCCGACATTTCATTTTGTGACCATATTGTAAAAAATATCCGTGTTCACGTCATAAGAAAACTTGCCTCACAAGCCGAACGTGCCTCTATCGCTTTCAGACGGAACGTGACACTTTTTATGGCGTGCATCGATGTTTAAGACGTTATCACGTCAAAAAATTGCTATCGTAAGTATACTATTAGTACAAAAACGACATTACATTTATTAAAATTGATAGCTGAATATTGTTGAGATAAAAAAAAACTAATTTATTGTACAAACTGTACATAGAGCGGGTCTATACATTTCTGATACATCTCTTTTGGTACAAGCTATAGGGTACAAAGCCACAAAACACCGTAAACAACATTACACGAGAATAAATTATGCCAATCACTAACACAACTAATTCAAGACAGTACCACACCTAATTACTTTAAATAATAAAGCACCATTGAATTTAAAAAATGTCAATAAATAAAAAACGTCTTAATGATATTAGCGAATAAAATATCATTGAACAATTATTGGGTCACCTTAAAATAATAATGACATTATGCCCTCTACATAAAATTGGTTCTTATTGTATTATCACATTATTAAATAACATACGCGTCTTACATTATTGTCTTACTTTTTAAGACAGTGTCAATTATCAAATGCAATCAAATAAAAACAATGCAGACATCATTATGTATTCGGAACATTATATTTTTTATAACAATTCATGAGAAAAAAGGTAAATAAAAGGTAAGGTAGTTCGTTTTTGGAAAATAAAGAAATAATTTTATACATTTATGATCAATAATTTTTCGGAATTATTATAAATATTTTTAATGATCTTTGTGCACAATTACAACCCAGTACCAGGGTTTTTTAGTCATACAATTTTGGTTGACAACTTTTTATAGAATAAAATCCAATTTTCAAAGAAAAGGAGCGTAATTACGGTGTCCTTAAAACCAATTAACATCCTGAAATTACAGTTGCAAGTGTTAAGTACAGTCACATTACACTTTTAACTTAACACTTGTCTCGACCATAAGCACTTTTATTCACTATACACTTGTTACTAAAACAAGTTAACAACAAACACTTATATTTTCAATAATCTTTGTTCTTGCTTACGATCAGTATTACCTGCATTACTGACTGCGATCTGTCAGTTAGACAGAACATTAAAAACTATCCCTAAAATATTGCCTAAATACAAAAATCTTAACTACAAACCTATGGAAAATTATACGTAATACTTTTGTCATAGCAATGTTGACCCTCGGTATCCTAATAATGGCAGTGTCTTTAGAATTAATAGTTAATTACAATTAATTTTAATACTATCCATTGCCAATTTTATTAAATAAAATATATCTATTAATTTGATACGTTCCATAGCTACAACCGATAGTCCGAAAACAGATCTCTTTCCTAATATCTCACTCCTAAACTCACTTTTCATAATTCGATGTCCCAGTACATTACAATACAATGAACACTTTGAACACTTGATTCTCAGCAAATGTTCACTTCTAGCAGTCTTCAACAACAATTCATTGGAACCTTCAAAGCGGGCCTGTAAGCAAGTATCTGCACACTTTGAGCTCAATTTTAAAGCTTTTCACTCGGGCTACACAAAGAACAACACGGATATGATAATTTGACGATGTTATTGTGAAATGTTTATATTGATAACTTTGGAGCCGTTCATACAATTCGCATACACGAGGGGAGGGGGATCCCGCTGAGCGTGACAAATGTGACAGGGGGGTACGAGAGGTCCACAGCAACGTGACGTACGCAGTTCATAAAAACATTTTAAAATAATGTTTCGTTCGACTATTATTAAAAAAAAAGTAACTTCACGCCTGTAATCCCCGAAGGGGTAGGCAGAGGTAAATGCATGCATTCAAGCATACATGCAAACACCCACGATTCGTTGGTTACGTTTTGGCCCATGTAACAGGGGACTATTATTAATTACCAAAAACATAACATATTAAAAGAGGGGTCTTGTTTTTGTGACGAAATATTTTAGGGGTGTCACAGAGAGTGTGACACAGTATGACAATAGGGGACGTATTTTATGAACGACCCCTTTACAAAAAAAAAGGTAATGATGCTTTATAGCACTGAAATAAAATGCGCTCTATTTCTAGACATAATAATATTGTCCGAATGTAAATACAAATGTTGTTCGTGCAACGCCGTGTAACGACCCACCAAAATGATATCCAAACACAATTCGATCGAAATCTCATCAATTTTATCTAGTCCATTATTAGATTATATTTTACCAGTCATATTAATCATACAAACATGACGCAAAAACGTCTAAAGATATAAAAACATTCCTACAGTGGCATTTTAAGGCTTTCATATTTCAAAATTCTACTGCAACGTGAATGTTTTCAATCATTACCATTTCTATAAAGAGTGTAATATATAATATATGTAACTATGTTAATACACAATGATGTTAGACAAAAGAAAGGTAGGACCACTTTTGATATGAATGCGATCGTTTGGTTAAAAAAATTTTTTTTTTCACTTCACGCCTGTAATCTCTGATGGGGTAGGCAGAGGTAAATGCATGCATTGAAGCATCGTATGAAAACACCCAGGATTTTATTTTATGTAATGAAAGTTGTAAACAAGTATGCAGTTCACATTGTTGTTAAGTAATGACTGCAGCCTATAGACACCCACACAATGACCAGAGGTCAAAATGCAGATGCGTTACCACTCCCGAGGGCTAAGGTGTTATGCCTCTGTGCCTGGAATTACAGGGCCGTACATTACCCCCTGACCGGAACACGATAGTGCTGAGCACTACCATTTAGCGGCAAGTATATAAGGTAATGCGGTGGTGCCTACGCCCGCGAGCTCCGTCACTAGAATTCTACCACCAGGATTCGCCGGTTAGGTTTGGGCCCATGTAACAGATTGCGAGCCAGTTGACATCTCCGGACACATTACCCTCCGAGGTACTGGGGAACTTCCAGAGAATGTAAACATCCCAATAGAAACAGAGATAGAGGATTTTACTTTTATCTCTAGTAGCCACGGACCTGAACCCCGGAGACTCTCGGCAATCGAACCCACTGGGCAGTTACGATCATTATTTTCATAATGTAACATGTAGTAATTTTCCTAATCTGGGTGCAATATTCTTAAGACGCATTTCCACAAGAGGCTTGATTATATACAATGTGTCCCGGGAATAAGTGACCGCCCGGCGTTTTTCGAATATTTGTACAAAATTAAGGATAATTACTCTTATATATATGCGACTTACTGGCTTTGGTTTTTTTTTTAATTTTTTTATTAAATACGCGTTTCGTGCTGCAGTTTTTTTACGATATTTCCTTAGTTTTTACATCTTTCTTCATTCATTTTTTTTATTGACTAGCCGAAATCATAGTTTATGAAATAAAATTATAAAACATTACTAAAATCTAATGAAACATATTTTAGAGTAAAAAAAAAGTAGAGAAAAAAAAAGTTTTTGGTATGAATTTTCTTTTTTTTTAATAAATGTTTTATAAAATAAATATTAATGATTTATATTTTTAAATTGCAAAATTAAATGTAATAATTTTAATATTTTTTATCTGTGCTCCATGTTGAACAAAACATCAATCACAGGACGTGACGTCATATGTTTGTACAACAAATAATAAACACAAGTGATACTTTGATTTATTGGCTCTTTTTTGGGATATTTTCTACGTTATTTACACGAAAAATAAGTTATACGAAATTCAACAAAATTAATTTGTACTTGGTTAGTCGTATGGAATTAAAAGATTCAAGTTGATTGCAAACAGTTGACGTCACATTGTTCGGAGTCATTCGGCACCGTTTACGCGACATTTTTGAAATTATAAAATGTATGTGTAGTTTCTGGTACTTTAACATGTTTAAATAATACAATTAATATTTTTTATGTTAAATAAACGTATAAAGAATAATTTTAGATACATTCTCAAAAGTTGTTCGATTCCCTATTATCCTTATATTTGTACAAATATTCGAAAAACGCCGGGCGATCATTTATCCCTGGGACACATTGTATATAATCAAGTCTCTTGTGGAAATACGTCTTAAGAATATGAACATGGAATGAATGTATCAAAAATTGTTTTGTTATAGTTAAGATTGCAAACTCACACGTATTCGATCTACTTTTCAACTACGTATACAAATTTGGCTCGAATCCTTAATAATAACGCATTGCCAATTACGCAAAAAGACACGCAAGGGTCCAGTAATATCGATTCGTCATAACTTTGAGCTATATCTTAAGCCTGCAGAGTTTTCAGCCATTCGCATAAAATTTTAAATCTGTTTAAAGAAAAATGGAAAGAAAAATTTGACTTCAGGCGAGACTCGAACTCGGGAATCTAGTCCAGCCGTCTCCAGATTCCCAAAAATAATATAAAACAATTTTTAAATCTGTGTTTAAAGTACCTACAGCATCCAACAAGTAATATTGCACATCGATCAAGAGAATTCGGCTCATTTTTTTCCCGTTCACGTCGATAATATCTAAATATATATAAAAATCAATTGCTGTTCGTTAATCTCGCTAAAACTCGAGAATGGCTGGACCGATTTGGCTAATTTTGGTTTTGAATGATTTATGGAAGTCCAGAAGCGCGCATGGCCCAGCGGCTGGTGTAGATCGGAAGCGATCTACTCGGTTAAACGATACGGGTGCGGACGGGTGTGATGGGTGGACCGCTAGTGGCAAATTAAATGCGCGTTTCCGTGCTTCGGAGGGCACGTTAAGCCGTCGGTCCCGGTTGCTATCGATGGATAGCAGTCGTTAAACCTTGTCGGAGGCCTTATGGGCGGTTTGAAAACATCCGACAGCGGGTTGGCCACTAACCCACTCACCTCCACCAATCCGCATTGGAGCAGCGTGGTGGAGTAAGCTCCAGACCTCCCCCCAAAAAAAGGGGAGAGACTCGTGCCCAGCAGTGGGAACAATAATGGGTTGCCATTATTTATTATTATATGGAAGTCCAGGGAAGGTATAAACGGTAAGAAAATATGAAGAAATTGAAGGGAAATAGAAAAAAATCAGTTTTCCCATACAAATAGTCCGTATATATCAAACCTTTGACACATCATTTCATTCTGAGGCAATACGAAGTTAGCCGGGTCAGCTAGTTTTCAATTAAAATGCAAATATTATCGACGTGAACGGAATATCCGTTTGGATATCCAGGCTTATTATTGAAACTAACAATTTAACACGGACAAAAATCTTCAGAATATAGCTCAAAGAAATTCGGAATACAACAATCAGGGTAATATTGCTGGAAGATTAGTCTGCCCAACATTTCAACCACAGTACATATATGAACAGTATGGAAACTACGTATAAAACGTTCGGAACGGCACACTCACAAAAACATGTGTGAGTGTGCCGTTTCGAACGTTTTGTACGTTGTGTCCATAGTGTTCATATTTGTAGTGTGATTTAACCCTGGTTCCAGTTCACAACTTATAAATAACCACTTTCAACTTGATCTCAGTGATGTCCGGCTGAATTTTCCTCTTTTTGCTCACGAAAAAACTTTGACAACCGCTGTTTTTGCACGTCGTTGTAACTTTTATTCGATAATCTCACCTCGTCGAGAAGTTTTTGCACCGCTTTGTTGTTGGGCGCGATGGCGTCGGCTTGCTTCAGGTCTGCGAGTGCAGCGTCGTAGTTTTTAAGGGCGAAATTGGCCTGGCCGCGGCGGTATAACGCCTTTTCGTTGCGTGGATCGCTATCGAGTACCTGTGGTTAAGATGTTATGCTGTAGACTTCTTGGATTGGATAAGAAGTAAGTCATCGATTACCCTTGGGTAGGAGTAAGCCATAGCTTTTGTTGATTTGAAAATTAAAGATTAGGAAAAAACCCAAAGTTTTAATAGGCATTTTTTTATATCTCTGGGCAAAGACTAACAGCAAATTAATTTTAAGTTAACTTTTCTAGGCAATTATTATTCTATTTCTACTATAATTCGACAGTCTGGTGTGGACTTCGGTAGCTCAGTCGGGAGAGCAGCTGGATAAAATCCAATAAAAAAAACATGCACACACACAATGCTTCCTATCTTATTTTCTGTCACGTTAAATCTTATGAATTTATGCGTCTGCCTCTTTTTACTGTCGCTTTTTTGTTTCATCGACTTTCAAATCACGTCTCCAAAGAAGTTTTCAAATTTCAAAAGAAACAATATGTACACCTTACCCAGCGCAAGATATATTGCAATCAGCGTACGAAAGAGGCAATGCTAGTTCCAACTTTGTAGAGCGTTATCTCTGCTGCACAATGCCTATGTAAGCACTGATAGTCCGGTATTGGTCAAAACTTGACCAATATGGTGGACTAATTACACATAGGTAAGATGCGAAAGAAATAACAATCTGTAATAAGTAACCAGAATAAGCGTTTGTATGGAATTTTAGCCGAGTGTCTGGGCTATAAGATTGGTTGCAAGCAAGAATAGCAAGTATTGGACACTAACCTCGTCGCAGTAGTGTAGGCAGGCGCGGTAGTCGTCGAGGCGCACACAACACGCGGCCAGGTTGAGGCGGCACTGCTGCCCACACGTCTCCATGACGCTCGGGTCTGTAACAATACGACTGCACTTTACCAACAGTTTGATCTACAGCGTGACACAAAATTTGATTGGAATGAATTTTTCTTTCCATTTTTCTTTAAAATAAAATATATTTCACAAGCATGTGTTAATGCGAAATAATATAAAAACAATTATTAAGGGTAAAAGCGACTTCTTTACGATATTCAATAAACTGAAAAGTCTATTATATTGGTTGCCTAACTAGCATGGTTGGTAATAGATGGCGCTACTGCTACCATAAAGCAAGGAAATAAATGTGAAGGAAAGATTTGACAAATCGGGCAGGACTTCAGTAGCTCAATTGGAAAAGCGGCTGGACTAGATTCCCAGTAGGCCGCGAGTTCAAGTCTCGCCTGAAGTCAAATTTTTCTTTCCATTTTTCTTTAAAATAAAATACAAAATTTGATTCCAATCCACTTTTGATGGTTTATTCTCGCTGTCCCCGCGCTCCGTGTCCCCGTGAACGGGGATAACGGTACTTTATTGATGACCTGCAATCGATACTTTGATCCGTTCGACAATAAACAACTTAAATAAAATACCAACTTCGGTTTCTTAACATAATAATTCTTATTTGCATCTGAATATTATCATTTCACGCCGCTGAGCTCACGTTGGAAGCCACAGCACCCCTTAACCGTGAGGTGTTCGGAGATAATACTGCAATATACCCGAAAACGAAGCGTAAGCAGGCCTCCTACAAGATCGACCGACGACCTGGTGAAGGTCGCGGGCAATCGCTGGATGAGGGCGGCTCGGAACCGTTCGTTGTGGCATTCTTTTGGGGGAGGCCTTTGTTCAGCAGTGGACGTCTTTTGGCTGATATGATGATGATGATGATGATGACTGCAATATGTGGACAAAACATATAAACAGTGTTTGGATGGACGTGTACGGCACAAAAAATTTCGTAAGAGCAATATACTTACAATCCTCTGGTTGGCTGTACTCCTCGCTGCGTATTTGGTTGTGAGCGTGTTCGAGATAACGCAGACATTTTCTGTATTTGCGCAACGCCGCCTTGTAGCGAGCCACCACGAACAACGCGTTGCCGCTCTGCTTGATGTCCCGTATGCCCGACATCAACTCTTCTATCTGGAGACACCAATACATCATCAATAATCAATTATTTATTATTATTATTATTAATACCTAACTCAAGCGAAGCGCGCATGGCCCCGTGGCTGATAGCCATTGGCGTGGCTGGTGCAGATCGCAAACAATCTACTCGGTTGTGCGATACGGGCGCGGTTGGGTGTATGATGGTTGACCGCTAGTTTTAAATTAAAATGCGCCTTTCTGTGGTTCGGAGGGCACGTTAAGCCATCGGTTCCGGTTGCTATTGATAGATATCTGTCGTTAAACCTTGTCAGAGGCCTTATGGACTATAATCTATAAATCCTTATGTTATAATGGAAGTGTAAACGTACCTATTATAATCAATATAAAACTGTTACGTTACTGAGTGACTTTTTTTTTTGTTATTATGGCATCGCTATTACGCATATTGCCAGTGTCAAGTAAAACGATATTTCGTATTTATTTAAGCAGCGAAAAAGTTAGTATAATATAGTCATCAAGTATGATAAGTAAGTATCAAGTATAATATATGTCAGTCAAGTGAGTTACACTCAAGTTATTCGAGTAAAGCGATGGCTACTTTACCAGAACATTTACATTTAAGTTTTGGAGGCAACCTGAAAGGTCGTGTTTTCGCACTGTTATTCTATTTCACTATACACGGGCACTGTAATAAACCTATATCAAACAAAATGCCACCAATTTTATTCAATATAACTTAAAAATACACCAATAAAATGAAATAACATAAGAGCACCATACGCTTCTTTCAAGGTTCCCGCCAAAACTCCTACTGAGTGACTTTCAGACAACGTACTTTTGTAACTTACGTCGCTAGTAGTTTATTAAAAGAAAAAAAATCTAATAGTATGTATGAAACTGTTTCTTATTTTTCATCAATTGGTTGATATTAGGTTTGATCGATGAGAGTTAAAGTCTTATATCGGGTTCGAAAACTCTGAATCAGAACACTGATGGGTAGAAGTGTCTTTGTTCTCATCTAAACGGGTTCATAATCGAAGGCATAGAAAACTCTGAATCAGAACAGTGATGGGTAGAAGTGTATTTTTTCTCATTTAAACGGGTTCATCATCGAAGGCATAGAAAACTCTGAATCAGAACACTGATGGGTAGAAGTGTCTTTGTTCTCATCTAAACGGGTTCATAATCGAAGGCATAGAAAACTCTGAATCAGAACAGTGATGGGTAGAAGTGTATTTTTTCTCATTATATCTAGTATTCTCGCGGCGCCCCGACCGAGGCTTCGCGGAGCACACCTTGAGAAACGCTGTATTGGACATTCTCTGCTAGAGCGCGGACGTACCGTGAGCGCGGCGCGCAGGTCCTCGGGGAAGTCGGGCAGGCGGTCGGCGGAGCCGTCGCGGCAGCACACGTCCCAGTTGTCGGGGTCGCGCAACTCGCCGCACTCCTCTATCACGCAGTCCTGCAACCGCACTCAATATTAGCTACTATTTGGGTTAAGTAATTTTTTTTTTTTTTTTTTTTATGTAATGAAGGTGGCTAACAAGCATGCAGTTCACATAGATGTTAAGTGATGACTGCAGCCTATAGACACCCACAAAAAGACCAAGGTCGAAGTGCAGATGCGTTACCACCCCTGAGGCCTAAGGTGTTATGCCTCTGTGCCGGAAATTACAGAGCCGTACATTACCACCTGACCGGAACACGATAGTGCTGAACACTACCATTTAGCGGCAAGTATATTAGGTAATGCGGTGGTGCCTACGCCCGCGAGCTCCGTCACTGGAGCTCTACCACCAGTAATAATAATGGGTTGGCCACTAACCCACACACCTCCACCAATCCGCATTGAAGCAGCGTGGTGGAGTAAACTCCAGGCCTCCCTCCAAACAAGGGAGAAACTCGTGCCCAGCAGCAGGACGTAAAATGAGTTGCTATTATTATTATTATAATGGCAAACAAACTGGCAGAATATGGCAAACTGTTATGTTTTTTATATTATGTAATGGAAGTGGCAAACAATCATGCAGTTCACATTGATGTTAAGTGATGACTGCAGCCTATAGACACCCACACAAAGACCAAGGTCAAAATTCAGATGCGTTACCACTCTTGAGGCTTAAGGTGTTATGCCTGTGTGCCGGAAATTACAAGGCCAACTGTTTTTGTGCTCACCAATGAGTGCCTAGAGGCCGACAGCCTCTAGGAACTCTCCGAACTCTGATGCTTTCGTTTAGAACGTTATCTTGTCAGTTTCGTACCGCTTAATATAACGTTTCGCTCTGAAGTATGTACCAGCGGACGAAAACACTTTCTGTCAAAAGTTAGGCGGTAAGAAACTGACAGGATATCGTCAAAATCGAAAGTAACACGAAAGCATCGAGTTAAGCGGTCAGCCCCCAGTTGTCGCATCTTGCGAATGAGGTCCTGAACACCACGTCAGTTCGACCACCGAGAGTATAGGACTAGGACAATAAATAAAATGAAAGCAACTCACCACAGTAGATCTTCCGTCCTCAGCCGTCCGCTGAAAGTCTTCGAGGAGAGGTAGCCCGGCCAGTACCGTCCCGAACACCACGTCAGTTCGGTTACCGAGAGTATAGGACTAGGACAATAAATAAAATGAAAGCAACTCACCACAGTAAGTCTTCCATCCTCAGCCGTCTGCTGCACGTCTTCGAGCAGAGGTAGCCCGGCCAGTACCGTCCCGAACACCACGTCAGTTCGGTCACCGAGAGTATAGGACTAGGACAATAAATAAAATGAAAGCAACTCACCACAGTAGGTCTTCCATCCTCCGCCGTCCGCTGCACGTCTTCGAGGAGAGGTAGCCCGGCCAGTACCGTCCCGAACACCACGTCAGTTCGGTTACCGAGAGTATAGGACTAGGACAATAAATAAAATGAAAGCAACTCACCACAGTAAGTCTTCCATCCTCAGCCGTCCGCTGCACGTCTTCGAGCAGAGGTAGCCCGGCCAGTACCGTCCCGAACACCACGTCAGTTCGGTCACCGAGAGTATAGGACTAGGACAATAAATAAAATGAAAGCAACTCACCACAGTAGGTCTTCCATCCTCCGCCGTCCGCTGCACGTCTTCGAGGAGAGGAAGCCCGGCCAGCACCCTGCCGAACACCACGTTGGTGTCGTCGAGGTGCGGGCACGGCACGCTCGTCACGCAGAACTGCGAGCCGTTCGTGTGCGGCCGGCCCGCGTTCGCCATGCTGAGCACCCCGGCATCGTGCTGTATAACAAGCGACCCGGTTAGTCCAGCGGTGCGAGATGACCGTTTGATTCGAAGGGTCGCTGGTTCGATCCCCGCACCGGGACAAATAATTGAATGGCCTAGAGATATTTGTTTCGGGGTCTGGGTGTTTATGTATGTGTTATATGTGTACAACGGCAGCCACAGGTTTATATTATACCTAAAGAGGGGCTGTAAGTGTATTTAAAAAAAAATCACAACCCACATATAACAATCAATTGGAGTCAAATTTTTCTTTGAACTTTATTGAATTTTCAGGGTAAAACTACTTTCACGGATTAATCGCCGTAAACGACTATAAAAGTTGAAAACAAACGCCGGGTTGATTTCAAGAATCATGCTAGTTTGGCACGTTGGAAACAAATCACAGTTGTCAAACGAAACCAAAATGGTAGTCTATAAAGCCATACTTAAACCTGTCTGGACATACGGTATAGAACTGTGGGGAACTGCAAGTAAAAGCAACTTCGACATCCTGGAAAGGTTTCAGACCAAAGCTATGAGATCGATGTTTGGCATTCTAAAATGTATAAGTAATGGCCCTGTAATTTCCGGCACAGAGGCATAACACCTTAGGCCTCAGGAGTGGTAACGCATTTGCATTTTGACCTTGGTCTTTGTGTGGGTGTCTATAGGCTGCAGTCATCACTTAACATCAATGTGAACTGCATGCTTGTTTGCCACTTCAATTACATATAAAAAAAAAATTTAAAAAAATAAGTATATCTTGCATGACCTTGGGTTGGCAACAGTGAAACAGGAGATTAACCTGCGAAGTCACAAATACCAGAGGAAGCTGGCTTCACATGCGAACGCTCTAGCAGCTCAGATAGCAGGATCGGGAAGTACACAATACACAAGACTGAGGAGGAACATTGTCCCAACCTTACAGTACAGATTCCTAACGAAATAATGAGAAGAGGTCAATGGGGTCTCAATCTCAGCTCATACCACAAATCCAGACGAGTGTCGGTCAAGATAACAGCTAAATGTTCCAGACATAGGACAGTGTAAACAGATTGCTGAGCTTAGCAGGATACAGAAAAAAAAATGCTAGTTTAATAGACGCGAGGTAAATCTGTAAAAACAGTTTTATTTCAATCTTGGAATTCCGGCTAGTACCCTCTGAACACCACGTTGGTATCGTCGAGGTGTGGGACACACGCTCGTCACGCAGAACTGCGAGCCGCTCGTGTTCGGCCGACCCGCGTTCGCCATACTGAGCACCACGGCATCGTGCATATTAAAGACTACCGGGGTGGTAAATGTGTGCTATTAGTGCCAACGGCCACCCCGGTGTCAGGTTCAGAGGGGGCCGATGGTAATAAAGGCTGTACAATAGTTTACAGTGAAATCACGAGTGCCTAATGCCAATATTTGTAATTCTTATGCCGGCTATACGCCCTACGTTTTATTAGTGAAAATTTGATAGCCTAGCCTATACGCTACGTTTTACTTACCTACATTTTTACCTACATTTGCGTACGAACGTAAGGTGTGTGCCGGCATCAGGTTGATTAATTGAAGTAAAACAATTTTTACGGATTAATCACTGCCTGACACTGAAGCGCGCATGGCCCAGCGGCTGGTGTAGATCGTAAGCGATCTCCTCGGTTAAGCACTACGGGCGCGGTCGGGTAGTGTGATGGGTGACCACTAGTGGCAAATTAAATGCGCGTTTCCGTGCTTCGGAGGGCACGTTAAGCCATCGGTCCCGGTTGCTATCGATGGATAGCAGTCGTTAAAAAAACCTTGTCGGAGGCCTTATGGGCGGTTTGAAAACATCCGACAGTGGGTTGGCCACTAACCCACCCACCTCCACCAATCCGCATTGGAGCAGCGTGGTGGAGTAAGCTCCAGGCCTCCCCCCCAAAAAAAGGGGAGAGACTCGTGCCCAGCAGTGGGACGTATAATGGGTTGCCATTATTATTATGTCTCTCGTCAGCACGGGGTCCAATTTGAACCCCGGACCTTTGTCAGGCTTGCGCGGGGACATGGGGGGTCCAACACGTAGAGGCCCTTTCGAGAATTTTGATCTACTTTGTAATGGGTTATATTCGGCGGGACCTCTCTCTGACTGCATCAATAGTTAATACAGACACAGACAGACCCCGCAGAATATAATGGGACTATTGTAATGAAAAGTGATTTGCCAAACTTTGGGCTATGTGGGTGAACTGGGGGGACTAGCTGGCTGGGCCTATGGAGTGAGATCCGGCACCTGCCTATATTCAACATCTCACATTATCGAATCCTACTTTAGGCAGGTGGTGACTCGCCTCTCCTTGGTGGGCCCCCCAAACAGCCAACCCGATGGTCGACAGGGGGCAACACTGTTGAGAGAGGCTGGGGGTGTCGAGAGGTGTGGCCCCGGATTCACCATCACGAGCGAGTAATCTCGAGCTCGGAGCGGGCTTCCCCGCTATTATGCCTTTAGACACTTCCACCCCCGAGTGTATGGCTCTTTCAGAAATTTAGACAACAGCCTATTATCTAAATTTCTGCAAATGCCATACCTCTAGCGCCCCACTCTGACCGGCCAATGAAGGCAAGCCAGAGGTGAGAGACCTGATGCTCTGTCCGGCCGTACCTCTGTGTGGCGGACGAGGCGGAGCCCAGTTCTCTCGGAGGAACTCGAGATGATGGTAGGGGGTGGTGTCGCTACTCACCAACAGCTCGCCACAAACTGCTCTGCCCCCTTATTATTATTATTATTAATCACTGCCTGCGACCACAAAAGGTGATTAAACATCAAAACGCCGAAGCCCGAGAACTAAGCTGAAAAGCGACTGAAAATTCAAGTTAGTCAATATACGCATCAAACAATATCCACACACATAACAATAAATCCATAAAAACAGTTTTATTTCAGTGAGTGTAGCTTACCAAAATAACATATCATATCAGACTCACATAACACTTACTCAAAAACATTTCCCTACTTAATTTTTTTTCAGTTTATTTAAGAACCACTGTTCTAGAAATCTACGCAAATATTATGGATACTAACTTTGAGTGTAAAATTTTCATCTTCAAACGTGGGCCCGTAGATGCTCTCGCCGCCGGTGCCATCGCCATTCACTATATCACCACCTTGCACCATGAACTGTGATATAGCTGTAACAATATAAATATAATATATAATTATTATTATTTATTATTTATACTCTGCATCAGTAGTCTCGTAGGCCACTGTACCATGATGACCAAGTATCTATCACTTTTTGATTTTTAACCGATTTAGGGTCGGTGAACGACATCCATTGATAACTAATCAATAGCTGTACAACCGATATGATATACTGCTTATCCTGAGGTCGCAGGTTCGATTCTTGCCCAAAGTCAAATTTTTCTTTCCTTTTTAGGGTTCCGTAGTAAACAAGGAACCCTTATAGTTTCGCCATGTCCGTCTGTCTGTCTGTCTGTCTGTCTGTCCGTCCGCGGTTTAGCGCAAAAACTATTAGTACTAGAGACTTGAAATCTGGCACAAGTATACACCTTAATTACGCCGACAAAGTGGTAGAATAAAAATGTGAAAAAAAAAAATTATATTGGGTAACCCCCTACTAGTAACGCGCGGATATTTTTTTTTATTTTCGATTTTCATATAGTGTGGTATCGTTGGATAGGTCTTTTAAAAATATTATGGGTGTGGGAACATTGATTTTCGATTTAGTTAACTGTTCGTGACTTATTAAGCTTTAAAGTGCAAATTTTCGTTAGACTCAAGTGTGTGTCCCCCCCCCCCTACAGACTAAACGTTTGTTGTTAGAAATTCAAACGTTACGGCGATAGTAGCTACATATAGCGAAATTAAAAGGAAAACTATCACACCTAAGTTGGCCCTGCAAGTTTGCGAGTAATAGTCGACCAAATGTATTTTACTAGAAAATTTCGAACAACTCCATAGAAAATTTTTTTTTTTCATTACATCTCTTACTCTGTAACAACGGAACCCTACAATGCGCGTGGCCCGACATGCACTTGACCGGTTTTTTCTTAAATTTCTAAAGTTCACTCGCATGTGTTATTGCGAAAAATAAATAGTACAAGTATCTGTCAGACAGATGGCAGTAACCTCTTCCCCCCTACCTCCACTCACAAATCCTGCTATCAGTTTCCAGAAAGTTGGCCGCCTTATATCAGAGGGCCTCGCGAAGTATATCTTGCCCGCGTTAAGTTTTAGAGTGAGATTCACAGACCGCACTACGACTTTACTTTTAGCAAAGTACGCTTAGAACTGTCAAAACTTATACTTTATTGACAGTTCTAAGCATACTTTGTTAAAAGGAAAGTTAAAGTTATTTACATTTCACATCCTTTTCTAACTTTAACAGAAGCTTTTCTAACTTTTCTCTTTCTTTAAGTTAGAGAAGGATGTGAAATGGTACAATAACTTAACAAATATCGTGGTGCAGTGCAACCCAGGCTTAGGGTGATCTTTAAGTTAGAGAAGGATGTGAAATGTTACAATAACTTTAACTTTAACAAATATATTGGTGCAACTCAGGCTAAGTCTCGCGCCGCCACTGGCGGCTTATGAACCTCGCCTTAATTGCTGAACAATAAATTAAGTTAACAGGGGTGCGACCGCCTATCGACATTGCTATAGTCGTTGATTTGTAGCTCCTTTAAAAGCAGTAGTGATTGTATGGTACATATATAAAGTTTGTATGTTAGTTTGTTAAGTTAGTATGTAACGGAAACAAGTTGTTTCGTTGAATGAGTTTATTAGACTGATGTATTAAAAGTAGGAAGCGTCACACGCAGGAGCGCAAGATCAGCGTTTTACAAAGGTTGCCACAATATTGAAAGAGATGAACAGAGAACAAATGCAAGGGTAGTAGTAGATGATGCAGTGTTAGAACAGGTTGATGAAATTGTATATCTTGGATGTGCTTTTAGCAAGGATGGTAGGTACACCACTGACATAGAAAGAAGAGTGCTTGCTGGGAATTGCGTGAATGGAGCGTTGGGTAAGCTGCTAGAATCTAAACATCTCAGCCAGCGGGCTCGACTAGCCGTACATAATGCTGTACTTACTCCAACGCTTTTATATGGAAGCGAGAGCTGGGTATGCAGGAAAGAGCATGAAAGTAAGTTGAACGCGGTCGAGATGAGATCTTTGCGCAAGATCTGCGGTGTATCACTCACCGATCGCGTTCGTAATGAAGATGTAAGAAAGAGACTTTGTGTGAATGATAGTATCGGTGTAAAAATGAAAAAAGGCATGCTCCGATGGTTCGGGCATATAGACAGAATGTCGAATGAGCGAATGACTAAACAGATATACAATGCGAATGTGGATGGTTGCAGAGGCCCAGGAAGACCAAGGCTGACCTACCATGACCAAATAGGTCGAGTTCTGTCTGATGGTGGGGTCAAAAGTCTTAGGAATCGGCGTGCATGTATGAAGAGAATGATGAAGGTAGACGAGGCACGAGAGGTTTGTCAGAACCGGGATGTCTGGCGCTCTACACTCTCTGCATACCCCGTTAAGGACTTGGCGTGAAGATACATACATACATTGCCACAATAAAAGTTATACAATGTGCAGCTTGCCTGTACAGTGATAATCTGTCCGTTTTCTTGCTTTCGTAGGTGAGAAACAAGCGCTAGTGGTAGATTATTTCGATTATTGTTATTTAGTTAAAGTAAAAATCGACATGAAAATTTGACAGCAATGACAACGACAACAGCAATGTCGATAGGCGGTCGCACCCCAGGACTTATTCGAAAAATATTTTATTTGCAAAACTAACAGTAAATAGATCATTATCTCTTTAGTTTAAAACGAAAACTATTCTAAACTGCCAACTACCAACTCTAGTAGAGTAGGTCATAAATATCATAATAACAGTATTTACGCGATAATATTCCGTGTCACTCAATTAATTACGTACATATTTCATACACACATTAGTTCGCGAATATCGAATATCCGCGACCTACACCACACTCACCCAATTTGGTGAGCATTAAAAATAAAATAATGAATTCGTACACAGTGTCAAAACAATTCTAATTTTGTAAAATTTGCATTAAATCAATATCATATACTTGTTTAGTACCGCTATTATGGTAATACCGCATAAAGCTTAGCTATAGGCATTTTGTAATTCTAATGAGCTCCAGTGCTGACAAGGTAACATATTAATCACTTTTTTCTCAAGTAAGGTATAATTCGATATATTATTTTGTAAAGGCACTTTCTGTTTCGGTAATAAAGTCTAGATTGCATTATTTTGTAACGGTTAAAGCTAACTTAAAGCTAGGACCGCACCTAGCGGCGCAACGGCGGGGACCAAGAAAAAATAGGCTGGCCATATCCATATACCGTTTTCTGGTCAGATTTCCTTTTGTAATACATATGTATTTTTTGCAAAAACACATTCGAGTGAACTTTATAAATTTAAAAAAAACGGAAAAAAAAATTGAATTTGGGCAGGAATCGATTTTTTTGAATTTTTTCTTAAATTTCTAAGGTTTTTTTTTACGAAATTCAGTATTCAGAAACCAAAATACTTCACTCCGTCACCCGTCAAGGAATATTGCATATCGAGCTTACGAAAGAGACACTCGGCTAGTTTTGAGTTCGTAGAGCCTTATCTCTGTCGCACACTGTTACCGTAAGCACTAATAGTGCGGTATTGGTCAAAACTTGATCAAAATGGTCGACAAATGTCACATAGGTTGTATGCGAAAGAGATAACGCTCTGTAGATTCAAGATTACTTTCTCTCTCCTGAGATCGATATGTAATATATCTTTCTGCGTACTGTATCTACACACAAAAAAATCAAATAATCACACTGTCCACACATACCAGTCTCACGAAATTCCGTACCATGAAATTGAAAATATGCTACCGTCACAAAGTCGAAGAAAAATTTAAAAGAAATATTTATACTCTCCCTGTTGATGACGGGAATTGAAAATCTCGAAGGCTTTCTCTATTCTTCATATTGTTCAGCTTTTTTCTGAATTAGAGCCTCATTGATAACGTTGGAAATATCAGATAACTTCCATTTAGTTAATGCTTTGACCAACATTAAAAAAAAATGACAACACATCGTTTCCTATCGCAGCCCGTTTGCATCTCTCTATGCGGTCCTAGCTTAAATCAAATTTTTATCCACATTGAATTTCGAAAAATATCCTTAGCCGGTCGTTGCGTAAAATTTGACCTTCAAATTATCCGCGACGTGACCAAAGCTGTTTCAATCCAAAAACATGTTCAATGACATTGAATAATTTAAAAACTAACTTTTCTAATATACTTGCCGCTAAATGGTAGTGTTCAGCACTATCTTGTTCCGGTCAGGTGGTAATGTACGGCCCTGTAATTTCCGACACAGAGGCATTACACCTTAGGCCTCAGGAGTGGTAACGCATCTACATTTTGACCTTGGTCTTTGTGTGGGTGTCTTTAAGCTGTCTTCACTTAACACCACAGTGAACTGCACGCTTGTTTACCACTTCCATTACATAAAAAAAAACAACATTTACCTCTATGAAACTTGACTCCTTTATAATGCAACGGTTTCCCGTGGACACCGACCCCTTTTTCTCCGGTGCATAGGGCTCGGAAGTTTTCAGCAGTTTTAGGCACTACATCTCGCCGCAGTTCTATCACAATGCGACCAGCTGCAAAGAAATAACAAACATAAAAAGCGGCCAAGTGCGAGTGGATATCAGCCTTGAATTGCATTGTTTGAATGAGCTTCAATGGCCTGATGAAAACGACCCACTGCCACATTTTTGCCTCTCGTATCCGGCTTTGGAACTACCAGTGAATGACAAAGAATGTCCCATATTTTTTTGTTTAGTCTTGTCTTGCCGTTTGTAAAAGAGAGTATGGAACATTCTGTTGATACCTATTTTTATTATTAAGTATTTTTGGACCATTATTTTATTTTATTTTCTTTACTTTGTCGTATTAATCAACGTATCAGTTGTTATTCGCTTTAATTTTGATTTTGTAAATTGACCTATCACAAGCAAATTCTATTATTTCCAAGCATAGAATTATAACGCTTAGAAGCCAAGTCAACGCGCGCAGAATTAGGCCATTTCAGGTTAGCCTTTTAAGACTCCGCTTGCCGGCCGTTCATTCCCGCGACACCCACGAAACGGAGCGGAGCTCCCGCAATAATGAGAAATACGAGTTATTGTGTGGTGAAAGGCTGTCACAATGCTTCACAAAAGCGTAATAAGGACTCGAAGATCACATTTCACACATAAGTATTACTTGGTATCGTTTATTTTTGTTTAAAAACCAAAAAACAAATCGTAAGAATCGAAGTACTCAGATGATTAAAATGATGCCAGTAAAGGAAAATTTTTTTTCCCCACATTTGTTTTTTTTTTCATTATCTACAATGCATATTTGTCTATTCCTATGACAGTACGCGATATTAAACTGGTGGTAGAGCTCGAGTGACGGAGCTCGCGGGCGTAGTCACCACCGCATTACCTAATATACTTGCCGCTAAATGGCAGTGTTCAGCACTATCGTGTTCCGGTCAGGTGGTAATGTACGGTCCTGTAATTTCCGGCACAGAGGCATAACACCTTAGGCCTCAGGAGTGGCAAGGCAACTGCATTTTGACCTCTGGTCATTGTGTGGGTGTCTATAGGATGCAGTCATCACTTAACATCAATGTGAACTGCATGCTTGTTTGCCACCTTCACAATACATAAATAAGCAAACAGGTGTAAACAGGTAAGTAAACATCGGTACGATCTGTTTACTAATAAACCTCGTAAACATATTTTATATGTTTATAGTTTCAGAAACATTTAATTGGTTTAGTAATGGGTGAAATTTGCTAAAAAATAATGTATTTTTTTATTTTATGATAGCCATGAACATACATATTTTGATACATATACATGCAAGACGTATTTGTTTTATATTATTTCGCATTAACACATGCTTGTGAAATATATTTTAGTTTTAAAGAAAAATGGAAAGAAAAAATTTGACTTCAGGCGAGACTCGAACTCGCGGCCTACTGGGAATCTAGTCCAGCCGCTCTTCCAATTGAGCTACTGAAGTAAGACGTATTTGTTTATATATGAAAGGAGATGTTGCGACCTCGGCTCTGGTTCGTACACGACCTCAAAAAATGGGTGAATTAAAGAATCCGAAAAAAATACAATTAATTTATTCAAGCATATATTTTAGAGTTACGACCACATTTAATTCAAACGATTTTATTATTTTCAACTATGTTCAACATGGCGGAGATACAGCCGACGCTTGGGATCAATCTATTTCGACAGTATTTAGAAAATGTTACTTTTTTCTCCAAGTACTATATAATCAAAATACAATTTAAAAAATTAAAATGTCAAAATGACATCGCCCGCCATATTCGCCATGTTGGTTTTGAGTTGCAATTCTAACTACAAAGAATGTTTTGTAACTGCAAACAAAGCTAAATAAGTGAAAATATGCAGTAAAAACGTTATTATATTGATTTTGCCTGTTTAATGATATGGTGTACAATACATGGCCGGAGGACCATACATTTTTGTGGTGAAAGGCTGCACGTATAAAAGTACTAAGTGTAAAAGTAGGCTGCAACATCTCCTTTGATAAAAACTATGTTTCATCCGGTAAAAAAATAGGTGAAGATCGACCTAGATTCGGATTCCCTACTACTATGAGATTCTCAAGACGATATTCCAAAGTTGTTTCACTTTGCTATTATGAACCAAAATTTGCAAACATTGAGGGAAAAAACATGTTTGCTTGCAACCCTTTTCGAGTCTTTATGTGTGCTTCAACGCTCTAAGCGTTATACCTCTATGTTTCCAAGTAATTAAATATTTTTATTACTTTGAGTTTGCCTTCTATGTCATAAAATCGCGTTTTTCGCAGCGACTTGTAATTATCTTCACAGGACGCATTTAAATTTTGTATATAACAATAAATGAATTTACCCCAGTGGCGTAGCTATAAGGGAGGGGTGGGGGGGGTGAGCCGGGCACTTGGTGCCACCACCCGTTTGGGGGTGACACCCTCTCCAGTGATCATCTATGTTTAAATAACCAAAGCTGATTAGCAGTTTAGACGTGCAAACGCAAAAGAATGGGACGTAATTCCTCTTTTCTTTTTCTTTTCTCATCCGGCCCTGGTGCCATCCATTAGCTACGCCATTGATCAACCCTGAGACCACTGAGTCCTATTTTTTTTTGCCTCTTTGAAAAAAATTAAGGGTAATGCGCTGGTGACTTCTTTCCCTCTAGCTCCGATACTGGAACTCAACCACCAGTAAAAAAACCATGTCACAATTGTTTGGCGTTGTAGTTTCACCTCTGTTATCACTTATGTAAATGTACACGTAGGTATTACTTTTACACGTAGGTGTTTCAAATACCTACAGGTTTTTCACGTCAATAAACTTAAGCGTTAACATTGTTGGTAACAACATGCGTTAACGAGTGTGTGTAACGTACGCTCAAGCGACAGCATTTCGCGTAAAATAACATAAATAATCTTATGTAATCTAATATCTATATATATAAAAATCAATTGCTGTTCGTTAGTCTCGCTAAAACTCGAGAACGGCTATATCGATTTTTCTAATTTTGGTTTTGAATGATTTTTGGAAGTCCAGGGAAGGTTTAAAAGGTAACAAAATACGAAGAAATTGAAGGGAAACAGTAAAAACCACAATTTAATTTTCCCATACAAATAGTCCGTATCTATCAAACCTTTGACACATTATTTCATTGCGAGGCAATACGAAGTTTGCCGGGACAGCTAGTATGCAATAAAAGTAGGTAAGTATACGCACAGCTAGTCAACTAGAAAATAATTAAAATTAAGCTATGACTATGATAACTATTTAAATTGCGATTAATTGCAATAAATGGACTGTCACCATTTTATAAGCTCTAGGTACGTATCTATCGAAAGCTAGCAAAGGAGTTGACAACATAATTAAGCAATTATATCAAGAAATCTGAGCCAAACGCAATAATCAAATAGTGTAATAAGTGACTGATGATTCCGGTTTTTGACTCATGTACAAATTATTACCACGTTTCAGTAAGTAGTTAAGTTCTATTCGATTCTTCTATTCTAAGTACCTATGGCATTTGGGCATTACGTACAGTCGCTGACCTATGATAAAGATAAGCTTAATGTATGTTACATTCAATAGGTACGTTATCGAAATAATATTGTGGGATCCCGCTGTAGAATTGTTTCGTTCATCGGCATAACCAATTTTTTTTACAATTATTTCGTTCATCGACATACCTACCTAATTATGCTGCAAACCAATTTTTTACGCATAAGTATTCATGATCTAAGAATATAGGTAGGTTATATATTTATAATATTTACTAGGTTGCCTATCAATAAATTAAATTGGAGTGTCTGTTTGTAACATAAAAATAACCGCTTTTTACTAAATGCATTATGTATACGCGGTACATATACCAAAACAACATTTTTTACAATATTTGTCTGTTTATCTGTTGGGGCTAATCTCGGGAACGGCTTCACCGATTTCGACGGGACTTTCACTGGCAGATAGCTTATGTAATAATTGGTAAGTTAGGCTTAGACTTTTATACTAGCTGCGCCCACGACTTCGACCGGGTAGTACTGAACAATCATACATTTTCACACGCACAAAGTCGCGGGCACAGCTAGTCTCTAATATGCTTAAAAATTAGGTTTGCAGCATATCTCAATGAAAGAAATAATTTTGCAGCGGGCTCCTAACCTATAAGCAGGCCAATTTTATAAAAATAGAAACAGTACCAGTTAGCGTCGACTTGAATTAACTTTAGATTTTTTATATGAATACAAAAGTTGATTGACCTGCCTAAAAATATTTTATGCAAAATAGGTTGCCAAGATTCGCCTGCTTTTGATATTTTTACTGTTTAAAGGTTATCTTTAATACTGAACAACGTAATCTGTAATTTTTCAAGACCATCTTAGACCTTTAAATTTTGAGAGCAAAAAAATAATTTGAACAAGGTGCAACCCATTAGAAAAGTGAACAAAATTTTTAATTTTATTTATTTTAAAAAAATTGAGGTCGGGAAGGTGAGAGGTGGCATTTTGAGGGTTGAATTTCTATAAATAATTCATGGTATCAACATGACGGATGGACGAATGGACGAATGGACTGATGGACAGATGTACGGATGGATGGATGAACAGATGGAAGGATGGAAGGATGGAAGGATAGACAGATGGACAGATGGACAGATGGACGGACGGACGGACGGACGGACGGACGGACGGACGGACGGACGGACGGACGGACGGACGGACGGACGGACGGACGGACGGACGGACGGACGGACGGACGGACGGACGGACGGATGGACGGATGGATGGGTGGGCGTATGGGCAGAGAGAGCATTTACTATTTCTCTATCAGAGATAAGTGTGTATAATCATCATCTCTGGTTCTATTGGGATTTTTCTATTTTCATATTATACCTTTACAAAATTATAGAAACATTACAAAATTATATTTACAGGTATTTTGTTATATTGTAACTTAAATTTTTACACTTGTGCAAGTCATTTTTTAAGCATAATACATTACGTATATAATTTGATAAGGAATCTAAAGCCGCATCAAATTTTTCAAAATTAAATTTAGGTGCGTCTACATGCAAAGCAAAAATACAAATTAGGACAACAATTGGCAGATACAAAATTAATTGTCTTTGCTCTTAATGTAAAGCAGTGAACTTTTATGTCTATGGTGTTCGAAAATAAGCATCAATATTACATCTATATCCACACATTAATAGTTTAATAGCTTTGTAATTTTTCACTAGTGCAAACACATTTAAATTAAGAAATAAGTCGCATATTTAGATTATTCTTTTTAGATTAAGACTTAATTTAAATATGCGACCACCTAATCATTAGGTGGTAATAGCAGTAGCAAAGATCTCTAACCAATGATGCATTTGATCAGATTTACAGAGTGCATTCAGACTAGTTTCCAATAATGATGAAACAAGTGAGCAGTATTTCCTTACCATCCATGTCCACTACATGGACAGTAAGGGAATACTGCAGCTTAGATATTTACATCTACTCAAAAATCAGAGATCAAAATGCAGATATAAAGACGGATTAAATGTTTTTTTTTTATTAATGAATAAGGACTAAAATAACATTACACTTAAATATTCAACTGCCTCAGTAGCCTACTGGTAACAGGCTACTACTACTATGCTGGGGTCCTCAGTTCAATGCCTGGATATTAGAGATAACAGTGTCAAATCCTTTCTCTCTGGTTCTATTGGGATTTTTCCATTTTCTGGTAGTTTCCTAGTACCTCGAAGTTTGGTAATATACCTGGAGCTGTAAATAGGCTCGCCACCATAAAAAACTAAAATGTAACCGGCGAACCGTGGGTGTTTGCATGTATGTTTGAATGCATTAACCTCTGCCTACCCCTTCGAACATTACAGGCGTGAAGTTATGTTTTTTTTAAAAACCGAGCAGTCAACTCTAAAAGCAATATGTCAATCACCAGCTTTCCTTGGTAGAATCTGTATCTATGATCATTTTATAAAACTGACACATGCAGGCATAAATATATACTACAATGAATTTTACCTTAGTTTACTCTTTATTGTATACAGCAACCTTGTACACTATATTGGTGGTAGGTTCCAGTGCTGCTCGAGGGTGAAGGCACCACCGCATTACCTAATTCATCTGCCACTAAATGGTAGTGTTATGCGCTATTGTGTTCCCGTTAGGTGATAATTGTATGGCCCTGTAATAACTATCACAGAGACATAATAGTTTCAGGGCTGGCAATGCATCTGCATTTTGACCTCTGGTCTTTGTGTAAGTGTAAATAGGCTGCAGTCATCACTTAACATCGATGTGAACTGCATGCTCGTTTGCCACCTTTATTACATAAAAAAAAGATTGGTGCTTCACATTCTCTACCTACCCTGCAAGGGACATGGTGTGAAAATACATAACTTTATTTAGCAAGTACTCAGTGTATGTGACCTATTGAATAAAGTGTTATTAAAATGTATACAATTCACATTATTCAACATAGGAAATAAAAATAAAAAACAGTTGCCTCATTAGCTGTTTTTGTCATGTAATTTAATTCAACTGTATAAAAGGGCAAACAGATAAACACGGTATAAAGTTTTTTTTATAATCTCAGCGTATATTTAGAGTACATTATGCACCATACATTGTAACGCGGCCTCGGCCCGTTGAACTGCATACTAATGACTAAAACTGCACTATGATCAAACGTTGTTTACTTCAATGCGTTAGTAATATGTTTTTCACTTACCTTTCTCACCATCGATCGTTATATCTAAAAACACCAAGGGATTTCTTTGTTTTGATTGATTCTCAGTTATCATCTTCTTATATTAACTCACGAACACCACATCACACTGATTCTTCAAGTGTTGTATATCATACAAAACGTGAGCACTCTGTTATAATTGACCTTTTCATCATTAGATCATTAAAAAAATAAAGCCTGTCCCGCTAAATGAAATAAAAACAAAGAAAACGAGGATGATTTCTATCTCGACCTACCCCAATCAACATTTAACAGGAGGGAAGGCGGGGAACAGGGGACACAACATGACATTTTCGATCTACTGACAGAAACGACATGTACCGTGCGTGCGTTCATTCATATTTTTAATCACCTAATTGTGTGTTTTTATTTTTTTTAAAAGGATCTAAAATATTCTGTGATAATTAAAATTATAATTTATTGACTAAATAAATATCTCACATAACTTAAGAGAGCGCTTGGAATTTAATTTATCAAATTCAAACATGATTAGTTTACAAAATAGTAAAGATATAAGTTGTACAACACTAAAATCTATTGCCTTAAAATAGTTTAAAAAATACTATCAATTTTCTTTTGAGTCATCCTGTCAGAAATTGACAAATTCGAACGAAATGTCAATTGCTTGTCAATTGCGTCACCTCTCCAACAAAACGGGAGAGCTGGCCCAGTTATGAAATTACTCTAGAAATGATATTTTCGAACAAATAACATATTAGTTTTGCTGTAAGTACAAAATATTTATATATCGTCATAAGTACACATCGTATTCTTTGAATTAAACTTGTTACAAACATTAAAATCGTACGTACGGTACGTTGAAAAACTTGATTGCGTTTTGAAGGCAAGTTTATTTAGTGATAACTATTGGTTTCAGTTGGAAAATGTCATCATCAGCATTGTTCATTTTGGACGTGAAGGGTAAGGTCCTCATATCGAGGAACTACCGAGGAGATGTAGATATGGGGGTCATTGATAAGTTCATGCCTCTTCTGATGGAAAAGGAAGAGGAAGGAATGTTGACCCCCCTGCTTCAGACGAGCGAATGTACATTCGCCTACATCAAAACTAATAATCTGTACATCGTGTCGACTACAAAGAAAAACGCGAATATAGCCCTAATTTTCGTTTTCCTGTACAAAATTGTTGAAGTCATGACCGAGTACTTCAAGGAGTTGGAGGAAGAGAGCATAAGGGATAATTTCGTAGTTATTTATGAGTTACTAGATGAGCTAATTGATTTTGGCTATCCACAGACCACAGATAGTAAAATACTTCAGGAGTACATAACGCAGGAGGGCCATAAACTGGAGATGCAACCTCGAATACCTATGGCAGTAACTAATGCTGTATCTTGGAGGTCAGAGGGTATAAAATATCGAAAAAATGAAGTGTTCTTAGATGTGATTGAATCTGTCAATTTATTGGCCAACTCAAATGGTAATGTGCTAAGAAGTGAGATTGTTGGAGCTATAAAAATGAGAGTTTATTTATCTGGCATGCCTGAGTTGAGACTTGGATTGAACGATAAAGTTCTGTTTGAAAGCACAGGGCGAGGCAAATCAAAGTCTGTTGAGTTAGAAGATGTAAAATTCCACCAGTGTGTCCGGCTGTCTCGTTTTGAAAATGACCGGACCATTTCTTTTATACCTCCCGATGGGGAGTTTGAGCTGATGTCGTATAGATTGAACACACACGTGAAACCTTTGATTTGGATTGAGTCTGTCATTGAACGTCATGCACACTCAAGAGTAGAGTACATGATCAAAGCCAAATCACAATTCAAACGCCGTTCAACTGCTAATAATGTTGAGATTATTATTCCCGTCCCAGCCGATGCTGATTCACCAAAATTCAAGACTACTATTGGCAGTGTCAGATATACACCAGAACAAAATGCTATCACTTGGTCTATAAAATCCTTTCCTGGTGGCAAAGAGTATTTGATGAGGGCTCATTTTGGTTTACCATCTGTTGAGTGTGAAGATCTCGATGGGAAACCTCCGATTCAGGTTAAATTTGAGATTCCCTACTTTACAACTTCTGGCATACAAGTCAGATATCTAAAAATTATTGAAAAGAGTGGATATCAAGCCTTGCCATGGGTCCGTTACATCACACAGAATGGAGACTACCAACTAAGAACTAATTAAATATGAACTTGTTATGTTACATTCCTTCTACTTATAAGTATGCACTTAGTATAATATCTATTATTTTAGCTCTATTCTATGTTGTATTTTGGAAGTATTATTGTGTAATTAATATTTGACACTGCATTAAATATTCCTTTTTATCAAATTGGTTTTCAAATTCAAATCATTTATTTCAAATTGGTCTACAAGGACACTTGCATTGTTGGGTTATAAGCTACCTAGAGAGAATGACTTATAATAATAATCCAATAGGTATTAATAAATACCAATAATATTTAACTGATACGTGAATTATCAAATTTTTCAATTCCTTCATAGAAGAAAAAGAAAAATCTGTTCGTCATAATCATAGTCATTCACTTAGCAGAGTTCCAAGTGCAGGCACTACTGAGAAGAACTCCGCTACCCAACAAACTCAGCGTGATGCTCTTTTGTCAAGACCTTACGATTTAATACAAATATTATTACATAGAATAAAGATAATGTGAACGTCCATGGCATATAAGTATTTGCATATAAACACATATGCAAATACCCATCAACAGCTTAATATCGTGATAGAATATAACACCCGCAAATCACGACAGACCAGTCCCCACAATCAGCACCCGTTCACGAGTATGACGCATGTGGCAGCCATTGCTCTTCTCGACCATTTTGAAGGGAAGTGAGCAACCCGTCACACGACGCCGCCGAAGGCAAAGACATTAAAGTGAGCATGACTGTTATGATTACCAGTGCATACATAGCATTATAGATGAAAAGAATCTGTTTGTGGCCAGAGCATACACAATATCAATATCCATTAACATAAGTACTTTATGTTAATGGATATTGATTATGGATAACTAATTTTAGGCAGCGATCCCTATAATCCCAAGATGTACTATCATTGAGATATTCACAAATTATATAGTAATAACATTTGTATAAACGTTCTTTAATTACTTTTTTTAATTTATTAACATAGACTTTGATCATTTTTTGGGACTTTATTATAAAATCGTATACACAGATCTCTGAAAGAATTACTTACTCTATGCAGTCGTGTTACATGTATTGACAACTTGTATTTGTTCCTTGTGTTCATATTATGATCATTGGTTCGCGTAGGAAACTCAGTAATATTTTTCCGGACATACAATAAGTTTTGGTATATATATTGACAAGTCAAAATGTTTATTTCCTTAAATTTATCTCTCAGAGACACTCTCGAGCTTAGCCCGTAGATAGCACGTACTGCTCTCTTTTGCAAAACAAAAATAGTATTGACGTCGGCGGAATTTCCCCATAGCAAAATGCCATAGGACATTATACTGTGAAAGTAACTAAAGTAGACCAGCCGAGCCATCTCCACGTCCGTCAATAATCTTATCTTCTTTACTGCAAATGCTGCTGAGCTAAGTCTACTGGCCAATTTGGCAATATGGGGGCCCCATTGCAATTTAGCATCCACGGTAATGCCAAGAAATACCGTGGCATCTACTAACTCCAATACTTCCTCATTTATTATGACATTGGTGTCCACAAGTTTTACATTAGGAGTGGTGAACTTAATACATTTTGTCTTTTTATTCAACAATAAGTTATTGGCACTAAACCAATGTACTACATTAGAGAGAGTAATGTTCACATCGTCAAATAAAGCCTGTTGTCTTTTAATTTTAAAAATTAAAGAAGTGTCGTCAGCAAACAATACCATATCTTGACTATCGTTGATGATGTACAGCAAGTCATTTAAATAGACTAAAAAAAGAAACGGTCCTAGAATAGAGCCTTGCGGGACCCCCATATCCATTGAAGCCCCGGGAGATCTATTTCCATTGACATCAATATACATTGTTCTATTGCTTAAATATGAAGTCATAAGCTCAAGAGCGGTATCGTGAACGCCATAGTGATATAATTTTCTGACCAAAGTTTTATGTTGCACACAGTCAAATGCTTTGGATAAGTCACAGAATACCCCTAGTGCATCGTGCGATTCTTCCCAAGCTTCGAATATATGTTTTATAAGCTCAACACCTGCGTCAGTAGTTGAACGACCCCTGGTGAATCCAAATTGCCGAACGTGTAATAGTTATTGTGACTGAAATAGGCTAGTAACTGGTTTTACATTAATTTTTCAAAAATTTTACTAAATGTGGGTAGTACTGAAATAGGTCTAAAATTCGTGGAGTCACTTGTACTACCAGATTTAAAGAGGGGAATCACTTTACTATGTTTCATTAGGTCAGGAAATATACCACTTACAATACTATTACTAAACATAGCCGCTAGGTAAGGTGCGATTATGTCCAATATTCTAAATGCAACTTTAACAGATAAGCCCCAGAAATCAATGTTAATAGATATAAAAGCATTGATTACATCTAAAGTGTTTACTAATTTAAAACTATATCTAGTGCTACTTTCCTGTACATTTTGTTTCAATAATGATTCGGCGACGGTAGGAGAAGAAATCAGATGTTTAGTTGTAGAAACTGGAATATTAGCAAAGAATGTTTCAAATGCTGACGCAACTTCCTCGTCAGTAGTAACTTGTTTATTGTCAACAATTTATTTAAAATCAGAATTGCGTTCAACGTTTTTTCCACTTTCACTATTGATTTTCTTTTAACTGGTGTATTTTATATGGGTGGTTAATGATAACCTTTTTTTTTGATGTGGTCCGAATGACTAATAATAATATTATTATATGGGGGCAGAGCAGCTTGTGGCGAGCTGTTGGTGAGTAGCGACACCACCCCCTACCATCATCTCGAGTTCCTCCGAGAGAACTGGGCTCCGCCTCGTCCGCCACACAGAGGTACGGCCGGACAGAGCATCAGGTCTCTCACCTCTGGCTTGCCTTCATTGGCCGGTCAGAGTGGGGCGCTAGAGGTATGGCATTTGCAGAAATTTAGATAATAGGCTGTTGTCTAAATTTCTGAAAGAGCCATACACTCGGGGGTGGAAGTGTCTAAAGGCATAATAGCGGGGAAGCCCGCTCCGAGCTCGAGATTACTCGCTCGTGATGGTGAAACCGGGGCCACACCTCTCGACACCCCCAGCCTCTCTCAACAGTGTTGCCCCCTGTCGACCATCGGGTTGGCTGTTTGGGGGGCCCACCAAGGAGAGGCGAGTCACCACCTGCCTAAAGTAGGATTCGATAATGTGAGATGTTGAATATAGGCAGGTGCCGGATCTCACTCCATAGGCCCAGCCAGCTAGTCCCCCCAGTTCACCCACATAGCCCAAAGTTTGGCAAATCACTTTTCATTACAATAGTCCCATTATATTCTGCGGGGTCTGTCTGTGTCTGTATTAACTATTGATGCAGTCAGAGAGAGGTCCCGCCGAATATAACCCATTACAAAGTAGATCAAAATTCTCGAAAGGGCCTCTACGTGTTGGACCCCCCATGTCCCCGCGCAAGCCTGACAAAGGTCCGGGGTTCAAATTGGACCCCGTGCTGACGAGAGATATTATTATATTATCAATTATTATCATCTGCTGATTGTGATTTCTTATATATTTTGTACTTTTAAGCATAAGTATTTAGCTTGGATTATAATGTTGGTACGGTTCGTAATAACTGGTACAGACTACATACCAATAATTACTGGTACAAAATCAAATCATCGCATCTGTAGTATATCAACGCTTTTACAGATAGATAATCGAAAGTATTCGACAGTATTCGAAAGATGTTGAATTTTCAAGACGAACGAAAACTCGATCGGAAAGATGAATCGAGTTACGAGTTAACTTTTATGGATTTATATCAATAATATCGATGTTAGTGTCTGGAGTTTTGAACGATTTTTCTTACAGTCGGGTTTATGTATAAACTCAGCTGCCATTCTCGGATATTCACAGGGCTCCGAGGTCACTGTATCGTGGTGTATGCGTACGTTCAGCGTTAGACTGGCCAAATAAATAGTCGAGGCCCCCAGCTCTGACTGTCGCAGAAATCTGTCTTAAGCTATCCACTATTCAGTTTCGAGCACAGAACATTATACTTTTGAGTCTCGAGCATGTGATGGACGAGCCACTCAGGCTCTTCCGGACCAATCTGATTCTTTAAGAGTAGTATGAGTAAGTAGGTACACGTTTGGCGACTTGACGACCCGGTTAGTCCAGCTGTGTGAGACTACCGTTTGATTCGAAAAAATATATATTAAGGAAGTTGTTGTGAAACAATTTAGACATCAATGTATCATCAGTGTTTTTTGTGCAAATGGGAATCCATTTATTGGACCAGCATGCCTGTTATCACTTTCAAGACTTCTAAGCTTCAAAAAATATTCAGCGTTGAGGAATTAATTTAAATAGATTTCTTCGATGTATCGATTATTAAAATTTTAATCTATCAATAATAATATATCTTGAATCGGTTGTATTATTCTGCTCAATGTACTCGATCTCGATTGGCATTTCATTGACACATGACAATCATGACATTTTGATAGTTGTTTTTTGTTGATTTCTGGTTGTTTTGTTTTTGTTGAGTAGCGGGAATTTTGTAAATAAATACACGAAATGAGTAACTCAAGAAAATTGTATTTAATGCATAAATCTCGTAGATTATATTATACATGTAAAAGATGTTACACTGTGCTGCCGTCAAGTGAAATAAAAATAATAAAAAAATCAAAGAAAAACAATAACCTCAATTTGGAG
Organism: Macrosoma leucophasiata; assembly: GCA_036365455.1. Taxonomy (NCBI): domain Eukaryota; kingdom Metazoa; phylum Arthropoda; class Insecta; order Lepidoptera; family Hedylidae; genus Macrosoma; species Macrosoma leucophasiata. Next base: position 14,532,032 of record JAWQUS010000026.1, read on the forward strand.
AAACCAACCACAGCTGAAATTAAAAATGAAGTGGATCCTCAAGAATTTCGTGTGAACGATGTAAACATACAGATGATTTCTAAGAATTTATACGACCAATTGTTTAAATCGCCTGGTGCCACCAGAGACCCAAGAGTAATAAAAAAGTTAGTGATCCTTTCGTACTTTATTTTTATTATTACAATTGAAAAGTAATGAAGCTTCAGTATGTCGGTTAAATCAATGACCTAGTTAAGTTGTGGGATGCAAATTACTATACTTGAACTTATTGTCGCCCAATACTTATTAGTCGAAATTCAAACTATCAACCCGTAGTCCTGTTAATGTGATTTTTTGAGGTTTGTAAGCATCTTAAAGCTTCCCAATAGCCTGGCATATGTGAAACCCTGATTTAAATATTAATAAAATAAAATATAAGCATAAAAGCAAGCATATTTTATTTTATAATAAAATAAAATATGCTTACACTCACAGACCCACATTAAGTATAAACCTGTGTCATGGGTGCCATTGTGCACATACACAAACACCCAGACCCGAAACAAATATCTGTTGGCCATACAAATATTTGTCCCAGTGCATGGATCGAACCCACGACCCTTCGAATCAAATGGTCATCGCCCACTACTGGACCAACAGAGTCGTCAAATAAAGGAAAATATAGAAATGTGACTCAGTAATGTCAATAATCATTTCCTGTCAAGTATTATCTTATCTAAGTATATTATCTATCATAAATAAAATTTTAGGTTTTTTAAAAAGTGAAATGATATTATTTAAAGTTCTTTCATTGTAAAAGAGGTTCAAATCTCCCTCATTTACATTCTCTTTGAACATTTAAGCTGTCAATAAATGATAAAAATATGACAATGGCATTTTACGTTCCTTAAGGGGTTAATACACAGACCAATCAGCCTTCCTATAGACTGAGAATGTTCAATTTATTGCATACAATTTGTTCTGTCAACTGCCTGAAGGCAGACGAAGTGGGACGTTGCGTTCTAATTCTAAAAATCATAATATTTGAAAATCATAGGGATGACTAAAAAACTTCGTTTGGCAAAGTTTTATGAACTGCTGAGGAAATGGGACTAAATTGTTAACAGATTTTCTTAATAATATAATACGAGAAAAACATAAAGAAAATGTTTTTATTTTGGGTAAGTATCTAAATTTTTTTAGATACCTACATAAGTGAAGTCATTAAAAATTAAAAAATAGATACAGCGAATAATATAGAATAAAAACAGTCATAGTAAATTAAAATCATATTAATAAAATTTCACATGTTCTTCGCGATTAAGGTATACCTATACTTGTGCCAAATTTCAAATCTCTAGTGCCAATAGGTTTTGCGCTCAACCGCGGATGGACAGACAGACAGACGGACGGACATGGCTCGTACAGGTATGAAAAATTGATGTTGGCTCATTCTCAGAACTACCCAACAGGCACACAAAATTTCACCAGAATCGGTAAAGCCGTTTCAGAGAAGTATGTTAACTAACATTGTGACACGATAATTTTATATGTGGAAATTATCCCATAATCCTTGCTCCATCAATTTAGCCCACTTTCCCTTATTATATCGACAATATCGATAAGACTTTAAGAGCCTCTCTAGAGTTCCATCCGTCTGTAATGTCAATTATTGACAATGCTCATGACGTCTATGAAAAAACGAAATAGCGAATTTCGTGCATACGAAGAAAAGAGATATCAAATTTTTTAATACATCAAAGAACAAACCATGACCAGCGTAATTTGAGCTACCATGAATATTATTCTGTATTACTTATTGATTAATTATGTGTATTATAATACTGACCGGTGAAAACAAATACCGTCCTTTTTCAAATTAGAAGTGTTAGTGATTTTACTGCACCATCTCACACTACAACTCGGCATCTTATGCTTTTTTTATTCGTTATATTTTTGAAAATTTTATGTACTCATCACGGAAGTGGTTGGTATTAAATGAACATTTTAAGATGGCGGATAATATAAGCTTGATTTAGCGTATGCGTTGACAGAAACCGTTCGCCCTACATAAGGTGTCTATTGGTTCCATAGTCGATGGGTTAATATATTGTTGTTTTTTATTTATATATATATTTTTTTAATTTCAGCTGCCAAGAAAACCTCATTAAGCATGGCATCAACTACACAGACAACAAATATTTACCAGACGTAAAATTGAAGTTGCCGGAACTAGAGGGTAAAGATATTGTAGAACATTTCTACAACATTGGTGAGAAGCAGTGTGCACCATACAGAGAGTTATTACAAGTACTGGCTACTAGTAAATTGCCAGAGCTGCCAAAGGTACTAAATTCGAAATGTTATGTAGTGCTAGCCATAGCCTAGGTATGTTAGATAACCTGGTAAACCAGAGGTGTCGATAAAAATCTATTAACCAGAAGTTTCGTTGAAACCCTCTAAATCAGTGGTTTCAGTTAAAATATCTTAACCTTCTAAATCAGATGTTTTAATCAAAATATTTTAACCAGAGGTTTCAATAAAACCTTCTAAATTAGAGGTTTCAATAAAAAACTCTTAACCAGAGGTTTCAATTAAAATCTTTTTTATTAAAGAATGGGCTTTGAAGTTTCAATAAAACCTAATCCAGAGGTTCCAATGCAAATCTCTAAACCAGAGGTTTCAATGAAAATCTTTTAAACAGAGGTTTTAATGAAACCTTCTTAACCATAGGTTACAATAAATATCTATAAATTGGAGGATGAAACACCTAGTTTTTATATAAGTACCTTGATGTCCATAAGCTAAAGTATTTTGTCAACCATGATGAATGTGAAGAATATGACTGTTAGCCATGTTGATGACATAGGTTCAATAACTTTTTCTAGAAATGGTCAAGTAAAAGTGGTTGGCATAGATATGAAGGCAAAGGCCCTCCCACACCAGTGCCGTGTCCGCCGGACGACGCACTGATATTCGACGTGGAGGTGCTCATGTCGGCCGGCAAGAGGCCCACGCTGGCTTGTGCCGCGTCTCCTGATGCCTGGTTTGTTTAATAATATAATCAACTAGTTCGTCCTGCCTTAGTTAAAGCGAGAAATGGTTACAACAATTCTGAAATGTGTGATTAGTTAATTTAGCTGGGTTGAAAATGTTATTGAAATAAAACTATTTTTACGGATTTATCTCGCGTATATTAAACTAAAATGATTTTTAAAATCAACCCGACGTTTCGGTCGCTTTTCAGCTTCCGTGGTCCCGGGCAGACTGAGGTGACATTTGTCTGACAGAAGTTTGAAAAAATTATATGTAGCTACCTCCATCGATTTCGTAAACGCCTTGGGTAGCGTTCCGTAAAAATAGTTTTATTTCAATGAGTGTAGCTCGCGAAAACCTAAGAACATATCATCAAAATGTTATGTTCACACAAACTTTCAACCCTCATTATATTGTTTTGAGGTTGGGGTTCTCAGAAATTCTGAAGTACGTTTAATTTAAATTTGTTGGGGCATAAGACATGGGTCTCCCACAATGGTGCCGTGTCCGCCGGACGACGCGACGCGCTGATCTTCGACGTGGAGGTGCTCATGTCGGCCGGCAAGAAGCCCACGCTGGCTTGTACCGCGTGCCCTGATGCTTGGTATGGATTATACCGCTTTAGTACCCATTTTTCGTCCAAGAGAGAAAAGGTGAAACTTTTCTCTCTTCAACAGGTTCAAAAAATGGTAGTAAATCCAGTGGCGGATTTGATACGTTGGCTGCCCTAGGCCTATGAAAGATTGCCCCCTCTCCCATGCTGTAAAGCATAAAAAATAGCTAAACTATAGAAATCAAATTAGAATAAAAAAACGCTGATGCTGTATGGACACATTTTTGAGATTTTACACGTATGCGCGTAGGCAACTACTTAAAAAAAAATGACCAAATTTTGCCGCCCTAGGCCCGGGCCTACTCGGCCTATAGGGAAATCCGCCCCTGAGTAAAACGCTAATTTAGCTGGAATTAGAACCAATTTTTTTAAATTACATACATACTTTCAACACTTTTTTAATACGTCTCCGAAAGGTTATCCCTTCGGGGATCCTTATTCCGTGTTCTGACGACGCATTGTCTTGGACCTGGAAGTATTCGTCGACAGACAAGAGCTACAGGCTACAAAGCTACGCACAGAGGATTTCCCGCGAAGAGTATTTTGTACTAGATCCCGTTTATCATTCTTGGATATTCCCAAAGGAGTATATAGGAAGGATATTTCCAAATAACTAGTTATTTAACTGACTCGGTAGCCTAGTGGTAGCAGGCCACTATTACTACGCTGAGGTCCTGGGTTCGGTTCCCGGGTAGGGGGTTATCAGAGATAATGGTGTAAAGTCCTTTATTTCTGGTTTTGGGGATTTTTCCATTTTGTAGAAATTTCCCAGTACCTCGAAATTTGGTCATATGTCCGACAGGCTCGTCACCTGTTACATGGGCCAAAAACATAACCGGCGAATCGTGGGTGTTTGCATGTCGCTTCTTTACAAGAATAATGTGACATTTCATATAGATATATAACGATTTAGATGAAATTTCACGTTATTCTTGTAAGAATAATGTTGCATTTCATAAAGAACGATTTAGATGAAATGTCACATTATTCTTGTAAAGAGGCGATGTATGTTTGAATGCAAGTATTTGCCTCTGCCTACCCCTTCGGGGATTACAGGCGTGGAGTTACGTTTTTTTTTTAAGTTCATGCTGATGAAGTTGAATGCCAACTTTGAAATAAATGAGATTATGTTTTATTTTCATATAATTAAAACGTAAATACGTATTTACTCACTACATTAATGAGCAACTTTTGAAAAATCCCTCCCCCTTATAAATTTCAGGTACGGCTGGTTGAGCGAGCCACTGGCAGACGGTCACGATCACAAACACTACGCAGACGTGAGATACGAGGACCTGATCCCACTGGAGACCGATGGCTCTGAACCGTGCGGTGACCTGAAGCGCCCGAGGATAGTTGTAGGGCATAATGTGTCATTTGACAGGTCGAAGATTAAAGAACAGTACTGGTTGGATAAGACGGGTGAGTCGGCGAGGCCACACACATTAAGTCAGAGTACTATTATCTACGGTATTGTGACTAGGCCCTGACCTCGCCTAAGGTTTGCTTAACAGAAACCCTCAGCCGAGATTCGGACCTACAGAGGTCTCCGTCACAGTTGCTCTAATATTTAGGCGGAGAGCCATCTGTGCTCGCTGCTTACGTGGTGAAGTAGACAATAACCACTTGGCCACAGCCAACTGAGCGCGGGTAAGCCTGGCAAAACGAAAACAAATGTAGGAAAACTGAGGAAGCTTGCCACAGATATCGACGATCGACGACGCGGCATGCTTCGCACGGTAATCGCCCGCCGCCGGCGACTATCTGCGCGGCGTGCGATTGAACAAATGTACTAGCGAGTATCGAAGCGTTTACAGTTCATCAACACGCCGCACACCTTGATTTCTGCCTCACCGCGTGTCGTACCGCCAGTAGCTGTGGCCGGTACCTAGACTGTCTTGAGATAATCATATACTAATGAGGCAATCTGGACCGTCTGGGGCAATTAAGTCAATATATAGAGTATACACCGGGCGCAAACAGCCGGTTCCGTTTTTAAATTGATTTGACAGATATATTGAATGTCGTTTCACGTCAGCTGTCGTGTTACTATGGGAAAGTGCAGATAATTGTATGCAAAAAAACTGGCACCATGCTAGCAAGGGGAATGTCCAGTCTAGTACTTTAGTAGTATGACCTATGTCAATGGTCTGGGGACCTGCAGCGGCCCAGGATATTTCTAGACTACAACGTGTCATTCAGTGGCGGACTAAGATTATCAGGGGCCCGGGGCTGCATTTAGCATTTGGAGTCGTAGCGCGCCGCACGAGCAAAACAAAAAAGGTCATGAAGTAAAATTTGGGGGCGTGGGTCCACACACATTGGCTCCCCCTGGTATGATTGATACAGACATCAAGAAAAACGCGCGAGCAAAAAAAAAGTCGATCTTTGAAGGGCCCCAGAACCGGAGGCCCGTGGCGGACGCCGTGTGAGTATCACACGTAGTTTCCCCCGCAAAAACTGACAGACTGTTTTGCTAACGCTAAACGCTATTGCTACTCCCCTCCAGTCCACCGCGGCGGCCGGTGGCTCGTGTTGCTCTATGTCTCATTCATAATAATGGCAACCCATTATACGTCCCACTGCTGGGCACGAGTCTCTCCCCTTTTTGGGGGAGGGCCTGGAGCTTACTCCACCACGCTGCTCCAATGCGGATTGGTGGAGGTGGGTGGGTTAGTGGCCAACCCACTGTCGGATGTTTTCAAACCGCCCATTAGGCCTCCGACAAGGTTTAACGACTGCTATCCATAGATAGCAAACCGGGACCGACGGCTTAACGTGCCCTCCGAAGCACGGAAACGCGCATTTAATTTGCCACTAGCGGTCACCCATCACACTACCTACTAAGGATGGTGTCAAAAATCGACTTTACAAAAGTACCACAAATTACCCTGAACAGTTCTCCAATTCCATTTAGTGATAAAGTTAAAAACCTAGGTGTGCTTATAGACAAGTGTCTAACTTGGGCCCCGCAAATATGTGAAGTCAGCAAGAAACTGTTTGGCGCTGTTGGCTCTTTGAGAAGACTTCAAAATTTTTTGCCTACCTCCACTAAAGTTGCGCTTGCTCGATCTAGTCTCCTCCCTATATTAGACTACGCCGACATATGCTATCATGATTTGACCCAGGAGCAACCTAACAAACTTGAGCGCCTCCAAAATCTTTGCATACGGTTCATATATGGCTTACGCAAATATGACCATATTTTTTTTTTTTTATTTTTTAAAGAAAAATGGAAAGAAAAATTTGACTTCAGGCGAGGCTCGAACTCGCGACCTACTGGGAATCTAGTCCAGCCGCTCTTCAAATTGAGCTACTGAAGCCCTGCCTGATTTGTCAAATCCTTCCTTCACATCTATTGCATTGCTTTATGGTAGCAGTAGCGCCATCTATTACCAACTATGCTAGTTAGGCAACCGATATAATAGACTTTTCAGTTTATTGAATATCGTAAAGAAGTCGCTTTTACCCTTAATAATTGTTTTTATATTATTTCGCATTAACACATGCTTGTGAAATATATTTTATTTTTTAAAGAAAAATGGAAAGAAAAATTTGACTTCAGGCGAGGCTCGAACTCGCGACCTACTGGGAATCTAGTCCAGCCGCTCTTCAAATTGAGCTACTGAAGCCCTGCCTGATTTGTCAAATCCTTCCTTCACATCTATTGCATTGCTTTATGGTAGCAGTAGCGCCATCTATTACCAACTATGCTAGTTAGGCAACCGATATAATAGACTTTTCAGTTTATTGAATATCGTAAAGAAGTCGCTTTTACCCTTAATAATTGTTTTTATATTATTTCGCATTAACACATGCTTGTGAAATATATTTTATTTTTTAAAGAAAAATGGAAAGAAAAATTTGACTTCAGGCGAGGCTCGAACTCGCGACCTACTGGGAATCTAGTCCAGCCGCTCTTCAAATTGAGCTACTGAAGCCCTGCCTGATTTGTCAAATCCTTCCTTCACATCTATTGCATTGCTTTATGGTAGCAGTAGCGCCATCTATTACCAACTATGCTAGTTAGGCAACCGATATAATAGACTTTTCAGTTTATTGAATATCGTAAAGAAGTCGCTTTTACCCTTAATAATTGTTTTTATATTATTTCGCATTAACACATGCTTGTGAAATATATTTTATTTTTTAAAGAAAAATGGAAAGAAAAATTTGACTTCAGGCGAGGCTCGAACTCGCGACCTACTGGGAATCTAGTCCAGCCGCTCTTCAAATTGAGCTACTGAAGCCCTGCCTGATTTGTCAAATCCTTCCTTCACATCTATTGCATTGCTTTATGGTAGCAGTAGCGCCATCTATTACCAACTATGCTAGTTAGGCAATAGATGGCGCTACTGCTACCATAAAGCAATGCAATAGATGTGAAGGAAGGATTTGACAAATCAGGCAGGGCTTCAGTAGCTCAATTTGAAGAGCGGCTGGACTAGATTCCCAGTAGGTCGCGAGTTCGAGCCTCGCCTGAAGTCAAATTTTTCTTTCCATTTTTCTTTAAAAAATAAAATATATTTCACAAGCATGTGTTAATGCGAAATAATATAAAAACAATTATTAAGGGTAAAAGCGACTTCTTTACGATATTCAATAAACTGAAAAGTCTATTATATCGGTTGCCTAACTAGCATAGTTGGTAATAGATGGCGCTACTGCTACCATAAAGCAATGCAATAGATGTGAAGGAAGGATTTGACAAATCAGGCAGGGCTTCAGTAGCTCAATTTGAAGAGCGGCTGGACTAGATTCCCAGTAGGTCGCGAGTTCGAGCCTCGCCTGAAGTCAAATTTTTCTTTCCATTTTTCTTTAAAAAATAAAATATATTTCACAAGCATGTGTTAATGCGAAATAATATAAAAACAATTATTAAGGGTAAAAGCGACTTCTTTACGATATTCAATAAACTGAAAAGTCTATTATATCGGTTGCCTAACTAGCATAGTTGGTAATAGATGGCGCTACTGCTACCATAAAGCAATGCAATAGATGTGAAGGAAGGATTTGACAAATCAGGCAGGGCTTCAGTAGCTCAATTTGAAGAGCGGCTGGACTAGATTCCCAGTAGGTCGCGAGTTCGAGCCTCGCCTGAAGTCAAATTTTTCTTTCCATTTTTCTTTAAAAAATAAAATATATTTCACAAGCATGTGTTAATGCGAAATAATATAAAAACAATTATTAAGGGTAAAAGCGACTTCTTTACGATATTCAATAAACTGAAAAGTCTATTATATCGGTTGCCTAACTAGCATAGTTGGTAATAGATGGCGCTACTGCTACCATAAAGCAATGCAATAGATGTGAAGGAAGGATTTGACAAATCAGGCAGGGCTTCAGTAGCTCAATTTGAAGAGCGGCTGGACTAGATTCCCAGTAGGTCGCGAGTTCGAGCCTCGCCTGAAGTCAAATTTTTCTTTCCATTTTTCTTTAAAAAATAAAATATATTTCACAAGCATGTGTTAATGCGAAATAATATAAAAACAATTATGACCATATTTCTCAATTTCGTGTTGAGCTCAAGTGGCTTCCTATACGTCTTCGCAGGAATACTCATATTCTCTCTCTTCTTTACTGTCTTCTATTCGTTCCACAATCTCCTGACTATCTTAAAAATCATTTCAGTTACCTTTGTCAATCAAATCCTCTCTATCTAAGATCCTCAGAAATCCTCTACTTCTTCAAATTCCTCGTCACTCTTCTTCCTTCGTTGCAAATTCTTTTACAGTAACTGCTGTACCACTGTGGAATTCCTTGCCCTTAAACATAAGGCAAGCACAGACTCTTGAGTCGTTTAAAAAACGACTCTTTGACTACTACTTTGCTTCTTTAACTTAACATCATCACTCCTATTGCAATATTATTAAGTTTTGTGTTTTAATTAGGTTTATATATTTATGAAATGTATCTATCTATTTATTTATTTATTTATTCACAATGTTTGTCCTTAATTTGATGTACACCCTGCCTCTGTAATTTCACATTTCTCTTTCCACTGACAGGTTGTCTGGAAGAGATCGCTTTTAGCGATAAGACCGCCTGATTGTACTTTCACTTTGTTTTTCTATTTTTGTTTTTATTGAACATTACCGGTGTACAATAAAGAATATTTACTTACTTACCCGACCGCGCCCGTAGTGCTTAACCGAGCAGATCGCTTACGATCTACACCAGCCGCTGGGCCATGCGCGCTTGCTCTGTCTCATTCATATCTAGCTGCATTATTATATTGTTTGTCCAGGTGTGCGCTTTATGGACACGATGTCGATGCACACATGCGTGAGCGGTGTGACGAGCTACCAGCGCACGGTGCTCAAGGCCAAGAACCGGGAGCCCGAGCCTCCTGATGACGACTGGATGGAAATCAGCTCGCTTAATAGCCTTACTGAGGTCAGTGTATATTGCTCTAAAAAGGGAGGTAGCTTCGACCAGGCGAGGAGATACCGCCTGTTGGGGGTCTGATCCAATGATTTACATTGAGCTCGTATGAAAACTCAGTGCTTTATTCGATATTGTTCAAACTTGACAAGTACATGCGATTCATAATACTCGTAGTTTTTTCTCTGTTTCATTAGATTAGGCATTACATTAGATTAGGCTTCGGGTGGATCTACGTCAACGGAAAAAAATTGAAGGCGTAAATCCCACCACATTACCTAATCTACTTGGCGCTATATGGTATGTTCAGCTTTATTGTATTCCGGTCATCATTCGTTTCTGACAAAGAGGCGTAACAGCTTAGGCCTCAGGAGTGGCAATAATCATTCATACAGGTCTTAGTTGACGGTCAGTGCTCAGGCAGGCTACCTATCAACGCTGGTGTGCCGCAAGGCTCTGTGCGCGACGCTTATTCTTCTGCATATCAATGAAATGTTGTAGCAAAACTCAAATTTTCATTGCTATGCCGATGACAGTACAGGAGATGCCTACACTAGCCGTGCAAAGCCCTCTCGGACACTTATCGAGGAAAGCTGGATTAGACTTGTGTCTGAAGTCGAGCACACTCTGGAGCGGGTCTCGGATTGGGTCAACTCAATTTAGTGTAGTTCAACCCGTCGAAGATACAAGTCGTTTTACGGACGATAATTTTACGTAATAACGTCACAAGACGAACCGCGCTCGCTTGTTCCACGCTCTCGCTTGCACGCTCGGGTCTGATGGAACGTGACACTTTTTCATCCATGCAGCCGGCGCGCGGCGTTCATCGATTAATAAGAAGTTTTCACGTCTAAAATATGTCATTTTGTATAGTGGACCCTACACCTTTGCTATGGGCTATGTCAGTAGTGCAGATGGACTATTACGAATTAAATATTCTTATAACCAGGTACACAAGCTCTACTGTGGGTCGCCTGTCGACAAGGAGACCAGAGATATATTCGTGGAAGGCACCCTCAGTGACGTCCAGCAGAACTTCCAGATGCTGATGAAATACTGCGCGGGAGACGTTGTGGCCACACACAACGTGCTCAAACAATTGCTGCCGCTGTTCCTTGAGCGGTTCCCTCATCCCGTCACACTGTCGGGGATGCTTGAGTTAGGTAAGTCTGCAAAATGACCTGTAGTTTGGGGAATTTGTGGCGTTCAATATCACGAAAGACAAATACTATGCCGCTGAAGAGCCATTTAGTAGCGGGCAGAGTACGTAATGACGACACTTGTGGATGATACACTCAATGGCGTCCAGCAGAACTTCCATATCCTGATGAACTACTGCTCAAACAACTGCTGCCGCTGTTCCTAGAGAGGTTCCCTCATCCCGTCACACTGTCGTGGGTGTTGGAACTAGGTAAGCATGTAAAATGGTCTACATTTTATGGTACAGTAGAGATATAAAAGAGCTCTTACTGAGTTTGTTGGGTAGCGGAGTTCTTCTCAGTAGTGACTGCACTTGGAACTCTGCTAAGTGAATAACATTGATCTTGACGAATAAGTTTTTCGTTTTCTTCATTTATTATAATTGAAGGAATTGAAAAATTTTATGATTATTATGTTTTAACCAAGTAGTTTAAATTCAAATTTTTAATTTACTATTATGATATAGTATAATATATCATATAATTAATATAACATATAATCATATAATATATGATTTTGCTTTTACTATATGTAATGGTTATTCGCTCTAGGTAGTTTATGATTTATTGACGTTTTGAAAGTATCTGTAAAGATCTATTCGAAATAAAAATATTTTCTATTTCTATTTCTATCACGAATATTTATTTGCCCGAATAATGATTTGAGGTGCGGGTGTCACACCAAAACGGGTGACACCTGGTGCGCCCCTCCCCTCTCCCCCATAGCTACGCCACTGATACAGTTCACATTGATGGTAAGTATACTATTGCCTATAAACATCTACATGAAACCAGAGATTTCAATGTAGATGCGTTGTACAGTCCTGAGGTGTGCCGCAAATTACCATAACACGATAATGCTGAACACTACTATTAAGCGGCAAGTAGATTAGGTAATACGGTGGTGCCTATGCCCGCTATATCCGTCACTGAATTTTCGTCGGTGAAATCCGAATAGTGTTATTGAATTCTAACCTGCTACCGCCGCTTTTAACCGTTTTAAAACACCATTAAAAAGGGAAAGCAAAATTTGACGTCTTCGGTAGCTTAGTGGTAAAGCGGCTGGACTGGTTATCCTGAGGTCGCAGGTTCGATTCCTGCTCGAAGTCATTTTTCTTTCCGTTTTTTCTTTAATTTCTCAAGTTCACTCGCATGTGTTATTGCGAAAAATAAATGTACAGTTATTGAACTCGTTTAATACCGTAATACGTGTTTTATAACGACAATGAAATCGGTCATTAGAATACCTTTTTAACCGACTTCGAAAATTTTGTCCGAAAAAAGGAGGAGGAGGTTCTCAATTCGTCCGGATCTTTTTTTAATTTTCAGGCTCTGCTTACCTACCAATCAATTCCAATTGGCTCCAATACATCAACTCAGCGGAAACAGTATTCAATGATCTAAAATTAGAATCGCGACAACTATTATCTTTAAAAGCTGACGAGGCGTGTCGGTTGATGGAAAACGAACAATACAAGAAAGATCTATGGATGTGGGATCAAGACTGGTCGACGCAGAGTTTGAAATTGAAAAAGACTATACCAAAAAAGAAGAATGACACTCCTGTGGAGTTTATAAATGGAAACATATGTCCAGTAGATAACAAAATAGATCAAGATCCTAAAAAATACGAGTTTTTGTGTGACGAATACATAGAATCGTTACTAAATAAAGATAATATTGAGTGTGATGCGAAAAAAATGAACAAATTGAACAAGGAATTTGCCAATTTGTATGCATTAGGTAAATCTTTGCCGGTGAAAAGACCGTATTTAGCTGGTTATCCGGCTTGGTATAGGAAACTGTGCACCAAACCCGGTAAAGATCCGGATTGGATACCAGGCGCGCATAATATTACTACAAGTATGCAAGTAAGTATTTCAATATCTTGTATGAAAGAAAACGATAGCGATAATTCTCACTATTATGTATTTACTAGCTGTGCCCGCGACTCCGTCCGCGTCAGAATTTATGATTGTTCAGTAATACCCGGACAAAGTCGAGGGCGCAGCTTGTATAAAAGTAGCCTAAGTTACTCCTTATTACATTAGCTATCTGGCAGTGAAAGTCTCGTCAAAATCGGTCCAGCTGTTCCCAGGATTAGCCGGAACAAACAGACAGACAGACAAAAATTGAAAAAAAAAAGTTGTTTCGGTATATGCACCGTGTATAGACACACATATGCATTTAGTAAAAAGCTGTTATTTTAATATTACAAACAGACACTCCAATTTAATTTATTTGTATAGATGTATGTATCTTCACTCCAAGTTCCTTACGCGGACTCTTTTAGTGTCACTATTATAAGAATTTTAATCAATCAACTCCACCTCAACTCGCTCTGAATCATTTGTTTTTCAACATCATTTAGAATAAATGTACCTGCAAAGTTACTTACCATAATGCAGCTTATGTTAATTGTAAATGATCACCAGGGGTCGGTCGTCTAACTCTAATGCTTTCGTTTAGCGTTCGATTGTGACAATATCTCAGTTTCGTACCTCCTAACTTTTCCTGAAAGTGTTTTCGTCCGCAGGTATATGCTTAAGAGCAGAATGTTTTACAGTGCTCATCAAGAAATAATGCACATCGAGCCTATGAAAGTGATATTCGGCTAGTTTCGGCTTCATATAGCGTTATCTCTGCTGCACACTGCCTACGTAAGCATCCGTAGTCCGGTATTGGTCAAAACTTGATCAAAATGGTCGACAAACGTCAAAAAGGTGCGAAAGAGATAACGCTCTACAGATCCGAAATAATCCGACGTCTCTTCCTGAGGTCGATGTGCATCATTTCTTGTTAGATACTGTCATAGGCGGTACGAAACTGACAATATAACGTCATGATCAAACGCATTAGAGGTAGGCGGTCGGCCCCTAGGGTGTGATTCATAGATCTATATAAAAAAACTATAAAGCTTTAATCTAACCAGCTCATGGACCAGCTTCAACATATCCCTTCTGCTCCTCAGATCACCCCCAAACTCTTGAATTTATCTTGGGAGGGCTACCCTCTCCACTACATCCAGGCCGAGGGTTGGGGTTTCCTGGTGCCGTTCAGCAGGACCCTGGGAGAGGTGGAGGATGGTGAGCCTGTGGTGCCTTTGGAGGAACTCCTGGCCGCGTGTCCTATGGCTATGGGAGGCAGAGAATGGGTCGACACTGAGGGCTACGTGCTACCGAAGACTGTTGAGGTTTGCTTTTTGTTATTTTCCATTTTTTCGCCTAGGCTACGCCCCTCCATCTCATCCAGGGGTGATCCCCTATCGAAATTGCTGTCGCCATTAGCATTGCTGTCAAATTGTAGCTCCTTTAAAAGCAGTAGTGGTAATCTGATTGATGTTCTTGCTTTCGTAGGTGATAAACAAGTGATAATGGTAGATTGTTTGGATTATTATTTTTGTACTGTGGCAAGTATCACCAATTAGTGATCATTCTGCCAAAATCTGGTGGTCGAAGAGGCACAGTATTAACATAACAATTACCTGTGAGAAATGTAATGACCGGTGCACAATAAATTAAGTAGGTACTTCTGGTTTTTATTCAGCGTTTGTTGTCTTACCTAAGACAAAGACACTCACATTTGATATTTGTTAGTGGTAAACAAAGCACATTTTGTTGTTAGTAGCAGAAGCCTTATAGTCCATTATCTATTATATAAAAATAAGTCGGGTTTTCCTTCCGGACGCTATAACTCCAGAACGCACGAACCGATTTCCACGGTTTTGCATTCGTTGGAAAGGTCTCGGGCTCCGTGAGGTTTATAGCAAAGGAAGAAAATTCAGGATTATAAAACGACATCCACGCGGGCAACAGCTAGTTATTAATAAGTATAAATTTACACAAAGTATATATAAAAGGGGTATTTACTAACATAAGCAGCAGCTTCATATAAGTAGAAAAAGGGACATGTGGGGGAAGGAGGGAGTATATAGAAATAGAGTTTAAAGGGCAATCAAAAAGTAATTTAATAAAGTATACATTGACACGAAAATTTGACAGCAATGACAATGACGACAGCAATGTTGATAGGTGGTCACACTCCATTCTTACTCACTCACTCTTAGCTTGGAATTTCCTGGTTATGCTCGGCAGGACTTGAGGATGCACAGCATTTTGAAGTCCAATGGATGAATATTATATATATATATATATGGTATGTGTGTGTGCGTGTTTATAAGAGGTGCTTGCCATCCTACATGAATAAATTAATTTCTGATTCTGACACAGTACACGCAAAACTTAAATGCCGCTGAGCGAAGATGACTGTGTTTGCGCCAGTCCCTCAGCTCCCAACGACCACACACGAGAAAGCGAGTTCTAATGTTGCCCTGATGAAAGTGAACAAATGCCACATTTTCCCTCTCGCGTATCCCATCTATAGCTACCATAGAATCGCCTTCTTTGTAGCGACTTGTAACTAACTTCAGAGACGCATTTGAATCTTGCACGTATTGTACTGTTCCTCTGTTATTTTACCCTAATGAAAGTGAACTACTGCCACACCGCGGACACTCCGCCAAAATTCCATACAAACGCTTTATTTGGTTTCTATTAAACAGACATCAATCAGTGACTTGTATACACGTGCACCTGTGTGCGTAGCACGTAGAGAATACCAAACGTCGCCCATAAGAGGGGAGGAGGTTAGGTGAGGCGGGGAAATCGGGCGCGACGTCGAAGTGTCCATTCTATACGTAGTATTATTACATATTCTCTGCTACTGCCACATTTTCCCTTTCTCGTATCTCTATACCTACAATAGGCGACTTGTAACTAACTTCAGAGACGCATTGGAATCTTGCACATACTGTACTGTTCCACTGTTTACTTTCGTTCCGTAGGAGGACCTAGGGAAGCGCGCGTACTTCGCTCGGAAGAGAAAAGAGGAGCAGGCCGCGGCCAACCAGTACCACGGCCTCGGCGTGTGGTGCGGCATACAAGTCCAAGGTAATAATAATAATAATACTACTACGGGGGCAGAGCAGCTTGTGGCGAGCTGTTGGTGAGTAGCGACACCACCCCCTACCATCATCTCGAGAGAACTGGGCTCCGCCTCGTCCGCCACACAGAGGTACGGCCGGACAGAGCATCAGGTCTCTCACCTCTAGCTTGCCTTCATTGGCCGGTCCGAGTGGGGCGCTAGACGTATGGCATTTGCAGAAATTTAGATAATAGGCTGTTGTCTAAATCTCTGCAAGAGCCAAACACTCGGGGGTGGAAGTGTCTAAAGGCATAATGGCGGGGAAGCCCGCTCCGTGCTCGAGATTACTCGCTCGTGATGGTGAAACCGGGGCCACACCTCTCGACACCCCCAGCCTCTCTCAACAGTGTTGCCCCCCGTCGACCATCGGGTTGGCTGTTTGGGGGGCCCACCAAGGAGAGGCGAGTCACCACCTGCCTAGAGTAGGATTCGATAATGTGAGATGTTGAATATAGGCAGGTGCCGGATCTCACTCCATAGGCCCAGCCAGCTAGTCCCCCCAGTTCACCCACATAGCCCAAAGTTTGGCAAATCACTTTTCATTACAATAGTCCCATTATATTCTGCGCGGTCTCTCTGTGTCTGTATTAACTATTGATGCAGTCAGAGAGAGGTCCCGCCGAATATAACCCATTACAAAGTAGATCAAAATTCTGGAAAGGGCCTCTACGTGTTGGACCCCCCATGTCCCCACGCAAGCCTGACAAAGGTCCGTGGTTCAAATTGGACCCCGTGCTGACGAGAGACATAATAATAAACTCTTTATTGTACACCAAAACAATTAGGTTTCATTCACGATACATAAAACATTGTGCACAATTGGCGGTCTTATCGCTAAAAGCGATCTCTTCCAGACAACCAGGCTGGGGAAATGAAATTGTATAGATAAGATGGGGGTGTACGGGGAATAAGTAAATAAATAAATAGTATTTCTAAAAGAGAAATATAATACATAAATATATACTTATATATATATATATATATAAGTATATAATATTACGTACGTATTAGTTACGTATTAATGTATATATATATACATTAAGGTAATTTGAAATTTCACATTTCTTTATTCATTAATTCCTAAGATAACTTACTGAATGCAACTTTAATAGAACGACGTTTGCCGGGTCAGCTAGTATACAACGTGTATAACGCACACTCTCAAATACTCCGATTATAAAATCGAGTTATAATCATAATACATGAACTGAAATTACATGTGTAGCGTCCACTACATTAAGGCGCCAACTAGTGGAATACAATGAAACCTTACAGTACTTGTCTAGTACGATAGATGGCGTGCAGTCAAATTACATCGCACATACGAAGATTTCTCAAGAGTTGGCATATATACAACTTCCCAACGTCAACCGTTGGGCCGCGGCCCGCCAGGCGCTACCACCTCGCGTGGTCGGAGGATCCTCCCTTTTCGCCGGAGGAACACTTCCAATCACGTCGGGGGTCACCACTGTGCACTGTCTATTGAATATTTTTTATTTAAGAAAAAAATTGTCCTCAACATGTTCGAACAGTATGCACATCCTATGTATACTTACCCTACCTCTATCTACGACATAAAACAGAAACCTACTCACACACGCACACTGTCGCAATGTGATTGGGACAAAATATTACCAGTATTCAAAATGCCTAAAATAGATTTGGTTATCGATTTTGAACAAACTAGTTTCGGGTTCTACATTCAAATTCAAATTCAAATTCAAATGTTTATTGCAAGTCACATAAAATAATTACAAAGTTGCCTTAAATAACATTTCATGTGACACCCCATAGGGGCATCGCAAAACAGGATTTGTAGACAAAACTTTCAAAATTTAATATTAATAATAACAGATGCACTCTCAAAATTTTTAAATTAACAGTTATAACATAGGTGGTATATTCACAATAATATTATAATTTAATACAATAATGTCAAAATAATATTTATGTCAAATAATACAATGTCAAAAATGCCTACAATCAGTCAATAATAATTAGTCCTTATCTTTTAAAAAATCATTTATATTATAATAGCATTTTTTAATTAGGTATGATTTTAATTCTTTTGTAAATAACATATTTTCCTCAATATTTTTAAGTTTGTTTGGTATATTATTATAGATTTTAATGACCATGGAATGTGGGCCTGTTGAAATCATATGTAATTTTGTAAATTGGGGTTTTAATTTGTTTTGATTTCTATTATTTCTTTTTAAATCCTTTTTTGGGGAGTACAGTTCATAGTGTTTCTTAACAAATTTACAACATTCCAAAATATACAAGCCGGTAAGTGTTAGAATTCGATATTTCACGAAGTACGGTTTACAGGTGTCTATTCCATCTATATTTGACAAAATTCTAATGCATTTTTTTTGAAGAACGAAGATCTTGTTAACATCTGTACTATTTCCCCAAAGAATTATTCCATAAATTAATCTGGAATGAGCATAGGCGTAATATGCGGATAGAGCAACACTAAAACTGCTAACCTTTTTTAAATTTCTTAATGCGTATATGAAAGAAGATAATTTCACAGATAGTTTCTGGATGTGTAATTTCCAATTCAAATTTGAATCAATATCAATTCCCAAAAGTGTAGCAGAGTTTACTGTCTCTATTGTAGAGCTTTTATAAGTTAAACATATTGCCTGCGGGGCTTTTTGATATGGTCTAAATTCAACCAATTTTGTTTTATTTAAGTTTATTTCTAAGTTATGTTCCTTTAGCCAGGCGTGAATATTATCTAGTGTTGATATTAATTTAGCATTTAAATCATCAGCGTTTCCAACAGATACTACAATGGATATGTCATCTGCGAAGACAACACAGTCCTCATCGATTTGTTTCGGCAGATCGTTGATATATATTAAAAATAATATACATCCAAGAACGCTACCTTGTGGTATAGATCCTTTAGTTTGTATTATATTAGAATGAATTTTCTCGATTTCTCCGGTTTTATGATTGACGTTTTGGATTTCTACAATTTGTGATCTATTTTTTAGGTAAGACTGAAACCATAGGTGGGGTAGGCCGCGAATTCCTGTTTCATACAATATTTTCAAGAGTATAGTGTAATCAACACGATCGTATGCTTTACTCATATCAAGTAGCAATCCTACTGTTGTTTTGGTACTATTTATGCCATTGAGAATAGACTGGATATACTTATATACAGCTAGTATTGTGGATTTATTTTTCCGGAAACCGTATTGACTTTTGTCAAATATTTGAAATTTTTCGTAAAATTTGTATATTCTCCCAACCATAGCTGATTCGAAGATTTTTGCAGAGGTTGGTAATAAAGCAATGGGTCGATAGTTCCCAGGTTCAGTTTTGTCACCTTTTTTATGAATAGGCTTTACTATCGATATTTTCAAAGCATCTGGAAAAGTACCTGAAGAGAACGATTGGTTTATTAATAAAGTGAAAGGTGCTGCGAGTTCGGAGGCACATTGTCTGAATAGTGAGGGAGGAAATTCATCGATTCCAAAACTATGTTTATTTTTTAAGATTAAAATTAACTTTTGTATTTCATAGAATTCTACAGGTTTTAAGAAAAATGTGTTGGTTACGGTTTTGCTCAAATTTTTATTTGTTTTGTGTGCCGTAGTCGAAGACGAGTTCCCCATTTGAGCAAAGAAATCATTAAGAAAGTCTGCTATTTTCTTCGGCTCATGTATAATACAATCGTCTGTCTTTATTTTAATGTTTGTTCTAGTCATGGTGTTGTTTTTATTCGTCTCACCGTTAATTATTGTCCACATCGTCTTTGTTTTGTTGTCGGATTTATTGAACCTCTTAATATTCTGGTTTTTTCTCGAAATAAAAGTTAACTTCCTTAGTGTTTTAGTATACAATCGGTAATGATTTTTCAATATTTTACTATTTGAGTGGGTGACCAGTAGCCTAAGTAGTCGCTTATTACGACACGACGTTTTAATACCTTTCGTTAAATTTGGATTCTTTCTTGTAGTTTTTATCCTCACTGTTTTTAGTGGCATGTATTTATTTAATTTTTTTGTTAAGATTTGTGAGAAAATACTGTAGTTTTTATTAACATTATTTTCTGATTTTAAAAGATCTTCCCATGATATTTGGCGTAGCTCATATTTAAATAATAAAATATTTTTTGGATTAAAGAGACGTCTTTTTATATAATAATACGGTTGGTGATGTGTATTTAAAGGCAAATTGTAGAGAAATACGCCCCTATGATCTGAGAAACCTAGTTCTTGCACTTCAATATGTATATTATCGGTCTTAAAATTTAAGAAAAGTAGATCTAGGCATGTAGAGCTCTTTTCTGTTATTCTGGTTGCTTCCGTTACATATTGTCGAAAATTGAAAGATAGCATGAGGGTTTTTAATGTTATTTTATCCTTTTTATTTGTTAAATAATCTATATTAAAATCCCCGCCAATAATTATATTTTTCTTTTTATCCTTGATTGCTAGCATGTTCAACAAATTTTCTAAGCTTTCATAAAACAAGTCGATCTGTCTACTACTATTGGGCCAATATATAGTTACTAATAGGATATTTGATGTAGGTATTTCTATTGCACAGACCTCAAAGGTTAGTTCTATTGATAACGAATTGATATCCTGACGGTCCCTAAAAACCAGTGTATTATTAACTAGAATACTGACACCCCCACCCTCATGATTTTCGCGATAAAAAGATGATGCTATTGTGTAATTATTTATGTTTAGTAATTCTTGTTTTTGCTTATTTAGCCAGGTTTCGGTTAAACAAAGCACTTGTAAATTTTCGTATTCTTCCACAAGAGCTTCAAGGAGGTGAGTTTTGTTATTTATGCTTCGTATATTTTGATAGAGTACAGAGATAGATTTATGGACGAAAAAATTGTTTGCTCCGGTCATGATTTGCGTTTACATTTTGTTTAGTAATTTGATTATCACTATAATTACATTTAACCCTATTTCTAATTCTAAGTATGTCTCTCAACAATGAGCGACATAAATTTAAAGTCAATGTACGTTTAGCGGGTACTCCTGCCCAATATTCCATGTCCAGAAATGTAGCATGTTGGAATTGGTTGCACATATGTTTAATTTCAAAATTTAATAGTGAAAGTGTATTGTCATTGAAATAATAATTATAAGGTGTTTCAGCTATAACAACGTTTGTATTTCTTGAAATCTTCAGCCATTTGTCAATCGTTTTGACTGTAGTGTGAGGGTTCGAGTCGTTGATCCCTGTCAAGATAATCAGAAAGTCGTTTTCTGATAGAGTTTCAGCCGTCTTTGTTTCGCTCGATAGCAGAGCTTCTGTGTTTGCACCTGGTTTGATAATACTAGAAACATGGAAGTCGTTCCCCAACATTTCTTGGAGGTTCTGCCTTACGTATCTTCCTTGTTGATCGGTGATGACGACGACTCGATGAGGTGGATTAAATATATTTCGCGAGACATCCTTGTTCGTACTTGGTTTCGTTGAAGTACGCGGTCGTTTTGCCTCCGTGTGCGAAGGCGCCTGGAGAGTCTGGTTACGTGTTTGCATGATGTTTAAGTTTTCAAAACTCTGGTTCATTTCGTCTAAAGCGTTTTTACGCGAAGTTCTAATTGTCTTCTTAGATGACTTTGTAGGAGTTGAACCGCATATCTGTTTTAGTTGTTGTATCTTTACTTCATGATTTTTAATCGTCTTTTTTAAGGTGGTATTTTCTAGAATTAGATTATCAATTTCATTGTCCGCTGAGCGCAGTTTACTTCTCAGTTCTAATATAGTGTTCTGTAATTCATCAATATCGTCCTTTGTGAATATTGATATCGTGGGGCAACTTAAGTTTCCTTCAATAAAAGTAGAGCCGTTCTCATCGTCATCTGACATTGTTTCAGCCAGGGAATCGTAAGAGTTAGATAATGGGACGTTTGCTTTATGTTTACGGAGAGTTACGTTTTGCGCAGAAATAGCGGGTTCTACGTTCTCTTCTGTTTCTAAAGCAGCGTGATTTTTGCACGTACTGCACCTCCAGAGAGTTTTCCGTTCTTCATTCATAAGAAAAAAGCGCTTTTCTAGTCCAGCACAATCAATATCATACATAATTTTGCATGAATTACATGTTACGAATTGTTTTCTAGGTAGGATTTTGTCGCATTTACCGCATAACTTTCCTGGTGTCATTTTCGTGATTTTGTAGCTTATATAAATTGGAAGTCAAATTATTGTCTGGGTAATGTACGCCCTCTAGTAATCAGTAGTAACGTTAAGTCGTTGCTAATATTTTGAGAGTCCTCTAGCGTCAAGTAACGCTTCAACGTTGCACGCCATCGACTTGCAGATGTGATTCCGTTACTTCCCGGTAGATGTCGTATAAGTGGGTATGTGGGATTTTCGTTGTAGGTATGCTGAGTCCAAAGTCCAGGAATAACTTTTAAATTACCGGTTGCCAAAGAGATTTATTAAACTTTACACTTTACGCTATATTGTGTGCACAAGTTTTCTGATTGTTAATTAGCCTGATCAAGAATAATTTAGTGAATGGCATTAGGCCGTTTATGAATATAGCGCCATCTAGTGTGCGAAGCAAAAAATGTATGCTGAGGTAGGTAAGCGCGCGCGCATGCGGTGGCGCAGGCTCCAAGAAGTATTGCACATTAGCTTGGGAAAAACTACAGGCAAGTTGTGATAGATGACACTGTTCGGCAATAGAAATGACAAAGCAAAATTGAAAATAACGTCCGAATGATAATAGTCTATGAATAATATAACTCTAATCACTTCAGTCCGATTGTTACTCAAAAATGTCACAGTACACAATTGTCACAACACAAAATAGTGTTAATATTGATGTTTTTTACACATTTCACGAGTTTGTTTAAGTTTTGATCACACTTACGTAACGTGATTATTATTTCAAGTTCACAATTTACTCACAATGTCACTGAAATTGATTATTTACACATTTGCAATTATACTCGGATAACACTTTAAGACTATTTTTGTTACTGATATTTCATTATTTATATTTTATTTACAATTAATTGACGGAGCTACTAATATATCAATGTCTACTTTACTAGCGCCCTCTTCCTTCAATTCAATTCAATCCTGTTACACGTTGTATACTAAACTTTAATTTTAAACTTTTCTTTAAATAATCCTTCAAGGCTGTTTTACCTTGTACCTTTTTTTGTACAAATCTTGCCGTAATTACACCGCGGACACTTCGCCGAAATTCCATACAAACACTTAATTTGGTCTCTATTACACAGACATCAATCAGGGACGAGTATTTGCACGTGCACCTGTGTGCGTAGCACGTAGAAAATACCAAACGTTGCCCATAAGAGGGGAGGAGGTTTGGTGAGGCGGGGAAATCGGGTGGGACGTCGAAGTGTCCATTCTATACGTAGTATTTTTACATATTCTCTGCCGTAGTCCAGAAATTGAAAAAAATCCCAATATGTAGCACTTACTTTCCGACCTTAGGGTAAAATCCTAGCACTAGTGGCCTGCTACTACTAGACTCATAAAACAGTTTACGTGTGATAAATATGTTCTTTTATTAAATAGCAAAATATGTGACATCAGACAAGGTAAGTAGGCATTTCTCACCAATATGACCAGCTGTTGCAAAAACGGGGGAGGGGTCAAAAATTTGTGAAAGAACAATGGCGAAAATTTATGTGTAAAAAGTTGGGAGTGTATTTATAAAACATTTTCACAGATCGTATTTAAATATTTTTCAACGTTTTTTGAACACATAATATAATTTAATAAAAGGTAGGTTGAAAAAAAAAAACAAAAATAAAACGATATTTGTTAAAGTTGAAGTTATTGTAACATTCACATCCCTCTCTGACTTTAACAGATTTCTTTAAGTTTGAGAAGAGTGTGAAATATTACAATAACTTTAACAATTATTTTGGTGCAACCCAGACTTACCCTTGGGTAAAGAGTAGGTAACGAGATGTTGTCTACTCTCTTGAGTTTCGATATTAGAACTCTACCACCAGTTAAAAATTAATACCTTTTCTTTTTCAAGGATGTTGCCACTTCCTAAGGCTACCGCACAAAGATGGACCGAAATATAAAGTGGGCAACCCGCTCGCTAAAGACTTCCTCAACATGTTCAGTCAGAATGTGCTCTCGGCGCAGGGGAATGAGGCTGAGAAGGTAAAACTTGAGTGAATTTTTACGATTTGCGTACACAGATAGTAGCGACAGTCTGAAGTTAGTTGCTAAACTTTAGCGTAACAATCCAACATACAAAACAACAAAAAAAGTTTCGCAACTAACTTCAGACTGTTTGATGCTTTTATCTGTTTACCAAGTAACTTCAGACTGTCACATTTTTTTAAAATTCACTCTTAATTTTTTTCCAAGCTCACCAAAAGGAGTATAACTTCTAAAAATATATCTTTATTGTCAACTAGGTGTTATCGTTCGGTCGCATGATGTCGTACTGGCGCAACAACAGGGAGCGAGTACGCGGCCAGCAGGCGGTCTGGTTGCCGGCCGCAGTGCTGCCGCCGCACCTGAGGGGCCGCGCCCGGAGGTACGGCGCCATACTGCCGCAGGTCGTCGTCTGCGGGACCCTCACGAGACGGTGGGTGCTCCTTTAGGTTGGTTTTATACTCCAGAAAGCACCTATACAATGTGTAACAGGATTAAATGTACGACCCGAAACAAGTTTGTTCAGAATCGATAACCGAATCGATTTCAGGCATTTTAATATTTTAATATGGATAACGTTTTGTCCCAAACTTAATTACAATTAAGTTATGGTCACCCATTTGGTGAACAGTCAATACTTGTTGAAACTAGCATTTTATTATGGAAACATTAAGTCTCATTTGCGTTTCAAATGAGACTTAACGTTTCCATAATAAAATGCTAGTTTCAACAAGTTCATGAGGGCTCGTTGAGACGTGTATTTTATTATAAATAATAATTGAAGCAATAAACTAGTGAAAATGAATCTTATTACTAGCGAGTGTTACAGAGAGGTCGCAAGTTCAGCTACAGTACATTGCAACAGTGTGCGTATGTGAGTAGGCTTGTGTTTTATATGCGGTCGTAGGTAGAGGTAGGGTAAGTATGCGTAGGGTGTGGTTACTGTTCGTACAAATTGAGGACAACTTGTTTCTTAAATAAAAAAGATTTTATACATAAATATGTAATTTCAGTTCATGTATTATGATTATAACTCGATTTTCCAATTGGGGTGTAAGAGTGTGAATTATTCCCGTTTCGTGTTTTATAATATTACGATCTCTATACTCCCTATCTAAAAAAAGGGATAATGTTGTGTTGGTATATCAATTTAATCATGGCATCCCACAGGAAAAAATAATCGGGATTAAAAGTATCAAATAATCTTAAGTCAGCTAATACCATATCTGTATAGCAAACATCAAAGTAGTCAAATGTCAAAATAAAAATTTTATTAACTTTTATTATTATTTTAAAAATCCGTTCAGTAGTTTGGGCGTGATCGACGGACAAACATCCAAACATCTAAACAAAGAAACTTTCAGATTTATAATATTAGTGCGAGTGTGATTAGTGTGATACGTGTGATCCGATATGTCGTTGAATCCCTACTTACGAGTGCGGTGTGTGTAGAGCGAGCGAGCCTACCTGGATGACGGCGAGCAACGCGCAAACCGAACGTGTCGGTTCCGAACTGCGCGCTCTCGTACAGGCGCCGCCCGCATACCGCTTCGTAGGGGCCGACGTCGACTCGCAGGTCAACACATTACTTTTTTATGTAATGGAAGTGGCAAACAAGCATGCAGTTTACACATAGAGCAACGCGGCCCACCGGTCGCGGCGGACCGGAGGGGAGTAGCCATAGCGTTTATTACCGTTGCAAAACAGTGTGTCATTTTTTACGCGGGGAAATGCGTGCGACACACACGCACACTACAAAAATCGTCTATTACTACGAAACTCACACCTTGACTTTAACAAAATACAGAAACAATTTCACGCACACATTTAAAACTAGACGAAAGGTATAGGCCCATTTGGGCTTGTACTTTGACAGAGGGGAAAGTCTGCATATGGCTACTCCCCTCCGGTGTTGCTCTATAAGTTTACATTGATGTTAAGTGATGATGACTGCAGCCTCTAGACACTTACACAAAGACCAAGGTCAAAGTGCAGATGCGTTACCACTCCTGAGGCCTAATATGTTATGCTTCTGTGTTGGAAATTACAGGGCCAAAACTTATTCACTTTTCGTCATATCACTGGAAAGATGTCCACTGCTGGACCGAAGCTTCCCCACAAGGGGGAAATGAAGTAATCACCACGCTTGGCATGCGGATTGGCGATCACAAGGGTGGTAGTTTTATCGCGGGACGCCGCTGCCCATCTTGCGTAAATAAATAATAATAATGGCAACCAATTATACGTCCCACTGCTGGGCACGAGTCTCTCCCCTTTTTGGGCCTGGAGCTTACTCTACCACGCTGCTCCAATGCGGATTGGTGGAGGTGGGTGGGTTAGTGGCCAACCCGCTGTCGGATGTTTTCAAACCGCCCCCATAAGGCCTCCGACATTGTTTAACGACTGCTATCCATCGATAGCAACCGGGACCGACGGCTTAACGTGCCCTCCGAAGCACGGAAACGCGCATTTAATTTGCCACTAGCGGTCACCCATCACACTACCCGACCGTGCCCGTAGTGCTTAACCGAGTAGATCGCTTACGATCTACACCAGCCGCTGGGCCATGCGCGCTTCATCCATGCATCCTTCAGCCATCTTGCGTGATTGCACTTAATACAGCCCCATTGGACTGATTTTGACTGTCATTACAATTTCAAATATCCTAATTAAATCAAAGTTTTGTATGTAACATTTTTATCAATAAAAAATATCATACATGTATATATACATGTTTATTTTATGTAAATAAAATTATAAATGTCAAATTAAGTTTATAATGTCAAAATTAAAAAAAGTTGAATACCTGAAACCTTGACGGACACCATAGGCCAATATCGCCACGAATCTCGAGGTTCCTCGATGGTGTCGCTCGTGGTTTGAAAGGATAATCCACGCGTCCAGGAGCTGTGGATAGCGGGTTTGCTGGGCGAGAGCGGCGTGGGCCTGTGCGGGGGCACGGCGTTCGGGTGGGCCGTGGTGGCCGGGGACAAGCGCACCGCTACCGACCTGCACTCGCTCACCGCGCGCGCCGCCAACCTCAAGCGGGATCACGCCAAGGTCATCAACTATGCCAGGATTTACGGTCAGTAGACGTGGGTCGTCCACGGTTTTTACGTCAACGCGATGCATCAAGATATTTGTTAAAGTTAAAGTTATTGTAACATTTCACATCCATCTCTAACTTTCACAAACATTTGTTCAGCCTAAAGCCGGGATGCATTAAGATATTTGTTAAAGTTAAAGTTATTGTAACATTTCACATCCATCTCTAACTTTCACAAACATTTGTTCAGCCTCAAGCCGGGATGCATCAAGATATTTGTTAAAGTTAAAGTTATTGTAACATTTCACATCCTTCTCTAACTTTATCGGATTTCTTTATGTTTGAGAAGGATGTGAAATGTTACAATAACTTCAACAAATATCGTGGTGCAACCCAGGCTAACTATAACAAATATTTGTTCAGCCTAAGAATGATATTGTTTCAGGTGCTGGTCAAAACTTTGCCGAGAGACTTCTAAAGCAGTTCAACCCAACGATGACGATATCTGAAGCGAAGAGCAAAGCCGCCAAAATGTACGCTACTACCAAAGGAAGGAGGGTTTATACGTTAAAGAAAAAATATATGGAGGGCTTCTTAGACGAAGATTTGGATGACCAGGTTGATATCGAGAATGAAATAAATATTAATTATATAATAAATGCGAATGTGGATGGTTGCAGAGGCTCAGGAAGACCAAGACTGATCTACCATGACCAAATAGGTCGCGTACTATGTGATGGAAAAGTCTTAGGAATCGGCGTGCATGTATTGAGTGTATGATGAATGTAGATGGGGCATGGGAGGTGTGTCAGCACCGGGATATCTGGCGTTCCACACTCTCTGAATACCCCGTTAGGGACCTGGCGTGAAGATACATATAAATAAATATTTGTTTATATCTATCTAATTTTAGTACGATTTTACGAGATTTTATAGTCGGCTACTATAAAATTTAAGGGGTTTTGTATTTATTATGACTAATCCTGCACCCATAATGTCAATCATCGCGCGACAAATTGGCCAGCTGCTATTTTTTCAGGATTTCAGAATCAAAATCAGATGTGTTAAAAAAAAACAGATTGAATGTTTTTTTTTTAATTCTAACAGAAATATAAAATATTCTGACTTATAACGGTTTGGGCGAAATTCAAGTCGAATTTTCGTCGAATTTTGGACGAAATCGTTTAGATTATTGCCTTGATTGATTGCAAATTCAGTATTTACAAAAATATTATTTCTTTGAACGATTGTTAATTCGGTATTTACGGGTTAAACGGTGAAAATTTCGCCGTGTACTTATATATTATTTTGTCGTTCATCAGAAAGTGGAGATGACATCATCCCAAGCGATGCGTCTGGCCAGGCTGAGCGGCAAGCGGGTGGAGGAGATGTTCGAGCGGCCGCGCTGGCTGGGCGGCACCGAGTCCGATATGTTCAACAAGCTTGAAGATATTGCCGGTTAGTTTATGCACCATAACGATTACAGAAATATGATATAACTAGCACGGGTGAAATGTTACCTACATGACTTACCTTTGTAAAAAGTGAACGCGAGCAAGTGAATGCGAGCATAGACAATGCTCGCATTCGATCGGTTGTGATTCGTGACGAGGTCATCTTTCCGAGCGGCTAGGAAACGCGCAATAGCCTGCACGCTGCGGTTTGTGCCTTTTCATGCTCCGCCCACGGTGTGCCTATTTACGTGGAACCATTTTTTTTTTATTTGTTACACTTCTTTACATTATCATTCGTAGGTCTGACATTATGCTCAATAAGACTTCTTTCAAGCGCAGTCGTGTGACAAATGACTATCAATGAACAGTGTTGTAGTCTGGCCGATGACAGAATCCACATGATCCTACTAGGTTATCCAATCTTTCTAAACATTGGGGTCCATTTTGGCTACAGAGTCGGAAGCGCCGGCCACGGCGTTTCTCTCCGGGCGGTTGTCTCGCGCCCTGGAGCACGCGGCGGGGCGCTGGGCCGGCACGCGCCTCAACTGGGCCGTGCAGAGCGCCGCCGCCGACTGCCTGCACCTCATGCTGGCCTGCATGCTGCACCTGGCGCCTCACGCCAGGTACCGCCCTCCACAGTCTGTAGGGCCGGCACGCGCCTCAACTGGGCCGTGCAGAGCGCCGCCGCCGACTGCCTGCACCTCATGCTGGCCTGCATGCTGCACCTGGCGCCTCACGCCAGGTACCGCCCTCCACAGTCTGTAGGGCCGGCACGCGCCTCAACTGGGCCGTGCAGAGCGCCGCCGCCGACTGCCTGCACCTCATGCTGGCCTGCATGCTGCACCTGGCGCCTCACGCCAGGTACCGCCCTCCACAGTCTGTAGGGCCGGCACGCGCCTCAACTGGGCCGTGCAGAGCGCCGCCGCCGACTGCCTGCACCTCATGCTGGCCTGCATGCTGCACCTGGCGCCTCACGCCAGGTACCGCCCTCCACAGTCTGTAGGGCCGGCACGCGCCTCAACTGGGCCGTGCAGAGCGCCGCCGCCGACTGCCTGCACCTCATGCTGGCCTGCATGCTGCACCTGGCGCCTCACGCCAGGTACCGCCCTCCACAGTCTGTAGGGCCGGCACGCGCCTCAACTGGGCCGTGCAGAGCGCCGCCGCCGACTGCCTGCACCTCATGCTGGCCTGCATGCTGCACCTGGCGCCTCACGCCAGGTACCGCCCTCCACAGTCTGTAGGGCCGGCACGCGCCTCAACTGGGCCGTGCAGAGCGCCGCCGCCGACTGCCTGCACCTCATGCTGGCCTGCATGCTGCACCTGGCGCCTCACGCCAGGTACCGCCCTCCACAGTCTGTAGGGCCGGCACGCGCCTCAACTGGGCCGTGCAGAGCGCCGCCGCCGACTGCCTGCACCTCATGCTGGCCTGCATGCTGCACCTGGCGCCTCACGCCAGGTACCGCCCTCCACAGTCTGTAGGGCCGGCACGCGCCTCAACTGGGCCGTGCAGAGCGCCGCCGCCGACTGCCTGCACCTCATGCTGGCCTGCATGCTGCACCTGGCGCCTCACGCCAGGTACCGCCCTCCACAGTCTGTAGGGCCGGCACGCGCCTCAACTGGGCCGTGCAGAGCGCCGCCGCCGACTGCCTGCACCTCATGCTGGCCTGCATGCTGCACCTGGCGCCTCACGCCAGGTACCGCCCTCCACAGTCTGTAGGGCCGGCACGCGCCTCAACTGGGCCGTGCAGAGCGCCGCCGCCGACTGCCTGCACCTCATGCTGGCCTGCATGCTGCACCTGGCACCTCACGCCAGGTACCGCCCTCCACAGTCTGTAGGGCCGGCACGCGCCTCAACTGGGCCGTGCAGAGCGCCGCCGCCGACTGCCTGCACCTCATGCTGGCCTGCATGCTGCACCTGGCGCCTCACGCCAGGTACCGCCCCCCCCAGTCTGTAGGGCCGGTACGCGCCTCAACTGGGCCGTGCAGAGCGCCGCCGCCGACTGCCTGCACCTCATGCTGGCCTGCATGCTGCACCTGGCGCCTCACGCCAGGTACCGCCCCCCCCAGTCTGTAGGGCCGGTACGCGCCTCAACTGGGCCGTGCAGAGCGCCGCCGCCGACTGCCTGCACCTCATGCTGGCCTGCATGCTGCACCTGGCGCCTCACGCCAGGTACCGCCCCCCTCAGTCTGTAGGGCCGGCACGCGCCTCAACTGGGCCGTGCAGTGCGCCGCCGCCGACTGCCTGCACCTCATGCTGGCCTGCATGCTGCACCTGGCGCCTCACGCCAGGTACCGCCCTCCACAGTCTGTAGGGCCGGTACGCGCCTCAACTGGGCCTGCACCTCATGCTGGCCTGCATGCTGCACCTGGCGTGAGGCGTCAGGTGCAGCATGCAGGCCAGCATGTTACCGTGCTTCGGAGGGGACGTTAAGCCGTCGGTCCCGGTTGCTATCGATAGATGGCGGTCGTTAAACCTTGTCGGAGGCCTTATGGGCTGTTTGAAAACATCCGGCAGCGGGTTGGCCACTAACCCTTATCTTCACCAACCCGCATCGGAGCAGGCAGCGTGGTAGAGTAAGCTTCTCCCAAGAAGGGGAGAGACTCGTGCCGAGCAGTGGGACGTATCAAGGGTTGCCATTATTATTATAAATTGGCAAAGATATAATATTTTACATTGTTCACAGGTTTTGCCTGAGTTTCCACGATGAAGTGAGATATTTAGTTCCGGAAGAATACAAATACGAAACAGCTATGGCGCTACAAATTACCAACTTGTTCACTAGAGCTTTTTGCTCACAGAGGTAAAAGTTACTTTTGTTATTAGCCATTACGTGCCATACTAAAAGTAACAACCGATAGCGTATAAGATAATTTATAAAGAATCATGGCAAGTTTCATACATTGATTTGAACAGAAAAAACAACGAGTTGCACTGCCGGAGTGTCGGCAGAAGTGAAAACTTGAATATTAACGTTGTGCATTTTTTTTTTATATGTTATAAACGTGGCAAACAAGCGTGCAGTTCACATTGATGTTAAGTGATGACTGCAGCCTATAGAAACCCACACAATGACCAGAGGTCAAAATGCAAATGCGCTGCCACTCCTGAGGCAATAGGTGTTATGCCTCTGTGCCGGAAATTACAGAGCCGTACATTACCACCTGACCGGAACACGATTGTGCTGAACACTACCATTTAACGGCAAGTATATTAGGTAATGCAGTGGTGCCTACGCCCGCGAGCTCCGTCCCTGGAGCTCTACCACCAGTAAAAGCATTATTGACCACCATCACCACCACCACCACATTTGTTTCAAATGATGATGATAAACTGGTAGATTGATAGATTGAAATAAAATCCTGAACTGCGACAACCCTTTTTCCATTTTCTGGAGCTCCCTATTGCCGCCCTCGGAGTTTGATAATGTGGTCAGAGCTGTCGATAAGCTCGACACCTGTTACACGAGCCTAAACGTAACCGGCGAATCGAGGGTTCTTGCATGAATGTTTGAATGCGCTTGAATGCATGGACTTACCTCTAATTGCCTAACTTCACACCTGTGTCCCCATACAGACGTGAAGTTACTTACGTACAGTTTGACAAGTATTTATAATTCTTTCCAGAGTGGGTATAAACGATCTACCCCTTTCGGTGGCGTTCTTCAGTTCTGTAGAAGTGGATCAGGTGTTGCGGAAGGAGTCAACCCATTGCTGCACCACCCCATCCAACCCTCATGGACTTGAAAAGGGTTACGGCATACCTAATGGAGAATCGTTGACTATTTTTGATGTGATAGAAAAGTTAAATGAAAAAGTTATAAATAAATAAATGTAAAAAGTAATAAGGCTTTTTTTAAGTCAAATATACACATGAACCTCCTGAATTTTAGGCTCAGTAGTTTCGGAGATGGGGGAGAGAGCTAATTTAGGTCTCAAAAGTGCCCCTACATTTCATCATCATCAGCCTGTAGACGTCCACTGCTGAACATAGGCCTTCCCCAAAGTCCTATTCTGGGCGATCTGCATTCAACTGCTCCCCGCAACCTTGATCAGGTTGTCGATCCATCTTGTGGGGGCCCTCCCGCACTGCGTTTTCCTATAAGTGGTCGCCACTCGAGAACCTTTCGCACTCATCGAGCTATGTTACCTTAACATTGCCACTTCAACTTACTGATTCACTGGGCTTTGTTACTTTGGTTCTTTTATGAATATCCTCGTTCCGCTATCTATCCCGTAGGCTCCGAAGAGAAGAAAAAAAAGATGATGTAATGCTCGACTCTACAACGTTACATTACAGGCGAATGCTGCAAGTGTGGGAGCACCATAACACAATACTATAGGTACGTTGAAGGCACTATGGTCGAAGATGTTGACGATTAGGTATACTTGGGAAAAATAGTTCATGCAGTTAGGTAGTATAGGTAGTAAGGTCCAGCTTCGACAAAGATGTTAATCATCATCGAATCGAAGTTGGTAAGGATATTATCCTGCGAGATCGAAACAGAAATGAGGATATCTACATGAGAACGCGTATAGCCTGTGAAATAGTCAAACACGCTTGAAGAACCGAGTGGCAACCGCGCATCGGAAGATGAAACGTGGACAGGTCCTCAATGAGGTGAATCGACAACCTAATAAAGTTCGCGGTCGGTAATCGCTGGATGTGAGCGGCCTGGGATCGTTTGTTGTCGCAATCTTTAGGGGGTTATTTAATTTTTATTGATTAAATAGGCACGAGAGGTTTGTCAGGACCGGGATATCTGGCGCATCTACACTCTCTGCCTACCCCGTTAGGGCCCTGGCGTGAAGAAGATACAAATAGCATCTTTCGACTTTTGTGGGTTGATTTGCTTTGTTGGCTTTAATTCTAGGGAAGTCATTAATTAAAAAAAAAAGATGTCAAAATGCTAACTGACATTAATTTGTCTTGTCAAACAAACAAAAGTCAAAATTGGCGTATGTTCTAGACCTGAGTCGATCACTCCTTCGTCGGGATTCGGGTCGATCGCGACCCATTGACAAGGTGATCGAGTCTAAATGACTCGATCGTTTGGGTCATTTGGGTCGCGACTCGATTTCGCTCAAACGTATACTGTAGCTCATGATTCTCGTGATTCGAGACCCATCTGATAAGGATTCAAGACTCGAGACCGCGATCCACACATTATGTCGCTGGCTATTTTTCATTTTAATACAATTCAATTAATTATTCAATTATTTCACTATAATTTCATAGTGAAACTTTATTGGTAAATAGGATTAATTTATAGGGAAAAAAATCGGCATTCAGGAACTGCACCGGTAAAGCTATTGCATAGAATGCAATGCGAATGATATAGAATAAACAACATTTACAAATTGACGATTTATAAAAACGAATATATAAAAAAAATGTGTTTAGATTACTTGCTGGGATTTGAACCCGAGCCTACCGGTCACACTATTATGCCATTTGTCTGTTTCTTGACACAACGAATATTATATATATATATATATAAATTGTTCTATTTTTCAACCGACTCCAAAAAAAGGAGGTGGTTCTCAATTCGCCCAGATATATTTTTTTTACAGTTTATTTTTATTTGTATGTATGCAAAATACTAGTTCACGTAGGTATTCTGCTCGCAATACATAGGTACATGGTAAGCGGAGTGGGAGGTAATAGGTTTAATTCTCTTTACGGAGTTATACAAGCATCCCGAGCAATCAAAATAAATTGACAACATTTCAGACACGACCCTAAAAGAAAAATACCATTTCTTAGTTTTTCTTTTCTGAGTTCAAATATATGTTTTTTGTATTTTATTATATCTTAATTTCTGTGAAAAAAAAAATAAAACGGAAAAACATGTGATGACGTCACTTATATGGTGGAATGAAGTAGTTACCATTGCTTATCTTTAGATGAAAACATTATTGTTACATACTCTGTGACAAGATGTGTCAAATTGATACGGATACGTCAATGTCGAAGTATAAAACTAGGAAGTAGGGATGGTGATCCGAGACCTGAGATCTATTAATCGGAACAGCGATCTTTAGAAACCAAAAATACGGTTCTTATTTAAATAATTATAATGATTTATTTAAATCGATCCACAGTACCGGATTGATCTAGTGAATCGATACTATACCCTGGAAAATCGAAGATCGATCTTTTTGGTTAATTCACATAGAGACATAAATGAAACATACAGATCATAAGATTTAACCTTTAAACGTGAGTATAGGAAGCATTATACCAGCATTGAACACTGTTGAGTTGCTTTTTTTTGGTCGTCTGTTTTCCTTGAAAAGTATTACATATCCCAAACCAAAAATAGATCGATAATCGAAGATCGATTTTTTCAATTTCGATTTAATTGTCAAAGGATTTTGGACACTTCGATTCGAACATTGATTGATTTCAGAAAGAATCGCCATCCCTACTACTAAGTCTATGAAATGCTGCCACGAACTTATTTATTAAAAAAAAAACAAGTTTTAAAGTCTTCAACAACGACTTAGCCCTTAGGCTGTTGATATAATATTGATATTTTTTATTTGAAGTTGGATCAAGGAAGAGATTAATCGACGACATGCAGGGTCAAAGATTTTTTAAAAATCTATATTGATATATCGATATTTTTTTTCGATATATCGAACACTGGTACTGATATTTTTAAAATAAAAAGTACACAGCCCTACATCGAGTTTGACAAGCTGACAACGACAAGACAGTGACATCTACAATTTTTTTTAAGGGGTCACGGCACAAGGCAATGGTTCTATCGCCATTCCTCCCTATGTGTGACGTCAAATGGCGCAAACGTCTTTTTAGAATACACTTACTTTCAAAGTAGAAAATAGGAATGAAAAGTACAAAATTTCGAAAAATGGTTAAACACGGGTCCCCTAGTTTTGGATTAACTTTTGAATAATGTAATAAAACATGTAGGTTAAAAATATGAAATGTTCTCAATTATGTTCATGAAATGAACATAATTATTATGAATGCTGTAATATTCATGCAATTTAGATCAATCTAGCTAAAAATTTAAAATCCTAATCCACTTCATAACTATGTTAACTATTAATAGTGTGGGGGACAAATGGCTTTTACACCAAAGTCAAACACAAATCTGCATCGGTGTGATTCACAATGGACTGTATTTTTCGGTTCTGCAATGTTTCATACTATTCTAACTTATTCACTAGCTTATTTCACTATACTATAACTAACTAGCGAACCAGGGGGTCTGGTACTATTCTAAACTTTCACTGGCAATACCTTCACGGTCTGGAAGCACTTTTCTTGCGGAGAATCGAACGAGGACAAACTAGCAAAAAAAAAAAAAAAATTTTCAATTTCGAATTTCTATATTTAGGTGTGATAGTTATTTACAAATCATTACTTAAGAATAGCTTAACTAATGACAATATTGATCTTAGTTTCTAGGTATAAGAATACTTAATCCTACGACCCTATATAATGCAAATTAAATTATACAAAACTACTTTCCCGGATATGATATTTGTGATATTTACATGTTCTTAAGTTGTTTGCTAGGAAACATAAGAAAACCTAGCTTAGTGCTATTGAGCTTAACCTATGACTAGAGGGGAGGTGATGGATGATATTATGTACAATGAGGGAATTGTTATTATACTAACAATTGTTGGTGGGGTTGTTTGGGGTAGGAGATGTGTGGGGTGATGATGTCTAAAGACGAGGGAGGGGGGGGGGCGAGGGGAGGGGGGGGGCTGAGGGGTGAGGGGTGAGGGCAGGGGGGCGAGGGGAGGGGGGGCTGAGGGGTGAGGGCAGGGGGGAGCGGAAGGTGTATTTACAAGGAGGATGAGGGGAATGAAACACTGTCGCCTACCTTTATACAATTCAATTTTCTAATGACTTAGCTTTATTTATTAAATATTACTCTAAACCAACTACAGGTTGGTTGTACATTCATTATGTTTTTTGTATAATTTAATCATGAACTCGTGTGTGCCCGGTGAGTGTCGGGGAAGTGTTCTGATAGTTCTATAAATTTATGGTGTGGGAACGGGTATTTATAGCGCGCGAGGGATAGGCAGTACTCCGTGAGGTGTCTATTTTTGCACGTATTCCGAAGTGCCGGGTTTCCTTTTCCCTTATTGATACGCAAAAGCGTTCTGTAGAATACAGCGGACGCGTTATGTATATATTTATGTATTGGCAGAATGCCGTGTCTAGCATGAAGACGTTTTAAATTTGTTCGCGGGTGAGTCCGGTATATGATGCGTAATGCTTTATTTTGTATTGTTTGAAGGTTTTTTATATGTGTATGAGCGGCGTTGTTCCATACCGGACACGCGTAAGTTATGATAGGGCGTATGTATGACTGGTATAGTATACGTTTGTTATGAGTGGATAAAAGGGAATTTTTATTAAATATTAGCCGTAAGGCACTCATGCCGGTGAGTGCTTTAGACTTTGTTGCATTAATGTGGGGCCTCCATTTTAGTTTGTGATCGAGTGTTAGACCCAGGTATTTAACTTGGTTCTTCCACTCGATCGTCTGTCCGTTAATGTTTAGTCTCGGGAGTGAGCTACTTGTTATATGACGTTTAGTGAAATAAATAGCTTCGGTTTTATTTTCATTTACTTTGAGTTTCCACTTATTAAAATAATTGGTAGTGGTAAGGAGGGCTTTGTTTAGTTTGTTTTTGATCGAGTTATGTTTTGACCCCGAAGCTAGGTAGGCAGTGTCGTCAGCATATAGGGTCAGGACAGTGCCAGGGGTTTTTGGGATGTCATTTATAAAGACTGCAAATAATTTAGGTGCTAGTATGGAGCCCTGGGGCACGCCCGCCACCACGGGGTGGGGGGGTGATAGAGCATTTTTAACTTTAACTTTAATAATTCTGTTAGTGAGGAATGATTTAATCAGCTGGCAGTATTCATAGGGAGTTTCTGCCAGTATCAGTTTGTGTATTAAGCCTTCGTGCCATACGGTGTCGAAGGCTTTTTCCAGGTCTAGTAGTACCATACCAGTGTCGTAGTTTCTGTTGGCGGAGAGTTGTACGTGCTCCACGACCCTTGCCAGTTGGTGTGTAGTTGCGTGTGACCTTCGGAAACCAAATTGTTCGTCAGGTAGACAATTTTCGATGTGTGAGTGAATTCTGTTTTGAATTAGATTTTCCAGAATTTTACTCATAGTACATAAAAGACTAATTGGCCTGTAACTGGCCGGCAATGTGGGGTCTTTGCCTGGTTTATGAATCGGAAATATAACGGCTATTTTCCAAGTTGTGGGGAAGTACATTAATCTAAAGCAAGCTGTATAGATATTAGCTAGGTAGTCAATAGCCTTGGATGGTAAGTGTTTTAGAAGTATATTTTGGATGTCATCGTGGCCTGGGGCCTTGCGTGGTTTAATATATCTAAGTATACATCTAATCTCGCGTGAATAAACTGGCAGGGGGGCGGGGGGCCCGTGAGTGTTATTTAGCTGGCTAGTCGATTCTAGCACTGTTGTTTCTATGTCAGGGTCGCGGTACCCAGTGGTCAAGCGATGTTGACTTTCGTAATTTGTACCTAGCGCTTCTGCTTTCTCAGCATCCGTTAGGGCCGGCCCGTTTGGAGTGTTGAAGCATGGCAGAGGTGTGTAAGTTGTTTTTAAGCGGCGCGAAAATTGCCAGAGTGAATTGTCTTTAGTATTTAGTTTTTCAACTTTATTATTCCACTCGTTGCTGGCAAGTGCTTTGATTTTAAAGTTAATTTGATTTTGGAGTGAATTAATCACATAATTAAATCGTGTGGTGTGTAGCCTTTGCCTTTGATGACGAATTTGGTTTTTTAATTTTATTAGTCGCGAGATGTGCGCAGGCAGTTTTTGTGTGGGTTTTTGTTTTAGTGTAGGGACGGAGTTAGACCTAGCCGAAGTGATGCAGTCTGTCAGTGTGTCTATTGCGCTGTCTATTTGCGCAGTCTGATTTAATGTTAGTGAACCGGGGGATGGGAGGGTGTAGTTTATTTGTACTTTAAACTGATCCCAATCGGCCTCTCCGTATTTAAAAATGGGGCGGGAGGGGCGTGTTATGGGGGAATTTAGTTCAAATATTATGGGACAGTGATCGGATAGAATATCTAGGGTCGTGGGGTCCGTTATGTCAGTGATGTTTTTAGCTAAAGTGAGCTGTAGTTTGGCGGCAGAGTGCCGGGGGTTGGCGGGATAGTGGGTCGGCTTGTCAGGAATGAGCAAGTCAAAGTCGTGACCCGTAAGATAGTTAAAGAGTCGCCTGCCATTGTGATTAGCCCCCGGGCTATCCCAATGATTATGGCGGGCGTTGAAATCGCCGGAGCATATGACTTTAGTATCTAGGGAGAGAGCTTTCCCTATTGCAGTAGTTATTCTATTGTCTTGTTTGGGACAATAGAAACTTACTAAAGTGATTTCAGGTTGTCTGTATTGAGATTCTAACTTAATAGCGATCATCTCACAAACCTCATGATCCACCGGCGGTAGGAGGTAGTGTGGGATGTCGTTTTTAATAAGGATGGCTACTCCGCCTGAGGCTTGGGTCGTAGTGACCCTGTCTCTTCGGTAGCATGAGTAGCCCGGAAATGAGATGCGTTCGTTACTTTTAAGATGAGTTTCTTGAATGAGAGCAATGTCTATGTGGTGTGTACCTAGCAAGTGTGTGAGTTCACGTTTCTTACAACGAATACCGTTAATGTTAAGTGACGCGACCCTTTTCCTGCGGGGCGCGTCGCTTGGGGATGTCGATGCGTCCTCTTCAAGCTCTGCTGGTGAATTGGAGCACGACGAACAGCTGTTCCTCGAGCGTCATTGATTTTTTCAGCAGGGGCCGGATCTGACCTGCGAGTTTAATAACATATAGTGTTTCTTCAATGGACAGTTGTTCGTCCGTCGAAGGCACTGTGGTCTGAGTGGGTATTGGGCCCATGCGGGGAGGGGGACCAAAAGTTTGGGGGATGGGGCCTGTAGGCTTAAGGCCTGGGAAGTGTGATGGATTTAGGTTGAATTGTTTGCCTTGAGTGGGCGGGGGATGCGGCCGAAGGCCCTGTGGCTGAGGGCCTGAGTACGTCTGGGTAGTGCCAGCGACGTTTGCCCAGCCGCGGCCGTTCGTCATGTTCGAAACGAATTGACGAGGCTTGGCTGGGATGTGTTTGGGTGTGGGGCGTTGGAGGCGCTCACGGCGCTCCCTCACCGCCGCCAGATATGTCTGGCGTTGTGGACATTGCCTGTAGGAGGCAGCGTGGGGTCCGCCGCAGTTACAGCAGCAGACCTGCTCGTCTGCACTCTTGGTGCAGTCCGCAGTCAGATGTGAGCCAGTGCACTTGACGCACCTCACCGGCCGGCGGCAGTTGCGCTCGGCGTGGCCAAAGGTTTGGCATCTGGAACACATAGTTCCGAATTTGTTATTATATTTGTATTTGTATATCCGGACCGTTTGGTCCAGGACATACTTGATTTTTCTGAATGCTCCGATGTCCGCGGTCCTGGGGAGCGTGATTTGGAAGCGCGGTACTGCGACTTCCTCGTCTCCCTTGAAGAGGGAGACTTTGAGGGGTTCGAACCCCTTCTCGGTGAGGGCTTGGGCAAGCTCCTCACACGAGGTGTAATACAGCCCACTCAGTACCGATACATGTGGGCGGTCTGTCCTGTCGGTGAATGTGTGGAATTTGAGAAGGGGGATGGCCTGAAGGGCCGCAAAAGCCTTGTCCTTGTCAGCCTTGGTCTGCAAGGACAGCTGGGCAGCCGCGGGCTGCATTTTAAAGTTGAAGTTCTTTAGGCCGGCATCAATTAGTAGCGCTCGGCATTTAGGATAATCAAAAGACACGTCTCTGGTAATAATAATAGGTGTA
Source organism: Macrosoma leucophasiata (assembly GCA_036365455.1). Taxonomy (NCBI): domain Eukaryota; kingdom Metazoa; phylum Arthropoda; class Insecta; order Lepidoptera; family Hedylidae; genus Macrosoma; species Macrosoma leucophasiata. Next base: position 14,572,722 of record JAWQUS010000026.1, read on the forward strand.
GGCTTTGCCTTGGAGGGCGCAGCCGGTACCTGGGCTCCCGGTGTTTCCTCTACCGGGAGTTTCTCGTAAAAGTTGGCCAGCTTGATGGGCCTGGGGCCTTGCGGTGGGCGCGGCTGGGCAGCGCGGCGGCGGGATACGGTGATCCACTCTGGGAGGCCGGCTCTCACCGGCGGCGATCCCTGCTCGTTCAGCGGCGGGGAAAGAGGACTCTCCATGTCCTCGTCGGCAACGCGCACCTTGGTCGTTGTGACGTTGGGCGGGCTCTCGCAGCCCCTCTTCATTCTGCGAAAACACACAGAGCACTATTGAGTTATTTTTATTCTATGTGAAACACTCCTGAAATTTATCGCGCCAATAGTTGGCGCGCGCCTTTGAGGCGAAAGAACCGTTAAGTAACGGTTATTTGCGATGGGTAAAAGCGCGCGAAAACTTGTGAGTGCGTATATCTATACAAGGTAGTGGCCGAGTGAAACACGTCCGCTCGGTCACAACGCTCGAATAGCTCTCGGACAAACTAGCAACGAAATGTACCGAGTTATATACGCTTCCAAACCGTCTCCTTCCATGTCAAAATGCCGTGACACGCCCAAAAATCGAACGTCACGAAGGTCCGGGTCAATAGAGATAGGACTCTAAATCATTACATATACGGTCTAATTTCCTACCACCGTCATACATCTCTGCTGACCCGCCCCCGCCTTGATACATTTCATACGCAATATCTCTTATTCTATTAAATTTTCTTATACAATTCTTATTAGATTTCTATTCTAATTCAATACACTTTCAAAGTTTTTACTTATTAGAAACACATAATTTTTTAGGGGCTCTGTCATGCTCTATCACCTATGACACGATTGTATATCGCTAGCCAAACCTAAATACAATTAAAAACCGCAAACGGTATCTGCCTATCTCCTTTATTCTAAGCGTGAGAGACAATTTTATCTAACAAGTAAGATTAGGTACATTCGTTTTTTCCGTATTGTGAGTCTACTTACACTCTTTATACATATATCTCCCTGAGGGGGCAACAAAAATACATCTCGTACATAACTTTCAGCCTAGTATCTTTGTTATTTACGAAAATACAGCGACTTTCACCTCTCTCTCCATACAAAATGTTGAATTCAACATCAGCTGTGAACAAACTAATTGAATCTACCTACATACAAATTGATATTTCTAACCGTAACATTTTGTACAATTTGTGTTATAATTTCTCAATTTCTTTACTTTCTACGCGCGCTACGTGGTCGCAGCTCCGTGCACATCTCCGGGCCAGTGTGTGTGTGATAAGTATACAGCGAAATACCTAATTTACATTACAGTTTTTATCAAACATCTCATAATAGTGTCTACTACAGCGAACTTTGCCAGTCGATAACTATTGATCTGCCTATGCCATGCGTGGGGTTGGTCGTGAATATGCATTATTGGACATTCCTACGCCGAGCTATGCCACTGACTGAGCTCTAAAAAAGTGCGCTGCGTATTTACGCTTCCTCCGCGTCACTTCCCCGCACTTCACCCCCGCCGCCGCAGGTGGATCAGGTGCTCTGTCGGTCACCTCTCCGTGGACGACCCTCTCGACCAACCGAAAATACCTACACCTCCAAATTTAATATTTTCTATGGCGATCGCTAGACAACAATTCGTTTATCATCATACTCAAATATTACATGCCTACTATGAGAACCTAACGAGTTATATCGAATTAAAAACTGCCGCTGCATACAACCAACATACACCTAGCGGTCATTGCGAGCTTTACTGACTTTACTTATTTTCATAATGAAATACGACGCCTATTGATTCTATCCTTTACAAATAGTATGATATAAGTGTTTTTATGCATGTGTCTTCAGGCCAAATGCTTCACGTGGTAGGAAACTTAGAGAATGTGGAATCAACCAAACACACAACATTCGAAGCATTTAATTTATTTCCGAAATTTAATAAACATCAAAACGATATGTAATGGGTTTTCGTGTAAAGTATTTCATCAATTATCATTCTAGTCTTTCTAACAACTCTATTATGATCAATATTTTATGTAAGATGGCGCTATTCTACAAAATAAATATCGCCCTCGCGCTCGATGTCTTTAATTTTGAATTTGTTAACGACATCTAATGAATTATGTGTGCAGGATTTCATCAACTGTCATTCTAGTCTTTCCAACGACTCTATCATTTTATGTTAGATGGCGCTATTTTACAAATATCGATAGCAAAAGATCATCGCCGTGCGCTGGCTGCCATTGGTTCGCGATCGCCATTGGACAACGAAGTAATGTTCTGTTTCACTTTAATCGCCCGTATTAGAGTGAAACAGAACATAACAATTCGTTTTAGTATCCTTCTCCGTTGGAAAGTGACAAACTTAAGTGGAACCATGTGAAAGAAAGAAATAAAATATGATCAACGCCTGTACCATGACCTTTCTTTGTCACCATAAACTGGATCGCTTTTACCTTTGTCTCGTTTTGTCATACGCGGTATCATACACGACAAAATGAAACAAAATTTTGGTAGCGCATACATTTTACAATTAGATGACATGGTGCAGGGGGCATGATCGATGAAACTGTTAACAAACTGAAATGTACTTTATAAGTATTGCAATAGAGTTCACGAGAAACAAAGTACCCAATGACCCAAAGGATCCAAATGATCGACTTTTTTTGCACGTCACGACCCGATCACTTGTGTTTGGGTCGTGATTCAATCAAAGTGATTCTATCGCTCGCGATCGACTCAGCTCTAGTATGTTCTTGTTTTTGAGGTTATGTTGGAAAGTAAATTAATTTATCTTCTTGATTATAATACGTTTAATGTCTGTATTGAATTTATAAACCATGTCAAAAGTAACAAAGAGGAAACATGTGATGAACGAAGCTTTGTGGGACGACTACGAACTTCCTAAAGAAAATCAAAGTATTGTCAAAGTTTTGAAAAGTAAGGGCAATAATCTTCACGAGGTAACTTTGTCTATAAAGTATTTCGAATTTTATACCAATGATATTTTACTGTAAATGAGTCATCTTGTTGTAAATACAGACAACTCCACATTTTAACCCCAATGATACACAACCAACATTTTTTTTATGTAATAAAGGTAGCAAACAAGGACGCAGTTCACATTGATGTTGATGACTGCAGCCTGTAGACACCCACACAAACACCAGATGTCAAAATGCAAACATGTTGCCATCCCTGAGACCTTACTTGTGTCTGTGATAGTTACTACAAGCTATACACATAAGTTTGCTGAAACTTGTAATGGCATATCTAACATTTTGCTACTTCACAGATTACCACACCCACCGGTGAAGAGTATTTGGCGTCTATGCCAACAAAATTTAGGAAAAATATTTGGGTAAAAAGAGGCGACTATGTTCTTGTCGAACCCATTGTGGAGGGAGACAAAGTGAAGGCGGAGATTGTGAAAATAATGAATAAGGACTCTATAAAATATTTTAAAGAGAACAGTGTGTGGCCTAAAGAATTTGATGATAGCAGAAAAGAGGATACAACGGACAATCCTGATGATTTGTTTGTGAACACTAATAGGGCTCATGTCCGGGTTTATCAAAGTGATAGTGACTCAAGTGATGATGATGACAGCAAAAGTGATGGAAGTGATAAATAAAGTGTATAATAAAACAGCATTTTTTTCGTTTTAGTCTTATTATAATACTATTATGTTTCAAAGTCATTTACAATATAACAATCCATTTTTAGAACTATGATTATATCACAATTTAAATTTCCAATATTTATTTTAAAATACATTTAGGGAAGCAAAGTGGAGTAAATTGGTTTATGTGATTATTTCTTACATTATTTATAGAACAATAGAATATTTCATTAAAAACAGACAAATCATTATTACTTAAATTGCATTAATAAATTATAAAATCTCATAAACAAAATGTTTATAAGAATACAATACAACATAACTGGTTATGAAAACTAGACTTATTTAAGACAATCAGTCTAAAATGGAATGAACATTTCTAATGCTAATATTACAACAATACCAAAGATCATCAATTTACTAAACTATATCTATGGTAAAGATTGTTTTGATAGATTTAACATTTAAGGCGAACCATTAATTCACATAGCACTGGCAGCCCAGAGTGGGGCGATTAACAATGAGATTGAAACAAGTAGTTGTTGAGTTGGTGTAAAATTAAAAACAATGTTGTTTTGTTCAATAATTAAATAAGAGATGAAGTACTGCGTAAAAACAATTCAACAATGACTTCATATCGCTAACCGCATCTAATATAAAGCAACAACATTTAAGTTATATTTTGTTAAGTCAATACATTCTTCCTATTAAAATATGTATAAAGTCATTTGATATCTGCATCCAAATCATCAGCCATTATGTATTCATAAATACTCTTTATCAGTTCCACAGACTTCACTTTAGCCCAGCCCTCGGTTTTTGTAATCAACTTTGCCTGCCCATCCTTTATGAACTCTAAAGTCAATTGTTTCAATGTCCTAGCAGAATGCAAATCAGCCAACTGAAGGGTTTGTATAGCATTCTCTACTGTCAATTTCTTATGTAAAGCTTCCTCACAAAGACTTTTCAGCCTACTTAGCTGATAATAGTCAGCGGCAGCCAGTAACTTCTCCGGAATCTCATCCACCCTTGGAGCTTTGTCACTGTATATGAAGGTCAAAACCTCCCGGAGTACTTCAGATTCTAAGGGAGATTCTACAGTATTTGTGAGGCTCTCAGTCGTGTTATGTTCGAAATGAGCCTTGAGCACCACGCTGCGGCTAGCAAGGACAGCTTTATGTACCTTATATTCATTCCCCTCGTCAGACTTCATCGTGACATCAGAGAAGAGGCCGTTATTCAAGAGATTCTCAAAATCGTTGCTCAATTGAGCCTCAGGGACATTGGAATGGTCAACTTTAATGTCGTTAGTTACCATAAACTGGAATTTGAGCCGTAAGCTACCGTCGCTGAGTAAAAATATATCGCGACCGTCGTAACTAGCTATGTCTCGCCTGAAAAGTGTCGCTAAAAACTGCCATTTGTTTGCTTGCACCGTATGGTATTCTTTTATGACAATGGAACGCTCCTCGAACCTTTTCAAACATATTGTAAGTATAGATTTGAGAAAAACCGGGGTTGGAGACAAGTAGTATATTTCAATAATATCGTTGTCTCGACCCAAGAACTGCATCTTTAATTGGAATCTAGAATCTGATGTATCAATACTCGTATCCTTGGATTTCTCCGTTCGAAATTCGCGTGTTGTTTTGTTGTCCAACAAGTTGACAAAATTTGGCACCGTCCATATTATCGTGTTTATTTTCGTTTGGCCCTCAGTACGTGTGGTGTAATTTATGCTCGACATTGTTTTTATTCGGATAACACAAAAAAAGCTTATCAGTGATAACTTATTTCAATATTTTGAATTACATTGAAAACTAGCTGTTGTCCGCGGCTTCGCCCGCGTGGATGTCGTTTTATAATCCTAAATTTTCTTTCCTATAAACCTTACGGAGCCCGAGACCTTTCCAACGAATGCAAAACCGTGGAAATCGGTTGGTGCGTTCTGGAGTTATAGCGTCAGGAAGGAAAACCCGACTTATTTTTATATTATAGATATTGAATTTTTTTTTTTTGTTATTATGGCATCGCTATTACGCATGTTGAAGACTACTTGTGTTCGTTCTTCATTATAATGAAACTCTTCAGAAGGTTGTAGTAGAATATATTTTTACACAAAAAACAGCACAATTTATACAAAAAAGTAAAATTAGAAAAACCAATAAAATAACAGATAAATAATTAACAACCAATAGGATTTTAGATAATTGATAATGCTATCTCAATTTCTGTCTCTTTTCCGGCACGTGTCGATTTATCGGTCAAGGTCAGCGCGGGAGCAATGCGCGCATGCGTGATACGTTCGAAGCTCGGTGAACTCCAGTGCGCATGCGCCAGTCGTCGGTATAAGTATGTGCGGCGCTCGCTGGCTCGCTCTTTCGCTCGGGGCTCGCAAGATGAACGCACGCGTCGCGAAAGCTCGCCGGCTGACGACGCGTGCCGAAGATGTAGACTGATGTGGCTATGAGTTCAAGCTGGATCTGAAGTCGTGCGGTGAGTATTGAAGTGGAGACGTCGAAGACTGAAGATGTTAGAGCGTGGTTGCAGATGAAGAGCTCTAACAGCTCTTTTCAGAGCTACCATCCTGTCTCTGTCGAACGTCATCTGTACAGCATATAGTTCTTTTAAGAACTTTCCTGCCTCTTGTGCGTCAATGCGTGCTGTACTAAAACAGTTCTTTTAGGAACTATTTCGTCACCGTTTCTGCTGTTAGTTGCTGCTACAGTAACCCCCCTCAAGTGAAACGTACCGGCAGTTTGACAGCTCGGCCTCGACTTGTCACTCGGTGAGTCGATTGCTGTGATGTGCTCGAAGTGCTCGGTAACTGATCTTGAGGTATAGGTATAAGGTTTTTAGGTAAAGGTAAAAGGTTTTCAGGTAAAGGTATGTGGTTCTTAGGTAACGGTAAAGGTTTTTGAGGTAAGTGGACTTGTGGTAAAGGTAAGTCTTCAGTGTCTTCCACAACATAGGCAGGCTTGAGTCTGTCGATAGATATGTTGGTTTGACGCTCAGGTAACTGGATCGTAAACACTTTGTCTGTGCGATTTACGACCTTATAGGGACCTTCATAGGGTGTTTGAAGCGGTGTGCGTATCGCGTCGACTCTAATAAACACATGACTGCAGGTATGTAGGTCTTGATGAACGAAAATGTGTTTATTGTTTCGTGCGTTACGTTGTTGCGGTCGATTTTGCGCGATGATTTCTCGTAGGTTTTGCACGTAGCCGTAGTCCATTGATGTAGGAGTGGTCGATGTGCTTGCCTCGAAGAAATCGCTGGGTAGACGTAGGTTATGTCCGTAGGTTAATTCGGCGGCGCTTACGTCACTATCGGAGCGGAGAGCGGCGCGTAAACCGAACATTACGGTCGGCAGTGTTTGATTCCAGGAACTTCGCGCGTCTGATAATTTGGCGCGTAAAGATGATTTTAGCGTGCGATGCCATCTTTCGACGATTCCGTTGCTCTGCGGGTGATACGGAGTTGTTCGTATTCTGTTTACTCCCATTATTTTCATTAGGTTTGTAAACAAATTACTCTCGAATTGTCTTCCTTGATCCGTAGTTATTGTTGTAGGGCATCCGAATCGACAAATCCAATTGTTGTAGATAACTTCGGCGACTGTTTCGGCGGTGATGTCGGTAGTAGGTATAGCTTCGGGCCATCGGGTGTGTCGGTCGATCATTGTTACTAGGTAGCGATGTCCTTGAGCGGTCGTAGGTAGCGGTCCTACGATGTCGGCGTGAATGTGAGTGAATCGCTCGGTTGGCGGGAAAGTTCCGATCTCGCTGTGGGTGTGACGATGTATTTTGCTTTTCTGGCAATTTGTACATTGCTTCGTCCACGTTCCGATGTCGTTGTTCATTGCCGGCCAAAAGTATTTTCTCGTAATAAGTTTCCGTGTTGTTCTCGTTCCGGGATGACTTATGTTGTGTATACTGTTGAATACTTCTTGGCGATATTCGGTAGGTATGTACGGTCGCACGTATGTAGTGGAGGTGTCGCAGTATAGTTCGATGTTGGTATTTGGTATACTGATTTTTTTAATGCATAGGTTTGGTTGTTGCATTAATTGTTGGATGCTCGGATCTTTTTCTTGTGATTTTGCAATCTCTTCGTAGTTGATGGATGATGGACAGGATATGGCTTCGATGCGGCTGAGAGCGTCGGCACAAACGTTTTCTGATCCGGATACGTGTCTGATATCCGTGGTGAATTCGCTGATGAAGAGTAGTTGTCGCGTTTGCCGAGGCGTCTCGGTGTTACTCTGCGTTTTGTTCATCGCGAATGTCAGCGGTTTGTGGTCGGTGAAAATGATGAGTGGTCGCCCTTCGAAGATTTTACGGAAGTGAGTAACTGCCATATGTATAGCTAGTAACTCGCGATCGTAGGTAGAGTACTTCTGTTGCGCATCGGAAAATTTCTTCGAAAAATATCCAAGTGGTTGCCATGTGTTGTTTATGTATTGTTGAAGAACTGCTCCTGCGGCCTTGTCTGAGGCGTCGCTGAATATTGCGAGAGTGGCGTGGTGAGACGGGTGAGCGAGTAAAGCTGCGTTACTGATGCTGACTTTACATGCGTCAAATGCTTGATTCGCGGCGTCGGTCCACTCGATGACTGTCTTATCGCGCTTCTTTGCATCGTGTAGGTATGCGTTCAGCGGAGCTTGTAATAAAGCGGCGTTAGGTATGTGATCGCGATAGAAGTTCAGCATGCCGAGGAAGCGTCGTAGTTCTTCGATTGTCTTTGGCTTGGTGTATTTAAGGATGACTTCGACCTTTTCTTCAGGTGGTTTGATGCCTTCGTTTGACACGATGTAGCCGAGGAATTTGACTTGCGGCTGACCGAGAACACACTTGGCGGGATTGATTGTGATGCCGTTTTCTTCCAATCGTGACAGTACGGTGTTGAGGTGCTCTCGGTGTTCCGTTTCATTGGTTGAGGCGATCAGGACGTCATCGATAAACGGGAAAACGTAGTCGAGTCCACGCAGTACTTCGTGTATATATCGTTGAAAAGTTTGGCCTGCGTTCTTCAAGCCAGGACACATGCGTGGGAATTCGAATAAACCGAATGGTGTAATGATAGCGGTTTTTTCGATATCTTGCTCTCGGACTATGATCTGGGCGTATGCGCGGTTCAGGTCGATTGTCGAAAATACGTTTTTTCCGGAGAGGTGGTAGGTGAAGTCCTTGATTCTGGGAACTGGGTAGCGATCGGGTGTTGTAATCGTATTGAGGCGGCGATAGTCACCACACACTCGTATATCTCCATTTTTCTTCGGTACTATATGTAGTGGTGATGACCATGGGCTCTTGCTGGGACGACATAGACCTTGTTGCATCATGTTCTCAAATTCTTTTCGAACGGTTTCGTATCGATGCGGAGGTATCGGACGGGCACGGCAGTGTACTGGTTGTCCGGTGGTTTCGATGTAGTGCTCGACGTTGATTTTCGAATTCAGATTCATTGAAGTGAGTCGCGTAGTGCCAGGGTATTTCGCAAGTATGTCATGGTAGGACTCGCGGATGTCGATACTGCGTATTGTAGGTATGTTTGTAGACATTAGTGGAGCGGCGACTTGTAGGTTTGTGACGCCATCAATCAATCTTCGATGTTTGATGTCTACGATCAATTGATGGTGGTTGAGGAAGTCGGCTCCAAGTATCGGTTTCGACACGTCGGCGATGATGAATTTCCATTTGTATGGTCGTCGTAAATTCAGGTCAAGTTCTAGCGTTTTCTCTCCGTAGGTATTTATCGTTGTGTTGTTTGCTGCGTACAACTTGAATGGGAGCGGCGTTGGTGTCTGGCCTTGCTTCCTTGGTAGCACGGATATGTTAGCCCCAGTGTCTACCAAGAAGGAGTAATTCGTCTTCCGGTCACGGACGAATAGGCGGTATGATGAGTTGGGAACGCCGGTATCCGCCTCTGCCAACGTTCGTTCTAGTTTTCCGACTGTTGCTTGTAGGTACATGGTGTAGTGCATCGTCTCGCTTGACTACCGAAGCGTCGATGGTAGTAACAGTGTGCCGGAGAGTCAGTGGGCGTCCGGGAACGCTGACGAGAGGTGCTTCGTTGGCGGGAGCGCTGGCGGTACCGGTGCATGTTGTTGTTATTGTGGTACGGCGGTCTTGTTTTTAGCTCGTTTATTTCCATGGTCAACTTGCGGATCTCGTCGATGAGGAATTGGGTGTCGGCTTGACTGGTTGGTGCTGGGGTAGGTGGTGATGGTGGTTGCACGGAGATAGCGGCGACATCGTGGGTTTGCTCGAGCATAGTGTCGGCGAGCAAAGCTAGCTCTTCTAGAGTTGTTTGGTGCCTAAATGTCTCGCTGACGGCGAGGACAGATCGGACGTGGGCTGGGAGGAGTTTGGTCCACATCATGCGCAGCGTTGTGTCGGTGACCTTGTCCTTCGCTAGCATGCGCATACGTCGTAGTAGGTGGGTGGGCTTCTGGTCACCGAGCTCCATTTCAGCCAGTAGTTTTTGTAGCTGCCGGCTATCTGATTCCTCATAAACGGAGATCAGTCGCTTCTTGATGGCCTGGTATTGCTCGTCCCGTGGTGTGTTGCAGAGGATGTCGGCGATCTGCTCAACGTCCCCTTTATCGAGCTGGACGAGGACCATCTGCGTGAGCTGGGCGGTACTTCTTTTTAGGTCTTCAGTGGCGGTCTCGAAATTTATGTACCACAGCCGTGGATTGTCGCGCCAGAATGGGGGTATGCGCATGGACAGCGCTATGCCATCGGCGTGTGGTGCGTGAGACGTCGTTGGTGTGGCGGCTTCGTGGAGGCGTCCTGGGGCGAGTGGCTGGGTGGGTTCCATGACGGTGTTGTGTGGATGGGCAGCCGGACAGGGATTCGCCTTCCTTTTTTCCTTTGCAGGCTGTATGCAGTAAGTCGCTGTACAGCCGGGCAGAGCTTCGCCTTGTTTGACGTGTGCAGTCGCTGGGCAGGCTGGCAGGGATTTGCCTGGTTTTGTTGAGATCCTTGGTATCACGTCGGCGTCACCACTGTTGAAGACTACTTGTGTTCGTTCTTCATTATAATGAAACTCTTCAGAAGGTTGTAGTAGAATATATTTTTACACAAAAAACAGCACAATTTATACAAAAAAGTAAAATTAGAAAAACCAATAAAATAACAGATAAATAATTAACAACCAATAGGATTTTAGATAATTGATAATGCTATCTCAATTTCTGTCTCTTTTCCGGCACGTGTCGATTTATCGGTCAAGGTCAGCGCGGGAGCAATGCGCGCATGCGTGATACGTTCGAAGCTCGGTGAACTCCAGTGCGCATGCGCCAGTCGTCGGTATAAGTATGTGCGGCGCTCGCTGGCTCGCTCTTTCGCTCGGGGCTCGCAAGATGAACGCACGCGTCGCGAAAGCTCGCCGGCTGACGACGCGTGCCGAAGATGTAGACTGATGTGGCTATGAGTTCAAGCTGGATCTGAAGTCGTGCGGTGAGTATTGAAGTGGAGACGTCGAAGACTGAAGATGTTAGAGCGTGGTTGCAGATGAAGAGCTCTAACAGCTCTTTTCAGAGCTACCATCCTGTCTCTGTCGAACGTCATCTGTACAGCATATAGTTCTTTTAAGAACTTTCCTGCCTCTTGTGCGTCAATGCGTGCTGTACTAAAACAGTTCTTTTAGGAACTATTTCGTCACCGTTTCTGCTGTTAGTTGCTGCTACACGCATATTGCCAGTGTCAAGTAAAACGATATTTCGTATTTATTTAAGCAGCGTCAAAGTTAGTATAATATCAAGTATAATATGTAAGTATCAAGTATATAAGTTATCAAGTATAATATGTTACACTCGTGAACATTATCAAATGCTTTATGATAAAAATCCCACCATATTTACACATAAAAACGCGACTATACACAAATTTCGAAAATAATATCACGCAGCGACACAGCTCTTTTCCGCGTTCCCGCCAAAACTCGGGCTACAATCAGATCAATCACTGTTATCAACTCGATTGGGTGGTAGAAATCTTCTAAAATTACGGTAGATTTTCCAAAATTATGTGGTACCTATAATTTGAAATACGGTAAAATTACCGTTTTTATTTCTTTCTTTGTGGCGTTTCATTACACTACTTTAGGCACTGAAACGATTGTCAATATTATGAAAATGCCTTAATTATATTACCTTTACGATGCCAGTCACAGTATTCTTAATAAGCATCCATTACTCTCGGAACTTTTGCTTTTAACTTTTTCTTTTAGCGCTGGTATTTGACTATTTACTCGTTCAGATGCGCTGTCATTATTAGCAAGGGTGTCGCCAGCCAACGATTTAACATTTAGGGCAGTTTGACTATAGGGGTGGGCAGATTGGCTGTAGAGGAGCCAGGTTGATACCTATTCTTATGGCACATATTATTGTCAGTCTGCTGTAAATTGTGCTGCTTTTTGTTTTCTAGAGAGGGGCAGCTGCCCCCCTCTGCCACCCCCCAGTGTCGGACATCCGAAATTATAGCGCTCCATTTTTTAAACTAACAACCTCAGATAACACAAGAGATGACAAAATAAAATATGTACTATCAAGTGAAATAAAAATGAAATTAACACAGCTAATTATAAAAGTAATCATCTAAATTAAAATACACACTACTTCTTCTAAAACATGTATGTAGGTAGGTACCCAACTACATAAATATATTTCAGTTTTGTTAATATCATTTAACCAAATGTTTATATAATTGATATGTAAAATAACCAAATGTTTATATAATTGATGTATATATAATTGATCTCATACCTATTACGGATTAAGGTGTTTTTTGCTACCGTAGTTGTAAACATACGGTAGGTGGTAGGTGCAGTTGGCAACACTGCCTACAATACAACTAGGGGTGGTTTTGGCGGGAACGCGGAAAAGAGCTGTGTCGCTGCGTGATATTATTTTTGAAATTTGTGTATAGTCGCGTTTTTATGTGTAAAAATGGTGGGATTTTTATCATAAGGCATTCGATAATATTCACGAGTGTAAGAAAGTGATATTATGAAGTGAAAAGTGTTTTTTCGTATTGCCTCCAAAACTTCATAAAACTCCTAGTAAAGTCCCCATCGCTTTACTGGAGCCATCCCATCATCTCATCATATTCCTCATGGAAGCATTTAATCATCGTCATCTTCCATATGGATATTCATTAATTTAAAGAAATGTGAAATTCAATATGTATACGACTGAAAGACTCTGTATCTACATGGTGTGGTCATGACAAAATATAAAAAAAAATACAACTAGGGATGCAACGATATATCGATAATCGAACAAACATCCGATTCGATAAATATCGATTTATCGACCCTTAGAGTACCTCCCCTATATGTAACGCGCGGATTTTTTTTTGTTTTTTATATAGTGTATAATATTGTTGAATAGGTCTTTCAAAAATGTTGGCGGTATGCAAATATCATTTTTCGATCAAATTAACTGTTCCTGACTTATTAAGCTTTAAAAAACTGATACGTTTACCGTTAGCGAGACAATACGCAGTAATCGATATCAACAATACTTGGTTATTGATATCGATAAATCCAATTATTGTACGGAAATATCGATAATTCCGCCCAAATTAAGATAAAAGTAATATGCACTCTTTGAAGTAATCTATCTGAACGTCATTTTTAAAGTTATAAATCAAAGCAAAAACTGGCTACAAGGAGTCTATCAAAGTCACTATTTTTACTGTCCTGTTACTGGTACTATGCACCGCTCATTGCTTTATCACATTTTATTAATAAAATAAAAAACGCATTTAATATTCCTATTAACCTATCCAAATTTTGTGTTTTTTTTTTGGATTTCTGTTTAAAAAAAAGAATAAATTTCGATATATCGACTAAGTAGACTGATATATCGATATATCAATATCGACTTAATTCGATATTTATAAAAACCTTGCATCGGCATCCCTACCCATACTGTTAGTAGATTTTCATAAATTGAATTTTGAACTGATACAAATACGCATCACAATTGTTTAAATAGAAAAAATACTTCCATGCCGCAAGTATTTAGGGACTTGATTGCGGATACTAGTAAATACTTTCAAAAATACTTTCATAATAAATTGAACTCAGTTTTAATACAGATACGAGTCACAATCGCTTAAGCAAAAAAATACTTTTTCACAGTCCCGAAGCGAGCAACACGAGTTTAACAAATCTCGTACGAAAGGTGTGTGCATAGAGTACATTATGCTTTGTGGAATAAAACACTTTAAAAGTCTTGCGAGTATTTCTTACTCGTACCAGGTTGACGCACTTGTTAGCAAATACCTGGTGCAAAAACCTGGTCGCGTAAATACGTCCCATCTCTAATGCTTATGTCATTTACAAGATGTCACTCATTAACACATTCTTCATTAACAAATTAATCAATTAACAAGATTCCCGTACTCACAATACTCAGTGAGTAAAAACTCAAATGTACTATCCGAATAAAATATGCTGAATTCCTCGTTTCTATTATACTTGCTAGAAAGTGCCTTTTTTGTGCTGTGTAATTGAAAGAATGCAGCCTGCAGTGGCTTTGCGAGGTTACATTAGTATCAAGAAAAATGATGTATTTTATGAAGTGCGCTTTTGTGCTACATCTCTTGTTATAATTTTGTGTAAGACGTATAAGAACAGAATAAAGCAAAAATACTTAAAAGTAATAAGCTTTACCTAAACATAACTTGAAGGCTAAATAAAAACACCTAAAAAGTTAGAAAAGTAACCTCTGGCAACATCGGGCTAAACATCAGTTTGGTTTGGCGTAGTGATGAGAATCGCTATAATGAAATAGATCACTCGGACCATTTCTAATTGAATGACTCGAGTAGGGTTTCTACCATTTAACAACTTGTAGGGTCCCCTTAGGCATCACTTGGCCAATATTATATTCTTGTTGATTTAGATTTGACTTCGAAAATATCCTTTATCTGAAGAGTCCCCTTTTTGATAGAGTGGGTTTCGTTACAATTAGCTACGAATAAAAAGTTAATTGTAATGAATAATAATCTTTATTGTTGGAGTTTTTGCCATAGGCAGTACCCACGGTTGTAGGTTAAGTAGTAAGGAGTTCACACCAAGTAAATCTACGATAAAAGTTAATAGTAGAATATTTATTGAGTCACACTTTTATGTTGTGAAATACAATGACTCTAGTACGTTATGTTATCTTAACTAGAAATGCTGTATGAGCAATATTGGCTCGTACATTCATAAAAATATAAAAACATAAAATCATTTGAATAACAAAACCCTTAATAATTTAAAATGTGGAGAAGCTTAATTTATATTTAAGTTTTATGATGTATGATGCATTATTCATAAAGTAGTCGACTTGCACTATCATCGCTCGATCCTACCTATCGCGATCGCGTAAGTTCGGCTATAAATAACCATAAAATAACCATGTCTTTACGGAAGACTAATATTAATTGACATCCTTACAATACACATTCTATCAATAAAATATTGATGAAAAAAAAACAATATCGTTTAAAAATATTGATATTTCACCAATCGATTCGTGAAAAATCCCATCCCTATAGCAAATGTCGATTCAATTCAACTTTGTTGTTGAGAGTTTTGGCGGGAACCTTGAAAGAGGCGTATGGTGCTCTTCTTTTATTTCATTTTCTTCGTGTATTTTTAAGTTATATTGAATAAAGTTGGTGGCATTTTGTTTGATATAGGTTTATTACAGTGCCCGTGAATAGTGAAATAGAATAACAGTGCGAAAACACGATCTGTCAAGTTGCCTCCAAAACTTCATTGTAAATGTTCTGGTAAAGTAGCCATCGCTTTACTCGAATAACTTGATTGTAACTCACTTGACCGACATATTATACTTGTTGACTATATTATACTAACTTTTACGCTGCTTAAATAATTATACGAAATATCGTTTTACTTGACACTGGCAATATGCGTAATAGCGATGCCAAAATAGAAAAAAATAAATTAAAAAAAACTTGGTTGTCAAATTTTTTGCTATCTTTGAAATCAGCTCTCTTTCATTGTTTTGGAAGAAAAAATATTGTACAACACAGATATTCTGCTAATCTTATCTATAATGTCTTATTGATCGTATTATAATCCCGAAGATAGAATATCTTCGTCATATCGTATTGTAATGACTGTCAATTCACCAAAGCGGAACAGTGAATGGTGGAGATAATTTATTGAAACTCCTCTCAGCTTCGACAAATGTGATTCGGTAGTCGCTATGGAAGATTATAAATTTCTATTTAAAGTGGTGCTAGTGGGGAATGCGGGGGTGGGTAAGACGTGCTTGGTGCGGCGATTCACGCAGGGCCTATTTCCCCCAGGCCAAGGTGCTACAATCGGTGTGGATTTCATGATCAAAACTGTGGAAGTTGATGGTGAAAAAGTGAAGGTGAGCGAGTCGATGCGATATTTGGATAAACCATTATTACCTGCCTAATAAGGTAACAAGGATTGTTGATTTGGTCGTGCGTATCTCGTTTTGTACATGTTATTTACGTACATGGTTGCTGTTTGTCTTTCAAAATGAATATTTTCGTAAATTCAACAAAATTTGTTCAAATAATCTAAATTAGTGATGTAAACACAGTTTTTCATTGCTGAAATAGGTAATTGAGTGCCCAATTTAATCCTTCAAGGATCGTACGGCCACCGGCGGCGATACACAATTGAATTTCAATTGTCATATTTTTCTCTTTCTTTAGTGTGTGGAGAGATAGAATAGAAAATACATGAATTAACATTAAATTGTAATTATTATTGCTCTATTTCCTCTCAAAGTTCTTTCTTAGTCATCTTCTTTGTTAGTTCATCTTTGTTCTTTCAAGGGCATTGTTATGAAGATTATTTAGTCAGTGGTAATAAAAAAATATTGCATCACTTTTTTTCTTGTACTGAGTACTGGATTTATTGGATCAAAAACAACTGGAATCTCAGTATGTTTACACAAATGTATGTAATTTCTACCTATTCAAGAATGTAAATTTTCATTTTGTTATAAAGCGGTGGGAATCACAATTCACATTGATGGTAAGTTATAACTGTTGCCCAAAGACATCAATGTAGGTAAAAATGCAGATGCATCACCTGAGATTTAAGTGGTTTTACTTCTATGATGAAAATTATGGGGTCTGACATTACCATCTGATGGGAATGCAATAGATTTGATAGTGTTCAATTAAAAAAAATAATTCATTTTCTCTCACAAAAAAAAGATCCGGACGAATTGAGAACCTCCTTTTTTTAAAGAAGTTGGTTAAAAAGGTCAAATTGTATGTCAGGACTGGGATATCTGATGCTCTGGCACTCTCTGCCTACCCTGTTAGGGACCTGGCGTGAAGATACATGCATACAAGAAAAGGTTGATAGGGTTACATACAATCAAATAGTGAACTGTAGGGAGTACACCCTCAGGAGCCCTGATGTAGGAACTTTACCAGCAGTACTTATACTGGTGGTACCGTTCTTACTGGTGGTAGAGTTCCAGTGACGGAGCTCGCGGGCGTAGGCACCACCGCATTACCTAATATACTTGCCGCTAAATGGTAGTGTTCAGCACTATCGTGTTCCGGTCAGGTGGTAATGTACGGCCCTGTAATTTCAGGCACAGAGGCATATCACCTAATGCCTCAGAAGTGGCAGCGCATCTGCATTTTGACCTCTGGTCATTGTGTGGGTGTCTATAGGCTGCAGTCATCACTTAACATCAATGTGAACTGCATGCTTGTTTGCCACTTTTATTACATAAAAAAAAAAAAAAGTAACATTAATGTTTTTTTCAGCTGCAAATATGGGACACAGCTGGCCAGGAGAGGTTCAGGTCAATCACTCAGAGCTATTATCGCTCAGCTCATGCTTTAATATTAGTGTACGACATATCTTGTCAACCCACATTTGATTGCTTGCCTGACTGGCTCCGGGAAATTGAGGAGTATGCCAACAACAAGGTCCTTAGGATATTAGTTGGTGAGTCAAATTTACTATTATTATATTTAAATTTTTATATTGTCTTCAATCTTTTGATTGAAGAATTTGTAAATAAGCAAATGAAATTACTTGTAATTTGTATAAATACAACTAACTTAATTGCCTCAATGACTCAGACGGTGGGCTGACGACATAACACAAGTCGCAGGAAACGACTGGATAAAGTTAGACAGAGAGTCATGGAAAAGGATGGAGGAGGCCTTTACCCAAATAGGGGTTCAAATCTCTAAAAATACAAGCATTAAATAATAAACTAACTAACAATACTAATTTATTTTTAAGCAAAAACTTACTAACATACTAACAAACAGTGTAATCATCAAAAGAGATTTGAAATAAATGGCTTATTTATTATTATTTATTAATTGCCTCAATAGCCTAGTGGTAGCAAGTTACTACTACTACGCTGAGGTCCTGGGTTCGATTCCCGGGTAGGGGGTTATCAGAGATAATGGTGTAAAGTCCTTTATTTCTGGTTTTGGGGATTTTTCCATTTTGTAGAAATTTCCCAGTACCTCGAAGTTTGGTAATGTGCCAGAGAGTGTCAACAGGCTCGCCACCTGTTACATGAGCCAAAACGTTACTGGCGAATCATGGGTGTTTGCATTGAATGCATGCATTTACCTCTGCCTACCCCTTCGAGGATTACAGACGTGAAGTTACATACGTTTTTTGTATGAATACATTTAAGCGTAATGAGAAAAATGCTACTGAGAAAAACATTAGTGTACCTAACATATTTTTTCACAAAGATAGTATGGTGTAATTAATAATACATAGTTATAAAAAAAATAGTTTTAGTGATTTGCATATTTTCCCATTAAACTATAACTATGTATAACTTTCACTTTTATTCATGAGAGTAGTTCTGTGATTTGTGAGAAAACAATGAAGTTAATAATTATTTTTGCTATGGTAACCTCTGTAATATAAGGTTGAAAGTTTTTAATTATATTAGGTTGGGGAAAAAGTTTCTTCGCATTTTTTAAGATAATTCAAAACATTTTTTAATATAGTTTATTTAAAATTAACTAAAGTATGTATGTACCATTTTGTTCGATAACCTTTTGCCATCTTGTAGGTAGGGACATGATCCCATTGCTATAAAAATTTTGGGACTTCTCATCAAAATACCGCGACAAGTGGATTTGGCAGTCCTCTCGTGATGTTAACCTAACATTGCATAAAGAATTCTGAAGAGACCGAAACAGGTGGAAATCTGAAGGTGCAAGGTCAGGACTATACGGCGGATGCATTAACACCTCCCAGCCAAACTCTCTTAATTTTTGCTGAGTGGCTATAGATGTGTGAGGTCTAGCGTTATCATGAGGAAACACCACACCCCTTCTGTTGATCAATTCCGGCCGCTTTCTCTCAACTTCTTGCTTTAATCTCATCAGTTGTTCGCAGTAGAGTTCAGAATCGATAGTCCTGCCTGGTGGTAATAGCTCATAATGAATAATGCCCTTCCAATCCCACCACACACACAACATCACCTTATTGCGAGTTAACCCGGGTTTCGCCACAGTCTGTGAAGCCTGACCGGCCTTTGACCACGACCTTTTTCGCACGTTCTTGTCGTACGTGATCCACTTTTCATCACCAGTTATCAGCTTCTTCAAAAATGATTCGGTTTCATTACGTCGTAATAAAGAATCACAAATGAGTACACGGTTCATTAAGTTTCTTTCAGTGAGCTCGTGAGGTACCCAAATATCGAGCTTTTTTTGTACCCAGCTTTTTTCAAATGCGCCAAAATTGTTTTGTGATCAATTCTCAGTTCTTAAACTACGTCGTAACTACTGATAAGTCGATCTTGCTCCACTTTTTCAAAAATGGCATCCATTTTATCCGTAATAGGATGACCAGAGCGAGGTGCATCTTTGACATCAAAATTTCCGGATTGAAAACGCTTAAACCAAATTTGTGCTACTCTCACAGACACTTCACTAGGTCCATAAACATCGCAAATTTTTTTCGCGGCTTGCGTTGCATTTTTACCTTTTTTGTAGTAAAATTTTAAAATGTATCGAATTTCTTCATTAGATTCACTCATCTTGACAGTACGAAAAACTAATGAAAATCACACATTTGCCTAATTTGAATTTGGAATTATGTTCTTTAAAATTTTAACTTTCAATGATACCAAAACCAGCCAGATACAAATACTACAGCCAAAGAGATTTTATTACAAGTTCATACATACTATAATGCGAAAAGACTTTTTCCCCAACCTATTATTTCTATAACTGCTATTGAATTTTTTGTTATATTTATGTTATGGGGGGTCATGCCAGAAGCGTGCACGTCGCGACCCCTGCCAGTCCTTTGGGGCTGCAATTCTGGCACGAAGGCGTACCGCAGTGCGGGTTAGGGCGTCCCCCCGAGGCGACGCGTACCGACCCGTCCCCGTCGGTACGAAAAGCGGCCAAAGCGGCGATGGGGACCGCCACCTGTCACGCCGGGCCCGATACGGCGGATCGAGGAGTGGGGAGTGCCAGATAGGCACGTGGAATGTGAGAGGTGGAATTTGTGAGAAGATGAATGAGTTGACGAACGTAATGAGTGTGAGACGCCTGGATGTTTTGTGTGTAACAGAGACTAAACGAAAGGGCTGCGAGGTCGAAGATCTCCCGGGTGGCGCGATGGCTCTGTGGGCAGGTGTGCAACAGAGCGATCATGCCAGCGCGGGGGTGGGCGTCCTTCTGTCCTCTCGTTTAGTCACTGGAGTGAAAGATTATGGTTTGGTGAACCCGAGACTAATCTGGGTCCGAATTAAATTGGGCGTCACTAGGGTGTTTTTGGTAGCAGCTTATGCACCGGTTAGCTCAGCGACGACCCAAGACCTGGAGAAGTTTTGGGAATCTACAAGGGAAGTTCTCGATATGGTTGAAGCTAATGAAAGGGTAATTTTGTGTGGTGATTTGAATGGATGGGTCGGGACCAGGCGGCCAGGATACGAGGCCGTTCTAGGTCCATACGGTGATAGAAGAGTAAATGATGCTGGTAAGCTGATACTTGACTTATGCTTGGAACGAAGTCTCCTTGTGTCTAACACAGAATTCCGTCACAAGGACATTCACACGTATACATGGAGGAGGAATGAACAAAAAAGTATGATTGATTTGATCATGGTTGATAGTCGTCTTCGGAAGAGCCTGATGGACACTCGAGCCTACAGAGGTCCCACTCTTGATACAGATCACTACTTGGTAATAAGCCGGTTTAGGGGTCTGTTCAAGAAATGGCGACATTGGCGTGTCCGTGTGCCTTTCGGAGGACTTGAAAGAATAAAGAGTGAAAAGTTACAAGACATTAGTGCAAGGAGAGTGTATGAACGTCAAGTCCGTGAAAAGTTAGACAAGGTTTGTCTTACGGACTTGGACGTGGATGAATGTTGGCAAGTTATGAAAGATAGTATGGTGGAAGATGCGAAAGAAGTATGTGGTTATGCAAAGATACGCAAATCCTTGAAAGGGGATGCGTGGTGGGACAAGGAGGTGCAAGACTCCGTTGAAAGAAAGAAGAAAGCATGGCTGGATTATGTAGCATCTTTGCAAATGAATAATGGTATGAGAGATGAGAAGAGAGAAATTTACCGTCGGCTCAAGAATGACACCAAGATTTTAGTGAATGAAAAGCGTGAGAGAGATAAAGTGGAAGCTGATGAGAGACTGGCGAAGAGCTTTGAGACTAACATCAAACTCTATTGGAGGGAGGTGAAAAAGTCTAGAAGCTCTTCTCCAGTTTCTGGAATGAATAGAATAAAATCTAAGTTGGATGACATTCTTGAGAACACGCAAGATGTGTTAAAACGATGGAGCGAGTATTATGGGGAAATGTATGATTATGCTCACAACCCTGACGCCGGAGTTGCTGACTTGACGGTGCCGGCTTGTGAGGATATAACAATAGATGAGATTGTAAGGGCGATACGAAGTTTGAAATGTGGTAAGGCTGCGGGTATTGATCAGGTTTCTGCCGAAATGATCAAATATGGTGGTGCTGCCCTTTGGGATTCTTTCTGGGTGTTGTGCAACCTTTGCTGGAGGTCCGGAAGAATCCCAAAGGATTGGCGGTGTGCGGTCATCGTGCCTTTGTATAAAGGCAAGGGTTCACGTATGGACTGCACCAGCTATCGAGCGATCAGTTTGATCAGTTTGGCAGCTAAAGTGTATGGGAAAGTCTTAGAAAGAAGAATGAAAGAGAAGTCCGACGGGTTGTTGTGGGATGCACAGGGTGGTTTCAGAACTGGAAGAGGATGTATGGATCAAGTTTTCTCCCTCCGCAACATCGTAGAGAAGCATCTTGCTGTGAGCCAGAAGGTTTTCTGCGGTTTTGTGGATTTGGAGAAGGCGTTTGATAGGGTATTACGAAAGGAGCTGTGGGACATTTTGCCAGAGTATGGTATTGATGGCAGTCTGCTCCGTGCAATACAGTCCACGTATGTGGGCTGTCAAGCATGTGTGCGGGTAGATGGTAACATGTCACCCTGGTTTGATGTTAACATCGGTGTCAAACAGGGTTGCGTGCTTTCGTCTAGGCTGTTTATTATATATCTGGACAAATGCCTCCAGAGGGTGAAGTTGATGGATGTGGGAGTGCGTATGGGTGACTTAGTGGTGAACTGTCTGCTTTACGCAGATGATGCAGTAAATGTTAGCTCTACACCATCTGGGCTACAAGCACTAGTCACAGTCATGAAAGAGGATTGTATGGAGAAAGGCTTACAATTGAATGTGGATAAAACTAAAGTATTAGTATTTGAAAGAGATGAACAGAGAACAAATGCAAGGGTAGTAGTAGATGATGCAGTGTTAGAACAGGTTGATGAAATTGTATATCTTGGATGTGCTTTTAGCAAGGATGGTAGGTACACCACTGACATAGAAAGAAGAGTGCTTGCTGGGAATTGCGTGAATGGAGCGTTGGGTAAGCTGCTAGAATCTAAACATCTCAGCCAGCGGGCTCGACTAGCCGTACATAATGCTGTACTTACTCCAACGCTTTTATATGGAAGCGAGAGCTGGGTATGCAGGAAAGAGCATGAAAGTAAGTTGAACGCGGTCGAGATGAGATCTTTGCGCAAGATCTGCGGTGTATCACTCACCGGTCGCGTTCGTAATGAAGATGTAAGAAAGAGACTTTGTGTGAATGATAGTATCGGTGTAAAAATGAAAAAAGGCATGCTCCGATGGTTCGGGCATATAGAAAGAATGTCGAATGAGCGAATGACTAAACAGATATACAATGCGAATGTGGATGGTTGCAGAGGCCCAGGAAGACCAAGGCTGACCTACCATGACCAAATAGGTCGAGTTCTGTCTGATGGTGGGGTCAAAAGTCTTAGGAATCGGCGTGCATGTATGAAGAGAATGATGAAGGTAGACGAGGCACGAGAGGTTTGTCAGAACCGGGATATCTGGCGCTCTACACTCTCTGCCTACCCCGTTAGGGACCTGGCGTGAAGATACAACAACATTTATGTTATGGAAGTGGCAAACAAGCATGCAGTTCACATTGATGTTAAGTGATGACTGCAGCCTATAGACACTTTCACAAAGACCAAGGTAAAATGCAGATGCATTACCACTTCTGAGGCCTAAGGTGTAATGCCTCTGTGCCGGAAATCACAGGGCCGTACATTACCACCTGACCGGAACACGATAGTGCTGAACACTGCCATTTAGCTGCAAGTATATTAGGTAATGCGGTAGTGCGAGCCGCGAGCTCCGTCACTGGAGCTCTACCACCAGTAAAATGTTTCTTTACTCAGTACTATTTCATATTATAAAATGGTTGTATATATACTTCTTTTTTTCCAATTGGGAAGCTTTAGTAGTACTTTATGGAACAAATATTTAATGAAATAATTGTAATTACCATCAATTGTTTTGTATTGTATTACGTTATGGGTTGTTACGGGTGTAAGCAGTCGTGATTCTCGTCTTTGGTTGAAAAAAGTATACAAAGTTTTTAGGTATTTATTAACTGTTAAATAAAGGGTTCAAAGTACAAAAACATTCTTATCTGCCATATCTGGGGATAGGCCCAGTGGGCGTCGGCAGGGAATGGCAGGAGGGGGCAGCTGCCCCTAAAAAAAGAATATGTAATAATACTTTTTTTTTATCTTTATTTTCATTTAGGGGCTTTTAATCTAGCGAGACCATGCCAGCCCCATCGTATCCTAAGAAGAAAGAAAAAAATACCGTCTTTGCATCCTGTTAACAAAATCATAAACTAATCTCGCTCTTTCACTACATGGCTCCGATAAAATACTTTGAAACAATCCTACTTCCATTACGTTACTATCCAATTCAGACATTAATTTTTCTCGCTCCCTCTTATAACAAACACATTCCATTAAAATATGTTGCACATCTTCTACGACATCGCACTGTTCGCAATAAGGTGTGTCGGTTTTTTTCATTAAATAACCGAACTTGTAATAATACTACGTATAGAATGGACACTTCGACGTCCCGCCCGATTTCCCCGCCTCACCCAACCACCCTCCCCTCTTATGGGCGACGTTACGTGTTCTCTACGTGCTACGCACACCGGTGCACGTAAATACATGTCACTGATTGATGTCTGTAATTGAGACCAAAATAAGCGTTTGTATGGGATTTTGGCGGAGAGTCCGCGGTGTGCCTAAAGCTAAACTGCCTCCCTCTATATCGTCGGCTGGCGACGTCCTTGGGCCCAAGTACTACATGAAACTTAATACCGTCTTCCAGGTAACAAAACTGACAGAGAAGATAGGGAGATCCCGCGGCATATAGGCGAGGATTTCGCGCAGCGCCACGGGATGTACTTCTTGGAGACATCAGCCAAGGAGGCGGAGAATGTTGAGCGTCTTTTTATGGAGATAGCTGTCGAGTTGATGGAGGTGAGTCGCTTTGGGAAGTATTACATCACTCCAACAGAAAGATGTCCACTGCTGAGCAAAGTCTTCCCCAAAGACGCCCATGACAGCATTGTGCGTCGATAGGGGGAGGGAGAATATGCCATAATCACCACGGTTGGCAGGCGGATTGGCGCTTGAAGTGGCGGTAGTTTTATCGCGGAACGCTGACCGTTCTGCGCTGTTATTTTCCTACCACCCTATCGGAATGGTTTGACCAAAGGCAAAATTTGATATCGTGTTTAACTTAAAGAAGTAACCAAATTATGACTCACCGGTGATAAGGTTTTTTAACGGTTTTTTCTCACTAAGTTTGCGCTCGGCGGGCGAATGCACGATGAATGGATGATTCTTGACGCGTGAGCGGGAACGGTCACCTGACCGTCCGCGAGTTCGTTTAGGAACTCTCAGCGGTCGGTGCGTATTAGCAATCTAATTCCTCTGATATCTTTGGGCGGTATTTTTATCGCAGGTCGCTGCTGCCCATCCCGCGTTGTTATTTTTACTGCCACCCTTTTGGAACGGTTTGATCGCCATTATTCGGTTGACTGACTGCACTAGTGGAAGAATTCTCCCCCACTAAAGGGCTATGGGGTCGTTATGTCCCGATGCCTTTTTAAGGGAGAATATTCTAATATTTTTTTTTTATTCCAGCAAGCGAAATGCAAGGAATTGCCTAAGTACGACGGAAGCTTAGGGCCGATCAACGGTAAAACGACATCGGTGGGCGACACCTCCTGTTGTTTTCGCAACTAACACGTAACGAATTTATCTCATTGATATTATAAGCGCGGCGGTGTTTTTATAGGTGCACATCGATCTGACTTGTTTGTTTGTTTTACTGGTGGTAGAGCTCCAGTGACGGAGCTCGCGGGCGTAGGCACCACCGCATTACCTAATATACTTGCCGCTAAATGGTAGTGTTCAGCACTATCGTGTTCCGGTCAGGTGGTAATGTACGGCCCTGTGATTTCCGGCACAGAGGCATTACACCTTAGGCCTCAGGAGTGGTAACGCATCTGCATTTTGACCTCGGTCTTTGTGTGGGTGTCAATAGGCTGCAGTCATCACTTAACATCAATGTGAACTGCATGCTTGTTTGCCACTTCCATAACATAACAAAGCAGTGTTAGGTAGTGAAACAAAGTGTTACCCTGTAAAAGCACCGCTCTGTATCCTATATTTAGTAGAGTCGAGGACATTCCACTCGCTTTAAGATTGTTGTCACAATGTTACGGTGTTATTTCTTAGGGAATGTTCATATTATTAACGGGTTATTGAATTTTAATAGCGTGATTTGATTACATAATTTATGTATTAGCCATAGGTATAGTATACCACATCTAAGGTATTAGCAAACATTTTCGTAGCTTTACTAAAACACAAACATTGGTAATGTGTCCGGAGATGTCAACAGGGTCGCCACCTGTTACATTGCATGTACAGTGCTCATCAAGAAATAATGCACATTGAGCCTATGAAAGTGACAATCGGCTAGTTTCAGCTTTGTAGAGCGTTATCTCTGCTGCACACTGCCTACCTAAGCATCCGTACCATTTTGATCAACTTTTGACCAATTTTTACTGGTGGTAGAGCTCCAGTGACGGAGCTCGCGGGCGTAGGTACCACCGTATTACCTAATATACTTGCCGCTAAATGGTTGTATTCAGCACTATCGTGTTCCGGTCAGGTGGTGATGTACGGCCCTGTAATT
Organism: Macrosoma leucophasiata; assembly: GCA_036365455.1. Classification (NCBI taxonomy): domain Eukaryota; kingdom Metazoa; phylum Arthropoda; class Insecta; order Lepidoptera; family Hedylidae; genus Macrosoma; species Macrosoma leucophasiata. Next base: position 14,598,992 of record JAWQUS010000026.1, read on the forward strand.
TCCGGCACAGAGGCGTAATAGCTTAGGCCTCGGAGTGGTAACGCATCGGCACTTTGACCTTGGTCCCACTTGGTCATCACTTAACATCAATGTGAACTGCATGCTTGTTTGCCACTTTCATTACATAAAAAAAAACTGGACGTATTGGTCAAAACTTGATCAAAATGGTCGCCAAACGTCAAATAGGTAAGGCGAAAGTGATAACGCTCAACAGATCCGAAATAAGCCGATGTCTCTTCCTGTATGCTTGAAATCTTTGCCTACCCCTTCGGGGATTACAAGCGTGAAGTTTTTTTTTTATTAACATGGATCTCTTACGGTGTTATTGTTAATGCTATTTTTGTAATATTAGTCAAGTGTAAGACGGTGTTCTATGTTAATTTCTGAGTTGTAGTTTTTTCAACGTGACTACGTAATATTGGTACTCGTTGATCAATCGATAAGTGATATGAATACCTTATTCATATCACTATATTAGCATTTATTATTTCTCGCTGAAGTTAACGCTGTGACGTCACGTGACACGTTCCTCCGTTGCTGAGCCGAGCGTGCAAGGGAGAGCACGGAACAATAATAAATGTTTTTAAGAATTGTGTTAGATAGCTCATTTATAACTGCCTCGGTAGCCTAGTGGTAGCAGGCCACTACTACTACGCTGAGGTCCTGGGTTCGATTCCCGGGTAGGGGGTTATCAGAGATGATGGTGTAAAGTCCATTATCTCTGGTTCTATTGGGATTTTTCAATTTTCTGGAAATTTTCCAGTACCTTTAAGTTTGGTAATGTGCCCGGAGATGTCAACAGGCTCGCCACCTGTTACATGGGCCAAAAACGTAACCGGCGAATCGTGGGTGTTTGCATGTATGCTTGAATGCATGCATTTACCTCTGCCTACCCCTTCGGGGATTACAGGCGTGAAGTTACGTAGCTCATTTATTAAACATTAGAGTAGAGTTTTTGCATATCGGAAGTTAATATCATGATTAGTATAAGCATTGACCATTGAACCGTTATGAAACAAATAGATGTCTGTTTCATCACATTTGTGTCCTTGGTATATCTCTTAATAATAAAGGTGCAACCAATTTTCATTTTTGGAATATAATGTATAGTGTACGTACTTTGGCTTGTGTGCTTACGTACGTGTGCGCATCTGTGTGTAGTTTTGCATCCATGTGTGTATTATAATATTATAGAAATATGATTAACTTTAGCTTTCTTTAAAATTTTGTAAACGAATGGATGTATACTCGTTTTTTCTTCAGAAGTTAAAACGCTAACAATTATTGGCAATTCTAACTTTTTATTGGCTTTATACGTGAACACCGTAACTTTGTGACAAGATAATGTTTAAAGTTTTGCTGTTGCAATTTTGTTGTAATAAAATTAATAATAAAATGTTATCTGCGGCTGCAATATTCGGATTCAAAAAAATTAAACGTTGTGTCGCTAAGTGAATCTAGCTTTTGGAAATAAAATAGAATGAAAGAAACATTTATTTGATACACAGTGAGACACATAAAATAGACATAAAACGTTGCTTATAATCATAGAGCAACACCGGAGGGGAGTAGCCATATGTAGCCTTTCCCCTCTGTCAAAGTACAAGCCCAAATGGGCCTATACCTGTCGCCTAAATGTTTAAATATGTGCGTGAAATTGTTTCTGAATTTTGTTAAAGTCAAGGTGTGAGTTTCGTAGTAATAGACGAATTTTGTAGTGTGCGTGTGTGTCGCACGCATATCCCTCCGCAAAAAATGACAGACTGTATTGCATCGGTAATAAACGCTATGGCTACTCCCCTCCGGTCCGCCGCGACCGGTGGGCCGCGTTGCTCTATGCTTATAATAAACAAAAAAAAAGGACAACACAATGTATGTAATTATATCCCCTAGTTTGCACTAAAAACATTTAACATGATAATGTTTCGCAACTCGTCGCATAAAGTATGTACTGCGATTAATGTCTTGTTGGTGCTAGCGTTCGCACTGCTGTCAAATCTATCATTTTAACATGTTTTTATGTGAATGTTTCATCAATGCAAACTCACGGTTAAGTACATACCTTCACGTAATGTGGTGTCTCACGGGTGCGTCAAAAGGGTGTCTTGTTCAGCAAATGTCAGGCAACATTTATGAGGTACCTGACGCTGGTTTTCAACAGGGGGCGTCCATAAATTACGTGAGATTTTTAAGGGGGGCAGGGGGTCGAGTCAAATCTCATCTAATCTTACGTTGGAGAGATAGGGGGGTTTCGGCAAATATCACGCATTTTTTTTTTGATTGATCCAAAAAAAAAAAACTTTTTTGGTCCATTTAATACAGATTGAAATACGATTAAGATCATTCACTAATTCGTGATATTGGGGATGGAGGAGGGGGTTGAATAAAATCTCACGACATCTCACCAGGGGGGGAGGGGGTGGAAAATAAAAAAAAAACACCTCACGTTATTTATGGACGCTCCCACAGGAACCAACAGCGAACAGCGTGAAAATTCATGGGATCTCAATAAAGTAGCCGTAGTTTTAGAATTAGGCGCATCGTGGAATGGTTAATTAGACAACGTGTAGGTTAATGTTACTGGGATACTATTTTGTAGGAATATTAATCTATTTTTACGTTGGAGGGTTGTCATGTCTGGTGAAAATACGGAAATTATAAAAAAAAGTAAGCATAAATCTCAGATGCGAGCTAAATTGCATCATATCGTTACTGAATAGAGTTGTTACTACTTGGAACGATTTTCCAATGTGAGTCTTCTGTATTATTTATTCTGTGGCACAGCACAACACAACCCTCCAGCGAATCTATCAGTTCAGTTCACACACACATCAGTTGTCATTATAATGTGAGTGGCTGTGATTTTATAAAGTTACAATTAAAGTTTGCCGGCATCATCGACCAACAGGGCTGGGCTGGCACCATAAGCGTTCGAGTATTACGTAACGCAATGAGCCCCTCCTCCCTCACTCAAAACGTTACGTAACAAATGAGCAGTTTTACCTATAAATGAAACGTACATCGGTGGATTCCCCGAAACATAAGCGAGAAGAGTTGCCAACTAAGAAGATTTTAATTCCCTATTTTTTATTTAAATAAAGATAACAATGTTACAAGACCCCCCCCCCACCTCTCCAAATTGCGTTACACGTAATACTTGAACGCCCCCACATCGCCGCAAAAAAGATACTAATTATTTTTATTTATTTCTACATGATTACGGAGATTAAACCGTCGGGTTATTTATTTTTGGTCGATTTTTATAATTGATAACATATAACATATTGTATGTATTTGTGTTGTACTACAGCTTTACGAGCTGTTAATTACGCATTGTATTTGATTGCATATAATATTTTACAAGTTGTAACATTATAATGTTTTTAGCGGTCTGGTTTCGAGAACAGTGTCACTTGAAACTTAACAGGTTCCATGTCAATCACATAATCACATGTGAGTGTTAGCATTGTTTAAAGTATTGTGTTTGCAATAGGACAGGGGATGGATTAAAGTACCTTCTCATGTCGTGGCTTACGGAAGAGTAAAGTCCACGTAATCTTTTTTTTTTTTTATTTTTTTTTTTTTATGTAATAAATGTGGCAAACAAGCATGCAGTTCACATTGATGTTAAGTTATGACTGCAGCCTATAGACACCCACACAATGACCAGAGTTCAAAATGCAGATGCGCTGCCACTCCTGAGGCATTAGGTGATATGCCTCTGTGCCTGAAATTACAGGGCCGTACATTACCACCTGACCGGAACACGATAGTGCTGAACACTCCCATTTAGCGGCAAGTATATTAGGTAACTAGATCTCACTAGATCCTTCTAAAGCGGGCTCTACACTTGCGCGCGGACGTCGCGCCGTTAATTCACGGGTAATTATAAATAAACCAGCTGTCCCGGCAAACTTCGTATCGCCCTAGAAAATACAAAAAAAATGTTATGAAAAATAGATGTTGGCCGATTCTCAGACCTATCCAATATGCTCACAAAATTTCATGAGAATCGGTCCAGCCGTTTCAGAGAAGTACGGTAACTAACATTGTGACATGTAAATTTTATATATAAGATAGCGGCCCGCCCCGGCTTCGCGCGGTGCAATGTTGCCTACCCTCTCCTATTCGTATTAGCGTGATGATTATACATAGATATAGCCTAAAGTCTTCCTCGATATCTTTTATAGTTTAGGCAGCGTACGCAAAATAAGTAACTTTTCTGGTTGATTTTTTACACCTTGTGTCTGAAAAACCCAAATATCTTACGAAACCCAATTTTTTACAAAATAAAATATAGCCTATGTTACCCGTGGATAATGTAGCTTTAGAATAGTGAAAGAATTTTTAAAATCGGTCCAGTAGTTATTGAGCCCATTCATTACAAACAAACAAAAAAAGATTACCGCTATATTTTAGATAACATCGGGTCATGCACGGTCAAACGTATTTTTTTGTCTTTCGCGTTTACACTTCACGGCATTCCCCGAACTGATCGGGGAACGGCGCGAAGCGTGAACGCGAAGGCGTGAACAAAATCTACACGTGTCGCGGGCTTTCGCGGCTATTCGCACGACTTATCATAAAACCAACCTATCGTTAATAGTGTACCAAACCCACATCTATATATCTATTTTAACAATTAGGTAGTAAATTACTTATGGTGAAGCGCGCAGCCCAAGACAGATCGCGATGGCGGACGCCCTCTGAACCTACCTAGGGGAAATAGGACATTAAGTCAAGTAAGTCAAATTACTTATGGGTGACTACTGAAAACGTTCTTGAATTTTATCTGATTCCTTAATGTCATGCTATCTCTGTCTTTTTAAAGTGTATTGTTGCGAGAGAGAATATCTTGAAAGTGACGCCCAATAACAGGTATAATCTACGAATAATAATGAATAGAAATGTTTCATACATCGCTTCAATTCTGGTTCCATTTACGCTAACAAAGAAATTATAATAAACACTAACACTTTCGAGATTATTTCGCTGAGCGACAAGTAAACGCCCAATAGCTTGACGCTCTGCGGTGGACCATATTTAAGCCCCGCCCACGGGGCACCATATTACGTGGAACGGTTTTATAGACATGATGTGACAGTGTTATCGAAATCGAGTCCGATTGGATTGTTAATTTTAATGCTAGTTGTAATTAAGATGTATTTATTGTTCTTTAGGTGGATATTTTTGGATTTTTTTATTATATTCTATTTTTAAACATCACAATTAACATTTAGTTGCACCTCGGTGTCTTGTTTTTAATTGTTTGTGGTTGGATTGATGTTTAGGTGTTGTGCAATGCAATTTATTTTTCATCTTAACATTTGTTGTATTAACATTGGTTGTTGTTTGCCTCTCTTTACTATTATGATGTCTTCGAGTACTTTACAATGGAGTTCACATTCGCTATATGCTATTAAGGAATTGTAATTTTTTTTTACATCTCTATCTTTCAATACAGGACTTCATTATTAATTTGTTTGTAAAAAGTGTATACTGCATTTGAAAAGCGGTGAGACAAGAGTAATCAAAGTATTATGAAGCTGAGATAAATTGTTTACTTCAATTCAGACTAGTAATGGATTAATTAGCATTCGCATTAATTGATAGCATGCTAATGCTGTATTAGCGTTTCACAAATTAAATGAAGCTGTGAAATACGGCGAAATGTGAAACGCTAATTCGCAATTATTTTGTTATTATTTTCGATTTGCTTGCATTTAGGCATCGGCATGCTTGCATCGTTTGAATTAATGCGTGAGATTTTTGATTATTACTTAGTGTGGCACCCTTTAACATTAATTTATTTGCATATTAACAGAAATCATATACTTCTTTAGGTATCAATTATTACCATATTAGCAAATAGCATAGCAATTAGCATGCTAAGAGTCAAGATTTCACATGCTTATGAAATTTACGAGAAATAGCATTAATTACCAACGCTAATTCACACCGTACATAACAAAAACAAGAGAAACTGAGTTTTCCTTGCTTACATTTTGTCTCCAGCCTTAAAGAACTGAGTATTGTTGATAGACCGATTGTTTTTTGATGCAGACATCCAAGACAAATATTGTGGAAGGGTTATTCATCAGTCGCAAACATGTGAGGCGGTGGAGGAGTTCCACACCCGTATAAGTGTGGTTTAGGTTTTGTATTAATTTATTAATTTATACTTATCATGTTTGACTATGGTAATCATTGTCATGACTCCTATGACCCCTAGCCCCCCATGTTCCTCTACTATTTTGATGAGGATTTAAGCCTTTACGCTTATGCGACTCCATTGTACTAAAACGCTTTAAATTTTATAGTGAAATTTTATTAAAATTAGACTATAGGTATTTATTATTATTCATCAATTGGAGTTGTTCAAGTATTCCTTCGTAAGTTACGGTCGGGAGGAGCCTCTTTTATGTCATTAATATAAACTAACGGTGGGCGTTTTGCAGCCCAACTAACTCTCACTGACAAGGCTGAGGAATGATCAACATGCTTCCATCTCTCCAGCCGAAAGACATCCAGTACTGGACAAAGCCTTCCTCAGAGATGGCCACAACAGTGTTGTGCGTCATTAGGGAAGAATATGCTATGACCGCTAGTGGCAAATTAAAATGCGCGTTTCCGTGCTTCGGAGCGTTAAGCCGTCGGTCCCGGTTGCTATCCTTTAAAGCAGTCGTTAAACCTTGTCAGAGGCCATATGGGCGGTTTGAAAACATCTGACAGCGGGTTGGCTACTAACCCTTATCTCCACCCCCCCCCCCGCATTGGAGCAGCGTGGTGGTACTCCACTCCAGCTCTAGTAAACTAAAGTAGATCAAAATTCTCCATTCTCAAAGGGCCTCTACGTGTTCGATTCCCCATGTCCCCGCGCGACCCCGTGCTGACGAGAGATAATAATAATGGCAACCCTTGATACGTCCCACTGCTGGGCACGAGTCTCTCCCCTTCTTGGGAGGAGGCCTGAGATGCTTACAAAGAAGTAATACTTGAACGGCACGATACTTATCCCAGAGAGTGCAATTTTAAATAATAGGACTTCTTAACATCTACAATTACAAACGCATTGTGCGATAGATAAAGCGACAGTTATGCAATTTTGACGTAACTGGTCAAGCTTATGGAGTTTTAATTAAAATACCTGATATTAAACCGTGAAGTCAATTGATTTTAAACGAGAGACCACCGGCGCCGATGGAAATCAATTGTCATATTTTTCTCGCGAGCTGACTGGTTAGGAATCATTTAATAACTTAACGTCATTGGTGTAGCCAGGTTTTTATTCCGGAGGGAGTTCCAATGAAATAATAGGTACAAACACATCAGATCATGAAATATAACACACCATTTCAGATGTATATGGTTCATTAAAAACCCAATCAAATAAATTATTTCATGCTACCAATGTTATCCAAATTGATTCTGTGATAGTTCCAGTCAAACCTAGTGATGGCTGCAGTGGCGATTCCTGGAGATTATAATTGGGGTGGCTCCAGCTTTTGTTATATAGGGTGTGTTAAGTGCGCAAAACCTGAAAACCGTTTTTTTCAGTCGGTCAATCTGAACCATTCATACAATTTCAAAAAACAGAAATTTCATACAATTTAACATTTTCATTTTGGTATGAAAAAGCTCATATTTTTTCGCGATTTTAAGGTTTAATTACTAAATAAAAAGTCAATCAAATCAGTAGAAAGATAGAAAACGTAACAAACACTTTCACAAATCTACACTATCACGTAAAACATGCGAAAAAGCGTTGGGTAGTGCGCCAGACCCGCGCTTCAAACTCCATGAACACCTTGGAGGTACAGTATCCAACAAGAAATGTTGCACATCGACCTTAGGAAGGAGACTTCGGGCACACCGCGGACACTCCGCCAAAATTCCATACAAACGCTTAATTTGGTCTCTATTACACAGACATCAATCAGTTACGTGTATTTATACGTGCACCTGTGTGCGTAGCACGTAGAGTGTAATCTAGAGTGAATACCAAACGTCGCCCGTAAGGGGAGGAGGTTGAGTGAGGCGGGGAAATCGGGCGGGACGTCGAAGTGTCCATTCTATGCGTAGTATTATTACATATTTCTCTGCTTCAGGTCTGCTTTCGCACCTTATCTATGTGACGTTTGTCGCACTTTTTGAGCAGTGCTTATTTAGGCAGTGTGCAGCAGAGATACTCGAAACTAGCCGATTGTCTCTTTCGTAGGCTCGATGTACAATAGTTCTTGCAGGGTACTGTACGTACACTAGGTACGAATGTAGTGGTGACGGCCTCGTTGGCTCAGTGGCCGTGAAGCCTGAGGTCCTAGGTTCGATCCCCAGGTCGGGAAAATTTGTTATTGGGTTTTTTCTGTGATTAAATTCCCAGTAGTAGCCCAGAGTCTGGTCGTGCCTCGGAGAGCACGTAAATCCGTCGGTCCTGCGTCCGATCTCTTTCCGGTCGTGTCGTATTGCCGTCCCATCGGGCTATGAGAGTGAGGGAATAGAGTGTGCACCTGCGTTTGCGCCTACACTTGTGCACTATATTATCTCCCGCGCAGTTGGCTAGTCTCCGTTGAGATTGGTCTCCGTGGCTGAAATTCGGTCTGGAGGACCTTATTTTATGTAATGGTAACAAATATTTATTTTATTTAACAGTTTTTGTGAGAAGCCACCTCGGATGTAAATGTCTAATCTCTCTTTAAGTGCAATCGTAAATTACTTAGGTATATGCCTACTTATATTTTCAGTCAGTATTGAATGTAAATAAAAATGCCCATCTTGCCTAGCTTTAAATAAAGTATGAGTGGACTAATCAACCAAAATTGCATTACTGTTGTTTTATGTTAAAGGAATTACATATTTTCAGTACAACTTGGATCTGATAAATAACTAAGTAGCTAATCTATCATGTCATTGATCATAGAAATTAATTATCACCAAATAAACTGAATTATTGTAATACTCGCAATAAATAAAATCACTTTGGATATATTTATTTGTTTTATTGCTAATGAACCTTAGAGTTAATTATAACCTTAGAATAATCTACAGGGGGCCGACCGCCTAACTCAAATTCTTTCGTGATCCTTTCGATTACAACGCTCTCCTATCAGTTTCGTACCGCCTAACTTTAGCCTGGAAGTGTATTCGTCCGTAGGAACATACTTCAGAGCAATATGTTTTAATAGGTGGTAGGAAACTGACAAAAAAACCTCATAAATAAAAGCTTAGAGTAAGGCGTTGTAATTTTTTTTTAAAAATAAGTAGGTAGTTGTAGAATTCGCCATTTTTATTCAACATAATAATATGGGAGGATTCGTTATAAGTATTTTATGTGCAGGTAACATCTTAATGCCTAAAACTTTTACTGGTGGTAGAGTTCCAGTGACGGAGCTCGCGGGCGTAGGCACCACCGCATTACCTTTTATACTTGCCGTTAAATGGTAGTGTTCAGCACTATCGTGTTTCGGTCAGGTGGTAATGTACGGCTCTGTAATTTCCGGCACAGAGGCATAACACCTAATGCCTCAGGAGTGGCAGCGCATTTGCATTTTGACCTCTGGTCATTGTGTGGGCGTCTATAGGCTGCAGTCATCACTTAACATCAATGTGAACTGCACGCTTGTTTGCCACTTTTATTACATAAAAAAAAAGCGAATTAACTGAAAACTCAACATAAACCAATATTCTCACATACTAATACATACCTTATATTAATATTTATGAGTACATTTTGGCGAAAGAGTCCTCGTTACTTCAGGCGAAAGACGTCCACTGCTGGAGAAAAGCTTTCCTTATAGATGCCTACGACAGTGTTGTGCGTCATTAGGGGAGAACATGCCATAATCAACACGCAAGCAAGATTGGCGATGGCAGTGTAGGCAGTTTAATCGCAGTACAGTGCTCAACAATAAATATTGCACATCGAGCCTAGGAAGGAGACTTCGGCCTTATTTCGGGTCTGTAGAGCGTTATCTCCTTCGCACTGTACCTACCTATTTGACGTTTGTCGACCATTTTGATCAGGTTTTGACCAATACCGGACTGTCAGTGCTTACGTAGGCAATGTGCAACAGACAACGCTCCACGTAGTCTAAACGAGCCGATCGTCTCTTTCGCAGGCTCGATGTGCAATATTAATTGTTGAGTACTGTACGCTGTTGTTTGCCAGAAAGAGTAGTCCTTCACATGTACATGTACTCAACCATAGATTTATTATACTTTTTTACTGGTGTTAGAGCTCCAGTGACGGAGCTCGCGGGCGCGCTCCCCTCCGGTCTGCCGCCGCCGGTGGCCCGTGTTGCTCTATGGTAGTCGTAAAGCTAAAAAACTGGCGCAATGTTTACGCAGGCGACTTCATTATGGCATTAAAATTTTGCGCGTACTGTGTGGGCTTAAGTTTTTTGAGATCGAGTACCAAGTGGTAAACCCATAGAGCAACACCGGAGGGGAGTAGCCATATGTAAAAAAATTACAGACTGTTTTGCATCGGTAATACACGCCATGGCTACACTAGTATAGTGATCTGTGGTGGCTACTCCCCTCCGGTCCGCCGCGACCGGTGAGCCGCACAAAGAGTATACAAAAACTGGGCCGCGTTGCTCTATGGGTAAACCTATTGATATTCACCGAGCACTTAAGGTACCAACCGGAAGGGGGTAACTGAAAAAGTTCTGAAATGGAAAAAGTAAATTCCCGATCGGGTAATCGAACTATCGAACTCGGAATCTCAGTTGTAATAGTCTGTAGTCATCAGGTAGGTTCCTACGTCGCCGATACAGATAAGGTAATAATTTGTTGCATTACAAATACATAGGGCTAAAAGTCACAAGCAGATGAGCCGGGTTGGGCCCATCTACCTGTTTTGAAGCATCTCTGGTGCTCCTATTTTTTTTATCTAATGATGGTGGCAAAGAAGTATGCAGTTCTCATGGATGTTAAGTGACGACTGCAGCCTATAGATCTACACAAAAACCAGGGATGCAGATCCACCTCTGAGGTCTTAAGTTTCACCCTATCATTACCACCTATTCCACCTAACTGCAACACGATAGTACTGAACAAAGACTCCTTTAATATCTTTGGTACTGAACACCAATTGGCGACAGACGACAGATAGGTAGTGCGGTGATACATCCTCGAGCTGTTATACTTGGAACTCTACCACTAGATAATAATGAATGTAGCCAGATGAATAGGTAATTAAATGTTTCGTTCGTTTTCTTTTTTTTGATGTACTGGAAGTGGTAAGCAAGCGTGCAGTTCACATTGATGTTAAGTGATGACTGCAGCCTATAGACACCCACACAAAGACCAAGGTCAAAATGCAGATGCGTTACCACTCCAGGCTCACTGAGGCCTAAGGTGTTATGTCTCTGTGGAAATTACAGGGCCGTTCATTACCTACCACCTGACCGGAACACGATAGTGCTGAACACTACCATTTAGCGGCAAGTATATTAGGTAATGCGGTGGTGCCTACGCCCTCGAGCTCCGTCACTGGAGGTCTACCAATTGGTATAAGAATATGTTTATTACTTAAGAATATATTTAATATAACAAATAAAACGAAGAATTTACTTATTGACATTTATTTCATTGACTTACTTAGGTCTACAGAGTGGTGGAGCTCGAGCCCGAGGACGGAAGTGGACGTAAGTCACTAACTCCAGCATTGGACTGATTATATAGCCAAGGTGGCGATTGCCAACTTGGGCAAAGAATATTGTAAAAAAACGCTGGGGCCTAAGGCCATCCCGCTCGGGCCTCGGTGTCGTTAACTATTATAAAATCATCCAATTCGATTAATGGTGATTAATCGAGTAAGATTCGGTAATACAGATATAAAAATCGAAAACTGAAGTTGCATCTATTTAAATGTTCATTAAAAGGTCTTTAAATTAGTGTTAAAAATTAATAGTGCGATACATACGCATAACGCATGCCTTCTAAATCTCACTTAATTAAAAGCATGCAAAGTCACAGAAATATGTTAAAATGGCCCAATTTAATTTACCAACAAGTCGACTAAAATATTGTACAATTGAAGTAAGTACCATCTTTGAAGATAGTAAAAAGTATACATAAAATTAAAAAATGTAATAAAAATCACCTACTCGAATAATTTAATGATCAACTCATTTTTGTAATTAAATTGATCAACACAACACAATACTGACTGACATTAACATCGAATCGAATGATTTCATTTCAATTATATCGATCCGCACTAAATGTCGCATCAAGTGAAATGGCCGACGTTTAGGGGGAGTGTCTAGCGGAAATCGGATTTGCTATTATTTTATCGTGAAAATGTGAGTAAACATTGAAATTCAGGCATAAAAGTTAAATATTTAATGTTTGGTGAAAAAACTTGTTTAATGTAGTAGCTTATTCCTAAAAATTCGATCATTTCCGGCCGCAACCCGGTCAAATATTCAAAACAAAGTGTTAATTATTTTTCTCTTCTGTGGGTATAATATTGCATTTAATTTAAAATCAGACAAACAGTAGTGCAAATCGCAGATATCTTGTTCGACACAGTGCATCATTTCTTTAGTTGTGTGTGTACTTTTTCGATAAAAACTGCGGATGTGTTTAAATGTGTACATTGAAAAGTATTATAATTCTTCAGATTATCATTTGGCTTACAAGTCTCTTCTCTCTTATTTCTAATCGAAGACGAGCTTACAAAGTTTCCATGCTATACGGCAATTGACATAGTATATAAGTAGTAAAACTTTATGTAATTTTAACAATGTTATGTAAATATACATGTATACTTAGATGTACATACATGTAGGTAAATAAATGCAAAGTAAATTTGAATTGTTACAGAATAATCACCGCCTCTTTGAGGCTCAGTACATTCCAATTTTGAAAGACTGATAGTTTTTTAACAGTGGCTGAAAATGGCCTGGCGTTTTAAAGCCTCTAAGTATAAAAATGCGGCACCAATTGTGCCTAAGCCTGAAGCGTGTATCAGGGATGTATGTGTGGGCTCATATCAGACATATGGAAATAATATATGTGCATCGGCCGCATTTATGGCTTTCAATTGGGAGCATGTGGGGTCCAGTATGGCGGTGCTGCCCCTAGATGACTGCGGTAGAAAAAGCAAAACTATGCCATTGCTTCATGCTCATTCGGACACGATAACAGACATGGAATTTTCCCCGTTTCATGATGGACTGCTGCTCACTGGTTCACAGGATTCTTTGGTAAGATTTTGATTTGTATTAGAATTGCAGTCGTTCATAGCTTAAGTTAGCCTAGATGTTGATTGGAGCGTAAAGAGCAATTTTTTTGCCTTTCTAATGTTTACTGTAACCGTTGCGCATGTGATGCTGAACATAAAATTTGAAACTGTGTCTAAAATTAGTCTACCAGATGGTATCTCTGCTTTGAAATGATTTTTAATGCAAGTTAGGTGTTTATGATCTATTTTGTAGTAGGTGTAATCGCTGTTATCATTTATAAACCAGTCGTATTTTATTTTCACTTTTATCAGGGTAAAGACATTTGTTTTTGTTTGGGTAAAGAAAAAGTTTTCCCTGTAATTTCTGGCACTGGACGGGAGACTAAGGAATGCCTCAGAGGCAATGATTTTTTTATGTGCAAATTGGAGGCAGTCCAATTGACAACATTTCAAATTTGACACGACCCTAAAAGAAAAAACTGTTTCTTTATTTTTCTTTTCTGATATATATTTTTTGTATTTTTTTATTTCTTAATTTCTGTGAATAAAAAATAAAACGAAAAAACATGTGATGACGTCACTTATATGGTGGAATGAAGTAGTTACCATTGTCTATCTTTAGATGAAAACATTCTTGTTACATACTCTGTGGCAAGATGTGTCAAATTGATACGGATACGTCAATGTCAAAGTATAAAACTAGGAAGTAGGGATGGTGATCCGAGACCTGAGATTGATTAATCGGAAAAGCGATCCTTAGGAACCAAAAAAACGATTCTTATTTAAATAATTATAATAATTTATTTAAATCGATCCACAGTACTCATTACAGTAGTGGATTGATTTAGTGAATCGATACATATAGTATGGAAAATCAAAGATCAATCTTTTTGGTTAATTCACATAGGGACATACATACCAGCATTGAACACTGTTGAGATGCTTTTTTTTGGTCGTCTGTTTTCCTTAAAATTTAGTATTACATACCTATCCCAAATCAAAAATAGATCGATAATCGAAGATCGATTTTTTTCAATGTCGATTTAATTGTGGATGGATTTTGGACACTTTGATTCGAACATTGATTTATTTCAGAAAGAATCGCCATCCCTACTACGAAGTCTATGAAAAGCTGCAACAAACTTATTTATTAAAATAAAAACAAGTTTTAAACAACGACTTTGCCCTCAGGCTGTTGATATAATATTGAAATTTTTTATGTGTAGTTGGATCAAGGAAAAGATTAATCGTCGACACGCAGGGTCAAAGATTTTTTTAAATTATATTGATATCGATATTTTTTTCGATATATCGAACACTGATACTGATATTTTAAAATAACAAGATCACAGCCCTACATCGAGTTTGACAAGCTGACAACGACAAGACAGTGACATCTACAATTTTTTTAAAGGGTCACGGCACAAGGCAATTGTTCTATCGCCATTCCACCATATGTGTGACGTCATATGGCGCATACGTCTTTTTATAATACACTAACTTTCAAAGTAGAAATTATGAATGAAAAGTACAAAATTTCGAAAAATGGTTAAACACGGGTGCCCTAGTTTTGGATTTACTTTTGAATAATGTAATAATCATGTAGGTTAAAAATATGAAATGTTGTCAATAATAAAAATATGTATGCTGTTTCCCATTTTATATGAAACATATTTAATAATTTGGTTATGTACTTTTTAATTGATATTCTCCTTACCACTGTCTGTCCTCCACCAATCCGCATTGGAGCAGCGTGGTGGAGTAAGCTCCAGGCCTCCCCCCAAAAAGGGGAGAGACTCGTGCCCAGCAGTGGGACATATAATGGGTTGCCATTATTACTGTCTATTATCCTTTGCTTGCTATTGTCATCACTTTCTAATTAAAAAATACTGACTTGATTAAACACTTGTAGGTTTAAAACAAAGAGATTCAATGAATGTTAAGTTATTGAATATTTTTTTGTGGTTTAATTAAGTACTTTTTTAATTTCATGTCCAAATTCTTTTCCAGGTCAAAATATGGCACATCCCCCCTGAAGGGTTTAAGGAGTCCCTGTCCACTCCGGAATGTACACTCTCACAGAAGCAGCGGCGAGTGGAGAATGTTGGCTTCCATCCTGTAGCCGATGGTCTGATACATGTGGCTTCGGGACATGAGCTTGCTCTTTGGGATTTGACAAAGCAGAAGGAGGCTTTTGGTAAGAATTTAGTGGAATCAGATTTTTTAATAGAATTCAATTTTTTATTTTATAGCCTTTTGTAGTATAGTAAACATGAGTGCCAGCAAAATTGTCTCTGTTAAAAATGACACAAAAGATCAATTATAGAAAATTTTACTGACATCTGCCATGTATAAAATTGTAAGATGGGCTATCTGCACCCCCCTTTGGACGTCTGTTAACATGTCTTTGGGTACATAGCAATTTCTTTAAAACTGATAATAAACTAGATTCATGTTCCTAAAATTGTATTTATTTCTTGATGGTAGTCCATTATATTTTATGAATTCTTATGTAAAACATATAACTTACAGTGAACAGAGACCATATGGAGGTGATCCAGTCCACCTCATGGAAGAAAGATGGCAAGGTGCTGGCCACATCTTGCAAGGATAAGAAAGTGAGGATTGTGGATCCAAGAGCCCCCAGTCCTGTCCTCAATGTCGCTAATAGTCACCAGAACATCAAGGACAGCAGGATTGTCTGGCTCGGCGAAACTGATAGGATTCTTACTACAGGTGAGATATTTGGTGATGATAGGTTTTATCCTCTAGATCAGTGATTCCCAAAGTGGTCCATACAGACCCCCTGGGGTCTATGGGAGACTCGATGGGGTCTACGTATATGCGTAAATAAAAATGGGATATATGGGAAAGTGATATAAATGATGTTAGCAAGGGGGTCAACCGAAACCAGATTTTTTTTTAAATGGGTCTACACGAAATATAGTTTGGGAACCTCTGCTCTAGATAGAGTTCTATAGAACGGTATTTTAATTTCTGATGGATGGAATTTTACTGGTGGTAGTGCTCCAGTGAAGGCCACCGCATTACCTAATATACTTGCCGCTAAATGGTAGTGTTCAGCACTATCATGTTCCGGTCAGGTGGTAACGTACGGCCCTGTAATTTCCGGCACAGAGGCTTAACACTTTAGGCCTCAGGAGTGGTAATGCATCTGCATTTTGACTTTGGTCTTTGTGTGGGTGTCTATAGGCTGCAGTTATCACCTAACATCGATGTGAGCTGCATGCTTGTTTGCCACTTCGATAACATAAAAAGAAAACTAGAGCTTTGAGGAACAGACTCAGGTTTCTTGAGCTTTCTAGTGCATAAATTATACAAGAAAAACAGCTCACGTCGAGGACACTGATGGACGCATATTACTATACTTTTTGAGACGCCGAGCCAGCCGATTGGCAGGCTAGTTACCAATGAAGGCAGAATAACGGTAGTGTTGGTAAATTTTAAAGAAGTAGTGAATGGGTTAATGTTTTGCACGCGCGGACCATTATCTACTCTTGGAAGGAGACATCGGCTTATTTCGGGTCTGTAGAGAGTTATCTCTTTCGCACCATACCTATGTGACTTATGTCGACCATTTTGATCAAGTTTTGGCTAATACTGAACTATCAGGCCTTATGTAGTCAGTGTGCAGCAAAGATAACGCTCTACGAAACGAAACTGGTGGACTGTCTCTTTCGTAAGTTCGATGTGCAATATTTCTTCCTGGATACTGTATTTATCTTCAATGGTTTGTATTGTGTATTCGAATAATTTGAAGAACCTCTCAAGAGATTTACTAGCATCTTTCAACTCATAGGTTTCGACGCAGCACGTCTCCGTCAGATCATGATCCGTGATGTTCGCAACCTATCTCAAACCCAGAAGACTTTGGAGCTGGACTGCTCCACCGGCATACTGATGCCGCTGTTCGACCCCGATACCAACATGCTGTTCCTGGCCGGCAAGGGTGACACCACCATACTGTATATGGAGCTGACTGACCGGGAGCCGTTCTTGATTGAAGGGCTGAGACATTCTGGTGAGCGTTGTGGTTATATTTGTTGAAATATCAGACAAAATAGCGGCCTGCACCGGCTTCGCACGGGTGCAATTTAGATACTAACATAATATTGCGACTATTAATTGAGATGTTAGCTATCCTATCTTTGAAGTTCGATCAAGCTGCACACGGTTGCAAAGTTTGATTAAAATCGGTTGAGTAGTTTAGGAGTCCATTGTGGACAAACACCGTGCCTCTTAATTTATATAATATAACTAGCGGCCCGCCCCGGCTTCGCCCGCGCTGCTCTGCTCCTATTAGTTATAGCGTAATGTAAGCTATCCTATCTCTCAAGTTGGATCGAACTGCACATGGTGTGCGAATTTTATTATAATCGGTTAAGTGGTTTAGGTGTCCATTGAGGACAAACATTGTGACACGAGATTTATATATATTATAAGAAAGATATAAGATAAGATATATTAAAGAAGATAACCTTACGAGAGATAAATGCGTAAATATATTTATATTTCAACAATATTGACGCGTTGTATCCATATTACAGGCGAGCAGACGAAAGGCGCGTGTTTGGTGCCAAAGCGAGCTTTGCGCGTGATGGAGGGTGAGGTGAACAGAGTGCTGCAATTGGCCAGCTCCACGGTCGTGCCCATTATGTACCAGGTGCCTAGGAAGGTGAGGATTTAATGAGAGACATTCGAAATAGTTCGAACAACGAAATTCTTGCTGAGGAGCCAATCAAATCGTTGACTAAATATCCTCGTTTGCTATAATGGAATTTGATCGAATGTCGATCTTATCTATTGATATGTACCAAGACCTTCCCATTATATTTACCTTCTTTTTGCCTGTATCTCTTCTGACGCGTTTCTTCTGACAGCTGCATTAATCTAAACAATGTTTCGCCATGAATGTCGCGCCAATGTAATTTTGACTTTATACCTTAAATGCGGAGTGCGTATGGTCAGAGAATATGTAATAATACTACATATAGAATGAACACTTCGACGTCCCGCCCGATTTACCCGCCTCACCCATCTTGCTCCCCCATTATGGGCGACGTTTGGTATTCTGTACGTGCTACGTACACAGGTGCACGTGTAAATACACGTCACTGATTGATGTCTGTGTAAAAGAGACCAAATTAAGCGTTTGTATGTAATTTTGGCGGAGGGTCCGCGGTGTGGTATGGTCTAAATTCGTGTAAATACATGGCTAATGTTACGCGTTCCATTCACAGAGCTACCGCGAGTACCACGCGGACTTATACCCGGAGACGCGCGGTGCCGTGACGTACCTGAGCGCGCCCATGTGGCTCGCCAACACGGACCACCCCGTGCCCACCATCTCGCTGCACCCCGATGCCAACCGCGCGCAGGTGAGACCGGGACCGAGACTGGAAACGGGATCGTGACATACCTTACCGCACCTATGTGCCTCGCTTACATGACCAGCCCGTGCTCTCCGTCTCATTGCACCTCGACGCCAACCGGGTGCAGATGAGACCGGGACCGGGACTGGGATCGAGACCGCTACAGGGATCATGGTATTTTTATTTTTTTATTGACGAGTCAAAATGGTAACATGATTTAGGATGAAAATTCCTATCACAGTCCTGCTTTTGCCAGTGTCCCACTGGTTTTCATTTTTTAAGGGGGTACGAGGTTATACTATAGGGACCGTGCACGAGTTCAGCGACACCTAGCGTCCGCAACTTTGTGGGACCGTTGCTTGTCTGACCATAATGTCATATTACCGCGAAATTTTGATAAAATATTATTTTAATCGAAAATTATCTATTAATCTTCTTCCAAAATTACTCTGATACCTTAACTTTTTGAGAGGTTGAGAAAGGGTTGTGAAACAATTTTTGATCATTCAAATCCAATGAGTTGAGTAAAATTTATTCAAAAAGTGTGTTTTATTTTGAATATATGTCAGGGTTTGTTTAGTTCACTTTTAGTTGTAGTTTTACAGTAAAACAAGACAATATAGCTATTTTATGGGTTACATGCAATAATTATAAACATAAAGAATTGTTCTTATATCGCTATTAATAAATTAAATGTCGTTTTCAAATCGAAATGAGTATTATTTTAGGATCCGGGTTTGTGACTATCACACTATAAAATTTCAACCACAAGTTTCTGCTGGACATGTCCTTGATATTATACTTTATTAAGGAATTAAGAAGAAAACAAGGACAGAGATCAATAATTCAAGCTGGCAATCATAAGACAAACATGTATTTTGATACCTTACATAACTTTTTTAGGTATAAATAATCTCAGTTCGAAGTCAGAATCAATTTGATTGGGTTGTAATAGATGTGAAATGTAATTGCGTGTTTGTTATCCATTTTTTGTATTGTTCAATTTTCCAAGTAGCTCTTGAGAATCAATCGATAAAACTTGCGTTTACTACGACGGGTGGCTCACGGGCAGCTCACGGTCATGCGCCATACTCATGAACGGCTGCTGATGGTGGGGACAGATCTGTTCTGGTCTGCCGGTGCTTCATTTCATTATGGTGGATAGTTATGGATTTCTACTTATACAAATACATATGCTATATACGTTTTGAATGATTATCTGTATTAGACATAAGTTAAAAATTTAAAAGAGCTCCAACTGAGTTTTTTCGGTTGCGGAGTTCTTCTCAATAGTGATTGTACTTGGAACTCCGCCAAGTGAATAACATAGATTTAGATTTTGACGAATAAGTTTTTACTTCTCTTCTTATCTAGTTTTTGGGAGGAAGGAATTAAAATGTTTTTACCTAATAGTAAGTTTATTTTATCCCTATTTAAATTTACTTAATTATCTGTTTTACTTTTTCTTTATGTAATAAGTAATTATTATCTTTAAGTTATTTTTAACTTCTAAGGACTGTTCAAAACGGTTGTAAAATTTTACTCGAAAAAAACATATTTTCGTTCTTTCTTTCTCCCTTTACTACCTTTACTCTTATTTCTAACTGATATTTTTGCAGTTTACGACACAAAAAATGTAAACAGCATTTTGTCGGTGGTTAAATGTGATTATGAAAATTACATATCCAAGTCTAAACAGATTACTTTGAGATGACAGGTCCAACATTATTGCTACTTTTCGCCACCATGGGCGCTGCGATCGATAACATTACCCCCACCTAGTACTTCGCACGGTCCCTATACAAGAGTAGAGAGATTTAGACACTGTTTGTGTCATATAAATGTTTTTTTTTTGTTTAAGATTTGCTAGTGTTTGCGGTATGATTTGCTATTTCAATTTTCCTTTTAGTATATTTTATATAAGAAGAGTATGGCTAGTAAATAAATATTTATTTCCTTTTAGTCTTTTTTTTTCCTATGTTGCATTTCGTTTAGTTTTAAATAGGCATGGTAAAATAGACTACTTATTATGAGTTTTTTTTTATTAAATTATTTGTTGTTTTTTTATTATGTATCGTGACATTTGGTGTAGTTCAAATATGGATTTTATAAAAATTAACACATTTTATTTTTTTTTCTAAAGTTTTGTGTGTTTAGATTAAAAACAGATGTGACATTTTTGTTTGGTGTTTTTTTTGGTGGTGTTTTGTAGTAGTTGGTTTGTGGTTTTGTTTTTTATTAGTAAAGTAAGTAATTTTTATTTTGTACACTATATTAATATATTATATTGCTTTTTTATTTCTTTGATTTTTCATGGACTGGTTCAACTAATAAGCGAAAGAAAATTGATTAATTTTAACGGTGCTAAAGGAGTATACTTTTTTATTTTCCCCGTAGTTCTCCAAACTAACTTTAGCTTATTTACGTTAAGATTAAAGCAAAACTAATCGAGTAAATATTAAGTCATTGTAATTCTTCATAGGCACACCGTGGGAATTTGGACGAGTTAGTACAAGCCATATTGGCGATGCCCCCACCTTCCAAGACCGAAAACAAACCTATAATAAAAACGCCCGTAGACGAACCAAAACCTGTTCTTAAACCCCAACCACCGGAACCCAAAGAAGAAGACCATATCGACTTTGTCAACGTAAAAGACATGATCAAAGGCATGGAGCGGCAGAAGGTCGAGCCGAAAGACTACAATCGCGAAACCAACGGGTTCCACAAGAAAATCACGGACAACGGCCACGAGTTCGAGAAGACCGACGATATCGAGAAGACCGATGATACCCAGAAGACCGAAGAGAAGAAGACTGAGATTGAAAAGACGGTTAGTGATAAGGTTCTGGAAAAGACTGAGAGTTCAGACTCTAGTGAGTCGTTGTCGAGGAGCAATAGTATGATTAATGGAGTTCCGGTTCAGGTGCCGAAACCTTTGCCAAGGTCTTCGATATCGGAGGCGGGTTCGGCGGATGATCACTCCGAAGCGCCCAAACCAAAGCCTAGGACCACGACTGGAGCTGTATCTGGGTATAAGGTACTGAAATGAAGTATGTTTCATTTGTATGTAGTGTTGAAAAATAAATTGTTCTAGAATGTTATGTTAGTATAATACACGGATAGAATAATACACGGAAAACCCTCTTTTGCTTCGTAATCATGTGTCATTTACGGGATTAAAGGGGAAAAATTGACGTTAGCAAAAACAGATGAATTACACGAATAAAGAATTGACACTTTTAGGCTACTTTCATTCTGCAGCGTGTCGCCGGTCGCGTGCGCGCGCGTCCGGTGCAATTTGTATGAATCTCCTTATTGGCTTTCATTGTGCCGCGTGCTTGCCGGTAGCGTTTTTGTACTGCGTGTCGCCGGTCTCGCCACACGCGACCGGCGACACGCTGCAGAATGAAAGGAGCCTTAGGGGCGTATCGGTTGAAGCCAGTGTCAAATAGACAGCGAACCGAAAGCGAGGCGACATGTTTTTATTTTGTGATGTTTGGTATCGTTTGAATCTTGACTAGCTTGAAAAACGAAAGCGAACCGAATGCGTGCCGATACCGAGGCGGACCGAATAGCATGCGACACCAGGACAAACCTAAATGCAAACACGCGAAGCGAGGCATTAGCGAAATAGTTGTATTAGCTGATTTTCTATGCATGACGTCAAACCAAGAGCGATAGCGAGACGCAAATCGAAAGATAACCGTGACGGTTGTATTTATTTTCAAGAACTAGTTTTTAAAAATATATAAGTTATTTATATTGTCTTCCGAATCTGTTTCCCTCCACTTTTACTCTGACATAAGGCTTGTGGGGATAAGATCAACCATCCGTCCCGATTTGCTTTCTCCACAAGTTCGGTTTGCTATACGTAGTTTGACGTCACCGCTTTGCGTCACATTCTCCACGTTTTCGGTTCGGTACGGTTCGGTTTGTAGTTATGTTTGAGAAGGGCTTAAGTGTGAATGATATTTTCAATGTTTATTTATAGGTATTTCATAATTCATACTAGAAGGCAAAAAAAATACATGTGCAACACTTTGTCGATAAATGTGTTTCAATAAATAAATAAGAATAGTATTGGAATTACTTGGATATTTACAAGAATTATGAACAATAAACTACATTGCTCAACAATAAATATTGCACATCGAGCCTAGGAAGGAGACTTCGGCTTATTTCGGGTCTGTAGAGCGTTATCTCTTTCGCACCGTACCTATTTGACTTTTGTCAACCATTTTGATCAAGTTTGGACCAATACCGGACTGTCAGTGGTTACGTAGGCAGTGTGCACAGAGATAACGCTCTACGAAGTGGAAACAAGCCGATCATCTCTTTCGCAGGCTCAAACTCAAACTCAAATATGATGATATGCAATATGAATTGTTGAGTACTGTAACTTATTTAAATAGTTTAATTCATCTGGATATCTTGTTCACACTCAGTCGAATTTGAACAATGTCTTCATCGTGTTTAAATAAAGATTTGTTTTAACCCACAGCCACGTCTCGGACCGAAGCCTTTCTCGGCGTCGACGGGTAACGAAGAATTCTCGTTCGACAAGGTGTTCTCTGTACCGGCCGTGCCTGGAATGACTAAGTCTGATTCAGGTATTATACGTTTCATTTTTTTCTGGTTTTTAATGGTGGTAGAGTTCCAGTGCAAGTGCACCGCATTACCTAATCTAATAATATAAATAAATAATGGCAACCCTTGATACGTCCAACTGCTGGGCACGAGTCTCTCCCCTTCTTGGGAGGAGGCCTGGTGCTTACTCCATCACGCTGCTCCAATGCGGGTTGGTGGAGATAAGGGTTAGTGGCCAACCCGTTGTCGGATGTTTTAAAACCGCCCATAAGGCCTCCGACAAGGTTTGACGACTGCTATCTTGCGATAGCAACCGGGACCGACGGCTTAACGTGCCCTCCGAAGCACGGAAACGCGCATTTTAATTTGCCACTAGCGGACGTCACGGGGCTATGCGCGCTTCCCTAATTTTCGCTTTACTTAATCTATCTGCCGCCAAATGGTAGTGTTCAGCACTATCGTGTTCTGGTTAGATGGTAATGGCCGCGTAATAACTATCACAGAGACAACAACTTGGATCTCAAGGGTGGAAACGCATCTTTCAATCAGGTCAATGCATTTAGACCTCTGATTTTTATAGATGAGTATTTATTAGATGTCTATAGGCTGCAGACTTAATACCAGTGTGAACTGCATGCTTGTTTTCCACCTTTCTTCAATAAAAAAAAAATCATTGGTTTGTCATACAGATACACAAATCAACAAAGTAAAGTAAAGAGTCATGGCTGAATTATAAACATGGCTATGTACAGTCGGGGAAAAATATAGCATTTATTACCATTTCAAAAGGTGATATGATCAAGCGGCCAGTTCCCAGGTAGTTCAGAAAAATTAGTTTAGAAATATTATCTAAAGAACTTATAATAATATTTATAAAAATTTGACGGGGAATAATAAGTTGAATAAATAATAATACTGTTTCTGTATACAGCGTCTTCGCCCGTATCTGGACCCACTTCCACGACTCCCGTCACCTCCACTCCGGCTGCGAAAGAAGATGAGAAAGAGAAGTCTCTATCTCCTACTAGTGACGTGGAGATAGCTCCTACCAAAGGTATATTTAAAATGAGTATATTATTATCGTTCCACTTAAGGCCCGTCATCATCGCGAGCGATCATTCGTCGTCATAGAATCAAATGATTTCACTCACTGTCCGCGACCACATCGCGAATTCGAAAAAAGAATGCTTTCACTATGCCGCCATATAGCGAGCACACAGCGCTCAAAATGTGCTTTCCACTTCCAAGATACGCATACAACGCCCGCGGCCTTTTTTAGTTAGTGGAACGGCAATTTCAGCGGTCGTGGTCGCGGTCGTTGCGGTCGATTAATGGAACGTACCCAATAATAATGTGTGTCGTTCCAGAAGAGTACACGAACGGCAAGTCGGACACGAGTGTGGAGGAGGAGGCGAGCTCTGACTCCGGCTACCGCCCCAAGACGCCCACCACCGCCGACCGTCGCAAGATCTTCGAGACTGAGTAAGGCATCACCTACAAACGCGTTGTGCGATCTTCTAATAGAATATAATCATTTATTGCAGGCTATAGTATGATATGGGCCCTAAAACATATACGAAGTAAACAATAAAATTATATTAATACTGTACAATATAACCATGTCTTAAGCACTAACACCGAATCACTGGTCTATTTCATGCAGTGGTCGACAACAGCGTATAAGAGTCAATAATAATTAATGCTAACCTTTTGTCTTTTACGACATCTTGAATATTAAAATTTGTCCCGATTGTCATCCCGGCGACACATCGACTCATTTGTATGCATGAATATATTTGCACGCCATCCCTTACGGGGTAGACAGAGAGCGTAGTCGTTTTTATCTTTTGGTTGTCACCAACTTTTAATTTTTCATAGATTCGCCGACAGAACGATTCACCCTTGGACGTTTTGGCGTCAATATTTTCTATTTACCTCGCGAAAAAAATATGTCGATTGATTTCGATTTGTTCATTAGTCGCCGGCGTTTTATCGTATCTTGACGGTTTAAATAGAAACAGCTAAGTTCTTCGGCTAGAACGGTGATAACACAACACAACACACGTGCCGGGTGTGTGTCTAGAAATAATTTTTAAAATGTTAAATCAGAAATTGCCTCGGTAGCCTAGTTTTTTTTTTATGTCAAAGGATTGACAGACAAGCAGACGGGCCACCTGATGGAAAGTGGTCACCGTCGCCTTTGAACATTTGCAACACCAGGGGAGTCGCCAATGCGCTGCCAGCCCTGAGGGACTCTTTTGACGCCATTTTTGAAGAACCCCATATTGTAGCACCGAGGGAACACCTCAGAGGGAAGTTCATTCCACAATTTACACGTTCTGGGCAAAAACGAACGCGAGAACCGCACCGTTGAACATTGCCAAGTGTCCAGTCGGTGAGGGTGGAACTTCTCTTCCTAGCTTAGTCCTGCTTTCCTCGATAAGTGTCCGAGAGGCATTTGCACGGCCAGTGTAGTGTGCATCTCCCGTACTATCATCGGCATAGCAATGAAAATTGGAGTTTTGCTCCAACATTTCATTGATATGCTAGTGGTAGGAGGCCATTTTTTGGAAATGCCCAGTACCTCGAAGTTTGGTATTGTGCCCGGAGATGTCAACAGACTCGCCACCTGTTATATGGGCCAAAACGTAACCGGCGAATCGTGGGTGTTTGCATGTATGCTTGAATGCATGCATTTACCTCTGCCTACCCCTTCGGGGATTACAGGCGTGAAGTTACGTTTAAATCAGAAACTATCCTGTCGATGGATCGTCCATGGGTGAATAATTTTGTTAACGAATCTTGAAAAAAGGAAAAGTCCTAGTGATCAGTCCAAAGGAGAAACGAGTGTCGGAGAGCGATTGCAGATTCTTGATACTATATTATAGTGTTTTGACAGCGGCAACCAGTCGATAGCGGAACGTCGGCGCGCGTACGAGATGCGCTCGGTGAGCGTCGCCGTGGACTCCGACACGCCGCCGTCGCCCGCGCCGCTCAGGTATTATGAACTCGCTTTTACTACGTTGTGTTTAATTTTTGAAGTTATAATTTTTTGGCTTTTTCGACTGCCTCAGTAGCCTAGTGCTAACAGGCCACTGCTACTACGCTGGAGGTCCTGGGTTCGATTCCCGGCTCGGGGTCTATCAGAGATAACGGTTTAAAAATCCTTTATTTCTGGTTCTAATGGGGTTTTTCCATTTTCTGGAAGTTTGACAGTACCCCGGAGGTTGGTAATGTGCTGTTGTGGTAATGTGAGATGGCAACAGGCTCGCTACCTGTTACATGGGCCTAAAACGTAACCGGCGAATCGTGGGTGTTTGCATGTATGGTTGAATGCATGCATTTACCTCTGCCTACCCTTTCGGGGATTACAGGCGTGAAGTTACTATTTTATTTGTTTTTTTTTTTTAATAAATAATGGTCTAAAAATACTTAATAATAAAAATAGGTATCAGCAGAATGTTCCATATTCTCTTTTACATTGTATATTATATACTCTTTTTCTATGCTTCTAATCAATGTTTTTCATAATTATATTGTTTTCTAGGCGTCGAGACTCATTGAAGGCCCGTAAGAGTCCCGAACGGGAGGAGAAACGCACTTCTGTACCAAATTCAACTACCAAGAGGACATCCACTGTGTTTGGTAAGTTGTAGCTCCCTAAAATACAAATATTTTTATTTCAAAAAAATTGACAGATTCCTTTGAACATTTAAGTACTAAAATATATATTTTTTTGTACTAATGTTCGAGTCTTGCAAGTCAAGTTTTTTTTTCATTAAAAAAAATATCTATATATATTTTACTAGCATGTGTTATATATAGCGAAATAATATAAAAACTACTAAAATAATTTTATTTAAAGAAAAATGGAAAGAAAAATTTGACTTCAGGCGAGACTCGAACTCGCGGCCTACTGGGAATCTAGTCCAGCCGCTCTTTCAATTGAGCTATTGAAGTCAAATTTTTCCTACCATTTTTCTTTAAATAAAATATATTTCACAAGCATGTGTTAATGCGAAATAATATAAAACAATTACTAAAATAATTGTTTAATAGTTTTTTGAGTTAATAAATCATTTTGCCACCTACACAATTTCGTTTTGATATATTATTTGTTAATAATTAAAGTTTCTTGTTGTTGTACATTTTCTGTAAGTGATGGAATTAAATTCTTTTATTTTTCGTAAAGTTAATTCCTTTTTGTAAAATACATAGAAGCTGAGTCTTATATATACGTAAAAGATTGTGTCGTTAATTCAAGTGGAAAATCTTGAATTATTTTCTCTACCATTTGTACTTTTCGAAATTCGTAATATGTTCAGTTTCAGAATCAGAATCAGAATCAGAAACTCATTTATTCATTTAGGGTGACAGGCACCTCTTATGACACGTCAAAAACAAACAAAATAAATTAAAGCGAATAACAATTGATATACATGTCAAACAAGATAAAAAATATATGTAAAGTCAAGAATATCAAATCTCAAAAAGAGTTTCGAATTTATCTTGCCTATTAATGCTTGTCAGCTCGCGAGAAAATTATGATAATTGATTTCAATTGTTGATTCGCCGCTGGCGGTCGTTCCTGTCTTGACGGTTTATAATGTTAATATAAATTTGTGTTTGTGACAGGTAAAGTGTCCAAGTTCAGACACCTGAAGGGCACGCCGGGTCATAAGTCGACGCACGTCGAGAACATAAAGAACATCAGCCGGCAGATCTCCGGCGAGTGTAACGGCTTTTATGGTCAGTATTCGGAGACAAAGAGAAATGTTATGTACTATCATAGTTACTCACTCTTTTAAATAACTTTTTTTTTTACTGGGAAATACCAGAAAATGGGAAAATCCCAATAGAACCAAAGATAAAGTCCTTTACACCATTACCTCCGATAACCCCCTACCCGGGAATCGAATCAGCGTAGTAGTAGTGATGATCCTTATTAAATTAGTAGATAATATTTTTATTCCTTCATTTTACCTCTTTTTTTAGTAGATAATATTTTTATTCCTTCATTTTACCTCTTTTTTTTTAGTAGATAATATTTTTATTCGCTTATTTAACCTTACTTTGTATTTCACATTAAAAAAAAATATATATTATCTTTTATTTAAGTAAATCATAACAAATTTTTACACCAAGACTTCCCAGTAAGTTGTCACATGACACTTGAGTTGGGAATGCCTCGCTCTTCCACCGTGATTAATGCAAGCGATTTGACGTTAAAATCTCAAAATGTTGTCACTAATAATGAATTTATCACGAACAGCGAACGGCGTGCGCTGCGCCGTGGCGATCTCCGGCGGCGGCGGGGGCGGAGGCCGCGTGGGGGTGATCGAGCTGCCCCGGGGGGCTTCGCCCGCGGCCGCGGCGGCCCGGCCGGCCCCCGGCGCGCTGCACCCCGCCGCGCTGCTGCACCCCGCGCCGCTGCAGGACTGGGCCTTCGACCCCTTCCGCCCCGACCGCCTGCTCGTCGCCTGCGACGACGGCCTGGTGCGCGAGTGGATCATACCCGACGGAGGTGGGTAGGCTCCGGACTCCGCTCTCTAGTCTATGCGCTATCATTTCTTCCAGTTGGACTGCGACGGGATTATTCCTGAGGCTCACCCCTGACGTAGCTAAAATTCCATACAAACGCTTATTCTGGTCATCTATTACACAGACATCGATCAGTACACGCGCACAAAGAAATGTAGCACGTTGGTTTATAACCTAAAACAATCGTGAAACAAATTGTCGCACTTAAACGCAATTAAAAACCGACCGCTCGCTCGCCCGCTCGCAACCTCACTGTTGAAGTTTATTTAACTGCTTCTCGAGCGGGGGTGATGGGTGAGGCGGAGAAATCGGGCGGGCCGTCGAAGTGTCCATTCTATACGTAGTATTATTACATATTTTACTGGTGGTAGAGCTTCAGTGACGGAGCTCGCGGGCGTAGGCACCACCGCATTACCTAATATACTTGCCGCTAAATAATAGTGTTCAGCACTATCGTGTTCCGGTCAGGTGGTAACGTACGGCCCTGTAATTTCCGGCACAGAGGCATAACACCTTAGGCCTCAGGAGTGGTAACGCACCCGCATTTTGACCTTTGTCTTTGTGTGGGTGTCTATAGGCTGCAGTCATTACTTAACATCAATGTGAACTGCACGCTTGTTTACCACTTCCATTACAGAAAAAAAAATCTCTGGTTACAGTAAGATAATGCAACTTATGCAACCCAGCCTTGCAGTAAGATAACTCTTATCCATTCCCAGGTTTACAAGAATCAACTAACGAGCCGCACCGCACGTTCTCGGCGCACCCCGACAAGATATACATAATCCGCTTCCATCCCACCGCCTCGGACCTCCTCACCACCGCCGCTCACGACCTCACCGTGAAGCTGTGGGACCTCAGTGAAGACCCTCCCACCGCACATATTACACTCACCGGACACACCGATCAGATATTCGCGTTGGACTGGTCTCCTTGTGGCGAGTATTTGGCTACGGTGTGCAAGGATGGCTTGATTCGGGTGAGTGATAAAACGTACGAACGTAACTTCACGCCTTTCATTCCCGAAGGGGTAGGCAGAGGTAAATGCATGCATTCAAGCATACATGCAAACACTCACGATTCGGTCCACGGTCCGTCGCCGATTAACAGGTGGCGAGCCTGTTGACATCTCCAGGCACATTACCAAATTTCAATGAAGGAACTGGGAAAATTCCAGAAAATGAAAAAAATCTCATAGATAAATGACTTTTCACCATTATCTCAGAAAACCTACCTGGGAATCGAACCCAGGACCTCAGCGTAGTAGTAGTAACCTGCTACCACTAGGCTACCGAGGCGATTAAGGGGGAGTAGATTAAGAGGGTGAGTGATCAATCCAGATTACCAATATACAGGGTTAATTGAAATTAGCACATAACCAATAGGGAATATGCATAAAATTTAAAATTGTCTCAAATATTTTTTCTCGAATACTTATCAACGTCATATTATAATCACAAAGTTTTTTTTTTATTTACTAATTATTTAATGCCCTTAAATATTATGTAAATACTGCAAAATACGGAAACGAAATTCAAACTCCCAAAACGCGCCGCCATTGGTCGCGACGAAATAACACTTTGTCTGGTGTTTGTCTAATACTATTTTTGCACTTAGGTACTATACAATACTTGTAAGATGACTTTTTTGCTTCTTCCATGATTTGTAGAGCAATTAAAATTGAAAATACGTATGAAGTAACACAAAAGTTTCGAGTAAAAAACACTCGACGTGTGTTGTGACGTTACAACACACGTCGTCAAAATGACGGCGTTTGAAGAGCTCAAATTTACTCAATGTTTTAAATTTCATTTTGAAAAATAACTGTAATATTTTCAGGCCTATTTATAATTTTTCTACGATATATAATATATGTAATAAGTAAATGATTCATTTAAGACGAAAAAAAAATCATGAATATTCCCTATTGCAGGCAGCGTCTCTATCTCTAAAAAAGAATAACTTACGTCCCTCCTAACTTATTTTAAATACGATCTACTGCTGGGCATGCATAGATATGGCTTATCCTTGATTGTGGAACGAGAAGTCACGCGTAGAGTTGTTCCTAAAGTTAATTGAAGAAAACTATCTATGGCTCCACATTTTGGCTCCAACGTAAGCTTTCAACGTTGGTCTGTTAATTTCGTGAGGCGCACACACGTTGGCTGTTATGCTTGTTTTGTCGATTGATCGAAATTGCTGTAAGGGCTTTTAACTGTAACTACGACATGTTTATAAATGAATACATTCTATGGATTCCAGCACTTTTTGATTTGTCCATGTGGGTGACGATTTTGTGGATAAAGACGATATTCTTGCTCGACTGTTGACGTGCGCATTGAATGAGTGTTGCAACAGGACTGACTCAACACACCAACGTGTGGACGGATTGCGAGCGTTGGCTCAGATTTCTTTGATAAACCCGAGACGCGTCGGCCAATTTCCAACGCTCGCTCCAACATTGGAGCCAATGCTGTTTTCTAGATCCACACGTTGGACGTGTAGCGTTGGGACCGTGCATTGGGGCCAACGTGTGGAGCCGCCATTAATCTATGTTATGTTATTGTAAACGGCCGTAAATGACTAGAGGGTTTTGGCGGTAACCTCGAAAGAGGCGTGTGGTGCTCTTATTTTATTTCATTTTCTTGGTGTATTTTTGAGTTATATTTAATAAAGTGGATGGCATTTTTGATATAGGCTTATTACATTGCCCGTGTAGTGAAATAGAATAACAGTCCTTTTGGGTTGCCTCCAAAACTTCATTGTAAATGTACTGGTGAAGTAGCCGTCGCTTTACTCGAATTACTGTGACTGACTGACGAACTGATAAATTGACAGACTGAGTCTGACTTTTACGCTGCTTATTACGAATACGAAATATCGTTTTACTCGACACTGGCGATATGCGTAATAGCGATGCCATAAATAAAAAAAAAAATGACTAGAGTGGGTCGTAGTAAGGCATAGAGCAACACCGGAGGGGAGTAGCAATTTTTTCAAGGCAGGCTTTACCCTCTGTCAAAGTACAATCCCAAATGGGGGTATACCAGTCGCCTAGATGTTTAAATGTGTGCGTGAAATTGTTTCTGTATTTTGTTAAAGTCAAGGTGTGAGTTTCGTAGTAATAGACGATTTTTGTAGTGTGCGTGTGTATCGCACGCATTTCCCCCCGCAAAAAATGACAGACTGTATTGCATCGGTAATAAACGCTATGGCTACTCCCCTCCAGTCCGTCGCGGCCGGTGGCCCGTGTTGCTCTATGTAGTAAGGTTAATGTTAACCGCGTGGCGTGTGACACAGACGTACGAGCCGCGTGTGTCGAGTGCGGCGCGCGGCAGCGGGCCGGGGCCGGCCGGCAGCCGCGGCGCCCGCCTCGTGTGGGCCCTCAACGCCACACACCTCGTCGTCACGGGATTCGACAAGTGAGACATTTTTATTTACTAACTTTTACCCGCAACTCCGTGGTCTTGCGAGCTGTACGCTGAACATCGGACAGATATGTTGGACGGACTAAAGAGACAACTATTGGGCCAGCTTATTTTGAAGATCTAATTTGTTGTCTTGAAAATTTTGACCTGTTGCGCACTTTTGCACATCGTTGGCACAACATCAAGAAGTTACTGAATTAAGCTGCTGCGATAAATGAGAGGTAAATCAAGTTCTTTATCAATCCTATGCTCGCGCATATCGCACCGAAGTCCTCTGTGTGTTTTCTGTTGTGATACATCCCATTCGGGGAGGAGCGGTAACATAATACGGCCAAATTAAAGACAATAATTTGTATGGAGATCCAGAAATGCATGGAAGCAGACGATTTTATGTGTTTCTTGATATCCCATGTTTAACCCCGTATACCGAAAGGTAAGAAGGGGAATGGGAGGTGGCATATATCCACAACTTCGTCCGCGTGGATTTCAGGTGTAAATATCGGTACGCTGGAAACATAAGAATAGTAAAATAATAAAAAACGCTTACACTTATAGCCCCACACTAGGAATAAACCTGTGTCGTAGGTGCCATTCACATACACAAACACCAGCCTCGGTTAAAACGATTGTCACACACCGCTGGACCAAATGGGTCTTAAAAGATTAATTAATAAGCAGTAATCATTTACAGGTAAACCCTTCTGTTGTCAAACTGTTAATTGTTGTCAATCATGACGTCAGTTGTCTGTCGTATGAGTCTACGTTCGGATACATGCAACAGCAACTGTAATCGGCAACTTTTTTGTCAAAAATAAGGAAGAGGTTCCTTAACGGGATAAAAGTATCCTATGTGTTACAGCGATATATATTCTACCTACTCTTTATGTAGAAAATTTAATCTAAATCCGTCCATACGCTTTAGCGTGAAACCTATACTTTCATATTTATAACCTAGTGGAACACTAAAGAATCACAAAGTACGGAAGATGACGTATGATCGAGCTGAATCGCACGTACGAAGTGTCCGCAAGAGTGGGTCAATGTATGTACTACCCCTTTTTTGAAAAAACTAAAGTATCTTTTCCCTTTTATCTAAGGCTGTTTTGCTAAAAACGTGGTAGGAGCTAGTTTATTCTGCCATACATTAGATATACACAATTTCTTTCCACCATAACAGAGTATCGGAGCGTCAAATTCTGCTATACAAGGCGGATGATTTGTCAGCGCCTGTGTGCACCGTGGGGCTGGACGTGTCGCCCGCCATATTGCAAATACACATCGACCACGACTCCGCCACACTCTTCCTTACCGGACGGGTACGTACCTTATTTTTTGAATTGAAAACTTCTAACATCATTGTGATTTGAAAGTCGATGAAACGAAAACGCGACAGTAAAAAGGGACAGACATATAAATTCATAAGATTTAACGTGGGAGAAAATTAGATTTACAGTGGAATGCATTTTACAATGTCTCTTATGAAAATTTTTGGAGGTTTCACTTCTACCACGTGTGTATTGCACATTTTTTTTACTATTATAATCATCATTATCATTCAACCGAAACACGTCCACTGCTGGACAAAAGCCTCCTCCAAATGTTTCCACAACGAACGGTCCTGGGTCGCCCTCGTCCTTTGCGATTGCTGACCTTCAAGGTCGTCGGTCCACCTCGTGGAGGCTGCACCAAGCTTCGCCTTCTGGTACGCGGTTGCCATTCGAGAACTCATCTGCCCCAACGGCCGTCAGTTCTTCTAGCTATGTGCCTTGCCCACTGAAGCAATTTACGGGAAATCTAACATTATGACATAATGTCTTCAAATAATAATGTATAGAAATGTTACTCTCATACAATCATCGCTTCGATTTTGGTTCCATTAACGAAAACAAACTAACTGTAATCATAACAAACACTCACACTTTCATGATAGACATAATTGCATTCGATTGATCGGGACAAGGTCATTTCGCCCAGTGGAAGGAAACGTCCAATGGCCTGACGCACTGTGGTGTGTCCTTTTTATGCCCCGCCCACGGTGTATCTATTTACGTGGAACCATTTTCGTTTGGCTTAGTCACACTTCTTTACATTATTATTCGTAGCATAACGTACAAGCTATATTTGGAATTTAGCAATCTTCTAAACTGCAAATTAAATGTAAACAAAGGTACACTACGTAGTAACTAAAGACCGAAGTCTCCTTTCCTAAGGTCGATGTGCAATATTTCTTGGAGGATACAGTATCCAGTATCAGGTTTAATGACTTTCGAAATTCTCAGGGCGACTCGACGATCTACTGCTACGAGGTGACGAGTGAGGCGCCGCACTTATGCGCTTTGTCACACCATCGGGCTCCAACGCTGCACCAGGGAATTGCCTTTTTGCATAAGAAACTGCTGGCCGTTGACAAGGTATGTCGTTTTTACCATCTCCGAGCTCGAGGGCGTAGCACACCGCGGACACGCCCCTCATATTCCATACAAACGCTTATTCTGGTTACCTATTACACAGACATCAATCAGGACGTGTGCGCGTGTAAAAACACACGCGCACACACAGTTGGCCGCTCGTAACCTTAGTGTACGAGGCTTTCGGCATGGTACTCAAGGGCAGGTGCGGGTTGCGAGAGGGGAAATCAGGCGGGTCGTCAAAGTGTCCATTCTATACGTAGAATTATTACATATTCTGTGGCCGTAGGAACCACCGTGTTACTTAATCTATCTTGCGTTGCCTAATCTATCGTGAACGGGTTCTGTTGGTGGAGACTGGTCTGTTCTGGTTTGCATCTGGAGCTACATCGCATTTAGTAGATAGCAGTTTATTTGCATCTATGCTATGGACGTTCACATTATTTGATTTTCATGATTATCTGTA
The DNA here is from genome assembly GCA_036365455.1 of Macrosoma leucophasiata. Taxonomy (NCBI): domain Eukaryota; kingdom Metazoa; phylum Arthropoda; class Insecta; order Lepidoptera; family Hedylidae; genus Macrosoma; species Macrosoma leucophasiata. The sequence goes on from JAWQUS010000026.1 coordinate 14,634,010, forward strand.
CTAGATTTAAGCTCTCATTTAAAAGAGCTTTAACTGAGTTTGTTGGGTGGCGGAGTTCTTCTCAGTAGTGACTGCACTTGGAACTCTGCTAAGTGAATAACTTTGATCTTGACGAATAAGTTTTTCTTTATCTTCATTTATCATCATTGAAGGAATTGAAAAAAAATGTGATAATTATATTTTAACTTAATACTTTAAATTCTAATTTTAATTAACTATTAATATATGTTTTTGCTTTTACTATTATGTAATGGTTATTCACTCTAGGTAATTTATGATTTCTTGATGTTTTGAAAGTTTCCGTAAAGATCTATTCGAAATAAAAATATTATCTTTTTTTTTAATTTCTTTATCTGCCGCCAAAAATGGTAGTGTTCAGCACTATCGTGTTCCGGTTAGATGGTAATGTATGGTCCTGTAATAGATATCACAGAGACATAACAACTAAGGTCTCAGGGGTGGCAACGCATCTGCTTTTTGACCTCTGGTTTTTGTGTAGATGTCTATAGGTTGCAGTCATCACTTAACATCCATGTGAACTGCGTGCTTCTTTGTCACTTTCGTTATATAAAAACAAAGTTATTTATTCTTATAATACTCTCTACAGGTGGAGTTTGCGCGTGCGTTGCGATTAACCAACGGCAATATTGAGCCACTTTCGTTTACGGTGCCTAGAATAAAGGTAAGATATCTAATACGATGTTAATTTAGTTTTTAATACCGTTTTTTTTTGTTTTTATAATTTAATTTAATTGAATTTAATTATTATAAAGGTAAAAATAGTAATCTTATGAAGTAATTTTGTGGAAAACCAATTATAATTCGCGCGCACGACAGTATTATTTTTACAATAGCAAAGTGTATCCTTTTAGTAATCGTCTGGCTGAGACTTCACGAATTAATGAATTGTAACTGCGATCCTGTAAATTAAACTTAATATCTGGTGGTAGAGTTCCGGTGACGGAGCTCGCGGGCGTAGGCACCACTGTATTACCTAATATACTTGCCGCTAAATGGTAGTGTTCAGCACTATCGTGCTCCGATCAGGTGGTAATGTATGGCCTTGTAATTTCCGGCACAGAGGCATAACACCTTAGGCCTCAGGAGTGGTAACTCATCTGTATTTTGATCTTGGTCTTGGTGTTAGTGTCCATAAGCTACAGTCATCACTTAACATCAATGTGAACTGCATGCTTGTTTGCCACTTTCATTACATAAAAATAAAACTTTCATTATGTCCGTTACGAAATATAGTTATGTAACCGATGTCAGTAAGTTTCATGTGAACTTGACCGTTTGTCCCCAGAGCGAACTGTTCCAAGACGACCTGTTCCCGGAGACGCTGGTGACGTGGGAGGCGTGGCAGGCGGCGCGCGCCTGGTTCTCCGGCGCCCCCGCCCCCCCCCGCACCGCCAGCCTGCAGCCGCCCGGCATGGAGCCGCGTCAGTACCTTGTCGTACTCTCCCGTGCCCACCCGTGCTCCCCCGTGCCTACCCGTGCCCTCCCGTGCCTTCCCGTGCCTTCCCGCGTCCTGCCGTGCCCTCTTATGCCCACTTGTACCCTCCCGTGCCCACCCGTGCCCTCCCGTACCCTCTCGTGCCCTCCCGTGCCCTCCCGTGCCCTCCCGTGCCCACCCGTGCCCATCTGTGCTCACCCGTGCCCACCCGTGCCCTCCCGTGCCTTCCCGCGTCCTGCCGTGCCCTCCCGTAAACTCCCGTGCCCTCATGTGCACTCTCGTGCCCTCATGTGCATTCGTGCCCTCCCGTACCCGCCTGTGCTCTCCCGTGCCCTTCCGAACCCTTCTGTGCCTTCCCGTACTCTACTTTACCTACACCCTGTGCCCTATGTCTGAAGTTGCCAGTGAGTCAGCACTCCTGTCATACTTCAAACTGGATGTGGTATGGAGCCTCGTGAATGCCTCCTTATACCTTTCGTCCCTGAAACCTATATATGTGCAGTATACTGACAGTCTATGTCGGAACGGCGCCGAAAACTGTCTGAAATATTATTATATCGGCAGCCCTAATACTACTACTAATACTGTACTAATTTATACTTCTATACTAAAATTTGAGCAATAACAGACTTGATGTAACTATTGAAACTAACTAACTAACACTAAATTTACTGTCCGGCATTCCGATTTTTTACGGTCCAGTGTGGCATGAAGAAACGATGAATTGGGAAAAGTGAAATTTCGGACAGTAAATTACGTATCGTATACTGGACAAGCTAGTATTTAGATTAATAATGGCATGCCACACCGGACCGTAAAATGTCGGAATGCAAGACAGTAAAGGAGATGTTGCGAGCTCGGCTCTGGTTCGTACACGTCCTCAAAAAATGGGTAAATTAAACAAGAATCCGAAAAAAATACAATTAATTTATTCACGAATATATTTTAGAGTTACAACCACATTTAATTCAAACGATTTTATCATTTTCAACTATGTTCAACATGGCGGCGATACAGCCGACGCTTGGGATCAATCTATTTCGATAGTATTTAGAAAATATCACTTTTTTTCTCCAAGTATTATAATCAAAAAACAATTCAAAAAATGAAAATGTCAAAATGACATTGCCCGCCATATTCGCCATGTTGGTTTTGAGTAGCAATTCTAACTGCAAATAATGTTTTGTAACTGCAAACAAAGCTAAATAAGCGAAAATATGCAGTAAAAAACGTTTTTATATTGATTATGCCTGTTTAATGATACTGTGTACAATACAATACATGGCCGGAGGTTCATACATTCTTGCAACATCTCCTTTAGTGCACAAACGCCCTTATGGGTCAAACTTCGCGAAATCTCAGCATGCTAGTATTTGTAGTTTTTGAGATTACGTGATAAATGAGTAACGTATAATACCTATATGAGAATAGGGGTTCTTTTTGGCGGGAACCTTAAAACAAGCGTTTGGTGCTCTTATTTTATTTCGTTTTCTTGGTGTTTTTTTGAGTTATATATAATAAATAAAGTTGATGGCATTTTGTTTGATGTAGGTTTATGACAGTGTCCGTGTATAGTGAAATAGAATAATAGAATAACAGTGCGAAAACACGGCTTTTCAAGTTGCCTCCAAAACTTCATTGTAAATGTTCTGGTTAAGTAGCCATCGCTTTACTGGAATTACTGACTGTGACTCTGACTGAATTGACTGATAATTGACCGACTGACTGACTTTTACGCTGCTGACGAATACGAAATATCTCTTTACTTGTAACTGGCAATATGCGTAACAGAGATGCCATTATAAATCTAAAATAAAAGAATCTTTTGTGGTTGGACAGTGCAACATCAAAGTTATGTTTAAATAAATAAATAAATAAACCTTTTATTCTGTACCTGTATAAGGTTACAAGTTTACATGTATGTATTTTGAGTTTCTTTTTAACAAGTTTATGAATAGTGTTATTTGTTAATTCGCAATCTTATACTATGTTAGTAGTGTTAGTAAGATACAGTCCCATTTTGGGTGTAGGCCTCCTCCATCCTTTTCCACATCTCCCGGTTTTTGGCCAAGTTAAACCATATACTACTAGCTGTCTGGACTATATCGTCAACCCAACGTTTACTAGGTCTGCCAACCTTCCTGTTTCCTGGTGGACCTTTCCAGATTGTTGTTCTCCTTGTCCACCAGTCATCAGGAAGACGTGAAACGTGACCTGCCCATCGCCATTTGAGTTGAAGTGCATGTTTACACCTAGTTAATTGAAATATTTATTGTTTTATACAGTGTCAGCGCACACGGTGAAAACGACGGAAAAAGAAGTGAAAGTACCGCAGAAGCCCAAACCGGACCTCATCAAGTCGCACTTGCCACCAGACACCAAGGAGCGGCAGGACAGTGTAAGTGGATATTCCTTTTTTTTTTGTAATAAAGGTGGCAAATGAGCATGCAGTTCGCATGGATTTTAAGTGATGACTGCAGTCTGTAGACATTGTTTTATATTATTTCGCATTAACACATGCTTATGAAATATATTTAATTTTAAAGAAAAATGAAAAAAAAAAATTGACTTCAGGCGAGACCCGAACTCGCGGCCTACTGGGAATCTAGTCCAGCGGCTCTTATTTATTTTTGGCAGTATTTTTTAAATTTTAAAACCAATAATTATGCTTACAATTTAAACCTTTGTTTGGCATACAGATAATGAAAGCAATGAGTGCGAAGGTGACAATGAATTTGAAGCTAGAGCAGGACAGCATGGAGGGCGTCGACGAAGCGGAGTGGGACCAGTGAATCACCGCCGTGACTTGAATGTGGTTAGCTACTCATTATTTACTTATCGGTTGTTTTGATGGTTTGTGAAAGCGAAACTTCAATCATATTAATTATTTTCTACAATTCACGCCCGTTTTGTATAATAATATGTTACCAACATTCGTATGTCAGTAATTTTACGATGGGTATCTGTTCATCACTCCAGCCGGAATACTGTTTCTGAGAGTTTCTGTTACTTACCATTATTCGTACGTAATGTACGGTTGGTTTTTTTTCCTCTTTATTTATTTATAGAGGGTTTTTAAAAATGCCACCCTCATCATGACTACATACACCCAATGCTTTATAAATAAAATTACACAAGGTTATAATTTACGGTTGGTTGAATACGACATTTACCCTGGGTTGCACCAAGATATTTGTTAAAGTTATTGCAAAAATTTCACATCCTTCTCTAACTTAACGAAATCTGTTAAAGTTAGAGAGGGATGCGAAATGCTACTTTAACGAATATCTTGGCGCAACCCAGGCTTAAATTTGTGCAAAATGTCAAGTGTGTCAAATATTACTACTATTAACTACTAATTAGATCGACCCGTTTGTAGTTTAAATAAATCGTGTAAAAATCAATATCTATGCAAGAAATAGTTGTTTCACATTTACTTTTATTGTTTTGAAAACGACATTTCTTTTATGATGGTTCTCAGTGAACTATGACTTTAATATTAGTTTAGAAGTATGTATTATGTATCTCGGTCGACATCATTTCGATGGCCACTTTGCAGTACATTGCTGTTCTGACGGAACGTGATAATTAATGTTTTTTTTAGGAAAACAGTAATGTACAGCAAATTGGCTTTCGAATTTGATGGCCACCAAGTTTTACAGTACGCCAATAGGTAGTATTAATATTCTGTGGAAATTACACTTAAATTTACATTTGCACTTAAAACACTTTCTGACACTACAAAAACACTTTGAAATGTCAGAAGTACCATGATATTTATGTGTAATTTAAGATTGAGTCGTGCTCTAATATATTCCGCCATTATAAAGATAGAGAGATGAAATGATAGATATTAAATTTTCGTTTTCACAAACTATCAGAATTCGCCTTCTAATTACATTAACTCCTATTGTAAATTAATTATTCACAACTTATGTAACGCACCAAAGATTTAGGTCGAAGGTGATATTCATTATGTTCGAATGTGGATGTGCGAGCGAGAAATTATAGTGTTAGAACGAGATGGAACATGCCGTATAGTCACTTCGTTTTTAGCGCAGTTGATATTTGTAATGATGCTCATGTACAGACAAGCCTGATTTTCTGCAATATATTTTAGCGTTCACTTACTAAGCAGTCTGAATGTGGCAATATAGAGATTGAATTACAAACACGATTGTTTGGGAGGGTGCCATAAAATTGAACAACTTTCAGACATAATATATATGAATCGCAAAATGACAAAAAGTACTGTTTGTACATGATTTATTTCTTTAAATGCTCAATTGTGGTTCTAAGCGGCTTCAGGCGGTTTTGAAAATGCTCAATTTTATCGTAGAATGCCGCGAAAATTGGCCACTTTCGATTCTATGTACCTCATAGAAAATTGTTCTTTTTCGTGGATCGAAAGCTTTTCCAATATGCTGCTAGTCGATAAACGAAGATATAATAGGTTTTTATGTAACATTTATGTCAGTAGTCAATAAACGAAGGCACTCCGAATTCTCGTCTATCGATTTTTAAATGCAGAAAAAAAAATCATGGTAAGTTCCATACATTAATTAGTACAGATATAAAAAAACTTAAAAAACGTATTAGCTGAAAATGTTTTCGTTTGTTTTTTTTTGTACATATCTCCAAAATTTAACCAAGCATTTTACGATTACAACACTCACGATTGCCGCATTCAGGTTGCCTAGTGCTCCCTTTGTATACTAGACGTAGATATAATATATAGATTGAACCAATATGATCACATTAAAAATTTAACACCATAAACCATAGATTGCAGAAAATAGAGATGGAGTGCGCAGAACACTAGAATGTAACCACTAAAACAAAAACTGACTCAAAAAGCGGTATTTGTATGGAAAATTTAACAAATAAACATTTTAAAACGTCAAACTTCGTGCGTATATTATCACTACATAGTATAAAACAAAGTCGCTTCGAGCTGTCTGTCCCTATGTATGGTTAAAAAAAGTTTCGCAACAGATTTTTTTGCGGTTTTTTAAATAGAAAGGATGATTCAAGAGGAAGGTTTATATGTGTGGTATGTGTTACATGCACAATATAGTAGAGAAACACTGATAATTTTAGAGGTGTCTAATGTTGCCCGATCGAGGTTGCCGAATCGATTCGTGTATCGATGTGTGTGTGTGTGTATGTGGCTGTAGTGGCCACTAGACCACTAGGCAGTTAAAACATTGAAATAAACGTAATAATAAAAATTAATTTACAATTATAACAAAATAGTAACGTACATGCAATATGATTTTGTTCTAACATATAATTGCATTCCTTTTTAACCGACTTCAAAAAGGAGGAGGTTCTCAAGTCGACTGTATGGTTTTTTTTGCCTTATTATTTCGTTTGGTGGTTACATTCTCGTTATCTGCGCACTCCATTTGTATTTTCCGTACACATGTCGACTACAATAACGGAATACTATTAAACTTACTCACTAGTTTTATATGTAGAATATCACAAACCGTATGTAGATTTTGATACTCGCATCGGAACGTATGCTTTCGATCTAATGTGTAATTAGGGGCGTAATTAATAACATGAGCTGTTTTAATAATACAAACCTAACCGTGTTGGAAGAGATAAGAATTAACGTGACATAGAGGCATAATGTACAGTAACCAGCAAGAAGTATTACACATCGAGCCTACGAAAGAGACAATTGTCTAGTTTCGACTTCGTAGAGCGTTATCTCTGCTGCACACTGCCTACGTAAGCACTGATAGTCCAGTATTGGTCAAAACTTGATCAAAATGGTCGACAAACGTCACATAGGTAAGGTGCGAAAAAGATAAACTTTAAAAGATTATCTAAGAAATAACATACTGGTGGTAGAGCTGAACACTACCCAATTTGGTAGTGTTCAGCACTCGTGTCCCGGTCAGGTGATAATGTACGGCCCTGTAATTTGCGGCACAGAAGCATAACACCTTAGGCCTCAGGAGTGGTAACTGGTAACGCATCTGTATTTTGACCTTGGTCTTTGTGGGTGTCTATAGGGTGCAGTCATCACTTAACATCAATGTGAGCTGCATGTTTGTTTACCTCTTCCATTACATAAAAAGATAACGCTTTATAGACCCGAAATAAGGAACTTTAGGAAGGAGACGTCGGCTTATTTCCGGTGTGTAGAGCGTTATTTCTTTCGCACCCTATCTATGACATTTGTCGACCATTTTGATCAAAATTCGACCAATACCGGACGTAGTCCGTAGACAGTCCTTACGTAGGCAGTGTGCAGCAGAGATAACACTACGAAGTGGAAACTAGCAGATTGTCTCTTTCGTTGGCTCGATGTGCAATATTTTTTTGTAATGCAGGCATTCAACGCTTTGCGATCCATATTGCACTCTATTGCCTCACATTCATTCGAATTCACATTTATTTGACATACTGGACATACTGGAGATCCACGATAACGTATCGCGAAGTGGATCTCCAGTATGTCCTTATTCTGTGTCTTTAATTGAAATGATACATATGATTTTACTTATATCCCGCGCCATTTTTAAGTCCCATGTAATTAATTATTGCCTTAGCGATCGATATTTGTGATAGTTTGTGTATTGCGTTCAATTTGAATGTGATTTTGGTTTTTGGAATTTTTAGATGACAAGTGAACATTTTGTTTGCTTGAATGCTGTCATAAATGATGATGTCTTTATGTATTTGTCTTGTATTTAGATAGAAATTGACCGTATTGTTATGTGAGTTTAATATTCCATGTGCTTCTTTTTACTACGTAATTTCGCAGCATAACGTAATGTACAATTCAAAATGAACTAAAACAGTGAAATTAGACAGAAAAATGAGAATTTAAAGAAATGAAAAATAAGTTTATGAGATAAAAAGAACACAAAGAATGAAAAAACACGTGGAAGTTCTAGTTAGAATTTCCAATTTAGTAGTGTAATTCCGCATTTTGATACTGCAATTTGTATAGAAATTATATTTATTTTTAACTTGTATACTGAATCAATTAATAACATTCCAAAACGTGTCTGCATTTCAGCGATTCACTATTATTCTACATACATGAAAACGAACTAAGAAAATGTAGATCGAGATTTATGTATTTGTATCCATACTTATCATATTTTAAGAAATTCTTAAGCCCGCCTGTTTGTGATGTTTAAATGATTTCACCATCGTGTTGATTAACACAAAGATATCATCGTGATTGTTGTTAAATTGTCGAAATTAATATCAGTAAGTTGATTGTGCTGGTCACAAGTGTCACTAAAGTCTACCGCGCTGTTTCAATTTCATACAAATCATAGTTAATTTGTATTAGCTCGAAACAGTTGGAATACATAGTAAAACAACGAAATACACAAGAAATTTTACCGTTAACTACGTATAATAATGTTTAAGAGATGTATCTTTCATACAGTAATCGCTTCGATTTTGATTCCATTTACGCAAACTCATTGCAATCATTATAAACACTCATAGTTCCACAGACAATGCTTGCATTCGATTGTTCGCGACAAGGTCATTTCATTCAAGGAAACGTGCAATAACCTGGCCTGTTGCGGTATGTCCTTTTTGTGTCCCGCCCACAGTGTGTCTATTTACTTGGAACTGTTTGTTTGGCTTAATTACACTTTTTTGGGCCGCAGATTATTAAGCTTTTTAAATCGAATGAATTAAACGTTGGTGAATTTCCATCATATCTTAAAAATAATATTGTTTATTTCTTTTTATGGTGCCTCGCTGAACGCAGACTTGTCCATGACGTAGATCATTTATTTATAGCATAGTTAGAAGGTTCTTTAACAGTTCATAGTTAAAATTTTGTTATATGGGGTTAAGTATATACCTACTTTGTAGAAAACCATTGACTACACTTTTATTAGAAAAACTGACAAAACAAACGACCATTATTGGACAAGGCACAGTATTTTATTTATAGATGTCGCTTATAATTAATATTTATATTCAATTGTAACTCCATGTATACTCAACTCCATATAATAATGGTGTAATAAATATTTACAACCAACATGTTTTGATCTCGGATCGACCAAACTTTGTGACGTGTTGCTCATATGATGCTCATTGTTTTACCTAAACTTTGTGGGGACGTCGGTTTGTGTCGGCAATAATATAATTGACACGTGTATAAATTTTTAACGGGAGCTGAAACTCGGGACAATTTTCAGTAAATTTCTTGTTATTATTTGTAAAATCGCTCTTGTTAAATCGATTTAACCACTCTAAAAAAATATTTTTAGAGTTTTAGTTAAATCGCTTTAGGTAAAAAGGATCGCAATGAAAAAAAATGATTCGAGCTATTTTAATAATAATTGATACTTATTTGCCATCATTGTTTAATGCTATGCCACAGTAAAAAGGGGATTTAACATTTAAAAAAGTTTGTGATTGTGAATACGTTCTTTGAGCGTAATATATTGTTTCTTTGAGCGTAATATATTGCAATAAACGTGTGACAGCTTTTCATTAATAACAGTGCTCTCTATGACTTATTGAATAAATCTATATGTATTTTCTGCATCAGGAGGGCTCATGGGTTATGCAAAATGAAAAAAATATTATGCAGTTTTTTTAAAGTTTGCAAAACATTTGAAAATAATTAAATGTAAAGTATTCTAGATATTTATAATCTCGATAAAAAGATAATTGACTTTTCGATCTCACATTAAAATAATATAAATTCGTCTAACCAACCGACGTCCTATACGCACATTTCCACGTATGCCATAACGAAATGCATTTATTTATACATTATGTAATTTTGTATTTAACTAAATTATATACACGTACGAGTTGTAATACATATAGGTAAGGAAATATAGGGTACACCTTATTATTAGGGAATTGACATTATGAAATTATAATCAGTGTATATCTATAGTTGACATAGAGGCATTTTGTACAGCGTGTGACTGAAGACATGTTTGGTAGATGGCTGTTTACACTTGTCACACACCCGTCAATGTTTTTTATAGTATCACAAGAAATAGGACTCAACTCGCGGCTGTAATCGAACGAACCGAATATTTTCAACCAAGTGAACCAATTGATTGCACAGAATTGAAAGATCTGGTTCATTTGAATGGTTCAATCGCGAACGACACATACCTACATAATCTACAAAAGGTATATGACACAGAATCATGCACACAATACGTCACCCGGGCGGGAACCTTGGAAGAGGCGTGTGGTGCTCTTATTTTATTTCGTTTTCTTGGTGTATTTTTGAGTTATATTAAATAAAGGTGATGGCATTTTGTTTGCTATAGTTTATTACAGTGCCCGTGTATAGTGAAATACAATAACAGTGCGAAAACACGTACTTTCGGGTTGCCTCCAAAACTTCATTGTAAATGTTCTGGTAAAGTAGCCATCGCTTTACTCGAATTACTGTGACTCTGACTGACGGACTGATAGATTGACTGACTGGCTCTGACTTTTACGTTGTTTATTACGAATACGAAATATCGTTTTACTTGACACTGGCAATATGCGTAATAGCGGTGCCAATATATTAAAAAAAAAAATGTCACCCGTTCTATAGAATAGATTTAAGAAAATAACATTAATCCGTAGGTTTTCCAACATGTCCTTCGCTTTTGAACTTTTGCCACTGGTGCACGTAATAATCGCAATTGAAGAAAATTCATAACTATTGTTTTAATATTATTTCGCATTAACACATGCTTGTGAAATATATTTTATTTTTAAAGAAAAATGGAAAGAAAAATTTGACTTCAGGCGAGGCTCGAACTCGCGACCTACTGGGAATCTAGTCCAGCCGCTCTTCCAATTGAGCTACTGAAGCCCTGCCCGATTTGTCAAATCTTTCCTTCACATCTATTGCATTGCTTTATGGTAGCAGCAGCGCCATCTATTACCAACTATGCTAGTTAGGCAACCGGTATAATAGACTTTTCAGTTTATTGAATATCGTAAAGAAGTCGCTTTTACCCTTAATAATTGTTCTTGGTTTCATAACTATGGTGTGAAACCAAGTTCTTGACATAGGTATGTGACTTTGTTATCTACTCATTTGCCTAATACCAAACATGACTTCTGCTACTTTTATATATATACATATAAATAAAAGCGTATAGTTCCGCTAGTTGATGCCATAACACCACGTTTTGCTCAAAACGCCAAAGAGTTTGCAATTCAAACGTTTCATTTATTTACGAGATGTATTTGATATATTTTATCCTTATGTTATATTGATCTTCGAATTTAAATAAGTTGCATCGATACAGAAATAAATATTTTGTGTGAGAACTGAAAATTGTAATGAATTGATGGAAAACTAAAGTGCAGTCTGCATTTGACTTTGTTTTTTTTTTGGTGAAATAAGACGATTTTTCTTTTTTCTCTTAACCAGCGAATCGAGGGTGTTTGCATGTAGGTAGGTATACTTATATGCATGCATTTACCTCTGCCTACCTCTTCGGGGATTACAGACGTGGAATTACGTTAAAGTGCAACCTGCATTTAACGAGCTTAAAGGGTGTTTTTTTTGCCGAAATGAGCGATTTTTCTTTGCGAAAAACGCAACAAAAAATACGCAGTTAGGTCGTGTGTCTTTTCTGTCAGTCAAAACAGATGGAATCCTTATATAATTGGAATATCGATTGAGATGAGAGATTATTCTGTTAAAATCGTTTTATTACAATGAGATTTGCTCGTGAATACATAATAATTCAGTTTCTTAGTACTTATGGGTGGATGTATGCAAGATGTAACAAGGTTTTTTATAATTCTACGATGTGATATTTTATGACATCTACAATAGTATAATATTTGTACACTGTATATCTAAATCGTAACACTTTAATCTAGTGACCATTTTTCTTACTTTAATTAAAGCAATATTGTAACCAGATTCATAATTTGTTAATATTTGAGAATGTCTTTAGATTTATACAACTATACATTACGCATTATATTGACCGCATTTATATTGATGATTTAGTATTAAACGGAATCTCTGTATTTCTTCTAAAATAAGATTTTACTTTGAAAAGCTTTCTATTGTTCATTAAAGTCGTTGTCAATTTATTTCCAAACTTGTATTATACGCGATACGGGCCTACGAACGTTCCGCTATTGTCGTCCCTTTCGCGTGCTATACGCTCGAGCGAGACCGATAAAACAGCGATCTGCTTTCGTATTACTTAAAAAATGTATGTATAGATGTAATTTTATTCGCTAGTCAAAAGTTATTCTTTAAATTAAACATTTGAGATGTTTTTTTGATATGTATTAATATTATGTTAAGGTTCATTATTCTGTATTGGCGGCTGTTTTACGTGGTTTTTTTCATAATTCCTTGAAGGCAGTTAATTCTTTGTCGATTATGGAATTTTAATGAATTTTTGGGTATTTTTTTTCATTGATTACTCAACAAATCATGTGAAATATGAACGCCGCATCGAAATTAGTATTGCACACACATCATATCATTCAAAGCTGTAAGCTACAAGCACGTACAGTATCCGGAAAGATATATTGCACATCCACCTTAGGAAAAGGGCTATATCGGCTCTATGCAGCGTTGTCTCTTTCGCACACTACCTATGTGACGTTTGTCAAGCATTTTGATCAAATGACCAATGCCGCACTATCAGTGCTTACGTATGTAGTGTGCAACAGAGATGACGCTATACGAAATCGAAACTAACTGATTGTGTCTTTGTACTATTTATTTTTCGCAATAACCCATGCGAGTGAACTTAAGAAATTAAAGAAAAACGGTAAGAAAAAATTGACTTCGGGCAGGAATCGAACCTGCGACCTCAGGATAACCAGTCCAGCCGCTTTACCACTAGCTGGACTGGTTATCCTGAGGTCGCAGGTTCGATTCCTGCCCGAAGTCAAATTATTCTTTCCGTTTTTCTTTAATTTCGATTGTCTCTTTCCTAAACTCGATATGCAATATTTTTTGTTGGGTTCTGTATTTTATATTTGCACCTTTGGTAATCAAATATATAAGACCAACGACAGATATGACATTATTTATTAATTAATTTTGGCATTATCTCTCGAGTGTTTGTTGTAAGTTTGATTTTTAAGCGCACTGTTCAATTTAACGTGTGGCGGTCTTGTGGTACTGATACAATCTTTGTTACGACTTTATAGTACATTATGGTGAGTCACTGCAGGTCTTATAAATAAAAAATCGTATAAATATCATGTATTATTTTATTTTTAAAGAAAAATGGAAAGAAAAATTTGACTTCAGGCGAGACTCGAACTCGCGACCTACTGGGAATCTAGTCCAGCCGCTCTATATTTTATTTAGTTTTTTATATAGTTGGTAATAGATGGCGCTGCTGCTACCATAAAGCAATGCAATAGATGTGAAGGAAAGATTTGACAAATCGGGCAGGACTTCAGTAGCTCAATTGGAAGAGCGGCTGGACTAGATTTTCAGTAGGTCGCGAGTTCGAGTCTCGCCTGAAGTCAAATTTTTCTTTCCATTTTTCTTTTAAAATAAAATATATTTCACAAGCATGTGTTAATGCGAAATGATATAAAACAATCATGTATTAGGTTGCAGAATGAATTCCGGTTCTCATGGTATTGATATTGACGTAACCTGTGTTTTCGATGTTCATCACTAGTTTGTTGTAGTTAAACGACATGTATTTGGACAAATAATAACAATAATCAAACATTGTGAACTTCAAAACTTCTACTAAATAATTTAAGGCTCTCTCAATTTGGGCGTTTTGTGTCGGACCGCTGCAGTGCCTAAGCGGTGCGTTTGTCGTATGGCGCACGGACGGTCATTTGTTTTCATACAAAACGCACAACAGGTTGGCGTCGCTCCTGTTGTCGAGCGTTCGCGGTACCGACGTCGGACTGTTGCCGCACCGTGTGTTTTGTATGAAAAAAAAGACCGTCCGTGCGCCATACGACAAACGCATAGAGCAACGCGGCCCACCGGTCGCAGCGGACCGGAGGGGAGTAGGGGAGTATTACCGATGCAACACAGTCTGTCATTTTTTGCGGGGGCAATAGCGTGCGACACACACGCACACTACAAAAATCGTCTATTACTACGAAACTCACACCTTGACTAACGAAATACAGAAAAAATTTAACGCACACATTTAAACATCTAGGCGACAGGTATAGGCCCATTTCTTCTTGTAGAAATGTTGTTTGACAGAGGGTAAAACCTGCATATGGCTACACCCCTCCGGTGTTGCTCTATGGACAAACGCAACGCTTCCACACTGCAGCGGTCCGACGCGAAACGTCTCAATTGAAAGAGCCCTTAACGTTAACCTTTCGGTAAATATAACTCTTTCTTATACATTATCACTTTTTAAACAATCCATTTGACTGGTATAGGTTGCATCCGAGTCGTTGCTACTTTAAACTCACCGCGAGCAAACGAATAAGCAGTACGAATAAATGAAATTAATTTTTGCTCAAACGTTACAAGTACCCGCCGCACGAGAATGAATTGCACAAAATGTTTATCCCCGCTGGCTCTCTACCAAAGTTGTGACATGACAATAATATTGTTTTTCACGAGTCATGCTGTATATTTTTTGTGTGTACTTTTTCCTTTTTTTTTTCTGTCTCTCGTCCGGTATTCGAGTGTTTGCTGCAACTGATAATATTGGTGCCAACATTTTGTGGTTTGAGACGGTGAATTGGCAAACGAAACGTCCTGGTTGTGTGATAAACGGTAGTTGGAACTGACATTTCGTACGAATGCGTACAGGTCGCGCCAGGTAAAAAGAACGCTGGCGGTCAAGCTGCGCAGTAGACGATTTATCGATCTATTTGGTGGTATGAGGTGCGGCGTTTTCAATCTGCCTACCAATACACGAAACCGCAAGCGAAAGCTAGATCAAAAATAAACCAATAGGGCTAGTACTTTCGTGCGCGAGTGTACCGATGCGCGAACACATCCCTTCTACTTTCTTCCAGCGTTCTTTTTACGTTACGCGACCTATATATCGAATCAAAAATGTAACGTCTTGAGACACTGTTTAGAAAAAGATAGGGTGTTGGATGGCAGTTCTATTCGCAAAGCCAAAATAGAAAACAGTACAGCAGGCTTCATAGTCATGGTAAGCTTTAGGTCGCTTCGGGCGCGTTGATGTTTCTACCACAATATAAAAAGGTATCTGTGCCTGTGGTCAATCCACATACAAAGCGCGCTCGAGCATCGCACACATGGACACCGCTCACCGACACGGTATCTCGTTCGCATTCAGTCGAATACGTGCGCGACTGCCATTCGTTCATACTATGATGTAGTAGGTACATCTCAGATGACACACACAATAAAAACTTTTGATTTAAGTATTTCATGCACAATAATTATTTTTAAACTATTATAGGACTATTATATAATTTATATACTTTTAATAGCAACTATAATTGACGAATTTATCTATTTTTGAGTTATTCCTATTATTCGTAATGCAAATTATCATTATCTATGCGCCAGGACGTTTCAAGCGCGACGGTTTTCGAAGGCAAACAACGTACTTGTGTGTGCGTGTAGTTTATGTATTTTTGGATGTGTAAACCTACAGATATCCCTAGCGTTAAGTATCAATATTTGGAGATATTTTTATTATTTTGCATTTTTTTATTAAACTCTTGCTAAATTTTGATGTGTTTGTATTGTGCCTATCCATTGCATCGTATTTTTTTGTTTTATAATATTATAGAACAAAATGATGAGTCACAATGGTTCCCGAAAAATAAAACCTCTTATTTTAAGTTTTCGTCTATTATTCGGTAATGTTGTTGACAGTAGTCGTAGCGTCGTGATAGTACTATTCCTTTCAAACTCGGTTAAATGTACTATCATTGTGATTTTTGTTATACGTCCAAATATCACCGTTTAGCTGGTAGAGGGTGGGGGGAGGACACTTCGGGTTTTTTTTTATATTAAATTATGGCATCACTATTACGCATATTGCCAGTGTCAAGTAAAACGATATTTCGTATTAATTTAAGCAGCGTAAAAGTTAGTATAATATAGTCAGTCAATTACTTATAAAGTTTGTCAGTCAAGTGAGTTACAAGTTATTCGAGTAAAGCGATGGCTACTTTACCAGAACATTTACAATGAAGTTTTGGAGGCAACCTGAAAGGTCGTGTTTTCGCACCGTTATTCTATTTCACTATACACGGGCACTAATAAACCTATATCAAACAAAATGCCACCAACTTTATTCAATATAACTTATACATACACCAAGAAAATGAAATAAAATAAGAGCACCATAGGCCTCTTTCAAGGTTGCCGCCAAAACTCCACTTCGGATTTACTCTGACTCCTGGGGTTTAGGTGTGTAATGATAATTTTACTCAAATTCTACTACCGACCAACGCAGCAATGGCTCTACAGACAGATTTTTATGCTCAAGACAAAAATGAAGTATAAAATTAAGTTCAAGATAGAAGGCACGTTCCCAATGGATACTATAATAATGTCCTTCAGACCGAATTTCGGTCACGGCGGCCAATCTCAACGGAGACTAGCCAACTGCGCGGGAGATATTATAGTGCACAAGTGTATGCGCAAACACAGGTGAACATCCTATTCCTTCACTCTCATAGCCCGATGGGACGACAATCCGACACGACCGGATAGAGATCGGGCGCAGGACCGACGGCTTTACGTGCTTTCCGAGGCACGACCAGACTCTAGGCTATTACCTTACAGAAAAAACCTAATAACAGAAATTCCCGACCTGATGATCGAACCCAGGACTTCCGGCTTCACCATCGCTATTGCGAACACTGAGCCAACTGAGACTGCTACGTCACTAAGTAGCATAGTAGGCCACGAGGATATGTCGTGTTAATGCTGAATTAACTCCACTGGGAATTGCTCGCTTTTTAACGAATACCCTCACGCAAGAGTAATTAAAGTGCCTAACAAGACTACAGATACTGGCCGGATACTCATTGAAAATGGTTTTGTTTTGTTATTTATTGCCACTCGAAGTATTAATAAAGTTTTCGTCTGAAAAGGAGAGTATGTGATGACTGAAGCCTATAGATACAATCAGAGCTCGAAATGCAGATGCGTTCCCACCCCTGAGGACTTAGTTGTTGTGTCTCTGTGATAGATATTTTGAGGTCACACAAAAGGTAAGTAGTTCTGTTTTCTTTTTTTTTATGTAATTGAAGTGGCAAACAAGCATACAGTTCACATTGATGACTGCAGCCTATAGACACCCACATAAAGACTGATGAAAATGCAAATACGTTACCACTTCTGAGGCCTAAGGTGCTTTGCCGCTGTGCCGGAAATTACAGGGCCGTACATTACCACCTGACCGGAACACTATAGTGCTGAACACTACCATTTAGCGGCAAGTATATTAGGTAATGCGGTGGTGCCTACGCCCGCGAGCTCCGTCACTGGAGTTCTACTACCACTAAAAGTTTCGTCTGATAATGAGTATTTTGGCAGAAGAGACTTTGAACTGCTTTGGTTAGTAACAACCCATTACTGCTAAGCCTAAGATCGCGGGAATAATCCTCGGATAGGCAACTAGGTAATAGTGGGATATTTGTAATGGTATACATTAGATCTCACAAATTGCGAAAATTCGCACTTCGAAATTCAGTGGCGGAGTCGGAAGTTTTGTTATGTACCTAAGTGAAATAAAAGTTCAGTCTGTATCATCATTATTTCTGTCTAAAGACGGCCACTACGAGACCTGTAGGATGTTAAAATTAATGTTTACTAAAATTACCATGAAATTAAAGAAAAAAACGGAAAGAATAATTTGACTCCGGTCAAATTTTGCTTTCACTTTTTTATTTTTAACCGATTTAGGGTCGGTGAACGACATCGGTTAAAAATCAAAAAGGGAATGCAATATTTGACGCATCGGTGTGGGACTTCGGTAGCTTAATGGTGAAGCGGCTGGACTGGTTATCCTGAGGTCGCAGGTTCAATTCCTCCCCGAAGTCAAATTTTTCATTCCGTATTTTCCTTAATTTCTAAAATGATTGTTTACTTAAATTACCATGTTTACAAACAAACTTAAGAGGATTCTGCCACCTGCCACCACAATTCATTAATTACAATTTAGACGTCTGCTGTGCAATGAACTGAACACGCAATTTCGTTCAACGATTAGCCACGCTTCCTCAATGAACGTAAGTATTGGTTGATAGGCGCTAGCTGTAACAGTAATTGGGGTTAATTGAGGGGTAAGCTTAAGTTAAATGGTGCATTTGAAGATCGGATAAATCTTTAATCTGAAGGACCGCGTTAAAGCGCTGAACCCGAGGGCCATGCAGAATAAATAAATAAGCATACGCTCACAGCCCCACAGTAGGTATAACCGGTGTCGTGGGTGCCGTTGTATAGGTCGCGCCACGTAAAAAGAACGCTGGCGGTCAAGCTGCGCGTCAGGTGTTTTTATTTCATTTTATGTTATTCTATGTAATATAGTTTTCAATCTGCCTACCAATACACGAAACCGCAAGCGAAAGCTAGATCAAAAATAAACCAATAGGGCTAGTACTTTCGTGCGCGAGTGTACCCGATGCGCGAACACATCCCTTCTACTTTCTTCCAGCGTTCTTTTTACGTGGCGCGACCTATACACACACCACAAACACAAACACACAGACCCGAAACAAATATCTGTAGGCCATACAAATATTACATACTAGCTGTTGTTTGCGGCTTCGCCCGCGTGGATTGCGTTATAAATAACTAAGTAGCCTATGTTCTTTCTCAAAGTCAGCTCTATCTCTGTACCAAATTTCATTAAAATCGGTTCAGTCGTTTGGACGTGAAAAGGTAACAGACAGACAGACAGAGTTACTTTCGCATTTATAATATTAGTAGGGATAATATTATATTCTGAAGTGTGCATGGCCCCACGGCTGCATTACGGTTAAGCATTACGGGCTCGGTCGGGTGTGTAATGGGTGTCCGCTAGTGGCAAATCAAAATGCGCGTTTCCGTGCTTCGGTAATGTACGGCCCTGTAATTTCCGGCACAGAGGCATGACATCTTAAGCCTCCGGAGTGGTAGCGCATCTGCATTTTGACCTTGGTCTTTGTGTGGGTGTCTATAGGCTGCAGTCATCACTTAACATAAATGTGAACTGCAAGCTTGTGTACTTCCATTACATAAAAAAAAGTTGCCACACCTAAGATTATAGTTAAATCATTTAAAAAAATTGCTCGTATTCTAAACTGCTCTATTCGTAGTACTATGCTAGATTGTGTGTTATTATGGCTATCCGGAAGCGGTGATTGTTGACACTGACCCATCTTGACACGGCCCGTACACTCACGCACCCATTACGTAGCTGCCTCTACCATTAATGAATCACGCCGGCAATGTTCATTGAGAGGCTTGTTTGTTCACTCCATATACCTACATTAGGAAACGGTGCGTTTGTTAACAGCCATTGCAATTCATTCATTGATTTGTTCCTAAATAAGAAAGATCCAAAACAGATTTGTTTGTAAAAACTGCAGCACTTCACGCGTATTTATTCCGTAAATCCCCGAAGGGGTAGGCAGAGGTAAATGCATGCATTCAAGCATAGATGCAAACACCCACGACTCGCCGGTTACGTTTTTGGCCCATGCAACAGGTGGCGAACCTGTTGCCATCTCCGGGCACATTACCAAACTCCGAGGTACTGGGAAACTTCCAGAAAATTGAAAAATCCCAATAGAACCAGAGATAAGGATTTTAAATCGTTATCTCTAATAGCCCCCGACCCGGGAATCGAACTCAGGACCTCCAGCGTAATTGTAGTGGCCTGCTACCACTACGCCACTGAGGCGTATTTATTAGAAAATTAAAAAATCATATAAATAAACCAAAGCTGGTAAGTCTCACATTTATAAGAGTAATTTAATTTTGTACAAATATTCGAAAAACGCCGGGCGGTCACTTATCCCTGGGACACATTGTATATATCAATTGAATCACGATATTTATTTGTGTCTGTCCTTCAGGGAAAACAGGGGGACAGATGAAACTTTTTTGTTCGTTCTGTCCCCCTATGGGGACATAGCAGAGTAATAGGAATATTCCAATAAAATTATGATAAGAAAGGTTCAGTATATGAGGAACTGTTTGGTACTCGACGCTCTGCCTCACCACTTAGCGAAATTCCATACATTAAAAACTAGATTGAACTGAAAAACGTTTCCCAAAATAAAGTTTACGCATTCGAGTATACGGGCATAACGTTTTAACTTCGTAGTTAGTTTCAAACAAATAATTATAACTACCACCATGCCAGCTGTTCGCTTTAACTTTTCGAATAAAATTGTAGAACTACTCACATCGCGAATTTTACTATTACGTAGTACTTTTTCAGTAATGAATATTACATACAAGTATGCTTCTTAGGGTTCCGAAGCCAGGTGGAAAAACGGAACTCTCATAGATTCGTCATATCTGTCTGTCTGTTCGTCCATTCGTATGTCACAGTCACTTTACTCAGAAAGTATCAGAACGTAGGAGTATTGGGAGTAGTAGGTATGCACCTACTTGAAAGTTGATAAGTAGTTTTTTTTTTGGTGTAGAGCTCCAGTGACGGAGTTCGAGGGCGTAGGCCACCACCGCATTACCTAATCTACTTGCCGCTAAATGGTGGTGCTCTGGTCAGATGGTAATTTACAGCACAGAGGCATAATAGCTTAGGCCTCAGGAGTGGCAATGGATCTGCAAATCGCTGGTTTCATGTAGATGTTTATAGGCTATACTAACCATCAATGTGGACTGTATGCTTGTTTAATTTTTATATTATTTATCGCAATAATACATGAGTGAAATATATTTTTTAAAGAAAAATGGAAAGTAAATTTGACTTCAGGCGAGACTCGAACTCGTGACCACTGGGAATCTAGTCCAGCCAGCTCTTCCAACTGAGCTACCGAAATCCACGTCTGATTTGTCAATTTTTTCCCTCACATTTTGCATTGCCTTATGGCGGCAGTAGCGACATCTATTGCCAACAATGCTAATAGGCAACCGATCTAATAAACTTTGCAGTTTATTAAATATCGTAAAGAAGTCGCTTTTACCTTTAATAATTTTTATATAATTTTTCAAGACAAGAGCAGCTGGACTAGATTCCCAATGGTCGCGAGTTCGAGTCACGTCTGAAGTCAAACTTTTCTTTCCATATTTTTTTAAAAAATGTATGCTTGTTTGCCACTTTATGACACAAAAAAGTCACTATCCCCAAGTCTACGAACGTGTCGAGGCTGCATATTGAGCTATGTTGTACAGACAGTCCCCGACCCATGGATCGAGCCAGGTACTCTAATAGGTAATGCCTTTACACAAACAGATATTTTGTGGTATTACTGGTATTACCACAAAAATAATGTATGTAAGTGTTATCTTAACCAAGGTTTGCAGTTTCAAAAATAAAAAATTTGCTACAGATAGCTAGTACGTATGAGTAAAGTAGCATTCATATAGCCATTAGTATTTATTGATGCATTGGTAACCACTTACATATGCATTCATGCTAACAGCGATAAATTAATTCTGAATTTCACATTTAATTTTCACTTTGGCTGCAGGAAACTTCCTCAACGTGCCCTGAAATGGAGCGGACTTCGCAAAAGCGTATATTTTATACGAAATTAAAATTTATTCTGCACTCTGTTTGGTTAACTCTTTTTGTTAGTGAAAAAAAATCATCAAAACGTATCTTGGTGACTCGCAAAAGCACCTTAAAGTAAGCTGGAACTTTTTAAATTTCCATTTTTGGTAAGTTGTTAGTGACGACCGCTTCGAGCTATATCGTCATGGCTCACACGAAAAGCGGTTCGAACGTGTCGTTTTATTTTAAAACGCATAGAAGCTTTACAGCTCTATTCAGTGTTGAGCAGTTTTATTGAAGTAGGTAAGTACTTTCAAAACACTGAGCACCATCTGAGCTATTAGCAAGATTACTGGAATTCCGTTTGTAAACCTTTCGAACGAAATACAATTCCACGGTCACTTAAAAGGAAAATCAAGTTGAAAATGCTCAGTTTACTCAATAGAAATACGACTGCTTGCTGAAGAAATTATTTTTTTTAAAGTTTAATACGAATCAGGCTATATATTGCGTTTAGTTATTGAGTAAATCGAGTATATTTACTAGCTATTGAGTAAAAGCTGGTAGTTTGTATAGCATTGGACGCAATAGACTGACAATATCCCTTGCCGGTCGTAAAAGAGGAATAAAATGGTCTTTCTAGGAGGCTTCTTGTGTTTTTTAATGTTATGAAAGTAGCAAACAAGCATGTAGTTCACATTGATGTTAAGTGATGACTACAGCTTATAGACAGCCACACAAAGACCAGAGGTCAAAATGCAGATGCGTTACCACTCCTGAGGTCTAAGGTGATATGCCTCTGTGCTGGGAATTACAGGGCCGTACATTACCACCTGACTGGAACAAGATAGTGCTGAACACTACCATTTAGCGGCAAGTACATTAGTCATTCGGTGATTCCTACGCTCGCGAGCTCCGTCACTGGAGCTCTATCACCAGTGTAAAGTGGTTTCACTTAGCGATACGGGGGTTTTTCATATTTGGCTTTGGCTTGTCCTGACTTTACTTGACTTAATATGTTAAGATGGGATTTCGCTATAAGTTTTTATTTTGCAGCATCATCCTTTTGCTCGTGTAGAACTGCTCTTAATAACGGCAGTGTCACCCTCGCAGGCCATTTAAACTGTCTTTTGATGTGCGACCCAGTTGCAAGGTTTTTGCATTTTTTGAGGCGCCTGCCCTGTCCCCCCTTTGCGAGATCAAGTTCACTTTATGCGGCACGTTTTTCGCTTTTATTTATATCTGGTTCATGTTGATTTTGTTTAGGTAAGAAATAAATGTACGAACGATGTGCGTGTTTGGTTGGTGAATGTTGTGTTTGCGTATAGGCTCTACGGACAGCCGATTTCGGATATTCTTCTCAGTACGTACAAGCAAGAATTTTACGGAGATAGTAACGGCTCTGTGGTTTCTGGTATAGAGGTATCTTTTTACTTTTGCTACTGTTTTTTTATGTGATGAAAACCACGTTTTAAGGCGACACCCTACAGTGTTTTTTTTTTTTAATTACACAGTTACATGGGATAAAAAAGTATCTTAAAATTATCTCCCGGGGCATATCTCACCTACTCATAACAGAAAATAATCAAAACTGTAATAAAATAATAATTTAATTTTATTATATTAGTTAAGATTTAGAATTTTATAAATTTAAATTTTATATTTTGGGATAAATCAATATTCGCACCGGGTGCCACCCGTGCTAGTTATGCCAGTAGCATGGGGCTACTTGTTGCTTGTGGAAACAAAGGAATTTTATTTAAGGTAGTCCGTGTGTATTTTCTATTCACACTAACGTACCGAACGTAGCTATTTTCTATTAAGTTCTACCTAAATGAATGACATGTAACATGGAACTACGGTCAGTGCACAACACGAAATGATGTCAGATAATTATAAAACACTGGATGTGAATGAGACGCGTGTGTTTTGAATTCTGATTTCAAAAGAAGCATACATTTTAAGCTGATTGAATAATGAATCGGTATCTTTTTACTTTTGCTACTGTTGTCTTTTTACTTTAAAGTTATGAAAACGATGAATTATATAACTATTAAAAGTATCTTAAAAATATCTCCCGAAGAAAATCTATCTCTTGAGAAAAAAATCGCGTATGGCGCCGCGGCTTGTGTACATCGGATGCGATCTACTCGGTTAAGCTAGTAGCAAATAGAAATGCGTGTTTCCATGCTTCGGAGGACCGTTAAGCCGTCCCGGTTGCTATCGATAGATAGCAGTCGTTAAACCTTGTCGAAGGCCTTATTTGAAAACATCCGACAGCGGGTTGGCCACTTACCCTTATTCGACCAACCCGCATTGGAGCAGTGTGGTGGAGTAAGCTCCAGGCCTCCTTACGAGAAGGGGAGAGACACAAGGGTTTTTTTTTATTCAGCCGGGTACGGTAGCTTTGATTATATCAAAATCGAGGTCTATAATTAGCAAGATCTGTCACGGAAAAAAAACGTGAAATTTAAGTCGTTTCTCATGTGGAACTTTAAAACAAGATTGATTTTGAAGTAGCAATATCTTTTCTTCTTCCAAGTTCAGAATTTTAGAAGCCTCCTGTCCGGAAGGTCTTAAATTTCATGATGATTATTTGTATTTATAAGAATCAGCACAGGGTAAAGGTGTTCATGATAATAATCACCCTATCTTGTATCCACCCTTATTTCCAGTGACACCGTATCGGGTGTTTCCCGGTACCTATCACTGACTGGTGTGAAAACATGCACCTGATGCGACATGAATGTACAGTCGGTGTTGGTAGGTACGACCATTTTACCGTCACGAGCGAACAAGGCCCTGCGTACCATAATCTTCTGTTCCTGCGCCCGATCTCTCTCCTGTCGCGTCGGATTGCCGTCCCATCGGGCTATAAGAGTGAGGGAATAGAGAGGGCACCTGTGTTTGCACATACACTCGTACTCTATAATATCTCCCGCGCAGTTGGCTAGTCTCCGTTGAGATGGCCGCCGTGGCCGAAATTCGGTCTGGAGGACATTAATCTTCTATTGTAAACCTAAACTGCATCGCTATTAGCTTTGTCTAGTTTCTTCGCACTCGCAAAAGGATCATGACAAGACGTAGATCTATACAGAAAAGTTGGTTCCTGTAAAGTCGTTTTATGGACGATAATGTTACTTGATAACGTCATAAGAGAACATATAGTGCTCATACATAAATATTGCACATCGAGCCTATGAAAGTGACAATCGGCTAGTTTCGACTTTGTAGAGCGTTATCTCTGCTACACACTGCCAACGTAAGCACTGATGGTCTGCTATTGATCAAAACTTAATCAAAATGGTCGACAAACGTCAGATAGGTAAGGTGCGAAAGAGATAACGCTCTACAGACCCGACATAAGCCGAGTCTCCTTCCTAAGGTGAATGTACAATATTTCATGTTTTTCAGCATTCGGCTTGTTCTGCATCACAAGCCGAATGCTTAGGGTCTGACTACAGCCACCCGGCACTCAACCTGCACCGCTTCGATTTACGGCGTCCACTCATTGTCGACGGGTGGTCCACCGCTGAACGACGCGATGTTACTTGTGAATCCGCGCGCGGTCCACTTGGGAACAGGGAGTTGGCCATGCAAAGTCAACGCAAGACAAGTGGTCCACTCGCCGTCCGTGCGTGGACCGCACGCCGCCCGCGCGGTCCGCGGCTTGCGGTCGATACGATACGGAGCGGAGTTGATGTAATGAATGCAGGTCGCTGGAGGCGGTCGGGCGCTGGTCGGGTGCCGAGTGGCCGTAGTGAGCTATGACCCTTATGCCGATCGTGCTGTCTATCGCTTGTCTCTGGGCTCCGTCTGTCTGCCTGTCTTGATGCTGCGTTCTGACAAAATTACAAGAATACGAGACATTGCGGGACTGTCCCGCCTAATGCGGGCGGTTGGCCGCCTTACTCCAAACCAAATTTTAATAAAGTGTAGGTAACTATTAATTTAAGTAATTAACTATAACAATACTGTGCGTTCCTTGAAGTAAATTAGAATTTCCAGCCTCATTAGCAAAATCTCTACTTCGCATTCTACGGCTAGTAGGTACCTAGTACGATGAAAAAATCTGCCTTTTTATTGGACGTAATCGTAAAAATGTATATGTGACGTATATTATACATGCCATATTTTTATTAATTAACAACAAATATTTATACGAATCGGTTGAAACCATTAGAATAAAACATTAGGTCGGGCGGCAACGACAAAGACTTCAATTGATACATTTAATAGTATATCATATAGTATGCATTTCAGATAAGTAAAGTATTTTCTGTTAATAAGCATCGTTTGGTAATTCTCTACCGGAAATTCCGGAACTCTATCAATCAAGTAAACGATTGGAGCAATAAATTAATGTCCATGTGGTCGCTATCTAAAACGTGTCCCGTCGTACGCCTGTATATACAGGCATTATGAGCAATTCGTTAGTTTTTAGGAATTCTCAATTTTTGTAAGTTCCACAACCGCTTACTATTGGTAAAAAATTAAGCTTAAGTGCAAAACGAACGCTTGCACTAATTTTGACTTAAAAAAACTAATTAATAGTATGATTTTGTTACTTTGATTAAAGGGACAAATTATATTCAAAAATTATTTATTTATTAAATTGAATCAGATATTAGATCCATAATTTGTTAGTAAAATTGAATAAGCACTTAATATCTATATATATATATATATTTATAAGATATTTTAAAATATAACAAATATCCACCGTCTGAGCCGATCATTGAGTGCAGTATAGACGTATAAATATTGCGATGATTGCGAGCAAATATTTTACTTTATGAAAGTACCTACATTTATTTGAAATGCCTGAATTTAGATAATCCAATACTCGATTCTATACGGGTTAAATAACTTAGATTTATCATTACTTCATGGCATATTAGAAGGTTTTCAATAAATCAATGGGCATCACCCAAGGACGCGGGCGCTCGGTATAAATAGGTTTGTTTCCCCTGACACTGGCATGCTACACATTCCGTGAGTGGCAATGATGACGTCACCGTTCGATGCCGTCGACTAGGGATGGACAGACGATAATATCGATATATTCGATAGATATTTATTAATAGTATCCCTTTATCGAGATATTAATATCGTAACAATTAATTATAAGCTTTGTGAAAATATTCGAAAACCTGAAACACAATTAATTGACAAATAAAAAAGATAACAAGACACATACACTGTAATTCGTGTGTGTGTCTTGTTCTTAATGTTCGATTCGACCAATACAGTGAATAGGAACATTTTTTAGCAAACATTTTATGCAAATCCCTAGGCTACTATTACAGGCACTGCATAAGCTGGTGTCGTATTCAGACTCTGTTTCAACCGGCAAGGCTGATTGTAACATTTGTATGCGCACAGTGCAGTACACATGTGCACGAACATGTTCACCAAGCAGGAGAGTTTTGACTTGCTGGATAATCCTTAGTCCACTGCTCGTATGTGTGCAAGCACAATGTAGACATAAAAATGTAAATCAGCGCAAGTTTTCAAAAAATTGTTGCTCAATTGACTTGAGCGAGTCGAACAGAATAAACGTTCAGCACACTGGTGTTCTTAATGTTTTATAATTTGTTAACTATAAAAATGTCGTAACCAGATCACAAACAGATCAAGAACTATATATATTATTTAATTTAGTTAGCAACATCCTTATACACAGAAAAAAGTTACCGTAATTGATATCTGCATTAGACATCTGAGAAAGAGTGAGAATTACAGCCTAATTCTCACGAGAGGGACTTAAAAATTTACATTTTAGGGCTGCTAAAAACTGAGTTACATTTGAGTATTCGGCCCTAAGAATATTGACTATTATCGATAGTTTACTGAAAAAATATCGATAAATTTTTACCAAACCTACCGTCAACTGACTAGGGTCAATTGTTTTAGTATTGTTGTTATAGTGAACTAACGTAGTGTCGCGATGCGGTATGGAGCGGAACATTAGTTAGTTTTTGTTTATTTATTATAATTGGCACTTTAGACCTGTTTCGTAGTATCTAGACTGTAATATTGTAGCGTGCGTAAAACGCTGAATTTAAAAAAATATGTCTAGCCTGGATTGAACCCGCGACTTCTTTATGACTAGTCCTGTTGCTTCACTACTATACAGGGCTTCAATAGGTGGTAAAGCGATTGGGCTAGTTATCTAGTGGTCACGAGTTTATAAAATGAAATAAAATTTTAAAATTTAGTAAAATTTTTCGGTAAGTACATTTTTTTGTTAATTTCTTCAAATCTTGATTAGCTATTAATCAGTACTAATAGAAATATTTCACATTAGGCACTTTTTAGTGTTTAGAAGTATTTTAAGTACTTAGTAAGTATGTTAGTTAAGAGATTGATATTTACTTCACGTTACTGGTAGAGTCCCAACTTTGAACAATGCAGGTAATAAAATTTTCTATATAGTTTTGGGTTCCAAAAAACCGGCCAAGTGCGAGTTGGATTCGCGTTCGTAAGGTTCCGTAAAATTGTGAGATTACCTACCATACCATTTTTTACCTTACCATTTTTCTGTAATCTATAGATAAAAAAAAATATTCCTATATTTTTCGAAATGTTAGGCAAAATAGTTTCGGAGATAAGAGGGAGGGACGGGGAGGGGTGGAGAAACAGTTAATTTTGGCCTATACTCTTTAATAACTTGAAAATTATTTGTTATACGTAACGTAACTTCACCCCTGTAATCCCCGAAGGGTTAAGCAGAGGTAAATGCATGCATTCAAGCATACATGCAAACACCCACGATTCGCCGGTTATGTTTTGGCCCATGTAACAGGTGGCGAGCCTGTTGACATCTCCGGGCACATTACCAAACTTCGAGGTACTGGGAAATTTCCAGGAAATGGAAAAATCCCAATAGAACCAGAGATAAAGGACTTTACACCATTAACAATAATAAATAAATAAATAAATATCTCTGATAAACCCCTACCCGGGAATCGAACCCAGGATCTCAGCGTAGTGGTAATGACCTGCTACCACTAGGCTACCGAGGCAGTTTAATTATTTGTTATAAATTATAAAAAGGACAGATAGATTCTCTTTCATAACATATTACAATCGCACGCGTCCTTTTAAAGTTAATAAAATTGTACCCATTCTCGCTTTTCTAACACTAATTAAAAACGTTTTTAATTCAAATTCAAATACACAGCTGTTTCGAAAAGAATTCAGCTAAATTAACGAATAGTTTATCACAATAGACAAGAAAAAAGATGCCGACGAGGTAGGAAGAAAATTTATCGTGTACTACGTGCGCTTCCAATTCAACTCCAGACACGTGGAAATAATGAACGGCTGTTCTTTAGTTGTTTAAAAAAACTTATAGATAGATGTCGTCTATCATAGCTTATGTGACCATGCGATTCGATCTGAATGGATAATCCTCTGTTTCAAAACCCGCGGGGCGACCTCCTAACTTTTCTTTATGTAAGTAAGATGGAAAACAAGAATGCAGCTCACATTGATGTTAAGTGATGACTGCAGCCTATAGACATCTACATAAAAACCAGAGGGCAAAATGCAGATGCGTTGCCACCCCTGAGATCTAAGGTGTCATGTCTCTGTGATAGTTATTACGGGGCCATACATTACCAACTAACCGGAACACGATAGTGCCGAACACTGCTTACTCGAGCTCCTACACTTGGAAGTCTACCACCGGGAGCAACTTGATCAGTTTTGTCACCGCTAGGATTATAATTTTATATTGTCCTTTCTTGACTTAATAGCAGTAAAGTGCAATTTTCCGTCGTACGCGCATTTATAATAATAATGGTAACTCATTATACGTCCCACTGCTGGGCACGAGTCTCTCCCCTTTTTGGGGGAGGCCTGGAGCTTACTCCACCACGCTGCTCCGATGCGGATTAGTGGAGATACGGGTTAGTGGCCAATCCGCTGTCTTCCAATTCAGCTCCAGACACGTGGAAATAATGAACGGCTGTTCTTTAGTTGTTTAAAAAACTTATAGATGTCACATATCATAGCTAATGTGACCATACGTTCCCATTTGAACGGGACAATCCTTCGGGCGTCGGGACGTGACGACCCACAGCCCACTAGCGGAAGAATTTTTCTACTGGAACCGAATTCTTCCACTAGTGCAGTCTGTTAAGCGAACAATGGCGGTCAAATCATTCCAATGGGGCGGTAGTTAGATGAGCAGCAGCGTCCTGCGATCGCCAATCCTCATGCCAAGCGTGGCAATAGTGGCATTTCCCCTAATTTCTTTTTGATTTTTTTAATGTAATGGAAGTGGTAAAGGATGTTTAAGTGTTGACTGCAGCCTATAGACACCCACACAAAGACCAAGGTCAAAATGCAGATGCGTTACCACTCCTGATGCCTAAGGTGTTGGCTCTGTGACGGAAATTACAGGGCCGTGTATGACCACCTGACCGGAACACGATAGTGCTGAACACTACCATTTAGCAGAAAGTATATTAGTTAATACGGTGGTTCCTACGCCCGCGAGCTCCGTCACTGGAGCTCTACCACCAGTAAAATTGGTGATCTGCGTGCTTGTTTGCCACCTTTATTATATTGTGTGAAAAAAAATACAACTGTAAAATTATATCCGTTTAAAATATACGAGTATTTCAACACAGAACTTGCGAGAGAAAAAAATAACACAACTTTTCCGCACAGCAAGACAAATGCCTGCTCTCCGCTGGTTAATTAAGCAAAAACTGTGAATCTTAGTTTCATAAGTTATCACGACACAACACAAGACAAACAGCTTTTTTTGTACGTTAACGTTTTTGCTATTCTTGTCCCTACAAATTGTTGCCCAATTATATTTAAAGAAAATGTTTATTTCTTTTGACGATTGATGTGGCAAAAGAGGAAAGTTTTTTGGCCGCTATCATAAACTTTACTTCACGCTTGTAATCCCCGATGGGTTAGGTAGAGATAAATTTATTTATTGTTTGTCACAGGTGTACAGGTTTTTAGAAAAATACATTATAGGTACTTAGTTCCATTGCAACAATACCTTTCGGTGTACAATATTTATAATAGTTTTAGATAGGTTAGGTAGGCATTTATTTATTTATTTAATCTTAGCAGCATCTGTATTTCCTACAATTCTGGTGTACAATAAAGAATATTCTATTCTATTCTATTCTATTCTTAATTGCCACAAAAGAAATTGCAACAAATGGCGGACTTAACGCTAAGAGCGCTCTCTACCATTGGCAGGGAAGTGAAAAATCGTAGGCGGTGGTAGATTAAACAACAACGTGCGTGCTTTTTTATGCCTTGAAGTGACAAACAGGCATACAGTTCACATACATGGTAAGTAATACTGTAGCCTTTAAACATATACATGAGACCTGAGATTTCAATGTAGATGTGCCACTCCTGAAGTCTAAGGTGCTATGTTTCTGTTTCGGAAATTACAGGGCCGCACATTAACATCTGACCGGAACACGATAGTGCTGAACACTACCATTTAGCGCCAAGTAGATAAGGTAATGCGATTGTGCCTACTCCCGCGAGCTCCGTCACTGGAGCTCTACCCCCAGTGCAGTTATTTTTTTTCTATTTTTCGAAAGCTTTCCATTGTAGAGTTTGGTAATGTCAGAAAAGGACTCGCGTAATAACTAGAAGAACTTGAAAGAAGCGTGTGGTGCTCTTATTTTATTTCATTTTCTTGGTGTATTTTAGAGTTATCTATACTTATAATAAAACTGTAGAAGTGTTAATTCTGTACATTAAAAATATTGAAAAAATAAATACCAGGGGATGTTACTAGATCGATACCGAACACAAATATGTGATTAGAAAATTTTTTGTCTGTCTGTCTGTCTGTCTGTCTGTCTGTCTGTTTGTCCAAGCATCACACAAAATCTACCGGTCCGATTACAATGAAACTTGGTACGATTATACTTTAACCTTTGGCGCATAACACTTTTTATCCCGAAAAAATTTCTGTTTGTCTGTGTGTTTATGTACCCTAATTTCAGAAACGCCTTATTCGATTTCTTGTTTTCACTAATATATTGTGGTAAGTTTCACATAACATTTAGTGTTTGTTTCATGTGAATCGGTTCAGAAATTAAAAAGTTATGTCAATTTAAAGAATCATATCTAATATTTTTAAGCTATTCTGTATCTTAGTTCTATCTTTTAGGGGATTTCGTACCTAAAATGTAAAAACAGACCCTACGCATTACTAATCCTCCGCTGTCTGTCTGTCTGTCCGCCCGTCCGTCTGTCTGTCACCAGGCTGTATCTCATAAATAGTGATAACTAGAAAGCTAATACTTTCATAAATTATGTATTTCTGTTACCGCTATAAAAACAAAATTAATTACAAAAAATAAGAAAATTAAAATGTTAAGGGGTCCAAGGGGGCATACAATAGACGTGTTTTTTTTTTCGTATATATTTTTGGTAGCAAGTAGACCCTTAAATTTTCACAGAATTTTTAGATCTTATGTTGTATATTACCTTCCATAATAATAAATCTATACAAATAAATAAAATTGGAGTGTCTGTTTGTAATATTAAAATAACCGCTTTTTACTAAATGCATATGTATGTATACACGGTACATATACCAAAACATTTTTTACGATTTTTATCTGTCTGTCTGTCTTTGTGGCGGAGCTAATCTTGGGAACGGCTGGACCGATTTTGACGCGGGCACAGCTAGTATGAAATAAAATTATTTACGTTTTACGTACATGTTTAGATCACCGATATACATACACACGTGTACCAAATTTAAACTTAATCGGCTTACTACTTTTGGCGAAATTTTGCTGTGACATACGGACAGACAGACCGACAAACAGAGGCACGTCTGATCTTGTCCTTCCGTTGTATTGAGATACAGAACCCTAAAAGTAATTTTTGATGTGCGTAATGGTTTGTTTCTGTATTTTTTTTTCACGAAAAATTATCTGCACGACTTCATTTCATTTTCGCAGTCTGGGTTGGGTTGGACACCGACATCGTCAAAGTAAAAAACTCACGTATTATTATTATTAGTATTATTTTTGTTTAAGTCAAAATGTAAATCTATACAAATAAATAAAATTGGAGTGTCTGTTTGTAATATTGAAATAACCGCTTTTTACTAAATGCATATGTATGTATACACGGTACATATTTCATAACAACGTTTTTTACAATTTTTGTCTGTCTGTCTGTCTGTTTGGCGGGGCTAATCTTGGGAATGGCTACACCGATTTTGACGGGACTTTCACTGGCAGATAGCTTATGTAATAAGGAGTAACTTAGGATACTTTTTATATTAGCTGCGCCCACGACTTCGTCCGGGTAGATACTGAACAATCATAAATTATCACGCGGACGAAGTCGCGGGGACAGCTAGTATTAAATAAAGGTGATGGCATTTTGTTTGATATAGATTTATTCCCCCGCCCGTGTATAGTGAAATAGAATAACAGTGCAAAAACACGGCTTTTCAGGTTGCCTCCAAAACTTCATTATAAATGTTCTGGTAAAGTAGCCATCGCTTTACTCGAATTACTGACTGTGGCTTTGACTGACTGACTGATAATTGACCGACTGACTCTTACTTTTACGCTGCTTACGACGAATACGAATATCATTTTACTTGACACTGGCAATATGCGTAATAGCTATGCCAGTTCTTATGTTAAAAAAAAAAACTGGTTGCCTGTAAAGTCGGTTTTACGGGCGAAGATTTTACGTGACAACGTCTTTTTCTCGGTAGAAAGGCATTCGCCGGTCCGGCAGGCCTCTCTCTCGTTCGGTGACTCATCGTTACGTTACCGGGCGTTACACTTTTTCATGAGTGACTCCGAGCCGCAACCTAATTTAAGACGTTGTCACGTCAAAAAAAAAATAACTTTTCCGCAGAGTAAGACAAATGCTTATTCCGCTGGTTTATTAAGTAAAAAACTCTGAAACTTTGTTTCGTAAGTTATCATGTCATTACGGCAGACAAACAACTTTTTTATACGTGTAAGTTGGTCCCTTTTTGTCCGCACAAATTGTATAGTTAGTTATGTATTAAGGAAATGTGTTTCTTTATATTGATGTAACGATAGCGGAAATTTGCTTTATTTTTGCCTGTTATCGTAGTGATTTTTTTGTCTACGGAATAAATATAAAGAGAAAAAAAAACAGTAGGTAAGTATGTGCACCTGCTTATGTTCGCACGTAAGAAGTTATTCTTCATTAGCGTAGACAGTATACCAGAAATAAAACAAAACGACAAAAAGATAAGCACACTAACTTCGGTCTGTTGCTTTTAACTGTTTCGCAACGAACTTCAAACTGTCGCTTTTATCTGTCGGTGAGCGCGCGCATCACGCCAAAAGAAACGCGCAGTCACTTCTTAGCGCCAGAAACATTGCAAAGCAATTGTATCTTTCTGAAATAATATAAAGGATTTATTTTGTGTAAAGTTATTCTTCTTTGAAACGCGCATGGCCCCGCGGCTGGTGTAGATCACAAGCGATCAACTCGGTTAAGCACTACGGGCGCGGTCGGGAAGTGTGATGGGTGACCGCTAGTGGCAAATTAAAATGCGCGTTTCCGTGCTTCACAGGGCACGTTAACCGTCAGTCACGGTTGTTTTCGATAGATAGCAGTCGTTAAACCTTGTCGGAGGCCTTATGGGCGGTTCGAAAACATCCGACAGCGGGTTGGCCACTTACCCAACCACCTCCACCAATCCGCATTGGAGCAGCAGCAGCGTGGTGGAGTAAGCTCTAGGCCTCCCCCCAAAAAGGGGAGAGACTCGTGCCCAGCAGTGGGACGTGTAATGGGTTGCCATTATTATTATTATTCTTCTTTAAAAATAAAATTAATTAGGTAGTTGCAGTTTTATCACACTGGAAAATTATGATTCTTTATTCACTCGACAAAACAATAAAAGCTTTTACCTTCTACGAAACCTTTTATTTTGCTCCTGCTGAGTAAATTGAGTGATACTACAGTACGCAGCAAGAAATCTTGCATATGCAATTAGAA
Source organism: Macrosoma leucophasiata (assembly GCA_036365455.1). Classification (NCBI taxonomy): domain Eukaryota; kingdom Metazoa; phylum Arthropoda; class Insecta; order Lepidoptera; family Hedylidae; genus Macrosoma; species Macrosoma leucophasiata. The sequence goes on from JAWQUS010000026.1 coordinate 14,669,083, forward strand.
ACGAGACAATCGGCTAGTTTCGTAGAGCGTTATCTCTGTTGCACACTGCCTACGTTAGTACAGTTCGTTTTTACTGGTGGTAGAGCTCCAGTGACGGAGCTCGCGGGCGTAGGCAACACCGCATTACCTAATATACTTGCCGCTAAATGGTAGTGTTCAGCACTATCGTATAGCACAGAGACATAACATCTTAGGCCTCAGGAGTGGTAACGCATCTGCATTTTCACCTTGGTCTTTGTGTAAGTGTTTATAGGCTGCAGTCACCACTTAACATCAATGTGAACTGCATGCTTGTTTGCCACTTCCATTACATAAAAAAAGTATCCAAGAAGAAATAATGCACATCGACCTCAGGAAGAGGCGTCGGTTTATTTCGGACGCTCTACAGAGCGTTATCTCTTTCGCACCTTACCTATTTGACGTTTGTCGACCATTTTGATCAAGTTTTGACCAATACCGGACTACGGATGCTTACGTAGGCAGTGTGCAGCAGAGATAACGTTATATGAAGCCGAAACTAGCCGATTGTCACTTTCATAGGCTCGATGTACATTAATTTCTTGATGTGCACTGTACTAGTGGTGCGGTATTGGTCAAACTTTGATCAAAATGGTCGACAAACGTCACATACCTAGTGTGCGAAAGAGATAACGCTCTACAGAGCCAAAATTAGCCGAAATCTTTTTCCTAAAATCGATTTGCAATATTTTTTTGGGACAATACGTGAGTATTTTTCTCCAAGAAAAAATATTAAAAAATTGGCCGAAAAATGCACAACAAAACGTTTTGTATAGGCATCCTTGGTATTTAAAAAGCTAACAGAAAACTACTTTAGTGCATGAATAAAAGTTACAATTTAATATCGCCAGCTGTAGATCCCAGTAATTTATTAACCGTTTTAATTTGCGCCAAGTGCAGTGTAGAAATGCAACAATGGTGTGATTAAATATTGAAACAAGTGTCGTGCGTATTGATCACGCCTGCCCTAGTTTCAACTGCCACTATAATATGCTTTTTAATTCCCCAACTGCATTATTGGAGGTAATTTTAATAAAGGGTTTTATGTACGAGTACTAATACATATTTTCAACCAGTAAAATATAAGATCATCTTTCTATTCACTTTTATTATGTATTGCTTTACAGGCTCTGTACGAGTTCAGTAACTTAATAGACCGATATTGATTGACCAATGCGTAATCAGCATAGTAATCAATGCTTAATACAGCCAATTGGTTCGGGTAGATTCATTTCTAAATTCGCTATGTCGTCTTCCAGATATCATATCATTATCTGTAGTTTTCTTTAATTAAAACCATAGTCTAAACAAAAGAAATGAATAATAATGCTTTTTAAGTGGTTTCTATTTAATCTGCCTCAAGTGCAGTGTAGAAATGCAACAATGGTGTGATTTAATATTGAAACAAGTTAGTATCGTGCGTATTGATCACGCCTGCCCTAGTTTCAACTGCCACTTTAATATGCTTTTTAATTCCCCAACTGCATTTTGGAGAGAATTATAATAAAGGGTTTCATATACTCACACATATTTTCGACCAGTAGATCATCTTTCTAATCGCTTTTATTATTTATTGCTTTACAGGCTCTGTACGAGTAAAAACTTAATTGACCGATATTGATTGACCAATGTGTTGTCAGCATAGTAGCCTGTTGGTTCGGATAGATTGCTAATGTCGCTATGTCTCCAAAATGGCATATCTTTATCTGAAATAATCAAAACTATAGCAGCGAATTTGTAATAAAACTATGTATAGAATGGACACTTCGACGTCCCGCCCGATTTCCCTGCCTCATCCAACCTCCTCCCCTCTTATGGGCGATGTTTGGTTTTATCTACGTGCTACGCACACAGGTGCACGTTTGAATACACGTCACTGATTGATGGCAAAGACCAAGGTCAAAATGCAGATGCGTTACCACTCCTGAGGCCTAAGGTGTTATGCCTCTGTGCCGGAAATTACAGGGCCGTACATAAAATGTTTAATTCGCGCCATGTGCAGTGTAGAAATGCAACAATGGTGTGATTAAATATTGAAACAAGTGTCGTGCGTATTGATCACGCCTGCCCTAGTTTCAATTGCCACGTTGATATGCTTTTTAATTCCATCGTAACTGCATATTTAGCGTGAACATTAAAAAAGGGTTTCATGTATTACTTACTACATATTTCCGACCAGTGAAATGTAAAAAACCATATTTCTATTCACTTTTATTATGTACTAGCTGTTGCTAGCGGCTCCGCCCGCGTGTAGATCACATTTCTCGTAACCTGTGGAAACTCATCAAATCATCACATCCCACAGGAACATTTTTTCAGCATAAAAACTCCTGTGTTTATTCAAGTTGCCCTCTATGTGTGTGCCAAATTGCATGTATAGGTCGCGCCCGGTAAAAAGAACGCTGACGGTCAAGCTGCGCGTCATGTGTTTTTATTTCATTTTATGTTATTCTATGTAATATAGTTTTCAATCTGCCTACCAATACACGAAACCGCAAGCGAAAGCTAGATCAAAAATAAACCAATAGGGGTAGTACTTTCGTGTGCGAGTGTACCGATGCGCGAACACATCCCTTCTACTTTCTTCCAGCGTTCTTTTTACGTGGCGCGACCTATATCGGTTCAGCAGTTTTTGCGCGAAGAAGCAACAAACAAGCAAACAAACATACAAACTTACGCATTTAAAATTTACGATGCGATACGATTGCTTTACAGGTTCTGTACAAGCTAGGTAACTAAATTGACCGGTATTGATTGACCAATGCGTTATAAGTATAATAAACAATGCTTAATACAGCCAATTGGTTTGGGTAGATTCGTTGCTAATGTCGCTATGTTGTCTCCAAAAAAGAATATCTTTATCTGAAACTAGCTGACTCGGCAAACTTCGTATTGCCTCAGAATGAAATAATGTGTCAAAGGTTTGATATATACGGACTATTTGTATGGGAAAATAAAATTGTTATTTTTACTGTTTGCCTTCAATTTCTTCATATTTTCTTACCTTTTAAACCTTCCCTGGACTTCAAAAAATCATTTAAACCCAAAATTAATCAAATCGGTCCAGCCGTTCTCGAGTTTTAGCGAGACTAACGAACAGCAATAGATTTTTATGTATATAGATAATCAAAACCATAGTCTAAACAAAATCAATGAATAACAATGCTATCGAAGTGGTTTCTATTTAATCTGCGTCAAGTGCAATGTAGACTTGCAGCGATGGTGGGATTAAATATTGAAACAAATGTCATGCGTATTGAACACGCCTGCCCCAGTTTCAACTGTGGCGTTCATAATAATATGCTTTTTAATTCCGCAATTTCGTGCTTTGCGATTAAAGGGCTTAATGTGAATATCTATAAGCGATTTGGTGATCAATTTTCATTCATTTAGATCTTTTGCTTTTCAGCCTAAGTTGTTTAAAGCAAACTAACATGGCAAATATAATTCACTATAACAAATACGTAGTTATAGAAAAAAGTCTGAGCAAAGTTCTTTCGAATTTGGTCTCGAAACAGAAACAAATCATTAATTTATATATTATAATGCCTTACTTAGTAAATAATACTTACCTTCTGAAAAACATCAGTAAAATGGTGTTTGTTAGTATTTACTTAAATCCAGAAAATTCAATAAATATTCGTTGCTCCTGTCGTCTTATATAGTCTATTTGTCTATTGCAAGTACCTACCGCACTTGCAATCACAAATACCACAGGTTAAACGTACTAAAGTAATTAATAATAATTCTGTTTAAGTGCTTTTTATTTCATTTGTGGTTTGTGAAATGTACAATTGCAACGATGGTAGAATTAAATATTGAGTGTGCCTATCGCAGTTTCACTGTCGCAGCGATGAGCAAACCACTCACTGCAATTCACATTAGGTAAGCTCTGTATTAAATGTTTTATCAATAAAGGCAGTTGCAGAATAAAAAAGCATATCAAATACTTTAGAAGGCTTCCGCATAATCGTTACTGGTGTACTTAAATTTAACAAATGACTCAAAATGATAGTTATTTTTGTGTGTATTCATATGAAAAACGCGCAGTTACGTATTTAATTAAAAATTTCGTCATAAAAAGTATTTGTTACGGCTATCATACCAAATGTAGGTAGAATAAAAAAAAGCAATTAAAACATATTTGCTATGGAATCTTTACTTTTGTTTTGTTCCAAGTGAAGTATAGAATTGCAGTAATAGTGTGTGATTAAATATTGAAACCAATGCCGTGCGTATTGATCACATCTGCCCCAGTTTCAACTGGTCGCATTCCCTATTTAAAGTTCCTATTGCCCTTATTTAACATAAATGCATTTGTTTACTGGTACCAAAGATTCGGTGATGAAGGTTAAGGGTGTAGGCATTGTCTAATTTATTTGCTGTCTAATGCACTACGATTTGGTAGTCTGGCTTTTATCTGTCGCCAAATGGTAGTGTTCAGTACCAGCGTTAGAGTGGCTATATTATAGTTGAGTTGTGGGCTATAGAGTCTTTTAGAGTCGAGAGCGTTTACCAGCCGGCACCAGGCTACTCGGGTCCACTATGGATCTGGTTAGCGGATCATGGTCTTAAGCCCAGGAAGAGGGCATGTAAGGAGCAATCGAGCCACCGGGCCTTTGACGCTTAGGCCGACCCTGTTCAACACTATCATTGTTCCGGTTAAATGATAATTGTATGGACCCAAAATTTTCGTCTAGACTCGATATTACGCACAAGTATAAGTGTAAAAATGATTAAGCCTTGGAAGCAGGGCTGGGCTTGAGTTATTGTAAAAGTTCTGCAAACAGTTCAAGGGTAAAGCTGCCGCATTACCTATCTGTTTGCTGCCAAACAAACTTTTCTATAGAGTAGTTAGAATATCTGCATTGAAGCGTTGAATTATTGTGAAGTGGCCCTATGACATGTCCAAGGTAATATATGTATTTCATTACTAATTGAGTAGGTACATGCTACGTATACTTAAATTAAACAATACAGACGTGAATTGTTCAGTCATGACATAATGCATTTCCTACAGGCGTAGGTTCTTCAACCGATTTATTTTTTGTAGCTGTAGCCTCTTAACTGTTTTACCTCTGTGCCAGAAGCCAGTGGGCCTTATATTGCCTTCTCATCGGCACCGATCATTCTCCATTATATATATTATAGCTTTTCGCCTAATTTACCCTTTTAATTACTCATTTATTTGTCCTTAACAAATTAAACATGTGAAAGATACGAATGTAGCAACTAAAATGGGATCGCAATATTTTAATATATTTAAGAAACGTGAAAAATTAAAAAGTAACGGTAATTAGGAGAAGAACGCTAATGGAGCGCTACCTATTCGTACAACCCATCAGAATCAGAATCAGAAACTCATTTATTCATTTAGGGTGACAGGCACCTCTTATGACACGTCAAAAACAAACAAAATAAACTAAAGTGAACAACAATTGATAAACATGTCAAACAAGATAGAAAATATATGTAAAGTCAAGACAAGACATCATTTAGCTGTTGGTAGATAAGGAATAAATCATAAGCATAAAAATTTCACTGATGTGTTGTTTGTCGCGAATACACTGCATTATTCACTTATCAATTCATACTGAATGATTGTTTGCCGTTATCATCACATAAAAAAAATCGATTCGAAAAGTCCCAGTAACGAAATTATATAACATTCATGTCTAAAAACCATTATCTTTAGTATATTGAAATGAAACATGATACTATTTCTGTTTCACTGTCAGCGAGTAGGCATTTGTTTACAAGTCGTATCGTTTTTATACAGACGAAAAAATATATTCCCGGATCAAGGATTGAAAAGTACCATATCTTCACTTTTTGACATTAACGAATAACTTAACTATTGTTTATTACTTAAAAATTGTTGTTGCTGCCTTGCGTATAACTTCACGTGTATATTTATGATTTGTAAGTAACGGAGAGACAGAATTTAGGAGTGTCTGTGTGAAGTTCAGGGTACAACTAGTACATTTTTGTACATTTTGCAACACTTGTACTGCACTTCTAATAAAACTGTAGCGACATCCGCTACGGCTGAATCTAAAGTCAATCATTCAATAAAATGTATCGTCAAAATATTATTTTAGAATGTAGTTACAAAAAAGTTCTTACTATAACCCCTGGATCTAATTCTCATCTCATCACCGACTTTGAATCGTTGACTTCTAGTATTTGTAAGTCCCATATGTTGCAGTATTCATTTCCTGTTAACGTTGAATCTTTTTACTAGAATATATGAGTGCTGAAAACTAACATTTAGCGGCAAGTAGATTAGGTAATGCGACGGAACCTACTTCCTCAAGTTCCATTACAATGAAATTAAAAGAAAATAACCTGATATCATAACTATTTCAGATACGAACATGTTGCTGGCGCTCCTATTTGTCCACCTGGCATCAGCGACTGATACCCTCGAATGCACCACCTGCATTAAAGTCAACGAGACCTGCTTCAATATCTCATACCTCTTCGACATCAATGCTCCATTCAGGAAGAAAATCGTCATCACTAAGCTCGGAATCCTCCGCAGTAGTAATACTCTCTTCTACAGCTTTGAACCTGAGATCAAAGATCCTGAGTACTACAAAGTTGGTTTTGTAGATTTGGACAACCCGGACAATGGAAGTGTTATCTCCGGTGGTAAACAAGCCATGAATTTTGGTACATTCGACATTGATCAAGATAATTCCTTAGTTTACTTAGGAGGAAGTGATGGAGTATTCGTATTAGATACCAAACAGAATCGAGTCAGCCCTTACAGCTCCCGAGGCGATATGGTTCTCAGCTTGATGTACAAAACACACGTCTATTTCATCAGAGATGGCGAATTTAAAATTGTGAAGAAGAAAGGCGACAATTTTGATACACTGCTAGATTACACGCCGATTAAAAAATTTGTCATCAATAAATACAATGTTGTTATATTCCTAAGTAATTACGGTCTTTTTGCTACCAAACAAGAAGATATTGTATTGCTTTCCAAGAATCCTTTTATAAGAGGTCTAGCTATTGATTTGGACGATGTTGTTTACGCTTGGTGGATAGATGGTATTTACAAGGTTATTGTCGAGAAGCCATTATCTTTATCTAGGATGGTGAAAGTAGCAGATGTCCCTATGATTGGTGGGCTTACTTTTGACAACGATAATAACTTCTTATTTACATCTGGCAGAAGTGTGTATAGATTAATAGAAACCAATACCACCGATTGTTAAATTGTAATTAATATAGTTGTAAAATATTAATTTATTGAGATTCGCTTATTATGTTGATAGAAGATAGTGTTGATGAATTTAACTTTACTGATATGGAGTTGTTTGTGTCAATGGTTTTGTATGTAATCTTGTCTCTTCCCTTGTACGCATAATATGTATACCGAAATGGAAGGCCAGCGTAACAAGATATTAAAGAATTGCGAAATAATATTTTTGTAAAAGACTACAAGTTTTAATTGGTTACATGACGAACAGTTGATTGAGTAAAAAGTTCTTAGTGGGCAAACTACGTATATAAAGATTTCATTAACACAAGATATGAATTTTCAGCAAGCGTTTTAATGATATCATTCTTAAGATCAATATAAGTATAATATTTTTACAAGTAGTGTAATAGATTTATGTATAAATTATATTTTATATAAGCAACGAAGGTGGCAAACAAGGATGCAGTTCACCTGGATGTTAGGTGATGACTTTAACCTATATAGATATCTACACAAAAGCAGAGGTTAAAATACAAATGTGTTGGCACCCATGAGACCTTTAACACCGTTTATTGGTGACGGATTTTGCAACTTACGGGGCCATATATTATCATCTAACCGGCACATGATAGTCAAGTCGATTTTTTTTTCGATTATGTAATAGTTTTATCTATTTTTGTGTTTTTTTTTTCAAAGTCTCAAATAGATTAGTGTATTTTTAAAGATATTTCATAACAGCATTATATTTGTTAAAAAATATAGCTCGTAGTAGATATGAATAGTATACAAATTATGCGTGGCTTTAAAAAAAGTATTTATTAAAGTAGAGCTCCAATCACTGTTGGGTTTTGAGAGCTCATCCACTGCTATACCACTCATTAAGGTGATTTCAGATATCGAAGCTTAAGGCAGTTGAGGTTGCACTTTTGTGAGTTTTTCTATGTCATCAAAATATTTTACCCGCGTCAATTAATATGGAATTGAAACAACAAAATTTGTGAGATGTATAATCCATATTTTAGTATAAATTATGGCATAATCATTGTAGTGTTTCAATGTTTGTAAAGGGGAAATGAGACATTCTACTGATATACTTTTTACATTAGTTTATTACATTTAGTTTTATCTTAGTGATATTCTTGACTTTACATATATTTTTCATCTTGTTTGACATGTATATCAATTGTTGTTCACTTTAGTTTATTTTGTTTGTTTTTTGACGTGTCATAAGAGGTGCCTGTCACCCTAAATGAATAAATGAGTTTCTGATTCTGATTCTGAATGATTATGCCATAATTTATAATGTATACGTGTTTCTTGTCATGTTAATTGTAACGCCTTGGTGAAATTATTGGAAAGTAATATTAAATAACTCACGCCAGCCACTCTGAACTGCGTCGAGAGGTACTCGTATAGTTTTTAAGGCTGTATTCAATTATCATCGACACAAACCGTATGCTTGTTGCTATTTCATGTAATATAAGAAAATATAATGTACATCCAATGCAGTCTCTACGTATATAAATAATGTATCATTGTTACCGCTTAAGAATTTTCAAGATAAGGTTTTTTTTTTTACACATTCGTTTAGTATGTTGTGATGTTACCTACATCATAACATACTATGCGAATGCGAATCTAAGAGACTTAATGTTATAGTACAAAATCTCTATTAAAATAAAAATGTTTGAAATTATCGTTGGCTCAATACGTGTTTGTTACTTATATCCATAATTTCAATAACTAGTTAATCCTTCATTGTTCAAATTGGCTCATTTTACGTGTTGAAAGTGTAGCTTTGGATAAGCTATGAAGAATGTGGGGCTTCGGTAGCTTAGTGGTAAAGCGACTGGACTGATTACCTTGAGGTAACAGGTTTAATCCCTGCCCGTCAAAATGTTCTTTCAGTATTTTCTTTAATTTCTAACCAAAAAATTTGATCTGCTAAGATTTGCTAGACTGATCACTATTTAAGCCACTACGACTGTCATACACTGAATGACTGGACTAATACAAGCATGACATAAGAGTGACATCAGTTGCCCTGAGTCCTTGCCCTTGCGTCAGTTAGGTCTAATTGGGACACTCTGAAGACGCCGCAACTGGTCTATATTTAGTTCAATTCCATGAACATACATTGAATTGTTATTTCGTAGTATGATAGTGGGTGAGAACAATCATAATTTACTACTGCTTCTTCCGCTTAGTGATAGTTGTTGACCTGCAATACCAACTTTTGGGTAGCATGCCGAAAATGCTATTTTATTTATTCGTATGGCATATAATTTACAGTCCTTGCATATAAAATTTACAAATTAATTATAAACATTTAAATTAAAATATGTAAAATTTGGATTACAATATTATACTATGAGATAATTTCTGTATCCAGGGGATAGCGTCGTTTTCGAGGGAGAACAGGTCCCTTGGACTTCCACTATATTTTGTAAGGGGACAATCTCTAACTATATGTGCGACATCTTGCACAGCAGCTCCACGCTCGCACGCCGGGGATTCTCGCCAACCACACTTAGCCATGAAACCATTACTTCGTCCGCAACCGGTCCTTACTCTATTGAGTTGACACCATTCTTTCCTGGGAAGTGAGAAACCGGCGGGCTTCTTCGAAGGATTTAAACGAATTCCCATAGTATTAGGTACGTTATCATTCCACTCTTTTCCCCACTTCTTCGTCGTATTCAAATTATTGTCTACGAGTTCACGTGCGGACTGGTACGGTGGGTGTCGTGATTTAAGACGTTGGAATGGTGGATTGGAAAATTCTGAATGGACCGGCAAGTCTGGATTATTATAAATCTTTGTAGCTTCTCTGACCAAAATTTGTTGCCTTCTGAGATGGGGTGGTGTAATATGGCTCAGCACGGGGAGCCACTGGACGGGGGTACATTTTATGGTTCCGGATATGCATCTCATTGTCTGGTTAAGTTGGGTATCCACGTGTGGCACATGTGCACTATTTATCCAAACCGGAGCACAATATTCTGCTGTTGAGTACACTAAGCTCAGGCCCGTGGTACGAAGCACATCGGCGTTTGCACCCCAAGAGGTACCTGCTAGTTTGTGCAAGATGTTATTCCTCGTCTGGAGCTTTTTGCACAGTTTGTTTATGTGCGGAGCGTAAGTGAGGCTGCGGTCGAGAATGATACCTAGATATTTTGGCGTGGGGTTATAAAGCAATCTTGTCCCAGCAAATTCTACCGCAGGTTCATACCTCGCCATTTGGTTGGAGAGGTGGAATGTTGTCACTTCAATTTTCGAAGCGCTTGGTACTAGTCTCCACTTTTTAAAATAAGTATCCAATACAGTAAGGTCCATATATAATTTGTTTTCGGATGGTTCGAATGTTTCATGTTGAGAAGCGATAGCGATGTCATCAGCATATATGAATTTACGACTGTAGGATTCAGGGATATCATGCAAGTAGAGATTAAATAACAATGGCGCTAATACTGAACCCTGTGTTGAAGTACTTTGTACCATACCATACGAAAGCGACTTGCAAATAGGATACATTGGAGTTCAATCGTATGAGATTTATGAACTTAAAAGTGACGTAAACAGGTCAGCTAGTTGAATAATATATGATTGTTTCATTACAAATAAGTCATTGGTGTTAAGTGATGACTGCAGCCTATAGACATCTACACTAATATCAGATGGAAATAATAAATAAATAATAATAATAAAAGAAATGTATTTCTCCACAATAAGGCCAACAATAATATAGGTATACAATTCAATGCAAAATCAACAGACAGTCGTATGTGATGTTATTGTGGAGACTGGAGCCTGAACTAAAGTTTAAAAAAAAACCTGTTTTACAGTCTCCAGGTCTACCCTTCGGAAAATAGTGTTATTGTATAATCAAGGATGTACATTTAACATTTTATGATGTTCATTTCATTAACAAAAGGAGAATTTTACTTAAATTTGCTTACTAGCTAGTTTGTAGCGAGAACAAGTTAAAGTTAGGTACCTAAGCAAATCATCTAGAGTTAGTTACAGATTTCTACAATTTTAAAATGAAGATGCATTGTTATTCTTGAGGCCTTAATTATTTTGCCTCTATGATAGTTATTCCGGGGCCATACATCACGTGTAACCGGACATGATAGTACTGAGTACTAGACTGGCATTTGGCGACACAAAGGCTAGATGTAGTGGTGGCGCATTCGAGCACCGTCACTAGAATTTTATAACTTGGTGGTTTTTACTGGTGGTAGAGTTCCAGTGGCGGAGATCGCGGGCGAAGACACCACCGCATTACCTAATATACTTGCCGCTAAATGGTAGTATTCAGCACTATCGTGTTCCGCTCAGGTGGTAATGTACAGCCCTGTAATTTTCAGCACAGAGGCATAACACCTCAGGCCTCAGGAGTGGTAACGCATCTACATTTTGACCTCGGTCTTTGTGTGGGTGTCTATAGGCTGCAGTCATCACTTAACATCAATGTGAACTGCATGCTTGTTTGCCACTTCCATAACATAAAAAAATATAATAACCAACTAGCTGTTGCTCGCGGCTCCGCCCGCATGTAGGTCGCTTTTCGCGTAGCCTATGGAAACTCATCAAATCATCCCATGGCATCCCACAGGACCATTTTTTCGGGATAAAAAGTATCCTATAATCTAAGTCAGCTAATACCCTATCTGTATAACAAATTTCATCAAAATCCGTTAAGTAGTTTTGGCGTGATTGACGGACAAGCATCCAAACATCCAAACAAACAAACTTTCACATTTATAATATCAGTGTGATTAGTACAGTATCTAACAAGAAATCTCAGGAAGGAGACTCGGCTTATTTCGGGACGGTAGAGCGTTATCTCTTTCGCACCCTACCAATTTGACGTTTGTCCACCATTTTGACCAAGTCTTGAATACCGGACTATCAGTGCTTACGTATGCAGTGTGCAACAGAGATAACGCTAAACGAAGTCGAAACTAGCCGATTGTCCTTTTCATAGGCTCGATGTGCATTATTTCTTGATGAGCACTGTAAATACCTGTGGCCTAAATTATGTTTACCATCATTGTGTACTTGTTTGTAAGATAAATGTAGAACGGCATTAAGAAATAGATTTATGTCTGTTTCTTAATGCCTAAAAATCAGATGAAAATGAAGATGAATTGCCATTCTTGAGTGAGCCCTTAATTATTTTGCCCCTATGATAGTTATTGCGGGGCCATACATCACGTGTAACCGGACATGATAGTACTGACTGAGTACTAGACTGGCATTTGGCGACACAAAGGCTAGATATAGTGGTGGCGCATTCGAGCACCGTCACTAGAATTTTATAACCAGCTGTTGCCAGCGGTTCAACAAGGATAGGCCTCGATGACTGCAAACACCTAGACAAGGCTAAATTGATTTGGTTTTGTTGAATTTGATTGACCACTATTACCACCCACCTATAGTTTTATTGAATTTCCTGAGATGCGGGCACATGATAAACAGGTTGCGAAATACTTTGGTCATAGCCCGTGTCACTGTTTAATTCGAATATATCCGTTTTGTTGTATGAATTTGTAACAACAACCAAACTTTTGTAACTGCCTCGGTAGCCTAGTGGTAGCAGGCCACTACTTTTACGCTGAGGTCCTGGGTTCCTCGATTCTCGGGAAAGGTTATCAGAGATAATGGTGTAAAGTCCTTTATCTCTGGTTCTTTTGGGATTTTTCCATTTACAGGCAATTTTCCAGTACCTCGAAGTTTGGTAATGTGCCCGGAGATGTCGATAAGCTCGCCACCTGTTACATGGGCTAAAACGTAACCGGCGAATCGTGGGTGTTTGCATGTATGCTTGAATGCATACATTTACCTCTGCCTACCCCTTCGGGGATTACAGGAGTAAAGTTACGTATTACGTTTTTTTTTTTTGGATAAGAAAATAGACATTATCATCATCCAACTTTACCATACGTAAGAAAAAAAAAACTTAAACCTTTTAAGCCACGAATTTGTAGAAACCCAATTCTTATAGGTTAAGATCCCACTGTAGAATCATTTCGTTCATCCAGATTTGCTGCAAACCTAATTTTTACGTAACTTTATAATCTAGAGAATATATATCCACTAGGTTGCCAATTTATGTATCAAAATTTAGCCGCAAGTTTTTTTAATTAAATGATTTTATCTTTAACAGCCAGCATCTCTTATTTGCGGTCGATTTAATTTAGCTCCCGTATACCATAATAATGAGAAAAAAAATAGCTTTAATTTGATATATAAATAATACATGTACGTCATGGACCTTAAAAGTTATCGGGGCGGATAACTGTTGTAAAGTTCGCAACGGCAGACGTGATTTTTCTGAGTGTTTTTGTATATATTACCGTGAGGTGGACAATATTTTATTGAAAAAAACAAATCAAAAAAAAAAATCCTAACTAAAAATACTTGCGGCCATTTTTTGTGAGGCAGCCTAGTGGTAATATTCTCTAAATTATAAATATGCGTAAAAAATAGGTTTGCAGCATATCTGGATGAACGAAATGATTCTGCAGTGGGATCCTAATCTATTACATTTTTGTAGGATGTATTGAATGTTTGAGCGCGGGTTCAAGTGGTACTAAGAATGTTTGACGTCGCTTGTCCGCGCCGAGTGACCACTCCGCGACGACTCTTGACTCCTCTTTCAAATGGTTTGGTATTTTTCGTCGTTTTGTTAAAGGTTTTGACCTTTTTCCTTAGTACTTATTGTACCGAACTTTTTTACAGATCAAAGGTTACTGTGTTTGTTAAACGATTATATTTTTGGTAGAATGGTAAAAATATGAGTTTATTTAAAAAATGTACTATATCATATCGAATCTTAAAGTTATTCGGGCACATCGTAACGAGGATACCATGGAACGACTGGTAGTACAAGAGAAAGTTGAGGGCAAACGATCTCGTGCACGCTCACCGACCAGATGGACAGACCTCATTAAATCTGTGACGCACTCATCAATGACGGCTTTCACTCTGCCAGACATCGAGCTACATGGCGACGCATCGCGATCAGACGGAGACAGAAAAGTGACCGATACACGACCACGACTAAGAAGAAGAAGAAGAGAGTATGTCATATATACATCATCAATTAGGTGAAAGTTGCAGAACACAAGGCTTACAAACTGCCCCCTGACGTTACACATCTTCATAGGCGACGGTGACCACTTCTCGATCGATGTTAAGTGATGACTGCAGCCTATAGACAGTAGACTCCCACACAAAGACCAAGGTCAAAATGCAGATGCGTTACCACTCCTGAGGCCTAAGGTGTTATGCCTCTGTGCCGGTAATTACAGAGCCGTACATTACCGCCTGACCGGAACACGATAGTGCTGAACACTACCATTTAAGCCGTTAAATGGTAGTGTTCACATACTTGCCGAAGTATATTAGGTAATGCGGTGGTGCCTACGCCCGCGAGCTCCGTCACTGGAGCTCTACTACCAGTCGACATGACATGAAGACTAATCTGGGATTCCATTTGGATCAGCAGTGAGACTTAATCTCTTTTTTTATATTTATTGTTGGTTTTTTTATCTCCTCCTGATCTAAAAATGTTTGTACCTAATCTTTTGAAAATTTCGCCCTTTGTGTCTTTGTGTTGTTTAACTACACGTTTTCTTTCTTTTCCTTTTCTATTTATTATGTATCAGTATCTCTTAGTACACGTGAATGAGCCCGCGTGTACAAACAGTGCATATTCTATAACATAACCGCATCAAAAGAACAAGTGATCCATCATCGGGCGACACGGCGCAGTCAATACACCGTTTCCTGTAGATAAAGACTGGGGGTGGGCGACTCTGAATATTTTATAATACAGCCTTAACTTTTTCTAGTAAAAAGCGAGCGATGATTACTCGGGGTGGAGCGATGAACGGTTTGGGGTGACCATGATTTAGGATTAACGTAGATTTTTCTATTTAAGAAAATAGTGACCGAGTTCATTCTGGGGCTACGACAAGCGATAAAATAAGTGGCTGCATCGCAAAGGTGTGATGCCATTGGGTGGCCGCATTGTACAATCCTTTTTTTTTGTTTTGTGGATGGTCGGGCGGGTTATGCGATGGTAGAGAAATGACCGTCGCGTCGAAGTCACCTGAATAGTGCAGTCGCGGCCAAAAGCTCTTCTTATAAACTGGAGGACGAGAACACCATTATATTATGTTTTACTAGAGATATAACTCTTGACGCAGGTCGACACGGTCTCTGGAGTGTAGTGGAAGCATGCCACTACCACAACTGTTCGATCCATCAGAGATAAAGGTATAATAATAATTCCAACCCTTGATAGGTCCCACTGCTGGGCACGAGTCTCTCCCCTTCTAGGGAGGAGACCTGGAGCTTACTCCGCCACGCTGCTCCAATTCGAGTTTTAAGGGTTAGTGACCAACCTGCTGTCCGAATAGATCGCTTCCAATCTACACCAGCCGCAGGGCAATGTGCGCTTCGATAAAGGTGTATTAATCCTATTGGGTAATACCCATTTTCTAAGAATGCCAGCTACCCTCAAGGTTTGCTAACCTGCTCGGAGATGCCAATAGGCTCGCAACCATTCACATGTATGCTTGAATGCATGCAATTAGAAGGGTGAAGGTACGTTTTATTTTGTAACGGAGTTAATCTCAAGACTTTACATTAACAGATACGTTCTCTAGACTGTGACCTTACAGTCTACTTTGCCGAACAGTGGCGACTGATCATCTCTCACGGCACGGGAGGCCAATAATGCCGGAGACACAATTGAAATCAATTGTTTTATTTTCCTTGTGATATTCTTTGTCAGGCCACATGAAAAATAGTAGTTGTAGTAAAATTTGTAAATTAATAAATATTTCTAAGAACGTTGCATACTTTAGGCAAGTGTGTTTGATTTTGTTGCTTCGCGAACAGATAGGTCTTTAAATGCAAATAAATTTAGTTCAGAGACTTTCCAAAATGATCATTGAATCGTGAACACCGTACATTTAGCTCTTTATTATATCCCCTTTTTTCGTTCATCGTACCTCCGAAATTGATGGGTAAATATTTTTTATGAACTCGCCCGATGGTAACACTGTGTGTTTAGAATCTTCTGTGTTTGTTCGTCATAACATTTTGCGAATGCAGATTTTCCTTTTTCAACTGTCCGCTGATTTTTTCAGTTCAACGAGGGTTGGATTTAATAAGGATATAATGTCTTGGTTTTTTTATATAATAGAATCATATTCTTCTCGTCTATGTTTTCTACAGGAGGTAATTAGGTACGCATGGAAATGCGTAATTGTTTGTGTGTGTAAAAAAAATGTGTTTGTATCCGTTACATTTTATGTCGGATATTTTCCTCATTAAATGTAATTACATAGATAAAATTCTGCAAAGTACGTGATTAAACTCCATTCGGATTTATTTTTTAAATCTGTAATCGAAATATATGGTTATCAAATGTACTTCATGTATTATTTAAAAACAGAAAACGTATCGTGGAATACTTAACTCTTAACACTTATTGAAATAAAACTAGTTTTCGGATTAATCTTGCGTATTTTAGTTTAGCTCGTATCTCACTTTGGAGTCACGCGCACGGACTTAAATTAAATCCTGAGAAAACTAAATCAATAATTATTGGCAGTTCACGTTTCATACATAAAATTGACTGGGACTGTTTACCCCAACTTAATTTAGAAAATGTACAAATTCCTTTTAGTCAAACGGTTAAAAACTTAGGTATCTTATTTGATTCACATTTCTCTTGGTCTCCACAGATTACTGAAGTCAGCAGGAGGACGTTTTCCGCGATTGGTTCCTTGAGGAGGTTGCGAGGATTTCTTCCGGTGTCTACTAAGATTGCGCTTGCACACTCTCTACTTTTTCCAATTCTTGATTATGCTGATGTCTGCTACCTTGATTTGACCCAGGAGCAACTTAATAAGCTTGAGCGTCTCCAAAACATGTTCATTCGGTTTATATTTGGTTTGCGCAAATATGACCACATCTCCAGCTACCGTGATAATGTAACCGTGATGTAACTATCTATCCTTTTTCATCCTTTTTCTTTACCTCTTTTTCTAAAACTTTTTAACTTTATCTTTTGGTCATGCATTGCTCTTTCTTAATGTATAAATAATTATAATATTTCTCCTCGTTGCGTAATTATCTATTCATTTAGTATTATTATTGTGTTTTAAATCTTTATTATTGCTCAGTACACCCTGCCGGTAAATAAATAATTTCTTTCTTTATGTTCCTGACTAAAAGGTTGTCTGGAAGAAATCGCAGCTTTTGCGATAAGATCGCCTTTTGTACTTTTATTTCTTTTCTAGCTTGTATAATTGGTTAAGTTTTCTGGTGTACAATAAAGTGCATAAATAAATAAAAATAAATATTTTATTTTAAATAATCATTGTAGTTTAATATACGCGAGATAAATCCGAAAACTAGTTTTATTTCAATGAGTGCAGCTCGCGAAAACCTAAGAACATACTATCTTAACACTTAATCTTAGGAATCGGTGTGCGTGAGAGAATGATGAATGTAGGGTAAAAGCCGGATAGTTGCCCCACTTTTCGAAAAAGCTTTATTTTTCAAAAATATAAACTTGCTGAAAATGGCTTTGTATGAATTTCAAAACTTTGGTCTTTTATCTTTTATAATAGCCTATTTTTTTATACATAATTAGCAACGTTTTTAAATAAATACTGTTTTAAATGGCCTCTCAAAAAAGGGATAGTTGCCTACTATGGCGGATAGTAGCCTAGCGCGGAAAATGCTTCGGGGGATACTTGCCTCACGCGGGGATAGTAACCTCGGTGTGTATTTAATAAGAATAAAAAGAAATTTATATCAATTAAAGTAATCTTTATTCATTATTTAACAGTCTTTATATTTTATTATATAATTTACTGAGATCTTTTGTTAAGAATAATTAAAATATTAATTAAGTTAGCAGTTGCTGGTTACTGTTTTTGTAGCGTCGTCGTAGAGTTCGAGAGGATATTCCGTACATTCGGGAAATTTCATTGATACTTTTTTTTTTCTCTCATTTCTTCCAAGGCAAGTACCAAACTATCTTCTGTCCAGTTAATGCTGCGTGGCACGACACCTGCTTTTCTTTTATATTTGCGAGGCATTTTGTTTATCTAGAATAAATGTATAAAACAGTTAAATAGATATATGTTTTATTTACAACAAGTTAGTCACAGAAAATTCGAAAAAACAACAAAAAAATTAGAATCCGTCTTTGCTTGTAACAATACTACTAGCCACTATAGGGGCAACTATCCGCGAAAGTAAGTAGGGCAACTATCCTTTTTGATGCGGATACTTGCCCTTTTTATTTGTGAAATAAATAAAAATTATTTAACTATAAAACATATCACACAATGTAATTTGAACTCTAATGTATGCAAAAAAACAAAAAGTTGACTGAAACCACTATCAGTATTAAAGATATTTAATAGAAATTACTTACCAATATAATTATAGCGTCCGTCAAGGTTTCGCCGCGGAAGATTTTTACTCACACGAACAAAACACGTACGCCTATTTCGATGGCTTATGCGGCACTGAGGCCTGCGGGGGGTCTCCACTTATTGTAGTAAAGCGCCAAAACATCTTATACTCCTAACATAGTGTATTAAAAACCGGGGCATGTATCCGTCCGAGGCAACTATCCGGCTTTTACCCTAGAAGAAGCAGGGGAGGTGTGTCAGGACCGTGATATCTGGCGCTTCACACTCTCTCCCAACCCCGTAGGGGACTTGGCGTGAAGATACAAACTTAACTCAAAAATACCCACTAAATAAAATATGTTAGTTAATTAATGAAATCCATTTTTTTTTTAAATACGCTTACACTCACAGCCTCACAATAGGTATAAACCTGTGTCGTGGGTGCCGTTGTACACATACAACATATACACAAACACCCAGACCCGAAACAAATATCTGTAGGCCATACAAATATTTGTCCCGGTGCGGGGACCAAACCCGCGACCCTTCGAATCAAACGGTCATCTCACCCCGCTGGACTAACCGGGTCGTCATTACATTTTCACCGAATGGCAATACGTTTGTTACAAATCAATTCCTTTTGCCGGCGCGTGACCGGCACGTAAACCGTCACCCTTGTGGCCCTATAGCACACCGCGGACACTTTGCCAAATTCCATACAAACGCTTAATTTGATCTTTATTACTCAGACATCAATCAATGACGTGTATTTACACGTGCACCTGTGTGAATATTTTAATAAGTGTTGGAATAATTAATTCAATATTCAAATTTAAGAAAAAAAGAGTCAATTACAGGGACGGTTAGCTACATGATCACTTTATCGGAACAGGGATAGCGCTGAACACTACGATTAAGTGGCAGTTAAATAATCAGGTTCCAGCAGATTGGTTGATATAGAATTTTACTGGTGGTAGCTCCAGCGACGGAGCTCGCGGGCGTAGGCACCACCGCGTTACCTAATATACTTGCCGCTTAATGGTAGTGTTCAGCACTATCGTGTTCCGGTCAGGTGGTACGGCCCTGTAATTTCCGACAAAGAGGCATAACACCTTAGACCTCAGGAGTGGTAACGCATCTGCATTTTGACCTTGGTCTTTGTATGGGTGTATGGCTGCAGTCATCACTTAACATCAATGTGAAATACTTGTTTACCACTTACATTACATTAAAAAAAGTTGTGCCTACGTACTCACGACTTATCATAAGTATAAGACAGTTGTTGGGAAAATACTATTTTGATGACCCGGTTAGTCCAGCGGTGTGAGACTACCGTTTCATTCAAAGGGTCGCGGGTGCGATCTCCGCACCGGTACAAATATTTGTATGGCAGACAGATAGCCGTTGTACAAATACACAAACACCCAGAGTGTTTGTGTATGTGTACAACGACACCCACGGCACAGGTTAATACCAAGTGTAGGGCTGTGAGTGAAAACGTTTAATAATAATAATAATGGCAACCCATTATACGTCCCACTGCTGGGCACGAGTCTCTCCCCCCCCCATTTTTTTGGAGAGGGGGCAGGCCTGGAGTTTATTGTGGTGGAGCGATTGAGTGAAAGCGTATTTTATTTTATTCATGTTATAGTGGTATTTAAGTATTTGTGGATAGCACTAAGATAGTGCACAATAATAAGAGGAAAGAAATAAGAAATAAGAAAGATCACAGTAAAGAGATATAATATGCACAACACACAAGATCGCCACAGCAAGGCGAGGGAGTAGAAATATTACAACAGGAAGAAAGAACAGAAAATAGGGAATAAACGAAAGAAATATGCGCGCGGCCAAACGAATACGCGATGGCGAGGGACACAATGGTTACGGCGAGAGGTCTGAACGGACTGTCTGGCCGTCGGGCTCGATGTGCGAGCGCAGCGCGGTAGGCCACGCCCCCAAGCACCGTTAGATCTCTCTAATAACAAACTCGGTTCGTTTGTCCGCGCAACATACAAAAACATTAATTTCACATTATAAAATATACAATTACAAAACATTTAAATTAAATTACAATTACACAATACAATTATTTACAAACAAATTAACTAAAACAATAATTAATAGAATTACAAATTAAAACAAATATAATTAAATATACACTACAATGTAATGTTATGTCTATCAACAGTAACTACTTACAAAATTGTTTCCATCTAAAAAAAGTACACTATTATCCCGAGAAGCAAAAAGTTTAATCCGCTCAACAATACAGTACTTTGATGACTACATTCGGCCGTACTCTCTCCTTCCGGCCCAAATGGCGGTACATTTGCAACAAATGAATTCCTTTCGTCGGCGCGTGACCGGCATGGAGACCAGCCGTATTGTGGCCCTACAGTACCTGGCGCCCTTAACTAAGCACCATTGTGCTAGATCTACTCGTTCCAGCTTCAGATTAGAGATCTTTATTGGTATTCCAAGGCTTTAATTGGTTTTTATTTATTCCCTTCTTACGTTCCACATCCAGATACAGAATGTTGTGTTAATTACAATAAACAAAAGTATCTTGTGACTAAACTATGAGACAACAATTTAGTATGTAATTTTTTTTAAAATCTTAAGGCAAATTATTTATTATCATTTGTATAGTTTATAAACAGACATGACGTGTGTATCTATTGTTATTCACCAGCAACGCGGCCCACCGGTCGCGGCCCGGACCGACTTAGGTGACAATTCATCCGCATATGTAATTTATCCGCGGATGAAATGTCACTCGTTAAAAACAGTAGTGGTCGTCTCATCCGAAGTTTCGTTGTTATTCGGAGCAGTCGCCACCTAGGCAAATTACTAGTGGTCCTTTCATCCAAAGTTGAGCAACACCTATATTATGGCGGACCGGAGGGGAGTAGCCATAGCGTGTTTTTCCGATGCAAAACAGTCAGTCATGTTAAGTGGAGGGAAATGCGTGCGACACACATGCACACTACAAAATTCGACTACTACTACGAAACTCACACCTTGACTTTAACAAAATACAGAAACAATTTCACGCACACATTTAAACATCTATGCGACAGGTATAGGCCCAACCAATAGGCTTGTACTTTGACAGAGGGAAAGCCTGCATATGGCCACTCCCCTCCGGTGTTGCTCTATGTTCACCATAGTTTGTAATTATATTTTGGACATATCATAAGCGTTTATTGTAAACCTAAATGATAAATAAATTTTTGACTTTGACTTAATACGAGATAGTCATTCAAGAATGTGTTATTCTTTGGTTTTATTATGACCATATAAACATAATATATTCAGCATAAATAAAGCCACACGGAACCCTGCATTGGTATGCGAGTTTGAGTTACCCTTCGCTCGGCTGGTTTTGTCAAATAAATACCTACCGCTAAAAGTAAAAAGTTTGAAAGCGGATATTTCCTTCAGCAACTTTTTATAATATAATTTTCAATCAACTCAATAAAATCGACTCAAGTTAGCTAGAAGTTCCCCCATCGCAAAGCTGTTTAAGGGTTTGATCGTAGTACAAACAGAACGCGTTTCGTTATCACTGGACGGCGATATATCATTGTTATAAAAAAAAAAACCACCAGCTATTGGAATCGCAAAGCTGTTTAAGGGTTTGGTCGTAATACAAACAGAACGCGTTTCGTTATCACTGGACGGCGATATATCATTGTTATAAAAAAAAAAACCACCAGCTATTCGACGGTTTCGTCGATTTCGTTTTCACCTTAAGGTGCAATTCCGTGGGTCGCGAACGATCGCGGCCGCGCATGGCCGCAATTGATCGCGTCCCAGGGAATTACAGCCTTAGAGATTATGGTCAAACAAACTTATATATTTACGTAACCGGTTAAGTTAAAAATAAAAAAAACAAGTGAATATGGCAAGTGGTAATTATAATCATTAGTTACTTTATCTCCAACCCTCAACCCTGCAACCATACCTACCGATTCTCTGGTCCGGATTGGAACGTCGCAGTTCCTTACCTTTCCTAACGTTCGCCGCCTCAAACCCTTCTGTTATTTCGAAGCAGGACCTCATCGATTCCTTGGAAAGTCGCATTTACTTACTTACTTTTACTTTAGATATGGGGGGCCCAAACCGCTATTGAACTGCGTTTGGGATCTTATTTCTCCTATAGTAAATAAAAAACTTACGAAATCTAATAATATCCAAATTAGGTACATTTTTGTACTACAAACACAAGTACAACAGATCCCAAGTCTCATATTTGTACGAGAAATCTCGTACCCATGTTTGGTAACCCTGGTTCAGTTTTTCCTCACAACTTTAACTTGTGTTCCTTGATATTTATACTTCAACTGCTTTTGATTATATCGCGTTCTGTACGTTCGCACCTTAGTGAAGCAAGCCAGTTATTCTAGTCTCGTTGTTAGAGGGATAATCACAGTGACTTCAAAGTTAGTCCATGCTATTTGATAACAGCTGCTAGCATCTTGTTGCTAGATTAACTACTACATAAGTTTATAGTAATACTAAGTCTGAAATAAAGGGAGAGAAAAGTGTAATTTAAAATCGAAGCGACATTAATTTTATACTTCTAGGGTTCCATAGCCAAATGGCAAAAAACATATCCCTTATAGATTCTGCCTGTCTGTCTGTCCGTCCGTATGTCCCAACCACTTTACTCCGATATAAAAAAAAATATTAAGACTACATACTTGACACTATATGGGTAGATGCATTTTATATCGCTTTATGGATTTTTTTAATTTTAATGAATCATAATTTAGACGACCTGGTTAGTCCAGAGGTTTATGACGACCAATTGATTCGAAGGGTCGCGGGTTTGATCCCTGCACCGGGACAAATATTTGTATGGTCAACAGATATTTGTTTCGGATCTGGGTGTTTGTGTATGTGTTGTGTGTGTACAACGGTACCCACAAGACAGGTTTATACCTAGTGCGGGGTGAGTGTGCGCATATAAAAAAAAATGTGTTCATGCTAACATGGATAGCATAAAGATAGTATGATGACATTAGTGGTTAGGTACATGCACCTTGTTAGGGCATTGCAGTTGAGTAATACGTGCGAGAGACATAGTTCAAAAATATCATCAGCATGCACACCATTCACACATAATCAATGCAACCCAATACGAAATCCTTCGAATGCCACCCAAGCCTTTAGATTCGGAAATAAGCCGTATCATCGGAACCGTGGATTGATCCCACCTGCAGTACGGACCAAAAAACGAGCAAGTCTATCAACAAATAGTTCCACGGAATCCTCTATTTTTCAGATAGATTTAGCAGCAGACATAAATTCGGGTTTCCTGGGGGATTCGGCGGCTATTCGAATGATTGCGTCCATTTCGGACTATTTACCCGATGGTTATTGACATGTCGGGCCTTTTAATGGGTATCGCTAGGGCGTTGGGCTTTTTGTGCGACTACAATGGGATTGCTCGTTTTGGGTTGTGCTAGTTTTATTGTGAGGAAACTTTCTATGAAATAGTATTTAAACATGCACGTTGAAGAATGTATGTTTTTTTATGTAGGTACACCAATTACGCAGATTTTACTAGTAGTAGAGTTGCAGTGTAGGAGCTCGAGGGCGTAGGCACCACCGCATTAATAATAATATCCTCCAGACCGAATTTCGGCCACAGCGGCCGGCGGCCATCTCAGCGGAGACCAGCTAACTGCGCAGGAGATATTATAGTGGACAAGTGTATGCGCAAACACAGGTGCACTCTCTATTCCCTCACTCTCGTAGCCCTATGGGATAGGACAGGACCGACGGCTTTACGTGGTCTCCGAGGCACGACCAGACTCCGGGCTGCTACTGTGAATTTTACCCTACCGATATGACATGTCTTTATCTACATAATATTTATAGTAACAAAAGCGCTCTTTGCTTACGTAAAATTAATGCCTAATCCTACTTTGTGGTACACACTCTTTATAGAAAATTACCTGTGCATAATAAATGTGCATCGCATATAATATTAACGCGGCTTTCAACAATATCAGCAAGATATAATAGCGGTACCATGTTCGCTTATTATGCAAAATTGGGTGTAGCTTAAAGCAATATTAGCCGTGCTCGCGTGGTCGGCTACGATTTATAGTTTCAATTTTATATTGCCTTGTTCTAATGAGCGTCATTTTTTTTTTTATATTATGGAAGTGGCAAACAAGCATGCAGTTCACATTGATGTTAAGAGTCAAAATCCAGATGCGTTCCCACTCCTGAGGCCTAAGGTGTTATGCCTCTGTGCCGGAAATTACAGAACCGTATTTTTAAGTAAAAAAAAATAAATATACTAAGTAAATACTTAGTTTTAAAAAAACATCAGACACATTTTGTTAAAAATATGACATATAAACCATATTAACTATATATAAATTGCATAGAAAAACGAAGGATCGCACTGCGGGAGTGCGGGCAGAAGGGAAAACTTGAATATGAACGTAGTGCATTTTTTGTTTTGTTGCACCACCACCACCACTACCATGACAGCTGTTGACTTTCCTCTTAACGTTGCATAGACGTAATGTATCTCTAGCCGGTTCGTAGCATTGAGAAGGTGAAATACTAAGTAGTTCGTATCGCGCTACTGCAAACTGTATGTAGCATAGAGCAACACGGACCACCGGCCGCGGCGGACCGAAGAGTAGTAGTGATATGCAGGCTTTCCCCTCCGTCAAAGTACAAGGCCAAGTGGGCCTATGCCTGGCGCCTAGATGATTAAATGTGTGCGTGAAATATTTTATGTATTTTGTTAAAGTCAAGGTGTGAATTTCGTAGTAATAGACGATTTGTGTAATGTGTGTGTCACACGCATTTCCCCCCGCAAAAAATTACAAATTGTTTTGCATCGGTAATGAACGCTATAGCTACTCCCCTTCGGTGCGCCGCGGCCGGTGCCCGCGTTGCTCTATGGTATGTAGTAACAGACTGTAATCAATCGTTCTACGGCGGTTCTACGTTAATAGTTTAAGCCCACGTCAGACAATCGCTGACCGATTTCTTGTAGGCGAACGTACTTATAGTCATAATAAAACGAACCGTCTTTTTGTAGGACGTGTGCGTTGCACTTTTGCTATCAGTACGTTCTATTTTTCTCCTACAAAAAATTGGAAAAAAATCGGTCACCAATTGTTTGACGTGGGCGAGAAGCCTTATGGAGTAATTTAGTGCGTTGAGCGTTGGTGGTAAGTTTTTCTTTCAAAAGACACAAAGTAACTGTAAAGCATATTCAGGAATTGTCATCGACCTTTATGTATGACGATAAACGCCCAAAGAAATACGGAAAGTGTAAAAAAATTGCACTTTATGGAACTAATGTAAAATCGAATTATAAACTCTTCCAAATGATGGGCTCGAACCAACATCCTTTGACGTAAGTAACCTAGGTCTATCTTTCGAAGAGACCTAAAAAATCGTAAAAGCCACTATTGACCATTAAAAAGTGCTTTAATTGCCTCGTGTATGTCACGGACCATTACCGTCGGGCAAATGAAAACCTTTCCTCAATAGGGCAGCCATTTTGTTTAGGAGTTGCCATTTTGAAATGTCATTAGCACAGGGTCGTACTTGGACCGCTTTATACAGTGATTTATAATCACACGCCCGCCCCGTTATTGTGTGCGTGACTTATGGATGAATTACTTGGTTTTTGTTTTTAATATTTAAAAAAATTTAAACATTTTTCCTGGTGTTGTCCGCGTTCCATTTTGATTCAACTCAGGGAACTCAGTTGTTGACAATTTTTTTTTGTGATTTTTAATTATTTCCTACAGGAAACCTTACAAAATTATAAGAGAACTAGCTGCTTATTGACACGTGTACCTTATGCGGTCTTAATAAAAGCTATATTTGATTGGTTAAGCGGAGAGTTTTCTAACTGATCTGTATATTTAGTGCAACGTCTGTTGCGCTAAGTGTACAGCGTGTAACAGGATTGTTGATCAACATGAAACTAGTTTGTTCAGAATCGATAACCGAATCGATTTCAGGCATTTTTGATATAGGTAATATTTTGTCCCAAAATGAATTACAATTAAAGAAATTATGGTCACCCATTTGGTGAACAATCAATACAAACGAAAATGGGACTATGGTCCATCCAAAATAAAATGCTAGTCTCAACAAGTTTATTAGAACTCGTTGAGACGTGCTCTTTATTACAAAAAAATTCAGAAATAAAATAGTGGAAAAATCTGATTACTAGCGAGTGTTAAATGAGGGTACGCAGATTACGGCTACATCACATTGCAACAGTGTACGTGTGAGAGTAGGTTCGTGTTTTATATGCGGCCGTAGGAAGAGGTAGGGTAAGTATGCACAGGGTGTGCATACTGGTCGTAAAAATTTGAGGAAAACTTATTTCTTAACTAAAAAATATTAAATACATAAACATGTAATTTCAGTTCATGTATTATGAATATAACTCGATTTTCTGATCGGGGTGTTAGATAGTGTTCATTGTTCCCGTTACATGTTGTTTAAGCCACACATAAGATATAAAATATGCGATTATGGGTGTTGCATCTATTGCCCTCACGATTTTGCTTTTCATCGATTAAATAGTTGCAAGCCTTGAAATATATCAACTTCTCGCTCACTATCTCCCGGCATCTTTAAATTCCAGAGTTATATACAGAACCGTAACACGTCACCCAGTGCCGGATTAGCCATATAGCAGGAGTAGCAAATGCTACGGGCCCCGCGCCATTAGGGGCCCCGTGCCTGTGCCCAAAAAAAAAACACAAATATGTAAAAAAAAACATAAATACACCTTAGCTATTCTCAAAGGGAGCGTTGACCACTAATTATATAGGTACCTATATTATTATGTTGCAAGTTGGCAATACCACAATACTTACAGGGGTAATCCCCTAAATTTGTTTTCGATTCCTTTTCGTAAATGTTGTTTTATTTACATCCTAAATTTCAGTAGGCAATGTAACTCTAGGGCCCCATGGTCACATTTGCTACGGGCCCCGCACCGGCTTTATCCGGCACTGACGTCACCCCAGATTTTAATTTTCGGTCCATCAAAACTTTTATTACCTTTTCTTAAATGAAACTTTTATTGTGTTGACTTTATTTAAGCTTAGTCCAACCGGTTTGTGTCGAAATGGAGTCAGGCCGCGACCCAAGAAACTTTCGTAATTTAACGGGAGTCTGTCTTTATCCGAATATTCGTGTTTAATTTCTTTTATGATGTTTTATTCGGTGTCGGAATATTCCATTGGTGGTCAGTTTTCACATTGTTTTAAGTTTACGGCTATGAACTTTACTTTAAGTTGCACATACTTTAGCTGATTCTTTATGTTTTATGAACTTCACGCCTGTACGCCTGTTATGAAAGAACTTAATGGGCCATGTATTCTCGCGTAACCGGAACACGATGATACTGAACACTTGGAATGCCACACCGCGGACACTCCGCCGAAATTCCATACAAACGCTTATTTTGGTCTCTATTACACAGACATCAATCAGTGACGTGTATTTACACGTGCACCTGTGTGCATAGCACGTAGAAAATACTAACCGTCGCCCATAAGAGGGGAGGAGGTTGGGTGATGCGGGGAAATCGGGCGGGACGTCGAAGTGTCCATTCTATACGTAGTATTATTACATGTTCTCTGGCAATGCGGTGGTGTCTACGCCCTTGAGATTCGCAACTGGGATTCTACTTCTCTATTCGCTAGACGACCCGTTTAGTCCAGCGGTGTGAGACGACCGTTTGATTCGAAGGGTTGCGGGTTCGATCCCCGCACCGGGACAAGAATTGTATGGCCTACAGATATTTGTGTTGGGTCTGGGTGTTTGTATGTGTTGTGTGCATAGAGCAACACGGATCGCAGCGGACCGGAGGGGAGTAGCCATAATCAGGCTTGCTCCTCTGTTAAAGTACAAGCCCAAGTGGGCTCCAGATATTTGAATATGTGCGTGAATTTTTTTATGTATTTTGTTAAAGTCAAGGTGTTAGTTTCGTAGTAATAGACGATTTTTTTTGTGTGCGTGTGTGTGTCACAAAAATTCCCCCCCCGCAAAAAATAACAGACTCTTTTGCATCGGTAAAAACGCTATGGCTGCTCCCCTCCGGTCGGCTGGTGGCCCGTGTCACACCGCGGACACTCCGCCAAAATTCCATACAAACGCTTAATTTGGTTTCTATCCATCAGTGACGTGTATTTACACGCGCACCTGTTTGCGTAGCACGTAGAAAATACTAACCGTCGCCCATAAGAGAGGAAGGGGTTGGGTATGTGTGCAAATCGGACGGGACGTCGAAGTGTCCATTCTATACGTAGTATTATTACATATTATCTGCCCGTGTTGCTCTATGGTTGTGGGTGTACAACGGCACCCACGACACAGGTGCATACGTAGTGTAGGGACGCGCTTACACTCACAGTAGTGTAACAATGACTAAGATGACTGCATCGTTGGCTCAGTGGTCGCAATCGCGATGGTGAAGCCTGAGATCCCGGGTTCGATCCCCAGGTCGGGAACATTTGTTATTGGGTTTTTCTGCAAGGAAATTCCTAGTAGTAGCCCGGAGTCTGGTATCCGTGCCTCGGAGAGCACGTAAAGCCGTCGGTTCTGCGCCCGGTCGCTCTCCGGTCGTGTTGGATTGCCGTCCCATCGGACTATGAGAATGAGGGAATAGAGAGTGCACCTGTGTTTGCGCATACACTTGTGCACTATAATATCTCGCGCGCAGTTGGCTAGTCTTCGTTGAGATTGGCCGCCGTGACCGAAATTCGGTCTGGGGACATTATTATTATTAGTGTAAGAGTATTTTATTATTCTTAATTATTTTTCATGGTTGCCACGATTCCTTTATAAAGCATGAGATAATATATCTTTTAGCCCAAAATATCTTGCATTGGAACACCATCTTAACTCAGGTACTGTTAAGTAACTAATTAAAACTAAGTCTGCACCCGACAACAGTAATGTTATAATATATCACAATTTACTTCACAAGGTATTCCCTCACGGCACTGTATCCTTAAATCTAGTTAATGAGCTGTAACAACGAAGCTAGACTTCATAATAAAGCAAGACAGTAACTAGGTTCTAATTATATTAATTAACTGAACATGATATTTAATATTTTAAACTAAAGGTATGATGGTTGCATTATTTCAGCTCCTTAAATAGATGTGTGTGATTGAAGGAAATTAGCATTATGTGAGATTTTAATGGTTCACTAATGTTTCATCGACAATGGTTACGCAAATCTTCATTTTAATACCAACGTTTTGTACACTATTAATGCCACAAATATATAATTTCGCAAACGTATCATTTCGCAACTCCACTATTCGTATACTAATTATTTCGCAAACATTTAATTACGTAAATTTATAAAATAATAATTAATACTGTCAGCAAAAAAAATACCTATTCTGACCCTCCCCCTTATTGTCACGCTGTGTCACACATCTATTACCCCCTTTAAAATATTACGTCACAAAAACTAAGACTCCCTGATCCCATATGACATTTTTTTAAATCAGGCATACGGCCGAATTCACAAACGTCACTCAATTTTAAGCAACCCTCAAATGTGCGCTATCTCTATCGTTGGAACGTGTTTTATAAAGACAGAAGACTATTAAGTCCCACTTAGATTTGAGTGACGTTTGAGTATTTGGCCGTTAGTCTCACAAAATATTAATTTATAATATTTGAATGATCTACGAACGTCACGTTGCCGTGGATCGCTTCGCCTCCCCCTGTCACATTTGGTCACGCTTAGCGAGACCCCCATCTGTATGCGAACGAATTTTATGAACTTTGTGACACTAAAAAATGCATCCGGATCGAGAACTTTATACGCAAAAGGGCCGACGATCGTTGGTCCTTCGAGCCTACCTTCATAATTAAAAAAAACTACATACAACACAGTATCATAAGTACACAAGCAGCATTGCAGTATTCAATTAAATATGCATTGGCATGTGCATGTGTGTGTAAACTGCAGACGTTGTCATAAAGTGTCTCCAGTAATGTGATTTTAATGCACTTTCGTACGTGCTTGTGATAGTGATGAGCTTATTGCTGCAATGCAACTTCACGCTTAAATTTACTAAAAGAGTTAACAGAGGAATGTTAATTGTTTTATATTATTTCGCATTAACACATGCTTGTGAAATGCAATGCAATAAATGTGAAGGAAAGATTTGACAAATCGGGCAGGACTTCAGTAGCTCAATTGGAAGAGCGGCTGGACTAGATTCCCAGTAGGCCGCGAGTTCGAGTCTCGCCTGAAGTCAAATTTTTCTTTCCATTTTTCTTTAAATAGAGGAATGTTAGTTATGATTAACACTTATGTAATGGCCAAGTTTCATCGACCTAAGTGGACCTTTTGTCCCAGGTATGCGTAATTGTCAACAACTTCGAGTTGATTATGGCTTTTGGCCAGCAGTGGACGTCTTATGGCTGAATGATGATGATGAATGACGTTTAATAAATACGGTAAATACTTCGATTAAAATAGAACGCGATTAAGTCCCGTTTACAATATAAAAATATGAATGGAGTTTGTTTCTAAGAAATTCCATTCCATTCTCCCTATTATAAGTTAGCGTTCGTCCGTTCGACTTCAGGACGCAATGACCCCATCTAGCCACTAGTAGACCAAATTCATTCTTTCTCAGTTTCTTTAGAAATGGGGAAATGGAGGAATTTGTAAATAATTGATGCTTTCCATATTATACCAAATCGTTTAGTTTCTATTTAATTTATTATGTGTTTTTGATTATTATTAGTGGTTATTTACTCTAGGTTAGTTTAAAAAAAAATGACGATGTATAAGTGCTCTCCAGGAGCCTAATTATATGAAATAAATGAATAAACTGAAAGTGGAGAAGTCTGTCACTAGTGCTGTCAAATAACCGAAAAATAGCGGTCAATCCATGCCCATAGGTCGGTAGCAAATACAATGACATGGGATGGCCAGCAGCGTCCCGCTATAAAACTACTGCCACTTCGATTGCCAATCTACATGTCAAGCGCGACGTGTATGGCTCATTCTCTTCTAATGACGCAAAACCCTGTTGTCGGCATTTTCGGAGAAAGCTTTTGTCCAGCATATAGTAGACCAGCGTATAGAATATTTTTTTTTTATGTAATAAAAGTGGCAAACAAGCGTGCAGTTCACATTGATGTTAAATGATGACTGGAGCCTATTGACACTTACACAATGACCAGAGGTCAAAATGCAGATGCGCTGCCACTCCTGAGGCATTAGGTGTTATGCCTCTGTGCCGGAAATTACAGAGCCGTACATTACCACCTGACCGGAACACGATAGTGCTGAACACTACCATTAAGCGGCAAGTATATCAGGTAATGCGGTGGTGCCTACGCCCGCGAGCTCCATCACTGGAGCTCTATCACCAGTAAAGTACCATACCATACCATATTTCGCTGAAGTGATGATTAACAAGTTCACGTGATCATAGCACTTCTTTTGTCTTGTTATTAAGATTTTTATGGTACGAACAATTAGACTAATAAAAATATTTGTTTGTATGTAAAGTATATTCGACGTGTAACAGCATTGAATGTACAACCCGAAACTAGTTTGTTCAGAATCGATAACCGAATCGATTTCAGGCATTTTTGATATAGGTAATATTTCGCCCCAAAATTAATTACAATTAAGGAAAATATGGTCACCTGTTTGGTGAAAAGTCAATACAAACGAAAATGAGATTAAAGTCTATCCAAAAATATAGTCTAATAAAAATGCTAGTCTCAACAAGTTTATTAGAACTCGTTGAGACGTGCTATTTATTAAAAATAATAATTTAAGAAATAAAATAGTGGAAATTAATCTTATTACTAGCGAGTGTCGAATAAGGCTACGCAGGTTACGCTACATCACATTGCAACAGTGTGGGTGTGTGAGTAAGTTCGTGTTTTATGTGCGGCTGTAGGTAGAGGTAGGGTAAGTATACAAAGGGTGTGCATACTATTCGTAGAAATTGAGGACAACTTATTTCTTAAATAAAAATATTAAATACATTAACATGTAATTTTAGTTCATGCATTATGATTAATAATAATAATAAAAATGTTTATTTGTCACCAATACATATTGTTGGTACTTACAGTTTAGTAGGTTTTAAGCAGTATGACGTATAAAAAAAACAGTTCACTGTGGTGATCACTAGCATCTAAACTAGGCCGAGCCTGTATCTTAGATGCTAGTTCCTTCCTGTGATACACAATCTTTGATACACAATATAGAAATACAGAACATTTTGATCTTGTTAAGCAAAACCACACTTAGGATACTTATTTTAACACATTATTACTTAATTAACTTTAGGTTAGAAACGGCACAGACAATAATTAGTTTTGTTGACATTTTACACATCTACCGACAATATTCACAATATTATGCACCGAGTGATCGGGCGATTCAAAGCAATAATGCGACCGCTGAAAATGCGTACTTGGACAATTTTTGTTTTATCATATAAATACACCACTGTAACACAATACATAAATAGGTATGCGAATGAAATAAATATATATAGATAGTTATACTTAATTTACTATTTTTATTTTTTATTATAGGTATTTAAATACATAATGATATTACAAAAATACTATACATAAGTATACATACACATACGAACATGTATATACATATATATCATACACACCTGTATTTCCAATATATACTTTTCTTTTATACTTATATAGGTACCCATAAATTCAAACTCGATTTTCTAATCGGGGTGTTAGAGAGTGTGCATTAGTCCCTTTACATGCTGTATAAGAAAATATGCGTGACAAAGCGAACGCTTAGATCGATCGTGCCTCTCTATCGTTTGTTCCGCGCTCTCAATTGCACGCACGGCTTAGGCTGATCGTGCCACTTTTTCGTACATGCAGTCGGCGTTCATCTATTTATAAGACGTTATCACATCAATAACATTTACAAATAATGTACAGTACTCAACAATTAATATTGCACATCGAGTCTACGAAAGAGACGATCGGCTCGTTTCAGTGCTTCGTAGAGCGTTATCTCTGCTGCACACTGCCTACGTAAGCAGTGACAGTCCGGTAACTCCGGTATTGGTCAAAACTTGATCAAAATGGTCGACGAACGTCAAATAGGTACGGTGTGAAAGAGATAACGCTCTACAGACCCGAAATAAGCCGAAGTCTCCTTCCTAAGCTCGATGTGCAATATTTATTGTAGAGCACTGTATTTATTTTCTATCTTCAGAGAACACTTACACAAATCATTCCACGATCGGTTTGAAATTTTTGAGCCAATAATAAACAGGGTTCCTCGAATAACGTATCAAGGTGAAAGGGTGTGCTGGTTTGAATAATTCATGAATTTTAAACGAGGAATCAAAGGTGCGGATGAATATTTTAATTCTTACTATTTTAAATCTTGTAATTGAAATATTGAATATCGAAATTGAATTCTATTGCAGGAATAACTGTGCAGTCTAATTGTTTTTTTTTGTATGATTATTTATATTAGTGAAAAAGATGATTCATTTTACATATATAAATAAACGTTTGACCACTAACTCACGTTATGGTAAGTGAAGATGTACCACGTTGATTTAGAAAATACCTATTCACTCGTGATTTGAAGGTTGTCAGATTGTGTCAAACACACGTCCGGATTTGGTACGGATGAGACAGCGGATTCGGTACGCTCCGAACTAAATCTGCCGGTGTGTAGAGAATAGAAATAGAATAGAATAGAAAAACTTTATTTGTAACAACAACAATAACATATAAAAAAAAAACTAAAACTAAGAACACAAAATCAAGGTTGTTACAAAAAGGTCCCCAATTCAGCATAAAACCGATCTTACGAGCGGCGCTGGTCTTCCATTGGGGCCGATTTTGTGACATATAGGACCTAAATTACGTCAGCAAAGCGTCTGTCGTATAACTTAAATTTATACCTATACATATAATACTATACTAATTTAAAAGAAAAAAAAATACATAGGTAGGTACATACTTATTCTATTATTTATATACTATCTTTCATCCTAATAATTACAGATTTTAATGTCTACAGACAATCGACGACTTTGTTAAAAAATTGCTGATACACGTTACACACTTTAACGATGTATGCCTTAACAAAACAAGATAACTAAATAAAAAATAATAGGCGTTATAAGAAATAGTGTATAGTTGTAACGTTAGTTGCCGTTGCGAACAGTTCTAATGCCATTAGCTTGTCAATCTTGAGATTTGACAATTTGACATATTATAATAACTTATTAACAAATTTAACAATGAAGAATTACGATCATAACGCTTAAATTATATTAATAAGAAAAAAGTGCAAATAATAAAAGGAAATAATAATATCCGATGAAAATTATATACCTTGCGTAATATAAACCAAAAAAGTTACATAATATATACATATCCTCATCTACAGGTAAGCTAAATTAATACAAAGTTCATCAGTTCTTTATTTTGTCCGTGCGACATCAAAAAACACTAGTCTCATGTATAAAATCCTCCTCCGACTTCTGATGACGAAATAGAAATAGAAATAGAAATAGAAATAGAATAGAATAGAATAGAATAGAATAGAGGAATCCGGCGGACAGAATTATTATTAATCAAGTCCGATGCGGTCCGCTCGCTCGGATTTATCCGGTCGTGTGTTACTACTGTTATAGTTCTCAGGAACCAAATAGGTCATCAACGTATTCGACTGAGTTGAGGCGATTTTAGAGAGTTTTGAATTCTCTTTTTTCTGTATTGAGAGAATGACATACAAAAATTCGGATCTATTCAAATACTAAATTGCAATTCTGACAAATTGTAAGACGACAATAAAAATATTAATAAGAAGTAAACTGGACAAATAAAAACGTAGACAAATAAGATATTTCTTTTCCAAGCTTTTCAGAAAACATTTACATTTTCGTCATTATATCAAAAGTTATTTTTGATGCCAAAAATAAACCGGGTTCCAAAAATATATCAAGGCGAAAGGGTGTGCTGGTTTGAATTATTCATGAACTGCAAACGAGGAATCAAAGGTGCGGATGGATATTTTAATTCTTACGTTTTTAAATTGTCCCAGGCTCGGCGGACTTTTATGAAATCTTGTAATTGAAATATTGAATATCGAAATTGAATTCTATTGTCAGAATTATTGTGCAGTCTTTGTGGTTAGTTATTTTTGTATGATTATTTTAATGAAAAATCAATTATTTTTTATTCTCAAATTTGGGGTTTTCTTATCCTGGTGTATTCAATGTTTTACAACCTTGATAAGTACGTATAGCTCACACCAAAAACCTTGTTTGTAGAATTTGCCCAATCGCAAAAGTAACTAATGTCACTTATATTTCTATTCTAGAAAGTGGTCTTAATAGTACCTATCTAGTAACACACGACCGGATACGGTCTGACTGAATCCGCGGTCCAAATACGCGCGAGTGGACCGCATCGGACTTGATTAATTATAATTATGTCCGACGGACTCCTCTACACACGGTCAGATTTGGTTCGGAGCGTACCGAATCCGCTCCGTACCAAATCCGGACGTGTGTTACTTCTATATTATGTCGCTTATTTGTCCCGTAACCCCATGGTTGACTGGCATTAAGTCCGTCATATGTACATTGTGCATAAAAGTGTGTTAAATAAATTTTAAAAGTTTTTTTTTAAAATTTATTTAACACATAAAAATAACATAATGTAATTTTTTTTTTAACAATGCATTACTGGTAACTACTGAGGTTTGTCTCAAATGCAAATCTACGTCAAACAATTCAAAACAACAGATACTATAACTACATAGTAATATATGAGGATACATTTTTTTTAAACTGACTTTAGTAAAATAAAAATCTACCTATTAGTTAAACGGAATTGAACATACAAATACTTTCAAGTTAGATCTTTTATATTATCCAGGAAATAACGTTTTAATACAAGTATAAATAAATAAATAAACTGCATCTAAAGATTTTTGTTTATGAATCATTTCAGGTCACGACGATACTCGAATATTTTACTGGTGGTAGAGCTCTAGTGACGGAGCTCGCGGGCGTAGGCACCACGTCATTACCTAATATACTTGCCGCTAAATGGTAGTGTTCAGCACTATCGTGTTCCGGTCAGGTGGTAATGTACGCCCCTGTAATTTCCGACACAGAGGTATAACACCTTAGGTCTCAGGAGTGGTAACGCATCTGCATTTCGACCTTGGTCTTTGTGTGGGTGTCTATAGGCTGCAGTCATCACTTTGCATTAATGTGAGCTGCATGCTTGTTTACCACTTACATTACATAAAAAAAAACTCGGAGACCTCCCTTTTGTAACACACTGCCATATCTCTAGGGAAATTAGTTCGTTAATTATTCATAGCCCACGATTACTTCTAATCCCTGTTTCTCTCTCGCTTCCTCTTTCACAGAGATAGACAGAGCAATAGAGCTGTTAATAAAAACAAATTGATAAACTTTCCCACGTTTCCTGTTAATCAATAGTAATAGATTCCCGGCAAACAAGGAATTACACAAGGATTTGTTGTTCCCCTAACCCAAATTTCTACGTCTGCAATCCCGGCAAATCCCGTATCAGCGATAATAGGTGCAAATTTCCAGGAATCCCGCGGGCTCCCGTATCCCGGCGCTCAGCCACGTTCCCGGGGATTACGGGGTTTAATCCTTTCAATGACAATCGATTACAATACAGCGTTCTAAGCTCGCTGCAGTTGGATATTTTCCAGTTAGTTTTTCATTTAATCCCCTTCCAAGCTTTTGTGAAATAGGTCGTGGAAGATGTTGCAGGTAACAGAAATGTGGTTTATTTTTACGTTGAATACTTTGTTATTTAATTTTCTAAAAAATTAAAATATGCTTCCAAGAAGCAGTCAGACAACTGAACAATGGAGAGTTTTGGCGAGAATCTTGAAAGAAGCGTGTGGTGCTCTTATTTTATTTCATTTACTTGGTGTATTTTTAGTTATCTATACTTATAATAAAACTGTAGAAGTGTGAATTCTGCACATAAAAAATATTGAAAAAATAAATACCGGGATGTTATTAGATCGATACCGAACACAAATATGTGATTAGATTTTTTTTTGTCTCTCTGTCTGTCTGTCTTTTCAAGCATCACAGAAAAACTACCGGTCCGATTACGATGAAACTTGATATAATTATACTTT
The DNA here is from genome assembly GCA_036365455.1 of Macrosoma leucophasiata. Lineage (NCBI taxonomy): Eukaryota > Metazoa > Arthropoda > Insecta > Lepidoptera > Hedylidae > Macrosoma > Macrosoma leucophasiata. The sequence goes on from JAWQUS010000026.1 coordinate 14,706,992, forward strand.
GACCTTTGGCGTACAACACTGGGTTACTTTTTAAACCGGAAGAATGTCTGTTTGTCTGTGTGTTTCTGCTTGCTAATTTCAGAAATGGCTTATCCGATTTGCAGTTTCACTAATATATTGTGGTAAGTTTTACTAAACATTTAGTGTTTGCTTCGTGTCAATCGGTTCAGAAATACAAAAGTTATGACAATTTAAAGAATCATGTCGAATATTTTTAACTATTCTGTATCTATCTTCTATCTTTAAGGGGGTTTCGTACCTACGCCAAGCGTCTTGACGCCCAGCCTCCCTACGCCCAGTATCCCGACGTCAAGCGTCCCGACGTCAAGCGTCCCGACGCCCAGCGTTCCGAAGCCCAGCGTCCCAACGCCCAGCGTCCCGACGTCAAGCGTTCCGACGCCCAACGTCCCGACGCCAAGCGTCTTGACGCCCAGCGTCCCTACGCCCAGTATCCCGACGTCAAGCGTCCCGACGACAAGCGTCCCGACGCCCAGCGTCTCGACGCCCAGCGTCCCGACGTCAAGCGTTCCGACGCCCAAAGTCCCGACGCCAAGCGTCTTGATGCCCAGCGTCCCTACGCCCAGTATCCCGACATCAAGCGTCCCGACGTCAAGCGTCCGAACGTCAAGCGTCTCGACGCCCAGCGTTCTGACGCCCAGCGTCCCGACGCCCAGCGTCCCGACGTCCAGCGTCCCGACGTCGAGCATCTCGACACCCAGCGTCCCGATGCCCAGCTTCCCGACGTCGAGCGTCTCGACGCCCAGCGTCCCGACGCCCAGCATCCCGACGCCCAGCGTTCCGATGCCCAGCGTCCCGACGCCCAGTGTCCCGACGTCAAGCGTCCCGACGTCAAGCGTCCCGACGCCCAGCATCCCGACGTCGAGCGTCTTGATGCCCAGCGTCCCGACGCCCAGCGTCCAAACGTCGAGCTTCGCGACGCCCAGCGTCCCGACGTCGAAAGTCGCGACGCCCAGCGTCCCAACGTCAAGCGTCTCGACGCCCAGCGTCTTCCAATCAGTTTCAGCAAGTTCATTATTAATTGCATTGTAGTTACCCTTATTATAAAAATAGCGCAGAAAACTTTGAGGTTTTAATGTGGTTTGTGGTGTAAATCAATCGGTACCAGTGGTTCCTTACATTCAGAAACTAATACATCACGGTTCGATAAAACCAAATCTAATAATTTATTGTAATTATTTTTAACCCAATTATATTGCTGTAAATCATACGTGACTAGTTCATCGACTAAAAAATACTCATCAGCACTAGAAACATTAGAAGGTTTTAAGTAATTATGGTTCATGTAGCGCTCCCATTTAATATTAGATAAGTTGAAGTCTCCCAAGATAAAGAATTTGTCGTCCGAATTTGATAATAAAATCTCACCCACTTTCTCCAAGTATCTGCGCAGTTGATCCGAGTAAGGGTAGCCCTCCTTCTGACCAATAACGTAAACACAACTGACATGTAAGTTCATACAGGTATCATCGGTATGTTTGAGATTAATTGTGAGCCATATGTCTTCTGCTGATGAATGAAAAAGCGGTTGAGCCGTCACCGGAATGCTTTTGCGTATAGCAATCAGCACTCCCCCACCATATATCTGGTCTAAGGCATCATACTCGCGATCACGTCGCCACACAATATACCTTTCATCAAACAACGACGACGAAGAAATACACTCAGGGAGCCACGTCTCAGTGAGTACTATAACATCATGATTATTTAAGCACAAGTTACGATAAAAGTCGGATAGTTTTGTTCTTAATCCCCTGACGTTTTGATAGTAAACTCGAAGGTTAATATAATTATTTTTAATCCCTGCCATTTTTATTTGAAACATTTAATAAAATACACATAAATAAGTCTATCATAATGATATTACAAGACAGCACGACTGAGTAAAAAAATTTTGTACCTTCAACAGTAGAGTATGACCCTTTCATAAAAGAATAACAAAAACAAGTACCTACACATAGGCAATAAAAGCGGAAATTATAATAATTTATTTCATTTAGTGTATAATTATCATGAAGTTCATAACTTAATAATTGGCAAATTAAGAAGTAAAATAAAAACGTAAAAATACAATTACAGTAAAGTAAATTATTTTCATTAAAATCAAGCATAAAAGCATCTAACATTCAACGATATTGTCAGTATTACTAAAATGTGGAGATCATAATCTGACAAGAAGTCAGACAAGATTAGTAAGTTACACTTACCTATTGTTATAAATACTTCACTGACATTAACATGAGTTGGTGCAAAGGTTTGAGGTCGGCAAGAATAACGTGACTTACGACTGACAATATTTTTAATGAAACTATTCGTAATAAATACGTAAATAACATAGTTACCTATCAAATTTAATTCAGTTGTGACATTAAACCTGATGCAATCATATGTAAAAAGTAACTGAAGTAGTTTAAAAAGTAATAATTCGTTGTACCTACGTGTAAAAATTATATATGCGTACTTGTTATCTGAAATTTTAATAATATTATTCTTGAAGACATCACCACAAGAAAACATTTCAATGTTTATAATTAGGTAGTAATTGTAGTAAGCGGTTATAGCGAAGAGCAATGCAGTATGGCGGCAGAATGAGCGAAACAGCAGTATGCAAATAGCGTGAGTACGAATAGATGATGCCCAGCTGCCCGATGTCAAGCGTCTCGACGCCCAGCGTCCCGACGCCAAGCGTCCCGACGCTCAGCGTCCCGACGCCAAGCGTCCCGACGCCCAGCGTCCCGACGCCTTGCGTCCCGACGCCCAGCGTCCTGACGCCCAGCTTCCCGACGCCCAGCTTCCCGACGCCCAGCGTCCCGACGCCCAGCGTCCCGACGCCCAGCGTCCAGACGCCCAGCGTCCCGACGCCCAGCGTCCCGACGTCCAGCGTCCCAACGCCCATCGTCCCGACGTCGAGCGTTTCGACGCCCAGCGTCCCGACGTCGAGCGTCTCGATGCCCAGCGTCCCGACGCCGAGAGTCCCGAGCTGAGCGACGGGACGCTGGGAGTCGAGACGCTCGACGTCCCGACACCGAGAGTCTCGACGCCCAGCGTCCCGACGTCAAGCGTCGTAGTAGTGAACTGTTTATTATGTCATTCAAATGAGTTACAGTCAGTCATTCGAGTAAAGCGATGGCTTCCAAAACGTTTACAATGAAGTTTTGAAGGCAACCTGATAGGATGTTTTCGCACTGTTATTCTATTTCAATTCATACGGGCACTGTAATAAACCTATATCAAACAAAACGCCATCAACTCAAGAAAACGAAATAAAATAAGAGAGACGCCTCTTTCCAGGTTCCCGCCAAAACTCCGACTGACCATTTGAATTGAAGTGTTTTGATTTTTGAACGAATAATTCGAAGACGCGGGCGTCACTAAACGGCACTGTTACACTACAGTATTCAAGTTACAGTGCTCATCAAGCAATATTGCACATCGAGCCTATGAAAGTGATGATCGGCTCGTTTCGACTTTGTAGAGCGTTATCTCTGTTGCACACTGCCTACGTAAGCACTGACAGTTTGGTATTGGTCAGAACTTGATCAAAATGGTCAATAAACGTCAAATAGGTACGGTGCGAAAGAGATAACGCTCTACAGACCCGAAATAAGCCGCAGTCTCCTTCCTAGGCTCGATGGTTTTAGTACCCTTGCAAAAAATATTGCACATCAATCCTACGAAAGAGACAATCGGCTAGTTACGAGTTCGTAGAGCGTTATCTCTGCTACACACTGCCTTCGTAAGCACTGATAGTCCGGTGTTGGTCAGAACTTGATTAAAATGGGCGATAAACATCACATAGGTAAGGTGCGAAAGAAATAACGCTCCACAGACCCGAAATAAGCCGAAGTCTCCTTCGTAATCAGATCGATCTACAGCATTTTATCCACATTAAGATTTTTGGCTTTAAGCTGGATTTTCTTTTTTACGCGGTGAAACCTATCATGGGCATCCACCGTCAAGGTAAATCGGATGCCATCAGTAGTATAGTCACAGGCTCTACCGAGCCCTCCACAGTTACAGCTTTTTGGACAAAACCAATGCATTTGGCGTGCGGAACACCTGTATGCTGGAGCCTCTACTCCGTACGTGCGACGGACGTCTCCGAGTCCAACGACCTGAGGTCTCTGCCCGCACCTTTCACAACAACAGACGTCTTAAAACGGTGACGATGGAGGGATTTTTTTTATGTAATGGAAGTGGCAAACAAGCATGCAGTTCACATTGATGTTAAGTGATGACTGCAGCCTATAGACACCAAGACCAAGGTCAAAATGCAGATGCGTTACCACTCCTGAGACCTAAGTTGTTATGCCTCTATGCCGGAAATTACGGCCGTTTAATTTAGGGCCGTACATTACCACCTGACCAGAACACGATAATGCTGAACACTACCATTTAGCGGCAAGTATATTAGGTAATGCGGTGGTGCCTACACCCGCGAGCTCCGTCACTGGAGCTCTGCCACCAGTAAATTCGAACATATAAGGATTCCATGATAACATTGTTTGAAACTACACAAAAATGCCCTTTTTTCAACAATCCCACTGAGTAAACTTAACGGAGAACACGTACAGATACGGAAGTTAACGTTTATCAAATAATTTGACTCAGACGACAAGTTCTTTCAAAACAAGTATCCTGTTCAAAAGTCACCGGGAAATTGGGACCAAGTAATTCACACCACCGTCCCCGTAAAATGTTTCGATAATATTAATATTCAATTACTTCGCGAAGGATGGCTTCGCAAGGGAAATTTTTAGCCGAGTTTGGAATCAATTAAAAGTTTAATTTGAATAATTATGAATTCAACGGTTAATTGGATTCTTGCGGATGACATGTATTAATGGTGTATAATAATGAGTGTTTAGTATGCTTTAATTGTCTAAGTTCTGGGATTTTGAGTTTCTGATGGAACATCATTAGCGTTGGTGACGACCTGTATGTGTTCACGACAAATCCTTGTGAACTTCCCATTTCTCTTATTTTATGTCCCGAAAGTAACGAATAAGTAATTCTATAGAAGTGTAACTCTCATCATCTCCACTGCTGAACGTAGGCCTCTCCCAGAGACTTCCACAATGACCTATTCTGGGCGGTCTGCATCCAACGGCTCCCCGCAATCTTGATTAAGTCGTCGGTCCATCTCATGGGGGGTAATCCTGTACTGTGTCTTCATACACGTGGTTGCCACTCGAGGACCTTTCGTACCCATCGGTTATCAGTTCGTCGAGCGATGTGATCCCCCCATTGCCACTTCAACGTACTAATACTCCGGGCTATGTCGGTTACAACAAAAACAACTTTTGACTGGTGGTAGAGCTCCAGTGACGGAGCTCGCGGGCGTAGGCACAACCGCATTACCTAATATACTTGCCTCTAAATGATATAGGTTTATAACAGTGCCCGTGTTTAGGGAAATAGAATAACAGTGCGAAAACACGTCCTTTCAGGATGCCTCCAAAACTTCATTGTAAACGTTTTGGAAGCCATCGCTTTACTCGAATGACTGACTGTAACTCATTTGACTGACATAATAAACAGTTCACTAACTGATTAATACTAACTTTTACGGTGCTTAAATACGAAATAATCGAAATATCGTGTTTCTTGACTCTGGTAATATGCGTAACTGCGACGCCATAACAACTAAAAAAAAACCTTAGCTGATATATCCCCGTTGTATTATGTTGTTTTCTCGAATCTCTACATTACCAATCCATCAGAGAATTACCTTAAAGTTTTTAAAAAGACGATTTCATTCAGACAAATTCCTTATCTTACAAGCATAGAGCAACACGGGCCACCGGCCGCGGCGGACCGGAAGGGACTAGCCATTGCGTTTATCGATGCAAAATAGTCTGATATTTTTTGCGGGGGGTAATGCGTGTGACACACACGCACACTACAAAAATCGTCTATTACTACGAAACTCACACCTTGACTGTAACAAAATACATAAACAATTTCACGCACACATTTAAACATCCAGGCGACAGGCATAGGCCTCCTTGGGCTTGTACTTTGACAGAGGGGAATGCCTGCATATGACTCCGGTCCGTCGCACCTCGGCCGGTGGTTCTATGTCTTACAAGACAATGGGTGTATGATTTTATGACCCATTTGATGGGAAGACGTAAACGAAGTTTATGGTGATGGATGGATAAGGGATTACAGAGGCAGCTATAGGAAGATAAAAACATCAATAGAGAGAGACAAGTTACTACGTTTGAGGTTACAGATGTATAATATATGTCAGGCATTTTGTGACCAATTTGGGGATCGTAATGTAGGTAAGTATCTTTACGCCAGGTCCCTAACGGGGTAGGCGACGGGAGAGTGTAATGAATGTAAAAGCGCCTAGCCGCGCGGCTATTTGTTCTCGCGGCTAACCGCTAGTGCGTTAGTGCGCTTACAGACGTATTGACTCCTCGTTCACTGCGTACATGACAGTAAAGGACTAGTCATGAAGGCACAGACACTTGATGATAAGAACTAAGATTAAATAAAACACGAAGGTACCTTGGAGTGTTACATTACTTAAAGAAATAAACGCAAAATTGCTATATAAATTACCAAAAAGATTCAGTAATTCACACGCAGCTCTCTTCTGCTTTGTTTGTTGTGTTGTTTGCCCTGCTTTGATCTTACGATACGAGGACGACACGATTTGTTTGATTAGTTTGGTGTAAGACGTTCTAACAGGAATTATAACTTGACGAGCCAGTTGGTCCAGCGGTGTGTGACGACCGTTTTAATCGAGGCTCACGGCTTCGACTCCCGTACTGGAAAACGTACAGATATTTACTTCGGGTCTAGGTGTTTGTGTACAACGGCGCCCTCGATACATATCTATCATAACTAGCAATGTTTAATGTAATAAATCTATCATAACCAGAAAGTTGTAGGGTCACCTCGGCTTTCACCGAAATGACAACAACTCTGCACGACTTCAACAAATAGGACTGTATATTTTTTGTTCTGCAATAGTTCCTTATTTTAACTATTCTAAACTATCACTACACTTGTACTATCTAAGCTACTTCAACCAGCGTTTCTGGCCGACTACACTATAACTTCTCCTTGGCAGTACCTACCTATACGGGCTGGAAACGCTTTCTTGGTTCATAACCAGCGAGGGCCGTTAGGGTTCTACCTCACCGGGATGCCGTGGCGACGTCGCCGGCTACGTATCCAAGCAGCTAGTATGGAAATACGTGATACCCAACTCACCTGGCCACCTTGTGGCGACGTCTTCACACCATACTAACTGCTTGCGACTTCGCCGGCTACGTATCCACGTAAGCGGCGAAGTCGCTATGGTATCCCGGTGAGGAAGAGCCTTAGTGTAAGCGTATTTTAATATTTTAACTCTTTCTCTCTCTCTCTAACTCGACGACGTTCAGCCTACCCATCAAGCCGGTTTCTGTAAAGACTTTGCCATAATAAATCACATATATACGCTGCGGCAGGTTAAACGGGAGACTGAAGAGTATAAAAGACCCCTTTGTCTAACGTGCGTGGACTATGCTAAAGCCTTTGATTTCGGTCGAGATTTGGGTTACTACAGTCCTACTACTCCAGAGTATTACTCCAGAGGTGCCAAATTTTTTACCTATGTATGTGGTTCTGAGGAGCTTGTACGAAAACTCCGCGATGTTAATTCGCCTTCAGGATCGGAACTCGAAACCTGTACAACTATAGTGAGATGTAAGACAGAGAAATTTCATATCTCGGAAACTGATTATCATTGCGTTGGAAGACGTCTTGAAGCTTATGAACTGGAACGGACTCGGTATCAAAATTAACACCGAGTATATTTCCCACCTCCGATTTGCGGATGATATGAAGACTTGGTACAATGGTCGATGGCTTCAATAGAGCATTGTACATTATCTGCATATCCGAATAAATATTTTTCTACAGAATCTAGAGAAGTTAGAAAATCATGCAACTACATATTCCCTTCCTTATTCGATAACCTCAAAAGCCTAATTTACTTAAAATTAAAGCAATTTTAACACTTAAATATAAAAGAACAAGGACTACAATCGTGAGATATAAACAAAGGTAATCTTGGAGCGGCTATTCATCACAATTAGCGGCACCGAGACGTTTGCAGGCGAGAAAAAAACACAACACCGAGGACGCTTCGTTACACCGCGGTAATGGCCTTTCTACACTCTAATATTTACTGCCTTCAATGAATATTGCTTTATTGAATACTACCAACCTGAATTTTACCTTTTTCTTCCGAGTGTTGTACTATGGTAAGCACAGTCTTGGCCGGACTGTCATGGTCGAAGTTGGAATGGGACGGTTAATTTAAACCAATTTTTCGGTATTATCAAAAATAGGCTAAGATTCTTTTTTTTAGTCTTATTAAGTGATGATTTCCTTAATAGTGTAAATAGACTGAAAAAGATCTTAGAATCTACGCTAGAGATAATAATAATATTAAAAAACTTGTATTAAGCATTTTTTTGGCGTCTGGACGTGACTGTAACGCCGTCCGCTAGCGCAAGAATTATCTTCTGTAAAAGAGAAGTAAACATTTTAAAAGTGATTAAATGCGAAGTTATAAGTTGCAGTATGTAGTTGCTGGTTTTTAAATCCCACTCCCACACTCTTTTGTCGTTTACAAAGTGATAGACATCTTTAGCCATTCTGTAACTTCAACATGTTTCTGGTCAATGTTTCTGAATATCTAAATACGTCCATCTTCGTCTCTGCTATGAACCTATATAATACTCAGATGACGTGGCGTGCAAAACGCTCCGCTCACCGACTCCGCTCCGCCCGCCGCGCCACTCGTCGCTAAGACCAAAGTCGTGAACAGGCCGTATAGGTTCTTTCTCGCTATTTTCTCTCTCCTGCAAATATCTCGGTAACACTTAATTGTAATGAATAGCTCTAAGATTGATTACCTTTATACATACAACATGAAGTAGTGCTACATATCTTTAAGTTACTTTATTTATTTACGCTTGTTTTTTATGCAATTTGTGTGAAGTGATTTCCACTTAGGAATATCCCTAAACTCGGCGCTATATGTATACGGAATCTTACCTAATTTAAACAAAGTACTGTGAGCAATTGAATTAAGTGATATAAATCACTGAATATTCACAGAAAATCACTATAAATTACATGGTATAAAGTACTGTAAAGAATCGAACTAGGTTTAGCAGCACTTCATTCGACGGTGACGACCACAATTCAAAGTAACTGATCCCCTCTTACCATTGACAAGCCCATTTACACCCTCAAATACTCGACTTCAAAAACATTCGAGTCGTTATCTTTACAATAGCCAACAGGTAGGTATGCTTCAAAATGTTGAACCTTATTCCAGTAATAGATAACTATTTTAGGCACTAACAGTGCTATAAAGTATGTAAAGTAGTACTATAAAGTATAAAATTTATAGTGATTTTGTAATGGTGGTTGAGGGCGTAGGCATCATCGCATTACCTTATCTATCTGCCGCCAAATGGTAGTGTTAAGCATTATCGTGTCCCGGTAAGACGGTAATGTATGGCCCGTATCAACTATCACAGAAATATAACAACTAAGGTCTCAGGGATGGTAACGCATCTGCATTTTGACATTTGGTTTTTGTGTAGATGTTTATAGCCTGCAGTCAGCACTTAGCATCCGTGTGAGCCTGCATGCTTGTTTGCCATCTTGGATACTAGTTTAAACGCAAAATAATATTTAGAGCAATAAATGTCCAGACAATGTCTTTTTTGCAGATAATCGGTTGGCTAATTTATCGCTCAGTGTCCGGCGCTACCGTGTTTCGATAAATAAATATGGGGCTTATCATTTTTGGTGAGTCCAATAATAGACCTCAGGCTAAAGTTCATCCAATTTTATGCTGTGGTTTAGACAGTGCCCGATAAAGCCGGTGCGGGGCCCGTAGCAAATGTGACCATGGGGCCGTACAGTTACATTTCCTACTGAAATTTAGGATGTAATTAATATAAGAACATTTACGAAAAGGAATCGAAAACAATATTAGGGGATTCCCCTTGTAAGTATTGTGGTATTGCCAATTTGCAACATAATAATATACCTATATAATGACAGTGTGGCCAACGCACACTTTGAGAATAGCTAACATATGCATTACATATTTGTGGTTTTTTTAAGCGCAGGCGCGGGGCCCCATTGCGCGAGTCCCTTAACATTTGCTGCCTCCTGCTATATGGCAAATCCAGCTCTGGGTTTAGATATGAAAGCGGACAGAGAGACAGACAGACTTTCATTCAAACTACTTATAATAATGTTCATCTTAAAAACTAAATCATGTTTATACCATTTCAACGAGGAAATTGAAATCTTGTTATGTACATAGTCGGGTACTTAGTCTGAACGCACCATAAAAAAATGGACCGGGGTCCATTCGAACGTAATCAAAAAACGTCTACGTCCCAAAAGACCGGTCATAAAATAATATTTTTTTATTTTAAAGTTCCTTCTTTTGTTTCTTTAAAACAAGTCTGATTTTTACTAAATGTTATTGTTCTTTTTTTATATATTGGTGAAGGGAAACAAATTAAGATTTATAAGAATTCTCAAATAAGAATTATTGTTTACAATCAATACCACCTCCGTTTGATGAACCCATATAGCTATGTTGATGCAAACCCGTTCAGCGGTGTACGAAGCTATGAACATACCTCGCGCTCACTGCTGTGAGCATTTAACCTTGCTTGACTATTTGGATACACAGAACGCATTCTAGTTGGGTTTTGATTGGTAACATTTCATGATTATTGATATAAAACTTCTTGCGTTCAGGATTAACAACGATACGCAAGACGTTTGCGAAATAGATGGAGGTAGCTGCACATAATAATTTTTCAAACTGCTGTCAGACAATTAACTCCTCAGTCTGCCCGAGACCATGGAAGCTGAAAAGCGACCGAAACGTCGGGTTCGATTTTAAATAATCATTGTAGTTTAATATACGCGAGATAAATCCGAAAACTAGTTTTATTTCAATGAGTGCATCTCGCGATAACCCAAGAACATACTATTTCATAATTAAAAAAAAAAACGTTAACTTAACTTCACGCCTTTAATCCTCGAATCCCATTCAAGCATACATGCATACACCCACGATTCGCCGGTTACGTTTTGGCCCATGTAACAGGTGGCGAGCCTATTGACATCTCCGTGCACATTACCAAACTTCAAGGTACCGGGAAATTTCCAGAAAATGGAAAAATCCCAATAGAACCAGAGATAAAGGGCTTTACACCATTATCTCTGATAACCCTCTACCCGGGAATCAAACTCAGGACCTCAGCGTAGTAGTAGTGGCCTGCTACCACTAGGCTATCGAGGCAGTTTTCATAATTTAGTCACAAAAAATGTCAAGCCACAAACAGTAGATGGGTTTCGTTTTTCATAACGTTTAATAAGTTCATAAACGTAACCGGCGAGTCGTGGGTGTTTGCGTGTTTGCTTGAATGCATGCATTTACCTCTGCCTACCCCTTCGGGGATTACAGCCGTGAATTTACGTAATAAGTTCATCAACTATTACTTGTAAACTTGTAAAGCCTACTAAGCTAGTTTTTCTTTTAACTTCGTTGTATATACGTGATTTTTTACATGGCAAAATAACACCATTTAGCTGGCAAAGGTATACAATAGTAGACATACATACTTGAGTCAAAATTGAAATTACTTAAATGTAGTATGTGCAAATTGTGGAACGATCTCCCTCCGAGGTGTTCCCCCGGCGCTACAATATGGGGTTCTTCAAAACTGGCGTCAAAAGAGTCCTTCAGGGCTGGCAGCGCGTCGGCAACTCGCCTGGTGTTGCAAATGTTCATAGGCGACGGTAACCACTTTCCACAAGCACACGGGCGTCTGCTGAAATCAATCCTACAAACAATTTACTGGTGGTAGAGCTCCAGTGACGGAGCTCGCGGGCGTAGGCACCACCGCATTACTTAATATACTTGCCGCTAAATGGTAGTGTTCAACACTATCGTGTTCCGGTCAGGTGGTAATGTACGGCCCTGTAATTTCCAGCACAGAGGCATTACACCTTAGGCCTCAGGAGTGGCAAAGCATCTGCATTTTGACCTCTGGCCATTGTGTGGGTGTCTATAGGTTGCAGTCATCACTTAACATCAATGTGAACTGCGTGCTTGTTTGCCACTTTTATTACATAAAAAAAAACAAAGATAATTTCTGAGCTTAGCTGCGCACAGACAGACGGATGGACAGATTCTAAAGGTGGTTTGTAGGCTAAGGAAACCTAAAAAGGATCATCATCCAACAAGAATATAAATAGAACAATACACTAACCCCCTTATTCATAAACGTATTTTAGCTAAAGTGTTGCTAATCTCTCCTTTGTCTTTTTCTATCTTGCACATTTGACAATGCAACTAACAAAGACAAAGCATTCTATAGCTAAAACGTATCTAATGTACGTTTATGAATTAGGAGGTACACAGTTTTATTGAGGTCACATGCAAAGGAAGTGTGGTCCTAAGGTGTTGCTTTGACGCGGTCCCTAATTAAATATACAGAAGGGATCAAAGTAATCCCTCATTAGTGCCGACCTCAATATTAACAAGTGATTGGATGCTCTATTGATGGATTAAGTAAGTACCAGCTGTAAAGATGTAATGAGGGATCTATTTTAACATACTTATTTAGATCTACATTTAACTAAGTGAGTAGAATCTAAAGGAATCAATTGTTTAAATTTATGGTGGGTCGAAAAGTTAATTTTCGTGTTTATTTTTATCAAGATTTAATTTTAGAACTTTGTTGGAAATACTAAAATGTATATTAGCGCTCAATTACAGCTTTCATACACAAACCATCTCAGCTAAGCTGTGGACAGATGGAGAGACAGAAACTATAAGGAGTAGGCGATGGAACCCTTAAGCAGGTCATTCTCCAACAAAAATAGTAATCCCTCAAGTAATCCCTCATTAGTGTTGCGACGTCAATATTAACAAGTGATTGTATGCTCTATTGACGGATTAAGTAAGTACCAGCTGTAAGGATGTAATTAGGGATCATTTTTTTACATAAATACATTATTATGCATAGCAGCATATTTAATATAATTCATGCGAAATTCGAACTGCACAGAATATAACCGCGCTTCAGAGCGCTTCGCACTAAAAAAATAACGGCCCATTTCAAAATTCACTTGCTTGCGAGCACGACCTTTCCCGTCAAATTCATTGAATGTACACAAGATACCTTTGCGGATTGTAAAATTGGTTGAATGAAAGAAATTTCAATGCATTTTTCATTGAAAAAATTATTATCAGGGGGGACCAGTTTGAAAATGTGTTTGATTAATGACAACAGGCTCGCTCTCCATTTGCGTGGAAATAAAAACCATTTTAATTTTTGTAATTCAAAGACTTACAGTTAGTAAAGTTATTTATGACATTTACCATAACCATCATGCAGTAGGGCAGTACGGAAAAACCGACTTCCTTTGATGTCCATATTACCATACGCAACTTTGTAAAAGGCGAGTGAAACGAAATCGATGTATTCGAACTGCACAGAATATAACCGCGCTTCAGAGCGCTTTACACCAAAAAAATAACGGCCCATTTGAACATTCACTTGTTTGCGAGCGCGATCTTGCCCGTCAAATTCATTGAATGTACACAAGATAATAAAATTTGATTGTAAAATTGGTTGAATGAAATACATTTCAGTGCATTATTTTACTGAGTAAATTATTAACAGTGGACTAGTTTGAAAATGTGTTTGATTAAGGACAACAGGCGCACTCTACATTTGCATGGAAATAAAAACCATTTTAATTTTTGTAATTCAAAGACTTTTTATATTTTTTTTTAAATAACCCAAAGACTTTATAAATAGAACGGAGTTTGTAAATACATTTAATAAATTCAACATAATATCAGGAGTTTCGGTCTTTTGGTGACTCCCAAGGATTTGTTTACAGACATGCATATTCACGCATGTGTACGTGGAAGCTTTGAAAATTTATCAGTAATTGTGTACAAAAAAACTTACTTCCTTTGACATGACGGACATATTACCATACGTAACTTTGTAACCGGTGAGCGAAACAAAATCGATGTTTCCGAACTGTACGAGTACAACATAAAACTGCGTTTCCAACGACACCCGTAAAAAATAACCGTCCATTTTGTTTCTTCATTTGTTTGCGAGCGCAGCTTTGTTTGTTTAGTTCAAATTCAAATCATTTATTTCAAATTGGTCTACAAGGACACTTTTGCATTGTCGGGTTATAAGCTACCTAGAGAGAATGACTTATAATAATAATCCCATAGGTATTAATAAATACCAATAATAATATTTAACTGATACGTGAATTAGGGGTGTAAGGGGTCTCAACCAACACCATCGAGACCCAAGCCAACCTCACCTGCACGTGGTGCACCCTGCTACACAACAAACGAGGCTCTGGCGACCTGCCAACACGCACTGGACCAGCGTGGCGGGTTATGGTCTAAACCCCCCCAAGATGGAAATGCAGATGAGGAAAAGGCCCCAAGTGCCCGGCGGCTCCAGGAGCAAAACCGGCGTAGACGGGCGCTGGTCGAGCTCTGGAGCCAGGGGTGCTAAGAATCTCCGGGTGAGTCGCTTCCGTCAAACGACTTCGGCATGCACAACGGAAAACCGACGTAGGTTATCACTGGTAACATACAATACACGCACGTTAAGGACAGACGAGAAAATTGCTGAGCTGGAAGAAGAATTGAACAAGTTGCACTGGGACATCTTTGGTCTATCTGAAGTCCGTAGAGAGGGAGAGGACACGATAACCCTGAAGTCTGGCAACTTGTTCTACTACCGGGAGGGCGACCAGAAGTCCCAAGGTGGTGTCGGGTTTATCGTCCACAAGTCTCTCGTTAACAACATTGAATGCATCACGAGTGTGTCGAGTAGGGTCGCGTACCTGATACTCAGAATATCCAAGAGATATTCCTTGAAGGTCATCCAGGTCTACGCACCGACCTCGGCACACCCGGACGACGAGGTGGAAGCTATGTATGAGAACATAAGTAGGGCCATACATACTTCCAAAACGTATTTCACTGTTGTAATGGGAGACTTCAACGCAAAGCTGGGCAAGGGATGCGATAATGAGCTGAGAGTGGGGCAATTTGGATGTGGGAATCGGAACCCTAGGGGCCAGAGGCTGGCCAATTTTCTGGAGAAGGAGGAACTTTTTATGATGAACTCCTTTTTCAAGAAGCCGCCTCATAGGAAATGGACCTGGATGAGCCCAGACGGTTCCACAAAAAATGAGATAGACTTCATTATGACCAACAAGAAACACATATTCAATGATGTCTCCGTGATTCACAGGGTGAAAACCGGAAGTGATCACCGAATGGTTAGGGGCACATTGAATTTAAACATCAAGATCGAAAGATCTCGTCTAATGAAGTCTACGCTCCGACCTACTATTTCTCACATACAAAACCCCGAGAGCTTTCAGCTCGAATTGAAAAATCGCTTTGCTTGCCTGGAGGATTGCATCTCAGTGGACGATATGAATGACAGGTTGGTAGAAACTGTCCAGTCGGTGGGGTATAAATACTTTAAAACTCGCCGACGAAATAGACTTCAAAAACTAACCGATCAAACCCTCAACCTTATGGCAGAACGACGCTCAATGACACTGCAGACCTCTGATGAAGCTGAAAAATACCGGCAACTTAATAGACAGATCCAACAGTCCTTGCGGCACGATATCAGATCCTTCAACACAAAATGTGTTGAGGAAACGATAGAGAGAAACAAGGGCTCCAAAGTGTTTGCAAAGGATCTGTCTATTGGACAGAGCCGGCTGATGCACCTGAAGACAGAGGACGGCAGTTTAGCGTCGACTAAGCCTGAGGTATTGCGGGAGATCGAGAGGTTCTATGGGCAGTTATATACCTCGGTCGCACAACCTGCCTCTGATTTGGTTAGAGACCCGAGAGCCAAGTTAACCCGACACTTTACCGAAGATATCCCGGACATCAGCCTGTACGAGATTAGGATGGCCCTGAAACAGCTTAAGAACAACAAGGCGCCTGGAGAGGACGGAATCACTACAGAGCTTCTGCAAGCGGGTGGATCACCGTTACTGAAAGTCCTTCAGAAGCTCTTTAAATCCGTCCTATTCGAAGGTACTACGCCAGAAGCATGGAACAGAGGCGTGGTGGTGCTTTTCTTCAAATGTATGTATGTATCTTCACGCCAGGTCCCTAACGGGGTAGGCAGAGAGTGTAGAGCGCCAGACATCCCGGTTCTGACAAACCTCTCGTGCCTCGTCTACCTTCATCATTCTCTTCATACATGCACGCCGATTCCTAAGACTTTTGACCCCACCATCAGACAGAACTCGACCTATTTGGTCATGGTAGGTCAGCCTTGGTCTTCCTGGGCCTCTGCAACCATCCACATTCGCATTGTATATCTGTTTAGTCATTCGCTCATTCGACATTCTTTCTATATGCCCGAACCATCGGAGCATGCCTATTTTCATTTTTACACCGATACTATCATTCACACAAAGTCTCTTTCTTACATCTTCATTACGAACGCGATCGGTGAGTGATACACCGCAGATCTTGCGCAAAGATCTCATCTCGACCGCGTTCAACTTACTTTCATGCTCTTTCCTGCATACCCAGCTCTCGCTTCCATATAAAAGCGTTGGAGTAAGTACAGCATTATGTACGGCTAGTCGAGCCCGCTGGCTGAGATGTTTCGATTCTAGCAGCTTACCCAACGCTCCATTCACGCAATTCCCAGCAAGCACTCTTCTTTCTATGTCAGTGGTGTACCTACCATCCTTGCTAAAAGCACATCCAAGATATACAATTTCATCAACCTGTTCTAACACTGCATCATCTACTACTACCCTTGCATTTGTTCTCTGTTCATCTCTTTCAAATACTAATACTTTAGTTTTATCCACATTCAATTGTAAGCCTTTCTCCATACAATCCTCTTTCATGACTGTGACTAGTGCTTGTAGCCCAGATGGTGTAGAGCTAACAATTACCGCATCATCTGCGTAAAGCAGACAGTTCACCACTAAGTCACCCATACGCACTCCCACATCCATAAACTTCACCCTCTGGAGGCATTTGTCCAGAAATATAATAAACAGCCTAGACGAGAGCACGCAACCCTGTTTGACACCGATGTTAACATCAAACCAGGGTGACATGTTACCATCTACCCGCACACATGCTTGACAGCCCACATACGTGGACTGTATTGCACGGAGCAGACTGCCATCAATACCATACTCTGGCAAAATGTCCCACAGCTCCTATCGTAATACCCTATCAAACGCCTTCTCCAAATCCACAAAACCGCAGAAAACCTTCTGGCTCACAGCAAGATGCTTCTCTACGATGTTGCGGAGGGAGAAAACTTGATCCATACATTCTCTTCCAGTTCTGAAACCACCCTGTGCATCCCACAACAACCCGTCGGACTTCTCTTTCATTCTTCTTTCTAAGACTTTCCCATACACTTTAGCTGCCAAACTGATCAAACAGATCGCTCGATAGCTGGTGCAGTCCATACGTGAACCCTTGCCTTTATACAAAGGCACGATGACCGCACACCGCCAATCCTTTGGGATTCTTCCGGATCTCCAGCAAAGGTTGCACAACACCCAGAAAGAATCCCAAAGGGCAGCACCACCATATTTGATCATTTCGGCAGAAACCTGATCAATACCCGCAGCCTTACCACATTTCAAACTTCGTATCGCCCTTACAATCTCATCTATTGTTATATCCTCACAAGCCGGCACCGTCAAGTCAGCAACTCCGGCGTCAGGGTTGTGAGCATAATCATACATTTCCCCATAGTACTCGCTCCATCGTTTTAACACATCTTGCGTGTTCTCAAGAATGTCACCCAACTTAGATTTTATTCTATTCATTCCAGAAACTGGAGAAGAGCTTCTAGACTTTTTCACCTCCCTCCAATAGAGTTTGATGTTAGTCTCAAAGCTCTTCGCCAGTCTCTCATCAGCTTCCACTTTATCTCTCTCACGCTTTTCATTCACTAAAATCTTGGTGTCATTCTTGAGCCGACGGTAAATTTCTCTCTTCTCATCTCTCATACCATTATTCATTTCTTTTCTTCAAAAAAGGTGATAAAGCCCTATTGAAGAACTATAGACCCATCTCGCTTCTGAGCCATGTCTACAAGCTGTTTTCGAGGGTGATCACGAACCGTCTCGCTCGCAGGTTTGATGACTTCCAGCCTCCCGAACAAGCCGGTTTCCGAAAAGGCTATAGTACCATAGACCACATACACACGCTGCGGCAGGTTATACAGAAGTCCGAGGAGTATAACCGGTCATTATGCTTAGCGTTCGTGGACTATGAGAAAGCCTTTGATTCGGTTGAAACATGGGCTGTGCTGCAGTCTTTACAGCGTTGCCACATTGACTATCGGTATATCGAAGTGTTGAAGTGTCTGTATAAAAACGCCACCATGTCAGTCCGAGTACAGGACCAATGCACGAAGGCGATTCATTTGCAGAGGGGAGTAAGACAGGGAGATGTCATCTCACCTCTGCTCTTCACCAATGCAATGGAAGACGCCTTCAAGCTCCTGGAATGGCAAGGACTAGGCATCAATATCAACGGCGAATACATCACTCACCTTCGGTTTGCCGACGATATTATAGTCATGGCAGAGTCGCTGGAAGATCTCAGCACAATGCTCGAAGACCTCAATCGAGTGTCCCAAAGAGTGGGCCTTAAAATGAACATGGATAAGACCAAGGTCATGTTCAATAACCTTGTATCGCCCACTCCAGTGTCCGTTGGGAACTCGATGCTCGAAGTTGTCGATGACTACGTCTATTTAGGACAAACCATACAACTAGGCAGGTCGAACTTCGAGAAAGAGGTCATTCGCCGAATCCAACTCGGCTGGGCAGCGTTCGGGAAGTTAAGGAGCGTTTTCTCGTCAAACATCCCGCAGTCCTTGAAGACGAAAGTCTTTAACCGGTGCGTTTTACCGGTGATGACCTACGGTGCCGAGACGTGGTCTCTCACTATGGGTCTCGTACGAAAGCTCCAAGTCACTCAGCGGTCAATGGAAAGGGCTATGCTCGGCGTTTCCCTACTGGATCGAATAAGAAATGAGGAGATCCGTACGCGAACGAAAGTCGCTGACATAGCCAAGCAGATTTCCAAGCTGAAGTGGCAATGGGCAGGGCACATAGCTCGGAGAACCGATAGCCGCTGGGGCAGAAAGGTTCTCGAGTGGAGACCACGTATCGGCAAACGCAGCGTAGGACGTCCACCTGCAAGATGGACCGACGACCTGATCAAGGCTGCAGGTACCCGCTGGATGCACGTCGCTTCCGATCGGTCGGCATGGAGGTCCTTGGGGGAGGCCTATGTTCAGCAGTGGACGTCTTATGGCTGATATGATGACGTGAATTATCAAATTTTTCAATTCCTTCATAGAAGAAAAAGAAAAATCTGTTCGTCATAATCATAGTCATTCACTTAGCAGAGTTCCAGATATCCATTGAAGCCCCGGGAGATCTCTGTCCATTGACATCAACTTGCATTGCTTAAATATGAAGTCATAAGCTCAAGAGCGGTATCGTGAACGCCATAGTGATATAATTTTCTGACCAAAGTTTTATGTTGCACACAGTCAAATGCTTTGGATAAGTCACAGAATACCCCTAGAGCATCGTGCGATTCTTCCCAAGCTTCGAATATATGTTTTATAAGCTCAACACCTGCGTCAGTAGTTGAACGACCCCTGGTGAATCCAAATTGCCGAACGTGTAATAGTTTATTGTGATTAAAATAGGCTAGTAACTGGTTTAACATTATTTTTTTCAAAAATTTTACTAAATGTGGGTAGTACTGAAATAGGTCTAAAATTCGTGGGGTCACTTGTACTACCAGATTTAAAAAGGGGAATCACTTTACTATGTTTCATTAAGTCAGGAAATATACCACTTACAATACTATTATTAAACATAGCCGCTAGGTAAGGTGCGATTATGTCCAATATTCTAAATGCAACTTTAACAGATAAGCCCCAGAAATCAGTTGTATTCTTAATGTTAATAGATTTAAAAGCATTGATTACATCTAAAGTGTTTACTAATTTAAAACTAAATCTAGTGCTACTTTCCTGTACATTTTGTTTCAATAATGACTCGGCGATGGTAGGAGAAGAAATCAGATGTTTAGTTGTAGAAACTGGAATATTAGCAAAAATGTTTCAAATGCTGACGCAACTTCCTCGTCAGTAGTAACTTGTTTATTGTCAATAATTAATTTAAAATTGCGTTCAACGTTTTTTCCACTTTCACTATTGATTACGTTCCATGTCGCTTTAATTTTGTTACTTGAGATTTTAATTTTACTTTTAATGTGTAATGCCTTGGCTGTAAAACACACTCTCTTAAATATTTTCGAATACATTTTAACATAATTTTTAAAAGATAATGTGTGATTAAAAGACCTTTCTCCGTACAGTTCATATAATCTGTGTCTACTCTTGTGTATTCCAACAGTCGCCCATTAAGTTAAGGAATAAAGTTTAGGAATAATATTTTCCCGTAATATTTGTATTCCTTTCTCATCAATAGGAACAAATACAATTTCTCGTTCATTTTTATCATTTTTTATTTGACTAGGGAAGGGAACTAACTGTCCGCAATGGTCAGAGCTCAATTCAGTTAATATATTTTGTTGAGTATGTTCAAAATTGATAAAAATATTGTCAATGCATGTCGCCGAGTTATGTGTTATTCTGGTAGATTCTAAAATACAAATTATGTAGGTTATATGACTTAAATAATGATTTGAATCTAATACTTGTTGGAGTTTCGTCCAACAGTCCAGTCCAACATATTAAAGTCACCACAGATAGCCTCCGACTTGAGAATCGACCCCGTAGTAAGTTATGGCCTACTACTGCTAGGCTACTGAGATTGTAAATCTCTATGTATGTATCTTCACGCCAAGTTCCTTACGCGGTAGGCAGAGATATCCCGGTCCTGACACACCTCCCGTGCTTCTTCTACATTTATCATTCTCTTCATACATGCACGCCGATTCCGAGATTTTGAATCCACCTGTAGCGTCCACTACATTAAGGAGTTAACTAGTGGAACACAGACGAAACCTCACAGTACTTGTCTAGTACGGTAGATGGCGTGCAATCGAATTACATCGCACATACAAAGATTTCTCAAGAGTTGGCATATATACAACTGCCCAACGTCAATCGTTAGGCCGCGGCCCGTCAGGCTTTTCGTCGGAGGAACACTTCCACCCGTTCCTCCTCACCCTTAGCCAGTACTAAGATTATAATTTTTCTTAGTAAAACACATATAGAAACATGTTGTTTCAATATGTTTTCATGTTTTCCCTATTTTCGTTACTACCTAAAACACACTGTCTCTGAATTATTTATAATAATTAAAACCCACGCCCGGCACAGAGCATTTACTCGTATTTTGAAATCGGACTAATATTAAAAATTCACCTCGTGTGTTAATTTACAGATATTTGGCCTGGCCATAAACAATTTTAATCCCTCCAAATGGGTATTTGGGGTAATTAAATGTGTCTATTATTGATTGTCTATAACTGACACTAAATGAGACCGGAATAGTAGACTTATTTTTAAGATACCTTTATCTTTTTGTACTGTTTGTCCATTTTCAGAGATGTGAGTATATTTGTACTGCCCACAAATAAATTTAATCGCTCCAAATGGGTATTTGAGGTAATTAAATGTAAATTATTGATTGTCTTTAACTAACACTAAAAAGAGACTGGAATAGCATACTTATTTTTAAGATCATTTTATCTTTTTATACTGCTTTGTATGTGGTTTGAATGATAACGCGAGTCTTCACTGCTGAATTGATTTTTAATAACAGACAGTAACAGTTATGAGAGTACAAAAAAAAATTAATGCTGCTTGTGCCACTGTCGGTTGGTAAGTGAATGTTTGCAGCAACTCCTAAAAGCCCTTGTACACGCTAAGAAATTTCACCGTGTCTACTGCAGATAGGACCAATTCCTTATGTAGGTATACGACAAGAATGTTGTCTGATCTAGACACGAAAACTTTTCGTGTCTACTACAGACAAGGCGAATAGAAAAGTGTACACGCTGGGATTGTTTTCGGGCAGTCGTGCGTAGGATATGAGAGACAATTCGGTGTCAGTCATATTATTATTTGTTTTCATTCGCTACAATACGCAAATAAACGTACAAAAACTACCTGACGCTCGACGCCTGACCACCGACCACCTTAACTTACCCTACTTCGCCCCCCTGCCCCCTACCGCACCGCAAAGTTCACGCGTCGTGTCTAGCGCAGACAAGATTTTTTTCTTGATCAGCGTCGAAATAGTGTACACAGTTTGTTTGTAGAAACGAGACGAATTCTAACATAGGTCCGGTGTCTTTTCTTTTCGTGTACGAGAGACCTAGACTTCACTCGGCAATGTCCTTCCCCGCGTCCCTCATTCGAAGGTCTTCATGGCTCCGCTGTAAAGCCGCGTTAACATATACGCTATATTATTGTTAGTGTATATATTTGTATGATTAGATGGTAATATATTGCATCGTCATATAGTTATTACGATACCATATATTACATACACATACATTTCAAAGCGAAAAAAAAACTAAGGCATCTAGAGTGGCAACACATCTCCATTAAAATCTCTGGTTTTACGTAGATATTTACTCCCTTATTCATAAACGTACATTAGATATGTTTTAGCTATAGAATGCTTTGTCTTCGTCAGTTGCATTATTAAATGTGCAGGATAGAAAAAGGCAAAGGAGAGATTAGCAAAGCTAAAATACGTTTAAGAATAAGGGGGTAAAAGTCTGCAGAAACCAAAAAAGCGAACACAATAGTGTTAGCACTGCTGCGTGTGTTAACTGCATAAAAACTTAGTAGGAGAACCTGTGAATTACTGCTTGTTCCACACATGTGCTTTATTAATTGCCTTTCCATTAAATAGTACTAAATTAGGAGAGAACACTTTAATTCCTCGGTTCAATTGTGCACCATATAAATCAGACTATCCACGGCCGGGTAAGTGTGTTTGTTTTGCAAATGGACAGCTATTAAATCTTACCTCATTTCCTCCATTGGTTACCGTGGTATCGGTTTGTAGTGACCGCAAACAATTAATTAGGGGTTGAAAAGTACATGCAAGTTTTTTTTTTTTAATGTAATGGAAGTGGTAAACAAGCATGCAGTTCACATTGATGTTAAGTGATGACTGCAGCCTATAGACACCCACACAAAGACCAAGGTCAAAATGCAGATGCGTTACCACTCCTGAGGCCTAAGGTCTTATGCCTCTGTGCCGGAAATTACAGGGCCGTACATTACCACCTGACCGGAACACGATAGTGTTGAACACTACCATTTAGCGGCAAGTATATTAGGTAATGCGGTGGTGCCTACGCCCGCGAGCTCCGTCACTGGAGCTCTACCACCAGTAAACAGTATTAAGTAAGTAGTATTACAGTAAGTAGTATTACAGTATTAAAATGCTTTTTTTTTTTACTAAAATTGGAAATATTGACTTTCCACGGCCAGGTAAGCGTGTTGTTTTGCAAATGGACAGCTATTAAATCTTACCTCATTTCCTCCATTGGTTACCGTGGGATCGGTTTGTAGTGACCGCGAACAATTAATTAGGGGTTGAGAAGTACATAAATGTAGTATTACAGTATTATAATGCTTTTTTTTTTTTACATAAAATGGAAATATTGGCTATCCACGACATTTCCTCTATTGGCTACCGTGGTATCTGTTTATAGCAGGGTTTCCCAACCTTTATTTTGCCGAGCGTCCCCGAGACAAAAATAATGTTTTCATGCCCCCATAAGTAAGTTTCAACAAAAATTAGGATCGCACATTTTTTCAATAATTAAATTATTTAATTTTAAGTATTTCAAATAGGTTGAATACAGATACAATATATTAAATAAGGATAATGAACGAAAGAACACGTTTGAAAATCATTAAGTACTTTTACATTTACATTTTTTATGAGTCAATCAATCAACAAGCTATTACCGTCCACAGATGGAGGCCTCTTTCAGGTCGCGCCACAAATCTCTATCCTCCTAAAGTCGAAGACGCTTACACTACGACGGACAAGACGTGGTCGCCTCTCTGGGAAACATCTGCTCCAACAATTGTCGGGCAGATATTACCGACCTACTGCCACTTCAACGTGCTAATCCTATGTCAATAACTGACTTTGCCTTTGATTATTGCTCCGTGACATAATTATAAATACCAACCATTAGCGCGGCTCTCAAAAAGCTCAGAAACAACAGAGCGCCGGGTGATGGCGGAATTACTACTGAACTCCTGAAAGCAGGCGGAAGGCCAGTATTAGAAGCTCTTTAAAAGTTGTTCAATTTCGTTATAATCGAGGGAAAAACGCCACAAGTGTGGCACAGAAGTATGGTGATACCTACTGTTTTAAAATTTAAAGCGCCCGGCAAGAGTCACTTCTGAAAGCTGTTTTCGAGAGTGATTTCGAACCGTTTATCTCGTAGACTCGACGACTTCCAGCCTCCCGAATAAGCCGGGTTCTGTAAAGGCTTTAGTACCATAGACCACATACAAGCGCTGCGGCAGGTAAAACAGAAGACCGAAGAATATAACCATCTCCTATACCTAGCGTTCCTGGACTATGAAAAGGCCTTTGATTCAGTTGGAATTTGGGCTACATAGCCCAAATTCACAGTCAGTCCAGAGGTGCCAAGTCGACTACCGATACATCGAGGTGCTGATGAGCTTGTACGAAAATGCCACTATGTCAGATCGTTTTCAGGATCAAAAACTCGAAACCTATCCAATTGCAGCGAGGTTTGAGACAGAGAGATGGTATACCTCCGAAACTGTTCACCGCTGCATTGGAAGATGTCTTCAAGCTTCTGGACTGGAATGGACTCGGCATCAGCATTAACGGCGAGTACATCTCCCACCTCAGATTTGTGGATTGTAACGTTGTATTTTTCTGGTTTTGAAAATGGTCACAGCGCCATCTAGTTAATCACCGCCGTACTAGGTCAACATTATAAATAGTATCACGTATTCCATACGACGCATAGTTTGATTACATAATTTATCTAATACTTATAATATGTCTTAAAAATACAATTTCGATATTTCCAAATTAAATATTAGATATAACGACAAGAACATAATTAAAATATTATTCGGTGAATTTAATTGGCATTGTGGCTGAAAGTCTAAAAAAGACACGAATCCAGGGCCGGTAAGGGGAAAGGTCTGAGAGGTTATTAGACGTCTCCGTCATTTGATTTTTCTCTGTCCAACTAGTTAGTGGTGACACACTCGAAATTATGTAAAAGGTTGAAGCCTAGAATATTTTGGCCATCATGGCCTAAATGCCTATTCAATAGGTATTTTTATCACCAATTGAGGTAAGATCTTCAAGAATCTTTAGATATTTTCTCGTTCACATGTCGATTTGAGAAATGGCGTGATGACTTCATGTTGGGTTGTTTGTTGCAGCCAGTTTCCCTAATTTCGGGAGGAGATGGGATGCAGAGGCTTTATTCAGTTATGAGATTATAGCGAAAAGTCCTCGTAAGTAATAATTTCCACTTCCACAAGTTTTGTATAGGGAGGCTGTTTGATTCATGTTGAGTTTGGTACTAGATTCTTCATGAACCAAACAGAGATAATGCAGATTGTAACCAGTGTGATTTTGTTTCAGATGCGGGTTTTTTGTGGTATTTGTTATTTTGGAATTAGATATTTTGAATTAGTTATTTTGATTTATCTAATTCATACGTAAATTTGTTCATTGGTTAGGTCATAATTTAGCATAGGGAATCCTCAACTTACTTTTTAAGTACGGATCCTTGTTAGAATATTTTTTTCCTTCCCCAATGATGGTGTTAAATCTGACTGACCTCTGGATGCGGGGTGTGACCGGTTACCCTGAAGCCTAGTGGAGTAGAGAATACTGGACTCCTCCGAAGCTGGCTACAAAGGTACCATCTCAAGGATTTGTAGAAAGGATTAGGGTTACCGGCATTACCATGCCCGGGGACAGGTAATAAAGTAAAGTAAATATATTAAATTAAATGAATAAAGGAGCAGTAATCGTCACCACTCGAACCATTTCATATTCACGACCCTGTTTTCTTGATAGTTTGTTACTGGATCACATTGGTAAAAGCATGTAATAGGAATTTGTAACTTACCATTTAAAAACATAGGTTAAATAAATAAATATCAGTGTACCAAACAAACAGCTTTTTATTCAACTCGTTCATTTACAGAACGGGGTTTCAGTCTTGATAATATTCTGAGAGAGCTCGGGCTTGCAGCCTTCTTTCAGTGATAATACGCTGAGAGAGAGCCATCTTTCAGTGGCGCCCAAATAAATATAAGGAAAGGTTTTCTATGGCCTTCCTTGGTGAGGAATATTGCTCCTTTTGATTTTGTGTGGTTTAATAGTGGAAAAATTATTTTTTTTAGTTATTTCAATAACTTTCTACTGTTAAATTAATATTATTTTTTAATTTAGGGAAACTGCTCAATTGGATGTTTTTAAATGTGTTGTCACTTTTATTTATGTTATATGTATGCCTCCTACCTAACTATATTTAAAACTGAATTTAATTTTCAGTTGTAGTACAAAAGTACTTATATACAACTTTTGTTTTTATTTAACTGTATTGGTTTTTTTTGAAAACATTTCAAAATAAACATAGTTTTTATGGTTAATACTTACATAACCTTTTAAAATGTTTAGTAATGTTAGGTATGTACTAAACATAATATTTTTTTTGATACCTATATATTTTATGGTTTAATTTGATAACCATGTTTCATACTTTTATAGTAATGCTTTTGTGCTAAATAAACTTAAATATAGCATATATAACCAAACAATTTATATAAAATTGTTATGTTGTGAGATGGTTTTGATTTAATTTAATAACCATATATTGTTAACATATGTTGTTGTTTATTATTGTAGGTCTGCAGTATTGTCATTGTATTATATTTTTTGTACCTAGTAGGTAAATACTGTTATTTAAGGGAACAAGTTCCTGTTTTGATATTTTTTGTTAAGTGGTGGCTAATACTGCATTCCAAAATGGAAACTACGGCTAAATATTTAGAATATTATATTCTCTTAGCGCAGGGAATTCCGGAAACCGTAATTACCGATGATGTGGTTCAATTCACGGGATCTAAAATTTGTTTGTAGCTCAAAAGATATATGACGTTCCTCGATTTCATCTATGAGCCAAGGCTGACCAACCTAGGATAATTAGGTATTATTTTTTTTAGGAATTTATTAGGTAGGAGGACATATAGATGAACTCATGCATGTATATGAGTAATATAGTTGGAATATATATGGTGTAGGTAGTTTATTTTTTAGTTTGGTAGGTTAACAAAGTGTGCCTACATAGCATACACTGTATAGGTTTTTTTTTTATGCTGTTACTGTTGTTAGCAGCTATTGTATACCTAATGATTATGTGTAGGTATGGTTTTTTTTATGCTGTTACTGTTGTTAGCAGCTATTGTATACCTAATGATTTTTTTATGTTGTAGGTATAGTTTTTTTTATGCTGTTACTGTTAGCAGCTGTGGTATACCTAATGATTTTTGTGTGTAGGTATGGTTTTTTTTTAATGCTGTTTACTGTTGTTAGCAGCTTTACTCGCGATGACGTTTTTTTATAACTAGCGATGTAGGTATGTTTGTTATGTTGTTACTTTTGTTAGCAGCTATCCTCGCGAAGATGTTTTTATAACTAGCGATGGATGTTTTTTAATGCTGTTACTGCCGTTAGCAGCTATTCCCGCGATGACGTTTTTATAACTAGCGGAGAAGACTGGCAATATTTTTTTTCTCTTCACCAGTTCTTTTTTATGAGGGTTTATAGTTGTGAATATTTTTTTAACCACACTTCCCTTATTTTATATTGACTACTGTTATAGCTCTAGAGCTGGCAGTTAGTTAATTTATGTAGAGAAGATGATTCGACAACCTTTGGAAGTCAATCCTTCGTATTAATAGAGTAGAGTTCTACATGAACTTCTACTTTCGTTTGGGTATTCGAGTTCCACTGTAAATCAGGCGGAACTCACTTATGGGTTTTGATTGTAGGTGACATTTGGCTTCGAATTTATATGCCAATGTTTACAAGTTTGAAAGAGAGGCATGACAGATGATTTTATGAAAGGATGGGGTTTATTTCGCTCGGACAGCAGGTGATTTAAAAGTAGGTAGAACAACAGTCCTGGCGCGTTGGCTTAAATAGGAAGAGAATTACTGTTGGTTAGTAGGTTAAGAGAAGTTTTTTTTTTGTTTTGGTACACGGATAGTTGATATTGTTGTTTTATAGTTAGGATTTGTTTCGACTAGTAGAAGTCGATACTGGCAGGTAATGTTGCCGTTTCGTTTTTTTTTCTTTTCCCAAATACCTACCAAGGTATTTGTATATCTATTGCTTTGCAGAAGCATAAATTTTATTCCTCAAATACTTACTAAGGTATTTGTTTATGTATAGCTTTTCAGAAGCATATTTTTTTTCCTTTTCCCAGGTACTCCAGTGTTATTTAAAGCCCTTTTATTGGCGTGTGCATGTTTCTTCCCACTGGAGTCTATCTGCTGTCTTTCATAGGCATAAAATAGTTTTTTTTTCAGGATGAAGGTGATTGAAAATTTAACTCTTGCGGCGCTGAGGGCAGCGCAGTTTCTCCCTTTGTTCGAAACTTTTGTAGGAAGGGGGGTATTGTAACGTTGTATTTTTCTGGTTTTGAAAATGGTCACAGCGCCATCTAGTTAATCACCGCCGTACTAGGTCAACATTATAAATAGTATCACGTATTCCATACGACGCATAGTTTGATTACATAATTTATCTAATACTTATAATATGTCTTAAAAATACAATTTCGATATTTCCAAATTAAATATTAGATATAACGACAAGAACATAATTAAAATATTATTCGGTGAATTTAATTGGCATTGTGGCTGAAAGTCTAAAAAAGACACGAATCCAGGGCCGGTAAGGGGAAAGGTCTGAGAGGTTATTAGACGTCTCCGTCATTTGATTTTTCTCTGTCCAACTAGTTAGTGGTGACACACTCGAAATTATGTAAAAGGTTGAAGCCTAGAATATTTTGGCCATCATGGCCTAAATGCCTATTCAATAGGTATTTTTATCACCAATTGAGGTAAGATCTTCAAGAATCTTTAGATATTTTCTCGTTCACATGTCGATTTGAGAAATGGCGTGATGACTTCATGTTGGGTTGTTTGTTGCAGCCAGTTTCCCTAATTTCGGGAGGAGATGGGATGCAGAGGCTTTATTCAGTTATGAGATTATAGCGAAAAGTCCTCGTAAGTAATAATTTCCACTTCCACAAGTTTTGTATAGGGAGGCTGTTTGATTCATGTTGAGTTTGGTACTAGATTCTTCATGAACCAAACAGAGATAATGCAGATTGTAACCAGTGTGATTTTGTTTCAGATGCGGGTTTTTTGTGGTATTTGTTATTTTGGAATTAGATATTTTGAATTAGTTATTTTGATTTATCTAATTCATACGTAAATTTGTTCATTGGTTAGGTCATAATTTAGCATAGGGAATCCTCAACTTACTTTTTAAGTACGGATCCTTGTTAGAATATTTTTTTCCTTCCCCAATGATGGTGTTAAATCTGACTGACCTCTGGATGCGGGGTGTGACCGGTTACCCTGAAGCCTAGTGGAGTAGAGAATACTGGACTCCTCCGAAGCTGGCTACAAAGGTACCATCTCAAGGATTTGTAGAAAGGATTAGGGTTACCGGCATTACCATGCCCGGGGACAGGTAATAAAGTAAAGTAAATATATTAAATTAAATGAATAAAGGAGCAGTAATCGTCACCACTCGAACCATTTCATATTCACGACCCTGTTTTCTTGATAGTTTGTTACTGGATCACATTGGTAAAAGCATGTAATAGGAATTTGTAACTTACCATTTAAAAACATAGGTTAAATAAATAAATATCAGTGTACCAAACAAACAGCTTTTTATTCAACTCGTTCATTTACAGAACGGGGTTTCAGTCTTGATAATATTCTGAGAGAGCTCGGGCTTGCAGCCTTCTTTCAGTGATAATACACAGAGAGAGAGCATCTTTCAGGATGATATTGTAGTCATGACTGGTAGAAGTTGGCACAATGTTCAATGGCCTCAGTAGGCCTCCCAACGAGTGAATCTTAAAATGAACATGGACAAGACGAAGATCATGTCAAATGTCGGTACAACTTCGTAAAAGCGGTCAATCGGCGAATCCAGTTCGGTTGCGCAGCGTTCGGGAAGCTGCGATACATCTTCTCGTCCGACTTATCTACCGCAGTGTCTCAAGAAAAAGGTCTTTGACCAGTGTGTGATGGCATATGGAACAGAAAGGTAGTCGCTCACTATGGGACTCAAAAGAAGGCTCAAGGTCATGCAGAGAGCAATGGAGAGAGCTTGGAGTTTCTTTGCGAGATTAAATTAGAAATGAGGAAATTCGCATGTGAACCAAAGTTACAGACATACCGAATAGCGAGACTATTACTACTAGACTTCGAGCTTTGTGGGCAGGGCACATAGCTCGAAAATCTGACGGTCGTTGGGGCAAAACAGTTTGCGAGTGGCGACCGAAAGGCGAAGTGTAGGCAGGCCGCCCACAAGATGAACAGACGACCTGGTGAAAGACGCGGGCAATCGCTGGACGACGGTGGCCCAGGTCTGTTTATTGTGACAATCTTTGAGGGAGGCCTTTGTAGGCGTGTTTTGGCTGAAATGATGATGATGAAAAGACCAACCATAAGCCAGTGCAGATAGCTTTGAAATTGATAAAGAATTATAGAAAATAGTAACAGTATGATACCCATTGATCAAGGAACAGAAAGTAATAAAAATAAAAGGAAACATAAATTTCGATTTGCGGTTTTGAGTTAAGGAAGTGCGAGGATATCGGCTTCTTAGGTTTGAAATTAGTTTATCACGACTCTGCAAAAAATCCAACTACAGGACATTTGTGACATAAAAGCGAACATTTTCGCCAAGTTTCATAAAAACCCGATTTGTTTTGTGTGAGAGAAAAATGAAAAACCAAAATGTCGGTTATTTGGCTTTTTCGCTATTATTCTTAAGTAATTATTTTGAGGTTATGTGAAAGTGTGTGAAGATAAAAGTTGTAGTCCTTTTTATGGCCTACAACTTTGCCATTCAAGGTTTTATAGTAGGACTTGTAGTTTTTCCTGAAATCGTTTTAAACCTAAAAAGTCCACATGCTCCTGCTTCCCGACCTCAAATCACCCGTAATAATATTTTTCCTGCTATTTTATGTTCGTCGTTTTTAGATGGAATTTAATCCTGTAACTATCCTGTATCTCAAAAATATCTGTACCTACTGGCTAACCATACATTATTACTTGCTAGAATTGAAGAAATTTGGATTTTTATGCGAACGAACTATTAACAGAGTGCCTAGTGCGAGATTTTATTTACTCTTACGCGAATTCGATAAATTCATCTTAGATGACGCTCCTTCAATTCCATACAAAGCTGCGTTAACTCTTACGCGATCGCGATCGAAAATCGCGATCGGAAATCTCGCACTCACTCTGAACTGAGTCGAGTACCTACTAATACCTACCTAGGTACGGCAAGCGGGAAGGTAGGGCGGAGAGCTTGTCACACGTCGTGTTGTGATTTATAGAAACTTGTAGAGCAGCGATTGAATGGCAATTAGGGGCAGTTAAATTTACCTACTACTTAATTTTATTTTTTGGGAAATGTATTTTTTGTACATATACGCCGCGCCCCCCCTGACATGTCTCTACGCCTCCCCAGGGGGGCGTGCCCCCCAGGTTGGGAAGTCCTGGTTTATAGCATAGAGCAACGCGACCCATCGGTCACGGCGGACCGGTGGGGAGTAGCCATAGCGTTTATTTCCGATGCAAAACAGTCTGTCATTTTTTGCGGGGGGAAATGCGTGCGAGACACACGCACACTACAAAAATCGTCTATTACTACGAAACTCACACCTTGACTTTAGCAAAATACAGAAACAATTTCACGCACACATTTAAACATTTAGGCGACAGGTATAGCCCCATTTGGGCTTGTACTTTGATAGAGGGGAAAGCCTGCATATGGCTACTCCCCTCCGGTGTTGCTCTATGGTTTGTAGTGACCGCGAACAATTAATTAGGGGTTGGTTAACTACATGTTTTTCTTACAATACATGGTAAATTAAGTTAAGTTCGGTTTTGGGTGCGACTTGAACCTGCGATCTCTGGATCACTAGCATATTACCACTCCACCACTAGTTATTTAATTACTCCACTTTTTTATCACAACCACTGCGGAGTGACTGTAGTAACATGCGTTGATTACGCGGACGTAGGTACCAATGCATTACCTAATATACTTGGCGCTAAATGGTAGTGTTTTTTTTTTTTTTTTATGTAAAGGAAGTGGCAAACAAGCATGCAGTTCACATTGATGTTAAGTGATGACTGCAGCCTATAGACACCCACACACAAAGACCGAGGTCAAAATGCAGATGCGTTACCACTCCTGAGGCCTAAGGTGTTATGCCTCTGTGCCGGAAATTACAGGGCCGTACATTACCACCTGACCGGAACACGATAGTGCTAAACACTACCATTTAGCGGCAAGTATATTAGGTAATGCGGTGGTGCCTACGCCCGCGAGCTCCGTCACTGGAGCTCTACCACCAGTAAAACTATCGTGTTCCGGTCAGGTGGTTTTGTACGGCCATGTAATTTCCGGCACAGAGGCATAACACCTTAGGCCTCAGGAGTGGTAACGCATTTGCATTTTGACCTTGGTCATTGTGTGGGTGTCTATAGGCTACAGTCATCACATACCATCAATGTGAACTGCATGCTTGTTTGCCTCATCCATTTCATTAAAAAAAACGGATCTTTAGGGGTCTACATAGCTCGGTAATCTCAAATCGCCGCTATATTTAAAGTGAGCAATATTTTAAAAAGAAAACGATATATTGATTTACTTAAATTAAACATATTGTATTCTACAATTTTTGTTTAATTTAAGTAATAATTTTAATTGTATTTTACAATTTTTTCATAGTAATAAATTAGCAGAGACCGCTCCATTCCCCGGTCGGATTGTGTGCCATATATTAAGTGATCAATAAATCAGACTATCCACGGCCGGGTAAGCGTGTTTGTTTTGCAAATGGACAGCTATTAAATCTTACCTCATTTCCTTCGTTGGTTACTGTGGTATCGGTTTGTAGTGACCGCGAACAAATTAAATTGGGACTCTTTAATTGGCTTCTAAAATGATCACTGTTGTTTCTTGCGGTTTCTTTTTGAGGGATAATCTTCTTTGGTTAATGTAAGTGGCAATGGAAGTGGTAATGGAAGTGGCAATCAGGCATGCAGTTCACATTGATGTTAAGTGATGACTGCAGCCTATAGACACCCACACAAATACCAAAGACCCGACCGGAACACGATAGTGCTGAACACTACCATTTAGCGGCAAGTATATTAGGTAATGCGGAGGTGCCTACGCCCGCGAGCTCCGTCACTGGAGCTCTACCACCAGTAAAATGATGAAATAATGATGATATAAATTATGATGATGATAACTTAAGGTACTATCACGTACCTTTTTATCCTTGGTAGATAACTTATTCTTGAGTTTTAGCGGGAACATTGAAAGAAAATTATCTATTATGCAAAGTCTATTATATCGGTTGCCTAACTAGCATAGTTGGTAATAGATGGCGCTGCTGCTACCATAAAGCAATGCAACAAATGTGAAGGAAAGATTTGACAAATCGGGCAGGACTTCAGTAGCTCAATTGGAAGAGCGGCTGGACTAGATTCCCAGTAGGCCGCGAGTTCAAGTCTCGCCTGAAGTCAAAATTTTCTTTCCATTTTTCTTTAAAATAAAATAACATTGAAAGAGGCGAGTAGCTCGCTTACTGAATTTCATGTTCTTGGTGTATTATTGAGTTTTATTATATAAAGTTGATGGCATTTTGTTTGAGGCTTTTTACAGTGCCCGTGAATAGTGAAATAGAATAACAATGCGAAAACATGTCCTTTTGGGTTGCCTCCAAAACTTCATTGTAAATGTTCTGGTAAAGTAGCCATCGTTTTACTCGAATTACCTGCTGTGACCCTGACCGACGGACTGATAAATTGACTGTTTGACTCTGATTTTTACGCCGCTTATTACAAATACGAAATATCGTTTTACTTGACCCTGGCAATAAGCGTAACAGCGATGCCATAACTTTAAAAAACTTATTCTTGTTTGAATATCTACATAAGCTCACGTTTCATGTATTACAGATAGTAATAAATATCGGGTAACCATGATGATATAAGCCGTTCTCGGTCACCAAAGCCGAAAAGCAAACACACTGCGGTGTAATTAAAATATGCAAATTAGTACCACCAATCCATTTAGCAGTTGTTCATTTAAATGATTACATTAATTTTCCACGTGGCAACCTTTTGGATTGAGGCGGTAACTTTAACTGAAAATGTACAGTTTTTTAACGTTACGGTCTTCAAGTATCTAGTTTTTTAGTGACCCGTGAAATTTCAGTTTTTTTTCGCAGCAGAATCAATGATTTTGTCTTGGTAGTAAGCACGCTTGTGGCGGTAGCCCTAAGAGGTAAACCCTTTAAAGAAACATTAAATTTGTTGGACATACTCAACTGGGTGCAAGGTATCCCATATCTTAATCTGACGTGCTCGAGTAACTGCGAAAATCCCTTCTTGGCCTTCCTACTCTTTTGGTGATTCTCATGATTTATTAAAAATATTTTTGCCTTTTTTTATATATCTAATGCGACACGGAGGTTCGTCGGGGCAGCGTGTCAATCTATAGTATTCCTTTTTTATAAGTTATGCTGTATCACAATGCTCATGAGCTGTGTGATACAACATATATATATCTATACATTTCTGCTGTACCAGTGCTTTGAAGTATCGATTTCAGCTGCTGTAAGCTTTTGTAGCAAATCCGTATTATTTCTATCTCTCACCATGTCGAAAAGGGTGACTATGATGTCTGTTTTCTCGTGATTGGGTAAATAAAATTATTAATAAGCATTTAATAATCATTATTTAAACATATCAAAATAGATATTACATTATATTTGAGATTCAACATAATAAGATTTTGATTTATTAGCTACAAGCGTATTAAGCGCTAATTTCAGCATAAAATATTTCTAATTGAAAAATTGATTATATTTGTAAAAATATGTAACCAAGACGCCGACCTGTCTAGCAACGCCACGTCGGATTTCGGATTAAGTTATGTTACCATCATCCAGAGAAGAAAAAATAAACGATATTTTGTTATGTATCTTGTGAAATACGGTATAATCGATACGTACGTTTCTACTATGTCAAACAAGCTGGTATTCATGTCAAATATGACTGTATAAGAACAATGCAGTTGTCATCCAATAACAGCAAAAAACATAATTCAATCATAGTATTTTGTTTGTGAAATAATCTAAATTCCAATTCAACAAATAAAACATAGTTATGATGTGAGTTTAGTATTAAACACTGTTTTATATATTGAATGAAAAATATGCAATCAATCAATAAATAATATTTTAAATGCAGCGGTAATACAATATATTACAATATATTATAATTTACTGCTAAAATCGAAACATCTCAGCCAGCGGGCTCGACTAGCCGTACATAATGCTGTACTTACTCCAACGCTTTTATATGGAAGCGAGATGCGGGATGCGGAAAGAGCATGAAAGTAAGTTAAACGCGGTCGAGATGAGATCTTTGCGCAAGATCTGCGGTGTATCACTCACCGATCGCGTTCGTAATGAAGATGTAAGAAAGAGGCTTTGTGTGAATGATAGTATCGGTGTAAAAATGAAAAAAAGCATGCTCCGATGGTTCGGGCATATAGAAAGAATCGAATGACTAAACAGATATACAATGCGAATGTGGATGGTTGCAGAGGCCCAGGAAGACCAAGACTGACCTACCATGACCAAATAGGTCGAGTTCTATCTGATGGTGGGGTCAAAAGTCTTAGGAATCGGCGTGCATGTATGAAGAGAATGATGAAGGTAGACGAGGTACGAGAGGTTTGTCAGGACCGGGATATCTCTACACTCTCTGCCTAGCCCGTTAGGGACCTGGCGTGAAGATACATACATAATATATGTATGTATCTTCATAATATATTATTATTAATATACTTCCAACAAGATAATTTAAATCACATATAAATCTTGGTGACCCTACACAGCATCATTATTAGTCAGGTGAGCTGTAATACATTTGTTCGTCAATAAAATATTCAAATGCTAGGCAAGTGAGACAACAGCGTGTTTAATTATACAGTAGCTCTCACTAAAATGTGGTCATGGAATACCACGGTAATAATACGTTTTCGCTATTTGCACTAGAGATTTAAAACTATATACGTATTTTCTGCGAATATTAAGTTGCATGTTTATATTAATAATAATAATAAACATTTTTATTTACCAAAATCAAAAAATACAGATGATGACATAAAAAGATATAGGTAATAACACAATACTACAAGTAATGGTACCTTATACTAGGACAATATTCTATATAATTACTTTGTTGCATAAATCTGTACTTAATTATAGCTCTGTCTCTTAAACTAGGGTTACCTGTATTTTAAGAGACAGTTTTCATAATGACCTTCCCAATATATGATTTAAGCAAGCTCCGATATAAAATGTTACAAATGGTAATTATAATTATAATTACATACCTACATACTATCTAATAAGTAAATTAAGTATAACTAGTAAATATAAAAAGTAAATTAAGTATACGTGTGTGTGTGTGTAAAATGGTGTGTAATGTGAGCGTGCGTGTCTGTAAGGACAGAATATGCATGCAGCAAAAGTGCATGTAAATAATGTGGCGTGGAATATTTATGATATTTGCAACTAAAAATATCATTTCACGCTACTAAGCTTACGTTGGACGTCACAATACTCCTTAACTAGAAGGAGTCAGCAGATAATACTGCAACAGTAGCCTAATGTTAGGTTATACCGCCCTATTCCAATAATTAGACCACTATTGCAGGGTTGACTGACTACACTAGCGGAAGAATTCTCCTCCAGTAATGAGCGTGAGGTCACGTCGATGTCACCACCATGTAATAATAATAGCTTGAGACGTCCTACTGCTGGACACGAAGTCTCACCCCTTTGGGGAGAGGCCTGGAGCTTACTCCACCACGCTGCTCCAATGCGGGTTGGTGGAGATACGGGTTAGTGGTCAGCTCGCTGTTGGACGTTTTCAAACCGCCCATGAGGCCTCTGACAAGGTTTAACGACTGCTATCCATCGATAGCAACCGGGACCGACGGCTTTACGTGCGCTGCGAAGCACGGAAACGCGCATTTTAATTTACCACTAGCGGTCACGCAACACACGTCCGTGTCGCTTAAACCAGTAGATTGCTTCCGATCTACCGAATTCCGAATACCACGGTGATAATACATTTGGCGTTATTTGCATTAAGAATGGTTTGATATTCATTAACCGACTTTAAAAAAGGAGAACAAAACTTTTTATGTCGTTACAAAGTCTATATTTTCCGACTTACGCTACCCCGTTTTACGCGAATTCCGATATACGCGTTTTTTTAATCATACCGCGGGCATTGATTTCTCCACTCCGTTCGGACAGTGTTTAGTTTACGAGAAGTTCGATTATACATTATTTATTAACCTATAATAATGTCATCCAAAAACAAAAAAAAAATAGTAATTTGAACCTAGTATTTATATTATTATGCAAAGGTGAAACCCGAATTACGCCAATTCGACTTACACTGGGATCGCTTAGTCCCACCTATCCCGTAAGTCCGGGGACGTGCGGCGTGTTTCTGTATTTGCAACTGAAAACATAATTGAAAAAAAAAACACAAACATAAACATCCTACCGTTCTACATTTGCTGGTGGTAGAGCTCCAGTGACGGAGCTCGCGGGCGTAGGTACCACCGCATTACCTAACATACTTGCCGCTAAATGGTAGTGTTCAGCACTATCGTGTTCCGGTCAGGTGGTAATGAACGGCCCTGTAATTTCCGGCACAGAGGCATAACACCTTAGGCCTCAGGAGTGGTAACGCATCTGCATTTTGACCTAGGTCTTTGTGTGGGTGTCTATAAGCTGCAGTCATCACTTAACATCAATGTGAACTGCATGCTTGTTTATCACTTCAATTACATAAAAAAAAACATTGTGGTGCAATAAAGTATTGAGTAATTGTTTTATATTATTTCGCATTAACACATACTTGTAAAATATATTTATTTTAAAGAAAAATGGAAAGAAAAATTTGACTTCAGGCGAAACTCGAACTCGCGGCCATCAGGCAGGACTTCGGTAGCTCAGTTGGAAGAGCGGCTGGACTAGATTCCCAGTGGCCGCGAGTTCAAGTCTCGCCTGAAGTCAAATTTACCTTTCCATTTTTTTTTTAATAAATAAGTATTGAGTAATTTCACACCACTGAGCTCACATTCGAAATCACAACACTCCTGAACTGTAAGGAGTTAGAAGATACAAGTTTTATCGCGGGACGCTGCTGCCCATCCCGCGTTACTGCATTTCCTACCCTATTCGACTGGTTTGACCGCTGTTGCTAGGTTGATTGAGTGCACAAGCGAATTCTACTCCAGTACTAGGCGGTGATGTTGTTATTGCAAATCAGACGTTATGTAAATTAGACCAACATATTCAAAGAGAACCACCATAAATTATTCGAATTTTCCGAAATTATTCCAGTGCATGAAAAAATCAGATTAAGTATATTAAATGAAGAATTTTTCAATTATAATAAAACAACACATAACTTAGACAATTCTACTGACGTAAGAACCCGTAGCTCTTATAAAAACAAATTATTGTTACCAAAATACAATAATCTTTATGACAAAAGAACCTTAAAATATACCGAACCTTCTTTTATAAATGAACTGCCAACAGAATTGAGAAATGAAATAAATAATAAGAACATTAAATATAAATTGAAACATTTTTTTATAAATAAATTAACAACAACAACGTAAGTAATAATTGTTTTATATTATTTCGCATTAACACATGCTTGTGAAATATATTTTTATTTTTAAAGAAAAATGGAAAGAAAAATTTTGACTTCAGGCGAGACTCGAACTCGCGACCCACTGGGAATCTAGTCCAGCCGCTCTTCCAATTGAGCTACTGAAGCCCTGCCCGATTTGTCAAATCTTTCCTTCACATCTATTGCATTGCTTTATGGTAGCAGCAGCTCCATCTATTACCAACTATGCTAGTTAGGCAACCGATATAATAGACTTTTCAGTTTATTGAATATCGTAAAGAAGTCGCTTTTACCCTTAACTACCATAACTTAAGCCTTAATTACCTTACTAGCATAGTTGGTAATAGATGGCGCTGCTGCTACCATAAAGCAATGCAATAGATGTGAAGGAAAGATTTGACAAATCGGGCAGGGCTTCAGTAGCTCAATTGGAAGAGCGGCTGGACTAGATTCCCAGTGGGTCGCGAGTTCGACTCTCGCCTGAAGTCAAAATTTTTCTTTCCATTTTTCTTTAAAAATAAAAACGTAAGTAATATAAACGAATTCTAAAAAAACAAATTACACTCACATTATGTACTTTTTATCAAACAACATGCTGTATACACACAAGTCAGGTGGGTCGGTGCAGCGCTCAGGTTCGACGGAGTGCTCGCGCTCGCCGCTATATTACCTACTTACCTACATGATTGTAATACGCATGCCTAGTCTATATTAATTTGATTTTGTAGGTAGGTAATTAATGTTATAAATAATATGTTGATGACACTGACGCGCGGTAAAACTCGAACGAGTTTATGTTGCGTCTTACTGTTATTGTATTCACCTAATTATTGTATGTTACGTAACTTCACGCCTGTAATCCCTGAAGGGGTAGGCAGAGGTAAATGCATGCATTCAATCATACATGCAAACACCCACGACTCGCCGGTTACGTTTTGGCCCATGTAACAGGTGGCGAACCTGTTGCCATCTCCGGGCACATTACCAAACTCCGAGGTACTGGGAAACTTCCAGAAAATGGAAAAATCCCAATAGAAGCAAAGATAAAGGATTTTAAACCATTATCTCTGATAGCCGGGAATCGAACCCAGGACCTCCAGCGTAATAGTAGTGGCCTGCTACGCTACTGAGGCAGTTAAATGTTACTGTATGTTTTTTAAATAAATAAAAAAAAAAAAACACGATTTCATTGGATTATTCTTGAGACGTATATTCACTTTTACAAGCAGTATGCAAGAGAGACATTACAGACATGACAATCAGAACAAGACAAAGTAGTGCTGGGCAACTGCCATAGTGTTGTACGCAGACAATACAAACAAGTTACACAATTAAGTAAACCGATACAAACCAAGAACCAGAACTAACAAACCATATACTTTACTTTTAGTAGCGTTTACATTACCTGTAATTTCCGGCACAGAGGCGTAACACCTTGGGCCTCAGGAGTGGTAACGCATTTGCATTTTGACCTTGGTCTTTGTGTGGGTGTCTATAGGCTGCAGTCATCACTTAACATCAATGTGAATTGCATGCTTGTTTGCCACTTCAATTACATAAAAAAAAAACTATCAAACCATATACTTTATTTTTAGTAGCGTTTACATTCAGAATCAGAATCAGAAACTCATTTATTCATCTAGGGTGACATGCACCTCTTATGACACGTCAAAAACAAACAAAATTAATTAAAGCAAATAACAACTGATACACATGTCAAACAAGATAAAAAATATATGTAAAGTCAAGAATATCACTAAGAGAAAACTAAATGTGATAAACTAATGTAAAAGTATATCAGTAGAATGTCTCTTTCAAACTGATAACAAAGAGTAAAAAGAAAAGAAAAAGAGTCATTCTTTGTCATTAATATGTAATATTACCCATACTCATATCTTCAAAAGTTGTCACGTCGGTGTCGATGTTTTTGTATCTTCAGGCACAGAGGCATATCACCTAATGCCTCAGGAGTGGCAGCGCATCTGTATTTTGACCTCTGGTCATTGTGTGGGTGTCTATAGGCTACAATGTGAACTGCATGCTTGTTTGCCACTTCTATAACATAAAAAAAAAAAAAATAATTTGTAATGTTTTCACACAAAAACTACTGGATCGATTTAAAAAATTATTTCACCATTAGAAAGCTGTATCTTCACTGGGTGACATAGGCACATAACATATGAAATTTATCATTCAGTGCATCCGTGGGAAGCCGGGGCCAGCTACTAGTCTATATGTATAAAAATCAATTGCTGTTCGTTAGTCTCGCTATAACTCGAGAACGGCTTTACCGACTTGGCTTATTTTGGTTTTGAATGATTTTGAAGTCCAGGGAAGGTTTAAAAGGCAAGAAAATATGGAGAAATTGAAGGGAAATAGTAAAAACCACAATATCATTTTTCCATACAAATAGTCCGTATCTATTAAACTTTTGACACATTATTTCATTGTGAGGCAATACGAAGTTCGCCGGGTCAGCTAGTATAATGTAAAGTTAGTATATGAGCAGGTTTTGCAAGAAATGTGAGTCCGCTGCGCACATTATGACCTACATTCATTACCCGTAATCCGATATTCAGCGCCGAAACGAACGCTGCTCGGGGAAAATATTATTATCTTACAAATTGTTACTTAGAAGCTAATTTAATATAAGGTTTATTTACCGACGCCCTGGATTTACTCTGATATATTAAAGTTTAGATATAATACTAACAACGTGTTTGAAAATAAGTCAAACTCAAACTCAAAAATTCATTTAATCACTTGGAAATAATAGAATTTGCTTGTGATAGGTCAAATTACAAATATAAAATTAAAGCGAATAACAACTGATACGTTGATTAATATGTCAAAGTAAACAAAATAAAATAAATAATAGCCCAAAAATACTAAATAATAAAAATAGGTATCAATAGAATGTTCCATACACTCTTTTACAAACGGCAAGATAAGACTAAACAAAAAAATATGGGACATTCTTTGACATTCACTGGCAAGGTTCTAAAGCCCACATTACTTATACTACTTGGCAAAGTCCTAATACTTGTTTATAAATTTATTTATTTTCAAATAATTTTTAGGCTTTGAAAATTGTAAACCATCAAATTGTTAAAAAAATCTGACGTGCTTGACAAATTACTCGATAGTGCTTTTTCGGTGCATTATAATTTTCGTTATCAATGTAAGTCTTTCGTTTTATAATTTCTGCTTTTTTTTTAATGTAATAAAAGTGGCAAACAATCATGCAGTTCACATTGATGTTAAGTGATGATGAAGTAGACAACTACAATGACCAGAGGTCAAAATGCAGATGCGCTGCCACTCCTGAAACATTAGGTGTCATGCCTCTGTGCCGGAAATTACAGGGCCGTACATTACCACCTGTCCGGAACACGATATTGATGAACACTACAATTTAGCGGCAGGTAATGCGGTGGTGCCTACGCCCGCGAGCTCCGTCACTGGAGCTCTACCACCAGTAAGTATATGCTATTGTTTGTTGAAAGGTTTTAACCAACAAATTTGTGAAATATCTTAGTTCATCCCCTTTAATTACATATTTTGTGTTTTAACGTGGGAGTTACAATCAAGCTTATGGTTAACGTCAATGGTAAGTTTGATTCGAAGGGTCGCGGGTTCGATCCCCGCACCGGGACAAATATTTGTATGATATTTGTTTCGGGTCTAGGTGTATGTGTTGTATGTGTACAACGGCACCCGCGACACAGGTTTATACCTCCTGCGGGGCTGTGAGTGTAAGCGTATTTTTTTTTCAAAGATCTGCATTAGCTAAGCTGTTACTTAAAAAACTAATATTGAATGATCATATTATGTAGTTAGTATCTAAGTAGGGTTTGTATAGCTAGCTCGCTGCGGCACTTTATGACCTACATTCATTACCCGTAATCTGATATTCAGCGCCCAAACTAATTCTGCTCGGGGAAAATATTACGTATTATCTTGCAAATTGTTACTTGGAAGCTAGTTTTTTATGACGTTTATTTAACACTACACCCTGGATTTGCTCTGGTATATTATAGTTCATATAAACAACGTGTTTTCTAGTGGACCACTATCACCAGTTCCTTTTGCGAATTGTATTCCCTCAAGGGTATTACATTAAATTAAAATGGCCTTCAATTCCTAAAAAGCAAAAGAACATATTTTACAATCACAAAGTTTCTAACGTAATGAACTTAAAATTTTAGTTAAGCTATACATTTATTTTCTTGAGAATTTTAAAAAAACATGCAATATCTCTGTTAGGTATGAAAAACATGCTTCTATGTAGGTACTACAGTTTGTTATCTACTAAATTCATCATTATCATCATTTCAGCCAATAGACGTCCACTGCTGAACAAAGGCCTCCCCCAAAGAATGCCACAACGAACGGTACTGGGCCGCCCTCATCCAGCGATTGCCCGCGACCTTCACCAGGTCGTCGGTCCACCTCGTGGGGGGTTTCTTCTAAATTACAATAAAATGTCTACCTATGCTATTAAAATTTATTTTTATACTACAATATTGGATTTGCATATGCAATCCCTCAAAGGGTAGACAGAGGTAAATGCATGTAAACATCGACGATTCTAAGTTACATCTTTGTCGCACTCATCATCATCATCATTTCAGCCAAAGAATGCCACAACGAACGGTCCTGGGCCGCCCTCATCCAGCGATTGCCCGCGACCTTCACTAGGTCGTCAGCCCATCTTGTGGGTGGCCTGCCCATGCTTCGTTTTCCGGTACGCGGTCGCCACTCAAGAACTGCTCTGCCCCAACGGCTGTAAGTTCTTCGAGCTATGTGCCCTACCCACTGCCACTTGAGTCTCGCTATTCGGTGAGCTATGTCGGTAGCTTTGGTTTTTATG
The DNA here is from genome assembly GCA_036365455.1 of Macrosoma leucophasiata. Taxonomy (NCBI): domain Eukaryota; kingdom Metazoa; phylum Arthropoda; class Insecta; order Lepidoptera; family Hedylidae; genus Macrosoma; species Macrosoma leucophasiata. Next base: position 14,751,122 of record JAWQUS010000026.1, read on the forward strand.
CGGATCTCCTCATTGATTCGATCTCGCAGAGAAACTCCAAGCATAGCTCTCTCCATTGCTCTCTGAGTGACCTTGAGCCTTCTTATGAGGCCCATAGTGAGCGACCACGTTTCTGTCCCATATGTCATCACTGGCAACACACATTTGTCGCAATAAATAAACATATTTTCTTTCTTTCTTTTCATGTAAAAGGTGGCCAGCCTATTGACTTACCGGGCCGGGCACGTTATCAAAGTCTGTGTGTCTGTCTGTCTGTGACATTGGGAACGAACGATGGATTAAATAATTATTAGAAGCTTCTCACCAGAAAATTGATCCCAAGGCCTCAACGTAGCAGAAGTAGCCTGCTACCACTAGACTACTGAAATGGTTTCTGGTGATAGAGCACCAGTGACGTAGCTCGCGGGCATAGGCACCACCGCATTACCTAATATACTTGCCGCTAAATGGTAGAGTTCAGCACTATTGTGTTCCGGTCAGGTGGTAATGTACGGCCCTGTGATATCCGGCACAGAGGCAAACGCATCTACATGTTGACCTTGGGCTTTGTGTGGGTGTCTATAGGCTGCAGTCATCACTTAACATCAATGTGAACTGCATGTTTGTTTACCAATTCCATTGAATTAAAAAAAAAATGGTTGAAAAACAATGCTAATAACTGCACGCTCGTTTAATATTTTCATCAAACACAAAACATAATATCATATTGCCGAAATCCAAAGACATTTTGAGTCAGCATAAATATGCAATAACATATTTATTGCCGCACATATTATCCAAAACAGCGAATTTCATTTATTTACCCCAAAACATCCCCTTCGTAGCGTCTACATATCGATGCTACGTACATCCGTAGCGGGTCTACGACGTGCTACGACGCCCCCGTAGCGCTTTATGAGGGGGTTTATGAAGCCTCCTCGCTTCCAATCTACGAAATAGAGTTTATGTACTGGCACTGTTTGACATTTATATACTTTTTAGGGTTCCCAATGTCTAAAAAAGGAACGTTTATGGTTTAAATGGTTTAAAGACATTTATTTCCTCATAAAGATTTACAATCACTTACATGAGAAACAGTTGTAAGATAAGATAAGATAAGAAACATTTATTTGACACACAGCGAGACACATAAAACAGACATAAAACGTAACAGGTAACAGGAGAAACACATTTTCTAAAAATTAATACATACCTATACACGTAATATGTCTCACGGCTGCCAAAAAGGTGTCCTGTTCAGCAAATGTCAGGTACCTTCATATGAAAGGTACCTGACGCTGGTTTTCAACAGGACCCTTAGTGAGTGAACCACGGATGTCAAATTTATAATAAAGGATACTTGTACTAATACTTATACAAGGTACATACATACGGATATAAAACAGATAATAAGCCATTAAAATAACATACTTAAATAATACATACTAGTAGGTACAAACAATAATAGATAGATTAATACCAAAGTAAATAAAATATAAGCAGATAAAAAACATCTTATTAAATATCATAATTGAACAGTATCATCATTGTACAGTATAAACGTTTTGTTGGGCTATTTAAAATTATCCTATTACAATCACAAGTCACATCACATCACAGAACGTAAAGTAACAATTATATTTGTGAACAATTATGAACTGATGTAGGTAGTTCTAGATAAGACTGAACTCGGCTTGCACTTTTGCATTATAATAATTTTGTTCGTCCGTATGTTTATTTTTTTTTTTTATGTTATGGAAGTGGCAAACAAGCATGCAGTTCACATTGATGTTAAGTGATGACTGCGGCCTATAGACACCCACACAAAGACCGAGGTCGAAATGCAGATGCGTTACCACTCCTGAGGCCTAAGGTGTTATGCCTCTGTGCCGGAAATTACAGGGCCGTACATTACCACCTGACCGGAACACGATAGTGCTGAACACTACCATTTAGCGGCAAGTATATTAGGTAATGCGGTGGTGCCTTCGCCCGCGAGCTCCGTAACTGGTGCTCTACCGTATGTCTGTCAAGAACTTTAGTTGGGAATGTGGATGTGTTCTTTGAAATTAATGTACGGCCCTGTAATATCCGGCACATAGGCATAGCACCTCACGAGTGGTAACACATCTGCATTTTGGCTTTGTTCTTTGTGTGGGTGTCTATAGCCTGCAGTCATCACTTAACATCTACGTGAACTGCATGCTTGCTTGCCACTTTCATCACATAAAAAAAAATCACTCTTATATTTTTTTCCAATCACGCCAAACGAAGTATAACTTCAAAAAATACAGAACTAGGGTTCTGTATTAGTTCTGTACGGTTCTGTATTAGTTGAACGTAGGGTTCTGTACTTATAAAATAACAAGATGTGCCCGCGATTTCGTCCGCGTAAGAATTTATGATTGTTCCGTATGTACCGGACGAAGTCATGAGCTCGGCTAGTATAAAAGTAGCTCAAGTTACTCCTTATTACATAAGCTATCTGCCAGTGAAAGTCCCCGCAAAATCGGTAAAGCCGTTCCCGAGATTAACGGGGACAAACATACAGACAGACAGACGGACGGACGGACTGACGGATGGACACACAGACAGACAGACAGACAGGCAGACTGACAGACAAACAGACAGACAGACATACAGACAGACAGACAGACAGACAAATATTTCAAAAATTGTAGTTCTGGTGTATATACCGTCTAAACATACTCGTACATATGCATTTAGTAAAAAGCGGTTATTGTTGTATTACAAACAGACACTATAATTTTATTTATTTGTATGTATGTATGTATAATTATTATTTGCAATATTCGACGACTCATGCTTGGCATCTTTCGTGTAAGGGTAGAGTTTGACATTATTATGGTGGAGTCGTTGTTATGTGGAATTGAGTTATGCAGAGATGTTTGCTTATAAACATTATTTCGTTTATTTATTGCATTATGTATTCATTGAATAAAATTATTTGTGTATGAAATATTGAATAGACTCATAAGATGTGTATAGGATAAAATATTATTTATAACGTGTATTTGAGTATATATTTATGTGAGCAATATACTTGAATATATACTTGAGCAGCGCGCACTATGGGCGCGGTCGGGTAGTGTGATGGGTGACCGCTAGTGGTAAATTAAAATGCGCGTTTCCGTGCTTCGGAGGGCACGTTCAGCCGTCGGTCCCGGTTGCTATCGATAGATAGCAGTCGTTAAATCTTGTATGAGGTTGCGTGGACATCTCCAGGCACATTACCGAACTCTGAGGTAGGTACTAGGAAATTTCCAGAAAATAAAAAAAAACTTTGTGGAGGAACGGGTGGAAATTAGGGATGGCGATCTGAGAACGATCTTTTAGACCGAAAAGATCGATTATTTGAATCGATTCACTGCACCGAATCGATCTAGCGAATCGATACTTTACCTTGGAAAATCGAAGATCGACCTTTTTGCTTCATTACTTAAAGGAAACATGTAGTAAATACCATAAAAAGAGACACGACACATAAATCATAACATTTAACGTGTAATATGAAGCAACATTGACTTCTTTTTTTTTTTTTTTGCTCGTCACTTCGATTGAATTTGAAGTTGACATGATCCAAATTGAAAAAATGTCGATTAATCGGAAATCGATTTTTTACTCTTCGATTCGAATCGATTCAAAGATCGATCTTTTTCCGACGAAAAGGGAGGATCCTCCGACCAGGCGAGGTGATAGCGCCTGGCGGCTTGCGGCCTAACGATTGACGTTGGGAAGTTGTAAATATCGCCTCTTTACAAGAATAATGTGACATTTCATGTAGAACGATCTAAAGAGGCGATATGGCAACTCTTGAGAAATCTTCGTAAGTGCGATGTTATCCGATTGACACGCCATCTACCGTACTGGACAAGTACTGTGAGGTTTCATTGTATTTCACTAGTTGGCGCCTTAATGTAGTACACCTTCATTGATCCAGGGATAAAGGATTTCACACCGTTATATCTGGTTGATGTGTCTAAACAACATATTTTGAAAAGACCCTACTGAGTTTTGTTTTGGCAGGTTTTTTCTCAGTAATGTGGGCTTTGGAACTCTGCCAGTGAATGACAAAGAATGTCCCATATTTTTTTGTTTAGTCTTATCTTGCCGTTTGTAAAAGAGAGTATGGAACATTCTGTTGATACCTATTTTTATTAATAAGTATTTTTGGACTATTATTTATTTTATTTTCTTTACTTTGACATATAAATCGACGTATCAGTTGTCATTCGCTTTAATTTTATATTTGTAATTTAAAATTAAAGCGAATGACACAAGCAAATTCTACTATTTCCAAGTGATTAAATGAATTTTTGAGTTTGAGTTTGAATAGATATACAATGCGAATGTAAATGGTTGCAGAGGCCAAAGGAGACTCAGACCAATTAGGTCGAGTTCTGTCTGATGGTGCGGTCAAAAGTCTTAGGAATCGGCGTGCATGTATGAAGAGAATGATGAAGGTAGATGAGGCACGAGAGATATGTCAGGACCGGGATAGTTAGCGCTTTACACACTCTGCCTACCCCGTTAGAGACCTGGCGTAAAGATACATATACATATTTTGAGATGCAGAAAACTCACACATATGGACTCAATAAAGAGAATCAATATCCTTGAAAACGCCGAAACATTTTCTATAATGGACTAAATATAGCATCGAAGATAATCCCACGTTATGGTATCAAAAGCAACGTGCATGAGACTCGCGTCGCTTTACGTGAGCGACTGAAGCTCAACAACCACTTTATGGCGAACGCTAAAACACTCATTAATACGCATTTTATTACCGGCCCCTTATTCTGGTATCTTGCGTATTATAAATGGAAGGTGAATATCATGTTTTATCGGAATAATATTGTTACTCTTTTTATGATGTATGGTCCCGTTAGAACTATCACAGAGACATAACGGTTAAGGTCTCAGGAATGGCAACGCATCTGCATCTTGACCTCTAGTTTTTATGTAAATATCTTTAGGCTGCAGTCATCACTTAACATATTTTTGAACTGTACGCTTGTTTGTCACCTTCGTGACACAAAAAAAAACGTGTGTGATAGTATTGCACACAATGAAATTCAGTGTAAAAGATTGTATCTATATATCGTGATGCAGAAAATTTACACATAAACACTTAATAAAGAGCTCAATATCCTTGAAAACGCCTAAACATTTTCTTTATTGGACTAAATATAGCATCGAAGATAATCCCACGTTATGGTATCAAAGACACGTGCATGTGACTCGTGTCGCTTTACGTGCGCGACTGTAGCTCAACAACCACTTTATGGCGAACGCTAAAACACTAATTAATACGCATTTTATTACCGGCCCCTTATTCTGGTATCTTGCGTACTATAAATGGAAGGTGAATATCGTGTTTTATCGGAATAATATTGTTACCCCCTTATTCATAAACGTACATTAGATACGTTTTAGCTATAGAATGCTTTGTCTTTGTCAGTTGCATTGTCAAATGTGCAGGATAGAAAGAGACAAAGCAGAGATTAGCAACACTTTAGCTAAAATACGTTTATGAATAAGGGGGTTACTTTTTAAGCTATTGCATAGCTTCTATCGCGAGCCTTGAGCGCGGGGACCGAATTCAGAAATTCCGTAACGAAAAAACCGGACGCTCCGGATTACAAATTTTAAACTCATTTAATTTCGCCGTCCGACCTCGTGGGTAGCGTGGCCGAGCGGTCTAGGCGTTGGTTTAAGGCACCAGTCTCTACGGAGGTGTGGGTTCGAATCCCACCGCTGCCAAGATTGTTTTTGTTTTTTTTTATTGTTTGTTTTTCCATTCAATATTTGAAAGTGGTAAATATTCATAGAAAATTATTGTTTCATTTTTCTATTTTTTTTTCTTTTATTTGCATTTTATTTTGTTTTGCATAATTTTAGATAATTATGTAAATGCAATAGCTTAACCGCGGCAGTTCCCGAGTGCCACACGTCTTTTTTATGATGTATGGTCCCGTAATAACTATCACAGAGACGTAACGATTAAAGTCTCAGGGTTGGCAACGCATCTGCATCTTGACCTCTAGTATTTGTGTAAATTTCTATAGGCTGCAGTCATCACTTAACATCTTTGTGAACTGCAAGCTTGTTTGCCAACTTCGTGACACAAAAAAAAACGTGTGTTATAGTATTGCACACAATAAAAGTCAGTGTAAATGATTGTATCTATATCTCGAGATGCAGAAAGTTCGAAAATAAAGACTTATGAGCTCAATATCCTTGAAAACGCCTTAATTTTTTCTTTATTGGACTAAATATAGCATCGAAGATAATCCCACGTTATGGTATCAAAAGACACGTGCATGTGACTCGCGTCGCTTTACGTGCGCGACTGTAGCTCAACAACCACTTTATGGCGAACGCTAAAACACTCATTAATACGCATTTTATTACCGGCTCCCTATTCTGGTGTCTTGGGTAGAATATAAAATGGAACATCATTAACTAAAAATAATATTGGTGGTAGAGCTCCAGTGACGGAGCTCGCGGGCGTAGGCACCATCGCATTACCTAATATACTTGCTGCTAAATGGTAGTGTTCAGCACTATCGTGTTCCGGTCAGGTGGTAATGTACGGCCCTGTAATTTCCGGCACAGAGGCATGACACCTTAAGCCTCAGGAGTGGAAACGCATCTGCATTTTGAACTCTGGTCATTGAGTGGGTGTCTATAGGCTGCAGTCATCACTTGGTATCGGTGTGAGCTGCATCCTTGCTTGCCACTTTTATTACATAAAAAAAAAATGATTTAGTATGTATGTATCCTCACAGGGTAGGCAGAGAGTGTGGAGCGTTAGATATTCCGGTCCCAACACACCTCCCGTGCTTCATCTTCATTAATCATTCCCTTCATACATACACACCGATTCCTAAGACTTTTGACTTCACCTATTTCGTCATGGTAGGTCAGTCTAGAATTGAGAAGTCCCGGGCTGACTGGCGTGCAGGTGTTCCGTACGCCTCTAGTATTGTTTGGAGATTTGGAGCTGAAAGGCTCCGAAGAGGGTTCGGAAACGGGTAGCCGCCGGTGGGGTCGTGGATGAGTGCGATAGCGTTACCGTAACCCCGCCACTAATGGTGGACGAGTCGGAATACCCAGGGGTTTTTTAATGGGTAGATGGATGTTTTTCCCGGAGTCCCACATAACCCACATAATTCTCCCAAAGGGTGGGTATACGTAACGCATTTTCCCCTGGCTAATAAATATGGTTAAAATAAGGTTAGACTTTTGACTGTTTAGTCATTCGCTCATTTAATATTCTTTCTATATGCTCGAATCCTCGGAGCATGCTTTTATATTTTTACCTTGATATTCTACTTCATTTATGTAGTCCGTATGAGTATCACGAGCATGTTCTATTAGGTTTACATAATTTTATATTACATATGTTTATTATTATTTATTGAACTTATATGATATTTAAAACGAACATATTTGATTTTCTTATCAAACTAGAAAACCAATGAGGTTTGTATTATTATTAAATGCCAAGGTCTACATCAGAAAACAGAATAGTGAAATTGTGAAGACAAGAAAACATTAAACCAACTTAGTATATTATCAACATTAACAACAACAACAACTGCCTCGGTAGCCTAGTGGTAGCAGGCCACTACTACTACGCTGAGGTCCTGGGTTCGATTCCCGGGTAGGGGGTTATCAGAGATAATGGTGAAAAAGCCTTTATCTCTGGTTCTATTGGGATTTTTCCATTTTCTGGAAATTTCCCAGTACCTCAAAGTTTGGTAATGTGCCCGGAGATGTCAACAGGCTCGCCACCTGTTACATGGGCCAAAACGTAACCGGCGAATCGTGGGTGTTTGCATGTATGCTTGAATGCACGCATTTACCTCTGCCTACCCCTTCGGGGATTACAGGCGTGAAGTTACGTAAATCATAGGTGATATACCTATGATTTAAATTCTAAAATGTATGTATGTATGTATGTGTCTTCACGCCAGGTCCCTAACGGGGTAGGTACAGAGTGTATAGCGCCGGATATCCCGGTCCTGACAAACCTCCCGTGCCTCGTCTACCTTCATCATTCTCTTCATACATGCACGCCGATTCCTAAGACTTTTGACCCCACCATCAGACAGAACTTGACCTATTTGGTCATGGTAGGTCAGTCTTGGTCTTCCTGGTCCTCTGCAAACATCCACATTCGCAATGTGCTTATATTATATGACATAATGTAATTTTTTTCAGTACCTCGAAGTTTGGTAATGTGCCTGGAGATGTGAACAACCAATAGGACAAAACGTAACCGGCGAAGGTGTTTGCATGTATGCTTGAATACACGCATTTACCTCTGCCTCCCTCTTCGGGGATTACAGGCATGAAGTGACGTACGTTACTTTATCTGAATTTTCACTGGTAGAGAACCTTAATAATAGCAACAGACTAACATAATAAGTCCTCAAGTGGGAGACTATATAAAGAAAATACCGATTTGACCTGAATCGGGCCAGTCAAATTTTATTGGTTCACTTTTAATAGCGACTCGGCTTACAGTTTTACTGTTCAATTATGGGTCGCGACATTTCAATTGTACACGTGCCGCGGTATTTTGATTATATCTTCGTAATCTGTTTTCATATATTATACATATTTCGAGTGCTGTCTGAGGGTGGAGTCAAAAGTCTTAGGAATCGACTTGCGTGAATAGAATGATGATTTTATTTATGTAATGGAAGTGGCAATTAACCGAGCAGTTTACATTGATGTTAAGTGATGACTGCAGCCTATAGACATCCACATAAAGACTAAGGTCAAAATGCAGATGCGTAACCACTCCTGAGGCCTAAGGTGTTATGCCTCTGTGCCGGAAATTACAGGGCCGTACATTACTACCTGACCGGAACACGGTAGTGCTGAACACTACCATTTAGCAGCAAGTATATAAAGTAATGCGGTTGTGCCTACGCCCGCGAGCTCCGTTGCTGGAGCTCTATCACCAGTGATAAATGTAGAAGACGAATGGCAGGTATGTCAGGACCGGGATATCTGGCGCTCCACATTCTCTGCCCACCCCGTAAGGACTTGGCGCAAAGATACACAGTTGTTTATCTAATCAAAGTGGCAAACTGGCATGCAGTTCACATGGATGTAAAGTGATGACTGCAGCCTATAATATCTACACCAAAACCAGAAGACAAATTGCAGATGCGTTGCCACCCCTAAGGTACCTATGTTGTTATGTTTCTATGTGATGGCCCTGTAGGACACTATCGATCTAACCGGATTACATTATTACTATCTAACCGGAACATGATAGTACTAAAACACTTATATATTATATATCTTGAACTTACAGATAATAAATTCAAGTCATGTATTAAACGCACCCTATGTAAAAATGCGTACTATAGACTCGACTCGATGACTATCTAAAGGATAGAGATGCCTGGACAAATGCTGGTCTAGCTCCACAAGACTAAACAATAATTTTGTGAAATGAATGTGCATTGTACTTGATATTGTAAAATATAGTTATAAGTGTCATATTGTGAAAATAGTTTTAAGGAACATATTTTGAAAAGACCCTACTGAGTTTTGTTTTGGCAGGTTATTTCTCAGTAATGTGGGCTTTGGAAATCTCCCCGTGAATGACAAAGAATGTCCCATATTTTTTTGTTTAGTCTTATCTTGCCGTTTGTAAAAAAGAGTATGGAACATTCTGTTGATACCTATTTTTATTATTAAGTATTTTTGGACCATTATTTATTTTATTTTGTTTACTTTGACATATTAATCAACGTATCAGTTGTTATTCGCTTTAATTTTATATTTGTAATTTGACCTATCACAAGCAAATTCTATTATTTCCAAGTGATTAAATGAATTTTTGAGTTTGAGTTTGACACTAATATATTTGGCGACAGATAGATTAGGTAATGAGGTATTGCCTACGCCTTCGATCATCTACCCTGGAACTCTACTGTAGTATGTTTGTTTGCCACTTTATGAAACAAAAAAATACTTGAATTAATTCCCTCTTTTAACGAAACTATTCAAGCAAACATTTTCGATAGTGGAAATATTTCCACTAAGCATAGTTAGATTTATGAAGCCAGTATTAAAGATAAAGTCTATACCTCATATCCTGTTCGTGAGGTGCTCGTGCCGTCGGATCACGATATGCATCAAATATGTTCCAACTTTCAATATCCGACAAGCGTTTTCTTTTGATCAAGCATCTTGAAAAATGATACAAAATTATAATGTTTTTCAATTGAATTGAAAAGAAAAAATACTGTTGAAGATGAATTATGAATCGGGTAAATCTAACTGCTCCATTGATAGTACGTAACTTTTGTTGAAAACTAGCTAAACCCCGTAAACTTCGTACCGCCATTAGAGATTTTTAATAGTGGATGTTTGCATGTATCCATGCATATAATTATAATGTCCTAGTGTAATGTTTTCTTATGTTATATGGTTTATGTGAAGGTCAATAAAATTATTTTTTGTATAAAACGTATGTGGACATAATAATATAACTTTCCTATAAATACTTTAAAAAAAAAAAATCATTACTTTTTTTTTGAAGTTTTGCAAAGTATTGTGCGACTTCAAATAAAACATAGTTTTAGATTTATAATTATGGTCTTAAACATAAAAAAATATTTTTAACAAATTCTTTTAAAGATTTCTAAAGAAAATACGAGTAAATTTACAAAGATGGTCAAGGGTTACATTATTTTGAATATTAGAAAACAAAGTTATTTTACTTTAACATTAGAGAAGAACCTTTAAAAAAAATTATGTAGGTTTTATGATGGGTACTATATCAATTAAATATCTCTTATTCTATTTAATTTACTATTAAGGAAAAAAAATCAACAGTTGCATATTTAATACACGTGTTACCGCTGTAGATAAAGTCGATATCCTGTTTCTGAGAAATGCATGTGTCATGTGATCATTACAAGCATCAAACACATCCAATATCTACGGAGCGTTTCTTATTTGATCTTGCAAATTAATAAGAATTATCTGAAATGTTTTATGCAATAATCTGATGGATATAATGTCCTAATATTATGTTTTTTTTTATGTGACACTAGCTGCTGCCCGCGACGTCGTCTGCGTCAAGGCTCTACAGCACCAAACATACCTAAGATGCCAGTGTCGCTTTAGCATTAAACAACTTTCAAATAGCATTAAACTAAAAGTATTTTTTTTAAAGTGAAGCAAGTGAAGAGAGTCATATGGAAATCCTACTGATTACAGTCATAAGATGTGACTGAAGTAAATAGAGAAAATAATGCAGGAATTATATTCCCTGACACAAAAGATAAAAAATACGTACAAAGGTATCATATCTTACAACACTATCCTACAAATTACGTTGGTAGTTATGCTGCCAGGAGCCAAAATGTAAAGAGAGTCAGGACTGGTGACGCGATAACAAGCGACGTATAGTTGCCCGTGTGAGAAGCTACTCGTCCTGAGGTCAACACCCGCTGTCCTCAGTGTCTGCCCTGCGATTTATTGTTGATCATCGCGAAGCAAACACGCACGGGGAACTGTACGCTCTTGAACTGAAGCGGGCAGTTATGAGATATAATATAAATGGGGTATAAATACTGACTTGCCAACGTCTTACGAAAAACAGACGTTTCGGCGCTCTCTAAATATAAGGGAATTTTAAACATGGCTTAAGCTGTCTTCCTACCCGGAAGCAGTGTGGCAGCAATTCCCGACGACGCTACAGCAAAAGCAATTTTGCCTTGCCTCCTGACCTCTGCAAGTATGCCAGTGATATCAAATGTTTTTCCTGATCCACCAGGAGCATCCAAGAAAAATATTTTACCCTGGTTTTGCCCAACGCTTTCAAAGACAGTGTCATACATTTGTTTTTGCTCTGAAGAGGACAAAGCGACATAGTCATTTCGCCCGGATCGTAATTTGTTTCAGCGTTATACTCCCGATTTCCACCGTCTTGATGCGGTGATAATTGGGGAGCTTCTTTGGGGTGATAGATTGGTTCAATCGGTGGTGGAAATTACCACATCTTGAAGTGAGACAAGTGTTCAGCACGCGTTCATCAGTTACTTCGACTTCGTCTCCAGTAGCACGTGTCTCAAAGCTCTTAGAAAATCTTCAGACAGATGATGGCGATACTTCTCCGTCACTGACGCTTGCCTTCGCCTCGTTCCAGTTTTGGTCACCGTTGAGAAGGTGACGTGTTAAGCAGGCTGCGCGGTAAGTGGGATACTCCAAGCCATCAAGTGTCTTCAGAAAAGCGAAAGACGTTGGGCCTAAGACCGTATGAAGTAACAACCTCAGAAAATAGTATTCGCCATTATTTGGATACCGAAAAACCCTACCCAATGCGGTGTCGTTGAAAATTCTCTGATATTCATGCAAAAGTTGAAGTAAATCCATGCAGTACTTTTTGAGTTTAGCCCGGACATACCTGAAGACAAACAGACAAAAAATCTAAAAACTGTATTTTTGGCTTCGATATCGATTGTAAATCATGCCTCAAGTATTCTTTTAAAAAAATATTCAATGTACAGTTCTAAATTTCCGATACGATTTGATTAAATGTATAGATTCCCGTGGGCATGAGTGATTTCCCCGCACTCAAAAGTAGCCTTAATGTTGGCCAGGCTTAGTATCAATTCACCACAAAAAGTTGCATTCGAATCCGTCTAGTAGTTTCGGAGATTAACCTGGACAAACAGACAAACAGACAGACAAAAAAAAATATTGAAAAGTGTTATAATACTGTTATAACATCGCCCCCAATTAGTTTTTCGTAAATATATTCAATGTACAGACACACGGATTTCACAAACTTTCACTGTACTACAAGCAGTAAAAGCATCAAACTCCACATTAAATATTTAAAAAGTTCCCTGTCTGATAAACATCTCGCAAATTGATAGACATCTGAAGTACGTTCTTTGAAGAATGTTTTTTTTATGTGCCGTAATGAGGAAGAGAGCGCTTATGTTGAAGGTAAATAAATGTGATTGCTAACGTATTTGTGTCGTGTTTTGCGTATATAATTTGTGAGCGAGTATAATTTTTTATGGCATGAAGTGGCAAACAAGCTTCTAGTTCACATTGATGGTAAGTAATAGACAGACAGTACAGATAGGTAAGTAATTGACGAACCGGCTAGTCCAGCGGTGAGTTTGTATGGCCTACAGATATTTGTTTCGGATCTGGGTGTTTGTGTATGTGTTGTATGTGTACAACGGCACCCATGACACAGGTTTATACCTAATGTGGGGCTGCGAGTGTAAGAGACACCACAAAAAGTTTCATTCGAATCCATCTGGATTAGCCTGGATAAACAGACAAAAAGGCAGACAAAAAAAATTAAAAACATTGAAATGTGTTCTAATCCTATTATCTTCGCCCCCAAAAAGGTAAATAAGTAAATGTGATTGCTAACGTATTTGTGTCGTGTTTTGCGTATATAATTTGTGAGCGAGCATATTTTTTTATGGCATGAAGTGGCAAACAAGCATCCAGTCACATTGATGGTAAGTAATAGACGGACAGTAACGTAATTTCAAGCCTGTTATCCCCATAGGGGTAGGCAGAGGTAAATGCATGAATTCAATGAATTCAAACACCCACGATTCGATGGTTACCTTTTTTTAGTCCATGTAGCAGGCGAGCCTGTTGCCATTTCCGGGCACATTACCAAACTCCAAGGTACTGAGAAACTTCCAGAAAATGGAAAAATCCCAATAGAGCCAGAAATAAAGGATTTTAAACCGTTATCTCTGATAGCCCCCGACCCGGGAATCGAACCCTGGAACTCCAGCGTAGTAGTATTGGCCTGCCACCACTAGGCTACTGAGGCAGCAATAAATAGTCAACAAATCTTTTTCGACAAAACTTGGAAAATATTTTCAACCAATTAAGTAAATTTATTACTTATAATTTTAAAGCAAAACGTTTTAAGTACCGAATATTAAGGATACATAAAATATATGACATCCCTATAGCATTCGACCTTGTAGTTTATTTCGCTACCCCAATACGACAAGGTTCCGCATTTGGTTGCGGAACTGAACTGGAACCGCGGTATGCGGGCAAAAGTTTTCACAAGGAATTTGAGGTATTTTCATATGGCGTACGGATTTAGTTACGCAGTTATGGAACACGCGTACATGTTTGTAATAATTTAGGTTAGTAGGACATCCAATTGTGTATACAAGATATTTTTTTAAATATTTTGTAATCGTTTTAGTGAGTTTTAGTGTTGGTCTAATTAAAAAGCTCAAAGTCGCTCAACGAGCTATGGAGAGAGCTATGCTCGGAGTTTCTCTACGGGACAGGATCCGGAATGAAGATATTCGTAGAAGAACCGAAGTGACCGACATAGCCCGGAGTATTAGTACGTTGGAGTGGCAATGGGCAGGCCACATCGCTCGACGAACTGATAACCGATGGGTAGGAAAAGGTTCTCGAGTGGCGACCACGTGTAGGCAGACCACAGAAGGAAGACGCAGTTCAGGACGGCCCCCCACGAGATGGACCGACGACCTAATCAGACCGCCCAGAATAGGTCATTGTGGAAGTCTCTGGATGTGGCAGTGGACGTCTATAGACTGATGATGATTATGAATAGTGTTCCAGTGACGGAGCTCAGGGCAGTAGGCACCACCGCATTGCCTAGTCTATATATCTATAATCTACTAACCACTAAATGGCAATGTTCAGCATTATCGTGCTACAGTCAGATGGTAATGTATTTTAATTTACGGCACAGGGACATAACACCTTATGTCTCAATGGCAACGCATCTTTATTAAAATCTCTGATTTCATGTAGATATAAAATCAGTCGAAAGATAGATAGAAGGAGGCATAGAGCAACACCGGAGGGGAGTAGCCATATGCCGGCTTTCTCCTCTGTCAAAGTACAAGTCCAAATGGGCCTATACCTGTCGCCTAGATATTTAAATGTGTGCGTGAAATTGTTTCTGTATTTTGTTAAAGTCAAGGTGTGGGTTTCGTAATAATAGACGATTTTTGAAGTGTGTGTCGCACGGATTTCTCTTTGCAAAAAATGACAGACTGTTTTGTACTTTATGGCTACTCCCCTCCAGTACGCCGTGGCCGGTGGTCCGTGTTGCTCTATGGAAGGGGGATATGTCATAATCGTCACGCATGCGGATTGGCGATCGCACTGTTGGTAGTTTTATTGCAGGACGCTGCTACCTATGTTGCGTTATTGTACTTACTAGCCCATTGGAATGGTTTGAACGCCATAGTTTGGTTGAGTGACTTGTGAAAAAAACTCGACTGCGGTTGAGTCTGAGCACCTCCCATTCATTGTACTATCTTTAACACTTGAATTGATGAGACCAAGATCGTGGAGAAATTTTTGAACATTTTTTTCTGATCTTCGACGTTTATCTTGCCGCGACCGTCGATATCTATCGAGAATCCTTGTTTTGTTAGTTACCTATATGATACAAACAGTCTACTCGTGACCACGGCCGTTGCATTACGGCCGAAATGTCGAATGTCGAGGTAAATACTTCGATTAAAATAGTACGCGATTAAGTTCCGTTTACAATATAAAAATATGAATACAAATCGTGAAAGTTTCAATTTATGATACAAATGTATACCAAAATTCAACGCAATCTTCCAAATATGTAATTGTGAAGCAAATTGGCTATCTCAGTTAGATAGACGCACGAGTGTTCGTACGTAGTGAGAAAAGGAGTAGGCACCATCGCATTACATAATCTGTCTACTACCAAATGGTATTTATTTGCACTTGTTTGCCACATGAATTACAAAAAAATCTGACTCTTTTCAACTCGCATAATAAGCCACATATGGATGCTAAGAGAAATCAACCAGTATAAGCGAGTTATGAACATAAAAACCTATAAAAGGTTGCTTAGGCACTATACATGCGACTGTGCGCCTCCCATTCATCGTACTATCTCTAACACTTGATTGATGAGACCAAGTTCGTAAAGAAATTTTTGAATAATTTTCTGATCTTTGGACTTTTATCTTGTAGACAGGAGAATTTATGATATTCGTATTTTCGGTATCAAATATATCAAACTAGGATACATGAGTAGGTAAGGTTTACAAAACTGATGGTAGAGCTCCTGTGACGGAGGGAGGCTCGAGGACGAAGTCACCACTACAATAGCAACGCGTGTTTTTTGTTTATGTCATTAAGCCGACTGACAAGCAGACGGGTCACCTGATGGAAAGTCGCCTAAGAATATTTGCAACACCGGGGAAGTTGCCAACGCGCTGCGAGTCCTGAAGGACTCTTTTGACGCCATTTTTGAAGAACCCCATATTGTAGCACCGAGGAAACACCTCGGGGGGAAATTCGTTCCACAATTCACACGTTCTGGGCAGCAACGAACGAGAAAACCGCACCGTTGAGCACTGCCAGGTCCAGTCAGATCTAGTCGGTGAAAGTGAAACTTCCCTCTTCGGCGGGTAGTACGGTGTAGGTAAAGAGACGGTGGCACCATGTCGAACAGTTCTACAGAGCATTCACCATTGTAGAGATGATATAACACGCACAGACTCCCGATGTCCCTGCGCAGGCTCAGATGTTCGAGCCTGTCAGTAAGTCCTGGATCGTTGACAATACCAACAGTGCGTCGTTGTAGGGAGTCAAGTGAACCAAGCTGGTATTTGGGAGCCCCGCTTACAAATGAGAGCAGTGTTCCAGATGGGGCCGCACTTGGGCCTTATAAAGCTGTAGTAGCTGCCCCGATGTGTTTGGCCCTAATCAAATCCCCCAAAGACGCCCACAATAGTGTTGAGCGTCATTAGGGGAGAATATGCCATAATCGTCACGCATGACGGCAGCTTTATCGCGGGACGCTGCTGCCCATCCCGTGTTATTGTATTACTTACCGTCGCATTGGAATGGCTTGACCACCATTGTTCGGTTGACTTTGTTGGGTTGGGTGTCCAAGCTCGGAAAGTCGTACTTGTGCGATATGAAATTGTTCATTCTTCCTTTTCTTTTGTTATGATTCGCATGTGAAAATCTTATTATACTCGTAATAAAAAATATTCAATTTAACTAAATAATTAAACAAATAAAGGTATAAATAATAACATCATGTGCATCTGACCTACTATAAAAATTCTTATTTTATGACACACACCTACTATATTAATAATCTATATATATAAAAATCAATTGCTGTTCGTTAGTCTCGCTAAAACTCGAGAACGGTAGGACCGATTTGGCTAATTTTGGTTTTGAATGATTTTTGGAAGTTCAGGGAAGGTGAAGAAATATGAAGAAATTGAAGGGAAATAGTAAAAACCACAATTTCATTTTCCTATACATATAGTCCGTACATATCAAACCTTTGACACATTATTTCATTGTGAGGCAATACGAAGTTTTCCGGCACAGCTAGTTAATATTATTTATTAAAATAATAAATATGCGGCGGCATTATATTTCAATCGTAGGTACCGTCCAGTATTGAGGAACCTACTAATACAGTATTTATTGCACCCGTGCGAAGCCGCGGCGAGCCGCTGGTTACTTATAACATAATTGATAAACAATTGTTAATAAAAAGGTAATTAGTATTGCAGAACTAATTAACAATTTCTTCATTTTGTCTCGCATTTGCCATAGCTTCAAAGGCAGTGTTTATTTATATTGCGCACTTCTTGGAATCAATAAGGAAAAGCAGGCAGCAATAATAGAACCGAGAATATGCTTCGATGGAATATAGCAATTTACATAAATTGTATATCATTGTTTGTTGTTTTACTGAATCAATGGCTCGTACAAGATTTAATACAAATATAGCAATCATTTCCGTTAATAATGGCAACCCATTATACGTCCCACTGCTGGGCACGAGTCTCTCCCCTATTTGGGGGAAGGCCTGGAGCTTACTCCACGCTGCTCCAATGCGGATTGGTGGAGATGGGTGGGTTAGTGGCCAACCCGCTGTCGGATGTTCTCAAACCGCCCATAAGGTCTCCAACAAGGTTTAACGACTGCTATCTATCGATAGCAACCGGGACCGACGGCTTACCGTGCCCTCCGAAGCACGGAAACGCGCATTCAATTTGCCACTAGCGGTCACCCATCACACTACGCGACCGCTCCCGTAGTGCTTAGCCGAGTAGATCGCTTCCGATCTACACCAGCCGCCAGAGCACATTACTGTACACATATGTACAGTACATCGTACTTTACATATTACGAGCTATTACGCGCGACTTCGTTTGCATTCAAGCTTTTAAAATCTATCCAACATTTATTTTAATACCTCCAAAGATTATGTGTACAAAGTTTCATGTTGATCATTTAATTGGTTTTTGCGTGAAAGTGTCAGAAACAAACTTACATTCGTAATATTTATTTTTCGCAATAACACATGCGAGTGATCTTTAGAAATTAAAGAAAAAACGGAAAGAAAAATTTTACTTCGGGCAGGAATTGAACCTGCGACCGCAGGATAACCAGTCCAGTCGCTTTTACCACTAAGCTAAAGAAGGACTTCGATAGCTACTGTTCAGCACTATCGTGTTCCGGTCAGGTGGTAATGTACCTATGGCCCTGTAATTTCCGGCACAGAGGCATAACACCTTAGGTCTCAATAGTGGTAAGTGGTAACGCATCTGCATTTTGACCTCTGGTCTTTGTGTGGTTGTGTATAGGCTGCAGTCATCACTTAATATCAAAATGAACTGCATGCTTGTTTGCCACTCCCATTACATAAAAGAATGAGGCATAACACTGCTGTGGGCATCTTTGGGGTATTCTTTGTCCAGCAGTGGTCATTCAGCTGGAGTGGTAATGCGCATGGTTGCTTGCCACCACCATTACATTAAAAAAAATGTCTGGAACGTTGTTCTTTGATATAGAAACCCAATACAGAAATTACCATTCGAATTTTCCACTCATCTTCTGTTGCCAGTTCAAAAGATCCGTCTGTAATGAAATTGTGTTTGCATCGCGTTGTTGGGGTTTTAATTAAGTTATTTAGGTCGATGTTTGTTTGTTTTGTTTTTTTTTTTTTTTATGTAATGGAAGTGGTAAACAAGCATGCAGCTCACATTGATGTTAAGTGATGACTGCAGCCTAGAGACACCCACACAAAGACCAAGGTCAAAATGCAGATGCGTTACCACTCCTGAGGCCTAAGGTCTTATGCCTCTGTGCCGGAAATTACAGGGCCGTACATTACCACCTGACCGGAACACGATAGTGTTGAACACTACCATTTAGCGGCAAGTATATTAGGTAATGCGGTGGTGCCTACGCCCGCGAGCTCCGTCACTGGAGCTCTACCACCAGTAAAAACCATACCATTCGAGTTTTCCACTCATCTTCTCTTACCAGTTCAAAGGATCCGTCTGTAATGAAATTGTGTTTGCATCGCGTTGTTGGGGTTTTAATTAAGTTATTTAGGTTGATGTTTCTCTGCAGCATCATTTAACTTTTGTATACTTGAGTTATAGTTCTGGCGTGGAGTAAAATATTATGTTGGAAATTAATAAATTACTAACTATGATAGGAAAGTCGATTATTACGTAATAAAGCAAGTTTTCAAGTAGAACCATCATATATTGTGTGTGTGTCGATGTATATTATACACTAGCGACCCGCCCTGGCTTCGCACGGATAGCATTTATTATAATTGTGGGGACGTGCCCAACTTCTTTGACAATAGCCGTGATATCTCGGTATATATAAGTACGATATTAATAGTTTTATATTATTTCGCATTAACACATGCTTGTGAAATATATTTTAAAGAGAAATGGAAAGAAAAATTTGACTTCAGGCGAGACCCGAACTCGCGGCCACTGGGAATCTAGTCCAGCCACTCTTTCAACTGAGCTACCGAAGTCCTGCCCGATTTGTCAAATCTTTCCTTCACATTTATTACATTGCCTTGTGGTGGCAGTAGCGCCATCTATGCTAGTTAGGCAATCGATACAATAAACTTTGCAGTTTATTAAATATCGTAAAGAAGTCGCTTTTACCCTTAATAATTGTTTTATATTATTTCGCAGTAACACATGTTTGTGAAATATATCTTAAAGAAAAATGGAAAGAAAAATTTGACTTCACTTGGACTAGATTCAAAATGGCCGCGAGTTCGACTCTCGACTGAAGTCAAATTTTTCTTTCCAATTTTCTTTAAAGAACGATATTGTTAAATCATAGATATAAACCTTCCTCAGAAAACCCTCTTGCCAGTATTTTTAAATAGGAACAAAATCAGTTCACAACTTTCCGAGATCAGCGCAAACATACAGACAGAGAAAATAGGGGTATTCACTTAATAATATGCAGTAGTGAAGTGATGATGATAGTGATAGTGATTAACATATCAGCGTTGGGACGTGCCGACCCTACCGCCCAGTAGCGAAATTATTTTCCTCAACTGGAAGGGATAATGCCTAAGTAACCTTTTATAGGTTTCAATGTTCATAATGCGCTTATACTGGTTGATTTTAGATGATCTTAGCATCCATATATGGCCTATTATACTAATTAAAAAGTGTTACGTTTGCATAAGTTTAAGTTACGTCTTAAAATCTTTATCTTCTTAACGTATTGTAACGTTGTGGTCTGTTGCCATATAAAAAAAAATACGCTTACACTCACAGCCCCACAGTAGGCATAAACCTGTGTCCTGGGTGTCGTTGTGCACATACAACACATACACAAACACCCAGACCCGAAACAAATATCTGTAGGCCATACAAATATTTGTCCCGCTGCGGGGATCGAAACCGCGACCCTTTGAATCAAACGGTCATCTCACACCGCTGGACTAACCGGGTTGTCAAAGGTTTGACGACCCGTAAACGGTATTACGGTAACATAACCACAAAACGTTATACAATGACATAAACGCGGCGTCAGTTTCCGTTTTTGTCGTGAATAAATGCACCCGAGGCCGCACATTCTTATCGTGTTCGAATAAAAAGGCGAAATGTGCCGTTTTAATGTTTGCCCCTTCCTTCGTCCCTTTGGCTATAACGGAATAGGGATGCGGCTTTATATGTTATCGATAATGTTTTGTAGTTGTCGATAGAAAAAGATTTACTCCAGAAACGATTAGATTTCTATCGATATCTATGCCATTTGCAATGGCTACGTGGCAACTTTAAATCAGAGTTTTGGCGGGAACCTTGAAGGAGGCGTGTGGTACTCTTAGTTATTTCATTTTCTCGGTGCATTTATGAATTATATTAAATAAATTAGGTGGCATTTTGTTTGATATAGGTTTATTACAGTGCCTGTGTATAGTGAAATAGAATAACAGTCCGAAAACACGTCTTTTCAAGTTGCCTCCAAAACTTCATTGTAAATGTTCTGGTAAAGTAGAAATCGCTTTGCTCAAATTACTGACTGTGACTCTGACTGACTGACTGATAATTGACTGACAGACTCTGACTTTTACTGCTTTTACGCTGCTTATTACGAATACGAAATATCGTTTTAATTGACACTATGCGAAATAACGACGCCATTGAAAAATAAAAAAACTTTACCACAGAACATCTTCAGTAAGAATAGCACTAAATCATTTTCTCTGTTCCACAGGAATGGAACTCGGCTTCTGACAGTGGATTACTAATAATAAGCTAGTTATGCTTTCGAATACTTATATATTTTCATTTCAGAAGGTATACACGCATGAGTACAAGTATATGAAAAAGTAATTGTATTTGAAGACCAGTTCATGCAGCGATTGCTTGGTCGTGAGCTATATTTCCGTATTGGGGCATATAATATATTTGAATTGTATTTATATATTTGTTTCGAACCTCGGTGTTCGTGAGTGTGTATACAACAGCACTCACGACACAAGTTGAATCAGTGAATGTAATTGCAGACAAATTTATTTCCATTTTTATTATTTTTAAGAATTGAAAATCATACAACAACGTCCTTATTCTCAAAGTAAGGTAACTTGTTTCAAATAAAATCGACTCGAGAGCTCCAGTGACGGAGCTCGCGGGCGTAGGCACCGCCGCCTAATTATCTAATATACTTGTCGCTAAATGGTGATGTTCAGCACTATCGTGTTCCGGTCAGGTGGTAATGTACGGCCCTGTAATTTCCGCAGAGGCATAACACCTAATGCCTCAGGAGTGGCAGCGCATCTGCATTTTGACCTCTGGTCATTGTGTGGGTGTCTATAGGCTGCAGTCATCACTTAACATCAATGTGATCTGCATGCTTGTTTGCCACTTTCATAACATAAAAAAAAATGTATCGATATTTACGGATTAACTGTATCACATCACTAGCACAGATCGTACATGCCTAATTTATGTCTATACAGATATGGCTTAATACAAACAACTCTATTGAGTATATGATTCAGTTTATGCGCTACGATCACATTTTTTCCCATTGTTTGTTTGCGCAGATTATTTTTACACGACATTTGAGTTTCAGTTTTTTTTATGTAATAGAAGTGGCAAATAAGCATGCAGTTCACATTGAGGTTAAGTGATGACTGCAACCTATAGACACAGCTTGCAGCTGCAGCTCATCCCTGAACATCAATGTGAACCGCGTGCTTGTTTGCCACATACTATTATCCTGGTGGTAGAGCTCCAGTGACGGAGCTCGCGGGCGTAGTCACTACCGCATTACCTAATATACTAGCCGCTAAATGGTAGTGTTCAGCACTATCATGTTCCGGTCAAGTGGTAATGTACGGCCCTGTAATTTCCGGCACAAAGATATAACATCTTAGGCCTCAGGAGTGGTAACGCATCTGCATTTTGACCTTGGTCTTTGTGTCGTCTATAGGCTGCAGTCATCACTTAACATCAATGTGAACTGCAAGTTTGTTTGCCACATCCATTATATAAAAAAAAAATACAAAAATGCACATTGCACATTCAACACGCTTTTGCGTTTATTTACTTTGTATATTATTATAAGACTTGAAGATTCAGAATCTAGGTCAATCGCTTTTATCTGTTTATTTTCTGCCATAAACCTATCACAGGACGTTGAGACGTCAACTCAAGTGCCTTCCAATCCAATAACGCTCATCCAATATGGACAATACTAAAGTGAGCACAAAATCCTAAGCTCCAGGCCTCTCCCGAACAAGGAGAGAGACCCGTGCCCAGCAGTGGGACGTATAATGAGTTGCTATTATTATTATTGTATGTATTTTTTTTATTATTATCCGTGTATTGTATGTTATGGGTTGCCTAAAATAAGTGGCAAAATAAATAAATAAATTAATTATTTCCAAAACTTTTTTTATACTTGATCGAAATCTGAGACTTACCAACTTCCCTATTAAAAGGAGATGTTGCGAGCTCGGCTCTGGTTCGTACACGTCCTCAAAAAATAAGTAAATTAAAGAAGAATCCGAAAAAAATACAATTTATTTATTCAAGAATATATTTTAGAGTTACAAGCACATTTAATTCAAATCATTTTATCATTTTCAACTATGTTAAACATGGCGGCGATACAGCCGACACTTGGGATCAATCGATTTCGATAGTATTTAGATAATATTACTTTTTTCTCCAAGTACTATATAATCAAAATACAATTTAAAAATGAAAATGTCAAAATGACATCGCCCGCCATATTCGCCATGTTGGTTTTGAATTGCAATTCTAACTGCAAATAATATTTTGTAACTGCAAACAAAGCTAAATAAGTGAAAATATGCAGTAAGAAACGTTTTCATATTGATTTTGCCTGTTTAATGATATTATGTACAATACATACATTTTTGCAACATCTCTATTTTCGTAAACTCAACGCGCTATTGTACTGGCAAGTTGAATAGCACTTTTTCTGATCCCGTGGCGAGTGACATGGAAAAGCACTTTTGAGTGCTGTAACATCATTACGCGGTACAGTCCCGAAAATTTTATAATTATATATCACCTTAATTGCTGTAATATAAAATAATATAAATATGCAATTGTAAGTTCTACACGTATCGTATTTTTCACACTTGCACATAATATGACGTAAGCCGTACATAAAAATATGCGTCTGTCCGTCCGTCCGTCTGTCCGATTGTCTGTCTGTCTGTCTATCTGTCTGTCTGTTCCCGCTGATCTTGGGAACGGCTGGAGCGATTTTGAGAGGATTTTCCTCGTGGAGCTCGTGGGCGTAGTCACCTCCGCATTACCTAATATACTTGCCGATAAATGGTAGTGTTCAGCACTATCGTGTTCCAGTCAGGTGGTAATGTACGGCCCTATAATTTCCGGCACAGAGGCATAACACCTTAGGCTTCAGGAGTGGTAACGCATCTGCATTTTGACCTTGGTCTTTTGTGTGGGTGTCTATAGGCTGCAATCGTCACTTAACATCAATGTGAACTGCATGCTTGTTTGCCACTTCTATATATATATATAGATCTCATTTCTCTGCTGCCCAATGGTCAACAGGACTATCATGTTCCGGTTATTTGGCAATGTGTGGACACGTAATAACTATCTCTGATGGATCTCTGAATGATCTGGATCTCTAACCAAATCAGGGATGGTAATCTGCATTGTAATCATAGGTTTTTGTGTAGATTTCTGTAAACTTCATCCACCATCCTTGTAAACTGCACTTTTTGCGACTATCGCTGCATAAAAACAAAACTTTACTCAAACTAAAACCTTCCGTCAATGGCATAACCGATAAATTCAATTGCACTCTAATAACCAAATAAAGGACTTAACAGCGCAAAACCAATAACGTTAAAGGTGACGCAATAAAATAGCGCTCATGGACCTATCACAGTCGCTAGTTGAATGGGTTGAAAGCGATGTGTATTTATTACCCAACCGTTGTGCTTGTGTTTGTAAAGGGCGTCGATTGTGTTGTGTTTTGTTCGGCAGAAAGTTTTGTTGAACGAAGATATTATCGGTGATACGATCTACGTGTATTTAGGTTTCATTTTTGTCGAGTGTGCTTTTAGTACTAATACGTTATCATAATTGTATATAGACTAACGTAACTTAAGTTCTAAAATCCTTAACTTAAATTGTCCATTATGGATCTGTATCTATGGTCCTGAATTTCTATACTAACGCTAGCCTTAGGACATTTGAGTTTAGTTAATAAATAAGTGACGAGTAATATGATGCTTTGAGAGATAGCTGAACCAAACAAAGAACTTAACAGCGCAAACCAATAACTTTAAAGATGACGCAATAAAATGGCGCTCAACGAGTCGACCGATCACAGTCGCCGGTTGAATGGGTTGAAAGCGATGTGTATTTATTACCCAACCGTTGTGCTTGCCTCTGTAAAGGGCGGCAATTGTTCAGAGTTTTGTTCCGCTCAAAGGTTTTGTTGAACAAAGATGTTATCGGTGATACGATCCACGCGTGTTCCGATTTGATTGTTGTCGGGTGTGCTTTTAATATTATACGTCGATTTGCTTCGCATAGTGAAACTCATGTCGTCTATCTGGATACCAACATTCTGAATACGGTTTCAGTTTATCAATATTCGCCAAAAATAATTGCTACCAATCGCGGCAGCAATTATTTTTGGGAATTTTTTATTTTGAGTAGGTACAATAAATTAATAGGCGTTGAGACACTTTATAAAGTTAAATTTAATGTCAGTAGTACTTTCAATTGCTTACTGGTATTTTGTTAATGTTAAAATATTGCAAAGGACATTTCGATAGCTAATCCTCTCTCTTCGTGTCGTTTGCCTCATAACTGAGGGTCTCTATGGATCGCCTTCTGTTTCACGATTTCCGCGCCATCGGTTCCGATTTTCAACTAGGTACGTGTATGGTAGCTAATCCTAAGGTAAGTTTATTACGATTGTACAAAAATCCTGAAATCCTTTAAGGAATGATTGGTACAACTTAAAAAATAACGTCAACTTTTGCTTTAAGGAATTGAAAATGTCTTTGATTCTCTATACGGCACTAGCTTAACTGTAACCCCCTTATTCATAAACATATTTAAGCTAAAGTGTTGCTAATCTCTCCGTTGTCTTTTTATTCAGCAGATTCTTTATAGGCTTTCTTGGGCTTATAAAATAACATGTCATTTTTTATCTTATTGTATACCGTGTCGTGTAGTCAATGTAATAGAAATATTCGAATCGAATATATTCGGCAGCAAAACCGAATAATTCGGCCGAATACGAATAGTGGAAATGATGCCGAATATGCCGAATACCGAATACCAACCGAATATTCGGCGCATCTCTAGTAATTAATGATCGAATGACATTTAAAAAACGATTGTAAAATCAGACTCGAAATAAAAATATTTGTTTTCTTTCGTTACACAGGTTTATTTTCCATCAACAAAAAAGGTAGGATGAATGGAAATTGTATTAAAACAATACCTTTATTCCACGAATCGTTTTGTTTCAATCTATAATAATATGTACGATACAAAAACACAATTTATTTTATATCTTGTAGATGTAGATCAAAAATGATTGTCTGATTTCTTGGTAAAGCAATTTGCCGAAACGATGAAGAGATACGTAACTTCGTAACTTCACGCCTGTAACCCTCGAAGGGGTAGGCAGAGGTAAATGCATGAATTCAAGCATACATGCAAACACCCACGATTCGCCGGTTACGTTTTTGGCTCATGTAACAGGTGGCGAGCTTGTTGACATCTCCGGGCACATTACCAAACTTCGAGGTACTGGGAAATTTCCAGAAAATGTAAATATAAAATTATCCTTAATTTTGTACAAATATTCGAAAAAAGCCAGCTGGTCACTTATCCCCGGGATACATTGTACATTAAATTACAGCTTTTCTTTTTTCTCATTTGTATGATATACGGGAGCCAAATTAAATCGGCCGCAAACAAGAGTTGTTGGCTGTTAAAGATAAAATAATTTATTTAAAAATACTTGCGGCCAAATTTTGATGCATAAATTGGCAACCTAATGGATATATATTCTCTAGAATCTAGATTATAAATATGCGTACAAATAAGGTTTGCAGCATATATCTGGATGAACGAAATGATTCTGCAGTGGGATCTTAAACTATGAGCACTTGTAAGCAACTTAAAAACAAACCAATTGTATCAAAAGACGGTTTCCCCAAGGTGACCATAAACCTACGTTTCGTGGTCCCCTTAAGTGTCATAAACTATTTTTGGTAATTTACGCTTCTCAAGGCGGTGGTGTGTCCACACTTAAGTGATTCACGCATCAATGCGTTGAACACCTGTTAATGTCAATAATAATCAACAAATTGTTAAAGAATCACGGCAAGTTCCATATTATTATATTGATTTGTACAGAAAATGAAGAATAAAAGGTACAAGGTAAATATGAGTAACTAGGTTTTGCCTGCGACTTCGTTGCGTGTACTTGTAATCATTACAAATTGTAGCTTATATATTATTGAAATAAAACTAGTTTTCGGATTTATCTCACGTATATTAAACTAAAATGATTTTTAAAATCGAACCCGACGTTTCGGTCGCTTTTCAGCTTCCGTGGTCTCGGGCAGACTGAGGTGACATTTGTCTGATAGCAGTTTCAATTTTAAATAATCATGTTACTCGTAGTTTAATATACGCGAGATAAATCCGAAAACTAGTTTTATTTCAATGAGTGTAGCTCGAGAAAACCTAAGAACATACTATATTATTATGTTATTGCAATGTATAATTTTTATTACTGTAAAGTTTTATCCAGATCCATGTAGTAGTTTTTTCGTGAAAGAGTAACAAACATCCATCATCAGCAGTGGGGTCAATTCTTGTAATCTCAAAAGATAAATAAACTTTTAATGTACATGATGAATATTGAATGGTAGCTTATAACAAGCTACGACTTTACAGCGTGAGAGTTATAAATATTTTATATGCTCGGGAAACGATGTTACTCGCGTCGGATCAATATTGACAAGAGTACGTTTTTAAAACATCCTTACATTGAGTCGCTGAATGTTATTTTAAAAGTAATTAATAGACAGATTCCTCTAAATAAAAAGAAATTAATATTAATAATATTATATTTAACCAAGATCATAGGCACCCATGCATTACCTAATCTACTTGCCGCTAAATGGTAGTATTAAGCACTATCTTGTTCCAGTCAGGTGGTAATGTACGGCCTTGTAATTTCCGACACAGAAACGTTACGCCTTAGGCCTCAGGAGTGGCAACGCATCAGAATCTGTGTACATTGAAATCTCTGGTATCATGCGGATGTTTTTAGGCTGCAGTATAATTTACCATCAATGGGAACTGGACTCTTGTTTGCCAATTAACATAAAAATAATGTTATACTGCGTCTGTAGTGTTATGGTAACAGGCCATTAATTTATTACACTGGGCTTGGCAATTTCGTAATTAATTAACTTTTATGACTGAGCCCGGGACTTAAGTACAATGGAATATTCAGAAAGAAAAAACAAAAATACCTAAGTTTAACATTAAAAAAAATAGCTAAATAAAAGAGAGTCAAAAACAAAAATTAAAGACAAGCTGTGATGGTAACTAACAATAATAATTCTGTTATACCGCTCTAACATTAAAGCTGTAATTCCGTGCATCGCGATCGATCGCAACAGCGCGCGGCCTACGACAGTCGTCGGCCGCGCGTGACAATAGAATAGATGCAGTATGAAAATGTATGGCACCGCTTTCGTGGCCCGCGACAGACGCGCGCGGCCAAACCAATTTTTTAGGCATATTTATTATCTAGAGAATATATATTATATCCACTAGGTTGCGTATAAAAATGGCCGAAAGTCTTTTTTTAAGGAAAATATTTTTTTTGTCTTCTCAATTAAATATTGTCCACCTCATGGCAACATGTATAAGGACCGCGATCGATCGCGATCCACGGAATTGCAAATTAACGCATCTTAGGTGTGTCTGAGACAAAAACTAAGCAATAAAATCTAAACCCTGTTTGGAAATTTATCGAATGGTCGCCTTCAGGGACTTTCTTCAGGCTCAGCGATAAATATAAACCAGCATATACCATTTTAAATAAATAAACACGTTGAAACAACTTGATATATCGAGATTAAGATTCGAAACGCAGGTTTTAAATATTCTGTGATCTCTGGAGATGAAAAGGTTGGAATCTGATATATTTTTATGAAATGTGTTTTTTTATGTAATGAGTGTGGAAAACAAACATGCTGTTCACATTGATGTTAAGTGATGACTGCAGCCTATAGACAAAGACCAGAGATCAAAATGCAGATGTGTTGTCACCCCTGAGACCTTAGTTATTATATGTGATAATTATTACGGGGCCACACATAACCGGAACACGATAGTGCTGAACACTACCATTTAGCGGCAGATGAATTAGGTAATGCGGTGCTGCCTACGCCCTCGAGCTCCTACACTGGAACTCTACCACCTGTTTCAGCGCTTTGAAGTATTTTATGAGGATAAATGAACATTTCAACTGAAAGACGACCACTTCTCGTCAAAAGCTTACTTTAATGTTCCCTATTGCATCAAATGAAAGGAGGGAGGGTTATGTCATAAATGCCACGGTTGGCATGCGGGTTTCATTGCAGTGGCGGTAATTTTAAAGCTTGCCGTTATTGCATTTACTACCGCCCTAAGAGAACGGCTTGACAGCCATATGTTATTCCATATTTTATACCTACAATGTACAGTCAAGGAGCTCACCGCTTATCTAAAGTCAATTAAATATAGCTTTTATTATCACCGCGAAAAGTGCCCATGTGATCAAGCAGCCAGTTCCTTGACAATACATTAATTTCATAAAATCATTGTTTAACAATCTTGTGAAGCTAGACCAACATTTGAGCAATAGTGGCCACCTGAGACTACCTTAAGGTTAGAGAGACCTGACAAGAGTTCTAATAAGACGTAATATTTTTTTTAATTGACCTTCTAATTCACTCTGTCTCTATTTTCTGTACCGCATAAAGGTAACCCTTATATGTTCGCTATTTGGTCACAGGTCGACAGCTCAAGGGAGTTGAAGGTTTCATTAACTGAATTCCATTCTCATCTATATTAAAGGACGAACGTATCGAAGGGCGTGTTGAAGGGTTGCAGCGGTCGTAAAACATTTACGTTTTTCCATTAAATCGACTCAAATAAAGTGTAGGTAAGGGTCCGCACCATGACGTCTTATTGCGAATCAATTTAGAAAACTAAACGTGTGGAGTTGAATGGAAAGGGATGTTATGTTTCTTCGACGAAAAGGGATACTCTTAGTAATACCTATTAAGAGTATCCTCCCTCCTCCTCTCCTAGCAATCGTCACTTACCGTCCATTTCAACTGTCTTTTTTGTCTTCCGGTACGCGGTCGCCATTCAAGAACTTTTCTGTCCCAACGACCAGTTCTTCGAGCTATGAGCTGTCCACTGCCACTTGAGCACTATTCCGTGAGCTATGTCGGTAACTTTGCTTCTCACGCGGATCTCCACATTTCTGATTCGATTTCGCATAGAAACTCCAAGCACAGCTCTCTCTATTGCTGTCTGAGTAACCTTGAGCCTTCTTATGAGGCCCATAGTGAGCGACCTATTTCTGTTCCAAAAGTTGTCACTGGCAACACACACTTGTCAAAAACCTTTTTCTTGAGAGACTGCGGTAAGAAGAGAGAAGAGTAAAATATACACATAGAAATCCGGTGCCCCGTGGCTTTAATGAGTTGTGATCTTTATGGGCTTGGGTTTATGTTTTATTTATTTGCTAGCTGTGCCCGCGACTTCGTCCACGTGAGAAAAGATTTGATTGTTCAGTATCTACCCGGACGAAGTCGTGGGCACAGCTAGTATAAAAGTAGCCTAAGTTACTCCTTATTACATCAGCTATCTGCCAGTGCAAGTGCCGTCAAAATCGGAGACATTCAAATTCTATTTATTTGTATGTATGTATGGAGATAAAAGTAGCCTAAGTTACTCCTTGTCACATCAGGTATCAGCCCGGCCAGTGAAAGTCCCGTCAAAATTGGTAAAGCCATCAAGATTAGCCCCGCCAAACAGACCAACAGACAGACAGACAAAAATTGCAAAAAAAAATTGTTTTGGTATATGTCCCGTGTATACATAGATATGCATTTAGTAAAAAGCGCTTATTTTAATATTACAAATAGACACTCTAATTTTATTTATTTATATAGATGTATAGATTTCCTCCGGTTTCATTAGTACCAGTTGTGAACGATGACGTTGAAAGTATCACTGAAAATTTGCTGTCAACCCACAGCCCTTACCTTTAGAATTATCTTGCGAAAACAGGTAAAATGACATTTTCATGAGCAGACGTCGTGTTTGCTTATGTGATTATAAATTCTGTAGGAATATTTATGAAATTATGAATTTTACGATATTCGTGTACGACCCTCGTCACGGCTTGACATGTTCGCTTTACAAAAGGTGGCTTGTTATTCTTTAATTCTGATAGCCATATACATGATGTACGAGTATAACTAACGTTACAACTTGTATGTATTGTAATTCAAAAGTACATATATTATTTTAAAGGAACATCAGCAACACTTTAGCTAAAATACGTTTATGAATCATTATCATCATAATTTCAGCCAAAATACGTCCACTGCTGAACAAAGGCCTCCCCCAAAGAATGCCACAACGAACGGTCCTGGGCCGCCCTCATCCAGCGATTGCCTTATCTTCGTCTTGTCCATGTTCATTTTAAGGCCCACTCGTTGGGAGGCCCTACTGAGGTCATTGAGCATTGTGCTAAGGTCTTCCAGGGTCTCAGCCATCATTATGAATAAGGGGGTAAAACTAAGAACACAAAATCAAGGTTGTTACAAAAAGGTCCTCAATTCAGCATAAAGCTAATCTTACGAGCGGCGCTGGTCTTCCATTGGGGCCGATTATGTGACATATAGGACCTAAAATACGCCAGCAAAACGTCTGTCATCTACAAAAGCCAACTTTGTTAAAAATTGGCTGATACACGGTACACGTTATAACGATGTATGCTTTAAATAATTTATCCTAAATTGATGTAAAAGGTTGACAGGGCGAGGTTTTTGTCATAAGAGGGGAAAGGTGAAAATCTACTGGTAGTAGCACAGAGGCATAACACCTTAGGCCTCAGGAGTGGTAACGCATCTGTATTTTGACCTTGATCTTTGTGTGGTGCCACTTCAATTTTTTTTATGTAATGGAAGTGGCAAACAAGCATGCAGATTGATGTTAAGTGATGACTGCAGCCTATAGACATTTACACAAGATCAAAATGCAGATGCGTTACCACTCCTGAAGCCTAAGGTGTTATGTCTCTGTGCCGGAAATTACAGAGCCGTACATTATCACCTGACCGGAACACTATAGTGCTGAACACTACCATTTAGCGGCAAGTTTATTAGATAATGCGGTGGTGCCTACGCCCGCGTGCTCCGTCACTGGAGCTCTACCACCATTCCATTACATAAAACCCACCAGTAGAATTAATATAATAACTAATCTACGTAATTACTATACTCTAGAACTCCCTTATCGTCTGAAAAACAATTAACATCAGTTATTTGTGCAACTTTCTTAAGTCGACTTAAGTTCGCCAGTTTGCATTTCAAGGGAGTTATTCTGGTATTATTCGATAAATTAACCCTCAATTTGCTTCAGCAGTTCAATTGGAATAATCCTGTTATATCTGAAGCGATATCTCATTGAACGGTTGAAGTTGGCCTACATGTAATAATCTACTTGCTTTTTTATTAAAGACTAGCAGCCCGCCCCGCCTTCGCGCGGGTGAAATTTAGATCGTACTGGCAATTTGATAGCATATTCAATCATCATTCCTACTGATCCAACTGTTTAAAACGATAACTGACGACTGACCATAATGTCAAGGGCCATAAGGCTTACATTAGAAAAGTGAATATAATCGATAAGTTTTCTTTAAATGTTTAATATTCAGTGTAACTATCTATTTTTACTCTTTCATAAGAACTTTTTCCGAACAATTATAAATTTAACACAAAAAAATTAGCGAAATTGGTAGAGCCGTTCTAGAGTTTTACGCTTAGTAACCCATTTAGCGATATATTTTTATTTATAAAGATACATATATATATATGTACTGCTATATACTTTATTAGTGGTAGAGTGCTAGTAGCGAAGCCCGAAGGCGAAGGTAGCATGGCATTACTAAATCTATCTGCCACCAAATAGTAGTGTCCAGCTCTATAAAGTTCTAGTAAGATGGTAATGTATGGCTCCGTAGTAACACGGTCACCGTCCCGTCCCATCCCACCACGCCGCCTATCTAACCAGACCGTAACACATGTTTTACATAGGTTGCAATATTAATTCCTGAAGTAGTTTGAAACGCGAGATCGTTTCAATCTACACATAATTTCTATTTAATTGTAATTAAGAGACTTCATAGTTAAGCTTGATATCCAAACTCAGATACTAATGCTGCTCATTAAATAGATGCTTGAATCCATACTTTTGTGATATTGACTCTCATTGGCGGTAGAATTCTGGCGTTGGAACATAATTACGTAAGCACTACCTTTTTATCTTATCTATTTACCGTCAAATGTTCAGCACTATCATGTTCCGGTTATATGATAATGTATGGCACCGCTATGATATGATAATGTACAACTATTAGCACTCTAACGCACTAGCGGTTAGTCGCGGCTAGCCGATTTTACAGTTTAATATGCAACTGCCTGATATTGTAGGCACTATACATAACAGGCGTTTGCATATTAAATTTTAAATTGGTAAGCCGCGCGGCTTTCCGCTCCCGCGGCTAACCGCTAGTGCGTTGGGGCGCTTAGGATTCTAATTTGTAGGTCATATGGCGGAAGATAAATTAGGTGATTTTGTCGTGGCGGTTGTCCCGGTGGTTTGGGGACAACCACCGGGTAGTGAACCTCCCGGCGAAGCCAAGAGAAACCCAGAGAGGGAGCGACGTTTGGCGTGGCTCTGCCCGTCACTCGCCGCTGTGGTGGGGAGACGGCTGGGGAAAAGGTGTATAGGTATGTCGTTTGCCCTGCACCCTTTCCCCAGCCGACTAGCGGTAATCCCGCCGCTCGATAGAGTTACGTAGTGGGGCCGCGGGAGGGGGAGGGGGTTGAACTTCATCGACTACCCGAACCCCTCCACTCGACGCCTGGTGTTGTGAGTGGTCTGGGCACGGAAGAAAAGGTTCTAAGCTGAGTGGCGTGCACGTGTTCCGCACGCCACTAGTGTTTGTTGGAGCTAAAGAGCTAAACCTGTGGAGCTTGGAGACGAGCAGCTGCCGGCGGGGTCGCAGATGTGTGCATAACCGTTCCCGTGACGTCGCCACTGATGGCGGACGAGTCGGAACGCAGCGGGGTTTTAGTGAGTACGAGTTTCACACTAGACTGCGAGTGACCATGAGGGTTTCACCGCGAAAAACAAAGAGATTTTCTCTGGTGGAGATCTAATGACAAAGCTCGAGAGCGTAGGCCTCACCGCATTAAGTAATCTACTTAAAGCGGTGGGGCCGTGGTTCCTACACTTGGAACTCTATCAGTAAAATTAACTGTATGCTTCTTTGCCGCTTCATGATATAAAAAAAGTTTTGGCGGTGGATGTTACAGCTTCAAGCTCCAATACAAAAACTCTAACACCAGTAAAACTTATTAAAACCCAATATTCTAGTCTAAGAATATGTACCTTCTAACGAATTCCGTCCACGCAGCAATATAGTTAATTGAAAGTGACTCAACGAAGGGGACCGGATGCAACAAGTTCTAAATTAAAACGCGCCACCCATTATCTGTTGTCTTGAGGTGGCAGTGCTGCAATCTTCATGTAAATTCGCTTTACGGAGAGATAGTGCGAAGTGGAAATTGCCTTGATGTCGTGAGGAAGATAATATAATTTATTATTGGAATTATATTTAACTTGCTTAAGCGGTTTCACTCGCGTGGATGTAGTAGAACGAAGGAGACGCATGAAACATGGAATGCATGCATTCAAGTATACATGCAAATACCAACGATTTGCTGGTTACGTTTTGACCCATGTTACAGGTGGCCTGTTGACCCCGCCGAGCACATAACCAAACTCCGAATTACTGGGAAACTTGTAGAAAATGGAGAAATCCCAATAGAAACAGCGATAAAGGATTTCACGCCGTTATCTCTGATAGACTCCGACCCGGAAATCGAACCCAGGACCCTAGCATAGTAGTGGCCTGCTACCACTAGGCTACTCAGGCAGTTCTAGCACCAGTAAAATTTAAAACCATTATCTGTTGTCTTGAGATGGTAGTGCTGCAATCTTTATGTAAATTCGCTTTATGGAGAGATAGTGCGAAGTGGAAATTACTTTGACGTCGTGAGGGTGATAATATATTCATTCTTGGAATGATATTAAACTAGCTGTAGTAATCGGTTTCACTCGCGTGGATATAGTAGAACGAAGAAGACCGCAGAGGTAAATGCATACAATCAAGCATACATGCAAATACCAACGATTTGCCGGTTACGTTTTGGCCCATGTAACATGGCCACATTACCAAACTCTGATGTACTGGGAAACTTCTAGAAAATGGAAAAATCCCTATAGAAACAGAGATAGGTTCCTGTTGAAAACCAGCGTCAGGTACCTCGAAGGTATATGAAGTTACCTGACATTTGCTGAACAGGACACCTTTTTGACGCAGCCGTGAGGCACATATTACGTTTAGGTATGTACCTAATAATTTTAGAAATTGTGTTGTATTTCCATTGTTTATTGTTAGCAACGCTTTATGCCTGTATGTGTTTTGCTGTTGTGTCAAATAACTGTTTCTTTCTTTCTAGATTAAGGATTCACACCGTTATCTCTGATAGACTCGGACCCGGGAATCGAATCCAGGACAACTCGAAGAACTGACGGCCGTTGGGGTGGAGCAGTTCTGGAGTGGCGACCGCGTACCGGAAAGCGAAACCTGGTAGGCAGGCTGACAAGATGGAGCGACGACCTGGTGAAAGGCGCTGAAGGCGGCCCGGGACCGTTCGTTGTGCAAATCTTTGGGAAGGCCTTTGTTCAGCAGTGGACGTCTTTTGGCTGAAATTATGATGATGACGTTATTGCCTTTTAAGGTATCAGGATTGACGTAAGTTATATAGTCGAGTGTATGAAATCATATAACCACGCAATATTAAGTGAATAATAATAAAAATAAAAAAAATATGTTTATAGGTACTGACCAAATTTTACTATACCTATATTTTCTGTTTTACTTATATGTTGTAGATTTAATAAACAGAATGCATAAATTAAAAAAAAAAAAAAAGAAAAGAAAAGTAAATTAAAAGAAAAGTAAAAGAAAAGTAAATTAAAAATGGCAGTGTTCAGCACTATCGTGTTCGGGTCAGGTGGTAATGTACGGCCCTGTAATTTCCGGCACAGAGGCATAACACCTAATGCCTCAGGAGTGGCAGCGCATCTGCATTTTGACCTCTGGTCATTGTGTGAGTGTCTATAGGTTGCAGTCATCACTTAACATCAATGTGAACTGCATGCTTGTACTTGCCACATTTATTATATAAAAAAAAATGAAATTGAAATCTTACGAAAATGTAGACCAAGTTATATTTATAGTTCCATTAAGTTCCAATTGGCTCTAAAGTAAATATTTTATTTAACTGAAAATAAAGAAACACGTACAATACGATTTATGTACCTTTGACTTCTGCGGAACACTTGAAATAAACAGCAACACCGGCGGATCTATTATTCCTTCTCTTTTTGTTGCCGCATTCTTAATTGATCTGAATCAATTGTAATTTATTTTAACAAAAAATGGTTTTGTACTTACTTTTCCTGTATTGAAGGGCATCGAAAAAAAATATGATAAAACGACTCAAACCTGTGTTTTGTTTATCTTTAACCAAATTCAAAAACAAACAAACGAAACATATTATTTTTTAATGTGTTGGAAGTGGTTAACAAACATGCAGTTCAAGACTGCAGCCTATAGACACCCACACAAAGACCAAGGTTGAAATGCAGATGCGTTACCACTTTTGAGGGCTAAGGTGTTATGCCTCTGTGCCGGATTTTACAGGGCCGTACACTACCACCTGACCGGAACACGATGGTGCTGAACACTACCATTTAGCGGCAAGTATATTAGGTAATGTGGTGGTGACGCCCGCGAGCTGTGTCTCTAGAGCTCTACCACCAGTCACTGCACGGTAGGGCATATACATATGCGTTTAGTAAAATGCGGTTATTTTTTTATTACAAACAGAAACTCCAATTTTATTTATTTGTATAGATTAACTTGGAATAAAGAAAAAGGTACAACATCATTGATTTACTTTCAACTGAACATTTAAAATAAACACCACCAGTACCGTGTGTACAAAAGGTTTCAAAGCTGTAAATAATTGAAAAACAAAACACTTAAGAAAAACAATGAATGTAATTGAAAATGGGAAGAAAATTTCGCATTTTAAGAACGTTTCATTTCTTTTCTATTTGTTGCTGTGTTCTTAATTGATCTGAATCGATTAGGGTTTTTCTTTTTAAACAAAGAAGAGCAACGGACGTACACCGGCTTTCTGCATTGGATGGCGTCGCAAAAAGATTGTCTGATTTATGGTTTCAGGACTGTTCATACATCTAGTTTGTTTTTATGATAAATAATGGCAACCCATTATACGTTCCACTGCTGGGCACGAGTCTCTCCCCTTTTTGGGGGGAGGCCTGGAGCTTACTCCACCACGCTGCTCCAATGCGGATTGGTGGAGATACGGGTTAGTGGCCAACCCGCTGTCGGATGTTTTTCGAACCGCCCATAATGCCGACAAGGTTTAACGACTGCTATCTATCGATAGCAATCGGGATCGACGGCTTAACGTGCCCTACGAAGCACGGAAACGCGCATTTTTAATTTTCCACTAGCGATCACCCATCACACACGCAACCGCGCCCGTAATGCTTAATTGAGTAGATCGCATACGGGCACACTTACGCTAGCCGTGGGGCCATGCGCGCTTCGCTTCGCGTTTTTATGATTGCCTATCTTAAAAGAAAGGAATGGAATCCTTACAGGATCACCCGTCTGTCTGTCTCTTTATCTGTAAGTTGCTTCAAAACAACTCATAATCATCATATCAACCGAAAGATGTCAACTGACCAAAGCCTCCCTCTTTAGGGAATATAAGCTATGATCGCTATTGGATTTGCCATCGCATTGGCGCTAGTTTTATCGCAGGACGATGCTGCCCATCTTGTGTTATTGCACTAACTACCGCCGCTCGATTGGAATAGTTTAACCGCCATTGTTCGGTTCACTGCATAGTGGAAGAATTATCTTCCACTAGTAGGTGGTGGCGTCGCCACGTCCCTACGCCAGCAAGTGTTCAAAACTACTGGGCCGCTTGAATTTAAATTAAGTACACATGTATTTACATACACACAAATTAGTGACCCAAATATTGGCGTGTGACGCAAATAAATTAGCTTCAACGATGAGAGTCTATTTCGAGGGATACACAGGAAAATTTGTGAACTCATTGTGGGATATTAAATTAAAGGTGTACGCGCCTACACAAAGGCACGTGTAACTTTGTAAGTGCTCCTATTTTTGAGTTATGGAATCCTAAACAAATAATTTTTGGCGTTTTGCACCCTCTATATTTTTTTAATCTATCAAAATATCTGTCTCTTTCCCGCGACTTTCTGTGCATACGTTTCGGTTTTGGTAGAAAACGTAGCCTATCTCCTTTCTGGGCTCAAACTACGTCCATATAAAACATACATGCAAACGCATGTATGCTTGAATGCATGAATAAATAAACCTAGCGTAGCGACGAGTCGTGATGTCATCATAGCATGCGTAGCACTCGTAGCAATCGTAGCACTTGTAGGGCTACGTTGTATCTAAAGGCACACATATGGGCACACAGAATCAGAATAAGAATCAGAAAATCATTTATTCATTTAGGGTGACAGGCACCTCTTATGACACGTCAAAAACCAACAAAATAAATTAAAGTGAATAACAATTGATATACATGTCAAACAAGATAAAAAATATTGTAAAGTCAAGAATATCACTAAGAAAAAACTAAATATAATATACTAATGTAAAAAGTACATCAGTAGAATGTCTCATTTCCCCTTTACAAACTGATAACTAAGAGTAAAACGAAAAGAAAAAGAGTCGTTCTTTGTCATGCACCGGCAGAGTTCCAAAGGCCAATATGATCTGAGAAAAACCTGCTGAAAAAAACTCCGTCGGCCCTTTTAAAAATATCTCTTAGGAATATTTTTACAATTTTCCATAATTTAAGCAAACTTAAAATTAACAATATAATATCAACATTACACTTTTATTATTACATTTAACACCCTTGTGGAGCTAGATCAGCCGCATACACTTCGCCAAAATTCCATACAAACGCTTAATTTGGTCTCTATTACAAAGACATCAATCAGTGACATGTATTTACACGTGCACCTGTGTGCGTAGCACACTTTTATAGAATTACTTATTCGAAGGTGTACACAACAAAGCTGACGTCAGATTCGAGTCACGTCCTCGGGTGACGTACTCCGGACATCATACCTCGGTCAATATTTAGGTTGCCTGTCCATTGATGCGGAGCGAAGCGGCGGAGATGAGCGAGCGAGTACACATCTCTCACTAAACATCTCATGATTTATGCAATAAATGAATTGAATTGAATTGAGTATGGTGGACAATCAGTTCAGTTGTACGCGAGACACCGCCAGCTCGCACCGCACGTGCCGGGCCGAGAAAGTATATTTTTTAAATGAGCTCACAAATCCATATCCACTGGAGCTGAAATGAATTGAGAACCTTCTCGTTTTTTGAACTCGGTTAAAAATTGATGACACCCACCTTAAAAACATAAGATAAAGAACAAATGTTATTTGAAATCCAAGTTCTCAAGACCTTGTATTTATTTATGCCTGATAGGTTAAGATCCTACTGCAGAATCATTTCGTTCATCCGATATGTTGCAAACATAATTTTTACGCAACTTTATAATCTAGAGAATATATATCCACTAGGTTGCCTATCAAAATTTGGCCGCAAGTATTTTTTATTAGATTATATTTATAATAAGAGCTGTTGGCTCCTGTATACCATAATAATGAGAAAAAAATCGACGTGTGGCACTCGGGGACTGCCGCGGTAAAGCTATTGCATATCATTTTGTATCAACTTATGCAATTATAATTATTTATTTATTTTATTTATGCAGTATTTCTTTTTTTGTTTGATATTAATTCAAGTTACACTTTTTGAGCGTGGTGACCGATAAGAAAACATTTTTTTTTCTTTTATTAAATACTAGCTGACCCGGCAAACTTCGTATTACCTCACAAAGAAATAATGTGTCCAAGGTTTAAAATAAAATACGCTTACACTCGCAGGAGCGTAAGCGTATTTTATAATGCAATGCAGGATATATCTCCTTCCTCTCCTCTCCTCTCCTCTAAACTCTCGCAACGGTAGACGTTATTTTTCAGTCTTTATACATTTTGCCTTGAGGTGGACGATATTTTATTAAAAAAAAAATAATAATATATATTTTTAAAAAAATCTTGCGGCCATTTTTTGATAGGCAACCTAGTGGATATATATTCTCTAGATTATAAATATGCATAAAAATAGCTTTGCAGCATTCCTGAATGAACGAAATGAATCTGCAGTGGGAACTTAACCTATGAGATTTATGCTAACAAAGTAAACAGCGAAGATGTCTTATCAAATAGTGATGTCCCATAAAAAATCAGGTCACTACAAACATTCCCGAGATTTGATATTTCTGCCGCATTTACAAGATGTCGCCTTCTGTACGCGACTGTAATCATTCACAGAAATTGGCTCGCCTTTCTGCGCGCCGCATACTTAGAGGAGCAATTGGAAACGCGGATTTAGTTCCACTGGATGTTAGTTTTTATTGGTGGTGGAGATTCAAGGGCGTAGATACCAGTGAAGCTATCTATCGCCGAATGATAATGGTTAGGTTTAATTGTTATATGTGTGTATGTATACTTTGTATGTATGTATGTTCACGCCAGGTCCCTAATGGGGTAGGTAGAGAGTGTGAAGCGCCAGACATCCCGGTCCTGGCACACCTCCCGTACTTCATCTACATTCATCATTCTCTTCATACATGCACGCCGATTCCAAAGACTTTTTATCCCACCGTCTGACAGTACACGACCTATTTGGTCATGGTAGGTCAGTCCTGGTCTTCCTGGGCCTCTGCAACCATCCACATTCACATTGTTTATCTGTTTAGTCATTCGCTCATTCGACATTCCTTCTATTTCGTGAATTGTTATTAAATTTTTAAATTGTTTAAATGTATGGTCTCGTATTTACTATCACAGAAGGAATACAAATTAGGTCATAAGTGGGGCAATAGGTTTGTATTTCGACCCATGTTTATTCTTATAAATGCCTTTAAGCTACATTAGTAACTTATTTTACATATGAACAGCAAGCTTGGTTGCCTTCATAATAAAAAAAGTACACTATAATATAATAATATAATAATCAATCGTGTGGCGTGCACATTCAGAAGAAAATCGACCAAGCGCTTATCAGGCCACAAGCAATTTAGGGTACAGTTTAACATTCTGAAAAAAAAAAATATTCACCGACATCTTACGATGCCTTACCTTATAAGACAATACCTTACCTTAA
The DNA here is from genome assembly GCA_036365455.1 of Macrosoma leucophasiata. Lineage (NCBI taxonomy): Eukaryota > Metazoa > Arthropoda > Insecta > Lepidoptera > Hedylidae > Macrosoma > Macrosoma leucophasiata. The sequence continues at coordinate 14,792,753 of JAWQUS010000026.1, forward strand.
TTAATATGCCAAGGTGAGATTTTCCATGTCCAGAAAGACGAAAATAACAGAAAAAAAATGTAACATCTAGCAAAGGAATCCTTGTTTAAGCCTCAATCGAACGAGTTGGTAAGAAGCAAAAATCTATTTATCAATGTATCGGCTCTGCATCGGCCTCCATTTCTCAAACAAGATTAATTATCGGGGACAAAACGAGGCCCGTTATGTGGCAATCGTGAGGCCCGGTCATAACGGAGTAACCTTTGTGTTATAATTTATGGTTTTGATTAGATGATACCCATTAATCGTGTTTTGGCCAATATCATTTTCCATTGATTTCGCTGGGTGTTTTTGTGTGGAGTTTAATTAGGGATTGTATTTAATGTCTGAGTCAGGGTTACAGAGTAAATTGGCTCAGTAGTCAAGTGGTACCAGGTCACACAGCTACGCTGGGGTCCTAGGTTCGATCCACGGGTTGAAGATCAGGGATAAAGGTTGCTGTTGGGTTTTATTAATTTTTTAGATGTTCCCAGTACAACTCTTGGAGTTTGATAATGGGCCCGGAGATATCAATAGGGGCAAAACGTCACCGATGAATCGTTGGCGTTTGCATGTACATACATTTGAATGCATGTTTATTTTTTTTATGTAATAAAAGTGGCAAACAATCGTGCAGTTCACATTGATGTTAAGTGATGATTGCAGCCTATAGACACCCACACAATGACCAGAGGTCAAAATGCAGATGCGTTGCCACTCCTGAGGTCTAAGGTGTTATGCCTCTGTGCCGGAAATTACAGGGCCGTACATTGCCACATAACCGGAACACGATAGTGCTAAACACTTCCATTTCCACAGCGGCAAGTATATTAGGTAAAGCGGTGGTGCCTACGCCCGCGAGCTCCGTCACTGGAGCTCTACCACCAGTACAAGTACCGTGCAGGGCACATACTTTGTAAACATTATATTTTTGATTTCTGAACATATTATAATTAATTTATGTCTCTCTCTATCCTCCATCCCCCATCGTATCCCTCACTGCCGAGGATCGTGGCTCCTTCTGACTTTGTCAACCAGCTGTCTCCATCGGTTTCGTCCTGACACTTGGTATATTGTGTGTGTCTACACACTCTGCCTACTCCGTTAGGGACCTGGCGTGAAGATACATACATACTTGGTGGTAATTCCAGCTCCTGTGATATTTGATCTGACCACCTTATGGGACTGCGGCCTCTGGATCTCTTTCCCTCCACTTTTCCAGTGCCTATCAGGCGTGCCAAGTTTTTATCATATGAACGATGTGGCCTAAATATCGCCGTATACGTTGCAAGCAGGTTGTTGATAAGCGCTGAGAATTTTCAATTTTGTCGGGCCACGGGCAATACAGTTTCATTTACAATTTACTGTGAAAAAAAAATGTTTTTTTTTTTTCAAAACTGTATTTTACACCAATACACCTTAATTTATAATATTAAAACGATGTCAGAATGTTCATGTCCAGAAAGACGAAAATAATATAAAAAATATGCCCCATTTAGTAATTCGCTTTGCTTTACTATTTTTTGAGTTTTCAAATTATTACTTGTTCAAATAAATTTATTAAAAATATTGAAAAACTTGTTGTGTTTAATTCTTTCAGTGTCGTGATGTTTGTGCGGTGGGCTGTCCACGGTATCCTTAACATCTTACGTCATTACCACATTTCAAAGGCGTCGATTTTTTGCCTGAGGGCGGCCTTAACTGTCCATGTCTCGACACCATATAGGGCAACGGAAAAGACAATTAATTTAAATAAATGAATGCGTCATGTTTACTAGATTACTAAAATGTTATCACGAAGTAAGACGATATATTAAGAATACGAAGAAGAATAACAGATACGAAAATCTGGCTTACATATTTCATGCAGAACAAACACGTAACCATGACAACGTCAGAATCGGAGTGACGTCGCGGTCGCGTCAGTAAATATTGACCGAGATATCCGCATAATGTCCGGCGCTCGTCATTCACGGACGTGACTGGGATTAGATGTCGACTGTACTGTGTACACTATCAAAAGAACATTTATCGCAAAACTAACGTTAATTTTTGCTTGTAAATAACGAAGACAATGTTGTTTTAATAAAATAATATATAACAAACTGTTTAGTAAAAATTGTCACAATAAACCATTATCTATTTATTATCTGAATCATTGTATTTCTCGTAACATTCTAAACCGTTAATTCTATAGTCGTTTTACTGTTAAAATGTTCAGAATATGTAAGCTAGCATAATTCATTCAGTACAAACAGATAACCATGACAACGTCAGAACCGGAGTGACGTCGCGGTCGCGTCAGTAAATATTGACCGAGATATCCGCATAATGTCCGGCGCTCGTCATTCACGGACGTGACTGGATTAGATGCCGACTGTACTGTTGACTGTACACTATTAAAAGAGCATTTATGGCAAAACTAAGGTTAACTTCGAAAAAGGCTTGTGAGGGCACGTTAAGCCGTCGGTCCTGGTTGCTATCGATAGATAGTAGTCATTAAACCTTGTCGGAGGCCTTATGGGCGGTTTGAAAACATCCGACAGCGCGTTGGCCACTAACCTGTATCTCCACCAACCCACATTGGAGCAGCGTGGTGGAGTAAGCTCGAGGCCTCCTCCCAAAAAGGGGAGAGACTCGTGCGCAACAGTGGGACGTATAATGGGTTGCCATTATTATTATCATATAAAGTTATTGTAACATTTCACATCCTTTTCTAACATAAATATATATATATTTTTTAACTCTTGCTAAATGTTAAATTGCTTGTAAGTGGCGGCGAGCCTATAGACATCTACACAAAAACCAGTTGTACTCTCTAAGGCCGTTGTTTTGCATCAATGGTATTAATAATTACAAAGCCAACTCAGTAAACTGCCTCAGTAGCCTAGTGGTAGTAGGCCACTACTTCTACGCCCCCAGCCCCAGCTACTACCTGGCCTGCTGCCTGCTACTCCTGGTTTCGATTCTCAGGTCGGGGCTATTACAGATAAGGGAGTGAATTGCTTTATCTCTGGTTCTATTGGGATTTTTCCATTTTGTGGAAGTTTCCCAGTAACTTGGAGTACCCGTACCCGGAAATGTCAATAGGCTCGCCACCTGTTACATGGGCGAATCGTGGGTGTTTGCATATATTTGCCGCTAAATTATAGTGTTAAGCATTATCGTGATCCGGTCAGGTGGATTACCACCTGACATTATAGGGCCGTACATTAGTACGGCCCTGTAACTTCCGGCACACAGGCATAACAGCTTAGGCCGCAGGAGTGGTAACGCATCTGCATTTTGACCTTGATCTTTGTATGGGTGTCTACAGGCTGCAGTCATCACTTAACATCAATGTTCCTTTTCAACTTCCATTACATAAAAAAATATGAATCGGACACTCCCATCCCAAAATTGCTGACAAAATTCAGGGTCACTAAATAAATGAAAGTAAATTAATATATTTTTAACCCGATTGCACTAATTGATTTTGAAAACTAAACTGTCGAATATGAACCTGGCAGTATTTGATAATCAACACGTATAGAATTTTTTTTTCATTTTAATTATCAAATAGTACACTTGTATTTTGTTGCGCTCTCCATTTTAATTGGAAATATGTGTTGGTGACAAAAAACTATGAATATTTACGTTAATTATTCGGAGGTAACACATTTGTTTTTGATAGCTTGAAATTTTCTAGAACTATCTACAATAACAAAGATCAGATTATACACATAAATAACGTATTCATTATTGCCCTTAGTTGTGTGATAGTTAATATGTGGCCATGGCGTTAGTGGCGTGGTGGCATTGGTGGCGTTGGTGGTGGTGGTGACGTTGGTGTCATTGGTGGTGGTGTTGGTGGCGTTGGTGGAGTTGGTAGCGTTTATTTATTTATTTGTTTGTTTATTAGGTACACCAATAGGTTACATGTTCACATTGAATAGAAAAAATAATAGTTAACAATTGATGTGACATATCTAGCATGCAACCCAATTACAGGTGAACACAACATTTATTGATGTAAACATCGAAATGTGTTATAAACTTAACTAATTATATTTTAATACTTATATTATTTTAATTTGAATGGGATGGATTTTTACAGTGATAGGATGACTGCAGTTTATTTTTAAATTTAATTAGAGAGTCATGGTGGATATCCATATCACACTTGCTTCATATTTTATTGTAACTAGAAAGCATACGGGATAGTGGCGCATTTACACCAAGGTTGGTTTGCGCGCGAGGCACAGCGTAATTTTTTTTAGTTTCTTGCGAAAATTAGGCCTTGGTACAATCATTTTAATTTTTTCAATAATATTTTTTAATTTAGCTCCCCCGTGAATGATTTTATGCAAGAAAATTTGATCCAGCATCTCACGACGATCAGCAAGTTAAAATTTTGACAAACGATCTGCGTATTTGCTTCTGTAACTAAAATTAGGCGTTTTGAAGGCTAAATGTCGCGTAAAAGTTTTTTGAACACGTTCAATTCTATCCGAATGCTTTAGATAACACGGGTTCCACACTACACTTACAAATCCTAGGTGGCTACGAACAAGTGTATTGTATAGTGTCACAAGAGTTTTGACATTCTTAAAATCACTAGCATTGCGATTTATAAATCCAAGCATTTGTAAAAATTTGCCGACTATTGCCTCATAGTGTGGGATAAAACTCAACTTACTATCCATAGTTACACCTAGGTCACGAATTTGTTTAACTTCGCCCAGTAAGACATTGTTTATTTTGTATTGTAATTGTATTATATTTTTATTTTTTGTGAACTTGATGTGAAAACATTTACTAGGATTGATAACCATGAAGTTCTTTGTGCACCAGGTATTAACTCGATCCAAGTCCTCCTGCAACTTTCCTGAATCACTAATAGATAAAATTGGCTTTAAAATTTTCATGTCATCTGCAAATAATGAGTACTCACTATATTTGATACAATTTACAATATCATCAATAAATACAAGAAACAAAATTGGACCCAGATGCGAGCCCTGAGGCACGCCTGAGGCCACATATGGCTTTGACAAATAGCGATTTGTAACCACTGTCAGCAATCTACCCATCAAGTACGAAGCAAACCGCTTGTGAATCCATGCTGCATTGGGTTCAATAAGGGCATCATATGGCTTTTAAGCACGTCACAAACTAAAGACTCAAAGAGCTTAGAGAAAGTGCTCAATATGGAAATAGGACGGTAATTGTTAACATTAACTTTATCTCCTTTTTTGTAAACTGGTACGATCCGCGCCTCTTTCCATTTTGAAGGAAAAACCCCTGTTTTAATTGAATGATTTAGAATAAGACCAAGTGGATGGGAAAGTTCCACAGCACATCTTCGAACAAACAGTGGAGGCAATCCATCTGGACCGGCACCTTTAGATGAATCAAGTTTTTTTTTAGCTTTGAGTATTGTTTTTTCTGTAAAGTTAATTTTACTCAATAATGAATGAGACTTTATATTTGCAGGTGTATCAAAGGTATATTGATTTATTTTATCAACAGTGTTACTAGTGATGAAAGTTGATGCAAAGTGCTCTGCAAATGAGTTCGCTATATCATCACCAGTGGAACTAGTTGCACCATTAAAAGTGACACTAGAAGGCAAATCGTTAGTATTTTTAGGTCTGTCGCTTATAAATTTCCAAAGGTGCTTAGGATTAATATTTATTGATTCTTCTGTTTTGTTAATATAATTAGAATAGCATTCACGTGAAAAAGAATTGCAACGATCGCGAAGGATTTTAAACTCCACTTCGTCACGGGGATTTTTATATTTTCGGAACCGATACCTTAGTTTGTCTTTTTCTGCATATAATCTAATGAGAGCTTTTTTTACCAAGGGGGATATTTAGGTGATCTTGGTTTCGATTTAGGCACATGTTTTCCAATAATATAATACAGTATGTCATAAAATTTCTCAATCATCCCACCAACGTTTACAGCATCATTAAAGTTGAAAGCGTTGGTGGCGTTGTTGGCGTTGGTGGTGGTGGTGGCGTTGGTGTCATTGGTGGTGGTGTTGGTGGCGTTGGTGGAGTTGGTAGCGTTGGTGGCGTTGGTGGTATTGGTGGCTTTGGAGGCGTTAGTCTAATATCGTATGCAAAGAAGTATTAATGTAAACCCGGTTGTTTTTGCTATCCATAAGTGTTTTCGTATGATCAAAATTAACCAAAAGTTATATCTTAAAAATTGCTGCCTAAAGGCACTATTCCACGCGAACGAAGTCGCGGGCACAGCTAGTTGGAAGTATTGGAAACACATCTGTTTTTGATACGAAATTTTCTAGAACTATCTACAATAACAACGATCAAATTATACAATACCCTTAAATAACGTATTCATTGTTGCCTATAACAATAAATTAACTTTAATAATAAATTCGTACCCCACAAAACTGTGTAGGCGGTATATTGTTGTCGGACCAAACAAGGAACATTGTACAAATAGAGTCTGCATACTCAGTGTAGTTTATGTAATAGTTTGTATGTTGTATGATAATATTGGATAATATAATGTTTAAGTTTCAGTCTAAATGCGTCTGATAATGGGGAAGAGGCAAATGAGCAGTGGTGAGTAAATAATTATATTATTATACAATTTTTTCTAAACAATCTGTTTATTTTGGACATCATCAGTATCATTTTAGCCGAGAACCTCCACTGCTGGATAAGAGTCTCCCTCAAAGATGCCTCCATTTTTTTATGTTATGAAGGTGGCAAACAAGCATGCAGTTCACATTTATGTTAAGTGGTGACTGCAGCCTATAGGCTGCAGTGTTTATAAACACTTACATAAAGACCAAAAGTCAAAATGCATGCGTGGTCACCCCTGAGCCCTTAGTTGCTATGCCTCTGTGTTAGTTATTGGGGGGCCACACATTACCATCTTACCGGAACACAATAGTGCTAAACACTACCATTTGGCGGCAGATAAATTAGCCAATGCGGTGGGGTGCCTACGCTCTCGAGTTCCTACACCAGAACTCGAAGCTGTAGGCTGGATGTTGCACAATTTTTGCTGACGGTCTATCAGTGAGAATTGTGCAAAATCTGGTGAGATTTGCAAAACATAACGTTAAGATAATCTTTGCCATCTCAAATGAGAGATTGTACGCAATTAGCCACAAAAAACGATAGTTTGAACGAGTTAGCACAATTGAATCTGTAATCGTGTTCTATACAGACGGCTGTTCAATATTCAACGCCTCTTGTCCACCGGTCTTTGTGAGTGTCGGATTAGGGATGTCCGTATCGATTGTCAATATCGAGCAAACAGAATTATTAAGCATTGATTCTGGTCACCTCAGTAATATGTGCATTTAGTTTATGTTAAACGGAGACTTAAATCTTCCTTTGCTTGAGAAAACTAACGATATCTAGTGAAATAAAGAGAAATAAGCAAGTTAGACGAAGAATTGTGCACTGAATCGTGCTTGTATAGTTTTTTGGTTAGTTGCTCTAGATAAAACTGTAAACAAACTGGCAATACCTAGCACTACCACTATGAATTAATTTTGTATTACGGCAAGAGCACATTCCAGCTACATTTGAAGCCTCAAATATAGAAATATCTGAAAACACTAACGTCATCTGTTGAAATACACAGTAAGTGCAATACGTAAATACATACTTAAAAGTACAAAAGAAGTCGAATGATGGGCTGAATAAGGCAGTATCTGTTTAGTTGTTTAATAAGTAGTTCTTAATACAACTTGTCATGGATTATGGCTGGCTAATTGTCTTAATCATTCGGCTTGAAACTACAAACGAGAGAGTTTTTGCCATTTTATAAGAGTAAATTTGCCATTAAACATTTTGTAGTTACTAGCAGATAGGTGGTATTTCAAACAAGTTAGCACATTTGAATTTGTAAGCATGTTCTATACATATGGCTGTTCAATATTCAACGTCCCTTGTCCACTGGTCTTTGTGAACGCCGGATTAGGGATGTCCGAATCGAGTGTCGATATCGATCAAACAGTAAAATTATTTAGCATCGATTTTTGTCACCTCAGTCCGTCGTATTTTTGATAAGACTAACGCCATCTAGTGAAGAAGCAAGTGAAGTGAAGAATGATGTGCTTAATCGTGCATGTAAAGTTATTTGGTTAGTTGCTCTGACCATGCATTACCATCTAACCGGACCCTACCATTTGGTGGAATTTAGTGTTAAAACATAAATAGGATAAATATTTGGAATAAAAAAATGACTTTTTTCTCTATCATAAATGCAGCTGCTTTATGTACTTACCATTAATTTGAACTTTATGCATGTCTTCTCTAAAGATATATAGCATCAAATATAAATTATTGTCGATGTTTACAAGTGCAATGGTACATCACTACGAGCGGAACCTCTGTGAATAGACAAGAATTGATTTGATTTACTCGGTGTCAATGCACAGAACACGAGACGGCAGTTCGACTGACTGTCCGTTTTTGAATTTTGATTTTGACTTAACAGTGAAACAGGTGTAATGTGGATAAATATTAAGTCGCGTCAGATTAAGATATAGGAGATACCTTGCACTCCGCTCAGTACCTCCACCAAATCTAAGTTTTCGATTTAGGGCCGAACCTTTAGGGCTTCCGCCACAAGCTTGCCTCGCTTCCAAATCGTCAGAATTTGGGATGGGAGCTTTGATTGGGTTCACTTTAAATCCTCTCTGAGTATCTGACATTCTTGAGTAAATTTCACCTTCATTTTTGAAAGAGTCAAATATTTTTGAAATAGCCTCGTCATCAACGTCATGGGTCAAGAGCGTGTCAGATATTCTGAGAGGGTGTAAAATATGTCCAAACAATGCTCCTATCCAAAATTCAGACGATTCGCAAGATGAAAAGATCGTAGTCTAAACCTTTTGATTTTTTTAAGGTCTATCTAGGGGGGTGGAAAACTTTAGATTTAGTGAAGGTAACCAACAGGGTGCAAGGTATCTGCCATATATGAATAGCAGTGCCTGCACTTGGAACTCTGCTAAGTGAATGACTATGATTATGAACAGATTTTTCATTTTCTTCTATGAAGGAATTGAAAATTTGATGATTCACGTATCGGTTAATTATTATTATTAAATTGGTATTTATTAATACCTACTGGATTACTATTATAAGTCATTCTCTCTAGGTAGCTTATAAACCGACAATGCAAAAGTGTCCCTGTAGACCAATTTGAAATAAATGATTTGAATTTTGTTTTTTTTTTTAATTTCGAATTTAATCTGACGCGCTCGAGTTAATACAAAAATAGCATCCTGGGCTTCGCTACTAAAAGATATCACTCGATGGTTTAGGAATACAAACGAATGTATATTTATGTAACAGTATATGTGGCAGAAGGCAGCCATCTTGGCGGAAGTGCGGTCGGGACGCGCAACCACTTCCGTTCTTCCCGTCGCCGTTATTGTATGGCTTTGGATGGATGTCTATTGTAAATGAATAGAATGCGGTCTTGTGGATTGTTACGTTACGAGTGTTGGTTTATCGGGATCAGATTTATTGGCTCCCTATTATTTTGCAACAGGAATAACTAAAACCAGAGAAAACTGATAAATACCAATCAAGTGCGCGTCGGACTTGTGTGCGCAATGTTCCGTAGAAATACGGATTTTTTGTATGTATGTATGTATCTTCACGCCAGGTCCCTAACGGGGTAGGCAGAGAGTGTAGAGCGCCAGATATCCCGGTCCTGACAAACCTCTCGTGCCTCGTCTACCTTCATTATTATCTTCATACATGCACGCCGATTCCTAAGACTTTTTACCCCACCATCATACAGAACTCGACCTATTTGGTCATGGTCTTGGTCTTCCTGGGCCTCTGCAACCATCCACATTCGCATTGTATATCTGTTTAGTCATTCGCTCATTCGACATTTTTTCTATATGCCCGAACCATCGGAGCATGTGTTTTTTTAATAGTAGGTAAATTTGCTTAGCGGCGCCTTGCACTTTTGTGATGGGTAAAAATTGTTTGATTTGCGTCAGGACACGTGGTATCGAAAATGGGTAAGACGGACAAGTGATTGCGTCCGCCTACTTTTTTTGGACCTCATGACAGGTGTCATTGGTTATTATTAATACGTGGGTGTAAAGTGATGTTTTTCCATTTTTTACTAGCTGTGCCCGCGACTACACCCGCGTGAAAATTTATGATTGTTCAGTATCTTTTCGGACGAAGTCGTGGGCGCAGCTAGTATAAAAGTAGCCTAAGTTACTCCTTATTATATCAGCTGTCTGCCAGTGAAAGTCCCGTCAAAATCGGTCCCGCCGTTCCCAAGATTAGCCCCGCCAAACAGACAGACAGACAAACAAAATATGTAAAAAATGTTGTTTTGGTATATGTACCGTGTATACATACATATGCATTTAGTAAAAAACGGTTATTTTTATAATACGAATAGATACTCCAATTTTATTTATTTGTATAGATTCTCAAAGTCTTAAAAACAAACTCGACATCAAATATTTAAGTTTATGTAACAGTTTTAAGCTTACATGTTTAGTGAAATGAAATATGATTCTATTAGATAGTAATTAACAACATAAATTCAGTAGATTCTCGTACTGAAGGGAAGAATCATTAGGGTCTAGGTTTCATTAAAGCAGCCTGGGTCGAATGTAAATATACATAGTGACACAAGGGGTTAATGCTAATGATAAAGGTCATAATATTAGCCTTCGACCCATACTAATATAGACTTAATATTCAGATCCGACTTAAATGTCTGTTAATTTGTATTTTTTATATTAATATAAATATGTATTACTTTATTGCCGTTCCTACAGGGTGATAGCGCGCATGGCCCCGCGGCTGGTGTAGATCGTAAGCGATCTACTCGGTTAATTGATACAGGCGCGATCAGGTGTGTGATGGGTGACTGCTAGTGGCAAATTAAAATGCGCGTTTCCGTGCCTCGGAAGGCACGATAACCCGTCGGTCCCGGTTGCTATCGACAGATAGCAGTCGTTAAACCTTGTCAGAGGTCTTATGGATGGTTTGAAAATATGCTACAGCGGGTTGGCCAGTAACCCGTATCTCCACCAACCCGCATTGGAGCAGCGCGGTGGAGTAAGCTTCAGGCCTTCTCCCAAAAACCCGAGACTCGTGCCCAGCAGTGGGACGTATAATGGGTTGCCATTATTTTTCTAATAAATATACACAACTATATATAATAATAAAATAACAACACTGGACAGGCAGCAGTGTCCCGCGATAAAAACAACTCCTAAGATGATCGCCAATCCGCGTGCCAATCGTGGCGATTATGACATGTTCTCCCCTAATGACGCACACATAAGTGTCGCAGACAGTTATAAGCATCTTTGGGGAAGGTTTAGTCCAGCAGTAAACAAGTTTTTCGGCTGCATGATTCAGATCCGACTTAAATGCCTGTGAATCTGTATTTTCAAAATATTATTTCTTTATTAAGGTGATGATAATGTAGTTCACATTGATGATAAGTGGACGGTGTTGCCCATCCCGCGTTGTTATTTGTGTGGTATTCTTTGAAAATGTATAGCAATTTGACACAAAACAATTAGTTCACCCTGCCATATCGCGAGCTGCGATCCACTTGACGTTCCTTACCCCCCACTTTGTTCATAGCGCATAGTTGATATTATTTCAGAGGTCTATTATTTTTAATAGATCATACTCACCCAATAAAGTAACATTTGTCGGTATACAAAAGGAACAGATAATACTAGAAGGGTAAACTATCGTATTACATTTCGACAATCGCTGAGAAAGCACTTCCTATGTATCAAGGGGGATACAGCAGGCCGTGAGATTTCGTTTGAGAACATCCTTGTATCGAAGGTATTGGCCTCCGGGTCTACGTTTTCCCTCCTTTAACTGTAAATAGAACACAGATTTGGATAATATGGATCCATCCATACGCACAAGGTGTCCGCACCATTTTAGTTGCCTATTGATAAGCATGGCTTCGATGCCACTTGATTTGCTGCGCATGAGTATAACTGTGTGTACACTATCTTGCCATCTAACACGTAGGATTTTCCGTAAATATCTCTTATCCAAGGTATCCAAACGTCTTATATCACCTTTATACAGACACCAAGTTTCAGTAGCGTAGAGTAAAAACGGAAGTATCATGGCATTGTACACAGCGATTTTAGTGTGTACAATGCCATGATATGTTATAGGCATGATAGAATCAGAATCAGAAACTCATTTATTAATTTAGGGTGACAGGCACCTCTTATGACACGTCAAAAACAAACAAATAAATTAAAGTGAATAACAATTGATATACATGTCAAACAAGATAAAAAATAATAAAACTATTTTTACGGATTTATCGTAAACGCCTTGCTCCTGAACGCTACGCAAGGCGTTTACGAAATCGATGGAGGTACATATAATTTTTTCAAACTTCTGTCAGACAAATGTCACCTCAGTCTGCCCGGGACCACGGAAGCTGAAAAGCGACCGAAACGTCGGGTTGATTTTAAAAATCATTTTAGTTTAATATACGCGAGATAAATCCGTAAAAATAGTTTTATTTCAATGAGTGTAGCTCGCGAAAACCTAAGAACATATCATAAAAAATAATGTATAGCTAATAATAATGATAAGCTATAGACATGTTATAGGACATGCGAATCCCAAGAGTTATTTCATCTTACCACATCGCGAGCTGCGATCCCGTTCTCCACCCTCGATTTTACAAATACCGAATAGTTGATATCATTTTAGAAGTCTATTAAAAAGCATGTACCATATCTAGTCACACAATAAGGCAACATTTGTCGGTATACAAAAGGAACAGATAATGCAAGAAGGGTAAACTATCGTATTACAGCCCGCTAAGCGGTTGTAGAGTGACCAGTAAACATTGAACATAGTGATAACTACGTACAATAGGTGACAAAAGCCAGATACGTGTCGTAAAAGCTGGGACATACGGGTGTTTATTGCGTTAGGGAAAGCGCGTTTTTTTTCTTATGATGTGTCTGCTATACCCAGTATAAAGAAAAGCATACATGTTCGTTTTCTTTAGACTGTACTGTAACTAACAAGTAAATAGACAAAACTTATTTAGTTTTATCTGCTGCTGAAATCAATGTTTTATCAAATTGACAACTCAGCTGCGGTTTATAATGCCGTAGGAGACGTAATTTCGAATAATTGACCAATTGTTATCCTCCGTTACTCTTTACCAGCACGGGGAAATGCTTTTACTTATTTTTGCTTCTTACTCGCCATGGAAATCAAAAACAACAATAACATGTTGTGACAAGTAAATTAGATCTTTTCTGATGGCAGAGATCCAGTGACGGAGCTCGCGGGCGTATGCACCACCGCATTACCTAATATACTTGCCGCTAAATGGTAGTGTTTAGCACTATCGTGTTCCGGTTAGACAAAGACCAAGGTCAAAATGCAGATGCGTTGCGCACTCATAAGGCCAAAGGTGTTATGCCTCTGTGCCGGAAATTACAGGGTCGTACATTACCACCTAACTGGAACACGATAGTGCTCGACACTACTATTTAGCGGCAAGTATATTAGGTAATGCGGTGGTGCCTACACCTGCGAGCTCCGTCACTGGAGCTCTACTACCAGTAACATAAGGGACATGACGATATATATACATACATAGAAAATCTGTTGGCAACAGACTTCAAAAGTAAGAATATGTGACCGTATGTCCCCGTCTCACGGTGGGTCATGGACGGCGCCAGCAGCAATAAAAACTAACTGGCACGCGATAAGATGGCGGACTTGCGAATATCGCTGGCCTCTGAATATCGAGGCGATAACGCTTTCGAAGTGTCCCTTTATTGCTGAATAGCTTCCGCGAGCGCGGACTTTTACCCGGATAAAAGTATTGTAACTGCCTCAGTAGCGTAGTGGTAGCAGGCCACTACTACTACGCTGGGGTCCTGGGTTCGATTCCCGGGTCGGGGACTATCAGAGATAACGGTTTATTCAGAGATAATCCTTTATCTCTGGTTTTGTTGGGATTTTTCCATTTTCTGGAAGTTTTCCAGTACCTCGGAGTTTGGTAATGTGCCCGGAGATGGCAACAGGTTCGCCACCTGTTACATGGGCCAAAACGTAACCGGCGAGTCGTGGGTGTTTGCATGTATGCTTGAATGCATGCGTTTACCTCTGCCTACCCCTTCGGGGATTACAGGCGTGAAGTTACGTTTTTTTTTAAAGTATTGTGTCACTATGTAGGCCATGGTGCGTTTAAAAACAGCAGTTTTCAGGTGTTTAAAAGGACCAAAATATAGGAAGACTCATATCATCTGTTATTTTATGTAATTGGTACAACGTAGCATCATTGATTAAAAAAAAACACAGAAGCAGGTCACATTGATGTGAAGTGATTAATATTTTCACTGGTGGTAGAGTTCCAGTGACGGAGCTCGCGGGCGTAGGCTCAACCGCATAACCTATAATACTTGCCGCTAATTGGTAGTGTTCAGCGCTATCGTGTTCCGGTCAGGTGGTAGTGAACGGCCCTGTAATTTCCGGCACAGAGGCATAACACCTTAGGCCACAGAAGTGGTAACGCATCTGCATTTTGACCTTGGTCTTTGTGTAAGTGTCTGTAGGCTGCAGTCATCACTTAACATCACTGTGAACTGCATGCTTGTTTGCCACTTCCATTACATTTAATAATACCATACCCATTTTACGTTCCACTGCTGGGCACGAGCAGTGGAACGTAAAATCTCTACCCTTTTTAGGGGGAGGCCTGGAGCTTAGTCCACCACGATGCTCCAATGCGGGTTGGTGGAGATACGGGTTAGGTGCTAACCCGTTTTCGGATGTTTTCCAACCACCTACAAGGCCTCCGACAAGGTTTAACCACGGCTATCTATCGATAGCAACCCGGACCGACGGCTTGACGTGCCCTCCGAAGCACGAAAACGCGCATTTTAATTTTCCACTAGCGGTCACCCATCACACAACCGCGCCCGTATCGCTTAACCGAGTAGATCGCTTACGATCTACACCAGCCGCGGGGCCATGCGCGCTTCGCCTTTACATATAAATAAAAATAAATAAATATGCAGCAAACATTTTGAATGCAATGAAGTAACATTAACACTGTTATTTAAAAACAACATTAACACTGTTATTTAATAACTGTAAAATAATTAAACAACACACTGCAGTGTAATCACAGAATGTTTTTCGTGCAGAAACAAAACGGTCATGTGCAATGCGCTCTCGCAAGAAGTTTATTCGTGAAGTCCGAAATGTTCGCTCTTTGTTCATGAAAGCCATATGAGCTTACTGCGTGTTTACTGAAGATGTAAAAGATTACTGGATACGCAATTTTTTTTTTCTATTTTAGGAAGGTCTTCATGACACGAAAAAGAAAATTATAGCGTCACCCATAGATTTCAGATTATTGTTGATGAGTTTCTGATTCTGATTCTGACAGAAATTACTTTGAGTTTCAATAAGTTGTGTCCTATATTTTGTGCACAACTAGAAAGAAATAAAGAAAAACACTTTATTCTTCGGTTTACACATCAAGAACAAAATAAAATAAATATTAAGTCTACACTATCCTACAATAAACATTGCACATCAACTCTGGAAAGCAGACTCCGATTTCGGGTCTACAGACCCGTAGGTAAGGTACGAAAGAGATGCTCTACAGAGCATCTCTTTCGTACCTTACCTACGTGACGTTTGTCGATTAGTTTGATCAAATTTTGATTAATATAGGACTATCAGTGCTTATGTAGGCAGTGGGCAACAGAGATAACGCTCTACGAAGTTGAAACTAGCCGATTGTTTCTTTCGTATGAATAGGCATTACCCCTTCCATTGAATTCTGCTCCCACATCATTGTGGTGGCTGTTCACATGTCGCGGACATTGCAATATTGTGTATAATATGAAACGTCCAGTCCTCATATTTGCATGCAAATAAGATGTTTACATCTGCGGACTTTGGACGTATTAATATGTAACGTGGTCAAGCTGAATAGTCGCTGATTGCGTATTGTTTTAAAATTTAAAACGAGATGGAAACAGCAAAAAACTTCAGTGAAAATAATACATAGCAGAGGTTATGTTATATTTAATTTTTAGAATTGAATTTAAATTTAACGTAACATTTATGAATTCTTACGGTCCATTGCCGAATTATAAGTTACCAATTTTTTCGAAGATTTAAGGAGTATTTATGTCAACGCGGACTTTTTTGTTGATCTTCTTTAAGAAAATATATTCCGCCATAAATTGTTTTGTTACATCTTAAAGGGTCAGCGTTTTCGACGAAAGTTCCCCAGCTTAATCAAAAAAAAAATACACAAAACTTTAACAAATTATATACATAAACCTTCGTCATGAATCACTCTATCTGTCGGTGAAAACCTAATGAAAATCCGTGAAGTAGTATTTGAGTTTATCGCATCAGACAGACAGACGTGGCGGGGGACTTTGTTTTATATTATGTATATTGCACCTAAATATAAAGGTGCCATCTTTACCGGTACTGTAGGTATCAAAGCAAGTAGGGTTACAACTCAATAGTTGTCTGCGCTCATTACATCAACTTCGCTCCGTATCGCCTCGACCGCAAGCCGCCAGCACACCGCAGACACTCCACCAAAATTCCATACAAACGCTTAATTCTTGGTCTCTATTACACAGACATCAATCAGTGATTTACATGTGCACCTGTGTGCTTAGCACGTAGAAAATACCAAACGTTGTCTATAAGAGGGGAGAAGGTTGCGTGAGGCGGGGAAATCGGGCGGGACTTGGAAGTGTCTATTATATACGTAGTATTGTTACATATTCGCTGCCGTCAGTAAACGCGCAAGCGGCGCGTGGACCACGCGCAGACGACGTGTAAACCACTCGGTGACCACTAGTTTGTCTTGCGTTGACTTTGCATCGCCAACTCGCTGTTTCCAAGTGGGCCACGCGCTACACGTGAGTGGTTCACGGGCGTGGACCATTCGTCGACACGAGTGGACGCCGTATAACGAGATGGTGCTGGTCGGGTCTCGGGTGGCTCTAGTGAGCTGTGACCATAAACCGAGCAATTTATAAAGGATATGTTAAGATAAAATACTATTTATTGTTGTCCCAACAAAAGCCAAAATCGCATAAACCGTATATATCGAACCCGCAATTTCAAATCATCTTCAATTGGCATACATTAGGTATTGCTGGTTAATTCCACTTAGATTCAAGATAACTTAGTTTACGATCGTGGTAGTGAGTTGTCTAGTAGTTTCCAGTATTGTTGCAATACAGTATTTGATGCATAATAATTTTGGACGAGAATTACGTAACTTGTTGAGAAACTAATCAAAGTAGTTTTTCACTGGTAGTAGAGCCAGTGACGGAGCTCGCGGGCGTAGGCACCACCGCATTACCTAATATACTTGCCGCTAAATGGTAGTGTTCAGCACTATCGTGTTCCGGTCAGGTGGTTATGTATGGCCTTGTAATTTCATTACACCTTAGGCCTCAGGAGTGGTAACGCATCTGCATTTTGACCTTGGTCTTTGTGTGGGTGTCTATAGGATGCAGTCATCACTTGACATCAATGTGAACTGCATGCTTGTTTCCCACTTCCATTACAAAGAAAAATCTATATTGAAATCTCTGCTTTCATGTGGATCATCAGTAGATCGTCGCGTGTGCGAAGCTCGTGGCGCGGAAGCAGCACCGGGGTTAGCTCCCTCTGCTGCTACTTCTTCTGGTCTGCCATGCAGGCTGGCGTTGGGTGCCCTTAGGTTGGTTAAGGGTTTCGGTGGAGAAGGCACGCATCCCCATTGACTGATAAGTCATCATCCCTCCCTCAGCACGTGAAGCGTAACAGAGGGTTCGGGTTGAGGATTTCCTCATTCCCCATGCCTATCTGCCCCCGAAGCAACGGCCGTTCCTTCTTCCTTTTTTATGAGCTTTTTAACCCTTTTTGTTAGTTTTTTTATGTTTTTTCTGTTTTGTTGAATTATATATATGCATCCCCAGTTGAGAGATGGTAGGAGAGGGGGGGGGGGTGCTATTACAATATTACTTAACATCAACGTTAATTAAAATATACTTGTTTGCCACTTCATGACATGAAATAAACTTTTGATACGAAGTAAAGCGGGTGGTTGATGTAATGTAATAGAGCCCGACGATGTTTGAACCAGATTAAGATGTGGGTGATACCATGCAACCTGTTGAGTACCTCCACCAAGAAATAATAGTCCAAAATACAACAAAGAGGTACCCTCACCCGGATTCAATCATGCGGCAAATCCGCGATGGCTTAGCAAGTCAAATCGTTTGTCGACTCAATTCACGCAAAATAATGGCGTGGCATTGTTGGGCCGGTGGAGTTCGGCCTTGTTCGATAATTATCGATCTTCGGTTTTTGTGACCAACATTTTTGAGGTGTTGATTTGTTTATCTTCTATTGAAATTCAAATAACCGTTTCACGCCTGTAATCCCCGAAGATAGGCAGAGGTAAAAGCATGCATTCAAGGATACGTGCAAACACTCACGATTAGCCGGTTACGTTTTCCCGACTAAAGGGCAACGTTTTGTTTCGTTTCTTTATATGAACTATTATTGAATTCGAAAACTGTCTTTCCTTAAACTATTTATAAACAGATATAAAATGTATTATGAAATAGCTGTACACTGCGCGCGTTGCTACGCAATCAACTTAAAAATGACAGTGGCGCCATTTGTTGAATTTGCCAACTCAGAAACCTTCGTGGGCTTGCACAACAACTTTGCTAAAGATCATCACATGATCAAATGCGTAGTTTACGATTCTATAAAGGACATACCGACAAACATTCATTTTTATATATAAAGATGTACATCAAATATAACATACCCAAGAAATAATAGTCCAAGACAGAACAAAAAGGTACCCTTGCCCGGATTCAATCATTTGGAAAATCCGCAATGGTTTAGTACGAGTAAGTTAAATCGTTTGTACCGATTTAATTCACACAAAATAATGGCGAGCCATTGTCGAGGTTGATGGAGTTCGGCCCTGTTCGATAATTATCGGTCTTCGGTTTCTATGACAAAGATTTGAAGGGTTAATTTATTGATCTTTGAATGCAGTTCAAATTAATTTATATCTACTGGAACGAAGTTTTGGCACGAAGTTCCTTATCGCACGGTACGCTTGCTAAGGGGGCTAGGCGAGCGTCTCGAAAAATCCACACGACTCTTGTGCTATAGTGCGTAGCGCGTGGAGAGGGGATAGGCCGAGTATAGAATTCGACTTATTCGTTCTCTCTCTCTCTCTCTCTCGACAGTGACAAGCCACACGACGCGCGCGTCTGCTGTGTATGCGTACATTGTTTTGTCGTGTCTGTGTGTTTTTAGTTATTTTTAATATTTAATAAAATAAACAATGGATTGTGTAAGTGATTAAAAGTTGAAGAGGAACTTCGTTCCAATCGGGTGTCCCACATGTGACACCTAAGACAGCTTTTTTAAAATAATTTCGACTTTAGGTAGATTTACGAGTAAAACCCACAGACTACCGGGAATGGCGATTTCGGGAATAACCCATAACTCATTGTGTCTATATCTACATGAATGTTTGCATATAAGGTCCTTTCGAGGAAAATACCAGGAATCTAGACATAAAAATAGATATAAAGAACGCAATAATACTCCAAGCGTTCTCTTTTCAAAATAACCACAAAAGTATAAAAGCATGCCATAATTTAAACCCCATCAAAACCATAAAAGATATGCGCCGAAATTGAAAAGCTTTAGACACGAAAATAAATATGTAGAGGGACAAAAAAGATCCTTTACGGTGCGAGGGTACCCGAGAGCCATCAAATAAATCCGTTCCCCTCCTTGTCGGTTAAGAGAAGTATAATATTTTTGACAGACCCTGATAAATGAGAGTGAATAGAGGAAATATTATTTTTTGAGCCGAATCTTTGCAGTGGCTCATGGTCTATTTGGATTGCCGCTCCCTTTCGTTTGAATGTAGAGTCCTGCTTTTACAAATTTCCAAGTGCTGTGTTTTAAATGTAATATATGACTAACAAGCATGCAGTTCACATTGATGTCAAGTGACTGTAGCTTATAAACATCTACACGAAAACAAGAGCTTAAAATGCAGATACGTTGCCACCCTAGGCGTAAGTTGTTATGTCTCTGTGATAATTATTACGGGGCTGTTTCACTAATACCCTAATATTTTGAAACCTGAAATCTAACTCGGTTGACATCATACTGATAATCACTTTGTGGTACATTGCTGTTTCGACACGTTATAATTACGACAATTTTAGGAAAACAGGAATGTACTGCAAAGTAGCAGAATCAAAGAAATCTAAACACAATTCTTTACCGATGAATATCAGAAAAGTGTATAAGAAGTCTATGGTATTAAAAGGAACATATTTTTCCAACCCAAGGAACATATTCTCAAAGAAATCTCTAAAGATAACCCACCACATTAAACCTTTTAAATTCAACCCTGACCATAACTTATCCATTACAGAGTTACAATAGAATTATTAATATAACAAAAAATAAGGGTCTTACTTTTATCCTTACTGTATAACAGATATCCTATCGCCGCGATAAATCAAATCTATCTATCCCAGCTTGCTACAAACTGACGCAACAGGTCGCTGCGAGGTTTTTTAATCCTGACAACGGAGACTTCACGAGAGAAAGCGAATCTCTAAAGCTATTTCGTGAAGTGAAAAATTGGCGTATGGGTTTATTTCTTGAGACGATATTTTCTATCTGGAGTTGGAGTCTATGTTAATGTTTTGTGTATATTTGAATAATTAAAAATAACCGGTCAAGTGCGTGTCACCTGACACGTAGTACACACGGTGTATCTGTCTGTGTTGTATGTGTACAACACAGACAGATACACAAACACCCAGACCCGAAACAAATATCTGTAGGCCATATAAATATTTATCCCGGTGCCGGGATCGAACCGGCGACCCTTCGAATCAAACGGTCATCTCACACCGCTGGACCAACCGGGTCGTCGTCGTTTGAAATAACAACGAAAGTTCTAAAGATATTCTAATGGGTGGCCTATTTCGATAGCCTTTTATTCAGTCGACTTTCACAAGCTTTGAGTATATCGGTTAGGAAAAGCGGCTTTGCTGGTCCCTTAGCTACAACAGGAGGGGTCTTAAGCAACAAAGAAAATATTCGGTACTGACCAAACATTCGAGACTTATCCGAATTTGAAAGGGAGCCTCGAAAATCTGGAGATTTTGTAGTATTCCACCGCGTTATCGATACTTATTTATGAGGATTTCGGAAACTTGTTACCTAATGCATTTTATTTACGACGGTTTCAATAAAAAAAAAATTGTGCAACCAGATAGGTAAACAAGAAAAATAATTTTGGCTTAAATTTAATAAAAACAAAAAACTATTCAGCTAATTGCCATTATACATACTATACAAATGAAAAAAAAAATTTTTTTTTGCTTCAAATAACAACGAAAGTATTAAGATATTCTAATAGGTATTAACCATTTTAGATAGCTTTGAGTTCGGTCGTCTTTCACAAGCCTTGAGTATATCTGTAAGGAAAAGCGGCTTTGTAGTCCCTTAGCTATAATAGGGTTCTCAAGCAATAAAGAAAATATTCGGTATTGACCATCCATCCGAGACTTATCCCACTTTAAAAGATACACCCGAAAAATCTAGAGCGGGAATCTGCCAAGTTCATTTTACCTGAGACGGCTTTTCCTAGAACAAAGGCCATCAATGATTTTAGACTTTAATTTTTAAGATATTCATCTCATAGTAAATATTATTATATTATGAAATAATTTTGGTTCAAGGTTATCGAAATTATTCAGCAAAACAATAAAAAACAACCAGAATTTATTTTTTTTAGTTACTTGTTCATAATATATTATTGTGAACATAAAAGAAATTAGGCATTAGTTATGTAAAGGTTTAGTTTACGAGAATTAGCACATTTTTCATCTTCGAGATTATTTTATAAGAACAATAACAATGTTATCATTAGTTTTGTTTTTACATTTTTTATTTTCATAAGCCGTCCGCTTATTCCGATTGCGCGTCTCTATCGCTTGTTCCGCGCTCTCGATTGCACGCCCATCTCAGGCGGAACGTGACACTTTTTCGTGTTTGCAACCGACGTTCATCGATTTATAAGACGTTATCACCTCACAGAAAGAAAGAAAGAAAATATTTTATTTCAAATAGAAAATAATGTAGATATAAATAGTATATAAATGAAGAAAAAGAAAAACTTATTCGTCAAGATCAAAGTTTTTCACTTAGCAGACTTTCAATTCAAGTCCAGTCACTACTGAGAAGAACTCCGCTACCCAACAATCTCAGTAAGATCTCTTTTAAATTAGAGCTCAAATCTAGTACAGATAATCGTGATAATCAAATAATGTGAACGTGCATAGCAAAGATGCAAATAAACTGCTATCTACTAAATGAGATGTAGCGCCTGCAAAGCAGAACAGACCAGTCCCCACCAACAGCACCCGTTCACGAGTATGACGCATGTGACAGCCATTGCCCTCCTCGACCATTTTATAGGGGAATGAGCAACCCGCCACACGACGCCGCCAAAAAGATTGGAGATAGGTGTGCAACTCATCTAGCCAGTTTATATTTTACAATTTTACAGAATATGGGTAAAGTTAGATTTTAAAATTTTTAATACGTAACATGTGTCATGATTAATTTCAATAAACCCTGACATGACACATAAATTCAAATAAAACATCTTGTGTTAACGCCATCACAAACGGACATTTCGATTTAATTAAACGCGTTTAAACACTCAAAACATTGCTCGATTCGGATAGTTTGAACGAATTCACCGATTTTGCATATAGAGTAGCCGGAAACGATGGATGTAGATTCGTTTAGTATGGATATTGTTGGAGTCGGAATGGATAGACGAGTCGCAGTTGAGGCGCTTATTTTATTTTAGACTAGCTGTCCCCGCGACTTTGCCCACGTGAGAATTTATGATTGTTTAGTATCTACCCGGATGAAGTCGTGGGTGAAGCTAGTATAAAATTAGCCTAAGTTACTCCTTATTACATAAGCTATCTGCTAGTGATAGCCCCGTCAAAATCGGTGTAGCCGTTCCCGAGATTAGCCGGAACAAACAGACAGATAGACTGACAAAAATTGTAAAAAATGTTGTTTTGGTATATGTATTATGTACCGTGTATAGAGACATATGCATGAAGTAAAAAGCGGTTATTTTAATATTAAAAAAGACACTCCAATTTTATTTATTTGTGTAGATTTATAAATAAACTCTGGCTTTGTATCAGCCATTACTACAGGACATCAATACTAAGTTTAATCTCTCACGGATCAGGATGCCAATATAGGCGGAGACAGATAGATACTGAACAATCATACATTCTCACGCGGGCGAAGTCGAGGGCACAGCTAGTACATAAATAAAAACAGAATCGTGTTGAGTCCCGAATACCGCTCCTGACAAAGCGGCTAATTCGACAACACCTCCCTGGGGAAATCCCCGACGCGTCCCCTGATGCACTGTTTAGCATATTCTACATATTGTACATTCGCTCGAATGTTTTATAAATTAGTTTTGATCTTTTGGTGTTTGAAGGTCAAGGTGCTAGTGTATTTTTTGTTTGGCATATGAATGGGTATCGAGTTTGTTCTGTTGGGTTCTAAGTCCACACAAATTCCCGAAGACAACGTGCCAGGTAGTCCAGCGGTGTGAGATGACCGTTTGATTCGAAGGGTCGCGGGTGCGATCCCCGTACCGGGATCGAACAAATATTTTTATGGCCTGCCGATATTTGTTTCGGGTCTGGGGGTTTGTTTATGTGTAGTATGTGTAGAACGGCACCCACGACACAGGTTATATCTATACCTACTGTAGGCTGTTAGTGTTTATACAGGTAAGCGAGCTCATTAACACTAATTGGAAACATTTCTAAATTCTAAGTGTGGTTTTTTATGTATTGAAAGTGGCAAACAAGCATGCAGTTCACATTGATGTTAAGTGATGACTGCAGCCTCTACACACCCACACAGAATCAGAATCAGAATCAGAAACTCATTTATTCATTTAGGGTGACAGGCACCTCTTATGACACGTCAAAAACAAACAAAATAAATTAAAGCGAATAACAATTGATATACATGTCAAACAAGATAAAAAATATATGTCAAGTCAAGAATATCACTAAGATAAAACTAAATGTAATAAACTAATGTAAATTATATCAGTAGAATGTCTCTTTTCCCCTTTTTCACAAAGACCAAGGTCGAAATGCAGATGCGTTACTACTCCTGAGGCATAATACCCGACCGGAACATGATAGTGCTGAACACTACCATTTCGCGGCAAGTATTACCACGTAGGCACCACCGCATTACATTAGGTAATGCGGTGGTGCCTACGCCCGCGAGCTCCGTCACTGGAGCTCTACTACCAGTACAAATACTGCAGTGTACTAGGAATATTAAAAAATAGAAAAAAAGAACAACAGCAGTTACTCACCGGCTCGAGAATTGAATGATTAAATTTAACTGCAGTATGCTTCTACCGAAGCGCGCATGGCCCAGCGGCTGGTGTAGATCGTAAGCGATCTGCTCGGTTAAGCACTACGGGCGCGGTCGGGTAGTGTGATGGGTGACCGCAAGTAAAAAAAACGTAACTTCACGCCTGTAATCCCCGAAGGGGTAGGCAGAGGTAAATGCATGCATTTAAGCATAAATGCAAACACCCACGATTCGCCGGTTACATTTCTGGCATGGTGGTGAGCCTGTTGACATCTCCGGGCACATTACCAAACTTCGAGGTACTGGGAAATTTCCAGAAAATGGAAAAATCCCAATAGAACCAGAGACAAAGGACTTTACACCATCATCTCTGATAACCCCCTACCCGGGAATCGAACCCAGGACCTCAGCGAAGTAGTAGTGGCCTGCTACCACTAGGCTGCCGAGGCATTATTAAAAAAAACATATATTTCAACAGAATTGTGTTGAGTCCCGAACATAGCTCCTGACAGAGCGGCTAATTCGAAAACACCTCCCTCGGGAAATACAGAACCACCTCACTTGATGCAGCACTAAGCATATTCTACATGTTGTTTGTTAGCTTGAATGTTTTGTAGATAAGTTTTATTCCTTGGGTGTTTGAAGGTCAAGAGGTTAGGGATACTAGGTGACGGCAGTGGTGGACTTACCAGCAGGCTGAGTAGGCTGGAGCCTAGGGCAGCAAATTTTAAGGAGCGGCAGAATTAGTTCATTTTTTTTTTATTTCTATTTACAAAAAACGTAACTTCACGCCTGTAATCACCGAAGGGGTAGGCAGAGGTAAATGCATGCCTTCAATTATACATGCAAACACCCACGACTCGCCGGTTACGTTTTTGGCCCATGTAACAGGTGGCGAACCTGTTGCCATCTCCGGGCACATTACCAAACTCCGGGGTACTGGGAAACTTCCAGAAAATGGAAAAATCCCAATAGAAGCTGAGATAAAGGATTTTAAACCGTTATCTCTGATAGTCCCCGACCCGGGAATCGAACCCAGGACCTCCAGCGTAATAGTAGTGGCCTGCTACCACTACGCTACTGAGGCAGTTTCTCTATTTACAAAATTACTGTTAAAATTATCAAGGCTCAGACCATAGTTCCCAATGATTCTAACCATAGAAAAAAAGTTGATGTAAGGAAGATAATGAAGCATAAAACATAAAGTTGGAATTTTATTGATAGAAAATATACCTAATTGATATGATTGTAAACTACGATATCAAAATATAGGAGCGGCGGAAATTGAGTAGCCTACCGGCGGCAAATTTGTAAATCCGCCACTGGATGACGGTTAAAATAAAAGAAATTTTAGGGTTTAGGTATATTTTAGTGTGTGTATATATAATGGCAACCCTTGAAACGTCCCACTGCTGGGCACGAGTCTCTCCTGTTTTTGGGGGGAGTCTTGGAGCTTACTCCACCACGTTGCTCCAATGCGAGTTGGTGAAGATACGGGTTTGTAGCCAACCTGCTGTCGGATGTTTTCAAACCGCTTATAAGGCCTCCGACAAGGTTTAACGACTGCTATCTATCGATAGCAACCGGGACTGACTAACGTACCCTCAGGAGCACGGAAAAGCGCATTTTTATTTGCCACTAGCGGTCACCTATCACACACCCGACCGCGCCCATATCGCTTAACCGAGTAGATCGCTTACGATCTACACCAGACGCGGGGCCATGCGCGCTACTGCGTGTGTGTGTTAATGATTTCATTTTGTATTAATTTTACTTGTGGTAGAGCTCTAGTGACGAAGCAGGTGGTAACGTATCTCATATTATGCCTCTGTGCTGGACATTACCTGACCGGAACACGATAGTGCTGAACACTACCATTCAGCGGCAATTATATTAGGTGATGCGGTGGTGCCTTCGCCCGCGAGCAATGGAGCTCTATCACCAGCTTTATGCTTGTTTTCTACTTATAACATTAAAAAAACCTGATTTTCAGGTCAAAAACGACATCTATGCGAGCGAAGCTGCGGGTAGTAGCTCGTAGTATATAAACAGTGCAGGTGCAATACAACTGATTGCTAATCATGTATTGGAATTGGACAATGTTACTGAGAACGCATAATTTCATTAATTTCCCCTGTGTGCACTTGTCTAATCATGTAATCAGTGTACATTACTGGTACAAGGCAGCTTAATTTACCGTCATTAAGGGTTATTGGTGTGGAAACTGTAAAAACGCTTTGGTTAATTATAAAACAATCTCACACTGCAGAAACCGTCAATACAATGCGCCGACGCGTTTCGCGCCGCGCCCGCCCCTGTACCCGACCCTATCCCCGGCCCCGCGAGGCCGATGACATTCCGGTTATCGCCAACCGAATGGAGTAGAGCGAAAGTTGCACCGCCCATAATCGCATATGTCTTATATGTCCCTCCGCGACGCCCTAAGCCGAGGCACGGACCCGCATGGGTCACCCTTAGGCAGTTGCGCTAACTTTTTGTTTAGGCTGGAGCGCACTCCGCGCTCGCCGATTGCCCAGTGAAGTAGACTAGTGCCGTCTCGAGACAGGCCGACTACATAAAAGCCGACATAAAAAAAAAATAGTAGCCTTGTGGTCATCGCCATTATCACCATTTCAGCCAAGAGCATAGAGTAACGCGGGCCTCCGGCCGCCGCAGCGGAGCGGAGGGGAGTAGCCATAGCGTTTATTACCGATGAAAAACAGTCTGTCATTTTTGCGGGGGGAAATGAGTGTGACACACACGCACACTACAAAAATCGTCTATTACTACGAAA
Source organism: Macrosoma leucophasiata (assembly GCA_036365455.1). Lineage (NCBI taxonomy): Eukaryota > Metazoa > Arthropoda > Insecta > Lepidoptera > Hedylidae > Macrosoma > Macrosoma leucophasiata. Next base: position 14,820,089 of record JAWQUS010000026.1, read on the forward strand.
CTCACACCTTAACTTTAACAAAATACAAAAACAATTTCACGCACACATTTAAACTTCTAGGTGACAGGCATAGGCTCATTTGGGCTTGCATTTTGACGGAGGCGAAAGCCTGCATATGGCTACTCCCCTCCGGTCAGCCGTCCTTGTTGTTCTATGGCTAAAAGACGTCCAATGCTGGACAAAGGCCCCAAAGATTGCGACAATGACCGGTCCTGAGCCGCCCTCATCCAGCGATTGCCACGCATCAGTCTAATGGTAGCCGGTCATTACTACTACGCTGGAGTCCTAGGTTCGATTACCGGGTATCTAGCGATAAAGGTTTAAAAAAAATTCTCTGATTCTACGAGTATTAGGATTTTTCCATTTTCTGTAAGTTTCCCAGTACCTCGGAGTTTGATGATGTGCCTGGAGATGTCAACAGGCTCGCCACCTGTTACATGGGCCGTAAACGTAACTGGCGTTTCCATGTTTGCTTCAATGCATGTTTTACGTCTGCCTTATTCGGTGATAGCTGGAAAATCTGAATGTAGACACAGGTGCCTTATATAGGTCGATAATATCGCATGCGGTATTGCGATAATGCGTCCCGATTCCTTTTACATTCCTTGCACACAGCTGCGTTTTTATCATCCGATATTTCTAAACCAAACGTCCTACAAGTATAGGTCGCGCCAGGTAAAAAGAATGCTGGCGGTCAAGCTGCGCAGTAGACGATTTATCGATCTATTTGGTAGTATGAGGTGCGGCGTTTTCAATCTGCCTACCAATACACGAAACCGCAAGCGAAAGCTAGATCAAAAATAAACCAATAGGGCTAGTACTTTCGTGCGCGAGTGTACCGATGCGCGAACACAACCCTTCTACTTTCTTCCAGCGTTCTTTTTACGTGGCGCGACCTATACTAACATTATTATCGCAGGTGTGTGTACGGTCGTTTGCGTCCTGATACAAAACATTCTAGAACTCATATCGGAATATCGCAGGACGGAGAAACGCAACGTCCTACTTCCATTGCGGCGTTATTATCGCAGCAGTGTGTAACTACCTGACCATCCTAATACAAAATGTAACTGAAAACAGATAACGCATGCAATATTATCGACCTATAATAACGCTCCTGTCTTTAAAGTAATGATTCACGTATTTGCCTAAACTACAGACTGCCAAACGATTAAATACATTCGGGGATTACAAGTGTAAAGTAACGTTTTGACGTGACAACGTCTTAAATTAGGTTGCGGCTCGGAGTCACTCATGAAAAAGTGTAACGCCCGGTAACGTAACGATGAGTCACCGAACGAGAGAGAGGCCTGCCGGACCGGCGAATGCCTTTCTACCGAGAAAAAGACGTTGTCACGTAAAATCTTCGCCCGTAAAACCGACTTTACATGCAACCAGTTTTTTCTACAATTAATTGAAGGGCAATGATGATAGTCGTAGTTTAGAGGTAGATAATGATATGTTATTGCTACATAAAGTCTTTGATCTCTTCATACGTAATTTTATTCACTCCCCATCGCATAGAACTATTTTGATGATTAGTATGTAAAGGTACACCTCTATCTATCTCTAAGTAATAAAGGCTTGAAATGTATTTAATACATTAATGACACCTTTATAAATATGCGAGATGAAAACCCTGTATTTATTAAATACATTCCCATCACGTAACACCTTAGAAAGCCTACAGAGTTCCATTCTATAAATATTAATTAGGTATAATATGATAAAACCAAGCTTACATTTTGGGGTAACTTGCCACAAGGTCAGGATTCTTGTTATTTATTATGTGGTAAATATTAAAGGCCTCGCATAAATTGTCTTGGAATTCTTGAGCGTTTACTTCCTACCGGCACATAAAAGTTGGAAATGGGCAATTGAATTAGTTATCCGGTTATTATATAACTTAAAAATTTAAAAATGATAGAGAATCCTCTCCTCAGACATGATTGAAATCTAGAAACAAGAAAAATCTAGGTCTTATATGCACGCGTTCTACTTACTACCTAAGCGTTTGTATTGTGGCGCCCGTTTTCTTGTTTTATCAGGTAAAATTAGCGTCCTTAAACCGAATTTAGAGACTAAGAATTGAAAGAAAAAGAAAAAGAGAAAAATATTTTTTTAATGTAATGTTGGTGACAAACTGCATTTCACATGTATGGTAAGTGATAACTGCAGTTTATGGCTTCACAAAAAGCGGAGGTCAAAATGCAGATATGTTTCCACCCTTGAAGCCTAAATTGTTCTGAATATATGACATGTATGTATATATCTTCACACCTCAAGTCCCTTACGGTGTAGGTAGGGAATGTGGAGCGCCAGATATTTGTTCTGCCTCTGTAATAGTTATTACGGGTCTATACATAACCATCTAACCGGAACACGATAGTTCTGTAAATTTATTTCATTCATTCATTCATTCATTCATTCATACCATTTAGCAGCAGACTGCCTCGTTGGCTCAGTGGTCGCAATCGCGATGGTGAAGCCTGAGGTCCCGGATTCGATCCCCAGGTTGGGATAATCTGTTATTAAGTTTTTTCTGTGAGGAAAACCCTAGTAGTAGCTCGGAGTCTGGTACCGGTGCCTCGGAAAGCACGTACATCTCCCGTGCAGTTGCTAGTCTTCGTTGAGATTGGTCGCCGTGATCGAAATTCGGCCTGGAGGACATTATTATTTACCATTCAGCGGCAACCCAATAAGGTAATGCCTACGCCTTCAAGCTCCAATACCAACTTTACCATCAGCCATCAGTAATAAATAATAAAAGATTATGAAAGAAACCAATATTAATTTTTCACGCGGTAACCCCAGATGAAATTCAGGAAAACATATTTCAAATCTTCACTTACCTTAAAATATAGGTTAAGTAAATCCGCCATAATAAACACACCAGTTGAAAAGTCCGCAAAACAAGGGACAATCTCGAGATCGTATGCAAATCCGCGGATATTTCCGCCGCCTTGTCGGATTACGGACTTAATTCGGATGGCGGATGAAAAATAAATGTATATTTGTTATAAGACGAAAGTGGATGGACATATTATGTTAATATTGGGTATATAATGCGAGAGGATGTCTATATTTGTGCGATTGCGGGTGAAGATTTTTTAAATTTATGTAATGGAAGTGGTAAACTAGCAAACTAGGCTGGCGTCGCCTCTACGCACTGTGTGGCCGAAATAAGAAAGAATGCGTTGTTGGTAAATGGTGGATGAGCGGGTTTTTATGTCGAGTTGGGTCAGGATAGATGCATTGGTGCGCTTAGCAGTCCAGGGAACTCTCAACATTCGTCTCTAACCACCACAATGACATCTCGAAGGCTAAATAAATTAAGTAAATTTACTTTTACGTATTTACGTACGCATAGTTTCAATTTTCAATGCAACAGCACGCTGTAATACAAACACACGCGCGCTATCGCGCAAGCGCCCTGCGCCGCCTAAACGGCCGAAAAAAAGGGGTATACTTGCTCTCCTACGCCGCTGGCGATTTACTCTTCCTCTGTCTTACGAATTTTCGATCAGGCCACGTATCCTGACGTGAGTTATGCATTTTTTACCCATCAGAAAAAGTACACCACCTAAAAACTTTTCACTTCAAAAACTTAATCCATCGAACAGCGATACCCGCGGAGATGACGTTGCATATTCCGCACTGTAGATACCGTTTCGAGAGAAACCTCATTTTTCTCGATATTAAACGCAAACTTCGCTCCGAGTAAAGCTGTTTATATACTCCAACACCGAAAAGAAGACTAGCTTTTTTAAAATTTTACATTATAAGCTACTGCTTGTTTATTTTACTCTTAGTTTTGGTTAGGAATTTATATTTTGCTGTTGTTAGAGTTTCTTTTGTTGATTCAGCACTGTATTATGAGCTGTGTTAAATGATTTAATAAAATTTACTTTGAGGTACTTACGTACATGTAGTTTCAATGCAAGCACGCTGTAACACAAACACACACGCGGTGCTGCGCAAGCGCCCTGCGCCGCGCCGCCTAAACAAAACAGCAGGCACATTTATACATTTAAAGGCATAAAAAGAGGGGGATATTTCTTCTCCTACACCGCGCCGGTGGTCTTCTCTCCCTCTATCTTACGAATTTTCGATCAGGTCACGTGTCCTGACGCGAGTTAAGCATTTTTTCACAACACAAAAAGTGCACCGCCCACTAAATAACTTTTCATTTCAAAAACTTAATGCAAGCGATACCCGCGGATATGACGTTGCATATTCCGCACTGTAGATACCGTTTCGAGAGAAACCTCATTTTTCTCGATATTAAACGCAAACTTCGCTCCAAGTAAAGCTGTTTATATACTCCAACACCGAAAAGAAGACTAGCTTTATTTCAATTTTACATTATAAGCTACTGCTTGTTTATTTTACTCTTAGTTTTGGTTAGGAATTAAAAATTTGCTGTTGTTAGAGTTTATTTTGTTGAAACAGAACTGTATTAATAAAATGTACCTACTTGTATTTGCGTGATAAATCTAATAAGTGATTCAAAAACCTGTTTATTCATTCCATATTTTGCTTCGTTTGATGTTCACGGCTCATTTGGCTTATTGGTTACATGTAATTGACTTTTATCGAATAAAACGATTTTAACTCGTTTATATCTCGTTTTTATTTACAGTCAAAAAAAATTGAATAGTCGATTTATTATTACATACTTTTATTTTGAATTCCGAATTAGAACTAACATGTTGCATGAATTTAGTTCATTTACTTTATTTTTATTTTTATTATAAGCTACCGTTTGTTTATTTTACTTGAGTTTCGGTTAGGAATTTAAATTGTGCGTTATACAAGTATATTTTGTTGTTACATTATTTCGCAATAACACATACTAGTGTTATATATTTTTTAAAGAAAAATAGAAAACAAAAAATTTACTTTAGGCGAGACTCGAACTAGCGGCCACTGGGAATCTAGACCAGCCGTTCTTCCAAACGGAGCTACCGAAGTCCTGCCCGATTTGTCAAATCCTTCCTTCACATTTATTGCATTGCCTTATGGTGGCAGCAGCGCCATCTATTGCCATACTATGCTAGTTAGGCAACCGATATAATAGACTTTGCAGCTTATTGAATATCGTACAGAAGTCGCTTTTACCCTTAATAATTGTTTATTATATTATTTCGCATTAACACATGCTTGTGAAATATATTTATTTTAAAGAAAAATGGAAAGAAAAAATTGACTTCAGGCGACACTCGAACTCGCGGCCACTGGGAATCTAGTCCAGCCGCTCTTCCAACTGAGCTACCGAAGTCCTGCCCGATTTGTCAAATCCTCCCTTCACATTTATTGCATTGCCTTATTCAGTTTATTTTGTTGATTCAGCACTGTATTACGTATAAGCGGTGTTAAATGATTTAGTAAAATTTACTTGTATTTACCTACAGAAAGAATCTACCAGTTCCAGTTCTGTTACATGGGCCAAAACGTAACCGGCGAATGCATGCATTATTATACCTTTGCCTACCCCTTCGGGGATTACAGGCGTGAAGTTACATTTATGTATACGTAACATGCCTATGTATTTTTGTATTATCTTCGACTCTAAACAGAATTCTTCAGCAAGTGGGCGGTAGGGTCGTCACGTCCCGACGTCGGTACTGATTACTTATTTGCACTTACACACACACACACACACACACACACACACAAATACTTAAATAATGTCAATTGTTTTTAATTATTTTAATGTAATTATTATTAATTTGTGACCAATGATTAATATCTACCAATAAGCCTGATAATTGTTTTATATTATTTCTCATTAACACATGCTTGTGAAATATATTTTATTTTTAAATAAAAATGGAACGAAAAATTTGACTTCAGGCGAGACTTCACTATATTTCACAAGCATGTGTTAATGCGAAATAATATAAAACAATTATTAAGGGTAAAAGCGACTTCTTTACGATATTCAATAAACTAAAAAGTCTATTATATCGGTTGCCTAACTAGCATAGTTGGTAATAGATGGCGCTGCTGCTACCATAAAGCAATGCAATAGATGTGAAGGAAAGATTTGACAAATCGGGCAGGGCTTCAGTAGCTCAATTGGAAGAGCGGCTGGACTAGATTCCGAGTAGGCCGCGAGTTCGAGTCTCGTCTGAAGTCAAATTTTTCTTTCCATTTTTCTTTAAAATTGAAATAAGCCTGATGTTTCATAATTTATATAAAAGTTAATGTATGTTTGTCATTGTATTCTATTTTGTAAGTCATACTTACAAAATAGAATACAATATGTACAAATCGATTATTATGACTCTATCAACAATCAAATAACCAACTACAGATCAAATCCGTACACAGTAAAAGGTTCTGCACCCCAGGGAAGTGTGATTGGATGCATATTTTTCCTTATCTATATAAATTTGTCTAAGTCTATTAATACGCAGTGCGTATTATTTGCAGATGATATATCACTTTTATTTCAATATGACAATACACCAGAATTTAAAAACAATTTAACAGAAACATTTCGTAGGGTAGTAAGTTGTCCTTCCTAATTTCTTTCATAGCCCTTCATCTACTGTTCATTGCATTTACCTTGTCAACTTTCCTTGTATATTATCTTGTGTATCTACATAGTTCTTAGTTTTTAAAGTGTACACCCTACCTATCGCTATTTTCTTCGACTATCTCTGAAAAGACTAGGTTGTCTGGAAGAAATTGCTTTAAGCAATAAGACCGCCTAATTGTACTGTGTCCTTATGTGTCAGTTGTTTCTGTATTTATGTTTTCTTTTGGTGTACAATAAAGAGTTACTTACTTACTTACTTAAGTTGGCTAAGTAAAAATAATCTACTAGTTAATTACAAAAAAACCAAATTAATCGAATTTTTACCACACCAGAAATCACCATTAAATGTGGAACTTACTGTAGATAACATGAAATTAGAAAAAGTGAAATCTTGTTCATTTTTAGGGATAGAAATAGATTCAAATCTCACATGGAAAGCGCACATAGAGAAATTAAAATCAAAATTGTCAAGTTTCGCATATGCTCTTTATGAATTAAAAAAGAGTACCGATCAGAAAACTGCAATTTCAACCTATTATGCTTATGCAAATTAATGGTTAAACTACGGAATAATCTTTTGGGGAAACAGTAAACATATAACTGACATATTTATACAGCAAAAGAAAGTAATAAGAATCATAATAAATATTGAAAACACAAAATCCTGTAGGCAAAATTTCGGACATTTAAAAATACTGACATTGACATGCTTATACATTTTAGAAATATGTAAATTTATCAGAAAAAAATACGAAATATTTGAGAAAGCTAAGTTACAGAAATTCCATACTGCTAGATCATATTACGAAAACAACTATATCCTACCAAAGAGCAGAGTAGAAATGCATAAAAATAGTCCGTACGTAAGCGCAATTAGGATTTATAATCATCTTCCAAACAGCATTAAAAAACAACGTATCTTACATAAATTTTTAAAACTATTAAAAACTTTTCTGATTGAAAAATCTAACTTCAGTTTGAACGAATTTTTTAGCGATAAGTTATAAATTAAAAAAAAACTCTAACACATTAAAATCGTGTCTGTCTCACGTTCTGGCTTCTTAAAAATACTTACTTACTTTAAAATCATCAAATTGTTAATTCTATTATTTAAAATAATTTTCTTTAAAATCTACAACTATAATAATGTGATACATAAATTGCTACGCCCAACGGGTATCATGTTGCTACACTCAATATTTATATCATCTGTAAACTTCACATGAATGCAATAAAGAACTTTGAACTTGTAATTAGAAAAGAGCGGGTTCTCCTAACACAACCAAATTTTGCTTAAAAGGAGACTCAATACTGAAATATGTCAAACTATGTAATTGTGTATTGGAAATCAATTAGTTATTATTATTATTTCATCTCTCGTCAGCACGGGGTCCAATTTGAACCCCGGACCTTTGTCAGGCTTGCGCGGGGACATGGGGGGTCCAACACGTAGAGGCCCTTTCGAGAATTTTGATCTACTTTGTAATGGGTTATATTCGGCGGGACCTCTCTCTGACTGCATCAATAGTTAATACAGGCACAGACAGACCCCGCAGAATATAATGGGACTATTGTAATGATAAGTGATTCGCCAAACTTTGGGCTATGTGGGTGAACTGGGGGGACTAGCTGGCTGGGCCTATGGAGTGAGATCCGGCACCTGCCTATATTCAACATCTCACATTATCGAATCCTACTTTAGGCAGGTGGTGACTCGCCTCTCCTTGGTGGGCCCCCCAAACAGCCAACCCGATGGTCGACGGGGGGCAACACTGTTGAGAGAGGCTGGGGGTGTCGAGAGGTGTGGCCCCGGTTTCACCATCACGAGCGAGTAATCTCGAGCTCGGAGCGGGCTTCCCCGCTATTATGCCTTTAGACACTTCCACCCCCGAGTGTATGGCTCTTGCAGAAATTTAGACAACAGCCTATTATCTAAATTTCTGCAAATGCCATACCTCTAGCGCCCCACTCGGACCGGCCAATGAAGGCAAGCCAGAGGTGAGAGACCTGATGCTCTGTCCGGCCGTACCTCTGTGTGGCAGACGAGGCGGAGCCCAGTTCTCTCGGAGGACCTCGAGATGATGGTAGGGGGTGGTGTCGCTACTCACCAACAGCTCGCCACAAGCTGCTCTGCCCCCTTATTTCATTATTATTACTTAACTTTCATGTCGAAAAACACACATGTGTTTCAAATACAAACACTGTACCTAATTCACTTACAATAAAACTCCCAAGACATTAATTTCGAATGAACAAACAAGACCTTAACTCACTTCAAACTTCTTATAAATTTGAAACTGAACTTGCTTGGGTAAATCTGACAATTATCTACAACGACCATAAAGCAACACGGGCCACCGGCCGCCGCGGCGGACTGCAGGGGAGTAGCCATAGCGCTTATTGCCGATGCAAAACAGTCTGTCATTTTTTGCGGGGGGAACTTCGTGTGATACACGCACACACTACAATGATCGTCTATTACAACGAAACTCACGCCTTGACTTTAACAAAATACATTTTTTTGTATGTAATGGAATTGGCAAGCAACCTTGCAGTTCACATTGATGTTAAGTGATGACTGCAGCCTATAGACACTCACACAAAGACCAAGGACAAAATGCAGATGCGTTACCACTCCTGAGACCTAAGGTGTTATGCCTCTGTGCCGGAAATTACAGGGCCGTACACTACCACCTGACCGGAACACGATAGCGCTGAACACTACCAATTAGCGGCAAGTATATTAGGTAATGCGGTGGTGCCTACGCCCGCGAGCTCCGTCACTGGAGCTCTACCACCAGTGAGAAGCAAAAATTTCACGGATACATTTAAGTATCTGGGCGACAGGCGTAGGACCATTTGGGCTTGTACTTTGACAGAGGGGAAAGCTTGCATATGGATACTCCCCTCCAGTCCGCCACGGCCAGTGGCCCGTATTGCTCTATGACAACGACACATCTTACGACTGCCGCCGCCATATTTCATTTGCTAGTTTTTGAATAGAACTCAGAATGTCGCACAAGAATTAATTTAAAGACGCTGAGTTCACTTTGTTAGCGGTCTCCGGATTATTTTAGTGGTCCAAGTGAAAAGATTTGAGCGTTTGTCATGTTTGTTAAATTTTTATGGCTTTTAGAGTTCCGTACCTGTAAAGTAACAAACGGAACTTTTATATGATCACTTGTGCGTCTGTCGGTTTGTCTATCTGTCACAGCCGACTTTATCCTGATAATACTACTGGATTGAATGCTAATAATTGCGAATAACTGAAATTTCGTACAAAGTATAGTGAGATATCAAATAAAAGGTCTGATGATAGCAGTATCAAGTCTACAGTATTTATGTTAACATAGCAAATGTATTAATGGTACGGAACCCTATGAACATGAGTCCGAATCGCACTTGGTCGCTTTTTATTTCAGTAATTCATGTTTGAGAGTCAAGCAGAGAGGCCGCCTTTTGGAAATTAAATCACATCACGATAATCAACTAATTCGGATTCTGACAGTAAAGTTTTGTATAAGAGCGACGATACGGAACAGAATGTTTGACTTGTGTGTATGTGCTCATACTGCTCATAGAAACACATACGTCAGTAAACGGGATTCTACATAGGACCGAAACGGTATGTGAAAGCGCTGGTCGGAAGATATCTTTTGGGCTGGCTGGTGAAGTTCTTACCTTATTTCAGCTAATAATTGATTTGAAATAAAACTATTTTTACGGATTTATCTCGCGTATATTAAACTAAAATGATTTTTAAAATCAACCCGACGTTTCGGTCGCTTTTCAGCTTCCGTGGTCCCGGGCAGACTGAGGTGACATTTGTCTGACAGAAGTTTGAAAAAATTATTATATGTAGCTACCTCCATCGATTTCGTAAACGCCTTGCGTAGCGTTCAGGATTAACACAATAATTACTTATGGTATCTTGAGGTCTTGCAGACTGCTGCGGCTGGGATTTAATCTTGCTAAGTATGGGATCCCATGATGTTGATAATCGCCATCCATCTTCTCTATTGAAATTTGGGTGTTTTTTAATTTCAATAGCCTCGCGTACCATTCGTGGAATGGGTTTGTGTTCTCTAGCGAGTATTTGAATTTTATCAAACCGGATGTAATGGTTCGGCTTATCCGCTATGTGTTCACAGACTGCAGACCTCCCTGTTCTTCGGTAAAATAGTTTTATTTCAATGAGTGTAGCTCGTGAAAACCTAAGAACATATCATAATAATTGATTTGCTGAAAGATTCAAAATATAAATATAATATGTTGCAGCTCTCAGAAATAATTCGTAAAGTTTTCACAATTAACACGTAATGGGTAAAGATCAATATATACTAAATTGACTGTCGATTACATATACTCGTATAAATGTATATTTTATATTTATTTTAACACACGCACATTGTCATGCGCTGCCGATAAAGAGAAAAAAAAGGAATATTCATAAATGTTCAGTGCGAAATTATATTTCATGCTCTGAGCTACGACATCGTCACTCCAGTTAAGTGACGTCCACGGCTGGACAATGTCTTCCCCAAAGACGCCCACAAGTGTTGTGCGTCATTAGGGCAGAATATGCCATAATCGCCACGCTTGGCAGACAGATTCGCGATCGCAGTGACGACAGTTTTATCGCGGGACGCTGCTGCCCATCCCGCGTTGTTATGTTTACTACCGCCCTATTGGAATGGTTTGACCGCCATTGTTCGGTTGACTGGCTACACTAGCGGAGGAATTCTCTTAGAGTAGAAAAAAAATCTTCCGCTAGGGGGCGGTGGGGTCGTCACGTCCCAACGCCAGAGAAAAAGAATAACGTAGATCAATTATTGTTTTTTTTATGTAATGGACGTGGCATACAAGCATGCAGTTCACATTGATGTTAAGTGATGACTGCAGCCTATAGACACCCACACAAAGACCAAGGTCGAAATGCAGATGCGTTAACACTCCTGAGGCCTAAGGTTTTATGCCTCTCTGCCGGAAATTACAGGGCTGTACATTACCACCTGATCGGAACACGATACTGCTGGACACTGCCATTTAGCGGCAAGTATATAAGGTAATGCGGTGGTGCCTACGCCCGCGATCATTGTCACTGGAGCTCTACCACCAGTGAAATTGTCTCGTCAAAACTACATAATTTTGTAATCCGCTATTTCTTATGATTTATACCATCCCTTAAACTATCGTCGTTAAAAACTCTGTAACTGTTGTTGATATGATTTGTGTACTAAACTAAGATATACTTGCACGGACGTTCGAAGTCTCAGAACGTTAAAAGCAACATTTCTTATTTATAGTATAACATTTGTATGCAGCAAGTTTTTGAATTAGACTTATGAAATTTTGTTCATTTAAAAACTGTCCAAATGCAGTGACATGACTGCCTGGAGGGGTTTGAAATATACTGGGCAGCTCACGCGTTTCGTACTTATACAGGATTATACGAAATTCTGTGACATTATCATGCATTGAATTACATTCATGAAAATATTCTTAAAAAATCGGCCAACTGAGCGTCGAGAGGGCTAGGCGCAATGTAGAGGTTTCTGAGTACATTTTATTAGTTGATCTACTTGGCATACCGGAGGATGGACATGGCGAAACTATTTGAGTTTTATAGCTATATTCTAGCGGCCCGCCCCGGCTTCGCGCGGTTGCAATGTTACCTACCCTTTCCTATTCATCTTAGCGTGATGTTATAGCCTAAAGCCTTCCTCGGTAAAGGGACTATCTAACACTGAAAGAATTTTCAAATCGGACAAGTAGTTCCTGAGATTAGCGCGTTCAAGCAAACAAACAAACTCTTCAGCTTTATAATATTAGTATAGATATATAGTCAAGAATATCACTCAGATAAAACTAAATATTATGTACTAATTTAAATTTTACTGGTTTTTTTACTGGTGGTAGAGCTCCAGTGACGGAGCTCGCGGGCGTAGGCACCACCGCATTACCTGATTTACTTGCCGCTAAACGGTAGTGTTCAGCACTATCGTGTTCCGGTCAGGTGGTAATGTACGGCCCTGTAATTTCCGGCACAGAGGCATAACACCTTAGGCCTCAGGAGTGGTAACGCATTTGCATTTTGACCTTGGTCTTTGTGTGGGTGTCTATAGGCTGCAGTCATCACTTAACAACAATGTGAACTGCATGCTTGTTTGCCACTTCAATTACATAAAAAAAAAAAAAAAAAAAAAAATAAGTATATCAGTAAAATGTCTCATTTCCCCTTTTACAAACTGAGAACAAGGAGTAAAGAGACAAGAAAAAGAGTCATTCTTTGTCATTCACCGGCAGAAATCCAAAGGCCAATATGAAACTTATCTCTTATCTCTTATCGGTTATCTCTGATGACCTGAACAGTTCAGCGTATCTTTGTCTAAACGCCGAATATGGTCTACTGCCTGCAATAACGATACCAACTAGAGACAAGTCATGCTTGGATCATATATTCGTTAAGTCAAATAAACAAGCAATTGGAATTGTCAGCAGTAGTGATATCACGGACCACTACATTACTATAGCGGGCTTATCACTTACGGTTAAATCGAAAGCAAACGCTACATGTCGCGATATTAAAAAAGTAAACTACAACTCAATTAAATCGGAACTCTCAAATATGAATTGGGCAGATGTTTGTTGTGCAACTGAAGTTAACACAGCGGTAGCAACTTTCACAGAAAAATTAAACATGGTTATTAATAAACACACTAAAAGGATCCGGGTTAGTGCCTCCAAGTACAATATTAAGCCATGGATAACACCGGGTCTCATCAGGTGCATGAGAAATAGGGACAAATTACATAGTAAATCCAAGAAATATCCATTAAATGATGTATTACAACTCACTTACAAGAGATATCGCAATTTTTGCAACAAAATATTGCGCAACCTAAAGACCAAATACGAGATAAACGAACTTAAAAAGAGTCTAAACAACCCGAAGCGCCTCTGGAAAACAATTAAAAATATTTGTCACATTCCTGTCACTAAAAAACAATGTACCGAATTACTTCACCTACCACGCTATGCTAATTCATTACAATCATTAGATGCATGTAACATACATTTCTCAACCATTGGACAGAAACTGGCCGGTAAAATTTGTGATGATTTAGACACCAATGAAGATAGCTTAGCGTCTAAAATAAAATTAAATTCAGTAAGAAATTCCTTCTTTATAAAACCAACCAACTCGGCTGAAATCTTGTCACTTATTTCAGAGCTTCATGACAATAAAGCTCCAGGCATAGATGGGCTCAGTAACATATTAATAAAACATATTAAAGATTATATTGCATATCCCCTTAATTTCATTTTTAATTTATCTTTTCAATATGGTGAATTTCCTGAAATGTGGAAAACTGCTTGCGTTCGCCCAGTCTTTAAGAGTGGGGACAAATACTCACCTGACAATTATCGTCCAATATCATTGCTAGGAGTACTTTCCAAACTCTTAGAAAAACTGATGAACAAGCGACTTATGGACTATTTAAAGTCATATGATATTTTGTCAAAGTATCAGTTTGGTTTTAGGCAAAAATGCTCTGCAAATGACGCCATTTCATTATTGATTGAAAGAGTAGCCGCATGTCTCGATAGTAACCAAAATTGCCTGGGAGTATTCTTAGACTTAGCTAAAGCTTTTGATACCGTTTCCATTCCTATATTATTGGGCAAACTAGAAAAGATAGGAATTCGTGGGATTGCATACAAGTGGTTCAAAAGCTACTTAATGGATAGAAGTCAGTGTATAAAGGTTGATAACCTTCACAGCACTATAAAACCCATCCGATTTGGTGTTCCCCAAGGAAGCATTTTAGGTCCAACGTTGTTTTTGCTTTACGTGAATGACATACACCAATTGAGGATATTAAATGCGGACATCATCTGTTACGCAGATGATACGGCAATCTTGTTTAAAGGTCGTAGCTGGAGTGATGTCTTAAATACTGCAGAGTGTGGTATGTCATTGGTGGCAAAATGGTTGCGATCAAACTTATTGACCCTTAACATAAATAAAACGAACTACCTTTGTTTTCACAAAACAAGGGCCTCTGCTCCCCCGTCGTCTATCAATGCACTTAAAATTCACAACTGCGGCAAGGATGGCAGTGGTGTCTGCAATTGTGAATGCATTGAAAAAACTGACACAATAAGATACTTGGGTGTCCTAATTGATCAAAATTTAAATTTCAAAACTCACATTACCCTCACTGCAAACAGAGTAAGGACCACAATCCATGTTATGAAGCAACTCAGAAACTCCGCCCCTCTGGATCTCCTTAGGAACGTTTACTACGCTTTATGTCAGTCGCTTATTACATATTGTATTGACTGTTGGGGTAGTGCATCCAAAACGTACATGCTTGAAATTGAAAGGGCCCAGCGTTCCGTACTTAAAGTTATACTCAAGAAACCCTACCAATACCCCACTAACTTTTTGTATGAAGAGAGTAAGGTTCTGAACGCCAGACAATTATTTATACTTAGACTAGTGACTAAGGTTCACAAAAGCATTGTGGGTACGGAGGAGCACTGTAAAATGTTAACGCGGCGTTGCTACTACATCAAATTACCTACTATAAATACCGCATTTGCTAGGCGTTTTAGTCCATATGTCGATACGAGGATCTATAACAAAGTTACAAAGACATGTGACATTAAGACTCTCAGTCTAAAAGAGGCTAAAAGTAAATTGATAATCTGGTTGCAAAAATTGACATATGACGATACTGAACTAATACTGCAACATATTGAATAAGTGTGTATTATGTATATGTTAACATATTATTATTATTATATATGTATATTTATATACACATTTATATTATTTACATATACATTTATATATATTTACCATTAATTATACCTACATATAATTATATTTCATATATGAAATAATTATAACGAGTTACTTGTAATATTATGTGTATAACAGTGTTTTTTACCAAAAAGAAAAAAAAAATAGTTTTAGATATTATTTTATATTAAATTACTTTTAAAAAAAAATTAAAATCTTGTGTCAACCGAAATGCCATGTTTGTTAAACAGTTGTTTTGTCTGGCACTTCACAACACAGACCTGAGTCTAGTGTGAGGGCCACAGCTATTATGTACTGTTACTCTGTTTTTGGCAAATAAATATATTTTCATTTTCAAAAATAATATATTTTCAAACTATCATACAGAACTACCTTGTTCCGGTTGGATGGTAATGTATGGCCCCGTTATAGCTAGAGACATAGCAACTAAGGTCTCAGGGGCAGCCATCCTCAGGTTTTTGTCATTTAAAATGTCTTGCTGCAGTCCACACTTAACACTCATGTGAACATGGAACAAACATGCTTGCTGTGCTGCCTTCGAAAGATAAAAAAAGATTTTTTTTTCTCTTTTCTTTACTTATGAAACTAATATACAAATAACCCTAATAGTTTCAAAAATAAAATAAATTAAAATTGTTTTTATATTATTTCGCATTAACACATGCTTGTGAAATATATTTTTATTTTTTAAAGAAAAATGGAAAGAAAAATTTGACTTCAGGCGAGGCTCGAACTCGCGACCTACTGGGAATCTAGTCCAGCCTAGGCTAGTCTAGTCTAGGTTGCCTAACTAGCATAGTTGGTAATAGATGGCGCTACTGCTACCATAAAGCAATGCAATAGATGTGAAGGAAAGATTTGACAAATCGGGCAGGGCTTCAGTAGCTCAATTGGAAGAGCGGCTGGACTAGATTCCCAGTAGGTCGCGAGTTCGAGCCTCGCCTGAAGTCAAGTTTTTCTTTCCATTTTTCTTTAAAAAATAAAAATATAAATTAAAATGTTATTCACTTGTTAAAATGTTATTCACTTGTTAAAATATTATTCACTTGTTGTAATGTTCACTTTGTTTAGAGTGACAGGCACCTCTTATGACATGTCAAAAACAAACAAAAATTAAAGTGAGTAAGTAATAAATTAAATAAGTGAGTAATAAATTAAAGTGAATAACTTTAATTTATTACTCACTTATTTAATTAAATTAGTGAGTAATACATTAAAGTGAATAACTTTAATTTATTACTCACTTATTTAATTTATTACTTACTCACTTTTATTTTTGTTTGTTTTTGACATGTCATAAGAGGTGCCTGTCACTCTAAATGAATAAATGAGTTTCTGATTCTGATTCTAAATACTATCATTTGGCATAAGAAAGATCAGGTAACGCGGTGGTGCCTATGCCGTCGAGTTCCTACACTGGAATTCTACACACTACATATATATGGATACCACTTAGCACCAAATATTCTGAAGTCATAGCATTTAGGTGTGGTGGAGTGTGTAGAGAAGTGTGATCATAGTTATACGATGCTCTACACACTCCACCGACTAGACACTACAAAAACAAATGATCCATTTTCTCCATATCAATTTTATAACATATATGAGATCGATTTTATATTTCGAATTCACAGCGCACACGCCATATTATAAGTCTGACAGTCTATACTTTCCTCCAGTTCAAGTGTCAATTACGATCCAGAACGTCTTGCTTATATATTCGGATCACGTTCCATTAATAGCGGCCAAGAGTTCTGTATAGCAGTTCTTAACACATTAGCGTTGCAGGACCGTATATTCACTGCGCGTCATCGTCCAGCCTCCAAATCGCTCTCTTGGGCTTAAATGATGTTTGGCGCAAGCTATGAACGGTTTAATATAGATAAAAGTTTAAGTCTCACTTGATGAATAAAGAAAATTTTATTTTGTTGTTCTTAGGCAGCTAAGCAAGGTACAAATATCATGACATAAAGTCGAGTAATGGTTATTAAATTGATTATAAGACAGGTCCTGACAGTGGGAGAAGAAGTGAGATGAACAGAACAAAACAAGATACAAGCATATTTGGGTAGAGGTAATGAAAAAAAAAGAGAAGACAAGAATCAGATAGTGATATTGATTAATAGACAAAAGAAGTAGAGAGTAGAAAAAAGGAACACTTGAAAGAGATGGATAGAATATATGAAAGAAAATAGAATGATGTTCAAGATTATAAGCATGTCTTGGAGGGAGTGATGTAGCGTCCACTACATTAAGGCGCCAACTAGTGGAATACAATGAAACCTCACAGTACTTGTCTAGTACGGTAGATGGCGTGCAATCACTTAGTCACACTTCGATACATTTTCATTCGTAGGTCTATTCACTGCGCATCAGACCACCAAATCTTTCTTAGGTATAAACGCTTTTGAGTTTGGAGAGACATAGTTGTTGGAAAGTCAATAGATTAACAGACACAGAAACTGAATAAACTGTGTGTATCCATTAGTATCCTAAAATTCACGAACTCTAAATAAATAATAAAGCTTTAAGTTCTCAGAGTCTCAAGAGACTTATATTCTCAAATTACCCTCATTTTAATTCGAAAACAAAATAAGCTAATTAGGCTTGTACTATAAAAACGATCAAAAAACTGCATTGTTTTAAGATTTTTTCAGGTTGTAAGCTTCCAAAACTAACTTCACGCTCAAGCACAAAGTTCTTAGCTTAGTACGAACAATATAAAGGAGCCTTGTCTCGAGCAAGGCCTGCTATGCAGCCCACGTTCTCGCTCATTTAAGTTTTTCCAGGATTTAGCTCCAAATGAGAGTAATTTTAAACTTGGCTCAAAGATGTCCGGCTAATTTACGATTCACCACTATTCCTTTTATGCTGCATAATTGTATCTTTTGTTTTGCTACGCCCGTTTTTGCTTTACACAATGAAAAAAATGTGCTGCAATATGTAAAAGAAAATTGTTTCTGTTTCCTTAGCGGGTTTTTGAAATATTTGTAAAAAAGATTATCATTGTTTTTTTTTTAATATTAAATAGCTGATCTTTTGTCCAACAATGGTTGACCAACACTAGTATTATAATCTTGTCTTGTTATATAATCTATCTATCTATACTATAATAAAACTATAGAAGTGTAAATTCTGTACATTAAAAATATTGAAAAAATAAATTCCAGGGGATGTTTAAAGTCAAGTGGATTGACCTCTATCAATCATTACAAAGATTACAGTCGTGAATTAACATTAATTGTACCTATAGAAAAAAAAGAACAAAGAAGAGACAAGGAAAATAATAGTTGATGTCAAAAACACGTCAAGGCCTCGAATACTACTAGCTTACTAAGCAACCCGAAATAAGTTCAACAAAGTTCATAGCAGATTTCACTGTACACAGCAGACATTTCTGAATTTGACCAAGCGGTCAATACTTTGACTTAAATACACGTCTGTTCTGTCCGTCGTCGTTAGTTCACAGTTTCGTTGTTATTCTGCAGTTATGATATCATTTCTGTATTAACAATTATGTTGGAATATTCTGGTTGTTGTAAAAGAGAGTATGGAACATTCTGTTGATACCTATTTTTATTATTAAGTATTTTTGGACTATTATTAATTTATTTACTTTGACATATTAATCAACGTATCAGTTGTTATTCGCTTTAATTTTATATTTGTAATTTGACCTATCACAAGCAAATTCTATTATTTCCAAGTGATTAAATGAATTTTTGAGTTTGAGTTTGAGTTTGAGTTTGTTGAAGCGCACATATCTGAAATACGAATACGAGAAAGGTGACCAAAGTTTGCTTAAAATCTGGACAAATCACGATTAATTTGACAGCATAAAATTAAACTAAAAACGTCGAGTATAGAATCGAGAATCTAAATCCAACCAACGAACAAGCAATTTATGGAACGGAATTGGCAATGGTGTGTGCGCGTCACTACTGGAATTCCAAATCAATGGAAATTTATATGTTCGCGTTTAATGAGTCATTGGTCAGTCGAATTGTAATTATCGTTGGGTTTCATGTACATTGCGTGATCATTTTGCTCTATTAATTTGATTTCAAATGTTATTGTGATCTGACTACGTATTGTTCGTTGAATACGCGTGATTTAGGAAATTAAGTGGAAAATAATAATGTCAGTGGTCTATTTTACTATACAATACGATAACGTTTCCTGTTGTGTGGGTACAGGTGTGGAGCTGTGGGTATAAGAGTATTCATTTTACTTTATTATATCTATAAAAATAAATAAAATTGGGGTGTCTGTTTGTAATATAAAAATAACCGCTTTTTACTAAATGCATATGTATGTATACACGGTACATATACCAGAACAATATTTTTTACAATTTTTGTCTGTTTGTCTGTTTGGCGAGGCTAATCTTGGGAACGGTTTGACCGATTTTGACGGGACTTTCACTGGCAGATAGTTTATGTAATAAGGAGTAACTAAGGCTACTTTTATACTAGCTGCGCCCATGTGAAGTCGCGGGCCCAGCTAGTTATTACATAAATTAAATTAAATACGCTTACACTCACAGCCCCACAGTAGGTATATAAACCTGTGTCGTGGGTGCCGTTGTATAACATACACATATACAACACATACACAAACACCCAGACCCGAAACAAATATCTGTAGGCCATACAAATATTTGTCCCGGGAATCGAACCCGTGACCCTTCGAATCAAACGGTCATCTCACACCGCTGGACTAACCGGGTCGTCGAAAGAAAACATAAAAAAAGAGTTATTTGCTTTCTAAGATTTGAAGAAGTACCTTATTTTTGAAAATCATCATTGAGTTAGGGACCTAGATCCACACTATGCTCTTTCGTCTTCAACCTTCGTCGTCATATTATATTATTATTTCTATTTAACTTTGTTTGATGTATGCATGTCTTACGATAACGTTTTACTTTGAGCATTAAGTGTCAAGCAAAGAGCATCACGGGCCACCGGGCCCGCCGCGGCGGACCGGAGGGGAGTAGCCATAGCGCTTATTACCGATGCAAAACAGTCTGTCATTTTTGCGGGGGGAACTACGTATAATACTCACACACACTACAAAAGTCTTCTATTACTACGAAACTCACATCTTGACTTTAACAAAATACATAAACAATTTCACTCACACGTTTAAACATCTGGGCGACCATTTGGGCTTGTAATTTGACAGAGGGGAAAGCCTGCATATGGCTACTCCCCTCCGGTCCGCTGCGGCCGGTCGCCCGTGTTGCTCTATGGTGTCAAGTGAATGGCGCCGGGACATGAACTGGCGTCGGACCGTGACGCTGACAACACTACCGCCCACTAGCGAAAGAATTTTCTTCTACTGGAAGAGAAATCTTCCACAAGTGCAGTCAGACAGCCAAACAATGGCGGTCAAACCATTCCAATAGGACGGAAATGTAACAACGCGGGATGGGCAGCAGAGTCGCGATAGAACTACCGTCACTGCCATCGTCAATCCGCCAGCCAAGCATGGCGATTATGGCATATTCTCCCCTAATGAATCACGACAATGTTGTCCTGTTCGTCTTGTCATGGGAGTCTTTGGGGAAAGCTTTGTCCAGCAGTGGACGTCATTGGGCTGGAATGATGATTAAGGATGACAACGTCACTCTTTAATTGAGGCCTGTCTGACACCATTGAGGAAAACTTTTTATCAATTTCATTGTTGTCCATATTATATTTGTTAACCTGCACTTGAATGCCGTCATTTCTCAGTCATTTTTTTTCAAAAACTTAACATGTTTTTTGTAAATTACAAAAAAGTTGAATTAAATATGATTAATAAAAGAAAATTAAAAAAATAGGTATTTCACTTCAAGAATTTGGCCTTATGATATATAACACCTTAGGCTTCAGGAGTGATAACGCATCTGCATTTTGACCTTGGTCTTTGTGTGGGTGTCTATAGGCTGCAGTTTTGTATGTCACCTCCATTACATAAAAAAAAAAATCGTGAAAATGTTCCACAGAAAAATATTTGAGGAAAGAAAATCGCATTATCATCCCTGAATGCACTTACACCTCGCGCAAGTGTCCGAAAATTTTCGCCTTTGAAAATAAATCATTGCGCTCCCCATAGACAATTTAATTCGATCGTTTCAAGCAAACCTGCTTGTTTTAAGTGAATTGCTGTTCCTTTGGGAATAATTGAACTATGTTTCTGTACTATTCGAAGGTTGGGAGATTTATGTTCGGTCCTTTTTGCTTAATCGTTCGGAATTATCTCTTTTTTTAACGCTCTCAATTTGGGTTTTTCGGTTGTACGGCTTGAGGACTTTTTCTTTGTGATTTTCTTTTGATAGGTACTAAACTGTTAGAAGCTAGGATTTGGATGCGTCCGTCGTTTGATTAAGATTTTAATGGAATGTCTACTGGTAGTAGAGCTTTGGTAACGGAGCTCGCGGGCGTAGGGACCAGCGCATTATCTAATCTATCTGCAGCTGAATGGTACCTAGGATGGTATGGTATGGTATGGTCTATAGGATGGGATGGTATGGTCTATAGGATGGGATGGTATGGTCTATAGGATGACTGCATCTTATAGACATCTACATAAAAAAGAGGTCAAAATGCAGATGCGTTGCCACCCCTGAGACCTGAGGTGTCATAAATAAATAAATTTTATTATTATCATCATTGATGACAATTTTAATAAAATAGTGCGCTTTAAATCAGTGTTGACAATTTTTTTGCTAGGCGCTGGTACCCATGGTAAAATTTTACTTGTGTTATGGGTACCAGGACTCTCGCTCATCGCTCGTCATGTCTCTGTGATAGTTATCACGGGGCCATACATACCATCTCACCGGAACACGATAGTGCCGAACACTACCATTTAGCGGCAGATAAGTTAGGTAATGCGGTTGTGCCTACGTCCTCGAGCTTTTACACTTGGAACTCTACCACCAGTATAAAACGAACAACCATGTTATTAAAGCCTAAACTACCGAAATGGTGGCATTCAGCGATCAAGTGTTAAGATGGATCACTACGACCTCAAATTAAAAGTAGGTATTTTATTTAAAGAAAAATGGAGAGAATAATTTGACTTCAGGCGAGACTCGAAATCGCGGTCTACTGGGAATCTAGTCCAGCCGCTCTTCCAACTGAGCTACCGAAGGATAAAAGCGACTTCTTTACGATATTCAATAAACTGCAAAGTCTATTATATCGGTTTCCTAACTGGCATAGTTTGGCAATAGATGGCGCTGCTGCTACCATAAAGCAATGCAATAAATGTGAAGGAAAGATTTGACAAATCGGGCAGGACTTCAGTAGCTCAGTTGGAAGAGCGGCTGGACTAGATTCCCAGTAGGCCGCGAGTTCGAGTCTCGCCTGAAGTCAAATTTTTCTATCCATTTTTCTTTAAATAAAATATATTTCACAAGCATGTGTTAATGCGTAATAATATAAAACAATTAAAAGTAAGTACTTTTGAAGGTAAGCGTCCACTTGTCGGTATCGTGATCATCGGACGCATCGCATGCAACGGATCGTAGTATTCTTTGTATAGAAACTTTTATAAGTGCGTCCACCTGTCCGCATCGCACGCATCGCACATCGCACAATGTCGACACCGTTGCTACGAGAGGCACATTTTGCGATGCGTGTCGATGACGTCATATGGAATGCCGATTAGTGGACGCACCCCGCACGCTCGCTCTTCATCGTCGGCCATTTGCATTTTGGCGTTTGTCATGTCGTCCTCCATTATCACAGAGTCCACAAGTGCGCTCTCTACGAAAATCCGAATGAACTGGCATCGTCAATCCGTATGCTGGTACTCACCGTAGGTAATTTATTTATTTATTCTTTATAGATTTAACATTGAACACAAGTTAAAACAAAGGGCGGACATAATGCCTTGTGGCATTCTCTACCAGTCCGTACTCCAGTTATCCGTACGCTGCCAACACATTGAACGCACTATGAAAAATGTATCCGTTTGATGCGATGCATCCGATGCGTGCGATACCGACAAGTGAACTCTTACCTTTTAACGTAACTTGAACAATGCACAGAGAGCAAACGCGGGGACGCTCTAAACTCATCGTTTTAACGCAATTACACTGTGGCATCTCATCCGCCGGCACAATTCCACTCGTGTAACTAGCGGTTTACCTAAGTGACAATTGCATTTTCGGGTTCATTCAGTCTAGTTTGCGTGTTCAAGCAATAAGTAGATTGATGGACGTAGAACGAGCTACAGTTTGTAGTAGTTTGGGAACTCACTAATATAAAGTAGCTGAGAGACCGAGTACACTCGGGTAAAGCTGCGAATGCGGTTACTTTCCCTTAAATCAACCATGCTGTATTTGTTTCAAACATATTACCATCAACGCCAAAAACACACCTTCACGGGTCGAATTTTATGAAATCCCTACTTAGTACCTACCTACGACGACCCAGTTAGTCCAGCGGTGCGAAACCACTGTTTGATTCGTAGGGTCGCGGGTTCGATCCCCGCACCGGAACAAATATTTGTATGGCCTACAGATATTTGTTTCGGGTCTGGGTGTGTGTGTAGGTATGATGTACAACGGCATCTACGATACAGGTTTATATAATAGAGACCTAAAGTGGAGCTGTAAAAAAAACCTACGCGCTTAAAAGTACTCCCATGCAAAATTTAAAACACCTAGCACGTGCTGAAATTTCGTGATCAGTGAATGAGCCTTCGCTAATGGCAAATATAATTTTATCGTCTACTAGCGAGCTGCCCCGGCTTCGCACTAGTAGAATTTAATAAATTATTGTACGGACGCGCCCGATTTCTTTAATAAAAATTGTGATATCTCGGTAAAATAAGAGGAATATTAATAAATTATAGACATAAAGGCTTATGTCCTCAGAAAACATTATTTCCAACATTTTAAACAGGAACAAAATCCGTTCACAACTTTCCGAGATTATCGCATACATACAGACAGGAAAAATAGAGGGACAATATTTTACAATACTAATATTTGATGATAGTGAAGTGATATCAGTGCAGACGATAATTCTATTTGCTATAATATGTATTTAATTATTTTAAACACTTTTTAATACCAAACATTAACTATTTGATTAATAGTGAACTCAATAATAATTACAAAGCCTCAATATCAATTAATAAAATCAATCAAACAATTCTTGATTTCATTTTAAATAAATTGGCTCAATATATTTTTAAATATGCAACATTTATTTTAAATTAATGCATGATTTTACATAAAGCTAACATGATAGTGCAGACGATAATTCTATTTGTCATTAATGTACACGCATGTAACGCTTTCAAAACATAATATGTATCTAATTATTTTAAATTCAGACGCGAATATATTAATTAATACGTTAGTATATGTAAAAATATTGTTAACTTTGTGTGCGAATGTAACACACACTTGGCCGGTTTTTAACGTACCCTAACGCCACAATACGGTAGAGTGCTCATTTCCACATGACCGAGTTCGCATGCCTCATAAATTGTTATGCAGGATTCCCAATAAATAAAGTGGGTAGAGAAATGGGGGCATTAAATAGAGGTTGACAACACTGTGATACCATTATTGGCAAGGGCACTATGTACTCGGTGGGTTATCAGATGTGACTTAAATTGCTTACTGGAAGATGTTTTAGGGTTGAAGAATTGTGGAGTCTGGTTCGATAGGTATTATTAATATTAAAATAAGTAATTTTATGAATTAGAAATTAAAAATAAAATAACTTACAAGTTTATTAATATGAAAGCGCGCATGGCCTCGCGGCTGGTGTAGATCGTAAGAGATCTTCTAGACCGAGTAGAACTCGGTTGAGCGATACGGGCGCGGTCGGGTGTTTGATATGTGACCGCTAGTGGCTAAATTAAAATGCTCCGAAGCTCAAAAAATGAGCTTCGGAGGCAGCTTCGGAGGGCACGTTAAGCCGTCGGTCCTGGTTGCTATCGATAGATTGTAGTCGTTAAACCGTGTCGGCATGGGCGGTTTGAAAACATACCACAGCGGGTTGGCCACTAACCCGTATCTCCACCAACCCGCATTGGAGCAGCGTGGTGGAGTAAGGCCAAAAAGGGGAGAGACTCGTGCCCAGCAGTGGGACATATAATAGGTTGCCATTATTGTTATTATGTTATAGTATAGTATTAACTGCCTTGATAGCCTAGTGGTAACAGGCATCTACTACTACGCTGGGGACCTGGGTTCGATACCCAGGTCCGGAGCTATCAGAGATAACGGAATAAAATCCTTTATATCTGGTTCAATAGGGATTTTTCCATTTTCTGTCATTTTGCCAGTACCTCGGAGTTTGGTAATGCGCTCGGAAATTTCTACAGACTCACCACCTGCTAAAATGTAACCGGGGAATTGTGGGTCCGTGCATTTACCTCATCCTACCTCTTTGGAGAATACAGGAGTGAAGTTACGTTTTTTTACCGAAATGAATAAATACATTTAATTTGTTTTTCTCGGTAATGCACGCTGCTTTAACAGATTCTATACCTGTTTCAAATTTAATTTGTTTCCTTTTTATCTATTAAAGTACTTTTTTGCCGTGACCATTCTTTGATCCATGTAAAAATGACGCCCATATTCAATTTGTTTTTAGAAATACCATGTTTTTCGAACTTATAACTTGCCTCTGTGAAGTTCTTCCTGTTATTCATAAATTTGTTTGTGTAACACGTATATTAATATTTTTGTTATGTTTTATGTCGTAAGGTAAAATTAAATAATGTGTATTATTATTTTTCAACTGATCTCCTTTTTTGTGGGGAACATTTATAATACGAAGTGATGACTGCAGCTTATAGACAACAACCAGACACAAAAACCGATTAATTATCGCGGTTTACCAGTTTTATTTATGTAAGGAAAATGGCGAAGGATTGTGAAGCGAGCCACTACACCTGGAAATACGACCACGACCGCTCTGTCAATAGTGTTCGTGGTCGTGATTGTTTTACTGGTGGTAGACCTCCAGTGACGGAGCTTGCAGGCATAGGCACCACCGCATTACCGCAATATACTTGCCGCTAAATGGTAGCGTTCAGCACTGTCGTGTTCCGGTCAGGTGGTAATGTACGGCCCTGTAATTTCCGGCACAAAGGCATAACATCTTAGGCCTCAGAAGTGGTAACGCATCTGCATTTTGACCTCTGGTCTTTTAGTGGGTGTCTATAGGCTGCAGTCATCACTTAACATCAATGTGAACTGCATGCTTATTTGCCACTTACATAACATAAAAAAAGTGTAACGCAAGAGAAGAAGAAGGAATGTGGCAAACAAGAATGCAGGTCACATTGATGTTAAGTGATGACTGCAGCCTATAGATATCTACATAAAAACAAGAGGTCAAATTCAGATGTGTTGCCACTCCGGAATCATAAGTTGTTATGACTCTCTGATAGTTATTACGGGGCCATACATTACCATCTAACCGGAACACGACAGTGGTGAACACTACCATTTAGCAGCAAGTATATTAGGTAATGCGGTAGTGCTTACGCCCGCGAGCACCGTCACTGGAGCTCTACCACCAGTACAATGATGCAGCAGCAGTGCCGAAAGAATACGAAGTGCCTGGAAGATGAGACGGCGCTAGAGTATCAACGCATGTTACGTCCCATACCAAAGGCCTGCCCAGCTTCCAAGACATTAATGACATGCCGTCTAGTCTCTTTCCATCGTCGGTAGAATTTAGTATTGTTAGTGCCTAAAATAGTAGGCATAATTTAAGGTGAGAAACAGGTGGTGTATGTGCCAAATCAGGTGGTGTTTATGCCAAAACAGGTGCCTGATTGGAATTAGGTTGTTTACATTTTGAATCACACCTGTTGGGTGTTGTAAAGATAACGACTCGAATGTTGTTTACGAAGTCGAGTAATTGAGGGTATAAATAGGCTTGTCAATGGTAAGAAGGGATCAGTGGAATTGAGGTCGTCACCGTGGAATGAAGTGTTGTTAGTGCTAGTTCAGTTCTTTACAGTATCAACTGAATATTTATTCAACAACATTTAACGCAAAACTTCACTACAAATACGTTCAGAGCTATTCTGAAGATGAATTTTACGAACCAAAACTTTAGATACAGTCAACCCTACCAGATTTATTGAGTTGTCGGCCAAGGTGCTAGGTAAGTCATCGTGTTTTCCACGTCGCTGGTTACGGGGGTGCACAGAGTATTCGGGGGCACTGGCCTCCCCCTAACTTGTTGTTGATGTGTCTACGGATTAGTTTTGATCAACAAATATTTTGGTGGACGTTTTCCATTAAAACATATCTTATTTTTTACGTCTAAAGCACACGGGTATTGGAATACTCGTATAGAATCCAACTGAGAATCTTTATTAAAAAAAAGAGACGTGTATTAATATTTGTGGTAGCCTTTGCCTTGGTAACAATAATTTTCAATATTTTCGATATGAAAATGAGAAACTAATGGGCCCTGTCAACGGACTATAAAAATTGCACTTTACAAAGCAATTTTGATGACTATATACTTATTGCTCAGTATATTTGCAACTCTACCCTGCACACACACACGCACGCGCCCACGCACACGCACATGCATGCAAACGCACATACACAGGCACACTTACTCGCACACGCACACGCTCACGCACACTCGTGGAGAACGTCTTGCAATTGAAATACAATGGATTTCGACGTTTTTCTTTCTACGCAGCGAAAGCCACATTGCTGTCACAATTACTGCTACAACTTCAGCGTCCATTCTGTTGTCATTGTGATCAAACTGGCCAAAATCGCTATAAATCTATCCGCGAGGATAGACGCATAAACCACATTACCGCACGGAGAACTGCTAAAAATCCGCTTCACCGCGACCGCAATCCGCGGCGGCGCGCGGTCCCGTGAGTGAATCGCCTAAAGGTATTTTAAGGAAACTCTATCAAAGTACCAATAATTCGGACATTTGAAAGTATACCAGGTATTCCCGTTAGTCACATAAATTATGTTTGAGAATAATTAATGAACATCTCCCGATCTCTTCCACATTTTTTTGCTTTTATTTTTGGAAAGGAAAATTCATTTGATATTTACATGAGGTAATGGTACCACTTTACTATGAAGGAATGCGTGAATTTTTTATGTGTTCTTTATATCATGCAGTGGCAAATAAGCGTACATCTTACATTGATGGTAAGAAATACTATAAAATATATTTTTCCAGATACTAATAGTAACAAAATGGTTGTTTTGCCCTAGTTTTTTTTATGTCATGAAGTAGCAAACAAGCTTAAAGTTAACATTTATGGTAAGTAATGCTTTAACCTATAAACATCTACGTGAAACAAAAAAATCTGTATAGATGTGTTCTCATTCCTGAGGCCTTGATTACGTAATGCAGTACTGTCAACGCTCGCGAGCTCTATCACTGGAACTCTACCAACTACTTTGACATATTAGCGACTCGCCACGGCTTCGCATGGGTAAAATGAATGTCATATAGCCTATGTCACTAAGTGAAGATGCAGCATGATGAATAAAAAAATCGGTCTACTAGTTTTTGTGTGAAAACGTTACAAACATACATACAAAAACACAAATGTTTCCTCTTTATACATAATATTTTGTTATTGAGTAAATAAATAATAAATAAAATAAGCTTACACTCCCAGCCCCACATAAAACTGTGCCATGGGTTCCGTTGTACACACAACAAATACACCCAGATCGCTATAAGTATCAGTAGGCCATGCAAATATTTGTCCCGTTGCGGGGTTCGAAACCGCAACCCATCGAATCAAACGGTCATCTTACACCGCTGGAATAATCAGGTCATCACTAAGTAATATAATAAAGCTATTGTCAAATTTGAAACACGGTGTGTATAACAAATCATTTAAAAAGAGGCCAGCTGGTATAAAGGCGCGGGCCAACCGAGACGCATGCTGTGCACGGACACGCGGCGTATTTAAGCTGCGTGTATTAATTTGTTTGACAACGTGGATCAATGTTTCCACGGGAGTACATGAAGACACACGAATAATGTATAGCGTGGCACTGCGCACGGAGGCTACGCACGTCCCACTGCAATCCAAGGATACGTAGCTGTAGATAGTCACGGGAAATATTCGTGTACTTCCAGTGGAAACGTAGACCTACGTTGATAGCGTTGAGCTATGTAACCGCCTATTCGAGCTAGCCACGCATGTATCAATGACGTCAATTGATGTGTAGCCTATTCGTGGGTTGAAATGGACACTACCACATACAATTTCATATAAAGCGAAGCTTAATACACGTGCGTAGCCTCTCCGTGCGTTGCAGTGGGCCCGCGCCTTAAAAAGAAAGATCGCGTAAATACCTTTTACAATAATGAAAATTATGTAAAAGGGAAGATCGGATGTGACCTAAAAGTGAAAATGAATACATTTTTATGCATGAAATGTCAACACCTCAAATTATTATACGCGTGATCACGATCGAAAAACCCGGTCTATTATGAACACGACAAGCATGGCAAAGGTGTTTTTTCCTCAATATAATTTACTTTTGCCCTTTCCATCGCCGGCGTACCAGCCTTATTAGAAACCCAGTGGCCTGGCGCGTGACGATGGTAAGAGACCGGATGGCATGTCATTGCCTTGCAAGATGGGTAGGCCTCTGGCAGAGAATATGTCATAATACTACGTGTGGAATGGACACTTCGACGTCCCACCCGATTTCCCCGTCTCATCCATCCTCCTCCCCTCTTATGGGCGACGTTTGGTATTCTCTACGTGCTACGCACACAGGTGCACGTGTAAATACTACTTCTACTGGTGGTACAGCTCCAGTGACGGAGCTCGCGGGCGTAGGCACCACCGCATTACCTTATATACTTGCCACTAAATGGTCGTGTTCAGCACTATTGTGTTCCGATCAGGTGGTCATGGACGGCCCTGTAATTTCCGGCGCAGAGGCATAACACCTTAGGCCTCAGGAGTGGTAACGCATCTGCATTTTGATCTTGGTCTTTGTGTGGGTGTCTATAGGCTGCAGTCATCACTTAACATCAATGTGATCTGCATGCTTGTTTGCCACTTTCACTACATTAAAAAAAATGTGAATATCAATCTATGCACACTTTCGGCAGTAAGAGGTGTAAAATTATTTTCATATCCTTCAAACATTCAGAAAATTTTAGTCGACAATTCAATTTTCGACAATATCATAAACTTTCAGACTTTCATTCAACGCATCCATCCTTTCTAATAACTTCATCCAATAAACTTGAAAATTCGCTGCATCAAAACTAGTAATACAATTTGGGAATATTTTCCCCGCTCTGTTATTCCACGAAATATAAATCTTTTGCTCGAACGCTAGACTGATTGCTGTGAATGACACCTTTATGAATATTGCAGTAGACCAACATACATGACTTCAAGTGCAATGACTCCTGAAAGTTCTGAAGACTTATAGAAGTATTGTTTTACTGTTATCAAAATTAGTTAAATCGCTTTAAGTTCATTTAATAAATAGGGACAATTTCGAAATTTTATATATTCTGAAGCGCGCATGGCCCCGCGGCTGGTGTAGATCGTAAGCAATCTACTTGGTTCAGCGATACGGGCGCGGTCGGGTGTGTGGTGGGTGACGGCTAGTGGCAAATTAAAATGCGCGTTTCCGTGCTTCGGAGGGCACGTTAAGTCGTCGGTCCCGTTTGGTATCGATAGATAGCAGTCGTTAAACCGGGTCGGAGGCCTTATGGGCGGTTTGAAAACATCCGAGAGCGGGTGGGATATTAACCCGAATTGAAGCAGCGTGGTGAATTAGGCTCCAGGCCTCCCCCAAAAAGGGGAGAGATTCGTGCCCAGCAGTGGGACGTATAATGGATTGCCATTATTATATATTCTGTACTAGCCAACCCGATAAACGTTGTTTTATATCATAGATGTTAAAGTCATTGCCTCAAAATAAATTAAAAAAAAGAGACCGGTGCCATAGTCGCTGTGAATAACGTGTTTAAATTAATTTTATTATCCCGTGTGCTTTTTTTTGCGATAACTTCTAACATATTAATTTTAATTATATTGTAATGACGACCCGGTTAGTAAATTTGAAACACGGTGTGTATAACAAATCATTTAAAAAGAGGCCAGCTGGTATAAAGGCGCGGGCCAACCGAGACGCATGCTGTGCACGGACACGCGGCGTATTTAAGCTGCGTGTATTAATTTGTT
Source organism: Macrosoma leucophasiata (assembly GCA_036365455.1). Classification (NCBI taxonomy): domain Eukaryota; kingdom Metazoa; phylum Arthropoda; class Insecta; order Lepidoptera; family Hedylidae; genus Macrosoma; species Macrosoma leucophasiata. The sequence goes on from JAWQUS010000026.1 coordinate 14,851,663, forward strand.
TGACAACGTGGATCAATGTTTCCACGGGAGTACATGAAGACACACGAATAATGTATAGCGTGGCACTGCGCACGGAGGCTACGCACGTCCCACTGCAATCCAAGGATACGTAGCTGTAGATAGTCACGGGAAATATTCGTGTACTTCCAGTGGAAACGTAGACCTACGTTGATAGCGTTGAGCTATGTAACCGCCTATTCGAGCTAGCCACGCATGTATCAATGACGTCAATTGATGTGTAGCCTATTCGTGGGTTGAAATGGACACTACCACATACAATTTCATATAAAGCGAAGCTTAATACACGTGCGTAGCCTCTCCGTGCGTTGCAGTGGGCCCGCGCCTTAAAAAGAAAGATCGCGTAAATACCTTTTACAATAATGAAAATTATGTAAAAGGGAAGATCGGATGTGACCTAAAAGTGAAAATGAATACATTTTTATGCATGAAATGTCAACACCTCAAATTATTATACGCGTGATCACGATCGAAAAACCCGGTCTATTATGAACACGACAAGCATGGCAAAGGTGTTTTTTCCTCAATATAATTTACTTTTGCCCTTTCCATCGCCGGCGTACCAGCCTTATTAGAAACCCAGTGGCCTGGCGCGTGACGATGGTAAGAGACCGGATGGCATGTCATTGCCTTGCAAGATGGGTAGGCCTCTGGCAGAGAATATGTCATAATACTACGTGTGGAATGGACACTTCGACGTCCCACCCGATTTCCCCGTCTCATCCATCCTCCTCCCCTCTTATGGGCGACGTTTGGTATTCTCTACGTGCTACGCACACAGGTGCACGTGTAAATACTACTTCTACTGGTGGTACAGCTCCAGTGACGGAGCTCGCGGGCGTAGGCACCACCGCATTACCTTATATACTTGCCACTAAATGGTCGTGTTCAGCACTATTGTGTTCCGATCAGGTGGTCATGGACGGCCCTGTAATTTCCGGCGCAGAGGCATAACACCTTAGGCCTCAGGAGTGGTAACGCATCTGCATTTTGATCTTGGTCTTTGTGTGGGTGTCTATAGGCTGCAGTCATCACTTAACATCAATGTGATCTGCATGCTTGTTTGCCACTTTCACTACATTAAAAAAAATGTGAATATCAATCTATGCACACTTTCGGCAGTAAGAGGTGTAAAATTATTTTCATATCCTTCAAACATTCAGAAAATTTTAGTCGACAATTCAATTTTCGACAATATCATAAACTTTCAGACTTTCATTCAACGCATCCATCCTTTCTAATAACTTCATCCAATAAACTTGAAAATTCGCTGCATCAAAACTAGTAATACAATTTGGGAATATTTTCCCCGCTCTGTTATTCCACGAAATATAAATCTTTTGCTCGAACGCTAGACTGATTGCTGTGAATGACACCTTTATGAATATTGCAGTAGACCAACATACATGACTTCAAGTGCAATGACTCCTGAAAGTTCTGAAGACTTATAGAAGTATTGTTTTACTGTTATCAAAATTAGTTAAATCGCTTAAAGTTCATTTAATAAATAGGGACAATTTCGAAATTTTATATATTCTGAAGCGCGCATGGCCCCGCGGCTGGTGTAGATCGTAAGCAATCTACTTGGTTCAGCGATCCGGCGCGGTCGGGTGTGTGATGGGTGACGGCTAGTGGCAAATTAAAATGCGCGTTTCCGTGCTTCGGAGGGCACGTTAAGTCGTCGGTCCCGTTTGGTATCGATAGACAGCAGTCGTTAAACCGTGTCGGAGGCCTTATGGGCGGTTTGAAAACATTCGAGAGCGGGTGGGATATTAACCCGCATTGAAGCAGCGTGGTGAATTAAGCTCCAGGCCTCCCCCAAAAAGGGGAGAGATTCGTGCCCAGCAGTGGGACGTATAATGGATTGCCATTATTATATATTCTGTACTAGCCAACCCGATAAACGTTGTTTTATATCATAGATGTTAAAGTCATTGCCTCAAAATAAATTAAAAAAAAGAGACCGGTGCCATAGTCGCTGTGAATAACGTGTTTGAATTAATTTTATTATCCCGTGTGCTTTTTTTTTGCGATAACTTCTAACATATTAATTTTAATTATATTGTAGTGACGACCCGGTTAGTCCAGCGGTGTGAGATGACCGTTTGATTTGAAGGCTCGCGGGTTCGATTCTCGCACTGGGACAAATATTTGTATGGCCTACAGGCCTGTTTTGGGTTTGGGTGTTTGTGTATGTGTTGTATGTGTACAGCGGCACCCACGACACAGGTTTATACCAACTGTAGGGCTGTGAGTGATAGATTATTTTTTTATAATTTATTCAAATTTACTCGCATGTGTTATTGAGAATATTTCCACTTAGCTATGTTTCGTTAACTACCCCTTAAAAGACGAATAAACAAAAAATATTATTCACGTACAAGAGTGTTCTGCCCCATATCATCATGGTTGCCCAAAAAGCCTAATATCGGCCTAATAGTCCACAGAGATGGTATCAAATTTGTTTTACCCCATGCTATTTATCAAGTGGCGTCATTGTACAAATACAAGCATATTGTTAAAATGGACTTTATTTTCATAGAATTAAAGTCGGGATTGGCTTGCAAGTTATTAAATGCACAAAATATTGATGCTAAGTAGGGTAATATGGCGTCACGTTGCGACACGTGACCGAGGAAGAGGCATCTGGGCTGTTATTAATAATATCTCTGTAGCATTTTGCAGTTGTACTTTTTTTATTAAGAGCTAGGTTTAGTCCGTGATTTAATGCAGATTTTTTCCGTTAGTGGTAAACAGTGTCTTATAATACAAATCAGCTGAACACTATCGTTTAGCGGCAAGTATATTAGATAATGGTGGTAGAGCTTCAGTGAGGGAGCTCGCGGGCGTAGGCACCACCGCATTACCTAATATACTTGCCGCTAAATGGTAGTGTTCAGCACTATCGTGTTCCGGTCAGGTGGTAATGTACGGCCCTGTAATTTCCGGCACAGAAGCATAACACCTTAGGCCTCAGGAGTGGCAACGCATCTGCATTTTGACCTTGGTCTTCATGTGGGTGTCTATAGGCTGCAGTCATCACTTAACATCAATGTGAACTGCGTGCTTGTTTGCCACTTCAATTACATAAAAAAAAAAAAACATTTTGTAGTTGTACTTTTTTTTATTAAGAGCTAGGTTTAGTCCGTGATTTAATGCAGATTTTTTCCGTTAGTGGTAAACAGTGCCTTATTATACAAATCATTCATTATCCGTGTGTTTAAAAATTAAGTCCCAGTTTCAAGTTTTTCTAGTAGCAGTTTATCTTTCAGATAGTGCTACTGATTCTATAATTCTGTTTTAAGGAAAAAACATACTTTTTTTCAATGTAATAAATGTGGCTAACAAGCGTGCAGTTTACATTGATGTTAAGTGATGACTGCAGCCTATAGACACCCACACAATGACCAGAGGTCAAAATGCAGATGCGCTGCCACTCCTAAGGCATTAGGTGTAAGGCCTCTGTGCCGGCAATTACAGAGCCGTACATTACCACCTGACCGGAACACGATAGTGCTGAACACTACCGTTTAGCGGCAAGTATATTAGATAATGCGGTGGTGCCTACGCCCGCGAGCTCCGTCACTGTAGCTCTACCACCAGTAAAAAATACTGGTCGTAGGGTTCTGTTACATATAGGAGATGCTATATATAATATGTAACAACTCCAGGGTATCCAACTCCTGGCTGCCACAACATGGACTACCATTACCGAATACTAACCGCATTACCTAATATACTTGCCGCTAAATGGTAGTGTTCAGCACTATCGTGTTCCGGTCAGGTGGTAATGGACGGCCCTGTAATTTCCGGCACAGAGGCATAACACCTTAGGCCTCAGGAGTGGCAACGCATCTGCATTTTGACCTTGGTCTTTGTGTGGGTGTCTATAGGCTGCAGTCATCACTTAACATCAATGTGAACTGCATGCTTGTTTGCCACTTCCATAACATAAAAAAAAAATTCAGTACTATCGTGTTCCGGTTAGATGGTAATGTATGGCCCCGTAATAACTATCACAGAGACATAACTAATAGGTTGGGGAAAAAGTCTTTTCGCATTATAGTATGTATGAACTTGTAATAAAATCTCTTTGGCTGTAGTATTTGTATCTGGCTGGTTTTGGTATCATTGAAAGTTAACATTTTAAAGAACATAATTCCAAATTCAAATTAGGAAAATGTGTGATTTTCATTTGTTTTTCTAATTGTCAAGATGAGTGAATCTAATGAAGAAATTCGATAAATTTTAAAAATTTACTACAAAAAAGGTAAAATTGCAACGCAAGCCGCGAAAAAAAATTGCGATGTTTATGGATCTAGTGCAGTGTCTGTGAGAGTAGCACAAATTTGGTTTAAACGTTTTCAATCCGGAAATTTTGATGTCAAGGATGCACCTCGCTCTGGTCGCCCTATTACAGATAAAATGGATGCTATTTTTGAAAAAGTGGAGTCAGATCGACATATCAGTAATTACGACGTAGCTGAAGAACTGAGAATTGCTCACAAAACAGTTTTGGCGCATTTGAAAAAAGCTGGGTACAAAAAAAAGCTCGATATTTGGGTACCTCACGAGCTCACTGAAAGAAACCTAATGAACCGTGTACTCATTTGTGATTCTTTATTACGACGTAATGAAACCGAATCATTTTTGAAGAAGCTGATAACTGGTGATGAAAAGTGGATCACGTACGACAAGAACGTGCGAAAAAGGTCGTGGTCAAAGGCCGGTCAGGCTTCACAGACTGTGGCGAAACCCAGGTTAACTCGCAATAAGGTGATGTTGTGTGTGTGGTGGGATTGGAAGGGCATTATTCATTATGAGCTATTACCACCAGGCAGGACTATCGATTCTGAACCCTACTGCGAACAACTGATGAGATTAAAGCAAGAAGATGAGAGAAAACGGCCGGAATTGATCAACAGAAGGGGTGTGGTGTTTCATCATGATAACGCTAGACCTCACACATCTATAGCCACTCAGCAAAAATTAAGAGAGTTTGGCTGGGAGGTGTTAATGCATCCGCCGTATAGTCCTGACCTTGCACCTTCAGATTTCCACCTGTTTCGGTCTCTTCAGAATTCTTTATGCAATGTTAGGTTAACATCACGAGAGGTCTGCCAAATCCACTTGTCGCGGTATTTTGATGAGCAGTCCCAAAATGTTTATAGCAATGGGATCATGTCCCTATCTACAAGATGGCAAAAGGTAATCGAACAAAATGGTACATACATACTTTAGTTAAATCTAAATAAACTATATTAAGAAATGTTTTGAATTATCTTAAAAAATGCGAAGAATCTTTTTCCCCAACCTAATATTATGGTCTCACGGGTGGCAACGCAACTGCATATTGATCTCTGGTTTTTGTGTATATGTAGGCTGCAGTCATCACTTAACATCCATGTGAACTGCATGCTTGTTTGCCACCTTCGTAACATAAAGAAAAGGTAATTACTTCTAGCTTTTCTGGAAAAACTACATTTTACTTTTACAATACTTATAACTTCCGGGACTAAAATTGCAAAAATCGTTGTCACCATAATAGCACGTAGCGGACACTCGGCTTAAATTCCATACGCTTATTTTGGTTACCCTCTACACACACTTCAATCAGGACGTGTTTTTACACGCACCCACACAGTTGCCCGCTCGTAACCTCAGAGCACAAGCACAGAATAAAGAGGCACAGAAGTCAATCAACATACAAAGCGCGCTCAAGCAATGCACACATAGACATCGCTCACCGACACGGTGTCTCGGTCGGATTCAGTCGAATACGTGCGCGACTGCCATTTTGTAAGGAAAATTCACGTCACCAAATATTACGTAAGTTGAAAACATGATTTTTTTGTTTGTGTAGATATTGTGTTGATATTTGGTAGGTTAAGCTCTAAAACGTATAAGATAAAATAAATTGGGTAAACGGGATAATCCATTTAGAAGTTATCAGGAATTTTCCATGGCAAAAATTGTAAAATGAAAAATTTTGTATTTTTTTTTGTTGTGTAAGCTTTTTGTATTGTAATAGTATTTTAATTAATAATAATAGATCTTAAATCAACTACCAGAAGAGCTACAAGATATGTTTAGAAATCTAAATTTAAATAATCACAGAAAATTCTATAGCAAATTCAAGCATTACTATATTAATAAGTAATAAAAATAGAAATAGAAAATATTTTTATTTCGAATAGATATTTACAGATACTTTCAAAACGTCAAGAAATATATAAAATACCTAGAGTGAATAACCATTACATGTAGTAAAAGCAAAATCATATATTAATAGTAAATTAAAAACTAGAATTTAAACTACTTAGTTAAAACATAATAATCACAAAATTTTTCAATTCCTTGAGAATGTATCTACTATTATCGAATAAGGAAGGTTAGACTGCACACACATAGATAAACCTAAAATGGTTTTATGTGTGTCTTTGCATGTAACACCCTAAATTTTAAGATTAAGATGGTTTATAAAAAAAAAAAATGTTTTTTTTTGATATTGTAGGATATGGTTCGAGTGTTACAACCACGGTAGATTTATGTGCATAAACCAATGTTAACAACCCGAGTGCGACCGCCGAGCGTAGGCATGAAAAGTGATATATATATATGAGATTGACTTCTGTACCTTTTTATTCTGCGGCACGAGGCTGCCGGCATGGTACTCAAGGAGAGGTGTGGACTACACCTCTGGCAGCAGGAAATCAGGCGGGACGTCGAGTGTCCATTCTATACGTAGTGTTATTACATATTCTCTGATAATAGTCAACGACATACATAAGATATTCGTAGACTCACGTGTGTCGAACTAGCTACGACGCTACGAATAGCGTAGACGATACTAAACATGCGTAGGAGCTAGATTGGAGCGGATCTCAATTATTAAAAACCGGTCAAGTGCATGTCGGGCCACGAGCAGTGTACCGAAAAAAATGTGTAATGAAATAAAATTATATAAATATTTTCTATGGAGTTGTTCAAAAATGTCGAGTATTATCGCAAACTTGTAAAACCTGGGTTCGATTCCCGGGTCGGGGGCTATCAGAGATAACGGTTTAAAATCCTTTATCTCTGGTTTTATTGGTATTTTTCCATTTTCTGGAAGTTTCCCAGTACCTCGGAGTTTGGTAATGTGCCCGGAGATGGCAATAGGTTAACCACCTGTTACATGGGCCAAAAAGTAACCGGCGAGTCGTGGGTGTTTGCATGTATGCTCGAATGCATGCATTTACTTCTGCCTACCCCTTCGGGGATTACAGGCGTGAAGCTACGTTTTACGTTTATATACTTCATAATTATATTTATATATATATAAATACTTAAAACCATAAACTTCCATTTCCGTTGAGAGAAAATCGCCAAAGAACGTGTAGTGAAGTATCATCTAATGAAACCCTCAGCGCAATCGTTATTCATAAACACAGCGAAAACAAACAAAACCGCGGGCTAAGAGCAGTTCGTGAGTCCCATTTTGTCTTATTGTTGTTTTTGTACCGCTATTCCTGTCCAGTCGCTAATGGCTTTCTTTAGTTCCAAGTTACGCGCAAATTGTTCTAAGAGGATTTTTATGTTTTTAATAGTCGAACAAGTTTTTATAAGTTACGACAGTGTCTGTTGTTCGTTCGAAATTGCAGTTGGAAAATTCTGCATAAGTTGATGTTTGCGGGGCCGATTAAATTTCTTAAACTTTTTCAACAGTTTCTTTCAAGTATATACATACACAAGTTTTGTTTTTGAGTTACGTTTCTGCAGTGTAACGCGGGATGAAGTGCAATCCTGGAAAGAGGTAAAATTAGATCAAAATCTTTCGACAAAAATAAAATTTAATTTTTCAATTATTATTTTTTATGTATTGTAAGTGGTAAACAAGCATGCAGTTCACATTGATGTTAAGTGATGACTGCAGCCACTTACTCAAAGACCAGGGTCGAAATGCAGATACGTTACCACTCCTGAGGCCTAAGGTGTTATGCCTCTGTGCCGGCAATTACAGGGCCGCACCATGGGCTCTATATAAAAAAAATGCCCAAGAAACCTTGCACATCGACTTTAAGATAGACTTTTCGTATAATTCCTGTTCTGTAACGCGTTATTATCTCGTATTATCTATTTCGTAAAGCGCGCATGGCCCATGGCGAAGCGCGCATGGCCCAGCGGCTGGTGTAGATCGTAAACGATCTACTCGGTTAAGCACTACGGGCGCGGTCGGGTAGGGCGATGGGTCACCGCTAGTGGCAAATTAAATGCGCGTTTCCGTGCTTCGGAGGGCACGTTAAGCCATCGGTCCCGGTTGCTATCGATGGATAGCAGTCGTTAAACCTTGTCGGAGGCCTTATGGGCGGTTTGAAAACATCCGACAGCGGGTTGGCCACTAACCCACCCACCTCCACCAATCTGCGTTGGAGCAGTGTGATTGAGTAAGCTCCAGGCCTCCTCCCAAAAAGAAGAGAGACTCATGCCCAGCAGTGGGACGTATAATGGGTTGCCATTATTATTATCTCTTTCGCACACTACCTATATGACGTTCATCGACCATTTTGATCAATTACCAATACCGCACTATCGGTGCTTACGAAGGCGATGTGCAACAGAGATAAAGCTCTACGAAGTCGAAACTAGCCGATTGTCTCTTTCCTAAGCTCGATGTACAATATTTCTATATATATTTCTTGCTGGGTACTGTATTTCTAATAATATAGTGGTTTGATGTCATTGAAATAAAACGTAATCAAAAAGTTGAATACTTAGCGTAATCAAAAAGTCGTGATTAATAAAAACAACTGAAAAAGCATATTTTATCATGAGCATCGACGATAGAACCTAGCTGTGTTGTGTCGTCGATGATCATGAGTTAAAAATATCGTTCAATAATATTATTTCTGCTCTTTTAAAGTTTTGTTTTCATCGATACATTTCGGTCAAGTTGCATTTACTTTCAGGATTGCACTCTACTCCACACCACACTATATATTTTTAATAATAATAATCCACTAGCCGTACATAATGCTGTACTTACTCCAACGCTTTTATATGGAAGATGAGATCTTTGCGCAAGATCTGCGGTGTATCACTCACCGATCGCGTTCGTAATGAAGATGTAAGAAAGAGGCCTTGTGTGAATGATCTATCGGTATAAACATGAAAAAAGGCATGCTCCGATGGTTCGGGCATATAGAAAGAATGTCGAATGAGCGAATGACTTGACAGATATACAATGCGAATGTGGATGGTTGCAGAGGCCCAGGAAGACCAAGACTGACCTACCATGACCAAATAGGTCGAGTTCTGTCTGATGATGGGGTCAAAAGTCTTAGGAATCAGCGTGCATGTATGAAGAGAATGATGAAGGTAGACGAGGCACGAGAGGTATGTCAGGACCGGGATATCTGGCGCTCTACACTCTCTGCCTACCCCGTTAGGGACCTGACGTGATGATACATACATACTTAATGATAATCCAAAAAAAGGTGTTGTCTTAATTTCTGCAAGAGCGCTGTTGTCTAAATTTCTGCAAGAGCCATACACTCGGGGGTGGCTCTCTCTCTCTGAGCTCGAGATTACTCGCTCGTAGTGGTGAAACCGGTGCCACACCTTTCGACGCCCCCAACCTCTCACGCCAGTGTTACCCTCCGTCGACCATCGGGTTGGCTGTTTGGGGGGCCCACCAAGGAGAGGCAAGTCACCTGCCTAAAGAACGATTCAATAATATGAGATGTTGAATATAGGCAGGTGCCGGATCTCACTCCATAGGCCACCCAGCTATTCCCCCCAGTTCACCCACATAGCCCAAAGTTTGGCGAGTCATTTATCATTACAATAGTCCCATGTATTGCGGGATCTGCCTGTGTCTGTATTTACTATTGATGCAGTCAGAGAGAGGTCCGCCGAATATAACCCATTACAAAGTAGACCAAAATTCTAAGAATGGAAGAAATGAAAAGGCAAAAAATTTGGAGTTGTACTCCCCATGTCCCGGCGCAAGCCTGACAAAGGTCTGGGGTTCAAATTGGACAACATGCTGACGAGAGACATCCAAAGAAAAAAGTGGTTTTTGTTTTGGCTTACAAAAATACTAAAAGCAAATACCTAATAACGATATCTATACCTAATAAAGATGATAAATAACGTACCATTAATACGAATTCGGTGTAACGATATTCATAACATAATTAGCTCAACTCAATGGAGAGAAATTTTCAGGAAATTCATTGGCGAGCATTATGTATAAGGAAGCGTGCCTTCTTACTTTAATGGAGTTTTGAATGGCGCACTCTTGCTTGTCGATAATGTGTATACGTAATTAATCATCGCGCCCACTTGATGGATGGTGTTCCCGGTAAACAAGGGGGAGATTTTTTTTTAATAAATATTCCTTATTGGTACCTCAGATATGCTTTGTGGGCTCATTTTTGTGGAGATCGTAACAAATTATCTTGCTTTGTGCGGTTATTTTTATTTATTTTAACAGATTTTTCCTTGTCAGAAAATACGAGGCTGTACTTAGGTTGTAGGCTGGATTAAGACACAATTGGAATAGTATATAGCTGAACATTACCAATTAACTACCAGTTTCCGATCTTGAGAGCGTTTTCATCTAAATTAATAAAATTTGAGTTCAATCTACCACCAATTACCTTACTGGTGGTAGAGCTCCAGTGACGGAGTTCGCGGGCGTAGGCACCACCGCATAGTATATTGGATACTTGTCGCTAAATGGTAGTGTTCAGCACTATTGTGTTCCGGTCAGGTGGTAATATACGGCCCTGTAATTTTCGGCACAGAGGCATAACACGTTAGGCCTCAGGACTCTCAGGAGTGGTAACGTATCTGCATTTCGAGCTTAGTCTTTGTGTGGGTGTCTATAGGCTGCAGTCATCACTCAACATCAATGTGAACTACAGGCCTGTTCGCCACTTCCATTACAAAAAAAAATTGATCATTATGATTTCTAGTAACATATTTGAATATAGGTTGCTTTTTTCTTGCTGATTTTTTTCTGACAGAAAAAACGAAACTACATCAAACACAACTCGAACGCCTTAACTAGCCATTTCTAGTGGGTGTCATTGCTTAACATCATTGTGAGCTACAAGCCTGTTTGCCGCGCTTCCTTACATTGAAAAAAAAAATTAACCATCTCTTTGTAGCCGTAGAATACCTCAATATAACCCGTTTAGACATTTACCCCCTTATTCATAAACATACATTAGATACGTTTTAGCTATAGAATGCTTTGTCTTTCACCGTTGCATTGTCAAATCGCTTCCACTCACAGCCTTTAATTAGGTATAAACCTGTGTCTTGGGTGCCGATGTACACATACAACACATACACAAACACCCAGACCCGAAACAAATATCTGTAGGCCATACAAATATTCGCCCCGGTGTCATCATCTCATCATCTCACACCGATGGACTAACCGGATCGTCTAAATTGTTTATGCCTTCAAGATATGTTTTAATTTGCTACGATCTCTATTTTTTGTCGACCACGATCCTATAAAGAAATGAATATTCATTCAACTTAATATATCAACGTGTTTAATGCAACAGGTGTAGCCTTCTGTCTGTGGGACACTAGTAGCATGTTCGCGGTTAATTATTCATCCAAGGACTTATGTAACCACTAAGACCTAGCTCGACATGTGGTGTCTGCATAAGTCTAACTGTAAAGTGACTATTTGGATATTAACATCAAACATGCTCATACAGCTTGCGGTTAGAGCTTTTATGTTTTTAACGAGAACTCTAACTCGAAATTATACTCGTGCAATAGCTGAACCGATTCAAATGTTTTGTTTTTTAAAGTGCTAGTTTGTTATACGCATTGTGCAGAATTATTCAAAATTGAATTAAATTAGATTCTAAAACCAAAATTAAGTGGAATTGGATTTTTCGATATAAGATTGTCATTGACATTCATCCTCCAATCCCCCCTTTCGTGCCTGAACCGAATCTCTCGGCCTGATTGAAAGCATCAACTTATCTTTTACTACTTACATTTTACGTATAGGGTGGAGGGAGAGGGGTTCATCCCCCATTTCAGCCCTTTTAAGCCTTTTTAGCGATAATACGTAACGTCTGTCCTTTCTCAAGGTCTGTTCTATATCTGTACCAAATTTCATCAAAATTGTAATATTTTTATTTTCGCAATAACTCATGCGAATTCATTTAGAAATTTAAAAAAAACTGACCCTAAATCGGTTAAAATCAGAATCAGAAAATTCGACGTTCGGGATAAGGATTTCGGTAGCGTAGTGGGAAAGCGGCTGCACTGATTATCCCGAGGTCACAGGTTCGATTCCTGCCTGAAGTCAAATGATTGTTTCCGTTTTTTCTTTAATAAAAATCTTAAGGGTTAAGGTGTGAAAGCGATACGGAGAGAAAACAGACAGACACAGTTACTTTCGCATGTATATTATTAGTATCTATATACCTACTAGGAATTAAAAAGATTAGTCCATTTTTTTCCATTTTTACACCTGTACTCTGATGCACATAAAGCTTCTTTCTTTTTCCAAAAAACCAATCGAAAATATTATGAACACTAGCGGCCTGCCCCGGCTTCGCGCGGGTGCAATGTTACCTACCCTCGCGTTTTCATCTGAGTGTAATGTTATATAGCCTAAAACCTTGCTCGATAAATGGGCTATCTAACACTGAAATAAAAACGTAACTTCACGCCTGTAATCCCCGAAGGGGTAGGGAGAGGTAAATGCATGCATTCAATCATACATGCAAACCCACGACTCGCCGGTTACGTTTTGGCCCATGTAACAGGTGGCGAACCTGTTGCCATCTTCGGGCACATTACCATACTCCGGGGTACTGGGAAACTACCAGAAAATGGAAAAATCCCAATAGAAGCAGAGATTAAGGATTTTTAACCGTTATCTCTGATAGTCCCCGACCCGGGAATCGAACCCAGGACCTCCTGCGTAATAGTAGTGGCCTGCTACCACTACGCTACTGAGGCACTGAAATAAATTTTCAAATCGTACCAGCAGTTCCTGAGATTAGCGCGTTCAAGCAAACAATCAAACCAACAAACACCAATTACGGCCCTGTAATTTCCGGCACAGAGGCATAACACCTTAGGCGTCAGGAGTGGTAACGCATCTGCATTTTGACCTAGGTCTTTCTGTAAGTGTCTATAGGCTGCAGTCATCACTTAACATCAATATGAACTGCATGCTTGTTTACCATTTCAATTAAATAATAAAAAAAAACAAACAAACTCTTCAGCTTTATAATATTAGTATAGATTTAACTTTTCTACGAGTGACGCCACCAGTTTTGGCACGAGTCGTATTTGACCTGACCAAATCTGGAACCTGATTTGGAAGACACATTGTATGCTCAGCAACACGGGCCACTGGCCGCGGCGGACTGGAGGGCAGTAGGGCGAGTTAATTACCGCTGCAAAACAGTCTATCATTTTTTGCGGGGGGAAATGAGCGCGACACACACGCACACTACAAAAATCGTCTATTACTACGAAACTCACATCTTGACCTTTAACAAAACAGGGAAAAAAAATCACGCACACATTTAAACATTTAGGCGATAGCTATAGGCCTATTTGGTCTTGTACTTTGACAGAGGGGAAAGCCTGCATATGGCTACTCTCCTCCGGTGTTGCTCTATGGTTCTGACCAAATCTGGAACCTGATTTGGAAGACACATTGTATGCTCAGTTAAGTCCGGAAGTCAGGTCTCTGACGTTATCAAAGCGCGGGTTCTGTTCGAAAATATGAATTTCTGTTTATCTCTCTAAATTTTTTTGGATAATTTTTTATTTTCGCATAATGTAGTGGTAAACAAGCATACAGTTATCATTGATGGTATATGCATGCTACCTAATACTAACTTGCCGCTAATGATAAAGCACTCAGAATGTATCATTCATAAGTACGTTTTATCACATGGCTATGGACTTAAGTTACCTATTACCGTAGATTGTATGCAGAAAGCTTTAAATAGTATCTTCAAGAAGCGAACCGCTTATCGACGCCATCGAACGCTTGAGTTGTACTGAGAAGTGAAGACTCTCGTGTATACTTTACAAGTTTTTCAAGCCTCGCCTGAGAAGAGCTTTTAGCGGATTGAATCGTCAAGGAGGCATCCCTTCGCGAAATTCCCTTTACGAGTAGCTACTCATTTTGATCGCAGACGAATTTTTCTGCAGACGCAACCATTTGAATTATAATAACTGTGTAAGCTAAAGTAGGAATAGGAACCGATTTTGAGTCGGCATTACGTCGGTTTTGTTTTGGCAGGTTTTTTCTCAGTACACAGCTTAAGCATATTTAGCATATTCTTTTGTTTAGTCTTATCTTGCCTTTTGTAAAAGAGAGTATGGAACATTCTGTTGATACCTATTTTTATTATTAAGTATTTTTTTAACATTTTTTTTTATTTTTGTTTACTTTGACATATTAATCAACGTACCTATTAGTTGTTATTCGCTTTAATTTTGTATTTGTAATTTGACCTATCACAAGCAAATTCCATTATTTTCAAGTGATTAAACAATTTTTTGAGTTCGCACAACACATGCGATTGTTATAACGAGTAATATAATATAACTAGTAACAAGAAAACCAGCAAAAAAAATAATTCTTGCGTATGGTCACCAACGTGCTTTAAAGCATCCTGGTGTAAGTAAGTGAAAAAGTTGATCATCTAAAATCCCAATAGAACAAGAGACAAAGGATTTTTACTGGTGGTAGAGCTCCAGTGACGGAGCTCGCGGGCGTAGGCACCACCGCATTACCTAATATACTTGCCGCTAAATGGTAGTGTTCAGCACTATCGTGTTCCGGTCAGGTGGTAATGTACGGCCCTGTAATTTCCGGCACAGAGGTATAACACCTAATGCCTCAGGAGTGGCAGCGCATCTGCATTTTGACCTCTGGTCATTGTGTGGGTGTCTATAGGCTGCAGTCTTCACTTAACATGAATGTGAACTGCAAGCTTGTTTGCCACTTTTATTACATAAAAAAAAAAAAAAAACAGTAGGTACTCAATAATGAATATTGCACATCTAGCCTGCAAAAGAGACGATCGGCTCGATTCGACTTTGTAGAGCGTTATCTCTGTTGCACACTGACAGTCCGATATTGGTCAGAACTTAATCAAAATGGTCGACAAACGACAAATAGGTACGGTGCGAAAGAGATAACGCTTTACAGACCCGAAATAAGCCGAAGTCTCCTTCCTAGGCTCGATGTGCAATTTTATTATTGAGCATTGTACAGCGTTTGATCTGATAGCCCCCTACCCTGGAATCGAAACCAGGACCCATATAAGATACAAAATAAATTCCCGAAAACGCATAAAAAAAAACTTAATTATATTAAACCTACT
Organism: Macrosoma leucophasiata; assembly: GCA_036365455.1. Taxonomy (NCBI): domain Eukaryota; kingdom Metazoa; phylum Arthropoda; class Insecta; order Lepidoptera; family Hedylidae; genus Macrosoma; species Macrosoma leucophasiata. The sequence continues at coordinate 14,867,061 of JAWQUS010000026.1, forward strand.
AAACACTGAAATGCCGCCTGGAACAAAATTAGGTTTTGTTTTATTGTTACAACAGTTGTCTTGCTTATGAAGCTAGAATTTTTTCTTTTGTCTTTTTATTAGGAAAACTACGTTCATTGTTCATTAAATTTTTTCAACTTTAAATGCGTGACCGTGGATCCTAAAACATAATTCAAGAATATTAAAGATATAGCGAACTTCTATAAATTTCGCAACTTTTTTTTTTTTTTATTCTTAGTTATTATTAATAAACAATGAGTCGTTAAAAATGCGTTCTGCTTACATTAAGACAAAATCTGCTTGAACTTTTAACAAGCTATATTATGTTTATTTCTAAACTGATGTTTTAAAAAACTTTTTGTTTAATCGCCCATCTCTAATCTTTAACTGACTGAGATCGCTTCAAATCGCGAACTATGTAAACATAACCTAAAAAAAGTCTACTCAAGATCAACTTTTTTTTATGTATTGGAAGTGGCAAACAAGCATGCAGTTCACATTGATGTTAAGTGCAGCCTAAAGACACCCATACAAAGACCAAGGTCAAAATGCAGATGCGTTACTACACCTGAGGCCTAAGGTGCTACGCCTCTGTGCCGGAAATAACAGGGCCTTACATTACCACCTGACCGGAACACGATAGTGCTGAACACTACTATTTAGCGGCAAGTATATTAGGTAATGCGGTGGTGCTTACGCCCGCGAGCTTCGCCACTGGAGCACTACCACCAGTAAACTAATTTTCTTCTTCGACCCTTTTGAAGTCGGTAAAAAAGCTACTCTATGTCCTATCGGCCCATCATTGGTTTTCGCCGCGAAATTGGTGTTGTCACAAAGATTAAGCGGCCGTGGCGCAGATGCGTCATGTTGATACAGGCCGTCAATTTTCTACCGCGTTGATTGATAGATAACCAATAATTCTGAGTGTTGGATTTCGCTTGCTATAGGCTAAAATTGAGTTCAAAAAATATGGAATCTTATAAGATTCGATAGATGGTAACATCTTTTTACAAAGCCTTATAATTTACTAGTTGTTACCCGCAGCTACGCCCGCGTGGATGTCATTTTATAAATAACTCAGTCTATGTTTTTTCTCAAAGTCAGCTCTATCTCTGTACCAAATTTCATTAAAATCGGTTCAGTCGTTTGGACGTGAAAAGGTAACAAACAGACGGACAGACAGAGTTACTTTCGCATTTATAATATTAGTAGGGAAGTAGGGATCTACAGGAATGTTTCGTACAACTATTTCAATTTAAATTTAATTGGGTGTGTATGTGCTGTATGTGTACAACAGCACCCACGACACAGGTTTATACCTAGTGTAGGCTGTGAGTGTAAGCGTAAAAAAATAACTACGTCATGAACATGGTAGTAGAGCTCCAGTGATGAAGTTCGCGGGCGTAGGCACCACTGCATTACCTAATATACTTGCCGCTAAATGGTAGTGTTCAGCACTATCGTGATCCGGTCAGGTGGTAATGTACGGCCCTGTAATTTCCGGCACAGAGGCATAACACCTTAGACCTCAGGAGTGGTAATGCATCTGCATTTTGATCTTGGTCTTTGTGTGGGTGTCTATAGGCTGCAGTCACCACTTAACATCAACGTGAAATGCATGCTTGTTTACTACTTACATTACACAAAAAAAAAAGAAAATGGTGACTTTAATTAATAAAAATAATAATAATGGCAACCCATTATACGTCCCACTGCTGGGCACGAGTCTCTCCCTTTTTTGGGGGGAGGCCTGGAGCTTACTCCACCACGCTGCTCCAATGCGGATTGGTGGAGGTGGGTGGGTTAGTGGCCAACTCACTGTCGGATGTTTTCAAACCGCCGGTAAGGCCTCCGACAAGGTTTAACGACTGCTATCTATCGATAGCAACCGGGACCGCCGGCTTAACGTGCTCTCCGAAGCACGGAAACGCGCATTTAATTTGCCACTAGCGGTCACCCATCACACTACCCGACCGCGCCCGTAGTGCTTAACCGAGCAGATCGCTTACAATCTACACCAGCCGCTGGGCAATGCGCGCTTCGAACTGACTTGACTTTAATTAAAATAATGAAAAGTTCTGTCAGCATGTCTCTTCAATCCAACTATATTTTATTTCTGTGCAACTTTTAATATAGTTCTTATCCTAAATTTGCTAAGAGCTCCGTTGAGAACCATAAAATTGTATTTTATGCTTAAAACTGATGAAAGTTGTATGAAACTTTGAGAATGTCAAAAATGTATTATCATATGCATATTGGTAGTCCAAGACAGTTACGTTCAAAAAAGTGCAATCCTAACAAATAAATAAAATTGGAGTGTCTGTTTGTAATATAAAAATAACCGCTTTTTACTAAATGCATATGTATGTATACACGGTACTTATAAAAAAACAACATACTTGGTAGTCACCTTTTTTACAATTTTTGTCTGTCTCTCTGTCTGTCTGTCTGTTTGGGCGGGGCTAATCTTGGGAACGGCTGGACCGATTTTGACGGGACTTTCACTGGCAGATAGCTGATGTAATAAGGAGTAACTTAGGCTACTTTTATACTAGCTGCGCCCACGACTTCGTCCGGGTAGATACTGAACAATAATAAATTCACACGCGGGCAAAGTCGCGGGCACAGCTAGTTTCATATAAAAACGTAGTGTAGTTACTTAGGTTTTCGCGAGCTACACTTAAACAAAGTTTTCAGAAAACTAGCTTTCGTGTTAACTCGCGCATAATGAACTAAAATGATTAACGAAATGTCGGGTTGATTTTAAATAATCCTTTTAGTTTAATATACGCGAGATAAATCCCAAATTTGTTTTATCTTTATTCATGTAAAATAAAATAAAAACAAGTCAGATTGTTCTTTCCCACCAAAAATTTAGATTTCAACAATGCAAATATGAATTTCCGGGCAATATACCAATCAAAAGTAAAGGCAAAATTGTTGGTGGAGCTATATGTTGTCGTATGGATAGCGTAGTGGTAAAGCGGCTGGAGTATTCACATAGAGGACGTGGATTCTAGTCCCACCCAATATCAGATTTATTAATTAACCACATCTTTATACAGTGCTTAAACTCAAAGCTAAAAAAAAAACTCAAAGCCTCACATGAAAAAGAGAAAAAAGAATGAAAAATATTTTAGGGCATTATCCGAAACGCGAGTAAATTTTAGAAATAAAAGGAAAAAACGAAAAGAAAAATTTGACTTCGGGCAGGAATTGAACCTGCGACCTTAGGATAACCAGTCCAGCGGCTTTACGACTAAGCTACCAAAGTGGTAAAGCGGCTGACTGGATTTTCTAAAGTATTACCTAACCTTCGGGCTGAACAAAATGGCGCCGTGTGTCTTCCAGTTCGGTTATGTGTCTGATGAACGTCATAGACTCTCTACCCAACTGACCCAACAAGAACAAGCAACTATACACAAACAATATTCTCCATTTTTACTGGTGGCAGGACTCTAGGGCCATCTGATAATTTTTGCACTGTGCGAGCCATGTCGTCTCGTTTTGGCAGCATTTTACATGAAAATGTTCTTGGCCAAAACTGACCTACCATGACCAAATAGGTCGAGTTCTGTCTGATGATTGGGTCAAAAGTCTTAGGAATCAGCGTGCATGTATGAAGAGAATGATAAAGGTGGACGAGGCACGAGAGGTATATCAGGACCGGGATATCTGGCGCTCTACACTCTCTACCTACCTAAGATACATACATGTTTTTGGCCGGATTCATTTTTTATTGTTTACATATTCGAAAAGCTACGAAGACGCTCATGCCCTCACGTCATGGGCCTTATAAGAAAGCTCAAGATCACGTAGAGAGCAATGGAGAGAGTTATGCTCGGCGTTTCCCTGAGATCGAATCAGAAATAAGGAGATTCGTATGAGAACCAAAGTAACATAGCCCACCAAACAGTGAAACATGTGGGATTGAGAAAGTATGTAGAGGTCAAAGGTTGGAGTCTTGTCCAAAGACAGATATTTCTCACAACACTTCCTTTGTAACAAAAAAAAAACATTTTTGTTACTAAGGTGCCGAACAAGCATGCAGTTCGCATTGATGTTAAGTGGTAACTGTAGCCTATAGACACTTACAGAAAGACCAGAGGTCAAAATGCAGATGCGTTGCCACCCCTGAGACTTTAGATGTTGTGTCTCTGTGATAGTTATTACGGGGTCATACTCGTACATTACCATCTAACCGGAACACGATAGTGCTGAACACTCCCATTTAGCGGCTGACACATTAGGTAATACGGTGGTGCCCTCGAGCTCCTACACTGGAACTCTACCACCAGTAAAAATATATATAAGTTGATTTCGACAGTTCTAGTTTAACGGACCTCATTTCAAAGGTTTCTTAATAAAACAGGAGATATTTAACGCGTTTGTGGGAATAATGCCTCTCACGAAAAACAGAAAAAAGAATGAACAATATTTTTGCCCATTATCCGAAACGTATCGAGAGATAGCTTCCTAACCTTCGGGTTGAACAAAATGGCGTCGTGTGTCTTCCGGTTCCGTCGTTTTGTACCTTCAACGCTCACAAATTTCCAACAGCCGAAGTAAACGAAAGTGACTAACGGTCCTTTTTGTCCCTTTTTCCCCATTTTCAGTTACCTGGCTTTGAAAGCTGAGGATATTACCTAAATATAAAAAGAAAAAAGGAAACTTACTTTCATGTTAATGTAACGCTCTAATGAGTGGACTTTTTGTAATCTTCACACATAATAATATAATGGCATTTGCGGCAATTTAGAAAATAGGCTGTTTGTTGTCTAAATTTCTACAAGAGCCATACACTCGGGGGTGGAAGTGAGGTAGAAGGTGGAAAGGGAAGCCCGCTCCGAGCTTGAGATTACTCGCTCGTGATGGTGAAACCGGGGCCACACCTCTCGACACCCCCAGCCTCTCTCAACAGTGTTGCCCCCCGTCGACCATCGGGTTGGCTGTTTGGGGGGCCCACCAAGGAGAGGCGAGTCACCACCTGCCTAAAGTAGGATTCGATAATGTGAGATGTTGAATATAGGCAGCTAGTCCCCCCAGTTCACCCACATAGCCCAAAGTTTGGCGAGTCATTTTTCATTACAATAGTCCCATGTATTCTGTGGGGTCTGTCTGTGTCTGTATTAACTATTGATGCAGTCAGGGAGAGGTCCCGCCGAATATAACCCATTACAAAGTAGATCAAAATTCTCGAAAGGGCCTCTACGTGTTAAATTCCCCATATTCCCGCGCAAGCCTGACAAAGGTCCGGGGTTCAAATTGGACCCCGTGCTGACGAGAGATAATATAATAATAATGGCAACCCATTATACGTCTCACTGCTGGGCACGAGTCTCTCCCCTTTTTGGAGGGAGGCCTGGAGCTTAATCCACCACGCTGTTCCAATGCGGATTGGTGGAGATACGGGTTAGTGGCCAACCTGCTGTCAGATGTTTTCAAACCGCTTATAAGGCCTCCGACAAGGTTTAACGACTGCTATCTATCGATAGCAACCGGGACTGACGGCTTAACGTGCCCTTCGAAGCACGGGAACGCGCATTTATTTTGCCACTAGCGGTCACCCATCACACTACCCGACCGCGCCTGTAGTGCTTGACCGAGTAGATCGCTAATGATCTACACCAGCCGGCAGGCCTTGCGCGCTTCATATTTACATGTAATATGTTTATTTAAGAACTAGCGACCCGCCCCGACTTCACACAGGTGTAATGTAGATTGTTAGTGGTATAATTTGATGCCATTTTGAATCCTTTATTTCTACCGATCCAACTGTTTAAAACGATAATTGATGACTGACCATTATGTCAAGCTCAATAAGGTTTACATTAGAAAAATTAATAAAGTCGTTAAGTTTTCTTAAAAAATTTTTTTTCGCGTTTTTTCTTCTTTTATACAAACATTCTCCGGACAATTATAAATACAATACAAAAAATAGCGAAATTGGCTTAGCCGCTCTCGAGTTTTACGCTTCGCAAGACATTTAGACATTCAGCCAGTTTTTTCTGGTAATATTTATACCTATACATGTTACTAAAAAAAACAAAGATTTCAAAAATGCAAATATGAATTTCAGGGCAATATACCAATCAAAAGTAAAGGAAAAGTGGGGTTAGCGTAGTGTTCATGCGGCTGAAGTATTCATCTAGCGATAACTCAAAGCCTCTCACGACAAAGAGAGAAAATAATCAACAATATTTTTGTCCATTACCCGAAACGTATCGAGAGTTAGCTTCCTAACCTTCGGGCTGAACAAAATGACGCCGTGTGTCTTCCGGTTCCGGCGCTTTGTGCCTTCAGTGCTTACAAATTTCAGGAAAGTATTCAGCCGAAGTTAACGTATAAATGACTAACGGTTTCTCTCTTTTTTTTACTTTCAAAGCCAGGTGGGGCCTTGAAACCTGATTTTAAAGTTGAGGATTTTTTTTTGTTTTATTTATGTCAAAGGACTGACAGACAAGCAGACGGGCCACCTGATGGAAAGGAGTCACCGTCGCCTATGAACATTTGCAACACCAGGGGAGTCGCCAACGCGCTGCCAGCCCTGAAGGACTCTTTTGACGCCATTTTTAAAGAACCCCATATTGTAGCACCGAGGGAACACCTCAGAGGGAAGTTTATTCCATAATTTACACGTTCTGGGCAAAAACGAACGTGAGAACCGCACCGTTGAACATTGCCAAGTGTCCAGTCGGTGAGGGTGGAACTTCTCTCTTCGGCGGGTAGTACGGTGTAGGAAAAGAGACGGTGGCACCATGTCAAACAGTTTGATAGAGCACTCGCCATTGTAGAGACGGTATAAAACGCATAGACTCCCAACGTCTCTGCGCAGGCTCAGATGTTTGAGCCTGTCAGTAAGTCCTGGGTCGTTAACAATACGAACGGCGCGTCTTTGTAGGGAGTCGAGTGGACCAAGCTGGTATTTGGGGGCTCCCGCCCACAAATGAGAGCAGTATTCCAGGTGGGGCCGCACTTGGGCCTTATAAAGCTGTAATAGCTGCCCCGATGTGAAATACTGCCTCGCTTTGTTAAGCACCCCCAGTTTTTTGGATACCAACTTGATCTTACTACTATACTATCATCGGCATAGCAATGAAAATTGGAGTTTTGCTCCAACATTTCATTGATATGCAGAAGAAAAAGCGTGGGAGATAGCACAGAGCCTTGCGGCACACCAGCGTTGATAGGTAGTCTTAAGGCCTTAGCAATATCTAGGCTTACAGCCAATGCCTCCCCACTCTTGTCCAACGCGTGAGACCAACGGTGCGTGAGATATACTAGATCACCAGCAGATCTGCCGTGACGGAATCCATATTGGCGGTCACTGATCAACTGGTGATCCTCTAGATACTGCAGCAGTTGTGTGTTGATCACACGCTCCATGACTTTGCAGAGTAGAGAGGTTATTGCTATAGGCCTGAAATTGGCCGGGTCACTGCGATCCCCTTTTTTGGGTATCGGGTGCACCAGGGCTGTCTTCCACGCAGACGGTACCTTTCCATGATCGTAGGAAAGCGAGAACAGGCGCGTCAGAACGGGGGTAAGCTCGGGAGCGCACATCTTTATCACCACTGTAGGGACGGAGTCCGGCCCACTCGACTTCTTGATGTCAAGGGATAAAAGCGCTCGCCTCACGTTCTTCTGAGAGAATTTGACGTCAGGCATAGAGCTTTCACAGCGCGGGATGGTAGGCGCTGTGACACCCATGTCATCAAGAGTCAAGTTTGAGGCAAAGAGGCTGCCCAGAAGATCGGCTTTCTCTTTTGCCGTGTGGGCTAGGCTATCATCAAGTTTTCGCAGTGGTGGGAAAGATGACCGACAAAAGTTCCCTTCGATAGCTTTGGCAAGAGACCAATAGGCACGGCTCCCAGGAGGATGCCTCATTAGTTTCTTGCCAACTCTACCGACATGCTTGGACTTTGCTTTGGCTATCCGCAGCTTCGATATGCCCTATCTATCTACTATTCTATATTTTGTATTACTTCACATCTGTGAATTATTTATTTAAGACTAGCTGTTGCCCGCAGCTCCACCCGCGTGTAGGTCGCTTTTCGCGTAACCTGTGGAAACTCATCAAATCATGCCATGGCAACCCACAGGAACATTTCTTCAGAATAAAAACTATCCTATGCGTTAATCTAAGTTACTCCCTATGTGTGCCAAATTTCATGAAAATCGGTTCAGCAGTTCTAGCGTGAAGGAGTAACAAACAAACAAACATACAAACTTTCGCATTTATAATATTCGTGTATATTTATACGATAGATAATCGACAGATACCTTCCTAACCTTCGGGCTGAACAAAATGACATTATCATGATGTAATAATTAGGACTGCATTAAAATAAAAATTATTTTAAATAAAAAAAAAACACCTTAAAGAAAAGCTGAATTGACACTAAAAAGCGTTAAATAAACTCAATTAGGTAATTGTATTTTAAGGGAAAAAACACGTAACCTATTAATTAAAAAACGACAGTTAATATGAGCTACGCACCTACCCACTCATAGATTTGAAGTCGGTGCCAAGCCAAATAACACAAAAAAACAAATAAGAAATATACTAATTTTATACTAAATCATCACCACCAATCCGCATTGGAGCAGCGTGGTGGAGTAAGCTCCAGGCCTCCCCCCAAAAAAGGAGAGAGACTCGCGCCCAGCAGTGGGACGTATCAAGGGTTGCCATTATTATAATTATACTAAATCATCGAGCCCCAGTTAATGAATCAATTGATTAAAAGGAGGTGTATAGATGTTTTACTATTCAGTTTTTAGTATGAAGATTATTAATAAATTAAATCCATCATCTTTTCACGACAGACATTTCAGAATATGCCCGCATCTTTACGTACTTTCAACTACATCTATTGTTATCTCGATTAAGTATAAGCTTTGTCATAACTCCCTCGAAATCGGGTTCCACAGTTTGTTGAAGTTAAATTATTTTGTCTTGAGTTTGCTCTTATTTTAATAGGGTTTTGGGTGACAATTTAAGGGTGTGTGCTGATTATATAGAATGCTATTGGAAACGAGATCTGATAAAATCTTCATAAGAACGGAAATGGGATTGTTATAAACTTTATGTGGACGTTGTAAGGTATTTTATGGTTATTTTAATTCGTTTTCAAAAAAGAATTTCGAGATGGTGATCAATTAAAACAGTATTAAAATTGATGCTAAGATAATGTTTTAAAGATGAGTTTCGTAAACAAAAATCACCCTATCAATGTATGATCTGTTCACTGAAAATAACCAGTATGTATGTATCTTCACGCCAAATCTCTGGGGTGGGCAAAGAGAATGGAGCACCGGATAGCCCAGCCCTGACACACCTCATGTGCTTCTTCTACTACCAATAGGAACAAATATTCAAAACATTCATTTACAGCTTTTCTACTAGCTTTCTACTAATATCAAACTTATCATTTAGTATAAATTTTCGTACCGAATTTGGTAAGATACTCGTATTTAAAAAGTCCCCAGATTTATATCACGTAATATTAAACGAGCAATTGTAAAACAGGTCATAAAACGAGTCATCAATATTTCGATCACGTTATCAGTCCCAAATGAGGTAATGATTATAATGGGATTGCAATCTACATTTGAATTGAGCTTCATTTTACAGCGACCATATAATATGTTGATATTGTGACAATGTAAGAGTTATTGACGATACAAACCACAGATTTGGTAATAATGATTGAAATCAAACGATTTATGAATAGGCAATTTTGTTTGCGATTGCAATGTATTGAAAATATCTATATAAATATATATAAATCAATTGCTGTTCGTTAGTCTCGCTAAAACTCGAGAACGGCTTGACCGATTTGGGTAATTTTGGTTTTGAATGATTTTTGGAAGTCCAAGGACAAAAGGTAACAAAATATGTATAAAATGAAGGCAAATTGTAAAAACCACAATTTCATTTTCCCATACAAATAGTCTGTATCTTTGATAGATAGATAGAACCTTTGACACATTATTTAATTCTGAGGCAATACGAAGTTTACGCTGATTATTTTGAGATGATTTTGTAGAACAGTTAAAGTCGATGTGAAGAGGATGTTTTTAACGTGATTTTCATAAACAAAACTGTACCAAACTTTTCAGAACCTTCTTAGCTTCAGAAAACCAGTCATCAATTGCAGTTCTACTATCCGAGGTCTTAAAGGGTGGCAGCGCGTTTTCATTTTGCCCTCTGGTTTCTGTGCAGATGTCTATAGGCAGTGAAAGGCAAACTTGCTTGCCACCTTCGTTTTAAAAAATATATATATCAGCTTTACCATTCAATGAAGAGTCATGGATGCAACGGCTAGTGCAATAAAATAAAAACATCTCAGATTCATATCACGTAATATTAAACGAGCAATGTAAAACAGGTCATCAAACGAGTCATCAATATTTCGCTCGCGTTATCAGTCCCAAATGAGGTAATGATTATAATGGCATCGCAATCTATATTTGAATCGAGCTTCATTTTACAGCGACCATGTGTGTTGATATTGTCACAATGTAAGAGTTATTGACGATACAAACCGCAGATTTGGTAATCATGTCATTGAAATCAAAACGTACGATTTATGAATAGGAAATTTTGCATTGATTGAAATGTATTGAAAACAATAAATATTTGATTTACTAATGTACGATAGTAAGTAAATACTTTGATGTATTGGTATACCATACACTTTGTAGTACACGTAGCACGATAAAATATCAATTAACATTACACAGGTCTAAGATGTATCCCCTTTAATTGTTTTAAAATTTCACGATTTGTATTCTTTATATTGTAAACGGGACTTAATCGCGTACTATTTTAATCGAAGTATTTACCTCGACACTCGACGTTTCGGCCGTAATGCAACGGCCGTGGTCACGAGTAGACTGCTGCTCCATGGTCTCATCGTCTCGTACCCGCGCCAGTTCTTCGAACTACCCGCGGTTGATCGTCATTATTTCGATTCAATACATTAAGGTCACGACACACAACGCTCACAACATCCGTTGTGAGCGTTGTATCGTATCCCCTTTATCCTAAAAATACTGGGCCGTTCATCAATTATGGCCCATCACCACTAGGGTTGCAGAGTCGCGTAGAAGCTATAGGTATAACATATTACGGCAATATACCAAGATAATGTGTTACATACACTCATTGAAATAAAACTATTTTTACGGATTTATCTCGCGTATATCAAACTAAAATGATAAAAAAACCCGGTAAAATTTTACTGGTGGTAGAGCTCCGGTGACGGAGCTAGGGAGCGTAGGCACGACCGCATTACCTAATTTACTTGCGGCTAAATGGTTGTGTTCAGCACTATCGTGTTCCGGTCAGGTGGTAATGTACGGCCCTGTAATTGCCGGCACAGAAGCATAACACCTTCATCCGTAGGAGTGGTAACGCATCTGCATTTTGACCTTGGTCTTTTTGTGGGTGTCTATCTGAGAACTGCGAGCTTGTTTGCCACTTCCATTACATTAAAAAAAAAACCCGACGTTTCGGTTGCTTTTCAGTTGCCGCGGTCCCGGACAGACTAAGGTGACATTCGTCTGACACAGTTTGAAAAATTATAACTATGCACCTATGTTCTATTCCGATTTCGATAATGTTGGGTTGATTTAAAAAATCATTTTAGTTAATATACGAGAGATAAATCCGTGAAAACAGTTTTATTTCAATAATATACCACGATATTCGATAAGCTACCGATTTAAAGTATTTCGCCCTCTTTTAATTTCAATATTGTTATATTTTATGAGATGGTAGAACCAACTGTTTACAATAAAATTTGTAGCGAGCAAACTAAGCAGCGATGTTAGCGTGACGATCCTATTGACATACATAATAAATGGTAGTACATATTGGCCAAATCTCTATGAATCTTTAAAAACACAATATCACTTAGGAACTGACTCGAAAAACAAACCTTAGACCCAGGAGCGGATTTGATACGTTGGCTGCTCTAGGCCTATGGAAGATTGCCCCCCTCCCTCCCCTGTGCATAAAGCATAAAAAATTAGGATAATAATAATATAATTATGGCAACCCATTATACGTCTCACTGCTGGGCACGAGTCTCTACCCTTTTTGGGAGGAGGCCTAGAGCTTACTCCACCACGCTGCTCCAATGCGGATTGGTGGAGATACGGGTTAGTGGCCAACCTGCTGTCAGATGTTTTCAAACCGCCCATAAGGCCTCCGACAAGGTTTAACGACTGCTATCCATTGATAGCAACCGGGATCGACAGCTTAACGTGCCCTCCGAAGCATGGGAACGCGCATTTTAATTTGCCACTAGCGGTCACCCATCACACTGCCCAACCGCGCCCGTAGTGCCTAACCGAGTAGATCGCTTACGATCTACACAAACCGCTGGGCCATGAGCGCTTCCAAAAAAAAATTAGGTGAACTATAGAAATTAAAATAAAAAAAAAAAAAAAAAAACTATATTCATTAAGTGATGTCATTAATTCTTCTAATAATCGTAATTGCCATACATGTAATTTTTTTTCGCGAGATGCTATATGGAACATTTTTGAGATTTTACACGTATGCGTGTAGGCAACTACTTAAAATAAACGACCAAATTTTGCCGCTCCCTAAATTTTGCCGCCCTAGGCCCGGGCTTACTCGGCCTATAGGGAAACACCCCTGCTTAGACCAGTTTAATGCCGCTTAGAATCTGAAAAATATTATACGTCTATTTTAGTTTGATTTGATTCAATTCAATGGCTTAAAACATTAAAACAGACTGTTTACAGTGACAAAGTTCCCTTCGATAGCTTTGGCAAGAGACCAATAGGCACGGCTCCCGGGAGGATGCCTCATTAGTTTCTTGCCTACTCTACCGACATGCTTGGACTTTGCTTTCGCTATCCGCAGCTTCGATATGCCCTATCTATCTATTATTCTATATTTTGTATTACTTCACATCTGTGAATTATTTATTTAAGACTAGCTGTTGCCCGCAGCTCCGCCCGCGTGTAGGTCGCTTTTCGCGTAACCTGTGGAAACTCATCAAATCATGCCATGGCAACCCACAGGAACATTTTTTCAGAATAAAATCTATCTTATGTGTTAATCTAAGTTACTCTCTATGTGTGCCAAATTTCATGAAAATCGGTTCAGCAGTTCTAGCGTGAAGGAGTAACAAACAAACAAACATACAAACTTTCGCATTTATAATATTCGTGTATATTTATACGATAGATAATCGACAGATACCTTCCTAACCTTCGGGCTGAACAAAATGACATTATCATGACGTAATAATTTGGATAGGACTGCATTAAAATAAAAATTATTTTAAATTAAAAAAAAAACAACTTAAAAAAAAAGCTGAATTGACACTAAAAAGCGTTAAATAAACTCAATTAGGTAATTGCATTTTAAGGGAAAAAACACGTAATCTATTAATTAAAAAACGACAGTTTTACTTTAATATGAGCTACGCACCTACCCACTCATAGATTTGAAGTCGGTGCCAAGCCAAATAACACAAAAAAAACAAATAAGAAATATACTAATTTTATACTAAATCATCTCCACCAACCCGCATTGGAGCAGCGTGGTGGAGTAAGCTCCAGGCCTCCCCCCAAAAGAGAAGAGAGAGACTCGCGCCCAGCAGTGGGACGTATCAAGGGTTGCCATTATTATAATTATACTAAATCATCGAGCCCCAGTTAATGAATCAATTGATTAAAAGGAGGTGTATAGATGTTTTACTATTCAGTTTTTAGTATGAAGATTATTAATAAGTTAAATCCATCCTCTTTTCACGACAGACATTTCAGAATATGCCCGCATCTTTACGTACTTTCAACTACATCTATTGTTATCTCGATTAAGTATAAGCTTTGTCATAACTCCCTCGAAATCGGGTTCCACAGTTTGTTGAAGTTAAATTATTTTGTCTTGAGTTTGCTCTTATTTTAATAGGGTTTTGGGTGACAATTTAAGGGTGTGTGCTGATTATATAGAATGCTATTGGAAACGAGATCCGATAAAATCTTCATAAGAACGGAAATGGGATTGTTATAAACTTTATGTGGACGTTGTAAGGTATTTTATGGTTATTTTAATTCGTTTTCAAAAAAGAAGGATACCATCTTTTTTGTGTTGATTATTTCGAGATGGTGATCAATTAAAACAGTATTAAAATTGATGCTAAGATAATGTTTTAAAGATGAGTTTCGTAAACAAAAATCACCCTATCAATGTATGATCTGTTCACTGAAAATAACCAGTATGTATGTATCTTCACGCCAAATCTCTGGGGTAGGTAAAGAGAATGGAGCACCGGATAGCCCAGCCCTGACACACCTCATGTGCTTCTTCTACTACCAATAGGAACAAATATTCAAAACATTCATTTACAGCTTTCCTACTAGCTTTCTACTAATATCAACCTTATCATTTAGTATAAATTTTCGTACCGAATTTGGTAAGATACTCGTATTTAAAAAGTCCCCAGATTTATATCACGTAATATTAAACGAGCAATTGTAAAACAGGTCATAAAACGAGTCATCAATATTTCGATCACGTTATCAGTCCCAAATGAGGTAATGATTATAATGGGATTGCAATCTACATTTGAATTGAGCTTCATTTTACAGCGACCATATAATATGTTGATATTGTGACAATGTAAGAGTTATTGACGATACAAACCACAGATTTGGTAATAATGATTGAAATCAAACGATTTATGAATAGGCAATTTTGTTTGCGATTGCAATGTATTGAAAATATCTATATAAATATATATAAATCAATTGCTGTTCGTTAGTCTCGCTAAAACTCGAGAACGGCTTGACCGATTTGGGTAATTTTGGTTTTGAATGATTTTTGGAAGTCCAAGGACAAAAGGTAACAAAATATGTATAAAATGAAGGCAAATTGTAAAAACCACAATTTCATTTTCCCATACAAATAGTCTGTATCTTTGATAGATAGATAGAACCTTTGACACATTATTTAATTCTGAGGCAATACGAAGTTTACGCTGATTATTTTGAGATGATTTTGTAGAACAGTTAAAGTCGATGTGAAGAGGATGTTTTTAACGTGATTTTCATAAACAAAACTGTACCAAACTTTTCAGAACCTTCTTAGCTTCAGAAAACCAGTCATCAATTGCAGTTCTACTATCCGAGAGACATAAGAACTTAGGTCTTAAAGGGTGGCAGCGCGTTTTCATTTTGTCCTCTGGTTTCTGTGCAGATGTCTATAGGCAGTGAACTGCAAACTTGTTTGCCATCTTCGTTTAAAAAAATATATATATCAGCTTTACCATTCAATGAAAAGTCATGGATGCAACGGCTAGTGCAATAAAATAAAAACATCTCAGATTCATATCACGTAATATTAAACGAGCAATGTAAAACAGGTCATCAAACGAGTCATCAATATTTCGCTCGCGTTATCAGTCCCAAATGAGGTAATGATTATAATGGCATCGCAATCTATATTTGAATCGAGCTTCATTTTACAGCGACCATGTGTGTTGATATTGTCACAATGTAAGAGTTATTGACGATACAAACCGCAGATTTGGTAATCATGTCATTGAAATCAAAACGTACGATTTATGAATAGGCAATTTTGCATTGATTGAAATGTATTGAAAACAATAAATATTTGATTTACTAATGTACGATAGTAAGTAAATACTTTGATGTATTGGTATACCATACATTTTTCTTTCCATTTTTCTTTAAAAATAAAATATATTTCACAAGCATGTGTTAATGCGAAATAATATAAAACAATACCATACACTTTGTAGTACACGTACCACGATAAAATATCAATTAAAATTACACAGGTCTAAGATGTATCCCCTTTAATTGTTTTAAAATTTCTTGATTTGTATTCTTTATATTGTAAACGGGACTTAATCGCGTACTATTTTAATCGAAGTATTTACCTCGACACTCGACGTTTCGGCCGTAATGCAAAGGCCGTGGTCACGAGTAGACTGCTGCTCCATGGTCTCATCGTCTCGTACCCGCGCCAGTTCTTCGGACTACCCGCGGTTGATCGTCATTATTTCGATTCAATACATTGAGGTCCCGACACACAACGCTCACAACATCCGTTGTGAGCGTTGTATCGTATCCCCTTTATCCTAAAAATACTGGGCCGTTCATCAATTATGGCCCATCACCACTAGGGTTGCAGAGTCGCGTAGAAGCTATAGGTATAACATATTACGCCAATATACCAAGATAATGTGTTACATACACTCATTGAAATAAAACTATTTTTACGGATTTATCTCGCGTATATCAAACTAAAATGATAAAAAAAAACCCGGTAAAATTTTACTGGTGGTAGAGCTCCGGTGACGGAGCTAGGGAGTGTAGGCACCACCGCATTACCTAATATACTTGCCGCTAAATGGTTGTGTTCAGCACTATCGTGTTCCGGTCAGGTGGTAATGTGCGGCCCTGTAATTGCCGGAACAGAGGCATAACACCTTCATACACAGGAGTGGTAACGCATCTGCATTTTGACCTTGGTCTTTGTGTGGGTGTCTATCTGTCTATAGGCTGCAGTCATCACTTAACATCCATGTGAACTGCGAGCTTGTTTGCCACTTCCATTACATTAAAAAAACCCGACGTTTCGGTGGCTTTTCAGTTTCCGCGGTCCCGGACAGACTAAGGTGACATTCGTCTGACACAGTTTGAAAAATTATAACTATGCACCCATAGGTGCACAGAACATATTCTATTCCGATTTCGATAATGTTGGGTTGATTTAAAAAATCATTTTAGTTAATATACGAGAGATAAATCCGTGAAAACAGTTTTATTTCAATAATATACCACGATATTCGATGAGCTACCGATTCAAAGTATTTCGCCCTCTTTTAATTTCATTATTGTTATATTTTATGAGATGGTAGAACCAACTGTTTACAATAACATTTGTAGCGAGCAAACTAAGCAGCGATGTTAGCGTGACGATCCTATTGACATACATAATAAATGGTAGTACATATTGTCCAAATCTCTATGAATCTTTAAAAACTCAATATCACTTAGGAACTGACTCGAAAAACAAACCTCAGACCCAGGAGCGGATTTGATACGTTGGCTGCTCTAGGCCTATGGAAGATTGCCCCCCTCCCTCCCCTGTGCTTAAAGCATAAAAAATTAGGATAATAATAATATAATTATGGCAACCCATTATACGTCCCACTGCTGGGCACGAGTCTCTCCCCTTTTTGGGAGGAGGCCTAGAGCTTACTCCACCACGCTGCTCCAATGCGGATTGGTGGAGGTGGGTAGGTTAGTGGCCAACCCGCTGTCGGATGTTTTCAAACCGCCCATAAGGCCTCCGACAAGGTTTAACGACTGCTATCCATTGATAGAAACCGGGATCGACAGCTTAACGTGCCCTCCGAAGCACGGGAACGCGCATTTAATTTGCCAGTAGCGGTCACCCATCACGCTACCCGACCGGGCCCGTAGTGCCTAACCGAGTAGATCGCTTACGATCTACACAAGCCGCTGGGCCATGAGCGCTTCCAAAAAAAATTAGGTGAACTTAGAAATTAAAATAAAATTAAAAAAAAAAAAAAAACGATATTCATTAAGTGATGTCATTAATACTTCTAATAATCGTAATTGCCATACATGTAATTTTTTTTCGCGAGATGCTATATGGACACATTTTTGAGATTTTACACGTATGTGTGTAGGCAACTACTTAAAAAAAACGACCAAATTTTGCCGCTCCCTAAATTTTGCCGCCCGGGCTTACTCGGCCTATAGGGAAATGCACCCCTGCTTAGACCAGTTTAACGCCGCTTAGAATCTGAAAAATATTATACGTCTATTTTAGTTCTATTTGATTCAATTCAATGGCTTAAAACATTAAAACAGACTGTTTACAGTAACATTTGTAACAAGCAAACTAAACAGCGATATTACGTTTGGAACCGAACAACAAACAGCTCGAACCCGCTTGCAATGTTTGTTGGCGAGTACTTGAGAGTTGGATGTGATCAATGTCTCTCCAGTAAATGCATCTAACCTCTTGGGACTTACCAAGTATTAGTTTTCACATTTATTCAATTTGTAATAACTATATTCACTGAAATAAGTGAGAAGTGAATATAAAAATGTGTTTATATACGAGTTTCCTAATGACATCAGTACTTTGTGTATCATACACATCACTTCACGGTAGGATGTATGTGTAGGTATACTTCTACATACATTCATGTTTACAACCAGTATAATATATATATTTTTTATATATTGGAAGTGGCAAACAAGCATGCAGCTCACATTGATGTTAAGTGATGACTGCAACCTATAGACACTCACATGAAGACCAAGGTCAAAATGCAGATGCGTTACCACTCCTGAGGTCTAAGGTGTTATGCTTCTGTGTCGGAAATTACAGGGCCGTACATTATCAAATGACCAGAACACGATAGTGCTGAACACTACCATTTAGCGGCAAGTAAATTAGGTAATGCGATGGTGCCGACTCCCGTGAGCTCCGTCACTGGAGCTCTACCACCACTAAATGAAACCAGTAAAATATGCATTATTTTTAATCTCACTAAAGTAACGAGTAGCGAATTTATTGCCATTAGGGCAAATTACTGAACTCTGAGTGGGTCATAGAGAAACGGAGAGTATACGAGAAAAAAAAATTGAAAAAAAAAAACTGAAAAAAACAAAAAACACTAAAAAGCGAAAAATAAACTCATTTAGATAAATTCATGTTAAGGGAAAAAACATGTTATTTAAAACCATTCACCAAAACCTATTACTTATAATAAGTCAATTACTTAAATATTGGCTATGTAACTACCTACTCATAGGTTTGAAGTCGGTGCCAAGCCAAAGGCGTTTTCAAATTATCGATTAAAATACATTAAAAAAAAAGATTTTGACGAATTGATAACCTTCCTCTTTTTTCGAAGTCGATTAAAACGAAAATAAATGGCAAAACAATGACTAAAAAAATGTCCTTTTCCATTTCTATCATCCTATCCAATGTCTATTGCTTAATACTGTCCAACCTTAAAAAACAACTTATATGAAGGATCACAGACTAAACAATTTTGAAGGCGAAAACTAAACAACAGTTGAATTTACAACTGAAAAACAAACAGCTCGGTCCCGCTCCACTATTTGTTGGCGACTCTTATACTGAAGTACTGTGATGTGGATCTTTCACGTTAGTTTCGATACATATTGGATCAATGTCGCAGGAAATACAATTGTTATTTCACTGCAATTGATGATATGCCGTGTAAAGACGGCATTCTTTGTACAGTTTTTCTGTTAACTACCTCAGTAGCCTAGTGGCAGCAGGCCACTACTACGTTGGAGGTCCTGGGTTCGATTCCCGGGTCGGGGCTATCAGAGATAACGGTTTAAAATCCTTTATCTCTGGTTCTATTGGGCTTTATCCTTCTTCTGGAAGTTTCCCAGTACCTCGGAGTTTGGTAATGTGTCCGGAGATGGCAACAGGCTCCCACCTGTTACATGGGCCAAAAATGTAACCGGTGAATCGTGGGTGTTTGCATGTATGCTTAACTGCATGCATTTACCTCTGCCTGCCCCTTCTGGGATTACAGGCGTGAAGTTACGTTCTTTGTACAGTTTTGTTACTGGAGCTATAATTCCGTCCGGAACCGGTCTGGTGGTAATCATTACCAAAACGAAGAATGCTCTTGTGAATAGAGTACCAAGGTAAGAGCTCGAGAGCGTAGGTACCACCGCTCTACCTAATCTATCTGCCGCCAAATGGTAGCGATCAGCACTATCGTGTTGCGGTAATGTATGGCCCCGTAATAACTATCGCAGAGACAACAACTAAAGTCTCAGGAGTGGCAACGCAACTGCCTTTTGGCCTTTGGTCTTTGTGCGGGTGTTAGGCTGCAAACATCATGAAATGCATGCTTACTTGCAAACTCAAACTCAAAAAATTAGTAGTTTTAATGTTACTGGTAGTAAAGTTCCAGAATAGAAGCTTAAGAGTGCAAACCCACCGCATTAGCTAATCTATCAGCGTTCAAATGGTTGTGTTCAACACTATTGTTAATGCAGCGTCCATATTTAGCATTGCAGTGGTAACTCGTCTGCATTTTGACTTCTGCTTTTAAATAGAGCTCAAAATCTATCCAACTACAGCAAAGTGCAGACATGACTTTAACAGCTGCATTGGAAGATATCTTCAAGACGTGGAAGGATTCGGAATTCACTCCACACACCACATCACTCACTTCTGAATGGCGGATGATATTCTATTCATGGCTGAAACCCTGAAAGAGGTCGGCGCAAAGCTCAATAGTCTCAGTAAGGCATCTTAACATGTGTGTCTCAAAATGAATATGAACAAGACAAAGATCATGGGGATACCTATCTCCCATAAAATCACTGAACCTAACCAAAATACTAACCATCCCAAACAGAATTACACAAACTCGGCACGTTCTCATTCGTCTTGTTGACATCCCATTTACTTTGTAAGCAGGTGCAGATGCAGTGAACGTCAGTCTAGTGACGTCATTCTAACTATTACTGACGCTTGCATTTATCAATGTAGAGAAACTTTATTTAATTGTACTGCGAATATGAATTTTATTCGTGAAAATTTAAAAGAACAGCGGATAACCTAAGCTGAATGGCTCTGAATCATCTTTGTCTCGTTTTTTCAAACTCGCTGTCCCATAATTGGCCTTCCATAAAATATGTCACGTTAAATAAGCCTTTTCTGACTGCCTCCCCCCTATTGTTACGCTACGTCACACTATCTGTGACCCCCCTAAAACAAAACGTCACAAAAACTAAGCCCCCTAAATCAGGAATACTCTTACGAAATATAATTTTAAAATATTTTAATGAACTGCGAACGTCACGTTCTCGTGGACACCCCGTTCCCCTCCGTCACATTTGGCCACGCTCAGTAAGATTCTCCCAGAAAGCTCCCATCCAAAATTATGACGATTTGGATGCGAGGCAAGCTCATGGCGGAAGCCCTAAAGGTTCGGCCCTTTATAGAAAACTTAAATTTGGTGGAGGTACTGAACGGGGTGCAAGGTATCTCCTATATCTTAATCTGACGCGCTGGAGTCATGGTAGAGGTCTTGATACTTACATTTTACATAACGGCTATGCGATTGACCTTAAAGATGGGGGCATGGATTACCAATGTATTAAATTTTATTTTAGCGAAATCGGTATTGTAATTTTTTGTTGTAATTTTTATGCAACGTGTCACCGTCTTGTGGAGGTGAATGCGTGGTCTTTTATATAAGGCATTTTGCGTCATAGAAGCAAAATATCTTGAAAAAAAATGTAGCCTTCGTTTCCAGATGCATTTTCTTAATAAAACGATACACTAGTTGTGCATTATATTTTAATCTGAATCGGGGCACGTATCCCATTCATCTTGTTGACGTTCCATTTAGGTGACGTGTTCCACCAGCGTCACAGCGTGAGAAGGTAGGAATAAAGTGCAGTAACGTATTTTTTTTACTACCACAAGGCTGCATGACGTTGTCGTTGAAATCGACTAATTTTAAATTGATTCTTTACATATTTTAGTTATGTCAAAGTTTTATTTACTTAGCTATCGACGGGATAGCTAATTCGTAAGTGCGGAGTTCAGGTATAAATACCGGTGCTCTTGAAACACAAAGTTTAATTAAAAAGCAGAAGTCGTTTACGGGTATGAAGTGATAGTCGCGCGGCTGGTGTAGATCCAAAGCGATCTACTCGGTTAAGCAATACAGACGCGGGCGGTTGTGTGATGGGTGAAAGCAAAATTGCAATTTGCAAAATTGCATGGCAAATTAAAATGCGCGTTTCCGTGCTTCGGAGGGCACGTTAAGCCATCGGTCCCGGTTGCTATCGATATATAGCAGTCGTTCAACCTTTTCGGAGGCCCTAAGGACGGTTTGAAAACATCCGACAGCGGGATGACCACTTACCCTTATCTTCACCAACCCGCATTGGAGCAGCGTGTTGGAGTATGCTCCAGGCCTCCACCTAAGAAGGAGAGAGACTCGTGCCCAGCAGTGGGACGTATAAAGGGTTGCCATTATTATTGTCAAATTGTTAAATAACGTCATCTGTCTACGTTCGAATACGTGCAGCAGCAATTGTGATCGGCAACTTTTCGTCAATATGAAGACCAATTCAAAATGTATCTCAAAAAACCTCTGAATGGTATCAAAAATTACTTGTGTATTACCATATAAAATGTTCATCGATTTTCGTCCAGCCGCTTTAGCGTGTTTGAGCAACAAACAAAGACATCAATACTTTCCTATTCCTAAAAGAAGTTAGATTATCTGGCTGCAGTAAAGTCTACGAGTTGAGTTTTGGCAGGAACCTTGAAGGAGGCGTGTGGATCTCTTAGTTTATTTCATTTCCGCAGTCAATTTTTGAGTTACATTAAATAAAGCGGGTGGTATTTTGTTTGATATAGGTTTATTACAGGGACTTTGTATAGTGAAATAGAATAACAGTGGGAAAACACGGCCTTTCAAGTAGCATCCAAAACTTCATTGTAAATATTCTGGTAAAGTAGCCATCGCTTTACTCGAGTTACTGACTTTGAGTTATGACTTTTACGCTGCTTAATACGAACACGAAATATCGTTTTACTTTACACTGGCAATATACGTAATAGCGATGTCATTGTTTAAAAAAAAAGTCTACAAGTTCAATCTCAGCTTCCAAGAGTCTTCATATAAGAGGTCATTCAAAGTACACCAACGTATAGTTTCGATCATAGAGCAATACGGGCCATCGGTCGCGGCGGACCGGAGGGGAGGACATGCAGGCTTTCTCCTCTGTCAAGTAAGTACAAGTACAAGACCGAATGGTCATAGGCCTGGCGCCCAGATATTTAATTGTGTGTTTATGTATTTTGTTAAAATAAAGGTGTGAGTTTCGTAGTAGTAGATGATTTTTGTGGTGAGTGTCACACGTATTTCCCCCCTCAAAAAATTACAGACTGTTTTATATCGGTAATAAACGCTCTGGCTACTCCCCACCGGTTCGCCGCGGCCGGTGGGCCGAGTTGCTCTATGGTTTTGATGGATAAGTTGAGGCTACGTTGCCGCCGAGAGGTTATTATTGCTACAACAATGGGCATGGGGTTTTATTTGATTGATGGGAGGAAAAAATTGCTCGAAATTGCTATTATATGCCGCCGCAGGGAAGTCTGTTGAATTTTAATGTAATACTGGTTTTGATTTATATTAGTAACTAGTGACTTACCCCGGCTTCGAGCGGGTGCAATTTTACCTATATTACTACTATCATAATAAAATGTAGCCTATAGCACTTCTAAATAGTATAGCTTTCTGATTATGAAAAATATTCATTATTGGTTCAGTATTTTCGAAGATTAGCCCCTACAAACAAACAAAGAATCCAAGTTACAAATAATACTATTATACTTCATAATATTACTATAGATTTAATTTTTTTTATTATTTTTTTTATGATATGGAAGTGGCAAACAAGCGTGCAGTTCACGTTGATGTTAAGTGATAACTGCAGCCTATAAACACCCACACAAAGACCAAGGTAAAAATGCAGATGCGTTACCACTCCTGAGGCCTAAGATGTTATGCCTCTGTGCCGGAAATTACAGGGCCGTACATTACCACCTGACCGAAACACGATAGTGCTGAGCACTACCCTTTAGCGGCAAGTATATTAGGTAATGCGGTGGTGCCTACGCCCGCGAGCTCCGTCACTGGAGCTCTACCACCAGTAAAATTATGGTCTTTTTAATTACATCCGTCATTTTGTGGTCTTTCGTGTGTGGTGGCTTTGGTGTCCGGTTTGGGGAATGATGGCGACAAGTACTACTATAACGCTATTCCAAATGACATGAAAGCTTTACTTTTTAAAATATTTGTTAGAAAGGTGAAATTATGGCTAACTAAAAATTAACTTAAAACTCAACTTCACGCCTGTAATCCCTGAAGGGGTAGGCAGACGTAAATGCGTGCATTCAATTATACGTGCAAACACTCACGATTCGCCGGTTACGTTTTGGCCCATTTAACAGGTGGCGAGCCTGTTGCCATATCCGGGCACATCACCAAACTCCGAGGTACTGGGAAACTTCCACAAAATGGAAAAATCCCCATAGAACCAGAGATAAAGGATTTTAAACCGTTACCTCTGATAGCCCTCGACCCGGGAATCGAACCCAGGACCTCCAGCGTAGTACTGCTGCTACTAGGCTACTGAGGCAAAAATTAATTTAATTTTGTCATTCATTAATTCATTACATATCATCAATTACAAAGAAATATTTACACTTGACTCTAATGAAAATTGGCACTTTAAAGTTTAATAAGTGTCGAACAGTTAACTAAATCCAAAAGTGACGTTAGCACACCCCTAACATTTTTGTAAGAGCTATTCAACGATATCCCACAGTTTATAGAAAATGATAAATAAAAAAATATTTGCGCATTACATGTAGGAGGGGTACCCTAAATAATTTTATTTTTCATTTTTTTGTTCTACCACTTTGTCGGCGTGAATTAGGTGTATACTTGTGCCAAATTTCAAGTCCCTAGTACCAATAGTTTTTGCGCTAAACCGCGGACAGACAGACGCACAGACAGACAGACAGACAGACGGACATGGCGAAACTATAAGGGTTCCTTGTTTACTATGGAACCCTAAAAATGGAAATACCGCAGCACGCCGGATTTATTTTTTAGACCTAGCATGAACGCTTCCCGGGAATTAGCATATAAAAGAGGCAGTCGGCCGTTCTCACTCGGTAAATCGTTCCTCGGCCTATAAAAATATTAACGTTTAGAATATATGAAAATGCAAATTTAAAATCGTTTGCACTTTGCTAAAGAAGATTATGTTTGTATGTTCTTTTTTATTGAACAATTATGTTTTTTGGGGTTTACAATACTGCTCTGTTTTGAGTTTGGATGTTTTGGTAATTTACACAACATGTATATTGTAAATAAAAAATGAACCATACAAATGTTTGTACGCGCAAACTTCCAAAGGGCTGCACCAAATTGGATAAATATTTATTTTATGTGTTTGTTATTGTCAGAAGGTTTGTATGAAAGAAATGTTTTAAAAAATCTCAAATATTTACAAAAATTGATGTCGGTACGAAGTTTGACGGGTCAGCTCGAATTATCTCGAATTAATACGAAAATGTATCTGTAAGAATCGCAACATATATACCTACGAAAATAATGTTAAAAGTGGGTTCTTAGTTTTTGTTTTTTAGAACTGCCTCAGTAGCGTAGTGGTAGCAGGCCACTACTACTACGCTGGGGGTCCTGGGTTCGATTCCCGGTATAGTGGTTACGGCGAGAGGTCTGAACGGACTGTCGGGCCGTCGGGCTCGATGTGCGAGCGCAGCGCGGTAGGCCACGCCCCCAAGCACCGTTAGATCTCTCTAATAACAAACTCGGTTCGTTTGTCCGCGCAACATACAAAAACATTAATTTTACATTATAAAATATACCATTACAAAACATTTAAATTAAATTACAATTACACAATACAATTATTTACAAACAAATTAACAAAAACAATAATTAATAAAATTACAAATTAAAACATATATAATTAAATATACGCTACACAACCCCTTCCCAGAGACCGTCACTACGGGCGATAATAGTCCGGGAAATGAACTTTCCGACCTGACCTCGTTGTCTTGGTGCTTTCCTTCAGTTCAGGTAACTTGGTGGTGGGTGTGAGTGTGTGTTGCGTGGGTGTGTTTTTGTGTGTTTGTATGTTAGTGTATGCGTTAGTGTCAGTGATGTATGCTGGTTTGAGCCTGTCTATAGAAACTGTGACAGCCTTGCCATGGATGAGGAGTTTAAAAACCTTGTCACCTCGTGTCAGGACTTTATGTGGACCTGTATACGTAGGCTTAAGTGACCCAGATGTCTCATCCTTCAAAAATACATGACTTGTGGTACTGAGGTCTTTAAAAACAAATGTAGACCTATGACCATGACGCGATGTTGGAGTTGGCTGTAGACGTTTTGAAAACGAGCGTAAATGTGCTACGTAGTCAGACATGTCTAACGTGTCATCGGTCGTAGGGTGGAACATTTCACCTGGTAGCCTAAGCGTCTCACC
Organism: Macrosoma leucophasiata; assembly: GCA_036365455.1. NCBI lineage: Eukaryota > Metazoa > Arthropoda > Insecta > Lepidoptera > Hedylidae > Macrosoma > Macrosoma leucophasiata. The sequence goes on from JAWQUS010000026.1 coordinate 14,893,221, forward strand.
ATAAACTAATTCAGCTGACGTAGCTCCTAGGTCTTCTTTATAAGCGCTTCTAATGCCCAAAAGAACTAACGGCAGTGATTCAACCCAATTGACATTGTTATGGCAAGTAATAGCCGCTTTTAACTGCCTGTGGAACCTTTCTACCAAACCATTGCAGGCAGGATGGTAAGCGGTTGTACGTCTATGCCTGAAACCGATAAATTCCGATAGATGTTTAAATAGTGTCGACTCGAATTGTCGACCGCGATCAGTTACTATGTCTAACGGACATCCGAACCTCGCGAACCATCCTGATACTAAGGCCTTGGCAACAGTCTCTGCAGTTATGTCTGGAATAGGTATTACCTCAGGCCAACGCGTAAACCTATCAATGGCAGTGAGGCAATACCGAAATCCTTGTTGCAGTGGCAAAGGGCCTATCAAATCGATATGAATATATGAAAATCTAGCTTTAGGTAGCTTAAATGTACCTAACGGTGCAGAAACATGCCGCGTTACCTTGGACCGTTGGCATGCTAAACACGAGCGACTCCATTCCCTGCAGTCCTTCCTAATTCCTGGCCAAACGTACCTCCCGGCAACCAGATTGGTCGTTGCGTTTGCACCAGGGTGACTCAATGAATGTAGGCTCTGAAAAATATTGTACCTAAGCTCGTTCGGGACATAAGGTCGTGGTACATTGCTTCTCTCATCGCAGTACAGTTCAGACTCTAATCCCGGCAGTTTAACCTTAGTCAGATGTAATGATGTATTACCTTTAAGTAACTGGATAAGCTCGGGGTCTTGTTGTTGTAATTGAACTATCGTCTCTAAATGAACTGGTTGAGAAATTTGCTCAATACGTGACAGGCTGTCAGCAACAACATTATCCTTACCAGAGATGTGCCTAATCTCCGTAGTAAACTGCGAGATGTAATCTAGGTGTCTGAACTGTCGTGGTGAGCAATTCTCTTTTCGCGAATGAAATGCAAAACAAATAGGTTTATGGTCTGTGTACACGACAAAGTTTCTTGCTTCTACCATGTGCCTAAAGTATTTTATTGCCTCGTAAATCGCAAGTAGTTCCCTATCGTAAGGTGAGTACTTTTTCTGCGATGGACTGAGCGCTCGCGAGTAAAATGCCAATGGTTGCCATGTCTCTCCGTCCCTACATTGCTGTAACACAGCACCTAATGCCACATCCGAAGCATCCGTAACCAGTGCGAGTTTTGCTTCGCTGAGTGGATGTGCAAGCATAGCAGCTCTGCACAGGCTTTCTTTACACGCGTCGAAAGCTTCCTGCTCTTTGTATGTGAAATTAATAGGATGCGAGCCCTTTACAGAACCGGTTAACAGAGCGTTCAAAGAAGATTGAATTTGCGCCGCGTTAGGTATAAAACGTCTATAAAAATTTATCATACCTAAAAATCTGCGTAGCTCGCGCACGGTTTTAGGCGCAGGATATCTAGAGATAGCTTCGACTTTCTCGGGCAATGGTTTGGTACCGCTAGACGAAATACTGTAACCTAGAAACGTTACCTCACTTTTCCCGAATACGCACTTACTCGTGTTAACTACAACGCCGTATTTTTGTAATCGAGTAAAAAGTTGACGTAGATGGTTTTTATGAGAGTCCTGGTCTCTAGAAAAAATCAAAATGTCATTTAAATATGGGAAACAAAAGTCCAGTCCTCTGACCACCTCGTCGACAAACCGTTGAAATGTCTGCGCGGCGTTACGTAGACCGAATGTCATGTATGGGAACTCGAATAAGCCGAACGGTGTAGTGATCGCAGTTTTCGGAATGTCAATAGGACTGACGGGAATTTCATGGTAAGCCTTCACTAAATCTACTGTAGAAAATACTGAACAGCCAGCGAGACTATGGGCAAAGTCTTGTATGTGTCTAATCGGATATTTATCCGGAACAGTTCTGGCGTTCAACATACGATAATCGCCACAGGGCCGCCATCCATTCTTTTTTGGTGCCAAATGCAATGGCGAGGCCCATGGTGAGCTAGAGGGTCTGGCCGTGCCGTCCTTCAACATGGCCTCAAACTCCTCTTGTGCAATTTTCAGCCTATCGGGTGCTAGCCTACGGGGTGTGCACGAAACCGGAGAACCAGGTGTGGTGTGAATATGGTGGACTGTGTTATGTATAGTTGTACGGTGGATGCCATGTGGACGAGTGATGTCTGGAAAGTCGCGTAGTATGTAATGAAACGTGGACTCACCAAGTATTACCTTCACTGAAGAAATAGCATCAGACGGTTGAGCGGGTGAAGCCGGGGCGGAAAGCGTAGTGCTGTGGTCGATGAGACGTTTATTCCTGCAATCCACAATAAGATCGTAATGTATTAAAAAATCAACGCCTATTATCGCCTTTGTAACATCGGCCACGACAAATCGCCAATTAAATTCCCGACGCAACCCTAAATTTAATTTGATGTTAACATAGCCGTACGTATTAATTGCAGTACCGTTAGCCGCACTGAGTTCGTAGTTGGTTTTTTCCCGCCGTCCAGGCACTGCCGATCGGGGGAAGACACATAGGTCGCTACCCGTGTCGACCAAATATTGTGTCTTCGTATTCAGATCGGTCACGAACAGGCGACTAACAACAGAAGGAAAATCAGCTGTCGCCATCACTGATTTCCGTTGGCGTTTCCCGCCATTTTGTAATCGCACGGTTTTATACACCTATGTGCCCTATCTGCGTATTTGTAATGGTACCAACATACCGGAAACCGTTGATGATCTGACGATGACCTCGTTGAGGATGAACGTCCGCGACGTTGGCTTCGCGAATGGCTTCTAGAACGGTCTCGTGGTCTTGCCAGTCTTCGGACCTGCTCCGTCAGTGTCTCCACCTGTCTGGTCAACGCCGCGACCTCCGAGCTGATTCCGTGCCCCGTCGAGTGGCTGGTATCTGTTACTGCAGACGTCGAAGCAGCTTGGGATCCGACCACGTCGTGTATACGGTCCGCCAGCTCCGCCAATTCCTCCATACCAGTCCTGGTTTGCGACGCTATAATCGCCTGCGTTCCACCTGGTAGACGGCTGGTCCAAATTGTCCGTAGGAACTCATCTGGCACGCCGGGTCCGGCTAGGTTGAGTAAATGCCGGTAAAACTGCGATGGTTTTCTGTCGCCCAACTCCTCATGCATGAGGAGCTGCTTAACCTTCTTTTCCCGTGACGCAAAGAGCCTTTTAATCAGCTCCGTCTTTAATTTTTCATATTTATTAGTCGCTGGTGGGTAGGTAATGACGTCCTCCACTTCGCACGCAAATTGCGGATCCAAATTGCCCGTCACATAAAAGAATTTGGTTTCATCCGTCTTTATATTCGCCAAAACGAACTGAGCTTCCATCTGGGAGAACCACAACGAAGGTTTCTCGGGGTAAAAGGGTGGTATTCTTACCCCTACCCGGCAGGTTTCGGCCATCTTCTCGCCGCCATTTTGTGTATCCGTATCCGCGACGCCGCTGTTGCCTTTGTTCATCTTCCACGTGTTTGATCGGGGTCACCAATATAGTGGTTACGGCGAGAGGTCTGAACGGACTGTCGGGCCGTCGGGCTCGATGTGCGAGCGCAGCGCGGTAGGCCACGCCCCCAAGCACCGTTAGATCTCTCTAATAACAAACTCGGTTCGTTTGTCCGCGCAACATACAAAAACATTAATTTTACATTATAAAATATACAATTACAAAACATTTAAATTAAATTACAATTACACAATACAATTATTTACAAACAAATTAACAAAAACAATAATTAATAAAATTACAAATTAAAACATATATAATTAAATATACGCTACACCGGGTTGGGGACTATCAGAGATAACGGTTTAAAATCCTTTATCTCTGGTTCTATTGGGATTTTTCCATTTTCTGAAAATTTCCCAGTACCTCGGAGTTTGGTAATGTGCCCGGAGATGGCAACAGGTTCGCCACCTGTTACATGGGCCAAAACGTAACCGGGGAATCGTGGGTGTTTGCATGTATGCTTGAATGCATGCATTTACCTCTGCCTACCCCTTCGGGGATTACAGGCGTGAAGTTACGTTTTACGTTACGTTTTTCTTAGTTTTTTTTAATATTGCTGGTTTATTAATAACCCGGCCTGGCTTCGCGCGGTTGCAATGTTACCTGCCCTCTCCTATTTATCTTAGCGTGATGTTATATAGCCTAACTGACTCTAACATTGAAATAATTTTTCAAATTGGACCAGCAGTTCCTGAGATTAGCGCATTCAAGCAAACAAACAAACTCTTCAGCTGTATAATTGTAGATGTAACGGTTTTCCATTTTCCATAAAAGAAATTTCCGCACACTTTAGTTTTTTGATTCTTGTGGAGCTAGATCAACCAAATGCCAAGCATCGTTATCATTAAAATACTCGTAGTAATCGAGTTTATAGTAGCTATTTTGACATAGTGTGCGTTTGATACATGCTTTGAATTACTTTCGGTAAGTTTCGCGAGACTATTTATAAGGTTTAAGGTTTAAAGACATTTATTTCCTCATAAAGATTTACAATCACTTACATGAGAAACAGTTGTACAGTATAAACGTTTTGTTGGGCTATTTAAAATTATCCTATTACAATCACAAGTCACATCACATCACACCACAGAACGTAAAGTAACAATTATATTTGTGAACAGTTATGAACTGATGTAGGCAGTTCTAGATAAGACTGATCTCGGCTTGCACTTAACGTCGTTAGTTATAGACTTTTTTATGAAAAAAAAGGTGGCAAATAAGCATACAGTTTACATTGATGTTAAGTGATGACTGCAGCATAAAGACGTCTACATAAAAGGTCTAAAAACAGATGCATTACCACCTCTAAGACTTAAGTTGTTATGTCTTTGTGATAGTTATTACGGGGCCATACATTTCCATCGAAGCGTGTCTGGTGTAGATCGGAAGCGATCTACTCGGTTAAGCATTACGGGCGCGGTCGGGTGTGTGATGGGTGACCGCTAGTGGCAAATTAAAATGCGCGTTTCCGTACTTCGGAGGGCATGTTAAGCCGTCGGTCCCGGTTGCTATCGATAGATAGCAGTCGTTAAACCTTGTCGGAGGCTTTATGGGCGGTTTGAAAACACCCGACAGCGGGTTGGCCACAAACCGTATTTCCACCAACCCGCATTGGAGCAGCGTGCTGGAGTAAGCGCCAGGCCTCCCCCCAAATAGTTGAGAGACTCGTGCACACCATTGTATATGGGTATACGTATAATGGGTTGCCATTATTATAATTATTATTACATTACTGGTGGTAGAGCTCCAGTGACGGAGCTCGCGGGCGTAGGCACCACCGCATTACCTAATATACTTGCCGCTAAATGGTAGTGTTTAGCACTGTCGTGTTCCGGTCAGGTGGTAATGTACGGCCGTAATTTCCGGCACAGAGGCGTAATACCTTAGGCCTCAGGAGTGGTAATGCATCTGCAGTTTGACCTTGGTCTTTGTGTGGGTGTCTATAGCTTGCTTGTTTGTCACTTCAGTTACATAAAAAAAAACAAAAAAAATCCATCTAACCGGAACACGATAGTGCTAAACACTACCATTTAGCGGCAGATAGAGGTAATACATTTTCTCCGTTTTTTTTTACAACCTTTTTGTTTGTTCATTACATTAGATAATATAATTGAGAACAAGAATGTAAGACATACCACATACCACAGTGGTTTGATGGAATGTTACACAGTGTTAAGTTATTCATGCACAACATATTGATGACATTACAACACGAGGTAACTCGGTTAATGTACACCATTATAATTTCACATACCAATAAGTCGTCTTTCTGTACGTGCGGTACAAGTTATGGGAGCAAGCGTATAAAGTATTATGACTTGACTTACGGCCAATTACTGAAATGTCACACAAATCTAAGCCGGACTTAATAGTCTTTTGTCTCTCTAAAACACGTGTAATAGACAGAGATAGCGTAAACAGGGTGTCCCAGAACTCAATGTCAAGCCGATACCGAGTGATAATACCTATAGATGGCAATTATCACGAAAATCTAAAAAAAATCCCATGTTTTTTGAAATTTATGGGCATTTAAATAGAACTGAAACCGCTCACTATGGGCGTCATAAGAAGGCTCAAGGTCACTCAGAGAGCAATGGAGAGGGCTTTGCTCTTAGTTTCTCTGCGAGATCGAATCAGACATGAGGAGATCCGCATTAGAACCAAAGTAACCTCAAGCGGCAGTGGGCAGAACTGACGGCCGCTGGGGCAGAAGAGTTCTGGAGTGGCGACCGCGTACCGGAAGATGAAGCGTAGGCAAGCCCACCTCGAGGTGGACTGACGACATTCGTTGGATGAGGGCGGCCCAGGACCGTTCGTTGTGGCAATCTTTGGGGAGGCCTTTATTCAGCAGAGGACGTCTTTTGGTTGAAATGATGATGATAATGAAAAACAATTAAATTTTAGTAATTTTGTAACCATTTTGCGGTTACTATGGTTAAACTTAAAAGTACTTTTTGAAATCACAATAAAAATATTAGTCATATATCTTGTTCCACTGCTTAAATTGCTGATATTGGTACTTGCCAATATCAGTATGTACTAATCAGATTACAGCTTTCAACATACATAATCTCGTCGCTTATAATGCAGACTCCATCGAAACTATGATGTCTATTTACGATAATAGCTGTCGGTATAATGGAAGGGGATCGTCATTCACTCAATGATGGTATTCACGTCACACTTCATGGGCCGTACGTGGAACATATATGTTTCATACTCTGTTCAGATCTCAGGTTTTTGGACAATTTTATGTCCTAAACGACCCACCTTGTCGATGTCCTAACTTAAATCTTTTAGCGAAAAAACCCGTCAAGTTCGATTCGGGGTTGTACAGAAGGGTTCCTTGTCGTTTTTTTCTTGTTGTGTGTTGTGTGTTGCATTAAAATTGCTGAAATTTTCTGCAAGGCCTACCTCATGGTAATGAATTACGGGTGGTAGAGTTCTAGTGTCAGACTATAGGAGTCTCGAGAGTATAGCATACCAGCGCGATACCTAATAGGTAAATCTGGCGTCAAATGCATAACCATGTTGTGTTATTTACATTTTTTTATGTAATGAAAGTGTCAAACAAGCGAGTTTGTTAAAGCATGCAGTTCACATTGATGTTAAGTGATGACTGCAGCCTATAGACACCCACACAAAGACCAAGGTCAAAATGCAGATGCGTTATCACTCCTGAGGCCTAAGGTGTTATGCCTTTGTGCCGGAAATTACAGGGCCCATTGTAAATATATGACCCTTACTATAAAACCACACACAGGTATAATAATTGAGGTTTTTGTATGTGTATGGGAGCGGTCTCATGTCCATGGTGCGGCACCGTCCGGCGCGGCACCGTGTATGGTGGCACCATGGTTCAGTTTTTATCTCGATATGGACCTCGAAAGACGTATTATTTTGCTCCTGTTACTATTACGACGAATGAAGAACTAAGTTCTTCCAAGCTTATATTGAGGAATCTTCTTCCTAAGCCAGGTTTGGACGTGGACATGGAACCGTGAACATGAAACCGCTCCCTTAGTATCTTCACGTCAAGTCCCTTACAGGCTAGGCGGAGTGTGGAGCGCTAGAATCCCGGTCCTCACACATCATACAGCAACTCGGCCCTCCGGTCGCGGCGGACCGGAGGGGAGTAGCCATAGCGTTTATTACCGATGTAAAACAGTCTGTCATTTTTTGCGGGGGTAAATACGTGTGACACACACACACACAACTAAAATCGTCTATTACTACGAAAGTCACATCTTGACTATAACAAAATACATAAACAATTTCACGCACACATTTAAACATCTGTGCGACAGGCACAGGACCATTTGTTCTTGTACTTTGTTACAGGGGAAAGTCTGCATATGGCTACTCCCCTCCGGTCCACTGCGACCGGTGGCCCGTGTTGCTCTATGTTACACACCTATCGTGCTTCCTGTATATTCATAATTCTCTTCCTCTTCATACATGTACGCCTAAGACTACTTAACTGAAACTTTGAGGTTTTTGTGAAGATGTCTTTAGGCTGAGAAAACCGCGTGCTTTTTTTTTTTTTATGTAATGGAAGTGGTAAACAAGCATGCAGTTCACGTTGATGTTAAGTGATGACTGCAGCCTATAGACACCCACACAAAGACTAAGGTCAAAAAGCAGATGCGTTACCACTCCTGAGGCCTAAGGTGTTACGCCTCTGTGCCGGAAATTACAGGGCCGTACATTACCACCTGACCGGAACACGATAGACGATGCTGAACACTACCATTTATCGGCAAGTATATTAGGTAATGCGGTGGTGCCTACGCCCGCGAGCTCCGTCACTGGAGCTCTACCACCAGTAAAGCTTATTAGTCAGAATCTGTACTAATAATAGGTTGGGGAAAAAGTTTTTTCGCATTATAGTATGTATGAACTTGTAATAAAATCTCTTTGGCTGTAGTATTTGTATCTGGCTGGTTTTGGTATAATTGAAAGTTAAAATTTTAAAGAACGTAATTCCAAATTCAAATTAGGCAAATGTTTGATTTTCATTTGTTTTTCGTACTGTCAAGATGAGTGAATCTAATGAAGAAATTCGATACATTTTAAAATTTTACTACAAAAAAGGTAAAAATGCAACGCAAGCCGCGAAAAAAATTTGCGATGTTTATGGACCTAGTGCAGTGTCTGTGAGAGTAGCACAAATTTGGTTTAAGCGTTTTCCATCCGGAAATTTTGATGTCAAAGATGCACCTCGCTCTGGTCGCCTTATTACGGATAAAATTGATGCCATTTTTGAAAAAGTGGAGCAAGATCGACATATCAGTAGTTACGACGTAGCTGAAGAACTGAAAATTGATCACAAAACAGTTTTGGCGCATTTGAAAAAAGCTGGGTACAAAAAATAGCTCGATATTTGGGTACCTCACGAGCTCACTGAAAGAAACCTAACTCATTTGTGATTCTTTATTACGACGTAATGAAACCGAATCATTTTTGAAGAAGCTGATAACTGAAGAAGGTGATGAAAAGTGGATCACGTACGACTAGAACGTGCGAAAAAGGTCGTGGTCAAAGGCCGGTCGGGCTTCACAGACTGTGGTGAAACCCGGGTTAACTCGCAATAAGGTGATGTTGTGTGTGTGGTGGGATTGGAAGGGAATTATTCATTATGAGCTATTACCACCAGGCAGGACTATCGATTCTGAACTCTACTGCGAACAACTGATGAGATTAAAGCAAGAAGTTGAGAGAAAGCGGCCGGAATTGATCAACAGAAGGGGTGTGGTGTTTCATCATGATAACGCTAGACCTCACACATCTATAGCCACTCAGCAAAAATTAAGAGTGTTTGGCTTGGAGGTGTTAATGCATCCGTTGTATAGTCCTGACCTTGCACCTTCAGATTTCCAGCTGTTTCGGTCTCTTCAGTATTCTTTATGCAATGTTAGGTTAACATCACGAGAGGACTGCCAAATCCACTTGTCGCGGTATTTTGACGAGAAGTCCCAAAATTTTTATAGCAATGGGATCATGTCCCTACCTACAAGATGGCAAAAGGTTATCGAACAAAATGGTACATACATACTTTAGGTAAATTTAAATAAACTATATTAAAAAATGTTTTGAATTATCTTAAAAAATGCGAAGAAACTTTTTCCCCAACCTTATATTATGAAGGTAGAGCATTTGTATTTTGTATGCATTTAAAAATGATTTTTTAAGTAACGATGGTAAAAACCAAGCATGCACTTCAAAATATTACATACGCTACAAACATCTACACAAAAACCAGAGGTCAAAATGCATATGTGTTGCCATCTTTGTGACCTTAGTTGCTTTATCTTTGTGATAGTAATTACGGGGCATACATTGATGATGATGATGATGACATATTATCCAATTACCATCAGTATTAACTGCACGCCCGATTGCCATTTTCATAATAAAAAAAAAAGCAGAGGCAAATGGAATGTACATGTAGGGTTTTCACTCACCGGATACGGAATTCTTAAAGGTCTTGGAATAAAAAGTTATGGCCCATAAATGTCCCCATCCTGGGGTCAACTTTACCCCACATATTACAGGAGAGATGAGCTACAACGTAATTTTGGTAGTTCGGAAATATTGGTTTATGCGATTATGACGCTACGACGTTACTTCAATATTCGATGCGATCATTGAAATAGAATAGATTCGATGTATTTGTGAATAGCTAATCATAACTTAATGGTGGTTAAGCGGAACACCAATGATTTTTTTTTTTTATATTCGGTATTCGCCCGTATAGTATACAGTTTTCAGGCGAAAACCAAACATTAAAAACCGGTCAAGTGCGTGTCGGGCCATGAGCAGTGTAGAGTTCCGTAGTTTTTAGGTTTTAATAATGTAATAAAAAAAATCTATGGAGTTATTCGAAATTTTCGAATAAAATATATTTGATCGACTATTACTCGCAAACTTGTATAGCCAACTTCATTTTTTTTTTATGTATTAATAGTGGCAAACAAGCATGCAGTTCACATTGATGTTAAGTGATGACTGTAGCCTATAGACACCCACACAATGACCAGAGGTCAAAATGCAGATGCGCTGCCACTCCTGAGGCATTAGGTGATATGCCTCTGTGCCTGAAATTACAGGGCCTGAATTATTATGATAGTTTTCCTTTTAATTTCGGTATATGTAGCTACTATTGCCGTAACGTTTGATTTCTATGAACAACCGTTTAGTTGGTAGAGGGGGGGACACTTGACTCTAACGAAAATTGGCACTTTAAAGCTTCATAAGTCACGAATGGTAAACTAAATCGAAAAATGATATTAGCACACCCCTAACATTTTTGAACAAAGACCTATCCAACGATATCTCACACTATTTATAAAACGAAAAATAAAGAAAAATATCCGCGCGTAATTTGTAGGGGAGGTAATCCCTAAGTAATTTTATTTTTCATGTTTTTATTCTACCACTTTATCGGCGTGATTAAAGTGTATACTTGTGCCAAATTTGAAGTCTCTAGTACCAATAATTTTTGCGCTAAACCGCGGGCGGACAGAGAGACAGACAGACATACGGACATGGCGAAACTATAAGGGTTCCTCGTTTACTAAGGAACCCTAAAAATTACGTTGAATAGGCCGAATACCAATGCCGAATATTCGTGGCATATTAAGTCTAAGTGACGTATAGTCACAACTTAGAATTTTATGCAGGTTGTAAAGGATATCCTTCTGAAAAACAAAACTGCAAATAGTACAATTTTTTAAATCTTAAATTTATATAATAAGTTATAAACCTATTTTTACTGATTCTTCCATAAAAGAGCCATGTGAATTTTATGCAATACAATATCGTAGTACGCTTGAGATCAACGCTCAACGCTATATAGGTATTTGGTATATTTTTCTTATTTTTGTACCATCTAAAAGCATCCCCAATATTCAAACGATAAAATTAATTCAACACCTCAATAAATTCTTAATGAAATCCTAAACCAACGACTTTCAATTACAGCCTCACCTAATTAGTACTGTGTACATCCAATTAATAAAGCGAGGCATCGATGTACTAGGAAAATACTTTACTTAGGGATGGTTCATTTAAATCAACGATTTTCAGTAGGTAATCATCGTCATGGCTTCATCCGAATGACGTCCGCTGCTGGACAAAAGGCTTGCCCAGATGCCCACAATAGTGTTCGAGAGCGTCAATAGAGGAGAAAATGTACATGTAATGTACGGCCCTGTAATTTCCGGCACAGAGGCATAGCACCTTAGGCCTCAGGAGTGGTAACGCACCTGCATTTTGACCTTGGTCTTCATGTGGGTGTCTAAAGGCTGCAGTCATCACTTAACATCAATATGAACTGCATGCTTGTTTGCCACTTGCATAACATAAAAAATAATCTATCACGGGACGATGCTACCCATCTCGCGTCATTTCTGTAGTATCGGTTGCATAGCTACCAATAAGTTATTTAGGGGTGTCGTTAACCGATCCAAAATTGGTTCAAGCAAAATGGGAAAGAGAAACTGGGCGCTCGCATGCGGGTCTTTGGTAGCTTATTGGTGAAGCGGCTGGACTGGATGTCCTGAGGTAGCAGGTTCAATCTTTGCCCAAATTCAAATGGTATATCCATTTTTTTTATTTATGAACTCACTTGCATGTGTTATTGCGAAAAATAAAAATATTAGAATTCACAAATACGTGCATAAGCCTACGAATTCATAAACGGTTGTCTAATAATCCATACTTACTAATTAAACACTTAGTAAAAAAATCTGAAAGAAATTCCATTGTATCACTGTCTGTCTAAGACTCTTTCAGAAATAAACCGCTGAGCCTATTGTAATTTTTTTTTGAAGATTTTTGAGGGAAACAAAGAAGACGCAGACAAAGTCGTTGCAACTATTGCGTTAACTTCGTATGTGCGATGCAATTCGGTCATGCGCCATCTTCCGTACAAGATAAGTACCTACTATATATTCTTTCAGTAATCCACTAGATGAGACCTTATGTAGGGGACGCTACAATTAGGTTTAGTTAAGATCCCACTGCAGAATCATTTCGTTCATCCAGATATGCTGCAAACCTAATTTTTACGCAACTTTATAATCTAGAGAAAATATATCCACTAGGTTGCCTATCAAAATTTGTCCGCAAGTATTTTTTATTAAATTATTTTATCTTTAAAAGCCAGCAACTTTTATTTGCGGCCGATTTAATTTGGCTCTCTTATACTTTAATAATGAGTAAAAAATGCTTTATTTTGATGTATAAATAATACATGTACGTCATGGACGTAAAACGTTATCGGGGCGGAACCAATTTTTTCAGTCTTTATACATATTGCCGTGAGGTGGACGATATAAAAAAAATCATAATAATTATATAAGATAATATATATAAGAAGATAAGATATAATAATTGAAAAAAAAAATCCAAAAAAACATAAATAAATACTTGCGGCATTTTTTTGTTAGTCAACCTAGTGGATATATATTTTCTAGGTTGTAAATATGCGTAAAAAACAAGTTTGCAGCATATCTGAATGAACTAAATGATTCTGCAGAGGGACCTTAACCTAAATATTGTTCAAAATATAAATAAATCGGAATAAGGAGTTGTCCTCGCAAAGGTCTTTACAGACAAAGCAGATATCCGATGCTAGTATCAGATAAGCAATTGTCGGTAAATGAGAACAATAAATTAATTTGAGTTCAAAGATAGTTGAAGTACGCTTTATGAAACTCCGTTCCAACTAAGAAATTCCCGAGTGGTTACGGATATTGGTTTCAAGATTCACGAGTCTGTAGCCGTAATATTGCTTCACGACTGCATTCCCTGAAGGTGTTGGTTGAGGTATACATACATGCATGCATTCATGAATTTATTAAAAAAACTTTTTGTCGCATTTGCACTGAGTTTTGTGCCCTTTAACCTAATTCCGGAGTTATCGGACCCTCCGAATAAGCTGGTTGAGATCAATTTATGGTCGTAGAACACGCCGGCGTCGCGAAGTAATCAACACCAAACCTGATTACGTGTGTCGTGAAGAACAATAACCTGATCTGCGGTACCTCGGTACAGTCTCCAATTTGGTGAGTGGCTTGCACGTTTGTTATTGAGGTGTTTGATCCGGAGGTAATTTAGTGCCGAAATTTTGACAGTGATCATCATACTATACTTAGGATTTATAATCCGCCTTGGTGTGGACTATTTCATCACACAACCCTGCATTGGTAAGGACAGAGGAATCGGTGAAGACACGGGGAACAAAATTGAGAATTGATTTGACAAATGTAAGACGTTTCCTCGTCATGTGAGAAAGTGTGGTAAATTGACTTCTGTAAATTGGAACCATGCCACCAAGGTGAGTGTTTGTCTTTGTGTACATAGGTGTTCATAGGTCAATGAACAAAAGAGAAAAAAAACCAGTCAAGTAGGTGTCGGGCCACGCGCAGTGTAGGGTTCCGAATTTTGGGTATTTACAGAGTAAGAAATGTAATGAAAAAAAAAATTATTTTCTATGGAGTTGTTCGAAATTTTTGAGTAAAATACATTTGGTCGACTATTACTCGCAAACTTACAAGGCCTACTTAAGTGTGATAGTTTTCCTTTTAATTTCATGATATACTATTGCGGTAACGTTTGAATTTTTAACAACCACCGTTTAGTTCGTAGAGTGGGGAGGGGGAAAACCTGACTCTAACGAAAACTTGCGCTTCGAAGCTTAATAAGTCACGAACAGTTAACTTAATCGAAAAATGATGTTCGGACATCCATGATATTTTTGAAAGAACTATCCAAAAATACCCCGCTATATGGAAATCCAAAGTAAAAAAATATCCACGTGTTACATGTAGAGGAGGTTACCGTAAATAATTTTATTTTCATGTTTTTATTGTATATATACCACTTTGTCGGCGTGATTAAGGTGTATTATTGTGCCAAATTTCAAGTCTCTACTACCAATAGTTTTTGCGCTAAACCGCGGACGGACAGACAGACAGACAGTCGGACATGGAGAAACAATAAAGGTTCCTTGTTTACTTCGGAACCCTAAAAACGAGAGAGTTGATTAAACCTGCCAAATTTTTCATCCAAACAACTAACCTTCGTAGCGTATCGCTGAAATCGACGATTACTCGTATAATTTATACATGGGGCCATGTACAATACATTGTTCATTTTGGTGAACCGCGTTACAGTATCGGTGGTACAATCGCGAACAAATAGCGCAATTTGTCTTGTTTTTTGGGCGCGACAGTCCGCGACACAGTGCTATTTGATTTGACGAGCGCTTATCAACTTTTTTTACAGTGATTGTATGGACTATTAAGTAGGACTGTCGGTTGAAAAACCTTTTGAGTTGCAAATGGTACAGTTGTGAATAAATTGGTCAATTTATTTTTGCTGGTAACAGGATTGTTTATTTGAACGATCACGAATAAAATACTGGTGATACAATACTGTTTGCGAAATGAAGTTTTTAAATTGTGAATTTTCATGGCAACATTTAAAAAAAGTTTTTGGTTTTATTACCCTATTCACACACTATGATAGTAATAATAAGTTTAAAGGCGAATCTATATTATTACCTCTCGTCAGCACGGGGTCCAGTTTGAACCCCGGACCTTTGTCAGGCTTGCGCGGGAACGTGGAAGGTCCAACACGTAGAGGCCCTTTCGAGAATTTTGATCTACTTTGTAATGGGTAATATTCGGCGGAACCTCTCTCTGACTGCATCAATAGTTAATACAGACACAGACAGACCCCGCAGAATACTTGACTATGACTTGCCAAACTTTGGGCTATGTGGGTGAACTGGGGGGACTAGCTGGCTGAGCCTATGTGGTGAGATCGGGCACCTGCCTATATTCAACATCTCACATTATTGAATCCTACTTTGGGCAGGTGGTGGCTCGCCTCACCTTGGTGGGCCCCCCAAACAGCCAACCCGATGGTCGACGGGGGGTAACTGGTGAGAGAGGCTGGTGGTGTCGAGAGGTGTGGCACCGGTTTCACCATCACACAAATTTCTGCAAATACCATACAAGCCAGAGGTGAGAGACCTGATGTTCTGTCCGCCCATACCTCTGTGTGCCGGACAAGGCTGAGCCCAGTTCTCTCGGAGGAACTCGAGATGATGGTAGGGGGTGGTGTCGCTACTCACCAACAGCTCGCCACAAACTGCTCAGCCCTCAAATTATTATTATTATGCATTACCTCACTATTAATCTAATCACTACGAAACTTTGGAAAGTTGGCACTAATTCAACTCAGTGTCACAACTTCTGACTTCACTGATCTCCAACGTTTCTAACCGTATGTCTCGGCGGTGGCCGCATGCGGAACAATAGAAAAAAGGTTTTTGATTGTCGCGGCATGAATATGCATAAATGCGTATCGTCGTACGTTAGGGCTTAGATAACAAAGCCCTGGGACATATTTTAAAAGTGAAAACTTGTTTAGAATCGTGAAATGAAAGGCGATGAAACGAAAAAGCAACAGTAAAAAGAGACGGACTCATCTATACTAATATTATAAAGATGAAGAGTTTATTTGTTTGTTTGAACGCGCTAATCTCAGGCACTACCGAACCGATTTCAAAAATAAGTTCAGTATTACATAGCTTATTTATCGAAAAAAAAAACTAAACTAAACTGCCTCATTAGTGTAGTAGTAGCAGGTCACTACTGCTATCCTGGGGGTCCTGGGTTCGATTTCCGGATCGGCGACTATCAGAGATAACGGTTTAAAATCCTTTATCTCTGGTGCTATTGGGATTTTTCCATTTCCTGGAAGTTTCCCAGTACCTCGGAGTTTGGTAATGTGCCCGGAGATGGCAACAGGTTCGCCACCTGTTACATGGGCCAAAAACGTAACCGGCGAGTCGTGGGTGTTTGCATGTATGCTTGAATGCATGCATTTACCTCTGTCTACCCTTCCGGGGATTGCAGGCGTAAAGTTACGTTTTAAAAACAAACTATTTCTTTTTAAAAACTTTTTGCGCTTTTCGCGTTACCTGTGGAAACTTATCAAATCATTCCATAGCGTCCCACAGGAACATTTTTTCGGGATAAAACGTGGCCTATAATCTGAGTCAGCTAATACCCTATCTGTATAACAGATTTCATCCAAATCCGTTCAGTAGTATTAATATATATAGTGTGAAGTGTGATTTGCAATGATGACACCAACTTGAGTCATCTAAATCACCTGTAGAAGATGCCAGAAAGTTAAGCTAACGCGATGTGGTCCTTACGCAAAATACTCTGTATAATATTCATCGAAGGCGTTTGTGAAACAGATGTGCGGCGGATGCTTAGTGCGAATGAGATTGTTTGTATAAAGGTATGGCGTGTTTTAATGGTTATCACATTGAAAGATAACGTAATTTCACGTGTGATTTCTCGGGTAGTCAAATAGACAGAGAACCAAAAGCATGGCAAAGTGTTTTTTTATATAATGTATCTATCTAGTGTTTGGATCTAGGTAGATAGAAAAGCGAAAGCGAACCGAATGCGTGCCGATACCGAGGCGAACCGAAAGCATGCCATGGCAATACAAACCAAAGGCGCCCACGAGAAAAGAGGCGTGAGCGAAATGGTTGTGTTAGCTGGCTTGATATGCACGACGTCAAACCAAGAACGATAGCGAGACGCGAAGCGAAAACGAACCGTGACGGTTGTATTTATTTACAAAAAGTTAAAATAACTGTTTCTTTTTAAAAACTTTTTACGCTTTTTGCGTAACCTGTGGAAACTCATCAAATCATCCCATAGCGTCCCACAGGAACATTTTTTCGGGATAAAATGTGACCTATAATCTGAGTCAGCTAATACCCTATCTGTATAACAGATTTCGTCCAAATCCGTTCAGTAGTATATATATATAGTGTGAAGTGTGATTTGTAATAATGATACCTAGTTGAGTCATCTGAATCACCTGTAGAAGATGCCAGAAAGTTAAGTAAACTCGGTGTGGTGGAAAATACTCCGTTTAATATTCATCGAAGGCGTTTGTGAAACAGATGTGCGGCGGATGCTTAGTGCGAATGAGATTGTTTAAAGGTATGGCGTATCTTAATGGTTATCACATTGAAAGATAACGTAATTTCACGCCTGTATTTCTGAAGTAGTAATGGATTAATAAGCATTCGCATTAATTGATAGCATGCTGTATTAGCATTTCGGATATTAAATGTAGTTGTGAAATTCTGCGCAATGTGAAACGCTTACTCGCAATGAATTCGTGAGATTTTTGAACAATAATTAGTGTGGCACCCTTTATTATTAAAAAATTTGCGTATTAATAGAAATCGTATACTATAAAGGTATGGTATATAGGTATATATAGAATATATACCTATATTGTTACCTATATATATATATATATATATATATATAGGTATATAGGTAACAATTATTACCATATTAGCCACTCCTGAGGCCTAAAGTGTTATACCTCTGTGCCGGAAATTACAGAGCCATACATTACCACCTGACCGGAACACGATAGTGCTACCATTTAGCGGCAATTTAGATTAGGTAATGCGGTGGTGGCTACGCGCTGAACACTACCATTTAGCGGCAAGTAGATTAGGTAATGCGGTGGTGCCTAGGCCCGTTATTATCTACACGTTTATGACATAATTAATTAAGTTTCACCATTTAAACGTTTAAGGGCGCCCTGAGCTATTCATTCTACGGCAAATTGGATAAGTTTGTTTGAAACGCGGCCATTTTGTTTCAGTTGACAATTTCTGTAAACTTTATTTTTGCCATGATTGTGTAATTTCTGGCGGATGTTCAATTTGTTTATTCTTAAGGTGACACCAAGGGTTTAAAAATAACAGCGAACAACATTACATGAAATGAACTTACACGTTCGTTTTCTTTAGATTGTGATGAAATTATTAAATTGACTACCCTTAGTGTAAGACGACCGTTTGATTAGAAGGGGTTTGATGCCCGCACCGGGACAAATAATTGTATGGCTTACAGATATTTGTTTTGGATCTGGGTGTTTGTGTATGTGTTGCGTGTGTACAGCGGCTCCCACGACACAGGTTCATACATAGTGTAAGCTTAGTGTGAGCGTCTTTATTTATTATTTAATTTGAAAGTGTGTAACATACTTCTGTTAAGTCGTATTGCAAAATGCAGTAGTAAGTCGTATTGTAAAAAGAGGCGTAACACCTTAGACCTCAGGGGTGGTAACGCATCTGCATTTCGACATGAGTCTTTGTGTGGGTGTCTATAGGCTGCAGTCATCACTAAACATCAATGTGTACTGCATGCTTGTTTCCCACTTTCATAATATTAAAAAAAAACACATAATACCGGAACACGATAGAGCTGAACACTACGCGGTAGCGATGGTAATAGGAATAGGAAGGAAATACCCACCATTGACGGAACCCGTGGGCGTAGGGCCCACGGGTTCCGTCAATGGTGGGTATTTCCTTGCATGCTTCAATGCATTAATTTATCTCTATCTATTCTTTGGGATAAGAGGGCGTAACAAACATATCCCAAAATGTCGAATGATTGTGATTTTAATCGAAAATTCCTTAAACAAGACGATGAAAACAATTATTTTGTCCAAGCTAAAACGAAACAAGCAAATTACTGCCGAAAAGCTGAAACGGCCGGCCTTATACAAATCACCAATCTTTTTCATATAAAACGTCCATAAAACTTTTGTTCCCGTCCATCATGGCTACCAGTAATTGTAGGGGAATAAAAACCCAATTAGGAAAACGGTTTTAGCTGAAGAATACCGTGGATGTAAAGATACTGGATTATGTTTGATTGGTATCCAATTTAAATGAATTTATTGTCAAATGTTTTATTATTTTCTGTAAGCGCTTTCACTCGGTCGTATGTCATTTCGGTTCGATGTAGGATTACGTTTACTGGCGTATATGTTTCTATGGACGTGTTCAAACCAGAAAACGGTTGCGGTATCGCCATGTCAGTAAGTATCGGTGATACAGTCGTAAATCGGTGATACAGCAAAAAAACGATTACTGACAAAAGGGTTACGTATAAAAGTTATACATTGTAAAGAAATAAAGAAAGAAAGGAACTATTTTTATTCTCTCGGTGGTGGCACCAAGAGATAGTAAAAATAAAAAAAAAATGTATATATATAATAACAGAAACAGGGAGCGAGCATAATGTCTTACTGAAATCTCGACGCACCACACCACAAGCCGGGTTTGACATCAGCACCACGATTTACGCCATCCTTTTCTGGGTAAACAGCGGTTACCAGATCATCCTTAATCAACACGAGACAGTCTTTCTCTAGTGGTTTATAGTAGGATCTACATTTCACTCGATGCTGCAGTTCAGAGAAGTACCTACTATAGAGAAGTATATATTTATATTTATATTTAAAAATAAAAAAAAAATATACTCAGACAAGTATATATTTTTTATTTTAACTACTTCTTTGTTTTTACTCCGATACTGTTATTGGAATAAAACAAAAATTAGTTAATATAAAAAAATATATATTATAAAGAAACACAATATAAGCAAAGTAAGGCCGTGTGAAACCACTCTTGATGTCACACAGCCATACTTTGGCAAAGGCTTTCATTTCAGCTATTTATTGCAGAGTGCGGAAATACTACCCCTGAGGGTTTCCGCCTTGTCATGGTGGTGAGCTTAATAACCGGTGGTTGTTCCCACACCGGCGAAGCTAAGAGAAACCCAGCGAGAGAGCGGCGTTCGCTGTGGCTCTGCCCGCCAGATTATTAAAATGGTATTAGCTAAGAATAGGACACAGCCACATCTAGCATTCCTACATCACAACATCTAAGCTTCGCGGTTTCTTCGCAGACTAATTAAAAGGCCCCAGTTAGGCAAATTACAAGCATTATGGTTTCATCAGGCCATTATTACATCCTTTAATGGCCTCCAGCACTATTACTATGTCCCACTCAGTAAATTCGCCTTTTCATGTTATAGTATTGTACCGGATCTGGGCGAATATAGGTGAAGGTCTCAATGCTCTCAGTAGCGTGATAGTAGTCTACTTCTTAGAACCCAGGAGGCAATGGATTTATACCTAGATTGGGTAGTATTTTTAATATAGTGAATGTCGCAAATAAGCATCTAGTTCACATTGATGTTAAGTGAAAACTGCAACCCTGAAAACTTAAACACAAAAATCGGAGGTCAAAATGCAGGTGCGATAAATGCGTTGGCAATTGTTTCACTTCAAGCCTAGTTACTTCTGTGATAGAAATTACGTGGCCAAATATTGGCAGTATACGGCAATATAAATATATTTTGCCTGTCGAGAATAAAAAAACTCAAAATATTGCTACCTTCAAGAAACAAGTTTAAAAAAATTACCTTAGTCTCTAACTTTCTAAGTTCTGGTATCTACTTATTATTTCCATCTTTCCTATCCCTATCTCTCTTATTGCCTTTATTTCTGTTATTCATCAATTGTGTTCTTTTTTCTTTTTTTTTGCATTCCGTGAAACATGTTGACGTACTTATGACATTATTTGTATATTGTATGTTACACAGTTGTTACATAAAGTTTGTGCACTGGTGGAAGAGTTTTAGTGTAAGGACTGAGGGCGAAGGTAATATCCGTATTACCTTCGCCCTCAGACCTACCCTCCGGGGTATTACCTAATATATAATAATGGCAACCCATTATACGTCCCACTGCTGGGCACGAGTCTCTCCCCTCTTTGGGGGGAGGCCTGGAGCTTACTCCACCACGCTGCTCCAATGCGGATTGGTGGAGGTGGGTGGGTTAGTGGCCAACCCGCTGTCGGATGTTTTCAAACGGCCCATAAGGCCTCCGACAAGGTTTAACGACTGCTATCCATCGATAGCAACCGGGACCGACGGCTTAACGTGCCCTCCGAAGCACGGAAACGCGCATTTATTTTGCCACTAGCGGTCACCCATCACACTACCCGACCGCGCCCGTAGTGCTTAACCGAGCAGATCGCTTACGATCTACACCAGCCGCTGGGCTATGCGCGCTTCACAACCTAATATATCTGCCGCCAACCGGAACACGATAGTGCTTAGCACTCAGCTCTCAGTGCTCAGCACTGTCGTGTTCCGGTTAGATGGCAATGTATGGCCTCGGCATTCGACACAGAGACATAAGAACTAAGGTCTCAGGGGTGGCAATGCAGCATTCGACCTCTGGTTTTTGAATAGATGACTATAGCACACCGCGGACACTTCGCCAAAATTCCATACAAACGGTTAATTTGGTCTCTATTACACAGATATCAATCATCAGTGACGTGTATTTACACGTGCACCTGTGTGCGTAGCACGTATAATCAGTGACGTGTATTTACACGTGCACCTGTGTGCGTAGCACGTACAAAATACCAACCGTCGCCCATAAGAGGGGAGTAGGTTGAGTGATGCGGGGAAATCGGGCGGGACGTCGAAGTGTTCATTCTATACGTAGAATTTATACATATTTTCTGTCTATAGGCTGTACTCATCACTTAACATCCATGTGAACTGCATGCTTGTATACCACCTTCGTTACATAAAAAAACAAAAGTAACTTGAATGCATGTGTATAATCAGTGACGTATATTTACACGTGCACCTGTGTGCGTGGCACGTACAAAATACCAACCGTCGCCCATAAGAGGGGAGTAGGTTGAGTGATGCGGGGAAATCGGACGGGACGTCGAAGTGTCCATTCTATAAGTAGTATTATTACATATTCTCTGTCTAAAGGCTGTACTCATCACTTAACATCCATGTGAACTGCATGCTTGTATACCACCTTCGTTACATAAAAAAACTTGAATGCATGTGTATGTTTATATACCTCTGGTGAACCCCTCAGGTACGAAAAACAAAAAAAAAAAGTAAGGCATCGATTTACCTACATCTGAAATAGAAATAAGGAATAATTAAAAACAATACTAACAAAGTAAATGGAAACTCATGAAAAACTTTTCCAATCATGACCGTAAACTTTTAACAGAGAATACCTTTCGAAAGAAAGGGTTATTAAAGTTTCATTACACATTGGTTCGATACAGTTAAGGTAGAACTACATTATGCTAGCCATCCCGAGGCAATGCAATAAATATGAAGGAAAAAAATCGAAAATTGTGGACTTTGGTAGCTCCGTTGGGAGAGCGGCTGGACTAGAGATCACAGTGGTTGCGGGTTCATGTTCTACCTGAAGCAGAGAATGTGTATTTTTTTTTAATGTAATGAAAGTGGCAAACAAGCATGCAGTTCACATTGATGTTAAGTGATGACTGCAGCCTATAAACACCTACACAAAGATCAGAGGTCAAAATGTAGATGCGTTACCACTTCTCAGGCCTAAGGTTTTATGCCTCTGTGCCGGAAATTACAGGGCCGTACATTACCACCTGACCGGAACACGATAGTGTTGACACTACCATTTAGCGGCAAGTATTTTAGGTAATGCGGTGGTGCCTACGCCCTCGAGCGCCGTCACTGGAGCTCTACCACCAGTAAGTAATAGAAAGTAGCTCAATCAGAAGAGCGACTGGACTAGTTCTTCGAACATGAATAATTTTTTTATCGAAAATGTGAGCTGAGGTCGAAGGTTTCCTGTCCGAAGTCCATTTTTTTCTTTCCATTTTCTTCTTTAATTTCTAACACTCTTTTACCTTTATTCCGACGTTCACTTGGTAGGTATAAAAGTGTTTTTATCCAATATCGATGTATATCGCGTCACGTTCATAAAATCAGTGAAATGAGTGTTAGACGCGAGTGTTTTAACAGCGATTGAAACAAATGTAGTTAAAGCACATTCCATACCCTGTTGCATCCCAAGGGTCAAACCCTGGAATGGGGCTCATAAAGTCGTGTCCATCTGCCCTTATGGGTCCACGTGACCAACCCATTAGGGGAAGGTCTGCAATATTCATATATCACATAAGTGATTCCCACGATTTTGGTCTACATTGGACCTGTTAAAAGGTATCGGGTATCGGATCGTATATTTAAAAAAGGTTAAAATATGTGGGTACGGTTACTAAGTGAAATTGGTGTTGAAATACACGGTTTATCTTCATGATGCAATATCATGATATTTACTGCTATAGTATGCAAGACCTAACCAAATATTTCTTTTATGCCATGCCAAATACTTTTGATACAATAATTAATATTCTTACAATTGGGATTGTGAACTGTCTCAGTAGCCTAGTAGTAGCAGGCTATACTGGGATGGCACCCAGGATGGGTTCGATTCGTGGACCGGGGAATATTAGAGATAACAGTGTAAAATCCTTTATCTCTGGTTCAATATACTTATGGGATTATTCCATTTTCTGGATATTTTCCAGTACGTCGAAGTTTGGCCAAATACCAGCGCGAAGTTCTTGAGTCGGTTGATTGGTGTGCTTTGCAAAATAATTGATGACTCAATTCTAGTCAGCACGAAGCTGCTCAGTCTTGAACATCGGCGCAAAGTGGCTTGTCTATGTATGTTCTATTTGATCCATTTCGGTGAATAGGCAATCGATCTAACCTAATACCCTTTTCACCATTTTACAACAGGACAACAAGGAGAACGGCGGCATACCATCCATACACAGAAGACGTTCCTAAATTTTGAACCAAGCGTTTCGGCTCTACGTTTATAATGCGAACAGCTAAGGAATGGAACACCCTGCCGGCTTCTTTATTTCCGAATAACTATAAGTGTGATGGGTGACCGCTAGTGGAAAATTAAATGCGCGTTTCCGTGCTTCGGAGGGCATGTTAAGCCGTCGGTCCCGGTTGCTATTGATGGATAGCAGTCGTTAAATCTAGTCGGAGGCCTTATGGGCTGTTTGAAAATATCCGACAGTGGGTTGGCCACTAACTTACACCCACCTCCACCAATCCACATTGGAGCAGCGTGGTGGAGGAAGCTCCAGCCCTCTCCCCCCCCCAAAAAGGGGAGAGACTCGTGCCCAGCAGTGGGACGTTTAATGGGTTGCCATTATTATTATAACTATAACCAGGGAATTTCCAGGTCCAGAGTGAATAGGCAAACCTAGACCTAACCTTCAAGACAAACGTGCTTCATCTTCGGCCACATCTCCACTTTCCATCAGGTGAGATGGTGGTCAAACGTTGTGTTTATAAATGTAAAAAAAGAGGCGATAGTTTTATCGTAGACTGCTGCTGCCTCTCTTGCGTTATTGCACTTACTACCTTTTTACTGGTGGTAGAGCTCCAGTGACGGTGCTCGCGGGCATAGGCACCACCGCATTACCTAATTTACTTGCGGCTAATTGGTAGTGTTCAGCACTATCGTGTTCCGGCCGGGTGGTAATGTACGGCCATGTAATTTCCGGCACAGAGGCATAACACCTTAGGCCTCAGGAGTGGTAACGCATCTGTATTTTGACCTTGGTCTTCATGTAAGTGTCTATATGTTGCAGTCATCACTTAACATCAATGTGAGCTGCATGCTTGTTTGCCACTTTCATTACATAAAAAAAACTACCAATCACACTGGAATGGTTTGACCACTATTGTTCGGTTGACTGATTGCATAAGTGGAAGAATTCACTTCCAATAGAAGAACATTCTTCCGCTAGTAGGCAGTGGGGCCGTGCGGCAGTGGGGCCGGTCACCGAAACATGGGGATATCATCGAAATTTTGTGCGTAAAACTGAAAACAAAATAGTGAAAATATATCGATGAAAATGTTTTTCACCCGAAAACCATGACTATATCACGGAATTTTCCACGACAAAAATGCCGAGTGGTTTCAACGTCTATCCATCAAACGTCGAGAGCAGGTATTCCGAACTTCGGACTTAGTCATTTCTCAAAATGACAGACTCCGGCACGTGCCCGTAACGATCACGTGATGGAATGTTAAAAAATGTTTTTTAGGATCGCTATTTTAGAGTTGGATGTTGTGTTGTAAAAGTGTTGGTCTATCGATTTGTGGGGCGTAGTGGATGGGTTAAATTAGTGTTTGTATGTATCTTCACGCCATGTCCCTAACGGGGTAGGCAAAGAGTGTAGAGCGCCAGATATCCCGGTCCTGACATATTTCTCGTGCTTCATTTACCTTCATCATTCTCTTCATACATGCACGCCGATTCCTAAGACGTTTGACCGAACCAACATAATAAGAATAAATAAACAAAATTGTCAGCGGTGTCAACCATCCTTGTTAATGGCACATCCAAGATATACAATTTCATCCACCTGTTCTAACACTGCATCATCTACTACCCTTGCATTTGTTCTCAGTTCATCACTTTCAAATACTAATACTTTAGTTTTATTCACATTCAATTGGTAGCCTTTCTCCATACAATTAAATTAATGTATATTGGTTTATATTTAACGGCCACAGTAGCCTAGTGGTAGCAGGCCATTATTACTACGCTGGGGTTCTGGCTTCGATTCCCGGGTCATGGCTCGGGGGCTATCAGAGAGGACGGTGTAAAATCCTTTGTCTGATTCTATTGGATTGGATTGGATTTTTCCATTTTCTGGCAGTTTCCCAGGAGTTTGGTAATGTGCCCGGAGATGTCAACAGGCTCGCCACATGGGTCAAAACGTAACCGGCGAATCGTGGGTGTTAGCATGTATGCTTGAATGCATGCATTTAACCTCGTAACCCTCGTGGAGTAAAGTTTTGATTTAGTAGGTAAGCTTATGAAACACCTTCATAGCGCCCAAAACACATATACTTATTATTATGTTAAAGCGTATGAAACCCATGTAATAGCTTCAAAATTATATCGTTAACTGGTGGTAGAGCTCCAGTGAAGGAGCTCGCGGGCGTAGGCACCATCGCATTACCTAATATACTTTCCGCTAAATGATAGTGTTCAGCACTATCGCGTTCCAGTCAGGTGGTAATGTACGACCCTGTTATTTCCAGCACAAAGGCATAACACCTTAGGCCTCAGGAGTGGTAACGCACCTGCGCTTGACCTTGGTCTTTGAATGGGTGTCTATAGACTGCAGTCATCACATAACATAAATATGAATTGTTTAAGCAATTTATGAAAATTTTATTTGGCACTGAGCCAGGACACATACAGTATACAATAAAACAAATAAATGAAGTAAGTGAATGAAAAAAGAAGAGGGCTATGCTCGGAGTTTCTCTGCGAGATCGAATCAGAATTGAGGAGATCCGCATGAGAGCCAAAGTAACCGATACAGCCCACCGAATAGCGGAACTGAAGTGGCAGTGGGCAGGGCACATAGCTCGAAGAACTGACGGCCGTTGGGGCAGAGCAGTTCTAGAGTGGCGACCACGTACCGGGAAACGAAGCGTAGGCAGGCCTCCCACAAGATGGACCGACGACCTGGTGAAGGTCGCGGGCAATCGCTGGATGAGGGCGGCCCAGGACCGTTCGTTGTGGCATTCTTTGGGGGAGGCCTTTGTTCAGCAGTGGACGTCTTTTGGCTGAAATGATGATGATGATGATGAATTAAAAAAGAAAATTGCATGCTTGTTTACCACTTCCATTACATAAAAAAAAAACTTATATGTATCTTCACGCCCGGTCCCTAACGGGGTAGGCAGAGAGTGTAGAGCGCCAGACATCCCGGTTCTGACAAACCTCTCGTGCCTCGTCTACCTTCATCATTCTCTTCATACATGCACGCCGATTCCTAAGACTTTTGACCCCACCATCAGACAGAACTCGACCTATTTGGTCATGGTAGGTCAGCCTTGGTCTTCCTGGGCCTCTGCAGCCATCCACATTCGCATTGTATATCTGTTTAGTCATTCGCTCATTCGACATTCTTTCTATATGCCCGAACCATCGGAGCATGCCTTTTTTCATTTTTACACCGATACTAGCATTCACACAAAGTCTCTTTCTTACATCTTCATTACGAACGTGATCGGTGAGTGATACACTGCAGATCTTGCGCAAAGATCTCATCTCGACCGCGTTCAACTTACTTTCATGCTCTTTCCTGCATACCCAGCTCTCGCTTCCATATAAAAGCGTTGGAGTAAGTACAGCATTATGTACGGCTAGTCGAGCCCGCTGGCTGAGATGTTTAGATTCTAGCAGCAAAAAAAAACTTCATTGCTATTAATGTGCTAAAGCGTATGTAGCTCATGTTATAGCTTCAAAACCATATCCAAGATATAAATCATTATGCAGCCACACCATCGAATATACCTTGAGGTATTTTTTCCCTTTCAAAGTGTGACGTGCCATGAATAACATTATTTATGATTGGGAATCCATTTGAATATGGTTCGGATACAGTCTTCAATCAAGATCGGTATAGTTTTCGGCGTAGATCGGTAGTTTTGGGTGATATGGTTTCTGTTTAACATTCAGTGAAATTGCTTTTGTTTCATTTTTTATTATTATGTTTTTTATTTTATAGAAGTGGCAAACATGCATGCTGTTCACATTGATGTTAAGTGATGACTGCAGCCTATAGACATCCACACAATGACCAGAAGTCAAAATGCAGATGCGTTACCACTGAGGCTTAAGGTGTTATACCTCTGTGCCGAAAATTACATGGCCGTACATTACCACCTGACCGGAACACGATAGTGCTGAACACTACCATTTAGCGGCAAGTATATTAGGTAATGCGATGGTGCCTACGCCCGCGAGCTCCGTCACTGGAGCTCTACCACCAGTAAAATCATCATCAGTTTCATATTTGCATCGGCACGTAATTGCTTTTGTAAGCTTGCATAGAGTATCACGTGCCACCGGTCGCCGCGGAGGACCGGAGGGGAGTAGCCACGTGCAGGCTACTCCCCTCTGTCGAAGTACAAGGCCAAATGTTCCTACGCCTGTCGCCCAGTAGTTTTAATGTGTGCGTGCATCTTGACCGGTTTTCATAAAACAAAACAACATTTTGTACTTTATAATACGAGTAGGTTGGGGAAAAAGTGTTTTCGCATTATAGTATGTATAGACTTATAATAAAATCTCTTTGGCTGTTGTATTTGTATCTGGCTGGTTTTGGTATCATTGAAAGTTAAAATTTTAAAGAACATAATTCCAAATTCAAATTAGGCAAATGTGTCCCGACGCCCGGCGTCCCGACGCCTAGCGTTCCGACGCCCAGCGTCCCGACGCCCAGCGTCCCGACGTCCAGCGTCCCGACGTCCAGCGTCCCGACGCCCATCGCCCCGACGCCCAGCGTCCCGACGCCCAGTGTCCCGACGCCCAGCGCCCCGACGCCCAGCGTCCCGACGCCTAGCGTCCCGACGCCCAGCGCCCCGACGCCCGGCGTCCCGACGCCCGGCGACCCGACGCCCGGCGTCTCGACGCCTAGCGTTCCGGCGCTTTGCGTCCCGACGCCTAGCGTCCCGACGCCTAGCGTCCCGACGCCCAGCGCCTCGACGCCTAGCGTCCCGACGCCTAGCGTCCCGACGCCTATCGTCCCGACGCCCAGCGCCTCGACGCCCAGCGTCCCGACGCCCAGCGTCCCGACGCCTAGCGTCCCGACGCCCAGCGTCCCGACGCCCAGCGTCCCGACGCCCAGTGTTGCGACGCCCAGCGTCCCGACGCCCAGCGCCCCGACGCCTAGCGTCCCGACGCCTAGCGTCCCGACGCCTAGCGTCCCGACGCCTAGCGTCCCGATGCCTAGCCTGCCGACGCCTAGCGTCCCGACGCCTAGCGTCCCGACGCCTAGCGTCCCGACGCCTAGCGTCCCGACGCCTAGCGTCCCGACGCCTAGCGTCCCGACGCCTAGCCTGCCGACGCCTAGCGTCCCGACGCCTAGCGTCCCGACGCCTAGCGTCCCGACGTCGAGCGTCTTGACGCCCAGCGTCCCGACGCCTAGCGTCCCGACGCCCAGCGTCCCGACGCCCAGCGTCCCGACGCCCAGCGTCCTGACATCGAGAGTCTTGACGCCCAGCGTCCCGACGCCCAGTGTCCCGACGCCCAGCGTCCCGACGCTCAGGGTCTCGCAGCCCAGCGTCCCGACGTCGAGAGTCTTGACGCCCAGCGTCCCGACGCCTAGCGTTCCGACGTCGAGCGTACCGACGCCCAGCGTCCCGACGCCCAGCGTCCCGACGCCCAGCGTCCCGACGCCCAGCGTCCCGACGCCCAGCGTCCCGACGCCCAGCGTCCCGACGCCCAGCGTCCCGACGCCCAGCGTCCCGACGCCCAGCGTCCCGACGCCCAGCGTCCCGACGCCCAGCGTCCCGACGCCCAGCGTCTCGACGCCGAGCGTCCCGACGCCGAGCGTCCCGACGTCGAGAGTCATGACGCCCAGCGTCCCGACGCCCAGCGTCCCGACGCCCAGCGTCCCGACATCGAGAGTCTTGACGGCCAGTGTCCCGACGCCCAGCGTCCCGACGCTCATCGTCTCGCAGCCCAGCGTCCCGACGTCGAGAGTCTTGACGCCCAGCGTCCCGACGCCTAGCGTTCCGACGTCGAGCGTCCCGACGCCCAGCGTCCCGACGCCCAGCGTTCCGACGCCCAGCGTCCCGACGCCCAGCGTCCCGACGCCCAGCGTCCCGACGTCGAGAGTCTTGACGCCCAGCGTCCCGATGCCCAGCGTCCCGACGCCCAGGGTCCCGACGCCCAGCGTCCCGACGCCCAGCGTCCCGACTGCCAGCGTCCCGACATCGAGAGTCTTGACGCCCAGCGTCCCGACGCCCAGCGTCCCGACGCCCAGCGTCCCGACGCCCATTGTCCCGACGCCCAGCGTCCCGACGCCCAGCGTCCCGACGTCAAGAGTCTTGACGCCCAGCGTCCCGACGCCTAGCGTCCCGACGCCCAGTCGCCTACAAGACACGGAACATTATAATTATAAAAAACATCGAAAATGTTTCAAGTGTGCTATGAAATTTGAAGAGTTCCCTCGATTTCTCCAGGATCCCATCATCACACATTGACATGGTTACAATGGGACCAACTGTGAGGCACACCCTTTCAAACAAAACCAAAATTATCCAAATCGGTACAGGCGTGTACAACTTATCGGTGAACATACATAAAAAAAAAAAAGATCCGGACGAATTGAGAACCTCCTCCTTTTTTTGGAGGTCGGTTAAAGAGGTTAAGTTTGTAACTTTGATTGTTTGTTTGTAGGAGCTAATCTTCGTAAATACAGAATCGATCAGGAAAATTCTTTCATAATCAGAAAGCTACACTATTCAGGAGTGCTAAAGACTAAATCGATCGAATCAGAAACGAGGAGATCCACATCAGAACCAAAGTTACCGACATAGCTCACCGAATAGCGAGACTCAAGTGGCAGTGGGCAGGGCACAAAGCTCGACGAACTGACGGCCGTTGGGGCAGAGCAGTTCTCGAGCGGCGACCACGTACCGGGAAACGAAGCGTAGGCAGGCCTCCCACAAGATGGACCGACGACCTGGTGAAGGTCGCGGGCAATCGCTGGATTAGGGCGGCCTAGGACCGTTCGTTGTGGCATTCTTTGGGGGAGGCCTTTGTTCAGCAGTGGACGTCTTTTGGCTGAAATGATGATGATGAAAGACTATATTTTATTATGGTAGTAGTATTGTAGGTAACATAGCACCCGTGCGAAGACGGGGCGGGCCGCTAGTAAAATAAAAATGTTGTTTATTTTATTTTATCATTAACGTATCCACCGTTTCTCCATTCTAAAGTTCCAGCCCGTCCATCGATAATAAAATCTTCGCACGTATTGAGTGACGTCGACACAGGAATGTAATCTTGGAATGGAATCCGCCCATAACGCGACATTACATTGATTCCCCTTCTTATCCAATGGCTGAGAAGTAACGAGCGATTGTATGCATTCAGTATATGACATTACGTGAATGTCTCTATTCTGCATAGCCTTTTTGCCACTAAGGCACTACAAAGCATTTTTTTTATGTAATGAAAGTGGCAAACATGCATGCAGTTCACATTGATGTTTAGTGATGACTGCAGCCTATAGACATCCAAATAAAGACCAAGATCAAAATACAGAAGCGTTACTACTCCTGAGGCCTTAGGTGTTATGCCTCTGTGTCGAAAATTACAGTGCCGTACTCTCGTACATTACCACCTGACTGCCTACGCCCGCGAGCTCCGTCACTGGGTCTCTACCACCAGTAGAAATGTATCAAATTATATTATTTACTAGCAGTGCCCGCGACTTCGTCCGCGTGCGAATTTATGATTGTTCATTGCAGCAAGTATAAAAGTAGCCTAAGTTACTCCTTATTACATAATGCCAGCCAGTGTAAGTTCCGACAAAATCAGTCCAGCTGATTAGCGGGCCATTCCCGAGATTAGCGGGGCCAAACAGACAGACAAACAAAAATTGTAAAAAATGTTGTATTGGTACCGTGTATATATACACATGCATATAGTAAAAAATCGTATCGGAAAACGCAGCGTAGGACGTCCACCTGCAAGATGGACCGACGACCTAGTCAAGGCTGCAGGTACTCGCTGGATGCACGTTGCTTCCGATCGGTCGGCATGGAGGTCATTGGGGGAGGCCTATGTTCAGCAGTGGACGTCCTATGGCTGATATGATGATGATATAGTAAAAAGCGGTTACTTTTATATTACAAACAGACACTCCAATTTTATTTATTTGTATAGATAGCTTTATTATAGGCCAGTGCTTACGGGACGATAGCTGCGTAAATAATCGGTATGTATGTAAATATATGTCTTCAAGCTTAGTCCCTTACGGGTTAGACAAAGAGTATAGAGCATCAAATTAATATCTATAAGCTCGAGGGCATAGGCACCACCGCATTACCTAATCTATCTGCCGCTAAATTATAGTGTTCGGCACTATCGTGTTCCGCTTAGATGGTAATGTATGGGTGTCATGTCTCTATAATTTCTTCATCTTGTAATTTAGAGACATTAATGAGTTAGGTAAGTTACAAAAAGAGCGCATCTAGTAGTCGAGTTCTATCAGTGCCGGATAATGGCGGTGCGGGGCCCGTAGAAAATGTGACCATGGGGCCCTAGAGTTACATTGCCTACTGAAATTTAGGATGTAAATAAAACAACATTTACGAAAAGGAATCGAAAACAAATTTAGGGGATTCCCCCTGTAAGTATTGTGGTGTTGCCAACTTGCAACATAATAATATAGGTACCTATATAATTAGTGGTCAACGCTCCCTTTGAGAATAATGGCGCGGGGCCCGTAGCATTTGCTACTCCTGCTATATGGCTAATCCGGCACTGAGTTCTATGTATAAGATAAAAATTGTATTAGGAAAGAACTTAAATTAAAAAAATAATAATAATAACAAGAACTATTACAGAGACCAATGTG
The DNA here is from genome assembly GCA_036365455.1 of Macrosoma leucophasiata. NCBI lineage: Eukaryota > Metazoa > Arthropoda > Insecta > Lepidoptera > Hedylidae > Macrosoma > Macrosoma leucophasiata. The sequence continues at coordinate 14,925,968 of JAWQUS010000026.1, forward strand.
GATGGTTGCAGAGGCCCAGGAAGACCAAGGCTGACCTACCATGACCAAATAGGTCGAGTTCTGTCTGATGGTGGTGTCAAAAGTCTTAGGAATCGGCGTGCATGTATGAAGAGAATGATGAAGGTAGACGAGGCACGAGAGGTTTGTCAGAACCGGGATGTCTGGCGCTCTACACTCTCTGCCTACCCCGTTAGGGACCTGGCGTGAAGATACATATATATTACAGAGACATGACACCTTAGGTCTCAGGGGTGGCAACGCATCTATATTTTGACCTCTGGTTTTTATGCAGATATCTATAGGCTTTTTTTTTTTTTTATGTAATTGAAGTGGCAAACAAGCATGCAGTTCACATTGATGTTAAGTGATGTCTGCAGCCTATAGACACCCACACAAAGACCGAGGTCTAAATCCAGATGCGTTACCACTCCTGAGGCCTAAGGTGTTATGCCTCTGTGCCGGAAATTACAAGGCCATACATTACCACCTGACCGGAACACGATAGTGCTGAACACTACCATTTAGCGGCAAGTTTATTAGGTAATGCGGTGGTGCCTACGCCCGCGAGCTCCGTCATTGGAGCTCTACCACCAGTAAAAGGCTGCAGCACTTAACATCAATGTGAGCTGTACGCTTGCTTGCCATCTTCCTTACATAACAAATTAGCTTACAAACGAATGAAAAGGAAAATTTGAATCAACGTTTCGGTAATTCAAAAAAATCCATTTGATCACGTAACATATGTGTTAATAAACTTATATTTTTTAATTAACAAATATTTTAATATATAAGGAATATTTTCCATTATAAATTTTCCAGCCCATCCATAGATAATAGAAGCTTCGCACGTATGAAGTGAGGTCGTCCCAGGAATGTAATCTGAGAATGGAATCTGTCCATAGCGCGACATTGCATTGATTTGCATTTCTTATTCATTGGTTAAGAAATAAAAGGCATTTGCATTATGGGTTGCATGAATATAATTTTTGAATTGAAAATTTTTTGATCGGTTAAAAAATTGTATACTCGCGTCAGGACACGTGACCCTGATGGAAAATGCGTAAGACGGACACGTGACCAGAATTGCGTCCGCCTACTTTGTGGGGACCCAATGACAGCTGTCAGTGTGGTGATGGTGGTGATGGTGGTGGTGGTGGTCAAAAATGCATAACGTTAATATTTAAGATTTCGCTTCTGCCGGCACTCCCGGAGTGCTTTATTATAATATATATTTCATTACCTATAGCCAAATAAGAAAATCAACGCAGGTCCTGAATAATGTCGATACAGTAATGTAATCTCGGAATGGAATCCATCCAATACGCGACATTGCATTGATTTACCTTTGTTAAGAAAAGCAAATGTGATGAGCGAAATAACACGCGTTTTTGTGTATTAAGGTATGTTTTTACTGGTGGTAGAGCTCCATTTACTGGTGGTAGAGCTCCAGTGACGGAGCTCGCGGGCGTAGGCACCACCGCATTACCTAATATACTTGCCGCTAAATGGTAGTGTTCAACACTATCGTGTTCCGGTCAGGTGGTAATGTACGGCCCTGTAATTTCCGGCACAGAGGCATAAGACCTTAGGCCTCAGGAGTGGTAACGCATCTGCATTTTGACCTTGGTCTTTGTGTGGGTGTCTATAGGCTGCAGTCATCACTTAACATCAATGTGAACTGCATGCTTGATTACCACTTCCATTACATAAAAAAAAAAAAAAAAAAAACCTATTGTGTGGCTTGAGTTTTCAACTCGAACTTTTTTCTATGTTACTCAAGGATAAAATCATGGCATACAACTAGAAACATTGCACCAAAGTTTGCCTTCTTTCCACAAAAAAACTTACTTAAGTAAGTAAGTAATAATCATTTATTCAAGTGACCAGGACTCAATATAATATAAACTATAAAAACTTACTTTTTAACTCATAAATAACTTAAAATTCTACTATGTATAAAAAGACTTAAGTTTTAACAAAAATAATTAATGTAAATCTAAATATCTACGTAAGCTGGAATACATCATCGGTACACTACCGCCTCAAACCATGCAATAAGGCACTGCAGTGATTAACATTTTTTTTTTTTATGTAATTGAAGTGGCAAACAAGCATGCAGTTCACATTGATGTTAAGTGATGACTGCAGCCTATAGACACCCACACAAAGACCAAGGTCAAACTGCAAATGCGTTACCACTCCTGAGGCCTAAGGTGTTATGCCTCTGTGCCGGAAATTACAGGGCCGTAAAAATGCATGCAATCCAGTCTACTCGCGATCATATTTAAGATACTGTTTGCGCTGGTCCGCACTCTGCACACCAGAGAAGCGCATCTTTTACGCATAGTTGCATAAAAAAAATTTACATGCGCATCTGCAAACATACCTGCACTACAGAAACGGGGCATCCCAACCAGTACCCGGAAAGCGTTGTTATATTGAATACGTAATATATATACGTATATACGTACTTAGATAATTTATTTTTATTTTGATTCATTCAATAGTCCTCCATAATAAAAGTAAACAAATCTTACAACAAATTGTTCGCTCACCCTGAAAATATTGAAAAACCGGTAGCCCGAAACAATTCTACTACATCCGCAATTTTTATTACTTTTATTACGGCAGGTAACGTAAAAATGGAAAATATATGCTCCTATAAACTAGCATCGTAAACTTGAAATTTCATAAAACAAACCATTTTCCTTATGGGATACGATTTAGTTGGTTTGATCAAATGTTCGTGGATTTGAACCAATGTTTATTGTTTTGGTTTATTGTGTTCGTTTGGAAGAATGGCTCAGAATAAATTTTAATAAAATCGCGCAATGATCCAACGAATACCGCATTTCTATACTAATATTATAAACAGGTGAAGCTTGTATCTTTGATTGTTTGATAGTTTTTTTTATTTAGTGGAAGTGGCAAACAAGCATACTGTTCACATTGATGTAAAGTGATGACTGCAGCCTATAGACACCCACACGAAGACCAAGGTCAAAATGCAAATGCATTACCACTCCTGAGGCCTAAGGTGTTATGCCTCTGTGCCGGAAATTACAGGGCCGTACATTACTACCTGACCGGAACACGATAGTGCTGAACACTACCATTTAGCGGCAAGTATATTAGGTAATGCGGTGGTGCCTACGCCTGCGAGCTCCGTCCTGGAGCTCTACCACCTCGAGTTGCTTGTTTGTGTTTGTTTGTTTGTAGGGGCTATAATATCATCGAATATAGTCACTGGAGCTCAAATAACAGTAACAAAGAAGGTTTCAAATAAAGCGAACATATCATAATTAATATTGTCACTTGATATTATTATATTATCAATACAGATTTGTTTCAAATGCATTGCAGTATTTGGAACATATCTATAGGTTTCAATTAAAATCGTACAATCATAAAATCTTGTTTTACATACTGCAGTAACCCGAAAGTTTCCCGTTTCATTAGCGAAAGAACTCCGAGTGTACCCAAAAGTCAGAGTTAAGTTAGAATAAGTGAGTTTTAAGTTGGAAAGAGAGGCTCATCTGTATACGTAAGTTAAAGGCGGGAGCGGATAGAAATGTTTGGTATCAATAATAGAAGAATAAAACCGCAATATATTTTGCACAACGAATTATTTCATTTCAGTCTATAATGAGATTACTAATTCATATGCGTGTCAAATTTCACCTCAATCAGCCTAATCCTTACATAAAAAATCACGCAAAATCGAAAAAATAATTGTTCCCTTTATTTTACCATCAAAATAGTTTGAATAAATTGAAATAAACAAAAATATCAAGTTGATTACTTATCGCTTATCACTATAATTAACTAGCTGTTGCCCGCGCCTCTGCCCGCGTGTAGTTTGCTTTTTGCGTAACCTGTGGAAACTCATCAAATCATCCCATGTCATCCCACAGGAACATCTTATGTGTTAATCCAAGTTACCTGTGTGTGCTTAATTTCATGAAAATCGGTTTTGCAGTTTTTGCGTGAAGTATTACTCCTTTACGCAAAAACAAACAAGCAGACAGCTGGAAAAATGAAATCTATCATGAGTTTTTACAGTATATTTTACAGAGTTTTTCTAATTTTTTAATTTTCCTTTTTGGTGTCGATATATTTTGGTATAGTGTCCACCTCCTTTCAGGGTTGCACTTTATCTCACGCCACACTGTATAATCTTGTAAATAAGTCTGGTGACATAGCTGACAGAGATGCTGCCATTATTGGGCGCATAAGATAAACAGATTTGGGGATACCTGAGGCAATGTAAAACAATATATCCGCTCTCGCTTGTACGTTACACCATTACATAACAAGTTGTGCCGCTCGGTGGAATTTGTTTTCGTTAGGCACCAACTTAAATTAGAAAGCTTAACCCATCTGTGATTCTTTGATGGAACTAAAATTGCTATTCAATGTTTTAGCAAGTTTTCATTGGATCTCAATCAATTTGATAATTGCTATTTTAGGAAATTGGATGATTTTGTTTTCAGTTGCAGGTTTATTAAGCTTGGGGTTCTGGATTTGATCTTTGAGTTGGAGATAGCTAATGTTGGATTTTTCCAATACAGTAGGTTTCAGGGGTGATTTCCGGGTTTGTCCAGAATGTTTCTGAAGTGGCAAACGAACATACAGTTCACCTAATCTAACCTAACACATTGTGCCGTCTAACTGGAACACGATAGAAATATAGAGAAGTAATTTATTTTTCAGAATCAGAATCAGAAACTCATTTATTCATTTAGGGTGACAGGCACCTCTTATGACACGTCAAAAACAAACAAAATAAATTAAAGCGAACAACAATTGATATACATGTCAAACAAGATAAAAAATATATGTAAAGTCAAGAATATCACTAAGATAAAACTAAATGTAATAAACTAATGTAAAAGTATATCAGTAGAGTGTCTCTTTTCCCCTTTACAAACTTATAACAAAGAGTAAAAAGAAAAGAAAAAGAGTCATTCTTTGTCATTCACCGGCAAAGTTCCAAAGGCCAATATGATCTGAGAAAAACTTGCCGGAAAAAACTCAGTCGGCTCTTGTAAGAACGTTATTATTTCATTAACACAATGTATGCTGAACATTACTATTTGGCTGCAGATAGATTACGTAATGCGGTGGTGTCTACACTCTCGAGTCCTTGCACTGGAACTCTACCACTAGTAAATGTTCCCTTTTTTATGAACATTAAATTTAACATAGATTAGCGAGCCCATCACTGAAGCTCTACCACCAGTAAAATATTACTAAACGCCGAAGGTGGCAGAAAATGTCAAAATCCCGACTCGGTGATCAAACCCAGGTCCCCAACGTAATAGTAGTGGGCTGCTGCCACTAAAGCAGTTTAAATATTAACAAATATTATCTCGTTAACATTATCATTATTTTATCGATACATATATTTTTTTTATTGCTACTAATCGCAATTTTTCGAATGACTAGATGAAAGAAAGAAAAACTTTATTGGTAGGTGCATGCACCATAGATCAACACGGGCCACCGAACGCGGCGGACCGCAGGTGAGTAGGCTTATGCAGGTTTTCCTCTGTCAAAATACAAGCGCAAGTCGACCCGAGATGTTTAAATGTGCGCGTGAACTTGTTTATGTATTTTGTGTGAGTTTCGTGGGATTTTTTTATTTTATTTATTTTTATTTATTTAAGGCAACTCAGGCTCACTTGTTAGTACTACAAATTGCTTAAAACTATGTTAGTAATTATATAAGTATGAAAAACACATAAAGTCTGTCTTATCAAGATATTAACAAAATGTTTCAAAATAATGTTCAAATAACTGCCTCGGTAGCCTAGTGGTAGCAGGCCACTACTACTATGCTGAGGTCCTGGGTTCGATTCCCGAGTAGGGGGTTATCAGAGATAATGGTGTAAAGTCCTTTATTTCTGGATCTATTGGGATTATTCCATTTTCTGGAAATTTCCCAGTACCTCGAAGTTTGGTAATGTGCCCGGAGATGTCAACAGGCTCGCCACCTGTTACATGGGCCAAAAACGTAACCGGCGAATCGTGGGTGTTTGCATGTATGCTTGAATGTATGCATTTACCTCTGCCTACCCCTTCGGGGATTTCAGGCGTGAAGTTACGTTTCAAAATATGAGAGTCAGTTTTAGCTGATAACGTATTTAGAATGCTATTTGAAGTTGACCGCAATCTTGTTAGTAAAAACGCGGTAATGGACGATTTTTGTTGTATGCGTGTGTATGTCACACAAATTTCTCCCCGCAAAAGATGACAGGCTGTTTTGCATCGGTTATAAACGCTACGGCTACTCCCCTCCGGTTCGCCGCGGCCCGTGTTGCTCTATAGCATGCTCCAACAGAAGAATTCTCCTTCACTTCTGGGCGATGGGGTCGTCATGTCCCTACGTCCCTAGATGCCAATGAACACACTAATTAGATACTTTCAATGTGCATTTTTATTTATTAAATCATAAAATATAGAGGAATGAATAATTGAGAACTGCAAACTCGATATTTCAGCAATTTACATTTATATAATCTTCTACGAAGCGATGTAGGCCTGAAACAATAAAATTTATTTTAATGCGCTCCAATTCGATTTACATCTACAAACACAATTTAAAAAAACAAAGACATTTATAATGTTCAATCCCATAAAAATGTACAAAAAAAAAGACTAATGTAACTGTATGAAAAGAAATATTATGGTAATAAAATTTTATTCCCACATAAAATGGGATTTCATTAATTTATAGAACGAACGATCAAATAAAACAATGTCATTTCTAACAGCCAATCAGTGCTCGGACGGTGCAATGGCGGCATTTGAATTCTAAATTCGAATCGAACGTTTGCACGTTGTAAAATAGATACATTGTGACTTAACACGTTTCACATACACTGGGGTTTAAGAGTAATATTTGTTGATATTTTTTTTGTAACTAAGGTGGCAAACGAGCATACAGTTCGTCAAGTGATGACAGCAGCTATTGACTGAATAATTTTTAATGTTATGAAGTGGCAAACAAGCTTGCAGTTCACATTGATGCTAAGTGATGACTGCAGCCTATAGACACCCACACAATGACCATAAATAATATGAGCCAAATACATGAGTCAAAGTATCAATGATCTTGTATAAATTTGTAAGTAATTAGCAATAATAGGTCAAACACTAGTTAAACGTCTACGGGTGAAGCAAATCTTTAAAGATTGTCGCTATTATAAAATAATCCAGATAAATATTCATTTCAAATATTGTACATCGAATTTAGGGAGGAGATATCGGCTTATTTCGGGCCTATAGAGCGTTATCTCTTTCGCACCCTACCAATGTGACGTTTGTCGACCATTTTGATCAAGTTTCGAAAAATACCAGACTATCAGTGCTTACGTAAGCAGTGTGCAGCTGAGATAACGCTCTACGAAGTCGAAACTAGTCGATTGTCTCTTTCAAGTTTCGAAAAATACCCGACAGTGCTTACGTAGGCAGTGTGCAGCAGAGATAACGCTCTACGAAGTCGAAACTATTCGATTGTCTCTTTCAAGTTTCGAAAAATACCCGACAGTGCTTACGTAGGCAGTGTGCAGCAGAGATAACGCTCTAGGAAGTCCAAACTAGCGGATTCATAGGCTCGATGTGCATTGTTGAATATTTTTTACGCACCGTAAAAGTAAACACTTCAAAAATTGTCTATATAAAATCAAAATACGCCACAACGACATACATCCAAATACGTTTTTGAGAGACACTCTTTGATAAAACGCTTTGTTTAATCACAAAAGCAAAACAACGTTTTACCTTCCTGAGACTTTTCAACGCGCTATAAAAGTAAACAATTGAAATATTGCCAAATCAAAGAGCAAAACATGTTACAATTGTATACAATAATATACTCGTATAAGATCTATCACATTCCATTGTACAGGTAAATGGTTCACTGTTTAATTCAATTTCACGAAACATATATCAAGTCGTGTACTCAATTACGGGCTTGTATCTGAGATTGTTCTAGTGTTACCGTTGCAGGCACTGTGTCATGTGTAGTCGCTTGAACATTGCCAATGTCTGGTTCTAATATTATTGGTATAAAACTGAAAATAACAATTTTGTTAAATATTTTATCTTACTCCAGTTTTCGCTTATTCGCATTCATCACATCATCATAATAAAATATGAAATTTTCATCGTCATCATCACCACCATCATTTCAGCCGAAAGAAATCGACTAATGTACAAAAGCTTTTCTTAAAAATTCTCAGAATAGTGTGCATTATTAGGGGAGAATATACCATTAATCGTCACGTATGTTTAAAAGTTTAAGACCTAGTTACAGGCTGCGAGTGCAAGCGTATCTTACTTAATTTTTAATACGTATCTTCACGCCTGTAATCCCCGAAGGGGTAGGCAGAGGCAAATGCCTGCATTCAAGCATACATGCAAACAAGCACGATTCGCCGGTTACGTTTTTGGCCCATGTAACAGGTGGCGAGACTGTTGACATCTCCGGGCACATTACCAAACTTCGAGGTACTGGGAAATTTCCAGAAAATGGAAAAATCCCAATAGAACCAGAGATAAAGGACTTTACACCATTATCCCTGACAACCCCCTACCCGGGAATCGAACCCAGGACCTCAGCGTAGTAGTAGTGGCCTGCTACCACTAGGCTACCGAGGCAGTTCAATTAGTAGTAATTTTTAATAAATCTGTTTATGTCAGACACAAATAATCAGAAATGACGTGAAATAGGATGTTTTATAAATATGTACCAAATAAAATATTCATTTAATTTTCTAAGAGTTGAGTACACTAACGCATTGTAATTTTTTTACTCAATATTCCGTATAGTGTGAAAAGTGCTCAAATGCAGCAGATGAAGGCGTTGCAAAAGTTTCTACAATATTTTATAAGATTCTACGATATCGTATCGATTTTAGATTATTTGTATTCTTTACGCTTACAGCCTGCATTGTTAGTTATTTCTGACGTACCTATCGGGTAAAATATGTGTCTAGTTAATTTTATATGTAACTAGCTAGCCACCTCGGAGGAGTGTAGATATAGATTTTGGTTATCATTTTAATCAAGAAATTTTTAGTAAATTAGATGATAGTTATATTTGGATCTTCGTAATATTTGGTCGGTCCCGGTTATTATCGATAGATAGCAGTCGTTAAAGTTTGTCGGAGGCCTTATGGACGGATTTGAAAACATCCGACAGCGGGTTGGCCACTAACCCACCCATCTTCACCAATCCGCATTGGAGCAGCATGGTGGAGTCAGCTCCAGGCCTCCCCCCAAAAAAGGGGAGAGACTCGTGCCCAGCAGTGGGACGTATAATGGGTTGCCATTATTTATAAACAAGCATTCAGTTCACATGGATGTTAAGTGATGACTGCAGCCTATAGACATCTACATAAAAACTGGAGGTTAAAATGTGTTTCCACTCCTGAGGCCTATGGTGTTATGCCTCTGCGGCGGAAATTACAGGGCCGTACATTACCACCTGACCGGAACACGATAGTGCTGCACACTACGATTTAGCGGCAAGTATATAAGGCAATGCGGTGGTGCCTACGCCCGCGAGCTCTGTCACTGGAGCTCTTCTACCAGTGAACTTATAAGATATCTTTGGTGATAAAGATAATATTTATGACTTGCTGTGCCCGCGACTTCGTCCGCGTTAGTGTTTATGATTGATCAGTATCTACCCGGATGAAGTCGTGGCTCCAGCTAATACAAAAGTGGCCTAAGTTACTTCTTATTACATAAGCTATCTGCCAGTGAAAGTCCCGTCAAAATCGGTAAAGCCGTTCCCGAGATTAGTCGGAACAAACAGATAGACAAAAATGGTAAAAAAAATTGTTTTGGTTTAAGTACCGTGTATGCACACATGTATAATTATTTAGTAAAAAGCGGTATTTTTATATTACAAACAGACACTCCAATTTAATTCTTTTGTTTGTACGTATATATGTATACTTAGATACAAAAAAACATTATTACACGAAACGACGAAACCCTGTGAATCCGGGACCAACTCGCACCTGGCCGCTTTTTAATAAATATCTGTCGTGAAAACGAAAATTATATTTCAAATACTATATTTCTTTGAGCCCATTAACGGAATTAAATTAAAGATGATTTAATCTGATTAAAACAACTCCGGATCACTTTTACGATTTTCAAGTCCATAGCTCGGGCTTGTAACTAACTCAGATGTTCAAGCCGTTATGGCCTGTGGTCCAAGTGTAAATGTCGATTTTATGTTTATGTAATGGAAGTGGCAAACAAGCATGCGGTTCACATTGATGTTAAGTGATCACTGCAGCCTATAGACACCCACACAAAGACCAAGATCAAAATGCAGATGCGTTACTACTCCTGAGGCCTAAGGTGTTATGCCTCTGTGCTGGAAATTACAGGGCCGTATATTACCACCTGACCGGAACACGATAGTGCGGAACACTACCATACAGCGACGATTTTCCAATGATCCTGTTATATGGCAGATATTACAGGATCATTGGAAAATCGTCGCTGTGGGATGTTTAATAGCTGATAATTCGTTTTTGCTGGTGGTAGAGCTCCAGTGACGAAGCTCGCGGGTGCAGGCACCACCGCGTTACCTAATATTCTTGCCGCTGAATGGTAGTGCTCAGCACTATCGTGTTCCGGTCAGGTGGTAATATACGGCCCTGTAATTTTCAGCACAGAGGCATAACACCTTAGGCCTCAGGAGTAGTATATATATACACCGCTTAATATTACTAACTTCGACCTCATGACTGTATCTACATTGAAATCTTTGGTTTTCATGTAGATGTTTATAGGCTACATGGTTCACTTAAAAATGGTAGTGTTCAGCACTATCATGTTCTGGTTGGATGGCAATGTATAGCCCAGTAATAACTATCACAGAGACATAACAACTACTACTAACTCTCAGGTGCATCTGCATTTTGACCTTTGCTTGTTGTTTAGATGTATATAGGCTGCAGTCATCACTTAACATTCATGTGAACTGCATGCTTGTTTACCAACTTCGTAACATAAAAAACGGAAAAATTGATATTTATTGAACGGTTTTATGAAGAGTATCTTCGGAACATGTTCTTTTTATTTTTCTGTGGTTCAAGTTGGTCAAATTAGTTTAGATTTCTCTTTTCTTATCGCTGGTCTCTCACAACTTGGACCAATCCACGCTCCACTGAAGTTTAGAAGTTTCACGCATCATTAACTTGGACTATCACTGAAAATATTTAACGGTGCCCAACGGGACTTCGAGGCGACAGTAAATCCCCAAAAAATACCCATAGTTAGATTAAGGCATAGAGCAACACCGGCCACAGGCCGCGGCGGTCCGGAGGGGAGTAGCCATAGCGTTTATTACCGATGCAAAACAGTCTGTAATTTTTTGCCGTTGTAAATACGTGTGACACACACACACTACAAAAGGCCTATATTACTACGACTTTAACAAATAAACAATTTCACGCACACATTTAAACATCTAGGCACCAGGCACAGGCACACTTGTGCTTGTATTTTGACACAGGGGAAAGTCTGCATATAACCACTCCCCTCCGGCCCGCCGCGGCCGGTGGCCCGTATTGCTCTATGGATTAAGGTAACCCTTCGCGTAAACAACGTGGATCGGTTTGTTGGGGCATTAACTTTGATATGGTCAAAGGAGTTGGCGTAGATAGTGATGGGAGGCATTTCATGGAACACTAACTTGTGTAGAATGTATATTGGTTCTCATTTATCTTGTCTCAATGGTAATAATCATGTTCGCTTTTATGTCTTAGCTTCGGCGGCGGGGTGTGGGGATTGCTCACTTCACACCCCTCAGGCACCAAGCGTTCTGACGTAAATTACCGAATTCCAGTTCTATTATTTTAAAAATAAAATTTGACATTATCTGGAACCGAATAGCGAAACTCAAGTGGCAGTGGGCAGGACAGAACTGACGGCCGTTGGGGCAGAAGAGTTCTGGAGTGGCGACCACGTATCGGAAGACGAAGCGTAGGCAGGCCCCCCACGAGGTGGACCGACGACCTGGTGAAGGTCGCGGGCAATCGCTGGATGAGGGCGGCCCAGGACCGTTCGATGTAACATTCTTTGGAGGAGGCCTTTGTTCATCAGTGGACGTCTTTTGGCTGAAATGATGATTATCTGGAACGGCCAGCTTGAGGAGGGCCGTCAAAAGCAATGGCTGCCACATGCTTCATACACGTGGATGCTTATTTTGTTTTATGTCAAAACTCTAACTTAACTCTGGGAAAGACATCTTTCATAATTTCAGCTGAAATACGACGTCACTTCTGGGCGGTTCTTCATCCAGCGATTACCAGCAACTTTACCAGGTCGTCGGTCCACCTCGTGGCGTGCCTCCGCTTCGTCTTCCAGAAAGATATCGCAATTAAGTAACTCTTACTAAACTTTGGAAATGACATCCTTACTATGTAAAAGATAAATAGAGTTAAGTAAAATTAGAGTTAAATTCGGAATCGGTGTGCATGTAGGTATGAAGAGATTGAAGAATGAAGCGCTGGAAGTGTGTCAGGACCAGGATATCTGGCGCTCACACTCTCTGCCTACCCGTTAGGGACCTGGCGTGAAGATAGATACATAAATACATATGATATACATACACAATACACATGAAAAATACACATTCATAATTCGACTCCAAGTCAAAGTTAATTCAAAGAGTCTTGTAGTCTCGGATACTATATTTTTATTCATGTTGGTTGTCAGATGAGACCAAATTTTTATCACTTTTTCGATAAATCGTAGAGATATTTGACCTCAATCATAAAGTCCTCCAGGCCGAAATCTCAATGGAGACTAGCCAACTGCGCGGTAGATATTATAGTGCACACGTGTATGCGCCAACACACGTGCACTCTCTATTCCTCACTCTCATAGCCCGATGGGACGGCAACCCGACACGACCGGAGAGAGATCGGGCATAGGACCGATGGCTTTTTCATGCTCTTCGAGGCATGGGTACCAGACTCCAGGCTACTACTAGGAATTTCCTCAATAACAGATTTTCCCGACCCGGGAATCGAACCCGGGACATCAGGCTTCAACAATGCGATTGCGACCATTAGGCCAACGAGGCCGTCATAGTCTCAATCATAACAAGGGATTCTTTCATGTTTGATTAAAGACTACACTCAAATTGTTATATCCCGTTAGAAAAATTAAATAAACCCGTGCTCACAGATTCAATAGAACATTTTATTGGTGGTAGAGCTCCAGTGATGGAGCTCGCGGGCGTAGGCACCACCGTATTACCTAATATACTTGCCGCTGAATGGTAGTGTTCAGCATTATCGTGTTCCGGTTAGGTGGTAATGTACGGCTCTGTAATTTCCGGCACAGAGGCATAACACCTAATGCCTCAGAAGTGGCAGTGCATCTGCATTTTGACCGCTGGTCATTGTGTGGGTTTCTATAGGCTGCAGTCATCACTTAACAATGTGAACTGTACGCTTGTTTGCCACTTTAATTACATAAAAAATAAAAACATTAAAAGATTTTTCTAGATCCACGAACGACGTTATTCAAATATTTGGTTCGAGCCACAAAAAACAAACATCGGTTGACTTAAGCACCTTAAGTCGATCAGTCCTGTAATGTCCTGTTACACGCAAATAAGGTGCGCGTTTAGGCCACTAAAATGTCTCTACTGGACGAAGAGCATTATGAGATATTGAAGAGTTAAAAAAATTTATGTTTGTCAAAGACTCTGAAAGTAAACAAACGTTCATGCTGTATTATTGATTGTATTAATACAATTATTAAAAAATGCCTTCGTCAGTTTTTTTCCGTTTAACTGTAATTTATTTTTTACTTTTTAGTTATGGATTTTTTAATTATATTATTATTTTTTCGAATCATTGTATTTTCATCGGTCCTTGAGACGTGTGCAAAGTTTCAAATTGTTCAAACTTCTAGAAACCGATGGAAATTAAGCTCAAAGATTCCGTTATATACATAGATACAACCCAAGCTTATAAAAGCGTGTTAAAAATAGAAATAGTACACGATGTTTTGCACTTAATATTTCTGCTTATTGTGGGAGTAAAAGATCGCTTTATGTACTTAAGCTTGCTTTAAGCCCATGCACTGTATGCTTCCTTTTTGTATGCTCTTCTATTGAACCTGTATCTTCGAGATTCAGACGTAAGCCGAAGATAATTCGAACAGAAAAGAATTTAAAGAATTTCAAACGTGTATGCCTACTAGGGAATGGATTAATGCGGTGTTAAAAACAATGTATTAAATGTTTACTGGTGGTAGAGCTCCAGTGACGGAGCTCGCGGCGTAGGCACCACCGCATTACCTAATATACTTGCCGCTAAATGGTAGTGTTCAACACTATCGTGTTCCGGTCAGGTGGTAATGTACGGCCCTGTAATTTCCGGCACAGAGGCATAACACCTTAGGCCTCAGGAGTGGTAACGCATCTGCATTTTGACCTCGATCTTTGTGTAGGTGTCTATAGGCTGCAGTCATCACTTAACATCAATGCGAACTGCATGCTTGTTTACCACTTCCATTACATAAAAAAAAAGTCCTCACATAATCCTGGCAATCCTAAACTTTGTTGTTTTTTTTACTGTCATTGATAGTAAATTTTTATGAAATTGTAATTGAAGCGCGCATGGCCCCGTGGCTGGTGTAGATCGTAACCGAGAAGGTTAAGCAATACGGGCGTGGTCGGGTGTGTGACTGGTGACCGCTAGTGGCAAATTAAAATGCGCGTTTCCGTGCTTCTAAGGGCACGTTAAGCCGTCCATCCCGGTTGCTATCAATAGATAGCAGTCGTTAAACCATGTCGGAGGGCTTATGGGCGGTTTGAAAACATCCGACAGCGGGTTGGCCACTAACCCTTATCTCCACCAACCCGCATTAGAGCAGCGTGGTGGAGTAAGCTCCAGGCCTCCTCCCAAGACTCGTGCCCAGCAGTGGGACGTATCAAGGGTTGCCATTATTAATATTGATTTTAATTGGTCTTGTGCATTAAATAAAAAGGACAAATAAATAAAAATGCTAGTGATCTCCCAAGGGTCTATTTTCAACCGCAATTTAAAATACCAAGATGATTTATTTACTGTAACTTACCTGCTGATCTAATCTATTCAGTCTTTTGCGTGGTTGATCAAGAAACCTTTTCATTTATGACATTAAAAGGACGATTTTTAGCCTAACTTCAAAGAAAGATACAATACTAGGAACAACTAAGAACAACGGCCCATAAATATCAACAAAGTCAAACTGAAAAAAACTTTAGCAAAGCATTTTTAGTACGACAAGCAAACTCGTAAATTGCCCAAACTCACTTTAATCTCTAAAAATGCGTAGGCGAACCGTTCACGGGACCATTTTAGCTGCCCCCTTGATGTATGCGTAACATATCGCATGAGATTAACTTAACGGCCTTTTTTCTACCTATCCAGTGAAATAGAGCTTTTTATAAGCACTGACTGTGAAGGAATATTGAATAGTCAGACAGAACCAGTCAGGGGCTTGTTGGAATGGTGAATATTATCCGCCTTATTTTTATTCAAGCATAGACTTATTTAGGTAGGTCTACAAAAAAAAAATGTATGTATAAAATAATTCCGTAGATTAAAGTCATGACTTTATAGAATTTGTCCTATTTTAAGTACAATGCTCAACAATTTTTTTTTATGTAATGGAAGTGGCAAACAAGCATGCAGTTCACATTGATGTTAAGTGATGACTGCAGCCTATAGATACCCACACAAAGACCAAGGTCAAAATGCAGATGCGTTACCACTCCTGAGGCCTAAAGTGTTACGCCTCTGTGCCGGAAATCACAGGGCCGTACATTACCACCTGACCGGAACACGATAGTGCTGAACACTACCATTTAGCGGCAAGTATATTAGGTAATGCGGTGGTGCCTACACCCGCGAACTCCGTCACTGGAGCTCTACCACCAGTAAAATATTGCACGTCGAGCTTAAGAAGGAGACTTCGGGTCTGTAGAGCGTCATCGCTTTCGCACCGTACCTATTTGACGTATGTCGACCATTTTGATCAAGTTTTGACCAATGCCGGACTGTCGGTGCTTACGTAGACAGTGTGCAACAAAGGTAACGTTCTACGAAGTCGAAACGAGCCGATCGTCTCTTTCTTTGACTCGATGTGCAATATTAATTCTTGTGTACTGAAAACTGTATACTCAAATTGTTATCATGAGTTTAAAAAAATAGACGAATTGCTCGTGAAACCATTTTAGCTGCCCACGTGATGTATACGTCACCTTTCGAGATTAGCGTAACGGCCTTTCTACGTATTCTATGGGACATGAGAACTTATTTTTTTCATAAACACACTTGGCTTTGAACAAATATTGAATATTTGGAGTTATAGGATTATTGAAATGGTGTCTGTTATCCATGGGATAAATTTTATCGCTCTGTTTTATGTATCGGGTCTGAATTATTTATATTTTACTTTGTCTGGCTTTGTTCGTGGAATCTGTGCTTAAGTAATGGTTCTTTATTTTCGTGTAATAAAGCTGCTGAGTTAACATGTAGTTCACATTGTACGTAACTGTAATTTCCGTAATTAGATAAATAACATTTGGATTATTTATAAGAAGACGATGAGCGACGCGAACTCAGTATAAAATTCAATTGAGCTTATTGTTCAATATATAATATCACAGTATAGTAGACACCCACTTGACCGGTTTTGATGTTAAGAAGGTGGCAAACAAGCATGTAGTTCATGACTGCATGACTGCAGTCTATAGACATCTACACAAAAACCAGAGGTCAAAATGCAGATGCGCTGCCACTCCTGAGGCATTAGGTGTTATGCCTCTGTGCCGGAAATTACAGAGCCGTACATTATCTCCTGACCGGAACACGATAGTGCTGAACACTACTATTTAGCGGCAAGTATATTAGGTAATGCGGTGGCGAAAAATTAACCTTCCTATATGTATATGTATCTTTACGCCAGGTCCCTAACGGGGTAGGCAGAGAGTGTAGAGCGCCAGACATCCCGGTTCTGACAAACCTCTCGTGCCTCGTCTACCCTCATCATTCACTTCATACATGCACGCCGATTCCTAAGACTTTTGACCCCACCATCAGACAGAACTCGACCTATTTGGTCATGGTAGGTCAGCCTTGGTCTTCCTGGGCCTCGGCAACCATCCACATTCGCATGGTATATCTGTTTAGTCATTCGCTCATTCGACATTCTTTCTATATGCCCGAACCATCGGAGCATGCCTTTTTTCATTTTTACACCGATACTATCATTCACACAAAGTCTCTTTCTTACATCTTCATTACGAACGCGATCGGTGAGTGATACACCGCAGATCTTGCGCAAAGATCTCATCTCGACCGCGTTCAACTTACTTTCATGCTCTTTCCTGCATACCCAGCTCTCGCTTCCATATAAAAGCTTCCATGTAAAAATTAACCTTCCTCATCTATAATTAACTGCTACTTTATTTAAAGATCATTTAAACCTTCACATTTGGTGTACATTGCGGACTTATACTTAATAAACATCGTAAAGGCATTTTACGCTGCTTACTGGAAGCAATTTATTTCATGTAGAAAAAGTCCGAAATGCTAAACAAATGACGGGGGGCCTAGACCCGACGACTAAATAGAATGATGGATGGTTTCTACCTACTAAACTTGTATAAAATACGAGCGAGGATATCGTAATGAATTAAAAAAGAAATAGCGGCCAAGTGCAAGATGATCACGGGTTAATGGGGTTCCGTACAAGTATAGCTAACGCGGAACCTGTTTGCCAAAATGTTGACCTTCCTCATCTATAATTAACTGCTACTTTATTGAAAGATCATTTAAACATTCGCATTTGGTGTACTTTGGGGACCTGTACTCCATTAACTTTATAAAGGTATTTTACGCTACTTCCTGGAAGCATTTTATTTCACGCAGAAAATTGTCTGAAAACCTAAACAAATGACGGCGGGAACTAGACCCGACCAGAGAATATGTAATAATACTACGTCGCACCGCGGACACTCCGCCTAAATTCCATACAAACGCTTAATTTGGTTTCTATCAATCAGTGAAGAGTGAGTCCAACTCGCGTTCATGGGATTGCGTACAACAATGTGGAGGGCCAGATATTCCGGTCCTCACACATCCTGTGTTTCTTTAAAATTCATCATACTCTTCATACATGCACGCCGATTCCAAATACTCTTGACCCCACCCTCAGAGTAGTAGTAGCCTCGACATATTTGGTCTAGGTCAGTCTTTGTCTTCCAGTGCCTCTGCAACATTAGCCTTTTGTCATATTGTTTTTAAATGTTTCACTGGTGGTAGAGCACCAGTGACGGAGCTCGCGGGCGTAGGTAACACCGCATTATCTAATATACTTACCGCTAAATGGTAGTGTTCAGCATTGTCGTGTTCCGGTCAGGTGGCTCTGTAATTTCCGGCACAGAGGCATACCACCTTAGGCCTCAGGAGTGGTAACGCATCTGCAATTTGACCTTGGTCTTTGTATGGGTGTATATAGGCTGCAGTCATCACTTAACATCAATGTGAACTGCATGCTTGTTTACCACTTCCATTACGTAATAAAATAAAAATGAATTAGTTCCATATGCGAAACATTGTTCGTGAATTAATTTCATATTTTACTAAACTAATCCTATTACTCTATTAAACTTTACTCAAACTTTTACAGATTAACAACTCCATCGAGCCTCGAACGCTGGACCGATTGATTACAATTCACACATCATTAAACAGCTATCGGGGCCGGCCGATATATTAACACTATCTGAAAGGATGAATGGAATGGGGACAAGGGTCCTCACACCCGGATCGGACCGCCATTTTGTGTGGAAGTTGAAATTCACACATAATGGACTCTTGGATAGCGATGATGAGGTCAAATGTTTCAATATACCGGTACGTGCGCAACCATTTCAAAATTTTTGTGGAACAAAAATTCGTGATAGCATAATCTGCAGGTAGATACTATTTGATTTTATGTCTTTGTTAAAAGATAAATAATCCTTTACTATGGGTAGTAAGGGCAGAATCCTATACTCGGCCTGCCCCCCGCTCCGAGCGCTACGCACTATAGCAAAAGTGTCTTGAGGATTTTTCGTGATACTCACCTAGCCCCCTTAGCCAGCGTATCGCGCGATAAAGATATTCGTTCCAAAAATCATACATAGGTACCTTGTATAAGGTTGCAATAATAACTGGTTTCTATTCATTGAATGCGAAGCGATGCGCGATGCACTCGTTGCGCATGCACATAGACATTAGATATTTATGATGTTGTTTGAATCATGTTTATTGACTGATAGGTACCTACACCTTTTCCCGTACCGCACTTCATAGTGTATGTGTAGCCTTTTCTTGGTGTTAAGTATATATTTATAAGGTTCTGTAGATAACTAATTAGCTTATCCTTGTTAAATTTTATATCGCTCTCGAGAATATTGTAATATACCTAATTAGCTCTAAAGATATGTTTCAATAGTATTTAAATAGTATTAGAGCTTCGAATGTAAAGGTGCCAGGACAAACCCATTACCTAAGGGTTTTGTGGCATTTTTGTAGCTACATTTAAATTGTTTTTGTAACTTTTCTTAATAAATAAATAATAAATAAATAAAAATTAAACCTTTTACTTTTTCGAAGTCGGTAAAAAAATATCGCTTACACTTGTAATAGCCTAATGTGCCAATAACCTTGAAGACCAGATTCTCTAACATTCCCAAACTCATAAAAGTTAAGGCTATATCAATGCGGGGATAATGTTTGGATAAATTGGTTCGATTACCAAATTTTACATAACCTGTTCATAATCATATTCTTCGCGTGAATATCGCTTTCAGGTTTGAGACTTTTACAATATGCTACCGCTATTTGTCATAGCTGATTGCAAAGAGCAACACGGGCCACCGGCCGACCGGAGTGGAGTAGCCATAGGGTTTATTGCTGATGCAAAACATTTTATGCGGGGGGAAAGGTTACTGAGCATTTTTGACCCGGTCGCGAACAGTATCGAAATAGGGTTATTTTTTAACAGCCTTATTAATAAACGTAGACCAGAGCGATTTTAACTTTACGCCAAGGTTTAAGCGAACATTTTTAAAAATCACTATTAATAAACATAGACCAAGCAGGATTTAAGAATTCTCATCTACTATCGGTGTAAAAGTTATTTCTCGGCGCCACGTGGTTTACGCGCCGGCGTGATAGGTCCGCCGCCTGCCTGCTGTTGCTGCCGTTTTTACCTCATCGCTATCGATACAAGTCGTAATCTTGTGAAATAAATCAAAAAACTTAGATCGTTCGCAAGATCGGAATGTATAAAGTCGAAAAGACAATCATTCGAGATTGCTATCACGATACTAAGGCAGACATTAGCGAAATTCGAAAGTTCGTAGCGACTGCGTGGTAACTGCTGAATTACGTAAATACGGAAGTTGACGTTACGTTTAGATGTACGCTTTAAATTGTATGAACGGGAAACGTTAACGATATTGTTACATTAAATTATAAAGTGTAACGTACCTTCATGCCTGTATTCCCCGGGGTAAATGTGAACTGCATGCTTGTTTGCCCCCTTCATTCCATAAAAATTTGCTTCTTACAGAAAATGCTATAAAATTGCTTCGAGTTATTCCTAGTTTTCTCTTATCCCAGTAGGATTGTAGCTACGTTAACTTAGTAACGTGAAACTAGGTGTTCAAATATCGAGTTGCACAGTACACTCAATGCACCCAGTTCAAAGTCCTGTGGGTGCTGTTCATGTTAATGCCATTATTATTACTACGTTGAATTGCATGTTAATTCAGGCTTATAGGATCAGCGTTCAACTTTGGAAATCTAGAATCTCACAACTCTAGAATCACCATCTAAATTCAATGCATTGTGAATTAAAAAATGGACGTTGTTTTAATCTGTCGAATAAAATTTATTTCAATGGATTCTAGTTTCTATACCCTAACCCGAGGATACTGTATGCTCGTTAACTATGTTCAAATATTAAGCTACACTTGTGCACACAATGCAACTCGTTTCGAGTCCTGTGGGTGCTGTTAATGTAAATGTTATTCACTGTATTAAATCACATGCATACACATTACACATATATTTCTAAATACGATTCAATTGAATTTGTTCTTAAAATTAAATGTATATTTTTCAATATTTCTGAGAGATTTTCTTATATTTTTTTTACTATTCCTAATCATGAGCCTGTATATCAATTTTTACACTGTTAAGTTCAGGAATGAGAAACTTTCCATACAAATTTTACCACTTAATTTTTCCCTTTCTTTTTCATATGAACTTTGTACTGCGGTAATAAAGTGCAAATTGACTTTTTGACGTTAGGAACACACCTACATTGCTTAGACAACCGTGAGTGCTTGTAATTAAATATGAACGTTTAATAACTTATTTATAATTTACGATGCCGTGGAAATGTCCCAATCATCTTCCCTACCCATTTAAGGGGATTGAGGGAAGATTAAAAAAATATATTGATGCAACAAAAGAGCCTGTAAACCAATTTTGAGGCATTAAAAACTGACAAAATACCCGTACAAACTATCACCTCCTCTCTTAGGAGGTTGGTTGATCGCACATTTCCAAAAAAAGAAAAATCTTAAGAGCCCTTAACCTTTCTTTTGTATGAACTTTGTTCAGCGGTAATAAAGGGCAAATTGACTTTTTGACGTTAGGAACACACCTACATTGCTTAGACAACCGTGAGTACTTGTAATTTAATATGAACTTTATGCAACAGCAATAAAGCTCAAGTTGACTTTACGTTTTAGTTAGAAAACATTTGTATGGGAAACAGAAAAGGGGTGTTTTTAGGGGTTTTCCGGCAATTATTCGACTTTTTCTCGCCGTACATACCATCCTTGAAATTCAACAAACATATTAAAAAAAGAATTGGAAAAATTGGTCCAGGCGTTGTTGAGTTATGCGCTTACCAACACATTTTGCGATTCATTTTTATATTATAGATACCCCCCAGTACAGAATTTATGTTCGATGACGAAGCAGTTCAAGCCTACCTTCAAAAAATTGGTGGGGTGGATAAACTTATTGCCTCGCCACAATCAAATCAGTAGAATCAGTGGCAGTCTAAAGATTATTTTTATCGTAACCAAAAGCCATCTACTAGCAAACAAACAGGCGATAAGCCCTTTCGTTGGCACACTACCGCCAAGAGAGGAAAACAAACCTCGCGACCACATAACCAAATTAATAAAGATACGACAGGACAAAACAAGCACAAGAGAAAGAAATCAAACTTCAATTCTTTTAAAAACAAGCATCACGATTGACTATCAATCATTTCACGGCGGTTGTCTAAAACAATTTCAAAGTGTTTGGAGAAATTTCGGGGCACCAAATCATATCTGCCAACTATTAAACGGAGCTCGCATTCCCTTCAAACTGAAGCCGCCGCTTATTTTTCCAAATTCAGTAGTTCTCCAAAAGTACAGAACCAAAACCTCTTCGAATATGACTGCTCAAATTCAAACTATGTTAGAATCGGGTATACTCGAGGACGTAGAACCGAGTCCGAGCTACCTTTCAACATTCTTTCTGGTACGCAAACAGGACGGCAATTACCGCCCTATCTTCAATTTGAAGAAATTAAACGAATTTGTAATCACAAAGCCATTCCAGTTATTCAGCCATTTTGGAGTCCCAACATTCTTACAACATCAGGACTGGATGGCAAAATTGGATTTGAGCCAAGCATACTTCCATTTACCAATAGCTCAGCACCACCGCCGGTTCCTGAGGCTGAGTTATCATCACGATGCCAACCAGCACAAACTGCTCCAGATGACCTGCTTGCCCTTCGGTTTGTCGTCGGCACCGAGAACATTTGCCACGCTAACCAACTGGGTAGCAGAGTTCCTCAGGAGTGACGGCATCAGATGCGTAGTATACCTAGACGACATTTTACTAGCAAACCAGTCGATGCACGATCTACACGACGACATACACCTGACCGGAACACGATAGTGCTGAACACTACCATTTAGCGGCAAGTATATTAGGTAATGCGGTGGTGCTTATGCCCGCGATCTCCGTCACTAGAGTTCTACCACCAGTAGAATTTCACATTGAATATTCCAATTATTAGTTTGATGCCTAATTATTTTTACTAAACATGACTTGAATGTTAATTTACCAAACGACTACTTGTACAAATATAGCACTAAAAAAATATATTAAGTTAAAGGTATTTCTAGTTACTCTAAACCTCGTGAGACTGTAGGTACGAACTTGAACAGTTACGTGAGAAACTTGGTGTTTGAATATTTAGCTGCATAATGCACGCAATGCAACCCGTTCTGAGTCCTGTGGGTGCTGTTAATGTAAATGTTATTTACTGTGTCGAATTGCATGAAATGTTGTATTCAAGCATCTAGTTTCAAGCGTTGTAAATCTAAATATGGTGGATTTAAATCGTTCTGAATACGAAGATCCTTTATTCGAAATTTAGCAAATCTCAATCAAAATTTAGAAATACATAATTTGTAAAAAAAAATAAGTTTTCTAGCTGTCACTGTTTATAAGATCCAGCCTGGCGACAGACAGACGGACGGATAGACAAACAGGAGAGGATTAGTAATAGGGTCCGTCTTTACCTTTTAGGTACGGGATCCTAAAAAAGATAGAAGATAGATACAGAATAGTTTAAAAATATTCGATATGATTCTTTAAACAGACGTAACTTTTTTATTTCTGAACCGATTGACATGAAACAAACACTAAATGCTATGTGAAACTTACCACAATATATAAGTGTAAACCGCAAATTAGATATGCCGTTTCTGAAATTGGCATGCACCAACACACAGACAAACAGACATTTTTCCGGGATCAAAAGTACCCAGTGTTGTGCGCCAAACGTTAAAATATAATTATACCAAGTTTCATCGTAATCGGACCGGTAGTTTTTATGTGATGCTTGAACAAACAGACAGACAGACAGACAAAAATTTTTCTAATCACATATAATGGGTTTGGTGTCGATCTAGTAACATCCCCTGATATTTATTTTTTCCATATTTTCAATGTACAGAATTTACACTTCTACAGTTTTATTATAAGTATACATTCGCTAATTAATAAGCTTGAAAAAGTGAAACCTAATTATTATGCTTCGATTGCTGAGTACAATGTTTTCTAACCACTTACTAGATGCAAGTAAGCAATGAAAAGAAGTATTACTACGAAAAACCACTTTTCCCGTTAATCTTTTAAACATAATTTGATGCACAGTACTCAACAATTAATATTGCACATCGAGCCTACGAAAGAGATGATCGAAAGAGATAACGCTCTACAGAACCGAAATAAGCCGAAGTCTCCTTCCTAAGCTCGATGTGCAATATTTATTATTGAGCACTGTACATTCATTGCATGCGAAACCAGGGAGAGCCGCTAGTATTCTTTATACACACTATTAGCGTATCACCAACAAGACTTTAAAAGATTGTCTTATATAATATGTCCCAACGCAAACATAATTATTTTATGTTTCAGCATACAATATCCAAAACTGATCTGTAACTAAACACGAATAGCAATATACTGTAAACGATCTAATATAATATAATACAATATTTATATACCAACTCAGCATTTTCGTATGTTTTCATTTTACAAAAATAAAAAGCAACCCGCGTTTTATTGCCAGCGAGATCCGACGGTACACATAATTGAGTTGCTATAATCTACATATTTACTAGCTCGGGTACGCTGTGGACTAGTTACAATAGGTTTTCTGGACTTTATTTTTTGACTGACTGAAGTAGCCGTAGCGTTTATAACCGATGCAAAACAGTCTGTAATTTTTTGCGGGGGGGACTACGTGTGATACACACACATTACAAGAATCGTCTATTACTACGAAACTCACACCTTGACCTTAACAAAATACATAAACAATTTCACGCACACAATTAAACATCTAGGCGACAGGTATGGGCTCATTTGGGTTTGTACTTTGACAGAGGGGAAAGCCTGCATATGGCTACTCCCCTCCGGTGTTCCTCTATGGTATGTATATTAATTCCGTGTCGTAAACAATGATGTGCTCGTGGACAAGGAATCAAGTGGAAGTGCACCATTATCGACTATGAATTAGGGATAACATAATATTCATATGGGTAAGACTTAGTATAAATAAAGAAATTTTGATTCTGTTTCAATTTTAAACAAAATTGGTTGGTTCACAGCTCAACATGTTTTTAATAAAAGTAAATTACCCTAAAATAGTAAACATTTTTGTACCCTCTATAAATAGATTTTGAGTACAAAACGTCGAAGGTATCTTAGACTAAGGTCTTTGACTTTAGTATATCACCAGTGATGATTTGGAACTGAAACGCGGTCGCTCACTATGAGTTCACAAGAAGGCTCAAGGTCACGCAGAGAGAAATGGTGAGATACTCAGAGTTTCCTCGAGACATCGAATACGATGTGAATAGATTCGCATGAGAATCAAAGTAGCTGACATAGCCCTTTTGACGACCCAGTTAGTCCAGCGGTGTGAGACGACCGTTTGATTCGAAGGGTCGTGGGTTCGATCCCCGCACCGGGACAAATATTTGTATGGCCTACAGATATTTGTTTCGGGCCTAGGTGTTTGTATATGTGTTGTGTGTGAGCAAAACGATATCTCCCACCCACGATATAGGTTTATAACTAGTGTAAGGCTGTAAGACTAAACGTATTAAATAAAAATTGCGAAATTCAAGAGACAGAGGGCAGTGCACATAGCTCAAAGAACTGACGGCTGTTGGGGCGGAAAAATTATCGAATGGCGTGTATCGGAAAACGATGCGTAGGCCACCCTACCCACTAGGCAGACCGACGACCTGGTGAAGGTTGCCGACAATCGCCAGTTGTGGGCGGTCCAAGACGTCTGTAGGTAGCTTGTCTCGAGACGGCTCTAGGCTACTTCACCGCGCAAACTCAAACTGAAACTCGAAAAATTATTTAATCACTTGTAAATAATAGACTTTGCTTCTGATAGGTCAAATTTCAAAATATAAAATTAAAGCGAATAACATTTAAGCGAATTTAAATTGCGCAATCGGAAATCATAATGGACTTTCTATGTCTCCCAGATTTGGAGTGAAAATAGATTAACCTATTCTTTTTTTTATGTAATGGAAGAGGCAAACAAGCGTACAGTTCACATTGATGTTAAGTGATGACTGCAACCTATGGACACCCATACAAAAACCAAGGTCAAAATTCAGACGCGTTATCACTCCTGAGGCCTAAGATATTATGCCTCTGTACCGGAAATTACAGGGCCGTACATCACCACCACCACCATCATTACCACCTGACCGAAACACGATAGTGCTGAACACTACCATTTAGCGGTAAGTATATTAGGGTAATGCGGTGGTGCCTACGCCCGCGAGATCCGTCACTGTGACGGAAAATTAAAATAAAAAAAATACGCTTACACATTCACAGCCCCACAGTAGGTATAAACTTGTGTCGTGGGTACCGTTGTACACATACAACACATACACAAACACCCCGACCCGAAACAAATATCTGTAGGCCATACAAATATTTGTCCCGGAGCGGGGATCGATCCCGCGAACCTTCGAATCAAACGGTCATCTCACACCGCTGGACTAACCGGGTTGTCATTGACAAACACATAAAGGATAGAGTGTATTATGTATGAAAAGTGCTCTGCTTAACGAATTGCTCCGCTAGAGCAAGATAAAACCAAATGGTTCATAATAAAAACTTTGAGCTAAAAGAACTTTGGACGCCGACGCGCACTGCGGTTAAGTTTGGTGCTTAAAATTAAATGCATTCTCCAATGAGTTTAAACGAAAAATTGATCTACCCTAAAAGTACGACGGTAAAGTTGTTAAAAATAAATGTTTTTTGTTTATTGCGTTTACGTTTCAGTTTTGAGATTATACTTTGCTTTTAAAAGAATGATTATTTCGAAAATTCACTGTTTTCGCATTCGAAGAATATATATTTTTTTAATTTAATGGCATCGCTTGTTATGCGTATCGCCAGTGTCAAGTAAAACGATATTTTGTATATGTATTTAAGCAACGTATAAGAGTAAGAGTCAGTCAGTCAATTTATCAGTCCGTCAGTCAGAGTCACAGTAATTCGAGTAAAGCGATGGCTACTTTACCAGAACATTTACAATGAAGCTTAGGAGGCAACCCGAAAGAACGTGTTTTCGCACTGTTATTCTATTTCACTATACAAGAGCACTGTAATAAGCCTTTATCAAACAAAATGCCACCAACTTTATTTAATTTAACTCAAAAATACTTACACCAAGAAAATGAAATAAAATAAGAGCATCACACGCATCTTTCAAGCTTCTCGCCAAAACTCCTCGAAGAATCTTGTATACGAACGATGAACGCACTTTGTAATCTCATTGGATTTGGAATGAAAAACATCAAAATCTTCTACTAATTGACAAACAGATAAAGGATAGAGTGTGTTATGTATTAAAAGTACTCAGCTTAACGAATTGTTTACTTAACATCAATGTAAACTGTATGCTTGTTTGCCACTTCATAACATAAAAAAAAACTTAATCATCTTCTATGCAATTATAGTAATAGAATACTAGAATATTTAGTTAACTTCCATTCATGTGACCTTGCAAAAAAGTCCGAGAAATTCTTTCATTAATAAAACACAAAAGACCACGCCGTTGTATTTCTTTCCACAAATTGCCTATAAATTTTTATTATGGCCACTCTCATTTGAGGTACAGAGGTTTTTTAGATAAATAGGTTTGCTTTATTATTTACGATGGGGTATGATTTGTACTGTCCTGCACCTTCTTTTTTTGTAATTGAAAGAACGTGTAATCTTTTTATTTACTACTATCTGTGCCCGCGACTTCGTCCGCGTGAGAATTTATGATTGTTCAGTATCTACCCGGACGAAGTCGTGAGCGCAGCTAATATAAAAGTAGCCTAAGGTACTCCTACTAAAGACATCAACATCATCAACAGGAGTCAAAATTAGCGGGCACAAACAGACAGACAGACAGACATACAGACAAAAATTGTAAAACATGCTGTTTTGGTATATGTACCGTGTATACATACATATAATAATGGCAACCCATTATATGTCCCACTGCTGGGCACGAGTCTCTCCCCTTTTTGCGGGGAGGCCTGGAGCTTACTCTATCACGCTGCTCCAATGCGGATTGGTGGAGATGGGTGGGTTAGTGGCCAACCCGCTGTCGGATGTTTTTCAAACCGCCCATAAGGCCTCCGACAAGGTTTAACGACTGCTATCTATCGATACAGACCGACGGCTTAACGTGCCCTCCGAAGCACGGAAACGTGCATTTAATTTGCCACTAGCGGTCACCCATCACACTAACCGCCCGCGCCCGTCGTGTTTAAACGAGTAGATCGCTTACGATCTACACCAGCCGCTGGGCCATGCGCGCTTCAATACATATACATATATGCATTTAGTAAAAAGCGATTATTTTTATATTACAAACAGACAGTCCATTTTTTTTTATTTGTATAAATGAGATATAAAGATAATAAAAAAGTCTTGATGCCGTGTTTCTTCTTCATGAATGTAGAAGAAGAACGGGAGTCAGGACCGGGATATCTGGCGCTCTACACTCTCTGCCTACCCCGTAAGGCATTTGGCGTGAAGATGAGAGATGCATACAAACATGTTCCGGTTAGATGGTTATATGGCCCCGTAATAAATTATCACAGAGACATAACAGCTAAGCATTGAGCAACACCGGAGGGGAGTCGCCATATGCAGAGTTTCCCCTCTATCAAAGTACAAGCCCAAATGGGCCTATACCTGTGGCTTAGATGTTTAAATGTGTGCGTGAAATTGTTTCTGCATTTTGTTAAAGTCAAGGTGTGAGTTTCGTATTATTAGACGATTTTTATAGTGTGTGTGTGTGTCGCACGCATTTCTTCCCGCAAAAAAATGACAGACTATTTTGCATCGGTAATACACGCTATGGCTACTCCCCTCCGGTCCGCCGCGACCGGTGGGCCGCGTTGCTCTATGCAGCTAAGGTTTTAGGAGTGGTAATATATCTGCCATTTGTAATAATATCTTTAGTGCTATAGACCCTATAAATACTTGATTTCAATCCGAACACCGAACTTAATTACTTCTATACCTTCGTTATGAAATTGTGACGTACCCTTCGCGCTCACTAGTTCTCGCGCCAGTACCTTTCAGCAATTGGACGGGTTAATGAAGGTATGGATGGAATAGTCGAAATTTTGCAAGTTATGCAGATCTACGTTGGAAATTACTAGCAGGAATCTCCTGAAATTTCTATACTTGATTTTTCGTTACCTTTAGAAGGCAAATTTCAATGATTAAAAATTTATTGCTTACAAATGTCAAAGGACAAAATTCTTAACACTATTATTAGTCGTCACACACGTCCGGTTTTGGTACGGAGTGGACAGCGGTATTCGGTACGCTCCGGACCAAATCTGGCCGTGTGTAGAGGAGTCCGACGGACAGAAATGAATCCGGTCGTATGTTACTACTATTAAAAAAATTTCACATCAATTAGTAGGTCTAATTTTAATTAAACGTAACTTCACGCCTGTAATCCCCGAAGGGGTAGGCAGAGGTAAATGCATGCATTCAATCATACATGCAAACACCCACGACTCGCCGGTTATGTTTTAGGCCCATGTAACAGGTGGCGAACCTGTTACCATCTCCGGGCACATTACCAAACTCCGGGGTACTGGGAAACTTCCAGAAAATTGAAAAATCCCAATAGAAGCAGAGATAAAGGATTTTACACCGTTATCTCTGATAGTCCCCAACCCGGGAATCGAACCCAGGACCTCCAGCGTAATAGTAGTGGCCTGCTACCACTACGCTAGGCAGTCGTATGTTACTACTATTAAAAAATTTCACATCAATTAGTAGGTCTAATTTTAATTACATGTGTTATTGTATCCATAGGCGGCTACAAAATACTTGGTTTCAATCACGACACCGAACTTAATTACTACTATTATTACCTTCGTTATGTTTGTTCACGCGTCAGTACTTTTCAGCAATTGGACGGGTTAATGAAGGTATGGAATAGTGGATTTTTTTTTTTTAATATAATTGAAGTGGCAAACAAGCATGCAGTTCACATTGATGTTAAGTGATGACTGCAGCTTATAGACACTTACACAATGACCAGAGGTCAAAATGCAAATGCGCTGCCACTCCTGAGGTATTAGGTGTTATGCTTCTGTGCCGGAAATTACAGAGCCGTACATTACCACCTGACCGGAACACGATAGTGCTGAACACTACCATTTAACGGCAAATATATTAGGTAATGCGGTGGTGCCTACGCCCGCGAGCTCCGTCACTGGAGCTCTACCACCAGTAAAGTTGTACGTTGGAAATTTCAAATGCCTCGTGCGTTTATTTCTGTCAGTGACTTTGTCTGTATTAAGTCATCATTGCGAGATAAAAAGTATTCGAAGAGTAGAAATTTTTTTAGTGACCAGTACAATATTATTTTTGTGTTTGTAATGGTTTAGTCATCATTTGAAAAGCGTTTTAAGCATATTTTTAAACTATTTTTTTTGTGTAACTGGAAGAATTATTGCTGTTTCTCTCCTATCATTTTTTGTATATCTTCACGCCAAGTTTCTTACGGAGTAGGTAGAGAGTGTGGAGCGCCAGATATCCCGGTACTTACACACCATGCTTCTTCTATCTTTTTATTACAAAATATCTACAAAGCATAACTGCTGAATGCGGAATATACGTATAATGCTCTACGAACAGTATAAAAAATCGCCTTCGCCTACATAAAAAATTTAGGCCAACGCCTAACACAAGTAAAGCAAGTGATAAATGCGTAAAAAACAAATGTAGGCCATTGATAGTTACGAGAACGGCGGAGAACCTACAAAATCTACCAAACAATGATGCTCAAATCATTCAAATACGGCGCTAGTTAGCAATAACGCGGAATGAGCAGCATGGTTATTCTTACAGCCCTGTGGGGCCGTTCAAGTATTACGTAAGCAGATTTATTACAATTCTTTACCCCCCCATCCCGCTTGTCAGCAAAAGTAAGCAAAGCTCTTACCCCCTCCGCCCATGCTTACGTAAACAGTTTTCAATTAATGTATTGTTTTTTTTTATATAATAATTATAATGTTATAATTATAATTTTAGAAATAAGAAAATAGATTTAGGATTGAGATTAGATTTTACTGATGTAATAAGTAAATAACTACCGATGACGTAATCATCATCTAGACTCCCCTACCCCCCACGTCATCCAAAATAAGCAGAGCAAAGACCCCCCCGCCCCCCCATAGTGCTTACGTAATACTTGAACGGCCCCTGTTGTATAGTTAGGAGTACCTACAAAGTCTACCGAACAATGGTGGTCTAGTCATTCAATCACGGCGGTAGTAAATGCAATAACGCGTGATGAGCTGCACGGTTATACCTACAATCCTGTTGCAGACATAAGTATTTAGAGAAAGCATCCCAGCAGTGAACATCTTTCGGCTGAAGTGACGATGTCAAATTAAATGATAAAACCCCTTCCATACGGTTTGCGTATACCTTGGAATGCAAAACGTACTAACGTTTCAATTCTCAAGGAACTCAAAGTGACTACAAGACTATCATCCATCTGTTTAAAGCGAGTACTGGAATACTTCGGGCACATTGCTCGAAAAGACGGAGGGAACCTTGAGAAGCTCATCATCACAAGCAAGGTTCAGGGGAAGAGACCACGCGGGCGCAGCCCGATGCGATGTCCGGATCAAATCCGCACCACACTCGACAGCAAGATGCACGAGGCCATTCATACCTGCTGCCGGAAACCGTACCCGATGGCGCACTATCACCCGACAAAAAACCCGTGGTCCGTGATGGGGGTCACAACCCTCAGGAGTGGGGAAAACAGGCATTCAAAGCAAATTCTTATTCGTGCCGTCACAGTTCCGGCACAGTACCGTCACTTCACTGATATGTGTGAATCAGCCTTTATGTCTGTCGGCCGACAGCGTTCCAGACCGTCGGCAAACGGTTGGAGCCGACCACGGACGCAGCTTGTCGGGAGGTATGGGCTCACGACCAAGGCCGTTGACTTCAACCAACATTGGCGGGTCAACCGATTTCTACATTGTCCATTTTTACATCAACCCGACCAAGGACAAAGGAAACGACGGTCGGCGGTTGGATCCGACCGTGTAGATGGGGTTTTAGTGAGCATTAAAAGAAACTTTTGAAAAAAAAAATATTAAAAGATGGTGTTCAATAGAATGCTGGCGTCGGGATGTGACGACCCCACTACCGGAAGAATTTCCTTATTGAAAAGAATTCTTCCACTAGTGCAGTCGACCAACCAAATAATGGGGGACAAACCATTCTAACATGGTTCAATAGTAGGATGTTCTTGAAATGAGAGTATGCAAGACATTCGTGCATAAAGTCGATGGTCACACGAGAGTGGAAAACAGAATCTAACCTAATTTCATATAAGATGAAATTAGGTTAGATTCGGTTTTCCACTCTCGAAATCGGACTCTGTCTGAAGTCGATCTTTCCACTTTTTTTTATGCTGTTAGCAGCTGATCCCGCGATGACGTTTTTATAACTAGCGGAGAAGACTGGAAATAATTTTTCACCAGTTCTTTTTTTATTAGGGTTTATAGTTGTGGATATTTTTAAACACACTTCCCTTATTTTATATTGACTACTGTTATAGCTCTAGAGCTGGCAGTTAGTTAATTTATTTTGAGAAGATGATTCGACAACCTTTGGAAGTCAATCCTTCGAACATAAAGAGTGGAGTTCTACATGAACTTCTACTTTATTTGGGTGATTCGAGTTCCACTGTAAATCAGGCGGAACTCACAGGGTTTTGAATGTAGGTGACATTTGGCTCCAAATATATATGCTAATGTCTACAAGTTTGAAAGAGAGGCATGATAGATGATTTTATGAAAGGATGGGGGTTTATTTTGCTCGGACAGCAGGCGATTTATTATGTAGGTAGAACAACAGTCCTGTCACGGTCGCCAAATGTTGAGATGTTTAAATAAAAATCAGACTTCGTATGTGTGGTTTATTACTGTTACTACATTAGTAATATTACAATAGTGAATGGCGGTGGCGTGCGGCTGCTTGCCCATATACTGTATAATCTATGGCTTGCCCTATCGAACCCAGAATGAATGCCGGGTGGGGCGCTCCATAGTGATGGGCGCGTTGCAGTGTTGTGCGCGTACATACTCCCGGCGTTGAAAGCATAGCTTTCAAGAAAATAATAACAATTATACATAACTAAGAAGTACTGTGACTCTAAGGGCGAGATTCACAGACCGCACTACGACTTTACTTTCGAGCAAAGTACGCTTCGAACTGTCAAAATCCATACATTTCTGACAGTTCTAAGCATACTTTGCTCAAAGTAAAGTCGTAGTGCGGTCTGTGAATCTCACCATAAGTGTAAATGCAATTTAAAATTTTGACATAAGGTCCCAACTTTATTATTATTTACTTATTTATGATAATTTATATAATTAACTAATGTAAATTGCATAAATCTACAAAATGAATACTTAAAATATTTAAGAAAAGTACAAGACAATTGATTAGACCTTCTCTAAGCAAGCAGCCAATTTTGGATACAAAAATATACACCTTTTGTTAATAACTGAAAATTTGTTAGATTATACTATTTAAGTTAAAGAATGTATATCTTATAATATATTATCTTGACACAGACATTGTTTAAAGTGTTGTGACTTGATGAGTCCAAAAGGAAATTACCAAGTTAAATTAAAGAAAACTGTAAAGTTAAATGATAATTTGTAACATTACATTATTGATAAATACCTCATACAAAATTATACAAACAAATTACTTGTTAGTCTGTTATATCGGTTGCCTAACTAGCATAGTTGGCAATAGATGGCGCTGCTGCTACCATAAAGCAATGCAATAAATGTGAAGGAAAGATTTGACAAATCGGACAGGACTTCAGTAGCTCGATTGGAAGAGCGGCTGGACTAGATTCCCAGTAGGCCGCGATTTCGAGTCTCGCCTGAAGTCAAATTTTTCTTTCCATTTTTCTATAAAATAAAATACATTTCACTAGCATGTGTTAATGCGAAATAATATAAAAAATTACTTGTGAGTTTGTATGTATGTTTAACATGTTAAATTATTAAACAACAATTTTCAAAGAAAGTCTTATAATATGTTAGTTTTATAGTTATACAATACTAATAGTGTTCAGAATTCAAAATGTATTATTCAAATGTTGGAGTAGTTCGCTCAATAGATGGCGTTGACTCTAACGCTAGCTACAGCTATATTACGCGGTTGAGATTTCTTGGTCAATACATAAGTATATCTGGTTCTTAATCGTAAATTGTGAGGCGTAGTGTTATCTTCACACATACTGTTTTCAGATTAATTATTTGAATAAACAGTATATATACCTGTTGTGTGATATTCATTGGGTAGTTTGATGGCTACCCTGTTAACAAATAGGTAAAGTGTTAATTAAAATTAGTGGACCATTAATTAAACGAAAATTCACAAACATTTTACTTCTCTATTATAAACAAAAGTTATAGTTAATATTTTAAATTAATCTTCGACGTTTCTGGCGTCGTCCGATGTCGGTAAGAGTCATGTTTATCTGAAGCATAAGCTTCAGATAAAATGTATGTATGTATGTATCTTCACGCCAGGTCCTTAACGGGGTAGGCAGAG
Source organism: Macrosoma leucophasiata (assembly GCA_036365455.1). NCBI lineage: Eukaryota > Metazoa > Arthropoda > Insecta > Lepidoptera > Hedylidae > Macrosoma > Macrosoma leucophasiata. The sequence continues at coordinate 14,960,812 of JAWQUS010000026.1, forward strand.
ATTGTAGAGCGCCAGATATCCCGGTTCTGACATACCTCTCGTGCCTCGTCTACCTTCATCATTATCTTCATACATGCACGCCGATTCCTAAGACTTTTGACCCCACCATTAGACAGAACTCGACCTATTTGGTCATGGTAGCTAAAATGTATGACTACGTAATAGCTATCAGATATAAGTAACAACTTTGTCTCAGAGGGGTGGCAACGCATCCTTATTTTGGCCTCTGGTTTTTGTGTACATGTCTAAAGGTTATAGTCATCACTTAACATCCATATGAACAGCAAAATTGTTTTCCACCTTCATTACTTAAAAAAAACACAAGTCAAAATGAGACACGGCAGATAATTTACAAACAAACAAACATTTTTTTCTCCCCACCATCTTCGTTTACTATCAGACCTGTGTAGATACATCTCTAACAAACAATTACGCAGCAATTTACTGAACTACAGTCACGGAAACCCTTCGCCATGGAGCTATAGAATCAATAGCGATAAATTAGGTAAGCGATCCTCTCGGACACTCAATTAAGACGCCCTACAGGGCACGGCCCGCTACTGACGCGCAATTAGCCGCCCGGTCACATTTCAATCAAGTGATCGATAAAACTAATGGCGTTCTACACGATTAACAGATAGAACAGTGTCAATTGTGTATATTCTATGGACGAAGTTCTCCGAATAAAGGCCGAGATGTTATCAACTGCCCCAGTATCCTAGTGGTAGCAGGCCACTACTACTACGCTGGGGTCCTGGGTTCGATTCCCGGGTCGGGGATATCAGAGATAATGGTGTCTCAGAGATATGAAAAAATCCTTTTTTTTATTTTTATGTTTTGGAAGTGGCAAACAAGCATGCAGTTCACATTGATGTTAAGTGATGACTGCAGCCTATAGACACCCACACAACGACCAAGGTCGAAATGCAGATGCGTTACCACTCCTGAGAATTAAGTTGTTATGCCTCTGTGCCGGAAATGCCATACATTACCACCTGACCGGAACACGATAGTGTTGAACACTACCATTTAGCGGCAAGTATATTAGGTAATGCGGTGGTGCCTACGCCCGCGAGCTCCATCACTGGAGCTCTACCACCAGAAATTCGTATATTCTACTAACGGCTTCGAACGGGTGGAATTTAGACACCTACATAACATTGCAACTGTACATTGAGATGTACGCTATCCTATCTGGTAAGTTGGATCAAACTGCACACGGTGTGCAAGTTTGATTAAAATCGGTTAAGTAGTTTAGGACTCCATCGCGGACAAACACTGTGACGAGAGAGAGATGTAATCAACTGCCTCAGTAGCCTAGTGGTAGCAGGCCACTACTACTACCCTGGGGTCCTGAGTTCTGTTCCCGGGGGATATTAGAGATAACGGTGTAAAATTCTCTATCTCTGGTTCTATTGTGGAGGATTTTTCTGGAAGTTTTCCAGTACCTCGAAGTTTGGTAATTTAATGTGTCCGGAGATATCAATAGGCTCGCCACCTGTTACATGGGTCAAAACGTAACCGGTGAATCGTGGGTGTTTGCATGTATGATTGAATGCATGCATTAACTGCCTACTACTTCGGGGATTACAGGCGTGAAGTTACGTAGATACAAGTAACCCTGTATGAAACATAGAAAGCTTTAAAAATAATGTTCCAATAACAACCGTAATCATTGGCAGAGCAATGAATTGAGTGCAGAACGTTAGTTCTGCCGACTTATCTTTACGAACACTTGAGTTTTATTGCAGTAGTGCGGAAGTAAATCCTGGGGTATCCATTGAGGGAAACGTAGCAAAATGGAATCTAAATGCTTTCATTTTCTACGAGATTAGACGATACTGTATAATAATATATTGTTGCTCGTGACTTTGTTTACTGGTGGTAGAGATCCAGTTACGGAGTTCGTGGGTGTAGGCACCACCGCATTACCTAATACACTTGCCGCTAAATGGTAGTGTTCAGCACTGTCTGGTTCCGGGCAGTAATGTACGGCCCTGTAATTTCCGGCACAGGGGCATAATACCTTAGGCCTCATGAGCGGTAACGCATCTGCATTTTGACCTTGGTCTTTGTGTAAGTGTCTATAGGCTGCAGTTATCACTTAACATCAATGTGAACTGCATGCTTGTTTGCCACTTCCATTACATTGAAATAAGACTTACAAAGAAAAGAAAATAAATAATTAACAAAACTGCCGTACGCTTTACCAAATAAAAATATATTTTTTATTTAAAAAAAAACATTTTGACTGGTGGTAGAGTTCCAGTGACGGAGCTCGCGGGCGTAGGCACCACCGCATTACCTAATATACTTGCCGCTAAATGGTAGTGTTCAGCACTATCGTGTTCCGGTCAGGTGGTAATGTACGGCCCTGTAATTTCAGGCACAGAGGCATTACACCTAATGCCTCAGGAGTGGCAGCGCATCTGCATTTTGACCTCTGGTCATTGTGTGGGTGTCTATAGGCTGCAGTCATCACTTAACATCAATGTGAACTGCATGCTTGTTTGCCACTTTTATTACATAAAAAAAAAAAAAAAAAAACATAATAGTATAAAGGCAGCGTGCCACTACTCCTATGCTCGCTGTGTTGTGTGTATCTAGTGTTGGTTTGGAGCCAAAGGGCTCTGTGGAGGGCTCGCCAACGAGCAGCCGCCGGTGGAATTGCTCATGTGTGTAAATAGTGTTTTCGTTCTTGTGTCTCTGTCACTGATGGCGGACGAGTCGGAACACCGGGTAGACGGGCAACTTTACTGGTGGTAGAGCTCCAGTGAAGAAGCTCGAGGGTGTAGGCACCACCGCATTACCTTACATACTTGCCGCTAAATGGTAGTGTTCAGCACTGTCGTGTTCCGGTCAGGTAGTAATGTACGGCCCTGTAATTTCCGGCACAAAGGCATAACACCTTAAGCCTCAGGAGGCGTAACGCATCTGCATTCTGACCTTGGTCTTTGTGTGGGTGTTTGTCTAAAAAAAGTTTTCCCGAAGTCCCACATAACCCACACCTCTAGAGAATTGGTGTGCTTAATGTATTTTGAACTGGAATTAAAAATGTAATAGCGTGTGTGTAAACGTGAGTACCTAAGCACATCAACTGCTTCAGTAGTTAAGCAATAGCAGGCCACTACTACGCTGGAGTCTTTGGTTCAATCCCCAAAACGGCAGGTAATTTATTCCACTTCCGAAATTTTCTCAGGCTCGCCACTTATTTTATGGGACACAAAATGAAATGGGCTAATATTGTTTATCTATATATATAAAAATGCAACCCGTTTTCCTTGGTCACGGCATCACGCGTGAATGGCTGGACCGATTTGGCTAATATTGATTTTGAATGATTTTTGGAAGTCCAGGGAATGTTTGAAAGGTAAAAAACTATGAAAAAATTGAAGGGAAATAGTAAAAACCACCATTTCATTTTCCCATACAAATAGTCCGTATCTATCAAACCTTTGACACATGTCATATTTTCATTCTGAGGTAATACGAAGTTTGCCGGGTCAGCTAGTTGCTAATATTTTTACACTGACAGCCTCACAGTAGGAATAAACCTGTGTCAAGGGTGATGTTGTTCAGACCTTAAACAAATATCTGTAGACAGTAGAAATATTTCACCCGGTATGGAAATCAAACTCGTGAGCCTCGATTCAAATGGCTGTCACAAACCGCTGGACCAACAGGCTCCTCATAAAAATAGGTAGACTCAAGAGCATTCTTTTACCTCTGCCTCCCCTTACATAATCATAATTTCAGCCAAAAGACGTCTACACAAAGGCCTTTCCCCGAAGATTGCCATAACGAACGGTCCTGGGCCGCCATCATCCAGTGATTGCAACCTTCACCAGGTCGTCCGTTCATTTTGTAGGGCCTGCCTATGCTACGTCTGCCGGTAGGTGGTCGCCATTCAAGAACTTTTCTGGCCCAACGGCCGTCAGTTCTTCGAGCCCTGCCCACTGCCACTTGAGTCTCGCCTACCTTAGGGGAACATAATTCTTGACTTAACGTCCTATGTCTCCTAGCTGAGGCAGAGGGCGTCCACAGTGTGTCGGTCTTGAGCTTCGCGCTTCATTTCACTCCAGGTCCTGCCTATGCTCCCCGCCTCTGCAATGATAAACCTCCGCCAGGTCTGCTTGGGACGGCCACGCTTGCGTTTGCTTTGGGGATTGCAATCTAGGGCTTGCCTCGGTATGTGGTCAGGGTCCCATCGGAGCGTGTGGCCAATCCAGTTTCATTTTCGGCGTTTGATCTGATGGGCAATCGGATCTTTATTGCAGGGCTCCCACAGGTTTTCATTAGAGATTTTCTCGGGCCAGTAAACACCGAGAATACGTCGAAGGTAGCGATTAGCAAAGACCAGAAGTTGGCGCGAGATGTCCTTTATGACCTTCCACGTCTCGCAAAGTAACGTTAGATTATGTAATTATTTTATGAAATTACAATGCTTAAGTATACTAGACCGTAAATACCATAATTATGTTCTATTAGTTTATATTTTTTATCAATTCAGTCCTAAGCAACGTGAACGACCTTATAATACTATCAAATATAATATTCTATTTGTTGATCCAACAATAACCGAGGGAACTTTCGTGTTTCTATCGCCCGAAAATACGTGTCTATTGTTAGTAAGACAATTTGTCTATGTCCTAGACTTTTTGTACGTTCCATTATAACAAATAGCTCATCCGTCTTTGTTGGAGATTTTTTTTCCATTGATGCTGGTGTCTTGTATGATTGTTAATGCGAGATTGTTGTACAATAAATGTTTGGATGGTAAGAAAACGGTGCGATCCTTGGCGAATAATTCTTTATTTCAATCATGAATGGTAGGATGTATGTTTTACTGGTGGTAGAGCTCCAGTGACGGAGCTCGCGGACGTAAGCACCACCGCATTACCTAATATACTTGCCGCTAAATGGTAGTGATAGCACTATCGTGTTCCAGTCAGGTGGTAATGTACGGCCCTCTAAATTCCGGCACAGAGGCATAACATACAGGAGTGGTCTTCTTGGTGTCTGTAGGCCGCAGTCATCCCTTAACATTAATGTGAACTGTATGCTTGTTTGCCACTTCAATTACATTAAAATAAATATATATACTCTGCTTAAGGGTTCCCTATGTTACTGCGAAATACGTTTCTTCGAAAAATCATTGGCCGACAACTATACATCGAAGACATTGAGCGATGCTTTATTTCGCCGAAGCTTCATTGCTCGATGTACGTTTGATCGAAAACGATTCACCGATAACTTGTTTCGTCGATGCTTATTTGATCGAAGGTTTTTTTTACTTCAAATTTGTTTCCTCGCTTGCTTGGTTTTTAAAGATAACTTATTCGACTTCTTAGTTTTAAAAAATGTGATTTTTTTAAAGAAATTATAAAGGACTAGATACTGTCGCCGGTACGAATCAATTTCCTTAATTCTTATCTATTATCTATATAACTAGCGGCCCGCCCCGGCTTCGCGCGGGTGCAATGTTACCTACCCTCTCCTATTCGTCTTAGCGTGATGATTATAGATATAGCCTAAAGCCTTCCTCGATCTTTTATAGTTTAGGCAGCGTACGCAAAATAAGTAACTTTTCTGGTTGATTTTTTACATCTTGTGTCTGAAAAACCCAAACATCTAACGGAGTCCTATTTTTTCCAAAATAGGTTAAAGGTCCAAAATAGCCTAGCTTCTGAGATTAGCGCGTTCAAACAAACAAACAAACAAACTCTTCAGCTTTATAATATTAAGTTAAGATTACCTAATATGTTATCTTCAATCACAGTCATGCATGCTGGACAGTAAGAAAAGAAAAAGAACATCTACCAAAGAAGTATCGAGGATTTCATAGTTTTCGCTGAAGTAAGACCTCGATCAAAAAAGCTTCGAAATAAAATTTTCGATGAAACGTAGCATCGGGCAAACGAAACTTCAATTTATAAATTTTCGGCGAAATAAAGCATCGCTCAATGAAGTCTTCGATGTATAGTTGTCGGCCAATGATTTTTCGATGAAACGTATTTTGCAGTAACGTAGGGAACCCCTGCTTAAAATTCCAACAGATTGTGAAGATTCTTAGCAGTAGCTCTACCGTAAGTCGTAGATACCAAGTTTTAAGTCGGTTTGTCTCCGTTCAGGATTTGTGAGACAAGTACTCAAGTTATGTTCTTACTGTTGCAGTTTGTATCTTTGGTTGTATAACAAAATCTGTGATAGATAGGCGCAAAGTTAATTTTGTGCACTAGTATAGATTGAAGTGTATGTATGCTTCTTTATACTAAACGCATTATTGTATACGCTCTCTTATAAGAGACTTAAGATCAGTCCTAGTGCATTCAGTCGTATGATGTCTGTTGCTATGTCTGGTCTTGCTTTTGATAAATGTTTTATATATTTGGATGACCTTATAGTTTTTGGACGTTCTCTAATGACACATAATCAAAATTTAATATCTGTAATGGAAAGGTTAAGAAAAGTTAATTTAAAATTAAACCCAACTAAATGTGATTTTTTAAAGAAAGAAATTTTATATCTTGGTCATTTAGTTACAGAAAAAGGAGTCTTACCAGATCCTGAAAAGACAATAGTACTAAAAAATTATCCTGTTCCCAAAAATTCTGATGAAGTTAAAAGATTCGTAGCTTTTTGCAATTATTATAGAAAATTTATTAAATCATTTGCAACTATAACTATACCATTAAATAAATTAAGTAGAAAAAATGAATCATTTATTTGGACAGATGAATGTCAAGAAGCATTTGAATATTTAAAACAAGCTTTGACTTCATCACCCATTTTACAATACCCTTTATTTTCGGAAGATAATGAATTTGTTATCCAAACAGATGCTTCGAATATTGCTATTGGTGCAGTGTTATGTAATAAGGATCTTAGGCCAATAGCATATGCAAGTAGACCGTTAAACAAAGCTGAAAAAAACTATCCGACTATACAAAAGGAACTTTTAGCTATCGTCTGGTCTGTCAAATATTTTAGACCGTACGTATATGGTAGAAGTTTTACAATAATGACGGATCATAAGCCCTTAGTGTACCTCTTTGGAATGAGAGATCCATCTAGTAGGCTTTTGAAATTTCGCTTAACGCTAGAGGAATATAATTTTAAAATTGTGTATGTAAAGGGAAGAGAGAATGCAGTTGCAGACGCTTTATCAAGAGTAAATATAACATCAGATGAATTGAAGAGTATGCATGGACAAGTAATTGGTGTTATGACTAGAGCTCAAAAGAAAAGAATGAATGAGTTGATTGATGTTGAGAGTGAGGATAAGAAGATGAATCTTAATACGTCTCACGACAATTGGCCTGATCAACCAAGAGTTGTAGACATTTTAAGAAAACCGGTAGATTCTGTAGAGTTAATTTTGATAGAAGCAAGTAAACTAAACCACTTACGAGGCAATATGTTGATAACTGAGGAGAATGAATGTTTCGCGTATTTATCTAATAAAAAGATATTATACATTAATCTTGATTTTAAGGCACATTTCTCGCGAGCCGAATTTGTGCAGAAGTTAAGATTATTTTGCGCTAGGATACGTATCGATGAAGTGTGTATTATTAAAAATAAAGAAAATATAAATTTTATTAAAGATGTTTGTGACGAAATCAAGTCATGTGTGGATTGGTCCGGACCACGAATATGTATATTGAGAGGAGTACAGAAAGTTACCGATGAGAATGAAAAGACTATTATTTTAAATGACTTTCATCTATTGCCGTCAAGCGGGCATGCTGGCGTGCGTAGAATGGTTAATACGATAAAACAAAGATACTACTGGCCAGGTATCGAAAAAGATGTACAAGAATATGTAAAAAAGTGTATACATTGTCAAAAAACGAAATATTTTCGTTATATTAAACAACCAATGGAAATAACTACGACAGCTTCTTCAGCATTTGAGAAGATATTTTTAGATGTAGTAGGACCTTTAGATAGAGACCTAGATGATAACTGTTATATTTTGACCATACAGTGTGAATTAACTAAATTTGTTCAAGCTATTCCACTTAAGAATAAAGAAACCGTATCTATTTCTGATGCATTTGTGAGATATTTCATATTAAAATTTGGTATTCCTGAAACTATAGCTACTGATCAAGGTACTGAATTCATCTCTGAAACAATGAAACAGGTATGTAATATTCTTAAGATTAAAAAGTTATCTTCAACAGCTTACCACCACCAGTCTATTGGAGCTCTTGAAAATGCACACAAGACGTTGGGAGCATTTTTGAGAATTCAATGTGAGCAAAATACAGATACTTGGAGTTATTGGTTACCGTTTTGGTGTTTCAGTTTTAACACCACAGTCCATTCCGAAACAAATTACACTCCATATGAATTAGTATTTGGTAAACTTTGTAATGTACCTAGTAGAATAACAAATTCAGTAGACCCATTATACAATGTTGATGACTATCCTTTACAATTAAAATACAGGTTGCAATTAGCTCATTCAGACGCTAAGAAAAATTTATTAGATACAAAACAAAGACAAAAAGATAGATATGATAAATTTTCAAATTCACATACATATGAAAAGGATGATTTACTCTTAGTGAAAAACGAAACAGGTCGTAAATTAGATAATTTGTTCGAAGGTCCCTACAAAGTGATAGAAGATTTAGGTTGTAATGTAAAAATTGTTAAGAATAATAAGGTAGATATATTGCATAAAAATAGAACTAGGCCTTACTTTAAGTAAAAATTAGGTATTGGTAAAAATTAGATAATTTGATTGTGTTTGTTTGTCATTACTGTAAATTTAAATTAAAATGTTTTGACTGTTTTTGGAATTTATATACGTTTAACTTCGCTTAAAATTCTTAGGAATATGTTTATATTATTATTATAAATTATAAAAAAAAAACAAAGTAATGTAAAAATTGTTTTTTTTTCTTTCACCCCCGGAGGTGAAGTGTATGTATGCTTCTTTATACTAAACGCATTATTGTATACGCTCTCTTATAACGGAAGTGTAATATTCACGTATAGTAAGCAGTATATTTTTAAGTTGATATTTTATTATAATATACATTGCACTCAATAAACTACAGTTAAGCCAAGAAGTTGTCTCAATCATGTAACCCTCAAGACCCCAACATTTCAAGATAACTAACTTTTAATCGATACAAATTCTAGCATACGTTATTCCAATGCATAACCTAGATTACTGTACATTTTCATTCAAAACCGTCCAGTAGTTTTTTCGTGAAAGAGTAACAAGTATCCATCCATCCATCCATACTCACAAACTTTCGCAGTTATAATATTAGTAGAATTTTGTACCTATGTGTAGTGTGTGTTCAACGACACCCACAACACAGGTTTATATAGGTCGCGCCACGTAAAAAGAACGCTGGCGGTCAAGCTGCGCATCATGTGTTTTTATTTCATTTTATGTTATTCTATGTAATATAGTTTTCAATCTGCCTACCAATACACGAAACCGCAAGCGAAAGCTAGATCAAAAATAAACCAATAGGGCTAGTACTTTCGTGCGCGAGTGTACCGATGCGCGAACACATCTCTTCTACTTTCTTCCAGCGTTCTTTTTACGTGACGCGACCTATACGTAGTGTGGGGCTGTGCAGTGCCGGATTAGCCATATAGCTGGAGGCAGCAGATGCTACGGGCCCCGCGCCTTGGGGGGCCCCGCGCCTGTGCCCAAAAATAACCACAAATATGTAATACACCTAGTTATTATCAAAGTGAGCGATGGCCACTCTGTAATTATATGGGTATATTATTATGTTGCAAATTGGCAATACCACATCCAAAATACTTACAGGGGGAAGGAATCCCATAATATTGTTTTTGATTCCTTTTCGTAAATGTTCTGTTTTATTTACATCCTAAATTTCAGTAGGCAATGTAACTCTAGGGCCCCATGGTCACATTTGCTACGGGCCCCGCACCGGCTTTATCCGGCACTGGGGCTGTGAGGATAAGCGTAATTAATTTAATTATAATTATTAGAAGTTTTAAAAAATAGTATTTATAACACCTTATTTAATATGAAGTCCCTTCGCATTCAATTAGGGAAATAAATTAGGCGGCATGCAGTTTCCATTGATAGTTCCTATAGCTTATAAACATCTTTATGGAAATATAAAGGAGATGTTGCGAGCTCGGCTCTGGTTCGTACACGTCCTCAAAAAATGGGTAAATTAAAGAAGAATCCGAAAAAAATACAATTAATTTATTCAAGAATATATTTTAGAGTTACAACGACATTTAATTCAAACGATTTTATCATTTTCAACTATGTTAAACATGGCGGCGATACAGCCGACACTAGGGATCAATCACTTTCGATAGTATTTAGAAAATATTACTTTTTTCTCCAAGTATAGTGAAAATACAATTTTAAAAATTAAAATGTCAAAATGACATCGCCCACCATATTCGCCATGTTGGTTTTGAGTTGCAATTTTAACTGCAAATAATGTTTTGTAACTACAAACAAAGCTAAATAAGTGAAAATATGCAGTAAAAACGTTTTATTATTGATTTTGCCTGTTTAATGAAATTGTGTACAATACATGGCCGGAGGTCCATACATTTTTGCAACATCTCCTTTCAATGTAGATTCGTAGTCACTTATATTTTTTTTATTACATTCACAACTACACACTAGGTATACCTGTGTCGTGAGTGCCGTTGTACACACATAAACACCCAGACCCGAAACAAATATCTGTAGGCCATACAAATATTTGTCCCGGTGCGGGGATAGAATCTGCGACCCTTTGAATCAATCGGTCGCCTCATACCGCTGGATTAACCGGGTCGTCAATATGGCTTATACTTTTTCTAAAAATTACCGTGCCACATTTTAGCATTTTAAGGAAATATTCTGATGAACGAGAAACGAATTTGAAGTTAAAAATAAATTTGTAGTGTCCACTACATTAAGGTGCCATCTAGTGGAATACAATGAAACCTCACAGTACTTATCCAGTACGGTAGATGGCGTGTCAATCGAATAATATCGCATATATGAAGATTTGCAAGAGTTGGCATAATACAACTGCCCAACGTCAATTATTGGGGCCGCAGCCCGCTAGGCGCTACCACCTACCTTTGTCGGAAGATCCGCCCTTTTCATTGGAGGAACACTTCCACCCGTTCCTCCACATATTTGAAGTTAATTCAAAAATTAAGTTGCCATTTCATTCGTTACTAACAAAGTACAAGACATCGCCTTTTCGCCTTTTATACTGTGTTGTAAAAGCTACAAAAAAAAATTGGTTGCTTGAAAACAATAGATTGTGCTACATAGTAGCAGTTCGAATGCACTCTGCACTACTATCAATAAATTTTTGTGTGATTTTTATGGGGCCAACGTAAAAGCATCGTTTTGACGCAGGACGTGATCGAGCGATTTGAAACATCGTTTAATGGCTATATTTGTGTAAATTGTACCCTCAAATGTCTGGAAAATGAAAATAGCGGTTACTTAGGGGTGTTAAAATAGATTTGTAGCGACCTAGCATTAAGGTGCCATCTAGTGGAATACAATAAAACCTCACAGTACTTGTCTAATACGGCAGATGGCGTGTCAATCGAATAACATCGCACATACGAAGATTTCTCAAAAGTTGGCATTTATACAACTGCCCGACATGACAATTTGACAACAATGACAACGACAATAGCAATGTCAATAGGCGGTCGCACCTCGGTAGTCGGAGGATTTTCCCTTTTTGTTGGAGGAACACTTCTACCCGTTCCTCCACAGATTTGAAGTTATTTCAAAAAATATATTGCCATTTCATTCGTTACTAACAAAGTAAAAGACACCGCCTTTTATACTGCGTTGTAAAAGCTACTAAAAAATAAATTGGTTGCTTGAAAACAATAGATTGTGCTACATAGTAGCAGTTCGAATGCACTCTGCACTACTATCAATAAATTTTTGTGTGATTTTTATGGGGCCAACGTAAAAGCATCGTTGTGACACAGGACGTGATCGAGCGATTTTAACGTCGTTTAATGGCTATATTTGTGTAAATTGTACCATCAAATGTATGGGAAATCAAAATGGCGGTTACTTAGGGGTGTCAAGGTAATATACAAGAGTACACTCTTGTTTATTTTGATGGAGTGACTTGACTTTTGGTCTTATGACATGTGTAGTCAATGAATGAATCCTTCTATTCAGTTTAGTTGGGCTCGGCCAATCTATCTCTAGTCCAGTATCAATTCAAGTACTTCTTTAGTTCAGTTGTTGAGTTCTTGGTTATTGGTCTGTGGTCCGAACAAATCAAAAGTTCCAACGTCAACCACACACCAGTTACCTCTAGACGAGCAGTGCCGATTGAAATCTTAAGCCCGGTTCACACCCACTACTGTGTCGGGATGTATTGTGTGTAGACATGCGTCGGATACATCGAATCGATCTTAATCTATCTTACATCAGATTTGAAATAATTTACTCTAAGCTACGGAGCCACATGAAGTAATTTTCTAGAAATTAATCTTACGGATTTTCTCGCGTATACAACACTCCCAAACTTCTTCATACACCCGACGTTTCGGTCGCTTTCCAGCTACCGTGGTCACGGGCTGACTCTACACTCACGGTAGCTGGAAAGCGACCGAAACGTCGGGTGTATGAAGAAGTTTGGGAGTGTTGTATATGCGAGAAAATCCGTAAGATTAATTTCTAGAATGTATGAAGCTCGCGAAAACCTACGAAAACGTTATGAAGTAATTTACTAACCACTTATCATTATATTAATGAAATATCTATTTCATACATGTTCGTGTCAAACACGACTCACGAATTCACAACTCGTCCAACCAAGCTTGCGATAAGAAGATTACTACTGAATTGCTAGTTTACGATAAACTACAGAATGGTGAAGAAAGAAAACGATAAACTTATGATTATCTTTCATAAGTTCAATAGTCCAGTCTAGTTCAACTGGACTAGTGAACTAAATGAACTAAACAAAGAATATACTTCACCGACACGAAAAGACACATATATATCTTTTCATTTCAGTGACACATTTATCGCATGTCTAGTTTTGTGTTCCCTAGATGGGCAGAGGGCGTCCACAGTGTTTATCCATCTCGATCGGTCTTGAGCCTCGCACTTGATTTCACCCCAACACTTCCCGATCTTCTTCACTTCGTCTTTGATGGAGTAAGAACTATAAAATCAAAAAGTTCAGCCTTCGTTTTTTAATAGCAACAAACAAACACGTTACAATCTAATAGGTAAAACTGCAGCTAATAATTTTTATTCTAAAACTAGCTGTACCCGCGACTCCGTTTGCGTGAGAATTTATGATTGTTCAGTATCGACCCAGACAAAGTCGTGGGCGCAGCTAGTATAAAGTAGCCTAAGTTACTCCGTATTGCATAAGCTATTTGCCAATGAAAATCGGTCCAGCCGTTGACGAGATTAGCCGGGACATACAGACAGACAGACAGACAGACAGACAGACAGACAGACAGACAGATAGAAAGACAGAAAGACAGAAAGACAGAAAGACAGAAAGACAGAAAGACAGAAAGATAGAAAGACAGAAAGACAGAAAGACAGAAAGACAGAAAGACTGAAAGACTGAAAGACTGAAAGACAAAAAGACAGAAAGACAGAAAGAAAGAAAGACAGAAAGACAGAAAGACAGAAAGACAGAAAGACAGAAGGACAGAAGGACAGAAAGACAGAAAGACAGAAAGACAGAAAGACAGAAAGACAGAAAGACAGAAAGACAGAAAGACAGAAAGACAGAAAGACAGAAAGACAGAAAGACAGAAAGACAGAAAGACAGAAAGACAGAAAGACAGAAAGACAGAAAGACAGAAAGACAGAAAGACAGAAAGACAGAAAGACAGAAAGACAGAAAGACAGAAAGACAGAAAGACAGAAAGACAGAAAGACAGAAAGACAGAAAGACAGAAAGACAGAAGGACAGAAAGACAGAAAGACAGAAAGACAGACAGACAGACAGACAGATAGACAGACCGATCGGTGTTTTGATAGACAGACCGACAAAAAATGTTAAAAATGTTGTTTTGGCATATGTATCGTGTATACAAATTTCGCCTAATTGCATTGATCTGTTAAAATTTTTGTGCATTTTAGAATGTGTGTTTACTGTGTTTAGTCTCAAATGTAATACAGTGAAAAGAGATACAGAATAACATAGTGAACAAATAAAGCTTGAATTCAAATCATTTGAGGAAACTAACAAAATCAGATAATACTGAAAAAAAAATTGAAGCAAAGTTTCACGTTGGAATTCAGAAAGTTTTTTTCCAAAAGCTACAAGCGTGTGGCGAATACAGAAATATGTAGCGGAAATACTTGGCAAGACTTTTGGTGAAAAAGAGTTGTTTGCTGTTCTGATGTTCCCTGGAAACGAAATCAAACGTTGTTCTTCTATATTTCATGTATCTTTCAAACCGAATCTTTCAAACAATGTGGGTGAATGATAAAGTAGAAAAGAAATATCTGCCCATAACACATGCCAGATAGTTACAAAGATATTTTTAAAATGGCTTTAGCAAGCTAATGGCTTGGCAAGCCTTAAAACTGTGATGTCTGGATCAGCACCCCAATGAGGCTCTAGCATGGCCGTGCAGCTTAGAATAACATAGTTCTATTGGTGGTCTCAATGAAATAATAATAAAATTATCCATAATTACTAGCGCAGAGACAAAAGATCTAGTTAACCTAATTTTATTGTAGCTCCCAGTTTTGATGTAAATATTCATGATATATAGTATTTTTACGTTCTATTTATAAGTGCGGAACAAATAATTACTGGTGGTAGAGCTCCAGTGGCGGAGCTCGCGGGCGAAGGTACCATTGCATTACCTAATATACTTGCCGCTAACTATCGTGTTCCGGTCAGGTGGTAATGTACGGCCCTGAAATTCCCGGCACAGAGGCAGAACATCTTAGGCCTCAGGAGTGGTAACGCAACTGCATTTTCTCCTCGGTCTTTGTGTGGGTGTCTATAGGCTGCAGTCATCACTTAACATCAATGTGAACTGCATGCTTGTTTGCCATTTCCGTAAAATAAAAAAACCATGTACAGTTTAAGAAAAAAAGCTTACATTCATCACTAAGAAACTACTAACGAATAACAGACCCAGAAAAATATTAAGACAAAGTTTCACGTTGGAATTCAGAAAGTTTTTTGCGAAGGCTACAAGCGTGTAGCGAATACAGAAATATGTAGCGGAAATAATTGGAAATATTTACTAGGAATTTGGGAGAAAAAGAGTTGTTTGCTGTACTGATGTTCCCCGGAAATGAAATTAAACGTTGCTATACTACCTTTCCTGCGTCTTTTAAACTGAATCTGCCTTAATGTAAGTCTTCTTTAACATAAAAAAAGTAACTTCACGCCTGTAATCCCCGAAAGGTGTAGGTAGAGGTAAATGCATGCATTCAAGCATACATGCCAACACCCACGATTCGCCAGTTACGTTTTAGCCCATGTAACAACAGGTGGCGAGCCTGTTGACATCTACGGGCACATTACCAAACTTCGAGGTAGAGGACAATTTTCCAGAAAGTATGTTCGAAGCGCGCATGGTCCGGCGGCTTGTGTAGATCGTAAGCGATCTACTCGGTTAAGCACTACGGGCGCGGTCGGGTAGTGTGATGGGTGACCGCTAGTGGCAAATTAAATGCGCGGTTAAGCCGTCGGTCACGGTTGCTATCGATAGATAGCAGTCGTTAAACCTTTTCGGAGGCCTTATGGGCGGTTTGAAAACATCCGACAGCGGGTTGGCCACTAACCCTTGCAAGTAACTCCACCAACCCGCATTGGAGCAGCGTGGTGGAGTAAGCTCCAGGCCTCCCCCCAAAAGGGACTCGTGCCCAGCAGTGGGACGTATAATGGGTTTCCATTATTATATATATTCTAAGTAATCTGACCGTTAAAAGGCAGGTGGTTAGGGTTACCACGTCTTAGCTGTCTAAATCCGGGAGAAAAAAAAAACAAAAAATATCATAACTTTGTATTTATTTTGAATTTATCACAACGTAGTAAATAATTGTTTATAATCAAAATATGACATTAGTTCATGGATTTATCTTTGATACAGACTAATAAGCGAATGAATGAAGCTTAAAACAAACAAAAGAGAAACGAAAATGAGTGAGACAAAGATGACGCAATCTCTCACGCACGTGGATCAGAAAGAGACAATAAAATAAAGTACTTATACGCACGCAAATCGCTTTTTACGAAACGAGCTAGCTACCTACTCGTGAGTAGTGGCATCAGTGGCGAGATAATGGCGAGAAGACTGTTGTCGAGCGCGGTCGTGATTTACGCCGCTCCGGTCGCCTGCGCAGGTTCAAAAAACTGCACAGGTCTATTGCCACACACATTCCGGTCTACCTGCGCAGGCATACAAGCACAGGTAGACCTCTCCGGTAGACCGTAGCGTGTATGGCCGCTCTTAGCCATTTCGACATCGCGTGTCATTACTTTTGAACAACTTGTTGTGCCGGGAGAATTTAGTTTATTTTAAATTCCTTCCGTGAGACGGGCGATTTTAATTTTCAGAGCTCGAATTAGGGAGGGAGTCTCCCGGAATTCAGGGAGAGGTGGAAACCCTACAGGTGGTTCAAAAACTGTCCCCACATTACCCCCAGAATTTCCAATTACACAAAAGACAGTCTATTCAATCAAAATCCTTACCATAGCTAGTTTCCTTCATTGCAATACACAGAATTTGCTCAGATATTATGATTACAAGAACTTTGTACTGTTCAAAGGACTAAATTTGGTTCAATAAGATGTTTAAGAATCATTCAGTGTGAATCATAGGATTTAGAGAAAATTTGTAGCCATTCCTCAGAGAAATGGAATGAAATAAATAATCATTTATAATCATGTTATAGTAATAAGAGTACAAAATCGTGAAATTATATTTACGTAATGTTTATTATGAAATTAACACATATACTGAAGGTGTTTTCATAAAAATATAATGTTCTGTTTATTATTTTTTTGTTAGTTATAATAATAATAATATAATAATGGCAACCCATTATACGTCCCACTGCTGGGCACGAGTCTCTCCCCTTTTTGGGGGGAGGCCTGGAGCTTACTCCACCACGCTGCTCCAATGCGGATTGGTGGAGGTGGGTGGGTTAGTGGCCAACCCGCTGTCGGATGTTTTTCAAACCGCCCATAAGGCCTCCGACAAGTTTAACGACTGCTATCTATCGATAGCAACCGGGACCGACGGCTTAACGTGCCCTCCGAAGCACGGAAACGCGCATTTAATTTGCCACTAGCGGTCACCCATCACACTACCCGACCGCGCCCGTAGTGCTTAACCGAGCAGATCGCTTACGATCTACACCAGCCGCTGGGCCATGCGCGCTTCGTTAGTTATAATGGCGTGTTAATATTTAGCAAAGGAAGCGTTCAAGTAACGCATTTCTTGAAGATTTTTGATCCTTGATTTACCTCTGTTTACCCCTTCGGGGATTACAGGAGTGAAGTTAGGTACGTATACATTTTCATTCGCAAAAAAAACGCATCTTGTTATTATCCATAGAATGTCCCAAATCACAAAACTAGCACAATAGCAACAAAGCCGGGCAATACAATACGCTTACACAGTAGGTATAAACGTGTGTTGTGGGTGCCGTTGTACACATACAACACATACACCCATACCCGAAACAAATATCTGTAGGCCATATTTGTCCGGTGCGGGGATCGAACCCGCGACCCTTCGAATCAAACGGTCATCTCACACCGCTGGACTAACCGGGTCGTCAGAAAAACAATATAAATGGAGAGATAATCAATAATAATGATTGTATGAAACTTAGGCGTTGTGAATTTGCCAAATTAAATTTGTGTCTGTTTACAAAGGCTTGTGATAAGTTTCCACGTTGTGTGAGAAACCCAGATAGGATTGTGCTGTCAAAGGTCCCTAGTACAGCTCTTTATATAAGAAGCTGCCATGCTATGGCCAGTAATATCTATACTTATAATAAAACTGTAGAAATGTAAATTCTGTACATTGAAAATATTGAATAAATAAATACCAGGGGATGTTACTAGATCGATACCGAACACAAATTTGTGATTAGATTTTTTTTTGTCTGTCTGTCTGTCTGTCTGTCTGTTTGTTCAAGCATCACACAAAATCTAAAGGTCCGATTACGATGAAACTTGGTATAATTATACTTTAACATTTGGCGCACGACACTGGGTACTTTTTATCCCGAAAAAATGTCTGTTTGTCTGTGTGTTTGTGCACGCTAATTTCAAAAATGGCTTATCCGATTCGCAGTTTTCACTAATATATTGTGGTAAGTTTCACTTAACGTTTAGTGTGCGTTTCATGTCAATCGGTTCAGAAATAAAAAAGATACAACAATTTAAAGAATCATATCGAATATATTTAAACTATTCTGTATCTATCTTCTATCTTTTTCTTTTTCAGGGTTAAAAAAGTAAAAGGTAAAAATAGACCCTATTGAGATTAGAGGATGGACGGACAGACAGGCCGACAGCGGAGGATTAGTCCGCTGTCAGCCTGTCTGTCCGTCCATCCTTCTGTCTGTCACCAGGCTGTATCTAATAAACAGTGATAGCTAGAAAGTTAAAACCTGGTACCGCTACAGCGACAATATAAATATAAAGGGAATATATATATGAAAATATAAATACGATATACATACGGGGGCATACGATTAACATTTTTTTTCGTATATTTTTTGCTCGATATCTATAACGGTAGCAACAAACATAATTTTTATGGCATTTTTTGTTCGGAACCCTTCGTGCACGAGTTCGACTCGCACTTGGCCGGTTTTTTTGTCTGTTAGTAACACTAAGCATACTGCATAGCAGCATCTCGGCATAAAATATTCGCCGCTATGATCACTATTCAGCATGCCAAGCGTGGCAATTATGGCGTATTCTTTCCTTATGGCACACAACACCTTTAGGAGCATCTTCGGAAAAGGCTTTGTCCAGCGGAGACGGATGGACGTCATGCAATTATGATGATGGTGATAGTGGTGGTGGCGTTAGTGGTGTTGGTGGCATTGGTGGTGATGGTAGTGGTGGTGGTGGTGGTGGTGGTGGTGGCGTTGGTGTCGTTGATGGCATAGGTGTTGTTGGTGAATCTGGTGGTGGTGTTGGTGGCGTTGGTGACGTTGGTAGTTTTGGAGGCGTTGGTGGCATTGGTTGTGGTGGTGGTGGTGGTGGTGGTTTTGGTGGGGTGTGTGTCATTAGTGGCATTGGAGGCGTAGGTGTTTGGTGATGGTGATGTTAGTCTCGCTAAAACTCGAGAACGGGTGGACTGATTTGGCAAATTTTGGTTTTAAATGATTTCTGGAAGCTCAGGGAAGGTTTGAAAGGTAAAAAATATGTAGAAATTGAAGGAAAGTAGTGAAAACCACTATTTCATTTTCCCAAACAAATAGTCCATATCCATCAAACCTTTGACACATTATTTCAGTCTGAGGCAATACGAAGTAAGCCGGGTCAACTAGTCTATAATAAAATTCCAAACGACATAAAGTTACTACCTATTAATTTATTTAAAAAAAAAATCGTGACTTGTTAATTGAAAAATGTTTTTACTCGGTACAAGAATTTTTTGACTATCAATGAATTTATTTAATGCTACATTTAATAATACATTTAATTTCTTTTTGACATATTATATTATATATTATTTCATTTCACATTTTTTTTTGTTAATGATGGTAATTAATTATGTAATTGTTAATGGAATTATTATTTAATACATAAGCACTTAATAATATTTAGAATGCATAGTATGAATGATTAATATCGATTTTTTTAAATTATTTCTGTCTGTCTGTCAGTCAGTCTGAATTTTGGCAAAGTATGTGAAACCATTCTTAATTTCTAAGACCTGATATGTACTTATCATACTTTTGGCAAATAAATCTTTGAATCTTGAATCTTTTAATCTTTTTTGTGCTCCACTTCACGCCTGATCAGGAATTTGGGGAATTTCGAATTGGAATTGAGAATTACGATTGAACCCGTGGCTTTTCTTTTGCATTCGTTAAACCTCGTCGGAGGCCTTATGGGCGATTTAGTTCAATTTTCTTTCGAGCACTTCAAAGCTATTGAAATGTTTGAAGGAAAATTGAATGTGGATACAAAGGTTCTTGGATGCACAAATTTAATGCACGTATTTGCTATAGTAATTGTTTTTAGTAATTGTTATACGCCCTAAGCAACAGGGATCGAGTAAACAGATGTATATCATGGACACAAAGTTTTTGAAAAAAAAAAACTTTAAACTTTTTTAGAGCGCGGAAATTAATGCGAGATCAGTAACACAGATAATCAATCAAATATGGGCATTAATGGGATTATACTAGAACCACAGTATAAAGAACGTATCTATTAATTACTAACAGTCATTCAGCGTCAGCTGTGTGTGTTTGCATTAGTTCAAGTAGTACATTTTTAGGGTTCCGTGGTAAACAAGGAACCCTTATAGTTTCGCCATGTCCGTCTGTCTGTCTGTCCGATCTCGGTTTAGCGCAAAAACTATTGGTACTAGCGGCTTGAAATTTGGCACAAGTATATGAGTACAACTTAAACAGGCCGACCGTTTTTACATGTAATGCGCGGATAACTTTTTAATTTTTCGTTTTCTACATAGTGTGGGGTATCGTTGGATAGGTCTTTCAAAAATGTTACGGTATTGGAAATATCATTTTTCGATTCAGTTAACTGTCCGTGACTTATTAAGCTTTAAAGTGCCAATTTTCGTTAGAGTCAAGTGTCCCTCCCCTTACCGACTAAACGGTTGTTGTTAGAAATTCAAACGTTACGGCAATAGTAGCTTTATATAATGAAATTAAAAGGAGAACTATCACACTTAAGTTGGCTTTACAAGTTTGCGAGTAATAGTCGACTAAATGTACTTTACTCGAAAATTTCGAACAACTACATAGAAAACATTATTTTTTTCATGACATTATTCAAACCTTAAAACTACGGAACCCTACACTGCGCGTGGCCCGACACGCACTTGACCGGTTTTTACATTACATTTCAGTCAAAAGACGTCCACTGCTGGACAAAGGCCTTCCTCTAAGATTGCCACAACGAACATTATTATAATTTCTCACGTCTACCACTTTTGGAAATTAAAAAAAAAAATTCAACTCTAATATTTCGATTAAAGTACTAAAGGTCAATCTTCTGCCACAGAAAAAGAACCACAAAAAATCACCTTGTATCGTCACAGTTATCAGAGAATTCGACATTTGGATCAACCTTCACTAATAAGTAGATACTCAATTCCCAATTTGATTCGTCACTTAAAATAGTTTAGCTTTATGTTTTATGAGAACGATTTACGACAACAAAATACTCAAATAGAAATAGCTTACGTATTTGAACCTCTCCAAAACTAGTGCAATAACCATCTCTTAGTCAAATTATTTCCCCAACAAACTTATATCTTGAATCGGAACGATAACTATGTTATATGTTATGTAAAATGCGTGCCAACCATCAATTTGGTTAGTTCCGTGCTAACAATTTCTTATTTCAGTTTTATTTCGCCATTAGAATTTTATATTGCATTTATTGGTTCATTCGTTGGTTGTGTGTGGCTTAGTGATAATAGGCCACTTCTGTAAGACTTCAGGTAGGTTTCAGATTCAATTTTATTCATACCTCGGGCAACAAATAGACCCAGGTCCAGACATAGAGTGAAGAAATAACACAACGAAATTGTAGATTTGTAGATACGGTAGTAGAGCTCCAGTGACGGAGTTCGCGGGCGTAGGCACCACCGCATTACCTAATATACTTGCCGCTAAATGGTAGTATTCAGCACTATCGTGTTCCGGTCAGGTGGTAATGTACGGCCCTCTAATTTCCTGCACAGAGGCATAACCCTTGGCCTAAGGAGTCGTAACGCATCTGCATATTGACCTTGGTCTTTGTATGGGTGTCTATAAGCTGCAGTCATCATATATCATGCAGTGAGCTGCATGCTTATTGCATAACTACTACCGAACATCTTTAAGGCTAGATTCCGTCATCTTACTTCAGCTTTACCAAATTTACTAAAGTGCCGGTTAAGCATATTTTTTTTAAAATGTTATGGATGTGGCAAACAAGCATGCCGTTTACATTGATGTTAAGTGATGACTGCAGCCTATGGACACACACCCACGCATTAGTTGCACTATGAAAATTGTTTAATCATATAGTAACTTTAACTCTTTATAGTATGTTCTTAGGTTTTTGCGAGCTACACTCATTGAAATAAAACTAGTTTTCGTATTTATCTCGCGTATCAGTATTCACTTGCAATGTAGGTAAGTTGACACTATCAGTTATAAAATTTCATCAAAAGCATCATGCTTAATTAATTTAGAAAGAAAGATTTGCCTTTATTAGGCATGGCCCAAAAAACAGAAAGATACAAACAAAAAAAAACAAAGAATACAAATCAAATACAAGAATAGGTGTCTTGCGGAATTAAAAAAAAATGTGACGCTCATCCGTAACCTGACATATATATCTAAAACCGTGATTAGCGAATCTTAGAAACATAAAAAACGACATATACGTAGCATACGTGTATTATATCAGCATCCCCATTTTACATTTCGACTAAAACCGGAAAACAATCAGGATAGCACCGGAATAAACCGGTTTAACTAATTAAAGAAACTTCGAGATCCCAAGACATTAGCTCACACCTGCGAGTCTTGCTCTAAACTTTGTTGTGGGATGTAAGTCGGTTGTTTTGACCTACATTGTCTGTACGTTTATTTTATCCTGATGCTCCGTGTTCAATTCCTGCGTCAGAAAGTAAGACAAAAAGAGGTGTTGTTTCTTTTTGCAAAATAATTGTGAAGAAATTCAGTGGCACTTGTCGGTCCCGGTTGCTTTCGATCGATAGCAGTCGTTAAACCTTGTCGGAGGCCCTATGGGCGGTTTGAAAACATCCGACAGCGGGTTGGCCACTAACTCACCCACCTCCACCAATCCGCATTGGAGCAGCGTGGTGTGGTACTCTTATGTGTTTATCTAGTTCATAAGTTTAATTTATAAATGGTACAGTATTATTGTATTTTTTTGTTTATCTGTGTATTGTTTGATATGGGCCCTGGTTTTTTTTTTAATAAAAATATTTTTAATAATATTGCTATAAAAGAGGGTTTGGTCAACAATGACTATGCCACCCCCATAGTTACATTCATATTCTTAATTTCTACGCTTAAAAACTAACTGCACTAACTTGTACAGCATTCTTGCCTCCTTTGATTGAGGATGGGCTAAAATACTGTTACAAGTACCTAATTCGTGTAAGTTAACACTTACCTCCTGCATCATTGCATTCCTCTCGGCTTCGACCCGGACACACTCCACCATTACATGATAGGCATCTTCCACGGTCTCACACTCAGTACAATTTGGTGAGTTTTTAATTTTCATCAAAAAAGCAAATTTGTTCATAGGTAGGTGTCCGGACCGAAGCCGCAAAGCAGTTACGACTTCAGACCTGGTCATATCTGACCCGATAAACCATGGGCCCTGGTTGCCTGAAATAATGGTTAAAATAAATAAAATAAAATAATTGTAGTATCTTGAAAAATTGATATAGGAATCTTGAAAATAATATTATCAGATTATCACAGTTAAGATCCAGGGGAAAAGAACACGCGGGTGCAGCTCGATGGGGATCACGACCCTGAGTAGTGAGAAAAACGACGCAAGGAGAATCTTGAAGAATAAGAAAAAAAAAGTAATTTTACTGTCAAAAATATTAAGTCCCTGGTTACGAGATCTTTGTGTACACAATTTATGAGATTGTTGCCTCTACATTTGTAACAATAACATACAAAACATTGCTACTGGTGGTAGAGCTCCAGTGACGGAGCTCGCGGGCGAAGGCACCACCGCATTACCTAATACTTGCCGCTAAATGGTAGTATACAGCACTATCGTGTTCCGGTCAGGTGGTAATGTACGGCCCTGTAATTTCCGGCACAGAGGCGTAACACCTTAGGCCTCAGGAGTGGTAACGCATCTGCATTTTGACGTTGGTTTTTGTGTGGGTGTCTATAGGCTGCAGTCATCACTTAACATCAATGTGAACTGCATGCTCGATTGCCACTTCCAATACAAAAAAAAGCATATTAAAAATATTTGTGTTACAAAAACTAACCTACTAATTCTAACAACCTAAATATCGTATTGTAAAACAAAAAAATCGTTTAACTTTCTTCGCGTGTCTGCATAAAAGAGCGGTTGACCTTAATTTAGGCATTTTTTTCTCGACGTCATCCGAACCGGTCCGTAATCAGTTTAAGCGAAACTCGATTGAACCAGGTGTAGTTCGAGTTGAAATGACGCGAAGTGTCTTAAAGCTAACACTCACAGTGTGCGTGGCTATTCCAGCACGTACCTTTTAAAACAATATTGTGGCACCTATTGTGCGATGGGTCTTAATCAAACGAACCTTTAAAGCGGCCAAGTGCGAGTCGGAACGCGTTCACTGGGTTCCTTACAATTAATGAATAAAATAAATTACAGAAAACTTACAGAAAGTTCTCCTAAAGAATGTATTTATGTAAAATATACTTGGTAAATAACTTTTTCCTGGCTTTTTATCCAAAATTACTCCAAGATAGTGCATTTTCACTGGAGCTAATCCAGTGAAAATGCACTATCTTGGAGTTAAATAGTTAAAAAATTACACACCAATAATTATTTCTCAATTCGCGTTGATTTGAAAAAAAAAATGTGCGGCTGATGTTTTGTATTACTTTAAAAACAATTATCAAAGTTTTTACAAATCCAAGGATAATACTTTCTTAAAGGACTTATTATAAGGCACGGTATTCAGGGTACGATATCAATAAAAGGGCTAGGCCTAGGGCTACCGGAGCGGCCCGTGTATTTGTACTGTAATTGAGTTAGGGCGCTGTCGACCGGATAGTGTAATAAGCGGCAACCCGGCGCGAGGCCACGCCCACCCTTTCTGCCGGACCCTGGATACCGTGTCGTGTTAACTTTTAACATTTCGCATTTGTATAGCAGAGTGTCCAGCAATAGAGAGAAGTGTTCTGGTATTTCTGGTAGTCCCCGATCCGGGGATCAATCTAGGGAGCAGCACAAGCAGTTAGTGAAACACATTCGAAGTTTATAATATAATAATATTAATAAAATAAGTGAGTAAATAAGCGAAGATATTTACCAATCGCTCTGTGTGTGTCCTGGCCTTTACTCTACCTTCAAAATTATGCGTTACCTTATCCTCAATAGCTTCTATATAATCAACGACGTCTGCTTAGAAATCGTCATTTATTGCAAATCAATGAGAATCGGTATTATAGTAGTTCAATTTTCGTAACACACATGTTTGATTTGATTGATAGTTCGTCTTTACCAAATGTGTCTGTGTGATCAATGATCACAGGATAAAGTACGAAAGATGAAAAAAAAATCTAGTATTTTTTTTCTGGAAGTTTCCCAGTTTGGCAATGTGCCCGGAGATGTCAACAGGCTTGCCACATGGGCCTAAACGTAACCGGTGTTTGCATGTATACTTGAATGTATGCATTTACCTCTACCTCCCCCTTAATTATTACCCCGCCGGGATTACAGGCGTGAAGATACTTTTTTTTTAGTATTCGTACGTCCGACTCGTTCGTCGCGTTCGGTCCGGATAAGTTTGCGTTCACCTGACTTGTATTGGCTTCGCTGGAGTATTGTAGGTATGTCAAACGACGAACATCGAATGAAAACAACATACGCCTTTGTTCTTCAAACAAACATTGCCCACTGTGTCCCGCGGGTTACATGCGCTCTTAAATTATTTCTCGTGTTTTTTTTTATGTAATGGAAGTGGCAAACAAGCTTGCAATTCACATTGATGTTAAGTGATGAATGCAGCCTATAGACATTCACACAGAGACCAAGATCAAAATGCAGATGCGTTACCTCTCCTGAGGCCTAAGGTGTTATGCCTCTGTGCCGGAAATTACAGGGTCGTACATTACGTGATATCCGCAGGTACATTTTATGCATGACTACTGCTCTACTGTTAGGAATTATTTGATGCTATAACTGACTACGATTGTTCAGTCTTTGAAATAACAATAAATAATAATGATGGAAATGATCTCAGATAACAATATCAGAAAATTTACTGACAGTACCTAAATAATGTCATTACCATACAAGCACAAAACAAAATTATCACACCGTAAATTCAAATTAATCCAAACTATAATTTCAAACCACAACACACACACCGACACACACACAGACACACACATCCACACTCATATTAAATTTGCTACTTTTTTTTTGTAATTTATAAGCATTTAAAAAAAAGTAAAAATGTTACTTATGATTTTGGAAATAAGTTTGGAGGTGGGCGTTGATATCTGCGACACAGTTTATACTACTGCAGGTATCATCGTTTCCCTTGTTAATGTATCGCCTTTCTGTTATTGATTCCAAATAAAGATTACATTATATTATATTAAAAATGGTAATCCTTGATACGTCCAACTGCTGGGCACGAGTCTCTCCCCTTCTTGGGAGGAGGCCTGGGGCCTACTCAATCACGCTGCTGCAATGCGGATTGGTGGAGATAAGGGTTAGTGGTCAACCCGTTGTTGATGTTTTTCAAATCACCCGTATGGCCTCCGACATGGTTTAACGATTGCTATCTATCGATAGCAACCGGAACCGACGGCTTAACGTGCCCTCCGAAGCTCGGAAACGCGCATTTAATTTGCCACTAGCGGTCACCCATCACACTACCCGACCGCGCCCGTAGTGCTTAACCGAGTAGATCGCTTCCGATCTACACCAGCCGCGGGGCCAGGCGCGCTTAATGCAGAAACGGCACCTTTCTGCATTAAGCGCGCCTGGCCCCGCTTATGGTTGAAATACTTCGGTCATCATATTAACAACGAACAACTGGTGGTCGCGGAAACAATGCCGTATCTATAACAAACAACATTTTAAAAGTCATCGCGAGCACGCTGTTTTTTCCGCAATCATACCTTTTATACAAGAAAAAAATATATGCCAAGTGTAACAAGTGTAGCACACCAGCGGATACGCGAAAAATTATATGCCAAGTGTAACGAGTGTAGCATACCAGCGGATACGCGAAAAATTATATGCCAAGTGTAAAGAGTGTAGCATACCAGCGGATACGCGAAAAATTATATGCTAAGTGTAAAGAGTGTAGCATACCAGCGGATACGCGAAAAATTATATGCCAAGTGTAAAGAGTGTAGCATACCAGCGGATACGCGAAAAATTATATGCCAAGTGTAACGAGTGTAGCATACCAGCGGATACGCGAAAAATTATATGCCAAGTGTAAAGAGTGTAGCATACCAGCGGATACGCGAAAAATTATATGCCAAGTGTAACGAGTGTAGCATACCAGCGGATACGCGAAAAATTATATGCCAAGTGTAACGAGTGTAGCATACCAGCGGATACGCGAAAAATTATATGCCAAGTGTAACGAGTGTAGCATACCAGCGGATACGCGAAAAATTATATGCCAAGTGTAAAGAGTGTAGCATACCAGCGGATACGCGAAAAATTATATGCCAAGTGTAACGAGCGTAGCATACCAGCGGATACGCGAAAAATTATATGCCAAGTGTAACGAGTGTAGCATACCAGCGGATACGTGAAAAATTATATGCCAAGTGTAAAGAGTGTAGCATACCAGCGGATACGCGAAAAATTATATGCCAAGTGTAACGAGTGTAGCATACCAGCGGATACGCGAAAAATTATATGCCAAGTGTAACGAGTGTAGCATACCAGCGCATACGCGAAAAATTATATGCCAAGTGTGGCGATTATGGGGATAATAATCGGCTATAGAATTAAAAAAAAATACGCTAAAACGCCCACACTAGGTATAACCTCCGTCGTTGGTGCCATTGTACACAAAAACATCCAGACCCGTAACCAGGTTCTAGGTGGTAGAGTCCCAGTGTAGGAGCTCGAGGGCGTAGGCACCAAAGCATTACCTAATATACTTGCCGCTAAATGATAGTGTTCAGTACTATCGTGTTCCGCTTAGATCACAATGTATGGCCCCGAATAACTATCACAGAGGCACAACACCTAAGGTCTCAGGGGTGGTATCGCATCTGCATTTTGACCTCGGGTCTTTCTGTGGGTGTCTATAGGCTGCAGTTATCACTTAACATCAATGTGAACTGCATGCTTGTTTGCCACCTTTGTAACATAAAAAACAATATAAAATATGTATTTATGTAGGTCACACAAATACCTACTAGTTATGATGCGAAGATCGAAACTGCGATTGGATCAAGCGTCATACAACAACGGTCAAATTAGATCGTCAAATACTTTAGGACTTAACCACTAAACTATTTGTGGGTATTATCTACTCCATTCATAAAACCATTCAAAAACTCATTCAATCAATGTGTATTAGGGTTAACCTCACAGAAATATCTAAAAAAGTTTATATAATCAAATCAGTAAAAGATAATGTCTGTCTGGAATGATGCTAAACTAGTTTCTTTTATAATAAAACTATTATCCAATACGCTATAAAACGTCGAAAACATGGACTCGGTCGTGTGGCATAGCCATTAAAATAATAATAAGCATGATATTTCTATGTGGCTGTTCCGATATAGACTGAGAACACTGCGACAGTGCTGTACCAAGTTTCGATTTAGACTGACAGTATACTCTGTCAGGTGTCATATGAAAACATTTGACGTCATTTTTGTACTATCAGCACTGAAGCATTCGAGGTAGTGGTTTCATCATGTGATCAACCTGTCACCATTATTTTATTTATTGATTAAAGCCATTAAAAGATCCCATCGACTTAAAAATGAAAAATTCGAAGAAATTTTATTTTTGCACTGTGTCAGTTTTTATGTTATACTCAACCCTTCAAGGAACATAAAGCCGCCGGTGGCTAGACAGAATTGAAAATCAATTGTCATATTTTTCTCGTTATTTTTAATATTTTTTACTTGGTATGTTGCTAAGTTATATTTATATTAGTAGTATAACATTTTTTATTAAACTTATTGCTATGTATTCGACAACACTGATGCTCACAGTAAAAACGGAACATACCCTTTGCCACACCACTATACGTTACGTTTATCAAACGCGCTGTATGAATGCAGTATAGAATGTGCTGTTAATGTGCGCGCGCGCATCGTATATTTCCATAAGTGTTCAGATTTGTTTGTGAAAATGACGGTATCTTTGAATTACGATAGGTAAGTCTTTTTGATATTTTTTTTGCTTAGATTGTATTAAGGTTGATTTTGTATTGTTGAAATTAAACTGTTTTTGCGGGTTCATCTCGCGTATATTAAACTAAAATGATTTATAAAATCAACCCTACGTTTCGGTCGCTTTTGACCTTCCGTAGTTTCGAGCCGATAGGGCTTTAGTCTGCTCTCAGCTTTTGACTGATAAATTTAATGGATCGTTATATGACATTATGCTTAAAAATATGTAAATATCATCGTAATATTTTTGTGGCAAACTGTTCATATTAAGGTATACAGGCATAACAACTAAGACGTTGGGATTGGTGATCCATATATATTAAAAGGGGACTAGTCATTTTGGCCCATCAAAATTGTTACTGGTTAATCTATTACACAGTACATTTTGTAATATAGTTAACAATTACCAATCTAACCCAACTTTTGTTTGATCATTTAATTTTCAATTATTGGCAATTAAAAGAATTCCCAAATTTCAAATTATTTATTTTATAGTCATTTGAGAATGACATTAGTTATTTGTACAGTGTTAACACCTGGGCCCAGAAATTTATTTATTTTTTTAATTGAAAGTTGCACCAACAAAGTGTGCACTATAATAATAATAATAATGGCAACCCATTATACGTCCCACTGCTGGGCACGAGTCTCTCCCTTTTTTTGGGGGGAGGCCTGGAGCTTACTCCACCACGCTGCTCCAATGCGGATTGGTGGAGGTGGGTGTGGGTTAGTGGCCAACCCACTGTCGGATGTTTTCAAACCGCCCACAAGGCCTCCGACAAGGTTTAACGACTGCTATCCATCGATAGCAACCGGGACCGACGGCTTAACGTGCCCTCCGACGCACGGAAACGCGCATTTAATTTGCCACTAGCGGTCACCCATCACACTACCCGACCGCGCCCGTAGTGCTTAACCGAGCAGATCGCTTACGATCTACACCAGCCGCTGGGCCATGCGCGCTTCTACGTGTGCACTATACATTTACAGAAATATAAAAGAAAACGAACATTGTTTAGTGCCACCTCAATTACAGGTGCAAACTGAATGCGTAAACAGAAAACAGGAAACAGAAAAAAAGAGACAAAATAAAATAATTCTAAACAAAAACACATTTTCTTAATTAAAGAAACATGCATCATTAAAAAAAATCCAATTCTGTGATTAAGTTTGTGTAAATGTCATTAGAATTAAAACAACATTGTAGAAATGTATGGAACAGTATCATTCTCCTTTCTGTTTGTAGGTATGTAGATGTTTATATGATATTTAATGTACTTGCCGCTAAATGGTAGTGTTCATCACTATCGTGTTCCGGTCAGGTGGTAATGTACGGCCCTGTAATTTCCGGCACAGAGGCATAACACCTAATGTCTCAGGAGTGGCAGCGCATCTGCATTTTGACCTCTGGTCATTGTGTGGTTGTCTATAGGCTGCAGTCATCACTTAACATCAATGTGAACTGCATGTTTGTTTGCCACTTCCATTACATAAAAAAAAAAAATACAGTATTCACTTGTCAATGTGAACTGTATGCTTGTTTGGCACGTTCAATACATAAAATAACTGACTATTACAATTCATGCTACATTGATTTAAATATGAAAGTAAGTAAGTAAAGTAGTATTTCTATATAAATAGCAGCCGATTACGTTAAACTTCGTGTCACTTCAGCGGTACATATATTTTTTTTATTTTAGCCCTTACAAATAAATACGAAGGACGTAACGGCCTTTTCGCCCTATACTGGAGGAGTTTTCTTCCACTAGTGCAATTGGTCAACCGAAAAAATACTGTCAAACCATTCCAATAGGGTAGTAAATAGAATAACTGACGATGACTGCCTCGTTGGCTCAGTGGTCGCAATCGCGGTGGTGAAGAATTGAGTTTTTTCTTCGAGGTAATTCCCAGTAGTAGCCCGGAGTCTGGTCGTGCCTTGAAGAGCACGTAAAGCCCCGTCGGTCCTGCGCCTGATCTCTCTCCGATCGTGTCGGATTGCCGTCCCATCGGGCTATGAGAGTGAGGGAATAGAGAGTGCATTTGTATACTTGTGTTTGCGTATACACTTGTACATTCTCCGTAAAGATTGGCCGCCGTGACTGAAATTCGGTCTGGAGGACATTATAAATATAATAATGCCAAGATGGACAGCAGCGTTCCGCGATTAAACTACCACCACTGAGCCAATCCGTTTGCCAAGCATGGCGATTATGGCATGACTTACGAGTAATGTCCTATTTCCCCAAGGTGGGGCAGAGAGCGTCCACAATACTCCGCCAACGCAATCTGTCTTGGGCTGTGCGCTTCACCTCGGACCATGTCGGCTCGATAGTATTAATTTCTGCCGCTATTGAACGTCTCCAAGTGTATTTAGGACGGCCACGTTTCCCTCTTCCTCTGTCCATTCTCTCTGTCCATTTGCGGCGTCTGATTTGCGGACCGTTCGGGGTTTCGCGACAAAGATTCCATAGGTCTTAATTGGAGATCTTTTCTGGCCAGAAGATGCCTAGGATCTGTCGTAGGTATCTGTTCATAAAGACCTGTTTTCGCCGTGTGATGTCTTGGGTCACCCTCCATGATTATGGCATATTCACCCCTAATGACGCACAAGAGTGTTGTAAGCGTCTTTGGAGAAGATTTTCTTCAAAAATCATAAAATCGGTCAAACTGTTTTGGAGGAGTTTGTTTACAAAAACTGTGACACGAGAATTTTATTTTATGAGTGTTGCTGTCTCGGATCGATGAACTTCGCTTCGCATTAGGGTTATGAAAAATATTCACACACCTACTGAACATGCACGTAAAAATCATGTAACGGGCCAAGTGCGAGTTGGACTCGCGTTCACAGAGTCCCGTAGAATTTATTTTGAAGTTATATTTCTTTTGGCGCGATTGGAAAAAAGGATTGACAGTGAATTTTTAAGATGCGCGCTCACCGTGTCACATGAAAGTGACAGTCTGAAGTTTGTTGCTAAACAGATAAAAGTAGCAGTCTGAAGTTAGTTGCAAAACTTTTTTTGACGTTTTTTCTTGGATTGCTACTATAATTCGTAGTTGGTGACCTATTCTCAGATCTACCGTATTTAACGAAAAGTGTTATAAGATGTCGGTTGAAAATCGTTCAGACAGTTGCGGAGGTGTTATAAACATTGTGACATGGCGCTAATAAATTGCTTGCATACTGAGGACAAATTTGGTAGATGACCATGATCATCTATATATAAAAATAAGTCGGATTTTCCTTCCTGACGCTATAACTCCAGAACGCACGAACCGATTTCCATAGTTTTGCATTCGTTGGAAAGGTCTTGGGCTCCGAGAAAATTCAGGATTATTATAAAACGACATTCACGCGGGCGAAGCCGCGGGCAACAGCTAGTTTGCTATAAAAATGTTTAAAAGGCATTTGTAGATTATGCAACACCTACGTAACTTATTTGACAATGTATGTGATTAAGTCACTTAAGTCTGTGTGAACGTTAATCTCGGATTCTTATTAAAATTAACAATTTGTGAAGGTAATTTGTATGTCTTGCTTGTTGTTGCTGTTGCAATCTATCAATTTGGTCATTTTGTTTATGTGTTTTAGATTCTACATTCGTTTATTTTTTTTTCCAATATTCACTCACTTCGAGTCTTCTCAGCCCTTTACAAATAATATTTAACTATTTTTGGTAAATATAAGAAAAGCGCGCATTGCCCCGCGGCTGGTGTAGATCGTAAGCGATCTACTCGGTTAAGCATTACGGCCGCGTTCGGGTGTGTGATGGGTGACCGCTAGTGGCAAATTAAAATGCGCGTTTCCGTGCTTCGGAGGGCACGGTAAGCCGTCGGTCCCGGTTGCTATCGATAGATAAGCGGTTTGAAAAAAATCCGACAGCGGGTTGGCCACTAACCCGTATCTCCACCAATCCGCATTGGAGCAGCGTGGTGGAGTAAGCTCCAGGCCTCCCCCCAAAAAGTGGAGAGACTCGTGCCCAGCAGTGGGACGTATAATGGGTTGTCATTATTATTATTTTATTTATAAGAAAAGAGCACATAAGAAAAAATGCGTCAATGATGACATAAAAAAAAGCGGTCAAGTTCGAGTCGGGCTCGCCTTCGCTCGGGTTCCGTATAATTAATTAATTTTCTATGTTATATAAGTATCGTCGCCATTTAATAAATTTCCCTGAAATATAAAATTTTACAAAAATATTTAATTTCTTCTCTTTGAAAAGAAATAGACATTGTAGTTTTGGAAATAAAGAAGGTGACGGAGCTTACGGGCGTAAGCACCACCTCATTATCTAACCTATCTGCCACCAAATGGTAGTACTCAGCACATTGCTTTCACGATAGATGGTAATGTGTGGCTATGTAATAAATATCACACAGCCATCACCTCAGATTTCAGGGGACAACGCATCTGCATTTTGAAGTCTGGTTTTTGTGTAGATATTTATAGACTACAGTCATCACTTAACAACATAGAGCAACACCGGATGGGAGTAGCCATATGCAGGCTTTCCCCTCTGACAAAGTACAAGCCCAATCGGGCCTATACCTGTCGCCTAGATGTTGAAATGTGTGCGTGAAATTTCCCCCCCGCAAAAAACGACAGACTGTTTTGCATCGGTAATACACGTTATGGCTAATCCCCTCCGGTCCGCAGCGACCGGTGGGCCGCGTTGCTCTATGCTTAACAAAGAAGAGAACTGCACCTTCGCTCCATAAAAAAATTGCATACATCCACTGAATATAAATATGTAAAGATAATGCAACAATGTGTCAAGCACGTCCATCCATAAGATAAGAGACTCAAGTTTGTCAACGTTGATAAACCTCGTTTTTATGTATAATCACTGTTGTATAAATTGATTTCTTAATGAAGGTGTACGAATCAGAAATGATTAGGTCCCCATGAGAACTAGAGTAAATAGCCCACCGAATAGCGGAACTCAAGTGGCAGTGGGCTGGGCACATAGCTCGCAGAACTGACGGCTGTTGGGGCAAAAGAGTCGTGGTGGTCGGACGACCTGATGAAGTTCGCTGGCAATCGCTGGATGAGGGCGGTCCAGGGCCGTTTGTTCTGGCAAATGGAGAGGCCTTTGTCCAGCAATGGAAGTCCTTTGTCTGAAATGATGAATGAAGATGTAAGAGTAGTAATAATAAGAGAACATCGGTGTAAAAATGAAAAAAAGCATGCTGTGATGGTTCGGGCATATAGAAAGCATGTAGAATGAATGCCTGTAGACGCCCAGGACATTTGGAGATTACAGCCATTACAGACGTTAAGTTTGTACGTTTTTTTAAAGGTAGTCTTAAACACTACAGTGTTCCTGTTTGACTGTAATGTATAACGTGTGGCAACGAATGATCATTTTAACTTTTGGTTTTTGTGTAGATGTCTGCTGTCACTACGCAATATTTCCATGACAATTGACATGACAGTATGATGACACTGATTAGCTGATTACATTGTCAATAACAACCTACCTAATATACTTGCCGCTAAATAGTAGTGTTCAACACTATCGTGTTCCGGTCAGGTGATAATGTACGACCCTGTAATTTCCGGCACAGAGGCATAAGACCTTAGGCCTCAGGAGTGGTAACGCATCTGCATTTTGACCTTGGTCTTTGTGTGGGTGTCTATAGGCTGCAGTCATCACTTAACATCAATGTGAACTGCATGCTTGTTTACAACTTCCATTAGATAAAAAAAAAAAAAAAAATCTGTCGAGAGTTTTGGCGGGAAGCTTGAAGGATGCGTGTGGTGCTCTTATTTTATTTCATTTTCTTGGTGTATTTTTGAGTTATATTAAATAAAGTTGGTGGAATTTTGTTTGATGTAGGCTTATTACAGTGCTCGTGTTTATTGAAATAAAATATCAGTGCGAAAACACGTTCTTTCGGGTTGCCTCCAAAACTTCATTGTAAATGTTCTGGTAAAGTAGCCATCGCTTTACTCGAATTACTGTGACTCTGACTGGTACTGGACTGGGCTATAACTTGACTGACTGACTCTGACTTTGTTATACGTCTACGTTGCTTATTACGAATACGAAATATAGTTTTACTTGACACTGGCAATATGCATAACAAGCGATGCCAAAAATTAAAAAAAAAACTTAAATGTCACCTATTTTTCTTTTTTATATAATGTTTCTATCCTAAAATTTAATGTGTCTGTTTATAAAATTGTAGTTTATTTATTTAATTTCTTTGTTTTCTTATGTTATTATTATTTATTTATAAATTAAGTATGTATAGCCGTCTATGACGAAGCTTGGTGGTCCTAACGGAAGACCAGCGCCGGTTGTTCTTCAACCAGCACAAGCTGGGTTGGGCCCAATTTGTATTAGTGTAGTTTAACTTGTTTGTCTCATATCATTGTATTGTCTCTTGTTTCTCTTCTTACTTGTTTTGTTATATTGATACAAATAAATGTTCTTTCTTCTTCTTCTTCACTTAAAATGCATGTGAACTGATTTTGTATCACCCTCGCTACATAAAAAGTATTTACATGCTACAATATAATATTTCTACCAACAATGTATTAACAATTATATTTTTACATCCTGTTTCATAATATAATAAGGAATTTATATTTACGTAATTAGTACATTTTTGAAATAACCAGTGTTACAACGTATTGTGTTGAGATATTTCCATAAAATCCAGCTGTTCTTTGTTATTATATTTTTTGTTCCTTCCTAGAACAATGTTTATTAAGCTATGTAGGTATTTCATTAATTAAACAGCCTCTGTAGTGCAGTGAAGGCATTGAGACGTGACGACCCTATCGTCCTCTAGTGGAAGAGAACTAACTCTTCCGCTAGTGCAGTCAGTGAAATACAGCCCCACGGGTCCAATTCTCGAACCAAATATTTGTAGAGCCGACATATATTTGTTTGGGGTCTGTTTGTGTGTTTTTCCTTTTTACACCCCTTCCAGCAAAGTCGAGTAAAATTGAAAAAAATCTCGTCCTTTTAAGTTAGCAAGTAGTTTATACTACTTTTTGCTATAATAGTTGCCAAAGTAGGAATTATAGTGCCATAAAAATCAACCTTCGATCGATGAGTCGGAAAATCGATACTTTGTACCGATAATTCGATTATTGAAATTGATCTGAAACACTGGATCGATTCAGTGAATCGATACTCCTAACTGGGTAACCCTTAATATTGAGGTTTGAACCATACTAATAGCATAGAGTAGGGATTGATTCAAACACAGTGAAAAATTGACTTGGTGTTGAGCTAAGCAACACTTTTTGTATATGTATATAGGTATTGAAAGTGTTGTATAATTTCTATTGTATCTATTATCAAGCCTTAGATTAATAGAAGTCATTCGACTGTTTGTTTATTTAAGAATCTTCAGTAAGACAATTGAATGAGTAATTTCAACAAGCCATTGATCATCGCAAAGAACTTTTTTTTGTAAACAGCATCAGTCATGTGAGTATAAAAATATTTATACTTACCGGTACACATAACTTTTAATGATTAACAACAAGCGGCTCACCCCGGCTTCACACGGGTGCAATGCATGTAACTTAGTGAAGGTTTCTGGTTCATGGTGAAAGAATTTTTGAAATCGGTTTAGTAGTTTTTGTGTTCCTCTTTACAATCTTAATATAAATAAACTAGCGGTCCGCCCCGGCTCCGCGCGGTTGCAATGTTACCTACCCTCTCCTATTCATCTTAGCGTGATGTTATTTATAGTGATGTTATAATGTATATAAATATTTCAAATCAGACCAGTAGTTCCTGAGATTAGCGCGTTCAAACAAACAAATAAACAAACAAACTCTTCAGCTTTATAATATTCTATGTATAAGACTAGCTGTGCTTGTTAGCTGACTTCGCCCGCGTGAGTATTTATGATTATTCAGTATCTATCCAGACGAATTCGTGGGCTCAGCTAGTATAAAAGTAGCCTAAGTTACTCCTTATTACATCAGCTATCTGCCAGTGAAGTCCCGTCAAAATCGGTAAAGCCGTTCCCGAGATTAGCGGTAACAAAAAGACAAACAGACAAAAATTGAAAAAAAAAATTGTTTCGGTATATGAACCATGCATACATACATATGCATTTAGTAAAAAGCGGTTATTTTAATATTACAAACAGACACTCCAATTTTATTTATTTGTATAGATTCTCTTAAGTACTTAAGTAACTTACGAAATAAGGTAAAAAATTAACACAAAATATACTACGGGACTAAAGGTTGAGAATCGCTGGTCTATTCAATTTATCTATGCGATTGGAATGTCAAATGTTAATAGTGTACACTTATCTCATTATGGTACATTGATTTACGTCTCGTGACCTGGTTATGGACGTTAGCATAAGTACTAACGGTCTATGATGTACATACAACATTTATAGATATGTTTGCCTTTTTATATAGATTTTAGGTCATGAAATGGGCAAACTCAAACTCTTTTTTTTCACTTGGAAATAATAGAATTTGCTTGTGATAGGTCAAGTTACAAAATTAAAAAAAAGCGAATAACAACTGATACGTTGATTGATATGTAAAAGTAAACCATAACAAAATAAATAATGGTCCAAAAATCTACACATCTATAAAAATAAATAAAATTGGAGTGTCTGTTTGTAATGTAAAATTAACCGCTTTTTACTAAATGCATATGTAGTATACACGGTACATATACCAAAACAACATTTTTTTCAATTTTTGTCTGTTTAGACAGACAGTCTGTCTGTCTGTCTGTCTGTCTGTCTGTCTGTTTGGCGGGGCTAATCTTGGGAACGGCTGGACCGATTTTGACAAAACTTTCACTGGCAGATAGCTGATGTAATAAGGAGTAACTTAGGCTACTTCTATACTAGCTGCGTCCACGACTTCATCCGGGTAGATTCTGAACAATCATAAATTCTTACGCGGGCGAAGTCGCGGGCACAGCTAGTACTTAATAATAAAAATAGGTATCAACCGTCCACAGTGGCATACAGGGCTTAGTAGTGTACTGCCTAAAGGTCGAGTGTATTGTATGGTCCTCCGAGAGCAATGGAAAGAGCTATGCTTGGAGTTTCGATGCAAGATCGAATCAGAAATGAGGAGATCCGCATGAGACCAAGACGTAGCCGGCCGAATACCGAAACTCAAGTGGCAATGGTCAGGGGACATAGCTAGATGATCTGACGGCTGTTGAGGCAGAAGAGTTTTCGAATGGAGACCGCGTATCGAAAGATGAAGGGCAGGCAGGAGATGGACCGATGACCTGGTGTAGGTTGTGGACAATCGCTGGATGAGGGCGGCCCAGGTCTAGATGTGGCTGTCCTCGGGGGAGGCCTTTGTTCAGCAGTGGACGTATTGTTATCTGAAATGATGATGATGATGTGTACTGCTTTTTTCTCAGCTTGGCTTAGAGACTATTAGAACTAGGAAGTTACAATTTAGTATGAATATACGTATCAGTCACAGCCAGCAAAATTGTCAACCCCAAAAAAATATGAGGCATTTTTGAAATATAAGGTGGGCTTATAAATGACTTTTATGATTAAAAGATCCATTTGTAATATAAAATTTTATAACTTAATTTTTTTATGAGCCATACATGTGACACACTTGCATGGCGCAAAGTTTACTCCGCTATTCTCTGAGTAACATTTTAATTTAGTGCGTAGGTACTGTATTTAATTTTAGGAAATTAATTTTTATTTTCTTACCAAAGAATTCATGGAACTAAACCTCAAAAGCCAGGCCCATTAAAATGTAAATAAAATAATATATCAGTTTTCCTTATGCCAAACGATCAAGAGTCACGAACTTGACTCGGTAATCAAATGCATCGTTTAAGGTCAACAACTAATCATGTATATCGAATTCGAATCGATTTTTATTTGATATATTAACAATTTCTAACACATTGGGTTTTTTCGTCTGTCAGTAAACGAGATGTTAACAGGTAAAAATGCAAAATAACGCACAAAGTGGTAAGAGAAATGGTTAACATTTATTTTAGCTGTTTTATGAAATGCAATACATTAGTAAAGTGTAGACTGTGTAGAGAATTATGAATGTAGAAGAAGCACAGGAGGTGTGTAAGGTTCTTCTTTTGCCTAGTCACCGTTGACTTTTGACATTTCACTGAAGTCGGTGGCGCCGTGTGACAGGTTGCTCACTTCCCTCCAAAAAAGTCGAGTAGAGCATATACTTGAATATCGTAAAGAAGTCGCTTTTACCCTTAATAATTGTTTTATATTATTTCGCATTAACACATGCTTGTGAAATATATTTTATTTTTAAAGAAAAATGGAAAGAAAAATTCGACTTCAGGCGAGGCTTGAACTCGCGACCTACTGGGAATCTAGTCCAGCCGCTCTTCCAATTGAGCTACTGAAGCCCTGCCCGATTTGTCGAATCTTTCCTTCACATCTATTGCATTGCTTTATGGTAGCAGTAGCGCCATCTATTATCAACTATGCTAGTTAGGCAACCGATATAATAGACTTTTCAGTTTATTGAATATCGTAAAGAAGTCGCTTTTACCCTTAATAATTGTTTTATATTATTTCGCATTAACACATGCTTGTGAAATATATTTTATTTTTAAAGAAAAATGGAAAGAAAAATTCGACTTCAGGCGAGGCTCGAACTCGCGACCTACTGGGAATCTAGTCCAGCCGCTCTTCCAATTGAGCTACTGAACCCCTGCCCGATTTGTCGAATCTTTCCTTCACATCTATTGCATTGCTTTATGGTAGCAGTAGCGCCATCTATTACCAACTATGCTAGTTAGAGAGCATATACTTATATTACTCTATGAGTAGAGCAATGGCTGCTACATGCGTCATACTCGTGAATTGATGCTAAAGATGGGGACTGGTCGATTGCAGTCAGATCCGTGTGAGTCTGAATGGAAACTTAAAAGCGACCGAAACGTCAGGTCGATTTAAAAAATCGTTTAAGATTAATACACGTACGCGAGATCCGTAAAAATAATACTCGATAAGTGTATGTTACCTGAAAAAAGCAAATAAAACATCTTGTTCTTCTTTTTTATGTTCAACCTATGAAATGCGTTCAAGCTCTGCTATTGAAGCATTATCAACAGCAAGATGCTTTCTGTACGAATGTAAAAGGCAAACATTCGTAACATTTTACGACTGATTACAAGAAAATGGCCTTCTTAGAGGATTTATGTGCCATTACGAAGGTTCTAAGACTTCTTAAAGTTTAAACCTATCTTGATTTATACGACTAGACCTAGGCGGTCCGACTTATGTATTGTAAATATGATGTGTGTCTGTTTGTCTGTGACTTTCGCTCTTGAATGAATATTTAGAAAAGCTGAAGAGATTTAAGTTGAAAGTATAAATGCAATATTTTTAATTTTTCTTTTGTTCGTAAATTTTTGATTTGCTATACTTAGTTATTAATCATTTTGATGATAAATATGCTTCATAAACGTTTACATATTTTTATTCACTGTTTTTTTAGAATACTCCTTCATCATTTCACTTCAATTTCGTAATCCTCATTACAAAATTCGAAATTGTACAACGATTTGTTTGTTTTTGAAAATGGAAAACGGGTGTTATACCTTTTTCGACGATAGGCACTATTTTCCAATACAATGTTGTCCATCTACCCTTATTTCGTCTGCCTGTATATCGAAATTATTTATTAATAAAACATTTCGTAACACACATACTTTTAATTGTTATATCCTTTGGTCTGCAATTTTAAAATGCGCTAAAACCAGTGTAAGTTATCCACTATGTCACATACTTAATCTATGTTTAGAGTCAGGCGTATATCTCCCGCAATGGAACACGTCACGAGTTACACCGATACCAAAAACATCCAACAAGTCCGCTGTGGAGGAATATCGTCCCATTGCTATTCTGTCGGCACCAGCCAAAATTTTCGAAATCATCTTGCATCGACGTATTTATTCACAAGAAGAGGAATATCTGACTGACGCGCAACATGGTTTTAGAGGAAAGCGTTCAGTAGACACCAACCTTCTAACCGTTACTAATTATATATCTACACGTTTAGATCGCGGTAGTCAGGTAGATGTGCTTTATTTTGACTTTAAGAAGGCCTTTGATAGAGTTAACAACGATATTCTGCTAGCTAAGCTTGGGATAATCGGATTTGCACCAGGTCTCTTAAGGCTACTTGCGGACTATATGCACGACCGCCAGCAATTTATCAGGCTAAGGATATATGAGTCTTCACTGTACCACACACGATCCGGCGTCAGTCAAGGCTCGATACTTAGCCCATTGCTTTTTCTGCTCATGGTGAACGACCTTCCGACGGTTCTTGGACATGCAGAGTGTCTTCTTTACGCAGATGATCTCAAACTGTACGCAGAGATAAGATCAGAAGCGGACTGCCTGGCACTCCAGGAGAATATACGTGCTGTATAAGAGTGGAGTGTCAAAAACGATATGGAATTTAATCTCTCCAAATGTTGTGTTTTAAGTTTTGCCCGCACGAAACACCCGATCATGTTCGACTACAAAATAGGTATTACCAAAATAAGTAGGTCTACGGTAATTAAAGATCTGGGGGTCATTTTTGATCGTAGACTTAATTTCAATAAACACGTAAGTACCGTTGCAAAAGAATCGTTCCAGCGTTTAGGATTTGTACTGAGGAATGCCCGTGGCTTTAGTAGTGATTGCGTAGTACGGCTTTTATACAACGCGCTAGTCCGTAGCAAACTGGAGGCTAGTTCATGCGTGTGGAACCCACATCACTCCACCCACGAACTCCTACTAGAAAAGGTACAAAAGGCATTTCTAAGATACCTTTACAAACACAAGTTTGGTTATTACCCACTCATGTACCCCACGGCTTTCCTCCTGGGGTGCCTCAATTACAACTCCCTGAAGACCAGGAGAGCCAATGGGCAATTGGTCATTATGTTCAAACTCCTCCGTGGTTTGATTGATGCTCCGTGCCTGCACAATGAGTTGGCTCGTTTATACGTCCCGCCCGTCCAGGACAAGTACTTGCGTGCTAGGAAGCATAAACTCCTCGCTGTACCATCTACTCGGACAATTGCACACGCTAACTCCTTTGTTCCGCGCGCGCTCTCTGTGCTCTGTGCTCTATTGGAGGCCTTTGCCGACTTCGACTTGTTTGTGGATGGATGGAAGGATGTTGTGAGTGTGTGTTTGCATTTCAGTGAAATCCTCTGAACATTACTAAATCTTATGTTTTTAATTTAATTTTGTGTATTTTTTTTTTGTTTTGATATGACATGTATCCGAGTTAGTTAGTGTGATTGGACTTGTTATCCGTTCTAGTTAACTATAAATAAATAAATTGATTCAATTAAAAAGGTTCACGCAACGAAAGTCACAGTATAAGCTAGTGCGCAATAGTTTATAATCAAGTACTCTTTGTGAAATGGTAAACCCGGGGTAATGGGCCAAGTTTTAACAATCACATCGGTATTTGGATTTAGGAGGCAACTTCGAATGTTTCAACTTGAATGTAGAGAAATTGTCTTCCTTTAGTATAGTATAGCTAATATTGAAGTAGGTGTGTCATAAAAGATATATAATACTAGCGGCCCGCCCCGGCTTTGTACGGGTGCAATGTTACCTATCCTCTCCTATTCATCTAAGCGTGATGTTATAGCTTAAAACCTACCTCAATAAATGTGCTATCTAACACTAAAATAATTTTTCAAATCGGATTAGGAGTTCCTGAGTTTTGAGCGTTCAAGCAAACAGACAAACGTACTCTTCAGTTTTATAATATTAGTATAGATATAGGCAGATAATTAATATGGTAAATTACAGGTGTTACATAATTAGAGCTCCAGTAACGGGCATAAGTATCGTCGCATTACCTAATGTGATGCCCGCTAAATGGTGGTGTTCAGCACTAACGGTTAGGTGGTAATGTACAGCTTTGTGATTTCTGGTACATAGACATACTTAATATCTTAAGTCAAAAGGGGCTAAGTTACCTAATATCTTATTATTGGTACTCTTACTTGAGTCTGTTTTGCAGAACTCGAACAAATATAAAGCACACCGCGGACACTGGGCTAAAATTCCATACAACGCTTATTCTGGTTACCTACTACATAGACATCAATCACAAGACGCGTTTTTACACGCACACACACAGTTGCCCGCTCGCAATCTCAGTGCACGAGGCTGCCGACTTGGTACTCAAGGGGAGGTGCGGGCTGCAAGAGGGGAAAGCAAGCGTCGAAGTGCCCATTCTATACGTAGTACTATTACATATTCTGTGATTTAAGTCTTAAATATATCTTTTTTCCCCAGTGCATCCGTGACGTCACGGACGCAGCCTCTCTTCACTAAATGCTGTTGTTGTTTTCCACTACGAACCGGCTGCTTCATCCTCGGATATATGAATTTGGTAAGCTTAATGGATTTTTTTTTAATGTAACCAAGATGGCAAACAATCTTGCGGTTCACATTGATGCTGGATTAATGACTGTAGCCTATTGGACTTATGGCACGGTATTCAGGGTATGATAGCAAGGGTCAGGGTAGTGTAATAACATTTAGTTAGGGCTCTAATTGGGGCGACCGGCGGTCCGGTCAGCCTAACGCCCTAACTACACACAGTATAATTATGAACAGTATGGAAACTACGTACAAAATGTTCAAAACGGCACAATCACACAAACATGCGCATCTACGCTCGAGTAGCGAGTGACTCGGAGCTGCAATACCGCGAGAACCGCTTAGGGGCCACGTTGATGCGCATGTTTGTGTGATTGCGCCGTTTTAACGTTTTGTACGTAGTTTCCATACTGTTCATATTTGTACTGTGGCTGAGTTAGGGCCCTGTCGAACGGATAGTGTAATAAGCGGCAACTCGGCGCGAGGCCACGCCCATACTTTCTGCCGGATCCTGAATACCGTGTCGTGTAGTAGCCTTTTATAGATATCTTTGTTAATGTTAGTGTAACATTTCACATCCTTCTCTAACTTTAACAGATTTCTTTAAGTTAGAGGAGGATGTGAAATGTTACAATAACTTTAACTAACAAATACGTGGTGTAACCCAGGCTACGAGTTATTACGGGACCATAC
Source organism: Macrosoma leucophasiata (assembly GCA_036365455.1). Taxonomy (NCBI): domain Eukaryota; kingdom Metazoa; phylum Arthropoda; class Insecta; order Lepidoptera; family Hedylidae; genus Macrosoma; species Macrosoma leucophasiata. The sequence goes on from JAWQUS010000026.1 coordinate 15,005,195, forward strand.
TCCGTAAATCAGTAAAAACAATTTTAATTGAGCGAATGACTAAACAGATATACAATGCGAATGTGGATGGTTGCAGAGGCCCAGGAAGACCAAGACTGACCTACCATGACCAAATAGGTCGAGTTCTGTCTGATGGTGGGGTCAAAAGTCTTAGGAATCGGCGTGCATGTATGAAGAGAATGATGAAGGTAGACGAGGCACGAGAGGTTTGTCAGAACCGGGATATCTGGCGCTCTACACTCTCTGCCTACCCCGTTAGGGACCTGGCGTGAAGATACATGCATACATACAATTTTAATTCAATGAGCTACCCAGCTCTCAAAAACCTAAGACATTTTTTTAATACATTTTTGGGTGGTATTGAGATTTAAGCAAATTGGTGTAGGTATCTATCTGTTCAAACAAATTTAAACAGTGTACGTACGTAGGTATATTAGAATAATGTACGGCTTACTTTGTGTTCTTAAGTCATCACATACAAAAACTACATATAAGTAGTGATAATTCGAAGTAAAAACTAAGTTCATAATTATAGGACGTAAAAAAATATTTACCAAGCTTTGTGATTGAGCAAGCAATTGACTTATGTTATTTTTTGCCCTGTTTTTTTAAATAAAAACCGATATAAAAAGTTATAGGAACATAATGGTAGGCAGTAACAATTTACGATCTATCAATATACCGCTTGATTTGTTATGAAAGAAGATTTTTGGTGCAATTACTTGTGTTTTATTGACACACATACAATATGCACATACAATTGTTGCTGTTCATATACGGTATATGATAACTAGCTGTCTCAAATAACTTGGTACGGCTTTAGTGGTATAAAAAAAACACGCGTAGCTCTCCGGGAGTGCAGGTAAAAGTTAAAACTTGAATATTTACGTCATGCATTTTTAATATTTTGGAACGGTTAGGAAATGATTTTCAATTTTTTTTTTTGGTGGTAGTGCTCCAGTGATGTAGCTCGCGGGCGTAGGCACCACCGCATTACCTAATATACTTGCCGCTAAATGGTAGTGTTCAGCACTATCTTGTTCCGGTCAGGTGGTAATGTACGACCCTGTAATTTCCGGCACAGGGGCATAACACCTTTGGCCTCAGAAGTGGTAGCGCATCTGCATATTGACCTTCGTCTTTGTGTGGGTGTCTATAGGCTGCAGTCATCACTTACCATCAATGTGAACTGCATGCTTGTTTGCCACTTCCAATACATAAAAAAAGAAAAGTACTATTATTTATGTGGTAAGAGTGGTCTGTCAACTAGCGACGGTTCACGTGAGACGTTGGGAATAACCCCATTTCTCGGCCATTACATGCGCCATTAGTCATCCGACACCACTATGCACTCTACACGCTGGCCCATCGCAGTGGACCATCGCAATGGCACATCGTGTAGAGGCCTTCAGCCATCGTTTGGCCATCTCGCTGGACCATTGTGTAGAGGAGCTATAAATGAAACAGCTGGCGCAGGCATTCATTTTCTCCGCTCTCAAACTTGCAAATCTAATTTTATTTCATCTTACAGGTCTTCAACACATTCCACACGCTCGCTCTCATGACCCTCACGACGTACATTGGCATCTCCACACATGGCTTCGACCACTTCGACTCCGAACCGAACCTGGCGGCTGACCAAGAGGAATATGCTTGGAGTAAAAACGTGAAGTCGGTGGAGAAGCCGTTCCTGAACGAGATCGGGATACTGCTGATGGTGGTGCTGTGCGCTAATGTAGCTTGGCTGATCATCAACGTTGCATGTTTGGTGGGACTGCACAAGGTTTGTGATTTTTTATATTTTTTTAGGGTTCCGTACCTTAAAAAGAAAAAAGGAACCCTTATAGGATCACTCGTGCGTCTGTCTGTCTGTCCGTCTGTCACAGCCAATTTGATCCGAAACTACTCGACCAATTGAGTCGATATTTAAAGAATATTTGTAAATTGGTGACCCAAAGATGAACACGTCAAGTAAAATAATAAATTTTAAAAAGGGGGGCCACTTTCGCGGTGTAAATCAGAAAATAAAAAAAATAAAAAATTCGTAAACTGTGTCGTGTGACATATCATCAATGAAAGAGGTTGTTGCCAGCATCTCAGATATATATTTTTTTATAATTTTTGCATAAACAAATTTGAAGTTATTTAAGAAAAACGACGAAAATTGACCATTCCCCACCCTATCTCCAAAACTACTGAACTTAAAATTTTGAAAAAAATGTGGAAAATAGTTCTTTGCCTATAGATTACTGGAAAACGTATAAGAAGTATGTACGGAACCCTCACCACGCGAGTCGAACTTGTCCTTTTTTTTTTGTTATCCTTTCTTTATGTATGTAGACGACCCGGTCTAGCGGTGCGAAACCACCGTTTGATTCGAAGGGTCGCGGGTTCGATCCCCGCACCGGAACAAATATTTGTATGGCCTACAGATATTTGTTTCGAGTCTGGGTGTTTGTGTATGTGTTGTATGTGTACAACGGCACCCACGACACAGGTTTATACCTACTGTGAGGCTGTGAGTGTAGCCGTATTTTTTTTTTAATGTATTTAAAGTGATTGAACGACAAAAAAAAAATCATTTTCACCATAAAGCATCACGGGCCACCGGCCGCGGCGGACCGGAGGGGAGTAGCCATAGCGTTAATTAATAATTCAAAACAGTCTGCAATTTTTTTGCGGGAGGAATTACGTGTGACATATACACATCCTACAAAAATCGTCTATTTCTACGAAACTCACACCTTGACTTTAACAAAATACATAAACAATTTCAGGCACATATTTAAATATCTGGGCTACAGGCATAGGACCATTTGGTCTTGTACTTTAACAGAGGGGAAAGCCTGCATATGGCTACTACCCTCCGATCCGGCGAAGCCAGTGGCCCATGTTGCTCTATGATCTTGCGTTATTGCACTTCCTGAAGCCCCATTGGAATGGTTTGACTGATGGTTTTGAATTGTTCGGTTGACTGACTTAACTAGCAGAAGAATTCTCTTCCATGTTCTTCCTAATGGGCGGTGAGGTCGTCACGACCCGACGCTGGCAATTTAATAGTGACCCTATTTTATAACAAATATGATTAATTAGTTTCATCAAGACATTCATCGTGGACATCCATCTAAGATACAATTAGTTTTCTAGATGAACAATAAATTTACCTTGTACTCATTTCCAACTATAAATTATAACTATTAATCCTTGTCTCGTTTCATTTTGCTTGTTCGTTTTATGCTTAATATTTTTCATTTACTCCTTTTATTTTTAATGGCCTGGTATTTGTGAAACAGGTATATTATTATTTATACATACTCTAGTTAGTTTAGTAAAGTCCAGAAATTGGAGATATCAAATTAAGATCAGATGTTCAATTTACATCCATGCTATATTAGGAACACCTTAAATATTTCGGAGCTTCACGAAAGTCTAAGCAAATTGTTTTATTGACTTCTTCGACATAAAAAGTATCATATAATATAATAGGTACCTACATGGAGCAACTCAGGCTACCCGCCGCCGCGGCGGACCGGAGGGAAGTAGACATAGCTTCTTTTACCGATGCAAAACAGTCTCTCATTTTTTGAGGGACGAAATGCGTCTGACACTTACACACTATGAAAAATCGTCTATTACTACGTAACTCACTGGTGGTAGAGCTCCAGTGACAGAGCTCGCGGGCGTAGGCACAACTGTATTACCTAATATACTTGCCGCTAAATGGTAGTGTTCAGCACTATCGTGTTCCGGCACAGAGGCATAACACCTTAGGCCTCAGGAGTGGTAACGCATCTGCATCTTGACTTCGGTCTTTGTATGGGTGGTGTATAGTCATCACTTAACATCAATGTGAACTGCATGCTTGCTTGCCACTACCGTAACTTTAACAAAATACATAAACACCTTGCATTTAAGCACTTCAAAGTAAGCAAAATCAGACATCGCAAATAAACAAAGCATATGATGAAATGTTTTGTAATAAAGAGTATCGAAATATTCCGGTCAAGCTGATAAGCATTCCGTCCGGAACCACAAAAGCTGATAAAGGACTGAAATATCGGGTGCATTTTATCATAGAGCAACACGGGCCACCGTCCGCGGCGGACCAGAGAGGAGTAGCCATATGCAGGCTTTCCCCTCTGTCAAAGTACAAGTCCAAATGGGCCTATGCCTGTCGCCTAGAAGTTTAAATGTGTGCGTGAAATTGTTTATGTATTTTGTGAAAAGTCAAGGTGTGAGTTCCGTAGTAATAGACGATTTTTGTAGTGTGTGTGTGTCACACGCATTTCCCCCCGCAAAAAATGACAGACTGTTTTGCATCGGTAATAACACGGGCTACTGGCCGACCGGAGGGATAGTCATACCGTTTATTATAGATGCAAGAAAAGTCTGTCAATTTTACGGGGGAAATTTGTGTGACACACACACACACACTACAAAAATCGTTTATTACCACGAAACTCACACCTTGACTTTAACAGAATACATAAACAATTTCAAACATCTCGACTTCAGGTATAGGAACACTTGTACTTTGACAGAGGGGAAAGCCTGCATACCGATCCGCCGCGGCCGGTGACCCGTGTTGCTCTATGGCGGTGTTCAATGTTGCTTTTCACTAAGCAAATATGTTAGCTAACTTCAGAAACGCATTATTGATATGTATACCTTGCTCGCACTTCCACAAAAGCTCTTTGTTAGCTGAACAATACAAATTCGAGGTGTTTCTTAGAAACATATTCCATAACCACCACAGTTCACTTTGAGGTTTTTCCAACATCGCTGAAGTTTCTACATGATTTGTTTTTCTAAGAACCTTTTGTAGGATAGAACTACAGACGACCGCATAAAGTGATAAATTATATTGTTTTTATGGCTTTAAATTTCTTCAGTAGCCAAGTGGTAGCAGGCCACTACTACTATGCTGAAGGTACTGGGTTCGATTCCCGGGTCGGGGGCTATCAGAGATAAAATCGGTTTAAAATCCTTTATCTTTGGTTCTATTGGGATTTTTACATTTTCTAGAAGTTTTCCAGTACCTCGGAGTTTGGTAATGTGCCAAGAGACGGCAACAGTCTCGCCACCTGTTACATGGGCCAAAAACGTAACCCGCGAATCGTGGGTGTTTGCATGTATTCTTGAATGCATATATTTACCTCTGCCTACCCCTTCGGGGATTACAGGCGTATAGTTTTGATGGCATGTAGAAACTATATTTGTGGATTTTCTTGCGTAGATAATACTATTGTAAGGAAGGTTGCAAACAAGCATGCAGCTCACATTGATGTTAAGTGATAACTGCAGCCTATAGACATTTACACAAAAACCGGAGCATACCGCGGACACTCCGCCAAAATTCCATACAAACGCTTATTTTGGTCTCTATTACACAGACATCAAGCAGTGACGTGTATTTACACGTGCACCTGTGTGCGTAGCACGTAGAAAATACCAACCGTCGCCCATAAGAGGGGAGAAGGTCGGTGATGCGGGGAAATCGGGCGGGACGTCGAAGTGTCCATTCTACACGTTGTATTATTACGTATTCTCTGACCAGAGGTCAAAATGCAGATGTGTTGCCACCCTGACACCTAAGTTGTCATGTCTCTGTAATAGTTATTAAGGGGCCATACGTTACCACCTGACCAGAACACGATAGTGCTGAACACTATGAGGGACCCAGATGAAAACCAGCGTCAAGTAGATATCATCTGCTTGGCATAAGCTGATCTGGGTACCCATTCGGATCAACACTGAGACATACTCGACGTCACACCTACTGTCTGTTTGTTCCAAATTGCTTTTATCTGTTGTTTATTGTTGTTTGTTATTTGTTACATGTTATTCCTATTTTGTGTCTCTGTTTTATCCGAATAAATGTATTCTATTCTATTCTATTCTATTCTATCATTTAGCGACAAGTATATTAGCTAGAATTACTCCTGTTAATCCCCCTACTGTAAATGAAAATACAAATCCTAAACTTCAAAGTATAGAAGGACTATAAATAATTTGAGTTCCATGAAGAGTTGCTAATCAACTTATACGGTGGTTCCTTTGCCCGGGAGCTCCATCATTGGAGCTCTACCACCAGTACACACTTATTACCTCACTTTTTTCAAGCTTAGTTAAAAAAAGCATTATTGATTATCTGTATCACATTCTCCTACAACATTCTTTGTTCGCCGAACAATACCAGCTCGAAGTGTATCCATTAAACATATTTCATAAATACCAGTTTACAAACACTTTGATGTTTTTCCAATATCGCTGAGGTTTCCATGTGATTAGTTTTTTAATAAGCTATTGTTAGATATTATGGTTAACTTTGAACCGGCGAATGCGTCAACAAGTGGTTATTAAGAATAGTCGAGCAGGCAATAAATATGCGCCATGATGGCTTACCGGTAATACGATATCAGGGTTCGGTAGCCGAATGGCAAGAACAGAAACCTAGATCTGTCACGTCTGTCTGTCCGTCCGTACATCACAAACACATTACTTTGAAAAAATTAAAGCCACGGTATTGAAACTCGGTTGGTAGATGTGTTTTGTAAACGGTTGCTTGATTTTTATGAAAAAAAAAAATACGGTTGGCTCCATATTCGGAACTGAATTTAAAAAAAAAATCAGACGCGAGGCATGTTTATAGACAGGTTTTTTTATGAAACTGAGATTTCCAAAACCATATTTTCTCAAAGTGTATCTTTTGAAAGATAGACACTTCCGAAGTGAAATTTCAACATTTGAGCATTTTTGAAAGCACCCACTATTCGCTAATTTAATTCCAAACAATAAGAGACAAGCCTTATGCCATTCGGGCATATTATCAAACTCCAAGGGTGGCATTGGAATTTATCCTATAAGGGTGTCAGTCTAGCTGCTTTATATTAGTTATCGGTAGATATCGTTCAACGATCCCGAATCGGTTAAAAACAAAAACGAAAAGAATAATTCGGCGCTCGGATGTGAACTTCAGTAGCTTAATGGCAAACCAGCTGGACTGATTATCCTGAGGTCGCAGGTTCAATTCCTGCCGGAGTCCAATTTTTCTTATCAACTTTTTCTTTAATTTTCAAAGTCATTTAAATTATTGAAGTTATTTTAAATTACAACGATTAGGTTTAGACAGCGCACAGGAAATCCACCTTTATCTGTTTTAACTATAATAAAATAAGACAGTAAGAATCGGGTGTCTGTACATTAAATATTCATTTTAATATTCAGTCTGTCTGTCAGGTATGTTACAACTTCGAAACTATTCAACGGATTTGAACGCGGTTTTCACGGGTGGATATGATATTTGAGAGCGTTGTCAAAAAATTGTTTCGTCAAATCGGTTTAGGGAAAAAAAGGTTATGGTCAATTCACAATTTACTTCAAGCACTGCATCAAAACCTTAAAACAGAGTTGAATGCATGGCATTGCTGGTGGTGGTGTTGGTGGCGTTAGTGGCATTGATGGCGTTGTGGCGTTGGTGGCATTTGTCGCGTTGCTGGCGTTGGTGGTGGTGGTGGTGGCGTTAGTGGCGTTGGTGAAGGTAATAGCGTAGGTGGCGTTGGTGGCTTTGATGGCGTTAGTCTAATATCGTGTACAGAGGAGTATTAACGTAAACCAGAGTTTTATAGCTATCCATAAGTGCTTTCGTATGACCTAAAATTAACCAAAATTTATATCCAAAAAATGCTACTCAAAGTATTCTATACTATTCCACGCGGACGAAGTCGTGGGCACAGCTAGTTTATGAATATATGAAGAAAAATATTAGTTTGCGGTTTCACTCAGTGATACGCGGTTACTGCGGTAATGGATATCAACATTGATGCTACAAGTTGGGTGTAGTAACACTGTAAAGCAAAGGCACCATTGCACAAGGATTACAATAAATTATAAAGAGAGGCGCGCATGGCCCAGCGGCTGGTGTAGATCGTAGGCGATCTGCTCGGTTAAGCACTACGGGCGCGGTCGGGTAGTGTGATGGGTGACCGCTAGTGGCAAATTAAAATGCGCGTTTCCGTGCTTCGGAGGGCACGTTAAGCCGTCGGTCCCGGTTGCTATCGATGGATAGCAGTCGTTAAACCTTGTCGGAGGCCTTATGGGCGGTTTGAAAACATCCGACAGTGGGTTGGCCACTAACCCACCCACCTCCACCAATCCGCATTGGAGCAGCGTGGTGGAGTAAGCTCCAGGCCTCCCCCCAAAAAAGGGAGAGACTCGTGCCCAGCAGTGGGACGTATAATGGGTTGCCATTATTATCTTCTATATATATAAAAGAAAGTCGTGTTAGTTACACTATTTATAACTCAAGAACGGCTGAACCGATTTAGCTGAAAATTGGCAGGGAGGTAGTTTAGAGCCAGGAGAAGGACATAGGATACTTTTTATCCCGTTCGACAGCATTCCCGTGTGACTTGACATGAAACGTCAGTCACTATAAAACGTGGTATAACAACAAAAAAGAATCAGACTTGGAATAACAAAACGCAAATGACAGCTATGTAATTGACGTATAATGACAGCTATGTAATGAAGTATGGATGACAATTAGATATTTGTAAGAAATCTATAAACCTACATAAAATAAAGCTGTATAAGTGAAAATTCTGTACATTAAGAATATTGAAAAAATAAATACCAGGGGATGTCACTAGATCGATACCGAACCCAAATATGCGATTCGAAAAATTTTTGTCTGTCTGTCTGTCTGTCTGTCTGTTTGTTCAAGCATTACATAAAAACTACCGGTCCGATTACAATGAAACTTGGTATGATTATACTTTAACCTTTGGCGCACAACACTGGGTACTTTTATCCCGGAAAAATGTCTCTTTGTCTGTGTGTTTGAGCATGCTAATTTCAGAAACAGCGTATTCGATCTGCGGTTCACTAATATACTGTGGCAAGTTTTACTTAATATTTAGTGTTTGTTTCATGTGAATCGGTTCAAAAATAAAAAAGTTGTCAATTTAAAGAATCGTATCGAATATTTTTAAGCTATTCTGTATCTTAGTTCTATCTTTTAGGGGGTTTAGTACCTAAAAGGTAAAAACGGACCCCACGGATTACTAATCTACCGCTGCCTGTCTGTCTGTCCGTCTGCCCGTCAGTGTGACACCAGGTTGTATCTCATAAATAGTGATAGCTAGAAAGCTAACATTTTCACAAATTATGTATTTTTGTTACGGCTATAAAGACAAAATTAGTTACTAAAAATAAGAAAATGAAAATGTTAAGGGGTGCATACAATAAACGTGTTTTTTTTTCGTATATATTTGCTCGATATTAATATTTACAGCAACATATACGGTACATAGCAAATAGACGTTTAAAATTTTTACAGAATTTTAAACGTCTATTTTTTTATTTGATGACGTTAGTGGTGTTGGTGGCATTGGTGGTGCTGGTATCTCTGGTGGCGGTGTTGATGGCGTTGGTGGAGATGGTGGTGGTTTTTAGTCGCGATGGAGGCATTAGTGGCGTTGGTGTTGTTGGTAGTTTTGGAGGCATTGGTTGTGGTGGTTTTGGTGGCGTAGGTGTTTGGTGATGTTGGTGTTGGTGGTGGCGTTGATGGCGTTAGTGGCGTTTGTAATGGTGGAAGTGGTAGCGGTGACAGTGGTGGTGGTGGTAACGATGGTGGTGATGGTGGTAGTAGTGTTCAAGTAGTGTTGGTGGCATTAGTGGTTAAAAATGCACAACGTTAATATTCAATTTTTCACATCCGCCATTATGAACCTAAGCACAGACATTAGGTACATGCCATATTTTCTGCCACAGATCTACGGTAGACTCGATCGAAACCTATTTACAATTAAAGATCGTAAAAAATTAAATATTCTGAGTCGACAACATGTATACGCAAAATTCGTATTCTTTGATAATTCGTGAAATAAAATCAATAATTTTATAAATTCAATTGTCAATGCCCGCCACTATGACGTACACATGCCATTTTTAATAAATGTCATTGATGTATTACCGAAACTGGACAAGCCAGGAAATTTTCAAAAATCAATTGCTGTTTGTTACTTTCGCTAAAACTGTAGTGTATTTTTTATTTTTACTTTAAAGCGATACAAAGTTCGCCGGGCCAGCTAGTTATTTAAATAAAGAGGTTCATGATACTGGTATCCAAATTATTTCAAGACTGGTGGTAGAGTCCCAGTGTAGAAGCTCGAGGGCGTAGGCACCACCGCAGTACCTAATTTATCTGCCGCCAAATGGTAATGTTCAGTACTATCGTGTTCCGGTTAGATCGTAATGTAGGGCTACGTTATAACTATCACAGAGACAGAACACCTAAGATCTCAAGGGTGGTAACGCATCTGCCTTTTGACCTCTGGTTTTTGTGTAGATGTTTATAGGCTGCAGTCATCACTTAGTATCAATGGGAACTGCATGCTTGTTTGCCACCTTTGTAACATAAAAAAGACGAGCAGGTGTTTTAATTTTTTTTAGGTAGTGGAAGTGGCAAACAAATATGCAGCTTACATTGATGTTAAGTGATGACTGCAGCCTATAGACACCCACGCAAGGACCGAGATCAAAATGCAGATGCGTTGCCATTCCTGAGGCCTAAGTTGTTGTTCCGGCCTCTGTGCCGGAAATTACAGGGCGCTACATTACCACCTGACCGATACACGATAGTGCTGAACACTACCATTTAGCGGAAAGTATATTAGGTAATGCGGTGGTGTCTACCCCCTCGAGCTCCGGCACTGGAGCTCTACCACCAGTTAAATTTATTAATCGTTTATTTGGCACAAGTGGATAAATAGGTATACCGAAAGACGACCACTGCTTGTCAAATGACTTCCTCAAAGATGCAACAGGGTTGTGCAAAGAAAATTATGGCAGAATAATAATATGCCAGTATTGCCACGCTTGGCAAACCCATAGTTCGGTAGATTGACTACACTAGAGGAAGAATTCTCTTAGTTTTAAGATTTCTCTTTCCGAAAATGGAACCCCAAAATGCCGATTAAGGCAAATCAAAACTTTCCGAATAACCCGTTAATCCTCATTATACATCTTTCCAGAAACGACCAGGTCCTATCCAGGTGTACGTGGCCTTTGCGACTGGTCGACTGCTGCTATCCTTCGCTGGGTTCGTCTACTTAACGATGACCGCCAGCACCAACATGCAATCCATCATCACCCACAGCGCTGATCTGGGTAAGATACAGTTTTTTATGTGATGAAAAGTAAACCTTTAGGTTGGGATGTGGCGATCCTAACGCCCACCGGTGGAGCAAACTTTTTCCGCTAGTGCGGTCAACTAACGGACCAATGACGGTCTAATCATACAAATAGTTGCTATAGAAATATTTCGAATAGGGCGGTAGTAAATGCATTTACTACCTTCAAGTAATGGAACTAACCTACTTAAGCAGTTCTATGTTAATATTTTTATACTTATTTGTTAGTTTTATCCTTAGTTGTTTATTCCTATATTTAATTAATTTTGTTTCATTTTTATTGTTTTTTTTTTTCTTTGTTTTCTGTGTATTTTATTTCATTTATATACCTATACCTATTACTACTTTTGGCATGTCTTAGGGTTACGGCAAATAAATAAGTTTTCATCCATTCATTTCATTTGAGTGATGCCTACACCCACGACCTCTGCCACTCTACCATTAATAATAAGTAGAAAAGTAAATATCACCTCATCTCTAAGACGTTTTCTGTTAAACAAAATCCTTCCTCAAAGATGCTGCCAAAGTCATTAAGGGAGAACATGCCATAATCGCCATGATTGGCATGTGGACAGGCAATCGCAATGTCGGTAGTGTGATCGCACGACACTGCTTTCCACCTCCTCTTAACCAACGGAACAATGGCGGTCAAACCATTGAAACAGTATGGTAATGAATGCATTTACTACCGCCCTTTTCACAAATTTGTCTCCCCTAAAGAATGCTGGAGTCGTTCGTAAAGTTTGTTGATGAAAAAAAATCAAAGTATAAAAGCAAACCAACACCGACAGGCATAGAGAAACACGGACCACCGGCCGCGGCGGACTGGAGTGGGAGTAGCCATAACGTTTATTACCGATGCAAAACAGTCTGTAATTTTTTGGCGGGGGGAAATGCATGCGACACGCACGCACACTACAAAAATCGTCTATTGCTACGCAACTCACACCTCGACTTCAACAAAATACAGAAACAATTTCACGCACACATTTAAACATCTAGGCGATATGTATAGGCCCATTTGGGCTTGTACTTTGACAGAGGGGATAGCCTGCATATGGCTACTCCCGTCCGGTGTTGCTCTATGCCCACAGGCAACAAATAATCCTCAAAACCCTTGTCATCCCACACATTCGCAAAATTCATAATTCGCCTTAAACATCTAATAAGGTATCGTATGTAATTCCATATAATTTCACACGCTAAGAACTCGTATTAGACTCACCTAACAATCTTGTACCCTGCTAGGCACCCGTTTATTCTTTTGTGAGATACACAATGTTGGTGTTATTAGCTAGAGTATCAGCGTATCCGATTACAAAGGGCATTGTAGCTCTTATTTCAATGGATATAAGATTGGTCATGAACATCGAATGTGGACAATGGTGCGTTTAATTCAACATCCATTGTGCTGATCGCACCAACCTTGAAATGTTTACAGGCATTGATGGATATATGGTGGCACTTTGTCTATTTAGTATATGTTATACTAGCGGCCCGCCCCGGCTTCGCGCTTTGCAATGTTACCTACCCTCTCCTATTCGTCTTAGCGTGATGATTATACATAGATATAGCCTAAAGTCTTCCTCGATATCTTTTATAGTTTACGCAGCGTACGCAAAATAAGTAACTTTTCTGGTTGTTTTTTTTTTTTTTTATGTTATAAAAGTGGCAAACAAGCGTGCAGTTCACATTGATGTTAAGTGATGCCTGCAGCCTATAGACACCCACACAATGACCAGAGGTCAAAATGCAAATGCGCTGCCACTCTTGAGGCATTAGGTGTTATGCCTCTGTGCCGGAAATAACAGAGCCGTACATTACCACCTGACCGGAACACGATAGTGCTGAACACTACCATTTAACGGCAAGTATATTAGGTAATGCGGTAGTGCCTACGCCCGCGAGCTCCGTCACTGGAGCTCTACCACCAGTAGACAAGTTGATTTTTTACACCTTGTGTCTGAAAAACCCAAATATCTTACGGAACCCTATTTTTTCCAAAATAAAATATAGCCTATGTTACCCGTGGATAATGTAGCTTTCGAATAGTGAAATAAACTATAATAGATATTCCTCGATATCTCTTATAGCTTAGGCAGCGTACGCAAAATAAGTAACTTTTCTGGTTGATTTTTTACACCTTGTGTCTGAAAACCCAAATATCTTACGGAACCCTACTTTTCCAAAATATAATATAGCCTATGTTACCCGTGGATAATTTAGCTTTCGAATAATGAAAGAATTTTTAAGATCGGTCCAGTAGTTATTGAGCCTGTGGCTGACTCACTTCAGTTCAGAGTTCACACACATGACACATAACAGCGTAAAAATTAATTAAATACACTTACATAACATAAATCTAAAAACTTAAATAAGTAAACACTTAAAGCTAAATATTACATAAATAACTACATACAATACAATAAATATTCGGTCTCGTAATAACTATATAAAAGTATTAATAAATAATAACATAAACTACTAATATCATACAACAATAAATTACATATCAAAATTAAATAATAAATAATTAAAATATTAGATATCAAATTATCAGGCGCGTCCTTATGCAATTGGAGCGTCCATTGTATTATGAACCACCAAAGTTGCGCGAGCGCATGGTGCGGCAGGCCTCGCTAGTCTGTTCTTGGTAATCCACCGCGAAGCCCGTGTCGCCTATTGACCGATACCTAGCAATTAATCTCTCGCGCTTGCTTACGTTTTGCAATCGACCTTTCACTCCTTTCTTTTCTATATCTGATTCTGTGTTCAATCTCTTTCTGTACTTACTTACTCCTTCAATCTATCTGTGGTATTGTGAACTTTCTTCTGTGTGTATAATAAACTCAGTGTATGACTTATGTAAGTGAACTCTTTTCTTCTTTCTTCTTTTCTTCGCACATACACCCAACACACCAGACACCACAAGCCTATTCATTACAAACAAACGAACAAAAAATATTATCTCTTTATAATATTAGTTTAGATATAGGTCGCGCCACGTAAAAAGAACGCTGGAAGAAAGTAGAAGGGATGTGTTCGCGCATCGGTACACTCGCGCACGAAAGTACTAGCCCTATTGGTTTATTTTTGATCTAGCTTTCGCTTGCGGTTTCGTGTATTGGTAGGCAGATTGAAAACTATATTACATAGAATAACATAAAATGAAATAAAAACACATGACGCGCAGCTTGACCGCCAGCGTTCTTTTTACCTGGCGCGACCTATATCTAGTGTTAGTATGTTTCATGGTAGATTAAATTTGACGGTTATATTATAAAGTGATGTACAGTACTCAACAATTAATATTGCACATCGAGCCTGCGAAAGAGACGATCGGCTCGTGTCGACTTCGTAGAGCGTTATCTCTGTTGCACACTGCCTACGTAAGCACTGACTCTGTGATATTGGTCGAAACTTGATCACAATGGTCGACAAACGTCAAAAAGGTACGGTGCGAAAGAGATAACGCTCTACAGGCCCGAAATAAGCCGAAGTCTCCTTCCTAGGCTCTATGTGCAATATTTATTGTTGAGCAATACATTATGTATCTATCACGCCAACTAAGTGTTGCCCAATCCTTCCAAGGCTAGGCCGAGTTTTAATGAGCAGGTGTATTATATACAAAGGTACGTAACTTAACGCCTGTAATCCCCGAATGGGTAGGCAGAGGTTAAAGCATGCATTCAAGCATACATGCAAGCACCCACAATTCGGGGCTGCCATGCAACCTTTTCGGCCTTGAACTGGTATGTAGGTATTAGAACTTTCGCTAATTAATACCTACTAGATAAGTAGTTACTGCTAAAACAAATGATACATCAGCAAATTACTCGGTTTCCAGTGATACGCCAAATATCGTTAATACTGGAGTAAACCGAGATTAGAAGAATTTTCATTGCTCTCAAAAAGTTCTATTCAACATATTTCAGTATTACTCGAATTTAAACCTATTGAAGAAAGGTACCTACTGAGCATTGCGAATGATTAGGTATAAATTTGTATTCTAGGCTTGAATAAAAAAAAACTTCCAGAATTATTTTTAATGTGCATTTTTCCTAATAGGTACTTAGGTACCTATATTAAAAAAAATATTATTTATTTATACCGCCACCTGTTTACATGGGCCAAAAAATAACGCCGGTATATATTTTTTGGCCCATGTAAACAGGTGGCGAGTCTATTGATATGTCCGGGCGCATAACCAAACTTCGAGGTAAACTGAGAAACTTCCAGGAAATTAAAAATCTACCCCAACTCGGGAATCGAACCCAAGACCCCAGCGTATTAGTAATGGTATTATGTACTTACCCCCTAATTCATAAACGTATTTAAGCTAAATAATTGCTAATCTCTCCTTTGTCTTTTTCTATCCTGTATATTTAACAATGCAACTGACAAAGACAAAGCATTCTATAGCTAAAACGTATCTAATGTACGATTATGAATAAGGGGGAAAGTATATAAAATTGACTAATTAAGTTTTATCACATCATTAATTGCATGTTTTTAACTGGTGGTAGAGCTCCAGTGACGGAGCTAAATGGTAGTGTTTAGCACTATCGCGTTCCGGTCAGGTGGTAATGTACGACCCTGTAATTTCCAGCACAAGGGCTTAACACCTTAGGCCTCAGGAGTGGTAACGCATCTGCATTTGACCTTGGTCTTTGTGTGGGTGTCTATAGGCTGCAGTCATCACCTAACATCAATGTGAGCTGCATGATTGTTTGCCACTACCATAACATAAAAAAAAATGTTTTCAAGTTTGTTATTGACTTTTTTTTTTATTTCAGGTCTTGGAGCCTACTTCATTCTGGTTTACTACATCTACGCAGTCCAACTTCAGCGTGAGGTAGAGGAGACAGCTGACCAGCCGGAGATGAATACAAGTGACATCACCTTCATCTATCCCACTAAACCAAACAAAATGATCGCTTAGTTCTTCGTTTTTATGTGATCCTGGTACTTGTTGCTTAATTTTCTGCTGCAAATCTGAAAATATTCAAAATCCACAAAGTTATTTATTTTAATTAATGATATTATTATTTAAATCCTACAATGTGGCCGAGTAGATGAGAGAGACTTTTTTAAATTTTTTTTTTAATGGATAGATTGGTATTTTTGCATTGGATTGGATCTCTGGCATAGTAAGAAGACTACCCAGGCTTCTTACTCCAAAGGCCGAAGCCGAGTTTTACTGAGCAGGTGTATTAGAATCAGGAAAGGAAACCGTATGTATGTGACCAGCGTTAAGCGTCGTACCGAGTACCGACTTCAGTGTTCAATGAGGACAGAAGCGCACACTGTTACAGTCCCTTCACGTATTATGCCTCAAAAAGTCTTGTCCACTGGGGTTCGAGGAGTGGACAGGCTGGTGTTGCACGACGACTATAACGATGTTTTAAGGACCTACGAGTACAAGATGCCAGTGTAGAGATGGGGCACAAGGCAGTGATGTGCTATGCAGCTATACTGCGAAGATGTGAAATCTACGCTACGACAATAGGTTTCCACCAATACTAAGCTTTACCAGAGAATATGTAATAATACTACGTATAGAATGAACACTTCGACGTCCCGCCCAATTTCCCCGCATCACCCAACCTCCTCTCCTAATGGGCGACGGTTGGTATTTTGTACATGCTACGCACACAGGTGCAGACCAAATTAAGCGTTTGTATGGAATTTTGGTGGAGTGTCCGCGGTGTTGTTATACTATCTAAGTATACGAAGAAGATGCGCCGATTCGACAATCGCGGGCATACTGTAGGTACTCTGTTCTGCACATAGCTACACCACTCGCCCATAGCACGTATCCATAGCACATATCCTTCCATATTAAAAACATATCTTAGTTGAATCCGTTTCCACCAGTGCTAAGGTGCCAGCTTAAGTTCCATGTGCACCAATGAATATGATTGGTGGATCAAACACATCCATAGCAGCGTAGCATCTCATATCTTTTGTGGAAAAGCAGCCTTATCCTTTCCCACTTTAAGTTTCTTCTTACGACGATTAACTCGGTTACACACACATACGGTTTCCTTTCCTGATTCGAATACCCTAAATATATATAACCTAAAGACTTGCAAACCATCAGATTGGATATTTATCAGTCTAATCCCAAATCCGAATTCCATGCCAGAAAATCTTTTCAAGATATAATAAGTATGCGGCGAATTTATGATTTCGTAAAAACCAGGATAAAATAAGATTACCGTTGATAATTCGTCCATTTGAATGATACGATTGAGATACTAATAGACTTAACTTAATTTATATTTTAAAAAAAACTCGATGACGTAGATATTTAATTCCAAAACAAGAATAGTGATCGACGGACACTTTAAAATATAATCATTATTAATATAAAGACAATAATTATAATGTTAAATCACTTACAAAGTTTTTGTTCCTTATTGTAACATCATCATATTTTTAATTTGTGTAATAGTTTAAGAGCCGTATGTCTCCAGACGTTTTAATTTTTTAGTAACTTAACGTATAATATCGAGAAATACATGTTACTTTAAATGACTGCTAGATAGGGATAAACAGTGGTCAATTGACATACGTTGTAAAATAAAGTAAAAGTCGTAAATAGGTTACCCTTATACATATTTTTTGTTACATTTAAAATTAATAATATTCGCGACGACTATTCGACTATTCACACATATTAAGTTATTTAAAATAATAGTAATGTCTGGCGGCATCGGGCTCTTGGTCTATTAGTTTAAATAACTTGTCACTCATTTCTGATCCCACCTTTGATTTATATTCAGACTTTTTTAAATTGTAATACACGTGTAAGCTGGGCCCGTACCATGACGTCGTATAGTCGTAACACACGTCCGTATTTGGTACGGAGTGGATAGCGGATTCGGTACGCTCCGAACCAAATCTGGCCGTATGCAGAGGAGTCCGGCTGACTGAATTGGGTATTATTAATCAAGTCCGATGCAGTCCGCTAGCGCGTGTTTGGTCGGTCTGGCTCGGTCGGTCCTGTTGTGTGTAGCGACAGCGGCTTTGGTCAGCGGATTTGGTCCGCCGGACCTATCGACGACACAACGCAGCTTCTCCGGAGACCTTAGAGGAGTGTGTAATTACTATTATGTGTTCGTTTTCTTTAGACTTAGCTATTATTGTAATTCAGTTTAGGCGCTGCCAAAATCTTGTTTCGTGTGTCTTATGTGACAGCGCGTATGAAGAAACGAGACAAAGCTAATAGCGTTTAGAAATAGAAATAGTTTATTTTTTGACACACACACACACACTAAATAAACAAATGATAATAATAATAAAAAAAAAAACAATAATAAAAACAGAAACAACTTAACACAACTACCGGCATGATGTATGTGTGAGACCAAAAAAATGGTACCCATCTCAGCTGATTGCTGTAGTTGGCACTACAGCGCTGGTGTTCTGATTGGACCACCGTAAGTGGCTTCGTTTCAGTTTAAGTTGACAATAAAAGGTCATGGTACGGCCGCAGATGTTTGGGAACGATGTTCGAAACTTTATAGGTTAACATAATAAACGTGTAAAATTATCTGAATATAAGTATTGTAAGAGTGACATAACTGTGAATGAAAACCCATATGTTCATTAAAGTTTACTTATCATATCATACGTTGTTTATCAATAAACTTGTTTTAATTGTTTTTAATTTGCTTCAGTGGATTGGTGGCTTTAGCGATTTGGGCACAGAGACATAAACACCTTCTTATAACGGCCTCAAGAGTGGTAACGCATCTAAATTTTGACCTTGGTCTTTGTGTGAGTGTCTATAGGCTGCAGTCATCACTTAACATCCATGTGAACTGCATGCTTGTTTGCCACTTTTGATGTACATGCAATTGTAAGTAAATGTATGTTACATAAAAAAATGCGAATGTGGATGGTTGCAGAGGCCCAGGAAGACCAAGGCTGACCTACCATGACCAAATAGGTCGAGTTCTGTCTGATGGTGGGGTCAAAAGTCTTAGGAATCGGCGTGTATGTATGAAGAGAATGATGAAGGTAGACGAGGCACGAGAGGTTTGTCAGAACCGGGATGTCTGGCGCTCTACACTCTCTGCCTACCCCGTTAGGGACCCGGCGTGAAGATACATACATACATACATAAAAAAATATTATTATGAATATGCAATTTTGAATATGCACATGCATATATGTAAATACTGTACAAACGGTTTACAGGTTCACTGAAATAATTGATTGTAAATAAAAAATATTCCATTCCAGTTCCATCGTATTCCACGGGGTTGTTATTCTACCATGACGTGCTGTATTTTTTTTTAAATTGATTTTTATGATGCTTTGGCTGGTTTGATTGAATTCAGGTTTTAGGGGAGAGTTTTTTTTTTAATCTGTTGATGGTCAGTCATTAGTGTTGACGAAAATGGGTTGAAATCGCGTTTAATATACGAGTAGGTTCCAACAACAGATTGAGTTTTAAAACCTTACCATTGTGTCAGGACTGGAATACCTCTCGTTTCATACTCTCTGCCTACCCCGTGAGGAGACTTGGCGTGAAGATACATACATTTACTGGTGGTAGAGCTCCAGTGACGGAGCTCGCGGGCGTAGGCACTACCACATTACCTAATATACGTAACTTCACGCCTGTAATCCCCGAAGGGGTAGGCAGAGGTAAATGCATGCATTCAAGCATACATGCAAACACCCACGATTCGCCGGTTACGTTTTGGCCCATGTAACAGGTGGCGAGCCTGTTGACATCTCCGGGCACATTACCAAACTTTGAGGTACTGGGAAATTTCCAGAAAATGTAAAAATCCCAATAGAACCAGAGATAAAGGCATTTTCACCATTATCTCTGATAATCAAAAGTCTTAGGAATCGGCGTGCATGTATGAAGAGAATGATGAAGGTAGACGAGGCACGAGAGGTTTGTCAGAACCGGGATGTCTGGCGCTCTACACTCTCTGCCTACCCCGTTAGGGACCTGGCGTGAAGATACATACATACATCTCTGATAATCCCCTACCCGGGAATCGAACCCAGGACCTCAGCGTAGTAGTAGTGGCCTGCTACCACTAGGCTACCGAGGCAGTTATATATATATTTTTTTATGTAATAAAAGTGGCAAACAAACATCAATGTGAAGTTCATGTTTGTTTGCCACTTTTACTTTCTCCAACGCTGTCAAGATGGCAGTGGTGTCTTGTAGAGCGCGAGCTCGGCATCTGTCGATACACCAACAAAGGCAAGCGTCCACTACTTTCGCGACAGCGCTCGCAGTTAGAGTCGCGATCGGTGCTCCAAACCGTCGAGCTCACGACCACGCCTCGGGGGCAAGTCCCCATATCCGGGAATCGAACCCAGACTGGCAGGACACTGATGTAGTTCACTGGGCACTGCCACCGCTGGCAGGCCTGACCGAGTCTAACTCGATAGCGTATGTCGTATGTCATGCAAGTGCCAAACAAGCATGCAGTTCACATCGATGTTAAGTGATGACTGCAGCCTATAGACAATATAGACACTAACTCAAAGACCAAGGTCAAAATGCAGATGCGTTACCGCTCCTGAGGCCTAAGGTGTTATCTCTGTGCCGGAAATTTCAGTGCCGTTACCACCTGACTGGAACACGATAGTGCTATCACTACCATTTAGCGGCAAGTATATTAGGTAATGCGGTGGTGCCTACGCCCGCGAGCTCCGTCACTGGAGCTCTAGAAGCTCTAAAAGTACCTTGACAACGTCGGAAGAAAGATCGCCGCTCCCATTAGATAATTGGAGCAGAAGAAGCCGAGGCAGAGGGGGCAGAGGGCGACGCGCGCCGGCGCACGCAACCAAATCGACGATGAGATTTTGTAGGAACTGTATTTTGCTGCTTATTTGCCATATTTAAGATACTAACCATGTATTTTTGTATAATTATTTTGTACGTTCATTTTACTTTCGTATGAAATCATGTAATAACGTCAGATCCTATTACTGAACGAAATATGTGAAACCATTTTCAGGAAAATATGGCTAATTACATTAATTTTCTTTGAGAATATTTTTTTTTTATAAATATAACGTTAACCGGGAATTTCTTTAATAACCTGCTAAAGCTTAATACAAAGGCAATTTGGAAGATTAAAAAAATCCTATCTTTTCCCGTGCGAACCGTATCGATAACTAGAAGGACTTGTTAGAATAATAGACCCCTGAGAAAAGTAAAATCTTCCACGGATTTAAATTTTCTATTGGGATCTTTTTTATCCTTGTATAAATTCGTATATAAGAATACCGATACTCTTAAATACAAATTAAGCTTCTAACGGCCAAATACTCAAACGTCACTTAAATCTAAGTGGGACTTAAATTATTATAAGTAATAAAATGCACGTCTCAAGAAGTTCTAATAAACTTCTTGAGACTAGTAATTTATTATGGATAGACGTGAATCTCATTTTCGTTTGTGTTGACTGTTCACCAAATGGTTGACCATAATTTCCTGAATTGTAATCAATTTTAGAACAAAATATTACCTATCCTAAAAATCCCTAAAATCGATTCGGTTATCGATTCTGATAAAACTAGTTTCGGGTTGTACATATAATCCTGTTAAAATAAAATATATTTCACAAGCATGTGTTAATGCGAAATAATATAAAACAATTATTAAGGGTAAAAGCGACTTCTTTACGATATTCAATAAACTGCAAAGTCTATTTTATCGGTTGCCTAACTAGCATAGTTGGCAATAGATGGCGCTACTGCTACCGTAAAGCAATGCAATAAATGTGAAGGAAAGATTTGACAAATCGGGCAGGGCTTCAGTAGCTCAATTGGAAGAGCGGCTGGACTAGATTCCCAGTAGGTCGCGAGTTCGAGTCTCGCCTGAAGTCAAATTTTTCTTTCCATTTTTCTTTAAAAATAAAATATATTTCACAAGCATGTGTTAATGCGAAATAATATAAAACAATTATTAAGGGTAAAAGCGACTTCTTTACGATATTCAATAAACTGCAAAGTCTATTTTATCGGTTGCCTAACTAGCATAGTTGGCAATAGATGGCGCTACTGCTACCGTAAAGCAATGCAATAAATGTGAAGGAAAGATTTGACAAATCGGGCAGGGCTTCAGTAGCTCAATTGGAAGAGCGGCTGGACTAGATTCCCAGTAGGTCGCGAGTTCGAGTCTCGCCTGAAGTCAAATTTTTCTTTCCATTTTTCTTTAAAAATAAAATATATTTCACAAGCATGTGTTAATGCGAAATAATATAAAACAATCATATAACCTGTTACACGTTGTATAATATGCACGTAACACAATACCACGTTTCATATTTATTAAAAGTGACAAGAGGAAAATTGTTTTCAAAAGAAAATAGCCCTACGTCTTACACAAAATGATACTCGATCATTTTACAATAGCCTGCGAACAGAGGTTTTTCCTATCATTTACAAGAAATTTGTAATGGGTACAATTCGCAACATTCCCTTAGTGAACCGTGTTGACGTTTTTATCATAGTCGGGTGGTTAAAATTCGACCCTTGAGGGAAAATTTAATAGAATAATGTTTCAATTATTTGAAAGATAATTCAGATGGTTCATTTATAATAGAACCTAACATAAAAGGATGTGTGTATTTATGTAGTTACCTAAGAAGTTAAACTGCTACTTCAGACTGTTGATTTTATCTGTCGGTCTTTTTTTTATTACCTGTAACTTTAATAAAAAAATTTACAGATAAATTATTAATAAATATCTATCACCACCCCATACACGATTCAATTAAAAAGGTTAGCACCTAACTTCAGACTGTCGGTTTTATCTGTTTAGCAACTAACTTCAGACTGTTGCTTTAATCTGTCGGCGCGTAAAAATTCACTCTCATTTTTTTTTTCAGTTGCGCCAAAAGAAGTAATTCAATAAATATTTTTACTGACTAATTATCAATAAATATCTATCACCGTCCCTTAGACGATTGAATTAAAAAGGTTAGCATCTAACTTCAAACTGTCGCTTTTATCTCTTTAGCTACTAACTTCAGACTGTTGCTTTTATCTGTCGGTGCGTAAAATTCACTCTCATCATATTTTCCATTCTTTTTCAAAAGAAGTATAACATCCAAAAAAAAGGTAAACTTCTACCATCTGTGAATAAAAAACCTATAACTCAAGGTGCGTTGCCTGCTTTGATTTATTTTAATGTAATGGAAGTGGCAAACACGCATGCAGTTCACATTGATGAAAATTTATTTAAGATATCACGGCTCTGTACCAAAATACATCACTTAACCAGAACACGACTGCGCTCGACACTTATCACTGAATTTAAGCGTCCCTCTTCTTGTAGTGTCTATACCCTCAAATTCCATCCCCGAAGCTCTAACACAGTAAAATATGATAGAAAGAAATTTTCCAAAGCAAGGGGAACAAATTGGAACATTCTCCAAGCGAAACGTGTTGACATTTTTACGATGGTGGGAGGTGAACTTCGGACCCTTTGGGGAGAATTGAAAGGAATTATTAAATGTTTAAATCATTTAATAATAATTTCACAGATCATACTGCAAGTTTATACTGCGGACAATTTTATTAATGAAATGAAAGTGGCGATATTTTGTCTAGTAGCGACATGGTATAATCTTATCTATTTGCCACCAAGTTTTGGCTTTCAACACTATCCCGTTTCGATTAGATGATATTGTATGACTCCGTAACTCAGACATTCTTTTAAAAAGACAATAATCGTACGCCTCAGGAGTGGTAACGCATTTGCGTTTGGACCTCCAGTTTTCATATATACTGTAATTGTCCCCTATTATTGGTATATATACTGTAGTCACACCGCGGACACTTCGCCAAAATTCCATTCAAACGCTTAATTTGGTTTCTATTACACAGAGATAAATCAGTGAAGTGTATTTACACGCGCACCTGTGTGCATAGCACGTACAAAATACCAACCATCGCCCATAAGAGTGGAAGGGGTTGAGTGATGCGGACAAATCGGGCGGGACGACGAAGTGTCCATTCTATACGTAGTATTATTACATATTCCCTAATTAAGTCTCCAGATATCTTTATAAATAAAATAATAAAATAAAATAAAATAATCTTTATTCGGTAGATCAAATATTTTTTACAATTAAGCTGTGGCAAGGGACTCCTTTGGGGACTTCAACGTTGATGCCTAACCAGAGGCCTAAGCTGTTTTCCCTCTATTATAGTTAAAACGGTACCATAGATAATCATCTAATTAGCGGTAGATACATCAGGTAATGCGGTGGCGCATACACCATCAGTGCAGCTCTACAATCGGCAAAACATTTCTACATTATGATCTTTGGCTTCGGAGCTATAATTGTCTTAGAAGTCTACTAGTGACGCTGTTGTACTGGGATCCAAGGTTCGATTCCCGGATCCGGGAGTATACGATATTGGGAGTTCCCATTTCTACCATTGGACATCGAACTCCGGGCACAACCCCGGAGATA
The DNA here is from genome assembly GCA_036365455.1 of Macrosoma leucophasiata. Taxonomy (NCBI): domain Eukaryota; kingdom Metazoa; phylum Arthropoda; class Insecta; order Lepidoptera; family Hedylidae; genus Macrosoma; species Macrosoma leucophasiata. Next base: position 15,029,862 of record JAWQUS010000026.1, read on the forward strand.
TCAATAGGCTCGCCACGCATTACGTTTTGGACAAAATGTGACTGGCAAATCGTGGTTGTTGAATGTACGAGTATGCGTAAATTTTAATGCATGTTTGATCCGCTGTCTGCTATTTTGGGGAATACAAGCGTCAACTTACTTTTTATTCCAATAAAGTAAGTAATCGCACCACCTGCTGAAGAAAATTCATTGACAGGACACTTGGCTGTGCTCAACAGTGCGATTTTCACTTTCGTTTCTGCTACGTGTGAATTGTGGAACAAAATTATCTCCGAGGTTTTCTCTCGGTACGTGGCGTTAAAGAGTTCTGGAGGGTTGGCAACAAGTTGTCATGGTTATGGTGACCACTCTCCATCAGGTGGCCCGTTTGCTTGGCTGTCAACCTTTAAACATAGATTTTGATCACCTATAAGATACGACGACCACCTACTTTGTAGAACTCCAGTGACGGAGCTCGCGGGGGTAGACACCACCACATTACCGTATATACTTTCCGCTAAATGGTAGTGTTCAGCACTATCGTGTTCCGGTCAGAAGGTAATGTACGGCCCTGTAATTTCCGGCACAGAGGCATAATACCTTAGACCTCAGGAGTGTTAACGCATCTGCATTTCGACCTAGGTCTTCGTGTGGGTGTCTATAGGCTGCAGTCATCATTAACATGAATGTCAACTGCATGCTTGTTTGCCACTTCCATTAAATAATTAAAAAACTTTAACCTTTCAGTCACAAAGACACCCACCTCGTATTTTACTGTCTACCATACGTACTTTCACCGTTAAATCCTCACAAAGGTGTATTCGAATCAAAACAGGATCATCAAAATTTTATATCGTGTAAATACTGTTTATTGGGCACATAACCGAATTTAAAGCGGCAATTGCCTTTTTACGAGGAAACTTTCCTCTTATCTCTTTGTATGGGATTTATGAGGTTTGTTTGCTAGAATAAATGTGTTTTCAAATATTTTTACCAACTTTACGAATTAGTAGCATTGTTACTGAGTTGTTAAGTATGATAAAGTAGTAAAATCTGTATTTTACTGTCATTGATGATTTTCACTGGTGGTAGAGCTGCAGTGACGAAGCTCGTGGGCGTAGGCACTACCGCATTACCTGATATACTTCCCGCTAAATGGTAGTGTTCAGCACTATCGTGTTTCGGGCAGGTGGTAATCTACGGCCCTGTAATTTCCAGCACAGGGGCATAACACCTTTGGCTTCAAGAGTAGTAACGCATCTGCATTTTGACCTTGGTCTTTGTGTAAGTATCTATATGCTGCAGTCATCACTTAACATCAATGTGAACTGCATGCTTGTTTACCACTTCCGTTACATTAAAAAAATATTATGTTTGTATCTTCACGACACGTCCCTTACAGGGTAGAAAGAGGGTGTGGAGCGCCAGATATCCCAGCCCTGACACACTTCCTGTGTTCTTTCTACATTTACAATTCTCTTCATACATTCTCAATCAATTCCTAAGACTCCTGACCCACCCTCAGACAGCACTCGACCTACCTTGGCAGGCACGTCAGCCTCGGTCTTCTTGTGCCTCTGCAATTATAGTTCGTTATTAATCATTAAAGGAGATGTTGCGAGATCGGCTCTGGTTCGTACACTACCTCAAAAAATGGGTAAATTAAAGAAGAATCCGAAAAAAATACAATTAATTTGTTCAAGAATATATTTTAGAGTTACTGGTTGTACTTGAACATTTAATTCAAACGATTTTATAATTTTCAATATGATTATTAGAGGAATTTGTCAAAATGACATCGCCCGCCATATTCGCTGTGTTGGTTTTGAGTTGCAATTCTAACTGCAAATAATGTTTTGTAACTGCAAACAAAGCTTAATAAGTGAATTTAAGTAGTAACAAACCTTTTTATATTGATTTTGCGTGTTCATGATATTGTGTACAATACATGGCCGGAGGACCATACATTTTTGCAACATCTCCTTTCTGCGAATATCGAAGGTGTATCGCACTATATTGTGTTTAGATATAAAAGAGACAACATAACTAAAGCCTCAGGGAAGGTAAAGAGGTGAAGGAGTATAGGAAGCAACACCTTAACTTATTTTGTTTATAAAATATTTTTTATTTTAAATTAATGTAATGGAAGTGGTAAACAAGCATGCAGTTCACATTGATGTTAAGTGATGACTGCAGCCTATAGACACCTACACAAAGACCAAGGTCAAAATGCAGATGCGTTACCACTCCTGAGGCCTAAGGTGTTATGCCTCTGTGCCGGTAATTACAGGGCCGTACATTACCATCTGACCGGAACACGATAGTGCTGAACACCACCATTTAGCGGTAAGATTATTAGGTAATGCGGTGGTGCCTACGCCAGCGAGCTCCGTCATTGGAGCTCTACCACCAGTAATACAAATATACTTGCAAACCTACGCCTGTTCACTCTTCCACCAACAAATTCAAATATATGCTCTTTAGTATAGACTAAAGAGTATTTTGACATGTTTTTAACCCATATCAAATTAAATACAGAAAATAATTCTATTGCCAATGAGGGGCACGAATAATATATCAATCATTTTTCGCCTACTCAGTCTATCGATGATTTTCAATCGTGCGAGTTATGTAATCGTTCGTGCGAACGGCATCACGTGTGCGGTGTGCTGATCTGAATACGAAATGGGATTGCTGTTGGCAAATGTCTTTGAAAACGATAGTCGCTGAATACTATGTCACTTATTACCTCAGGCAAGGAAAGCAATTTTGATATATAGAGCAACCATTACTTTAACATATTACAAAATAAATACTAGCAAACCTACGCCTGTTCACTTGTCCACCTACGATTTTATTATTTGCTCTTTACGTGTTTATTATTTTAACAGGTTTTTAACACACGTGAAATGAAGCACAATAAATAATTCCATTACCAATGAAGAATACGAAAAATATATCAATCATTTTTCGCCTACTCAGTCTATCGATAATTGACAATCGTGCGAGTTATGGAGTCGTTCGTGCGAACGGCAGCACGTGTGCGCTGCGCTGATCCGAATACGAAATGGGATTCCTGTTGGCAAATGTCTTCGAAAACGATAGTCGATGAAGACTATGTGATTTATTACCTTAGGCGAAAGCCATATCTATTATTATTTTGAATAAATATTTTGTGAATGTTGAAAAAGCTGAAAGCTGATGCTTCTACGGTTGATTGGTGGCAAGTTGAGGAGGCGGCGACAATTAATAAAAAAGTCTCAGTGTTAAATACGCTAATTGTAGGTTTGTTCGATACCCACGCCCCTCTTCACGCTGTTTGTGTCAAACGCCCTCCAGCTCCCTGGATTAATAGAGCAGTTTGTATGACGATGTCCCGTAAAAAAAGGGCTTTTCGGACTTATAAAAGGGATCGTTGCGAGGCGAATTGGGACTTATATAAACGTGCTAGAAATCGTTGTAATCAAATGGTGAGAGCAGCAAAACGCCATTATATCAATGACAACGTAAAGAATTCTTCACCCGCTGATGTATGGAAGTTTTTGGAAATCTTTAGGCTTCTCAAAACCTCTCATAAACATAAATAGTTTGAACCTGTCTATTAACGATCTCAATTTACATTTTTCTAAAACAGTTCCTCTTGATCATGCAACAAAACTTGACACCTTCATTTATTTGACTTCCATACCTAATCTTACTAGCAGTAATTTCTCGTTCTCTTCTGTTACTAGTGACGAGGTCCACAAAATTTTTAAGACGTTAAATTCTTAAGCAGTTGGTTGTGATGGAGTGGGCCGAACCATGATATTACCCTTAATCGATTTTATTCTCCCTTTTCTAACTCATATCATTAACTTTTCTTTCTCATATCATTAACTTTTCTTTAGAGTCTGGGATTTTTCCTGATGTTTGGCGTAAAGCTTTTGATATCCCACTTCCTAAAATGTCAAATCCCAGTCTTGTTAACCATTTTAGACCTAAATTTTAGAGGTGGTAGTTCATACACAATTTAGTAATTACATTCACAAACATGACCTCCTTTCTCCATTACAAACTGGCTTTAGACCTGGTCATAGTACTGCCACTGCTCTGCTCAAGGTTGTTGAGGATGTCAGGTTAGGCATGGAACATTCCGAATTGACAGTTTTGGTTCTCATTGATTTTTCAAATGCATTCAATGCCGTTGACTATGACATTCTAATTGCCATTCTCTCGTAGCAGGGCACCTCGCCACTAGTTCAGAAATGGTTTTCGTCTTACCTTCGTGGTCGTCAACAGGCAGTTTGCATCGATCGAGTATTCTCCGATTGGAGCGAATTGTCCTCAGGCGTACCACAGGGCGGTATTCTTTCTCCATTACTTTTTCACTTTTTATTAATTCTGTCACTCACTTCCTTAAATGCTCTTACCATTTGTACGCGGATGACCTTCAGTTGTATGTTCAAACTGATAACGAAAACATTGACTATGCTATTTCATTACTTAACAAAGATCTCCTTTCGTTATCAATGTGGTCACAAAAATTTGGTATTTCTGTGAACATCAATAAATGTCAGGCGTGTATTTTGGAAAGTACATATTTTGTGAACAAATGGGACCTTAATAATTTAACCCCCTTAATTTTTAATAACACACCGATTAGATTAACGCGCGAGGTGAAAGACTTGGGTTTATATCTGGATACAACCTTAAGTTGGGGAACTCAGATTACTAACATTTGTAAGGTCACAACAGCCACGCTTCGTTCTCTGTATAGGTTCAAACATTTTCGTCCCTCGAAAACTAAATTGCTGTTGGTACAATCGCAAATTTTTCCTGCAATCGATTATGCCGATGTTTGTTATTCAGATCTCTCCCAAGAATTTCTATCTAAATTGGATCGTTTACTCAATAACTGTATCAGATTCATCTTCGGCCTCCGCAAATATGACCACATTTCCTCTTACCGTACTAAGCTTAAATGGCTCCCTATCCGTCATAGAAGATGTATGAGAATTCTCTGTTTATTATTCTCTATACTTAACGATCCTTCATCTTCTGCTTATCTCAAATGTAAATTTAAATTTCTCGGTGACTCTCACCATCTTGATCTTCGTTCTTCGGTTAATCTCATTCTTGACATTCCTTCACACCATTCTGGTTTTATGTCCAATTCCTTCGCTATCACCGCGATCAAACTCTGGAACACGCTGCCTATTGACATTAAAAAAGCTCCGAGTAAATTTACATTCAAAGGTAAGCTTCGCGACTTCTTTTTAAAATCTGCAATTTAATGTTTGATTGGTAATTTAAAAGTTAACAAACAATTTCATTTATGACTTGTACATTGTATATATCTATATATTTTTATATTTGTAAATATATATATTTATATATATTTATTTATAGTTGTGTATTAATTTATGAATTCAGTTTATTTTTCTAATTATTTATTTTATTATATATATCATGTATTTATTATCTACGTACTTAATATGGATATATTGTAACCTCTCAGCACCTATTCTTCCATTTTCAACACAACCCGAAGGTTGATTGGTTGATAATGCCCTGGTTGCATTAAGTCCGCCTTATGTGCCTATTATTCGTGTGCATAAAAGTTAAATAAATAAATAAATAAAAAACCTTTCAGAATTTCTCAATGAGAACCAATGCTGCTGCTCATAACAGTGGTTCTATTCCTAGTAAAACATTGGTTCATGTTGGTGTTACCGATTTGTTGGCGTGCTGGTGCTCTGCACGCCACTAGCGTGGCCGGGAGCCGTTGGGCTCCCCTCGTGAGTTGGGCCCGGTTGCGGGCGGCCGCCGGCGGGGTTGCGGATGTGTGCTAAAGCGTTCCCGCGACCCCGCCCCTGAGGGTGGATGAGTCGGAGCACCCAGGGGTTTTTAGTGGGTAGACGGACGTCTATCTTTGTCCGGAGTCCCACATAACCCACCCCTCTCCCCAAGGATGGGTATGCGTAACGCATTTTCCCCTGGGGAAAAAAAAAAATGGTGTTACCGATTTACTTTTAATTCCTTACATAAAGTTATATAGTTTGAGAACCACTGTTCAGAGCTACAACATTTTATTCTCAACAAATATACTCATTTATCCCATTATTTTCTGTGGATATACAAACCATCATGAAATGTTATACTGCTACCACCATACTTTAATGTTTGTCATGCGCATACATTAAGCTATGCTATCTGATGGATACATAGGTAAAAACAATTGTTTCTACAAAGGGGTAGGCAGTAAAACTCGAAACCGACTCGCTAAGAAAACTAATTCTTTAAAAATAATTCATTAGGACTCTGTGACTGATCAAGGAGTCAATATTTAACAAAAAGTAAACTAAGATAAATTAAAATATTTAATTCAACATCCAATATTATAAAAAATAATGAAACAAAAACAGTGATCAATCAAAGTCACACGGACTGTTAAAGTTGCGCAAGTTTCTTCAAGTTGTAGTTATCTTTGTTGCTCGAATCCCGTGGAGAGTGCATGGAGGTTATTATGACACCACGGTATTAAAACGATACTAATGCTTGACTTAGTCGAAGTCCCTCTTTAGACAATTCTTCTGTATAGCACACGATCTTTAGAGAACGTAAAATTGATGGTTCACGGAGAGTGAGCGTATTTAACTTATCATTTCAACTACATATCTGACGCAAAACCCTAGAACAGGGTTGTGCGTCAGATATACCTAGCGGTAATGATCGGAAATAACAACCAAGTCGCCGTGTTTAAATAACCATCGTCATCATCCAAACGAGTGCACATCTGGATAAAGGCCTCCAAGGATGTCCACAACCCATTTGTTGTGGACATCATTGGTCACAACCCATTGGTTGTGGAAATCATGCTCAGATATGTGTGCGTTAGTCTTTCAGTTGGAGTGATGAGTTAAGTACGCTCACTGCATACGCATACGTGCACCATCAATTTTACGTTCTCTAAAGATCGCGTGCTATATAGAAGAATTGTCTAAAGAGGGACTTAGAGTAAGTCAAGCATTAGTATCGTTTTAATACCGTGGTTTTTAACCTCCATGCACACTCCACGGTATACGAGCAATAAAGATAACTACAATTTGAAGAAACTTGCGCAACTTAAACAGTCCGTGTTATCATCATCATCAGCCAAACGAGTGTACAGCTGGAGAAAGGCCTCCTATAAGATTGTGGACATCCTTGCAGGAGGCCTGGACATTGGATGAGTGCGACTCAGAACCATTGTTCTGAGTCGCACTCATCCAGTGTTTGCACGCCACCTTCAACAGGTTGTCTTTTTGCTCCAACGGCCATCGTTTATTCGAGCTATATGGCCAATACGACTTGAGTTTTAATATTTGGTGGGATATTAATATGATAGCTTCTTTGATTCTCATGTGGACTTCTTCATTTCTGATTCGATCTCGCAGGGAAACACTGAGTAGTAGCTCTCTCCTTTACATAAAAAAGAGAGCGAGGAAAAGAAACTCAAAGGAGTTTTCTTATGAGGATCAGAGAGAGCGACTACGTTTCATTTCTGTCATCTGGTTTCGAAACACACACCGGTCAAAAACCTTCGTCTTGAGACACTGTGGTACATTAGACGATAAGATATATCCCATCATCTTCCATTCCCTTTCCTACCTTTCGGTATACGGGGTTAAACATTGGATATCAAGAAACACATAAAAACGTCTGATTCCATGCATTTCTGGATCTCCTTACAAGTTATTTTCTTTAATTTGTCCCTATTATGTTACCACTCCTCCCCGAATGGGGTGTGTCACAACAAAGCACACAGAGGACTTCGGTGCGGTATGCACGAGCTAGGATTGATAAAATTTGACTTACCTCTCATTTTACTCAGCAGCTCTATTCAGCAATTTCCTGACGTTGTGCCAATGAAGTGCAAAAGTGCGCAACGGGTCAAAATTTTCTGGACAACAAATCAGATTTCCAAAGTATTCTGGCCCATTAGTTGTTTTCTTAAGTCTGGACGAGAAGATATATGGTAGATTTTTAACTTATTTAGAAAAATATGTATGTATCTTCACGCCAGATCCCTAACGGGGTAGGCAGAGAGTGTAGAGCGCCAGATATCCCGGTTCAGACAAACCTCTCGTGCCTCGTCTACCTTCATCATTCTCTTCATACATGCACGCCGATTCCTAAGACTTTTGACCCCACCATCAGACAGAACTCGACCTATTTGGTCATGGTAGGTCAGCCTTGGTCTTCCTGGGCCTCTGCAACCATCCACATTCGCATTGTATATCTGTTTAGTCATTCGCTCATTCGACATTCTTTCTATATGCCCGAACCATCGGAGCATGCCTTTTTTCATTTTTACACCGATACTATCATTCACACAAAGACTCTTTCTTACATCTTCATTACGAACGCGATCGGTGAGTGATACACCGCAGATCTTGCGCAAAGATCTCATCTCGACCGCGTTCAACTTACTTTCATGCTCTTTCCTGCATACCCAGCTCTCGCTTCCATATAAAAGCGTTGGAGTAAGTACAGCATTATGTACGGCTAGTCGAGCCCGCTGGCTGAGATGTTTAGATTCTAGTAGCTTACCCAACGCTCCATTCACGCAATTCCCAGCAAGCACTCTTCTTTCTATGTCAGTGGTGTACCTACCATCCTTGCTAAAAGCACATCCAAGATATACAATTTCATCAACCTGTTCTAACACTGCATCATCTACTACTACCCTTGCATTTGTTCTCTGTTCATCTCTTTCAAATACTAATATTTTAGTTTTAGTTTTTTTTAGTTTTAGAAAAATAAGCCAATTAATTTGAATATCGAGACAATATCGTATCGTCACAATAACCGACGCGGCGACCTGAGCCCACCGAAGAAACTGTTACGGTAAAAGTTAAATCAGTTTTGTTACTAGCAGTTTGAACTCGATCCGGTTGCATATTCCTTGCATACACTACCGTTCGTTCCGGTTCGGGAGTTAATGCCGGATCGGATTATATCGACGATGCGTGGGTGTTGAGTTGTACACTAATTAGAACTATATCACAATTTAACCGTTACTACGTACAGACAAATAATTAAGAGATAAGAAATATGCGCGAGCGCGGCCGTGCGCTAAGACGATGCGTGGCCGACAAGTGGCGGGAACGTTCGACAGCCAATGACAGCTCCAGTGTCCCGCGCCTCTCAGTCCACCCCCGGCAGCCTGGTTGAGTGTACAACTCAACAGTGGGTATAAAATACATAAACTTTCTTGATTATACGTATACAGATTGGATAAGCCTGTACATGGTTAAAACTGAGGATACTCTTTTCTTTATTTTTATTTTTCCATTACTTAGCAATAGTTCTAGTTGCGACACACATGAAATTGATGAAATATGCATTAACATTATCTTTATGTACAACTGTGTTGACTGTATAATTGTCAACTGAAATAAGCAAATAAATACATTTATTATCATAATAATAATTATTATTTATGTAATGAAGGTGGCAAAAAAGCATGCATTTCACATTGATGTTAAGTGATGACTGCAGCCTATAGACACAAGTCAAAATGCTGATGCGTTACCACCCCTGAGATCTTAGTAGATATGTCTCTGTGATAAGTTATTATAAGGCTGTCTTATACCATCAGTGCCTACACGTTTTATTTACTGGTGGTAGAGTTCCGTCATTAGAGCTCTACCAACATTAAAAAAAACATGCCCCACTAACTTTTAAAATTACTCAGCTAAAAACCGAAATCAGTATAGGTGTGTTGTGGTTTTTAAATAAAACTTTCAACGATATTTTGTTTGAACGAGAGACAGATAGGCAGACGAATACACAGACATAAATAAAAAATCTATATTGGTCAACTATCTTGCCATTTGGCTACGGGACACCAAAAAAGACGAAGCCGCGGGTAAAAGCTGTTAAATATTACAAAGTTGAATCACATTTGCTATATATTAAAGCAAAGTATTAAATATTGTAATCTCAAAATATGAAAGTTAAATGAGTAGTATATCTCTCGGCGAAGGTTTAGATGAAATGTATTAAAGTAACTTAAATGGAGTCCACCCTAATTATATAGCTCGCTTGAGCACATAGCGTTTATAATTTAACCTTATGTGTTTTGGGGAAAATTATTAGGTACCAGGCGCTCACGATTTACGCAACATGCAATTGATTTATCAATTTTTTAAACTGTTTCAGTAGCCTAGTGATAGGACCTAGGGTCCCTAGGTCCGTACTGTTACTGAGATTTTGGTTCTTGAGTTCGATCTCGGAGTTAGGGGGTAAGCGACCCCGAGACTTTTACTGGTGGTAGAGCTCTAGTGACGGAGCTCGCGGGCGTAGGCACCACTGCATCACCTAATATAATAATAATAATATAAGCCTTTATTCAGACACTTTTTGTTTTATTACAATATTTCTTATTATTAATGTTATATTTACGACTATGGTGAGTCGACATCGACAACTGGGTCTGTTTGCCATCTTTTGGCAAAGGCCTCCGCCAATAGCTTCCATTTTGTTCTATCTAGGGCTGTTCTGGTCCATGCTTATACTATTATCTAATATACTTTCCGTTAAATAGCAGTGTTCAGTACTATCGTGTTCCGGTAAGGTGGTAATGTACGGCCCTGTAATTTGCAGCACGGAGACATAACACATTAGGCCTCAGGAGTGGTAACGCATCTGCATTTTGACCTTGGTCTTTGTGTAGATGTCTATAGGCTACAGTCATCACTTAACATCAATGTGAACTGCAAGCCTGTAGCCACTGCCATGAAAAAAAAAACACTATTAGAATTATTTAAACGAAAGAAAGATATAAAGAAAATTTTGTGTTTTGAGTTGTCATTTACAGAAACTTTCTAAACGTCTAGAAATCACAAATTACCTAGAGTGAATAACTTAATTATGTACCGGTAGACATAATCCTCTGCAAAAGTTTTCTTTGAATGAACAATGTTAGTATCAAATCTGTTACTCGTAAATCAACACGTTAATAGAATGAAAAGTCAGTTTTACGGTTTCAATCCTTGTGTTATATTTTCTATGATATTTTTCTTTCAAGACTTTCCATCTTGTTACAATGGATTACGGTCCGCTACAGTGCAGTAATACACATTGAAAAATAGTCGGCGTCCCGCGATATACCTACCGGCTATATCCAACTAGCGGAGGATTAACGAAATATAATGTCAAAATGTTTGTCTGAAAAATCTTTCATAGTTATATCTACATGTTATAAAGCTGATGCTTTTTTGTATTCAAGCACGTCATTTGGTTACATTTTCGTATAGTTTATTGAATTGGGCTTCGACTAGTTTGGGAATGGAGCGTAAAAATATGGTATACAATAAAAAATAAGCGGATGTGGCAACAAGCGGCGGCCGCCTGACCTATGGAATAGGCACGCGTGACGGTTTGATGTAATTTGACTAAATATGAAATTGTGTAAAGTTGAGTTAAAAAAATAATAAAAAAAACTTTCAACACTTTCAGAGGGAGCGTCGACGGTATCGTTAGTTTTAAATTATAATAGCAGTTAGAAATAGTAAAAGTATTCGTAGTATAAGTCAGTATAACACCCGTATTCTAAGACGTTACTTGAAACATTGCTTGACTCACACTCAGCTATTTTTTTTTCATGTCATGGAAGTGGCAAACAAGCGTGCAATTCACATTGATGTTAAGTGATGACTGCAGCCTATAGACACCCACACAAAGACTAAGGACAAAGTAGATACATTGTACAGATGCGTTACCACTCCTGAGGCCTAAGATATTATGCCTCTGTGCCGGAAATTACAGGGCCGTACATTACCACCTGACCGAAACACGATAGTGCTGAACAATATCATTTAGCGGCAAGTATATAAGGTAATGCGGTGGTGCCTACGCTTCGTCACTGGAGCTCTACCACCAGTAAAAACAACTTTGGTCTCAGAGGTGGCAACGCATCTCCATTTTGATCTCTGGTTTTTGTGTAGACGTTTATAGGCTGCAATCATCGCTTAACATCAATGTGAGCTGCATGCTTGTTTGCTACCTTCAATACGTATAAAAAAGTATATAGAATTAAAAAAAAACACTTATGTTGTTTCATATTACAACAGGATTATGTAAAGTGAATAACAATAAGATAAGCACTATGTATTTTTTCTTAAATGTAATCTATATACAAATAAATAAAATTGGAGTGTCTGTTTGTAATATAAAAATAACCGCTTTTTACTAAATGCTTAAGTATGTATACACGATACATATACCAAGACAACATTTCTTACAATTTTTGTCTGTGTGTTTGTCTGTCTGTCTGTTTGTTCCCGCTAATCTCGGGAACGGCTGGACCGATTTTGTCGGGACTTTCTTAGGCTACTTTTATACTAGCTGCGCCCACTACTTCGTCTGGGTAGATACTGAACAATCATAAATTCTTACGCGGACGAAGTCGCGCGCATAGCTAGTAATAAATAATAATAATAATCATCAATGATAAATTAACCAAATTGATCATAATCAGTCCTCTATCTAATTTTTCTGACGGCATAAACAGCTGAACTTGGACGTTTTCATAACAGCATAACAATGTTATAATAATATATGTTGATTCATATATGTCTCATTAAAATTTTGAGTCAAGCGTTATTCCTCAAAAATATAGCGTGGGCCAAAACGTAATGGGCGATTCCTGGGTGTTTGCATGTATGCTTGAATGCAAGCAATATTTCTGCCTACTTCTGATTTTAGGCGTGAAGTTAAGTAGTTCTGCAACTTCGTAACTTCACGCCTAAAATCCCCGAAGGGTTACCCGGTAGTATTACCGGTTACGTTTTGGCCCATGTAACTTTTTCAGATTCAGCAAAAATACCATGTAAAATTCTGATAGAATCAGAAATAGGATTTGAGATAGTTATCTCTGAAATTGTCCCGGGAATCGAACCCAGGACGCCAGCGTAGAAGTATTGGTTTCTTACCACTAGACTATTCATGGCAGTAACTTACTAAATATGATCGTACAGTTTTAACAGAATTCATTTTGACAGTCTTTTAATGAAACGCTATATTTTATCTTCATGAACAAAGAAAATACAAAGTCAATACGTATTATAAGGTTAAAAAGCAATTCACTTATCCATGCGAGTCAACAACTCCGACTGCACAGAATAACAACCCAGTAACTGCAGAAAGAGAAATTAAATATCATTTCATCTCGACACCCGTAATAGCCACATTTATTTTCCCTTTTATAAGTGTGGCTGGAATACCGTATTTATTGCAGGAATAAATATGGCTATCAGTTATGTGTGTATTTTATGTTGCTCGCTTCTAAAATGTTGACTTGGATTTGAAAATGGCATTTATGATGGCGCTCGTAATTTCACGGGAAGTTCAGTATTATTTTGTGTTACAACAGCTGTGTTTGCCAAACAATTAAGTACATCGTGATATAGTACGACATAATAAACGTCTATATTAAAATTAGAGGACTTGATGCTGCTGAGATCTTATGCCTACGTGTCTCAATTTATTGTATGTTCTCATCGGTTAAAATACTTTTGAAATGAAATGAAACGTTTACTTATTTTATTCTCCATAAATCAAATCTTAAAATTAAGGTTACAAAAACATGAGGTAAATGCTATTAAAATCATTTGTGGAGACTGATACCTGAACTAGGATTCCCTGTGCTACAGGTACCAGGCCTCCACCATCGGCCTTATGTTACATGTATAAGGTTTAAATTGAAGATTGACAAACAAGAGAAAGAATTATTAGGTACTTACTTTAAAAAGTTGAACACTATTTGGCGGTATGTATGTACCGCAATTTTAAAATTATTTTTTTATAAGTTTCTTAATCTACAATCTTTAGTAGTTGCTTACATTTCCGTGTACTATACTCGGGCAGATGAACAATATCGTTTGGCGGTATATATTAGATAGGTAAAACGGTTTTATATACGCTTTTAAGCCCTAACTCTGCAACTCTACCAACATAAAAAAATACCAGGGGTTGTACGACGCCCCCACCGCAATCTTATTGTGTTTTGACGTATAGTAAGTAAACGTCAATGCAAAGTCAGATTTAGATAACAGTGCTATAATGGCTACTTTTCCTTGACGTCCGTCATACACCAACACGAAATTCCATTGAAATGAGACTGCTAGAAGAGATGGTCGTATAGATCCTGGGGCTTAATTTTCGTAACCCAAACGATATTTTAAACGACAAATAAAAGTGAGAAACAAGCATGAATTCCACATTTTTTATTGGTGGTAGAGCTACAAAAACGGATCTCGCCAGTTACTACATTATCTAACCGCTAAACTGTTGTATTCAGCGTTATCATGTTCCATTCAGATGGTAATATACAGGCCTATAATTTCCGGTACAGAGACATGTCATTTAAGACTTGAGTGGCAACACATCTCCATTGAAATCTATTTTTTATCAAGATGCTTATAGGTCACATTTTTTTTCTGCGTTGCAACCAAAAACTTAATGCTAGTAAAGACCCGTTGTCACTCCTGAGGCATAAGACGTTTACCTCTATCGGTGCATTGGGGAAGCAAATAAACATTAAACCAGAACACGATAGCGCTATACTCTTTAATTTAGCGTCAAATAGATAAAGTCACTCTTCAACAATCACTCGAGCTCTTCAACTAATGTATAAATGTCAGTTACCACGTTTTTTCCGACAACAACTCACAAAGTAGCACTTTACCATATATCAACCCAAAACGTTCCTAGCGGTGCCGTTCTCGCCGCGAATGATTCAATGCTTCTTTGCCTAGTGTTTTGGAAGTTTCAACCCTTAGGGAATAGTTTCTGTTATGCCGTGTTAAAATTGAGCCCTTTGCAGGCTATTCCTGGTTGCACTGATGGTCTAGGAGAGTCTTAAGCTTTCAGATAAGAATAAGAAAGGCTAAAAAGCACGTAAATCCAGACCTTTTTTCTTTCCTTAACATCCTGAGTTATAGACTTTGCTCACTTAATAATGGTAACGCTTGATACGTCCCACTACTGGGCACGAGTCTCTCCCCTTCTAGGGAGGAGGCCTGGAGCTTACTCCACCACGCTGCTCCAATGCGGGTTGGTGGAGATAAGGGTTAGTGCAACCCATTGTCGGATGTTTTTAACATTTATGTGAGTGACAAATAAAACAACTTTAACAGAGTGACGAGGTACCCGGGTACCTCCATACAGTTACATAGGTGAAATATTCAAAAATGTATTCTCCAATGAAATGCGTGACATAATCTTGAGGGAAACTAATACGAGACCAAGATTACTGAATCATACAATAGTAAACTCATATAAAATTACCCCGAAAATAGTATGCGACCGAAACAAAAAAATATTTAAACCATTAACAGAACAAGAATTGGATGCATTTTTTGGCATTCTAATCTTTAGTCGGGTGCAAAGGTCTAATAAACAGCATTTGGCTGAGCTGTGTAAATCCAGTTAGTAACCATTATTTGGGCTGCGAGGTCCCATGATAGATTCAAAATGCTGTTACCTACGCTTCCTAAGGTTTGATAATTGATGGAACGCGCCCTGAAAGTTTGTTTGCTGATGTTCATACCAAATTTCAACAAAATGTGCAAGCCTTGTGAATGTATTACTATTGACGACCAGCTATATGGAAATCTTGGTTGTACTCGATTTACTCAATACATGCCATCAAAACCTGAAAAGTATGGCATAATAGTATTTTGGGCTTGTGATGCAATTAATTCAAATCCGCTAAATGGATAAATAAATACAGTAAACTCAAGTGATGGCAATCGTCAACTAGTTGGAACGGTTAACGGTTGTTCTTCTAACTTTGTTTCTAGCAAAGAAGCAACTGTGTGCTCCTACGTGTCTAAAAAGTAATAATATTATCATCAATGCACATGTCACCAGTTATTGAAAATAATAAGGAACCTACCAAGCCAAAAGTGGAGTGGACAATATGGATAAGCTGTTAGCAAAATATACCGTAAAACGCAGAACGAATCGGTGGCTTTTCACACTTTTCACTTTGGCACTTTTTCACAATATCATCGACATTGCAGCTTTAGCAGCATACATATATCATTTACATGGAGTATAACCCACATTTTTTCTCAGGAGAGACGTAGAAAGTTTTTGAAACCATTGAGTCTACAACTGTGTGGTAAACATCATGAAGAAAATTCAAATAATTGCATTGTGGCATCAAAATTACATGTGAGATCTGCAAAGCAGAACGTGCATGGCCTAGAACTAAGGTTTTCCATTCCTTCTGGATCTACAACTTCCATAAGTCATACTAGAAGAGATTCTACAGCGTGTTACACTCGCCGGAAGTTTTTACATATGCAGAGAACTCAAACGCAAGCAAAATAAAACACGAAAAGTTTTCACTTACTGCAGAAAACCAGTTTGTGATAAACATGCAATATTTCGTCCAAAATTCTGCATAAATAAAGAATTTGAAATTTTTATAGAAATTAAACATCATTACAAATTTTTAATATTTATTTTTTTATGAAATTATAAATAATTTTTTCTTTGTCATACAAAACAAAAAAAAAGTCAAAATGGCCCGCTCACACACCCAAAATGTTGTATTCTGCTGGTGCGGTATACGACTGATGTCCCTGTAGAGACCGAGAATGAGTTCTTCTAAGCTGGATACTTCTATGCCGGAAGACTCTGGAAGCACCATCTGTCCATCTCTCTCTTCTGGTAGAGTGCTTTCGCGAAGACTTAGAAGGACATCAGAAAATTCTTGAGCATGTGCATTGTCGCTGAGCCGAGCTCTCATATTAATGGTCAAGGGCAGCGTACGAACTCGTTAAGATCGTGACAACAAAAATTATAAATAAAAAGTAGCTTAAATGTTGGCCAGGCTTAGTATCTATACCCCACAAAAAGTTTTTTCGAATCCATCCAGTATCTTCGGAGATTAGCCTGGACAAAGGGACAAACAGACAAACAGACAAAACCGACAAACAGACAGACAAAAAAAATAAAAATGATTGAAAAGTGTTCTAATACTATTTTAACATCGCCCCCAATTAGTTTTTTGTAAATATATACAATGTACAGACACGCGGATTTTACTGTTTTATTATAAGTATATGTATAGATCTAAAAAATATCTATCAAAATTTGGCCGAAAGTATTTTTAATTAAACTATTTTATCTTGAACAGCCAGCAACTCTTATTTGCGGCCGATTTAATTTGGCTCCCGTATATAATAATAATGAGAATACTGAACAATCATATTTTTTCTCACGTGGACAAAGTCACGGCACAGCTAGTATAAAATAAAGATAATGTGAACGTCCATGGCATATAAATATTTGCATATAAACACATACGCAAATACCCATCAACAGCTTAATATCGTGATAGAAAATAACACCCGCAAATCACAACAGACCAGTCCCCACAATCAGCACCCGTTCACGAGTATGACGCATGTGGTAGCCATTGCTCTCCTCGACCATTTTGAAGGGAAGTGAGCAACCCGTCACACGACGCCGATATAGATATGCGTTAAAATTAAGCTTGCAGCATATCTGGATGAACGAAATGATTCTGCAGTGCGATCCTAACCTATCTTTACCGGGTAGTCAACGGACGCAATGGGCTCTCAGCACGCTATCAGCCTAAACGTTATCCAAACATACATTACTTTCACACGTATGTGTATAGGTGGCGCTATGATTAGTTACGTAAAACGAGCATTACGGCGTGGTTTGATTCAGAGAAACAAGAGCTTTTACTGGTGGTAGAGCTCCAGTGACGGAGCTCGCGGGCGTAGGCACCACCGTATTATCTAATATACTTGCCGCCAAATGGTAGTGTTCAAGGCACACCTGAGGCCTCAGGAGTGGTAACGCATCTGCATTTGGACCTTGGTCTTTGTGTGGGTATCTATAGGCTGCAGTCATCACTTAACATCAATGTGAACTGAATGCTTGTTGACCACTTCCATTATATAAAAAAAGCTATTATTCGTGGAGGGTATGACAAACAGGCGGTCCACTCCATGAATGCTCCAGTAATACATAGACAGGCGACGAGTGGCGAAGGATTGTGAGCCATTTCACCTGGAAATACGACCACGACCACTCTATCAGGAGTGTAACGCAAGAGAAGAAATGATAAATATGTCTGAATAATAAAAATGAGTCCGTAAGACTGCAGTGCGGACACTATATCAGATCAGTCGGCAGTGCGTGTGTCCGGTGACAGTACGTGTGCTTTCGGTGGGTGTAGGATTCCCACCTCTCGCGGAATGCCGGCAGTCTTACGGATTTGACCTCTGAAAATTAAAATCACCCGTCTTCCGGAAAGAATTTGAAATATACAAAATTCTCCCGAAATAACAAATTGTTCAAAGTCGTCGCGAAGTCGGAAAGTTCAATATATTTTATATGTTCAAAATATGTTATATGTTCAAAATAAAATAAAAAGTTATGATAATCAATGTTTTTATTTCTCCCGGATTTAGACAGCTAATGGGTGGTAACCCTAGGTTGGGGTAGGCAATCGCTGCGAAAATATAGGCGGCGGCGACATTTATACAACAATAGCTGTTGCCCGCGGCTCCGCCCGCGTGTAGGTCGCTTTTCGCGTAACCTGTGGAAACTCATCAAGACAGCCCACGGCATCCCACAGGAACATTTTGTCGGGATAGAAAGTATTCTATAATCTAAGTCAGCTAATATCCTATTTCTATAACAAATTTCATCAAAATCCGTTTAGTAGTTTCGGCGTGATTGACGGACAAACATCCAAACAAAGGAACTTACACTTAAGGAATCTTACGATCTTACATGAATCTTTCATAAATTTTGAATATAATATTGACTTATTTAAATACTTATAATTACAATTAATCAATTAATCTTTGACTATCATTATTGCTATTGAATTGACTTATTCTTTCTCATTATTAATGCAACATATAAACATAATTTTGATTACAATATGACATGGAAAAATGTATTCTGCGTAAGACGAAATAAATGTAATATTATTGTTTCAATAATTATAAAAATGCAACGCACAACCTGACATGTAACTTAACACGTTATCAATAAATGATCTGTATCTGTATCTGTATCTGTATGAAAAAATGTGTGAATCATAACTTTAGGCACGTGAAAATGATATGGCAGGGAATGTATCGTTTGTATCCATTGCTTGTAAATTCGATTTTCTGAGCCGATTTCTTTCCACCGCGTTCTCGTATAAAAATACCCCTTAAGCGAACCGGAACCGTTTCACTCAATATTTTTATATCGTAGTTGAAGGTAAAAAGGGAAGGCATAAAGGGCAGCACTTCAAAGACGCCGGATGCAAAAACGTTTATAAAAAGATAAAGTTGTGTTCGCATATTTCTTAGCATTTTCGTTTTTCTAGATTTACCTACATATACTTATCATAAACGTATATTATATACGTTTTAGCTATAGAATACTTTGTCTTTGTCACTTGCATTGTCAAATGTGCAGGATAGAAAAAGACAAAGGAGAGATTAGCAACACTTTAACTAAAATATATAATATAACGATGTTTTTTTTCGGGTTCCGCAACGAAGGTGGCAAACAAGAATGCAGTTCACATGAATGTTAAATGATAACTGCACCCTTCACTCATGAACAGGAAACCATATCGGATTGCTGGGTGCTGGATGATATGTATCTTCACGCCAAGTCCCTTACGGGGTAGCCAGAGATGGTGGTAGTGGGATATCCTGGTCCTGACACAACTCCCTTGCTTTTCCTCTATTCATCAGTATTTTCATACATACATGATGATATCATCAGATTCTAATGATGATATTAGAGATATTTATCACTTCAGTCTGGATGAAAGCCAACCCCAAATATGCTTACAATAATATTGTGTCATTAGGGCAGACAATGTCATATGCCAAAAACGCCACGTTTGGAACGCGGATTGCCGAACGCAGTTGGACGCTGCTGCCCATGCAACGTAATTGTATTAACTGTTTTTAATTAATTGTTTGACTGCCTTTGTTCGGTTTATTGACTGTGCTAGCAGAAAAATTCTCCATTTGTGTGCTGGAGTCGTCACGACCCGACACCAACGTAAATCTAACATCAGTAAAAAAAATAAAAGACGAACCGGTTAGTCCAGCGGTGTGAGATGACCGTTTGATTCGAATGGCCGCGGGTTCGATCCCCGCATCGGGATAAATATTTGTAAAGCCTACAGATTTGTTTAAGGTCTGGGTGTTTGTGAATGTATTGTATATGGACAACGGCATCCACGACATAGGTTTATACTGTGGGGCTGTGAGTATAAGCGTACATAAAAAAAATATCTTTTGTCTGTAAAAGTTTTTACTGTCCCGATTAATATCTTGAGACTTAATATAACATTTCATCCAGAGGTATCAAACTCATTTAAGTTTCATATTCCGAGATAAAATAATAAGCACTTCTATTTGTCAACGTGTATAACTGCACTGTAGCAGACTGTAATCTATTTAAAGAAGATGAGACGCTTGAAAGAATAATACCAGTAATATCAGTTACATCGCATAAGGATTGACTTTTAATTTTATTATCTTGTTGATTTGGAAGTATAAAATCGGATGATAATATTGTTTCGTCAAAGATAGTAGAATCAGAAACTCATTTATTCATTTAGCGTGACAGGCACCTCTTTTTTTTTATGTAATGGAAGTGGTAAACAAGCATGCAGTTCACATTGATGTTAAGTGATGACTGCAACCTATAGACACCCACACAAAGACCAAGGTCAAAATGCAGATGCGTTACCACTCCTGAGGCCTAAGATCTTATGCCTCTGTGCCGGAAATTACAGGGCCGTACATTACCACCTGACCGGAACACGATAGTGTTGAACACTACCATTTAGCGGCAAGTATATTAGGTAATGCGGTGGTGCCTACGCCCGCGAGCTCCGTCACTGGAGCTCTACCACCAGTAATATACCAGTCTTATGACACGTCAAAAACAAACAAAATAAATTAAAGTGAATAACAGTTGATATACATGTCAATCAAGATAAAAAATATTTGTAAAGTCAAGAATATCACTAAGATAAAACCAAATATAATATACTAACGTAAAAAGTATATTAGTAGAAAGTCTCATTTCCCCTTTACAAACATAACAAAGTGTTAAATGAAAAGAAAGAGAGTCATTCTTTGTCATTCACCGGCAGAGTTTTAAATCGTACAGTGCTCATCAAGCATAGCTGCGTTGTGTCGTCGATGTCATGAAGAAAATAGTGACAATCGGCTAGTTTCGACTTCGTAGAGCGTTAGAGCTTACGTAGACAGTGTGCAGCAGAGATCTGCACACTGTCTACGTAAGCACTGATAGTCCGGTATTGGTCAAAACTTGATCAAAATGGTGGACAAACGTCGTATTGGTAAGGTGCGAAAAAGATAACGCTCTACAGACCCGAAATAAGCCGAAATCTCTTTCCTGAGGTCGATGTGCATTATTTCTTGTTGCATACTGTACTTGATCTGTCCACCGGCATATAATCCTAAGTACTGCGGAGGTACATACCATGACTTTTAATCGTTAACCTAAACCGAAACGCTGTTCGCTTTAAGTATCACATTTCTTCTTACGCGCTGTTGCATAAGCTGCTCCCTCTGCCAATGTGAAATTTCTTTGTTTGGATGTTTGTCCGTCAATCACGCCGAAACTACTGGACGGATTTTGATGAAATTTGTTATACAGATAGGGTATTATGATGATGATCTAAGGCGCTACAGCCCAGGGTAAGCCTTGGCCTGGTCAAGAATTTTCTTCCAGTCCGATCTGTTTTAAGCTCTTTCTCTCCAATTCCTGACGCCCAGCGTTCTCAGTTGCTCTACTCCGTCTAGCCATCTGAGTTTAGGTCTGCCTCAGTTTCTTCGCCTGCCCGGTTTACCAGTCAGTAGTAGACGTTTGGGTGTTCTGGATTCATCCATCCTCCCCACATGTCCTGCCCATCGTAGATAGGGTTAATACCCTAGCTGACTTAGATTAAAGGATATTTTTTTATATTATAACTTAGATTATAGGATACTTTTTATAATGTTCCTGTGGGATGACATGGGATAATTTGATGAGTTTCCACAGGTTACGCGAAAAGCGACCTACATGCGGGCGAAGCCGCGGGCAACAGCCAGTCCAAAATAATAGCGGTATACAAAATAAGCGCCTAGCTTGTAAAGATACATAGCAGCGACAGTTATCTTTTATAATTTTTCATGAGCCAGGATTCCATCGCAACAAAAAAGTCTGCATATTTATTTACATCTTCTTTAGCTCTTATACTTAAAGCTATCCTAGACCATCAGTGCAACTAATAATTGCCTGCAAAGGACTCAGTTTTAGCATGATAAAAGAGGAACTATTCCCTCTGGGTTGAAACTTCCAAAACACTAGGCAAAGAAGCGTTTTATCATTCGTCCCGAGAACGGCACCGCTAGGAACGTTTTGGGTTGATATATGGTAACGTTCTACTTTGTGGATTGATGTTGGTAATAACATGGTATCTGGCACTTTTACTGGTGGTAGAGATTCAGTGGCAGAGGTTCAATGCCAGAACTTCAGTTGCAGAGCTCAACCGTTACTTCATGAATCTTTTTGCTACTAAATGAATGTGTTTAGCACTATCTTGTTCTGGTTTAGTGTATGTTTAGTTCCTCATTGACGACACAAACATGATGCCTTCTTATTCTCCAGCGTCCTTATTCTTCATTTAGTTCTGAATCTTAAGATAACAGACCGATGTTTATCTGCTGCAGTATTCTAGTGGTAGGCAGGTCACTAGTGCTGAGTTCCTTCGTTCTATCCCCGGGTCGGGGGTAAAAGCTATTAGGTTTTTTCAGTTTTTTTCAGTGATAGGCTATGCTACCTAGTATACAACGTGTAACAGGATTAAATGTACAACCCTTATTTGATCAGAAGCGATAACCGAATCGATTTCAGGCATTTTTGATGTAGGTGATATTTTGTCCCAAGGAATTAAGGAAATTATGGTCACCCAGTTGGAGAACAGTCATTACTAACGTCTATCCATAATAAAATGCTAGTTTCAACAACTTCATGAGAACTCGATAAGACGTGCTTTTTATAATAAATTATAATTTAAGAAAAAAAAGTTAGTATGCATAGGGTGTGCATACTGTTCGTACAAATTGAGGACAACTTATTTCTTAAATAAAAAAAATTAAATACATAAACATGTAATTTCAGTTCATGTATTATGATTATAACTCGATTTTCTAATTGGGGTGTAAAAGAGTGTGAATTATTCCCGTTACATGTTGTATAGGACAAAACGTAACAAATGTATTTATTTATTTATTTATTTATTCTTCAATGCACCGAGTACATTAGGCGGACTTAATGCCACTAGGCATTCTCTAACAGTCAACCTTTGGGATGTGGGACAGGATTGTAAAGGGTGCAATTTATACAAGAACAAAAATTTAGAGAACAATGTAAATTAAACAATAAATACCTTAATAAATAATTATAAATATATTCAGATACGCATTGCGTATATATAAACATATAATATATATAGGAATATGCACAAAATACATAAATAATATATATGACAACACATATATATATGACAATTTTGACGTGACAACGTCTTAAATTATGTTGCGGCTCGGAGTCACTCATGAAAAAGTGTAACGCCCGGTAACGTTGCGATGAGTCACCGAACGAGAGAGAGGCCTGCCGGACCGGCGAATGCCTTTCTACCGAAAAAAAGACGTTGTCACGTAAAATCTTCGCCCGTAAAACCGACTTTACAGGCAACCAGTTTTTTTTTTACTTTATTAATTTCATCATGTAACAAAATACTTCATTGAATTGTGAGCGCCATCTGAAATGTCATTTTCAAATCCAAGACAACATTTCAGAAGCGACCAACATAAAATACACACATAACTGAAAGCCATATTTATTCCTGCAATAAATACGGTATTGCAGCCGCGCTTATAAAAGGGAAAATAAATGTGGTTATTACGGGTGTCGAGATGAAATGATATTTAATTTCTCTTTCTGCAGTTACTGGGTTGTTACTCTGTGCAGTCGGAATTGTTGACTCGTTCGAATAAGTGAATTGCTTTTTGACATTACAGTACGTATTGACTTTGTATTTTTTTTTTATGTTTTCGATGTGGCAAACAAGCATGCAATTCACATTGATGTTAAGTGATGACTGCAGCCTATAGACACTTACACCACAGTCTAAAGAAAACGAACGTGTTAATCTTACACTAAGACCAAGGTCAAAATGCAGATGCGTTACCACTCCTGAGGCCTAAGGTATTATGCCTCTGTGCCTGTGAAATTACATATTACATATATAGTATTTCCTTTGTTTTATGGGCATGGTATTCATAAATGATGATAAAATAGTAAGACGTAGGTATGTAATTTACGCAAAGTTCCTTATAAGCGTAAGATAAAACGTAACCGGCGAATCGTGGGTGTTTGCATGTATGCTTGAATGCATGCATTTACCTCTGCCTACCCCTTCGGGGATTACAGGCGTGAAGTTACGTTCCTTATAAGGCAGAGAGTGGGCAGCGCCAGATATTCCGGTCCTGACACGCATCCCGTGCTTTTTTATGCATTAGGAAGTGGCAAACAAGCATGCAGTTCACATTGATGTTAAGTGATGATTGCAGCCTATAGACACTTACACAAAGACCAAGGTCAAAATGCACTACTAATAAAAGACTCCTGAGGCCTAAGGTGTTATGCCTCTGTGCTGGATTATAGGACCGTACATGACCACCTGACTGGAACACGATAGTGCTGAACACTACCATTTAGCGGAAAGTATATTAGGTAATGCGGTGGTGCCTACGCCCGCGAGCCCCGTCACTGGAGCTCTACCACCAGTAGCATGCTTCTTCTACATTCATGCTAATTCCTAAGACCCTTGACCACGCTCGCAGATAGTACTCGACCTATTTGGTCTAGGTAGATCACTGCCTGGGCCTTTGCAACTGTCCACATTCGCGTTGTATAAATATCTGTTTATTTTACTATCAGGAAGTTGAGTCATCAGGTATAATTGGCTAGTGGTATTCTTTCAGGGTAAAAGCTAAAATGCGTAGCTATAATATAGTTGTAATTATATAATATGGCTGGTAATGTGCCCGGAGATGTCAACAGGCTCGCCAAGTTACATGGGTCAAAACGTAACCGGCGAATCGTGGGTGTTTGCATGTATGCTCGAATGCATGCATTTCCGTCTTCCTACCCCTTCGGGGATAACAGGCGTGAAGTTACGTTAACGTTTACTTTAATATACGCGAGGTAATTCAATTCAGCTAGTGTAATTCGCAAACATTAAGAAGACACCAAAAGATGCTGATGGAGAAAAAACACTTCTGAAAGAACTTTTACTTTGAACACAACCAACCCCAAAACAGATACCAATCTAATTAGATTACCCAAGGCACCATTCGCTACAATAAACTCCCCATGATTGTCTTCTTGCCAAACTAATTGGACATAATAAATACGATACTTCAACTTAATAATACCATGCTGATTTCCCCAGGCATTGTATTTCATTTGGAATATATTTTCTTAATTTAACTTTCACGATGGTTTCTAAGAGTTTCGTATATTAGTCGTATTAGGAAAGTCATTCTTTAAGTTCTGGTTTTTCATTTCCTGGGATTAAATTTTTATTCATTAATTTCTTAACTCCAGGAAAAATATTTATCGGTTCTTTCTTTTATGTCATGGAATGGCGATGGTAGTGGAGGTAGATTGGAATGGTTTGACCGCCATTGTTCGGTTGACGGCCTGCACTACCTCTTCTACTGGAAGAATTCTCTTCCAGTAGTCCAGTAGTAAGGTAATGTCCATAAGAATCCAGTGAGTTTGTAATGCATAGACATAAGACAATTTTTTTTTTATGTAATGAACTGGCAAACAAGCATGCAGTTCACATTGATGTTAAGTGATGGCTGCAGCCTATAGACACCCACACAAAGACCAAGGTCAAAATGCAGATACGTTACCACTCCCGAGGCCTAAGGTGTTATGCCTCTGTGCCGGAAATTACAGGGCTGTACATTACCACCTTCCCGGAACACGATATTGCTGAACACTAACATTTAGCGGCAAGTATCTTAGGTAATGCGGTGGTGCCTACGCCCACGAGCTCAAAATCGACCGGATCTACTAAAATTTCGCATGAACGTGTCCATTCTGGAAATTTCTCTAAAAAGTTAGTAACAAGGGATCCAAGGAACCGCCCGCTGACATTTCAATTTGTATAAAATAATGGGCGCCATTGTGAATCGCGAAGCGTGTCGCCGATGTGACGTGCATGTAAAGTGAAACGTACATTTGCGTATCGGACTGTATCGGATAAATATAATACAAATGACGGATCACTGTGTTTTCCGAAATGTCGGGACTTTTTGATCACGTCATTTTACTGGTGGCAGAGATCCAGGGACAGAGATCGCGGGCGTAAGCACCACCGCATTACCTAATTTACTTGCTACTTATAAGTGTTCAGCACTACCGTGTTCCGGTCAGGTGGTAATGTATGGCCCTGTAATAAGCCATATATAAAGTATATTACCTAATATACTTGCCGCTAAATGGTAGAGTACAGCACTATCGTGTTCCCGTCAGGTGGTAATGTACGGCCCTGTAATTCCCGGCACAGAGGCATAACACCTTGAGCCTCAGGAGTGGTAACGCATCTGCATTTTGACCTTGGTCTTTGTGTGGGTGTCTATAGGCTGCAGTCATCACTTAACATCAATGTGAACTGTGTGGTTATTTGCCACTTCCCTAACATAAAAAAAAAACTAAATTCACAATATTTGGGTACAATTGGGTAACAATACGTCAATCTGAGTAATCCTTTACAGTAATACGTTTTCCTTTCGCACCCATCGATTTAAAATCGACAATTGGGATTGCAATCGCGTTTTCCTCGCGTCTGTCCGATTGGTTAGTAGATAACAGCTTGATTGTAAAGGAAATACGGGAATGTAACGTTGCAACAATCGTTTCGATTTCTCGAATACGATTCGATTCGTTTCAAAGGCTATCCGATTTTTCAATCGGACATGCACTCGGGATATGAAGGAAATGTTTGGGTATAGGTTATTGGTTTTGAAAATTGATTGTGGAATTGAGTTTGGAGTCATGTTACTGCGTTAGGTTCCTATTGTGATTACTGGTATTACTGGTGCTTGAGTTCCAGTGTAGGAGCTCGAGAGCGTAGGCACCACCATATTACCTAATTTATCTGCCGCTAAATGGTAGAGTTCAGCACTTTTTTTCTTTTTTTAGGGTTCCGTACCTTAAAAGGAAAAAAGGAACCCATATAGGATCACTCGTGCGTCTGTCTGTCTGTCTCTCTGTCTGTCTGTCCGTCTGTCACAGCCAATTTGCTCCGAAACTGCTCGACTGATTGAGTTGAAATTTGATGAATAAATGTAAATTAGTGACCAAAAGATGAACACGTCAAGTAAAATAATAAATTTTAAACAGGGGGGCCACTTTCGGGGGGTAAATCAGAAAATTAAAAAAAAAAAACGTAAACTGTGCCGTGTGACATATCAAATGAAAGAGGTTGTTGTCAGCATCTCAGATATATAATTTTTATAATTTTTGCATAAAAAAAATTGAAGTAATTTAAGAAAAACGACGAAAATTGAAAATTCTCCCCCCCTATCTCTGAAACTACTGAACTTAAAATTTTGAAAAAAATGTGGAAAATAGTTCTTTGCCTATAGATTACTGGAAAATCTATAAGAAGTTTGAGTTCAAATTAAATCGAAAATTCTTAATAATATAACCCCCCCTGCCGGTACTACCGTAACCGTTATGTCCCTGCATTTTAAATCTGTAATATTTTCGAAAATATTTATTTAAATTACGGAATCCTCACCACGCGAGTCGAACTTGCACTTGTTTTTAATGTAATGGAAGAAGAAAACAAGTATGCAGTTCACGTTGATGTTAAGTGATGACTGCAACCTATAGACACCTACACAAAGACCAAAGTCAAAATGCAGATGCGTTATCACTCCTTAGGCCTAACGTGTTATGTATCTGTGCCGGAAATTACAGTGCCGTACATTACCACCTGACCGGAACACGATAGTACTGAACACTACCATTTAGCGGCAAGTATATTAGGTAAAGTATGGTGGCAAGTGCTGACTGCAGCCTATAGACATCTACACAAATAGCAAGGTCAAAATGCAGATGCTTTGCCACATCTGAAGCCTAACTATGGCTGAAATTACAGGGCCGTACATTACCACCTGACCACAGCACGATAGTGCTGAACACTACCATTTAGCGGCAAGTATATTATATAGGTTGGGGAAAAAGTTTCTTCGCATTTTTTAAGATAATTTAAAACATTTTTTAATATAGTTTATTTAAATTTAACTAAAGTATGTATGTACTATTTTGTTCGATAACCTTTTGCCATCTTGTAGGTAGGGACATGATCCCATTGCTATAAAAATTTTGGGACTTCTCATCAAAATGTGGTTTTGGCAGTCTTCTCGTGATGTTAACCTAACATTGCATAAAGAATTCTGAAGAGACCGAAACAGGTGGAAATCTGAAGGTGCAAGGTCAGGACTATACGGCGGATGCATTAACACCTCCCAGCCAAACTCTCTTAATTTTTGGTGAGTGGCTATAGATGTGTGAGGTCTAGCGTTATCATGATGAAACACCACACCCCTTCTGTTGATCAATTCCGGCCGCTTTCTCTCAACTTCTTGCTTTAATCTCATCAGTTGTTCGCAGTAGAGTTCAGAATCGATAGTCCTGCCTGGTGGTAATGGCTCATAATGAATAATGCCCTTCCAATCCCACCACACACACAACATCAGCTTATTGCGAGTTAACCCGGGTTTCGCCACAGTCTGTGAAGCCTGACCGGCCTTTGACCACGACCTTTTTCGCACGTTCTTGTCGACGTGATCCACTTTTCATCACCAGTTATCAGCTTCTTCAAAAATGATTCCGCAAATCACAACAGACCAGTCTCCACAATCAGCACCCGTTCACGAGTATGACGCATGTGGCAGCCATTGCTCTCCTCGACCATTTTGAAGGGAAGTGAGCAACCCGTCACACGACGCCGCCGAAGGCAAAGACATTAAAGTGAGCATGACTGTTATGATTACCAGTGCATACATAGCATTATAGATAAAAAGAATCTGTTTGTGGCCAGAGCATACACAATATCAATATCCATAAACATAAGTATAATTTTATGGAATAGTCTGGCAGCGATCCCTATAATCCCAAGATGTACTATATTTGAGATATTTTTAGAATTACATTTGTATAAACTTTCTTTAATTACTTTTTTAAATTTATTAACAGATAGACTTCGAACATTTTTTGGGACTTTATTATAGGATCGTATACACTGACCTCTGAAAAAATTACTTACTCTATGCAGTCGTGTTACATGCATTGACAACTTCCATTTGTTCCTTGAATACTGTGAAAGTAACTAAAGTAGACTAGCCGAGCCGTCTCCACGTCCGTCAATAATCTTATCTTCTTTACTGCAAATGCTGCTGAGCTAAGTCTACTGGCCAATTTGGCAATATGGGGGCCCCATTGCAATTTAGCATCCACGGTAATGCCAAGAAATACCGTGGCGTCTACTAACTCCAATACATTCTCATTTATTTTGACATTGGTGTCCACAAGTTTTGCATTAGGAGTGGTGAACTTAATACATTTTGTCTTTTTACTATTCAACAATAAGTTATTGGCACTAAACCAATGTACTACATTAGAGAGAGTATTGTTCACATCGTCAAATAAAGCCTGTAGTCTTTTAATTTTAAAAATTAAAAAGTGTCGTCAGCAAACAATACCATATCTTGACTATCGTTGATGATGTACAGCAAGTCATTTATATAGACTAAAAAAAGAAACGGTCCTAGAATAGAGCCTTGCGGGACCCCCATATCCATTGAAGCCCCGGGAGATCTCTTTCCATTGACATCAACATACATTGTTCTATTGCTTAAATATGAAGTCATAAGCTCAAGAGCGGTATCGTGAACGCCATAGTGATATAATTTTCTGAAGAAAGTTTTATGTGTGCAACACAGTCAAATGCTTTGAATAAGTCACAGAATACCCCCTAAAGAATCGTGCGATTCTTCCCAAGCTTCGAATATATGTTTTATAAGCTCAACACCTGCGTCAGTAGTTGAACGACCCCTGGTGAATCCAAATTGCCGAACGTGTAATAGTTTATTGTGATTGAAATAGGCTAGTAACTGGTTTAACATTATTTTTTTCAAAAATTTTACTAAAAGTGGGTAGTACTGAAATAGGTCTAAAATTCGTGGGGTCACTTGTACTACCAGATTTAAAAAGGGGAATCACTTTACTATGTTTCATTAAGTCAGGAAATATACCACTTACAATACTACGTATTATTAAACATAGCCGCTAGGTAAGGTGCGATTATGTCCAATATTCTAAATGCAACTTTAACAGATAAGCCCCAGAAATCAGTTGTATTCTTAATGTTAATAGATTTAAAAGCATTGATTACATCTAAAGTATTTACTAATTTAAAACTAAATCTAGTGCTACTTTCCTGTTCCTGGAAAGCGGCTGGACTAGAGATTCCAGTGGTCGAGTGTTCAAATCCCGCCTGAAGTAAATATTTTTCGTTCCATGTTTCTTACAAAAATATATAGGTATTCAAAATAAACACACAATAGTTTTATCTTGATTTTATTCTTTCGTAAAATTTTAAAGCAATTTTTGTCGATTAAAATCTTACAAATACATTAATATACATCTGTATAGTACAAATTAAAAATAAATAAATTATTAAGTACACATATCATTTTCGATTTGTCTAACCAATCATTAAATCTTTGGAAACAGTTTTTAACAATTATTCAAGCTTAAAATAAAATTTCAAAAGTATAAAATTTATAAAAATGTTACAATAGGGTGAGCTCCTGTTCAAGTGAACTTAATATTATTTAAATTATAAAAATACAGTAGGTATATAATCATGTTGTTTTACATTATTTCTCATTAACACATGCTTGTGAAATATATTTTATTTTAAAGAAAAATGGAAAGAAAAATTTGACTTCAGGCGAGACTCGAACTCGCGGCCTACTGGGAATCTAGTCCATAAAATATATAATCATGTTCAATAAATAAATATTACAAACTCATAACGACGAGGTTCGTTGCTTTTAAGAAAATCGAAACACAATAAAAATAACTATGTATATAATATACATATACAATTAATCATGCAAATAGAATATTCGATTACAACCCGATAAATTAAATTATTTTGTTGTTTTCAACAGTACAACATAACATTTTAAAAATATCATTTACGTAGCACAGTTTAATAGATAAATTATTTTTGTGAACTATTATAATAATTCATCTAAATGATAAACATAATTAAGTACGTAAACCTTTTATAAATTCAAAAAATTAATTCCAAACGTAACATTACTATAAAATTTTGATATGTCGTAAGTTTTGGAATCTAATAATTAAAACTAAACAAACATCCTTAATAATAAAACTATTAACCTTTAGAAACCTAAGCTTTGGAAAAAGTTTAAACAAGCTTATAACATTTTTTCAAAGAAACAATAGACATTGTTCAAGAACAATATCTAACAGAATGTTCCTGCTCAGTAGATGTGAATTAATTTAAAACAATACGTTTTAAGTAAAGCTTCACAAAACATGGTTGTTAATTATTAGGTTGTGAATAAATTATGATACGGAAAAAATATGAAATCAATTTCAACAAGCCTACAGCTTACAGCTTTTCGGGAAAATTAGTTAGGCCTAAGGTGGAACTAATACTGACTTAAAATATTTTTTGTTCTGTTAAGCATACCTACATGTTTAATTTGTACGTAAAATATAAAGCTGAATTATGTTAAAAAACTGAATACAAAATCCGAATATCTATACTTATAATAAAACTGTAGAAGTGTAAATTCTGTAGATTGAAAATATTGAAAAAATAAATATCAGGGGATACTAGATCGATACCGAACACAAATACGTGATTAGAAAAATTTTTGTCTGTCTGTCTGTCTGTTTGTTCAAGCATCACACAAAATCTACCGGTTCGATTACGATGAAACTTGGTATATTTATTATGGTATATTTACGGTAGCAAGTAATTAAAATTTTCACAGAATGTTTAGGTCTTATGTTGTATATTACCTTCCATAATAAATCTATACATCTATATAAATAAATGAAATTGGAGTCAGACACTCCAATTTGTAATATTAAAATAACCGCTTTTTACTAAATGAATATGCATATATACACGGTACATATACCAAAACAACATTTCTTGCAGTTTTTGTCTGTCTGTCTGTCTGTCTGTTGGGCGGGGCTAATCTTGGGAATGGCTGAACCGATTTTGACGGGACTTTCACTGATAGATAGTTGATGTGATAAGAAGCAACTTAGGCTACTTTTATCTCCATACATCCATACATACATACAAATAAGTAGAATTGGAGTGTATCCGACTTTAACGGGACTTCCACGGGTAGGTAGGTACCTGATGTAATAAGGAGTAACTTAGGCTACTTTTATACTAGCTGTGCCCGCGACTTTGTCCACGTGAGAAAAAATATGATTGTTCAGTATCTACTCTATAATATAAAAATAAGTCGGGTTTTTTGTTCCTGCCGCTATAACTCCAGAACGCAACCGATTTCCACGGTTTTGAATTCGTTGGAAAGGTCTCGGGCTCCGTGAGGTTTATAGCAAAGAAATTTCAACGCAGGTGAAGCCGCGGGCATCAGCTAGTTAAATAATAAAATTAATGAGTAATTTGATTATTATTATATTAATTTCTTTCCAAAGTCTATGTTTCAAAGGCTTTTGATAAGTAAAATTATATAAACTCTACTCTTAAAATAACAGTAGACTATATTTACAAAGCAGTGAATTCCGTCGAGAACGTCGATAGAGGCATTGGTGCTTCATCTTTACTATCTACATTGGCACCTGGTAGTGACCAAGTGGAACTGCCTGCAGCAGTCACTCTCGGACCCATATTGTCATATGCGGACTTCAAAAAACATGTTCGACTTCGTCTCGGTAAAGTAGCACCACCTCCCAATAAGTCTGGGTACTCCTCATTATGCCCTGCTACTTGAACTGATATAAAAATATTACCATACGGTGCAGGCAGAGCGAATTCTGCCGGTGGAGGTGGAAACGTTCCTGGTGGACCCTCAATTGTAATCTGAACTGGTTCTAATCTCTGCGTATCTTCCGATTCTAATGACATAGATCTATCGAACATTTCAAAGCCGTAGGAAGAGCCTAAGTCACCACTCGTCCGATCACAGCTTACTGCTAGTGATGTATCAAGTAATTTTTTCTCTTGATCCGTGAAACTTCTGCTAGGTGGCATTCTTCTGCGGCGTGTTTTCCAGCAGACACAAGCTGCTATAAATCCTACTCCAGTCATAGCTACTATAGAACCGGCCACGAGGAAGAATGTTGAATAGTCAGGCGCACTTCGTGCAGTAGCAGTCCTGGCTTTAGGCAAAAACAGAGTTAAATACGCACTAGCTTCACCGACTGAACTTTTTGCAGTACACTTCCATTCACCCGACAACTCACTCGTAACGTTACGTACAGTTATATTAACCCACTGAGCACTTTTGTTTATGTAGTCATCATTGTATTCATCGAAATGTTCTATCCTATACTTATGAATTAAAACTTCACTATTTATGTTTGTATTGTTATGGATAGCAGCGTAACGAAAGGTCCACGTTATTTTTGGTTGAGGATCACCGCGAGCGAAGCATCCGAAAGTAATGTCTGCACCGGCTTCAGTTCGTATAACACTTGGACTGGAGTAAGCTGAAGGTGGACACACCATTTGGTTGCCCTTCAAATTCCGCCAAGACA
The DNA here is from genome assembly GCA_036365455.1 of Macrosoma leucophasiata. Taxonomy (NCBI): domain Eukaryota; kingdom Metazoa; phylum Arthropoda; class Insecta; order Lepidoptera; family Hedylidae; genus Macrosoma; species Macrosoma leucophasiata. The sequence continues at coordinate 15,063,825 of JAWQUS010000026.1, forward strand.
CTCGAGATTTACTTTCTGGTCCATTACAAAAAACCTCTTCATTTCCGAGATTACTGTTCAAGAACCACTCGTGGAATTCCTTTAATCTACAATCACAGTACCATGGGTTGTCAGATAAAGTTAATGTCTTAAGAACGGGCAGATTGAATGTGTTTTGATGGAGATAAGACAACAAGTTTTGGTGTAAGTGAACAGTTTCAAGCGCTTGTAGGTTTACAAAGGCAAACGGGTGAACTTTGGCAAGTCGACACCTCGACAGTTCTAGTTTCTTCAAATGTTGCAATGGCGGAAACTGCTCCGCGACTAATTCGCTCAAAGGGTTGTCATTAAGTATCAAAAGTCTCAAACGGTCGTTCCCTCTGAATGTGTCAGGGGAAAGTTGGGTAAGTTCGTTTCGCGAGAGGTCTAATTCTATTAAAATTCTCAGCTCTCTGAAAGCATGGTGATGCAATATACGGAGGTTTGTGCCGCTCAGATTCAAACGTTGCAAGTTTAATAATTCTATGCTCGCGAAAGCGTCTTGCTCTAGAACTTTTAATGGGTTTCCGTGTAGATCGAGGACTTGTATTTCTGTCGCAAGTTGTGGCACTTTGGTAAGGCCGGTAGATACACATGACGCTGTTTTCTTCCCTGAAGACCATTTGCATGTGCAGTGAGTTATATTGGCGCAGCTCAGCCAGTCGCTTCCTGACTGATTCACGAACACTAAAACCAACCAGCCGCACCATAGTTGCCGAATGCCCATTTCATATCTTCCTTTTTTGGCACTTATCTGAAACAAAGGAAATAAATTGTTACTAGTTGTATAATTCCATCCATTAGCGTTTGGGAAAGTGCTATTAAAATGCTCGTCGAAAATGTAATTGAAAATTTCGCTGCGAGTCTTTAAACGAAAATTTACGAAATTAATTTTAATATGTATTTATTTTTTCGATTTAAAACAATATTTCCATGTTGTAAAAAATATGGTGTGCGAACGATTAAGGGCCAATTAATATTAGGTAATTGCAAACAAAAAGTCATTGACATTTATAATACAATTAAGAAGCAAGACTACGATATTAAAGAAAAACCACGAAGAACAATAACATGACAAAAGAAATTATTATATTAAAACGAACTGTCCCGGCAAACTTAGTATCGCCCTAGAAAAAAAAAAAAATGTCCAAAAATGTTATGAAAAATAGATGTTAGCCGATTCTCAGACCTACTGAATATGCATGCAAAATTTGGTTAAAATCGGTAAAGCCCTTTCGGAGGAGTACGAAGACAAACATTGTGACACGAGAATTTTATATATAAGATTATATCGTCAATATCTTTATAAAGTAGCATTACTAGTAGTCATTACCAGCGTAGCTCCTTTTTTTTGAGCCGAATGCTCATAATAAATTAATTCTTATAACGAGTTTCTCTCAGAATTTTTATCGAGGCAATAATATTATACATTTGGCGAAATAATGTTGCAATGTTTGGTGCTCATTTTACACCCTCTCAGAATATCTGACACGCTCTTGACCCATGACGTTGATGTCGCGCCCTTTTGAATAACATTTGGATTCTTTCAAAATTGAAAGTGAAAAATTACTCAAGAATGTCAGATACTCAGAGAGGATGTAAAGTGAACCCAATCAAAGCTCCCATTCAACATTGTGACTATTTGGATGCGAGGAAAGATCGTGGCGGAAGCCCTAAGGGTTCGGCCCTTTATGGAAATCTTAAATTTGGTGGAGGTACTGAACAGGGTGCACGGTATCTCCTATATATTAATCTGACGCGCTGAAGTAAATTCAATAATCCCCTCTTAGGCTCCCCTAGTAATAGTCTTCTACTGGTGGTAGAGTTCCAGTGACGGAGCTCGCGGGCGTAGGCACCACCGCGTTACCTAATATACTTGCCGCTAAATGGTAGTGTTCAGCACTATCATGTTCCGGTCAGGTGGTAATGTACGGCCCTTTAATTTCAGGCACAGAGGCATATCACCTAATGCCTCAGGAGTGGCAGCGCATCTGCATTTTGACCTCTGGTCATTGTGTGGGTGTCTATAGGCTGCAGTCATCACTTAACATCAATGTGAACTGCATGCTTGTTTGCCACTGTTATTACACAAAAAAAAAAAAAAAGTCATCTACGTAAATATCAGAGGTCAAAATGCAGTTGCCAACCCTGAGACCTAAGTTGTTATGTCTCTGTGATAGTTATTACGAGGCCATCTATACATTAAAAGATAAATTAAAGTATTTAAAATTGAAATGCTTATCCAAATACCTATTTTCTCTTAATTCTCCATCCCAAATAACGGTAAAATGGCCATCCAAAAAACAAACTTCCAAGCCATTAAGCAGTTTAATGACTTCTTAGGATTAACTATCAATAGTTAACCCATTATACCATTATCTTAACACGTGTTTAATCAATACAATCAGGTTCAATCTGGCACGAACGTTCAAACTTAGTTATGTAATTAATAGAAGCCACTTAACCCTTATCTTTGTGTCATGAGCTTAATGTTTTGGGTAGCGGTCGGAGCGACCAGTAAGATTGAAAGCTAATTTTGTTTAACAAACGCTTTTGAATCGTGATTCAAGAACGATTCAGACGTCAAGGGTGAGTTTCACAGACCGCACTTAACTTTGAATCAGAGTAGAACTCTCAATACTTTTTTAACACGTTTTTATTTATTTCATGAAGGTGTCAAACAAGAATGTAGTTCACATTAATGTTAGGTGATGACTGCAGCCTATAGTCATCCACTTCAGAGGTCAAAATGCACCTAAGATCTTAGTTGTTATGTCTGTGAGATAGTTCTGTTATTATGGGACCATATTAACCTCTCTGCTGATAAATGGTAGTGTTCAGCACTACCGTACTCCGGTAAGATGGTAATGTATGGCCCTGTAATAACTACCACATAGACGTAACAACTAAGTCTCAGGGGTGCCAACACTGGCTACGCATCTGCATTTTGACCTCCGGTCTTTGTGTAGATGTCTATAGGCTGCAGTCATCACTTAACATCTATGTGAGCTGCACTCTTGTTTGCCACCTTACTTAACATAAAAAAATATACTGCTTGATAAAGTTAAGAGAGATTAACTAGTGCATCTTTTTAGGACTTGGATTGTCGGTTTCAGAAGGAAAATCTCTTATTGGTCTTTGGGAACCGCCAATCTCTTGCTCGGTCCATTCTCTATTGACTTTAAATTAACGTGGAATGATTATTATCTTCACAGTTGTTGTTTATCAAGCTTTCGAAATTGAAACGAATGTCTCTTTTCATTTCAATATTTATTGACTGGTAACGTTTATGGAAGCGCGCATGGCCCCGCGGCTGGTGTAGATCGGAAGCGATCTACTCGGTTAAGCGATACGGGTGCGGTCGGGTGTGTGATAGGTGACCGCTAGTGGCAAATTTAAATGCACGTTTCCATGCTTCGGAGGGCACGTCAAGCCGTCGGTCTCGGTGGGTATCGATAGATAGCAGTCGTTAAACCTTGTCAGAGGCCTTATTGGCGGTTTGAAAACTGCCAACAGCGGGTTGGCCACTAACCCTTATTTCCACCAACCCGCATTGGAGCAGCGTGGCGGAGTAAGCTCCAGGCCACCTCCTAAGAAGAGAGGAGGCCAGGAGGGCCTCCTTCAAGGGTTGCCATCATTATTATTATAATATTTACGGTCAAATTATATAAAAACAGTAAATAGCGGGTTACTGTTTTCATATAAAACATATAAGGTTGGGGAAAAAGTTTCTTCGCATCTTTTAAGATAATTCAAAACATTTTTTAATACAGTTTATTTAAATTTAACTAAAGTATGTATGTACCATTTTGTTCGATAATCTTTTGCCATCTTGTAGGTAGGGACATGATCCCATTGCTATAAAAATTTTGGGACTTTTCATCAAAATACCGCGACAAGTGGATTTGGCAGTCCTCTCGTGATGTTAACCTAACATTGCATAAAGAATTTCTGAAGAGACCGAAACAGGTGGAAATCTGAAGGTGCAAAGTCAGGACTATACGGCGGATGCATTAACACCTCCCAGCCAAACTCTCTTAAGTTTTGCTGAGTGGCTATAGATGTGTGAGGTCTAGCGTTATCATGATGAAACACCACACCCCTTCTGTCGATAGTCCTGCCTGGTGGTAATAGCTCTTAATGAATAATGCCCTTCCAATCCCACCACACACACAACATCACCTTATTGCGAGTTAACCCGGGTTTCGCCACAGTCTGTGAAGCCTGACCGGCCTTTGACCACGACCGACCGACTTTTTCGCACGTTCTTGTCGTACGTGATCCACTTTTCATCACCAGTTATCAGCTTCTTCAAAAATGATTCGGTTTCATTACGTCGTAATAAATAATCACAACAGAGTACACGGTTCATTAGGTTTCTTTCAGTGAGCTCGTGAGGTACCCAAATATCGAGCTTTTTTTTGTACCCAGCTTTTTTCAAATGCACCAAAACTGTTTTGTGATCAATGCTCAGTTCTTCAGCTACGTCGTAACTACTGATATATTGATCTTGCTCCACTTTTTCAAAAATGGCATCCATTTTATCCGTAATAGGGCGACCAGAGCGAGGTGCATTTTTGACATCGAAATTTCCGGATTGAAAACGCTTAAACCAAATTTGTGCTACTCTCACAGACACTGCACTAGATTCATAAACATCGCAAATTTTTTTCGCGGCTTGCGTTGCATTTTTACCTTTTTTGTGGTAATATCTTAAAATGTATCGAATTCTTCATTAGATTCACTCATCTTGACAGTACGAAAAACAAATGAAAATCACACATTTGCCTAATTTGAATTTGGAATTATGTTCTTTAAAATTTTAACTTTCAATGATACCAAAACCAGCCAGATACTAATACTACTGCCAAAGAGATTTTGTTACAAGTTCATACATACTATAATGCGAAAAGACTTTTTCCCCAACCTATTATACACGGACTAATGATTAAGGTACCTTTATTATTGATAATGTTCGATCTTCTTCTCTAAAGATTATAAAATATTATTATGTTGGATAGTAAAAGGATAATTTCGATTGGAACGGTGGATAGGAAAATTAAATGAATATTTACGCCACGACGAATTCATCAGAAGATCTGTATTCAATCTAGAAAATTATACATACGGGACTAAATTACGAAGTGCACCGTTATTATTGCATATTATTTATAGACCTTTCCTATACCAACTGTTGTGATATTGATTACGTTTAATATTTCCATTTGAATTGGAACGTTTATAACGATTCTTGAAGCTAAGTTTTAACTCTAATATTTGTGTTCCTGGCAACAGTTAGGCCTAACAACAACAAGCAGGCCTCGGGGCAAAGGATGTTTTGTCAAAGTCAGTTTGAAATAAAATTTATATACAACATTTTATGATTATTATCGATGTTATATCCACAAATATTATTATATACTCAAGGTGTGCTGTATAATTAACAAAATTGTTAATTATATATATATTTTAATAGCTTTATTTGTCCCACTTCTGGGCAAAAGCCTCCCCTATTTTCTTTCACTTATCGCGGTCTTTTGCAACTTCGAGCCAATTGGGTTCAAAGCAATCGATATCGTCTCGCCAGCGTTTTCGAGGTCTACCTCGGTAGCGCCGAGTATCTGGGGTCCAATATTTTTGCCCATTTTTCCCACGACATTCTGCAAACATGACCCGCCCACTCCCACTTCAACTTTGCTGCTTGAACGATCTTGATCCACGATACTCGTTTTTTCGCGAATGATAGTGTTACGTATTTTCTCCACTCGCTTCACACCCAGGATGCTGCGTTCTATCGCTCGTTGGTAAACTTTAAGTTTGGTTTTTTGAGCATCAGTTAAAGATCAGGTTTGAGCACCGTAGGTTAGGACTGGCAAAATACACATGTCGACAAGTTTCCGCTTTAGGGATAGCGGAAAGTCTCCCTTCATAAGGTGTTTCATGGACCAGAAGCTCTTCCAGGCGTTGTTAACTCTCCGGTCAACTTCTTTATCTTGCCTGTTTTCGAAGGAATCTAACTGGCCCAGATACACATACTCATCGACATAGTGTATTTCCTGTCCGTCTACCTCGACCTTACGTTTTATGCTGTTGGTCATCAATTTGGTTTTGGACTCGTTCATTTCTAGCCCGACCTCGGAGCTTGCTGTGCACAGATCTTGAAGGAGTTCTTTGAGTTCCGCAGCGCTATTAGAAAACAAAACTATGTCATCAGCAAAGCGAAGATTTGTAAGGTTTTTGCCTTCGATATTTACCCCTTTGTTCAGCCATGGTGTATTGAGGTTGTTGAATATTTCCTGCATAGTGCTAGTAAATAGTTTTGGAGAGGGCGGATCTCCCTGCTTTACACCCTTTTCTATTATGAATTTTGACTCTGAAGATTGTAATTTTATGTTGGCGTAACTGTTGTTGTATATTAATTTAATGAGGTCTAAATATTGTTTGTGGATTCCTTGTTTCTCTAGGGCCGAGAATATGGATTTGTATGACAAACTATCGAAAGCTTTAGAATAATCGACAAATGCAAAATCCACTATGGATTTTTATACTCGTTGTATTTCTCGATTACTTGGTTCAGTGTTTGGAGGTGGTCATGGGTGGAAAAGCCTGGTCGGAATCCAGCCTTTTCGGAAGGTTTATGACTGATGAGTACCCGTGATACGATTTAAAATTACTTTGATGAACACTTTGTATATGTGTGACACTATACTAATTGGTCTATAATTGGATATATTATCCTTATCTCCTTTTTTGTGAAGTAGGACTATGTTGGAATGAGTCATTTCTTCTGGAATCTGTCCTGTTGTAAGTATCGTATTAAAAAGGTTTGTCAAGTGGGGCAGCAACACAAATTTACCGAGCTTTAATACTTCGCTTGTAACACCGTCTTCTCGTCACTTATTATACTGCATCGTTTTAAGAACATCGACTACTTCTTTACCTGTAATGAATGGTATTTCATCGCAGTGGCAGTAGTTAAATGATTCTATTTTCTTAGATGTATCAGAGTATAATTCTTTATAAAAGACGGTGCACATTTCCAAAATTTTGTCCTGGATATAGCACAGTTCATTGTTCAGAGATTGCGCATCTTATTTATCCATGTTTTATTTTTTTGGATGCCGGTTTTAGCAAATCTAAGTGATGTGTGTTTTTCCATTGCTGCGTGTATTTCGTGTGTATTATAAATTCGCCTATCCTTCCGTCTACGCTCTACTTTTTTGTCTAGTCTCCTATGTCCTTCTGATCTTATAAGAAATTGTTGTCTTGTGTCGATTAATTTTCTAGTTTCTTCAGATAGCTTGTATTTACTTTTCTTTTTTGATTTAAAACTTTGATAAACTTTGTAAATTCTGTACACTATATTCTCTTTTATATTATTTCGCATTAACACATGCTTGTGAAATATATTTTATTTAAAGAAAAATGGAAAGAAAAATTTGACTTCAGGCGAGACTCGAACCCGCGGCCTACTGGGAATCTAGTCCAGCCGCTCTTCCAATTGAGCTACTGAAGTCCTGCCCGATTTGTCAAATCTTTCCTTCACATTTATTGCATTGCTTTATGGTAGCAGCAGCGCCATCTATTGCCGAACTATGCTAGTTAGGGTTAATAAACGCTATTAATATTTATTAATAATTTATCCAAGTCTACGCACCTAGCGTAGACTTGGATAAATGTCAAAACTTTACGAGGTGTAATTTGAAGTTTAAGCACAGCAACTCGTTCAGAATAACCGATAAATTCTATTATGTTGTTCTTCCACCTCTTAGCCACTAGAAACCCTACACCGTGATGTCCCTTTGTTTCTCCTATGTGGAAAAACACATAATCTTCACTTTCTGACCTCTGTTCCCCAAATCTTCTAACCTCTGCTAATCCCACTATATCCCACTTAATCTCCTGCAAAGCATTTTCTAGTTCTACAAGTCTGTCGTCATTCATTAGTGTGCAAACATTGTAAGTCATAACATTAAGCGTATCGGTGTCCTTCAAAATAGTAGTCAAGTTTGTCTGGCGGTTTAGAGATCCCGCCCGGAGATTCATCTGACCCCTGACTCTAGCGGTGGGCCGGCACTCGTCAATGTTTGCACCACCACTGAAGTCGCCGGGCACTTGGGGTATGGTTATAGGTGTGCTAGTCATAAAAAAGGGGGTTTGTACCATAGTCCGCCGCGCTGGTCCAGTGCGAGTTGGCGGATTAAAAATATAAAACATAAATTTTATTTGTAGTTTTTATTTAGGTAGAATCCCAGGTCAACACCGTACGCCTTTGACTATGTCGCTTTAGATTTTATTGTCCCTTCGTGTCATCTATAAGCAAAAGCGCGAATCTGATTGTCGGTGTTGTTAATTTAGTAAGTGATCCGGAATGTAAAAAAAACACATCTCTTAATCAGTACATAAGGGATTAAGTTAAATAAGGTAGCTGCTGGCGAAATACATTGACTTTGAAGCCAAGTACCGACAAACTATATGACATGATATCAATTTTTTGGTTGATGGTACCCTCCATCATCCAGTAGCTATGTTTCTTTATAGTAAACGACAAACGGACATAGGCTAGTAGCTTTCATAGCAAAATGGTAAAAAAACATAATTTATAGCTTTCAAAACGCAGCATTTCTCGACGCAATTCGTGTCGTATGTTCTCATTTTTATTCGAAACTGCGGCATGTACGGTTTACGCCTTTACGACGCCACCTGAATAATTTAGGTACGGGTATTATTTTAATGTTCTGTCTTTATTGTTACTACCACATATTATTGTTTTTCCAGACCATACCTGAAGTATCGTGTAAAGTTTACAGTTTTGTGTTATGATTTTGCCTTTATGAGTTCGGGTGATATATTTTTTATGTTATTACTAACGTGGAATACGATATTTTGTAATGATGAATTATTATTTTAAGATTGGATTTGTTATACGGTTGTATTTGCTTTTAAGATGATATACAGTCTTTAGGTTATCATTATTTCTTGTCAAAAACTTTTGTAAGGAAAAATAATCAAGTGTGTTCTTTGGTAGGACAAAGCAATATAAAAGACAATATAAGTACTCGTAACTCTCAAATTTATATGTGTGTATCTTCACGCCAAATCCTTCACGGTACTAACTAAAACACGATAACGTTGAACACTGGCAGACTGGAAGCGACCGAAACGTTGGGTTGATTTTAAATACTTTTACTGGTTGTAGAGCTCCAGTGACGGAGCTCACTGGCGTAGGCACCACCGCATTACCTAATATACTTGCCGCTAAATGGTAGTGCTCAGCACTAGCGTGTTCCGTTCCGATGGATGGACGTTAATGGACGGCTCTGCAATTTCCGACATAACAGGCATAATAACATCTTAGGACTCAGGAGTGGTAACGCATCTGTATTTTGACCTCTTCGTGTGTCTATAGGCTGCAGTCATCACTTAACATCAATGTGAACTGCATGCTTGTTTGCCACTTCCATTACATGAAAAATAAAATAATTTTAGTTTAATATACGCGAGATAAATCCGAAAACAAGTTTCATTTCAATGAGTGTAACTCGCGAAAATCTAAGAACATACTAAATCAAAATTAAGTTATGCATTACTCAATATTATATGTTTGAATTTTCACAAATAACAATCATTTTCAAATTTCGCCCGTGGGATTTTCAAGCTTCGTTAGACATCACGTACAGAACTTTCTAGATATTTTTACGTGTTTCTAGGTCAATACTAAAAGTTATATTGTAACATTATTGGCCAGTTGTAAGTTTTTCTACAATAAATATTGTTTTGATGGCAATCTTGTTACTGCCTGGTATCGTTTCGTTGTTATATTTCTTTTGGTCTAGGGACTTCTAGACTGTGGATGTTGGTATTTATTTGTAGCCCGTTTTTTTATTTTTTTTAATTCTCCGTTTAAAGAGCTTGGTGCAATGACCATGACGCTCTATACGTTCACAGGAATTATATTCTTCATTTATAAAGTTGTAATTAAACAACATTAGCTCATTGACAATTGATATAGTTGCAACAGTATTCTGGCGTCATCCGTAGTAGGGTCTGCCAGGACACTGTTGCAATGTCCTATTTCTAATGAAGCCCTGCGATGAGCCTCACCCCGAACACATTCAACCAAAATATGGTATACGTCTTCAAGACGTATACCATATTACCAGTTAATATCTGCTTAGTTTGATTGTGTAATTTATAAGATTGACCTATAGATAATATATGTGTACTATATACGTAATTATATTTCTATGCTATATACTATAGGTATTTAACTTTTTAACTTATTATTATTTTAGGTACATATGTAATTCAACTAATAAAAAAAAACATTTATTTATTATTTTATTATCGTAGTGTAATATATAATGTATTGATGGTAGTTTACTTTAAATAAATATGAATAATATATTTTATATGTAGTCTATTTTTTTCTTGCTATTTTTTTATGAGGTTCAGGCATTGCCTGGCAGCCTGAAGTTCGTGATGTCACTAGGACCCATCAGAATATAAGCGCTGCAGTCCCTCTGCAGCAATCAGCTGAATGAATATACTTATATAACAATATATGTATGCAGTTCACATTGATGTTAAGTGATGACTGCCGCCTATAGACATCCACACCATGACCAGAGGTCAAAATGCAGATGCGTTACCACTCCTGAGGCATTAGGTGTTATGCTTCTGTGCCGGAAATTACAAGGCCGTACATTACCAACTGACCGGAACACGATAGTGCTGAACACTACCATTTGGCGGCAAGTATATTAGGTAATGCGGTGATGCCTACGCCCGCGAGCTCAGTTACTGGAGCTCTACCACCAGTAATATAAGTAAGTAAATACGTCTAAGATCTTATACAAAACTATCTAAAGGTGAATTTCAACGGGTCATTGTACCCAAACTTCCCCTCACAAATAACTCTTTATACTCAACATCATTATTCCCCAAACGTGTTGAAATAACCAAACTAAACAGAAACAAACTAACACTGAAATTGGTTAACTTTCCAAGCCCTTATCGCCGGTGCACTTAACGCAACGCTAACGTTCGCGTTTTACCCGCAAACTAATTTAATTTCGAGGGGTGGACAGGTTAATAATAACCCGCATATATTAGGCTGGGTGGGTCGATGCGACCAATTAGGGCCTGCGACGCTTTTCGCTACGTAATTTCATCTTGGCGTTTGACGGTGAAATGTTTGCGCTTCGGGTGAAGCAAACAAACTGCGACAAAGGGAGGTGAAAGAGCTAGAGTGTAAACGTAAAATGTTCTTGTCTTTTGATGTCTGGAAGCGCGACTACTAGCGCCATCTCTGGCTGATTATATAAACTATTATATTTATTATTAGCTGTGCCCGCAACTTCACCCCCGGACAAAGTCGTGGGTGCAGCTAGTATAAAGTTAGTTACTCTACTTACTAGTTAAGTTACTCCTTATTACATCAGCTATCTGCCAGTGAAAGTCCCGTCAAAATCGGTCCAGCCGGTCTCAAGATTAGCCCCGAGACACAACAGAGAGACAGACAGACAGATAAAAATAGTAAAAAATGTAGTTTTGGTATATGTACCGTGTATACATACATATGCATTTAGTAAAAAGAGGTTATTTTTATATTACAAACAGACACTCCAATTTTATTTATTTGTATAGACTATACTAGACTTTTCGTCCGCGTGGATACTGAACAATAATTATGTTAAATTCTACGTGGATAAGTAGCGGGTAGAGCTAGTCTAAAATAAATACGTTTATGTAAACTGCATTCAACTGCATTCAACTGCATTGCTGTAATAAGAAAATAAATATATTATTATTATTCCACTTATTTATTCATCCAACTTATCAAATAATTTTTTACATATATATGTATAAAAAAACAACAAATATATATATAAAAAATTAAAAAATAGTGTGCCGCCGGCAGCGAGAGCAGGGTCCAAGCTGCCGGTGGTTAGGGACACAGAGACAGGAACCTCCTCACTATGCGTGCCGTGCCGAGGAGTACTGCTTTCTGTATCAGACCCTTGATCCATCCACCTAGCGAGAGCCTCTTGAGATGTTGGTCGAGGCTCTTCGCTATCAGCCCGTTCACCGATACGACTATCGGCACAATGATGGCCGAATCCACATCCCACATGGCGACAACCTCGTGAGCCAGATCAAGATATTTTATTTCCTTGTCTTTTTCGGCTTTCACGAGATTCTCATCATGCGGGACGGTGATGTCGATCATCATTACGCGGCGCTCCGAGCGATCTATCACCACTATATCAGGCTTATTGGCAACAATAGTCCTGTCAGTGATGATAGTTATTATTATTATTATTATTATTAAACGGGGTAACGATAAACCCCTATCAGATCCAAAAGCTTACCGACCTATCACTTTCCTACCAATTTTGGGAAAAATACTTGAGAGGCCTTATCTCCTGCGCTCCTTGTCTGTTTCGTGGTATATCAGATAGTCAACACGGTTTCACTCGTGGCAGATCAACCGTAACAGCCTTAAACAAGATTAATAATTTAATCGACAACACCGTGGAAAAATATGTACAGATAATCTTCTTAGACATTTCAGGCGCTTTCACAATGCCTGGTGGCCCATGATCCTGCTGAAAGCCAAGCAAGTAGAATGTTCCCCGAATATTTATCGTACTCTGGTGAACTATTTTCTGTATCGGCGTATTGGCCTTTTTGTGGGTCGGCAGATGGTGTGGAAGACGTCCACTATGGGATGTCCTCAGGGATCGGTGTTTGGCCCTACTCTATGGAACCTACTGCTCGATGACCTCCTGCGCCTTCCAAAGCCAGAAGGCGTGGAGATGGTCGCATAAGCGGACGATGTCATGATTGTAATGAGCGCCTCTTCCAAAGCCAACATCGAACGGAAAGCAAACACAATTTTACGCGCGTGCTTCGAGCGGGACAAATCGAGCAGGAAAGAAGTGGCCTTGAAGACAAGGAGCGCAGTCAGAATAAACGCAAAATCCGCGATGATATCGTTGCCCTTTGGCAGGAACGATGGGAGCAGAGTGCGGACGGGCGGGAACTATTTAGTTTCTTTCCGGACGTTGCTGAGCGCCTATCGCGTGTGTGGGTGGAGCCCGAATATGTGGTTTCCCAAATTCTTACGGGACATGGATGTTTCCGGAGTCGTCTCCACGTGATGAAGCTAGTGGAAGATGCCACGTGCTTTTGCGGTCGGTCTCCAGAATCGAGAGACCGTATTTTGTGGTCTTGCGAGCTGTACACTGAACATCGGACAGATATGCTGGACGGACTAAAAAAAACAACTATTGGGCCAGCTTATTTTGAAGATTTAATTTGTTGTCATGAAAATTTTGACCTGCTCCGCACTTTTGCACATCGTTGGCACAACGTCAGGAAGTTACTGAATTGAGCTGCTGTGTAAACTGAGAGGTAAGTCAAGTTCTTTATCAATCTTAGCGCGAGCATATCGCACCGAAGTCCTCTGTGTGTGTTTTGTTGTGATACACCCCATTCGGGGAGGAGCGGTAACATATTAAGGACAAATTAAAGTAAATAACTTGTGGAGGGAGATCCAGAAATGCATGGAAGCAGACGTTTTTATGTGTTTCTTGATATCCCATGTTTAGCCCCGTATAACGAAAGGTAGGAAGAGGAATGGGAGGTGGTGGGATAATATTATTACTATTATTATTAAAAAAACTCTGTTTAAAGTTTTGAAGCAGTTATTGAAGCAAAATTTTCAATTGACCGTAACTTTTTATTCCCTAAACCGATTTTGACGAAACAAAGTTTTGACAACGCTCCTAATTACGAGTATATGCAATCCGTACGCTTGGAAATAACGTTTTCGCAGTTTTTCGCGAGCTATATACATTGTAGAAATTACATTTGCGGATTCTCTCGCATATACAACACTACCAAACTTCTTCTCACACGAACACTTCTTCTCAAACTCTTCTGGTCACGTAGTCTCCCCGTGACCACGGTAGCTGTAAAGCGACCGAAACGCCGGGTATAAGAAGAAGTTTGGGAGTGTTGTATACGCGAGAGAATCCGCAAATTTAATTTCTACAATACAATAATATGCATTCCACCTGCGAAAACCGCGTCGAATCTGTTGAGTAGTTATGTACTCTTTATCAGTTTTTTGGATAAATATTTAATGTACATACACTCGATTTTTACTGTCCTATTATGTGTATAGATTATTATTTATTATAAAGTTTACATCGATGGTAACTGAACCTAAACTGTTATGCCCCTGTGCTAAAGATTACGGATCCGTACAGTACCCATAAGCTCAATATCGCTTATCAAGCTCGAGTCTTCTCGCCTATGCCTGTTAATACTATACTTTTACACAATTCCACTAATAACAAATCCGCGTATATCAAGCTGGATAAAGGTCAGGTGGCAGGCGTCGGCAGATGACATTTAATATCATTACCGTCCAAATGAATGGCGCGGCCGATCCAATTAGCTCGTGCCGCGTCATTCGATATGACGGCGTAGGGACGAGGAAGTCGGGACTGGTTTGTGTTTGACCGGTGTTCTAGTTTTATTATAGTGCTTTTTATCCCTGGATTTTAATTCATTAGCAAATGTTCTAGAAAACCCGAAGTAGGAGGAGTTTTGTAATATCCCCAGTGATCTCCTTTAGGCTCGCGGCCAATTGCACGATACAAAGACATCATAAGATATAGACCAACAATTCACACGGCTGCAAAGTTTTTCCTTTAACCAACGGTCAGGTGACTCCTACTGCCACTGTCTTCGTGCCACGATTTCTCCCACCATGTGAATTGGTGCGAGTCGATTTCATAGCAAGCCTTTGTTGTCAAGCTTTTTATTATAATGTCATTGGCATGTGTCTCAATGTATCTATCATGTATATATCATAAACCACTAAGCTTTTGAGATAATTATACACAATTCACTAATAATAAATCCGCGTATATCAAGCTGGATAAAGGTCAGGTGGCAGGCGTCGGCAGCTGACATTTAATATCATTACCGTCCAAATTAATGGCGCGGCCGATCCAATTAGCTCGTGCCGCGTCATTCGATATGACGGCGATAGGGACGGGAGAAGCCGGGACTAAAATATATTTCTTACTATTATGCTCGATGTGCAGCATTTTCTGCTGGCAAATGTCCATTAAGTCGAAAAACGATTATAATTTCTTTGAGTGTCGTGGCGACGTTTCGTCAAGTTTTGAACTTCGTCGCTAGATCTTCATTCTTCTTCACTAACTGTAGACTTATGACAATAATAATAATAATGGCAACCCATTATACACATTATCCCACTGCTGGGCACGAGTCTCTCCCCTTTTTTGGGGGAGGCCTGGAGCTTACTCCACCACGTTGCTCCAATGGGGATTGGTGGAGATGGTTAGTGGCCAACCCGTTGTAGGATGTTTTTCAAACCGCCCATAAGGCCTCCGACAAGGTTTAACGACTACTGTCTATCGATGGGACCGACGGCTTAACGTGCCCTCCGAAGCACGGAAACGCGAATTTAATTTGTTACTAGCGGTCACTACCCGACCGCGCCCGTAGTGGTTAACCGAGTAGATCGCTTCCGATCTACACCAGCCGCCGGGCCATGCGCGCTTCATCTTCCCGACTTTTTGAAAAAGTAATAGAGAAGTTTCTTCACCCAGATATTTTTTTTAGTTCCACGCGACATAAAACTTGGGACGCCGAGAAATAAAAAAGAAAGACTTAGGGCTCCGGCTTCCGATAATCGGTGACCGATTTTTTGTAGGAGGAAAATAGAACGTACTGATAGCCATAGTGCAACGTCCTACAAAAAGTCAGTAAAAAAAAAATCGGTGCATCCCGACCGATAATCGGTGAAAAATGGAACGTTCGGAAATGTATGCGTCAACGCACACTACTCTCCGCCTCACCGACAATCGGAATAGTCTAAGAGCCGAACCTAGGTCGACCTTTACCTATCTGTTTACCGAATTAACCTTTTTTTTTAACAAATTTCATAGATGAACAAACACGTCTTGCATGTATTGCTTATATAATTACGTATATTATATAATAGGTATGATTATTTGAAAAAAAAAATATTAGCAACTTTTACCCATTTGTTAACCAATTACATGTGTTTGAAACTAGAAGTTTAAAAGATCAAATACGTCTGTAAGGTATTGCCTAAGTATTTATGTTCATGACTAGGAGGTACCTGGCAAGGAGGTGTGGTGTACACAGGAAATTAAATATAAGTGACTGCACCGATCTTTTACCAATAAACCTCAAACACATATTTTATATGTTTAAAACTTTTGGTTTCTGATACATTTGGTTGGTTAACAAATACAAAAAAAACTTGCTTAAAAAATGTATACATACAATGTTTCATTTGGTGTATAGATAGGTGAAGGTCGATCTAGATTCATCTCCCCTACTAGAAGAACGTGTCATTGTTCATAAAAATTATTATAATTGACATTCTAAAATATTTAAAAAACTTGTCTGGTCAAAGTCTCACATCTTAGATCAGCATGACGAACATTAATTATCCCCTTCAATAATCTCTGAGAGATTATTGGATCAACCCAGAACTTTTATTTTTTCACTTCTGTTCCTCAAAAGCCAATGACAAACCTTCCTCTGTAAATCCACTTTCCTCCTTATACTCATGAGATTCTCTCGGCTCTCTGTCTATGATGTGCTGCTCCACCGACAAAAAAAACGGACGTGGGCGTTGAGTCGGTCACAAAATTGGACCGATTATCGGTCCTACAAAAAGTAGGACGTTCGCGGGAGCCCTAATATGTTGGTTCGACCAAACTTATATATAAAGGCTTAACTTAAACTTAAAATATAATTTTCTTATGAAATTCGGGAGTTACGTTCAGCATAATCTATACTTAATATTATAAAGCTGAAGAGCTTCTTTGTTTGTTTGTTTGCTTGAACGCGCTAATCTCAGGAACTACGGGCCCGATTTCAAAAATGATTTCAGTGTTAGAATAGCCCATTTATCGAGGAAGGCTTTAGACTATATAACATCACGCTAATATGAAAACGAGAGGGTAGGTAGTACATTGTAGTTTTACATTGCAACTGACTAAATATTAGATCAGTATTTCTAGTATCATAAGTACTCTTATTTATCTAGTAGGTTAAGCCAATATTCTGTACTAGACAGGATAATGGGAACAGTTCACTGTTTTATTGAATAAGATTCTGCTCTTTTAACGATTTTAAAATTTTACATTTAAATGTAGTATCCACTACGTTGCCTTAGTTATTTTAATTCTATGTAGTACGAGACTACCTTTATATCATAATGAATCAATTTTGAGAAGAGATGCTTCACTAAGCAGATTAATAAACATTAAAAAAACATTCATTGTATTAAACTTTTGCTTGGTAAGAACACAAATTTGGTATTTAATGGTAAATAGTAAATACATTCAATCAATTTACTGGGGTAGGTACCACCGTATTACCTAATTTACTTGCCGATAAATGGTAGTGTTCAGCACTATCGTGTTCCAGTCAGGTGGTAATGTACGGCCCTGTAATTATCGGCACAGAGGCATAACACCTTAGGTCTCAGGAGTTGTGCATCTGCATTTTGACCTTGTTTTTCGTGAAAGTGTCAATAGGCTGCAGTCATCACTTAACATCAATGTGAACTGTATAACTTAGGCTACTTAGGCTTCCTCCTTGTAGATACTGAACAATCATAAATCCTCACGCGGACGAAGTCGCGGGCACAGCTAGTATGATATGAAAAAATCTCTCGAAGCATCAAAAAAAGGAGAAGGTCAATGGCTTATACGAACATATCAACAAACTTATAAAAAGGCTCAACTCGAACTTTAAATAGAATTTTCTACTAAAATACGGGCGCTGCGTTAGGCAGCATAATAATATTTGCATTCGACGAACACTCAATTTAGCTGTGTACGCCCGGTTGCATATTTAATAACTTGGCTAAACACGAGATCAGTATTTCTAGTAGCATAAGTACTATTATTTATGTGGCACGTGATGCCAATATGCTGTACTCATAGAGCAACACGGGCCACCGGCCGCGGCGGACTGGAGGGGAGTAGCCATATGCAGGTTTTCCCCTCTGTCAAAGTACCAGACCAAATGGTACTATGCTTGTCGCCCAGATATTTAAATGTGTGCGTGAAATTGTCTATGTATTTTGTTAAGGTCATGGTGTGAGTTTCGTAGTAATAGACGATTTTTGTAGCGTGAGTGTGTGTCACACGTATTTCCCCCCGCAAAAAATAACAGACTGTTTTGCATTGGTAATAAACGCTATGGCTACTCCCCTCCGGTCCGCAACGACCGGTGGCCCGAGTTGCTCTATGGCTGTACTAGACAGGATTATAGAAACAGTCTTCTGATTTATTGATACACTATATTTTTATCGTGCAACACACACTAATTGATTCTGTTTGTTCGTACAATATGGGACAAATATATTAGCTAAATCGGGTGTATTCGTTTGTTTTAGAAAACTACGAATCTAAAATACTGTGAAAGAAAGAAAAGTTTATTGTACATGAACAACACAATTTTTTGAAGCATTATGCAATACCTAATTATACATTTGTTACAAATTGGCCCCAACTCAGCGTGTGCTGGTTGTGGGACAACCAGCGCTAGTCTTCCGTTAGGGTTTTATTCCATAAAAAAAGGGCCATTTTGTTCGTTATATATTTTTTTATTTAAAATGAAAGTGGCAAACAAGCATGCACATTGATGTTAAGTGATGACTGCAGCCTATAGACACCCCTACAAAGACCAAGGTTAAAGTGCAGAACCGTTACCACTCCTGAGGCCTAAGGTGTTACGCCCCTGTGCCGGAAATTACAGGGCCGTACATTACCACCAGACCGAAACACGATAGTGCTGAACACTACCATTTAGCGGCAAGTATATTAGGTAATGCGGTGGTGCCTCCGCCCGCGAGCTTCGTCACTAGAGCTCTACCACCAGTGTGAAAAATAAAAATATTACGAGAAATAAAAATATACCGCAATACTATGATTGTTCTTTTTGGATGTAATTAAAACGTAACTTCACGCCTGTAATCCCCGAAGGGGAAGGCAGAGTTGAATGCATGCATTCAAGCATACATGCAAACACCCACGATTCGCCGGTTACGTTTTGGCCCATGCAACAGGTGGCGAGCCTGTTGACATCTCCGGGAACATTACCAAACTTCGAGGTACTGGGAAATTGCCAGGAAAACGGAAAAATCCCAATAGAACCAGAGATAACGGACTTTACACCATTATCTCTGATAACATCCTACCCGGGAATCGAACCCAGGATCAGTGTAGTAGTAGTGGCCTGCTACCACAAGGCTACCGAGGCAGTTAAAGTTGCTAGGTTACGATGTAGTTTCATAAATTTTCACTCGCTAGTATTCTAGGAATGGATTTCGACGTACTCGAAGTCACCAAACCAAGCTGAAGGACCAGTAGTCTCGCACTAAGCCACTGAAGAATTACACTTACGAAAACTGACAGTTCATAAGAGATCTTTTAAAAACTCATTGAAATAAAATTTTCTGTACCGAAATTTACTTAACAATAACTTACTTTGTAAACGTTGAATATCCATTCACCGTTTAGAAAGTATGTTATGGTATCCTTTAACATCCGTTAAAGGATGTTAAAATATCACCATATAGTGGCAAAATATGACTATTCAGTTGCGAACCGAAACGTTATTTTGCTGAGTAAAAGCACAATTTAAAAAATATAGGCTTCCATCTTATCTACAGTTTTTCAAACTAATATTTTACTATGAAAACAATTTTTTTTTTTTTTTTTTTTATGTGTAATGGAAGTGGTAAACAAGCATGCAGTTCACGTTGATGTTAAGTGATGACTGCAGCCTATAGACACCCACACAAAGACTAAGGTCAAAATGCAGATGCGTTACCACTCCTGAGGCCTAAGGTGTTACGCCTCTGTGCCGGAAATTACAGGGCCGTACATTACCACCTGACCGGAACACGATAGTGCTGAACACTACCATTTAGCGGCAAGTATATTAGGTAATGCGGTGGTGCCTACGCCCGCGAGCTCCGTCACTGGAGCTTCACCACCAGTAAAACAATTCAAAATTTAACAATTTCAAAGACGCATTCAAACGCAAGTCAAAAAACAAACACGAAACGTACGAATACGTGAAAACGCTTCAATTTCTTTCCGCCGTTTTCTAGACTTGTTAAAGGTGTTTATAAATAACCACTCACTCAGGTTCCATATAAACACCTTTCAGTGTAAATTTAATTAAGCTGAAATTTAATTAAAAAAACAGCTTGAGAGTAGTAGCTCTATCACGTTTCAGTGAGATTGACCTTTTAATGAGATATTCCAGTATTTCGTTGGAGAGAGGATAAGTATCTTTCCAGGTCTTTTTTTGGGTAGGCTTAAAGATTTAAATGTTTATTTTATATGCTTTTAACCTTCTGCTGAGTAGGTAATCTCAATTTATTTATTCGCAAATCTTATCTTATCTATACATCTATATATATATATAGATGTATAGATTATGTAACAATGTTTCAATAATTGGTGTACAATAAAGAATTTATTATTATTATTATTATATATATATGTATAAAAACCAATTGCTGTTCGTTAGTCTCGCTAAAACTCGAGAACGGCTTCACCGATTTGGCTACTTTTGATTTTGAATGATTTTTGGAAGTCCAGGGAAGTTTTAAAAGGTAAGAATATATAAAGAAATTGAAGGGAAATAGTAAAAACCACAATTTCATTCTCCCATACAAATAGGCCGTATATATTATATATAATATCTTGGTGCAACCCAGGCTTAGAGTCTCAGAGACGACAACAATGTCTACCAGTAGTGAAAACTTATATAGCTATTTTGAAACATAGCTAAGCCAACATCAGTATATTAGTATTCCCAACAGCACATATCTTTTTCCGCGATATCTCAAAAACCTATACAATTTTTCCTTCCTTGTTGTTAATGTTCGCTCACGCTTGGCACCCCGCCAGCCGCACCGATTTAATTTTAACATTTTCTGCGACCCGACCAATTTAACGAAAAGGACTTTATTGAATTAAAATTAAACCAGGTTACGTCTTGATATTTCTTATACAGGTTGCACTTTAAAGTATTTTTTTTTCTTTCATTTATAAAGTATGCCTATTTTTTTTCAAATTATCGTGCTTTTACACAGCCAAATTATGTTTGGATTCGCTACTAAATAGTAACATTTTGCCACTATATGGTGATATTTTAACATCCTTTAACATCCATTCACACTTTACTAAGTAATTTATGGTTAAGTAAATTTCGGTATTTCAATGAGAATTCGTTTAAAAGATCTCTTATGAACCGTCAGTTTTCGTAAGTGTAATTCTTCAGTGGCTTAGTGCGAGACTACTGATTTGGCTTAGACTTCGAGTCCGTTGAAATCCATTCCTAGAATACTAGTGAGTGAAAATTTATAAAACTACATCGTAACCTAGCAAAGCCAACATCAGTATATTAGTATTCCCAACAGCACACATCTTTTTCCGCGATATCTCAAAAACCTATACAATTTTTCCTTCCTTGTTGAACACAAGCATTGAATTCTCCACTGGTGGAGCTAAAACAATATTAATGTTCGCTCACGCTTGGCACCCCGCCAGCCGCATCACCTGATTTAATTTTAACATTTTCTACGACCCGACCAACTTAATGAAAAGGACTTTATTGAATTAAAATTAAACCAGGTTACGTCTCGATATTTCTTATACAGGTTGCACTTTAAAGTATTTTTTTTCTTTCATTTATAAAGTATGCCTATTTTTTTTCAAATTATCGTGCTTTTACACAGGCAAATTATATTTGGATTCGCTACTAAATAGTAACATTTTGCCACTATATGGTGATATTTTAACATCCTTTAACATCCATTCACACTTTACTAAGTAATTTATGGTTAAGTAAATTTCGGTATATCAATGAGTTTAAAAGATCTCTTATGAACCGTCAGTTTTCGTAAGTGTAATTCTTCAGTGGCTTAGTGCGAGACTACTGATTTGGCTTAGACTTCGAGTCCGTTGAAATCCATTCCTAGAATACTAGTGAGTGAAAATTTATAAAACTACATCGTAACCTAGCAAAGCCAACATCAGTATATTAGTATTCCCAACAGCACATATCTTTTTCCGCGATATCTCAAAAACCTATACAATTTTTCCTTCCTTGTTGAACATAAGCATTGAATTCTCCACTGGTGGAGCTAAAACAATATTAATGTTCGCTCACGCTTGGCACCCCGCCAGCCGCAGTGCCGCATCGCCTGATTTAATTTTAACATTTTCTACGACCCGACCACCTTAATGAAAAGGACTTTATTGAATTAAAACCAGATCAGGTTTTGTTTCAATATTTGCAATACGGTTGGCAGCTTAAAATGTTTTTTTTTTATGTATAAATTGAATAATATTTTTAAAACGGACTCGCCAAAGTTGGTTAGAGAATTTTTTTTATTTGATTCTCAAGAAAATATTTTCAATAGTCAATGTTGGAATAGAATCGTTGATAAAGAAAGGAGAAAGAAAAAAAAACATTATTCGGCGCAGGGCCCAAGACACAACAGATTATTGTTTTAAAAAAACAATAACACAAACAAACACACGTAACACAAAAAAAAACGTAACTTCACGACTGGAATCCCCGAAGGGGTATTCAGAGGTAAATGCATGCCTTCTAGCATACATGTAAACACCCACGATTCGCTAATACAAAAGTAAATTAACAATACACATACTCTGTTATTATCATTGACAAAAACAACAAACAGAATCAATAAACAAATTCATTAAATACTAAAAAAGGATTTGACAATGGAACATAACATTATTTTACACTGGCACACAAAAAGTCCGCCTAACAGCCAATTTTGGGAGACCATTCGCAGTAGATTCAGAGTGATTGACCCCGGACACTATGCAAATGACCCCCACGGGCGAAGGGGCCGTGATAAATGAAGTGATACATTATTGCTTCGTTTACGGGAGACGATGGTCTGAGATGTAAAACGACCTTATTTATTGAGTTCCATCTCGGATTCATACGAATAACAGAGGAAATGTGTAAAACAGCGTCTCTTTGGGTTTCGTACCTCAAAGGGAAAACAGAAACTTTGTTTTTACTGGTTATAGAGTTCTAGTATTATCTAATTTATCTGTTGCTATGTGATAATATTAGCATTTTTGTACGGCCCTGTAATTTCCGGCACAGAGGCACAACACCTCAGGCCTCAGGAGTGGTTATGCATCTGAATTTTGACCTTGGTCTTTGTGTAAGTGTCTATAGGCTGCAGTTATCACTTAACATCAATGTAAACTGCATGCTTGTTTGCCAAATCAATTTCATAAAAAAAAGTTTTCCTATTATATGAATATTCTATCACGACTTCTCGTTTCCGTGCTTCGGGGGACACGTTAAGCCGTCGGTCTTGGTTGCTATCGATAGATAGCAGTCATTAAACCTTGTCGGAAGCCTTAGGGGCGGTTTGAAAACGTACGTAACGTATCTCCACCAACTCTCATTGGAGCAGCGTGGTGGAGAAAGCTCCAAACCATCCTCTAATGTGGGCTTTGGAACTCTGCCAGTGAATGACAAAGAATGTCCCATATTTTTTTGTTTTGTCTTATTTTGCCGTTTGTAAAAGAAAGTATGGAACATTCTGTTGATACCTATTTTTATCATTAAGTATTTTTGGACTATTATTTATTTTATTTTGTTTACTTTGACATATTAATCAACGTATCAGTTGTTATTCGCTTTAATTTTATATTTGTAATTTGACCTATCACAAGCAAATTTTATTATTTCCAAGTGATTAAATGAATTTTTGAGTTTGAGTTTGAGTTTGAGTCTAAAAAGGGGAGAGACTCGTGCCCAGCAGTGGGACGTTTCAAGGATTGCCATTATTATTGTTATATTCTATCACAGAAGCAAATAGCTCAGGGGTAGGTAGATGAGTATAATATTTATATTATTATATGAATATGCCATAGACGTTGGGCGTTCACATTATGTGTATTCATACACATAATTTAATTCCTATTAGTAGTAGATCTAGCGAATTAGTATTGTAAATCATTCACGTATCTGGCAATTGAATCCTAAATTTTTTTTTAATACCAGTTCATATCTTCACTAATTGACAATTTCTACATTCAGGTTACTCTGGGTAACAGAACAAAATAATTCCGACCGCTATCAAATGCTTGTTACATTTACAGTTCGCAAGTACCATTGTCGCGGTGTGTACGTGACTTTACAACGTCGAATGTACTTCGGTTAAAGGCGGGGCTACATCTGCAGATCATTTTTATCGTACAGTATTCAACAAGAAATATTGCAAATCGACCTTCAATTTCAAATTAAAAAAAAATATTTAATCACTTGGAAATAATAGAATTTGCTTGTGATAGGTCAACTTACAAATATAAAATTAGAGCGGATAACAACTGATACGTTGATTAATATGTCAAAGTAAACAAAAATAAAATAAATAATGGTCCAAAAATACTCAATTATAAAAATAGGTATCAACAGAATGTTCCATACTCTCTTTTACAAACGGCAAGATAAGACTAAACAAAAAAATATGGGACATTCGCTGGCAGAGTTCTAAAGCCCACATTACTGAGAAAAAACCTGCCAAAACAAAACTCAATAGGATCTTTTCAAAATATGTTCCTTACATCTGTTTTCACAATATGACACTTATAACCTATAGTTTATAATATCTGGTACAATGTACATTCATTTCTCAAAATTATTGTTTACTAGCTGTGCCCGCGACTTCGTCCACGTGAGAAAAAAAATGATTGTTCAGTATCTACCCGGACGAAGTCGTGGGCGCAGCTTGTATAAAAGTAGCCTAAGTTACTCCTTATTACATCAGCTATCTGCCAGTGAAAGTCCCGTCGAAATCGGAGACACTCAAATTCTACTTATTTGTATGTAGGTATGTATGTATGTATGCATGTATGGAGACAAAAGTAGCCTAACATACTCCTTATTACATCAGCTACCTACCCGTGGAAGTCCCGTCAAAGTCGGATACACTCATATTTGTGGTGACGAACTGTGGTGTGTAAATCTAAACTTCTAAATGGGTCTGAGGAGTATCTTACTTTCTATGTAACTGAACGCCCGAATTCATTTTCTAGAACCAATGCGTCAACTGCCAGACTCAATCGTTTCGTCTTGGTAGGGTTCATGATTTTATTTTGGCAAATATTTTCTAATGAGAGTTTGAAACATAGGATTTTTGTAGTTTTCTAAAGAAATATTTTGAAGTTATTAAAGGAAAAAGGCAAACATTAATTTAATCTCTACACCATTATTTCCAATACTACTGAAGTTTACAAAAAACTGCACATATTTTTTTAACTTGGATACAGATTACAGGAGACTATAAGACGTCTGATATTTAAGGTAGTCGGCCCAATTTGCACTAAACTGTTATTTTTTTCTATCTACACAGAGAATCAATACGCATGCAAACAAGCAAGCATCCAGAATCTTGTACAAACATAAACACTAGGCCACAGCATGTAATCCGGCCTTTAAAACACAAAGTTTTCAGCTTAGGTCAGCGCTCAATTTGTCTTGTAAAATCCAGACACATTTGTTGGGATAATTTTTTCAACTGTTGGGCGCCTAGATTATCCCTTCTCGGTATCTTATACCTTTGTGGTGACGAACTGTGCTATGTAAATCTAGACTTCTAAATGGGTTTGAGGAGTATCTTACTTTCTATGTAACTTAACGCCCGAAATAATTGTCTCGAACCAATGCGTCAACAGGCAGACTCGATCGCTTCGGTCCTGGTAGAGATCATGTTTTTATTTTGGTATATATTTTCTAGTGAGAGTTTGAAACATAGGATTTTTGTAGTTTTTTGAAGAAATGTTTTGAAGTTATTAAAGGAAAAAGGCGAACATTAATTTAATTTCTACACCATTATCTCCAATACTACTGAAGTTTACAAAAAACTGTACATATTTTTTTAACTTGAATACAGATTACAGGAGACTATAAGACGTCTGATATTTAAGGTAGTCGGCCCGATTCGCACTAAACTGTTTTTTTTCTATCTACACAGAGAATCAATATGCATGCAAACAAGCAAGCATCCAAAATCTTATGCAAACATAAACACTAGGCCATAGCGTGTATCCAGCCTTTAAGTGACAAAGTTTTAAGCTTAGGTCAGCTCTCAATTTGTCTTGTAAAGTCCAGACACATTTAATGGGATAAACTTTTCAACTGTTGGGCGCCTAGATTATCCCTTCTCAGTATCTTATACCTTTGTGGTGACGAACTGTGCTATGTAAATCTAGATTTCTAAATGGGTTTGAGGAGTATCTTACTTCGTAACTTAATGCCCGAAATATTTTTTTTGAACCAGTGCGTCAACCGCCAGACTCGATCGCTTCGGTCCTGGGGTGCGACCGCCTATCGACGTCATTCCTAGACTAAACCTTATCGTTATCATTGCTGTCAAATTTTCATGTCGATTCGTAGCTCCTTTAAAAGCAGTTGTGATAATCTGATTGTTTTTCTTGCTTTTGTAGGTGAGAAACAAGCGATTATGGTAGATTATTATTATTTAGTTAAAGAAAAATTCAACATAAAAATTTGACATCGATGATTTTATTTTGGCAAATATCTTCTAATGAGAGTTTTCAAGATATAATTTTTGTAGAAGAAACGTTTTGAAGTTAATAAAGGAAAATGCGAACATTAATTAATCTCTACACCATAATCTATACAATAAGTATTATGTTCTAGTGAAATAAAGACGAACTTGTGTTTGCTGAAATAACAGAAAACAACATTTAAAGCCTTTACTTCTATTATTTAAACAGGATATACAATATTAATTATTTCACGTTTTCTTGAAGTGTCATAAAATAAATATCTAGCAATCAGTGTCAGTGACGTGACACTGTCATCTTTTAAATAATGAATTCTATAAGGATACCACTACACTAGTGTAGTGATATTCTATACATCTATACAAATAAATAAAATTGGAGTGTTTGTTTGTAATATTAAAATAACTGCTTTTTACTAAATGCAAATGTATGTATACACGGTACATATACTATAACAACATTTTTTTAAATTTTTGTCTGTCTGTCTGTTTGGCGGGGCTTATCTTGGGAACGGCTTTACCGATTTTGACAGAACTTTCACTCGTAGATAGCTGATGTGACAAGGAGTAACTTAGGCTTTTATACTAGCTGCGGCCACGACCGGGTAGATGCTGAACAATCATAAGTCGTGGGCACAGCTAGTTTCTAATATTACTTAAGTTTATAAAAAAACTGTATATAATTCTTTACTTGGGTACAGATAAACGTCTAATATTTAAGGTAGTCGGGCCAATTTGCACTAGGGTGGTGATTTTTGTATTGATGATGATGCAACAAGCATGTACTTCAGCCTTCAGACTACACAGAGAATCAATACGCTTGCAAACAAGCAAGCATACAAAATCCTGTGCAAACATAAAAACTAGACCACAGCATGTAGTCCGGCCTTTAAACCACAAAGTTTTAAGCTTAGGTCAGCGCTCAATTTGTCTTGTAAAGTTCAGACACATTTGTTGGGATAAACTTTTCAACTGTTGGGCGCCTAGATTATCCCTTCTCGGTATGTTATACCTTTGTGGTGACGAACTGTGCTATGTAAATCTAGACTTCTAAATGGGTTTGAGGAGTATCTTACTTTCTATGTAACTTAACGCCCGAAATAATTGTCTCGAACCAATGCGTCAACCGGCAGACTCGATCGCTTCGGTCCTGGTAGAGATCATGTTTTTATTTTGGCATATATTTTCTAGTGAGAGTTTTGAACATTGTATTTTTGTAGTTTTCTGAAGAAACGTTTTGAAATTAATAAAGGAAAAAGGCGAACAACAATAAATCTCTTCACCTCTACCTCCAATACTACTAAAGTTACAAAAGAAACTGTACATACGTAAGTCTTTACATACAGATTACAGGAGACTATAAGAAGTCTAATATTTAAGGTAGTCAGCCTAATTCGCACTAGGCTGGTTATTTGTGTTATGAAGATGGTAGGCAAACAAGCAAGCATTGATAGTAAGTATATACTTCAACTTATATACATCTACACAGAGAATCAATACGCATGCAAACAAGCCAGCATCCAAAATCTTGGACAAACATAACCTCTAAGCCACAGCATGTAATCCGGCCTTTAAACCACAAAGTTTTTAAGCTTTGGTCAGCGCTCAATTTGTCTTGTAAAGTCCAGACACATTTGTTGGGATAAACTTTTCAACTGTTGGGCGCCTAGATTATCCCTTCTCGGTATTTTATACCTTTGTGGTGACGAACTGTGCTATGTAAATACAGATTGTTGATTTTTTTTGTGTTATGAAGGTGGCAAACAAGCATGTCCGTATTGATGTTAAGTGATAACTGTAACCTATAGACACCCACAAAAAGACCAGAGGTTGAAATATAGATGAGTTGCCTTCTCCTAAACTGTCATTTTTTTAATGTAATGTACGTGGCATACAAGCATGCAGTTCACATTGATGTAAAGTGATGACTGCAGCTTATAGACACTTACATGAAGGCAAGGTCAAAATGCAGATGCATTACACCCCTGAGGCCTAAGGTGTTATGCCTCTGTGCCGGAAATTATAGGGCCGTACATTACCACATGACCGGAACACGATAGTGCTGAACACTTCCATTTAGCGGCAAGTATATTAGGTAATGCGGTGGTGCCTACGCCCGCGAGCTCCGTCACTGGAGCTCTACTACCAGTTCCAGTAGTGTCATATCTCTGTGATAATTATTACGGGGTCATATGTTACCATCTAACCGGAACACGATAGTGCTGAACCCTACCATTTGGCGGCAGATAGATTAGGTAATGCGGTGGTGGCCTACGCCCTGGAGCTTCTGTAAATAAGAACTCTACCACCTTAAGACGGTTTGACGTGTATCAGGTTTTCTTTTTTTAGGGTTCCGTAACTTACAAGGAACCCTTATAGTTTCGCCATGTCCGTCCGTCTGTCCGCAGCTTAAAGTACTTACAATATCATCAATGCGAATATATGTTAGTATGCTACACTTTCACCCGGAAACCAATCGCCATGAAACTTTGCACACATATTCTTGGAGATATTAAAAGTAACATAGGATTTTTTTTTAATAGAAAAAAATATGCCAGCGAAGCCGGTGGTTAAAGCTAATGATTAAATGAATTATTCACCCTGTCAAAGTTGTGTAATAAAATCTTGTACAATTTTTTATTAAAATACCTTTCCTACACGTATATTTGGGGATGTATTTCTTTTAAATAAGAAAATTTGGTCTTTCATTATAATTTTCCTGTGGGAATGCTACCATTAAGATTTCATCGTGCTTTGAATATGGAAGCATAGATCGTAATACAATTAAACTAAAAATAGTAAGTAAAGTAATAGATAAAAAAGAAATTGAACCCCTATACCTAAACAGTTGGTGATTGATCCCTTCACACCATAGAGCATCACCGGAGGGGAGTAGCCATATGCAGGCTTTCCCCTCTGTCAAAGTACAAGCCCATATTGGGCCTATACCAGTCGCCTAGATGTTTAAATGTGTGCGTGAAATTGTTTCTGTATTTTGTTAAAGTCAAGGTGTGAGTTTCGTAGTAATAGACGATTTTTCTAGTGTGCGTGTGTGTCGCACACATTTCCCCCCGCAAAAAATGACAGACTGTTTTGCATCGGTAATAAACGCTATGGCTACTCCCCTCCAGTCCGCCGCGACCGGTGGCCCGTGTTGCTCTATGCTTCACACAAAGTAGAGCAGATAATTCTATAAATATACATTTGCTGCAATCTATAATGGTCAGATAAACAAACCTGAACTACAGGATGTGTTTAGAAACTTCATTCCTGTTTTACCCCTCAGGATTATGAAGCAAAATTTAAGAAAACGCCATGGGTATAGGAAAAATTACTTATGTATAGTATCTGAGTCTTATAGTTCTGTCTGATGGTGGGTCAAAAGTCTTAGGAATCGGCGTGCTTGTATGAAGAGAATGATGAAGGTAGACGATTCACGAGAGGTATGTCAGGACCGGGATATCTGACGCTCTACACTCTCTGCCTACCCCGTTTGGGACCTGGCGTGAAGATACATACATACGTACTGATTTTTGAAGACAACTAAATTTTTAAATTATTTTTTATTCATAACAAGCTTTTGCCCGCGGCTTCGTCGGCGTGTAGTTTAAATCGTTACAAATTGTAGCCTATATGTTATTCCAATGTATAACCTATATTTTTTAGCGAGAAGTGCCCTGTGCCATACCCGGTCAAAGGCCATAGCAATGTCCAGGCTTACAGCCAATGCCTCCCCACTATTGTCCAAGGCGTGGAACGAATGGTGCGTGAGATACTACAAGATCACCAGCAGATCTGCCATAATGAAATCCATGTGGATAGTAAATGGCATCAAAAGAGTCCTTCAGGGCTGGCAGCACGTTGGCAACTCCCCTGGTGTTGCAAATGTTCATAGGCGACGGTGACCACTTTCCATCAGGTGGCCCGTTTGCTTGCCTTCCTATTGCATATGCATTTACCTCTGCCTACCCCTTCGGGGATTACAGGCGTGAAGTTACGTTACGTTATTTTATGCTGATATAAATATATTTTCATTCTATAAAATATTTCCGATCCGTGGATCTCATGCCACGTACTAGCAGGTTACCAGTAAGCTATCCAATCCCTTGAATTTAGAGAATTTCTTCTTTGTAATGAAATTTGTCCGTGACACGCTAGAAAATGTTACAGTATAAAAAAAAAACATTAAAAAAAAATAAAAGTATTAAATATACGAGTACATTCGATGCTCCATGTAAATTGTGGTAAAATACGAAAAACCCTCTTGTGAATCTCAACTTTTGTCATTTTGAATCTCATTGGATTTTCAACGGTCTGTTTTCGGGGTTTCCTTTATTTTAAGTAGTTCAGTTTCTAAGTCAGATGATCTCGGAGTCTATCTTCATTGTGGATGTGTTGGGATGCCGCTGCCCTTCCCACATTATTGTTTACCGCTCTTAGCCCCCATGATATTTATTTATTTACTTTTTTCTATGTAACAAGTGGCAAACAAGCATGCAGTTCACATTGATGTTAAGTGATGACTGCAGTAAGATCAAGGGCAAAATACAGATGCGTTACCACTCCTGAGGCTTAAGGTGTTATGCCTCTATGCCGGAAATTACCGGGCCGTACATTACCACCTGACCGGGACACGAAAGTGCTGAACACTACCATTTAGCGGCAAGTATATTAGGTATTGCGGTGGCGCCTACGCCCACGAGCTCCGTCACTAGACCTCTACCACCAGTAAGAAGAAAGAACATATTAAATTTAATTTTTAATCATATAGAGCAATTCTATATCTATCAGTATAAAAGTCACCCCCTCCCGGTCGCAAAAATGAACTCTTCTTCCGTCTTACGAACTTTCGATCAGGTCACGTGTCCTGACGCGTGTTTAACATTTTACACAAAAAGAGCACAGCGTCTCTAGAAGCTATGAAAAATAATCATGAAAATAAATTATTTTCATGATTGTTTTTTAAAATTGCAAATACTGCCCAAAGATTTAAACAGCATTTACAGCTAGTTGTATTGTTATCGGTGTCTTAATACCTAGGTTTACAAGCTGTCTAATCGTCTGTACAGAAAACATTTGAATTTTGCATTCCTTAGCCAAGACTATTTCAAATAATAGTTTTACTCTTAAGCAGTCTAGGCTTGTAGTGGGAACCCTAAGTGTAATAACCATCAACATTTAGGGACACTAGACTAGGAATATGGCGTTTGAAGAGTCTGAAAGATAATGTAAGGATCGTTTAGGATGTACTTATCGAGTTAGACTTTGTTGTAATGTTTACTCTTTTTTGTTTAGGGTGTTGTGTTGTTTTAGAAATATTTCAAAGTTTTTCTATGTTATTCTTTTTTATATGTAGTTTTTAAAGTATGAAACTACCGCCCCTGCGAACGCTAAACCGTATGTCAAGTATGGTGAATATAGCATGTCACCTCTTATGATGTCGTAGGTCATTTTTCAGAAAGGCCTTTGTCCTATGGATGTCTTTCTGTACCGAAAGACATCCATTGGACAAAGTTTTTTTATTTAAAGAGAACCAACAGCTTTGAAAATCTTAATAGCATAGAATCAATTTAAAAACTAAATTAAGTTATAATAATAATTTTGGGCACATGAAGCTTTATTGGGCCGAATCTCGTCTAACTTTATCCTCAACAGGACTAACGCCACCGTTGCGGCGTTGACAGCAATCCGAAATAAATATTTATCTTTCACTAATTAACCCAATCAATTTTTCAAATTCAATCACCCTATTTTGCGTTGAAATCCCCCATGACAACGTTGTAGTGGGTCTTAGAACTATGTATGGCTTTGGAAATGTCCTCATACATAGTTTTTACCTCATAATCGGAGTGTGCGGAGGTCGGGGCATAAACCTGTATGAATACCTTCAGCGAATACCGTTTGGTTATTCTGAGTACTTATAAGGTACGCCACCCTCGACGACACACTCTCGATTTTGACAACGTTGTTCACGAGGGACTTGTGGACGATGAACCCGACACCACCCTGGGACAGTTGTTCGCCCTCCCGGAAATAGAGCAGGTTACCAGACTTGAGGGTTATCGAGTCCTCCCCCTGTCTTCGGACTTCCGATAACCCTATAATGTGCCATCGTAACCCGCTCAATTCTTCCTCCAGTTCCATGACTTTCTCGTCAGTCCGCAGTGTCCGTACGTTGTATGTTGCCAGGGCCAGCGTCGTCGGGTGTGGTACCCTGGCATCTCCCGGTGATTTTTAGCACCCCCTGCCCCGCCGTTACCATGACCGGTACCACCATGGTCAGGAATAGCGGAGCTACCGGGGACTAGGCGCCGTTGTGTTTTGGTGTGATTCATTTGGGGTGATTTGCCATAATAGCCACGCTTGGCAAACGGATTGGCGATCGCAGTGGCGGCAATTTTGTCACGGAACGCTGCTGCCCATCCCGGATACTCCTACCGCCATGATTTGACCGCCATTGTTTGGTTGACTGACTGCACTATGGGAAGAATTCCCCTCCACTAGAAGAGAATTGTTCCTCTAGCGGGTGATGGGGTCATCACATCCCGACGCCAGTATTGCAGCCGCAAAATTGGGCGTTCGAGGTGATCATGAGCTGAAAGTGGGACGATTTGGATATGGGCGACGAAACACCAGGGGCCAGACTCTGTCTGACTTCATGGAAAAAGAGAGCCTCTACATGATGAACTCTTTCTTCAGGAAGCGGGAGTGCCGGAAGTGGACCTGGATCAGTCCTGACGGTGCAACTAAAAATGAGATAGACTTCATTATGTCGCTTCGAATGCCTGAGTGATTGCGTAGATGTGGACGAATACAACAACAGGTTTGTGGAAACTGTTCGTACGGCTGGGTCTAAGTGCTTCAAGACCCACCACACAAGCAAGACCTAGAAGATCTCCGACTCAACTCTCAAACTCATGGATGAGAGGCGCGGTATGGTACTGAAGTCCTCTGCAGATGCTTTAGTGTATAGGCGGCTCAACAGACAGATCTCGAAGTCACTGACTCGCGACCTTCGGCAGTTTAATACTGACAGTATTAAAACGGCCATAGAGCGGAACAAGCGCTCCAAAGTGTTCGCCAAAGATCTGTCTATAGGGCAGAGCTGCCTGACTAAGCTGAAGACAGAGGATGATAGAATCGTATCGTCGAAACCTGAGCTTGCGGAAGAGATCGAGCGATTCTACGGACTGACCCGACACTACACCGAAGATATCCCGGACGTCAGTCTAGACGAGATTAGTACGGCACTCAAACTGAAAAATAACAGGGCGCCGGGTGATGACGGAATCACTACTGAACTCCTGAAAGCGGGCGGAAGGCCAGTATTAGAAGCTCTTCAGTTGATGTTCGATTTCGTCATATCCGAGGGCAAAACGCCACAGGCGTGGCACAGAAGTGTGGTGGTACTGTTCTTTAAAAAGGGTGACAATACCCTTCTTAAAAACTATAGGCCCATCGCACTTCTAAGTCACATCTATAAGCTATTTTCGAGAGTAATTACGAACCGTCTATCTCGCAGACTCGACGACTTCGAGCCTTCCGAACAAGCCGGGTTCCGTAAAGGTTTTAGCACCATAGACCACATACACACGCTGCGGCAGGTTATACAGAAGACAGAAGAGTATAACCAGCCCTTATGTTTAGCGTTTGTGGACTGTGAGAAAGCCTTCGATTCGGTCGAGATTTGGGCTGTGCTACAGTCTCTCCAGAGGTGCCAAGTCGACTACCGATACATTGAGGTGCCCAGGAGCTTGTACGAGACTATGTCGGTTCTCCTTCAGGACCAGAGCTCGAAACCTATCCAACTGCAGCGAGGTGTGAGACAGGGAGATGTCATATCTCCGAAACTGTTCACCGCTGCATTGGAAGATGTCTTTAAGCTTCTGGACTGGAACGGACTCGGCATCAACATTAACGGCGAGTACATCTCCCACCTCCGATTTGCGGATGATATTGTAGTCATGGCTGAGACCCTGGAAGACCTTGGCACAATGTTCAATGGCCTCAGTAGGGCCTCCCAACGAGTGGGCAGTGGACAAGACGAAGATTATGTCGAATGTCCTTGTTACGCTCACTCCTGTTATGGTCGATGGTACTACACTCGAAGTTGTTGACGATTATGTATACCTGGGACAAACTTTCCAGTTAGGTAGGCCCAACTTCGAAAAAGATGTCAATCGCCGAATCCAACTCGGATGGGCAGCATTCGGGAAGCTGCGTTATATCTTCTCGTCCAATTTACCGCAGTGTCTGAAGAAGAATGTCAACACACACTGGTGTGTTGCCAGTGATGACATACAGAACCAAAACGTGGTCGCTCACTATGGGCCTCATAAGAAGGCTCAAGGTCACTCAGAGAGCAATGGAGAGGGCTATGCTCGGAGTTTCTCTGCGAGATCGAATCAGAAATGAGGAGATCCGCATGAGAACCAAAGTAACCGACATCGCCCACCGAGTGGGCAGGGCACATAGCTCGCAGAACTGATGGCCGTTGGGGCAGAAGAGTTCTAGAGTGGCGACCGCGTACCGGAAAACGAAGCGTAGGCAGGCCCCCCACGAGGTGGACCGACGACCTGGTGAAGGTCGCGGGCAATCGCTGGATGAGGGCGGCCCGGTACCGTTCGTTGTGGCATTCTTTGGGGGAGGCCTTTGTTCAGCAGTGGACGTCTATTGGCTGAAATGATGATGATGATGAATTATCACCCGAAGCAATGGCCAACAAACACCTCTCGATGATTTTAATTAAACTCAACTTTGGGAATAGGGTACAAATTTTGCAACAGTTGTTTTGAGTAACCCCGTAAACAAGAGTTCAAATATCTTAATATACCATTTGTTATTAAAAGTAAGGTTAAGTCCAAGATGAAATTTAAGTAACGCTATTTGTTTAAAGGCTTTCGTTCTGAAGGTATGAATTCTGAATAATATATCGACTAAAAAAAAACGACTGGCACGAGAGCACGCCATAAAATTACAGGCTCTGCGATCGCCTCTCCGCATACCAAGCATAGCTATTCTGGCATATCACCCCATATGATTCGAAAGGGGATTTTTCGGCAAAACCGTTGTCCAACAGTCTTTCGTCACAAATGATGAAAGACTTCCAAAGAAACTGAGAAATCTCAATTTGAAAAACCTGATTTCAATAATTTAACATTGAATTAGAAAGCTGCGGTTGCGAAATATTGACCCTTTGTGCTTATCATTCCATATGTCTTCAATACAAATAATGTAATGAAGCTATAACAATCATTTTGGGCCCATCAAGCTTTATTGGACCGAATGAAAAACTCAGAAATCTCAATTTGAAAAACCTGATTTCAATAATTTGACATTGAATTAGAAAGCTGCGGCTGCAAAGTATTGACCCTTTGTGCCTATCATTCCATTAATCTTCAATACAAATAATTTAATTTAGCTATAACAATAATTTTGGGCCCATCAAGCTTTATTGGACCGAATCCGTCTAACCTAATCCTTAACAGGACAAACGCCACCGTTACGGCGTTGACAGCGATCCAAAGTAAATATTTATCTTTTACTAATTAACACCCGAAGCAATGGCCAAGCACCTCTCGATGATTTTAATTAAACTCAACTTTGGGAATAGGGTGCAAATTTTGCAACAGATGTTTTGAGTGACCCCGTAAATAAGAGTACAGATATCTTCTTATACCATTTGTTATTAAAAGTGAGATTGGGTTTAAGATCATATTTATGGCAGTATTGGCAGTGCTATTCATATTGGCGTCGGGACGTAACGACCCCACCGCTAGTGGGCTAGCGGAGGAATTTTCTTCTACTGGAAGATAATTCTTCTCCAAGTGCAGTCAGTCAAGTGAACAATGGCGGTCAAATCATTCCAATAGGACGGTAGTAAATATAGTCCCGCGATAAAACTGCGATCGCCAATCCGCCTGCCAAGCTTGGCAATCATGGCATATTCTCTCCTAATGATTCACGACACTGGGCGTCTTTGGGGAAGGCTTTGTCCTGCAGTGGACATCATTCGGCTGGAGTTATGATTAATTTATGGGCTTCCGTTCTGAAGTCAAAAATACTGAATCGATCATCTTTTTTTGAAAATTTGATTTTTTTATATTCGAAAATGCCATGAATCTTTGATTCTGAATACTGAACGTAGAGTTCAGGATCTGAAAAGGGCAAGGAAAGGCGTTTACGAAATTGATGGAGGTAATATAATTTATCCATACAGCAACACCGGAGGGGAGTAGCCATATGCAGGCTTTCCCCTCTGTCAAAGTACAAGCCCCAATGGGCCTATGCCTGTCGCCTAGATGTTTAAATATGTGCGTGAAATTGTTTATGTAGTTTGTTAAGGTCAAGGTTTGAGTTTCGTAGTAATAGACGATTTTTGTAGTGTGTGTGAGTCACACGCATTTCTCCCCCGAAAATATGACTGTTTTGCATCGGTAATAAACGCTATGGCTACTCCCCTCCAGTCCGCCACGGCCGGTGATCCGTGTTGCTTTATGAATTTATCAAACCCGTGTCAGACAAATTCAATGTCACCTTAGTGTGCCCGAGACTCTGTGGTCCCGAAGAACACAAAATATGAACCTAAAGGATAAGTTCCACGTTGGGCTCGCACCTTGTACAGATAGATGTTTGTTACAAACATATACAACAACATGTATTGTAGAATCGCGGAAAAATACTCAAAACTTAATTTAAATCGTTGTTGTTTTTATATTATTTCGCATTAACACATGCTTGTGAAATATATTTTATTTTAAAGAAAAATGGAAAGAAAAATTTGACTTCAGGCGAGACTCGAACTCGCGGCCTACTGGGAATCTAGTCCAGCCGCTCTTCCAATTGCGCTACTGAAGTCCTGCCCATAAATCATCCTCTCTCCTACATTGCGGTGCCCTACAGGGTCCATAATGCTATTGTTGTAGGTACGTTATGGTGCAATAAAGTATTGAGTATTGAAATATAAATAGGTACATGACATGAATACATAAAAACACGAACTCAATATTATAGACACTATGAATGATGATCATGTTAAGATACCCAAGCAAGTAATAATCATGGAGTGTCCTGTACCTGTCTTGTGTCACACTGCAGACACTCCGCAAAAATTCCATACAAACGCTTATTTTGTCTCTATTTCACAGACATCAATCAGTGACGTGTATTTACACGTGCACCTGTGTGCGTAGCACGTACAAAGTACCAACCGTCGCCCATAAGAGGGGAGGAGGTTGGGTGATGCGGGGAAATCGGGCGGGACGTCGAAGTGTCCATTCTATACGTAGTATTATTACATATTCTCTGCTTGTGTCTTTGACCTGTATGACAAAATTACGTTTGTCGGCTCAGCTAGTTAAATAATAACTAAAGCCCTAAAACTCCTTAAATCAACTTCTAGAACAAAAAAACCTAGACAGTCTAGTCTTTTCTTTACTCTAAACACGCCGCTGATAAAATATTATCATAGACAAGGTATTAATTAAAGAAAGCTATTATTCAAGCAAACTGGAGACTAGACGATAAACAAGGTGAAATTTAATTTTATTCAAGACTTTTTACTCGTATTATTTTAACAAGCTGACGTAAATTTTAAAATAATTGGACATTTGAAGAGGTTTTAATAACTTTGAGTTCGTATAAGGGCGCGGGCCCACTGTAACGCACGGAGAGGCTGTGCACGTGTATTAAGCTTCGATTTATATGAAATTGTATGTGGTAGTGTCCACTGCAACCCACGAAGAGGCTACACATGAATTGACGTCATTGACATATGCGTGCCTAGCTCTAATAGGCGGTTACATAGCTCAACGCTATCAACGTGGGTCTACGTTTCCACTGGGAGTACACGAATACGGCCCACGACTTTGTACAGCTCGCTTATCCATCCTTGGATTGCAATGGGACGTGCGTAGCCTCCGTGCGCCGTGCCATGCCACGCTATACATTATTCGTGGGTCTGCATGTACTCTAGTGGAAAGGTTGACCCACGTTGTCAAACAAATTAATACACGCAGCTAAAATGCGCCGCGTGTCCAGCACAGCATGCGTCTTGGTTGGCCCGCGCCTTAAAGATGGAAGGTATTTTTAACCGACTTTGAAAAGGAGAGGTAATCAATTTGACCCGTACGTTTTTTTTGTTTTTGTAAGCGTCATTCATCGATTTATACACTTCAAAAGCAACGTGGTAGTATAAATAACGAATTTAAAAGAAAAACTGAGTATCACGGCTAAGCAAACTCAACAGATTTACGACGGATCATACGGGTCATAGCTCACTAGAGCCACCCGGCACCCGACCAGCGTCCTATCGCCTCGATCGGTCTGCGCTCATTACATCAACTCCGCTCCGTATCGACACCGGATCGCCTCAACGGCAAGCCATCAACGCGCGGGCGGCGAGTGGTCCACGGGTGGACGGCGCTTGGTCCACGCGCGGACGGTGAGTGGACCTCTCGGTAACCACTACCTTGTATTTTGTATTGACTTTGCATGTTTCCAAGTGGACCGCGCGCTGTCCGCGAGTGTTTTACAAGTAACATAACGTCGTTCAGCCGTGGACCACCCATCGACAACGAGTGGACGTCGTAAAACGAGGCGGTGCTGGTCGGATGCCGGGTGGCTGTAGTGAGCTATGACCCTAATAGTCGATAAACTTAAAAAATGTACTTGGAAAAACAGAACGCATATCCCGACGATTTTATTATAAAATTTACAAAATCCCATAACATTAACTCGAAGTGCATTTTACCCTTCACATTAACCACGCGACTGTACACGTACACAGAAAAGCTAAGCCCCAATGGGATTTTGAGTACACTCGCGTTGTAAAATGTCACGAAAAATAAAGAGGGCAAAAGCATTTCCTATTCACGCGGGATTTCAAAATTAAAACCGACCCGTTAAGTACATACGCGGGTATTCAATAAAAATATATTCCCTTTTAATTAACCCTTGCAATTAACAATGGTTGGACTTAATGGATTTACTTGATTTATGATAGAAATAGGCTCTTAGTTATCTTTTTAACTTGTCAACCATAATCTGGGCTCTGGATAGTGGTTACCGTTTCTTTTATTAATCGAGGCATAGTGTTGGACCAATTAGGCCACTCTTGCTACGCTGTGTTCGCCCCATTTGGGCCCATACAGTGAGCCTAATAAGAGATCTCAGAGCGCATTATCGAACTTCGACTGGCACTGGATTTTTTTTTTATGTAATGGAAGTGGCAAACAAATATGCAGCTCACATTGATGTTAAGTGATGACTGCAGCCTATTGACACCCACACAAAGACCAAGGTCAAAATGCAGATGCGTTACTACTGCTGAGACCTAGGGTGTTAAACCGGACCGGAACACGATAGTGCTGAACACTACCATACAGCGGCAAGTATATTAGGTAATGCGGTGGTGCCTACGCCCGCGAGCTTCGTCACTGGAGCTCTATCACCAGTAAATTCAATTAATTAGTATTAAATTTCCAGAAAATAGAAAATTCTTTAAAGCCGACTAACCGGAGGACCGGTTGCAGTAGTGGTCTGTGACCACTGGACTACTGAGGATGACGGCAGCCTAAAAGGTCAAAATTCAGATGCGTTGCCACCCCTGAGACCTAAGTTGTTATGTCTCTGTGATACGGGGCCA
This sequence comes from Macrosoma leucophasiata, assembly GCA_036365455.1. Taxonomy (NCBI): domain Eukaryota; kingdom Metazoa; phylum Arthropoda; class Insecta; order Lepidoptera; family Hedylidae; genus Macrosoma; species Macrosoma leucophasiata. The sequence continues at coordinate 15,104,189 of JAWQUS010000026.1, forward strand.
TACATAACCATCTAATCGGGACACGATAGTGCTGAATACTACCATTTGGAGGCAGATAGATTAAATAATGCGGTGGTGACTACGCCTTTGAGCTCCTGCTCTGGAACTCTACCACTAGTGTCTCCAACTACCATTATAACTTTTGAAGTGTAGTAATATTATAAAATAAATATATGGCCCCATAATAACTATCACAGAGACACAATAATTAAGGTCTCAGGGGTGGCAACGCACCAGCATTTTGACCTCTGGTCGTTGTGTGGGTGTCTGCTGCAGTCATCACTTAACATCAATGTGAACTACATGCTTGTTTGCCACTTTCATTGCATAGAATAAAAAGATGAATGTTGATGAAAAGAGAGTAACGTATAGAGAATAGTAGTCTTACTGGTGGTAGAGCTACAGTGACGGAGTTCGCGGGCGTAGGCACCACCGCATTACCTAATACTTGCCGCTAAAAGTGTTCAGCACTATCGTGTTCCGGTCAGGTGGTAATGTACGGCCTTGTAATTTCTGGCACAGAGGCATAAAACCTTAGGCCTCAGAAGTGGTAACGCATCTGCATTCTGACCTCTGGTCTTTGTGTGACGTCTGTTGCAGTCATCACTTAACATCACTGTGAACATGCTTGTTTGCCACCTCCATTGCATAAAAAAAATAAATGTCTTGATGAATAGAAAGTAACATAAAAACAAAATCCTTTCGTCATTATAGAGACTAGTAAGGAAGGATATATAAGATAGTATCATTCTGTTATATGAAATATCTTACCTCAAAATGGAACATATAAATAAATTACGGGCACATACGTAAGAACATCAAGGAAAACATTATTTTCTGTTGAATTGGACAATAAATCATAGAAACTCTCATACTTTTTCTTTTTATTCATACAGTCCTTGAGTTATGTCTTTTTATTCTTATCTGAGTTATTATTCAATCAATTGAAATTTGTAGAAAAAATATCTATTAATAAAATATTTGATTTTGAAATTAAAGACAAAATGGAATAGAAACTTGATCTTACTTAACCCGAGCGTCGAATTATTATTTTTCCATTTTTTATTTGAACCATTACAGGATCGGTGAACGACATCCGTTGCAAATGTAAAATTAAGAAAAAAAATTTTGGCAATAACTCATGCGAGTGAATTAAAAAAAAAACCGAAATAAAAGGTACACGGTACAATAGCTTTGAAAACATTTTCTTGTATATAAAATATTTTTAAATCTCCGGAATAAAATATTTTAAATGTCAACTTTAGTATGGCTACCACTGTTCTTAGAAAAGACTATTTTAAATCCGGTGATAAAAAAAAACACACTCTACATTAGGAAATGTTCTTTAGGTTCCCCAGATAATTTTTCTAAGCTGTTTTACTTTATACCTTTTTTATTTTTCACTTTTTTTGTTGAATTAATGTATGAAACTTGCGATGATTCTTTTCATTCATAACTCTGCAGATATTTGGTTGATTTTCTAATACACAAAATAAAGCATAACTTCAATTAAATTTATTCCTGTCATCGAACAATTAAAAAAAATCTTTTGATGAACCCAAAGAAACAAACTAGTCCTAAGTATCAATTAATACTTAATTTCGCCATTCCTAAGACACATTTTATATAGACACAAAAACTAATAAAAGTGCTATAATTAAACTTCTTCTTCAACTGATGTATATTTATTTCAGCTAAAAGTAGGTTTAAGTAAATTTATTATTACAATTTATTTTATTTTATTGAAAATTTCAGGAGATTTTACCGCAATGAAACGGAAATATGTAATATATTATATAACATATCTTTTTACTCATATTAATGAAAAATATACTCACTGTTCCATCACACACATCACTATCACAACACTAATCCATAATACGTCTTGCAGTCGACCACCACAGATCTAGTCGACCAGTCGGCCGATCGATCGACTACGTCCACACGTTCGGTTGGGACGCAAGCTCGCGCCTATCTGAAATCCCGGCGCTCGCCCTACACTGGTATAAGTAGGGTGGCCATAATCGCACGGAGTTTAAGATACACTTGATAAGGGAAATGTGTTGTAATAAAATAAGATACGGACAACGTAATTTCTTTTGTAACGTATTATGGACTTTCTATGTTGTGTTGTGTTGCATCGATGAATGAATGTAAACATACATAAATGGTTTATATTGTCTCATAGGAATGTTTAAAATTTTAATATTTTTTAAATTAGGGTGTTTTATAAGATAAAGCACGTACTACTTTGGATGATAATGCCGGCCCAAAACGAGTAGAAACGTTAAGAATTGGAAACTATAGCATATATCTTTTTGCCTATTATCTCTCGAAAAAGCAGAAAGCGGGGAGCTGTTTTTTTTATGTAATAAAAGTGGCAAACCTATAGACACCCACACAATGACCAGAGGTCAAAATGCAGATGCGCTGCCACTCCTTAGGCATTAGGTGTTATGCCTCTGTGCCGGAAATTACAGAGCCGTACATTACCACCTGACTGGAACACGATAGTGCTGAACACTACCATTTAGCGGCAAGTATATTAGGTAATGCGGTGGTGCCTACGCCCGCGAGCTCCGTCACTGGAGCTCTACCACCAGTAAAAAGCTTGAAATATCTCTGTCATTACATACTTCCATCTCTATATTCTTAATTGCTTCAGTAGCCTGATGGTAGCAGGTCACCTTGGGGTTCGCGCTGGGGTTCGCGCTGGGGTTCGCGCTGGGGTCCGCGCTGGGGTCCTGGGTTCGAGGATCAGAGATAACAATGTGAAATCCTTCATCTTTGGTTCTATCGGAATATTTACATTGTCTGGAAGTTTCCCAGTACCTCGGAGTTTGGTAATATGCCCGGAGATGTCTAACAGGTTCGCTACCTGTTACATGTACCAAAAAGTATCCAGCGAATCGAGGGTGTTTGCAAACAACCTTGATTCGTCGGATGCGTTTTGTAAATGCATGCATACAAGCATGCCTAGCCCTTTGAGAATCTCAGGCGTGAAGTAAAATTACGTCATCTCTATATTTTTCACTCTCTTCATGACCATAAACATTTATAAAAGAACCAGAGATTTAAATCTAGATCTAGGTAATGTACGGCCCTGTAATTTTCGGCACAGGGGCATAACACCTTACACCTCAGAAGTGGTAACGCATCTGTATTTTCACCTCTGGTCTTTGTGTTAGTGTCTATAGGCTGCAGTCATCACTAAACATCAAAGTGAACTGCACGCTTGCTTGCTACTTCCATTACATAAAAAGATGTGGTGGTGCCTACCTCAATTACATACACTAGAACTCAACACCAGTATTCAATATACTACTCATATTATACCTATATGGTAGCTTATTTATTACAATATCAGAATTTTTACGTAACGTAACTTCACGTCTGTCATCCTCAAAGGCGTAGGCAGAAATAAATGCATGTATACATGTAAACACCCCCAATTCGCCGGTAACGTTTTGGCCCATGTAACCGGTGGCGAGCTTATTGACATCTCCGGGCAGATTACCAAACTCCGAGGTACTGGGTAACTTCAAGAAAGTGGGAAAATCCCAATAGAACTCGAGATAAGGGATTTACACCCATATCTCTTATCGAACCCGACTTTGGAATCGAACCTAGGACCCCAGCGTAGTAGCAGTGGCCTGCTACCACTAGGTTACTGAGGCAGTTCAAGTTCAGTTTCAAGTGAAACTTGAAAAAATCAAATAACATAGACTATTCAGCAAAAGTCCCAAAAAAAAAAAATGCAATTGGTCGCCATACAATAAACACCTACACATCCATAACCTCCCCTACTATTGAAATATATAAAATGGAACATAACCTGTCGATGACATTGTTAAAATATGGCTAGGATAATACTGTAAATTTGATATGTTTTTGTTTCATTGAGATTTTATTACTCAAATATATGAAATTTACATGCAAAACGTGTTCATAATGTAAGATAATAAACAAAGTTTCTTTTACGTTTTTCTTAATGAAATGGAAGTGGCAAGCAAGCATGCAGTTCACATTGATGTTAAGCGATGACTGTAGCCTATAGATACCCACTCAAAGACCAAGGTCAAAATGTAGATGCGTTACCACTCCTGAGGCCTAAGGTGTTATGCCTCTGTTCCCGAAATTATAGGGCACCTGACCGGAACACGATAGTGCGGAACACTAACATTTAGCGGTATGTATATTAAGTAATGCGGTGGTGCCGAAGCGCGCATGGCCAGGCGGCCGGTGCAGATCATGATCTACTCGGTTAAGCACTACGGGCACGGTCGGATAGTGTGATGGGTGACCGCTAGTGGCAAATCAAATGCGCGTTTCCGTGCTTCGGAGGGCACCTTAAGCCGTCGGTGCCGGTTGCTATCGATAGATAGCAGTCGTTAAACCTTGTCGGAGGCCTTATGGGCGGTTTGAAAACATCCGACAGCGGGTTGGCCACTAACCCACCCAACTTCACTAATCCGCATTGGAGCAGCGTGGTGGAGTAAGCTCCAGGCCTCCTCCCAAAAAAAAAGGGGAGAGACTCGTGCTCAGTGGGTCGTATAATGGGTTGCCATTATTAATATTATTAAGGGGGCATGAATGCATGAACAGCTGCCATCTCTTCAGGCGAAAACAAGCGTGAAGTAATTAAGCCGTCTAGTGGATATAGCTCTAGTCCATGCATTCACTGTCAACTTTTTTTTAATAGGAAGCGGGCTGCACCTTTTATATTTTTCCTTTTATATCATACAGTCACAATTTCGCAGCTCTTTCTTTCTCTAGTTCGTATATAATAAACTACTAGAATAAACTAGCTATTGCCCGCGGCTCCGCCCGCGTGTAGGTCGCTTTTCGCGTAACCTGTGGAATCACATGAAATCATCCTATGGCATCCCATAGAAACAATTTTTTTGGATAAAACGTATTCTATAATCTAAGTAGTTGACTTAATACGCTATCTGTATAACAAATTTCATCAAAATCCGTTCAGTAGTTTCGGCGTGATTGACGGACAAGCATCCAAACATCCGAACAAAGAAACTTTCACATCTATACAAATAAATAACATTTGATTGTCTGTTTGTAATATAAAAGTAACCGCTTTTTACTAAATGCATATGTATGTTTACACGGTACATACATATACCAAAACAACATTTTTTACAATTTTTGTCTGTCTGTCTGTCTGTTTGTTCCCGCTAATCTCGGGAACGGATTTCCCGATTTTGACGGGACTTTCACTGGCAGATAGCTTATGTCATAAGAAGTACCTTAGGCTACTTTTATACTAGCTGCGCCCACGACTTCGTCTGGGTACATACTGAACAATCATAAATTCTCACGCGGATGAAGTCGCGGGCACAGCTAGTTCATAATATTAGTGTGAAGTGTGATAATTCTTATGTGAGAAATAAAAAGTCCGCATTTACTCAGAATTCCGATTCAAAATATCTATGTTAATACATTGAAATAAAAATATTATTACGATATAGGCGATGACTGCAGCCAATAGGCACCCACACAAAGACCAGAGGTCAAAATACAGATGCGTTACCACTTCTGAGGCCTAAGGTATTATGCCTCTGTGCCACAAATTACAGGGCCGTACATACTTTCGTAGGGACATAAGAACTTAGGTCTTAGAGGTGTTACCACCCCTGTAATTGCATCTGCATTTTGACCTCTGGTTATTGTGTAGATGTCTATAAGTTGCAGTCATCACTTAAACATATTTTTTTATGCAAAGGAAGTGGCAAACAAGCACGCAGTTCATATTGATGTTAAGTGATGACTGCAGCCTATAGACACCCACACAAAGACCAAGGTCAAAATGCAGATTCGCTACCACTCCTGAGGCCTAAGGTGTTATGCCTCTGTGCTGGAAATTACAGGGCCATACATTAAAATTGTGAGCTGCATGCTTGTTTGCCAGCATCTTTACTAAAAATAGTGTCAGAAGTGTTGCTCAAACAATAACATTGTACTACATTTACTACACAAACACATTTACCTAGTACATTTTAGGCGAACATAACATTTCTTTCAGTGTTTACTAATGAACAAACAACACTGACTATGTTTAGTTTAGCCTTCTTAGAAGATTCACGAAATGTGAAGTGCATACGTTGAGTTCGATTTCCAGTGAAAGATTTATTTTAGTTCTCCAACGTGTAACAGGATTAAATGTACAACCCGAAACAAGTTTGTCAAGAATCGATAACCGAATCGATTAGAGGCATTTTTGAAGTAGGTAATATTTTGTGCCAAAATGCAATTTCAATTATAAAAATTATGGTCACCCATTTAATAAACAGTCAACACAAACAAAAATTATACTACCGTCTGTTCAACATAAAATAAAAACTTGTTGAGACGTCCTTTTTTATGATAAATAATAATTTAAGAAATAAAATAGTGGTAATTTATCTTTTTACTAGCGAGTGTTAAATAAAGGTACCTAGGTTACGCTACATCACATTGCAACAGTGTGCGTGTGTAAGTAGGTTCGTGTTTAATGTGTATAATTTGATTTTCTACCTCTACCTCAGGTATACAGTGCACTCTCAGTGCACTCTACCTAAGGTATACAGTGCACACCCTATGCATGTAAGTATGCATAGGGTGTACTGTGCATACTGTTCGGACAAATTGAGGACAACTTATTTCTTAAATAAAAAATATTAAATACATAAACACGTAATTACAGTTCCTGTATTATAATTATAATTTGATTTTCTAATCGCGGTGTTAGAGTGTGTGCATCATTACTGTTACATGTTGTATAGTGTGACAACACATTATTGAGTCGATTATAAAAATAATGAAGGCGTAAACTATATGTTTGCACACCAAGATATCTCGAAACGTGTAGGTAATAATATTGTATAAAATATCATTTTCTTCCTTACTGTATTTTTTGCGAGTACAAAAAAAAAATAAAATTACCTAGTATCATAAACGTAACTTCACGCCTGTAAGCAGAGGCCTGTAGGCAGAGGTAAATGCATGCATTCAATTATAGATGCAAACACCCACGACTCGCCGGTTACGTTTTGGCCCATGTAACAGGTGGCGAACCTGTTGCCATCTCAGGGCACATTACCAAACTCCGGGGTACTGGGAAACTTCCAGAAAATGGAAAAATCCCAATAGAAGCAGAGATAAAGGATTTGAAACCGTTATCTCTAATATCCCCCGACTCGGGAATCGAACCCAGGACCTCTAGCGTAATATTAGTGGCCTGCTACCACTGCGCTACTGAGGCATATTGTAATAATACATAATAGCTTAAAGTGGAATACCGTCTCAAAAACTATGTTGCATCGTAACTCATTTGAGCGTTATAAACTGGACTACAGGCTTGAAACACGCGGGGCAGGTGTTGTTAACAAAGCTCTGATATCATGAACACACTTAGGTGAATAATGCGTCTGACAGCAAGCGTAGATAATGTAATTTATTCATTGCATGCTATGAATATTCAAAATTGGATGGACATGTTTTTGGCTATGAGTTGATGTCTTATGGCACCCGTAGCATTGTATTTAACTTGTAGGTAGCTCAGTTATCTTACAAATTGCATTTAGATTTAAAATTGCTAGTTAAATTATCACTTTACTGTGCAGTTGAGGATATTATTATACTACTAATTTTATTAAAATACATTAAATTTCTTCCGGGGCGCATGGATATCAAGCTACTTCTTCAGACACAAGTCTGCGCGTTCACCGCTAAAAAACCATTAATTGTAGCACCACAGTTCCAGGGCACTTCGCTCACCGTTAGTAAGAGTATCTGTGTCCTGGGCGTTGATATATCGAACGAAGTGGGATTCGGGAGTAATATTGAGTGTAAGGCCAAGTTGGCATTCAAAAAGCTAAGGGTGCTTAACAAAGCGAGGCAGTATTTCACTTCGGGGCCGCTACTACTGCTTTATAAGGCCCCATCGGCCCAAAGTGCGGCCCCATGTAGAATACTCTCATTTGTGGGCGGAAGCCCCCAAAGCTCTGCTAAACTGTTCGACATGGTGCCACCGTCTTTTTTCCTTCACCGTACTACTCACCAAAGAGAGAAGTTTCACCTTCACCGACTGGACACCTGGCAGTGCTCAACGGTGCGGTTTTCACGTTCGTTCCTACCCAGAACGTGTAAATTGTGGAACGAACTTCCCTCTGAGGTGTTCCCTAGATGCTAAAATATGGGATTCTTCAAAAATGGCGTCAAAGGAGTCCTTGAGGGCTGGCAGCACGTTGGCAACTCCCCTGGTGTTGCTAATGTTCATAGGCGACGGTGACCACTTTCCATCAGGTGGCCCGTTTGCTTGTTTATCAACATTCAGACATAAAAAAGTCTCAAATCGAAAAAGAATCCATGCCAAAGTCTTCATTCAGCCAATACGTACCAACTGTACAGATCAAACTTGAGCTTTGTATGCTAGTTCAACCTACTGGTCGACAGATGGCTCTGTCTAAAAGTTGTATTGCGGTCACAAGATTAGCCGCCGTTTACGTAACTATATGTTCAGTAGTTAATTTAGGTTTGCTTTGTATTAGCATTTATATACACTTTAAGCACGTATTAAAGTTCATCTCTATTTACTTTGAGTTCTGATTTCGTTAGACCCTAGTAGATAGTTGATTTTTTGGCAAGTTCGCGGTACCTCTTTGTTCACCAACCACAGAACTCTTTGTTCTGACTTCTAAATATTTCATATCCTGAATCATGTGTTGTGGTTAATGACACAGAAAATTTACACTGGGACTGAATTTCTAGGAAACCATTTACACGCACCGATTCAATTATTTGATTCACCTCACGAAAATATTTCCGCGTAAGACATATTCGTGAATCGAATATTTGGTTCATGCAAATTCATATTTGCTATTTTACCGTGTCTCATGCTGTACATGTTCATAAAAATTCCGAATAATAATGAATAGTAATGAGAATTATTAAAATTATTCTATAAGAAAAAGCAATCCACAGTGTTGATTTAAATGAAAAGAAAAAAGGACTTTAATAAGCTAGTAGTTGAGTGCACCTGAAAAATACCTGGGCCTTTTTTTTTTATGCACAAATTTAATACCAATTTTGCACAATAATCTCTTTTTACTCCACAGGTTCAATAGAACTAAGAGCTGTGAAGTCAAATGTAAGATTCCTTATTCACTAATGTTACTTTAATTGATTTTTTTCAGTCATTTTTAGCTGAGACACCTCTTGAATATTATTTTTAATATATCCTGAAAGATGTGAATGCGTTGATGTTAACTAGAATTTAAAGGAGATTGACCAATTTTGTATGAGAGTTCGCCCTTCTTGCGTCTCGACGGGATTACTCGCAAAATATAGGCAATATTGTAAGTAATGCGTGCACAAAAAATAAAATATAAAAGCTATATATTCACTTACTATCAATGTAAACTGTTTTTCTATTTGTCGCTTCATGATAATAAAAAGTGAGACATTTATATGATGAATTTGAGCCAAGTTAAAACTAAGGTACTGTACAAATTGTATCCACTCGACACCTAGTGATTATACAAGACTAATAGTAAACATGAATAATCTATTCCGTTGAATATCGATAATAAAGCAATCGATGGTTGAAATCGATTTTATTTCGACCAAGTCATAAAGTGATCCTAGAATGACTAGTGTCCAACGCAGAATAGTAAATAACGCAATGGTGTTGACATTGGCAGCTTGGTTATTGGTCTGTGATTGGCAGTTCACTACAAAATAATTTGTTAACTTTTAATAATGTCGTGTTAATCCCCATTCGTTTTAAAGTGAAAAAGTGTGATTGAAACCTAAATTCAAAAAATATTTTTCTACATACAAGTTGTTAAGACGCAATCAGGGCGGCTTTTGGTCATTCTCCTTTGTACACAACTTTCAGATAGTGCAAAATCTATTTGATCGAGGTCAGTCTTGGTCTTCTTGGGCCTTTGTAACCATCTTCATTCACATAGTAAATCTGTTTTATTTGTTCACTCATTCGACATTCTTTCTACATTCCGTAAGCATCGGAGTACGCCTCCGGAATCAGCGAGCATGCATGAAAAGAGTAATGAATATATAAGACGCACGAAGAGTGCGTAAGAGCCGGAATATTTGGCCGGGATATTAATGTCGCCCTAGTAGCTCAGGTGTGACCGCACCACCTCCTACAGCGTTTCATTGTTATGATGTAAAACAAAACGCTTTGTTCTGACTTGTGAATATTCCATATCCTGAATCGTGTATTATGGTTAATGACACAGAAAGCTCACGTCGGGACTGAATTTCTCTGAAAAGGTTTTCACGCACTGGAAAAGATAAGTTTACATGAATAGTCGAATGAAACATTTTTGTTTGTATTTTCTTGTTTTGGCTTTATGAATAAACAAGTTGTTTGTGATTGCTTTAGTCTATGCTAAAGTTCTCAATGAAGCTGCGTTGCTGATACTGATATAAAAGAGTAAGTACCTATTTGTGATATTTTTAATTTTTCGGAATAACACATACGAATGAATTGAGAAATTGAATAATGGTGATGATAAGAAAGATATGTGAGAATATGCGCACAATGCATTTTTTATTTTTTTTATGTTATAAAAGTGGCAAACAAGTGTGCAGTTCACATTGATGTTAAGTGATGACTGCAGCCTATAGGCACCCACACAATGACCAGAGGTCAAAATGCAGATGCGCTGCCTCTCCTGAGGCATTAGGTGTTATGCCTCTGTGCCGGAAATTACAGGGCCGTACGTACCGTAAGAATTATTTTAAACCATTGTGATAAATAACTTCTATTTTATTCATCAAGACATTAACGTACCTAATATCTGTGTTATAAATACATAATTGACCCTATATTTCCTTTCAATTCTCTAAATAATAAATGATTTATATAATTAATTAAATTCGTGAAGACTGTTCCAAATTAATTGCTTTAAAGATAAGCGCCAGTGATAGCGGACGGTCACATTGTTGTGATCCTTTTTTATGGTTGCAATAGAATGAGAATCAGAATCAGAAACTCATTTATTCATTGAGGGTGACAGGCACCTCATAGGACACGTCAAAGACAAACAAAATAAATTAAAGTGAATAACAATTGATATACATGTCAAACAAGCTAAAAAAATATGTATATAGTCAAAGATATCACTAAGATAAAATTAAATATAATATATTAATGTAAATAAGTATTTCAGAAGAATGTCTCATTTCACGCTTTTACAAACTGATAAAAAAGAGTAAAGAGAAAAGAAATAGAGTCATTCTTTGTCATTCGCCGGCAGAGTTCCTAAGGCCAAAATGATCTGAGAAAAACCTGCCCATAAAAAATCAGTCAGCTCTTTTAAAATATATTTTAATTTTAATAAATATAAAAGCACAGTTGTGTCCATTGTGACATCTTTCTGAAAAATGTAGTGATCACGTATTGATGGTATAGGCACCACCGCATTACCTTATCTAATTGCCGCTAATATAGTTTTACATATTTTTAGTAATATCGTTATAAGTTTCATATTGTGAAAAGAGTTTTAAGGAACATATTTTGAAAAGACCCTACTGAGTTTTGTTTTTGCAGGTTTTTTCTCAGTAATGTGGGCTTTGGAACTCTGCCAGTGAATGACAAAGAATGTCCCATATTTTTTTGTTTAGTCTTATCTTGCCGTTTGGAAAAGAGAGCATGGAACATTCTGTTGATACCTATTTTTATTATTAAGTATTTTTGGACTATTATTAATTTATTTACTTTGACATATCAACGTATCAGTTGTTATTCGCTTTCATTTTATATTTGTAATTTGACCTATCACAAGCAAATTCTATTATTTCCAAGTGATTAAATGAATTTTTGAGTTTTGAGTTTTATTTTTGCTTAATTGAAGTGTATAGCGATAACATAATCGTGATCCGACAATGCAATAATGGTAACACGGTCCTGTAATTTTCAACACAAAGCTAACTATAACGACTTAGACCTAAAGAGTGGCAACACATCATTTGACGACTTGGTTAGTTCAGCGGTGTTAGATGACCGTTTGATTCGAAGGGTTCGATCCCCGCACCGGGACAAATATTTGTATGGCCTACAGATATTTGTTTCAGGTCTGGGTGTTTGTATATGTGTTGTATGTGTACAACGGCACCCACGACACAGGTTTATACGTACTGTGGGGCTGTGTGTGTGTACTGTGTGAGTGTAAGCGTATTTTTAATTATTTTTTTTATTTATCTTCATTAAAATTTGGTTCTTATAGGTGATTTATGCTTAGTAAAACGATAAGTAGGTATTTTCATGATTTGATAAAAAAAACGGAATCGCTCCATGTCGTTTCGTTTGTTTCACGGTGGTATGAAAAAAGATTAAACGCAAATAATTCACAGCGCAATTTGTTTGGTGGACAAAACAAAGTTTGGTATTTTCATTAAAAATTATAGTTTAGCCTATCTATGAAACCGCTATCCGTTAACCCTTTCCTTAATTTCCTCAAAACTTTCCACGTATTATTAATAAAGTGTCCCCATTCAAACTGTAACAAAAAGGTACAATAAATACCGAAGAAAAAGCAACTGATTCGATAAACTTTATACTTCGAAGTTATGCTGGTTCGGTGTTTTCCGGGGAAAAGTTATTGATTGTTATTTGCTTGTAGCAGCGACGGCCGTGACTTGAATAAGTGGGCAGTTTAAAATTGCATGGAAATAAGTTAGCTTACCCAAGAGGCTGGAGGTGGGTAAATAATGGTACTGCAGCCTACGACTGTTCTTTATGACGCGTGCTGATGATCAGGAATTTGTGGATGCAGAATTCGAGATTTTTTCATTAAAAAAATAGTTTACCGTATCTATAAAACCGCTGTCCGTTAACCCTTTCCTTAATTTCCTCAAAACTTTCCACGTATTATTAATAAAGTGTCCCCATTCAAACTGTAACAAAAAGGTTCAATAAATACCGAAGAAAAAGCAACTGATTCGATAAACTTTATATTTCGAAGTTATGCTGGTTCGGTGTTTTCCGGGGAAAAGTTATTGATTTTTATTTGCTTGTAGCAGCGACGGCCGTGACTTGAAAAAGTGGGCAGTTTAAAATTGCATGGAAATAAGTTAGCTTACCCAAGAGGCTGGAGGTGGGTAAATAATGGTACTGCAGGCTACGACTGTTCTTTGTGACGCGTGCTGATGATCAGGAATTTGTGGAGGCAGAATTCGAGATTTTTTCATTAAAAAATTAGTTTAACGTATCTATAAAACCGCTATCCGTTGATACTTTCCAAAGTTTCTTTAAAAATTTTCACGTTTCATGAATAAAGTGTCCCCATTTAAACTGTAACAAAAAGGGAACAATAAATACCGAAGAAAAAGCAGCTGATTCGATAAACTTTATATTTCGAAGTTATGCTGGTTCGGTATTTTCCGGGGTAAAGTTATTGTTATTTGCTTGTAGCAGCGACGGCCGTGACTTGAATAAGTTGGCAGTTTAAAATTGCATGGAAATAAGTTAGCTTACCCAAGAGGCTAGAGGTGGGTAAATAATGGTACTGCAGGCTACGACTGTTCTTTGTGACGCGTGCTGATGATCAGAAATTTGTGAATGCAGAATTCCAGATTGTTTTTATTTTTTAGGAAGAGAGGAGGAAGAGGAAATTTTAATTAAAAATTCTGTAAGAATGAGATTTGTTCGACATTTTTACGCTCCTGTGACGAAAAGTCTATAATTTAATTAGGTAGACTCACCAATACGTACACTTCTGCGCTAAAATTGACCATTGTCTATAAATTGTGCTTTGACCTGTAACTTTTTTTTTGTAGTGAAGGTGGCAAGCAAGCATGCTATCACATTGATGTTAAGCGATGACTGCAGTCTGGTCTTTGTGTAGGTGTTTATTTCAAGACCAGAAGTCAACATGCAAATGCGTTGCCACCCCTGAGACCTTAGTTGTTATGTCTCTATGATAGTTATTACGGAGCCATAGATTTTCAAACGGAATACGATGGTGCTGAACACTACCATTTAGCGCCAGATATATAGATTAGGTGATGCCTACGCCCTCGAGCTACACTTGAAACTCTCCCATTAAAAATATATACACACAGATCATAAGAAAAAAAAATACGCTTACACTCACAGCCCTACAGTAGGTATAAACCTGTGTCATGGGTGCCGTTGTACACATACAACACATACACAAACACCCAGACCCGAAACAAATATCTGTAGGCCATACAAATATTGGTCCCGGTGCGGGAATCGAACCAGAGACCCTTCGAATCAAACGGTCGTCTCACACCGCTGGACTAACCGGATCGTCAAGAAGAAACTGTTGTTAAGAAATGACAATCGTCCAAGTAATGAAAATGGCTTCTTTACCCATACAAAAGCTTGTATAATAGCCATAACTCAAACCCTTTATGGCACCGATTTGTCAATGATCCTTATTGATATCAATGAATAGGCTTTGAGTTTCGATTTGGACACTAATTTGGAACTATTCAACGGATTGAGCAATATTATTCGGTTCGTTTCCAATAAAATACCCAAGAGGTTAGCCAATTGTCATTGTATCAATTTCAGTGTTTAGTGATGTGGATACTGGAAACCAAGTATATAACAAAAAAATATATATACAATGGTATTGATCTTTTTTATCAGGATCAAAAGAATATTTACAGGTCAGAGAACTCTTTATTGACAGTTGTAAATTTTAGTTCAAACGTGTACTTCTTGGTGAGTCAACTAGAGTGTTAGTAAGTACAAATTCAAAAGTTGATCTAGAATGAAATTTCGCATTAAAAGGTTCAGTCATATGGTCAAAAGCCAATTAGAATTAAAAAGCGAAGTGAAGGCGAAAGTTTATTAAAAGAACATTTTAGGGGTCACCATATTAATATTACTCACCGATCGGGTTCGTAATGAAGATTTAAGAAAGAGGCTTTGTGTGAATGATAGTATCGGTGTTAAAATGAAAAAAGGCATGCTCCGTTGGTTCGGGCATATAGAAAGAATGTTGAATGAGCGAATGACTAAACAGATATACAATGCGAATGTGGATGGTTGCAGAGGCCAAGACTGTGTTACCATGACCACCTGGCGTGAAGATACATACATACCATATTAATAAACTAAAAGTCATTTAAATACCTTTGAGTTTTGATGTTCTTTTTTATGTTATGAAAGTGGCAAACAAGCATGCAGTTCACATTGGTGTTAAGTGATGACTGCAGCCTATAGACACCCACACGAAGACCAAGATCAAAATGCAGATACGTTACCACTCCTGAGGTCTAAGGTGTTATGCCTCGGTGCCGGAAATTACAGTGCCGTACATTACCACCTGACCGGAACATTGTAACACAATAATGCTGAACACAACCATTTAGCGGCAAGTATATTAGGTAATGCGGTTGTGCCTACGCCCGCGAGCTCCGTCACTGGAGCTCTATACATCACCGTCTTTTGTTGTACCAAAAAAGCAGAAAATACGAAACGCATTGTTATCAGCGTTGAACATTGCTTCTTGATTAAATTGTTAAAACTTTTTTTAAACTCGTCCTTTTTTTTAAAGGGGAGTGACACGTGTGCTCACGTATGTTGCTGTGACGGCCTCAAAAATTACAGTGCATGAATTTCGCTTTGGACCTGCTAACATTTAAACCACATACTCGTAAAATATGAAACTGAAAACCAGAACTGCGAATAGATAAAAATACCGCAAATCAAAAACTGCTCACATCACTATTGCCAAAACCCAGACTGAGACCTAAGGTCGGGTAGCGTATATTTTCTCAATTGTTGCGTTCAATTCAATATAAGTTGGGGCTTAGCACGCAATTTACTGCGTCACACAAACGAAATTCTGGCTGATGGCTTGATACGCAAATTTCTTTGTATACGATAGTTTTTGAAGAGTAAACTTCTGCAGCGCGTTTCACTTTTTGTGATGGGTAAAAACATTTAAACTCGCGTGACCCTGATCGAAAGTGCGTAAGACGGACACGTAACCAGATTTGCATTCGCCTTCTTTTTGGAGACCCAATGACAGCTGTCATAGTACTATGACGGTCGTGGTAATGGTGGTGGTGGTGTTGGTGGTGTTGGTGGCGTTGATGGCGTTGATGGTGTTGGCGGTGTTGGCGGCGTTGGTAGCGTTCGTGGTCTTGGTGGTGTTTATGGCGTTGGTGGCGTTCGTGGTGTTGGTGGTGTTGGTGGCGTTGGTAGAGTTGGTGGTGTTGGTGATGCAAAACAGAAATGCACTACGTAAATATTCAAGTTTTTACTTCTGGCGGCACTCCCGGAGTGCAACCTGTTTTTTCTTCTCTTTATTTAAGGAATTTCACCGGGTAGCAATTATGTCGCTGCAATTATGTAAATAAAGAGATATTTACTTGCATTAGCAGTTAACAGAGTTTTTTCAAAGCAAAGAATCTAGGGGTACAAATGATTGCATAGACTGGTCTTAAGAATAATTTTTGCCCATGGTGGAAATTCAAATTAAAACACTTACGCTCACATTCCACGACGACGACCAGTATAGTGTGCGTGGAATGCACACATCTATCGGCCATAGAAATATTGTTTGTCACATCTAAACATTAGCGTATGAAAGAAACTCGTGGCCAGCAGTTGGACGTATCTCAAGGGTTGACATTATTATTATTTTTATATCATGATTTCTGCCAAAACTGGCCACTCCTGGACAAAAGCCTCTCCGATATATCGACGTCAAGTAATATGTTATTTCTCTACATCCGACGCCTATTTCACTATCTGTAGGTGTCTAGCAAACTTTAGATTGCGTGACCTGAAGCCATATCTTCGACTGGATTGAGGTGGGAAAGTACATCGGAAATCGCTCGTGACAATTTACTTTCAAGCCCAGAAGATAACACACGCCAAGACTAACAATCCAATTTCAACTCTCTTGAATATCTTTAGGGTTTAAAATTCAAATATATTGTGGGGGTGTTAGAACTTTTTGATATCAGAATTCGTAAAAGAGACTATATTGCGCAACTTTCAAAACGATTTCAACTCTGTTGGTAAATGATACGGTTGAACTTTAATTGAATTTCTTAGGCTTTGAGAACATTTTGAAACGAATGCTATAAGTTGCTGAATACGACACTTTTTATTCGCAATTAAGTCGTATTATTGGTAAAAGGATTTCTTGGCTTCTTAGTGCTGTGAGTGTTTAAAGAAGAAAGTGGCTTAGTATTGAAGTATTTATTTAAATTTAAATTCATTTTATTTCAACTCTGTTGAGATATTTTCAGGGTCATCCTCTTAGGGTTATTCGTCAACTCGACATGGACGATCGGACACACGTGTGTCCAGTTGGTTAAACTATAAATTGTAATGACTTGTTATTTCGTCGTCTGGACACGACGATATTTTTGCGTGTGTCCACATGGTGAAACTTAAATAAAACCACTTTTATGTTTTCACCAACTGGACACCATCACTTTTTTTTTGCAAAAAAGGTACAGTCATGTGCATAATCTCCTCGTTTATTACATCCTACTTAGTACTCTTTCAAGAAAAAACTACGGGATGGATTTGGATGAAACTTTGCAGTAAAGTCAAGTAGACGAAGTCGCGAGCAAAACCTAGTACTACATAATGAAAATAAACTGACTCATATTTTTGTTGAAAAATCCTAATGGTTTTTAAATTTTAAAATAAAACAAATATGTTTTATAATAACAATCAAATTAAAGTACGATTATTAATATAAAGACATGGTTTGACTACCTATAGGAAAAGAGTGAAAATAGCCAATATTCTCTAAATATTCAAATATCACAAAAAAATGAAGTAGGTAAGTACCAACACATAATTTGAAGTAGCAATTAAATTTCTGTATTTATTATCAAAGCCAAAGAAGTTTTGCTATTGAAAGATACACTCCTTTTCTATATAAACTTGCAAAGCTTGTTTGCTTGTTTACTTAATGTAGTTGCAATGAAGTTTGAACGAGAATTGTACTCGGAGCTACATACGGCATAAAATAATGAAATAAAATATCACAAAAGTGATCAATTATGGCATCACAATTCCAAAATATATAATTTTACAAATAATAATCATTCTATTTAACTCTGTAACAACAATACTTGTCACTTTCACATCGTATTCAGTAATAATTGATCTAGGCACTTGTAGATATAACAATCATTTTACCAAGACTAAGTTCATGTTGCAAAGCCTGTTTAAGGTGCTATCTAAAATCACAACCATGTATTAGTTTCTGGGTGCCACTGCGGTATTTAGCTTTTAATTAAACAAAATAATGTTTTACATGTTTCCACTTTTTTATTGGGAAGCAGAACATAAATAGTAGGAATAATGTTTGTATGATATTTTGTACGCCCAATATCGACATGAATCATGAATAGTAGATGGAATTTTCTAACGCATGTTTTAAGTCATCACAGAAGAATCTCTTTGAATGGGCAACAATTTCTCACATGTTGTGATGGCCAAAAACGAGAATACTAATGCGATCTACATGCTAAAACTGTTCAAGTTTAACTGTATTAGCCATATTATTGAATAACATCCACTGAACAACTAGTGATGTGTTTCCTTTTCTATACAGTTTTTTGGTTACAGTTTGGATAGTTGAGGTTATCATATCAGCCGTAATATGTCCACTGCTGGACTATAGCCTCCCCATAAGGAGATGATGGGATACATACCCTCCCCCCTGCCACAATCGCGACGCTTGGCATGTAAATTGGCGATCGCAGTGGCGGTAGTTTCATCGCAGGACGCTGCTGTCCATCTAGCATTATTGCACTTACCTACTACCGCCCCATCAAAACGGTTTTACCGCCATTGTTCGGTTGACGGATAGTTGGGATATTGACAAGTAAATGAAGTCCTTTGTCTTGAAAAATAATCTGCGTGACTGTACTTTGACATGAATTCGGTTAAAATGTGAACGTGTGTCCAGTTGGCGAAAACAAAATGGTATTTTATTTAAGTTTCACTATGTGGGCACACACAAAAATATTGTCGTGTCCAGACGATGAAATAACAAGTCATTACAATTTCTAGTTTAACCAACCGGACACACGTGTGTCCGGTCGTCTGTGTCGAGTTGACGAATAACACCCTCCGTTTTATTGTCTGTTTCACCTGTAATTTAACATGAGTTATTATTTATTTTTGATTTTTTTTTTGTACAGGGTGTAATAATAATAGTAGAGAGGATTGAATTTTCTTCGGATTATTATTTTTTTATGTTAGGAAGGCGGAAACCAGCATGCAGTCCACATTGATGTTAAGTGATGACTGCAGCATATAGACATCTACATAAAGACCAGAGGTCAAAATGCAGATGCATTGCCATCCCTGACCATGCATAACGACTCGGTTAGTCCAGCGGTGTGAATTGACTATTTGATTCGAAGGGTCGCGGGTTCGATCCCCGCTTCGGGACAAATATTTGTATGGCCTACAGATATTTGTTTCGGGTCTAGGTGTTTGTGTATGTGTTGTTTGTATATAACGGCACCCACGACACAGGTTTATACCTACTGTGGGGCTTTGAGTGTAAGCGTATTTTGTTTTATATTTTTTTTTATTTATCCCTGAGACCTTAGGTGTTATGTCCTGTGATAGTTCTTGCGGGGCCATTACAATCCGGTATTCGATTCCCGCGTCGAGAGCTATTAGAGATGACAATATAAAAATCCTTCATCTCTAGTTCTATTGGGATTTTTCCATTTTCTGGAAGTTTCCCAGGAAGGTACCTCGGAGTCGGGTTATATGCTCGGAAATGTCAACAGGCTCGCCCCCGATTACATGGGCCAAAACGTAACCGGCGAATCGTGGGTATTTTCAAATGTTTGAATGCATGCGTTTCCCTCTGCCTACCCCTTCGGGGATTTACTGGCGTGAAGTTACGAAGTTACAATGTATTTATCTTGTCTTAAACTTCTGCTGCATTTGAAGTACGTTAATTAAATCAATAGAAGACACATCGAAATAAACTCCGAACTTCCAAAAACGGCACAGTTCCGAACTTACGTCGTTAACGCAACTTAATTAAGTAAAGAGGCTTTATTAAGAACCTCCCGACGTAAACGAAAAGACTCTCAAGAACCCAAATTATAATGGCTTGCTAAAATTTTTCTTCAAACAGAGTTGTTGTTTTTTCTGCAACCTGTTTATTTTTGAAGAGTTAAATGGTTCATTTCTTTTTTAGGGTTTCGTGGCTCAAAAGATACAAACGGAACCATTACAAGAGCACGTATACGTCTGTGTATCCGTCTGTTACAACTGTTTTTTTCTGATAATAATGGGACCATTGAGTTGAAAGGAGACGTTTCAAAATGTATGGAGCTGGGGCTTGCAACTTGTATGCTATATTGAGAGAAGAAGCATACAATACTAACTCATTTCCAGCTATTCAAACCGTTTATTTATTCATTTAAAACTACCTCGGTAGCCTAGTGGTAAAAGGCCACTACTACTACGCTGAGGTCCTGGGTTCGATTCCCGGGTAGGGGTTATCAGAGATAATGGTGTAAAGTCCTTAATCTCCGGTTCTATTGGGATTTTCCATTTTCTGGAAATTTCCCAATACCTCGAAGTTTGGTAATGTGCCCGGAGATGTCAACAGGCTCGCCACCTGTAACATGGGCCAAAACGTAACCGGCGAATCGTGGGTGTTAGCATGTATGCTTGAATGCATGCACTTACCTCTGCCTACCCCTTCGGGGATTACAGGCGTGAAGTTACGTACGTATTCATTTATTTTTTTCAAGTAATGGAAGTGGCAAACAAGCATGCAGTTCACATTGATGTTACGTGATGACTGCAGCCTATAGATACTAACAAAAATATCAAGGTCAAAATGCAGATGCGTTACCACTCCTAAGGCCAAAGGTGTTATGTATCTGGGTCGGCAATTACAGGGCCGAACATTACCACCTGACCAGAACACGATAGTGCTGAACACTACCATTTAGCGACAAGCATATTAGGTGTGTTAATGCGGTGGTGCTTACGCTCGCGAGCTCCGTCACTGGAGCTCTTCCACCAGTTACTTGAAGATTGTAAGAGTCGAAAATACTTAACCCGAGGTAGTGTATATAACTATCATTTCAGCTGAGAGATGTCCACTGCTAGACCAAAACCTGCCCATAATGAGGATATTCCATAATCGCCACGCTTGGCATGCGCATTGGGGATCCCAGTGGCGGTAGTTTCACCGCAGGACGCTGCTACCAATCTTGCTTTATTGCACGTACTATCATTCCATTGGAAAGGTTTGACTGTTCCATGGACTGACTGCACTAGTGAAATGAAATGAAAAATACTTCATTCATTGGCTCACACATCAAAAATAAAATAAATAAATAAAATAATAAGAAAATAATACTCTTTAACTACATAGTTATGTAGTAGCTATGCAGATATGCTCAATGTGTGAAGCCAAACAAATGGAAACCATCTCAGCATTATGCTGTAGCCGAGACTACAGCGCTGGTATTCTGATGGGCCCGACAAAGGTATGATTACGAACCCCAAGAATGGTAGCAAGAAATGGTAGTGCAAGAATTATTTTCCCGTAGAAAATGATTCTTCTACTAGTGGCCAGTAGGGTCGTCACGTCCCGACGCCAGCTCACGTCCCAACGCTACACAACATAAAAAAAGACGTGTGGCACTCGAGGACTGCCGCGGTAAAGCTATTGCATTTACATAATTATCTAAAATTATGCAAAACAAAATAAAATGCAAAAAAAAAAATAGAAAAATGAAACAATAATTTTCTATTAATATTTACCATTTTTTAAATATTGAATGGAAAAACAAACAATAAAAAAATGAACAAAAACAATCTTGGTAGCGGTGGGATGCGAACCCACCTCCGCCTAGACCGCTCGGCCACGCTACCCACGAGGTCGTACGGCGAAATTATACATGACTTTCTTTAAATGAGTTTAAAATTTGTAATCCGGAGCGTCCGGTTCTTTGCGTTACGTAATTTCTGAATTCGGTCCCCGCACTCAAGGCCCGCGATAGAAGCTATGCAATAACTTAAAAACCTATACGTATTTTAATAGGTTGTTCTATGTTATTAAAACATGCTACAAACACGTAGGTGTATTGTGTGTATCAAAATAATTAAATCTCCCTACACGCGCTTATACATTTAAACCGAGGATTCCTTATTAAATGTATTAACGTCGTTGAGGCTTTATGAGATTAACATTAATAGTATTATGGAAGCGTGTATTATGTCATTTTGTAACACAAACAATGTGTTAATGCTGTATGATAAGCGTTTTCGGAAGATTTTTTTCCTTTTTAACCGACTTTTCTTTTTATGTAATAAAAGTGGCAAATAAGCGTGCAGTTCACATTGATGTTAAGTGATGACTGCAGCTCATAGACACCCACACAATGACCAGAGGTCAAAATGCAGATGCGCTGTCACTCCTGAGGCATTAGGTGTTATGCCTCTGTACCGGAAATTACAGGGCCGTACATAACCACCTGACCGGAACACGATAGTGCTGAACACTACCATTTAGCGGCAAGTATATTAGGTAATGCGGTGGTACCTACGCCCGCGAGCTCCATCACTGGAGCTCTACAAACAGTAAAGTAGTGTTAGTGTATTTTTTTTTTACGCTTTCACTCACAGCCCCACATTAGGTATAAACCTGTGTCGTGGGTGCCGTTGTACACATACAAGACATACACAAACACCCAGACCCGAAACAAATATCTGTAGGCCATACAAATATTTGTCCCGGTGCGGGGATCGAACCCGCGACCCTTCGAATCAAACGGTCATCTCACACCCCTGGGCTAGCCGGGTCGTCAAATTTATCATTTATTGTATTTTATGTTAAGCGGTTATTTTTAGTCAGCTGGCGTAGGGAAGTGACGACCCACCGCCCGTTAGTGGAAGAATTTTCTTCTTCTGGAAGAGAATTTTTCCACAAGTGCAGTCAGTCAACCGAACAATGGTAGTCAAACCATTCTAAAGAGGCGGCAGTACGTGCTATAACGCAAGATGGACAGCAGCGTCCTGCGATAAAACTACCGCCACTGTGATCGCTAATCCGCATGCCAAGCGTGGCGATAATGGCATATGCTTTTTTACAGGTGGTATAGCTCCAGTGACGGTGCCCGGGGGCACCGCATTACCTAATTTACTTGCCGCTAAATGGCTAAATGGTAGTGTTCAGCGCTATTGTGTTCCGGTCAGGTAATGTACGGCCCTGTAATTTCCGGCAAAGAGGTATAGATATACATACATACATCTTAGGCCTCAGGAGTGGTATCACATCTGCATTTTGACCATGGTCTTTGTCTGAGTGTCTATAGGCTGCAGTCATTACTTACCATCGATGTGAACTGCACGCTTGTTTGCCACTTCCATATCATTTCACACACAACAAATACTTGTCCCGGTGCAGGGTTCGAACCCGTGAGCCTTGCTTCAAACGGTCGTCACACTCCGCTGGACTAACTGGCTCGTCGAAAGTACATTATTTTGTCTTTTTTACCTACAAAATAATAATAAAGTTCTAAGCACACACAACAGTACCCTTAGAATGTTTTAGTATACTTGCAGTTCGCCCAGTTCTTTATAATAAGACTACAAGTACCGTAACATCTAGATTTATATGTTGAACAAACATATATTGCCCACAAATGCTACCACGTGGTTTGTCATAACACGCTTTTGCTATAAAATATATTTATACGGCTTAGAAGTAGGGTCTATTATACGTTGGTGAATTAAATGGGACAAATTATATTTAGTTAAGAAAACAAAAATATACTTTAGTGGTAAAGCAGCTCAAGTATTTACTTGGAATAGAGGTTATAGGTGGCAGTTAAACGTTACGTTTTATATTTTTGTGTAGATGTCTATTTTAGGCTGCAGTCATCACTTAACATCCACGTGAGCTACACTTTTTGTCACCATCGTTAAATGAAAATAAATGCTTAAAAAGTACTTAACAAGACCCTACAGCATGGTTACCCTACGCGCGAGTGAATTTATTTTAACATTTTATTTCACAGTAGCGCTTTGGACACAGCTCTACAAAGAAGGTTGGGGAAAAACTCTTTTCGCATTATAGTATGTATGAACTTGTAATAAATTTCTTTGGCTGTAGTATTTATATCTGGCTGGTTTTGGTATCATTGAAAGTTAAAAGAACATAATTCCAAATTCACATTAGGCAAATGTGTGATTTTCATTTGTTTTTCGTACTGTCAAGATGAGTGAATCTAATGAAGAAATTCGATAGATTTTAAAATTTTATTACAAAAAACGTAAAAATGCAACGCAAGCCGCGAAAAAAATTTGCGATGTTTATGGACCTAGTGCAGTGTCTATGAGAGTAGCACAAATTTGGTTTAAGCGTTTTCAATCCGGAAATTTTGATGTCAAATATGCACCTCGCTCTGGTCGCCCTATTACGGATAAAATGGATGCCATTTTTGTAAAAGTGGAGCAAGATCGACATATCAGTAGTTACGACGTAGCTGAAGAACTGAGAATTGATCACAAAACAGTTTTGGCGCATTTGAAAAAGCTGGGTACAATAAAAAGCTCGATATTTGGGTACCTCACGAGCTTACTTGAAAAACGGTTCATTTGAAAAAAACCTAATGAACCGTGTACTCATTTGTGATTCTTTATTACGACGTAATGAAAACGAATCATTTTTGAAGAAGCTGATAACTGGTGATGAAAAGTGGATCACGTACGACAAGAACGTGCGAAAAAGGTCGTGGTCAAAGGCCGGTCAGGCTTCACAGACTGTGGCGAAACCCGGGTTAACTCGCAATAAGGTGATGTTGTGTGTGTGGTGGGATTGGAAGGGCATTATTCATTATGAGCTATTACCACCAGGCAGGACTATCGATTCTGAACTCTACTGCGAACAACTGATGAGATTAAAGCAATAAGTTGAGAGAAAGCGGCCGGAATTGATCAACAGAAGGGGTGTGGTGTTTCATCATGATAACGCTAGACTTCACACATCTATAGCCACTCAGCAAAAATTAAGAGAGTTTGGCTGGGAGGTGTTAATGCATCCGCCGTATAGTCCTGACCTTGCACCTTCAGATTTCCACCTGTTTCAAATTTTTTAGCAATGGGATCATGTCCCTACCTACAAGATGGCAAAAGGTTATCGAACAAAATGGTACATACATACTTTAGTTAAATTTAAATAATCTGTATTAAAAAATGTTTTCAATTATCTTAAAAAATGCGAAAAAACTTTTTCCTCAACCTATAGATAATACTGAAATACACTTATAAGAATAATTCTAAAGATGGTGTTTAGTTTTCATTTATTATCTGTTGAAAAATAAATCGTGTACCAAATTTAAAAATAAAACAAAAGCGTAGGTTTGGATCCCACTGCAGCATCATTTCGTTCATCCAGATATGCTGCAAACCTAATTTTCACGCATATTTATAATCTGGAGAATACATATCCACTAGGTTACCTATAAAAATGGCAGCTATTCCTCATTTCAGCTTCAGATTTTAACTGCCACAGAAGCCCAGTGGTAGCTGGCCACTACTAGTACGCTGGAGGTTCTGGCTTCGATACCCGAGTCGGGGGCTATCAGAGATAACCGTTTAAAATCCTTTATCTTCGGTTTTATTGGGCTTTTTCCATTTTCTGGAAGTTTACCAGTACCTCGGCGTTTGGTAATGTGCTCGGAGATGGCAACAGGCTCGCCACCTGTTACATGGTCCAAAAACGTAACCGGCGAATCGTGGGTGTTTGCGTGCATGCTTGAATGCATGCATTTACCTCTGCCTACCCCTTCGGGGACTACAGGCGTGAAGTGACGTTTCTCATTTTAGCCAAAAGAAGTGTATTGCTGGAGAAAATCTTTCCCACAGACGCTCACAATGAACCGCCCTCATGTACTAGGATTACCCGCGACCTTCACCAATGCTTCGGTATACCTTGTCAACCACGAATTAAGCTTCATAAATGAATTATATAAATTCTTGGCGTCATTTTTTCATATCATTAATAACGAGTGGTCGATTCCTGAGCAAACGTGTTTAAATTTGCATATTTCAATCTTTTTATTTTTATTTGATGGGCCAAAACGTAACTGGTGTATCGAGGGTGTTTGCATGTATGCTTGAAGGCATGCCTTTACCTATGCCCACCCCTTTGCGGATTACAGGCGTGAACTTACGAAACAATATTACTTACTTTCCGTCTCTTTCCTTGTAAGACTGATAATCTATATCTAATATCTATCTATATATATAAAAATCAATTTCTGTTCGTTAGTCTCGCTAAAACTCGAGAACGGCTATACCGATTTGGCTAATTTTGGTTTTGAATGATTTTTGGAAGTCCAGGGAAGGTTTAAAAGGTAAGGAAATATGAAAAATTAAAGGGAAATAGTAAAAACCACAATATCATTTTCCCATACAAATAATCCGTATCTATCAAACCTTTGACACATTTCATTGTGAGGCAATACGAAGTTTGCCGGGTCAGCTAGTAATATTGATAAATATCTCTTCAAATTCACAGTCATAATGCAATATTCCTTACTTGCCTGACTTTCGTCTTGTGCATGTTCCGTAGAACACAATCATGAAAGGAAATTTAAGGCAACAAACAGACACCATAAAAGCGAATGCCATAACAATGTCCATCAGGACATTTCCCGTTATGCAATCGTACACTGATGCTTTTGTCTGATGTTTTGAAACATTCTCAAACTTTTACTAGAGGTATTCTAGTGACGTAATTTATGCGCCAAATGTTGCCACATTATCTAAACTACAACTTGGCGCTAAAAAACTTAGTCAAAACCAAAATTTGCCAAATCGGTCCGGCCTTTTTCGAGTTTTAGCAAGACTAACGAATTGATTTTTATTTAAATATATATAGAAGATTAACGAATTAAATATACGCATTTACGACTGAATGTCTCACAAGAATCCAGACCGTTAAAATCGAATTAATTAATTATATAAATACTCGTATATTTACGCCTCAACGTCTCCCTAAGAATTCGGTCATTCAAATAAACTAACCACGATTTTATAAACACACACAACCGTAAATGCCATGACAATGTCCATCTATTTCTCGTGATGCAATCATGCACGTGTATCTAGCCAACATATTAGTTTTTTAAAAATAAACGTAACATCACGCCTGTGATCCCCGACGGGGTAACCAGAGATAAATAGACGCATTCTAATTTATCTACCGCCAAATGGTAGTGTTCAGCACTGTCGTGTTCCGGTTAGATGGTAATATATGGCCCCGAATGGAGAAAGGTCCCAAGCTGAATCGCATGCACGTATTTTGCACGCCACTAGTGTTGGTTGGAGCCAAAGAGCTAAGTCTGTGGAGGGCTCGGAGACGGGGACACGAGCAGCCGCCGGGGGGGTCACAGATATGTGTGTTAGCGTTCCCGTGACCCCGCCACTGATGGCGGACGAGTCGGAACACCGCGGGGTTTTAGAGAATACGAGTCTCACACTACCCGTCCCTGTCCATCGAGGTTTTCGCGCCTACAAAAGGGCCCTTTACTGGTGGTACGTACGTAGAAGAATAAAATACAAATCGCAGTCAATAGAATTCTTCCCAAGAACTCAATATAAATCTGAGAACAAAACTGTTACAGTCAAATTAATTAACGACCAAAATATATCTTTATGTCTTCCCAAAAATCCGGTCATCCAAATAAACCCACCACGATTCCATTAAATAAGCAAACACCGTAAACGCGAATGCTATAACAATGTCCATTGGAATATTTCTAGTGATGCAATCGTGATAGTCTAGCTGGGGTCGCGTTTGCGCGCGGATGTGTTTGGGGTCAACGCTGGTATAGCTGATGGTTTTGGGGTCAATGATGTTTCGAAAGTCGTCATCTCTCCACATCCCTACTTTTGTACTAAGAATATTAAGCCCAAAATTTTGTAAAAATACTGTTTATTGTGTAGGGAAAGTGGCAAATAAGCATGAAGTTTACACTGAGAGCTCCAGTGACGGAGCTCGCGGGCGTAGGCACCACCGCATTACCTAATATACTTGCCGCTAAATGGTAGTCCTAAGGTAGGCCTAAGGAGTGGTAACGCATCTGTATTTCGATCTTGGTCTTTGTGTAAGTGTCTTTAGGCTGCAGTCATCACTTAACAGCAATGTGAACTGCATGCTTGTTTGCCACTTCCATTACATTAAAATGCAGCAGTACTAAACTACCTAAAAATAAATTAACATATAAACAAAGAAAGTAAACAAAGACATAAAAAGTTACATCCTACTTTGTCCATTTCGAAATTATTATTATTATAACTTAACTGATAAGAATCATCAAGAATGTAGCTCTGCATTTCTTGTTTTCAACGAAACCATAAACATAATTAAGAAACATTAAATTTAAAGGATAAAATGACGTCTGTTTGATGTTTAGTATTAACGTTAATGGATTAATTCGCAGAAACGACGTTCTTCGTGATGAACGAAGCTCGGTTATGCATAATTTCATGAGAAGTATACTTAATTTAATTTTAAAATATGTAACAATTTCTTAATTTTAGCAACATAATACTAATAGGTAAGTCGAAGTATTAAAAATTCAAGGTATTGGACCAAACGGTTATTAAAGTATATAGCGTGATCTGGATTTTGATGTGTTTTTTCAGTTATTTTACAGTTACACAAAATCAATAGCAAAACCTTTTTATTTTCTTATTTTGCTTCTTACAAGTGGCCCCCATCTTTGTAATTTTTTATTTATGTTACCAACCGGTCTAGTAGATTGGAGCAAATTGACTGTGACAGACGGACAGACAGACAGCAGACTCACGAGCTCACGAGTAATCCTAAATGGAAAATGGATGTTATTTGCAATTATTAAGTTGCACAAATTATTTTTAGTTAACATGTTTTTTTTTAATAATCGAGGTGAGTTGTCTTTTCTAATATTCTCATCCAGCCTTTGCTCCAACTCAAATCTCTCCAGGCTGTGCACTGGATATTCCGTCAGGATGTCCAGTACGGTTTCTGCAATGTCCGGGTCGCAGGCGCACGACGAGTTCGCCTTACATTTGAATCGACTGAGGTATTCGGCGAACCCGCCGTGCCCCGTGAGCACTTGTGTTAGCACACCTTCCGGAGCAATCCTCCTAATTTTGCGGTATGCAAGCTTTGCAAAGGGAAAGAACATCTTCGTGACGCTGGCTGTTTCACCAGACTGGTATCTCCGGTTCCATTCGTCAAGAGACTCCTCGCGGATCTGTCGCTTCACGAATGAAACCGGACACCCGTCGTAATCTGGTCTCTTCTTACTAGTGGATGCAGCTTCCTTGGCCAGCACATCCGCCCGCTCATTTCCAGGCAAACCAGCATGCGCTTTAACCCAGAAAAAAGCTATATCTTTGCCCTGAGTCGAAGCTCCCCGGATGTTGTTTCTGGCATCTGCTGCGAGTGGATGGAAGGCGCTTGGATAGACGACTGTTTCCAGCGCAGCTCGTGAATCGCTATAGATGCCAAAACACGTCTGTTTGCTTTTGAGGACTTCGCTCGTTGCCCTGCATATAGCCAAAAGTTCAGCCTGGTAGACGGTGCAGTACGAGAGGCACAGTTTGATGGCTTTGGTCTCGGCTACAGCTAGTCTAGTTAGCTACGGCTAGTTAACATGTTACTTCTTCGCAAAACATTTAACATAATTAACTTTCGTAAAAAATTTGAGATCTTACATCTCAAATTATTACCACTCCTGAGGCCTAAGGTGTTATGCCTCTGTGCCGGAAATTACAGGGCCGTACATTAACACCTGACCGGAACACGATAGTACTGAACACTACCATTTAGCGGCAAGTATATTAGGTAATGCGGTGGTGCCTACGCCCGCGAGCTCCGTCACTGGAGCTCTACCACCAGTATTATCTAATAATTTTACTATCACACCCTTAAACTACACACACTCTAAGCCAACGACTAAGAAAATGCATCCCGCCCACAGAAACTCTGAAAATATTCAGTTAGTTCCGCGACCCAGGTGTGTCGCTTTTAACG
This sequence comes from Macrosoma leucophasiata, assembly GCA_036365455.1. Lineage (NCBI taxonomy): Eukaryota > Metazoa > Arthropoda > Insecta > Lepidoptera > Hedylidae > Macrosoma > Macrosoma leucophasiata. The sequence continues at coordinate 15,134,248 of JAWQUS010000026.1, forward strand.
TTTATTATGACGTAGTTTCACTTTCCGCTCGCCCATTAGCCCAACTGCAGCTTTTACGTGAATTTTGAGAGCTCGATGGAACTCTGTCGCTGTAAATGCCTTTTATTACATGTGAATTTCAAATGTGACACCTATTTCTTCTTTGCACTGTTTCGCTTTTTGCAATTTGGTTTTCGTTTTTGTGGTATTTTCGATAAATCAGATATTATATATTATACCGTTTTATCTACTGTTTATTATTTCAATCGTAGAAGCCTACTTTTGTTAGTAATTACAGATTATTAATGAAATATTTATTTTGTTTCGATGTATGAGTGTATTCGCGTCTTAAAATACATCTATATTCATAAATTTGTCCTTATCTTAAATATTTCTCCACACTTACATTGTTAAAAAATAGGTATCCGATCGTTGTTGTAAATGATGCTAAGTTTAGTGTTTATATTTTTTTATTTTCATAATGTTGCTACTGATCTATCCATACTCCAATATATACTATAATATTATAATTGTGAAAGTAACTCTGTCTGTCTGTCTGTTTTCTTTTCACGTCCAAACGACTGAACCGATTTATTTGGTATAGAGATAGAGCGGACTTTGAAAAAGAACATAGGCTACTTTTCGACATCCACGCGGGCGAAGCCGCGGGTTGCCCGCGGCTTCGCCCTTCGGCTTTTTTAGCTGGTCATTAATAAATTTGCTTTTCAGGGACGATCTAAAAATGTAAAATGAATCATGTAGATAGATATATTAAGCTACAGTTCAAAACAAAAATTAAAAAAAAAAACAAAACAAAAATTGTATTAATTTTTTTTTTCGAAATAACACACGCAAGTTTTTTCTCAATTAATAATCGAATAATCGTTTCCTTATCCACCATCGGTTTGTTTATATTTCAAATTCAGTCCAGGAAATCATTTCACAAAAACCAACGGATCCTAAATATGTACAGCTTTAACATCGCTGAAACTATTTCTAACTGTTCCTAAAACCACTATTAAATATTCCGTCTGCATACCACTTCGTGATATATGGGTATGATTGCCGCTGAAATATACACATTCAGACAAAATTAGGGGCAGCCATGGAAAATAGTTTCGAAATTTATAAACGACTTGGAAGTATCTATTAGACTTTATTTTATAACTTTTTTACGGTTCCGTTGAAACTTATAATACTGAATTATCCTATAGTGTTATTTATTTTAAATCTTGCAATAATTCGTTTTTATGTTACTAAAATATTAAACATTGCATAAATGTATGTATCTTCACGCCAGGTCCCTAACGGAGTAGGCAGAGAGTGTAGAGCGCCAGATATCCCGGTCCTGACATACCTCTTGTGCCTTATCTACCTTCATCATTCTCTTCATAGATGCACGCCGATTCCTAAGACATTTGACCGCACCATCAGACAGAACTCGACCTATTTCATGGTATTTCATGGTCCCCTTGGTCTTCCTGAGCCTCTGAAACCATTTACATTCGCATTGCGAATGCATATTAAACATTGCGTTCACCTTAATTAATGAAATTAATATGCGTCTTCAGTTCTGACAGTAAATTTCTTAAGATTTTTTTATGTAATGGAAGTAGCAACAAACAAGCCTGCAGTTCACATTGATATTAAGTGATGACTGCTGCCTATATACACCCACACAAAGACCAAGGTCAAAATGCAGATGCGTTACCACTCCTGAGGCCTAAGGTGTTATGCCTCTGTCCCGGAAATTACAGGGCCGTACATTACCACCTGACCGGAACACGATTGTGCTGGACACTAACATTTATTTTTTTTATTTTTGACGACCCGGTTAGTCCAGCGGTGTGAGATGACCGTTTGATTCGAAGGGTCGCGGGTTCGATCCCCGCACCGGGACAAATATTTGTATGGCCTACATATATTTGTTTCGGGTCTGGGTGTTTGTGTATGTGTTGTATGTGTACAACGGCACCCACGATACAGGTTTATACCTACCGTGGGGCTGTGAGTGTAAGCGTATTTTATTTATTTATTTTATTTAGCAGCAAGTTCATTAGGTAATGCCGTGGTGCCTACGCCCGCGAGCTCCGTTACAGGGCCACTGCTTTTATCTATGGATACTTAGGAGCTTGAATGCTAGGATTACAAGTTATTCTTTGTGTAATGAAGGTGGCAAACAAGCCTGCAGTTCATAGACACCCACACAAAGACCAGAGGTCGAAATGCAGATGCGTTGCCACACTTGCCACCTTCTTGACTTCAGATTATGTTTCTGTAACAGTTATTACGAGGCCATAAAGTTATCATTCTTAAACCTCAAGACTGCATCTAAGCATCTGAATTGTCTGTTTTTTTGAAGATATTTAGTTATGAACAAGGTTGAAATACAACTGCTGTTTGCGTTTTTCGTGGTAAAAAAAACAATATACAAAGTCAGTCTGAAATAAAAATTCTACCAAAAAAACATAGGTAAAAACAACCATACCTTTTCATGTCGAATAGAAGATAAAGCCGGATATTCCGTTGTTTCAGCGATACCTGACGGTTATGATTGAAAAAGTTTAATCAATTTCGGCGCGGTCGGTCCCACAGCGGGTGTCGATGAATTGTCTAAGGTTGCCTTTACATTGGGTTTCTTGCAATGGTATGTCGGTTTTTTTCAATCACTCGTGGTGGAATCTCTAGTGAGAAAACTCGGGGGTGCCACCGCATTACCTTATTATACTTGCCACGATAAGTAATATTTCGGGCTACGGTGTTCAGATCAAGGGATCTTTTTTTTTCTTTTTTTCTTTATATACAAATTTGAGACGATTCTTCTTCGAAAAGGCACAATCGTAGTTTTATCACCTGTGTGGTGAATATCAAAAGGCTTCATTACCATTTTAGCCGTAAGACGTCCACGTCACTTCGCGCCTGTAATCCCGAAGGAATAGGCAGTGGTAAATGCATGCCTACTGGCATACATGCTCCCTCGGTTCAACGGTTACATTTAAGCCCATGTAGCAGGTGGCAAGCCTGTTGACATCACCGGGCATATTACCGATTTCGAGGTACTGGGAAATTTCCAGAAAATGGAATGAATTTAATGGAACCAGCGATAAAGGATTTCACCTGTTATCTTTGATAGCCCTCATTTTCCCCTCTTATTCCATAAATTTCTTTGAATCCCGGGAATCAAACTCACTAACCCAGCGTACTAGTAGTCGCCTGCTAGAGCCGGGTGCACTAGAGATCCCAGTGCTCGTGGATTCAAGTCCCGCCTGAAATCAAATTTTTCTTTCCAATGTGTTTACATTTCTGCCTACCATTACCGGGCAATAAAGTTGTGAAGTTATGTTCATTTTATTTACGCTTATAGTTCAGGATGATTTAAAACGTATTGGACATTAATGGCATTTATACGGAAATGAACTCCATTGCAAATGTCAAATGCAATCACTATGATTTGTTTGATGTTTAAATCAAGATATTAATATAGTAGGGGAGCCGAATCTAGGTGTACCTTCACCTATCTGTTTACCGAATGAAACATTTTTAATATCAAATTTCATACATAAAACAAACAAACACGACTTGCATATATTGCCTGTCAAGCAAGATATGTTCATAGCTATCATTTTAACAAGTTTCACCCATTTGTTGACCAATCAAATGTGTTTGAAACAAATAGACCTATTTTATATGTTGAACTGTAAGTTTCAAACATATTTTATTGACTATCAAATGAGTGAAACTTGCTAAATTTTATATATAGTCAATAAAATGTACAGTTCTTACAGTACAGTACAGAAACTTACAGTTCAACAAATAAAATAGGTCTATTTGTTTCAAACACATTTGATTGGTCAACAAATGGGTGAAACTTGTTACAAATGATAGCCATGAACATAATTATTTTGACAGGAAATATTTGCAAGCCATGTTTGTTTATGTATGAAATTTGATAAAACAGTGTTTTATTCGGTAAACAGATCTTGGACTAATGTGGATACTATCCCGTTGTATTTCCTATAACCAGTATTTATGAGTACCCATCGCAAAGTCCGATTGTTTCACTTCATCCGAAAAATGTCCACTGCTGTGTCCAAAGCGTCCTCATAAAGGAATATGCCATTGCCATAATCGCCACTGGCATCCGGATTGGCAATCGCAGAGGCGGTAGTTTTATCGAAGGACGCTGCTGCCTATTTTGCGTTATTGCACTTACTACCGCGCCGTTGGAATGATTCGTCCGCCATTATTTGGTTGACTGGCTTTGTTGACGTTTGCCAATTGTTCATTAAAAAAAATATAGCAATGATATAGAACGTTTTTAAGAATTGAATGGAATTGCGAACCGGAATCGCGCACGAGAGTGTTCGTGCCATTAGCTATAAAGAACGGTGAAAAATCATGTTTTTACCCCTTAATATTTTTTTTAATGTTTTATTTTGTATTTGTTGTTATATAGCGGCAACAAATCTATACTAATATTATAAAGCTGAAGAGTTTGTTTGTTTGTTTGCATGAACGCGCTAATCTCAGGAACTACTTGTCCGATTTGAAAAATTCTTTCAGCGTTAGATAGCCTATTTATCGAGGAAGGCTTGGGTGTAACATCACGCTAAGATGAATGGGAGAGGGTAGGTAACATTGCAACCGCGCGAAGCCGGGGCGGGCCGTTAGTATATTTATGTACGTCATCTGTGAACATTTCAACAGCCTAACTGTCACCGTTCATTAGATACAGCCTAGTGACAGATAAACGGATAGACAGATAGACAGCTGCGTCTTAGTAATCTGGTACATTATTTACCCTTTAGGTACAGAAACCGAAAAACAAGTTAATTAGAGAACACTTCACATCTGCACGAAATAAAAATTCGTAAAAATATAAACCACAAAAGAAAATTTTCAACAGCTAGCTATTTAAAGACACGCTGGCGTGGAACTTTAAAAAGGATAGAGCTTCTATTGTTCAAAACCGTTATCAAGAATTGAATCTGGAGAGCCTTTGACTTACTGCTTAGTTGGACTTCGTAAAGGCGACAAGGCACGCAATTACGGCGAGGCACGTCCCCTCGATTGGTTTTAAAGTCGTACACCACGGTGTAGTTTCAGCAATTCACGAACGCGGTGGGCGCTTGCTTGTGGTAAAGATATCTTTACAAGTGTGTGTGCAAGCGAGAGCGGACGCGCGACCGGCTACTCCGTAAGTCACGCACACTAACACGCCATACCTGTACACAATGTCGCGTCTAACTACAACCCAGTTTTGCGCGCATTCCTGAATTGCTTGGACCGTACGAACCTACTTTGTTCTTACGATTATAATATAGTAGAAAACGAAATACATAAAACCGAGAAATTTGCTGAAAGATTTTTTTTTTTTTTTAAATATGATAAACTAGGCAGTTAAAAAAAAATATATTTACGCGAAAATTTTTCATATCTGTGTGAACTAACGGTGTAAAAATACAAAAGAGAAAAGAAAATTTTCAATAATACCTATTTAGAGACACGCTGGCGTGGAACTTTAAAAAGGATGGAGTTTCTATTGTTCAAAGCCGTTATCAAGGATTGAATCTGGAGAGCCTTTGACTTGCTGCTTAGTTGGACTTTGTGAAGGCGATAAGGCACGCAATTACGGCGAGGCACGTCCCCTCGATTGGTTTTAAAGTCGTACACGACGGTACAGTTTTTGCAATTCACGAGCGCGGCGGGCGCTTGCTTGTGGTAAAGATATCTTTACACGTATAAATATGTATGTGCAAGCGAGAGCGGGGCGCGACTGGCTACTCCAGGGTGTTTAAACTTAGTACTAATGCGATGGCAATCATAACAATGTAAGGGCAAGTGAACGTTACTAACACGTAACAACAGATGGCCCGCATATTTGTTCCAATAATGTTAATAGAGTTCATTCATAATGTTGTCAGACGTGGTACATACATGTCATGCTGCAATTGCGTCGTATGTAATATTGCTTAAAAAGAGTGTTTTTTAAGCGTTTTCCGTTATTTTTCCATCGAGTTGAGATGTATGGAATACACGTCACAGATAGATATACAGAAAGCGGCCCAAAATACTATTTTTATAATGGAATAGCAGTGAATAGCAACGCACGGGCTATTGACCTTAGGTTGTAGTTCCAAAACGAAATACTACATTCGCCAGACGGCGTAAGTGAGCTGTTGCCTTCCTTGATATCGAAAATTGGTCTCTATTTCAGTATGTATTATAGTACTCTGTGGGCTACTCCGTAAGTCACGCACACTAACACGCCATACCTGTACATATTGTCGCGTATAACCACAGCCAGTGCCGCATTCGTGAATCGCAAGGATCATGCGAGCCTATTTTGCTCTGACAATTACAATATAGTAAAAAACGGAATGGAACGGCAAGTAAAACCAAGAGATTTACTGACAGATTTTTTGTATGTATTTTCACGCCAAGTTTCTTACGGGTTAGGCTCAGAGGCTTTTTTTGTATTTGTGTTAAACTAGATAGTTAAAAAATTATGTTTTTAGAAAATATTCCACATTTGTGCGAATCAACGGTCTAAAAATAGGAAATACAAAAGAAAATTTTCAACAATAGCTATTTAGAGACACGGTGGCGTGAAACTTTAAAGAATGGACCTTCTGTTGTTCAAAGCCGTTTTCAAGGATTGAATCTGGAGAGCCTTTGACTTGCTGCTTAGTTGGACTTTGTAAAGGCGATAAGGCACGCAATTACGGCGAGGCACGTCCCCTCGATTGGTTCTAAAATAGTACACCACGGTACGATTTACTTTGTATCTTTTGATTACAAAACAAAACCTAGAAAACAGTATACCTTGAGACTGAGATGTTTGATAACTTGGAGCTTAGTTTTATATATTTGGCAATTTCTCCAATAAGAATCAACTTTTTTAACATCTTTCAATAGGCGGCCTTATCGCTTAAAGCGATCTCTTCCAGGCAATCTAAATAGAAAGAAAGATGTCAATCGATAACAAAAACAAGGGGTGTACAGATATAAGAAATAATAACTGTATTACTTATTTGGCATTTGTCATCTATTTTGATCAATTTTTTTTATCACTAATACCAGACTAGGAGTTTTGGCGGGAACGCGGAAAAGAGCTGTGTCGCTGCGTGATATTATTTTCTAAATTTGTGAATAGTCGCGTTTTTATGTGTAAAAAAAAACCGCCGTAAAAAAAAAACTGAATAGACAAAAAACACTAAAAAGCGAAAAAAAAAATTCGATTAGATAATTTCATTTTAAGGGAATAAACACGTAATCTATTAATTATAATAAGACAAATACTTTAATATGGGCTACGTACCTACTAACTCATAGGTTTGAAGTCAGTGCCAAGTTAAATAAAAAAATTTAGAGCCTATTTCACTGCGATTCAAATAGCCGCATTTGATAACACTGCAACACCACAACATTCATCCTAACGCGCGGGCCGCACTATTGGCTTGGCACCGACTTCAAACCTATGAGTAGGTAGGTACGTAGCCCATATTAAAGTAATTGTCTTATTATAATTAATAGGTTACGTCATACGTGTTTATTCCCTTAAAATGAAATGATCTAAATGAGTTTATTTTTCGCTTTTTAGTGTTTTTTGTCTATTCAGTTTTTATTTTTTTTTGAAGGCGGTTTTTTTTTATTTTCTAAATAATTTTTTTTGCTTTTTAGTGGTGTAACTATTATTAGTATTAAGTATTACAGTAAAAGTAGGTAGGTATTTTAACTGCTACTACTACTATCTATAGTCTTTATCATCAGTTCTAGAAGTGTGTACGAGTAATGGCGGCTTTTCTGGAATGGCAAAGAAACGAAACTAGTTATTGAATTCTAAAAGCGATTTCGAAAACTATCTATTCCAGTAGCTGGTTTTTAGGCAGTCAAGCATAAGGCAAATTCAAAGTGTGGTGATAAAACCTGCTATTAAGATAAATAGTTTTTTAATGTTTAAAAAACTCGCTAACCGCTACTGTAGTGATAGATTGTTTGAACAGGTACTATGGCTCTTCCTTTATGACGCACAACAGTGTTGTGGACATCTTCTGGGTAGGCTTTGTCCAGCTGTGGACATCTTTCGGCTGGAGTGATGTTGATGATGGTGATGGTGGTGGTGATGATGATGTTGATAGAGGTGGTGATGAAGATGATGGGGTTGATGCTAGACATGGTGATGATGGTGATGTTGATGGAGGTGATGATGAAGATGATGATGATGATGACGGTGATGATGATCACGACACGCATAATAATATGAACATCTCCTTTATCATCATCACTTTCATCATCATTCCCTCCATCAAAATCACTTCCATCATTACCCCTCCATCATCATCGTCACCTCCATTATCATCACCTCTATCATCATCGAATCAAACGGTCATCTCACACCGCTGGACTAACCGGATCGTCAAAATGCTATGTGTCGTGTGCTATGATATTTGAGTATTTCCCTCGATTTCTCCAGGATCCCATCATCACATCTTGACATGGTGACAATGGGACTACCTGTGAGGTGGTATACCCACCCCTTCAAACAAAAAAATGACCAAATTGGTACAGGCGTTTTCAAACAATCGCGGTTTATAATAACAATGTTTTAAACAGACGTGTAACTATTAAAAGTATTACGACAGTAAGAACAGGTATTTCAACTAAGAAGGTACCATATATTGTTTTCGTCATCATTTCTACTTCATCAAATTGTGCCTTCCGAAAGCAAACACAAGGAACATTATATAATATCGAAAACCTTTCAAGTGTGCTATGAAATTTGAAGAGTTCCCTCGATTTCTCCAGGATCCCATCATCACATCTTGACATGGTGACAATGGGCCCACCTGTGAGGTATACAGCCACAAGATACGGAACATTATATTTAAAAAAAACATCGAAAATGTTTCAAGTGTGCTATGAAATTTGAAGAGTTCCTCGATTTCTCCAGGATCCCATCATCACACATTGACATGGTTACAATGGGACCAACTGTGAAGCACACCCTTTCAAACAAAATCAAACTTATCCAAATCGGTACAGGCGTTTTCAATTTATCGGTCAACATAACCTCCTCCTTTTTTTGGAAGTCGGTTTAAAAATGCTGGGATTTTTATCATAAAACATACGATAACGTTCACGGGTGTAGGAAAGTGATATTATGAAGTGAAAAGTGATTTTTCATGTTGCCTCCAAAACTTTGTAAAATCTTTTAGTAAAGTCCCCATCACTAGAATCCGTGGCCGTAAAACAATTACAAAAAATACCAGACTATCGGCACTTACGTACGTAGTGCAACAGAGATAACGCTCCACGAAGTCAAAACTAGCCGATTGTCTCCTACGTACTCTTACGTGTCTGTGCTAGATGTATAAAATTACCTGTAAAAATGTATATTTTAAAGCTTGTATACGAACAGCGTATTAGTAGGTATCAGTACTATAATATCAAAAATTCATCAGCATAATTCTCTCAACCCTTTCTAATTAATTTAAAGAGCCCAATTTCCTTAAAAGTGATTTATCTGTAAAAGCTTAAGAGAACCGAAATGAGAAAAAAAAATGTTATCAGGTATCAAATAACCGTTATTAATGGCGTCGATTTAGTACTACGTTTTAATTAAATTTAAATCCAAATGGTCGTCGGTCGTTTGGCCCGAAATTGAAAGATTTGGCGGTTAATCCGAGCCAGTTATTTCGGTAGTTTTGTTTAAATTGAGTTATACTAAAGCCTATTTGGATATTTTGATATCACTGGATTATAAGTAATTCTTTCAAAGGGATTCGCGAATGGGAAATTAAGAAAACACGCATGGTTTGCTAGTTACTACAATACACTCTCTGCCTACCCCGTTAGGGACCTGGCGTGAAGATACATATATATATGTCGGCAGGAGGGCCTCCAGTCCGGACATGTGGGTAGTATTGTGGGCGTGTCTTTCCATAAGCCGACATGTTACTCGTGTTTGTGGGCATCTGTAGGTGGGTACTCGAGCGGATGATGAAATAAAGCACAGGTTGGCAGAATAAAGTCGTATATTGCCAAAGATCCGCCCATTCGATTACTTCCGGCAGGGAAGAACGGGCAAGAAACCCTTCGGACCGGGCAACCATATTTATCAGGATACGATACTACGAGTACTACTATCACAAGTTCAGGACTACCCGCTTTATATCACTTTAATATCACTGACGTTCACTGTTCTAACTGGCAGCATAACTGCGCTATAATAATTTGATTCAACTGTGTGACTGTGACTGACTGACTGTTACTCTATGACTGACCGTCATGAACTATTTTCTAGCCTTTATAAACCCGATATCGGCTAGTAACTATCCCCTCTAAGATAACAATTTCAAGAACCTACGCCGACCGTGGCGCCACCTAGAATTCTCTATTGAACAATCTACCCTAGTCATAATTAGGTTACGTCTCCGACAAACCAGATGGCGCCAGCAGTCACATTCAGGTTCCACTCCGACACGGCCATACTGACAATTCGCACGTCCTCGTGCGATGCGATTACCTGTAACAAGGAAACATCTCTGAGAGTATGATAGTTCACTAGGCCTTTATTGGCCCAACTATGACGTAATTAATTCGCCGTTGTATCTACTCGTCATTATCAACCACTAAAGTAAGGTATTGCTTTTAAGCCCAAAAGACAGGCAGTAACCGTATTTAGCTCGGCCTACCTGACATTACTAGAATCGATCTCAAGTTATCACTACCACAAATCATCTTGTGCTTTTCTCGGCATCTCAGATAACTAGTAACGCTTTAAACAAATTATTCACTCACTCACAAAGAGACAAAACATTTTGTACGACATAGCTCGGCTACTCCTGACAAAGTAAATTCTCCTCTTCCGTTGTTACTTTAAACATGTTTTGTGTAACTCCTTTTGTTACATCCTAAGTCAAACAGGAAGTACAGTCATTCCACATCATCATCCATAATAATCTTAACTACCAACTCATATTAACTAGACATCCACCTCACCATCTATCAACCTATATGAAACTTGTCTGAAAGGCCAACTCGCCACAAAGCAATCAACATCACCACTGTCTGTACGGCCACCTCGCCGTTTAGCAATGCTGTCAGATTGGCCACCTCGCCATTTAGTAATGCTGTCACATTGGCCACCTCGCCATTTAGCAATGCTGTCTGATTGGCCACCTCGCCACTTAGTAATGCTGTCCCAGAGGCCAACTCGCCCTTCAGACCATCTTAAAGTGAATGTCAGATTTCGAGATTCCGAATGTCAGAGACAGATTCAAATACGAGTTGATTGACAATTGCATAATCAATGAAAATTTTAATATTATATTATTTTATGTTTTAAAAGTGAAAGAATAAACTTTCATTGTCGTTTCTTCTTTTCAGGTTTGAGTTCATATTGTTTTATATTACCTAGATAAAATAGTCTCTGTATAAAAAAAACTAACAATAAAACTTCTTTTCAGCAACACAAGGTTTATTTCTTTCATGTAGTAAAACAGACTTATATATATATATATATGGTTCAGCAGTTGCCTTTTAATTATTTTTTATTTTTATTTACGATATCCCTCGCAGCCCCAGACTAGGTATAAACCTGTGTCGTGGGTGACGTTGTACACACACAACACATACATACAAATATTCGTACAAAAATATATTTGTCCTGGTGCGGGGATCGAACCCGCGACCCTTCGAATCAAACGGTCATCTTACACCGCTGGACTAACCGGGTCTCGTGTAGTATGTGAGTTAGAGTATTGACATGCATCGATTAATACATGTTCGCTTCTAGCTTAGTTTATTCTTATCCCCTTATTCATAAACATACATTAGATACGCTTTAGCGATATAATGCTTTGTCTTTGTCAGTTGCATTGTCAAATGTGCAGGATAGAAAAAGACAAGGGAGAGATTAGCAACACTTTAGCTAAAATACGTGTATGAATAAGTGGGTCAGGTTTTAGTGAGCTACACTCATTGAAAGAAAACTAGTTTTCGGATTTATCTCGCTTAAATTAAACCAAAATGATTATTTAAAATCCACCCGATGTTTCCGTCGCTTTTCAGCTTCCGTGGCCTTGGAGGTGGCATTTGTCTGAAAGCAGTTTGAACTGGATTATGGAGTGGAGAACCTTTTCACTTTTTCCGCGAGCTATTTGGTTTCAAAATATCTTGGTCAATTTCAGATAAAAACAAATTCTACATTTTGTAATTTTTTTAATATCAAAAACAGTAATGTTGATTTTAAATTTTTTTTTTCTTTTTTTTTTTGGTGTTTTTTCTTAGTTTATATGAAATACCTTCTAATCTTATTATACCTTCTATCTCACCAACTGATCAATAAAACATTTTACTTTATTTTTTCTTTCAAATCGAACATCGACGTGACAAACGATTTTTTTTGAAAATTGTGGTCTTTAAAAGAATAAAGATTTTCTTCAATGAGTTTCTTTCATGTTTTACCTTTTTTATGTATTGAAAGTGGCAAGCAAGCATCCAGTTCACATTTATAACTTAATAAACAAGAGAAATTTTACCTACGTTGCTTTCGTTTCATATTGTAAGAGTTATGAAAATTTATATACAAACTGCAACCTTATCTAAAACAAGCCGAGCAAAGATTCCTTGGCTTGTCCATATTCGCGACAACAGAGCCTGATATCGTTTCGGAACCATGTTCCTTTTGCAACTAGATACGTTACATACGGTATCGTAACGTTTGTTGGGAAACATTAGGATCAATAAAAAACGTAACTTCACGCCTAGATACGTTACATACGTACATACATACGTTTGTTGGGAAACATTAGGATCAATAAAAAACGTAACTTCACGCCTAGATACGTTACATACGTACATACATACGTTTGTTGGGAAACATTAGGATCAATAAAAAACGTAACTTCACGCCTAGATACGTTACATACGTACATACATACGTTTGTTGGGAAACATTAGGATCAATAAAAAACGTAACTTCACGCCTAGATACGTTACATACGTACATACATACGTTTGTTGGGAAACATTAGGATTAATAAAAAAAACGTAACTTCACGCCTCGAATCCCCGAAGGGGTAGGCAGAGGTTAATGCATGCATTCAAGCATACATGCAAACACTCACGACTCGCCGGTTACGTTTTGGCCCATGTAACAGGTAGCGAACGTGTTGCCATCTCCGGGCACATTACCAAACTCCGAGGTACTGGGAAACTTCCCGAAAATGGAAAAATCCCAATAAAACCAGAGGATTAATACACATATTTTATTAAAAAAGCGCCAAGTACGTGCCGAAATCGCTTCACGCTATTCTATACAGTTAATGAATTTCCCATCTTTTTATAAATCCCTTAGACTGAGTACAGAATTTCGTGTTTTTTAATGTTTTTTTTTTCTCTGGAATTAATTAAAATGGCCCTAAAAAGGAAAACAATTTACGACGTTACAATTTTCTACTGGTGGTAGAGCTCCAGTGACGGAGCTCGCGGGCGTAGGCACCACCGCATTACCTGATTTACTTGCTGCTAAATGGTAGTGTTCAGCACTATCGTGTTCCGGTCAGGTGGTAATGTACGGCCCTGTAATTTCCGGCACAGAGGCATAACACCTTAGGCCTCAGGAGTGGTAACGCATTTGCATTTTGACCTTGGTCTTTGTGTGGGTGTCTATAGGCTGCAGTCATCACTTAACATCAATGTGAACTGCATGCTTGCTTGCCACTTCAATTACATAAAAAAAAAAAAAAAGACGTAGTACGCTTCCATTTTATATAAATCCATATTTGCGACAACAGAGCCTGATATCGTGTCGGAACCATGTTCTTTTTGCAACTAGATACGTTACATATGGTATCGTAACGCTTGCTGGGTAACATTAGAGTCAATACACATGCTTTTTTTTTATAAAAGAGGCTCAAGTATGTGTTGGACTCGCTTCATGGGTTTCCATACAATTAATAAATCTAACGGTCTAAAAAATCTAAAGGCCCCCACCCAAAAAAAGGGACCGGTGCCCAGCAGTGGGACGTATAATGGATTGCTATTGTTATATTATTATTAAAATAAATCTAACTAAGAAAATATAAACTAAATATATAGATAAGGTGACTATGTCGTCGAGTCCCGTAGCCATCAGTACCCTGGACTATATCACCAGTAAAATATTCTAATTATTCTTGTCGACGGGTTTTCCATGCAGCTAATACCAAACCCAGTTATAAAAATACATTGACAAGTTAAACCTCGTTTTAAGTATTCTCCAGTAAGTCGAGTATTATAATTTAATAATAAAATACCTCCATAAAGCGCCTGCACTAAAAATTAACTCCACAACAATGTGTGCTCACCTCAATCCTTACAAGAAATTCCTCGCTGCTTGTGTTTTCTAGAGACGTGTGCTGTCTTTTTATTTTTATCTTCCTTTCTCTGTTGTCTTAACCGAGGCCTGGTTTTAATTCTTTTTTGTTTCAGTAAGAAATTCGTAAAAATCAAAGAAATTTCAACCAAGAAATTAATATATTTTTTATGAAATAATGGTGGGCAACAAGCGTATATTTATTGAATACTGCAGCCTATAGATATCTACACAAAAACCGTTGCCACCCCTGAGGCCTGAGTTGTTTTAACACTGTGATTGTTTTTACGGAACGGTATCTATCTTTTATGTCATGAAAGTGGCAAACAGCATGCAGTTCGAATTGATGTTAAGTGATGACTGCAACCTATAGACACCCACACGAAGACTAGATCTGAGGACATTACTGGAACTTGGTATTCCTGAACACCGCCATTCATCAGAAAATAGATTAGAATGCGTTAGTGACTACGTCTACGAGCCCCTCAGCCGTCAGTACCCTGGACTTTACAACAGTAAAATATTCTAATTATACTTGTCGACGAGCTTTCCATGCAGCTAAAACAAAACCTAGGTATAAAAAAACATTGGTAAGCTAAACCTCGTGTGCAATATTCTCCAGTAAGTCAAGTATTATAATTTAATAATAAAATACCTCCATAAAGCGTCTGCATTAAAAAGTTACTCCACAACAATGTGTGCTCACCTCAATCTTTACAAGAAATTCCTCGCTGCTTGTGTTTTCTAGAGACGTGTACTGTCTTTTTATTTTTAACTTCCTTTCTCTGTTGTCTTAACCGAGGTCTGGTTTTTATTATTTTTTGTTTTAGTGATAAATTTGTTACAACTTTAACGTGGTATTATTTATATTAAAAATAAAAATAATACTAATAAAGTATAGTTTTTGTTTAGATGTCTATAGGCTGCAGTCATAACTTAATATTTATGTGAACTGCGCTTGTTTGCTACCTCTGTACCACAAAAAAAATGTAATAATGGGGGCAGCGAAGCGCGCATGGCCCCGCGGTTGGTGTAGATCGGAAGCGATCTACTCGGTTAAGCGATACGGGCGCGGTCGGGTGTGTGATGGGTGACCGCTAGTGGCAAATTAAAAATTCGCGTGTCCGTGCTTCGGCGGGCACGTTAAGTCGTCGGTCCCGGTTGCTATCGATAGATAGCAGTCGTTAAATCATGTCGGAGGTTTAAAAATAGCCGACAGCGGGTTGGCCACTAATCCGTATCTCCACCAACCCGCATTGGAGCAGCGTGGTAGAGTAAACTCTGGGCCTCCTCCCAAAAAGGGGAGAGTCTCGTGCCCAGCAGTGGGAAGTATAATGGGTTACCATTATTGTTATTATTATTCACTAACTAACCCGGCAAACTTCGTATTGCCTCAGAATGAAATAAAGTGTTTTGACACATTAAGTTGGCTGAGTCGCAAGTTCCCCATATATAAAAAGTAAATTCATTGAAAGTTAAATAGGTAACCTGACTTTTGGCATTCAAAACTAAACTACAACATACGAGACTCAATGCAAATGCTCGCTATTGAATGTACGTTGAAGTTGGCTTTCAGAGACATTTACAACAAGGAATTTGGCTGAAAATTTACCATTTCTAACTGTTATAATAATAACAACCCTTGAAACATCTTACAACTGGGCACGAGTCTCTCCCCTTTTTTTTGGGGGAGGCCTGAAGCTTAGCTTCCGGCTGTATTGTTCTATACCAGATGCCACATTCACGGAAACGTAGGTCAAAGAACTCCTTCCATAGTTCTACACAGTACTTTTTAACTTTATTTATGGTATCAGCCATCACCCATTTCGTTACCACCAAACCCTGTATGTGCTGGTATCCACGGATTAGTGGCCAACCCGCTGTCGGATGTTTTCTAATCGCCCATAAGGCCTCCGACAAGGTTTTACGACTGCTATCTATCGATAGCAACTGGGACTGACGGCTTAACGTGCACTCTCACTCTGCACGGGAACGCTCATTTTAATTTTGTTACTAACGGTCGCCCATCACACACCCGACTGCGCCCGTATCGCACAACCGAGTAGATCGCTTGCGATCTACACCACCCGCGGCGACATCCGCGCTCCAAACTGTTCAAACTGTTATATATGAAAGAAAAGCAAGAAAAAAATCCTACTCCATTTTTTGAACAAAAAAAAAAGAAAAAAACAATTAAAATAAAAGAAAGAAGAAGTAACTTACTATATAATAGGCAGGAATGCAAAAAATAATAAGTATGATCAATGTGTGAAGCCAAAAAAATGGAAGCATTGTACTGTATTAGAGATCACAGCGCTGGTATTCTCATAGTTCCTAGGTGTGTTTTTCATTAGATTAAAAAAATAATATGGTAGCATTAACATTACGGTTTGGTGGTAATTAGTATCATCGTTATTAGTATTTAGTGGTGTTTACGCCCTTAAGCTTAATCACTGGAAGTCTACCCCAGTGAATCCTGATATACTAAGGTCAACAAAACAGAATATGTACCTATATAAATATAACCAAATATAAAACAACTTAATTTCCCAAAATCATTTCACTAAGAAGACGGCAACTGGAATTAGAAAATGTTGTCAATTAGACGCGAAAATAAAAGTCGGGCTCTTTAATACAATTACCGCTTCGCAGGTAGATTAAGGCACGGCACACACCGTTGTGAATAAGACAGCTTACTTATGAGTGTCCTAATTTGTAAGGATTTTTCAGTATATATGTAGTACCTAATAATAATGGCAACCTTTGATACGTCCCACTGCTCCAGTCTCTCCTCTTTTTGGGGGGAGGCCTAGAGCTTACTCCACCACGCTGCTCCAATAAGGGTTGGTGGAGACATACATGCAGTATCGTCTATTTACTTTCGGTACTTTATTTTTGATCAAGATCATAGTTAACATGGTAAGGGTAGATTTAAGAATCTGTGTAAAACTGTTTGTTTTAGTTTTGTTATAGAATTACGTATTTCATGTTAACATTTAAAAGGAGTATGGTAGCACTTTACACTACAATTTATCGATAGGTAGACTAGACAATGCGGTAGTATTTATGCTTCAGAGCTCTGTCACTGAAAGTCCACCATCATTAATTTTAGATTCACAGAATGAAACCAGTAGTCGAATATACAAGAAATTCATTTTCCAAAAAAATGTCACCACGAAGACGGCCTCTGAAATGAGAAAATATTATCAATTAGACGCAAAAATAAAAGTGGGCACCTAATAAAGCTACCGCTCCGTAGGTAGATTAAAGCACTGGTCAAGTTATTTTAAGACGTTACAAATAGGGAAAATCAGCTTTCAGTATTCAATATTCTTTATTGTACACCAAGGACAGAACACAGAAACGGAATACAAAAACGTTATGTACAGTTGGTGGTCTTACCGCTAACAGCGATCTCTTCCAGACAACCAAGTATATTGCAGTATATTGCACCCTAAATATAATATTTTAAAAATATGTATAAAAACAATAACTTAATCTCAATGACGAAAAGTTAGTACTTCTCTAGCCTTCTTCAAAAATATTTGTTGGTATCTGCTACTAAATTATTAATAAGCTGAAATTCGTCTCTTTAGTCGCTTGAATCGCTTAGGTGTGTACAGAATCTAACAAGTTAATTCGATGATGTCGCGTAATGGTTTTCGCTTTCGAATCGCGAATTGCTTGTAGCTGGAACGAGTTTGGATTAAATTAATTCCTGTTCTGGATTGAATAGTGAATGAGTTTTTTAATCTTCAAAGTTGATTATGAATTAAAAAAATATTTTCTTACAATTCAACAAATTGGAAAAATGTAATTAAATTTTAGCCTTAAAAATATCTCGCAATAATAACTCATTAGAATAGAATAGAATAGAAAATATTTTTATTTCGAATAGATCTTTACAGATACTTTCAAAACGTCAATAAATCATAAACTACCTAGAGCGAATAACCATTACATATAGTAAAAGCAAAATCATATATTAATAGTAAATTAAAAATTAAAATTTTAACTATTTGGTTAAAACATAATAATCATAAAATTTTTCAATTCCTTCAATGATAATAAATGAAGAAAAAGGAAAACTTATTCGTCAAGATCAATGTTATTCACTTAGCAGAGTTCCAAGTGCAGTCACTACTGAGAAGAACTCCGCTACCCAACAAACTCAGTAAGAGCTCTTTTAAATGAGAGCTTAAATCTAGTACAGATTATCGTGAAAAATCAAATAATGTCAACGTCCATAGCATAGATGCAAATAAACTGCTATCTACTAAATGTGATGTAGCCCCTGCAAACCAGAACAGACCAGTCCCCACCAACAGCACCCGTTCACGAGTATGACGCATGTGACAGGCATTGCCCTCCTCGACCATTTTAGAGGGAAGTGAGCAACCCGAGTTGAGTTTAAGGGCATGTCCGGGACCATTATCAGATGTTTATGGCGCTATATTTATTATTTTACCCAATTAGCATAAGGGCCCTAACTCACTAGGACGCCATGGCGACGTCGCCAGCTACGTATACAAGCATTATTTCAAAACCAAAGTAGTGATCATAGATGTTCGTTATATAATTCAGAAATTTCAACCTCATTCTTTATTACCTCATTCGTTATTACCTATAATTCTTCACCGGTTTGAATTATAATTCTCGCCAGTATAAACATAAAAATCAAAATAGTCCCTTATCTCCTAGCAACAAGCACGTTGCAGGCCAAGTAAAGCATATTTTTTACTAACCTGAAGCAGTCTTCTGATTTATATGACAACAGAAGTTGGCTTAATTCCAATATGGAACGATGTTATGCCCCTCTTGTTAAATATGACTCAGGGTACATGGTTCTGGGTAGGCAAGTTTTAGAATGGATTGAGAAAAAGTACAATTTAGTTCATGATTTTGAAAATATAAGGCCCGCTCGTAAGACTTTACTGGAGGAAGAGTTCCTTTGTAGGGACTGGCGTAGGCACCAACACATTACCTAATCAATCTGCTGTCAAATGGTAGTGTTCAGCACTGTCGTGTTCCCGTTAGATGGTATTGTAGGGCTCCGTAATAACTATCACTGAGACATATATTTTTTTTATGTAATGTAAGTGCAAACAAGCATTCAGTTCATATTGACGTTAAGTGATGACTGCAGCCTATAGACACCCACACAAAGACCAGAGGTCAAAATGCAGATGCGTTACCACTTCTGAGGCCTAAGGTGTTATGCCTCTGTGGCGGAAATTACAGGGCTGTACATTACCACCTGACCGGAACACGATAGTGCTGAACACTTCCATTTAGCGGTAAGTATATTAGGTAATGCGGTGGTGACTACGCCCGCAAGCTCCGTCACTGGAGCTCTACCACTAGTACTAAACATAACTACCAGTACATAACAACAAAGGTCTCAGGGGTGGCAACGTATCGGCATTTCAACCTTTGGGTTTGTGCAGATGTCTATATCGACATCTGCATAAACCCACTTAACCTCCATGTGAACATTTTTGGAGCTATTAATAATTATTGTGTTTATGTATTGCATAATAAGATTTTCTTCTTATATTTGAGTCTATTATAAACCTAACTGTATTTTTATGATGCACAACTCTCAGTCTACTATCAGCTGTATTTTCGTATGATATTCAAAACAGGTACAGACGTCAGTCGAGTCAGAAAAACGTGTTGGAGACTGGCGCGTGACGCGAACAGAACTGATGGCAGATACGTGGACGCTTGAATAGTTCTTTCTTTGAACTGTGAAGTGCAGTTTTGTTTTATTTAAAGCACCTGCAGGAATTCGAAAGGAGCAGGGAGGTCTGCAGTCTGTGATCACATAGCGGACAAACCAACTCATTATAATTCGGTTTGACAAAACTCGAATAGTCGCTAGAGACCACAGACCAATTCCATGAATGGTTCGCGAGGCTATATAGATTAAAAAACATCCAAATTTCAATAGAGAAGATGGTTGGCGATTGACACCAACATGGGATCCAATACTCAGTAGAATAAAAGCTCAACCGCAACAGTCTGTAAGATCTCAAGATACAATTAGTAAATTTTGTGTTAATCCTGAACGTTTCTCAAGACGTTTGCGAAATAGATGGAGGTAGCTGCAGATAATCATTTTTCAAACTGCTGTCAGACAAATACCACCTCAGTCTGCCCGAGACCACGGAAGTTGAAAAGCGACCGAAACGTCGGGTTCGATTTTTAATAATCATTTTAGTTTAATATACGCGAGATAAATTCGAAAACTAGTTTTATTTCAACGTTTGTATGGAATTTCAGATGTTGGCTGTATTACTTGAAACTGTATGCTTGTTTACCATTCCATAACATAAAGAAAACGTTTCGAATTTCTAAACACTAATATATATTTACTCCATAATACGATAAAACAATACCAACAGCGAAAAATAAAATCCACTTTTTATTTTGAAATCGGTGTTTTTGCATACGAAACACGCTCAGCAATTTAAATCCCATTAAACGGAAAAGCAACATACAAAAGGTTTTGAAATATAGATGTGTATCAATTAATTGAAACTAAATGTACCTACATTTTCTGACATGCCCATTTTTACTTATTTATTTATTAGCGTTTTCACAATAGTACAGTACATTCATAAGAGTATATTGAGATCTTAAATATAAAATTGTGACACCCCGTTGGGGCATTGCTATTTGTACAAAGAAGACAAAGAGTGCTTTTCTATAACATAATTATATATAGATACTTTACAAATTATATTAGTATGTTTTCATTTTACAGAAATTTGAACTTAAATTACATTATAACTACCTGTAGTTGTTTGCATATTTATTAACATTTATATATAAGTGTTTCTATGATCATATTAATATTGACTCTCCTACTAAATTTATTATATCACATTGCATAAAGTTAAAACAAAATTATTATTAAAAACTTATTCATAATATTTTAGTGAACGTTCAAATTTAACACGATTTTTAATTAAATAATCACACCTAGCTGTACATATAATTGTAACTAGCTGTGCCCGCAACTTTGCGTGGAAAAGTGCCTTTGGGACTTTAGGCAGCGTTTTTGGATATATTAGGTTGGGGAAAAAGTTTCTTCGCATTTTTTAAGATAATTCAAAACATTTTTTAATATAGATTATTTAAATTTAACTAAAGTATGTATGTACCATTTTGTTCGATAACCTTTTGCCATCTTGTAGGTAGGGACATGATCCCATTGCTATAAAAATTTTGGGACTTTTTATCCGCAATAGGGCGACCAGAGCGAAGTGCATCTTTGACATCAAAATTTCCCGATTGAAAACACTTAAACCAAATTTGTGCTACTCTCACAGACACTGCACTAGGTCCATAAACATCGCAATTTTTTTTCGCGGCTTGCGTTCCATTTTTACCTTTTTTGTAGTAAAATTTTAAAATGTATCGAATTGCTTCATTAGATTCACTCATCTTGACAGTACGAAAAACAAATGAAAATCACATATTTGCCTAATTTGAATTTGGAATTATGTTCTTTAAAATTTTAACTTTCAATGATACCAAAACCAGCCAGATACAAATACTACAGCCAAAGAGATTTTATTACAAGTTCATACATACTATAATGCGAAAAGACTTTTTCCCCAACCTATTATATTTTGGTTAATTATGGATCATAAACACTTTTGGGTAGCTAAAAAAACTATTTTGCAGTAATGCTTCTCTGTACAGGATATTAGACGTATGGCCATCGGGAATAAAACCACACAGGCTGCTAGGATTGCTGCATCCTATGCTGAACCGTATTTTCGAAAAGGCTATTTTAAACTTCTATGTATAATATATTTTTATAGAAAATTATTGTAAACTTTTGTAAAGTTTCAGTCAATTTGTAAAGATAAAAGATAGATCTATGCATAATATAAGCACTCCGTAAGAGCCGGCAGAAGAGAAAAATTGAATATTAACGTTGTGCACTTTTGCCCACTAATGCCACCAACATCACCACCACCATCATCACCACCACCACCACCACTGTCATCACTACCACCTCCATCACTGCCACTACAACAATTGCCACCAACGCCATCAACACCATCACCAAACACCTACGCCATCAATGCCACCACTGATAAAACGCCACTAAAACCACCACCACCACAACCAATGCCACCAATGCCTCCAAAACTACCAACAACACCACCAACATCACCAACGCCACTAATGCCTTCATCGCCAGTAAAACCACCGCCAGCACCATTAACGCCACCAACACCACCACCAGAGTCACTAACAACACCCATGCCACCAATGACACAAACGCCACCATCACCACCACTACCAGCACCACCAGTGCCACCAACACCACTAACGCCACCACCACCACCACCACCACCATCACCATCATCATAATTACACCCGAAAGACGTCCATCCTTATCCGCTGGACAAAGCCTTTCCCGAAGATGCTCCTAAAAGTGTTGTGCGTCATAAGGAAAGAATACGCCATAATTTCCACGCTTGGCATGCTGAATGGTGATCACAGCGGCGATTGTTTTATGGCGGGACGCTGCTATGCGGTATGCGTAGTGTCACTAACAGAGAAAAAACCGGCCAAGTGCAAGTCGAACTCGTGCACGAAGGGTTACAAAAAATGGCATAAAAATTTCGTTTGTTGGAAGGTAATATACAACATAGGACCTAAAAATTCTGTAAAAATTTTAAGTGTCTACTTGCTACCGTTATTGATATCGAGCAAAAAATATACGAAAAAAAAACACGTTTATTGTATGTCTCCTTGGACCCCTTAATATTTTTCATTTTCTTATTTTTAGTATTTAATTTTGTCGCTATAGCGGTAACAGAAATACATAATTCGTGAAAATTTTAGCTTTTTAGCTATCACTGTTTATGAGATACAGCCTAGTGACAGACGGATGGAAGGACAGAAGACAGGCAGACAGCGGAGTATAAGTAATAGGGTCCGTCTGAATCTATATTTTATCTTTTTTAGGGTTCCGTATCTAAAAGGTAAAAACCTTTTACATACGAAACCATAAAAAAGATAAAAGATAGATTCAGAATAGTTCACAAATATTGGATATATTTTTTTTAATTGTCTTAATTTTTTTATTTCTCAACCGATTGACATGAAACAAACCGTAAACGTTAAGTGAAACTTACCACAATATATTAGTAAAAACTGAAAATCGGATAAGCCATTTTTGAAATAAGCGTGCACAAACACACAGACAGACATACATTTTTTCGGGATAAAAAGTACCCAGTGTTGTGCGCCAAACATTAAAGTATAATTATACCAAGTTTCATCGTAATCGGACCGGTAGTTTTTCTGTGATGCTTGAACAAACAGACACACAGACAAAAAATTTTCTAATAACATATTTGTGTTTGGTATTGATCTTGTAACATCCCCTGGTATTTATTTTTTCAATATTCTTAATGTACAAAATTTACACTGCTACAGTTTTATTATAAGTATAGATTATTAATTTTGTTATGATAGACTTTTTACAAAGTAAATAATATCATGAGTAGAATTTCAATGTCAGAGTACGAGGGCGTACGCAATATCTTTTTTAATGGTGGTAGAGCTCTAGTGACGGAGCTCGCGGGCGTTAGCACCACCGCATTACCTGATATACTTCCCGCTAAATGGTAGTGTTCAGCACTATCGTGTTCCGGACAGGCGGTAATGTAATTCCCGGCACAGAAGCATAACACCTTAGCCCTCAGGAGTGGTAACGTATCTGTATTTTGACCACGTCTTAGTGTGGGTGTCTATAGGCTGCAGTGATCAGTTAATGTCAATGTGAACTGCATGCTTGTTTGCCATTTTAATTACATGAAAAATCCTATCATCTTACTACTAAAATAAATGTGAAAGTATGGATGTTTGTTTCTCTGTTTGTTTGTTTCTTGCAATCACGCTTTAAGATCATCGATTTACAAGACGTTATAACATCAAAAAAGATTACCTGACCTATTCAGACCTGCGCCTTGTTCGTTGCCGACGTGAGTAGCGAAATTTTACAAAATCGAAAACATCGTACTGTTATATTATACCTACGTTTATTATTTCATTCACAAGTCACTTTATAGTGTTTTTTTTTTCGTTAATCCTGTGTTAAAAATTTGTTTCTGACTATGAGTAATATTACCTCTGAAATATTGCCTTCATCTTTGAAATCACTTTGTATAGGTATTCCCTTGGCAACCACCATCCACTCGGATAAAGCGATCCTTACAATCCGGTCGTATAAAATATCTAACTGTAATATTTTACCTTTAATATTGGGTCCACAAGCCACCAGCAATATTCTCTAATAAAACCACAAAAATTTTGTGGTTTTATTAGAGAAATTAAATAGATACCACAATACACGAACACTGTTTCACAAATGAGTTGAATAGCTAAATCAGGTGGGTTATTCTATGAAACGAAACTCACTACATTGCGAGAATGAGTCACATTTTCACTACCAAACGGTGCATTCGATTCAATATTAATTTCGGGAAAAAGTTGTACTTTTCACAGCTTAGAGCTGGTTTAACTGTAATTAAGGGCCTAGACCATGGAAATTACAGAGTAGGTGATTTTATGATAGTGCTGATGAGTGATGTGTAGATAAATCATTGTCTTCAAACTGCATGAACTTTCTTACTAAACGGCAGGTGTGTTATATAGCCGGCTTTTTGCAAACAGTTCGTCAGGTTTGGTTTCAGGTCTATGATATTTAGGCTTTGGCGGAGGTTTTTTGCCACTACACCCGTTGTAGAAATGACTATTGGTACAATAAGTACCCTATTCTGCTTATTATTATTTTATTATTACATATTAAAAAAAATATAGTGCTAAGCACCATCGAGTTCAGGTTTTATGTCCCCGTATTTGCTGAGGTAAAACAACATAGGTCTTATGATTGGCAACGCAAGTGCATGTAGACCTTTTTTTTGTGCAGATATTTAGATATCTGCACAAAAAAAAAGGTCTATGCCAAAGTGATCATTTATTATACATAGCATGGGTGCGATTTTAACATCAACATTTTATCCTTAAATACTTCCCCCCTTATTCATGAACGTATTTTAACTAAAGTGTTGCTAATCTCTCCTGTGTCTTTTTCTACACTGCACATTTGACAATTCAACTGTTAAAGACAAAGTATTCTATAGCTAAAACGTATTGAATGACAACGCTAACTCTTCGTGCAAAAAATAGAACAACCCTCTTATCACGTAAACATTTACTGGTGGTAGAGCTCCAGTGACGTAGCTTGCGGGCGTAAGCAGTACATTAGGTAATGCGGTGGGCATTACCTAATATACTTGCCGCTAAATGGTAGTGTTCAGCACTATCGGACAAGCTATGTAGTCTGAGTAGCGTCTGTGTCTGACATATAAATAATTATAATCAAGAAGCATAAAAAACGCACTAAAAAAATAAAACGTCTTTACCCTCTCTGTCTGTGCGATGCCTCTATAATCTCTTACATTTAGTAAGAAATTTAAAATAGTTGTTTAATTACTTCTTTCCGTTGTCTACCTTAGTTCACCTAGGTGTTCTAAGGGAAATATATTTCTCCCGTGGTCCACCTGTATCAGTGTTTGCGTAGAATGCTTAAATTCTTGGATGTTTAGGGAATCATCAAATGATTAATGAGTTGATTGTAATGTACAAAGTAAAACGATAAATATTTTTGCTATAGAAACAGATGGGTTAGGTTGTGTTAGAACGGTGACCACGCAACAAAACTTGAATGTAAAAATTGTAAAACCAGAGAGGAATTGAAGTTGCATGTTTTTTTTTAACTGTGTCAACTATTTTTTTGTTCGCAAATGAAAGTTGTTAGGTGGACCATGGGCAATACATTCCGCTGAACAATCTAGCAGGTGGACCACCGGAAGTACAAATCATCTCTGGTACACCTAACTCACAAGAGGTGTATCATGGCCAGAAAATTTTACCCCTGGTTCACCCAAGTGGAATAAGCAGGTGTACTACGGGCAATGACCGAAAAAATATATGTGCGTTTCAAACAACATTTATTTTGATTTGACATTATTGAGTTGTATTAAACCGCAACCAGTACATCGTCATCAAATGACATTACCACAAACAGTTAACTTCGACTGTTCATTAATAGCTTTGCATCTGACATTCAAGACATGAACTGTCTCTATTGAAACTAATATATAATTTCCAGTTAATTGCACCAAGTCGTATACTGCATTTGATACAGATATCGATAGCTGGTCATTTCCAGTAAACTAAGCAGACAGTTGTTTCATTTGAAACAGCATAACGATATTGTACCCTGCTCGTACTGTGGTTACAGACAACTAGTAGATCACCTGTGAGCTTATGGTCGCGAGTATTCTAACAAAATACGAAATTTGATTTTGTTTGCAATATTATTAGCAAATATTTTACGACTAGCTGTGCCCACGACTTCTTTGGCGTGAAATAGTGACTTTGGGCAGCACTTTTGGTTAATTTTGGGTCATAAGCACCGCCATTTTGGGGAGCTGAAAAATCTGCTTTACAATAATTGCTTCTCTGTACACGATATTAGACGTATGACCATCAGAGATGAAAGCCTGTCATCTGCATTTTGACCTCTGGTCTTTATGTGGGTGTCTATAAGGTTGCAGTAATCACTTAACATCAATGTGAACTGCATGCTTTTGCCATCTTCATTACATAAAGAACAAAGAAATAAATATTGAAGCTTCACCGTTAACGTGATCAATGAATGAACTTAACAAGTGAAGTTCGATCAGAATTTTGAGATACCACACTACCTTACATGTTCACTGTGAACCATCAGCAAAACTAACAATCGTTAAAGATTTTAACTGGTGGTAGAGCTCCAGTGACGTAGCTCGCGGGCGTTGGCACCACCGCATTACCTTATATACTTGCCGCTAAATGGTAGTGTTCAGCACTATCGTGTTCCGGTCAGGTGGATATGTACGGCCCATAATACCTTATGCCTCAGAAGCGGTAACGCAACTACATTTTGACCTCTGGTCTTTCTGTGGGTGTCTATAGTCTGCAGTCATCGCTTAACATCAATGTGAACTGAATGCTTGATCGCCACTTTCATGACCGAAAAAAAAGATGCGGTATACTAATACTAACATAAAACATAATATTAATTTCTAAGTATCTTGCATAACAACTGTGGCTTAAAACGACTGTAACAAAGATTATAAGTATTCCAAAACAGAATAAAGTTTTCCGACACGAAAATTCCTTCAACGATAACTTTTAATGACCCTTAATAATGCTTCTTTGGAAGCGAGCTATTGAGTAATGTTGGAAACTAACCGCTAAATAAATAATGTTATCAATTTTAAATTGTTTCGGTAACAATTAATAACAGATTTTATAAATTTAGATTTACGCTGCCTGTAAGCGGCCTAGCACAGATTTTGTTTCAAAGAAAACAACATAACTTTACGAATGTATTCCACAAAAGGGTAGGCAAAGAGGTAAATGTATATTTAGCATACAAACAAACACCAACGGTTTGCCAGCTACGTTTAGGGACCATGTTGTGGTGAGGGAATAGTTTTGCACCAATTGCTTTAATTATCATTATAATAGTACTATAAACTATACATAAGGGCAGGCATCACTCACCCACTCACCCACTCACCCACTCACCCACTCACAGACTCACTTACTCAGACCAGCTGTTGAATGGACAACGATGATTCTGTTATTTGGTCTGATGGTAAAGCTCCAGTGAGCGCAGCTCCAGGGCGTAGGCACCGCCGCATTACCTAATTTATCTGCCGCCAAATGGTAGTGTTCAGCACTATCGTGTTCCGGTTACATTAGATATAACTAAGGTCTCAGTGGTGGCAACGCATCTGCATTTTGACCTTTGGTCTTTGTGTGGGTGTCTATAGGCTGCAGTCATCACTCAACATCAATGTGAACTGCATGATTGTTTGCCACAATCATTTCATAAAAAACCGGTCAAGTGCATATCGAGCCACGCGTAGTGTAGGGTTCCGTAGTTGTTAGGTTTGAATTATGTAATGAAAAAAATAGATAAATATTTTCTATGGAGTTGTTTAAAATTTTCGAGTAACATATAATTGATCGACTATTACTCGCCAACTTGAAAAGCCAACTTAAGTGTGATAGTTTTCCTTTTAATTTCGTTATATGTAGCTACTATTGCCGCAACGTTTTAATTTCTAAGAACAATCGTTTGACACTTGACTCTAATAAAAATTGAACTTTACAGCTTAATTACAGTTAGCAGTTAGCTGAATCGAAAAATGATATAGGCACATCCTTAACATGTTTAATAGACCTATTCAACGATATCCCACACTACATTGAAAACGAAAAATAAAAATATTATCCGCGCGTTACATGTAGGGGAGGTAATTTTTTTTACCTTTAATATTTTTTTATTCTAATACTTTGTTGGCGTGATTAAGATGTATACTTGTGCCAAATTTCAGGTCTCTAGTATCAATAGTTTTTGCGCTAAACCGCGGACGGCAAGACAGACGGACATGGCGAAACTATAAGGGTTCCTTGTTCACTACGGAACTCTAAAAACCAGTATTGGTGTCCAATATTTTTTTCCGGCGTAACGCGACGCGTTGCCACTCTACCGTTTTTAATTGGAGTTCCGCTCATTATGCCCGAGGGCTGTACTTAGTTCATTACATTTTTTTTACACCATCGCAGTCTCAAGGTCTCATGTAACTAAAAATGTTTTTGAAAATGGATATGCAAATTAAGTTGAAATTTAAAATTCAAATCATTTATTTCAAATTGGTCTACAAGGACACTTTTGTATTGTCGGGTTATAAGCTACCTAGAGAGAATGACTTATAATAATAATCCAATAGGTATTAATAAATACCAATTTAATAATAACATTTAACCGATACGTGAATCATCAAATTTTTCAATTCCTTCATAGAAGCAAATGAAAAATCTGTTCGTCATAATCATAGTCATTCACTTAGCAGAGTTCCAAGTGCAGGCACTACTGAGAAGAACTCCGCTACCCAACAAACTCAGCGTGTTGCTCTTTTGTCAAAACCTTAGATTTAATACAAATATTATTAAATAAAATAAAGATAATGTGAACGTCCATGGCATATAAATATTTGCATATAAACACATACGCAAATACCCATCAACAGCTTAATATCGTGGTAGAAAATAACACCCGCAAATCACAAGTAAACAAATTGATTTTTTTTATTTACACCTTTTTCGGGTTCCGTACCTCACTTGCTGCGGCAACCGTTATATTCTTGGATCTCGCTAAAGAATTAGTGCGTTATTAGATATGCTGCAAAACTAATTTTTATGCATATTAAGACAGCATAATTATCTTGTTGAACGCACTAATTTTGCAGCGGAAGAAGAATTCCTAGAATATAAATTTTTAGTAACATCATATCGTATCTAATGTAAATTTAATATTTGATTTTGTAGTCTCAACTCTCGGTCTCATATATCAGTCGCTTGATAATGATATCAAGCTGTAACAAACTGATTTTATACCACAATGATATCAATACCACAATAATTATAAACTAACTTTGATCATATTTGCTTGTGGGTGAAATTCAAGTGATTTGAATATTGAAATTTGATCATGAAACTTTTGTAAACAACTAAATGTCTTCGGTGAACATTTTGCTTTTGTAAGCATCAAGATATGATTTCATATAAAAGATGCTGGACACAGAACAGACGTAAGATACGGACCCGTCGCAGTCAAACTCAAACTCAAAAAAATATTTTATAACTTAGAAAGAATTGAATTGATTTTAATTTGGGCCGCGCGCGGCTCACTCAGTCGTTGTCCGCGCGCGTCTGACGCGGGCCACGGAAGCGGTGCCATACATTTTCATACTGTATCTATTGTCGCAAGCGGCCAACGACTTCCGTAGACGCGCGCGGCCGCGATCGATCGCGTTGCACGGAATTGTAGCTTAAGAATAGCATCCGAGTACATGTTTATACAAAATCAGGATAAACAGAGTTCCTGTTTTATTTTTTGAAGTCAGTCATTCAGCTCATTCTTGCTCATGAAAATTAAGTTTATTCTTTACATCAATACTGCTAAAACCGTGACGTTTTGACGTGTAACGGTTGATTGGCGGATAATATACGCGAACAAACCTCGGCGCTGGCTGCTTCCCAAATGGTTGCTAAAGTATCATACATAGTTCCGCCAACGTTACGTATGACCTCTTGTGTGGTAGATTTAAGAAAATGACGTAGTAAATTGGATTCCAGTTGAAATATAACACCTTCAGCCGCTGTATTGGCGCGTTTCGCCAGGTGCAAAATGTTTTCAGAATTAGTAACGCATCTACTCGTATATTGAAACAACTTTCACTGGTGGTAGAGTTCCAGTGACGGAGCTCGCGGGCGTAGGCACCACCGCATTACCTAATATACTTGCCGCTAAATGGTAGTGTTCAGCACTGTCGTGTTCCGGTCAGGTGGTAATGTACGGCCCTGTAATTTCAGGCACAGAGGCATATCACCTAATGCCTCAGAAGTGGCAGCGCATCTGCATTTTGAACTCTGGTCATTGTGTGAGTGTCTTTAAGCTGCAGTCATAACTTAGCATCAATGTGAACTGCAATAAAAAAAAAAAAAAACTGAAACACACACATTTTATTTAGATATAGACGGCATTATCTTCTTTCTATCAGTACGAACTGTGATTGTGGTTCCTACTTTTGTTACATACGAGTATAACATGTAATTACTTAAACCGAGATAAAACATCTTCAAATTATTCAATATTCACTAAGCAATGTGAAGAAAAGATGGCTTGCCGCTATATATTTATTTGAAATAAAACATATTTGCCATTGCAGTACATCAACGGCAGTTTAAGTGAAATACCGTAACGTGGTTGATTGGCGGATAATATACGCGAACGAAACTCGACGCTGGCTGCCTTCCAAATGGTTGCTAAAGTATCGTACATAATTACGGCAACGTTACATATGACTTCTTGTGTAGAATAGTTTATGGAATAACATAATGCGTTGCAGTTGATGATCAAATAGAACCAACAACCAGTAAACGATTCATTGATTGCATATTTTTGACAAACCGGTTGGTCCAGTGATTTACAATACGCATTGAGAATATTTATAATAAATAATAGTTATTATTATTTTCATTTCAGGTTAAGGTGTTAGATGTTAAACGGCCCAACGACTTAAACAAAAACGTAGCCTGAGAGTCCTATTTGACTGTCTAAGACTGATAATGCATGTGATTGAAATGCTTTAGGCTTAGTGTAGATATCTATAAACTAAAAAGTCATTAAAACAAAACAACAAACATGTATACTACTTATAATCGAACATAAAACCTCCTATATTTTTGAAATCGGTTTATAAAACACCATTGCAGTATACCAAACGCTTAGCAACTAAGCGGATATTTAAAATGAAATATCGTGACGCAGTTGATTGGCGTATAGTATACGCAAACAAAATCCGATACTGGCTACCTTCCAAATGGTAGTTATAGTTACATAACTTCACTGGCACCATTACGTACGATCTCCTGTGTGGTATGATCAGAAAAAAGTCCCCTTCTACACGTGAGCACTTTACAATATAATAAAGTATTGTAACGAAATCGTAGTGGTAACAGGCTACTACTACTACTACTACTCTTAGGTTTTGGATTCCATTTCAAGTCACGGATAAGTAATTATTTTTATGTCATAAAATGACTAACAAGCATACTGATTACATTGATCGTAAATAATACTGTAGCCTTCAATCAAAGATTTCAATGTAGATGGGTTGCTGAGGTCTAAGGTAAGCCTCTATGTTAGAAATTACAGAGCCGTACATTACAACCTCACTGGAAGCGCTGAACACTACCATTTGGCGGTAAGGATATAAGATGCAGCGGTGCCTGCGCCTTCAAGCTCTATCTCTGGAGCTCTACCACAAGTTAAGTATTCGTATTTTTCTTTTAAGAAGAATCTCAGTGGTATTGCAGGTAGGTAATTGGTTCAGTTGATATTAATTGGTTTACCACCAATTAACATAGGAGGAAAGTAGTAGCATATAGTACAGGGCTGCAGTACGTCAATCGTTTGCTAAATAAATGGCTGTTTAAAGATAAATACCGCGAGGCAGTTGATTGGCGGATAATATACGGGAACAAAGCGCGACGCTGGCTGCTTCCCAAATGGTTGCTAAAGTATCGCACATAATTCCGCCAACGTTACATATGACCTCTTGTGTGGTGCAGTTTTAAGGGATAACCTACTACGTTGTAGTTTAGTCGCCTTAATCATAGTAGTAACAAAGAGTTACTAAATCTAGACATTTTTTATGTAAGTTTTTTTTTTTTTTTAATGTAATGGTAGTGGTAAACAAGCATGCAGTTCACATTGATGTTAAGTGATGACTGCAGCCTATAGACACCCACACAAAGACCAAGGTCAAAATGCAGATGCGTTACCACTCCTGAGGCCTAAGGTCTTATGCCTCTGTGCCGGAAATTACAGGGCCGTACATTACCACCTGACCGGAACACGATAGTGTTGAACACTACCATTTAGTGGCAAGTATATTAGGTAATGCGGTGGTGCCTACGCCCGCGAGCTCCGTCACTGGAGCTCTACCACCAGTAGATTTAGACTGCAATGAACTTATACTAAAATAGCCATTATGTCACAAAATACACTTTGAAAAACTTTTTAAATTCTCTAATTTAAAAACGCATCTTCACGCCTTTAATCCCCGAAGGGGTAGGCAGAGGTAAATAATGCATGCATTCAAGAATACATGCAAACACCCACGATTCGCCGGTTACATTTAGGCCCATGTAACAGGTGGCGAGCCTGTTGACACCTCCGGGCACATTACTATTTTCAAAGTACTGGGAAATTTTTAGAAAATAAAAAAAAAAATACAAAAAAAAAATTACAAAAAATCCCAAGAACCATAGATTTTAACACGATTATCTCTGATAACTCCCTACCCGGGAACCGAACCTAGGACATTTACCTCTGCCTACCCTTTCGGGAATACAGACGTGTAGTTACGTTTACGTATACCATAAATAAACAGTACCACGAAACCTCTGCAACTGAGTAAAATACTCGTACAACTCAATTCCACTCTACTGAATATTTAAATCCAATGTAAGGTTCTTAGAAAATTACCTTTTAGACTTGGGAAAAAAATCTCCACACAAATGGAATTAATTTGTTTATTGTCTTACAAACAACAGTATACAGATTAAGGTAATTTCCAGGAGCTAAAATGTTAATTCTGCCTTTTTACTGCAATTAGCAGTGAGGGTTACTCGTGTGCTCTGCATTTTAGCATTTAATTTGCCAGCGAAGAGTACACTCAAACGTTAAGTGTTCTTAATATATTGTTCACTAGCTTTTGCATGTGAGCTTAGACGTGATTTTTTCGGGTTCCGTAGCCTGCAAGTAAAACCCCTTCTACACAGTCGGATCCAACCGTCGACCGTCGTGTCCTTGCTGCGTCCGTGGTTGGCTCCGACGGTCGGGAACGCTGTCGGCCGACGCGACAGACATAGGGGCTGATTCACACATTGAAGTGACGATACTGTGCTGTAACTGTTACGGCAGGGATATGTGTGAATCAGCCTTTTGCTTTGAATGCCTGAAACACAGACCAATCAGCCTTCCTACCACCGACCACGTCATTGGTTGGGTCAACCGATGTTTGTATTTATTCTACACGGTCGGGCAGTTGAGTCAACTGGTCAGTTCTTTCAGGCTAATATATTTTTTTAAATAATAGAAAATTAATGTTTCAAGTTTATTCAGAACAAAATACGAAAACTGACTTAGATTATAATTTTTTTTTAAATTAATTTAATTATAAAATTTATAAAATAATTCCTTACTTTTTAGATTTTTTGAGGCAAACCTTTGATAAGTTATGGTATTCATTTCAACATAAGAAATGCGTAAAATGTATGGAACCCTATGAATGCGAGTTCAACTCGACTAAAGCCTTATTTGGCTATATTTAAAAAAACATTCCAAACTTCTTTCTATTGTTAACTTTATTCCTGGCCACTTGTCTTCTTTTGTATTTGTTCAATACAAAAAAAAACAAGTGGCCAGGAATCTCCAGTTTTTAATTTTAGCTCCACGTTTTATACAAAAGAGTGCAATAAGCCGCCATCTTGCTGGTTACGAGGCACGTGTCTGATTTTTTTTTAATAATAGGTTGGGGAAAAAGTCTTTTCGCATTATAGTATGTATGAACTTGTAATAAAATCTCTTTGGATGTAGTATTTGTATCTGGCTGGTTTTGGTATCATTGAAAGTTAAAATTTTAAAGAACATAATTCCAAATTCAATTTAGGCTAATGTGTGATTTTCATTTGTTTTTCGTACTGTCAAGATGAGTGAATCTAATGAAGAAATTCGATACATTTTAAAATTTTACTACAAAAAAGGTAAAAATGCAACGGAAGCCGCGAAAAAAATTTGCGATGTTTATGGACCTAGTGCAGTGTCTGTGAGAGTAGCACAAATTTGGTTTAAGCGTTTTGAATCCGGAAATGTTGATGTCAAAGATGCACCTCGCTCTGGTCGCCCTATTACGGATAAAATGGATGCCATTTTTGAAAAAGTGGAGGAAGATCGATATATCAGTATTAACGACGGAGCTGAAGAACTGAGAATTGATCACAAAACAGTTTTGTCGCATTTGAAAAAGCTGGGTACAAAAAAAAGCTCGATATTTGGGTACCTCACAAGCTCACTGAAAGAAACCTAATGAACCATGTACTCATTTGTGATTCTTTATTACGACGTAATGAAACCGAATCATTATTGAAGAAGCTGATAACTGGTGATGACAAGTGGATCACGTACGACAAGAACGTGCGAAGAAGGTCGTGGTCAAAGGCCGGTCAGGCTTCACAGACTGTGGCGAAACCCGGTTTAACTCGCAATAAGGTGATGTTGTGTATGTGGTGGGATTGGAAGGGCATTATTCATTATGAGCTATTACCACCAGGCAGGACTATCGATTCTGAACTCTACTGCGAACAACTGATGAGATTAAAGCAAGAAGTTGAGAGAAAGCGGCCGGAATTGATCAACAGACGGGGCGTGGTGTTTCATCATGATAACGCTAGACCCCACACATCTATAGCCACTCAGCAAAAATTAAGAGAGTTTGGCTGGGGGGTGTTAGTGCATCCGCCGTAAAGTCATGACCTTGCACCTACAGATTTCCACCTGCTTTTTCCCCAACCTTATATAATGCCTCGGCTTATATTACGCGTTTTGTATTAGCTGTATTTTTAATTCATGAATAAGTGAGCTTAATTTATATAACTTAGTTTCGCTTACATTTTGATGTTGTTTCCAATACTGAAGGATGAGTCGACCCCTACTATTTGTAAAGAGTGACATTTCATCCGCGGATAAGATACATTTGCGGATGATTTGTCACCTATTGTTTCTACTGGTGGAAGAGCTTCAGAGACGGAGCTCGCGGGCGTAGGCACCACCGCATTACCTAATATACTTGCCGCTAAATGGTAGTGTTCAGCACTATCGTGTTCCAGTCAAGTTGTAATGTACGGCCCTGTAATTTCCGGCACAGAGGCATAACACCTTAGACCTAAGGAGTGGTAACGCATCTGCATTTTGACCCTGGTCATCATGTGGGTGTCTATAGGCTGCAGTCATCACTTAACATCAATGTGAACTGCATGCTTGTTTGCCACGCACATTACATAAAAAAAAATAAAAATAAAACCAAAGCCGACAAAATGGCGGTCACATCAATCTTTGCAGTGGCACTAAATGCGTTGCCATCTTTTTTTCTTTTTTTTTTTAAATACGCTTACACTCACAGCTCCACTTTAGGTATTAATAAACCAGTGTCGTGGACGCCGTTGTACACATGCAACACATACACAAACACCCAGACCCGAAGCAAATATCTGTAGGCCATACAAATATTTGTCCCGGTGCGGGGATCGAACCCGCAACCCTTCGAATCAATCGGTGGTTTCACACCGCTGGACTAACCGGGTCGTCACCTGAGACTTTAGTCGTTATATCTCTGTGATAGTTATTATGGGACCATACATAACCGTCTAACCAGAACATGATAGTCCTGAACACTACCATTTAACGGCGGATAGATTAGGTAATGCGGTGCGAGCCCCTCACTCTACCAGGTGGTACAGATAGAGGCTCGCACCTAACTTGCTAACTGTACTGCAAAC
Organism: Macrosoma leucophasiata; assembly: GCA_036365455.1. Taxonomy (NCBI): domain Eukaryota; kingdom Metazoa; phylum Arthropoda; class Insecta; order Lepidoptera; family Hedylidae; genus Macrosoma; species Macrosoma leucophasiata. The sequence goes on from JAWQUS010000026.1 coordinate 15,170,870, forward strand.
AATCCTACGTTTTTGTGTTAGTGCAACGAAAAAAATTGGAAAAAACATATTGTAATGGTTTGACTGCCATTGTTCGATTGACTGACTGTAGTAGCGGAAGATTTTCTCTCCAATTATGGGTGGTGGAGTTGACACGTCTCGACGACCCCCCAGATCTGTCCGTCCGTTGATTCGTCGCGCGATCCCCAGATCTGTATAAAGCCCTATTCAGACCTGCGCGTAATTCACTATCGACGTGGGGAGCGGAATTACCGAGCGGGTTAGGCTCGTGTATTTTGTATGAAGTTCCTCGACTAGAGCGGAAGGTAGCCGGTACAGCTGTCCGTATACCGCATCACCACGCGGTATCCGCTACCGTAGGCGGTAGCGGACGACTCTCTGGGGGCTGACCGCCTTACTCTAACGTTTTAGTTGAGGACGTTATCTTGTCAGTTTTGTACCGCCTATTAATATTTACTGGTGGTAGAGCTCCAGTGACGGAGCTCGCGGGCGTAGGCACCACCGCATTACCATTAGGTAATGCGGTGGTGCCTACGCCCGCGAGCGTATTAACACTTGCCCCTAAATGGTAGTGTTCACACTATCGTGTTCCGGTTAGGTGGTAATGTACGGCCCTGTAATTTCCGGCACAGAGGCATAACACCTTAGGCCTCAGTAGTGGTAATGCATCTGCATTTTGACCCTGGTCTTTGTGTGGGTGTCTATAGGCTGCAGTCATCACTTAACATCAATCTGAACTGCACTCTAGTTTGCCACTTCCATTACATAAAAAGAAAAAAATATATACATTTTGATTTTGAGTTTAAAGATGATACAGGTGGTGTTTGTGCCAAATCAGGTGGTGTTTATGCCGAAATAGGTGCCTTATTGGAATTAGGCTGTTTACATTTTGAATCACACCTGTTGGCTATTGTAAAGATTATTGTATCGGCTGCCTAACTAGCACAGTGTGGCAATAGATGGCGCTACTGCCACCATATGGCCAATGCAATAAATGTGAAGGAAAGATTTGACAAATCGGGCAGGACTTCGGTAACTCAGTTGGAAGAGCGGCTGGACTAGATTCCCAGTGGCCGCGAGTTCGAGTCTCGCCTGAAGTCAGATTTTTCTTTCCGTTTTTCTTTAAAATATAAATGGGCTTGTCAGTGGTAAGATGGGATCAGTTGACTTGCGGTCGTCACCGTGGAATGAAGTGCTGTTAGTGCTAGTTAAGTTATTTACAGTATATACCTGCGGAAAAAAATACTTCTAGGGAAAAGTGAGGCGGTATGAAACTGATGAGATGATATCATAATCGAATGCTAAACAAAAGCATAAGGTGGTTAGAATTAGGCGGTCGGCCCCCAGGTCTGAATAAGGCTTCATTTGAGGCATTTATCATCAACGAGAACAGTTACCCTCATTCAATATGAAATTATTATTAAGACTTAGAAATAAAATATGGCACAGTGAAACACTTTTAAGCGTTCGATTAATCAAAACCCAAGACGTTCAAAAGTGTTGCAAAATTTGTGACAGTGTAAAATATTACTCTAGCTTAATGAACGAAATTTTAAACTTAAAAGTAAAAAACTTTTGTGAACAATAATATTTTTATTCAAACGAGGGAGTTGATTAGAATTATGTTGAAAAATTGACGAGAAGGCTCACAAAGATTATTTCTTTGAGGGTTGTTGTGGGTGGAAAAGGAATAAAGATTAAAGAGTTTATTTTTGGACTGCTTAAAAACTTTGGAAAATCCGCTTGAGGATGGGTAGCTCTCTTAATAATATTTACAAGCCTATAATTCTGCTCCCATGGGCAGAAAACCAGATCCCCAAGGTCGATGTATCGATATAGACTTACTCCTTATTCTAAAATATATTTAATTTTGCCTCAGGTGTAGCTTTTTTATGTAATGGAAGTGGTAAACAAGCGTGCAGTTCACATTGATGTTAAGTGATGACTGCAGCCTATAGACCACCTACATAAAGTCCAAGGTCAAAATGCAGATGCGTTACCACTCTTGAGGCCTGGACCACTGGTAAACGCCCCTGAGGCAGCATGCCTGTGCCGGAAATTGCCACCTGACCGAAACACGACAGTGCTGAACACTACCATTTAGCGGCAAGTATATTAAGGTAATGCGGTGATGCCTACGCCCGCGAGGCTCCGTCATTGGAGCTCTACCACCAGTAATAACTAACATCAATGTGAACTGCATACTAGTTAGCCACCTTCTTATCGTAAAAAAAGATAAAACTTGTACGCATAAACAAGTCTTTTTCTCTCTTTTTTTTCTAGATTCTAGGATGCATACCCTAGCCTTCAAAGCAATTACCAACTAACTAACTAGCATAGTTGGTAATAGATGGCGCTACTGCTAACATAAAGCAATGCAATAGATGTGAAGGAAAGATTTGACAAATCGGGCAGGGCTTCAGTAGCTCAATTGGAAGAGCGGCTGGACTAGATTCCCAGTAGGTCGCGAGTTCGAGCCTCGCCTGAAGTCAAATTTTTCTTTCCATTTTTCTTTAAAAATAAAACAATTACCAACTATTCAAACTGAATAACAATTTACGACCCTAAACATCGGAGACTATAGAAATTATTTTCTCATTTTATTAATTTTCTCAGTGTTTCCTTTGAATTGTATTTTTTTCTTGGTAACGTTATATTCAGCTCGAATACCTTTATTGGCTTGTCATTAATTCCCTTGTCTTTATTTAGAAGCCTGTAATTTAAAGCGACTTAACAATAAACAATGCTTTATGTGAAGATCTTTTTTATTGGGGTTCCGTAGTAAACAAAGAATCCTTATAGTTTCGCCATGTCCGTCTGTCTGTCTGTCTGTCTGTCCGTCCGCGGTTTAGCGCAAAAGCTGTTGGTACTAGAGACTTGAAATTTGGCACTAGTATACACCTTAATTACGCTAGCAAAATGGTAAAATAAAAACAAGAAAAAAAATATCTAGGGTAAACTTTCTTATATGTAGCAAGCGGATTTTTTATTAAATTTTAGATTTCTCTATAGTGTAAGGTATCGTTGGATAGGTGTTTCAAAATATCATGGATGTTTCAACATCATTTTTCGATTAAGTTAACTGTTCCTGACTTATTAAGTGTAAGTTTTTGTTAGCGTCAAGTGTCCCCTACTAACCAAACGGTAGTTGTAAGAAATTCAAACTTTACGGCAATAGTAGCTATATACTCGTATGATGACATTAAAAGGAAAACTGTCACACTTATGTTGGCCTTGCAAGTTTGCGAGTAATAGTCGACCAAATGTATTTTACTCGAAAATTTCAAACAACTCCTTAGAAAATATTTTTTTTTCATTACATTTCTTACTCTGTAATTACACTAAATACGGATCCCAACACTGCTCGTTGCCTGACACACTTTTGACCGGTTTTTTTTTTATTTTAGAAGGTAACTGTAGCGTCCACTACATTAAGGCGCCAACTAGTGGAATACAACGAAACCTCACAGTAATTGTCTAGTACGGTAGATGGCGTGCATTCGAATTACATCGCACATGCGAAGATTTCTCAAGAGTTGGCATATATACAACTTCCCAACGTCATTCGTTGGGCCGCGGCCCGCCAGGCGCTACCACCTCGCCTGGTCGGAGGATCCTCCCTTTTCGTCGGAGGAACAGTTCCAACCGTTCCTCCACAGTGGTGACCCCGACGTGATTGGAAGCAACCTTCTCACCAGCCACTCTCTACAACTCTGCAGCACCTTCGACGACGTCATCCCTCACATCACCAGCACCATCGAGCGGTAACCAAGTCTCGCCAGCCAGCACCCTCGGCTTCATCAGGGATACTCCACACGCCTGCAGCGATCGCGCATGCCTGGATTACCCTGCAGCCACATCAGCGTCAGCACACTGCGCCGTCCCGCAGTAGCTACTACGCAGCGACTACCTCGATTCAAAGGGGACTTTCGCATCACCGCAGCAGCGACTACCTCAACTTAATGAGGACCTTCGCACCCGACTCACTGGGACTTGCGGCATGGGACTATGGCATTGGCACAGCTCCGCGAGAAGCTCTGACAGCTGTCTCGATTATATCAACCTCCGGTCTTGGAGGGGAGTGATGTAGCGTCCACTACATTAAGGCGCCAACTAGTGGAATACAACGAAACCTCACAGTAATTGTCTAGTACGGTAGATGGCGTGCATTCGAATTACATCGCACATGCGAAGATTTCTCAAGAGTTGGCATATATACAACTTCCCAACGTCATTCGTTGGGCCGCGGCCCGCCAGGCCTACCACCTCGCCTGGTCGGAGGATCCTCCCTTTTCGTCGGAGGAACAGTTCCAACCGTTCCTCCACATAACTACATGCTTCTATTCCCCAAAGAGTTAAGTAAATATAAATGCTATATGATAATGCTAATTTTACTGGTGATAGAGCTCCAGTGATGGAGCTCGCGGGCGTAGTCACCACCGCATTACTTAATATACTTGCCGTTAAGTGGTAGTAATTCAGCACTATCATGTTCCAGTCAGGTGGCCCTGTAATTTCCGGCACAGGGGTATAACACCTAACGCTTCAGGAGTGGTAACGTATCTCCATTTTAACCTTGGTCTTTGTGTGGATGGAGTCATTACTTAACATCAATATGAACTGCATGCTTGTTTGCCACTTTCATAATATTAAAAAAGTCTTTGTTCAGCAGTGGACGTCTTTCGGCTGAAGTGGTGATGTGGCTTTTTTGTCATCTTCTACGTGCAAAACTCAAAAGAGTTGGCCTCAGTTTTTAGTCAAACTTGTCTAACTAATTTAAAAATATCGCATCTTTGTACATTTCACCGAAATTTAATCACAGGAAATTATTCAAAAGCATCTAAAAACTTTAGACTAGAAAAAAAAATCTAAAACAGTAAAGCAAATTCAGAACGTGAATCCACAAAACATTCCAACCGCATATGAATGTGAGATAGAACGTAATTCTTCAAGTGAAAGAATAAAATTGTCTTCAGCGGATCTGCATGAGGTTTAATAAATGCTATGCAATTTTTACTTTGGCTTTCTGCTTCGAAGTATAATTTTATTCGGGCTATCTTCTTTGCATGGATACAGATATATCTGTATTTGTTTCTCTGGTTAAATGTCTAGATTATTTATTTCTATGATCTTCGAATCATCTAGATTAAAAATAAATAGTAATTTAAAAACCTTAACCAAAGTATCTTAAAATGTACAAGTAAATAAATAAAGCTGTTATATAATACATGCAACAAAATAAATCAACTTCGTCGTCGTACTGCGGAAAAGTTCCCAGAAGGCTGGCATCATTGCCACATTGAATGGCAATGCTTATTCTCTAATCGAAATATTGGTTAGCCCTCTGGTCGCGGGAAGTTTCGACCAAACGCTTCGCAATGTCTCCAAATAGGAGATGAGCACTGGGGCCCCATGGTTCCACCCCATAAGAGACATCGGCTTATTTCGGATCTGCAGAGCGTTATCTCTTTCGCACCTTACCAATTTGACGTTGGTCGACCATTTTGATCAAGTTTTGACCAATACCGGACAACGGATGCTTATGTACGCAGTGTGCAGCAGAGATCTATAAAGCCGAAACTAACTGATCGTCTATTTCATAGACTCGATGTGCATTATTTCTTGATGAGCACTGTACTTTGATTAATACTTTTGTATATATATTGTACACAGTGTGTGTTGCCAGTGATGAGTTATGGGGCAGAAACGTGGGCGCTCAGTATGGGTCTCATAAAAAGGCTAAAGGTCACTCAGAGAACAATGAAGCGAGCTATGCTTGAAGTTTCTCTGCGAGATCGAATCAGAAATGAGGAGATCCGTATGAGAACCAAAGTTACCGACATAGCTCACCGAATAGCGAGACTCAAGTGGCAGTGGGTAGGGCACATAGCTCGACGAACTGACGGCCGTTGGGGTAGAGCAGTTCTCGAGTGGCAATCGCGTGCCGGAAAGCGAAGCGTGGGCAGGCCTCCCACAAGATGGACCGACGACCTGGTGAAGGTCGCGGGCAATCGCTGGATGAGGGCGGCCCAGGACCGTTCGTTGTGGCATTCTTTGGGGGAGGCCTTTGATCAGCAGTGGACGTCTTTTGGCTGAAATGATGATGATGATGATATATATATATTTAATTTTTAACTAAAAAAAACCGTGTGTGATAATGACTACAAAAATCACTTTTTTATGAAACTATGGTGCAATACAAGCATGCAGCTTACATAAGTGTTATTAAGTGATGATTACATTTTGCGTTATTGCACTTACTGCCACCCATTGGAATTGTTTGACCATCATGTTCGGTTGACAGACTGCAAAATTGGAAGTATTATCTTCCAGTAAAAATATATTTTTTCGCTTAAGAGCGGTGGGGCGTTACATCCCGACGCCAGCAAAATATACATAGAAAACAATTATTAACAATATCTTAAATTATAAATCAAAAACTTCCATAACCAAGAATAGTTACAAATCATTAAATACTAGCTTTGCAAGTCACCTCTTTTAATACATTTTTTGTTTTACTTGCAAAGTAAAAGACGAGCTATAAAGGCGTTATTGTTCTTGCTACGAGAACGCTACAAAGGCTACGACGGCTACGAGACATTGTTTTTTTGCTTCCCTAAGATTCGCTTCATTAGCTGGCTGCAGGAATTGTTTTTTTTCCTTTCATTAAACTTTGTTTTTTGTTTATAAATAAATATTGATTTTGTCAATATGCGGTGAAGTAATTCATATTTGAAGTTGGGAAAAGATTCCGATTACTGTTGTTACTAATTATTATCAGACGATTTAAGAAGTTCATTGAGTAATTTCTGCCACAGAAACATAAAAACTTAGACCCGTGAAGTGGCTACTTATATTGAAATCTCTGTTTTTAGGGTTCCGTGCCTAAAAAGTAAAAACGGTAGGATATTACTAAGCCTCCGCTGACTGTCTGTCTGTCTATCTTTCTATCGCCACGCTGTATCTCATGAACCGTGAGAGCTTGAAAGCTGTTTTTTTCACAAATTATGTATTTTTATTGCCACTATATAAAAATAAAAAAATGAAAATATTAAGGGGGTTCCCATACAATAAACGTAATTTTAAACAAATTTTATGATGAATGTTAATATAAAGAAACTTGTCCGGCACCTGGCCGCTTTTTTACGACATATTTATAGGCTACACTATTTATTTACCAAAAGCGGGTTATTTGCCACTTCATTGCTTGAAAAATATATATTAATCAAAGAAACTTCTCGCTTATAAAGAACAAAAAGAAGCTTTGCAAGTCACCACATTCATTAACTTTTTTGTTTCACTTGCAAAGTAAAAGACGCGCTATAAAGGCGTTACTGTTCTTGCTACGAGAACGCTACAAAGGCTACGACGGCTACGAGACATTGTTTTTTTGCCTCTCTTAAGATTCGCTTCATTAGCTTGCTACGAGAATTGCCTTTTTCCTTGCAGTAGACTTTTGATTTTCTTGATAAATAATGTAAAGTTATCTATTAACAAAAATAATATAAGTTTGTAGGGATGATAAATTCATTATTAATATATACATTTTCCATGTGTTCACATTTTTTTATGTCAAAGGATTGACAAACAAGCAGACGTGCCACCTCTAGGAAAGTACTCACCGTCGCCTATGAATATTTGCAACATCAGAGGAGTCGCCAACGCGCTGCCAGTCCTAAAGTACTCTTTTGACGCCATTTTTGAAGAACTCCTTAATGTAGCACCTATGGAACACCTCAGAAGGAAGTTTATTCCACAATTTACACGTTCTGGGCATGACAATGATTGTAACTAATATTAAGTATATAGTTTATCTTTATATGCAAATGTTTGCTTTTCATTAATTGAATACTGACCAAGAGCGAGTCATACTCACGTGCGCAGGATTCCATACAGTTAAATTATTTCCTATCTTATCTTAAGTACTATATTTTTTTTTGAAGAAAATTTTTTTCTTTATTTGTCTTATCTTTAACTTTTTTTTTTAATTATTAATCCAGCTGCCAGAATTAAGGAAAATAATACTAATTTACCTGTTTTGCAGATAAACTAGCCGACTTAACGTTATTTCGTTTATAGTAAGACAGACTGCAAGTCAGTATAATATATTTATAATGTCAACCCTTGAAACGTCCTAATGCTGGGCACTAGCCTCTCCCCTTTAGCGGGAGGTCTGGAGCTTACTCCACCACGCTGTGCCAATGCTGGTTGGTGGAGATACGGGTAAGTGGCCAACCCGCTGTCAGATTTTTCAAACCGATCATATGATGAGCATATTAAGTTTCACTTGAAAATGATCATTGAGATTTGTTCATAGGTATTCTGCAAAAAAAAAGATTTTGATATAAACGATTCTATTACAATATACAAAATGGAAATACACTTTAGGGAAAAGTGCTTTTATTGAAATACATTATATTTATACGAGTACTTCATATAGAAGACGGAGACAAATAATCAGGGTTAACAAGCATCAGAATTACGTTATAATAATAGTATTTCATATTTCCAATCGAAATAAAAGGTATTATTTTACTCGATACATTTCCATAAAAAAATTTTGTTCCTTATTTTTATAACTACAAAGGAATATTTATTCATCAACAAAACACAAAGTCCACTGGAAGGAATAAAGCAATTTTCAAAGCAAGCTAATGAAGCGAATTCTAGGAGAGACAAAAAAAACAATGACTCGTAGCCGTCGTAGCCTTTGTAGCGTTCTCGTAGCACGAACAATAACTCCTTTATACCTCGTCTTTTGCTTTACAAGTGAAACAAGAAAAAGATTATGAATGTAAAGACTTGCAAAGCTTTTATTTGTTTTTCATAAGCGAGAACTATTGCTGGATATTAATTTTAACAACTAAGCTGACCCAGCGAACTTACTGCCTTAGAATTAAGTAATTTGTGTAACTTTTTATATGGGCAAAATTGTTGATTTTTTTTTCGCAATATCACATGCGGGATTTTAGATATTTTTGTTGCTTTAACTAAGTTTTTAATAGTTTTATCATTATATATTTATTCACCTTTTAAACCCGTCCCTGAACTTCCAAAAATTATCCAAAACCAAAATTAGCCAAATCGGTAAAGCCGTTTTCGAGTTTTAGCGGCAATAGAATGTTATATATACCAATATCTTTATCTGTTGTATCACGCCTGTACTACTCAAGGGGAAGACACAGTTAAGGCATGCATTCATTTAGGTAACGTAACGTAACTTCACGCCTGTAATCCCCGAAGGGGTAGGCAGAGGTAAATGCATGCATTCAATCATACATGCAAACACCCACGACTCGCCGGTTACGTTTTGGCCCATGTAACAGGTGGCGAACCTGTTGCCATCTTCGGGCACATTTCCATACTCCGGGGTACTGGGAAACTTCCAGAAAATGGAAAAATCCCAATAGAAGCAGAGATAAAGGTTTTTTAACCGTTATCTCTGATAGACCCGACCCGGGAATCGAACCCAGGACCTCCTGCGTAATAGTAGTGGCCTGCTACCACTACGCTACTGAGGCAGTTAGGTATGTACAGTAATGTACACACTATTAATACTCACAATTTTTCAGTTATATATGTGGTCCATTTGTGGCGCCTACACCGGACAATTAATGGAAATTCATCAGGCACATTTCCAAACTGTGAAAAAAGTAATCAGTATTTACTGAAAAAAAAGTCTAATTTCAATTGCTCTGCAAGCAAGGATCGCATAAATTATCTGTGCCTAATATCGTAATTTGTTAATTTTACGCTACCGGGTTAAATGTGAACAATGGTTTTGAGTGTCTAACTATATTTTAAAATAATAAACCTTGAAAATATGCCATACACATACGAGGAGCAAAAGCTTACTTTTCCTAATCGATTTAGTTTTAAAACTAAGTAATTAATTGCTGCAGCCTGATCATTTTTGGGCGTCAAAATGGCCGCTCACGGCTCAATTCCAATGAGATCTCAGAAAAAAGACGAATGTGTATTATCCTTTATCTAGACCAAGGCAAATTGAAATGTAATATTATCGAATGTAGAACACCGTAATAAAGAGGAAACTATACAATAAATAAGGTCATTGATCAAAAGAATACTCTAACAAGGCATTTTGTTTCTCTCACAGACATATTTTTTGTTTTCATATAACTATCCATTAAAAGTATCTTTTGATGATACATGGATATTTCATTTATCTATACTTACTCGTATAATAAAACTGTAGAAGTGTAAATTCTGTACATTAAAAATATTGAAAATATAAGTACCAGGGGATGTTACTAGATCGATACCGAACACAAATATGTGATTAGATTTTTTTTTGTCTGTCTGTCTGTCTGTCTGTTTGTTCAAGTATCACAGAAAAACTACCTTTCCGATTACAATGAAACTTGGTATGATTAAATTTTAACCTTTATCGCACAATACTGGGTACTATTTATACCGGAAAAATGTCTGTTTGTCTGTGTGTTTGTGCACGCTAATATCAGAAACAGCTTATTCGATTTGCGGTTTTCATTATTAAATTGTAGTAAGTTTCACTTAACATTTAGTGTTTGTTTCATGTAAATCGGTTCAGAAATACAAAAGTTATATTACTCTAAAGAATCATTTCGAATATTTTTAAGCTATTCAGTCTATCTTAGTTCTATCTTTTATGGGGTTTCGTACCTTAAAACGTAAAAACGGACCCAATGGATTACTAATCCTCCACTGTCTGTCTGTCTGTCCGTCCGTCTGTCTGTCTGTCACCAGGCTGTATCTCATAAATAGTGATAGCTAGAAAGCTAACATTTTCACAAATTATGTATATACATAGGTACAAATAAATAAAATTGGAGTGTCTGTTTGTAATATTAAAAAAGCCGCTTTTTACTAAATGCATATGTATGTATACACGGTAATATACGGCTCTGTAAATTTCCGGCACAAAGGCGTAACACCTTATGCCTCAGGAGTTGCAACGCATCTGTATTTTGACCTTGGTCTTTGTGTGGGTGTCTATACCCTGTAGTCATCACTTAACATCAATATGAACTGCATAATTTGCCACTTTTATTACATAAAAAAATATCCTATGTTCATGGAATACAGTAAAAAAATCATACCAACAAATTTTCGACTATGAAACCTCAAAGATCAACGTTTATCAAGAGTGTGATAGGCCCTGTAATTTCCGGCACAGAGGCATAACACCTAATGCCTCAGGAGTGACAGCGCATCTGCATTTTGACCTCTGGTCATTGTGTGGGTGTCTATAGGCTGCAGTCTTCACTTAACATGAATGTGAACTGCATGCTTGTTTGCCACTTTTATTACATAAAAAAAAAAAGTGTCGTTCACGAGGGTCGTCACAAAAATGTCGTTTAAAAACAAGATCGAATTAAAATAGATCAAAGCTCTAAAGGAGCTCTGACGTCGTAAACAATAATGTAATGAGAAATATAAACGAAAAGACCAACTGTAGGTGTTTGTGTTACATTCAATTTGTGCGATCAAATATTGACGCGGACTCAATGTCTATCACGTCTGGACATAATAGTCTAAGAAACGGTATCAAAAATATTTATATTCCTCTATCTGTTGTTATATTATGACTGAGATTAAAATAAATATAAACATAATAATAAATAAAGGGTAGTAATTAAACTACCTTCTTTTAAACAGTATTTTATGTCTCAAAAAATTTGCATTGCATCCTAAATTACTGAGTCAGACACTTTTAATACGCGATTACGTGTTACGTATTAAAAAAAAATCCTGACTTCGAAAGAGCGTCAAAATTTTTTTGACCTAACCTAATCATGTCGGGGTGCTCTTCATTTTACTCGCCGCTTTGTTTTAAATATTTAGTGGGCTTTGTAAAAAAGACGAATTAGTTAAGTAGTGGTTAACATATTTTCCCGTGGCTTGGTTATAAAAAAAGAAGTTTAATCACGTGGCCAAATAAAAATTCTATGGCTGTAGATATAATTTCTCATAAACATATTTTTATTTTCTTCTCGCACAAAACAAGGTTTCAATATTATAAACAGAACACAATTAATTCAATAAAAGTTAAAAAAAAAGTCTATGTGAAGAGCTCTGGTGTCTGCAAATGGGATAAATAAATCTGTGTTTAGTATTATTAAAAACTTAATGTTTTTTAATCGTACAGTACCGAAGTTATGTACCAGTTAAAACATTTATATACAAAATGTATATATCATTGTACGTTATTCTATTATATAAAAATAAGTCAGGTTTTCCTTCCTGACGCTATAACTCCAGAACGTAAGAACCGATTACCACGGTTTTGCATTCATTGGAAAGGTCTCTGGCTCCGTGAGGTTTATAGCAAAGAAAATTCAGGAAAAACGTATGTATAAAACATCCACGTGGGCGACGCCGCGGGCAACAGCTAGTATACATATAAAACAATGTTCACTGATCAATAGGCAATAATATTATTTTATCTAAAATTATTATTATGATTTGATTAAGAATTATCTTGAGCCAGGGATTCAATTTGAAGCGCACATTTTTGTCAGGCTTGCGCGGGCGGGACCTGGGTCCAAACTGTAGAGGCCCTTTCGAATTTTGATCAGCTTTGTTATGTATTACATTCGGCGGGACCTCGCTCTGACTGCATCACCAGTCAATACAGATACAGACAGGCCTCGCAGTTTGAACATTATAATGAGAATTGACTTGCCAAACTTCGGGCTACGTAGGTGAACTTAGGCGATTAGCTGGATGGGCCTATGGAGTGAGATCCGGCACCTGCCTATAATAACCATCTCACATTATTGGATCTTACGTTAGGCAGGTGGTGACTGGTCTCCCCTTGGTGGGACCTCGAAACGTCCAACCCGATGGTCGACGGAGGGCAACATTAGCGTGAGAGTTTGGGGTAGTCGAGTTGCACCATAGTGAGCGAGTACTCTCAAGTTCGGAATGGGATTCCTCGCTTTTATGCCATTAGTCATTTCCACCGAGGACCAGAGAGGAGTAGCCATAGCGTTTATTACCGATGCAAAACAGTCTCTAATCTTTTGCGGAGGAAACTACGTGTGATACATACACACACTACAAAAATCGTATTTACTACGAAACTCACAGCTTGACATAAACAATATACATAAACAATTTCACGCACACATTTAAACATCTAGGCGACAGGCATAAGCCCACTTGGGCTTGTACTTTGACAGAGGGGAAATCCTGCATATGGCTACTCCCCTCTGGTCCACCGGCCGGTGGCACGTGTTGCTCTATGCTTCCACCCAGTGTATGACTCTTGCAGAAATTTAGATCAAAGTCTTTTCTACATACATAAATAATTGTTATTTTTAATAGTCTTGGTCATTATCATGAGATGAAGATATATGTTTCTAATACTGTTTCTTGTACTATATCAGACATAACCGATGGGGCGTTTGATAGCATAGATTGGAAAGCTGGAGATTTATTGCGTGGGAGGATTATTGTGGGCGTTTTGTGTGCAGTTGCTCAACGTCAAAATAGACATTGTAGATATTTTCATAAGAAAGATAATACAGACAGTAAATTGAATGATTATAAAGATTGGTGAAAAGTTCACCAATCTTTATAATCATTGAGAACATCTTAGCGCCCTAACACACTAGCGGATAGCCGCGGGAGCAGATAGCCGAACGGCCAGCTGCTTTTACAGTTTAATATGCAACCGCCTGTTATTGTACGCACAATACAAACATAGCAACGACCGCAAATAAGAGTTGCTGGCTGTTACAGATAAAAAAATTTAGTTAAAAATAATTGCTGCCATATTTTGATAGGCGGTCGAGTGGATATATAGATATTCTCTAGATTATAAATATGCGTAAAAATTGAGTTTGCAGCATATCTGGATGAACGAAATGATTCTGCAGTAGGATCCTAACCTAATTAGGGTTATCTTAGAAATAAACTACACCAATCTTTAACACTTTAACAGACTATTCATCGACACATCCATTACCCTCACCGTAAACGTTAGAGTGTAGTAAGAAAAGAATTAATACCGACCATTAAAACAAAAGGGATGTGCGAATAGAACCAAATGTGTAATTTACGATGCAGCCCGGGTGAAATTCATTTTGTACCCACTTGCCCCTTTGATGGAACATTCTAGCGATTTCCCGTTTTGTTGGGCGTTGTAGTGAGTAATCCGTGATTTATGCTCGGGAAACGTTTGATATTAGTAGATAAAGTGCTTGCATTATCCTTATATGTGTACGAATCCTTTGTGGGGATACTAACGTTATGGATGAAAATATTTATATCATACTGGCAAAGAATATGTAATAATACTACGTATAGAATGGACAGTTCGACGTCCGTTTGCCGCGCTTCACCCAATCTCTTCCCCTCTTATGGGCGACGGTTGGTACTCTACAGCAAGGTTGCGAGCGGCTAGGTTTTGATTAATTTGTAATCAAATATTTTATTTATTAACATTAAGATGGTGCTTTATTGTGCAGTGTATGGCTGTATGGTCAACAAGTCCTATTATTAGTCCATTACCTAATATACATGCCGCTAAATGGTAGTGTTCAGCACTATCGTGTTCCGGTCAGGTGGTAATGTACGGCCCTGTAATTTCCGGCACAGCGGCATTACACCTTAGGCCTCAGGAGTGGTAACGCATCTGCATTTTTACCTCTGGTCATTGAGTGGGTGTGTATATGCTGCAGTCATCGCTTAACATCAATGTGAACTGTATGCTTGTTTGCCACTTTAAAAACATTAAAAAAAAAAGTCGTGACAAAAAATATCTTTTTTCAGTTTCCCGAAGGAAAAAATACCTAAGGTAAAATAATTATGTTCACGATTACAAAACATTTTTTTTATTTACCTAAAAACTTTTTTAATATTACAGTTTCTTACCTTTATGCTATGCGATTGCATTGCATTAGTAATAAAAATGTTTCAGTATATTGAATTGAAGTGAATTGTCGACGTAATGAGTAGGTAGTGAGTGTTATTTTCCAATACTTGTGCTATTTTGTTGAAGTAGTGTTTGTGTTTTTATGTTTTTAAAATGCACAAACTGGGTGAAACTGGTAAATAGAAATGACAAAGCCAGAAATTATATAGAACTTTGACCCACTTGAAAACAATTATTTACCAGCACGGCAAACACCTCTTTTTGCTAAGATTTAATCACTGATTACTTACACACACATATAATCACTTTTAAACTTGTAGTTTGTGTGTAAACCTAAGACATGTCGTGCATGGCACGGCCGCAGTAATACACATTTGGTAAAGTATACGCAGTAAGGCAAAAGACATGGTCCATACAGCCTGGAAGTATAAAATCATTCTGATTTCTGTCAAACTTTACGTTGAGTATAAATAAAGTATTTTATATTTAAAGAACAGTTCTTTGATATAAGTACCTAGGTTTGTTGTTGCTATTTTCTTTAAGTACAATCGTTTTTCGGGTAGATCGAAAATCTATGACAGTAGAAATATTGACCGATACCTACATTGTCAACGTTTCAATAGTAAAAACAGCGTTTGTAATTATTTAAAAATAATGTTTATATTAATTACACATACGAAAATAATATGTTTTGATTAAAACTAACTTTGAGTGATTAAAACTTGAGTTAGAACGTTTTAAAGTACTTTATTGTTATTCTGAGTAACGCAATTGATTGCGATTCTAATTAGGAACAACCATATTCAAGACTTTTTTAACGTAATTATTAACCTCAAGTTACACAGAAAAAAGATCTATTAACTAAGAATTCTATTTTCATAACATAGTTTTTCTTTGATTTACATTTCGTGAAAATGGTGGGTCACTATCTGTCATTGTCATTTGCCTTACTATTGAGCCGCAGTTGGCCGATCAATCGGCCAAGAACAATAAAATTAGAAATTGATTTGTCATATGTTTGACGCCTGATGGGGTCCATAGTGTAAACCGGGTCAAAGAATAGAAAGAAAGTAAGAAATAATATATCTAGGTAAGTACATGATATTATATTATATCTGTATTGTCGGTACAAGGCCTAAAGTCATAACCTCATTATCCTACGTGCTACGCTGTGTGCGTGCAGGTGTCACTACACGTCACTGATTGATGTCTGTGTAATAGGTAACCAAAATAAGCGTTTGTATGGAATTTTGGCGGAGTGTCCGCGGTGTGATACTGGCGACCCGCCCAGGCCTCACGCGGATCTAAAGATCATTCGTATAAGACAAAAAGGCAAGACAAATAAGAAAATGTTCAGAATTAAAGCAAAAACCTTCGATTACCGGTCTCAATTTGTAATATTTAGGCAAGTAAACACAGAAGGTAAATACCGCATGGGTGTTTCAACCGGCGTAATGACGTCATCGCCGAGCCCCGTATAATAGAAGTACGTGGGTATTCCGGCCACTATTTACACCGTAGGTATGAGATAAAACTCATAATTACAAAAGTTAGCAGCATTTCGATACCCAAGTCTGTTAATAGGATGTTATCTATACTTATAATAAATCTGTAGAAGTGTAAATTCTGTACATTAAAAATATTCAAAAAATAAATACCAGGGGATGTTATTAGATCGATACCGAACACAAATATGTGATTAGAAAATTTTTTGTCTGTCTGTCTGTTTGTTCAAGCATCACATAAAAACTACCTGTCCGATTACAATGAAACTTGGTATGATTATACTTTAACCTTTGGCGCACAACACTGGGTACTTTTTATCCCGGAAAAAAGTCTGTTTGTCTGTGTGTTTGTGCACGCTAATATCAGAACCGGCCTATTGGATTTGCGGTTTTCACTTATATATTTTGATAGCTAGAAAACTGACATTTTCACAAATTATGTATTTCTGTTACCGCTATAATGTAGACGCTTAAAATTTTCACAGAATTTTTAGGTCTTATGTTGTATTGTAGCTTACATAATAAATATTATATACGTACAAATAAATAAAATTGGAGTGTCTGTTTGTAATATAAAAATAATCGCTTTTTACTAAACGCATATGTATGTATACACACATACAATACCAAAACAACATTTTTTACAATTTTTGTCTGTCTGTCTGTCTGTCTGTCTATTTGGCGGGACTAATCTTGGGAACGGCTTGACCGATTTTGACGGGACTTTAACTGGCAGATAGCTGATGTGATCAGGAGTAACTTAAGCTACTTTTATCTCCATACAACCATACATACATACATAACTACATACAAATTCATAGAATTTGAGTGTCTCCGATTTTGACATGACTTTCACTGGCAGATAGCTGATGTAATAAGGATTAACTTACGCTACTTTTATACTAGCTGCGCCCACGACTTCGTCCGGGTAGATACTGAACAATCATATTTTTTCTCACGTAGACGAAGTCGTGGGCACAGCTAGTCTATACTATATTAATATTATAAAGCTGAAGAGTTTGTTTGTTTGTTTGCTTGAACGCGCTAATCTCAGGAACTACTGGTTCTTTCAGTGTTAGATAGCCCATTTATCGAGGAAGGCTATAGGCTATATATCATCACGCTATGGTTAATAGGAGCGGAGCAATAAAAAATATCAAAATTGTAATATTTATGTAAGTTAACAGAGAAGGTAAATATCGCATGGGTATTTCAACCGGTGTAATGACATCATCACCACGCCCCGTATAATAGAAGTACGTGGGTATTCCGGCGTCTATTTACACCGTATGAGAATAGAAACTCCTAATTACCAAAGTTAAGGGCATTTCGATACCCGATTCTCTTTATAGAATGTTCTGTTAATTAACGATTGTTAAACTTATTTCCTGTAAATTATGTTACCTCTTATCAAAACTTTATTCGCGTGGGTTTAAAATGGTTTCGGTTGCGTGGTTGAGAGTAAGGGCGCGGGCCCATCGCGACGCATGCTTGTGCCCGTGCACATCCCGGATTTTTTTTTTTAAATACCACGCAGCTAATATGCGCCGCGCGGCGCATTTTAGTTGCGTGTATTAATTTGTTTGACAACCTGGGTCAATGTTTCCACTGGAGTATATGCAGACTCAAGAATCATGTATAGCGTGGCGTGGCACGGCGCACGGAGGCTATGCACGTTCTACAAGATGTATGACTAAAAACTGCGCTGAGATAAGCGAGCTGTACATAGTCGTGGGCCATATTCGTGTATCATATGGTAAGTTTTTTTATGTAATGGTAGTGGCAAGCAAGCTTGGATTTCACATTCATGTTAAGTGACGACTGCAGCCTAAATTATGTTAATATTAAAGTCTAGAAACACGTTGTTAATCCTGAAGTTTAATTTTTTATGTCCCTGTACCAAAAATTACTACCGGGCTGAATTGTGACAGCGCTGAATTTTTTTCTCATGTTATCGAAGTGGCAAACAAGTATGCAGTTCACATTGATGTTAAGTGATGATTGCAGCCTATATACACTTACACAAAGACCAAGGTCAAAATGCAGATGCGTTACCGTTACGTCTTGAGGCCTAAGGTATTAGGTATGCCTCTGTGCCGGAAATTACAGGGCCGAACATTACCACATGACCGGAACACGATAGTGCTGAACACTACTATTTAGCGGAAATTATATTAGGTAATGCGGTAATGCCTACGCCCTCGAACTCCATCACTGGAGCTCTACCACCAGTAAAAATGAATACTACCAAAATACTGCCCATGATCTTGCTAATCGATATCTTCAAGACATCATGTCTTTTTATGTAACGAAAAGGTGGCAAGCAAGCTAGGCTACCGAGGCAGTTGATTGAGATGATGCTGAATGGTAGTGCATTTGGCGGCAGATAGATAAGGCTTTTTTTTCGGGTAGGTGCAAAAAGTAATGCACATGTATTCTACATGTACGATGTTCATAAATAATAATTAATTAAGTTTAAGTTGACAAAAAGTACTTACATATACTGATGAAGATAATGAATTGAAGTTACACTTCAATTCATTATATAATAGGAAGACAGCAAGTTATTAAATGATTTAGAAGTTGTATATTGCACCAACCTGCCATCGACCTGTCAACACTGAAACACAACACTGTTGTTTGTTGTCGTTCACTGTTTTTGCTACCACTATAATGACATCTACCATTCAAGACATCGCTGAGGTCCAGAGAACAGCATTATTGTCCCTCAATCAGCGTATGGCTGACTTTGAGTCTCATCTCCAGGCTACTTCAACATCAACCACAGGTACCGATTTATGTGTATTGTCTCGAGACTTTGCTGACTTTAAGGAGCACGTGAGTTGTGTCTTTAGTCTACTCCATCAGCAAATTATTGATCTGAGCCGTAGCGTGGATATAATTGAGACTCGACATAGGCGCAAGTTTCTATTACTCAATGGGGTACCGGTGATGACAGATGAGAATACTGCAGACACCACTATCGCTATTATGCATAAACAGCTAGGCTTAACTGAGCTGAATTCAACAGTTCTGACTTCCTGTCATAGATTGGGCTTAAAAAGGGATGAACCTACTAGGCCCATTTTACTGATCCCAATATCAAATGCACTGTCTGGAACAATAAAACCAAATTGAAAGGCCCCCCCTTATGTACTGTCGGAGTTCCTGACCCGTCAGCGTCAAGCCATTTTTACAGCTGCTAAGAAACATTTTGGCGTCACTAAGGTATGGACTTTGAACTGCAGCATTTACGTAGGACTCCCGGATGGCAAGCGTAGCCGTATATTGTAGCAAGAAGATCTCGCAGCACTGACGGCTAAGCATGGCAGACCGACCGTGGAGGCTGTTGTGAAAACTTCAAGCATTCGGAACAAGCCGCAACCCACTCCACCAAAGGAGGTGCTTCCTTTGCCTTCCAGATCCAAACGCGTTGTCAAGAAATAAGTGATTGTGTTGTTGTGTCATTTCGTTACTGTTATCACCCCGCGTTTCGCTAACAATCAATATCGTGAATGTATTTTTCGTTTTGTTTGTCACTCATGTTTATACACACTTAGTTCATAGCGACCCTTTTTGTTCATGTGTTGATAACTCCTAAAAGATAGCGTAGCTTCCATAAAATTCATCTACCATCGTATTTTTTAATAATTTTGCTTATATATATAATTTTGCATCAATTTGTGCACAAAAGAATAAATAAATAAGGTACTACGGTGGTGTCTTCGCCATCGAGCTCCTGCGCTGGAACTGCACCAGGAAAGTCAATATTATTACGAAAACAACATACGGTGTAACAGGCATCCAGTACGCGTAATGTCCTGGTACCCCAACACCGGACCCGAAGCCATTTTTGTATGAATCTTATCTGCATTTTGCGGTCAACCCGTCGTTACTGTTATTGCAATTCGTCCCGATTTGGACCAATTCATCCATGAATGGTACATTCATCCCGGAATCGTACATCCTTCAATTAATTGTTCGGTTAATGTAGGGTTGATGTGTTATAGTTTACTTTTGTGTTAGTTGATGTGCCGTAAATTCATTGTTTAGTTTCCCGTTTCAGAAAGGGTTTTGCTTGTTGGTTTAATGTTGGTTTTGGTGTTTCAGCAGTGATATAGTTAAGTTATGTTTTGTAATTTATTTGAAATGTATATAAACTTCACGCTTGTAATCCCCTAAGGGGTAGGCAGAGGTTAATTCATATATTAAAGCATTCATTCATCACAAACAATATTACAGATTTTTTGGCCCATGTAACACGTGGCGAACCTGTCCGGGCACTTACCAAAGTCTCTCTAGTTCTATTGAGATTTTTCCATTTTCTGGAGTCTTTCTAGCATCTTGGAGTTTGGTAGTTTGAAAGGGCCAAAAACGTAACCGGCGGATCGAAGGTGTTCGCATTTAAGCTTTAATTTATGCAGTTACCTCTGCCTTCCTCATAGTCAAGTTTTTTTTTACCATATTACTAGGATGAAAAATAAAACTTAATAAAGTTTTAATTCCCTTAACTAAGCAATCGGAATTATATGACCAGATCAGTGACCTTTGAAATTTTGGTATTTTGTATAAAACGAATTTTCCAAAGTTGTTCATAGAATTTGTAATCTAGATTGTAACAAGGGATCCGAAATTGAACAGAACTATGTTTGCGGTTGATTAAGTTTAGAAGTATTTGATACTAGTTGTTAGCGCGACTTGGTCCTGATATCTTCGGTATGGAATCAACTTATCAGGAATTGAATTGCTGCATGTAAAATTCTATCGCAATTGTAACAGAAACAGATAGACAGACATGGTGATATTTGGTGATGTATAGCTGTAAAGATATATCTACAATGTAAGGTAAGCAATGTAAATGTACAAAATAGGGTAAGCAGGGATAAATTCAATGCAAATACCATCTTTACGTGCTTTGTGCCCTCACGTTAAGCCGTGAATCCCGGTTGCTATCGATAGAAAGCAGTCGTAAAACATTGTCGGAGGCCTTATTGAAAACATCCGATAGCGGGTTGGCCACTAACTTGTATCTCCACCAACCCGCATTGGAGCAGCGTGTTGAAGACCTCCCCCCAAAAAGGGGAGAGACGCGTGCCCAGCAGTGGGACGTATAAAGGGTTGCCATTATTATTATTATAGAGACCATCTTTACGCCAGTTACTTGCAGTCCCATACTAAAGGTAGCGAGTCTGTTGGCATCTCCAGCGCACAGTACATTGAGTTTGTTCATTTCAGCCGAAAAATGTCCACTGCTGGACCAAAGCCCATAAACCGTCAATCCGAATAAAAATCGACGTAATTATGCAACGATTGGCATGTAAATTGGCGACTGGAGTAGCACTGGGAAAGTTCCATAAATGTAAGAACCTCAATAGCACCTACCTTCCCGACCCGGGGATCGAAGTTAGGACCCCAGCATACAAGTAGTAGCCTGCTACCAGTTGACTACTGAGACAGTTGTATTTGAATAAACTGCATGCTTGTGCAAGGTGGCAAACCTTCATTCCAAAAAAAAAGTCGGAAGATTTATATGAAGTTTCTAAACTTCGGCTAAATAATGTTAATGAAAAAGCAACTTTATGCAGAAGGCTTTACTTAAAACTCGAGGTAATAACTCACGAAGTAACTGTTCAAGAAAAGAGATTTAATTATTAACACGGAACTGATGATATTAAGTCCACAACCTGTCCTTTTATTAAGTCCGGAATAAATATAATGGTCTTTTGTGTTACTCCAGGAACCTATTAAGATTGAAAGACTGAGACTCTTAATAATAAATTTTTTGTTTGGTGTCAACACATTTTTATTTAAAAGCAGTCCTTTTTGTTAGAAATTTTGAATAATTATATCCTTGACATAATAGCAAAATCAGTTTTCCAATCCATTCGCTGAACTCTAAAGCATCGGAAACACAGTATTATATGCTCGACATGTTTTGTGAGCTCGAGTCTTACGAACTTTTAAAATAGTTTACTGGATAAATACACCTCGTCGATAATGCCAGCGAAGTTTGGAAGCTTTTGTAACTATTGTTGTTTCAATCAGCTCACTAAACACATTGTCAACACCTTAAAGCAGTTCAACAATACATGAGATATCATCACATAATAACTAAACTCAAAATACATATCTAACCCACTCTATACACACCTTTCATCTTGATATTGACTTAAGTCGCCCGTAAACCGTAGCGAGGACTTCTGTCTAGTCATCCACAACATTACTTACTCCTCTTGTTTAATTATACAAAGGAGAAAAAAAAAAAAAAACTATTGTTGTTTTGCCCTATATTGTTTTACGCGAGTGTAGAAAGTGAAGCTGGATGCATAATGTTTACTGGTGGTAGGGTTCCAGTGTACTCCAGGTACTCGAGGGCGTAGGCACCATCGCATTACTTTACCTAACTGCTGCCAAATGGTAGTGTTCAGCACTATCGTGTTCCGGTTAGATGGTAATATATGGTCCCGTGATAACAATCACAGAGATATGACAACTAAGGATCAGGGTTGACCACGGCATCTGCATTTTGACCTCTGGTCTTTCTGTGGGTGTCTATAGGCAGCAGTTATCACTTAACATCAATGTGAACTGCATGCTTGTTCGCCACCTACATTACATGGAAATCACATTTTGATACCTATGAAAATACTGAAGCTGGAAACTCTGCTGCTTCTAAGGCTGGAAAAGTTATACTTATATCGTTCTTGTTGTCAAAAAGTTGACAGAAAAACAAACAAGCAACCAAATAGAAAGTCACAGAAAGTGGTTACCTTTGCTTAAGAAAATTTGATAATTTGGATCCACGCTGCTAGAACGAAGTCTTTAGACGGCAGTCTTGAAGAAGCCGATGAATATTTTTATTTATTTATATATTTATTTATTTACTTGGGCTAACTACCTCAGTAGCCGAGTGATAGCAGGCCACTGCTACTACACTGGAGTTCTTGGTTCGATGCCCCGGTTGAGGTATCAGAGATACAGGTGTAAAATCCTTTATTTCTGGTTCTATTAAACATCTCTATTTTCTGGAAATCTCCCAGTACCTCGGAGTTTGATATTGTGCCCGGAGATGTCATACAGGTGCGAAACGTGGAAAGTGACTTAAGACTTTTAAGAAAAAAAGAAAAGAAAACATTTATTTGGACAGCACAGAGACATGACGATACATATTGCCAGACGATTGATACACAGGTACAATTAAACAAAAAGCAAAAACAATAACAATTAAAAAAGAAAAAAAAAGAGATTAAGTCTCACGGCTGGTCCAAATGGGAGCCCGCGACGTGGGGACTTCACGCAACGTCTTCAAATGTTCGTAAACCGTTGCCTTTGTAGCATCCTCGGTATACTGTATTTTCTCGTAGTACTGGCCCGAGAAAGTGTCAAATGAAGAACTCCTCTATTATGGTTACGAAACTCTGATCAAACATCAAATTCAGTGCCGCAAATGGAAGTGGATTGAACACACTCTGCGAAGCGATCATGAACATCCCCCTAGGCAAGCGCATTGTAATCCACATGGGAAGCGGAAACGTGGTCGTCCAAAATAAACCTGGCATCGGAAAGTCATGGAGCGAAATCAAGCACGAAGCCCTATACCGAACGACCTGGAGAAATACTCTGTGGATGCCTTTTGCCCCAGCTAGGGGACTTAGGACATTAAGTCATACAAAAACCAAAGATAAGTTGCTGTTGAGACCTAAGCTGCTTTCCTCCGGTAATAATTATTAAGAGGCCATCTTCATATCTGCACCTAAATTGTATACGTATAATACAAACTAATTCTCACTAATCCTCAAATGGGTTTCAATATAGTGAGAGTGATAGGCTAAGCCGGCACATAATAATGAAGGCTTAATTTAGTAATCTGAGGATTTTCCTTTTCCTTCAAGACCCAAATTTTACAATATACCCCCTTAGGCATTTTTAAGTGCAGTAGACTGATCCTTTCAAACTTATTCACATGTTTATTTTTCATTTGGGATTACAAGATATGACACAATTAATAACTATTTTAAACTATCGTGAAAAACATCGGTAGTGCTGAATACTACCATTTATCGGCATATAGATTAAGTAATGCGGTGGTGTCTACGCCCTCGAGTTCCCTACAGAAATAATAAGCCAAGCCAAGTCAACAAGGCCTTGTTATTTCTGTCACAGAGGGTTAAATTAATTAAGCTTCAGGGTGGCAACCACAGAAATCTAAATAGCAAAACAATAGAAGTGCTATGACCGCGTGAAATTATCGCCACAAATTGATGTCGCTTCCATAGAACTCGACACCAATAACAGTGATCTGTCAAATCCTATCTTAGGATCATAGCTCACTACAGCCACCCAGCACCCGACCAGCACCGCCTCGTTTTACGGCGTCCACTCGTTGTCGACGGGTGATCCACGGGTGAACGACGCGGTGTTACTTGTGAACCAATTGCGGGCCGCGCGCGGTCCACTTGAAAACAGCGAGTTGGTACTGCAAAGTCAACGCAAAACAAGCTAATGATCACCGAGTGATCCACTCGACGTCCGCGCGTGGACCGCTCGCCGCCCGCGCGTTGACGGCGGTCAAGGCGATACGGAGCGGAGTTGATGTAATGAGCGCTGACCGCTCGAGGTGGTCGGGCGCTGGTCGGATGCCGGGTGGCTCTAATGAGCTATGACCCTTAACTACTTTATACTTAAATTACTTTATCTAAAAAAGTAATCGTATCGATCACCACTATCCTCTAAATGATCGTTTATTTTTGTTAAATACTGAAAAAATTGTAAAAGCGAATTAGAGTTTTTTTTTAACGCCAACCTTTTATTAGTAAGAAAATTGTCTACCATCTTCTTGGCGTCGCTTTTATTCTCGGAAACGCTTATTGCGTATTTTGTTTTAAGTTGTATCTTTACTTCTCGTTTTCATTACTGAGTTATTATTTTTTTTATATGTAATGAAAGTGGCGAACAAGCATGCAGTTTACATTGATGTTAAGTGATGACTGCAGCCTATAGACACCCATACAATGACCAGAGGTCAAAATGCAGATGCGCTGCCACTCCTGAGGCATTAGGTGTTATGCCTCTGTGCCAGAAATTACAGGGCCGTACATTACCACCTGACCGGAACACGATAGTGCTGAACACTACCGTTTAGCAGCAAGTATATTAGGTAATACGTTGGTGCCTACGCCCGCGAGCTCCGTCACTGGAGCTCTACCACCAGCTAGCTGTATTAATTCGTAATTTATGTTCAGAAGTACATAAATTACGAATTAAAACATATTTTGTTCAATAAGGAATGGGACATATAATATATTATAGCGTAACTGGCCTGTAATACACGAATGTGTAGGCAGAGGTAAATGCATGCATTCAAGCATACATGCAAACACCCACTTTTTAGCCCGTGTAATAAATAAGTGGCGAGCGTGTTGACATCTACGGGCACATTACAAAACTCCAACGTCTACGGAACTGATGGAAAATGGAAATAGCCCAATTGGACCAGAAAGAAGGGATTTCCTTTACCTCTGGTAGACCGACCCGGGAAGCGAACCCAGCATAGCAGTGACTGCTACCACTGACTGCTAACGTAACTGTGTTATATCGATGACGCAATACTTATTGTACCTGCCACTGAATGGTAGTCTTCAGAATTACAGTACATAGGTTGTCACAGATTTCTGTCAAAGAGACAAATTGGGTTTAATTATTAGCTTAGGCATCATGGTGGCAACCACAGTTGTCTGAGTAACAAAACAATGCAAATGGCATGGTTGGAATAGGAATAGGCTGGAGTAGTCACTTACTAATGGCAACCCATTATACGTCCCACTGCTGGGCACGAGTCTCTCCCGCTTTTTTTTGATGGGAGGCCCGGAGATTTCTCCACCACACTGCTCCAATGAGGGTTGGTGGAGATACGGGTTTTTGGCCAACCCGCTGTCGATTTTCAAACCGCCCATAAGGCCTCCGACAAGGTTTAACGACTGCTATCTATCGATAGCAACCGGGACCAGTGGCTTAACGTGAAGCTCGGAAACGCGAATTTTAATTAGCCGCAGAGCCATGCGCGCTTCCAGCGCGTAGTCACTTACCATTCATAAACTGCTTGGTTGTTTATCATTTTTGGTAGAGTTCCAGTGACGGAGCCCGCGGGCGTAGCTACCACCGCTTTACCTAATATTGATTTATTTATTTAAGCCTTTATTGCTGAATAATTATAATAATAATAATGGCAACCCATTATACGTCCCACTGCTGGGCACGAGTCTCTCCCTTTTTTTGGGGGGAGGCCTGGAGCTTACTCCACCACGCTGCTCCAATGCGGATTGGTGGAGGTGGGTGGGTTAGTGGCCAACCCATTGTCGGATGTTTTCAAACCGTCCATAAGGCCTCCGACAAGGTTTAACGACTGCTATCCATCGATAGCAACCGGGACCGACGGCTTAGCGTGCCCTCCGAAGCACGGAAACGCGCATTTAATTTGCCACTAGCGGTCACCCATCACACTACCCGACCGCGCCCGTAGTGCTTAACCGAGCAGATCGCTTACGATCTACACCAGCCGCTGGGCCATGCGCGCTTCACACACAAACAAGCTATTATCGTTCCCAAGCACTGCTGTCTCTTTCTTACTTTGGTACCTATGTGATTGGTTAAAAGGGTATAAGTAATAAAAAATTATCCTTTGTTTTATTACTTTTACCCTTTGTGATTTGCAAAATTCTGAGAATCCCTATCTTTAACCCGTGGCATCGCCACGCTCGGTAACAAATTACTTTACTTAGAGGTGCGATGCAGAGCACACGTAATTTTGTTATGTGATTGAGTGGTTACAGTTTGTGAGTGAATTGTTTGCCAAAGGTAAGTTAATTTAGAATAGTATCATTAAAATGTACTTTTGTCGGAAACTTAATGCTGTACTGTTTATTATATATGTATTATTTATAGTTATGTTGTTAAATTATAAGAACAACAAGATGTAGAAGCCCTCAAAAAGTTTTCATTCGTTTATCAATATAATTTATATACAGTGCTTATCAAGAAATATTACACATCGAGCTTAGGCAAGAGATAATCGGCTAATTTTGAGTTAGTAGGGCATTATCTCTGCTGCACACTGGCACTAAGAGTCCGGTATTGGTCGAAACTTGATCATAATGGTGGACAAACGTCAGAAAGGTTGTGTGCGAAAGAGGTAACGCTCTACATAGACGAAATTATCCGAAGTGTTGCGTAGGTACTGTAAGTACTAAGTATTTGAGACTGGCATTTATTTTGGCCGCTATTTTGTTTTCCTTTTCATTTCACAGCGCACGATACATGCAACCTTGATTATATAATATGTATATAATACAAACATACATTCATTTTTACGTACGAGAAAGTATATCTGTTCGTACTTAGACTTGGGACCCCTTTAAGTTATTTATTTATAATCTATAAAGATTATTATTATAATCAAACATAATATCTACTTATAAGCTGCTTATCGGTCTGTTCTAATTTTACTATTTACTTGCAGTAAAACTGTCAGAGCAACAACCGAGTGGGTCTCAAAAGTCCTTAAAGATTTCGTGGCGTCGAAAAGAGGTAAACAGATGCTACTCAGAGGAGGGTACAAATATCACAAAATAAGAAATAATAAGGATGACCGATCTACATGGTATTGCGTCCAAAGGGCCATTTGTAATGCAGTATTGGTTATCACTAGCACTAATCTAATTAAATGAGAATCAAGGCATGATTGTAAACCGGATTTCGCAGCTAATGACTACACCAAACGTTTTGACAACTGTCGTCAAAGAGTTGTAGCAGATATCAAGACCCCGATCCCAAGAATCTTCCGAAAAACCGTAGCTGACATAAAAAACAGTACTTTTGATTTAAACAAGAAAATCCCACAATTTAAAAATGTGAAATCAACATTTTATAAACAAAGATGCAAAGCGCTGAGTGTTACAGTTTTTTTTTTAATATATTTATGTTTTGCCAACAATTCCTTGACTTTTACCTAAATTATATCACCCTACTTAAGATTTTACATTCGGACTGTACAAATATTGCTTTAAAAAAAGTTGCGGACCAATCGCCACTCAAAAATATTAAGATTAATGGACGTGGTCGTTTTGCCCGAATCGGACGAAACTCATCGGACCAAACGCCTACTAAGCCTAGAAGTAGAAGCAACTATCTATCCCGTGTTATAAATTTATAGTATACATTTTTCCCTAGACAATGATATATTCAAACGGCTAATTGGATTGAATCCACTAATAATAAGAAATAAATTTACAATAATTTTCACGTCCAACAAATCCACTATTCTCCAGTCCAATACCAAAAGAAAAGCAAAACTATATGCCCATACTTCTTCGGTTCATTGTGATTCAGAGATTACCATATCCCATCGCTCACCTATTTCCTTAGCGGAACTTGAGATGATACGAGTACAAATATATGTCACATTACGTAGTACGCAAGAGAATACGAAAGGAGAAAATGTCAGTGATTTCCCTGACATGTTCTTACAAAAGCCTTCGCCGGTCATGGCAAAATCAATAGTTTTTGGCGACACGCCAGTTAGGGAAATATGTTTACCAGGCAGTGAGCAATGCTCTGATCATTGTTTTTGTAGTAAATTAGACATATGGGTAGATGGAGGTGGAAGTAATTTTGATTTAAGCCTGGAAAACATATTTCGACATTGTCGACCCGGTTAGTCCAGCGGTGCGAAACCACCGTTTGTTTCGAAGGGTCGCGGGTTCGATCCCCGCACCGGAACAAATATTTGTATGGCCTACAGATATTTGTTTCGGGTCTGGGTGTTTGTGTATGTATTGTATGTGTACAACGGCATCTACGACACAGTTTTATAATTATAATACCTAATGTAGAAATGTGAGTGGAAGCGTATTTTATCTAAAAAAAACGAACATTTACGCCAAAATTTGATCGAAGAGACAAGCAGAGGTACACGTGTTAGGCACAGTAACTTCATAACATAACTCTGTATTCATCGAAGGGGAAGGTAGAGGTAAATGCTTTCAATCATACATACAAACCCACACACAGGAACCTAGAATGCATGCCATTTAACGGCAATGTGGCGAGCTTCTGGCCATCTCCAGTCTAAGTATTGAGAGAATACTGGGTAACTTCTGTAAAATTCAAATCTTGGTGATATTAATGTCCTCCAGACCGAATTTCGGTCACGGCGGCCAATCTCAACGGAGACTTGCCAACTGCGCGGGAGATATTATAGTGCACAAGTGTATGAGCAAACACGGGTGCACTCTCTATTCCTTTACTCTCATAGCCCGATGGGACGGCAATGCAACACGGCCGGAGAGAGATCGGGCGCAGGACCGAATGCTTTACGTGATCTCCGAGGCACGACCAGACTCTACCACTGAGCCAACGAGGCAGACAAGGTAGGGTGGTGATATTGGTATAGGTGGGATACCACCCTGGAATAAAAAGCAGGAGTGTATCAGTAATGAACTGGTAGTGGTCCGGTACCTACTTGACTCCTTTTTGCATGCGTAAAAGCAGTCAAAAAGTTCTGTAAAATACGTTTAAGAAATATTTTAATTTTCAATTCAGTGTACAATTAGCTGAATGATTTAAAATTACACGTTAACGACAAAAAACATCTCAAAATTAAAGAGACCCAATAAACATTTTCTAAGACAAAAGAATAAAATGTTCGCTGGGATGATGGTAGATAAATAATTTTCTTACTAATAAAAGGTTTGCGTTTAAGAAACACTGTAATTTCCTTTAACAATTTTTCCAGGCTTTAACGAAACTAGATGAAAATTCGGTGGATTGGAATGATTCGTGTTCATTTATAATTTTGAAACAATTCAGCTGTACAGTTTTTTTCGTTGTTTTTTGTTCATCATTTCAGCCGAAATACGTCCACAGCTGGACTGTAATCGCCACGCTTGGTATGCGGATTGGGATCGCAGTGGCGACAGTTTTATCGCAGGATGCCACCTATCTTGAGTTATAGCCAGCGGTAGTAATACGGGCGGTATTACTACCGCTGATATTCAAATGATTTGACCACCATTGTTTGGTTGACTGACTGGATCAGCGAAAGAATTCTTTTTTAGGAAGAGAACTCTTGCGCTAGTGGGCGGTGGGGTCGTCACGTCCCGACTCCAATACGTCCCGACGCTATTTTTTTTTAGTTTCATCTCATCGTCGTCGTCTTTTTTTAAAACAGGAATAATGTCTATTTCTGTTTTAAAGAAGTGTTAAGTTACTGGTGGTAGAGCTCCAGTGACGGTGCTCGCGGGCGTAGGCACCACCGCGTTACCTAATATACTTGCCGCTAAATGGTACTGTTCAGCACTATCGTGTTCAGGTCAGGTGGTAATGTACGGCCCTGCAATTTCCGGCACAGAGGCATAACACCTAATGCCTCAGGAGTGGCAGCGCATCTGCATTTTGACCTCTGGTCATTGATGTTAACATCAATGTGAACTGCATGCTTGTTTGCCACTATTATCTATTACATTAAAAAAAAAGTTAAGTGTTAAATGGATTATTCGTATACGGCATAAATAACCTACGTTAAAGTATTTTATGCTCGGCGTTTACCTACTGGATCGAATCAGAAAGTAAGAAATCCGCGGGCGAACGAAAGTCGCCGACATAGCCAAGCAGATCTCCAAGCTGAAGTGGCAGGGCACATAGCTCGGAGAACCGATAGCCGCTGGGGCAGAAAGGTTCTCGAGTGGAGACCACGTATTGGCAAGCGCAGCGTAGGACATCCACCTGCAAGATGGATCGACGACCTGGTCAAGGCTGCAGGTACCCGCTGGATGCACATCGCTTCCGATCGGTCGGCATGGAGGTCATTGGGGGAGGCCTACGTTCAGCATTGAACGTCCTATGGCAGATATGATGTTGTTATGGCTCTGTGCCGTAAATTACAGGTACAGTGCCTACCACATGACCGGAACACAATTAACGCTGCCACTAAGTAGCACCGGAAAGTAGATTAAGTAATACAGTACTGTCTACGCCCTCCAGCTTCACTCGAGCTATTTTTATGATATAAATAACATATTTAATACTTGGCCTGGTATAGGCTATTTGGACCGAATACGTAGTTTTTTATAACCAATAGTAACAATAAACATTCAACGAAAATTCAAGCGAAACTAAACATCCGAAGTCGAAACCCCATCTAACAGAATGTTAAGACCGGCCTGCATAATACGCCAACTTGGTCCAAGTGCCCAATAGTTGGGCGCATAATGTTCGAACTTTGGTAGTGAATGAAGCAAAATGAATCCCTTTTATTATTAAACTCCTGTAATTAATATCTGACGGTAGCGTCAGGTGTCCCAGTATGCCTGCGTTGTAGATAAGCAGCTATGTTATGGGCAATGGGTATTTCGTGATTTGACTAATTTATTTTAGGCGCGGTGTATCCTATTCGACTTATATTATAAATGCGAAAGTTTTTATGTATAGGCGGATGTTTGTTACTTTATCACGTAAAAACTAAGGAATAGATTTAATGAAACTTTACCATAATATAGCTTATACATCAGAATAACACATAGGTTACCATTTATAAAGACATTGTGTGTACTAATCCTGCGCAGACGAAGTAGCGGGCACCATCTAGTAATTTATGTTGCGTTGCCAT
The DNA here is from genome assembly GCA_036365455.1 of Macrosoma leucophasiata. Taxonomy (NCBI): domain Eukaryota; kingdom Metazoa; phylum Arthropoda; class Insecta; order Lepidoptera; family Hedylidae; genus Macrosoma; species Macrosoma leucophasiata. The sequence continues at coordinate 15,202,917 of JAWQUS010000026.1, forward strand.
AAACTTGGTGAATGTACCTAATGTTGGCTGTATATACAAGTCAATGTAATGAATATTATGAATTTATGATTAATGCTTCAAGTTACCCGAAAATTATGACACTTGATTTCTTATTGTTCTTGGACCCTATAGGGTCTCTGCTGCTTCAGGAATTCTCGACAGCGTAGGCACCACCATATGTTAATGTACGTCCTATAAATCCTGTCATGGAAATTTCTGATTTCACGTAGTTTTTAAAGGCTTAATTACAGTAAGGCAGTATTTACTAATACTCGTATAAAAATGAGCACCGTAGATTTCGATGAATCGTTGATACTTCTTCTGCCTCTTTGCTGAAAATATGGGACCATACATATTAATGCACTTAAGTTATCTTTGTAGAATGTTCATAAAGTATTTTGAAGTCACTTCGACATTTCTCCAATTGCCCATAAAATATTTTGTACTGCAACATGCACGGTAAAGCCGGGTTGGACAATTTATCTTAATAAGCAGCCGGTTTCGTATTAGAATTAATCAGGCGGCGCATTAATCCTTTTAATTTCACTTGAGATTAAAAGTGCACTAGCCTGATATTGGATTCCGATATTAAAACTTGAACACAGAATAAGAACCAATTTATTGGTTGGCAATATTATACTATAATGCTGGTATAGCTCAATTTGTATCGCTTTGTTGAGTTTCAAATAAGCAACTTAGGGCTAGCAGCACGTAGGTAACTCCCCTGGGTATGCAAATGTTCATAGGTGACGGTAACCACTTTCCATCAGGTGGTCCGTCTGCTTGTCTATCAATCCTTTGACATTAAAAAGCAATACCATCAGTATTGCAGATGTGGTTTTTCTTTATCTTCAATGCAAATCACGTCGGTATTCCTTAAAAAAATTGCATTGGTTCTTCTCATCGAATCAGGTAGGTACTCATATTTCTTGAATGGGTAGGCACAGGTCTTCCTCATATCGTGTTCCCCATAACTAAGGGTCGTGATTCTCCGGACCAATGATATTTTCTCAAAAACAATGTATCTTCATCTGTGCGGCAGCATGTATGTATGTATCTTCACGCCAGGTCCCTAACGGGGTAGGCTGACAGTGTTAAGTGCCAGATATCCCAGTCCTGACACACCTCCCGTGCCTCATCTATTTTCATCATTCTCTTCATACATGCACGCCAATTCCTTATACTTTTGACTCCACCATCAGACAGAATTCGACCTATTTGGTTTTGTTAGGCCAGTCTCTTGCAGCAGCATGATTGTGTACAATCCCCGTAGAGTATATATCCTTGGAACTTACTTACTTACTTCGCTGGCTCAGCGACCCAAAGTGAGTCTTGGCCTCCGAAACGAGAGAATTCCACCTTCTCCTATCTTGAGCGATTTCAGGCCAGTTGTGGATCCGAAGTTCACGCAGGTCTGCCTGTGGATCTGCTTTATCGGTAGGTACGCTTTATTGGAACACTATTAGTGAAACATGACAAAATTGAATAAATTAATGCTCGTATTTCAAAATTCCAATGCAGTCTGGATTACATTGCAAAAGTCAACATAATATCACACCGGATATTGTTTTCAGTCGCTCTAGTTACACTGTTCAGTGGGAAATCGTTTTGCATTATTTACAACGTGCGAAAATAGAACAATACGGGCCACCGGCCGCGTGGCCCGCCGTGGACCGGAGGGGAGTATGCGTGCTTTCCCCTCTATCAAAGTGCAAGCCCAAGTGGGCCTATACCTGTCGCCTTGAAGTTAACATGTCTGCGTGATATTATTTATGTATTTTGTTAAAGAACAAAATACATAAAAATTTTACACACTTTTTTTTTTTTACGTTAGTGACGTCAAGGTTTGATTTTCGTAGCAATACGTTGTATGTGTTCAGGACTATCGTGTTCTGGTTAGATGGTAAAGTATGGCCCCGTAATAACTATCACAGAGACATAACAACTGAGGTCTCAGGGGTGGCAACGCATCTACATTTTGACCTATGATCTTTGTGTGGGTGTCTATAGGCTGCATTCATCACTTAACATCATGGTTTCTGAGTAGGAACGACCAATTTTCTATAGATGGCGCCACTGTATTTTGATGATCCCATGCGCGCTGGACACAGCCAGTCAAAAATTAAATTCAACCGATAAAACCGTAAAAGGCTAAGGATAAAATTATTTTTTTTGGCCTTAATACAACTCGGTGAGTCCAGCAGTGCGAGATGAGCGTTTGATTCGAAGGGTCGCGGATTCAATCCCCGCACCGGGACAAATAATTGTATGGCCTACAGATATTTGTTTCGGGTCTGGGCTTTTGTATATGTGTTGTGTGTATACAAAGGCACCCACGACACAGGTTTATACCTACTGTGGGACTGTGAGTGTAAGCGTATTTTTTTTATTTACTTATTCCACATTCCACCTATTGGGATTTATTCATTTTCTGGAAATTTGTCACTACCTCGAAGTTTGGTAATGTGCCCGGAGATGTCAACAGGCTCGCTACCTGTTACATGGGCCAAAACATATCCGGCGAATCGTGGGTGTTTGCATATATGCTCGAATGCATGCATTTGCCTCTGCCTACCACTTCAGGGATTACAGGCGTGAAATAACGTTTTTTTACGTTACATTCCGACTATCGCATTAGCCCCAAACGATCCCCATTATCGAAGCAACGACCCTTTTATAGGTGCATTTTAGTAAAACGGTGACCCTTGTCTCGACGTGTTCAGACCCTATAAAATATGCAAAGCATTACAGTTTTATCTCGCCACCGTCATGTGCTTAATGTTTACGATACTGTAAAAAATATATGTGTACAGGCAGGCAATAAAAGACCGTGGTAAAACAATATGATTACACCCTGTGTAAGGCAAGGAAATACTGAACTCGATCAAGGAAACGGATGATATTAACTTGTTTTTTTTTATGTAATGGAAGTGGAAAACAATGTAGTTCACATTGATGTTAAGTGATAACTGCAGCCTATAGACACCCACAGAAAGACCAAGGTCAAAATGCAGATGTGTTACCGCTCCTGAGGCCTAAGGTGTTATTCCCCTGTTCCGGAAATTACAGGGCCGTACATTACCACTTGACCGGAACACGATAGTGCTGAACGCTACCATTTAGCGGCAAGTATATGAGGTAATGCGGCGGTACCTACGCCTAAGATACATAGACTAAATTCAATCTTTCCCAACAACCAAAATAACATTATGTTATTGGTAAACAGAAACAATTTCACATTTAAGCATCTAGCGACAGGTATAGGCTCATTTGGGCTTGTTCTTTGACAGAGGGGAAAGTCTGCATATGGCTACTCCCTACTACTAAAAATTATATTTTATGATCAACAAAAACTTATTAGCAATTATATATATATATACTATATTTATTAGCAACTTTCAATACACAAAAAATATTACCAACATTAACAAATTCGAACCACATTTGCGAATTCTTTTCGCGTGTATCACAAAATCGACAACACTTCTTCAAACCCTTTTCCCGTGTTTCGCATTCCAGCTTCTGCGGTCTCCAACAGGCACGCGAGAAAAATTCGCAAATATGGCGCTCACAATGTGTGGTTATGATCAAAATTACGACAAAAAATTATCAATATTGCTTTGAATTTTTCTTCACATATTCAAATTTTAAGTAATGTCCGGCCCTGTAATATCCGGCACAGAGGCATAACACCTTAGGCCTCAGGAGTAGTAACGCATCTGCATTTTGACCTTGGTATTTGTGTGGGTGTCTATAGAGAAAAACAGTAGCTACATTTAAGTTTTTAACCAATCCATAAATAAAGGAAAAGACACTAACCCATGTCTTTTGCTAAAGTATTCCTTATTTATTTTTTATTAACATTTAAGCACATTTTTAGAATAGAATACCAATAAAAAAATATACGAAAATTCTATGTTATATCTTACAAAACCTTTATTTAATATAAGCTGAAAAATATTTATTAATTTATTCTTCAATGCACCGAGTACATTAGGTGGACTTAATGCCACTAGGCATTCTCTAACAGTCAACCTTTGGGATGTGGGACAGGATTGTAAAGGGTGCAATTTATACAAAGACAAAATGTAGAAAACAAAATTCTCATTTTTTCAATTACCATTCTCAAAAAAATATATATATTTAGTCGAATACAAAATTCAAATCAATACTAACAGATGTGATGTCACTGTAATAGCCTCGATAATATACAAAATCCAGTTACCTTGCACGATGCAGTGAGTAATGGCCCAGTCTGCACACAGGTGACACAAAATTGATGCACTGACGAAATTTTACACTGTGATTTATACACAGATCGCGTTACAGCAGCCATTTGTTTAGGTTTGGGATTATGTTGTTATATATTTAGAGTGATAATGATAGTTGACTCTTGTTCTAGGATTATGTTTATAGTGTTAAAATGTTTATTCAAAATCGATCATTGCATTATTAATTCATAGGTTATTAGGGTGATAGTGTTACTGGTGGAATAGTGAATCATACGAGTATATACAGTGGCAATTAGCTGTAGTTATCTTTTCTTAACGTGGGTTTAATTTACAAAAGACTTAGAAAAAAAACAGTGGTCGTTATTTAGTTTATAGCCTCCTCCTTAGTCGTTCACTCTTGACAGAGTGGTTGTGGCTCGCGATGATGCGTTTTCTGCAGATGTTGTAGCTTTTGCGATGCGACTATTGATTTTTGCGTGCCAGTTTTTATGGAGTCTATCCATCTCTTTGGCGGATAGACTCCATAAAAATATAGATATGCACTCAAGCTGTGACACTTCAACCCTACCAGTAAGGAATTGAAAGAGATTATTTTTACCGTTTCCTCTACATTTACTAACGTACATTGTAAGAAAAACATTGTCCCAAACCCAAACAAAGTCGCGCACCAATCAATACGACAAAGATGTGATACGCACGAAAGTGTCGGTGAAAACGAAAAACCGTGTAAAATGGACGCAATAACGTCGAGTGAAGCAGGATATTGTGGCACGTGCCGGGTATACCTTAGTCCCCGACACGCATGAAAACCTTGTATGTGGGGACTCTTCACATTTTATCGTCGGATATTTTACCGTTAATGCTTGCGTCAGACAGCGTGACGGAATGTGAGCGCTATGTTACCCTCAATTCACATACTGTAACTATAGGCTCACATGGACACACCTACAGTAAAAAGTAAACGCTGCTAAACGGAATCCTGTGCAGGGTTATTTGAAATTTGCGCAAAACATCTTTACAGGCAGCCTTTCTACATAAATTACAACAACATTTGTCCGACGACTTTTTAAAATTAATATATTTTTTTTTAATTTAGGTTTTCTCATATGAAATTATTTTTTTGCAACTGAACTGCATTTACTTTGAGCGTAGGCATACCACGCAATATGCCTAGGCATAATATCGCCACGAGCAGCAGGGCGCGCCGCCGCTGGGTGACGCAGCAGCGGCAAAACTGTTTTGAAGTTTGAAAACATTTTTTTGAGTATTTTTTATGTTATTTATCAAGATGTGTAAAAAGTCGTAGAAACAATAAATGTTGTTGGGATTGCTCTAGAGAAGCTGCCTGAAAGAGGTGACGCGCTAATTTAACTAAACGCTCTATAGGACTGAAACGTACCGTAATTTGTGGAAATACAACTACCTTACTGACACACCAAAATTGAGCATGAAATCACGGCTTTTGTTAAAGTTAAGGTTGCAGTAAAATTTCACATCCTTTTCTAACTTAAATAAATCTGTTAAAGTTAGAGCAGGATGTAAAATGTAACAATAACTTAAACAAATATCGTGGTGCAACCGAGGCTTAATGTGAGATGTTTCAGTATGGCAACGTCACATACGTACATCGAGGTGTACGATTAATGAAATAAATGAAATAGGAAAACCCTAAGATGGACGCAAGAACGTCGTGTAAATCAGAATGTTGTGGTACGTGCCGGGTACATCTTAGTCCCTTAAAACTTATGAAAATGTTGTATGTGGAGACGCTTCACATTTTATCGTTAGACATATTCCTAATGGTTGTTTTTACCCAAAAAATTAATTTTGAAGAGTGCACAGTGTTAGCTCACCCACTATTAAATAGAAAAAAATGTATGTATGTATCTTCACGCCAGGTCCCTAACGGGGTAGGCAGAGAGTGTAGAACGCCAGACATCCCGGTTCTGACAAACCTCTCAACTGGCAACCTTCATCATTCTCTTCATACATGCACGCCGATTCCTAAGACTTTTGACCCCACCATCATAGAAAAAAATATAGCGGACAAACCGTAGGTGTCCATAATCTAGATACTATCGTTTTAGCAATAAAACTAACATGTTATAAACAATCCTATTTGTTCGATAATTTTCATTACATATACCCGTCAGACAAATCATGTTAGAATAAAAAAGTACATTTACATTACAGTCCCATGCTATACTTAAACCTTGTCGTGGGTAACGTAAAACACAAGCATCCAGACCCTAAACAAATGTGGGTTCCGCAACTCACGGCACAAGCGGTTATCATATAAAACCAAATAGGTCGTAGAAATAACTCAATCAGTGTTGCTCAATTTTTTTAAGCGGTAAAATGTTCTAGAACCCTTAAAAATCGTGTAATATTCTCGCTTGACTGATTCGTTTCCTTCGAATATATTTGTTTCTCACAAAGACACGTCCACTACACTTTGGGTTAAAGTTAAGTATTAAAATGGTTATAGAAAGGTCCGACAAAAGGATTTCCTTTTATTTGAAAGGTGGCACCGGACTAGAAATGATAGCACTGAATAATATCATTAAAAGCAAGTAAACTAGGTAATGCGGTGGTGGTTACGCCCTCCATCACCGGAGCTTTACAACCAGTAAAAACAGGCAAGTGCGTTTTATAAGTTGATCTACTATTATCGTTAAGAATCAGAATCAGAATCAGAAACTCATTTATTCATTTAGGGTGACAGGCACCTCTTATGACACGTCAAAAACAAACAAAATAAATTAAAGCGAATAACAATTGATATACATGTCAAACAAGATAAAAAATATATGTAAAGTCAAGAATATCACTAAGATAAAACTAAATGTCATAAACTAATGTAAAAAGTATCAGTAGAATGTCTCTTTTCCCCTTTACAAACTGATAACAAAGAGTAAAAAGAAAAGAAAAAGAGTCATTCTTTGTCATTCACCGGCAAAGTTCCAAAGGCCAATATGATAAAATATAGAGCCTACAAAGCTGTGATAGTTTTTTTTTTAAATTCGATAATTTACACTGTTTTTTTTTGCTCGTACAAATACCAATACCAATAAGTTTAAAAAAAAAATTCGGCCCACTTTGCGGGAAGAGGATGCACCCTAAAAAAGTATTATTCAAGGCTTTATTACCCGATTTTTTATGCGTTTAATTATTATTATTCATATTTTTACAGCTTTCTAGTACAAAGAATCTCTGAGCTAAGCTGCTGGAGAGAAGGACGGAAGGACGAACAAACGGACAGACGAAACTATAAGGGTTCCTCGTAGGCTATGGTACTCTTAAAGTTATAAAAATATAAAGTATTGACATGACTTAATCTAAATCCTCTTAGACTAGCTTATTAATACTTAATGTAGCAGTGTTGAACATACCTACAACGTATGAATTGTTTGTATAATTTCCACAACTCCACTAAGGTTCACATATAATAATATAGGTAACACGCTCCAAAGACAAATGTCCAAAAAAATCATGCGTTCATAAACACTCCACTTCAGAATAGCTCAGCAAAGCTGCTTACATAACTTTTAATCCTATTATACGGTTCGGCGAGTTCACTCAGTGCACTTTGTTTAGGGATTTTTCATCTAATTCTTCACATTCAAGCGGAATTACCGTTTGTTTTGGTTCTGATTGCTGTTTCTACTTGCTCAGCGTATCGACTGCTGGAGGTGTATTGTTCGTCTGCTGGTGCTGTATTGTTCGTCTTCAATTGTTTTGTTTATTTAGAGTGTTGCTTGTTTTTAAATTGATTTAATGAATTTGGTGAAAAATAAGAGAAGACACTTTACATTGCTTGAAAGAAAAAATTTAATGGGGTTCTTAGAAAGACAATGAATATGATAAATTGTGGTGACATTGTGCAAAATGAAACAAAAGTGCAATTAGAAAAACTGTGACACATTAATTTGAAATTATAGACACAAGATATTTAAGTGTTAATACTTTCTGCATAAATTAAACATTTTAGTTAGGTTCACAAAATATTAGTTTTTTAAATGATATCACATGGTTGACACTCCACCTACAAAAAATCAAGCACTCATAAACACTCCGTCTCTACTGAATGGCTCAGCAAAGCTGCTTACATAACTTTTAATCCTATTATACGGTTCGGCGAGTTCACTCAGTGCACTCTGTTTAGGGTATTTTCATATAATTCTTCACTTTCAAGCTGAATTCCCGTTTATTTTGGTCTTGATTGCTGTTTGTACTTGCTCAGCTTATCAACTGATGGAGCTGTACTGTTCGTCTTCAATTGTTTTGATTATTTAGAGTGTTGCTTGCTAACCGACTTCGAAAAAAGGAGGAGGTTCCCAATTAGTCCGAATCTTTTTTTTTTTTTTACATTCTCTTTAGATGAATTTTGTAATGTACTAGCTTTTTTCCACGACTGTTAGCAAAGTATTTGGTATTAACACAAAAATTATGTATCTTCACACCAAGTCCCTTACCATGAGTAATCCTTGTCAGTTTTCGGGGTTCTAACTACCTCCTTGTTAAATTCATCTCAATCGACTAGAGTTACTTCTACTATTATAATATTAGTACCTACTGAAGTATTGAATATGTACAGTTTCAAAGTTTTTTTTTATGTTATGGAAGTGGCGAACAAGCATGCAGTTCACATTGATGTTAAATGATGACTGCAGCCTATAGACACCCACAAAAATACCAAGGTCAAAATGCAGATGCGTTACCACTCCTGAGGCCTGAGGTGTTATGCCTCTTGGACGGAAATTACATTGCCGTACATTATCACCTGACCAGAACACGATAGTGCTGCACATTTATTGCATTGCCTTATGGTGGCAGCAGCGCCATCTATTGCCATACTATGCTAGTTAGGCAACCGATATAATAGACTTTTTTTTATAATAGACATTTGACAAAGCGGGCAGGACTTCGGTAGCTCAGTTGGAAGAGCGGCTGGACTAGATTCCCAGTTGCCGCGAGTTCGAGTCTCGCCTGAAGTCAAATTTTTCTTTCCATTTTTCTTTAAAATAAAAAAAAGTAAGTAGAATGTCTCATTTCCCCTTTTACAAACTGACAACAAGGAGTATAAACAGAAGAAAAAGAGTCATTCTTTGTCATTCACTGGCAGAGTGATCGGCCTAAGCGTTCGGCTTGTGACTAGTTGTGACGAATGTTTTTTTATGACGTCATCACGCAAAATTGTTGTCAGTACCTGACTTTATTTTTAGGACGTAGGTGTTACCTTAGGCAGAATTTTGCAAATTGTGATATCTGGGAATATCTCTTGATTTGAAATGGGGAAATGGAGGAATTTGTAAATAATCAATCAATCAATTTATATGATATTATGATGATAATTTGTAAGTTGATGCTTTCCATATTATACAAAATTGTTCAGTTTCTATTTAATTTATTATGCGTTTTTGATGATTATTAGTGGTTATTCACTCTAGGTTAGTTTAAAAAAAATGACGGTGTGAAAGTGCTCTCCAGGAGCCTAATTAGGTATATGAAATTAATGAATAAACTGAATAAACTGATTGATAACCTATAGCTCACAGACAATCACGGGTAAAAATAATATAAAACACAATTCACTTACACTTAGTGTATTTGACTCACTCTAAATAATGAAACGTAGACAAATCTTACAGCTTCAGTATTCGATAAGCTGAGCAAGTAGAAACAGCAATAAAGATCAAAATATACGGAAAATTCAGCTCAAATGTGAAGAACAAGATGGATAAATCTTTATAAAATCTTGATGAATTACACAGTATACTGAGTGAATATGTCGAAGCGTGTAATATGATTATGCTAGCAGCTTTGCTGATGGAGTGTTTATAAATGTTTGATTTTTGTTTTCCAATTGCCAACCATAACAGGAAATAAATTTTAAATCATAAAAGTTACCAAAAAAGAATACAGAAGCAAACAATATTCTAAACTAGCTGACCCGGCAAACTTCGTAATGCCTCAGAAAGAAATAATGTGTCAAAGGTTTGAAAGATACAGACTATTTGTATGGAAAAATGAAATGTGGATTTTACTACTTCCCTTCAATTTCTTCATATTTTTTTACCTTTAAACCTTCCCTGGATTTCCAAAAATCATTCAAAACCAAAATTAGCCAAATCGGTCCAGCCGTTCTAGAGTTTTAGCGAGACTAACGAATAGCAATGGATTTTATATATATCTATAGATAATAAAAACAATTGAAGACGAACATAACAGCTCCAGTAGTCGAAATAAGAAGAAGACGAAAAAATCTCTAAGTAGTGCACTGAGTAAATTCGTCGAACCGTGTTTTGGAAATAAAAGTTGTATTAAGTAGCTTCTTTTATAGTATGCACAATTTCGTTAACACCAATTCTTATGATTTTTATTGCCTTTGTAGGTACATAATTTTATTATTTTCTTTCACCCATTGTAAACCTTTAGGATTAAAAGAAAATAAAATGTATGCCAAAATTTTTTTACTGGTGGTAGAGCTTCAGTGACGGAGCCCGCGGGCGTAGGCACCACCGCATTACCTAATATACTTGCCGCTAGATGGTAGTGTTCAGCACTATCGTGTTCCGGTCAGGTGATAATGTACGGCCCTGTAATTTCCGGCCCAGAGGCATAACACCTTAGGCCTCAGAAGTGGTAACGCATCTGCATTTTGACCTTGGTCTTTTTGTGGGTGTCTATAGGCTGCAGTCATCACTTAACATCAATGTGAACTGCATGCTTGTTCGCCACTTCCATAACATAAAAAATACTTTAAAACTGCACATACTCAATACTTCAGTAGGTACTAATATTATAATAGTGGAAGTAACTCTGGTCGATTGAAATGAATTTAACAAGGAAGTAGTTTGAACCCCGAAAAATTACAAGGATTACTCATGGTAAGGGACTTGGTGCGAAGATACATAATTTTTGTGTTAATACCAATTACTTTGCTAACAGTCGTGGGAAAAAGCTAGTACATTATAAAATTCATCTAAAGAGAATGTAAAAACAAGCAACACTCTAAATAATCAAATCAATTGAAGACGAACAATACAGCTCCAGCAGTCGGTAAGCTGAACAAGTACAAACAGCAATCAGGACCCAAATAAACGGGAATTCAGCTTGAATGTGAAGAATTAGATGAAAAAACCCTAAACAGAGTGCACTGAGTGAACTCGCCGAACCGTATAATAGGATTAAAAGTTATGTTAGCAGCTTTGCTGAGCTATTCTGAAGTGGAGTGTTTATGAACGCATTTTTTTTTGACATTTGTCTTTGGAGCGTTTTACCTATATTATTATATGTGAACCTTAGAGCTCCGGTGATGGAGGGCATAACCACCACCGCATTACCTGGTCTACTTGATTTGAATGATACTCGTATTATTCAGTGCTATCATTTTTAGTCCATTTCGAGTCTCGCCTGAAGTCAAATTTTTGTTTCCATTTTTCTTTAAAATAAATATATTTCACAAGCATGTGTTAATGCGAAATAATATATTAAACAATTCTACTTACTATTATATTTATCTTAGTGATATTCTCCAATATGATTTTTCTAATTTGTAAATTGTATATCAATTGTGATTTGCTTTAATTCGTTTTGTTTGTTTTTGAGTTAACATAAGTAGTGTTTGTCACCCTAAATGAATAAATAAATTTCTGATTTTAATTCTGATCCTGGTCGTTCTTTTCTATCGCTTGTTCCGCGCTCTCGCTTGCAAGCTTTGTTCTGTTAGAACGCGACAGTTTTTCGTGCATGCAGCCAGCGATTTATAAGATGTTATTACGTTAAACCAGCGGGTTGGCCACTAACCCCAACACCTCCACCAATCCGCATTGGAGCAGCGTGGTGGAGTAAGCTCCAGGCCTCCCCCCAAAAAGGGGAGAGACTCGCGCCCAGCAGTAGGACGTATAATGGGTTGCCATGATTATTATTATAAGCGTTCATTAATACTTAACACTACCAAAGAGCTCACAAAGCTTTTTAATCCTATTACATCCTTCTATGAAGGTATTTTTCATCTAATTCTTCAACATTCGAACTGAATTCCCGTTTATTTTGGTATTGAGTGCAGTTTCTACTTCACATTCTCGACTGCTGGCGCTGTCTTGTTGTTCTTCAATTATTTGATTACTTAGAGTATTGCTCTTATTTATTTTGTACCGATTGTTAGATGTTGTCTAAAAATCTTTATTAAATTCAAATGCACTTAATCAATTCTAAGAGAAATGTGTATTTTCAATAAATAATCTTCTCGTGTCATAGTATTACCACAGTCTAAAGAAAACGAACGTGTTAATGTATTACGGTACGGTAGGTTTAACGATTAGGCTACGTCATTTTGTATGTCTCATATTTCTGAATTTCATTCGCAAAACCTCAATATCAATATTTTGAAAATTGAAACAGGACTTCGGTTGAGTGTACATTATTTATTTAGACAAATATGGGGATTGAATTAGGTACATTTTGTAGAAATCATATACTAAACGAGCTGATGATATAATGAAACATATTTTACAATAAATGTGGTATAATATTAAAAAATATGTTAAAATAGGTTTGCTAAAATACGGGACAGAATATTATAATTATTGCAAGAAGAAATTGCTAATAACTAGAAACATATTCACATAAAATACTAGGCCGTATTTATGATACAACTACAAATACAGGCATAGATTATATACCTATTTAACAATCATGCGCAAACCAGAGATAATCGATACGCAACCAGTACTAACCCAATAAATCAGCAGAGAAACCAGGTAAAGTTTCAAACTAAGCAGTCTACGTAACTCTTGCATAGAGGCGCGATATCTTTTGAGTTATTGCCCTCTCGCATTACACTTGGACCAGAGCCATGCTATATTGATTGCCACATCGCAATTTTCGAGCAAACAGGGAATTTGGTCATAAGTTAACTTGAGGCATGGAAAGATGTTTAGTGCTGTAAAATATAGCTTTGGATATTTTACTTACGTACAGTACTGGCTTGGTACACTCTTCTTTTAGTAATTAACATCTTCTTATAAAAAAATAGTGAAAATGTTATAGTAAATATATAATATATATATAAGAAGTCGTTCATACGTTAATTTTCCACGACGAAACATTTTTTGTACTTGGTTTGGGACCAACCAAACTAAAACCTGCTACTACTAGCATACCGATTCATTTATTTTTATTAAATTCAATTCTTAATTTGCCAGTTAAGTGTATTCTTAGATAATGTTCCTACAGTACTTACCTAGTTGCCTTTTCCAGGCGCTGAAAATTTTTTATCCTAATATTTAATAATTATTACATTACAATCAAATAGATTTAACTTTCTATTCAATGTAGATTAAGAATCCGTCTTATTGGTATATTTATAATATATTTTTTTTAATGTCACCATCTTAATATTTTTTATGGTGTGGAATAAATAATAAATAAATAAAATATTACGTATGTATGTATGTTCACGCCAGGTTCCTAACAGGGTAAGCAGAGAGTGTAAAGCGCCAGATATCCTGGTCCTGACATACCTCTCGTGCCTCATCTACCTTCATCATTCTTTTCATACATGCACGCCGATTCCTAAGACTTTTGACCGCACCATCACACAGAACTCGACCTATTTGGTCATGGTAGGTCATAGGGTTGAGTCTTCCTGGGCCTCTGCAACCATCTACACTCGCAATGTATATCTGATTAGCCATTCGCTCATTCGACATTCTTTCTATATGCCCGAAACATCGGAGCGTGTTTTTTTTTCAACTTTACACGGATACTATTATTCACACAAAACCTCTTTACCACGTAAAATATTACGTTACACATCATATTTTACGTAAAAACATAAAAGCTATATGATACCAGAAACATGTGTCGGACAGTGGACGAAAAAAAGGTAACATGGTAATAAAAGTTTTTATCGAGGCCGAGAAGCCTTATTTGATAGGTTCTTGACTTTCCGCTTCCCTACCGTGAAATAGCGTGAGGCTTCATGTTATATTTCTCATATTTTTCATAACATGAATTTAGTTTTTTCTTGCCTTTTTATGTAAGTTGACCAACAAGCATGCAGCTTACATTGTTGTTGTCGTTATACGGGTGCGTGTTTATTTGCTTGAAATTATACATTTACGCATACGCCATCACATATATAATACGCTTACGCTTACACTCACAGCCCCACAGTAGGTATAAGCCTGTGTCGTGGGTGCCGTTGTACACATACAACACATACACAAACATCCAGACCCGAAACAAATATCTGTAGGCAATACAAATATTTGTCCCGGTGCGGGGATCGAACCCGCGACCCTACGAATCAAACGGTCATTTCACATCGCTGGACTAACCGGGTCGTCAAAATATACGGACAGTACTCAACAATTAATATTGCACATTGAGCCTGCGAGAGAGACGATCGGCTCGTTTCGACTTTGTAGAGCGTTATCTCTGTTGCACACTGCCTTCGTAAGCACTGACAGTCCGGTATTGGTCGACAAACGTCAAATAGGTACGATGCGAAAAAGATTACGCTCTACTAGGAAGGAGACTTCGGCTTATTGCATTTTGACCTCTAGTTGTGTAGATATCTATAGTCTGCAGTAATCACTTAACATCTGCCACCTTCCTTACGTAAAAAAAGTAAAGCAAGAAAATCTCGAAACAAACATAATTCACCAATTCACAAAGCTGCAGTACTATTGTCACAATAGACTCAAAGTTTACAGTAACCAATCTCTTCAGTCCCAACACTTAAGCTCACAGTTAAACAAACTACTCTATTGTTTGTCGCTCGACAATTTTTGTTTTGTTGCCGAGACAATGACCCGGCCTGACTTTTGTTAAACTTCAACGTCGTGCTTGGTTCTTCATCTCAGACTTGTTAATGTGTGATAAGAATAAATGGATGTGTTGAGTTCGTTGGTCGGAGGTATGGATAAAGTTTTGAGAACAACATTTATATTAATTGACTATGTTTTAAAATTGTAATCTGTAGCTGTAAAAACTGTGGTGAACCTTGAGGGCATACGTAGATCAATTACTGTACTTAATAATTAATATTGCACTTTCTTTTACTGGTGGTAGAGCTCTAGTGACGGAGCTCGTGGGCATAGGCACCACCGCATAACCTAATATACTTGCAGTTAAATGATAGTGTTCAGCACTATCGTGTACATATACCCATACCATACCCTTGTAATTTCCAGCACAGAGGCATATAAAACCTTAGGCCTCAGGAGTGGCAACGCATCTGCATATTGACCTCTGGTCACTGTGTGGGTATCTATAGGCTGCAGTTATCACTTAACATCAATGTGAACTGCATGCTTGCTTGCCACTTTTATTACATAAAAAAAATGGAACACGATAGTGCTGAACACTTCCATTTAGCAGCAGATTGATTAGGTAACGCGGTGGTCGTGCAGATAACTCTGACAAGAGTGCCTGATTAATAAGAATATGGCAGGTTACATGGGACACACCGCAGACACTCGGCAATACAAACTAAAATACAATACAAACGCTTACTCTAGTTACCTTACAGAGACAGCAATCAGGACGTGTTTTTACACGCACACACAGTTGCCTGCCCAATTTCTGTGCACAAAGCTGGCAGCATAGTATTCAAGGGGAGGTACGGGCTGCAAGAGGGAAAATTGAGCGGGACGTCGAAGTGTCCATTCTATACGTACCTAATAATTTTATTTTACCTATTCTCTGCGGAGCTCTCCTGGGACGGCCTGCGCAATGTACGTCCAGAGCCGCCATCCCGGACCATCGTGCAAACCAGAGGCCCGTTATGGTGGTGATGATACGTATTATTATATGGAATTGAAACGTGGTCGCTGACTATGGGCCCCCAAAAAGGCTCAAGGTCATGCAGAGAGCTATGCTCAGAGTTTACCTGCGAGATCGAATGAGGAGATCCGCGACTGCGTATCGAAAGACCAAGCGAAAGCAAGCCTCCCACGAGATGAACCGACTACATGGTGAAGGTTGCAGGAAATCGCTGGGAATGCGGGCGGCCGAGGACCGATTGTTGTTGCAATTTTTGGGGAAGGCAGTAGCCTCTCCAAAGTCCAGTCCACTCCGAGTCCAGCAGTGGGCCTCTTGAATGATGATTACAGTTCTACTAAAATACAAACTTTTTTTTTCTTTTGCTGTCATATTTTTTAAATTCTTTATTTCTGTTGTAGGAACAAAAACTTTCAAGCAATTTCACTGCGAACATTTTGTATTTTTCCTCCTTCAAGATTGAAAAGATATTATCCCTTTTTACGGAGAACGTTGGATCCAGATCTTCGATAAATATTAGCTGCGTATACATTCTCTGGAAGTTTTCCGGGATTGAAAACGGATATTTGTTGATCGCACCTTGCTGTGTTTGCTGTAGCCGTGTTACAAACATTTCATTAATTTAGTATAAGTTTAGATAAAGTAGAATTCATGGATCTTCATGAATTTGGGGAGATTTCATCGGTTTTGCCTTTCACAAATACATATATTTTATTTTTATTTTAGAAGTATTGTTTAGTTCACGTATTTGGAATTCAAGGTTTGTCGCTCCTTACAATTTACCCACCTTCGTGTGAATATTTTTATACGTATTCAAATATTGAATTTTATTTAACTTAATGCAATTTAAAGTTATACAGCTAAATTTTTCTTTTCCTTGATATATATTTAAATTTATTTTTTACTATGAATAAAATACTAAAATGTAAATTTTTCTTACGTTTAAGAGTACCTTGGCTTATTATTTTTGCTATGAGTGAAATATATTTGTTTAGTTTTTTATTACGATTGCATGTTTATATATCAATGCATGTTAACTAAATGTATAACTAAAAATCATTTAGAAGCAGTTTCACTGTAAGCATTTCATTTTTTATTTTGTCCTTCAAGATTGAAAAGATTATCGAAAGAAATTTTACGAATTGCAGTGAATTCGGATCTTCGATAAATATTAGCTGCATCTACATTCTCCCGAGCTTTTCCGGGATTGAGAATTTGCTGATCGCACCTTGCAATGTTTACTGTAGCCATGCTATATGATATATATAAAGGTGTTATGCCTTTGTGTCGGAATATTACCGGCTGACTGGAACACGATAGACCGAACACTACCTTTAAACGGCAAGTAGATAAGGTAATGTGGTGATGGTATCGACGTCCGCGAGTTCCATCACTGCAGCTCTACCACCAGTCAAAAGAAAACGCATGAAATTATAAAAATAAATAAAATAAAATACGCTTACATTCACAACCTCACAGTAGGTATAAACCTGTGTCGTGGGTGCCGTTGTACACAAACAACACATAAACAAACACCCAGATCCGAAACAAATATCTGTAGGCGATACAAATATTTGTCCCGGTGCGGGGATAGAACCCGCGACCCTTCGAATCAAACGGTCATCTAACACCACTGGACTAACCGGGATTTCGTTATCTATACAAATAAATAAAATTGGAGTGTCTGTTTGTAATATAAAAATAACCGCTTTTTACTAAATGCATATGTATGTATACACGGTACATATAGCAAAACAACATTTTTTACAATTTTTGTCTGTCTGTCTGTCTGTCCGTCCGTCTGCCGTCTGTCTGTCTGTCTGTCAGTCTGTTTGTTCCCGCTAGTCTCGGGAACGGCTTTACCGATTTTGACGGGACTTTCACTGGCAGATAGCTTATGTAATAAGGAGTAACTTTTATACTAGCTGCGCCCACGACTTCGTCTGTGTAGATACTGAACAATCATAAATTCTCACGCGGATGAAGTCGCGGGCACAGCTAGTGTTTCAATATATTGAAATAGAAAGTATCGATTTTAATATAACAAACAATAACCCTGATATTAAATTATTGGGGAAACTAAAACCGATTCTAATTTCCATATGAATCCACACTATAACACTGATCCCGAACACATGTCAACATTGCGTTTATTCACTCTACATTCAGCTAATTGAGTTTTGGGTTATCGTTAAGGTTGTTAACAATGTTACAAAATGTTATGTAATCGTTTGTTTTTGTTGTTATTAGATATGGTTTAATTCTGACCACTGGGTACAAAGTTATTCGTTGGATGAAATATATTCCTAATCTATACAAATAAATAAAATTGGAGTGAACACGATAGACCGAACACTACCTTTAAACGGCAAGTAGATAAGGTAATGTGGTGATGGTATCGACGTCCGCGAGTTCCATCACTGCAGCTCTACCACCAGTCAAAAGAAAACGCTTGAAATCATAAAAATAAATAAAATTAAATACGCTTACATTCACAACCTCACAGTAGGTATAAACCTGTGTCGTGGGTGCCGTTGTACACAAACAACACATAAACAAACACCCAGATCCGAAACAAATATCTGTAGGCCATACAAATATTTGTCCCGGTGCGGGGATCGAACCCGCGACCCTTCGAATCAAACGGTCATCTAACACCACTGGACTAACCGGGATTTTGTTATCTATACAAATAAATAAAATTGGAGTGTCTGTTTGTAATATAAAAATAACCGCCTTTTACTAAATACATATGTATATACTGTATATACGATATATATACCCGAAAACAATTTTTTTTTACATTTTTTGTCTGTCTGTCTGTCTGTCTTTTTGGCGGGGCTAATCTTGGGAACGGCTAGACCGATTTTGACGGGACTTTCACTAGCAGATAGCCGATGTAATAAGGAGTAACTTAGGCTACTTTTGTACTAGCTTTACTCACGACTTCGTCCGGGTAGATACTGAACAATCGTAAATTCTCACGCAGACGAAGTCGCGGGGACAGCTAGTTTCTAAATAAATTAATGGAAAACTGGCTGACTGACTAGCTGACAATTTATGTCTTGAATATGCAAATAAGCTCCTTTGACCTATATGTACTTGACAGGACATTCTCCTTGGTAGCATGGTTCCAGTTTTTTGCCTACAATGAACTACACTTTCCCCTATTAACATGACAGCTGACGTGAAAACGTAAACGTAACTTCACGCCTGTAATCTGCGAAGGGGTAGGCAGAGGTAAAGCATGCATTCAAGCATACATGCAAACACCCACGATTCGCCGGTTACATTTTTGGCCCATGTAACAGATGGCGAGGCTGTTGACATTCCCAGGCACATTACCAAACTTCGAGGTACTGGGAAAATTCCAGAAAATGGAAAAATTCCAATAGAACCAGTGTTAGAAGTCTTTACACCATTATCTCTGATAACCCCCCAGGAATCGAACCCAGGACCTCAACGTAGTAGTAGTGGCCTGCTACCACTAGGCTATGAGGCAGTTACGTGAAAACGTCATACTAAATATCTGTCAAATCAATTTGAAAATGGAACCGACTGTTTGTTCCTACTGTCTACTCTATAATCTTAACCTCATTGATAGGCTCCACACTCTCTATCTACCTCGTAAGTGACTTGGCGTGAAGATACATATACAAACTCCACTGTTACCCTGAGTTACCATGTTCTGTGTAAGGCTTGACATTTCTCTTAATCTTAACAATAATAAGCACGATTGTTCAAGCTCAAGTTTTTCTAAGTCAGTCCAAGATTATCACGATCTAGAGCTTACGAATCATTAAAAAAGTCTTTCAAAGACCAAATATTGTCGCGCTAAACTTTCCATCAAACTCATCCATTTCGCGTGATGGCCTCCAGCCGCTGCGGACTATTATTAATTATCTAATTTGTAACCTCTCCACGTTATATCGATTTGACGTCGCATACGGCATACATTACTCGTTTTGTGAGACAAATGAGGGCCATTGGAGCCAATTTATAGATCTATTACAGTAAGACTAGACGCTTAGCTGCAAATTTTCGAGTCTCACTGAATATGCCCGCTCGATCGCATTCAATTTTATTTTAAAATTTATACTCGGCTGTAAAACAGCTGTTTTAAAACTTTTAAAATAATGACTACGTGGGATGGAATAGTGCCATTTATGAACGTATTTCTCTTTTAAATGTATGTTTTGTGGGATCATCAATCTTTTGTGTTCCACTGGTGGAAAAATCTGTGAAAATGTATTTTTTTGTAGTTTCAAATATATTAACAAAAACTCCACGATAACAATATGGCAACGAAATTCGTAAGATTATTTTAAAGAGATTTTTGTAGTCCTGTAGTATTCCACCTTCCTGACAGAGAGTAAGTAAGAGGTAAGAAACAAACCTATAACAGTATAGATATATTATGCATAGATATAAATACCTGCATTATTAATTAAGCGCAGACAAAGACACAGAGCAAGCAGCCTCGCGAGGCATTTGCCGCGTGTGGCTAGATGCTCTGTGTTGGTCGCGCTCGACAGAAAAGAAATGTTCGAATTTAGACTCTAGAAGAGGAACTTTTGAAGATGAAATAGGTAATTCCTGTGATCAGAGGACTGGCTAATATTTCGGCCAGGTAATAAGCATTGCCAATCGAAGTGGCAATGCTGTCAGCCTTTTTAAAAATCGGCACACCGCAGACACTCCGCCAAAATGCTTTAAAAACGCTTAATTTGGTAGAGACCAAATTAAGCGTTTTTAAAGCATTTTGACACAGACATCAATCAGTGACGTGTATTTACACGTGCACCTGTGTGCGTTGCACGTCGAGAATACCAAACGTCGCCCATATGTGGGGAGGCGGTTGAGTGAGGCGCGGAAATCGGGCGAGACGTCGAAGTGTCCATTCTATACGTAGTATTATTACATATTCTCTGAAATCGGTTAGCGCGGGCGACCGAGCGCCCGAGCCATATAGTGTCGAGCGCGTCCAACACAGAGCAAGCAGCCTCGCGAGGCATTTGCCGCGCGTGGCTAGACAGAGAGAGCCACCAACACAGAGCATCTAGCCACGCGCGGCAAATGCCTCGCGAGGCTGCTTGCTCTGAGTTGGACGCGCTCGACACTATATGGCTCGGGCGCTTGATTGATGTCTGTGTAATAGAGACCAAATTAAGCGTTTTTAAAGCATTTTGGCGGAGTGTCTGCGGTGTGCCAATTTTTAAAAAGGCTGACAGCATTGCCACTTCGATTAGCAAAGCTTATTACCTGGCCGAAATATTAGCTAGTCTTCTGATCACAGGAATTACCTATTTCATCTTCAAAAGTTCCTCTTCTAGAGTCTAAATTTGAACATTTCTTTTCTGCGTTTATTTTGACGTAGCGCCAAGAAATCCCAAATGATTACAAAGGACTTATGTTTTATTCACACACCGTTTATCTGTGAACACGGGCCAGATAGATAATCAAACGAGCGGCTTTATTCGGAACTAACAAGGATCTGGGGTCAATATAACATGCAGTGATAAATTCTGGTGTTGGTGCGTTGTTAAGATAAAAATATTATGTTTTTAAAAAACTCTGTCTGTCTGTTTGTTACCATTTCACGTCCAAAGGACTGAACCAATTTTAATGAAATTTGGTACAGAGATAGAGCTAACTTTGAGTAAGAAGATAGGCCTAGTCATTTATAAATCGACATCCACGCGGGCAAAGCCGCGGCCAACAGCTTGTATGTTATATTTTCTAAGAGTGGGATGGGAATTAAAGCATGCATATAAGCATAAACTGTATGTATCTTCACGCCAGGTCCCTAACGGGGTAGGCAGAGTATCCCGGTTCTGACAAACCTCTCGTGCCTCGTCTACCTTCATCATTCTCTTCATACATGCACGCCGATTCCTAAGACTTTTGACCCCACCATCAGACAGAACTCGACCTATTTGGTCATGGTAGGTCAGCCTTGGTCTTCCTGGGCCTCTGCAACCATCTCATTCGCATTGTTTATCTGTTTAGTCATTCGCTCATTCGACATTCTTTCTATATGCCCGAACCATAAACTGTCTACCACAAAATGGCAGTGTTGAGCACTATCGTGTTCCAGTGAGGTGGTAATGTATACCCTCGTAATAACTGCCACAGAGACATAACAACTTAAGTCTCACAGGTGGCAACACATCTACTCTCACACCTCTACACTCACATTTTGACCTCTGGTCTTTGTGTGGGTGTCTATAGGCTGCAGTCATCACTTAACATCAATGTGAACTGCATGCTTGTTTGCCACCTTCATTACATAAAAAACACAAATAGATCCACATATCAAATCTCCACCAACCCGCATTGGAGCAGCGTGGTGGAAGCTCCGGGCCTCCTCCCAAGAAGGGCAGAAACTCATGCCCAGCTGTGGGACGTATCAAGGGTTGCCATTATTATTGTTATTAGATCCACAGTGCATGTATCTTCTTTTTTTTTTTTTTTTTTTTTTTTTATTAGGAAGACTATCGATTATTACAATTAGAGCGTGGATACAATATAAGAAACGGAAGAATCATTTATAAGTCTCCACTTATAGAAAAAAAGTAGATAGCGAAAGACAATAGCAACATTTAAAAGACATTGTAAAGAACGGTTCACACTACCACATCATATCACAAAGCAAAAGGTGTGAATATACACATGTTTAACAAGTTTGTCAGTTAAACAAGTAGAAAAAAAAAAACGAATAAAGCAGTATAAGTACATACTACATTTACGCATACTTAAAAATATATAAACATATGCTTATCATCCACATTGAGAAAAAAAAAAAAAAAAACAATTAAAGAAATCACGAGCCCCATTTCTTAAGCCCCATTTTAGGGACATACGTTTTATTCACACACCGTTAATCTGTGAATATGCGCCAGGTAGATAAAATCAAACGAGCGAGCTTATTTGGAACGAACAAGGATCTGAGGTCGAGAAACAGGGTGTAATGATAAATTCTGGATGTGGTTTCGTTGTTGAGATAGAGAAATGTTTATGGAGGTAGTAATATCATAAATACATTTTTACACATACATGCAAATGTATTTATGATCTACTATATGTATGTATACATATGCATATTTTTTTTGTAGATTTGTTGAAAGATACTGACTTGCATTCATGTATAAACACATAGATTCACAATTCATTTATTGCATTTTAGTTCCATTTGTAAAAATCAGCCTACTGATGTCCATGTTACATTTTCAAAGTTCGTGTCATGTAAAAACTCTTTAAATGGAAATTACTTATCCAATTCCTCGATAAAACTGGGAGACCTAGGAGTTGTGCTTCATTCAAGTGCATATGGACTTTCTTAATGTCACTATTTTTATACAATGTTTTATTTTGACATCGAGCAAAAAAATCTGAAATGAACTTATGTTTTATTCACACAACGTTTACCTATGAAAATGATTCAGATAGATAAAATCAAACGAGTATGTGTATTTGTACGTAACGCAACTTCAAGCCTGTAATCTCCGCAGGGGTAGGCAGAGGTAAATAAATGCATTCAAGCATACATGCAAACACCCACGATTCGCCGGTTACGTTTTTTGCCCATGTAACAGGTGGCGAGCCTGTTGACATCTCCGGGCACATTACCAAACTTCGAGGTACTGAGAAATTTCCAAAAAAATGGAAACATCCCAATAGAACCAGAGATAAAGGCCTTTACACCATTATCTCTGTTAACCCCTTACCCGGGAATCGAACCCAGGACCTAAGCGTAGTAGTAGTGTCCTGCTTCCACTGGACTACTGAGTTTTATTTGTAACTAACGAGTATTTGGGGTCAAGATAAAGGGTCCGGTGATAAACTCTGGTCACGGTTGGTTGTAGAGATAACAAGGTGTTTATTATGACCAAAATATTAACAATACAATTCAAGCAGACTATTGGTCTGACTGTATATTAACTCATATCAACGTGTACGACTATATACACCTAACGTTACAGGAAGATATAGACCATAAATCCTTTTGTCAAACCCGGTGTACGAGTGTGTGAATGTATTTCACATTTCTGAACTACCAGAGCAGCAGTGAGCATTTTTTCGATGTCATATATGTTATGATATTGAGTAAATTTAGGTGAGAATGATGCTTGCTGGGCTGGTACCATGTTACTACGGAATGCTCTAGGAAGCCTGAAGTTCCCAGACCTCCAAAGGATTATTTCTTTCAAAGCATGCAAAAGTTGTGTGTGAATTATTGTGTCTGAAATTTTGATTTTAACTTACGTGATGCCACAAAATCCAATAAGATAACAAAAATAATCTATCAACATAAATTAAGTACCTCTTTTAGAGTTAATTTTAGATATGCTCACAATACTAAACTACCATCAGCGACGTTCAATCATATATGACGGAGATCGTCAAATGTCAACAAACTGAGGCACAAATACGAGGAGAGATTGAAGCCTTGAAGTCGAGTCGACGCACGGGATTCAAATCGTTCACGTTACGTACCTGCCAAACATCTGCAAATGTTTCTCAGTCCTGACTTCTGGCCCGAAGTCTTTCTGCTTTTTGGGAGGCAAGACGGACGCCTCAGTAATAGATCAGTGATTCGGTGTTAGTGCTTAACACAATATTATATGACATAGCATTAAATTTTATTTTTTAATTTTGAGATGGGCCCTAGTTGCCTGCAATAAATGATTTTATCCTAATACGCACCTCTATAAAACTTAACAACCAATCACATTAATATCACAACAGATTACTTGATAGAATAGCTTACTTATCTTGATAGCACCCGGTATCTTGAGCCCAGATCCTTGTTATTTACATATAAACCCGCTCGTTTGAATTCTATCTGGCCCGTGTTCACTGATAAACGGTGTGTGAATAAAACATAAGTGCTTTGAAATCATTTAGGATTCCCTTGATTTATGTCAAAATATTATACGGAATTAGTTGCTATAAAAAGTACATTTTCTCTTGAATAAACCACATGTCTTATAATCGTAACACACGTCCGGATTTGGTACGGATCGGACAGCGGATTCGGTACGCTCCGAACCGAATTTGGCCATGTGTAGCGACAGCAGATTTGGTCCGATGCGGTTTTTTTATGTGATGGAAGTGGCACAACAAGCGTGCAGCTCACATTGATGTTAAGTGATGACTGCAGCCTATAGATACTTACACAAAGACCAGGGTCAAAATGCAGTAGCGTTACCACTCCTGCAGCTTAAGGTGTTATGCCTCTGTGTCGCAAATTACAGGGCCGTAAAAGAGAAAGAGCGGTCCCCTCACGCGGGTTTGGTCGGCGGAGTTGGTCCGCCGGATCAAATCCGGTCGTATGTTACTGCTATTGGTCTGACATGACGCTTGTTTGATTTTTTTCTCGCCCATGTTCACAGATAAACGGTATGTGAATAAAGCATACGTAATTTGTAATCACTTAAGATTTTTGTTGCTACATCAAAATAACAGTTTTATAAGTAACTAGCTGTTGCACGCGGCTTCGCCCTCATAGATGTCGTTTAAAAGTAGCCTATGCTCTTTCTCAAAGTCATCTCTATCTCTGTACCAAATTTCATTAAGATCGGATCAGTCGTTTAGACGTGAAAAGGTAACAGACAGACAGACAGACACTTATTTACTTTCGCATTTATAATATTAGTAGGAATAGTAGGGATTTAAAGATTTGAAATATACGTTCTCTTAATTAAACGGGACAAACCTCTATTCTCTATATTATAAAGTGGTAAACAAGCAAACAGTCTACATTGTTGGAATTGATATTGTTACCCATAATACATGCAACCAAAGGTTGCAATCTAGATGCGTTGGCACTCTTCAGATCTAAATTGTTACACCTCTGAGCCGGAAATAACAAGGCCGTGCATTATCACCTGATTGGAACACAATAGACACGATAGCGCTGATCACTACAATTTAGCGACAAAAGGATTGAGGTAAGGCGTTGTTGCCTATGGGCCCCATTACTGGAGCTCTACTACTAGTAGTCGACTGACAAACATCGGGAAAAGATTCTGCATGAGCCCAGGTTTGATTAAAGAATTAGTAATAATAATAATAATGGTGACGCAAGCTGTCGGTGACCCTAACCACCGACAGCTTGGACCCTGTTCCCGCTGCCGGCGGCGCACTATTTTTTATTTTTTTATATATATTTGTTTTTTTTTTTTTTTTTTCAACTTATATATGTAAAAAAATACTAAATAAGATGAAGAATAAATGAGTATAATAATAATGGCAACGCATTATACGTCCCACTGCTGGGCACGAGTCTCTCCCCTTTTTGAGGGGAGGCCTGGAGCTTACTCCACCACGCTGCTCCAATGCGGATTGGTGGGTTAGTGGCCAACCCGCTGTCGGATGTTTTCAAACCGCCCATTAGGCCTCCGACAAGGTTTAACGACTGCTATCCATCGATAGCAACCGGGACCGACGGCTGAACATGCCCTCCGAAGCACGGAAACGCGCATTTAATTTGCCACTAGCGGTCACCCATCATACTACCCGACCGCGCCCGTAGTGCTTAACCGAGTAGATAGTTTTTTTTTTACGATCTACACCAGCCGCTGGGCCATGCGCGCTTAATTCCGATTCGATTCCATAAAACTAATAGTAGGTACATTACAAACAAAATAAGGCACAATTCTATCCCACGTAGGCATTATTCCATCGTTTTGAAACATCTCTTTTAAAGCCGAGTATAAATTTTAAAATAAAATTGAATGCGATCGAGCGTATATTCAGTGTGACTGGAAAATTTGCAGCTAAGCGTCTAGTCTTACTGCAATAGATCTATAAATTGGCTCCAATGGTCCTCATTTGTCTCACAAAACGAGTATTGTATGCCGTTTGCGACGTCAAATCGATATAACGTGGAGAGGTTACAAATTAGATCATTAATTATGGTCAGCAGCGGCTGGCAGCCATCATGCGTAATGGAGTTTGATGGAAAGTTTCGGCGGGACTATATTTGACCTTTGGAAGATTTTAAAAAGAATTCATAAGGTCAAGGACATGTCGTTCATATAGCTTGCTCGTAAGTGTCCGTAAGTCCGTTGCCCGAAGGTCCCTGTCCCGACCACTCACAACACAAAGCGTCCCAAGACGCCCGGGTGGAGAGGTCCAGGGACACGCAGTTCGGCCTTGGAGGAATTCTAGTTCCCTCGTCCGCCCCCCCGCGGCTCCAACATGACCCTATCTGACGGCGGTACCGCCGTTACCACCTATACCACCGTTAAGCGGCTAAGTATAGGGTGCAGGGCCAACTAAATACCCGTACACCTCCTACCCAGCCGTCTCCTGTCCACAGCAGCGAGTGGCGGCCACAGCCACACCAAACGGCGCCCCCTCTCTGGGTTCCTCTTGGCGACAAGAGTGGTGTGGGGACAACCGGGTACTGAAGCCCCCCCGCTGGAAACCCGAACAAGTTACAGGCGGAACAGGTTAGATCCCTGCCCGGAGTCAAATATTTTCTTTCCTTTTTTACTTAGTTAGTATACTTTGGTATATTATGAAATTCATGTGTTTAGTCTAGAGTTACCTACAACGCAAAGTACACTGAATAAAAACCTTTTTTGTAAAAATAATGGATTAAAAGTTGTGGTTACTCATTTGTTTAGAGAAAATACTGCGCGACCCGCAATAAAGAGGGTAGGCTAAAATTTGTCTGTTTAATTAATTTCTAGGTTCATGTATGTTAAACTTGAAAATATAACGATTCTTTTAAGCAGCTTATAAAATATGTAGTTTTATTAACACAAATACAAAAACATTTTCAAATTCATTGTAAAATTTATTATTTAATAAAAACGTTAACGTAACTTCACGCCTCTAATCCCCGAAGGGGTGGGCAGAGGTAAATGCATGCTTTCAAGCATACATGTAAATACCCACGATTCGCAGGTTACGTTTTTGGATCATTTAACAGGTGGCGAGCCTGTTGACATCTCCGGGCACATTACCAAACTTCGAAGTACTGGAAAATTTCCAAAAAATGGAAAAATCCCAATATAATTTAATGAAGTACCATAATATAAGGTAATGTATGGCCCCGTAATGACTATCACAGAGACATAACAACTTAGGTTTCGCCTTCAAGGGTAGCAACGCATTTGCATTTTGAATTCTGGTTTTTGTGTACATTTGTATAGGCTGCAGTCGTTACTTAACATCCATGTGAACTGCATACACATGTTGCCCGGTTAGTCCAGCGGTGTGAGATGACCGTTTGATTCGAAGGGTCGCGGGTTCGATCCCCGCACCGGGACAAATGTTTGTATGGCCTACAGATATTTGTTTCGGGTCTGGGTGTTTATGTATGTGTTGTATGTGTACAACGGCACCCACGACACAGGTTTATACCTACTGTGGGTCTGTGAGTGTAAGCGTATTTTTTTTTTTTTTTATTTTACATGTAGTTTGCTACCATTAGTAACAAAGAAATACATTCAGCCAGTAATCGGTTTAAAAACCATAACCATTGCCTCAAAATACGTATTTATATTTTGAAATAATATTTTACCTTTCTATCCCATAATAAGTTAGCATGGGTTGCCATTATTATTATAATAAACAAATATTTTTCCCGGTGCGGGGATCGAACCCGCGACCCTTCGAATCAAACGGTCATCTCACACCGCTAGACGAACCGGGTCGTCAAAATTGAACTTGTAATTGAACTCGATGAACAAAATAATTCTGCAGCGGGATCCTAGAATATAAGGGTCCGCGTAAACAAACCTTCGGATTTAATTTTCCACAGAAAGTACTCCATCATTCTGTTTACACCGTAAGCATCTTCGCGTTAAGGTTCATAATAACAACAACGATAAAAACAACAAATAGATACTTAGGTTTATCTATAGGAGTATGCACTTAATTTGTTTTTTTAAAACTGCCTCAGTAGCCTAGTGGTAGCAGGCCACTATTACTACGCTGGAGGTCCTAGGTTCGATTCCCGGAGGCTATGAGAGATAAGGGCTAAAATCTCTGGTTCTATTGGGATTTTTCCATTTTCCGGAAGTTTCCCAGTACCTCCAAGTTTGGTAATGTGCCCGGAGATGGCAACAGGCTCGCCATCTGTTACATGGGCCAAAAGCGTAATCGTGAGTGTTTGCATGTATGCTTGAATGCATGCATTTACCTTTGCCTACCCCTTCGGGGATTGCAGCCGTGAAGTTACGTTTGTTGGTTTTTTTACATCGTTATGTTGGCTGTTCAAATACAATTACATCATTTTAGAAATCAGTTGTAGCAACGAAAATGATAACGCTCAGCGCAGCGTCTTTGTGTTTAAATAAAGTGCAGCTATGAACGTTTTACATTTCGACTACGTGGAACAGTAATTTTGGAACCGAATATTTATAAAGAAACTGACATTGTACTTTTGCTAGATAGCGCTGGTAAGAATAGCAACGTATAAGAATACTTTTAGGGTTCCGTAGTAAGCATGGAACCCTTATAGTTTCGCCATGACCTGTCTGTCTGTCTTTTCGTCCGCGGTTTAGCGCAAAAAGTATTGGTACTAGAGACTTGAATTTTGGCACAAGTATACACCTCAATCACGCCGACAAAGTGGTAGAATAAAAACATGAAAAAATAATTTATTTAGTACGCCGCCGTCACTAGCATATCTCCTACCTCCTCATCCAGCTATTGCTCGTAATTTTTATTAGATCTTTGTCCAATGCGTATTATTGGATCTGTCCAAGCTTCATCTTTCGGTACGCTGTGGTCACTCATGAAAATTGTTGTTCCTATGTATACCTATTTGACATCTGCGGTTCACTCATTCTAAGGGTCCTGTAGAAAATCAGCGTCAGGTACCCTTGTATATGAAGGTACCTGAAATTTTCTGAACAGGACACCTTTTTGGCAGCCGTGATACACATATTACGTGTATGTATTAATTTTAGAAATTGTGTTGTCTTCTCTCTGTTATCTACGTTTTATGTCTGTTTTATGTGTCTCGCTGTGTGTCAAAATAAATGTTTCTTTTCCGTTTTCTTTTCTATGGTCCTGCCATAGAGGTTATGTCTGCTAGGCTGATTCTCATGTAAATCTTCACATTACTAAATCGATCTCTTGCTACAGAGCATTATATCTTAGAGCTATAGATCTTATGGCCCCTTAATAACTGTCCCAGAGACATAATGACTAAGGTCTCAGGGGTGGCAACGCATCTGCATTGTGACCTCTGGTCTTTATGTGAGTCTATAGGCTGCAGTCATCACTGAACATCAATGTGAACTGCATGCCTGTTTGCCACTTATATATATAAAAATCAATTGCTGTTCGTTAGTCTCGCTAAAACTCGAGAACGGCTAGACCGATTTGGCTAATTTTGGTTTTGAATGATTTTTGGAAGTCCAGGGAAGGTTTAAAAGTTAAGAAAATATGAAGAAATCGAAGGGAAATAGTAAAAACTACAATTTAATTGTCCCATACAAATAGTCCGTATCTATCAAACCTTTGACACCTTATTTCATTCTGACGCAATACGAAGTTTGCCGGGTCAGCTAGTTATAAATATATATTTTATCTTCTCTATATTTATATAAAATTCTCGTGTCACAATGTCAGTTACCATACTCCTCTAAAACGGCTGGACTCATATATACTGGTATAAATAAATAAATAAAATTAAAAAAAAAAATTATGTCTCTGAGGCGATACGAATTTCGCCGGGGCAGCTAGTAGGTAAATATATTTTATTTTCTATACTTAAATAACAATTTTGTTTTCTCGCGTCAACATGATCTTTCCACAAACATTTTGGTTCATACGACTTTGATGGATCTGGTCATTCGATAAGCTAAATGTTCAATTTGTTAGCGGTCCACTCTGTATTACATTGCTCGTTTAATTAATGGTTTCAACACAACGGCGAGCGTTAAACCAGCGCTAGTCAAGAGATTTATTTTGCTATTCGCCATCGTATTTAGTCACGGTTAATTTAAAATCAGGACTTATGTGGTATTTTGTAACATCTGTTGATAGACTACATAAAAAAATAACTAAAAATATTCTTACATTATAATGATGGAAACCGGAAATCATCGCGAGACTGCCTGAAAATTTTAAATTTCTTACATAATGGTGATGGAACTCATGAAGAACAGATAGAAAATCAGGCTAAGGTATGGCCAGTATTAACTACAACGGCGAGAAAAACACTTAGGTCTTAAGAGCGGTAATGGGTCTGCATATTGACCTGCGATTCTCGTGTAGATGCTGTGAACGCTGAACTCACTTACCATCTGTTAATTACCAAACCATCATTTTTTAGGAATACATAGTTTTAGGTCGACTTCAACAGATGGCGTTGCTGCATTTTACATCGCAGTATGGCTTTGTACAATGTATTTAATAAGTAAAATGTCATATTAAATTAAACACATTCAAAGAGAGATAAACTTAGTTCAGTACGCATTTGTGATTTAAATTTAATACCTGATCCATTTAGTGTACTATACAGTATATTGCAAGCAGATCCCTGATGTACGGCCTTATAATTTCCGGCACAGATGCATAACGGGTGAACTACTCAGGAGTGGTAACGCATCTGCATTATGACCTCGGCCTTTGAGTGGGTGTCTATAGGCTTCAGTCATCACTTAACATCAATGTGAACTGCATGACCTAAGTTGTTATGTCTCTGTGTTAGTTATTACTGGGCCATACATTACCATCTAACCGGAACACGATAGTGTTGAACATTTGGCGGCAAATAGAGGTAATGCGGTAGTGCCTACGCTCACAGTGGCTCACACTGCTAGTTTGAATAAGTTTAGAAAAAAACTAAGCAGACATGATTTCAGTATATTTTTATAGCAAAAAAAATAAGCAATTATCCAGTTTAGTCGTTAGACCAAAGTAGTCTGGCAATTGAGTAATGAGCCCTAATTGCTTGATTTATTATTTCGTGTGAACGATCTGTAGGGCATTGCCATTGCGATATTCGAGTCTGAGGCTGGGTTGCACCAAGATATTTGTTAAAGTTAAATTTATTGTTACATTTTTTTTTTTTTTTCTGTAATGGAAATGGTAAACAAGCATGCAGTTCACATTGGTGTTAAGTGACGACTGCAGCCTATAGACACCTACACAAAGACCGAGGTCAAAATGCAGATGCGTTACCACTCCTGAGGCCTTAGGTGTTATGCCTCTGTGCCGGAAATTACAGGGCCGTACATTACCACCTGACCGGAACACGATAGTGCTGAACACTACCATTTAGCGGCAAGTATATTAGGTAATGCGGTTGTGCCTACGCCCGCGAGCTCCGTCACTGGAGCTCTGCCACCAGTAGAGATGCCACCAGTAGTAGATTTCACATCCTTCTTCAACATAAACAGATTTCTTAAAGTTAGAAAAGGATATGAAATGTTACAATAACTTTAACTTCAACGCATTTGTTAGTGTCGGTTATATTAAAAAATGCAGCATTTGAAAATTGTTAAATGACGTCATAACTTTGACTGTGCATTGCTGGCCGTGCTGCGCTGGTTCATGTTAAAGTTAACCACAAAATTGTCTGTCACGTGATACATAAATTTGTCTACGCTGATAACTGTCACTAAAAAATACGGTGGTGCAACGCATTTCGCAGTCACTGCTAAAGTATGTGACTGTTATTGTGAAATTTGTCTGGCGTCGGGACGTGATGACCCTACCGCCCACTAGCGAAAGAATTAATCCGCAAGTGCAGTCAACGAAAAAGAACTATTCTTCTTCTTTGTCGCATTCTTCATTACTGAAGGTCGTGCCCGTTTTGGTAAGGTATAGGAGCTGACGAGTTGCTTCCAGGCCGCTCTATCTTCAGCTTTTCTGAGAGCTGCAGTCACCGTCAGTCCTGTAATCTCTTTTATGGCGTCATCCCATCGGCTGGGTGATCGGCCTCTGGGTCTTTTTCCGTCTACTTTACCCACCACAACCAGTTTGTCGAAGTTTTCCGGTTGTCTTCGAACAATGTGGCCAAAGTAGGTGAGAATGCGCTGGTAACAAATTGTTGAGAGCCTAGTTCTGATTTTTAGCTGGTCGAGGATATATTTGTTTGTTCTTTTTGCTATCCACGGTATCAGAATCAGAATCAGAATCAGAATCAGAATCAGAAACTCATTTATTCATTTAGGGTGACAGGCACCTCTTATGACACGTCAAAACAAACAAAATAAATTAAAGCGAATAACAATTGATATGTATGCGCAACATCCTCTTCCAGCACCACATTTCCAATGCATCGATCATCTTTCTATCCACAGCGCGAATCGTCCATGACTCAGACGCATATAAAAAAATAGAGAACACAAGAGTTCGCAGGTACTAGTGTCATTTTGGTAGCATTGGACTCGTTTCTATTCTGCCAGATTTTTGAAAGCTTGCTCATTGCATTCTTAGCCATTTGGTCTTGTCGTCGAATCTCTTTGGCATCCCTGATAGCTTATCATAGATCCCAAGTATACAAAATCTTGATCGACTTCTACGTGAGCCAGCAGTCCGATCTGCGGGAAGTTTTTAAATACATAATATTTTTTTTTGCCTCTGAACTGGCATTGTCTCTGTGAGAAGGAGCACCTTGCCGAGGCAAAATATCGCTACGAGCAGCGGAGAGCGGGGTTGTAGGGTGACACAGAGGCGGCAGTGCTAACTTAAGGAGTTGATATAAAGAATATACCCTTTGGTTCCTAAAAACTATCCCAATTTATCCAGCTTTTCGCAGTTGGTCAATAATTTCACTACGTTCTTGTCTCCGTCTTTGCCTTAATTTCGAGAGTATTAAGTCATATCTAGCAACTGTTTTCATAATCTGGAGGGCGTCTCAAATCCGTCCATCTTAGTTGGCATTAGTGAAGTGACAGAACGGTACGTAGGGTAGGTAGATAGAGGGTTTGCATATATTTGCATCGTAATGCTTCTCAATGTCTTAACCTAAGCGCTGACTGCACTATAGATTTTAATTCTGTACCCAAGAGCCTTCTTAATTATTTTGTCATACAGATATTAAATGTTGGCAAATAAACATTTCGATCAATGTAAATTATTAGTCCCTCTTTAACTTTAAGGGTACATCTGACAATTTATCCTAATATTAGAAACACTTCAGCGTAGTTTTAACTATCTGACGTTAACATCAAACCATCCAGACTGCAGTTATCCGCACTAATCTCTTGGGTTATCTAGATTCCAAGAACAAAGTCGTATAGCAAAGAAACGGTTTTAATAATCAAGACAGCATCTTTAAATCCGTCCATCTTCGTTGGCATTAATGAAGTGACAGAACGGCACAGTAGGTACGTAGAGAGGGTTTGCATCCATTTGCATCGTAATGTTTCTCAATGTCTTGCCCTAATTGTACTACAGTTTTTAATGTTGTACTCAGCAGTTTTCTTAATTCCTATGACGTACAGAAATACGCTTTATTATTCTTGGTGTTTTCGATGTTGTAAGCGAGACTTTTGCAGTTTTCGTGCATTCTAAATAAGGACATATTATCTCTTCGAGTATAAAAATATTTAAACCTAACATCAATACCCTAGAATAGCATGACACCACTAAGACACCCTTCTGGGAATAGAAAAGTTCCTTGATATTGGTATATATATAGGTCACATTTCGATCAATGTAAATTATTAGATACTCTTATGTACGTTAGGGTTTCCATCCATTTGCATCGTAATGTTTCTTAACGTCTTGGCCTAACTGTATTACAGTTTTTAATTTGTACCCAACAGCTTTCTTAATTCTTTGACATAACATAATGAAGTACATTCAACTTATTTATTTATGTTTCAATCTTTTTCAAATTTTTGCAGTGTTATTATGTTTACGAAATGAGGTTATATATTCTCCTCGAGACTTAAGGATACGTAAGTCTAGCGCCATAACATTAGGTTGCCAACTGGAAAAATCTCAAAAATACTTTATAATAATAAATAATAATAATGGCAACACATTATACGTCCCACGAGTCTCTCCCCTTTTTGGGGGGAGGCCTGGAGCTTACTCCACCACGCTGCTCCAATGCGGATTGGTGGAGGTGGATGGGTTAGTGGCCAACCCGCTGTCAGATGTTTTCAAACTGCCCCATAAGGCCTCCGACAAGTTTTAACTACTGCTATCTATCGATAGCAACCGGGACCGACAGGCTTAACGGGACCTCTGAAGCACGGAAACGCGCATTTAATTTGCCACTAGCGGTCACCAATCACCCTACCCGATCGCGCCCGTAGTGCTTTACTGAGTAGGTCGCTTATGATCTAAACCAACTGCGGGGTCATGCGCGTTCGTAGCTGTAAAAATACTTTAGCGTAGCTTAAATTACTTTAGAATAGCAAGAAACCTCCAAGACACTTAATGTTTGGTCAGTCAATAATTCAGCACATTAACCCCCAGTTTTTCATCTTGATTCCTAGAATAAAGTCGTATCTAATTCAGACAGCGTCTTAAATCCTTCCATCTTCGTTGGGATGAATGGAGTGACAGAACGGTACGTAGAGAAGGTTTGCATCCATTTGCATCCTAATGCTTTTCAATGTCTTACCCTAACTGTACTACGGCTTTTAATTTTGTACCCAGCAGCTTTCTTAATTCCTTTGACAAAGAGAAATGAGGTTTATTATTCTTCACGTTTTTTTGCTGTTATAAGCGAGACTTTTGCAGTTTTCTTGCATGCTAGATAAGAATCTATACTAATATTATAAAGCTGAAGTGTTTGTTTGTTTGTTTGAACGCACTAATCTCAGAAACTAATGGTCCGATTTGAAAAATCTTTTCAGTGTTAGATAGCCCATTTAACGCGGAAGGCTTTAGGCTATATAACATCACGCTAAGACGAATAGGAGAGGGTAGATAACATTGCACCCGCGCGAAGCCGGGCTGGGCTGCTAGTATTTCATAAAAGTATTAAAAACTTGTGACGGGTTCCGAGGGCATAGGTTTTAGACATGTAGAGCACTATTGTGTTCCGGTCAGGTAACATAAAGCAAGTGATTTCTGGCATTTTTTACACTTTACTGATAAAGCCATAATGTTAATTAGTTTTAACCTGTTTTGAAGATGCCGTTGCATACACACCACATACCTACACTCAAATCGTTATTTTTTTTATGTAATGGAAGTGGCAAACAAGCTTGCAGTTCACATTGATGTCAAGTGATGACTGCAGCCTATAGACATGAAGACCAAGGTCAAAATGCAGATGCGTTACCACTCCTGAGGCCTAAGATGTTATGCCTCTGTACTGGAAATTACAGGGTCTTTGTGTGTGTATAGGCTGCAGTCATCACTTAACATGCATGTGAAGCACGTGCATGTTAGCCACCTTCACTAAATAAAAAAAAACGTAACTTATATTATTATTGTGCACAAAAGACACATTGTCAAGTAGTAAACCTTTAGAATGTGTTCATCATCATCATCATTTCAGCCAAAAGACGTCCACTGCTGGACAAAGGCCTCCCCCAAAGAATGCCACAACGAACGGTCCTGGGCCGCCCTCATCCAACGATTGCCCGCGACCTTCACCAGGTCGTCGGTCCACCTCGTGGGGGGCCTGCCTACGCTTCGTCTTCCGGTACGCGGTCGCCACTCTAGAACTCTTCTGCCCCAACAGCCGTCAGTTCTGCGAGCTATGTGCCCTGCCCACTGCCACTTGAGTTTCGCTATTCGATGGGCTATGTCGGTTACTTTGGTCCTCAAGCGGAGCTCCTCATTTCTGATTCGATCTCGCAGAGTAACTCCGAGCATAGCCCTCTCCATCGCTCTCTGAGTGACCTTGAGCCTTCTTATGAGGCCCATAGTGAGCGACCACGTTTCTGTTCCGTATGTCATCACTCGCACACACACTGGTCAAAGACCTTCTTCTTCAGACACTGCGGTAAATTGGACGAGAAGATATAACGCAGCTTCCCGAACGCTGCCCATCCGAGTTGGATTAGGCGATTGACCTCTTTCTCGAAGTTGGACCTACCTAACTGGACCGTTTGTCCCAGGTATACGTAATCGTCAACAACTTCGAGTGTAGTACCCTCGACCATAACAGGAGTGGGCGTAACAAGGACATTCGACATAATCTTCGTCTTGTCCATGTTAATTTTAAGGCCCACTCGTTGGGAGGCCCTACTGAGGCCATTGAGCATTATAGCACATAGAATGTGTTAATTATCACCAATTACATCAACTTCGTAACTCAAAGGAATATTGTTTGAGTGATTGAATTTACGGCAGGTCTAGACGTCTCGACGTTGTTCAATCTTACTCCGCAAAATCTGCGGCAGTAAATCTGGGGATGTGATAGATAATACATTTATGCGATAATATTTCTTAGTGTCGTAACATCGGATATAGCTGTCGACGCTATTTCTGTAACAACCATTTTGAAAGTGAACAGAGTTAATGACGGTAGCAAGATTTCTTCGACATAATTAGTATGTGTATTTAAAACGTAACGTAACTGCACGCCTGTAATCCCCGAAGGGGTAGGCAGAGGTAGATGCATGCATTCAAGCATACATGAAAACACCCACGATTCGCCGGTTACATTTACGGTTTTTGGTCCATGTAACAGGTGGCAAGCCTATTAACATCTCCGGGCACATTACCAAACTCCACCCTTGAGGCCTTAGTTGTTAATAATCATCAATTACATCAACTTCATGAATCAAACCAATATTGTTTGAGTAAGTTAATTCTCTGTGATGGTTATTACGGGGCCATGCATTACCAGCTAAACGGAACATGATAGAGCTGAACACTATCATTTGGTGGCAGTTAGATTAAGTAATGCGGTGGTGCCTACGCCCTCGAGTTACACTGGAACTCTACCGCCAGTAACAGAAAATTAATAAATAAACCAATTTACTGGTGGTAGAGCTCCAGTGACGGAGCTCGCGGGCGTAGGCACCACCGCGTTACCTAATATACTTGCCGCTAAATGGTAGTGTTCAGCATTATCGTGTTCCGGTCAGGTGGTAATGTACGGCCCTGTAATTTCCGGCACAGAGGCATAACACCTATTGCCTCAGGAGTGGCAGTGCATCTGCATTTTGACCTCTGGTCATTGTGTGGGTGTCTCTAGGCTGCAGTCTTCACTTAACATGAATGTGAACTGCATGCTTGTTTGCCACTTTTACTACATAAAAAAAAAAAAATACTATTTTATGGTTTTCGCAGCTTCATTCTGATCTTCAACTCATTTATTTTTGAGTATGACTCAGGTAATAATATTTCGAGACAGAATGTGAAAAGTGTCTCCAGAATATTTGTTCTGGCCGGCTGATTTCAGCTTAGCTAAAATACCCTTAAATCACTGCCATTATGTTTCATCCTCAAAACCAATATTTGAAGTTAGTGTTGTCATATATATAATGTATCTAATGTGCGTTTATGAATAAGGGGGTTATTCTATAAATGCCATGCCATATGTATATATTACTCCTATTATCTATTTGAATGTCTGTAGATCGTAGTATTCACATCTATTTGAACTGCACGTACCCCATATATACATTCAATCAATATGGAACGTTTATTTGCTATCAATCGACAGGACAAAGCTCGATGACAGCTGGCCTAAACAATACGGACTGATTCAGGGCGCACGTGAAATATCATGACACGTTTTACACTCATTTGTTATTGTAATTAGTTTATTTCATGGCGAGATACGCTGCAATTTACTAAATGAAATTCTGAATGTGTGATTTTGTAATAATGTTATTTCATTTGTTTATGATGCTAACCTTTTATCATATTAGTAGGTGACCCGGCAAACTTCGTATTGCCTCAGAATGAAATAATGTGTTAAAGGTTTGATAGATACGGACTATTTGTATGGAAAAAATGCAATGTGTTTTTTACTATTTCCCTTCAATTTCTTAATATTTTTTTACCTTTTAACCTTCCCTTGACTTCCAAAAATAATTCAAAACTAAAGTTAGCCAAATCGGTCTAGCCGTTTTACATATATAGATTGATATTGTTAATTTATTTTCAAGACAGTTTACACGTTCACCTTTCCATGTTCTCTTCTTTTTTTATGTTAGGAGGGTGGCAAACAAGCCTGCAGGTGCAAGTGATGACTGCAGCCTATAGACATCTACGTAAAAAGAAGAAGTCAAAATATAGACGCTTAGCCACCCCTGAGACCTGAGGTGTCATGTCGCAGTGATAGTTATTACGGGGCCACAATAGTGCCGAACACATTAATCATCATTTTACTGGTGGTAGAGGTCCAGTGACGGAGCTTGCGGGCGAAGGTACCACCATTACCACCACCGAAGGCACCACATTATCTAATATACTTGCCGCTAAATGGTAGTGTTCAGCACTATCATCTTCCGGTCAGGTGGTTATGTATGAACCTGTAATTTCCGGCACAGAGGCCGGAAATGTAATGGAAGTGGCCGTACATTATCACCTGACCGGAACACGATAGTGCTGAACACTACCACTTAGCGGCAAGTATATTAGGTAATGTGGTGGTGCCTACGCCCGCGAGCTCCGTCACTGGAGCTCAACCACCAGTAAAAACTTTGTATCCAGCTAATAACCAGCATGCGTCTGTTCCAACCAACATTTCAAAGGCTTCAATTCGTTTCCTCAAGTGCTCTTTAATTGTCCAGGCCTCACATCCATAGAATAGTATAGTAGGCCATATATAGCACCGTAGCAACCGTACGCGTAGGGACATCTTTTTATTTATAGAAAAGAGTTTTTTTAGTAGCAGGGTTCTTCTCAGAAGTTACTGTATTTGGAATAATTCTGCTAAGTGAATGACTACGAAAAAAAAAAGAATATAAGATACGATAATAATAATATAAAGAAAAAATATCTGGACTAAGCTCACTAGATTGTCAGCATGTGGCATGTGGATTCGGCGATCATTGTACCGATAGTCGTCTCGGTGAATGGCCTTATCGCCAAGAACCTCGACCAACACCTTATGAGGCTCACGTTGGGCGGCTGGGTCAAGGGCCTGATGCAGAAGGCAGTGCTACTTGACACGGCAGGAATAGTGAGGAGGTTCCACTCTCTGCGTCCCTAACCACCGGTAGCTTGGACCCTGTTCCCGCTGCCGGCGGCAAGCTATTTTTTATTTCTATATATATATATATATATATGTCGGAGCAAGAAGTTTATTGTTGGTTCTGTAAAGTACTAGGCTATAGAAATACCTTGCTAAAAATATTATTTTAAGTTAATTTGATTTGTTAGATTTTGTTACCGTTTAAAATCATTATTTCATTTAAAGAGTAATTGTATTATGAAAGTACATTACCGAGTTGAGGGTACGCCTCGAGCGGGGTCGAGGCGCCATCTGACAGATCGCCGTTAACGGAGGTTATAAAATGTGTCGTTGTTGATCGAGGTGGATCATTCTTTGGTTGGACAGTGGAGTACTATTTGATTGGCGAAGTAAGATCGGTGTCGCGAACCCGCTGCTCGTTGTACTTAAAAGTTTAAAAGTGTAATTATATCAAAGAGTTTTGAGTGTAAGCATATCAAGTAGTTTTGAAGTTAAGCAGTGATATTTTGTTAAAGTGATTAAATCTGACTGATAATAGTGACTTATTGTTTTGTGCTAGCATTTAACCCTCAAGACGCCCACTAAACACATAACCACTAATGATGATGTCGAGATTAACGTTCTTTCTCCGACATCAGAAGTGGGATCGGTGCAGGCACAAAACGTGGGTAGATCAATGAAAGTTAATAATGGCGCGCGCGTTTTGTTAGAGGCGCAACAAAATAGCATGCAGTTGCTTGTGGAGGCGCTGCACAATCCGTGATCCGCTGGGTACACGGATTACGTTGCCCAAATTTCAACCGAATAACGCAGAGACGGAGGCTCGAGCCTGACTAGCACCTGCGGACATCGGCGTATCGGATCGAAAAAAAAAACAGGGGAGTCAACTTATTCTTATACTTAGTAAAGTTAGAACGGTCGCGACAGGGTTTTCCCACATTGCTTTTCCTAATGGACTGAATTTAATTTTCTCTCGTTTTGACACCTAAGAAACATGCGTGGTGACTATTTTAATTTTTTTTTTTTCTGGTAAACTGCAAGATGGTGAAAAGACTCTGCTTATGCAAGCCTATTGTCAAGTCTAGTGTCTTATTGTGTAATATTGATAAAGAGGAGACCGGCTGCGACGACATATTTTTTTATTGAGAAATAAGTACCCACATTCAAATTAAACTTGAACATATGCTATTTTCGAATCGTTAAGTGATACTTAACTTCACACCTGTTATCCCCAAAGGGGTAGGCAGAGGTAAATGCATGCATTCAAGCATGCATGCGGGCACCCACAACTCGCCGGTTGCGTTTTGGCCCATGTAACAGGTGGCGAACCTGTTGCCATCTCCGGGCACATTACTAAACTCCGAGGTATACTGGGAATCTTCCAGAAAATGGAGAAATCCCAGTGAAGTCGGAGATGAAGGATTTTGAGCCGTTGTCTCTGATGGCCCCCGACCCGGGAATTGGACCCGGGACCCCCAGCGCGGTGGTGGTGGCCTGCTGCCACTACGCTACTGTTGCAGTTAAAGTAATCGAATCGTAAAGTGATGTTATCGAGAAAATATGAAGTCTCATACTCTGCAAGACAATAAGGGTCCTAGGTTAATTCTTCCTCCTATAAAATGTTATACTATGCGGAAAATTTGGTGATAGATGTTTTTAATGTTTCAGTCGTTTGTATGAAGAGCAACAAACAGCTTCGAGATATTTTAAATTCCGACCACATGGCCGTGGTTACGACAAAACCTTCCCTGACATGCTTGAAGTTTGGTGCTGAGGGTCACGTGGCATCAGGATGTTCGAAACCAGGCGGTGGCTCGCAACCTGCCATCACATCCTGTGTGAGACAATTGGACGTATGCGGAGGGAAATCTGTCACTGAGGCAATCGTCAATTTGGTGAGTCGTTTTCATTTTGTTATGACCTCGCAACAGCTGATGAATGGGTTCAATTCCCAGGTCATGGTGAATCGGTACAAATCACCAATTTGTGGCGTTTCCCGTTGAAAATGTTTTCAATGTAATCCTATGCCTAGAGTTGAAATTTAACCTAACACATGGTTAAGTTAAGAAAATGGCTAATTTCATTCCCTCTATTGGGGTAGATAGTTTGAAAAGGTTAGTCAAACGGTAAAGTTGATAATGGTTTCACCTGTGGGTAACGATCATCACTGTTCGTCTAATGTGTATATGGTCTCTCCTGCTTTAGTGGGTGACGACTATCACTGTTATGTAGTCTTTCCTGCTTTTGTGGGTAACGATCATCACTGTTCATCTTAATGCTGTAGGAATCTTACCTGCTATTGTGGGCTAAACAAATTCTTATGATTAGGTAGCGGACACTGAGACTCAAGTACCAATTGATATGATGTGACGAATATTGAAAACGTTGTGTGTGAACATGTGTGTACAGGTTCTTGGTTCACGGGTTTCGTGACTATGCCAGAGTATCAGTGTGTTGACTCTGGGTGGAATATGAGATGATTTGGCATTCCTGGAGAGAAGTGCTGGTTGTTGAGTTGTTGGCCATGAACGAGACACCTGTGTTAATTTGTTCGATAATGTAAATTTCGTTGTGATGAGATTTTATTAACATGAAGTCTGTCAATGATACTTGATATTAGAAAGTGTTGTGTTATTTACCGAGATATTAAATAATTTGATAAAACTGATGAAATAATTTAGTGAACTTGAAAATGGTGCGGCTGAGGTGACATTATAGGTAGTTGCCCGAGAACCTAAATACTTCTTGAGATAAGACAGTTTCAATCAGGTAATGATGATGAGGGTGGTGAATTTTCGTTTAGCTGGTCAGAACCGAAACAGTAGCCATTAGTGAACGGTGCGCAGATGGCACGGGGATGCCATGTAGGTACGAGCCGTAGTACATTGGGAGTTTGGCTCAACAATTTGGTGTCTGCTTTAGGAAATCCATGGACGCGCGGTAATATGTATGGCGGTGTATTGTATGCGTGCCAATATAGAAGGTTATTGCGTGTTCAGGTTGTAGGGGATGGATAATGAGAAGTCCAAGTTGGTGATCACCATATAATGCGGAATTTACACTGTTACATATTTGCGGTTACTTTAGGTGGGTTGAGTTGCGTGTGCGCGGCACTAAGGTGTAGGTGTAGGGACAACTGACGACGCAACGCTACGCTAAGCTTGCGGCGCCGTCCGGATGGTTATATTATAATGCTTAATAATGTGACGCTACATATGGTAGGCGCCGGTTGAAGTTAGATTCTTCAAGAGACCGTAAAGTCCGTGAGACTCGGAGATAACAAACGGGGTTTTTCGGGACTTGTGAGAAGTTTATGGGCCATGTATAAGTTTTTTCTACTCCGCGATTTTAATTGATATACCGACTTTTGTAACAATTCACATAGATGTTACAGGAAAGCTCAATGGCAGTAGTGATCTTAAAGAATGTTTTCGTTTTTATAGATGAGTTCTCTAAATATGTGATACTCAGGCACTCCTTAAGAATTAATACTGGGAGAGCAATTAACGCTCTCAAGACAACCACATGACCAGCCAGTTGGTTCAGCGGTGTGTGTTGACAGTTTCAATCGAGGCTCAGGGGTTCGATCCCCGTACCGCTGCAAATGTTTGTGTGGCCTACGGGTGCTGATTACGGGTTTGGGTGTTTGTGTGAGTGTTGTGTGTGTGTAACGGCACCCACGACACTTGGGTAGAAGTGTAAGCGGATTTAAAGTATTTAAATTAAAAATTTCAACCGAGTCCTATGGAGTTTTTTAATAGGTAGAGTAGCTAGACGTTTAAATTTATTAACTGTAGACGATCACGAAGTTGAAGTAAATGTTGAAA
The DNA here is from genome assembly GCA_036365455.1 of Macrosoma leucophasiata. Classification (NCBI taxonomy): domain Eukaryota; kingdom Metazoa; phylum Arthropoda; class Insecta; order Lepidoptera; family Hedylidae; genus Macrosoma; species Macrosoma leucophasiata. The sequence goes on from JAWQUS010000026.1 coordinate 15,246,812, forward strand.
ACGAAAAACAAGGCTAAGGTGACTTCATTTATTCTTAGGAGATTACTTTTTATTAGCAAATCATGATCGGAATTAAGCCAAATTGGCACTTAAGTATAAAGGTCCTTATGAGGTCATTGAAACATTGGCTAGATAGGTACCTATCATCTTAAACTCGATGGTTGATGTTCACTCCCTCGGTCTAATATACCTAGGTACTGAGCTGGATCCATGTCCATCTGACGATAATGATGGTAAGACATTCAAAATAGTCCTAGAGTGGTGGCTATATACGAATTTTGTAGGTACTTTAGCGTATTGTGTTGTTGAGTAGAACAATTGTGTGTAAGATATCCAAGGCGAGGTGTCCGCTTTAAGATGGTCTGAAGGGCGAGTTTGCCTCTGGGACAGCATTACTAAGTGGCGAGGTGGCCAATCAGACAGCATTGCTAAATGGCGAGGTGGCCAATGTGACAGCATTACTAAATGGCGAGGTGGCCAATCTGACAGCATTGCTAAACGGCGAGGTGGCCGTACAGACAGTGGTGATGTTGATTGCTTTGTGGCGAGTTGGCCTTTCAGACAAGTTTCATATAGGTTGATAGATGGTGAGGTGGATGTCTAGTTAATATGAGTTGGCAGTTAAGATTATTATGGATGATGATGTTGAATGACTGTACTTCCTGTTTGACTTAGGATGTAACAAAAGGGGTTACACAAAACATGTTTAAAGTAACAACGGAAGAGGAGTATTTACTTTGTCAGGAGTAGCCGAGCAAAATGTACAAAATGTTATTTCTATCCTTACAGATAATGATGATGCTGGTCCTTCAACATCACACGAGGACGTGTGAAACGTCAGGACGGCCGTGTCGGAGCAAGAAGTTTATTGTTGGTTCTGTAAAGTACTAGGCTATAGAAATACCTTGCTAAAAATATTATTTTAAGTTAATTTGATTTGTTAGATTTTGTTACCGTTTAAAATCATTATTTCATTTAAAGAGTAATTGTATTATGAAAGTACATTACCGAGTTGAGGGTACGCCTCGAGCGGGGTCGAGGCGCCATCTGACAGATCGCCGTTAACGGAGGTTATAAAATGTGTCGTTGTTGATCGAGGTGGATCATTCTTTGGTTGGACAGTGGAGTACTATTTGATTGGCGAAGTAAGATCGGTGTCGCGAACCCGCTGCTCGTTGTACTTAAAAGTTTAAAAGTGTAATTATATCAAAGAGTTTTGAGTGTAAGCATATCAAGTAGTTTTGAAGTTAAGCAGTGATATTTTGTTAAAGTGATTAAATCTGACTGATAATAGTGACTTATTGTTTTGTGCTAGCATTTAACCCTCAAGACGCCCACTAAACACATAACCACTAATGATGATGTCGAGATTAACGTTCTTTCTCCGACATATACATATATTTGTTTTTGATATATAAATATATGTAAAAAATATAAAATGAGTTCGAAAATAAATGAGTTAAATATAAAAAAAAATGGATAATGTGAGAATGATCTTAATAATATTTTTGTTAAAATATTATTTATTAATTTACAAGTTATTATTAATAAATCATAACTAAAATAATAATAATTCATACCTATTGAACTACTTTTACTATTATACGTTATTCACCCCAGGTAGTTTTCATATTAAAACGATTCAAAAAGAATTAGTTAAGAACCATTTTTGAAATAAACAATTTCATTTTAGTGATCACATATGGATACGGATACTTGAGTGGTGATGATGATAAGTAATAAATTTACCATATCCAGATACGTTGTTACATGAAACACTGTAATTTAGAATAATTTATTTGCTATCAATCCTTGAAACAAAGCTCGATGACAGCTGGCTTACACAATGTGAACTGATTTATGGGCGACATGGAAATTAAATTACTACACGTTTATTATCACGTTCTATCGCTTGCAACTAAGAGTGATCAATGAATTAACTATGTAGAGTGATTTTATTTATTAATAATTGTTCTTTTGTGAACTTTGTTGTTCGCCAGAAAAACAACAAATTATATATACAAACAAGGAAAAATACGAATGGCGGTTTTATGACAAGAAATGAGATTTCAATCAGAAAACCTTTGGGTTAGGAACATCATAAAAAAGAAACAATCTATACTGGGTGTACTGAGTAATAATACATATAATACAGTTTGACGACCCGTTTATTCCAGCGGTGTGAGATGACTGTTTGATTCGAAGGGTCGCGGGTTCGATCCCCGCAGCGGGACAAATGTTTTTAAGGCCTACAGATATTTGTTTCGGATCTGGGTGTTTGTGTTCGTGTTGTATGTGTACAAGGGCATCCACGACACAGGTTTATATAATACCTAATGTGGAGCTGTGAGTGTAAGCGTATTAAAAAAAAAAAAAATAATAATATACCTATTTCAAGAAAGAAAAATAAATAATTAAATAATTACATTCTCGTGACTAATAAATAAAGACATGGTTAATATATATATTAATCCCTACTTCCCTACTATAATATTATAAGTGCGAAAGTAACTCTGTCTGTCTATCTGTTACCTTTTCACGTCCAAACGACTGAACCGATTTTGATGAAATTTGGTACAGAGATAGAGCTAACTTTGAGGAAGAACATAGACTTAGTTATTTATAAAACGACATCCACTCGGGCGAAGCTGCGGGCAATAGCTAGTAAGTAAATATATTTCAGGAAAAGAAAGAGATAATACAAATATTATGACACGCGTTAAAAAGTGAATGTAATTGTAATAGGATAATTTTAAATAGCCCAACAAAACGTTTATACTATACAACTGTTTCTCATGTAAGTGATTGTAAATCTTTATGAGGAAATAAATGTCTTTAAACCTTAATGTGAATTTCGTCGAAGATGAATTGGGAGCCCATTGAGCTTATTACGTTATTGATGAATGAAGTCATTTAGAACAAAACACACGAGAATCTTAGAAAGCTAATATGGATATAAAAAAGGAATACGATCAATCAAGTAAAATCATAAATCTAAAGATATCTTAAATTAAGGATATTTAAAAAAAACACTTGTTATTTCATCAGTAACAAACGAAATAAATCCAAAGACAAAACGTGCCTTTGAAGACCAGATATATCAAAGGAAACTTAAAACAACATAAATTCTGGGCACATGAAAAATTGAAGGCCAGCTTAAACAGTTAACCGCTTTGTGAAAGCTATAAATAAAGACGAAGCCTGCCTGTGATAAAATTGAAGAGGCAACTCGGCCTTTTTCATCCATGTTACCTTATTACTATGATTTTATTTTAGAAAAGCAAGAAGTAGTAAGTTAAAAAAGTTAAAAAGTATGCATTCTACTGGTAGAGCTACAGTGACGAAGCTCGCGGGCGTAGGCACCACCGCATTACCTAATATACTTGCCGCTAAATGATAGTGTCCAGCTCTACCGTGTTCCGGCCAGGTGGTAATGTACGGCCCTGTAATATACATAACACCTTAGGCCTCAGGAGTGGTAACGCATCTGCATTTCGACCTTGGTTTTTGTGTGGGTATTTATAGGCTGCAGTCATCACTTAACATCAATGTGTACTGCATGCTTGTTTACCACTTACGTTACATAAAAAATATATATTTTTAAAAACAACGAATTTATAGACCCGTGACATGAAAACTTCATATTAATTTGGTTATGTATCACTTGATAAACGTATTTCATGTTGTTTGTAATTACCTACATTTTAATCTAATTCTTAGTAACATGCTTCAACTGCCTTTATGGCCGCATTCCCTCTTTTAAGAGTTTTCTGAAAACCTGCGAGTAGTTGGAAGCTCCTTAGAAGGTGTTTTTCCTATAAATTTCTGTAACTCAGTCACAACGTAAGACACATTTATTGCACCGCAGTGCTCCTTGAAATTTTCAAATTCCACTCAACTACAGTACAAGAAATGTTGTTTTGATTGTTCGAGTTGGGGACTCGAAGTTTTGAATGTGATTCAAGGCAAGATTTATCTCATTTACGTGTGCAGGATTCCTTAAACTTTTATACAGAATATGATTTCTTATTTATCCTTTGATTCGGCCATTTTTCTACAAAAGACATAAATTACAAGGCTGCTGACATAAGGTTACTAACGTTTTCGTAGGTTTTCGCGAGCTAATTTCTACAATGTATGAACATTGTAGAAATTAAACTTAGTAGTTTACATCGCACTAGGGTTGTGTTCTATCTCAGCTATATAAGACCAGGCTGAACATCGTCGAATTAGTCAGCCCGTGACCACGGTAGCTGGAAAGCGACCGAAACGTCGGGTGTATGAAGAAGTTTGGGAGTGTTGTAAACGCGAGAAAATCCGCAAGCTTAATTTCTACAATAAGGTTACTATATCTTTTTTAACATCTTTAAGAAATCTTTTCTTAGATAAGTTTCAGATCTCTACGTTCAGCGGCTTAGGCTATGCGTTGATTCGTCCGTCAGACATTCATTCAGTCAGTAGATGTCAGATGTCTTCGTTTACATAAAATCTGACGTGGTGGGAATGAAATGAACATTCTAAGCTGAATCCTTAACGGATTTTAAAAACCGTGATTAGTTATTTTAAACGCTTTGTTGTTCAAAAATAGTAATTTCCGAAATAATTTGCAAAATGTATCCGCTTTGATTTTATCTGGTATCATCAAATACAGAAATTATACGTCATTTTGTTTAAAACGTTTAGCTGGAGTAGACATTGGAAATGTTGTTCCAATTGTTTTGGGTGATAGGATTTATTTATCCAGTCGCTGTTCGCTGCGAAAATGGTAAGTTTTGGGAATTCACGTGAATTATGTAAGTATCAGATAATCTGATCGCTCATTATGGGCCTCATAAGAAGCCTCAATGTCACTCAGAGAGAAATGGAGAGAGCTATGCTTGGAGTTTCTCTGCGAGATGGAATCAGCAATGAGGAGATCCGCATGAGAACCAAAGGTACCGTAGCTCACCGAATTCATTTCAATTCATCACCGACTACCAAATTCATTCTTTTTATCAGTTTCTTTTGGCATGGGGAAATGGAGGAATTTGTAAATAATTGTTTGTTTTCATTTTATACATAATTATTTCGTGTCTTTTTTAATTTATAATGTTTTTGATTATTATTAACTGCCTCGGTAGCCTAGTGGTAGCAGACCACTACTACTACGCTGAGGTCCTGAGTTTGATGCCCGGGTTTTATCAGTGATAATGGTGTAAAGGCCTTTACCTCTGGTTCTATTGGGATTTTTCCATTTTCCGGAAGTTTCCCAGTATCTCCAAGTTTGTGAAAAAAATGTGCCCGGAGATGGCAACAGGCTCGCCATCTGTTACATGGGCCAAAAGCGTAATCGGCGAATCGTGAGTGTTTGCATGTATGCTTGAATGCATGCATTTACCTCTACCTACCCCTTCGGGGATTACAGGCGTGAAGTTACGTTTTTTTTAGCTAGCAGCATTTTAATACTTAGTAAATAAATTTAGCATTTATGTACTTAGTATATAAATGCTATTGGGACTTTTCCCTTTTTGAGAAGTTGCCCAGTGCCATCGTTAATGTGCTCAATTGCCAATAGCCACCTAATAAAACGTAACAGGCGAATCTTGGATATCAGCATGCATGCATTGTCTTGCATTTGTTTCCTACCAGTTCTTCGAACATATGCGTGAAGTTATGCTTGATTATGTAACTATTTTCATAATATTATAAATCGACCTCCATGTTGCACGAAATCGAGTAATTGCTCATTGAATTACCCGAAATATGCGTCCGGAAAGATTTTATCGTGTTTCAACAAACATAATTATTATATTCCGTGCTTTTACTGGAGTTGACGTTGAAAATGTTTTTCAAATTGGTCTGAGTTATTAGTTTAATTTGTTCTGTCGTTTCATGTTATCATTATTGTGAGTTTTGTTGATTTTGAACTAGATACTGGTGGTAGGTCTAATGCAGGAGTTCGAGGGCGTAGGCACCACCTCATTACCTAATCTGTATAGGTACATTATCCACAGAATTATCAAAAGCTAGCGGCTCGCCCCGGCTTCGCGCGGTTTCAATGTTACCACCCTCTCCCATTCATCTTAGCGTGATGCCTAAATCCTTCCTCAATAAATGGGCTATCTAACACTGAAATTTTATTTTAAATCGTATAAGTAGTTCCTGAGATTAGCGCGTTCAAGCAAACAAACTCTTCAGCTTAATATAAAGCTGAAGAGTTTGTATTAATAAGGCTTATTTTCAAAGCATAAGACACAATTTTATTGTATTGACAACACCGTTTCATTCAATTAAAAATGCGACCCTCTGGAATGGAAATTCAGTAGCTTAATGGTGAAGCGGTGGGACTGGATAACCTAAGGTCGCAGGTTCAATTCCTGCCCGAAGTCAAATTTTTCCTTACATTTTTTCAAAAAATTCTAAAATGCACCCGCATGTGTTATTGCGAAAAATAAAAATATTGTAAAAAATAATCTGAAAAGTATAACAATAGTAACTTTCACTTACCCCTAGTTTGCACTTAAAACATTAAACATTATGGTTTCGCAACTCGTCGCATAAAGCACAGTACAAGTACATAACATGTTCGTTTTCTTTAAAGAAAAATGGAAAGAAAAATTTGACTTCAGGCGAGACTCGAACTCGCGGCCTACTGGGAATCTAGTCCAGCCGCTCTTCCAATTGAGCTACTGAAGTCCGGCCCGATTTGTCAAATCTTTCCTTCACATTTATTGCATTGCTTTATGGTCCATTTTTCTTTAAATAAAATATATTTCACAAGCATGTGTTAATGCAAAATAATTTATGACAATTATCTTCGTTTTCTTTAGACTGTGCATAAAGTATGTATTGCGATGAATGTCTTGTTGGTGCTAGCATTCGCGCTGCCGTCAAACCTATCATTTTAACATGTTTTTATGTGAATGTTTCATCAATGCAAGCTCACTGTTAGTCATACTTTCTTACAGAAAATCCAGTGATGGCGATGATCCATAAATCCTTGAAAGCCACAGCCAGAGGGTGCATGGTCAACGTCAACGCGACCGAATCAGACCTGGAGGAGCTTCGAATGGAGCCACCATTCCCAGAAAAGGCATCATGTATCCTTAAATGTTTGTTAGAAAAGGTTATTGATTTGGAATACCTATCAGTTTTTTATTTGGCGGTCAAACCATTCCAATAAGACGGTAGTAAATATAATAACGTGGGTGTCGGGACGTGATGACCCCTCTTCTAGCGGAGGAATTTTCTTCTACTGGAAGAGAATTTTTCCACTAGTGCCGTCCAGTGCCGGATAAAGTCGGCGCGGGGCCCGTAGCAAATGTGATCATTGTCATTCATCATTATCATCAAATTCTTGATTAGGCGACATTAATTAGCAACCACGGGGTCGAACGACGACTCAAAGTCCCTAATAAATAAATAGACACAAAAAAATGTGATCATTAGTCCAGTCAATTTAGCCCAAAAATAGGCATAAAAAAACCCTGCATTAATTCCCAGAAAGCTGAAAATTTACATAGATGTTAGAAACACCATTATTATGAAATTGGGCAAAGTCCCCATCGATGACATGTCTGCAAAAGTTATTCAAGGTCAAAGGTTGCAAAAATGGGTTTTTTTGAATTTTTATAGCGAAACTGGTTCGTTTTATAATAAAATACATCAGACAAAAATTGGAGATCTTATATTTTACTTCAGCCGAACGATACCGCCCCATTCAAATGGTTTGACCGCCATTGTTCGGTTGACAGACTGCACTGGTGGACTCTTCTAGTAAAAGAAAATTCTTCCGCTAGTGGGCGGTGAGGTGACCACGTCCCGATGCCAGTATTTTCCCATTACGACGGGCAACACGGGCGTCTTTGGGGAAGGGATGTCCAGCCGTGGGATGTGTTTTGAATGGAGTGATGATCGTGATGAATTTCTTTACAGATTGGTATAGTGAAAGACGACAAATATTCAAAAAATGGCTTCATGTTGGTTGTTACACCGCTGGTCTTCCGGAATAAGAAGAAAATGGAGCACATGAAAGATGTATCCGAGAAATGTGATAAAGAGGTACGTTTAGTTGTTTCTATCTGTGAAAGAGAGGAAATAATGTATTTTACTGATTTCAAAGTTAACTGCGTCAGTAGTCTGGTTGTAGCAGACTACGCTAAGGTCGTTGGTTCGATTCTTGGGTCGAGGGCTATCAGAGATAACGGTGGAAAATTGTTTAGCTGGTTATATTAGAACTTTTCCATTTTTTGGGAGTTTTCGAGCACCTCGGAGTTTTGTTATGTGCCCGGAGATGTCAACAGATTCGCCACCTGTTAAAATTTACTGAATATATGAGGGTATTTGCATGTATGAATAAAATTGGAGTGTCTGTTTGTAATGTAAATGTATATAAAAATAACCGCTTTTTACTAAATGTATACGGTACATAAATCAAAAATATTTTTTACAAAATTTGTATGTCTGTCTGTTTGTCCTGGCTTATTTCCGGATCGGCGGGACCTATTTCGACAGGAATTTTAGTGGCAGATAGCTCATATAATAAAGAGTAACTTATATATTATATTGGTTTGGAACTCTGCCAGTGAATGACAAAGAATGTCCCATATTTTTTTGTTTAGTCTAATTTTGCCGTTTGTAAAAGAGAGTATGGAACATTCTGTTGATACCTATTTTTATTATTAAGTATTTTTGGACCATTATTTATTTTATTTTGTTTACTTTGACATATTAATCAACGTATCAGTTGTTATTCGCTTTAATTTTATATTTGTTGACCTATCACAAGCAAATTCTATTATTTCCAAGTGATTAAATGAATTTTTGAGTTTGCTGTGTGACCATGACATCGACTGCGTACACACTAGCGGACAAAGTCGCAAGCGCAACTAGTATATTGATACTTTTTTTACGAACAAAAAATTTCAATTTGTTTACAGATTGACCGAAAAGTGTCACCATGTCTGTTGGGCAATGAAATAACGACATGCATTTACAAACATGCGCCGGAGCTGAAATATAAACATTCAAAAGAATAAAAGTTTAAGATTTATTAAGTTTTAACAAGTATTATAATAAAAATTAAGTAATTATAAAAAGAATACAATAATAATAAAAAACATCAATATTTATTTTGGAAACCAAAAGGTCGTAGATGCAATTATGTAAATGGCTTCCACGACCTTTTGTTATTAACATACTAAGAAGAAGAATAATCAGAAAAATTCCATTGACCTATTGTATTAAAGTACTACAATGGACATCTTGGTGTAGTTTCAGTTGCCAGAAGACAATTTACCACACTTTTTTTCACTACCACAATTGACTTGACGTTTCCACGTCATCACATAAATATCAAACTCGATTGTGATTGTTGACTCTCATATATAGGCCAAACAAAGAGAGCGGTTTCCACCAGAATTAAAGCACATATTGCTGATGTCAAACACTGTAGAGCAGGGAGGTCTGCAGTCTGTGATCACATAGCGGACAAACCAACTCATTATGTTCGGTTTGACAAAACTCGAATACTCGCTACAGAACACAGACCAATTCCAAGAATGGTTCGCGAGGCTATTGAGATTATAAAACATCCAAATTTCAATAGAGAAGATGGTTGGCGATTGTCACCAACATGGGATCCAAAACTCAGTAGAATTAAAGCCCAACCGCAACAGTCTATAAGACCTCAAGATACAATTATCTTAACTAATATTATAAAGGTGAAGAATTTGTTTGTTTGTATGTTTGTTTGTTTGTTTATTTGAACGCGCTAATCTTAGAAACTTCTGGTCAGATTTGAAGAATTTTTTCGGTGTTAGACAGTCCATTTATCGAGGAAGGCTTTAGGCTTATATCATCACGCTAAGACCAAAAGGAGCGGAACATCAAAGAAGAATGTTTCAAAATCAGGTTTTTTTTTCCTATTGCGAGCTTCCACTGCGTGCGCTGCGTAAACGGTATAAGTTTCACAAAAATTATGTATTACAGGTTTTTTCCCCTTCAAAAGTTCTAAAAAAAAGTCCGCGACAGCACACGTAAGTCTATCTTTTAACGTTAGCTCACTATAAGCTTTTTATACTAACCCAAGTTGTTCCAAAATAATGCATTATTTGCGAAGGTGTTTTTATAAGCATGATATTAATCCTTATCGAAATAAATAAGGTGATACGAAGTTCGGCGGGGCAGCTATATACGATAACTTTTGTGTTAATCCTGAACGCTACATAAGACGTTTTCGAAATAGATGGAGGTAGCTGCACATAATAATTTTTCAAACTGCTCTCAGACAAATGCCACCTCCTCAGTCTGCCCAAGACCACGGAAGCTGAAAAGCGACCGAAACGTCGGGTTCGATTTTAAATAATCATTTCAGTTTAATATAGGCGAGATAAATCTGAAAACTAGTTTTATTTCAACATAAATATCTGCCAAACCAATTTAAAAACGGAACCATCGGTTTGTTTTAGAACATTCCATTTGGTACCATAATACAGGTTCCCAAGGTAAATTTACCACTCTTTCAAATACTTACTACGGGATGTAGTAGTGCCGACGCCCTTTTTTAAATAACGAAGATTGCAAACGAGTACACAGTTCACATGGATGTTAAATGATGACTGCAGCCTTTAGACATCTACCACACAAATGATTAATGGATTTTTGATTATCTGAATAAACTGATATAATAATATTCATCAAAAATCCATTCATTATTTGTTAGTAAGAGGCTTAAAAATTAAGCGTTAGTGGACAACCTAATAAAATTCAATACAATATCATTACTTGTCTATCCCTACTTCCTTACTAATATTATAAATGCGAAAGTAAATGTCTGTCTGTCTGTTACCTCTTCACGTCCAAACGACAAAACCGATTTTAATGAAATTTGGTACAGAGATAGAGCTGACTTTGAGAAAGAACATAGGCTACTTAGTTATTTATAAAACGTCATCCACGCGGGCGAAGCCGCGGACAACAGCTAGTTGTTCATAATGCATTGTATTATACATATTAAACTACTATAATAAAGAAGAAAAACCGGACCGAAATGCCTGAATTCCACGCTGACAATGTCGCTGGTAAAAACTAGTAATAAAATACACTTGGTAGCTTAAAACTGGAATCATATGAACGGGTGTTGTTCAATCATGTATTATTATTGTTTTAGTAAGTTCGCAAGTGTACATTATCAATATTGATGCAATTAGAATTAAGCCCCTATAAATTTTCAAAGCACAATATAACATCGATTCTATTCAATTAGTGCATTACTTCAGTATACTACGGAGTAACATTAAAATTTTCACGCTTCATTCGTGTTTAGACAATAATTTACATAAACCTTACATTAACCAATATTCATACATTTAGAATGAAGCTATCATTTCATAGATTCTATTTAATTAGTGCAATATTTCAGAGTTACATATTGATAAGCACAGAGCTCCGGTTAATGGCTATTTACGAGCGTTTACCAGTTGTTCATATTTAAGTGTGAGTGCTCTACAATGGTGAGTGCTCTGCTGAACTGTTTGACGTGGTGCCACCGTCTCCTTTCTTACACCGTACTACCCGCCAAAGACAGAAGTTCCACCCTCACTGACTGGACACTTGGCAGTGCTCAACTGTGCTGTTTTCTATTCACGTTCGTTTCTGCCCAGAACGTGTAAGTTGTGTAACGAACTTTCCTCTGAGGTGTTTCCTAGGTGCTTCAATATGGGGTTCTTCATAAATGGCGACAAAAGAGTCTTTCAGGGGTGGCAGCGCGTTGGCAACTCCCCTGGTGTTGCAAATGTTCATAGGCGACGTTGGCCACTTTCCATCAGTTGACCCGTCTGCTTGTCTGTCAACCTTCAGACGTAAAAAAGAGGATTCTGAATTAATATTGCTTTATTTATTTGGATATTAATTTGGAAATAATATTGGTTTGTTTTATTTACGTACACCACACGTACGTCCCACTGGCGTCGGGACGTGACGACCCACCGCCCACTAGCGTCAGAATTGTTGAAGTTATACTTCTTTTGGAGCGATTGGAAAATGATGAGCATGAATTTTTACGATGCGTGCGCACACCGACAGATAAAAGCAACAGTCTAAAGATAGTTGCGAAACAGATAAATACAACAGTCCGGAGTAGTACGTAAGCTAGCTATGCTCGGAGTTTCTCTGCGAGATCGAATCAGAAATGAGATCCGCATGAGAACCAAAGTTACCGATATAGCTCACCGAATAGCAAGACTCAAGTGGCATTGGGTAGAGCACATAGCTCGAAGAACTGACGGCCATTGAAGATTTACTGGTGGTAGAGCTCCAGTGACGGAGCTCGCGGGCGTAGGCACCACCGCATTACCTAATATACTTGCCGCTAAATGGTAGTGTTCAGCACTATCGTGTTCCGGTCAGGTGGTAATGTATGGCCCTGTAATTTCCGGCACAGAGGCATAACACCTTAGGCCTCAGGAGTGGTAACGCATCTGCATTTTGATCGTGGTCTTTGTGTGGATGTCTATAGGCTGCAGTCATCACTTAACATCAATGTGAACTGCATGCTTGTTTGCCACTGCGATTACATAAAAAAAAAAGAACAGCAGTTCTTGAGTGGTGACAGCGTATCGGAAAACGAAGGTAGGCAGGCCCACAAGTTGAACCGATGACGTGGTGAAGGTCGCTGGCAACCTTTGGGGTAGCCCTTTGTCCAGCAGTGGACGTCTTTTGACAGAAATGATGAAGTTAGTTGCTAAAGTTCTTCTTGTTCGTTTGTTTTATTTCTGGGGTGCGACTGCCTATCGACATTGCTATTGTCGTTGTCATTGCTGTCAAATTTTTATGTCGATTTTTGCTTTAACTAAATAACAATAATCAAAATAATCTACCATTAACGCTTGTTTATCACCTACGAAAGCAAGAACATCAATCAGATTATCACTACTGCTTCTAAAGGAGCTTTAAATCGACATGAAAATTTGACAGCAATGCCTATGACAACAGCAATTTCGATAGGCGGTCGCACCCCTGGTATACTGGATTGTTACACCAAAGAAGTATAAATTCTTACGTACGTATATAATCTATACCGTATACCTATATACCGTCACGTTTTTTCTACTGGAAGATAACTCTTCCACTAGTGCAGTCAGTCAGCCAAACAATGGCGGTCAAACCATTCCAATGGGGTGGTAGTAACTACAATAACGCAAGGTAGGTAGCAGCTTCCTGGGATAAAACTACCATCACTGCGCGTCGGGATTATGGCATATCCCTCTTATGGGGAAGCTTTGGGTCCAGCCGTGGACATCTTTAGGCTGATATGATGATGATGGTAGATAGTTTTTTACTGGTGGTAGAGCTCCAGTGACGGAGCTCGCGGGCGTAGGCCCCACCGCATTAACTAATATACTTGCCGCTAAATGGTAGTGTTCAGCACTATCGTGTTTTGGTCAGATAATAATGTACGGCCCTGTAATTTCCGGCACAGAGGCATAACATCTTAGGCCTCAGGAGTGGTAACGCATCTGTACTTTGACCTTAGTCTTTTTGTGGGTGTCTTTAGGCTGCAGACATCACTTTTAACATCAATGTGACATTAAAAAGAAAATGATGACTGTCCACCAATTTTAGCTCATTATTATTTAATCGAAAGAAAACTTTTCTTATGTTTTAAAAGAAAACAGTGACAGTATATTACGACAATGAACTCGCACCGACACCCTAGAAGAAGGAGGACTACCATCTATAAATAACAAAGGTTATATAACAAAGGTAATATTTACGCTACATCAATATACAGTATCAAATGCAATGACATTTTTGTATATTACGAAAATTATGACTGTTTCCGATAAACATGAAAACAAAAACCAGAGGTCAACATGCAGATGCTTTGCCATCCCTGAGACATTAGGTGTGCTATCTCTGTGACACTCAACAAATGCATTACCATCTAACCAGAAAACGACAGTGCTGAACACTACCATTTGGCGGCAGATAGGTTATAGTAGGGGATTCTTGAATTTACTCCAGCGCGTCGGATTAAAATATAGAAGATACCAAGGTATCTCCAACACGTTCAGTACCTCCACCAAATCTAGGATTTCCATAAAGGGCCGTACCTTAGGGCTTCCGCTACGAGCTTGCCTTTCATCCAGATCATCAGAATTTTGGATGGGAGCTTTGATTGGGTTCACTTTACATCCTTTCTGAGTATCTGACATTCTTAAGTAATTCACTTTCGTTTTTGAAAGAATCAAATGTTTTTGGAAACGGCACGGCATCAACGTCATTGGTCAAGAGCGTGGCAGATATTGGGAGGGGCGTAAAATGCTCCTATCCAAAATTCAGACGATTCGGAAGAAGAGTAAGATCGTAGCGACCTTTTGAATTTATTTAACGGCTACCCTTCGGCCGCGGCTCTATATACAAACTTTAGATTGAGTGGAGATAACTAACAGGGTGCAAGGTATCGCTCATATCTAAATCTGTCGCGCTCGAGTAAATACAAAGAAAGCATCCTGGGCTCCCTTACTATTAAGTAATGGTGGTATATCCTAGGAGTCAACAACCAATAAAGCCATAGTAAATGTCAAAGCACGTTATAACATGGTTTCTATTTAACTGCATTATTTCAATATACACCGGAGTTACATATTGATTAGCACAGAGCTCGAGTTAATTGTTATTTACGAGCGTTTGCAGTTGTTCGTATTTAACAAGACTCTAAATTAATATTGCTGTATTAATTTTGATACTGAGTTGGAAATAGCGTTGGTTTATTTTAGTTCAGATATACCACAGAGCTATATACTATCTGAGCTGTAATTACAATTACTAATATTTTTTTCATTTAGGCATGGTTCAAGCCTCAATACGTTTAGGGATATTTCGTTTTCATATAAATGATCATCCATATTATAATTACTTACAAAGAACTTATTTACTGACAATAAATATAACTTCACGCCTGTGATTCCCGAAGGGGTAGGCAGAGATAAATGATGCGTGCATTTATCTCTGCCTGCCCCTTCAAGCATGCAAGCAAGATGGACTGACGACCTGGTGAAGGTCGCGGGCAATCGCTGGATGAGGGCGGCCCAGGACCGTTCGTTGTGGCATTCTTTGGGGGAGGCCTTTGTTCAGCAGTGGACGTATTTTGGCTGAAATTATGATGATGATGATTCAAGCATACATGCAAACACCCACGATTCGCCGGTTACGATTTGGCCCATGTGACAAGCGGCGAGCCTGTTGACATCTCCGGGTACATTACCGTACGTAATTTTGAGGTGCTGGAAAATTACCAAAAAAATGGGAAAATCCCAATAGAACCAGAGATTAATCTTCTCTTGTAACTTTTTAAAGCAGCAGGAAATACGCTGTTTATTCAAGATGGTTAATGCACTAACAAGCATACATATATAACTGCCTCAGTAGCCTAGTGGCAGCAGGCCACTTCTACTACGCTAGGTCCAATTCCCGGGATATTAGGGCAGGTATCTGGCGAATTGTAAGTGTTTGCATGTATAATTGAATGCATGCATTTACCTCTGCCTACTCCTTCAAGGATTACAGGCTTGAAGTTACGTTATATTAAAAAAAAAATGAATATATATATTATTATTATTATGTCAACACAAACGCTATTTAGATCAACCCTTGAAGCATAAACATCGCGGGACCGCCGCGTCGACTGACGAGAGTGGTTCACAGCCGATTAAAAACATACATTATTCTGATAAAAAAATTGGATACCTACCTAGCATATTTGACATTGAACTAGCACCGACGCTCTCGATATCCACCTTAGGAGCTCTACCATCAATAAATATCCATTCAATGGGCCAATATTTAATGGGCCTCAATGCACGACATATCAGAGCAAAAAATTGTATTGTATTGTAAAAAACATAAAGCAACTCGGGCCACTGGGCGCGGCGTTAGCCATAGCGTTTATTACCGATGCAAAACATTCTGTCATTATTTGCGTGGGGAAATGCGTGTGACACACACACACTACAAAAATCGTCTATTACTACGAAACTCACACCTTGACTTAAACTACATACATACAAAAATTTCACGCACACATTTAAACATCTAGGCGACAGACATAGGCCCACTTGGGCTTGTACTTTGACAGAGGGGCAGCCCTGCATCTGGCTACTCCCCTCCAATTCGCCGCAGCCGGTGGCCCGTGTTGCTCTATGGTAAAAAAATGTATAAATTATATAATTTTACATATTTTACTGGTGGTAGAGCTCCAGTGACGGTCAGGTGGTAATGTACGGCCCTGTAATTTCCAGCACAGAGGCATAACACCTTAGGCCTCAGGAGTGGTAACGCATCTGCATTTTGACCTTGGTCTTTGTGTGGGTGTCTATAGGCTGCAGTCATCACTAAGCATCAATGTGAATTGCATGCTTGTTTGCCACTTCCATTACATAAAAAGAAGGTATATATATGTCAACATGTTCACGCTTCATATTAGCATCCAAACAGTACTGTACATTATCAAACCGACGTTATAGATTGACTAATCAATCTATAACTTCGGTTTGATAATATACAGACCTCTGTGCTAACACAGAGGTCTAGTTAATTGGTATTTACGAGCGTGCAGTTGTTCGTATTTAACGGGACTCTAAATTAATATTCATTTTAATACTGAGTTGGAAGTACTGTTGGTTTGTTTCAATTCAGGTACCGCACAGTACAATAGTAGCTGTGGTAATAGAATAATTAACTCTGGTTCGGTACTTAATGGATACGATGTGTTCTAACGTTTTCTCGAGCTACACACATTTTTTTTGGTTTAGTTTACGTTTACACTCATAGCCTCCCATTAGGTATAAACCTATGTGGTGGATGATACATACAACACAAACACAAACACCCAGACCCGAAACAAATATCTATAGGTCATACAAATATATTTATTCAAATGAAATTGCTTGTAAGGACTCTCGTGTATATCAAACTCAAATCATTTTTAAGCTACCGAAGTCTTTCCAATTTTTCTTTAATTTCAATTTGTGTAGATGTCTATAAGCTGCAGTCATCACGTAACATCAATGTGAGCTGCATTTTTACTGGTGGTAGGCACCACCGCATTACCTAATGTACTTGCCGCTAAATTGTAGTTTTCAGCACTATCGTGTTCCGGTCAGGTGGTAATGTACGGCCCTGTAATTTCCGGCACAGAGGCATAACACCTTAGGCCTCAGGAGTGGTAACGCATCTGCATTTTGACCTCGGTGTTTGTGTGCGTGTCTATAGGCTGCAATCATTACTTAACATCAATGTGAACTGCGTTGTTTGCCACTTCCGTAACATAAAAAAAAAATATTTGCGAAGTCCATTACGTAAAAAAAATTTTTTTTTATTATTTTATGTTACGGCTATTATAACGCATATTGCTAGTGTCAAGTAAAACGATATTTCATATTCGTAATAAGCAGCGTAAAAATCAGAGTCAGTCAGTCAATTTATCAGTCCGTCAGTCAGAGTTACAGTCTGTAATACGAATAAATCGATGGCTACTTTACCAGAACATTTACAATGAAGTTTTGGACGCAACCCGTAAGGCCGTGTTTTCGCACTGTTATTCTATTTCACTACACACGGGCACTATTATAAGCCTATATCAAACAAAATTCCACAAAACTTATTTAATACAAAAATACACCAAAAAAATTAATTAAAATAAAAGCACCACACGCCTTTTTCAAGATTCCCGCCAATAACTCAAAAAAAAAAGAATTGTATGCTTGTTTGCCACATAATGACATTAAAAAAACAAGAAGAGTGGGTACCACTAATCCAGGACACGGAATTACTCTGTCAAAGTTAAGGCAATAATCCACAAACGATTCAATATTCATTACGAAGCTGGAATCAAAAAAACAGAGCAACTTTTCGTGTTTGTCGTTCACCGAGATTAAATCCGTCGGTATTCTGGTCTCAATTTATTCCATATCTCAAACCATAACAAGTCCGACATCTTATTAACCCCCGTCTCACCCGTCGCGGGATCACCCCTAATTTGCTTCCCTTTGTTTTTGTCGTGTATTACATCGGTATGTGTAAATTTTCAATGTCTGAACACGTAGCCCTGCGTGACTTGGTAATTTGCATGTTATTTGTGGTGTGTTGATGTCTGAAATAGGTCATTAGTGGAGGTTTGGGTAATCCTTTCATTGTTGGTTATTTTTTCTGTTTTTAATCCTTCAAGGATCGTACGGCCACCGGCGGCGAGACACAACTGAATTTCAATTGTCATATTTTTCTCGTGTCTGGAGAGATGAAGAATCATCACGAGCGTGATACAATGTTTAATGTCATAGGTTTTCTTAGTTTTCTACACAATATAATTTTATTTTTTAAAGAAAAATGGAAAGAAAATTTGACTTCAGGCCAGACTCGAACTCGCGGCCATATTTATTTTTTTTTTTTTTATGTAAGTGAAGTGGCAAACAAGCATGCAGTTCACATTGATGTTAAGTGATGACTGCAGCCTATAGACACCCACACAAAGATCAAGGTCAAAATGCGTTACCACTCCTGAGGCCTAAGGTGTTATGCCTCTGTGCCGGAAATTACAGGGCCATACATTACCACCTGACTGGAACAAGATAGTGTTGAACACTACCATTTAGCGGCAAGTAAATCAGGTAATGCGGTGGTGCCTACGCCCGCGAGCTCCGTCACTGGAGCTCTACCACCAGTAAAGTACCATGTTATTATTCGATGACTTCAGAGCATTTTATTTTGTACAAACCAATAAGAATCACACCACAGTACCTACGTAAGGCACTATTCACCAAAATGACATCATCATTAAGTTACACATCATATCAAAGCCGTGCATAAATAAAGTCTGCCTTGCATGTCAATAACGACTTTTACACTTTTATTTAGACCACATTTTGGCACTAAAATACTCAACTATAACCAACATAATTTAAAAACTAGATTAGATGTCTATGGGTTCCCTACGTTACTGCGAAATACGTTTCATCGAAAAATCATTGGCCGACAACTATACATCGAAGACTTCATTGAGCGATTCTTTATTTCGCCGAAGCTTCACTGCTCGATGTACGTTTGATCGAAAACGATTCACCGATACCTTGTTTCGTCGATGCTTATTTGATCGAAGTTTTTTTTACTTCAAATTTGATTCCTCGAATGTAAGCTTGGTTTTTGAGGATAACTTATTCAACTTCTTAGTTTTAAAAAATGTGATTTTTTTAAAGAAATTATAAAGGACTAGATACTGTCGCCGGTACGAATAAATTTCCTTAATTCCTATCTATTATTTATATAACTAGCGGCCCGCCCCGGCTTCGCGCGGGTGCAATGTTACCTACCCTCTCCTATTCGTCTTAGCGTGATGATTATAGATATAGCCTAAAGCCTTCCTCGATCTTTTATAGTTTAGGCAGCGTACGCAAAATAAGTAACTTTTCTGGTTGATTTTTTTACATCTTGGGGGCCATCCATAAATTACGTCACACGAATTTCGGGACTTTTGGACCCCTCCCCCCGTCCTTGTCACAGGTTGTCACATTTTTATAAGCCCCCCCCTCCTGATGTGACGTCACATATTTTTTAAATTTATTCATGTACTCAAAAATAATCGAGAGAAAACAGCTTTTTCCATTTTTTGCTTATTTTTATTAAATAATCTTATAAAATCAACATAAATTCCAATATTTCAGATAACTGAAAAAACAACGACTAGTTAAAAAACAATAAACGACTAATTACGTTAATTATATATATAAAAAACTTAATTATCTAGTGTCCATGGGCTTTGGATCCACTCTTTTATATCAGCAATTTATAATCTACGGTAGAGAATACCTAAATCTATCTTTTTATTCATTTTAAAATAATTTAATGATAAATTAAAAATATTAAAATAAGTAAACTGAGATAACTTTGACTGTCACTCGGCAAAAGACAATGGTCAAGTAAACAATAGGAACGTATTGAAGTCACTGCGCCGGTGCATGTGGCAGTACTTGTCGCAGGTCTCGCTAACAACCGACGCGCGGAACGGTAGAAAAGCGAGCGAGCACTCGCAGACGACTTAAACCTATTTAAACCCTTACCATTCAAAATTCTTGTGAAGTTGAGTCTCACTCGAATCAATAAATATAGTGAATTATTGATAAATATAGATCAAGTTCGTAGATTTTTAGAGTTTTTTATTCACATCTAGATTTCACGTTTCAGTATTTTAAATTTTAACATGTGACGTCACAAAACTTTCGACCCCTCCTGCCCCTTGTCACACATTGTCACATTTCGGTGATACCCTCCCTCCCCATTTACGTGTGACGTAATTTATGGATGGCCCCTTGTGTCCGAAAAACCCAAATATCTAACGGAGCCCGATTTTATCCAAAATAGGTTAAAGGTCCAAAATAGCCTATGTTACCTGTGGATAATGTAGCTTTCGAATTGTGAAAGAACTTTTAAAATCGGTCCAGAAGTTTCTTAGATTAGCGCGTTCAAACAAACAAACAAACAAACTCTTCAGCTTCATAATATTAAGTTAAGATTACCGAATATGTTATCTTCAATTCCATATAGAGCACTAAACATCACAGTCATGCATGCTGGACAGTAAGAAAAGAAAAAGAATATCTACCAAAGAAGTATCGAGGAATTCATAGTTTTCGCTGAAACCTCGATCAAAAAAGCTTCGAAATAAATTTTTCGATGAAACGTAGCATCGGGCAAACAAAACTTCAATTTATAAATTTTCGGCGAAATAAAGCATCGCTCAATGAAGTCTTCGATGTATAGTTGTCGGCCAATGATTTTTCGATGAAACGTATTTCGCAGTAACGTAGGGAACCCGATGTCTATCGGTCTAATACATTACAGTAGTAAAACTTATAAAAAAATGTAATTTTTAGCCATTCTATTGGTAGATACGTCTTGAGGCTCTGTGTTCGATGTGTGTTGTTCAATTAAAAGTTTATTTCTTCAGGAATTGCCACAGACTTTGATAATGTGCTGAGTGAGTTCATAATACATTTAACAGTTAGCTATCATAATTACGTTTCTCATAAAACGAATAAAATATTTTAGAATGTAGGAATCTATTCACAAATAAATTTTAACTTATTCTATGAAAGAAATGAAAATAAGAAGTTGCATCTACGCCATAAGCAACAAAATAAAATCTAGCATCTAAATCATCGCTTAGCCAACAGAAAATTGTGTCACAATTTCGCTACTCGGTCACAGTTGAACCCTCAAAGAGAATTTGCACGCTCGAGCTGCCGTGTCTGCCGTGCATGAATAAAGCGCTCCGTCTACTGGACGCATGTCATTAAAGAATTTTATTTGGATATGCTTTTGTAAGTGACATAAAACTATTTGCACTTAAAATACCCAACTTTGATCTGCTTTAGACACAGACCAATCAGCCTTCCTTCTTCTTAAGACTGAGAATGTTCAATTTATTGCATACAATTCGTTCTGTCAACTGCCTGAAGGCAGACGAACGAAATATTATGATTTTTAAAATTAGACGACGTTGCGTTCTAGTTTTAAAAATCATATTATTTCAAATTCATAGGGATGACTAACAAACTTTGTTTATATCAAAATATGGCAAAGTTTTGAGAAAGTGGAGCAAGATCGACATATCAGTAGTTACGACGTAGCTGAAGAACTGAGAATTGATCACAAAACAGTTTTGGCGCATTTGAAAAAAGCTGGGTACAAAAAAAAGCTCGATATTTGGGTACCTCACGAGCTCACTGAATGAAACCTAATGAACCGTGTACTCATTTGTGATTCTTTATTACGACGTAATGAAACCGAATCTAAACTATATTAAAAAATGTTTTGAATTATCTTAAAAAATGCAAAGAAACTTTTTCCCTATAATACGAGAAAAAAATGAAGAAAATGTTTTTATTTTGGTAAAGTAATCTAAATGTTTTAAGAAACCTAGTTATGTGAAGTCATAAGAAATTTAAAAATACATACAGCGAATAATATAAAACAAAAACAGATGGATCATAGTAAATTAAAATCATAATAATAAAAATTTACATTTTCTTCGTCATTAAGGTATATATTTGTGCCAAATTTCAAATCTCATGTTCCAATAGTTTTTGCGCTGAACTGCGGACGGACAGACAGACAGACGGACATGGCGAAACTATAAGGGTTCCTTGCTTACTACGGAACCCTAAAATGTATTAAAACTGAAAAAAAAACTAATAAATTCTAGCTGCCCCGACGACTTTCTATTGCCATACAGGTATAAAAAAATACTCGTTAGTAAGTATGTCCAAGAAATCGAAAAAAATATTTGACGAGAATCACCCTTATTACTTAGGGTATGAAAAATTGATGTTGGCTCATTCTCAGACCTACCCAATAGGCACACAAAATTTCATGAGAATCGGTAAAGCCGTTTCAGAGGAGTATGGTAACTAACATTGTGACACGAGAATTTTATATATAGAAATTTTATTTTATATATCCCATAATCCTTGCTCCATCAATTTACCCCACTTTCCCTAATTATATCGACTATATCGATAAAACTTTAACTTATATAAATTTTTATAGTAGCATTTGTATCTACATTAACCGGTATCATATTAATGGAGTTAACACTAACGTCTGAATCAATGAATAAGTTAACTTTTTTACAATTATCTAATTTGAAACTACTTAAAAAATCAGTCTTCTTTTGGAATACTAAATGTTCATCCGTTTTTATTATAGTTATACCGGCTTGCTCGGTGAAAGTATGTCCCAGCAGAATCGCATGTTTGAGCAATTCATCTGGTACTACTAGTACTTCAACAAATGTTGAGACAGATTGAACCTTCGCTTTACCTATAGGTTTTATAATTGAATTACCAAAACCTCTAAGTGTAGGTAGATTATCGTTATTGTAAGGAACATTCAAAATTTTGAAGTCACTAATGCGTGCACCATCAAGGTACTTTGGCTACCGAGATCCACATAACATGACATTTTGGTCCCATTAACTTGAACGAGAAGGACATATTTATCATCTAGCTCCCCAGTTAACTTAACTTCAGACACTGCCTTATTGTTCTCACTACGTTCACCGCCTTCATTACCGTTTCTAAGAAGCCGCCTACAATTAATACTCTGATGCCCAAGTTTCTTACAAATACTACAGGACAGCAAAGGTTTCTTTCATTTAAAGGAGGGGTGACCTATTCCATTGCAATTGAAACACTTGATACTTGTACTACTACCTTTAAAATTTTCACTAATACTATCAGGGCGTCTTCTCAAAAACGGCTGACGTGACACTCTATCTCTCACATCCTCTAACTTAATAGATTTAAAGAATAGATTTAAAGTAAGTTAACAACTCCTCAGGTTCGGAGTAGTTCGCGGCCTGAAGTCCTAATCGCATACCTTTATCCTCTAACCCATATATAACACAATCTACGGCCCGCCTACCGTCTATACCACAACGATTGAGCAGATTAATTTTGTGATAAAAGTATGTTTCTAAAGATTCGTTATGTCTAACCTTTCGATCTAGCATTTCATGTAGAAGTTGAGCGTAATTTTGAACTGTGGGAAATGTCTTTGTCAATTTGTCTTTCCACTCTAACCAATTATGACTCAGTGACGGTAATCCTTGGTACCATACTTTAGCTATTCCTGACAATTTAGGTAATGCGTAGTGAAGAAGTTGGGTTTCAGACCATTTATATAAAGCTGCACACTCTTCAATTTTCGTGATCCACAAATCAATAGTTTGTTCCTTATTGGAGGGATCAAATTCCGGTACCGCATTAGTCGACATATTGAAATGATTTTGAGTCTGTGACGACGACGAGGGTCGCCGCAAACCACCGTATTTACCTTACCTTTAGCCTTTTGGTTTATAATAACACGCCTATTCCGCATTTGAAGTATTTCAAAGTAAGACTTTGACTTTGTGTGGCTTTATTCTCGGACGGGATTTGGATTTTTGTATCGCATATAAAGTATAAGGTGTAATTTTAGTGTGTATGTCTTACGAATCTGAGTTTTAATTTCATTTTAATAATAAATTAATATAGAAATAGAAATAGAAATAGAAATATCTTATTTTTTGACACACACACACACACACTAAATAAACAAATGATAATAATAATAAAGAAAAAAAAAACAATAATAAAAACAGAAACAACTTAACACAACTACCGGCATGATGTATGTGTGAGACCAAAAAAATGGTACCTATCTCAGCTGATTGCTGTAGTAGGCACTACAGCGCTGGTGTTCTGATAGGACCACCGTAAGTGGCTTTGCGAATTACAAGCCGCCCAACTACATAAAACTTCCATGCATACTACTGTTATATTTATATACAAAATTACGTAATATTACATAAATATAGATAAATAAATAAATTATTAGAACAAATAAATAAAATACATGATAAAATTACACACTCTCTGCCTACCCCGTTAGGGACCTGGCGCGAAGATACTAATAAGGTTTTTTACTGATGGTAGAGCTCCAGTGTCGGAGCTCGCAGGCGTAGGCATCACCGCATTACCTAATATACTTGCCGCTAAATGGTATTGTTCAGCACTATCATGTTCCGGTCAGGTGGTAATGTACGGCCCTGTAATTTCCGGCACAGAGGCGTAACACCTTAGGCCTCAGGAGTGGCAACGCATATCTGCATTTTGACTGTATTTTGAAAAAAATTGACGTAACTTCAAGTACAGTGTAAAGAAAATTAACATGCTCACTTTTTTTAGACTGTGCTTCAAGCCTAGAAGATAGAATCCGCGAAGGGGTAGACAAGGGTAAATGCATGCTTTCAAGCAAACACTTTCTGGTTACGTTTTGGCAGATATAACGAGCGAGAGGTGGCGAGCCGGTTGACACCTCTGGATACACATCACTAATCTCCGAGGATCTAGGAAACTTTCAGAAAATGTAATAATTTTTCACCGCTATCTCTGATAGTCCCCGATCCGGGAACAAAGCCCAGGGACCCCAGTGTAGTACGTAGGTGAAAGAATTGCAATTTTATTATGATATTTTAACTGTATGTTTTTTTTCTGTATTTAATTTAACATACTATTTGTTTTACTTTTACTTTATGTAGCTGTCGTAAAACCTTGTCGGAGGCCTTATGGGCGGTTTGAAAACATCCGACAGCGGGTTGGCCGCTAACCCACCAACCTCCACCAATCCGCATTGGAGTAAGCTCCAGGCCTCCCCCCAAAAATGGGGAGAAACTCGTGCCCAGCAGTGGCACGTCTAATGGGTTGCCATTATTATTTATTATTACTATGTAACTCACTATGTAATTCAGTCTTGGTAATTATTGATTTTTTATTATTTCTTATTGATTTTTCGAAAATGTGTGTAAAATCTTACTTGACATAAAAAAATTTTTTTTTTCTTTCTATTATACCTTTATACAAAATTTTATCAAAATTCACAAGCAAACAAACACCCATACTTTTATAATAGTAGTAAGATAAAGCTATGATTTATAACAGATAGTACACAAACATGTGTATTTTCACTACGGGGGAGTGTTTTAAAAAGCCGTTTTTCATTCATTGTTCCCACCAAACACACAATGAAGGTTTTGCGGTTAATTTTAGCTGCTGTTTTCACTGTGGAATTCAGCTGAAATATAGCCAGCCTTTACAGGAAGAACGTAGTAACTGCCATTTAACGTTTTTGCAGGCAAATATATTTGGCTTATAAAATTTTGATTTTGACCTTGTTAATAATTCAACAATTTTCGAATTATGCGATTATTTTTGTGCTTTACCGGCACTTTAACAAATTTGTAAAAGCTAAAGTGAAATACTGAATTAATGAATGAATGAAAAATTCTAAAATATGGCAAAAGTAGTAATAATAAATAAAATAAACTACCTACACAAAAAACAAAGAATAAAAACGAATAAACTAAACATAAACGTACTAATATTAAATAAAAAAACATCTAAGTAGTAAGTAGGTACAAAAACATAGAACCGCTTAAGTAGGTAGGTACCTAAAAAATCTCATTCCAAAATTTAATTCTTGAGATACCTACCTACCCAGCACCAACCTACTTACACTAAGTCGTACCTACTACCTAAGAAATGTCTCACGGCTACACCAAATAGCTTCCAGTTCAGCATTTATCAGTCCAGTGACTGACACTGATTTCCAACTGGAAGCCATTCGGTCACACATGGATTTCCCCTCTAAGAATATCGGCAGTAACCAATCAGGCAATAAATAAATAGGTGATTTAAAAATGGCACTGTTAATCTTCAAAATTAAGTAAATAAATAATTCCTGTAATTTATGTCGGAATGGTATGTCACACACGTAATAAAACCTAGCCTTAGGTATATATTTACAGGTGGTAGAGCTCCAGTGACGGAGCTCACGGGCGTAAGCACCACCGCATTACCTAATATATTTGCCGCTAAATGGTAGTGTTCAGCACTATCATGTACCAGTCAGGTGGTAATGTACGGCCCTGTAATTTCCGGCACAGAGGCGTAACACCTTATACCTCCGTAGTGGTCTCCGCATCTGCATTTTGACTTCTGGTCTTTCTGTTGGTGTCTATAGGCTGCAGTCATCACTTAACATCAATGTGAACTACATGCTCTCACTCATGAGATTTCATGACTGTCAGTGCAGTCACACTGATGGTAAGTGAATAGGTACTGTACCCTTTAAACATCTTTAAAAAAAACAGATAATTCAATATAATTTTTATTAAGTATTTTATCATTGTTCAATCGATTTAATGCATTATTTAAAAAATATGTAATCCGTACTCCTGTCTTTTATAAACTACTAGCTGTTGCCTGCGTCTCCGCACGCGTGTCTGTCGCTTTTAACGTAACATGTGGAACTCATCAAATCATCCCATGGCATCCCACAGGAACACTTTTTCAGGCATAAAAAAAAAATAATAAAAATGTGTTAACCTAAGTAACCCTCTATGTGTCTGTCAAATTTCTTGAAAGTCGGTTAAGCAGTTTTTGCTTGAAGGAGTAACAAACAAACATACAAACTTTCGCATTTATAATATTTATATACGTATAACCAAATTTCATATACCTACGTCCGCGTAATTGTCCTAAAAAGAGATATATTTTTTTCACGCAATATTATTGCGATGAGAATAAATACACGTCATATTTCAACTAACTCTAACTTATCAGCAATTCCAATTTCCCATCAACCGGATTCGCAACGCAACATTAGCACCTGGTGTGATCCATCATGCGTTCCAACGCATTTGTAAATGAACAATACGCAGCGGGAGCGTTTACGTATAACCTGGATACGTTTAGAATGTTATTACACTATTAACTCATAATAAACCAACCGTATCGTTTGGTGATAAGGTTTGATTTTGAAATAAAATTGGTTTCGTAACCGCAAATATCTTGTTTCGTTATTCACCCTTTGGAGTGGTGCGTAAACTATTGAAGTGATAACGTAACGTAACTTCACGCCTGTAATCCCCGAAGGGGTAGGCATAGGTAATTTTTTTTACTGGTGGTAGAGCTCCAGTGACGGAGCTCGCGGGCGTAGGCACCACCGCATTACCTAATATACTTGCCGCTAAATGGTAGTGTTCAGCACTATCGTGTTCCGGTCAGGTGGTAATGTACGGCCCTGTAATTTCCGGCACAGAGGCGTAACACCTTAGGCCTCAGGAGTGGTAACGCATCTGCTTTTTGACCTTAGTCTTTGTGTGGGTGTCTATAGTCTGCAGTCATCACTTAACATCAACGTGAACTGCATGCTTGTTTACCACTTCCAATACATAAAAAAAAAAAATGCATGCATTCAAGCATACATGCAAACACCCACGATTCGCCGGTTACGTTTTGGGCCAAAACGTAACCGTATATACTTACTGTTCAGATTTAAATCAAATTGGACCTGGCTACCAAGACTGCACGTGTTTGTAGTGCGCGGGTGACGATCTCATTGGTAAAAGGGGGAAAATGGCGAGCCTGTCTTTCACTCTTTAGCCCTTATTTCGTGTTCGCCGGAACTCGAGACCTGACTATTTATTTCTCGTCTCGAATGTCGGCTAAACTCTCAAATTGTCTCGAGTTCGAGAAGTCTCGAGTAGAAACCCTAGTTTTGGCCCATGTAACAGGTGGCGAGCCTGTTGACATTTCCTGTTGAGGTACTGGGAAATTTCCAGAAAATGGAAAAGTCCCAATAGAACCAGAGATAAAGGACTTTACACCATTATCTCTGATAATCTCCTAACATGTTTGTCTCGCTTCTATGAAGATACGGAAATGTGGGTAGAATTTTCCGATTTGTTTGACATGTCACAAACATAAAGGTGGAACATATTTTATTTTTTATTCATGTAAAATTATAAAGTCAATAAACGTTATGTGTGTAATAGATTCTATTACTTGCGCACGCACACCACCGTACGCTGCTGAAAAAGGAAATCCAAATATTTTATAAATGTTCAGAACAAACTAACTCATATGCTTTGTGATACGCCATAACTAATAAAAAATAATATTATTTATCGATTTTGCTACCAAGACAAAATCATTGCCAAGTGGAATCTCTGCGGGTGAACAACATGATTCACTGAGTGTAGATCATAGATTACGCAGTGGTACCAAATCGTGATATACCGAAATAGGAACTTTACTAATAAAGAAGCATGCATGCAGCCAAAGTTAATTCGTTTGAAGTCCTTCAAAAATTTAACAAGTACCTCCCAGCGTTAAAAACAATGATTCAATAAAAAAAAACCTGTGCATGTCGGGCCACGCGCAGTGTAGGGTTCCGTAGTTACAGAGTAAGAGATGTAATGAAAAAAAAAAAAATTTTGTATGGACTTGTAAGCAATTTTCGAGTAAAATACATTTGATCGACTATTACTCGCAAACTTGCAAGGCCAACTTTAGTGTGATGGTTTTCCTTTTAATTTCGTTATATGTAGCTACTATCGCCGTAACGTTTGAATTTCTAACAACAACCGTTTAGTCTGTAGGGGGGGGACACTTGAGTCTAACGAAAATTTGCACCTTAAAGCTTAATAAGTCACGAACAGTTTCGATGTGGTTACATCGAAAAATTATGTTCGCACATCCATAATATTTTTTAAAGACCTATCCAACGATTTCCCACACAATATGGAAATCGAAAATAAAAAAAAATATTTGTGCAAGTAGGGGTAGGTTACCCTAAATATTTTTTTTTCATTTTTTTATTCTACCACTTTGTCGTCGTAATTAAGGTGTATACTTGTGCTAAATTTCAAGTCTCTAGTACTTATAGTTTTTGCACTAAACCGCGGACGGACAGACAGACAGACGGACATGGCGAAACTATAAGGGTTCCTTGTTTACTACGGAACCCTAAAAAGTGTCTTTCTAGGTGTGTCGTCGTTGCGAGGTGCATAAAATAAGTAGGTCACAAAGAAACGAGAACCTCTTGACACGAAATCAGAGATAGCAAACATGGAGATAAAAGGCCTAATCGTGATCGAATATTCTAAAGCGTGAGGGGTTGAGATTTAGCTGAGAATGTAATTTACAACAACGTTTAACAAGAGAAAGATAAAATTGAAATTTAATTGTTTTGACAAAAGAAACTGATTTTTATTGACGAAGGAAAAGTAAGTCTTTATAACCATTTTCGAAAAGTCAATACGAATCATTAAGTACCAAGAGTGAATATGTGTGTATGTGTATCTTCACGCCAGGTCCCTAACGGGGTAGGCAGAGAGTGTAGAGCGCCAGACATCCCGGTTCAGACAAACCTCTCGTGCCTCGTCTACCTTCATCATTCTCTTCATACATGCACGCCGATTCCTAAAACTTTTGACCCCACCATCAGACAGAATTCGACCTATTTGGTCATGGTAGGTCAGCCTTGGTCTTCCTGGGCCTCTGCAACCATCCACATTCGCATTGTATATCTGTTTAGTCATTCGCTCATTCGACATTCTTTCTATATGCCCGAACCATCGGAGCATGCCTTTTTTCATTTTTACACCGATACTATCATTCACACAAAGTCTCTTTCTTACATCTTCATTACGAACGCGATCGGTGAGTGATACACCGCAGATCTTGCGCAAAGATCTCATCTCGACCGCGTTCAACTTACTTTCATGCTCTTTCCTGCATACCCAGCTCTCACTTCCATATAAAAGCGTTGGAGTAAGTACAGCATTATGTACGGCTAGTCGAGCCCGCTGGCTGAGATGTTTAGATTCTAGCAGCTTACCCAACGCTCCATTCACGCAATTCCCAGCAAGCACTCTTCTTTCTATGTCAGTGGTGTACCTACCATCCTTGCTAAAAGCACATCCAAGATATACAATTTCATCAACTTGTTCTAACACTGCATCATCTACTACTACCCTTGCATTTGTTCTCTGTTCATCTCTTTCAAATACTAATACTTTAGAGTGAATAATTATTACATAAAGTAAAATTGAAAAAGATATTATGTAAATTAAATGCGTTGTTTAATCAGAGTGTTAAGGAGGGTGCGTTATTCCCGTTACATAGACTGTTGATGTTGTATAGACTACAGTCATCACTTAACATTAAAGTAACCATTACCACCTTGGTGGTCTATATATAGACATCTACAGGCTAGATCTAGAAAAATCTAAGGATTTTGACTTAAAGAGCATCACTCTGAGTTTGTTCGGTAGCAGAGTTAATCTCAGTAGTGCCTGCACTTGGAAATCTGCTAAGTGAAAGACTTTGTTTATGACGAATAGATCTTTCCTTTTCTTCTATCTATGAAGGAATTGAAAGATTTGATGTGTATAATTGTTTTTATATTATTTCGCATTAACACATGCTTGTGAAATATATTTTATTTTTAAAGAAAAATGGAAAGAAAAATTTGACTTAAGGCGAGACTCGAACTCGCGACCTACTGGGAATCTAGTCCAGCCGCTCTTCCAATTGAGTACTGAAGCCCTGCCCGATTTGTCAAATCTTTCCTTCACATCTATTGCATTGCTTTATGGTAGCAGCAGCGCCATCTATTAACAACTATGCAATATGATGCAATAGATGTGAACACTTTAGCTAAAATACGTTTCTGAATAAGGGGGTTAGTCTTTCACTTAGCAGATTTCCAAGTCAAGTTTTCTTTTGCAATAAAAAATCATAAATTGATTATTATTAATACCTATTGAATAACAATAATTTTACTATAAGCAGAGAATATGTAATAATACTGGTGGTAGAGCTCCAGTGAATGAGCTCGCGGGCGTAGTGTTCGGCACTATCGTGTTCCGGTTAGGTCGTCCAGTCCTGTAATTTACGGCACAGAGGCTTAACACCTTAGGCCTAGGAAGTGGTAACGCATCTGCATTTTGACCTTCTGGTTTTTTTTTTAATGTAATGGAAGTGGCAAACAAGCATGCAGTTCACATTGATGTTAAGTGATGGCTGCAGCCTATAGACACCCACACAATCACCAGAGGTCAAAATGCAGATGCGCTGCCACTCCTGAGGCATTTGGTGTTACGCCTCTGTGCCGGAAATTAAAGAGCCGTACATTACCACCTGACCGGAACACGATAGTGCTGAACACTACCATTTAGCGGCAAGTATATTAGGTAATGCGGTGGTGCCTACGCCCACGAGCTCCGTCACTGGAGCTCTACCTCCAGTAAAAAAAAACGGTCTTTGTTTGAGGGCCTATAGGCTGCATGCTTGTTTGCCACTTTCATTACATACTCGTAAAAAAAGCAAAGGTAGCTTGTAAATTGATAGTGCAAATAAATTAGTCCTTGTATACCGATTCGAAATAAATATTTGAGTTTGAGTTTATGCAAAAATCTGAGGTCAAAATGCAGATGTGTTGCCTGCCTGAGAGTCCTGAGACTTTGGTTGTTATGTCTCTGTGATAGTTATGAGTTATCGGGATCGTCTTACCATCTAAGCGAAACACGATAGTAATTTACACGCTCTCGAGCCCCTACACAGAAAATCTACCAATTTAGATTCCCTTTTTTAAATACTACCTAATATCATAGAAGCAATAGATTTTGTTCCATTATACAATTTTAACTTTTAAATCGATTTTTTTATGTTATTAGAGTGGCAAACAAGCATGCAGTTCACATTGATGTTAAGTGATGACTGCAGCCTATAGACACCTACACAATGACCAGAGGTCAAAATGCAGAGAGATTACAGAGCCGTGCATTACAAACTCAATACTAAAACATACTAAAAAACTCGATACTAAAACCATTCGAGTTCTCTTATTTCCTATCATTTGAGTTATCTCGGAATGAACGATGAACGGAACGTATAAAAAAAGGATACCGATAAATTAATAATTGATGCTCTGCTTTTCTATTTTTAAGGTTCGAACTTTTTATGTTTCTGATTTTCAAATATAGCTCTTCTTCATTAGTACTGTGAAATGTGTCTCGCAATCCACTTTAGTTAACGCTTCAATAAATTTGCAGTTTTTGTAGCATGTCTGCAAAATTCTAATTAAGAAATTTCTTAATAATATCCCAATCCAGAATACTGGAAATGCGTCAAAATTTTTGATAACTTTCCAATAGTTTTAATCATACCATAGATAAAGGATGCATTCATTGAATTGGAATATTCCCTTCTTCTTAGTCGTACACTCTTGGCAGAGTGGTCGTGGTCATGTATCAGTCACTTTATCTGTCTCCGTCGTGATCGCGATGCTTCGCCATGTAGCTCGATGTCTGGCAGAGTGAGAGCAGTCATTGATGCTGGAGTGTGTCACAGATTTTATGAGGTCTGTCCATCTGGTTGGTGAGCGTCCACGAGATCGTTTGCCCTCAACTTTCCCTTGTACTACTAGTCGTTCCATGAAATCGTCGTTACGGGTGATGTGTCCGAAGAACTTTAAGATTCGTATCTGCACAATCGACGATAATCTTTGCTTGATCTTCAGCTCATTCAAAATACAGACATTGGTACGGTGTGCGGTCCACGGGATTCTGAGCAGGCGTCTCCAGCTCCACATTTCCATAGGAAAATTCATTCAGAATATTAATTTCAATTCAGTATATTATTAATCTCATTAAATGTGAATTATGATACTCGGTGGTCGGATCACTTTCCGCTTCTGGTTAAATGTAAATTGAAATTGTTGAGTCCCAAATTCATACCCAAGGATTCATATAAAGTAAATGGTAAAGTAGCTTGGCATGAACGCACTGAGGAACAAATAGCTTTGTATAGTAAAGAATGCCACAGCAAGTTAAAGTTGATAGATTTACCTCAGGAATTCTCCAAGTGTGCTGACCGTGTTTGTGGTGACTGTGATCACAGGCATATTTTGGATTCTCTGTACTCTGATATTGTGACCGCTCTCCAAGACGCGGCGGTTTCAACTAGTCGCGGGAATGCGAAACGGGTCGGGAGTGGTATGCGCGTCGTGGGCTGGAACAAACACGTCTCCGGGGCTCACAGGGAGGCCAAGTCTAGGTTTCAAGAGTGGGTGTTGTGTGGTAGGCCTAAATTAGGTCCTGTATATAATGATATGTGTGACAGCAGACGAGTTTTCAAGTCGCGATTGAAATGGTGTCAAGACCATCAAGATCAAATTCGCATGGACGCGCTCGCTGTCAAACATAATAAAAAGGATTTCCGTGGTTTCTGGAAGGATACTGGTAAACTCAATATTCGACTTGGCCTCCCTGCTAGCGTCGGTGGCGTTAGTGATCCGAAGGATATTGCTAACGCATTCAAAGAACAATTTTCTGTAAAGTGTCTGCTGGATCCGGCGAGGAAGGTGCTCGATGCTGGGACAACTGATCATCTAGTGGGGACACAATTTTTAGCGGCGGATGTATCCAAGGTCATGACATCCATGTCCGGTGGCAAATCTCCCGACCATGATGGACTCAGCATTGGGCATCTTCGCTATGCTGGTCCCCACATCTCAAGAGTGTTGGCGATGTTTTACTCTCTGTACGTGAGCCACTCTTACTTGCCTGCAGAATTAATGAGAACGGTGGTGGTGCCTGTTGCAAAAAATAAAACGGTTGACCTTTCTGATAAATGTAACTACAGGCCCATTTCTCTCGCCACTGTCATAGCAAAAATTTTTGACGGTTTGCTTAACACACAGTTAAATAATCACGTTACATTGCATGACAACCAGTTTGGTTTTCGTCCACACCTGTCCACAGAAAGTGCCATACTGTGTCTAAAGCAAACCGAATGACATACATATTACACTGAACGCAAAACACCAATATACGGGTGTTCTCTCGATTTTTCCAAGGCTTTTGATCGTGTGGTATACAATCTTCTTTGAGACAAGCTGAGGAGTGTAAACTTGACGCAGGAACTCATCAGCTTGTTCCAGTTCTGGTATGAACAACAATCCAACAGCGTTAGGTGGGCGGGAGCAATGTCGGACCCCTATCAGCTTAAATGTGGTGTCAGACAAGGTGGATTAACTTCTTCAATCCTATTTAATCTATACATTAATGGATTAATCGAGGCGCTTAATAACCGGCATGTCGGATGCCACATTGATGGTGTCTGTATCAACAACCTGAGTTATGCTGATGACATGGTGTTACTGAGCGCGTCGGTGTGCGGTCTGAGGGAGCTGATACGGACGTGCGAGGAATATGCCTGTGGTCATGGTTTAGTGTACAATGTCAGTAAAAGCCAGGTCATGGTATTTGGAACTGCTGGTGCAAAATGTCCTGCAGTTATACCCCATGTTTGTTTGCAAAGAGTGGAAAAATTTAAATATTTGGGTCACTGACCACTGACCTCAACGATCATGCAGATATGGAAAGGGAGCGGAGAGCGTTGTCGGTCAGAGCCAATATGATCGCCCGCAGGTTTGCTCGATGCTCTAAATATATAAAACTGACGCTCTTCAGAGCGTATTGTACATCGTTATATTCTTGCAGCCTATGGGCTATTTATACCAAGAGAAACTACAGCGCTCTCCGTGTCCAATTTAACAATGCATTCAGGGTGGTGATGGGGCTGCCACTATTGCAGCTGCACTGCACTGCAGTGCCCCGGGAATGTTCGCGGAATCGAACACGGACTGTTTTAACACAATCATGCGCAAACGTTCCGCGTCTATGGTGCGCAGAGTACAGGCTAGCTCCAACACCGTCCTTGCAATGATTGCGGCAAGGCTGGACTGCCTTTACATACGGCATTGCTCTACTAGACACGTTTCTGTACCAATGCCGGTGAGGGAATTCTGACTATTTGTATATTTGTTTGCTTTGATTATGTATTTTATATTAATTTTAACAAATTGTGTTCATATTTTATTTTATTTTAGAATTTTTTAATGAATTGTGACATGAATTTTAAATTTGTTTTATCATATTATTATTCTGAAATTTTTTTTTTGACATTGCGACTGACTTTTTATTTTGATTTTCCCTTTTAGAAAAATTTTAAAAATGATGAATTTATTTTGACTATTAATTATTTTTATTTTAGTTTTTTTGGTGCTGTTATACTTAAATTATTATGTATTAATTTTCTGACATTCCCTCTGTATTAATTTTAATGTATTTTCTTGCGTGGGTGTAATTTACCAGAATAAAGAAACAATTCATTCATTAATTCATTAAAACAAACATACAGTTCACATTTATGTATAAGCGAAGTCTCAATTTACATATTATTCCACTTCCATTACATATTTTATGTAATGGAAGTGGCAAACAAGCATGCAGGTCACTGATGTTCAGTGATGACTGCAGCGTATAGTCACCCACACAAAGACCAAGGATATAATAATATGTTAACACTCATAAGACCATTTTTTACTGGTGGTAGAGCTCCAGTGATGGAGCTCACGGGCATAGGCACCACGGCATTACCTAATATACTCTCGCTAGATGGTAGTATTCAGCACTATCGTGTTCCGGTCAGGTCGTAATGTACGGCCCTGTAATTTTCGGCATAGAGGCATAACACCTTAAGCCCCAGGAGTGATAACGCATCTGCATTTTGACATTGGTCTTTGTGTGGGTGACTATAGGCTGCAGTCATCACTTAACATCAATGTAAACCGCATGCTTGTTTGCCACTTCCAAAACATTTAAAACAAACCGACCTCTTTATTTTTGGTAGAGTTTCAGTGTAGGAACTTAAGGACATAGGCACCACCGCTTTACAGAATTAATCTGCCGCCAAATGATAGTATTCAGCGATACCGTGTTCCGGTTAGATGGTAATGTAACAACTATCACAGTGACTCGACTTAGGTCTCAGGGGTGGTAATGCCATTTGACCTCTGGTTTTGTGTAGATGTCTATAGGCTGCAGTCATCACTTAATGACGACGCTTGTTTGCTACCTTCGTAATATTAATAAAGGTAACCTTTATCACTGGTTAACAAGTGACCAACGCCTAAATCTAATATTTTTGGGTGCCTAAAAGCTAAAAAATTTACTACTAGCATAGTAAACTAATGACAAAATATTTACTACTATTACGTAACTTCACGCCTGTAATCCCCGAAGGGGTAGGCAGAGGTAAATGCATGCATTCAAGCATACATGCAAACACCCACGATTCGCCGGTTACGTTTTGGCCCATGTAACAGGTGGCGAGCCTGTTGACATCTCCGGGCACATTACCAAACTTTGAGGTACTGGGAAATTTCCAGAAAATGGAAAAATCCCAATAGAACCACAGACAAAGGCTTTTTCACCATTATCTCTGATAACCCCCTACCCGGGAATCGAACCCAGGACCTCAGCGTAGTAGTAGTGGCCTGCTACCACTAGGCTACCGAGGCAGTTATGTATATATGCTCAACTTTTTAGGACAACTACCCGCATATTTTCCAAATAGCATGCGGAAGAATTCTCGAATTTAAGAGAATTTCTGTTTGTTCTGGCAACATGAATAATTGAATAACTGAGTACTCTGAAAATATCCGCGACATCAAAAGGTTTTTACTTTTACCGGACGAAATGAACTGGCTGCTCATATAAAATGTAATACGCGTGCTTCCGCTTTGGAGACAACGACGCAGTAAAATTTAAGTGTCACAGTACTGTTTGCATGTTGCATACAACATGTACGGAACTAGGTGAGGGCTACTTGACATGGAATTGGAGACAAACACCAAGATCAGGGGTCGTGATAACGATCTTTGAAGATGCTTCAGCGCGATAAGCGGGTTGTAGAATTTACTGAAGAATCTTTGAAGATGTGTCAATCAGATTTCTTTATGCTGCTTACGCAATTAATGTTGTGTTTCTTTTTTATATAAATTTTAATTTTTCGTGGCCTCGCGTCTGTTGTAGATTGTAAGCGATCTACTAGGTTGTGCGATACGGGCGCGGTCGGGTGTGTGATGGGTAACCGCTAGTGGCTAAATTAAAATGAAAGTTTCCGTGCTTCGGAGGGCACGTCAAGCGGTCATCTACTAACCCACAAATTAAGTATGTTATTTTAATGGCTTATTATCTGTTTTATATCCGTATGTATGTACCTTGTATAAGTATTAGTACAATTATCCTTTATTATACATTTGACATCCGTGGTTCACTTACTTAGGGTCCTGTTGAAAACCAGCGTCAGGTACCTTTTAAGAAGGTACCTGACATTTGCTGAACAGGACACCTTTTTGGCAGCCGTGAGACACATATTACGTGTATAGGTATGTATTAATTTTTAGAAAATGTGTTGTCTTTTCTCTGTTACCTGTTACGTTTTATATCTGTTTTATGTGTCTCGCTGTGTGTCAAATAAATGTTTCTTATCTTATCTATCTTAACCCGAATTGCAGCAGCGTGGTGGAGTAAGCTCCAGGCCTCATCCAAAAATGGGAGAGACTCATACCCGATAGTGGGACGTATCAAGGGTTTCCATTATTATTATTATATTTAATTTTTTATTATTTATTTTCACGAAAGTAAAAATTAATAGTGGTAGTAAGGGCGTAGTCATCACATTCCCCAATCTACTTGCCACTAAATGGTAATGTTCAGCACTATCGTGTTCGGATCAGGTGTTAATGTACGGCCATGTGATATCCGGCACAGAGGCATTACACCTCAGGCCTCGGGAGTAGAACGCATCTACATTGAAATCTCTGTTTTTATGCAGATGTTTATAGCCTATTGTTTTACTCACCATCAATGTAAACTGTATCCTTGTTTGCCAGTTCACGATATAAAAATGACTTACGATTATATTGATTCAGATGAAATAGCGCCATTTCTATAGGACAGGGTTTATTTTTTATTTAAAGAAGGAAGTGAAGCCATGATTTTTTGCGTAGGAAGTAAGTAGGAGGAAGTTTAAGGATTACGTAAAAAATAGGCGTACCTTTAGAGAAAATAGAGTGACTTTATAATATGTAGTGATAATGAAGTGTTACATAGCAACCTAAATAATGATAGATTTACTGGTGGTAAAGCTCCAGTGACGGAGCTCGCGGGCGTAGGCACCACCGCATTACCTAATATACTTGCCGTTAAATGGTAGTGTTCAGCACTATTGTGTTCCGGTCAGGTGGTAAAGTACGGCCTTGTAATTTCCGGCACAGAGGCATAACACCTTAGGCCTCAGGAGTGGCAACACATCTGCATTTTGACCTTGGTCTTTGTGTGGGTGTCTATAGGCTGCAGTCATCACTTAACTTGCCACTTAGTTTGCCACTTCCATAACATAAAATAAAAATTAAATATGTATCTTCACGCCAGGTCCCTAACGGGGTAGGCAGAGAGTGTAGAGCGCCAAACATCCCGGTTCTGACAAACCTCTCGTGCCTCGTCTACCTTCATCATTCTCTTCATACATGCACGCCGATTCCTAAGACTTTTGACCCCACCATCAGACAGAACTCAACCTATTTGGTCATGGTAGGTCAGCCTTGGTCAAAAAAAATAATGATAAAAACATAATGGTTTATGACAGTTTCTAGAAATTTATAATAAATTGTATATAATCGTGGCTAAAACGGAACGCTGAAGTCTCCTGCCAGCATTCACTTCCATTCGTCCAGGGAATAAATATTCATCGAGTTGTACCATTTACAAACTTGACCTCAACATTTGTCTTGCAAATGAAAGCTTTTATTCTGTCGTTTTAGCCACATAAGTGGTTTAGCTGGTCACTTTTCTTTTACCCCTAATACTGAGAGTTAATTTTCATCGAGTGCAAATAGTGGAAAGAAAATTCTCGGAGTTTTTAAATAATTTTTGGTAAAACATAGAGTTCACATTGATGGTAAATAAAAGTATTAAGGCGATCTACTCGGTTAAGCAATACGGGCGCGGTTGGGTGTGTGATGGGTGACCGCTAGTGGAAAATTAAAATGCGCGTTTCCGTGCTGCGGAGGGCACGTCAAGCCATCGGTACCGGTTGATACCGACGATGACGATAGATGGCAGTCGTTAAACCTTGTTGGAGCCTCCTTACCTTATGGGCGGTTCGAAAACATCCGACAGCGTTTTGGCCACTAACCCTTTTCTCCACCAACCCGCATTGGAGCAGCTTGGTGGAGTAAGCTCCAGGCCTCCTCCCAAGAAGGGGAGAGACTCGTGCCCAGCAGTGGGACATATAGAAGGTTGCCATTATAATAATATTAAAATTAATAATAAAACTGTAGCCTAAAAACTGTATAATAAAATTAATAGTAAAAAGTTGGTACAGCTCCAGTGACGGAGCTCGCGGGCGTAGGCACCACCGCATTACCTAATATACTTGCCGCTAAATGGTAGAGTTCAACACTATCGTGTTCCGGTCAGGTGGTAATGTACGGCCCTGTAATTTCCGGCACAGAGGCATAAGACCTTAGGCCTCAGGAGTGGTAACGCATCTGCATTTTGACCTTGGTCTTTGTGTGGGTGTCTATAGGCTGCAGTCATCACTTAACATCAATGTGAACTGCATGCTTGTTTACCACTTCCTTTACATAAAAAAAAGCCTATAAACATGTAGATACGAGTATATGCAACCAGTGTTTGCAAGGTAGATGCGTAGCCAGTCCTAAGACCCATGGTATTATAACTCTGTGCCGGAAATTACAGGGCTATATATTACTACCTGATCGTTTTCGTTTTGTGGCAAGTAGATTAAGTAGTGCGGTGATTCACACGCCAGCGAACTCGGTCACTGGAATTTCCAAAAAAAAAAAACCACCGCACCAGTAGTGGCCTACTACCACTAAATTAATGGGAGTTATCACCAGCTGTGATAATATTAAAATGGATCATCCAAAAAAAAGGATAAATTTTATACGTAAACCGCTGCTTAATATACCAAGTCAATACAATTAATTTACAGCTCGGGTGTTTGCTGGCTTTAAAAGGCTTTGTAAATGACAAAATAAATTGCCAGCTCGCCCTTTTCATGTAGTGGACGAGTCAATGCAGTTATTATTAATTAAAAAATAAAACAACATTTTTCACTGATAGTATGCATAAGTGAGCAGAGCTGTAGCATCACTTTTAGAAAATGGATGAATTATCAATACCATTGGATGAATGAGCATAATTTACTGGTGGTAGAGCTCCAGGGACGAAGCTCGCGGGCGTAGGCACCACCGCATTACCTAATATTTGCCGCTAAATGGTAGTGATCACGTGTTCGGCGCTATCGTGTTCCGGTCAGGTGGTAATGTACGGCCCTGTAATTTCCGGCACAGAGGCATAACACCTTAGGCCTCAGGAGTGCTAACGTCTTTGGTAAGTGTCTATAGGCTGCAGTCATCACTTAAAATTAATGTGAACTGCACGCTTGTTTGCCATTTCCATTACATTAAAAAAAACCAAAGAAGTTGCCAAAGGTCTCTCCTCCTCGCGTCGATTTCCCAACTACTCGTGATCCTCACGAATCACTTGTCCGGCGATAGTACACTATCAGGTTCGGTTTTCGGCAGTGTTTTAAATTTAATTTTAATAATTTATTGAAACAAGGTTGTGTCTCATTTGGAGGGAAAATGCCATAATCGCCACGCTTGGCATGCGGGTTGGCGATCACAGTGGCGGCAATTTTGCGCGGGACGCTGTTGCCCATCCCACGTACTTGTACCGCCCTGGTTTGACCGCCATTGTTCGGTGGACTGACTGCACTAGCGGAAGAATTCCTCTCCACCAGAAGGGAATTCTTGTGCTAGTGGGCGATGGGGTCGTCACATCCCGACGCCAACTACAAGATGGACCGACGACCTGGTGAAGGTCGCGGGCAATCGCTGGATGAGGGCGGCCCAGGACCGTTCGTTGTGGCATTCTTTGGGGGAGGCCTTTGTTCAGCAGTGGACGTATTTTGGCTGAAATGATGATGATGATGATTGAAACAAGAATATACACACATTTGATCACAAACTGATAATAACAAATAATGTTTGTACAATGGAATTTGTTGAACACCTGGTACCCAAAGTAAGATTAAACTTGTGTTATGAGTACCAGGACCAGCGTGAATCGCATCTTGCTATCGAGTGTGATGCGGATCTGATCTGCCCAGTGCATCGGGCTGCGCCCGGGTGTTCCTTTCCACTAGATATTGCCTGTGACGATAATTTTCCCGAGATTTCCTCCGTCTTTTAGAGCAATGTGCCCGAAGTATTCCAGTACTAATTGTAAACAGATGCATATTTTTTAATTCTCCATTTAAAGAGCTTAGTCAAAGACCATGACGCTCTATACGTTCGTATGAATTACATTCTTCATAAAAAAATATAAGTAAACAACATTAGCTCATGGATAATTGATATAGTTGCAACAGTATTCTGGCGTCATCCGTAGTAGGGTCTGCCAGGACACTGTTGCAATGTCCTATTTCTAGTGAAGTCCGGCGATGAGCCTCACCCCGAACACATGCATGGTGTTTGTTTCTATGAATAGTCACTTTGAGTTACTTATTAAATAATTAATATGTTATGCAGTCCAGGGTATGCGCAACATCCTTCCCCAATACCACATCTCGAAAGCGTTTACCCCTCTTGCAAACATATAATATTTAAAGGCAGTTTCTGTGGCGCCTGCTTGACGTAAAATACTTTTAGAAATCTTCTTCAATTTCTTTTGTAATCTCCATCATATTCTAATTTAAAGCAAACTAAATACAATTCAGTTAATTGAATGAACCGAATTGAATCCAAAATCCATACTGCAACAATTTTGCACGCACTGAAGGCGATTTAAATAAATTGCCGGCTCGTAGTCGTGTCGTGGACGTGTCGGGGCAGCTGCGCTTTATATATGACACAGGCACCGATAATATCGGATGCAAATCATGTAGGTAACTGGTGTATTGGAACGTATGAGTTAATATCGAGGATATGTCTTTTAAAACTGGGAAAATATGGGCTGATATTATACTCTAGATCAGTGATTCCCAAAGTGGTCCATATAAACTACCTGGGGTCTATGGGAGACTCGATGGGGTCTACGTATATGCGTAAATAAAAATGGGATATATGGGAAAGTGACATAAGTGTTAGCAAGGGGGTCCATCGAAACCAGAAAACAATTTAAAGGGGTCTACAAGAAAAAATAGTTTGGGAACCTCTGCTCTAGATTATAAATATAATGTCTTTATTTTAATTTTGGTAAGTCATAAGCTCTTGGAAAAACAAATCTAATACTATAATGTTTTTTTACAAAATCGGCAATTAGAGGTGACTGAAAATGTGAAGCGTTTTCCCAATCGCTCATTGACTTGCATCATTGTAAGCGAATGGGTAATCTTGTAGTGAGCAATTGGGTAAACATTGTTGAAAAACGGGCATGACTGCTACAGTGGTCGTGGTTTGCAAAATTCAATATCAATATCCAATTTTGTTGCAGATTATATAAAAAGAAAAACAACATGGGAATGACTTCGTTACTTGAGAATGGATGACTTTTTAAATAATCAACTTGTCTCCAGCAGCACTATAGCAAGATACTGAATTAATGTTCACTAAGATTTAATGGCAGTGATTCCTACGCCCTCAAGCTCTCGATTTTTAACCCTGATATTTATGTTATGTTATGTATCTTCACGCCAGGTCCCTAACGGGGTAGGCAGAGAGTGTAGAGCGCCAGACATCCCGGTTCTGACAAACCTCTCGTGCCTCGTCTACCTTCATCATTCTCTTCATACATGCACGCCGATTCCTAAGACTTTTGACCCCACCATCAGACAGAACTCGACCTATTTGGTCATGGTAGGTCAGCCTTGGTCTTCCTGGGCCTCTGCAACCATCCACATTCGCATTGTGTATTATGTAAGTGTCTTTAAATTGTGTGTACATGTATAAGCTGCAGTCATCAATGAACATCAACGTGAACTGCACGATTTTTTTGCCAACATCATTACATAAAGAAAAAGTTTTTGTTTCTATGAATAAAATAAAAAAATACCCATATACCTCAAGAAATAGAATGATTGTATTAATGACACAAGCCGATTGTATAATTATTACAATCATTCGACTACTACTTTTTTTATGTTACAGTAGTGACAAACAAGCATGCAGTTCACATTGATGTTAAGTGATGACCGCAGCCTATAGACACCCACACAAAGACCGAGGTCAAAATGCCTAAGGTGTTATGCCTCTGTGCCGGAAATTACAGGACCGTCCATTACCACCTGACCGGAACACGATAGTTCTGAACACTACCATTTAGCGGAAAGTATCTTAGGTAATGCGGTGATGCCTACGCCCGCGTCTCTGTCACTGGAGCTCTACCACCAGTAAAAACTACGATATGATACTGATAATTTTGTAAGAAAATGATACTCGTACTATTCACACTATGCACTCAACACTATCTAAGCGCCCATGGCCCAGCGGCTGGTGTAGATCGTAAGCGATCTGCTCGGTTAAGCACTACGGGCGCGGTCGGGTAGTGTGATGGGTGACCGCTAGTGGCAAATTAAATGCGCGTTTCCGTGCTTCGGAGGGCACGTTAAGCCGTCGGCCCCGGTTGCTATCGATAGATAGCAGTCGTTAAACCTTGTCGGACGCCTTATGGGCGGTTTGAAAACATCCGACAGCGGGTTGGCCACTAACCCACCCACCTCCACCAATCCGCATTGGAGCAGCGTGGTGGAGTAAGCTCCACGCCTCCGCCCAAAAAGGGGAGAGACTCGTGCCCAGCAGTGGGACGTATAATGGGTTGCCAT
The DNA here is from genome assembly GCA_036365455.1 of Macrosoma leucophasiata. Lineage (NCBI taxonomy): Eukaryota > Metazoa > Arthropoda > Insecta > Lepidoptera > Hedylidae > Macrosoma > Macrosoma leucophasiata. The sequence goes on from JAWQUS010000026.1 coordinate 15,290,938, forward strand.
TATTATTATTATTATACTCAACACTATCACCACGAAATACGTTTATCAGCTTTACGCAAAAAAAGAATCAGTGTAATCTCATCAACACTGGTTCGCCAGCGAATCTGGCACTCTTTCATATCGCTCTCACAAAGCCTACCCTCATATACCTGTAATCCACATTTGTTGCGTCGCCTGTGTTATTTGTGACGGTGGCACACAGGGTGCCAAGTGCCATTCTCAAAGATTTTAACTGCCTCGTTGGCCCAGTGGTCGCGATGTTGAAGCCTGAGGTTCCGAGTACGATCCCCAGGTCGGGAAGATATAGAATATATTATTGGGTTTTCTCTGTGAGAAAATTCCCGCTAGTAGCCCGGAGTTTGGTACTTACTTACGGCTTTACATGCTCTCCTAGACACGGTCTAGGAGAGCATGTAAAGCCGTAAAGCCGCCATATACTCGTAAAACCTGTACACTATAATATCTCCCGCGCTTATTGCTTAGCTTAGTTAGCCAGTCTCCGTTGACATTCGCCGCCGTGACTGAAATTTGGTAGATGAGTGAAGCGCACACGGCCATGCGGCTGGTGTAGATCGCAAGCGATCTACTTGGTTGTGCGAGATGGGCGCGTTCGGGTGTGGGATGGCTTATCGCTACTGACAAATTAAAATGCGCGTTTCCGTGCTTTGGTGGGCACGTTAAGCCGTCGGTCTCGGTTGCTATCGGTAGATGGTAGTCGTTAAACCTAGAAGGGAGACTCATGCCCAGCAGTGGGCGTAAAAAAGTGAAAAAGGTTAATAGATTCGCCATCTTTTATAAGATGGCAAATCTATTAAAATTACATTTTCAGTAAAAGAAACAATCGTACGGAACCCTATGAGTGGTTTTTATCCAAAGCAATCCAACTTATATAAAGAAGGGAAGAAAGGATTCTATAAAAAAAAACGTATATTTTTCTTAGGTGAAAGTTAACGAAGTCCAACAAAAACTTGTACTTTATTTACAAACTATTGAAATAAGTATGTTTTGTTTCATTAAACGAAGTTTTTCAAGACCGAAATGAAATTATACGGAGTACTTGTAATGTTTGTATTAAAAACTTTCAAATTCTCTTTTACAATTATCAAAGATTTTTGCACATAATTTATTATTAAGGTCTAGAATTTTCTTGATGTAGATGTCATAGGTATTGACCGCCTGTCAATTTAAGAAAAGGTTTAATATTATAAAAAATCAGAATAACATTTAGATCTTTTTTTACATTTAAGTTAAGCTATGTATCGTCGCTCCGCTGTTAATTTAAGGCTTTAAAATCACTAAGAATAATTAATGATAAAACATCGTTGGAGCTATAAATATTTCTGAGGTTTCGTCTTTTGACATAATCTGAACCTTTCTTATCTTATCTTTCGAAGCATATATAGTCTGTTTTGATCTGCATTCCTTACCTTCCTTTCCTTATGTCACTGAGGTGCTTTTCAAGTCAGAAAGGTAGACAAATAAGCAGACGGGCCACTTAATGGGAAGTGGTCATCGTCGCCTACGGATATTTGTAATACCTATCCTAGGTGTTGTCAACGCGCTGCGAGCCCTGAAGGACTCTTTTGTTGCCAATTTTAAAGAGCCACATATTGTAATGCCAAGGGAATTCATCAGAGCGGAGTTCGTTCCAAGGACACGTTCCATGTTTTGGGTAAAAACAAAAAAAAAATCAAAGCGATAGTTTGTTTAGGTGGACCCTCTCTCTTCCACGAACTGTGCGATGTAGAAAAGGGGATGATAGTATCATATCAAAGAGTTGAAAATAAAAAATGCTCCGATGGTTCGGGCATATAGAAAGAATGTCGAATGTTGCTGTGCTTTTGATCAGGCGTCTCTTTGAAATTGTGTTTACATTTGGGTTAGTTTGATCTTGCCATTTACGTTAACAGTGCTTGTTCATTAAGTGTCTATGGCTGCTTTCAGATTTTTTAACAGTAGCAAGCAAGCGTTCTCTGAATATCGATCACAACAATCTGAAAAATGCGCAGTCAAGAGAAAACTCAGTGTGCCTCCCGCGCTAATCCAAAACGCAGCGTGATGGTACAAATCCAGCCATTTAGAGGTATTGCCAAGCGGCACAGTAATGATTTCAATTATCTCGCACAAGAATTCACTCTCGCTCGTTTTGTTATGGCTCAGCTTGAGAATTTTGTGGCGTTCCCTTAATAGCCAATTATTGCTTTGAGATCTCCAAATTTATATGTTTGCTTTTTGAGAGCGAAGATAATTGCTTTCGGAATGTTATCGGGGAAGCAAGGAAATGTGGGTGCGCATTTCTTAAGGCGCTTCTTTGAAATTGTGTTTGCTTTTGGATTTACGTTGCTCTTGCTATTTACGTCATTAGTGCTTGTCCACTTAGAACCACTCCGTTTAATGATGGAGTATTTAAGTCTTCTCTTGTAACTTTTTAAAGCAGCAGGAAATACGCTGTTTATTCAAGATGGTTAATGCACTAACAAGAACCAACTTTTGATTATTGTGTCGGTAATCAGGTTCAAAATGAAAATTTCTTTATATTACTTCAATTAAACATAGTACCTGGTTGACCGAGCTTCGCTCCGTAGCGATTTTTGAAAACTATATTTAGTATGAATTGCATACTGAAGAAATATGAATAAAAACAATTGATTTTTTTGGTCTAACCTCAAATCAAACACTTCTTCTTTGCTAAAAACTAATGGTTCTTCTATTCATCAATAGATAGCGTTAGTCGTCGGTTATGAAGAAAATTTATTATTAACTTGGAACCGAGCTTTTCTTGGACCTGGAACCTAAATAAATCGATTTCTGGACCCGAAAAACCCCTAATCTGTAAGTTTCAAGAAAATCGTTTTAGCCGTTTCCGAGATCTTGATTCTATATATACATATATACAAGAATTACTCGTTTAAAGGTATTAGATTATTAGATTATTCTAACTTATAATAAGACGTACTTTATGCTCATCGAAGACACGGGGATCGTTTTGTTTCGCAATGATTCTATCTCCTGCTACATTTTTTTATGTAATGGGAGCGGCAAACAAGCATGCAGTTTACATTGATGTTATGTGATGACTGCAGCCTATAAACACCCACACAAAGACCAAGGTTAAAAAGCCAGATACGTTACCACTCCTGAGGCCTAAGGTGTTATGCCTCTATGCCGGCAATTACAGGATCGTACATTACCTGACCGGAACACCATAGTGCTGAACACTACCATTTAGCGGCAAGTATATTAGGTAATGCGGTAGTGCCTACGCCAACAAGCTCCGTCACTGGAGCTCTGCCACTAGTGAAAACACTGTATTACATATTCAGGCAGTATTAAGCACTACCGTGTTAGGGTTAAAATGTATATTTATCATAATCATAATCATTTATTCACAAGAACATAGAATTACATGCTTTGGTCTTAAATATTTGAATGTATCATATGTTCTGCCGCTCACGGCATGCGAATTTTTCAGTAGGTAACATACTCGTACTCTTACAGCTTGAATCGACAAATTTAATTTAATAAGGAAATAGTACATAGCATTACATTTAGGTATCATTCACTTAAAAAAATATATTATAATTTAACTTAATTTGTAATAATTAAATGTCAGAAATATCTACCAAGCATTGAAAACTCAAAATGTCAATTGCATACTTAATCATATAATCATAGGATATAAGAAACGATAGAAAATAAATTATATAATAATAAATATGTCATGTTTTTTCAGCGTCATCATAATATACATTGAGAGAATAGAAACATTTCTCCAAAAGCCATTGCGAATTACTGTTCTTAAAATTATTTACACGTGAACAATTTTTAATATGGTTGGGAAGAAAATTAAAGATGTGTATGGACATACTATAAACATTTTGCTTGTGTAGATGTACTCTAGATGGTGGTCTGTATAAGAAATCCTTATATCTAGTTGATCTAGGATAATATTAATTGCGCTTACTAAAATACTCGTGATGTTCACGTACACATAAGCTAATATTTTTAATATATAGAGAGCACAAAGGTAGAATTTTCGTTGCCTTAAAAAGTGGTCTGCATGAGCTTTTAAAAGGGTTAGGTAATATATATATATAGCGAATGTATAGTAATGTGAACTGTTTCATTATTTATTCACCTGTTTCAGGCCTTTAAGGTATCATACATTTAAGGGAAGGCTTAGCTGATTTCTTGTAAAAAAAGTTTGTCATATTTCTTTTGTGTATAATCGGTCCTCAATTACTTACGATTTTTTTTCCTTTACTGTTTTCAGAAACTACAAGGTAGGCCAGGCCATTCCTTGACTGCGACGGCTACAGCGTAGTAGCTAAAGGGAAGTTATTCTTCGGAGGCCTTCAAACGTACACTAATATTAGACTGCCTCGTTGTCCCAATGGTTGCAATCGCGATGGTGAAACCTGAGCTCCCGGGTGGGTCAAATATGTAATTGGGTTTTTCTGTGAGGAAATTTCTGGAAGTAGCCCGGAGTCTGGTATCCGTGCCTCGGAGAGCACGTAAAAGCCGTCGGTCCTGTGCCCGATCTTTCTCCGGTCGTGTCGGATTACCGTCCTATCGGGCTATGAGAGTGGGGGAATAGACAGTTCACCTTTGTTAGCGCATACACTTGTACACTATATTAACTCCCAAGCAGTTGGCTAGTTTCCGTTCAGATTGGCCGTCGTGGCCGAAATTCGGTCAGGAGGATATAAATATCAGGATTCATCTTAGTTGATGAGGTCTTTTGAATACCTAATTATGCACATAGTGAAAAGATTATATTGTGTAACCTCATCAAGGTTTTAGAGTCAGTTCATGTATCTTCACGTCAAGTCCCTTACGGAGTAGACAGAGAGTATCGAGACAAATATCCTGGCTCTTGCACACCTTCCATGCTTATTCCATATACATGCACGCCAATTTCTGAGACTCTTGACCCCAACTTCAGATAGTACTCGACCTAATTAGTCAAGTTATTTTAGTCTCAATCTCCTTGGGCTATCATGTACATTAGTATTGTATATTAACTTTAATGCACAATGTAATTTCATAAGGCGGACTAAATGCCGCAGGCAGGGTATATTTGTTTAGTCATTCGCTAAAATATATTCTTTCTTCTTTCTACATACTCGAACTAACAAAATACACCTTTTTTACCGTTGAGATGCTAGGTTTTATACCACCTGCGATGCCACAACGGAGGTATGCAATGGAGGGCGTAGGCACCATTGCATTACTCAACCTATTTGTTTTTGTGTAAACGTCTGTAGGCTGCAGTTTTTACTTACTGTTGATGTGAGTTGTCTGCTTTAGTTCAATGGAGTGTAGTCTGCGTTATACTCACTTATTGCTGAATTCTAAAACCGTGCACCGTAAGCTGCCATCTTATGTGAGATTCGCTGAATCAGATTAAACTGACTTGGTAAAATGTAAAATAAAACTACCGAATGTTTCATAATGTGATTGGTTTATTTTCATTTACATTATCGCTTTTAAATTAAAGGTTTAGAAGCTATCTGCATGACTCTAAAGAAGTGTATAGCTTTTTACAATCGAAGTTATAAAGAGAGAGGAAAACAAGACAAAAGGGTCAGTCTTATGTTTGGGAAGTTTGTATAATACGTTTTAAATAATATGTACAAAAGTTGGGAAGACTCATGCAAAGATTAAAAAAGAACACCTAGAAACGAACAGGATAAAGGTTAAACGCTCAATTAACATCCCAACATACGAATAACAAGTTGATCTTAGCACTTAAGTTTATCATACAATATTGATAACAACCTTACGTATTTAAATCTCACAGGATGTCTCACATCGCTCGCACACTCACTATTTACATTAAAATTAATCACGAAATTATCAGATATAATAAAATCGGGCAATAGTCTAATTGACTTGTGAATCGATGGTACCAGGTCACCTCAAATTCGAGGCGTCCAGTACCAATGGCCTGGGCTAAAGAGACACGAACTCCGGCGGAGGAGGTGGTAAGGTCAGGACTGGTGTTTCAGATTGCTCTATATGTTCAGAACTAGCTCCCGGTAGGGACCAGGTGGAACTTCCAGTGGCAGTCACTCTAGGTCCCATATTGTCATACGCCGGAGCATTACAGCATGTTCTGTTCCGTCGGGGTAATGTGGCCCCTCCACTTAACAAATCTGGATATTTTCCCGGTTCACCCCTGCCTTGCACCTGAACTGATATGAAAATATTTCCATATGGCACTGGCACGGCAAATTCAGCAGGTGGCGGTGGAAACGCGCCTGGCGTTCCTTCTATAGTTATATGAACAGGATCAAATCCGCATCCACGTGGCTGATCATCTCCAGAAATCGATCTTTCGGTCAGTTCAAAATCACACGGTGATGCCATATCGGCTATAGAACGATCGCAGCTGACGACTACAGATGCGTCTATCAATCGTTTTTCTTGGTCAGTAAAGCTTCTACTAGGTGGGACTGTTCGTCTCCTTAAATGCCAGCATGCAACGGCTGCAATAAACCCCATAGCAGCTAATGCGCCTAAAGCGCCGAAAACAACTCCTAAGACTTGAGGGATACCAGGTGCCGTTCTAGCAGTAGCTGTTTGAGATCTTGGTAAAACGAGGCTTATCACTGCTCGAGCTTCACCAGCTATACTCTTAGCCACACATGTCCATTCTCCAGCAGCACTAGAAGTCACATTTAAGAGCGTTATATTCACCCATCGTACGCTACCCGGAACCCGTTCTCCCGAATCGTCATCTTCTATCGTTGTATCACTTTCTTCCATATCGCAATCTACAGAACTATTACGAATTTGAATACCTTCAAATAGCCATGTTACTCGAGGCTTTGGGATTCCATGAACCCAGCATCCAAAAGAAGTGGATAGTCCAACTTCTGCTCTCACAACCAATGTGCTCGATCGCACTTCTGGCGCGCATGTCATACTTTCACTAGTCACGCTGCGCCATTTGTTGCCAGACTGCGTCGATGGCTCCACGCATACTAAATCTTCTGTGCCAAGCTTACTCTCTAAGAACCAGTCCTTAAATTCTCGTAATTGGCAGTCACATCTCCAAGGGTTGCCAGAGAGTGACATCGCCTTCAACGCTGGTAAAGAAAACGTAATTAAACGGAGGAATGTCAGCTGATTTCTACGCAAGTCTATTGTCTCTAATGATTTAAGGTTTCTCAACGCGTATGTATGTATAGATCTCAATCTGCACCCATCAAGTAACAGCATCCGTAGATGCGGCAACGGTGGAAATTGGTCAGCGACTAAAGTCGTCAATGGATTATTACTAAGCACTACCAATCTTAATCTCTCGTTCCCTCTAAAAATATCTCTTGGTAATATTGCCAAGTCGTTGTCAGCTAGGTCTACTTCTATGAGGATCCTCAATTCTAGGAAAGCGTCGGCGTGTATCGATCTCAATTTGGTCGCTCTCAGATTCAATCTTTGCAGGTTAAGCAGCCCGATGTTGGAGAATACTTCTTGGGGAAGATTTCTGAGTGGATTGTCGTGTAAGTCTAAGACTTGTATGTCGGATGACAGGGCTGGCGGCCGGCGGAGGTCACTCGAGGCGCAGCTCGCGGTTTTTTTGCCGGAAGACCACTTACAACGGCAGGTGGATATGTGAGCGCAGTCAAGCCAGTCGCTCGCCGTCCTCGCTGTGCACGTCGTGAATATAACAATCCAGTACCACCTGGCCCACGACACGCGCATACTCATCTCATTTCGGCCTCGTGTTTACATCGGTCTGCCTGAAACAACAAAGCAGACGTTAATCATTGAAGATTAGCTGAACAATGGGGAAGGGAAAATACAATGCCTCGGGGCTATCGTGTCCGTGAACGTTTGATTTAGTGGTTGATATGGAATGATAAATTTGATTTCGTATTCTTTGGGGTGGGCGTATTAGGATAATTGGGAATTGAATAGACTTGGTTATGATACAAATTACGTTGGTTGTATTTATTATTTTCTCAATTATTTTTTTATGTTACTTAGAAATTAATTCTTAAAATTAAATCATAGATTTATGTCTACTAAATAGGATCCCACGCCAAAATAATTTCATTCATCCAGATATGCTGGAAACCTTTTTTTTATGTAATGGACGTGGCAAACAAGCTTGCAATTCACATTGATGTTAAGTGATGACTGTAGCCTATAGACACCCACACAAAGACCAAGGTCGAAATGCAGATGCGTTACCACTACTGAGGCCTAAGGTTTTATACCTCTGTGCCGGAAATTACAGGGCCGTACATTACCACCTGATCGGAACACGATAGTGCTGAACACTACCATTTAGCGGCAAGTATATTAGGTAATGTGGCGCTGCCAAAAAAATAGTAAGTAGCCAGTAAAAATAGCCTTAATATGATATATAAATAAATACATGTACGTTATGAACGTAAAAAGTTATCGGGGCGGAACGAAAATATATAGAGGCGGCCAAGTCCGCAACGGCAGCCATGATTTTTCACAGTCTTTATACATAATGCCGTGATCTCGACGATATTTTATATTAAAAAAGTTTTAAAAAATATGAAAAAATACTTGCGGCCATGTTTTGATAGGAAACCTAGTGGATATATATTCTCTAGATTATAAATATGTAGCATATCTGTGTAGTGAAACATACGTCAGTTGGTTGAACACTGTTTATTACCAGCCAGCAGCAATATTACACAGAGTATATACTACATCCTTCCCCTTAAAGAGATAAAAAAAATAAACAAATTTTATGGCGCACAAAGAACTCAAAAGTAAAACAGTCATAAAAACAATATTCATTCGAGTCTAACCTAGAAAAACTGAAACCCCCAACAAAACCAGCAAATACACATATCCAAAAGAGTAATTAAGATGACCCACTGTTATCTTGCAGCAGCATTCGTGACGTCCTCTCCCTTGAGTTCACAATGGGTATCTCTGACTCTGACGGTGACACCCCGTCATCTTCTGGCATATACGATGCATTCCTTATTATGCTGCAAGTGATTGTTGTGTCTATTATGTAGACTGCGCAACACTATCTGACCACGCAAACGTCGGTATCTTTTGACATTTTTATCTTCCAACATGAACAAACGTGGCTCTTGAGTACGACTCACCACAGTGACCAATTTTCTTTGTCTTTCTTTTGATAGCATGGTCACTTTATCACGTACTGATAACTCTCTAAGGGGTCTGGTCTGGCTTCCAGCCGCGACCGCCATCCCTAGTCACAGCATCCACAGATGCTTCTGGCAACGCTTTACCGTCGCCATTAATTGACACACTTTCCTCTTTTGTAATCTCTGCCGCCTGACATACTCCGATAGCCGTCGATAATGTTAAGTTCTCAGCGCGCAAAAGCCGTTCCCTGACGGCTCCGCTCAAAATTCCGCATACAATGTCGCGCAATAAACTATCTTGTAGAGCACCAAACTTACATTCTTTACTTAACATCCGGAGTGCCGTTACATAATTATCAATATTCTCACCTTTTTCTTGGTTGCGGCTAAAGAACTTATATCTTTTCAAAGTGACATTCGGCTTGATGCTAAAATACTCATCAAATTTCTTCAATACACAGTTGACATCATCATCTGTTTCCCCATCCTGGAATACGAAGGTAGAAAATACCTCATATTGAACTTTTTTTGGCTCTCTGCTCACTCCAGACGCCTTCATAAATACGTCAAATTGCTTCCGCCATTGACGCCAGGATTCCGACCGCGCGGCCGGACCACCCTCGAGGCCTAATTCAACAGGAGGACGCGCATGTTCCATAATTTTAGGTACCTACTAATTAATTTGGTTTTAATTTGGGTTTTACTATAATAAAATATAGGCACCGCTGTCACCATGTAGTGAAACATACGTCAGTTGGTTGAACATTGCAAAGAGTATACAAATACTACGTAAGAAGAGACGGATCTGCCATAGAAAATGCGAGACCTTCAGTTTTGTGCATCCAGAACTCATACCAACATGAAGCTACAAATTTACATCGTTTTTATGTTGACAGCATTGTCATAACTACTCGCAGTATCGATATAGGGATGTACCGTCGAGTCATGAAATAAATATCGATAACATTCGGTTATGGAAAATAAAATTGATTCGATTATATACAATCATACTTAAAAAAAAAAGAAAGATGTACAAAATTCATATTATTTATGTATTTATAGTTTTTACAAATTATACTTCATTAATTTATTTGGGCTATTCAACAGTTACAAGTTCAAGTTTTTTTAAACTTTTTTTTTTATAAAAAATCCCTTGTAGTATGTTCGTATAATTCAAAATACGTAATCACCACTTTCATTGCATAATTAGTTAGATTTATCGGATTATCGATACCTCCTAACAGGCATGACTATAGTTGTTATAGTGTAAAGGCAGCACTATAGTTTACGTACCAAGTACTAAGTAATGGACATTTCGTTATTTAATATGTATAATTGAAATATCACAGTATAACTAACATTATAAATAATCGGCGATCTATATCCAGGGGATTTTTTTCCACGAAAATCCTCTTTTCACTGCCTGACCGGCATGTTTTGTATGGCGTATTTCGCATGTAATTTTGTTCGTTTTCATTGAGCTCCTATCAACGCTTATCAAAAGAATGATAATAATAGGAGTGCAAATTAACACTTGGTTGCGAAGCACACGGAGCACTTTTGTATATATTTTCACGTTTATTATATTATACAAAATACAAACTGTAAAACGCGGCAGAGTTCAATATGGATGATAATGTGACACTTGAAATATGACACTATTGTTGACAGCAATATGGCGGCATTGTACATATAATCCGTCTAATTTTGAAAGAATACTATTCTAATGGTACATAGTGAATAAAGCTATCTTCGCGTTTTAAACGTGTATAGTCGCCATTAAAAACGATGCACGTTTCAAATGTCCGTTTTTTCTTAAGGACTTGCGCCAGACTGGAACACTGTTTATTACCAGCCAGCAGCAATATTACAAAGAGTATATACTACAATCTGGATGAACGAAATGATTCTGCAGTGGGATCCTAACCTAATACGATAGCAAAAACATTACTGGCAACTTGTTTAATACAAAATAATAAGATTTTTCCAACAAATTACTCCAAAGAGTTTGATTTTATCAGACCAAATTTATCAACAACGTATTCAAGATATCTGACTCCTGTTATAAGTTTTAAAATGTTTTATATTCTAGATCTTAAATCGCTTAAAATATTAAGTTTCATTCAGTCTATAATAATAATAAAAACGTCTCACTGCTGGGCACGAGTCTCTCCCCTTTTTGGGGGGAGGCCTGGAGCTTACTCCACCACGCTGCTCCAATACGGATTGGTGGAGGTGGGTGGGTTAGTGGCCAACCCGCTGTCGGTTGTTTTCAAACCGCCCAAGGCCTCCGACAAGGTTTAACGACTGCTATCTATCGATAGCAACCGGGACCGACGGCTTAACGTGCCCTCCGAAGCACGGAAACGCATTCAGCCTACTTAACATTATTTACAATTCTTTGAAACATAAAAAAGTTAGATTGAAATGATATTCGCGATATTTCATACGTATTTCCTAACACAGAGTATCCAAATGTAAACGTTACATCCACAGTGTAATAACGATTTATGATGTCATTATTGAAGTTAAACTTGGAAACTTTGATTAATTTCAGAATCCAACAAGATTTACGACATTTTTATTTCTAAAGGAACATCATTCGATGCTTGATATTTATTTTATGTTATACGAGTTCTTTGTTAACAGTGACAGTTTCTCTTTATAATGTCTATGTTATCAGAATCAGAATCAGAAATTCATTTATTCATTCAGGCACCTCTTATGACACGTCGAAAACAAACAAAATAAATTAAAGTGAATAACAATTGATATACATGTCAATTTACAAGATAAAATAATTGTATATAATCAAAAATATCACTAAGATAATACTTAATATAATAAACTAATGTAAGTAAATTAGTAGAATGTCTCATTTCCCCTTTTACAAACTGATAACAAAGAGTAAAGAGTAAGACAGAGTATCATCGAAACATCTGATGAAAGGGAGAAGATTGTTTTTCATGCCTTGGGAGTGGCATGAAAAAAAAATCGACCCCACCGCCCATCAGCGGAAAAAAAATATTCTAGTGGAAGAGAAGTCTTCCACTAGTGCAGTCAGTTCACCGAACAATGACGGTCAAACCATTCCAATATTATTAGTAAGGTTTTTCTGTAATCCATAGCTAAATGAACATTTCTCTATTGTTCGCAAAATTTTATACCCAGTAGTTCTGGATGTAATCCCTCAGGCCGCCAGAAAAGTATGACATGTTTTTGAACCATATAGGGTCCATCTGCTACTTTAGGGATAAAGAAAGGAAATAATCAATTTTCGCTTATGTTCTCAAATAACTTCAAAAGTAATTATTTTAAAATGGTTATTAAAATAAATGTTATTGAATACGATGTAAGCGTAACAAAACTAAGTGATAGCCAACATTTTCTGTCAAAGAACAAAAGCTAGTTACCTACTAATTATTACTCCAAACACTCAAACGTCGACGACAAGCCCGACAAACACTTGCCCGTTATATCAGAACCACTTTATCAGCTAAAGGAGATGTTGCGAGCTCGGCCTTGGTTTGTACACGTTCTCAAAAAATGGGTAAATTAAAGAAGAATCCAAAAAAAATACAATTAATTTATTCAAAAATATATTTCAGAGTTACAACCACATTTAATTCAAAAGTATTTATCATTTTCCAACTATGTTAAACATGGCGGCGATACTGCCGACGCTTGGAATCAATCGATTTTGATAGTATTTAGAAAATGTTACTTTTTTCTCCAAGTTCTATAATCAAAATACAATTTAAAAAATGAAAATGTCAAAATGACATCGCCCGCCATATTTGCCACGTTAGTTTTGAGTTGCAATTCTAACTGCAAATTATGTTTTGTAACTGCAAACAAAGCTAAATAAGTGAAAATATGCAGTAAAAAACGTTTTATATTGATTTTGCCTGTTTAATGATATTGTGTACAATACATGGCCGGAGGTCCATACATTTTTGCAACATCTCCATTAATTCAGAAACTTCGAGTCTCTTGAACTATTACTGTATTTTAAATGTAACAATGTTTCTTTTGAATACTGCATTATTTTGTAACATAGTAACTAAGTAATTCGTCTGTATTTTCGGAACGAATACGTATTGGTAATTCACACATAGATTGAAACAAAAGCTTACCTACTTATTAAATTACTCTAAACACTATATACTATGAAGCAGGCGAGACATTATGCTCATTCAAAAATGATTTCTCATTTCCATGGTTGCTAACAAAAAGCAGTTCTTGAATATAATTTCTTGTTTAAGTTTTAAATGTGTAACTACTAGAAACATCAAAGTAGTTTTTGCCGTTGAAGTAATTAAATCTATGAAAAAATAGTTTATAATTGAAGTGGATTGTGCAAAAATAATGATAAGGCGGAGTAAATTTACATTTTACTTTGATCTAAGTTTTGACAACCTTGATGTTGGGTTATTTAGTAACCTCCTTATTCATAAGCGTACATTATAAACGTTTAAGCTATAGAATGCTTTGTCTTTGTTAGTTGCATTGTCAATAAGAATAAGGGGGTTAGATTTTTACTCTGTTATGAACTAGTTATTAAAGATTATGATTTAAAAAAATGTTGTGAGAATGTCTTTTGTTTGCTGTATTCGCTTGCCACTAATATGCACATCGGTTACAAGAGAATGAAGCATGTAGAAAAAGCACGGGATGCGTGTCAAGACCGGGATATCTGGCACTCCACACTCTCTGCCAACCCCGTAAGGGACTTGGCGTAAATGTATCTTCACATACAGATCTACTGGTGGTAGAGCTCCAGTGATGGAGCTCGCGGGCGTAGGCACCACCGCATTACCTAATATACTTGCCGCTAAATGGTAGTGTTCAGCACTATCATGTTCCGGTCAGGTGGTAATGTACGGCCCTGTAATTTCCGGCACAGAGGCATAACACCTTAGGCCTCGGGAGTGGTAACGCGTCTGCATTTTGACCTCGGTCTTTGTGTGGGAGTCTTTAGGCTGCAGTCATCACTTAACATCATGTGAACTGCATGCTTGTGTGCCACTTCCATTACATTAAAAAAAAAAAGATTATTATTTTTCTTCCAATCCTCCAGTAAATTATATCCAAGTGATTAATTTATCAACCACATAATCCACTGCATATTTCACCCCAATAGAATGACGCGCCGTTATCAGAGGGAAGTATTCGTATTGTTTTGATAAATGCCCAGACAGGCACACCCCGGAGGTTTTCCGTCCAGATTAGAAGGATTAATGGTCACACTAGGATATTTGTCTTGTCCGAACTGTTTCTGATATATTGCCGCGATCGTTTGCTAAAGGTCAAGCGTTCGTCCAGGTTTACGGTGAGGTATAGGTTCAGGGTGAGATCGATAGTCAAATTAGTTTATTTGGACGTGTTTAATAATTATCAACTGCCTCGGTAGCCTAGTGGTAGCAGACCACTACTACTACGCTGAGGTCCTGGGTTCGATGCCCGGGTTTTATCAGAGATAATGGTGTAAAGGCCTTTACCTCTGGTTCTATTGGGATTTTTCCATTTTCTGGCAATTTTCCAGTACCTCGACTCGAAGTTTGTTAATGTGCCCGGAGATGTGAACAGGCTCGCCACCTGTTACATGGGCCAAAACGTAACCGGGGAATCGTGGTGGCTTGCATGTATGCTTGAATGCATGCATTTACTTCTGCCTACCCCTTCCGGGATCACAGGCGTGAAGTTACGTTTATCTACTCATTTATTTCATTATATATCATGTATTTATTTTTTACGTATTATGGATACCTATAATGTAACCTCTTAGCACCTATTCATCCTTTTCAACACAATCCGAAGGTTGACTGGTTGATAATGCCCTGTAGATTCATTAAGTCTGCTTTATGAGCAGACTTAATGAATCTAAGCCCGTGGCTTCGCCCGCGTGGATGTCGTTTTATAAATAACTACGAGTAAGTAGCCTATGTTCTTTCTCAAACTCAGCTCTATCTCTGTACCAATTTTCATTAAAATCGGTTCAGTCGTTTGGACGTGAAAAGGTAACAGACAGACAGACAGAGTTACTTTCGCATTTATAATATTAGTAGGGATAGTATAAATTATTCGTGTGCACAGAAATAATAGGGCAGATAGGGTATCTAAAGCCTACCATGGTGCTCTACACAACGATAAACCTTGGTACTTGAGTGTGGTATTACGTAGCATTATCATTATTTCTTGTTTATACACCAAGGGGAATCCTAATTTGGGGCCTAATGCGTACTTGAGCAAATGTTTCGCCTCAACTTTAATGAAACACGTAAATCTTTCTACGGCCATGCGAACATGCCGACGCGTGTTTAGAATACTCTACTTCTATTAATTAACGACTTGTTTTGTAATTATTAGGTCTTATGGTGAGCAATGGAAGTAATATTTCTATATGAACGGAAAAATTGAATGATATTTTAATTTGACAAAATTCGCAAATAAATTCTCAACTTTCTGTTATGCGTCCACATGATCGAAACACGATATTATAGTCACTACCATTTAGCTCACGAGTTCTGTCACTGGAGCTCTACCACCAGTAAACAGTACGTAGCTCTACTACCTACTACATCAATATCCATCTGAGTACTGACAAGATAAGGCTTTAAATTACTACTCTTCCAAATAATTTCCCCTGCCCTGTAATTTCCGGCACAGAGGCATAAGACCTTAGGCCTCAGGAGTGGTAACGCATCTGCATTTTGACCTTGGTCTTTGTGTGGGTGTCTATAGGCTGCAGTCATCACTTAACATCAATGTGAACTGCATGCTTGTTTACCACTTCCATGACATAAAAAAAAATAAAAATAAATAAATAACTAGCTAAAACTGCCTCAGTAGTCTAAAAGTAGCAGGCCCCTACTGCTACGATGAGGTCCTGGGTTCGATGCCCGAGTCGGTTACCAGAGATACAGGTGTAAAATCAATTAAATCTAGTTCTATTGCCATTTCGTCATTTTCTGTAAGTTTCCCAGTACCTCGAAGTTTGATAATGTGCTCGGAGATGTCAACAGGCTTGCTAACCACGTAGGAAAAAAACGTAACTGGTGAATCGTGATACATTTACTTCTGCCTACCCTTTCGAGGATAACAGGCGTGAAGTACACACACGTAGCTCAAACAAACACGTGATAAATTCCAATACTTGTAAACACAAATGGAACCCGGAAGGTATCAAGGTGGAAATAACAGCAAAACATGTTTCGTAGTACTGACCATGATGGATGGGAAAGGATGGTTTTCCTCCTAAGTTTTTGTGTGAACGTAACAAATTGGTATACACTTCACCATGGCTTGTGATTATTGCAGGCCATTAATAGAAAATATGGAGGTGTCTAATATTATTATTATGTTGCTTGTAAAACGTGAGGAAAGATATAATATCTGCCTTTGGATACATACGAAGGCAACTTTTTTTTAATGTTCTGGAAGTGGCAAACAAGCATGCACTTCACATTGATGTTAAGTGATGACTGCAGCCTATAGACACCGACAAAAAGACCAAGGTCAAAATGCAGATGCGTTACCTGAGGCCTAAGGTGTTATGCCTCTGTGCCTTAAATTACAGGACCGTACATTACCACCTGACCGGAACACGACAGTACTGAACACTACCATTTAGCGGCAAGTATATTAGGTAATGCGGTGGTGCCTACGCCTAAAAGCTCCGTCACTGGATCTCTACCACCAGTAATAGCAATCATAACAATATATATGTATCTTCACACCAGGTCCCTAACGGGGTAGGCAGAGAGTGTAGAGCGCCAGACATCCCGGTTCTGACAAACCTCTCGTGCCTCGTCTACCTTCATCATTCTCTTCATACATGCACGCCGATTCCTAAGACTTTTGACCCCACCATCAGACAGAACTCGACCTATTTGGTCATAACAATATAATAATTAAATATCTTGATCTGGATCACGAGGTTGTCGCCATGTGGGATGTGGATTCGGCCATCATTGTGCCGATAGTCGTATCGGTGAACGGACTGATAGCGAAATGCCTCGACCAACATCTCAAGAGGCTCTCGCTAGGTGTATGGATCAAGGGTCTGATACAGAAAGCAGTACTCCTCGGCACGGCACGCATAGTGAGAAGGTTCCTGTCTCTGTGTCCCTAACCACCAGCAGCTTGGACCCCGATCCCGCTGCCGGCAGCACACTATTTTTTAATTTTTTATATATATATATATTTAAAAAATTATAAAATAAGTCTTATCAATAAATAAGTGGAATAATAAATGGAAAATATAGAGAGCCCCATTGTTGTTGATATGAATTGCCATCTACACAAAAACTAGAGGTCAAAATGCAGATGCGTTCCCACCTCTGAGACTTAAGTTGTTAATATTAATAAATAATAATAATAATGGCAACCCATTATACGTCCCACTGCTGGGCACGAGTCTCTCCCTTTTTTTTTTGGGGGGAGGCCTGGAGCTTTCTCCACCACGCTGCTCCAATGCGGATTGGTGGAGGTGGGTGGGTTAGTGGCCAACCTACTGTCGGATGTTTTCAAACCGCCCATAAGGCCTCCGACAAGGTTTAACGACTGCTATCCATCGATAGCAACCGGGACCGACGGCTTAACGTGCCCTCCGAAGCACGGAAACGCGCATTTAATTTGACACTAGCGGTCACCCATCACACTACCCGACCGCGCCCGTAGGGCTTAACCGAGCAGATCGCTTACGATCTACACCAGCCGCTGGGCCATGCACGCTTCTAATATTATACTTACAATAATAACTACTTACCAGAAGAAAAAAGAAACAAGAAAAAAAGTACTGAATAAGCAGGAACAGAACTGCCACACCGTACGGTCGCGCAATTAATGAATTTCTATACCTCTGCCGCGTGGGCAAATACGTAATAACAATCTTTTTGTAGCACTTGACACGAATTCCAGTAAACTATCGCCATTTTATCGTTACTTATTCATACGAACTCGATGAAAAATATTTGTGATATTTTCATAATTTCAAAATTTACTGAATAACAAAGAAATAATTAAAATGCCACACCGAACGGTCACGCAATCAATGCATTTCTATACCTTTGCCGCGTGGGCAAAGTTTAACAATATTTTTAAAGCACTTGACACGAATTCCAGTAAACTTTCGCCATTTTTATCGTAACTTATTCATACGAACTTCACTTCATTTCTCACCTGCCGCAAAACGCTTGAACTTCGCACCGCAATGTGGGTGTTTGTTAAAACTTTGTTTCCAAACCGCTGACTTCGTTTTTGCGTTCATGTTTGCCGCAAATCATTTTTTTGTTATTCAGACAAATTCGCTGCCTTTGAAGGCACGAAGTCAAACTTCTTAGCTTTTTCTTTGCAAGAGTTCTGGAGTTGACGTGCTTATACTTTTAGACATATTTACGGATGCTTCATGAATCTTTTCTTTAGGCAAGTATATTTCTTATGGAACTAAAATTAAATATGCATTATTTTGGATTTTTTACAATATAGGTATGCAATAAAATCAGACATACCTACACAGACAGCAATATCGTTCGATGACCTTTTTTTTATTTTTCAAATAGAAGGTTTCCGCACTGTCGTGTTCCAATCAGGTGGTAACGTAACTTCACGCCTGTAATCCCCGAAGGGGTAGGCAGAGGTAAATGCATGCATTCAAGCATACATGCAAACACCCACGATTCGCCGGTTACGTTTTGGCCCATGTAACAGGTGGCGAGCCTGTTGACATCTCCGGGCACATTACCAAACCTTGAGGTACTGGGAAATTTCCAGAAAATGGAAAAATCCCAATAGAACCAGAGATAAAGGCTTTTTCACGATTATCTCTGATAACCCCCTACCCGGGAATCGAACCCAGGACCTCAGCGTAGTAGTAGTGGCCTGCTACCACTAGGCTACCGAGGCAATCAGGTGGTAATGTAATAATATCCGACACCGACGTACCTTTAACATAGAAATAACTTATATTGAAATCTCTAGTTTCATGTAGATTTTTATATGCTGCAGTATTACTTACCATCAGTGTAAAGTGTTTTTTTTTTTAAGTAATGTAAGTGGCAAATAAGCATGCAGTTCAAATTGATGTTAATCTTTCCTGTGTGAGATGTGATTGTCCTTGGTCTTTGTGTGGGTGTCTGTCTGCAGTCATCAATTGCAGCCTATAGACACCCACACAAAGACCAAGGTCAAAATGTAGATGCGTTACCACTCCTGAGGCCTAAGGTGTTATGTCTCTGTGCCGGAAATTACAGGGCCGTACCTTACCACCTGACTGGAACACGATAGTGCTGATCACTACCATTTAGCGGCAAGTATATTAGGTAATACGGTGATGCATACGCCTGCGTATTCCGTCACTGGAGCTCTACCACCAGTAGAAACTATTATTGCCTCCGTATAGAACATTGTGGTTTCCTAATTAGATACCCCATTCTATTCCACTCAATATCACTAAACGTATTGTTGTACACAGAAAACTTTGAACGCGTGTAATCAAAGGATATGCCCTTTTTGGGTGGACCCGCCCTAATGACATACTGTAGAGAAAAAGGGCTGAAAAAATGTCCACTTGGAGTATATTGATGGATTGGCGAAAGAGATGCGCTTAATTTATTGCTAGCATCGTGACATCATTAATCTTGAAGCGAAAACCTTTCTGGTGCTACATTTATTAGGTATTTATTTTCTACCAATATCTTATCATAACGTTAGTAGTGGTGGTAGAGCTCCAGTGACGGAGCTCGCGGGCGTGGGTTCCACCGCATTACCTGATTTACTTGCCGCGAAATGGTAGTGTTCAGCACTATCGTGTTCCGGTCGGGTGGTAATGTACGGCTCTGTAATTTCCGGCACTGAGGCATAACACCTCAGGCCTCAGGAGTGGTAACGCATTTGCATTTTGACCTTGGTATTTGTGAGGGTGTCTATAGGCTGCAGTCATCACTTAACATCAATGTGAACTGCATGCTTGTTTGCCACTTCCATTACATAAAAAGAAGTAGTTTCAATAGTTACATCAAGTTACTCAAATTTTGATGGTAGAGGTTCAGTGACGGAGACGCGGGCTTAGGCACCACCGCATTACCTAATATACTTTCTGCTAAATAGTGGGAGGAGGAGGAATGGTAACGCATATGCGTTTTGACCTTGGTCTTAGTGAGCGTATCTCTTTCGCCAATCCATCGACATATTCCAAAATTAGGTAATGCGGTGGTGCCTACGCCCGCGAGCTTTGTCGCTGGAGCTCTACCACCAGTTGAATGTTTACTGGTGCTAGAGCTCCAGTGACGGCGCTCGCGGGCGAAGACACCACTGCATTACCTAATATACTTGCCGCTAAATGGTAGTGTTCAGCACTTAATCCTTGCCTTAGTGTCTATAGGCTGCTGTCCTCACTTAACATCTATGTGAACTGCATGCTTGTTTGCCACTTGCATTACATAAAAAAAGCACGGAAGGTGTGACAGGACCGGGATATCTGGCGCTCCACCCTCTTTGCCTACCCCGTAAGGGACTGGGCGTGAAGATACATTTTCGAATTATAGTATTGAAACAAAGACTAGTACGGTATTAGTAATAATGTACATGATATTGCACCCGTGCTAAGCCAGGCGGGCCGATAGTCAGTAATGAACGGTATCTTTATACAAATAAATAAAATTGGAGTATCTGTTTGTAATATAAAAATAACCGCTTTTAACTAAAAGCATAGGTATGTATATACACGGTACATATACCAAAACAACATTTTTTCACAATTTTTGTCTGTCTGTCTGTTTGTTCCCGCTAATCTCGGCAACGGCTTTACCGATTTTGACGGGACTTTCAGATAGCTTATGTAATAAGGAGTAACTTAGGCTACTCTTATACTAGCTGCGCCCACGACTTTGTCCGGGTAGATACTGACCAATCATAAATGCTCACGCGCACGAAGTCGCGGGCACAGCTAGTAAAAAATATAAACTGCCGCCAAAAATGTTACAAATAACAAAAATAAATCAAATAGTAGTTATTCTTTCAATAGCCTTATGGATACGTAAATTCACGCATTTAATCCCCGATGGGGTAGGCAGAGGTAAATGCATGCATTCAATCATACATGCAAACACCCACGATTCGCCGGTTACGTTTTGGCCCATGTAACAGCCTATTGACATCTCCGGGCACATTACCGAACTTCGACGTACCAGGGAAACTTTCAGAAAATGGAAAAATCCCAATATAACCAGAGATAAAGGATTTTACACCTTATCTGTAATATCCCCCGACCCAGGAATTGAACCTAGGACTCCAGCGTACTACCTAGTAGTGGCCAGCTACCACTAGGCTACTGAGGCTATAAGGATATTTCATTTTACATTCCATCTGAAACCAATTGCAGTTTTATTAAACGCAAACAAAATCCCGACTGCAACTTGGAACAAGTATAAATTTGAAAATATTATGCGTCATTTGTTCTCAACCTAGCCCCGCATTTGAACTTTATATGGTTCGAAATAAGGTTGAAAATAGTGGGCATAACTGGTGGCCTATTGTATTTTTATACGCCTTCGTGGAGTTTGTGGAACAAATTATTGTGAAAGTATACCACAGATTGTATAATACGTTCTATTTTTTAATGTATCGGGTTTATTTTTATATCGATGTGGGTTAAGTCATAACTATGCGTAAAATGAGGAGAACTATATTTAGTTTATGCGTTTTGTTAGGGAGTATGTCGTAATTAAACTATGAATACCAAACAAGCAAATATGGTAGGTAGGTATACCTAGGGGAATCCAAGGCCGCTTCTCTTAATAATTCCCTACCTTTTATAATTTTGTGAATTCGTTCGTAGTCACAATATTAACATGGGTTTAAATGTATCAAAGTTGGTTGCGTGTTGGCAACTCTCCTGGAATTGCAAAGTTTTCATAGATGACTAGCACCAATTTTTGTTTGTCTGTCAATAAGAAATCTAAAAAATTATACTTACACACAGCCCCACAGTAGGTTTACAGGGTGCCGTTGTAAACACACAACTCACATACAAACCAACCAATACCAAGACACGATCTGTAGGCCATAAAAATATGTGTCCCTGGTCGAACCCGTCATTATAAAAACTTGTCAATCCTTGAACATAAAAAAGATGACTCTAAAAACCTTATCTTAGTATTTGTATATTCTTTATTTTGTAAACAAAGACGGGGCCATTTATTAGAGGCATAGAGCAACACCGGAGGGGAGTAGCCATATGCAGGCTTTCCCCTCTGTCAAAGTACAAGCCCAAATACCTGTCGCCTAGACGTTTAAATGTGTGCGTGAAATTGTTTCTGTATTTTGTTAAAATCAAGGTGCGAGTTTCGTAGTAATAGACGATTTTTGTAGTGTGCGTGTGTGTCGGACGCATTTTCACCCGCAAAAACTGACTGTTTTGCACAATGAGCTTATAAATACATTTGGTTTTGCATCGGTAATACACGCTATGGCTACTCCCCTCCGGTCCGCCGCGACCGGTGGGCCGCGTTGCACTATGATTAGAGGCATCTTCTTCTTTTTTCATTTCATTAAGTTCCCGTCGGAATACTCGTACCAGGCCGGGTGCCTCACCCGGTACCCTCATACTGTTAATCGTATAATTTCTGACTCTTTGTTTTTATTTATTTGACCCATTCCCTGTCCCTTTGCAAACACAATACCTGAATTAATCTGCATTTTGACCTTGGTCTTTGTGTGGGTGTCTATAGGCTGCAGTCATCACTTAACATCAATGTAAACTGCATGCTTGTTTGCCACTTTTATTATACAGCTAAAGCATTTGTGTACAGTGTAAGAGCATGCACATTTTGAGCATGCTTTTTGGTGATCAATTAGAATACCACTAATGAGCATGTTTGTCAGTAGCTAATGCTTAGCTGAAGCGCATATGGCCCAGCGGCTGGTGTAGATCGTAAGCGATCTACTCGGTTAAGCACTACGGACGTGGTCGGGTAGTGTGATAGATGACCGCTAGTGGCAAATTAAATGCGCGTTTCCGTGCTTCGGAGGACACGTTAAGCAGTCGGTCCCGGTTGCTATCGATGGATAGCAGTCGTTAAACCTTGTCGGAGGCCTTATGGGCAGTTTGAAAACATCCGACTGGGGGTTGGCCACTACCCACCTCCACCAATCCGCATTGGAGCAGCGTGGTGGAGTAAGCTCCAAGCCTCAAAAAGGGGAGAGACTCGTACCCAGCAGAGGGACGTAAAATGGGTTGCCATGATTAATGCTTAGTTAGTGTATTTTATTTTAATGAACTCAAGCACGAGATTGATGCCGTCATCACATCCTCACTATAATGGCTGTATTGATCTTGCACTAAAAAAGTTTCCGCTCCAAGATTAAAGTCATGACTCTAGTAATAAATTAACCGTATCTCATTCGCCAATCCATCAACATACATACACGTAGACATTTTTTATTAGTTTGTACCAAATAGTTAACCTTCCGTTCCATTTTATCGATTTAATCAGCCCTTTTCTCTTCAGTCTGTCGTTAGGGCGGATCAGGAAGCAACCTCTCAAACCCGTTTGATTACATCCGTCCAAAATTTTGGTGTATAAATATGTCTTGCGATATTGGCCGGAATATTATGGAGTATCTAATTATGAAGACTCAGTACTTACTGGTGGTAGAGCTCCAGGGACGGAGCTCGCGGGCGTAGGCACCACCGCATTACCTAATATACTTGCCGCTAAATGGTAGTGTTCAGCATTATCGTGTTCCGGTCAGGTGGTAATGTACGGCACTGTAATTTCCGACACACAGGCATAACTACTTAGGCCTCAGGAATGGTAACGCATCTGCATTTTGATCTCGGCCTTTGTGTGGGTGTTATAGACACCCAGTCTGGGCTGCAGTCATCACTTAACATCAATCTAATGATAATAATCTAATGAGCAATTTAATAGACGAACGGTATATACAGGGTTAATTTAAATTACCGCACAACCTCATGCAGGTAGCCGCTTTAGATCAATCCCAACAACATTTGTTCTACGACTTTTTACAAATCTTGATAAATACCCCATAAAAATAATAAACAAGAAATGATTTCGAAAGTTTAAAAGAGCATAGCCGCCGCTGCGTCACCCCGCAACCCCGCTCCCCGCTGCACGTGGTGATATTTTGCCTAGGCAAAGGTGCGTGGTATTCCACGCTAAGAGTAAATGCCAGTTTAGAGGCAAGAAAAATTTAGAATGGGAAAATTTAAATTTTATAACTATGAATTTTAAAATTAGTGCAAATGTTGTTGGGTTTGATGTAGAGAGGCTGCCTGCAAGAGGTTATGCGCTAATTACAAATAACCCTATATAGATGATACATTATGTATGTATTTTTTTTAGGAAAAATGCAAACAAACCAACGCGACCACTGGGATCTCTAGTCCAGCCTCTCTCCCACCTGAGCTGCCGAAGTCCAAACCCGACTGTTGAAATTTTTCTTCTATTTTTTTTTTTTTTTTTTTTACGTAATAAAACTGGCAAACAAGCATGCAGTTCACATTGATGTTAAGTGATGACTGCAGCCTATAGACAACCACACAATGACCAGAGGTCAAAATGCAGATGCGCTGCCACTCTTGAGACATTAGGTGTTATGCCTCTGTGCCGGAAATTACAGGGCCTTCTTCACATTAATTGCATTGTTTTGGGGGTAGCAGTTACGACATTTATTGCCCACAATGCTATTTTCAATTGCTATTATTTTTTTGTTTTTTGTTTTACGAGGGTTTTTTCAGATTGTTGTTACGCTGTTGGTGTAGTTGTTTTGATTTCAAGATGTTGCAGATTGAAGAGCGGCGTTTGTTTGACGGGTGATTCCATCAGCGACAGGTAACTTGACTGGAGCATCAGAGACAAAGAGAGAAAGATACGTATTTGTGTTATAAATTAAAGCTTAAGGTTCTTGTTTAACTTCCATTGTTTACTTATTTTGTTTAATGTCGGAGTCAACATATTTTATTATTGGAATATAGGCTCTATATAAATGTCTATGAATAATAGCGACTCATGTCGACTTTTTTTTTTATGTTATGGAAGTTGTAAACAAGCATGCAGTTCACATTGATGTTAAGTGATGACTGCAGCCTATAGACACCCACACAAAGACCAAGGTCAAAATGCAGATGCGTTACCACTCCTGAGGCCTAAGGTCTTATGCCTCTGTGCCGGAAATTACAGGGCCGTACATTACCACCTGACCGGAACACGATAGTGTTGAACACTACCATTTAGCGGCAAGTATATTAGGTAATGCGGTGGTGCCTACGCCCGCGAGCTCCGTCACTGGAGCTCTACCACCAGTAAAGTACCGACTGTAGTGTTTTTCTCTTACCCCTAATATGTATACCTACATTGCTGTAGCTAATTAAAAAAAAAATAATAATAAAAGTTTGACCATTTGAATCGGCGAAGCCTTCTTAGAAGAATGAATGGAACACACTTGTCAATATAAAATAAAGTTATATCAGGACTATGAAATGCATACTTAATGACTGAATGCCATTTGATTCGCTACCTTTATTTTCTTCTCTTTTTAACACTCAGATCGTCCGTTTAAGTAAAGGAGATGCGCATGATGTAATCCAGGCGTCGAAGAGATAAGAAAATAGAGAAAATGGACAAACCGTGGCAGTCGGCCAGATGAGATCCAATGCTATAATAATCCATGTCTACAGCATGTTTTGTGTGTTGTGGTTTACTGGTGGTAGAGCTCCAGTGACGGAGCTCGCGGGCGTAGGCACCACCGCATTACCTAATTTACTTGCCGCTAAATGGTAGTGTTCAGCACTATCGTGTTCCGGTCAGGTGGTAATGTACGGCCCTGTAATTTTCGGCACAGAGGCATAACACCTTAGGCCTCAGGAGTGGTAACGCATTTGCATTTTGACCTTGGTCTTTGTGTGGGTGTCTATAGGCTGCAGTCATCACTTAACATCAATGTGAACTGCATGCTTGTTTGCCACTTCAATTACATAAAAAAAAAAAAAAAGATAATTTTTGGATATAAAAAGCTGTATAATTCGGTAATTTCAAACGGTTTACAAATTAATTGTTATAATGCCAGGAAGCACGATCGGCGGAACGCGTGTGTACTTTGATGCTATTTGACGCGAACTCCACGCAGTGACAGCGATGCGCTTGGGAAGTAATAGTAGGGGAGCCCAGGATGCTATTTTTGGATTTTTTCGAGCGCGTCAGATAAAGATATGGGAGAATCCTTGAACCCCGCTGGTTATCTCCACTAAATCTAAGGTTCGTATATAAAGACGCGGCCGAAGAATAGTCTTAAAAAAATTATAAATGTCGCTACGATCTTACTCATCTTCCGAATTGTCTGAATTTTGGATAGGAGCATTGTTTGGCCACAAGCCAAGCCCTCACAGAATATCTGACACGCTCTTGACCCAAGACGTTAATGCCGCGTCCTCTTCAAAAACATTTGATTCGTTCAAAAATGAAGGTGAAAAATTACTCAAGAATGTCAGATACTCAGGGAGGATCTAAAGTGAACCCCATCAAAGCTCCCATCCAAAATTCTGACAATTTGGATGCGAGGCAAGCTCGTGGCGGAAGCCCTAAGGGTTCGGCATTTTATGGAAATCTTAGATTTGGTGGCAGTACTGAATTGGGTGCAAGGTATCTCCTATAACTTAATCTGACGCGCTGGAGTAAATTCAAAAATCATTTCAACAACAAAGACAAAGATTATTTTATTGTATGGTTGCACCGTACATATCCCATAAAACGCAAACGGACAGAAGTGTTTGTGTGTTTTATGTGAAGCATTCGGCAGCAGTATTTTTATTATAAGCTTTTTTTTTGTGTTTCTTAATACGATCCGTTTTCACATCAAAATGGCGGGACCGATTTTGATAAAACTCGAAACAGACGTAGTTATGTCTGAGACAGGCTACTTTTTGAAATACTAATATCGCGGGAATCAACTAGCTCTAAATGTATAAATAAAAATAAAGTTCATCATTTTAGATGGATCTACTAAAGAACCACTTTATAAAATTCCACCGCCAAAAGAAATGAAAGGAAACTCGGGGGAAACAAATTACTTGAAAAAAGTTATTCGTCTGTATAAATAGCTGTTACGTCACAGACATTAATTTACTAAGCTCAAAACCTTTATGAATTAGTTCGATTTTGATAAAACTCGAAACAGACGTAGTTATGTCTGAGACAGGCTACTTTTTGAAATACTAATATCGCGGGAATCAACTAGCTCTAAATGTATAAATAAAAATAAAGTTCATCATTTTAGATGGATCTACTAAAGAACCACTTTATAAAATTCCACCGCCAAAAGAAATGAAAGGAAACTCGGGGGAAACAAATTACTTGAAAAAAGTTATTCGTCTGTATAAATAGCTGTTACGTCACAGACATTAATTTACTAAGCTCAAAACCTTTATGAATTAGTTAAAACAACTTGAACTAATCTTTAAACATACAAGAAAAATCCAGATTTTAATGCTTTCTTCTGTGTTCTAGGGTTTTTGCGAACTACACTAATTGAAATAAATGTTGTTAAATTGGAACAAATTGTAATTGCATGAATCCTATTAGATTTCGAGATCCAACACTATAATAGTCCGTATATACAACATATTTCTACTACTAATCAGCCTATAGCTGTCCACGGCTGGACGAAAGCCTCTCCTTGAACACGCCAACTATCCCGATCCTGAGCAGCTCGCATCCAACCGACTCCAGCCACTTTTCTTAAGTCGTCACTCCAACAGGTCGTCCTACACTACGTTTACCTAGACGTGGTCTCCATTCGAGCAAAGTCTGCTCCAGCGGCTATCAGCCCTTCTACAGACGTGACCGGCCCATTGCCACTTGAACTTACTTATCCTGCGAGCTACGGTCACTTTAGTTTTTTGACGGATAACCTAATTTCGTATTTTATCTCTTTTAACGCTCTAATTTTAAATCGAAACTTATAAAATGTGACGCACCTACCTCTATCTTGGATGTTTAGCAGTAATTTTTAGTATACTGAATATGTCTAAAATATGTAGCAGTTGGAAATTGTCTTATATAATTTTATCTACCTAATTTCATTATTTTTTGTGTATTTTAATGTTTTTTTCTTGTTTTACTTTTTTGTAACATATAGCATGCTGTGGTTACCTATAAGTGCAAGAACAGTTGAAAAAGATCATATTTATGCAGTGTATAATTTTTAAATGTGGGTGCATTTAAAAACCTTGTGTTGGTAATCCGTAAATAAATAAATAGATCCGCCAAAGAGACACACAGCATAGCTCGCTCCATCGCTCGTTGTGCGACGTTGAACTTATGGACCAGTCTCGCGGTCAGAGTCCACGTCTCGGCTCCGTAGCTATATAATATATATTTCTACTAAGTACTAGTAATTAAAATAAAATATACGATTACACTCACAGCCCCCCAGTAGGTATAAACCTGGGGTTATTCGTCAACTCGACACGGACGACCGGACACACGTATGTCCAGTTGGTTAAACTTGAAATTGTAATGACTTGTTATTTCGTCGTCTGGACACGACAATATTTTTGCATGTGTCCACTAAGTGAAACTAAAATAAAATACCATTTTGTTTTCGCCAACTGGACACACGTTCACATTTTAACCGAATTCATGTCAAAGTACAGTCACATTATTTTTCAAGACAAAGGACTTCATTTAGTTGCCAATATCCCAACTATCCGTCAACCGAACAATGGTGGTCAAACCATTCCAAAGGGGCGGTAGTAGGTAAATGCAATAATGCAAGATGGGCAGCAGCGTCCTGCGATGAAACTACCGCCACCGCGATCGCCAATTTACATGCCTAGCGTGGCGATTGTGGCAGGGGGGGAGGATGATGGGGAGGGTATGTATCCCATCATCTCCCTTATGGGGTGATTTAAAACATGCGTTAGAAAATTCCATCAACTATTCACGATTCATGTCAATATTGGGCGTACAAAATATCATACAAACATTATTCCTACTGTTTATGCTCTGCTTCCATATAAAAAAGTGGAAACTCATAAAACGTTATTTTGTTTAATTAAAAGCCAAAACCGCAGTGGCACCCAGAAACAAATACATGGTTGTGATTTAAAAAGCACCTTAAACAGACTTTGCTACTCTTGGTGAAATGATTGTTATACCTACAAGTGCCTAGCTCAATTATCACTATCTAAAACTGACAAGTATTGTTGTTACAGAGTTAAGTAGAATGATTATTATTTGTAAAATTATGCATTTTAGAATTGTGATGCCATAATTATGCTCTATAGATCATTTTTGTGATATTTTATTTCATTATTTTATGCCGCATGTAGCTCCGAGTACAATAATTCTCGTTCAAACTTCATTGCAACTACATTTAGTAAACAAGCAAAAAAGCTTTGCAAGTTTGTATAGAAAAGGGGTGTATCTTTCAAGGGCAAAACTTCTTTGGCTTTGATAATAAATACAGAAAGGAGATGTTGCGAGCTCGGCTCTGGTTCGTACATGTCCTCAAAAATGGGTAAATTAAAGAAGAATCCGAAAAAAATACAATTAAATTATTCAAGAATATATTTTAGAGTTACGACCACATTTAATTCAAACGATGTTATCATTTTCAACTATACAGCCGACGCTTGGGATAAATCTATTTCGACAGTATTTAGAAAATATTACTTTTTTCTCCAAGTACTATATAATCAAAATACAGTTTAAAAAATGAAAATGTCAAAATGACATCGCCCGCCATATTCGCCATGTTGGTTTTGAGTTGCAATTCTAACTGCAAATAATGTTTTGTAACTGCAAACAAAAGCTAAATAAGTGATAATATGCAGTAAAAAAAAACGTTTTTATATTGATTTTGCCTGTTTAATGATATTGTGTACAATACATGGCCGGAGGTCCATACATTTTTGCAACCTCTCCTTTAATTGCTACTTTAAATTATGTGTTGGTACTTAACTACTTAATTTCTTGTGATATTTGAAGTAATGATTTTAAATTAATATGTATATTTGGAACATTTCTTGAATTTGCTTTGAGACATTCTTTCATTTGTTTAATCATCTTTCTATATCATTTATGTATGTTTGTATTATTTAAGGTTTATATTTATATATTTTATATATTTATATTTCTATTTAAGTATGTGTTTGTATGTATATTATATATATATATATATATATATATATATATATATATATATATATTACTTTTGCTATTCTGGTATTTAAGTAGGTACCTACCATTTTATTTATAATAACTATAAAATACTTGTACGAATTTAAGTGAAATTTTGATGATATTATTTTTTTTTCACTTTGTTTTTCTTCTTGGTCTCTCACTGCACCTCAGTAAAATTCTCAACACTACCCAAAGATTGACTGGTAGAGAATGCTTTTTAGCATTAAGTCCACCACATGTACCAAATTGTGCAAGAAAGTTTAAATAAATAAATAAATAGCAAACAAGCTTTGCAAGTTTGTATAGAAAAGGGGTGTATCTTTCAAGGGCAAAACTTCTTTGGCTTTGATAATATTACATAATAAATTTAGAGAATATTGGCTATTTTCACTCTTTTGCTATAGGTAGTCAAACCGTGTCTTTATATTAATAAATCATACTTTAATTTGATTGTTATTTAAATAAATATTTGTTTTATTTTAAAATTTAAAACCATTAAAAAAAAAGTCAGTTTATTTTCATTACGTAGTACTAGATTTTGCTCGCGACTTCGTCTACTTGACTTTACTGTAAAGTTTCATGCAAATAAATCCAGTAGTTTTTTCTTGAAAGAGTACAAACATCCATACTCACAAACTTTATCATTTAAAATATTAAGTAGGATGAAATACACGAGGAGATTGTGCACATGACTGTACCTTTTCTGTAAAAAGTCATATTTTCCAGTTGGTGAAAACATTAAAGTGGTTTTATTTAAGTTTCACCATGTGGACACACGCAAAAATATTGTCGTGTCCAGACGACGAAATAACAAGTCATTACAATTTCAAGTTTAACCAACTGGACATACGTATGTCCGATCGTCCGTGTCGAGATGATGAATAACCCTAAGCCTGTGTCGTGGGTGCATGTGTACGTGTTGTGTTCATACAACATGTACACAAACACCCAGATCAGAAACAAATATATGTAGGCCATAAAACTATTTGTCCCGGTGCGGGGATCGAACCCGCGACTCTTCGAATCAAACGGTTATCTTACACCACTAGACAACCCGGGTCGGTTTAGCACTAATCTATGAATACACTGAAATCTTCCACTTCGTGACATAAAAATTATCTGTTTCCTTCAGATCTGTCACTGAATATCGCTCTAACTGTAAAAAACCTCTACATAATATTATACGTTTGTGAAGCGCGCATGGCCCGGCGGCTGGTGTAGATCATAAGCGATCTACCCAGTTAAGCACTACGGGCGCGGTCGGGTCGTGTGATGGGTGACCGCTAGTGGCAAATTAAATGCGCGTTTCCGTGCTTCGGAGGGCACGTTAATTCTGCCGTCGCCGTCGGTCCTGGTTGCTATCGATAGATAGCAGTCGCTAAAATCTTGTATGAGGCTTTATGGGCGGTTTGAAAACATCCGACAGCGGGTTGGCCGCTAACCCATCCACCTCCACCAATCCGCATTGGTGGAGTAAGCTCCAGGTCTCCGCCCAAAAAGGGGAGAGACTCGTGCCCAGCAGTGGGACGTATAATGGGTTGCCATTATTTATTATTTTATTTATATATTTGTAAAATATATATAAAAATATCTATTTAAACAAAAACTAGCTGTATTATACACCGTATTTGTAACAAAAAGTCAACATACGCGATGTATATCCGTAAAAACACTTCATTTAAATACAAAGACAATTCTATTCCAAGCAATGTAGTCTACTGAAAAGCTAAACAAATAAAATGTTTAATAAGTAAATATAAAAAAGGCAAATGTTCAGCGCCCCTGTCTCTTAGTTCGGCATGGTTCGGTAGATGCAACGCGACAGTAACCGCAAACATTTTGTTTAATGCAGTTAGAGATATTTGTTTTGGCGAGCGCAGAATTGAAATTATTTGCGATTAGTAAATTTTAAAATGAGAGCAGAATTTGGCTTTTGTTTCCGAAACAATTTAGAAACGGTTAATAGAACGTTATAATAAAACTTGGTAATTCCACGGTTAAAAATGTATTTGAAATTGAAAATTACGTATAGCTAGCTGACCCGGAAAAGCTAAATCGGTGAAGTAGTTCTCGAGTTTTAGCGAGACTAACGAACAGCAAATTATTTTTATATATAGATGACACCTTCATCGGTTGGAAGTCTTAGATTTATATCATTAATCTTAAAGTTCCCACACATGAGTTGACATATGTTTATTCTTTTTTCGAGATAACTTATTTTGATATCACCAACGATAGTGTGGAATGAAATTTATTTTCTGAAAGAAATAAAACAAATAAATATTTAAATACACAATCACATGGTTTTCATAATTGTTTGAGTGGTAAAACGTCTTTTCTAATACTTTAGTAACTTTTAAGCTTCTAAAACAACCGATGATCATGAGACGATTGAAGTCTAAAAGTATATCCAATTTTGGCACTCTTAGCCGTCCGCTACAACGAACATAGCGTGTATAAAGCCCCATAAAACACGTATTATTCGCTATTTAAACAAAAAGTTTTCCTTTACGCAAATTGAAATATAAATTAGTGAGCCATGCTTTTCCTTATTCACTTTACAATTTCAAAGTTTCGCCAAGTTCATCTGACCCCCAAACTTTCGACCTCTGAACTATGACCTCGGAACGTGAAATATGTTTATTTAGGACGTTCTGCGCTTTCCACGTTTTAATATTGCCTCTTTACCTTTTACTATGGGTTATTTTTTTGTCGCGGAAATGAAATGTTGGTCTCATTTTTATAATTTACGGAACTGGGGTGCTTGGACTGAGTAGTATTGTTTGTTTACTTTTTATCATACGCTTTTAACATTTGAATAATGACTGTAATACAATTTTAATTGATATTAAAGCAGCTATTATACTATATGAATTCTCGGGCCCTGTCTACACATACAGGGTGATTAAATAGAAAATAGGGAGTTAGGGTCCCTCAACAGAGCATTCCAGTGGATCCCATTTTTCGAACTATCTATTAAAGAAAAAGAAGCTTGTGCACTGCATTCTTGTTTGCCATCTTTTTCATGTAACGAAGGTGGCAAACAAGTATGTAGTTCTACTGGATGTTATGTTATGATGTTATGACTAAAGACATCTACACAAAAACCAGCGGTCAAAATGCAGATGCGTTGCCACCCCACAGACCACAGTTGTTATGTCTCTGTGATAGTTACTACAGAGCCATACAATACCATCTAACCGGTACACGATAGTCCTAAACACTACCATTTTGCGGCAGATAGATTAGGTAATGCGGTGGTAGCTGCTATGTCTGTTACTGTGTAACCTTTCTCAAGAAAAAAAAACAGTACTTTTCGCTTTCAAATACATTTATTTCTGTCCGTTGTGTAACCAACTTGTATTCTTATTATGTTTCTTCCATCGTCATTAAGTTGTTTTGGGAACAAAAACCGAATTCGACTCTCATTTAAAATTCACTGAGCGCAAATAATTTCAATTCTACGCTCGCCAAAACAAATATCTCAAACTGCATTAAACAAAATGTTTGCGGCCATTGTCGCGTTGCGGCTATCGAACCACGCCGAACTAAGAGGCAGGGGCGCTGAACACTTGCCTCTTTTAAATACGCTTATTAAACTTTTTTTTTGTTTAGCGTCTTAGCAGACTGCGTTGGCTGGAATAGAATTGTCTTTGTATTTAAATGAAGTGTTTTTACGGATATACGATACATCGGGTATGTTGACTTTTTGTTACAATAACCGGTGCATAAGAAAGCTTTTTTTTTATTTAAATATGTTAGTACTCTCCAAACTTTTTTAATCGTAAGATAGGTATTTAGTGACGCAATTAAAGAAAACAAATAATGTTATGTGACTGGTCTCGTTGGTACAGTGGTCACGATGTATGTCCTAAGTCGGGAAAAGCGGTGAGAAAAATTTCCGTCCGTCTGTCACCAGGTTGTATCTCATGAACCGCGACAGCTAGACAGTTGAAATATTCACAGATGGTGAATATGATGAGTATTCTTTGAATAACTACAAAACGAGAAACCCATTTTTAAAATGTTTAAATACTTAAATAAAAACTAATGTCATCCAGATGCATATACCAGGCACAGGCCTGTTTTACGATATATATCATAGGATAGGTGATAATAAAATATAGAATAGGTAATAATAAAAGAAAAAGGGTAAAAGTAGCCCGTAATGTTTAAAATTGATTTATGTTTTTTACGTCTTCATAATTTGGTCATTGATTTACACCAATTACCTACCACAATTTTCTTTTCCTTAGTTTGTCAAGTCGAGTCGCTGGAGCGGATTCAAAATATTATAACTCTGCTTAATAACCCATTTGCGATTAAATACATTTTTCATATTTCGTCGTAATAAATCTTCAAGGGATTCTGTTGAGTGATTGATTTAATTTATTTGATTACTTTTTTTATATTTTGTCATTTAAATTACGAAATTCAATTTCTTTAAAGCTCCCCTTATAAGTGGTAGCTAATGTTTAAAATTTTTTTTTTCTTAAACCTTCATCTTTTTGTCATCGATAAAATTTACATGTTTGTACCAAATTTGAACTCAATTGGTTCAGAACGTTCAGAGAAAATCAACTGTATTATACAGACAGACAAACGCACGAGTAATCTTATTAGGGCTCCGTTTTTATCCTTTTCGGATACGGCACCCTTAAAATCATAGAATATAGTAAGGTGGATTCTTATTTCTTGACGTGACGTGACTTCTATGTTTAGTGGAGGAGAATTCTTCCATTAGTACAGTCAATCAACTGAACAATGGCTGTTAAACCATTTTTACTGGTGGTAGAGCTCCAGTGACGGAGCTCGCGGGCGTAGGCACCACCGCATTACCTAATATACTTGTCGTTAAATGGTAGTGTTCAGCACTATCGTGTTTCGGTCAGGTGGTAATGTACGGCTCTGTAATTTCCGGCACAGAGGCATAACACCTAATGCCTCAGGAGTGGCAGCGCATTTGCATTTTGACCTCTGGTCATTGTGTGGGTGTCTATAGGCTGCAGTCATCACTTAACATCAATGTGAACTGCACGCTTGTTTGCCTCTTTCAATACATTAAAAAAAAAATATATATGTAAATTCCGTATACCAACCATGACGATTATGATATATTCTCCCGCTGATGACGAACAACCCATTTTGGCCATCTTCGGATAATACTTTTGTCCAATTGCAGGCGGCGGCTAGATATTGTATTTATTATACCAATCCACACAGTCAAAAAACCTCCAATGCAGTAGCAATTTATAAACGTATCGGTAGTTCCGCTTTGTTTACACCGAAAAAATCGTCCGGCACTTGCGGTCGAAAAACTGTTTTGGCAGCGGTACACTCGCGTAAAAAATCACATTGCAAACGCATTGTTTCAGGACTAAAGAGGTCATCGGCCGAAATAGTCCGCTAGATGGCGCGGCGCCAAATCTGGAACCAACTAATTCTATGCTCTGAGCGTTGCGTAACGCATCTCAATTGTGGTATGAGGAAATATTATCTGACCTTTAATCTTCATATGATTTTAAGTCTGATGGATGCTTAGATTTAGATGGAAATAATATTTCATGTCGATATGAATATGAGGCGCGATTAATAGGATATTTGGGATCAAATGGATAACAGTGAACGTATTTCAAAGAAGATAAATACGTTTTTGTGAGCTTTAATAATCACACTAAGAAATTTTCATTAAACAATTGAGACGACGTCGGTTGATGACCGCTGAAGACTTCTCTACTAGTTGAAGAGGATTCTGTTGCTACCTAGTAAAGTCAGTCAACTGAACGGCGGTAAAACCATTCCAGTATGGTGGTAATGAATACAATGACGCGAAAACTACCGCGACTGCGATCTACAGTCCATGTCCAGTCCAGTCCTACCGACGAAGTGATTATGGCACTATTATTAGCATCTTTGGTAAGGCAAATCCTTTTTCAATAGTGGACGTCTTTCATCTGAAATCTGAAATTGTTGAGATAGTAAAAATGTAATGATAGTGGCAAGCAGGCATGCAGTTTACATTGATGGTATATGAACACAGGCTATAGATCTAAATAAAAGCCGGAGGTCGAAATGCAGATGTATTACCATCACTGAGGCTTAATTAGTTTTGCCTCTATGGTAGTAATTATGGAATCATAAATTAGAATCTAACCGGAACACGATAGTAATGAGCATTATTATTTTAAAAACATATAATATCGTTTTTTTTACTGGTGGTAGAGCTCCAGGCTACCGAGGCTACAGAGTTCAGCACTATCGTGTTCCGGTCAGGTGGTAATGTACGGCCCTGTAATTTCCGGCACAGAGGGATGACACCTTAGGCCTCAGGAGTGGTAACGCATCTGCATTTTGACCTCGGCCTTTGTGTGGGTGTCTATAGGCTGCAGTCATCACTTAAAATCAATGTGAATTGCATGTTTGTTTGCCACTTCCGTAATATAAAAAAAAAATCGTTAAGAATCTCAAAAAGCAAAACTTTTACATTTTTTTATTTCACGTTACGAAGCCCAATTTTCGGGCACATCTACAGTGTGGCGAGCCGTAACAATTTAGGTTTTGTACGTGTTGAAAAAGGACGCGAGTCATATTCCTTACAAGACCACATTCGTGCTCGTTACCAAATGGAGCCAATGTACGTGACACACGAAGACAAATTATTTCAGAATTCAAGCCAAGAATTGTAACAATTGTAATTAACTTTTTATACATTTTATTTTTAAAGAAAAATGGAAAGAAAAATTTGACTTCAGGCGAGACTCGAACTCGCGACCTACTGGGAATCTAGTCCAGCCGCTCTTGATTTGACAAATCGGGCAGGACTTCAGTAGCTCAATTGGAAGAGCGGCTGGACTAGATTCCCAGTAGGTCGCCAGTTCGAGTCTCGCCTGAAGTCAAATTTTTGTTTCCATTTTTCTTTAAAAATAAAATATATTTCACAAGCATGTGTTAATGCGAAATAATATAAAAATAACTTTTTATATTTTTATAGTTATTTACTGATAACGTTTATTAACATTTTAAGAGTACGAGAAATTATTAGTACTTGAACAGAATTTTTAATTGGCCACGTGATTAAAACTTCTTTTTTTATAACCAAGCCACGGGAAAATATGTTAGCCTCTAATTACCTAACTAATTCGTCTTTTTAACAACTAAAATTAAGAGTTAAACTAAAATTAACAACTAAAACAAACAAGTAAAATTAAGAGCTCCCCGACATGATTAGGATCAATGGATAAACAATGGATAAACAATGGATAAATGGATAAATAAATCAATGGATGGTGTTCGTGGGATAGGTGTTTGTGCAGATGTCCTTCGGTGTTAAGTATTTTTTAAAACATAACAACAAATCGGACTTTATTAGTGGCTGACTTAGTAATTTAAAATGCAATGAAAACTTTTTGAGGCGCATAATACTATTGAAAAGAAGGCGGTTTAATAAGTACCCATTAGATAAATTATAAGTGATGGCCAAGAGGAGACTTTTAGTTACTCGATGGCGTCAGAATAAGATCTGGGAGATACCTTGCAGGGTTTTGAGTAGGTACCTGCACCAAATGTAAGGTTTCTGTACAGGGCCGAAAGTTCATGGCTCCGCCATGAGCTTGACTCACATTCAAATCGTCAGAATTTTGGATAGAAGCTTTGATTGGGTTCACTTAAAATCATTTCTGAGTATTTGACATTCTTAAAAAATGTAACGAGATAATATTATGTATGTATCTTCACGCCAGGTCCCTAACGGGGTAGGCAGAGAGTGTAGAGCGCCAGATATCCCGGTCCTGACAAACCTATAACCGTAGCACTACGTACCTATCCGAATATACTTCGAAAAAGGCGAATTTAACCAAACAAAGAAATTTTAATATAAGAATGAACAAAAGCTCCGACTGTTAATTATTTATACACAGAGAATTTTTTGTTTTACAATACCCGTTTGCCTGACGTGAATGTAATTGTTACAAATACAATTTGCGATAGCTTTTAAGAATATGAACCTAAATGATAAAGTAGAAGACAAGGTATAGGCCCGTCGTATTCTGTAGCTCAGTGACCATCAATTTCAAACCCAGGTTTTAGTACATTGCTGTTTTCCTAAAATTATTGTAATTATCACGTTACGTGAAAACAGCAGTGTACTTCAAAGAGGCTGTCGAAATTATGTCAACTGCTACATAATACATCTTCTGGTCTTATCTAATTGTAACTTAAGCGATGATCACTCACATTTAGTGAAGGATTGTCTTAGTAAATGAGTACTCGCACAGTAATGATTAAAGTAATCGTACACCGAACAAAACCCTGTAACCGATTATTACTGCTTTGTTGATACAAATATTGGAAATATAAACAAGTCACACATAATCCATCTTCGTAGATCAGTAATAAACTGGTAATTGCTATGAATGGGGATCACCTGTGTTTAGGTTACACCCAGACCTATTTTATCGATGTGTCACACGGAACACTCTTACTCAAGCAGTTAATTCGATTACGCCTCACTGAGATAGAATGTACGACGTTTATCTATAAGTTTTATTGCTGTGTGGCCCTTAGAGAAAATATTGGAGTATGGTTTAAAGTTATTGTCTACGTCATATTAGTTATTAGACCAAGGCTGACCTACCATGACCAAATAGGTCGAGTTCTGTCTGATGGTGGGGTCAAAAGTTTTAGGAATCGGCGTGCATGTATGAAGAGAATGATGAAGGTAGACGAGGCACGAGAGGTTTGTCTGAACCGGGATAGCTGGCGCTCTACACTCTCTGCCTACCCCGTTAGGGACCTGGCGTGAAGATACATACATACATACATATTAGTTATTATATTTATAAAGATGTTTTCTGCTTAGCTCAGATGCTTTTATTAAAAAAGTTATATTTCTTAAAAAGCTGTAATTTGGCTCAAACATAATATACATATTAGTCAAGCTGACGAAGTAATGAAATCTCTGTAAAAAAAATTCCTCCCGTACACGTAATGTTTGAGGTTAAGTGAGAATGTTTTTTTTTCTTCGGTTTTGGGATCAACACGAATATGTTTTGTATTTTTTTTATAGTGATTTACTGATAACGTTTTTAAGCACTCGTTGAACTCATATCCCATATTAGTCCGGGATTCAAATTGAACTTCGTGCTGACTGGAGAGATAAACATCACAGCCCAGTTAATTTAATAAAAGTATAATTGCTATAAATGCAACGTTACCTATGTTCAGGTCACATCCAGACCTAACTTATGGATGTGTCGCTCGGGACACTAACTCAAGCAGTAAATTCGATTACGCTCCACTGAGATTGAATGTACGACGTCTATCTTTATGTTTTATTGCTATTTAGCTTTTAGTGCTACTGTTCGTTTGTTTTCAAATTATTGTCTTCTACATTATTTCAGTAATTACTAATATGTAGGTACTGGTGGTAGAGTTCCAGTGACGGAGCTCGCGGGCGTAGGCACCACCGCATTACCTAATATACTTGCCGCTAAATGGTAGTGTTCAGCACTATCGTGTTTCGGTCAGGTGGTAATGTACGGCCCTGTAATTTCAGGCACAGAGGTATATCACCTAATGCCTCAGGAGTGGCAGCGCATCTGCATTTTGAACTCTGGTCATTGTGTGGGTGTCTATAGGCTGCAGTCATAACTTAACATCAATGTGAACTGCATGCTTGTTTGCCACTTTTATTACATAAAAAAAAACATATATTTTCTTTGTTTAGTAATTTCTTTAAATTCTACATGAAGTCCGTTTTTTTTAATTTTAAATATCGGATTCACAAATCAGAAGACACAATGTAAAGTGTCGACTACATTTCATTTTGTTTACGAAGTCTACATATTTTTTAAATTATATTACATTACTTTTGATTAAGGAGTCATTTGGAATGTGAATATAATAGTTTTGTTATGTATACATTGATATATTCATCACAGTTTATTTACTATACTAAAAAAAAAAATTGGTACTACTTAGGTCACATCCAGACCTATTTTATTGATGTGTCACAGTTTTACTCAAGCAGTTAATTCGGTTACGCCTCACTGAGATTGAATGTACGACGTTTATCTTTATGTTTTATTGCTGTTTGGCTTTTAGTGAGCTGTGTTAGTTTGGTTTAAAATTATTGTCTACATTATTTCAATAAAAAAAAATACGCTTACACTCACAGCTCCACAGTAGGTATAAACCTGTGTCGTGGGTGCCGTTGTACACAAACAACACATACACAAACACCCAGACCCGAAACAAATATCTATAGGCCATACAAATATTTGTCCCGGTGTGGGGATCGAACCCGCGACCCTTCGAATCAAATGGTTATCTCACACCGCCGGACTAACCGGGTCGTCAAATAATACAAATATGTACATAATTTTTCTTTGTTCAGTCTTTCTGCTTTAAAGGAGACGAAAACGTAGTCTGTCTTTTTATTTTAATATCGGAACCATTTATTAGAAGACAATGCAAAGCGTGGACCAAAAATGGACCGTGACAAATTGTTTTTCCGAAGTCTGAAGTTTTTTAATAATTACTTTTAATCAATGAGTTATTAAAATTTGGACTACGTAAATAATAATTTGATAAGTATTATTATGTATACCTACATTTAAGTAACATCACAGTTCAATAGCTGAAATAAACATGTAATTATTGTGTCACCCTCTCTTTTAATAACCCAAATTTGAACTGTTTAGACGTGACATAAAACTCACTTTCGGATTTGTAATACCAGGTGGCGCCAGAGGTAGAATTTGCTCAAATAGGGGCACAACGGTGGAGAATGGAGAAATAAGATACAAAAGAATCGGAAGTATTTCCTTTTTTTTGCTCATCCACCCCGGGTGCCACCCATGTTAGCTACGCCACTGGTTACCTGTGCTAAGGCCATATCCAGGCTTATTTTATCGATGTGTCACACGGGACACTTACTCAAGCAGTTAATTCGATTACGCTTCACTGAGATTGGATGTACGAACGTTTCTCTTTATGTTTTATTGCTTCGACTTCGGGATGTTTGGCTTTTGTTTGAATATTTGAGTTTGGTTTAAAGTTATAACGTCGGTTTCCGTAATTACGCTTGTACATAAATACTCTCTTTAGTTAATATCGCAACCACTAATTAGAAGATAATGCAAAGCGTGGACTAATTCTTTTTGCGAAGTCTAAAGTTTTTTAACAATAACTTTTATTCAAGGAGTTATTTGGACTACGTAAGTAATAATTTGATAAGTTTTATTATGTATACATTTAAATAACATCACAGCTGTAATAAACATGTAATTGCTATGAATGGGCACCTGTGCTTAAGTCACATACAGACCTATTTTATCGATGTATCACACGGGACACTTACTCAAGCAGTTAATTCGATTACGCTTCACTGAGATTGGATGTACGAACGTTTATCTTTATGTTTTACTAGCAGCTGCCCGCAACGTCGTCTGCGTGAAGGCTCTACAGCACCAAACATACCTAAGGTGCCAGTGTCGCTATAGCATTATAAGCAAACAACTTATACTTTTAATTAAATAGTATTGAATTAAAAGTATAAGTTTTTTTTGCAAGCGAAGCAAGTAAAGGGAGATATTCTGATGGTGTGGTATACGACAAATGTCCCTGTAGACACCGAGAATGAGTTCTTCTCACCTGGATACATCTCTGTCGAGAGACTCTGGAAACACCACCTCTCTCTTTTGGTGGAGTGCTTCCGCGAAGACTTAGAAGGACATTGGAAAATTCTTGAGCACGTGCATTGTCGTCGAGCCGAGCTCTCATATTAATGGTCAAGCGCAGCGTAGGTACGAACTCGTTAAGATCGTATCAACAAAGCATTCATCTCGTCAGCCGTCGATCTTCGCGTCACCACGGGAAGCGTTTGCCGGAAATCGTCAGTGAACAGTAATGTGACACCACCCACTCAAATGTTCGTTCCTGCGGATGTCCTGCAGGATTCTGTCCACGGCCTCAACTGCCTTTCTATTGGCCATCGTACACTCATCCCATACAATCAGAGAGCAATCCTTGAGCATGTGTCCCTTATCACTGTTACACGACACACCAAAAAGAGTCGTTTCGGCGCTTTCTAAATGTAAGGGAATTTTAAACATGGCATGTGCTGTCTTGCTATCCGGAAGCAGTGTGGCAGCAATTCCCCACGACGCTACAGCTATAGCAATTTTGCCTTGCCTCCTGACCTCTGCAAGTATGCCAGTGATAACAAACGTTTTTCCTGTTCCACCAGGAGCATCCAAGAAAAACATTTTACCCTGTTTTTGCCCAAAGCTTTCAAGGACGATATCATAAATTTGTTTTTGCTTTGAAGAGAACAAAGCGACATGGTCATTTCGCCCGGATCGTAATTTGTCTTTATTCAGTTTATTCATTTATTTCATATAATTAGGCTCCTGGAGAGCACTTTTACATCGTCATTTTTTTAAACTAACCTACAGTGAATAACTACTAATAATAATCAAAAACACAAGTCTCAGCGTTATACTCCCAATTTCTACGGTCTTGATGCGGTGATGATTTGGGGAGCTGGTAACCCATATTCGATAGTTCAATCACGGTGGAAATGACCACATCTTGAAATGAACTAATACAGGTGTTCAGCATGCGTTCATTAGTTACTTCGACTTCGTCTCCAGTAGCACGTGTCTCGTAAAAATAGGCCGTAGATAATCTTCAGACAGATGATGGCGATATTTCTCCGTCACTCACTGACGCTCACAAAAAGTTTCATTCGAATCCGTCCAGTATCTTCGAGATTAGCCTGGACAAAGGGACAAACAGACATACCGACAGACAATAAAATTAAAAATCATTGAGAAGTGTTCTAATAC
This sequence comes from Macrosoma leucophasiata, assembly GCA_036365455.1. NCBI lineage: Eukaryota > Metazoa > Arthropoda > Insecta > Lepidoptera > Hedylidae > Macrosoma > Macrosoma leucophasiata. Next base: position 15,334,102 of record JAWQUS010000026.1, read on the forward strand.
TATTTGAACATCGCCCCCAATTCGTTTTTCGTAAATATATACAATGTACAGACACGCGGGTTTTACTGTTTTATTATATGTAGTATAGATTGTTTCGACTTCGGGATGTTTGGCTTTTGTTTTGAATGTTTGAGTTTGAACATGATATGTTCTTAGGTTTTCGCGAGCTACACTCATTGAAATAAAACTATTTTTTACGGATTTATCTCGCGTATATTAAACTAAAATGAATATATAATATACGCGAGATAAATCCGTAAAAAATAGTTTTATTTCAATGTTTGAGTTTGGTTTAAAGTTACTACGTCGGTTTCCGCAATTACGCCTGTACATAAGTATTCTCTATCTATAGTTATACTGGCAACTGGGAGAGTGATATGAATGGGAGTCACCTGCAGTGGCGTAGCTAGGCAGGGGGCGCTGGGGTGCCACCCATTTGAGAGTGACTCCCTCTCTGTTAATAACCCAAATTTGAAATGTTTAGACGTGAAAGCGCAACGCAAAACTCACTTTCGGATTTGTAATACCAGGTGGCGCCAGAGGCAGAATTTGCTCAAATAGGGGCACAACGGTGGAGAATGGAGAAACAAGATACAAAAAAAATAGGAAGTATATCCTTTTTTTTTGCTCATTTACCCCGGGTGCCACCCATGTTAGCTACGCCGCTGGTTACATGTGCTAAGGCCATATCCAGACCTATTTTATCGATGTGTCAAACGGGACACTTACTCAAGCAGTTAATTCGATTACGCTTCACTGAGATTGGATGTACGAACGTTTATCTTTATGTTTTATTGCTTCGACTTCGGGATGTTTGGCTTTTGTTTGAATGTTTGAGTTTGGTTTATAGTTATTACGTCGGTTTCAGTAATTACGTACATAAGTACATAAGTACTCTATATAGTTATACTGGCAACTAGGAGTGTAATTTGTATAGATGTATAGATTGCTTCAACTTCGGGATGTTTGGCTTTTGTTTTGAATGAACCGAACCGACGTAATAACTTAAAACCAAACTCAAAGGTTTAAAGTTATTACGTCGGTTTTCGTAATTACGCTTGTACATAAGCGCTCTCTATACTTATACTGGAAACTGGGAGTGTAAAAACAGCCGTGCATTTAAGCGTGAATATTGAAAATGAATAAGTAAGTATTCTCTGAAAATCATACTGTATCTGCCGCTTTGAAGTTGTTTTAGTGAAATGATGCCATTAAGGAGATGCTAAGTACACAAATAAATGTGGCCAATTTAGTCTTTAGTAAGCAAGAAATTACGTGTATTGACGGGAAAATTACAAGTGTTCAGTCTTCTTTTTATTAAAAAACTTGTTGTTACAAAATATAGGCTTTTTAATTTGTGTCTAATAAGTTGAGAAATATATTTTTCCATTCTCCTAACATACTAATGTAAGGAGAACACTTCTGACACACTGATATCATTACATAAAAGGATATTAACATACAAATTTCCGTCAAAAGAACTGTCTTCAGAAGAACAAAACAAAGTCCAGATTGCCATTAATTTGTGAATTTAAAAATAAATTATAATTAAGAATCACGAATTCTCATTACTTAACCTAAGAATTTTGCATTAATATGATACTTTCCGATAATACGCCAAACATATTTACAGCTGGCTCACAAACCGCGCCAACTCTCGGTGCGGAAAATTGTGTGTGTGTCCAGCCGCAATCGCGTACCGAAAATTTTATAAAAACACGTTACTGTGCTGGCGAACATGCGTGGCGTGCGATTTTTCCCTAGGGCAGTGCAGCGTACGCACCTGGCGTGTTCAACTAGAACACGCACAGCATGTAAATTTGGGACCACACTGGCGAGGCGTATGGATTTGAATAACTCGAACCGTGCGTGTCCGTCGCACCGCTATCTTGGAAAATATTTGGCTCACGCCGTGCGTGTATTACTGTACCTACCCGTGGTCTCGATGAATCAAATTAAAGTGAGCGCTATTAGCATACTTGTTTCAAGGATCTTTTGATCGTGTCTTTTTTTGTTCATTATCATTTCAACCAAAAGACGCTTTCAACCAGCTGGACAAAGGCCTCCCCCAAAGATTGTCACAACGAGCGGACCTGGGCGGCCCTCATCCAGCGATTGGCCGCAACCTTCACCAGGTCGTCTGTCCATTTCATGGGGACCTGCTTACGCTTCGTCCGGTACACGGTCGCCATTCGAGAACTCTTTTCGGCCCCGACGGTTGGTCAGAAAAGTTTTCGATAGTAGGTACATAGTTCTTCGATATATGTGCCACGCCCACTGCCACTTCAGTTTTACTATTTGGTAGGCTATGTCGGTTACATTGGTGCAGATCTTCTCATTTCTCTATTCGAGCTCACAGCATAGCTCTATCCATTATTATTAGTGCACTCTCACCTTTTTTTTTGTTCATCAATAATGAGCGATGTTTAATACATTGGTCTACTCTTACACACCTTTTGATATACTAACATACCTTTCACATCAAAACGGATGAACCATTATCAATAGTTGCTTACTGGTTAATTGTTAATACATGCATAACTCCTAGCGTTTATATGCCCTAATGATCTAGACAGCCGGTTAACCGTATCCATGAAACGCTGTGCAATTGCATTTGTGACCCATTTCAATTATGTATGTCGGTTTTGATTAGCACTGTCCCCGGATCTATTAATGATCGTTATATAGGTCAAATCTATGTCTGTGGTAACTATGTGTTTAGCTATTTACTCTAATATCTTTTTCAATCTACAAGGACACCTTTGCATTGTCGGTTTACAGGCTAATGGTAGTGAATGACTTACAATAATTATTATTATTCAATAGGTATTAATAATATTCAATCCATATATCTACACAAATAAATAAAATTGAAGTGTCTGTTTGTAATATTAAAATAACCGCTTTTTACTAAATGCATATGTATGTATACACTGTACATATACAAAAACAATTTTTTTTACAATTTTTGTCTGTCTATTTTTACTATTAAGTATTTTTATTACCTATTTCTATTATTAAGTATTTTTGGACCATTATTTATTCTATTTTGTTTACTTTGACATATTAATCAACGTATCAGTTGTTATTCGCTTTAATTTTATATTTTTAATAAGACCTATCACAAGCAAATTCTATTATTTCCAATAGATTAAATGAATTTTTGACTTTTAGTTTGAGTTTGTGTCTGTCTGTCTGTTTGGCGGGGCCAATCTTGGGAGCCGTGGACCGATTTTGACTGGCAGATAGCGATGTAATATTGAGTAACTTAGACTACTTTTATACTAGCATCGCCCACGACTTCGCCCGGGTACATACTGAACAATCATAAATTCCCACGCGGAAGAAGTCGCGGGCGCAGCTAGTTATTATATAAAAATCTATGCGACCTTTTGTTGTAATTTTATAACTCAAGAACGGGCTTTCCTATCCAAATGAAATATTCAGACTTTATTCAGACTATTTAGTAGATGGTTTATGTAAAGTTTGCACAAAATCGGTAGAGCGGTAATTCATTAAGGTATCACATTTTTTTGTAACAAATGAATTCAATAAAGGGTGGATCATGTTGTAAATGGGTATCCTATATTTTATTATGATAGCAATAATGTAGGTAAAATTGCGGCACCTAGCTTAAAAATAAAATTTGAATTATGAAATATTTCAATTCCTCCACATAAGACTAAGAAAAACCTATTCGCCATAAACATAGTCATTCACTTGGCAGAGATTAGACCATACCTAGTATTACCTAGTAATACCTACCTACTTATTAGTAATCCCTACTAATATTATAAATGCGAAAGTAACTCTGTCTGTCTGTCTGTCTGTTACCTTTTCTCGCCCAAACGCCTGAACCGATTTTAATGAAATTATGTACAGAGATAGAGCTGACTTTGAGAAAGAACATAGACTACTTAGTGATTTATAAAACGATATCCACACGGGCGAAGCCGCGGGCAACAGCTAGTAATAATATAAGGCTAAAGAGTTTGTTTGTTTCATTGTTTGTATGAACGCGCTGTACTGAGGACTACTGGACCGATTTGAAAAAAAAGGCCGACATTTCTTTACTGGTGGTAGAGCTCCAGTGACGGAGCTCGCGGGCGTAGGCACCACCGCATTACCTAATATACTTGCCGCTAAATGGTAGTGTTCAACACTATCGTGTTCCGGTCAGGTGGTAATGTACGGCCCTGTAATTTCCGGCACAGAGGCATAAGACCTTAGGCCTCAGGAGTGGTAACGCATCTGCATTTTGACCTTGGTCTTTGTGTGGGTGCCTATAGGCTGCAGTCATCACTTAACATCAATGTGAACTGCATGCTTGTTTACCACTACCATTACATTAAAAAAAAAAAACATTCGATTAACCAGTTTTTTTAATATATAGAACTACGCAGGAAGTGTACTTAATTCAGACTCGAAACACAGCCAGTCCTTGTCGTCATTGTTTTTTTTATTCTCTATAAATATCACAGGCCTGAGTTATTCTCCAATATAGGGGTTTTTTTATGTTTATGTCTGTTTTATTCTGGCTGGTTATATTTTATCGGCGCGCTTCTCTCGCTTGTATCAACATGATGTTATTATTCTGGTGACATACTTTGGAATCGAGTTCATAAAATATTAAACGACGATATTCGGTTTTTATGTCCTAAAGTGGCTAACAACCATACAATTTACATACATGGTAAGTAATACAATGTAATGGTGAGAAATAGTATAAACATTTACATGAAAGCTATTGTAAAATCTTTTATGATTGACCTTTGATCACAATCACGTGATCAAAGGTCATTTAGTTAATTACCTTTTTCTATCATAAATAAGACCTCGTATTTTTATGTAATGGAAGTGGCGCACATGCATGCAGTTTGCATTGATGTTAAGTGACAACTGCAGCCTATAGACAGCCACACAATGATAAAGGTCAAAATGCAGATGTTTTACCTCTCCTGAGGCCTAATGTGTTATGCCTCTGTGCCGGAAATTACAGGCCCGTACATTACCACCTGACCGGAATACGATAGTGCTGAACACTACCATTTAGCGACCAGTATATTACGTAATGCGGTGGTGCCTACGCCCGCGATCTCCGATACTGGAGTTCTACCACCGTTCACTTACATGAAAGCTATTGCAAAAAAAATCTTCTATGATTGACCTTTGATCACAATCACGTGATCAAAGGTCATTTAGTTAATTACCTTTTTTCTATCATAAATAAGACCTCGAAATTCATTTATAGACTTTATTTTATTTTAAACCTTTATATGTAAGAACATTAACTTAAATAAGATTTATAACAATGTAGCTTCCACTACATTAAGGCGCCAATCGTCTAGTACGGTAGATGGCGTGCAGTCAAATTACATCGCACATACGAAGATTTCTCAAGAGTTGGCATATATACAACTTCCCAACGTCAACCGTTGGGCCGCGGCCGGGCCGCGGCCCGCCAGGCGTTATCACCTCGCCTAGTCGGAGGATCCTCCCTTTTCGCCGGAGGAACACTTCCAACCGTTCCTCCACAACAATATGGAGCTACTGAATGTCCTCTTTTAAGCTGTCTATTCATTGGAATATGAAATACTACCCTAGTATTACCTTTATGACATAGCGTTTAAAACTTAATTATTGTGTATTTTATTGTATTTTTTACGGAAGCGGCAAAATTGCTGAGCGATAAGGCGTCTTAAAGAAAGAGAAATAAAGCCGTTAATTATTTACATTACCAAAAGTTATGTGACTGAACATAACGCTGTAACATAACCACAACAACCATTAACCGATTTGGCGCATTTCCCTTACAGACCCAATAAGTTTGATATTCGGGAACAAAGGCAATAATAGTTAATCACTAACCCGTAACCCAGATATCCAATACGGAATGATAGTGCCCGTGGGTATACGCGGAATGGTGTTGGGGTTACGGTTAACGGATAGCGGATTACTGTCGCGTGATGTATTTGATAATATATAGATTGCAAGAGCTGCAGTGAAACATTTAATGGACATAAGCATAGCCAATGTTTTTCTTTATTTTGACGTGACAACGTCTTAAATTAGGTTGCGGCTCGGAGTCACTCATGAAAAAGTGTAACGCCCGGTAACGTAACGATGAGTCACCGAACGAGAGAGAGGCCTACTGGACCGGCGAATGCCTTTCTACCGAGAAAAAGACGTTGTCACGTAAAATCTTCGCCCGTAAAACCGACTTTACAGGCAACCAGTTTTTTTTTTACCAGACAATAATATTATCGTGATCAGATTACAGATTAAAGTTGAAATGAATAACTGAATTGCATAAACATCTTTTTGATTTTGGTATGAACTAATTTTCGTAAATTTACGCATTAAAGACGAAGATATCATAAGTTTGATTTTGGTAAATAATAAAGATTTTCAATTTTAAAATAGCAATCGGGTTCTGATATTATATTCCCTGTGTGTATTAAACTAGTTTTAATATACTATTACGAAACGTTACGTAACTAAATATTAAATTGTAACATAACCACAACAAACATTAACCGATTTGGCGCATTTCCCTTACAGACACAATAAGTTTGATATTCGGGAACAAAGGCAATAATAGTTAATCACTAACGCGTAACCCAGTAATCCAATACTGAATGATAGTGCCCGTGGGTATACGCGGAATGATGTTAGGGTTACGGTAAACAGATAGCGGATTACTGTCGCGAGTTATTTATTTTGTATGAACTGCAGTGAAGTAGTTTAAAAGCGGAAATATGGCCAGTTTTTTCACGCCTGTAATCCCCGAAGGGGTAGGCAGAGGTAAATGCATGCATTCAAGCATACATGCAAGCACCCACGATTCGCCGGTTACGTTTTTGGCCCATGTAACAGGTGGCGAGCCTGTTGACATCTCCGGGCACATTACCAAACTTCAAGGTACTGGGAAATTTCCAGAAAATGGAAAAATCCCAATAGAACCAGAGATAATGGACTTTACACCATCATCTCTGATAGCCCCTACCCGGGAATTGAACCCAAGATCTCAGCGTAGTAGTAGTGGCCTGCTACCACTAGGCTACCGAGGCAGTTATAGCTATGCACGGTAAGAAACTTTACAAAAATGTATGTTTTCAGAAAGACCCGCCTGAAGTAAAATTTTTCTTTCCGTTTTTTTTTTTAATTTTTCACTAGCTTATTTTATTGTGATAAAATCCAATAAAATAAAAGAACGAAGATTCGAAAGTTAAATTTAAAACAGCCCTGTAATTTCCGACACAGTGGCATAATACCTTAGACTACAGGAGTGGCAGGCAACGGATCTAAATTGAAACCTCTAGTCTTATGTAGATGTTTATTGGCTAAAGTATTACTTACCATGAATGTAAAGTGTAGTTGTTTGCCACAAAAAAGAAAATAATTTACATATTTTTCATACCCAGTACTAAATTAATTAAAGGGAAACACAACGAATATAAAATTAAACACTAAACAATACGCTCAACTCAAACGATAGAAAGAAAAATAAACTGAAAAGACCTTTTGTTCATCTCACGGAACCGAAACAATGAGTATACAAATAGTTTATATGTAACTACCCTCTGTTTGCTCGTCTGTTATTAATTTTCTTCATAAACTTGCAACATTTTCAACTCGGTTGTCCGTTGTTATCGAATAACAATACCCTGCCCCTTCAAGTATGGCTGGGTTATATCCAATTAATGTAGCAATAACTGAAAAAATAACTAAAAATCTTTACTGGTGGTAGAGCTCCAGTCACGGAGCTCGCGGGCGTAGACACCACCGCATTACTAAATTTACTTGCCGCAAAATGATAGTGTTCAGCACTATCGTGTTCCGGTCAGGTGGTAATGTACGGCCCTGTAATTTCCGGCACAGAGGCATTACACCTTAGGCCTCAGGAATGGTAACGCATCTGCATTTTGACCTTGGTCTTCGTGTGGGTGTCTATAGGCTGCAGTCATCACTTAACATCAATGTAAACAGCATGCTTGTTTGCCACTTGTAATCGTATAAATATTATAAGTGCGAATGTTTGTATGTTGTTTGTTTGTTAGCTACTCATTCACGCAAAAACTGCTAAACCGATTTTCGTGAAATTTGCCACACACATAGAGGGTAACTTGGATTAGCACATACACTTAACACATAAAGTTTTCATCCCAAAAAAATGTTCCTGTGGTATAGTCTACAAAACAGCAGGAAAACCGAGAAAATCTCACAAAGGACTATATTAAGAAGCTATCTTATACCAATAACATTAGCTTTCGCTGTTATCTGAATACGCCGGCAAAGGTAGAGTTGATTAAAGAATTATGGAGATATATTCCGCCCAGGATGGAGGAATACCTAACACCACCCTTCGTGCTGAGTCTGACGTTAAAGCATACATTTTCTGAAAGAAATTCCACAACAGTGTAATGTGTATTTTATTAAGACTACCTTCTTGGATCTGCGCTTGCGTGGGAGTGGTGGAGATAATAAATCATGTATGGCATTTCGTGTATGAAAAAAATCCGAATCTGTATGATGTTTTGATTCAGATCTTTGGTTTAAGTAAACTTGATATGTTCTTAGGTTTTCGCGAGCTACACTCATTGAAATAAAACTATTTTTACGGATTTATCTCGCGTATATTAAACTAAAATGATTTTTAAAATCAACCCGACGTTTCGGTCGCTTTTCAGCTTCCGTGGTCCCGGGCAGACTGAGGTGACATTTGTCTGACAGAAGTTTGAAAAAATTATATGTAGCTACCTCCATCGATTTCGTAAACGCCTTGCGTAGCGTTCAGGATTAACACAATAATTACTTATGGTATCTTGAACTAAGTAAACTTCTTTATCCATTGACAAGCCATTTGGCTCAGCGGTATGTGTCAATCCGAAGTTCATGGGTTCAATTCCTGCACAGGGACAAATATTTGTATGACATGCGTATAACGGCACACACAACACAGCTTTATTCCGAGTGTAGACGACGTAGCTCGCGATCCCGTCTAATATACCTACTACCTAAATAATTAAATAAAATACATATTTACATAAAAATATATTTAAAATAATCAGAAAACATAAATGAAGTAAACTAAAATAAATTTAAACATATGTAAGTATCTTAGGTACCTATACGTACGAAACTTACCAAAAATATAGTTTATTCCATGAAATACCTACCTATACCACAGTAAATAGATTCTATATGTACATTGTGCCTATACCATTACTGTACATACTTACGTCATAGATCCGACATAGTAACTGCGGGTCGGTGCAAAATATTATTAAAAATTGTGTTAAGGTACATGTGAAAATTAGTTCTTAAACTTACCTTCTTTTCTATAAATAAAATAAATATGCACGTATACGGAGGGTATTTCGGGTGGTACGGCAGTCGTTTTTCTGTCACAGATACTGGCTGAGTTCGCTTACCTTTCTCTCACCTCTGCATACGTGTATCATTTTAAAACTTATATGTTTGTGTTCTCATTTCGATTTATCACCACTCCACGCAACCCTCGTCCGTTACACCGAGTGTGGGTGTAAGTGTATTTTATTTATTGATTCTATAAATGACTAGCGACCCGACCCGGCTTCGCGCGGTGCAATGTTGCCTACCCTCTCCTATTCGTCTAAGCGTGATGATTATACATAGATATATCCTAAAGTCTTCCTCGATATCTTTTATAGTTAAGGAAGCGTTCGCAAAATAAGTAACTTTTCTGGTTGATTTTTTACACCTTGTGTCTGAAAAACCCAAATATCTTACGGAACCCAATTTTTCCAAAATAAAATATAGCCTATGTTACCCGTGGATAATATAGCTTTCGAATAGTGAAATAAACTATAAAAGATATTCCTCGATATCTTTTATAGTTTAGGCAGCGTACGGAAAATAAGTAACTTTTCTGGTTGATTTTTTACACCTTGTGTCTGAAAAACCCAAATATCTTACGGAACCCTATTTTTCCAAAATAAAATATAGCCTATGTTACCCGTGGATAGTGTAGCTTTCGAATAGTGAAAGAATTTTTAAAATCGGTCCAGTAGTTATTGAGCCTATTCATTACAAACAAACAAACAAAAAAATATTACCTCTTTATAATATTAGTTTTGATGAAAAACCTTCAGCCTCTCTTAACGAAGGGGTAAGAAGAAGAAGTATTCCTTTCCAATCCATGGGTATTTCATGCTTATTTATTAGTGGTAGAGCTCCAGTGACGAAGCTCGCGGGCGTAGGCACCACCGCATTACCTAATATACTTGCCGCTAAATGGTAGTGTTAAGCACTATCGTGTTCCCGTCAGGTGGTTATGTACGGCCCTGTAATTTCCGGCACGGAGGCATAACACCTTAGGCCTCAGAAGTGGTAACGCATCTACATTTTGACCTTGGTCTTTGTGTGGGTGTCTATAAGCTACAGTCATCACTTAACATCAATGTGAACTGCATGCTTGTTCACCACTTCCATTACATGAAAAAATACCACCACGATAAGAAAATCATCAATATCAAATGCATGCATGTTTACCACTACCATGACATAATAAAACGACATCAACCTATCCAACCCTTCTTTGATTGAAAGGTATTGTTCCTGCACTAACTTCGTAAACTTACCTGACGTAGGCTGTTACACTTCAAATAAAATGGCAAACCTTGTTTATAAAGGTGCGTCTACGCTAGGAGAACCGAGCACGAGCGGAGCACGAGCCGAACACAATTCGTCTAGTGTGGACCAACTTACAAGCCTCGAACGAGCGCGCTGCGAGCATTCCGTTCGTGCTCGGCTGCGTTCCGCCTGTTGTCGGTTTTTTGACGAACACAAAGGGATTTGCTTCGCGCTCGCAGTGCGCTCGTGGACGTGTTTAGTTTACGTCCACACTTGACGCCGCGAACGACGAAGCCGAGAACGGCTCCGCTTGTGCTTCGCTCGTGCTCGGTTCGTCTAGCGTAGACCCGCCTTAAGCCACATAAGCATTTGCGGTAACCGTACGCCATGTTGAGAGAGTACGAGTGTCGCAAATTTGAAAAGCCTTCCGGTGAAGTCAAGAGTAACAATAAATTGTGTGTACATACCTCTCAAACGGGGTCCTGTTTGTTTAGATTCTCAAAACAAGTTTTCTTAGGATTATAAGCTTTATTGGACTAGTCAACTGCCACAGTAATCTTTTTAGGGTTCCGTAGTAAACAAGGAATCCTTATAGTTTCGCCATGTCCGTCTGTCTGTATGTCTGTCTGTCTGTCCGTCTGCGGTTTAGCGCAAAAAACTATTGGTTCTAGAGACTTGAAATTTGGCACAAGTATACATCTTAATTACGCCAACAAAGTGGTATTATAAAAATATGAAAAATAAAATTATTTAGGGTACCTCCCCTAAGGTAGACGAGGCACGAGAGGTTTGTCAGAACCGGGATGTCTGGCGCTCTACACTCTCTGCCTACCCCGTTAGGGACCTGGCGTGAAGATACATACCTCCCCTACATGTAATGCACGGATATTTTTTTTATTTTTCGTTTTCTTTATAGTGTGGGGAATTGTTGGATAGGTCTTTCAAAACTATTACGGGTGTGCTAATATTATTTTTCTATTTAGTTAACTGTTCGTGACTTATTAAGCTTTCATTTCAATGTGCCAATTTTCGTCAGAGTCAAGTGTCCAACCCCTCTACCAACTAAACGGTTGTTGTTAGAAATTCAAACGTTACGGCAATAGTAGCTACATATAATGAAATTTTAAGGAAAACTATCACGTCTAAGTTGGCTTTACAAGTTAAGCGAGTAATAGTCAACCAAATGTACGAGTAATACTCGAAATTTTTGAACATCTCCATAGAAAATAATTATATATTTTTTTAATTACATTAATCAAACCCTTAAAACAACGAAACCCTCTACATTGCGCGTGGCCACGCACTTGACCAGTTTTTTGTATAAGCATGCAATTCATTGGCTCGCAAGTCTCGGTTCAGCTGGCGTCCGTACGTGACGGCCCTCCTTTCACTAGCAGAAGAATTTTCTTCTACTGGAAGAGAATTCTTCCATTAGTGAAATCAGTCAACCGAATAATTGCGATCAAACCATTCTTATGTGGCGGTAGTAAGTGCAATAACGCAAGATGGAGAGCAGCTTTTAATATATAGCTTTTAATATACTTGCCGCTCAATGGTAGTATTCAGCACTATCGTGTTCCGGTCAGGTGGTAATGTACGGCCCTGTAATTTCCGGCACAGAGGCATAACATCTTAGGTCTCAGGAGTGGTAACGCATCTGCATTTTGACCTCGGTCTTTGTGTGGCCGTCTATAGGCTGCAGTCATCACTAAACATCAATGTGAACTGCATGCTTGTTTGCCACTTCCATTAAATAAAAAAAAAAAGCGTACTGCGATAAAACTACCGCCACTGGCAAATTTTCTGGCGATTACGGCATAACCACCCTTATGGGCAGGCTTTGGTCCAGCAGTAGACATCTTTCAGCTGACATGATATGATGATGATGAGTTCACATTGATGTTAAATACTGGTACAAAGACCAGAGGCCAAAATGCAGATGCGTTGCCACTAAGACAGAATTCCGCCCGAAGGTCCGTTAGTTGTTATGTCTCTGTGATACTTATTACGGGGCCATACATTAAACTTACTTATCACGAAAAAGACGTTAGTACATCTTATACGGTGGTGATAAAAGCTATATCTGATTGATTTATAGTCAGGAAACTCCCCCTGACTGACATAAAGAAAATTAAAGAGGCAATGCTAACAGTCATCATTTTATTATGGTAAAATATTCAATTTAGTATCGAGGGGCCTTTTCAACGCCAATTACAGATAAAAAGATTAAATTGAGAGATATGTAAAATGATTACTCAAACACTTTCTAGAGGGTGAGATTTGAATTTCACTGAAACATTAAAAATGGCGTCGTAGGGCTTGAGGAAAATATGAAAATAAATTCATTAGATTTTAACATTTCAAGGAGGTAATATGCTCATTTTGTATTCAATTCATCATCATCATCATTTCAGCAAAAAGACGTTCACTGTTGAACAAAAGCCTCCCACAAAGAATGCCACAATTAACGGTCCTGGGCCGCCCTCATCCAGCGACAGCCCGCGACCTTCACCAGGTCGTCGGTCCTCCTCGTGGGGGGCCTGCCTACACTTCGTCTTCCGGTACGCGGTCGCCACTCCAGAACTCTTCTGCCCCAACGGCTGTCAGTTCTGCGAGCTATGTGCCCTGCCCCCTCGATATTCGGCGGGCTTTATCGGTTACTTTGGTTTTCATGCAGATCTCCTCATTTCTGATTCGATCTCGCAGAGAAACTCCAGGCATAGCCATCTCTATTGCTCTCTGAGTGACCTTGAGCCTTCTTATGAGGCCTATAGTGAGCGACCACGTTTCGGTTCCGTATGACATCACTGGCAATACACTCTGGTCAAAGACCTTCTTCTTCAGACACTGTGGAAAATAGGACGAGAAGATATATCGTAGCTTCCCGAAAGCTGCCCATCCGAGTTGGATGAGCATTAAGCATTGTGCCCAGGTCTTCCAGGGTCTCAACCATGACTACCATATCATCCGCAAATCGGAGGTGGGAGAGGTACTCGCCGTTGATATTGACGCCGAGGCCGTTCCAGTCCAGAAGCTTGAAGAAATCTTCCAATGCAGCTGTGAACAGTTTCGGAGATATGACATCTCCCCGTCGCACACCTCGCTGCAGTTGGATAGGTTTCGAGTTCCGGTTCTGAAGGCAAATCGAACATAGTTGACCTCTGTTTTTGTGTAGATGTCTGTAGGCCTGCAGTCATCACTATACATCACTGTTTCAGAGTACATAGATTTGGTCGTATGAAAAAATGGCAATCGGTGCAAATTAATGATTAATGCTAAATTATAATAAAATGAGATGCAAAGGTGATTGGATGAGACAAAGCTCGTACAGTACCTATGGACCCTGTAATTTGCATGTGGGATGTCTATATGTCCCACATCACAAGTATAGAGCAGGTAACCCTGAAAATAATTTACAAGGCGAACAAATTGTAGCCAAAATGATAATTAAAGTGTTCCTTATTAAGATAAAGAAAGCCTTATTGCCCGGTCTTATCAGACCTCAGTAATTTTCTTGGAAGCACCTAAGGGTTACCAGCTACGTGATCCAATTAAATAATTAAATCAACCCTACGTCTAGCAACATTTGATGGTCTCGTCTTGCCAAACCTTACGTAACTTAAGTTCAAGTGATTTATGGATTTCTGTGGCAAGCGTGACTCGTTTTTTTTTTATTGAAACGCACCACCATTTCTTATGGTAGACTTTTGCAATCTTATATTGTTTTGACGTATAACAAATAACAAGAAAAAAATAATTTAATAAATTACGCGTCACGTTTGTCCGTTATGGACTCCGAAACCACTTAACTGATGTTAATAAAATTTTGTACACCGTGTGCAGTTGGATCTTACATTACCTAATATACTTGCCGCTAAATGGTTGTGTTCAGCACTATCGTGTTCCGGTCAGGTGGTAATGTACGGCCTCTGTGCCGAAAATGTAATTTTCGGCATAACACCTTAAGCCTCAGAAGTGGTAACGCATCTGCATTTTGACCTCTGGTCTTTGTGTTGGTGTCTATAGGCTGGAGTCACTTAACATCAATGTGAACTGCATGATTGTTTGTCACTTTCATGACAAAAAAAAACGACGCATCAGTTTGATCGAAGTTGCAATTGAGAGAATCAACCACCTTCTTCTTTTCCATTTCTTTGTAATAACTTTTCAGCGATGCACACTCAAGTAGTAGTTAAAAGTGCAAAATAGATAAATAGCTGCAGCAGCTACGGTCACAATATCCATATTTTACGTTAATATTAAATGCGTGTTGCGTCTGTCGACAATGAACATAGACTGATCGATCTACAGATGTGTGGACAGCTCATGTGAATTCATCTGCGGATGCATCAGCCAGTGTCCGCGGACGCATCTGTCCACGTGTAGTGCCGGCTATTTTAGAATAGGGCGACATTTGAAGCCATATCTTTGATGAAGTGAGTAAGCCATAAAGCGTATCTTTCATTTGTCTCTCTAAGACCGAAGGCGTTATCTTCACAATGATCAAACACTTTGTTGAATTGTCTCAAATAATTCAAGTGTTTCTTTGAAGTAAATACGTTTGTGAGAGAAATTATATTGTTACTAATTTCAGTGATGAAAGATAGGAATTAGGTCTGAATTTGTAATGTCGATGAAGAACATTTAGAAACAGGTCTAGAATTTAACACTTGTATTTGATATATTACTAGAAACTCAAGTCTGACTATATATCTGTTAACTTAGGATGATATATGAAAAGTTATATTTTGTACAACCATAAAGGTTATTTTATTGTTATATGTTATTATTCTGTATCTAGTAAACTAGATTCAATTTTTACTAGTGGTAGAGCTCTAGGGACGAAACGCAAGGATGAAGGCATTATTGAACTACCTCATTAATCTTCTTGCCGCTAAATCATAGTGTTTACCGCTATCGACAAATAATGTACAATATAGGCACGTAAACACAGAGACTTCTTAAGTTTTAGGAGTAGCAAAATCTACATTGAAATTTTGAATTGACGACACCTTCAAATGATATTTTTTAATCTAAATAAATGATAATATTTAACTTTCCCCTTATTACATAAGCTTCCCCTCTTATGTTGCTATACCCTAACAGGGTGTTATTGTACAATACCACCTATGTACCCATATGACATATCGCAATAAATAATTTGAATTAGAATTAGAATTTTTATGTAGCTGTTCTAAGGCAAGTTCTTTTATGTAATGGAAGTGGTAAACAAGCATGCAATTCCTATATAAATAACCTAAAAAGTATGCTCTGTATAAAAATATACTAATAAGGTAATTTAAGACACAATCACCCTTTCAATATCTTTAAAAAACAAGGCACTCCAAAATGATGGAATGCTTAATTGGGGAATCGTATGCCATCTGAATAAATTCCATTATCTCACTTTATTGCCCGAGTTGAGGAAATTGAAACATTTTGAATGAAGCGATATTTATTTAATGGCCCGTAACAGAGTTTTTGATAAGTCGAAAAGTTTTGAACGGATTATTTTATGATGACGAAGGTCATGGTTAAGAACAACTTTTAAGTTGAGGTTTTGTAATGAATTTGTTTCATCGATCACAAATAACTTAAATGATCATACTGTAAACTTTTAAAATATAATGTTGGTGGCAAATAAGCATACAGTTCACATTGATGATAAGTGCATACTGCAGCCTATAGATATCTACACAAAAACTGGTAGTCAATATGCAGATAGTATTCCGCCCCTGAGGCCTAAGTTGTTGACTCCTTGTGACAATTGTTACGTCACATTTATCACGAGTATAAGAAATAAATCATGCAAGGTGAAACGTATTTTGTGCCGCCCCCGATGAGTGTCGAGAAACGGCTCGAAGCGTGAACGAGAAGCCGTGAACAACATCTACACTCGCGTCGCGACCTTTCGCAGCTATTCGCACCGCGAGTGTAAAGACGACTTTTTTTTTTTTTTTATGTAATAAAAGTGGCAAACAAGCATGCAGTTCACATTGATGTTAAGTGATGACTGCAGCCTATAGACACCCACACAATGACCAGAGGTCAAAATGCAGATGCGCTGCCACTCCTGAGGCCTAAGGTGTTATGGCCTCTGTGCCTGAAATTTCAGGGCCGTACATTGCCACCTGACCGGAACACGATAGTGCTGAACACTACCATTTAGCGGCAAGTATATTAGGTAATGCGGTGGTGCCTACGCCCGCGAGCTTCGTCAGTGGAGCTCTACCACCAGTAAAAAAAAATATTTTATATGTCTGTCGCAAAAAAAAAACATCTCAGATCTCACGGGTGGCAACGCATTTGCACTTTGACCTCTAGTCTTTGTGTGGGTGTCTATAGTCATCACTTAACATCAATATGAACCGCATGCTTGCTTGTAACCTTCATTGAAAAAAACTGAAAACAAACGCTGGCTAATAAACAAGCGAAGTAACCCGACTGATTAAATCTTATAAAAACAAGGAAGGCCAGAATGATGGCGAGATGCTTAATTGGTGAATCGTATGCCGTCTGAATAGATTCCATTATGTCCCTTGATCGCCTGAGTCGGGGAAATTGGACCACTTTGAAAGAAGATATATTTATCAAATGGCCCGTGACACAATTTTGATGCGACAGACAAAAGTTGTTTTGGCTAGGAAATAATTTGTTACGAAAGCAAAGACGCCAAGGTCTTTGGGTTTTAAACATTACTTTGTAAAGAAAGGTTTTGCCTATTTGAGTACGAAAAATAATTACGAAAATAATTTTCAATCGATTTGGGATCAAAACCTACGTTTGATCAGGTTAATCAGACTTTAGAAGTAGCAGTCATTAATCTTATGAATTGATTATTTATATAATGAAGGTGGCAAACAAGTATGCAGTTCACATTGATTGATGTTAAGTGATGACTGCAGCCTAAAGACATTATACACAAAAACCAGAGATCAAAGTGCAGAAGCGTTACCCCTGAGACCTTAGTCTCCGTAATAACTATTATAGAGACATAACAATGTCTCTATGATAGTTAGTCATATATTACCATCTAAGCGGAACACGACAATGCTCTGAACACTACCATTTGGCGGCAAATAGATTAGTTAATGCCTATGGGCTCGACTCCCTACACTGAAACTATACCACCAGTAAAAAATATTTTCAGGATAGGTATAGGCAGAGAATGTGTAAGCATACTACGTATAGAATGGACACTTCGACGTTCCGCCCGATTTCCCCACCTCACCCAACCTCCTCCCCTCTTATGGGCGACGTTTGGTATTCTCTGCGTGCTACGCACACAAGTGCACGTATAAATACACGTCACTAATTTATGTCTGAGTAATAGAGACCAAATTAAGCGTTTGTATGGAATTATGGCAAAGTGTCCGCGGTGTGTTATAGGTATAGAGCAACACCGGAGGGAAGTAGCTATATGCAGGCTTTCCCCTCTGTCGTAGTACAAGCCAAAATGGGCCTACACCTGTCGCCTAGATGTTTAAATGTGTGCGTGAAATTGTTTCTGTATTTTGTTAAAATAAAGGTGGGAGTTTCGTAGTAATAGACGTTTATTGTAGTGTGCGTGTGTGTCGCACGCATTTCCCCCCGCAAAAAATTACAGACTGTTTTGCATCGGTAATAAACGCTATGGCTACTCCCCTCCAGTCCGCCGCGGTCGGTGGCCCGTGTTGCTCTATGTGTATAGGCTACTGCCTTCTTACATCCTGGACGTTCAAGTATAATATTTATACAATCAATACCTAAAACAAAGTGTTAAGGTCTCCGCATGCTAGTCTAATCTAAAGAGCTGTTCATCCCATATCGACTTGGTACGGCGCCAACAAGTAAGTTAACGTCTTAATGTCGTTGACCTGACTGTGGGTGAACGGTCTAGAATCTGATCATATTTTGGTTTCGATATTAGGGGTTGTTTTTAGGGTTCCGTAGTAAACAAGGAACCCTTATAGTTTCACCATGTCCGTCTGTCTGTCTGTCTGTCCGTCCGCGGTTTAGCGCAAAAACTATTAGTACTAGAGACTTGAAATTTGGCACAAGTATACACCTTAATCACGCCGAAAAAAAAAATGGTTAGGGTAACCTCCCCTACTAGTAACGCGTAGATATTTGTATTAATTTTCGATTTTCATTAAGTGTGGGGTATTGTTGGATAGGTCTTTTAAAAATAATATAGGTGTACGAACATCCTTTTTCGACATAGTAAACTGTTCGTGACTTATTAAGCTTTAAAGTGCCAATTTTCGTAAGACTCAAGTGTCCCCCCCCCTACAGACTAAACGGTTGTTGTTAGAAATTCAAACGTTACGGCGATAGTAGCTACATATAACGAAATTAAAAGGAAAACTATCACAATAAAGTTGGCCTTGCAAGTTTTCGAGTTATAGTCGACCAAATGTATTTTACTCGAAAATTTCGAACAAGTTCATTGAAAATATTTTTTTTTTTCATTACATCTCTTACTCTGTAACTACGGAACCCTACACTGCGCGTGGCCCGACATGCACTTGACCGGTTTTTTGGATGGATATTTCATCAGTGACATATTCAAATGAATCGTTTGGTGCTGCTTTTTTTTGCTTTAGTTTTGCAAAGAATGTTGTTTGGTTCGAATAATGATATTTGGGTTATGTTGGTATTTCTCTGGTTGTAGAGCTCCAGTGATGGAGCTCGCGAGCGTAGGTACCACCGCATTACCTAATATACTTGCCGCTAAATGGTAGTGTTCAGCACTATTGTGTTCCGGTCCTGTCCTTTAATAATTATTAGAAGATTAAAGTTCCGTTGGTATATACCGGTCATCCGCTTGTTCCACCGGTCAAAATTCGCTTTATTACCTACTGTACCTCTCTAAACACTGGATACTGGCAGAATTACCCTTTCGCCCGGGTAGAGGCTAAAATTTTAAAAAAAGAATGTCCTAGTAGCATTATGGTGACATTTTGTTGTCATATAAAAATTACATGAAATAATTATTTCCGACTCAAATAATAGCGATTCAAATCGTTTTTTAAGTATTTTTCCATGATTCTACCGTATTTTTCTCTATCTTTTGATACAGTGTACAAGACGCGGGCCCAACGTGGAACTTATCCTTTTGATATTTTCCACAATAACACGAGAGTAGTAAATTGAAACAGCCATTTAATATTAGATACGTGGAATTGAATTGGACAAATTGCCCGCGCGGATTAAAAATACCCGGCTAATTTACTCCCCGGCTAAGCTACCGCCACCATTTTGGTATGGTCCAAGTGTAAAACTGAATATTTTATTAATTACCACAATTTTAAAATCTTCACTGTCTCATTAGCTTGGTCGTAACTAGTAATCCGGGAATCGTCCCGGATTGGTAATACTACCAAAGCAATGCAATAAATTTGAAGGAAAAATTCGACAATCAGGTGTAGTCTTCGGTAGCTCAGTCGGGAGAGCGGCTTGACTATAGAGCCCGGTGGCCGCGGGTTCGTGACCTGTCCCGCTGAAGGTTCCCACCTGAAGTCAATTTTTCTTTCCATTTTGCTTTCTCGCAACCTAAATGGGACAGCAATGTAACTGCTGGTAGAGTTTCAAGTGTAGGAGCCTAAGGGCGTAGGCATCACCGCATTAACTAATCTGTCGTCAAATGGTAGTGTTAAGTACTATCGTGTTCTAGTTACTACTAATGTGGTAAAAACTATCACAGAGACATATCAACTAAGGTCTCATAGGTGACAACGCATCTGCATTTTGCCCTCTGGTTTTTGTGTAGATGTCTATAAGCTGCAGTTCTCACTTACCATCCATATGAGTTGCATGCTTGTTTTGCCACCACACGATAAGTAGCGTTTGTATGTATGAATGCATACAGTTGAAATGTGTATCATTATAAAAGTTTTAACTATGTGCATACTGCTTAATAGTATAGTATACTGCTGACATGTCATATACAACGTGTGGATTTAATGTACAACCCGAAACTAGTTTGTTCAGAATCGATGACAACACGAAAATGAGACTAACGTCTATCCAAAATAAAATGCTTGTCTCAACAAGTTTATCACAACTCGTCGAGACGTGTTCATTAATATAAATAACAATTTAGGAAATAAAATAGTGAAAATTAATGTTATTACTTGAGTGTTAAAGTTGAGAGTGTTAAATTAGGGTACGCAAGTTACGCTACATCACCTTACAACAGTGTGCGTATGTGTGTAGGTTCGTGTTTTATGTACGCCCGTAGGTAGAGATAGGGTAAGTATGCATAATTATCGTAAATACGCTATATTATTTGTCCTGATAAAATATGTAAGTTTATATTGCTAACCATTATTAATTTAATTTGTTTGATCTGCTTGACATCCGTGAAACACCAGGGTCCCAGATGAAAATCAGCTTCAAGTCGATTGATGTTATCGACTTGACATGAAGCTGATCTGGGCTCCCATTTGGACCAGCCGTGAGACTTAATCTCTTTTTTTTTTCTTTCTTTTTTTTAATTGTTATTGTTTATGCTTTTTGTTTAATTGTACCTGTGTACCAATCGTCTGGCAATTTGTATCGTCATGTCTCTGTGCTGTCCAAATAAATGTTTTCTTTTCTTTTCTTTTCTTTTTTTTTTCATAAGGTATGCATACTGTTCGTACAAATTGAGGACAACTTATTTCTTAAATAAAAAATATTAAATCCATAAACATGTGATTTCAGTTCATGTTCTATGATCATAACTCGATTTTCTAATAGGGGCGATAGAGAGTGTGGATTATTCCCGTTACATGTTGTATATCCCCTTCAAGGTGAGAAAAGAAACAAGCGTTGAGTAAAAAAAAAATAGTTCTCAAGTATAAAGTAGTGTCAATGCCTTATTCTGTTACATTTAACGTGTTCTTCTTCAATATTATCAAAGAACATTGTCGTATCTTAAGTACCCAGGTTATTTCTAAAAGGGCAGGTAAACGTTAAGTGTTATTATATGTGTCTAGACTAGATTAGAATCTAGGAATCCGCCGAGTCATTACTTTTATAAGTGCAAAAAAGTAAGAAAACTTTACTTAATTTCGTGACTTTAGAGTTAGACTTAAATTTTACCCCTAGTTGACAAATGATGATTAAATAAATTTAGATATAACATAATTTAACGCAAAAATGGCACAAGTATAATCGCCAGTTAAATTTTTTATCCTTTTTATTATTTTACTCTATAGCCTACTTCAATACTCATCACTGAAGCTGCTCACGGCTGGACAAAACCTTTCCCAAAGATTCCCACAACAGTATTGTGCGTCATTAGAGGAAATTATGCCATAATGACCACGCTTGGGGGGCGAATTGGCGATCGCAGTATCGATGGTTTTATCGCGGGACGCTGCTGTCCAACCCTCGTTATTATATTTACTATCGCCTTACTGGAATGGTTGAACCGCCATTGTTTGGTTGACTTACATCTGGATATCTTATAATATTATTACAAATCTTGTATGTAATTACAAATCCTGTAATCGACTAAAATGTATAATTAGTCTTTATCCCCCCCCGTTATTCATAAACGTATTTTAGCTAAAGTGTTGCTAATCTATCCTTTGTCTTTTTCTATCCTGCACATTTGACAACGCAACTGACAAAGACAAAGCATTCTATAGCTAAAACGTATCTAATATACGTTTATGAATAAGGGGGTATAAGTTTATCACTTGTACCACACCCGAGGTTGCCCTGATAGACCACATCCGCGTTTCACTCAATTAGAACACACCCCTCGATATACAACAAAGCGAATTAATCTTTTGATAACGCTAATTAGTGAATTTAAAATTATTTTGTTCCCTTTTGATGGGATTCATTTGTATTTGTTGATAATTAGACACCAAAATTAATATGATCATTTATCATTTGCGATTACAAGAACGAATTTCGAGGTTGATTATGAATAACTATTTTAAACTATAGTGAACACATTTCATGTATAAATTATTATATTATAAATTATTACACATCAGTAGAATGTCTTATTTCCATTTTTACAAACTGAACATATCAAAGAATTTAAATAAAGAAAAGGAGTCATTTTTTGTCATACCACAAAAAAAACTCAGTAAGATAGCGCAGATAATACTTTTAAAATAATTTCTTACAAAAATTACCCATAAACCATGTGTATTTAATAAAAAAACCGGTCAAGTGCATGTCGGGTCACGCGCAGTGCAGGGTTCCGTAGTTTTAAGATTTTAATGCAATGAAAAAATAAAAACAATTTTCTATAGAGTCTTAGAAATAAAAAAAATGGAAAGAAAAATTTGACTACGGGCAGGAATTGAACTTCCGATCTCAGGATAACCAGTCCAGCCGCTTTACCACTAAACTACCGAAGTACCACTACAGTTGCTTAGTGGGAAGTCAAATTTTTCTTTGTTTTTTTTTAATTTCTAAAGTTCACTCGCATGTGTTATTGCGAAAATTAAATATTACAATTCTATGGAGTTGTTCTAAATTTATTTGACCATTTTCTCGACTATTACTCGCAAACTTGCAAGGCCAACTTAAGTGTGATAGTTTTCCTTTTAATTCGTTATATGTAGCTACTATTGCCGTAACGTTTGAATTTCTATCAACAACCGTTTAGTTGGTAGGGGAACTTGACTCTAACGAAAATTGGTCCTTCAAAGCTTAATAAATCACGAACAGTAAACTAAATCGAAAAATAATTTTAGCGAATCCCTAACATTTTTGAAAGACCTATCCAACAATATCACACACTATATAGAAAACGAAAAATAAAAAAAATATCCTCGCGTTATATTTAGGGGTCTAAATAATCATATTTTTCATGATTTTATTCTACCACTTTGTCGGCGTAATTAAGGTGTATACTTGTGCCAAATTTCAAGTCTCTAGTACCAATCGTTTTTGCGCTAAACTGAGGATGGACGGACAGACGGACAGACGGACAGACGGACAGACGGACAGACGGACAGACGGACAGACGGACAGACGGACAGACGGACAGACGGACAGACGAACAGATGGACAGACAGACAGACAGACATGGCAAAACTATAGGGGTAACCCTTAAAATCGCATATTATTTCAGTCACACTGGCGCTATCCACTGATTGATTTGAAAAGCCGGTGAAATATTTGTTGCATATTCTAGTCATGTTTCAAGTCAACATTTTCCTTTCTACTTCGTCTTTAGATCTTTTAAAATACGCCATACTTTTTATTAACTTCCTACTAATGAAGCAGTTTCAAAGATACCAGAAGAACAACTTTCAATTTTATTTATATCTCTAATTGCTACTTCATGATTATTATCAACAATTTTCAAGTTGGTTCGAAGTTAGCGTGCTCCTATCTTTGTGTTCTTGCAATTCTTTTGTTCTTTTCTTTTACTTTATCCTTTAAGTTTTCTTTGTGATTAATTGGTTAAATAAAAAGCACTTCATTTTTAAAATAAAATCTAAGTTCTTTGCAGTTTTTACTCGGTGGGTACTTTTCTGGCGTGGCAGATTGGTTAAGCTTTGTATTTTTCTATTGACCAATTTAAAAAATGGAGAGTCATCAAATTCTTATAATATTTTTTATGTGTTTTAATTATTTATAGATAATTTGAGTAATTGGAATGGATTTAGGATCGATGCAAATGTGATTTAATGAGGCATAAGACGATATAGTCCAAAGGCACACAATCGGGATAAATGATAACGATTGATATGGTTTTTTTTCAACTTATCACTGTTTGGATGGTTATAAAATTAAGGAATTAAAAGAAACTTAAATATTAACACGTAACTTTAAACCTCTTTTTTTTATGTAATGGGCGTGGCAAACAAGTATGCTGTTCACATTGATGTTAAGTGATGAATGCAGCCTATAGACACCCACATGAAGACCAAGGTCAAAATGCAGATGCGTTACCACTCCTGAGGCCTAAGATGTTATGCCTCTGTGCCGGAAATTACAGGGCCGTACATTACCACCTGACCGGAACACGATAGTGCTGAACACTACCATTTAGCGGCAAGAATATTAGGTAATGCGGTGGTGCCTACGCCCGCGAGCTCCGTCACTGAAGCTCTACCACCAGTAAAAACCCGTCTTTCTTTATACCCGAAGGGGTAGGCAGCGATAAATACATGCATTCAAGCGTACATGCAAACACCCACGATTCGCCGGTTAAGTTTTGAGGGGTTTTGGCGGGAACCTTAAAAGAGGCGTGTGGTGCTTTTATTTTATTTCGTTTTCTTGGTTTTTTTTTGAGTTATATAAAATAAAGTTGGTGGCACTTTGTTTGATATAGATTTATTACAGTGCTCGTGTATAGTGAAATAGAATAACAGTGCGAAAACACGGCTTTTCAGGTTGCCTCCAAAACTTCATTGTAAATGTTCTGGTAAAGTAGCCATCGCTTTACTCGAATTACTGACTGCGGCTCACTTGACTGACATAATAAATAATAAACTGACTCCCTGATTAACCCTACTTTTATACGAATACGAAGTATCGGTTTACTTGACACTGGACTAACTGACTGACTGACTGACTGGACTGACAATATGCGTAATAGCGATGCCAATTAAATTTTATAAAAAAAAACACGTGGGGAGCCTATTGACATCTCCAGGCACATTACCAAACTCCGTGGGAAACCTATAGAATGGAAATAATCCAATAGGTTCAAAGATAAAAATATCACACCTTTATCTCCGGTAGCCCCTGACCCGGAAACGAATCCGAGCGTAGCAGAAGTAGCTTGGCTTTCTTATGGGTGGAAATAACCTGAATTTAATGAATTTTATTATTTATTTATTTAACTAGACTTCTGAGGCAGTTAACAACAATCATTATTATTATGATATTTTCGCAAGTTTCGTAATCGAGAGCTACGCTCATTGAAAGAAAACTAGTTTTCGAATTCAACTCGCGTATATCATACAAAAATCGGGTTCGATTTTAATCATTTTAGTTTAAAATATCAGAGAATTACATATTCTCATATTCTAAATAGTTTTTAGTGTATTTCATTTCTAATTTGTTATTACTAGATTAAGTTAATTTGTAGGTAAGCTTAATTAAATTTAATAATTTAGATACGCCGCACACTTTCACTGACGCTAGCATGTATTTAAACTATTGTTTTCGACTTAATAGAGCACTACCAATGAATCCTATAATACGAGGATGACTCAGTTTAGGATTCAATGCGTACTCTTATCTAAGATATTGTACATAACAATGTTTATTTTTACAGTGAAATAAATATGTATTTACCTTTATTGCATGTTTATAATACTTATTATGCTACTCTTCTATTTTTTTATTGTTTTTTATTGTTTTGAATATATGCGAGATAAATTGGAAACCCAGTTTTATTTCAAAAATATTTATTTCTACAGATTCTTAACAGTTCTCTATAAGTATAAGTGATCGGTAAACGCTTAATTTGCCACAGATTTATCGGTCTGCGGTCACCGCGATAGCTTCACTCACCCGACATTACTCAATTACGGTGGAAGCCCGACGATGCTACGATACCAACGTGTAGAATGAATCGGTAAACTATTTAGGGCGAGATTCGTTGATCGCATTTTTGTTGGGTCTTGTAAACGAGTGTCAATTGAATTGTTAAGCCAGGTTTACGCTAGTAAAAGTACGGCTTTTTTTCTTTTGCCACAAACCATGTCGTAATTAGCATAGATTTGGTTTCTGTTCGATACATTTTAAAATTTTACTACAAAAAAGGTAGCGGTCACCCATCACACACCCGACCGCGCCCGTAATGCTTAACCGAGTAGATCGCTTACGATCTACACCAGCCGCGGGGCCATGCGTGCTTCCGTAACATGATATTATAAAGAAAAACTTCTCAAGATGAAACACGAGTAAACTAACCTCTTAATCGACAAACAAAATAAACACGCACGTCACTCTGTCGATAAACAAAAACGGATTTTATTTCGGGCCATGGCCTATTTCGTTGGATATTTTAAGGCAAACCAAGGTTACAGCTGGAAAAACAACTCCCATAACAATAATCAATTTTGAAATGATTTATTTACGTTCTGGTTTATTTCGTGTGAAACAACGTTATTGTTTTTAAATTAGGGATGTGTAATGTCGATAACGATATTATCACGTTCAACACGGTGCTGCATCACAATCTCTCCCATCATGTTCTGTATTATGCGAATAAGAGTATTAGACAGTATTAATGGTGGTTTTACTGGTGGTAGAGCTCCAGTGACGGAGCTCGCGGGCGTAGGCACCACCGTATTACCTAATATACCTACTTGCCGCTAAATGGTTGACTGCAGCCTATAGACATCCACACAATGACCAGAGGTCAAAATGCAGATGCGTTACCACTCCTGAGGCCTAAGGTGTTATGCCTCTGCGTCAGAAATTACAAGGCCGTACATTACCACCTGACTGGAACACGATAGTGCTGAACACTACCATTAAGCGGCAATAAGGTAATGCGTTGGTGCCTACGCCCGCGAGCTCCGTCACTGGAGCTCTACCACACATATTTACTCTATTGAAATATTTGTTCCTTTATTATATATTTTGTTAAATTATGGTCGCAATTCTCTAATCGTACAATTTCTTTAAAATATCCTTAACTTAAACATATACGGCCAAATACTCAAACGTCACTTAAATCTAAGTGGGACTTAAAAGTCTTCTGTCTTTATAAAACACGTTCAAACGATAGAGACAGCGCACATTTGAGGGTTGCTTAAAATTGAGTGACGTTTGAGTATTCGGCCGTAAGAGACACGTTTTTCAATCTTAAATGAGCTTATTTCAACTTTAAACCAAAAAGTATGAAATGAAACCACAAGAAGCTTTAAACGTATTTAAAAAGAAGCAACAAACTAAGATTGAAGGGGGTCGCGGTGGAAATTGTGAAATTCATAACGAGCCAACCACTAGAGGATGATATATGTGGATGTTTTAACACGACTTGAAATTAAGTCGTAATTCTTTTCGGATGAAATATTTTTCAGAAAAAATTCATATTTTTCGACTGGGTTAGACTTTCTGACTGTTTGTGTATTATGTGGATTGTTATTTGTAATTTAGACTCCAGTTTGTGCCACATAGTGTATTATTGAACAAATCTTTACATTCTTACTATGTAAATGAGGGATTAGAAACGATTTCCGAAATTCATTTTCCAAGATGCACTTATTTTACTGAGTCATGACTCCCACAATTATTAAACTAAATTATATAAAATCAAACACGGGCTTCAGCTTTTTAGAGATTCAATGTTTAGGGGTGAAATTTGGATATAAGTAATTCCACACGGATTAAGTCAAGGCCAAAGGCGAGTATAAAACAAATAGCAAGAAACATAAAATCTTAACTGAACGTATTCTAAAGCAAAAAATATAACGTGAAACCACAACGAGCTTGAAACGTATTTATAAAAGTAGCAACAAACTAAGATTGAAGGGGTCGCGGTGGCGAAAAAGAAATTCATAACGAGCCAACCACTAGAGGATGATATATGTGGATGTTTTAACAAGACTCGAAATTAAGTCGTAATTCTTTTCGGATGAAATATTTTCCGGCGAAATGTTTATTTTTTGACTGAGTTGGACTTTCTGGCTTTTTATGTATTATATAGAACGCTCTTTGTAATTTAGACTCGAGCTAGTGCCACATAGTGTATTATTGAACACACCTTTACATTCTTACCTATGTAAACGAGAGATAAGGAGCGATTACCGAAAGTTGCACGTTTTTTTTATTATATACATATTGACGACCCGGCTAGTTTAGCGATGTGAGACGACCGTTTGATTGAAAGGGTCTCGGGTTCGATCTCCGCACCAAGACAATATTTGTAGGGTCTACAGATATTTGTTTCGAGTGATTGTGTATGTGTCGTATGTGTACAACGGCACCCACGACACAGTTTTATAGTGTGGGGCTGTGAGTGTAAGCGTATTTTATTTATTAGTTATTTGTTTTACTACGTCATAACTGTCAGAATTATTAAACTAAATGATAATTAAACACGAGCTTCAGCTTTTTGAGAATTCAATCCATAAGGGTGAAAAATAGGATAGGTATATGTAATTCCACACAGTTAAAGTCATGGCCAAAGGCGAGTATAAAACAAAGAGCAAGAAACATAAAATCTTAATTGAACGTATTCTAAAGCAAAAAATGTAAATGAAACCACAACGAGCTTGAAATGTATTTATAAAAGTAGCAACAAACTAAGATTGAAGGGGTCGCGGTGGCGAAAAATAAATTCATAACGAGCCAACCACTAGAGGATGATATATGTGGATGTTTTAACAAGACTCGAAATTAAGTCGTAATTCTTTTCGGATGAAATATTTTCCGGCGAAATGTTTATATTTTGACTGAACTAGACTTTCTGGCCATTTATTTCATAAAAGGCGTGCGTATTGTTAATTAAGACACGTGTTTATGCCACATGATATGAGTTTAGTGAATTGATGATCGGAATAATATTTTTAAATTCTTACGATATGAAGGAGGGAAAAGAAGGGTTCAATCCGATCACCATTTCAAGGGAAACTACAAGCAGTTTGAAACGTATTTATTATAAAAGCAGCAACAAACTAAGATTAAAGGGGTCACGGTGGCAAAAGTGAAATTCATTACGAGCCAACCACTAGAGGATGATATGTAACTAATTATTTAGTGAATAAGCTCAGAAATTCGAAATCGTACCTTATTTTTAGTAATGGAAGTGGCAAACAAGCACGCAGTACAAATTGTGTTAAGTGATGACTGCAGCCTATTGACACCCACATAATGACCAAGGTCAAAATTAAGCCTTAGGTGTTATGCCCCTGTGCCGGAATTTACAGGGCTGTACATTACCACCTGACCGGAACACGATAGTGCTGAACACTACCATTTAGCGGTAAGTATATAAGGTAATGCGGTGGTCCCTACGCCTCATCAAAAATCGTGGTTGAATTGGCTTCGAACCCTTCTGACCCACATTGTAATCATATTATGTACGAATTATGATGAATGAAACCCTATAGAACAAAGTTCAAAGTCTTTTGTTGCTCTCATGTTCAGAACAAACACAAGCGAAGCATTTTATTTCTTAACTAGCTGTGCCCGCGACTCCGTCCGCGTGAGAATTTATGATTGTTCAGTATCTACCCGGACGAAGTCGCGGGCGCAGCTTGTTTAAAAGTAGCCTAAGATACTCCTTATTACATCAGCTATATGGCAGTGAAAGTCTCGTCAAAATAGGTCCAACGTTCCCGAGATTAGCGGGAGCAAACAGATAGACAGACAGACGGACAGAAAAAAATTGTAAAATCTGTTGTTCTGGTATATGTACCGTGTATACATACATATGCATGTAGTAAAAGCCGGTTATTTTAATATTACAAACAATACTCCAATTTTATTTATTTGTATAGATGTTTAGATATCGATAAAGAAACTATCTACCAACAACACTAGAAACATTAATCCTAATTCAGCAAAACCTAAGTTCGCGAAACTAGAACAAAAGTAGATTAGAAGTTTCTCGCAAACGCGTTGGCTATTGACTTCTGGACCTTATCTGAACCTTGATTAAATGGCAAAAAAACAAAATAAAGTTTTCCAGGTAGGTACTAATGTAACATAGTGTTTTATAATGGGCTTATTTTTCTTTTGTATGACAATGTATTTTTGTACTTCATGCTTACAAGTTAGAGGGAAAGTAGATGTTGCGAGCTCGGCTCTGGTTCGTACACGTTCTCAAAAAATGGGTAAATTAAGGAAAAATCGAAAGAAAAAACAATTAATTTATTCAAGAATATATTTTAGAGTTACAACCACATTTAATTCAAACGATTTTATCATTTTCAACTACGTTAAACATGGCGGCGATACAGCCAACACTTGGGATCAATCGATTTCGATAGTATTTAAAAAATATTACTTTTTTTCTCCAAGTACTATATAATCAAAATACAATTAAAAAATGAAAATGTCAAAATGACATCGCCCGCCATATTCGCCATGTTGGTTTTGAGTTGCAAATCTAACTGC